>JAUPFN010000002.1:15964844-20867344 GCA_036924255.1 Apodemia mormo
GAATGATGAATTGGAGTAAATTCTATTATATAATTTTTGAGTATCGACTCGCCGCAGGAACTCGTGTGTACCGCGCCTCAAATTTCTCTTCTCGTGATTACCTTTAATGCTTTTCATTGGCAAATACAGACTATTTATAACAATATCATTATTAGGACTTTTATTAAAGCCACATCATCGATAACCATTCAGCGTTTTAATTTATTTGTAAAGTATGATAATACTGGCTGCAGCGTGCAGACCGCTGCATTATAAAAGTTTTTGGTGTGAATCCCACAAGAACAACTCATATATTATGTGCTATTCCCTCGGTAATCATCTACTTGTGTGCCAAATTTCATCCAATAGCGTTCAGTAGTTTTGGCAGTGATTGAGTAACAAACATTCCACCGATCCAAACATCTAAATTTTCGCATTTACAATATTAATATAGATTAATATAGTTTTTTAATAAAATATACAAGGTGTGTTAATGAATGCGTGAAGTTTAAAAATCGTTGCTGATGACGCACGGCATACGAAGTCTTTTTTGTATACCATAGGGTAGTAAACAAGCATATGGGGTTTCCTGGTTGAAAGAAACGATCACCGCCAATAGACACCACAAAGATGTTAACGGTGCGTTGCTATCCGTGTGGCGTAGTGTTAATTCCTCTTGAGTAAAGTTTACCAGCTACTTTACCCTCCAAACCAGAACACGACGATGACAAGCATTGACGCCATAACAACAGGAATAGGTAAGGCGCTATGGTACCATACTCAGGCAAGAAGTTGCTAAATTCTACCCACATAGTAGTCACGATGATAGTGACACTTATAGCCAATCGATCGCCTTTTAATAATCTACCTGGCAGAACGGCAGTTGGTCTATTCTTTAAAGGAGGCCCAGACCAACACGGGCAACGTCTGTCAATGTCATCAATTTTACACATGTTTCCCACATGCTATAAAGCAAGCCTTAGAAATTTGCTTATTTTTTGGTTTTGGTTTCCCGCCTGCCCAATAGCCTGGAAGACAGCACTCCAATAGTTCAGTCTGCCGACGCTTTCAGAGTGCTAAGTGTGAGTTTTTCTTTTCGCATTCGATCGTGAGTACGTTTAGAGTTTACTAGGAATTTGTATGTGATTTGTAAAGCGCCACCCTAGTGGTAAACGTGAGAAACCAGTTTACCACTAGGTGGCGCCTGGTACAAATCACATACAAATTCCTAGTAAACTCGAAACGCGCTCACGATCGAATGTGAAAAGAAAAACTCACAATTAGCACTCAGGTCTTAATAAATTTTATCAGTACTTAATTGATAATATCGCAATGAATTTAAAACTGCAACCTATGACGAGTTTAGTTAACCAACTAATTAAATGTTATATTGCAAAGTGATATGCATTGGTTACCTTATTTGTTGTTACTGTCATGAGGTAGGGTCGCAGAAAAAAGTGCACAAATTAATTTTTTTTTAATCATAAGCATAGCAAACAAGCAGATGGGTCTCCAGATAGAAAAGAGTCACAACCATCGCCTACTAGATACCCAAATGTTAATGGTGTGTTGTTATCTTGTGGCGAGGTCTTATGTTACATTGCATAAGTTTACCGGCTACCTTACCCTTCAAACCGGAACACGACAGTGGCAAGCACTGACGCTATTGCGGCAGGAATAGGTAAGGCGGTGGTATCAGACCCGGGCGAGACAATGCAGAACTCTATTACCAAGTAGCTACGATGGTAGTTACCGGCATAGCCAATCGATCGCCTTTCACGATATGCCTGGCAGTACAGCAGTTGGTCTATTCTTCAAAGGAGCTCGGACCAACACGGGGTAAAATGTATAAATAAATTTAAATTACCTTAATTTCTTCTTTGAGTTACAGATTTCAACAAAATAAGCATCTAAATGTATTAAGTGTAAAATATTGATGAACATAAGCTGACACTTATCTCTTAAATAAATTGCAATAGCTCTGTCTTGCCATTTCAAAGAAACGCAGGGCAATCCAACACCTATTCTCTCGTTTCATCCGGCTTGGCTTATCTCTCTGGAACGACTACGCTAAGCTTACAGCTTGTAGAAACTTGACTGGGATAAACTATTTCAAATTATTTATTGTACTTAATTTATTCACAAAGACAAAGAGACTGAAGGAAGACAGTTAACTAGAAAATTGTACCAAAGGGAAGCAATATTACTTTGATAATGTATAGATATATATGCCGAATGACAGACTCCTTAAAAATTACTTTGTTAGCCAGGGGAAAAATAAAAGTCAGTCTTTTAGGGTCAGATCATAAAGTTTCAGATTCGATTTTCGGGATGAAAAAAGTTGTTATCGGTTTTCACTGTTTAGAAAAAAATATTTTAATAGTATCGAAAAACCTACTAGTGATGTGATTACACACCCGAGTTTAGAAAAATCAGGTTACATTATCGGTCTTCAATAACTTTTTAGTTCATGTCAATTTTACGTCTTAAGTGATATGGACGTGAAGGTATTTAGGTAAACTAGTGTCTATTGCCATTCTGTTTACCGAGATTACCCATAAAGAAACTTGAGCGAGTGAAAGAGATGATATTTATTAACGTATTTTATTAGAAAAACTGCAGTCATGATATAGTGCAGAGATTGCGGAGCAGTACAGGCACTTGCATAAATTAATTTCTATTCCCAGCCCTTCTCAGCTGCTCAAAAACTTTTATGACTTCATAAAAGTTCCTAAAAACATGTATTTTCCAGATTTAGATGGGTATCCAATTTAAAGTTTTACTCGATCACTATCTATGTAAAAAAAAAAAAAAAACAGATAGCAATTTTATTCACCTTGATAAGTATAGGTGATATTTTTGTATTAAAAAAAATCATATTTAAAATTCTTAATATACATTGATAATAGTTTTTTTATGCTTAAAAAACAATGTTAATCGCCAGTTTCTTATGTACTTAATTAGTTTTATATATTATTAGCTATTTTCTTCAGTTCGTGTAAACAACACAGTCAGTCGCCTTTGTGATGCAGTGGTCCGGTGTCGGAGTTGACCACATGAGGTCCCGAGTTCGATTCCCGGGTCGGACAATTAAAAATGTATTTTTTCAGTTTTCTGACAAGAACAACGCTGTCTGGGATTGGAAAAAGTGCCCGGTTGGCGATAGGCTTGCCACCTATCACATTTGTGGGACTTAGTATCTTCGGCTAATCGTGGGTGCACTTGTACCTCTGCTTATCTCTTTGGGGATACTTACTTATATTGAATTAAAAGGTAATGATATCATTTGTGTTATGATTTACTGAATAAATATACACATTAATTAGTCAAAGGATTACATACTTGACAAAATATGTGACTATTTCTTACAAATAGCTTTTTCTTAATAGTAGATTATTTTACAGCAAACAATCAGATGGATCTCCTGCTGGAAAGATACGACTATTTCCTATAGAGAGTAAAGATATTAACAGTGAGTTTCCATCCTTGTAGAACATAAAAAGTCACAAACATAAGTGACCTGGCAACTTCAGCCTCCAAACAAAGTATTGACGCTATTGCGTTAGGAAAAGAGAACGTGGTGATTTCTAGTTTAAACACAGTAAAATGCAGTAACAGACATTCATTCTCCTGTATCACTGGAACCGTAAATCAGATCTTAAATAAATTTATATCGAACCAAATGGGCAGTACTCTTAAATCCTTCCAATCGTTATATGGTGGACGTTCCACGTACCCGGACAAGCGGTTTGACATTTTTTCATTCGAACCGCAAAGGACTGGAACATGCTTCCTGAGTCTGTGTTCCCGGACGAGTACAATCTGGGGATCTTCAAGAGAAGAGTGAACAGGTACCTTCTAGGGAAGCGCGTTCCATCTTAGGCCTCATCTTAGCTTACCATCAGGCGAGATCGAGGTCAAGCGCTTACTTAAGGGGTTATAAATAGTTGAGTTCCTCCAATCTTCTATGAATTTGAAAACCCGGGCGAGAGTTATATAACTCAACCAAGTATTAAATTACATATAAAAATGTAATAAATTAAAAGTAATATCGTTAAAATACCATATTCTCAGTTCAGTTTCGTCAACCATGACGGCCGAATGCATGAATGACCAAATTGCAAATCAATACCAATTCAAATTCAAACTGCTCAGTATTGTGACAGTAGCATGACAAATAAGGATGGAAAACGAAACGTGGTGAACTATAAATTCATAAAGTAAAAGCGCATTGAGGGCCGCAATCCCCTTGTGTCTGCGCATTCGAGTGGCATCCACTTCGCTTGACTGATGACCCGTTGCTTGCCTGAGGAAAATGCCGATTGTACTTACTTATACGTACTTTTGTACTTTGTTTTCAATTGTTGGAATTTTATGTTTCGTTGGTTGAAAATTATACCTATGTGTAAACCTTAAACGTACTTTAGTATGTTGTTTTCAATTGTTGAACTTTCATGTTTTGTTAGTTAAAATGTTATTGTGTTTTTAACTTCCTGCTATGTATTAGATAAGAAAGTTACTGATTTAGCCCTGATTTTCGAAAATCGAGTTTACACCAGATCTCCACGTTTTGAGGTCGTGGCTACTAGGTGGTAGAGTTCTGCATTGTCCCGCCCGGGTCTGGTAGCACCGTCTCACATATTAGCCAGTAAACTTAAAATGCAAGTTCATGCACATCAAAACCTCACCACACGAAAACCAACGCACCATTTATCTTTCAATCAGGAGAGCCATTTGCTTATTTGCTATCTCGTAATATAAAAAAATATATATCACTGTAACCTTAACTTGGCACAGAATGAATCAGACATGTCGTAAATATGCCAGTTATGTCGCGTGCTAATCACTTATTTTTATCTTGTTCTACTAACGATGTTAACTAAACTCTCAATGAAAACTCTTTCGAAATTCGAAGAGATAACTTACACAGTAATCAAAGCAAGAATATCTTTTCCCTTTTATGACATAAAGTAATAAATGAGTTTCCCAGGTGTAAAGAGACAACTGTCACTTATAATAGACATCAAAAATGTTAATGGTGCGTGATTTCCATGTGGTGGGATGCTAATGTCACGTTATATCGGCTACTATACCCTCTCAACCGAACCAGGATAATAACAAGCACTGACGTTATTGTGACCATCTTACCTATTTCGGTAAGATGGTGGTACCAAAACCCAGGCGAAACTTCGTAAAACTCTACTAGCGAGGGATCACAATGTTAGCGATCCGTGAAGCGAATCATTTGCCTTTTAGGAACTGCCTGGCAGAATTGCAGATAGTCTATACTTTTAGAGACCCTTACGCACAGCGAAAAGAGTTTTTTGTTTATTACTCTGCTATAAATTATATTATTATTTATACAAAATTTTATGCAATATTTTCCTGACATTCAAATATCCAAAAAAATTTACAGACCATGTCAATAAAACATATTATTTAGATACCAAAAACAGTATTAAAAATCTGCTTTAAAATGTTTTAAATAACACAACTACGGACACCTAAAGGTATTTTAGTACAAAAAGATAAATAACTAATTTAAAACGTCGCCCGATTAAATAAACAGAATATTCAAACACTCGTAGTATTAATTCAGAAACCGTAATTTTGACATAATTTCCAACAAAACTAAGTTGGTGTACATTTCAGTGAAGGAGGCTAATATTACGCCGTTGATGCAAATGTTTTGAAGACTTATTAAGAAGTTCCCACACATAGTCAGTCTGTAATCATTCTTGTCAACTCAGTGCTAAGACACGCAAGCTTTAACGTAGTGGGAATTAAAAGGCCTGAAGAAAAGCTTTATACAGATATAGCTCTTATATTTTCAAATGTTAGACCAAAAATTGCTTGAAATCGTAAAACCACATAAGCCTATTTGTAATTTAGACATGGTATAACTCCTCTGTAGTAGTCAGGAGCCACAACATGGTAATAATTTGATCAGGCGCTCGGTACGCAAAACTTTATGCCAATTGAAAAGTTTTACTGCACTGAAATATGTTGTAACAACCGGTTTGAGTGACGTTGACTCGTTGCTCTTTTTAGATACATTTTAATTGAAACTTGTTTTATGTTTTATTTGATCAAGTTATTAACTGTCAAAAACGTTGTTGTGAAAAGGTTGTAAATTTATTAACGACGCCTTTCATAACATAATTGCAATTTATAGTAAGTACCTTAAGACGGTTGTTATATTTCTTCGCAGCTCGTAAAGTTGTGTAGGTATGTTTTTAAATAACTTTTCAAAAGGAGGAGGTTACCTCAGATATCGATAATAATTTATGAATGAATTTTGAAAATTCTCATTTTATTCGGGAGGGTATTTCCTTGTTTCGTGTGACACTGTAGCTTCGTGTTTTTGCAAAACATCACATGGAATGTGATAATCATATTTTTTTGTAAGATAGCAAACAAGCCACGATCTCGCCTGATGGTAAACTAAGATGCGGCCTAAGATGGAATGCGCTTCCCTAGAAGGTAGGTATCTACTCACTCTCCCTGCTGGAGCTGTATGGTTCTGATGCAGGTTACTCAGTCTTACTAAACTTACTAAAAAATATTTGTGGTTACACAAGGTTTGTTTGCATATACAGGCTGTAAGGATAAACACCATTGTCACTAAAACCATAGATAGGTGACTTTATTATAAAATATATATTTATGTGAATTTAAAAATAAAAAAACTTTATGTTTAAATTCACATATTTTCTTATTTTCTTTCAAAAATTTATTTTTTTGAAAGAGATTTTTTTTTTGTATCGTATTTTTTATTCGTGTTTTTCGTATTCGAATATAATAATTTATTATTCGTTATTTTCTTTCAAATATTTTCGATTTTATTATATATATATATAATAAAATCGAAAATATTTGAAAGAAAATATATATATATATATATAATAAAATCGAAAATATTTGAAAGAAAATAACGAATAATAAATTATTATATTCGAATACGAAAAACACGAATAAAAAATACGATACAAAAAAAAAATCTCTTTCAAAAAAATAAATTTTTGAAAGAAAATAAGAAAATATGTGAATTTAAACATAAAGTTTTTTTATTTTTAAATTCACATAAATATATATTTTATAATAAAGTCACCTATCTATGGTTTTAGTGACAATGGTGTTTATCCTTACAGCCTATATATATATATATATATATATATATATATATATATATATATATATATATATATATATATATATATATAATAAAATCGTAGGAAATTCAAAACTGTACATTGAATATTTTTTTAAAAGAATATTTGGGGCGTGATCTACAATCGATATCGAAGCCAAAAATATAGTTTTTAGAATTTTTATCTGTTTGTCTGTATGTCTGTTTGTCTGTATGTATGTCCGGGGTAAACTCAAAAAGTACAGCATCAGCAGCAGCAGCAGGATTTACTTCAAATTTTGCAAGAATATTACTAATAGGTCGGGTCAACATATAGGCTACATATTATCACGCTATCACCTACGGAGAAGGTGCTGTGCGGAGTAAACGAAGTCCGCGCGGACGAAGTCGCTGGCAACAGCTAGTATTCCAATAAAAACATAATACACATAAGCTGTGATGCTAGTTTCCACGTCCCTGAATAATTTTGAGGAAAAATGGGGACTGTATTTTAAAATATTATTTTTTTCATTGAATTTACGTTCTATAAGTGAAACCAGACCACTGGTTTCAAGGATAACGGTGTTTACACTAACAGCCTGTATATTACTAGCTTAACCGACAAACGTTGTTTTGCCATACAATTTACTATTTTGGTATGGTACTTTAGAGCCGGGCTATTAAGTTTATTGAGACAAAAACTATCCTAGATGTCTATTGCTTGATTCAAGTTAAAAGAAGTTGGATCAAATAGTAAATAATTACAAAATTTCATTAAAATTAGTTCAGTAGTTTCAGAGACCATTGCGGACAAACAAAATGACACGTAATTTGCATATATTAAGAAGATGTATTATAGTATCAGATACATTATAACATACTCGTACTAGAAAGTAGAAACGTCTCTCCATGTGACACTGTAGCTTCGTGTTTTTGCAAAACATCACATGGAATGTGATAAGTTTTGTAAGATAGCAAACAAGCAGATAGTTCTGCTGATGGAAAGAGACAACTATCGCTTATAAACACCAAATAATAGGTTGGGGCAAAAGTATTTTCGTATTTTGAATGTACATGGAGCACATTAAAAGTTTTGCACTCCTAGCTAATCGGAACTATTTGAATTTCGAATGTTATATTTTTAAAACGTTGCAACCTTCTTAGTAATAAAAAAAAAGATTTTAGAGCGATGATTTTTTATGATTTTAAAAATTTTCTTTCTCCGCAAGACTGTTCCGCTCGTCTTCAAAATGCTTTTGGGAGATAAGCACCTTGTTTGAGCTCCGTGAGGCGATGGTTTGCTGAATTTGAGAGAGGTCGAGTTTCTTTACATGACGAATTTCGTGAAGGCCGGCTTTTACAGCGGAGCAGAAGTGGGCTCGCGTGGAATGGTGCTCACAGATGCTACTGAACTACGACCACGAATATTCTAATGCTGTTTATGACATTGTCACAGTAGACGAAATGTGGATTTATTTTTTTTAACCCGAAAGAAAACAGCAATCTTGTGAATGGGTGTTTGAAAATGAGGACAGGCCAACAAAAGTGAGGAAGGCGAGAAACGTTGGTAAAAAAGTGATCGCATTTTTTTTCTCAGCTACGGGTTCCATCTGTACAATTCCACTCGAAGATTAAAAACAAAATTAGGGTAGGTTTATTATATAAAAAAGGAATACTTTCCAGATAATGTAAATAATAAAGGACATACGTTACAACAACGACCCTTGATATCTTATCATTGTTGAACCCTTGCGCCTTACCGTAGTATGTTGTAATAAGTGATTGTAATTTTGAATTTGAGCATTTAATTTTAAAAAGCAAATTTTACCCTTAAATAATAAGTATTTTGTAACCTAACTATATGTATAAAAATCAATTGCTGTTCGTTAGTCTCGCGAAAACTCGAGAACGGCTGAACCGATTTGGCTAATTTGGGTTTGAATTAATCGTTGAAGTTCAGGGAAGGTTTAAAAGGTGAGAAAATATATAAAGAAAATAATTAAAAAGGCAGAACAACGTTTGCCGGGTCAGCTAGTTTTTAATAAAAAAAAACTTGTGCAAAGTTTTCTGTAGCAATTTAGCGAACACATTAATAGATGTGAAAATGACAGTGTTAATATTATAAAGAGACTATATAATAATATATGTAATAATAATATTAGTCCGGGCTTTTTTCAAGAATAGACCAACTGCCGTTCTGCCCAGCAGGTCTTAAAAGGCGACCGATCGGCTATATGGTAGTGGGTGTCACTACCATCGTGACTACCAGATAGTAGATTTCCGCAACGTCTCGCCGGTTATACTACTCGCCGGTTAACAAATGGTACCACCGCTTTGCCTATTTCTGCCGAAATAGCGTCTATGCTTGTCAATGTCCGGTTCCATTTTGGAGGATAAGGTAGCCGGTAGACTTATGCATGTGGCACTACCATCCCGCCATACGTATAGCAAGATGTTAACATCTTTGGTGTCTATAGGCGATGTATTCTCTTTCCATCAGTAGAGTCATCTGCTTGTTTGCTATCTAATAAAATAAAAATAAGACAAAACTTGAGTTTGTTTGTGTAATGATAAACAAAAACTACTAAACTGATTTTAAAAATTGTCGGTTAATAACATAGGTCCTAAACTAACTATTATTAGCCTCCGAGGCCAAAATGCGACGTGTTTTAAGTTTAACATGTGTGTGTATGTGTGTGTGTGTGTATTTGTGTGAGTGTATGTGGCGTCATAACGACTAAACAGATGAATGATTTGTGTGCAGTTTTGTTCATTCAAAAGTTTAGTTATGTGTAATGGTACTGAGAGATACGGGATGGATCTGACGTCCTGAAACACGTATGAAAATGAATTAATATTCCAACTCCTCGATTTTACAGTAAATGTATGTTTGGGCTCATTGGACAAGTTTTGTTGCTTTGCAAGTGATGCACATATGGCAGAAAGGTGGCCTAATGATATTAGAATTTGTTGGGGAATTTTAGATTTTTATTTTGGAGTTGTTGTAAATTAAATAAATATTTATTTATTTATTTATTGTAAATAATTGATTATGTAGAATTTTTTACAGTACCTATGCCATATACATATATTATATATACATATATTATATATAATATATATTTTTTGTACTATAGGAACTAATATTAAGTAATTATTTAAATAAAGAAAAAAGAACTTAATTGCGATAACACATAAACTTCCTTCTTGCGCAGACAGGTAAAAATTGTGTTACCTTCTTAGGTTAGGCTTCTAAAAATTGAATATCAAGTTCAATTTCTAGAAGTTTATTTCCAGTTACCGCATTATCAGATAAGTAGTGATCCTCATTGCCGCAACTGCTGGCGATAACATTTAATGATGTTTAACGACTTTCGCTTACCCATTGCAATAACCAGGGTTGTTATCATTTCATGCTCTTCAAATTACGTGGTTGTTAATGTACATACTGATAGATTTTGCGTATTATATATCGACTTGTATTGAGAGGGAGAAGAAGGGGGTGGGGGGGGACATTTCGTTTTGTAGATGATAACGCAATGCACTATCGTTGATTTCTAAATGCGGCAGATATTTCATACCATCAACAAAACTGCTGAATTTTTTGTTACCTCATTTTCTAAAAGGTAAAACTCAACCAAATGACTCCACTATTACAACATATGAAAAAATGTTGAATTAAGGTAGCCTTGAACGTGTTGGATTTACTCCAAACATTATCACTCCTACGCTCCAAAGTTAGATATATTGGGTTAACGTGCTCCGCTGAATAAATAATAATTTGAATAAACTTCGTTACATAAGAAAAAGCTGTGAACATTTCATACCCTTTAAAATACTTGCTATTAGCGTCTCTACTACATTATTTATTCTTAGCCTCTGCAGAAATAAATAAGTTCAGGTCCATCTATGACATAAATAGGGCATCGAATTATCAAAATTTTCCCGCCTTTTTCTCAAAAATAATTATTTGGGATATTTCCCAATAAACCTTAATTTAAAACGGTGGCAGTGTAGTTAGTAATGTTATTACTGTTAAACCACTGCAATACAAAAATGAACATAACTAACATGATAAACTCAGAGAAAGCCAGAAAATTGTAGAAGACCTTAGAGACATAATATTCTCCACCATTCACCATACAGTTGACTGTAGTAATATTTTTTATCATAAGATGGCAAACAAGCAAATGAATCTCCTGATGGAAAGAGTCAACCATCGTCTATGGACACCAAAGATGTTAACGGTGGACGGAAGTAAAAGCAGGACGGTTGTTCAATGATTGAGGAATGTGACTGATGTGGAAGTATATTAAATTATGGATTTAATTATTCTAAAATATATAACTACGTGTTCGGCTTAAAAGTATGTAAATTTAGCTTAGGTCATGAGATCCCGGGTTCGATCCTAAGTAGGATAAAACGGTTTTTAAAATTTTCAAGGTTTTTTTCATAATTCAAATCTCCGTAGCAGCTTGGAGGCTGGTGGTGATTTGTTAACACCCCCTTACCTTGAATGAGCTTAAATAGTTATCGGCCCTAGCTATCACTAGAAATAAGCAGTAATCATTATAAAGTTATTAAGATGCGGCGATGAGAATTACCACCCATCTCCATAACCGACAAACCGGTGATTCAGGGTGAACCGGAAAGTCTATAGAGGTTCGTTTCACTCTGCCTATGCCGCAAACTATCAGTACAAACCGACGTGATAACACTTTTTTATATAAATTAAATATAATTAATTTCAGAATTATTAATTAAATAATTAAATTTCAAAACTACTAATTTAAAGGCAATGACATCAAATCTAAATTAATCGTACAAATTAATTTGATAATAAAAAATCATTATAATACATCCCGTTTCACCACAATTAAACTGTCTGTTAATTGGCGAGGTGGGTGGTAATTCTTATAACTGTATTATTTATTCTTAATGACGTCACTCAGTATCAGCGCGGATATATTTATTCTTTACCATCTCTCTAACTATGACAAGAAAAATTAGCAGCGCCTTATTCTCCTCCTCCTCCTCCTAAGTAAATCATTTCTCGAAATATTTACCCAGGAAATGTAGGGTGAAAAATAAATAAAAATGAAAAATTATTTTGAAAAGCACAAAGCTTATTACTGCCCTTTAAAATAATTCCTTATCTTTGTGATACTTACTTTAGTTGACTGATGATTTGTGCGCTTTGAAAAATCCTCGTCTGTAGCATTCAAGTGCTCTTGTGTAATAATTATGTTTTTTAAAAAATTTGGGGAATGAATTGAGTAAATTCTATTATATAATTTTTGAGTATCGACTCGCCGCAGGAACTCGTGTGTACCGCCTCAAATTCTCTTCTCGTGATTACTTTAATGCTTTTCATTGGCAAATACAGACTATTTATAACAATATCATTATTAGGACTTTTATTAAAGCCACATCATCGATAACATTCAGCGTTTTAATTTATTTGTAAAGTATGATAATACTGGCTGCAGCGTGCAGACCGCTGCATTATAAAAGTTTTTGGTGAATCCCACAAGAACAACTCATATATTATGTGCTATTCCCGGTAATCATCTACTTGTGTGCCAAATTTCATCCAATAGCGTTCAGTAGTTTTGGCGTGATTGAGTAACAAACATCCACCGATCCAAACATCTAAATTTTCGCATTTACAATATTAATATAGATTAATATAGTTTTTTAATAAAATATACAAGGTGTGTTAATGAATGCGTGAAGTTTAAAATCGTGCTGATGACGCACGGCATACGAGTCTTTTTTGTATACCATAGGGTAGTAAACAAGCATATGGGTTTCCTGGTTGAAAGAAACGATCACCGCCAATAGACACCAAAGATGTTAACGGTGCGTTGCTATCCGTGTGGCGTAGTGTTAATTCCTCTTGAGTAAGTTTACCAGCTACTTTACCCTCCAAACCAGAACACGACGATGACAAGCATTGACGCCATAACAACAGGAATAGGTAAGGCGCTGGTACCATACTCAGGCAAGAAGTTGCTAAATTCTACCACATAGTAGTCACGATGATAGTGACACTTATAGCCAATCGATCGCCTTTTATAATCTACCTGGCAGAACGGCAGTTGGTCTATTCTTTAAAGGAGGCCCAGACCAACACGGGCAACGTCTGTCAATGTCATCAATTTTACACATGTTTCCCACATGCTATAAAGCAAGCCTTAGAAATTTGCTTTTTTTGGTTTTGGTTTCCCGCCTGCCCAATAGCCTGGAAGACAGCACCCAATAGTTCAGTCTGCCGACGCTTTCAGAGTGCTAAGTGTGAGTTTTTCTTTTCGCATTCGATCGTGAGTACGTTTAGAGTTTACTAGGAATTTGTATGTGATTTGTAAAGCGCCACCTAGTGGTAAACGTGAGAAACCAGTTTACCACTAGGTGGCGCTGTACAAATCACATACAAATTCCTAGTAAACTCGAAACGCGCTCACGATCGAATGTGAAAAGAAAAACTCACAATTAGCACTCAGGTCTTAATAAATTTATCAGTACTTAATTGATAATATCGCAATGAAATTTAAAACTGCACCTATGACGAGTTTAGTTAACCAACTAATTAAATGTTATATGCAAAGTGATATGCATTGGTTACCTTATTTGTTGTTACTGTCATGAGGTGGTCGCAGAAAAAGTGCACAAATTAATTTTTTTTTAATCATAAGATAGCAAACAAGCAGATGGGTCTCCAGATAGAAAGAGTCAACCATCGCCTATAGATACCAAATGTTAATGGTGTGTTGTTATCTTGTGGCGAGGTCTTATGTTACATGCATAAGTTTACCGGCTACCTTACCCTTCAAACCGGAACACGACAGTGGCAAGCACTGACGCTATTGCGGCAGGAATAGGTAAGGCGGTGGTATCAGACCCGGGCGAGACAATGCAGAACTCTATTACCAAGTAGCTACGATGGTAGTTACCGGCATAGCCAATCGATCGCCTTTCACGATATGCCTGGCAGTACAGCAGTTGATCTATTCTTCAAAGGAGCTCGGGACCAACACGGGGTAAAATGTATAAATAAATTTAAATTACCTTAATTTCTTCTTTGAGTTACAGATTTCAACAAAATAGCATCTAAATGTATTAAGTGTAAAATATTGATGAACATAAGCTGACACTTATCTCTTAAATAAATTGCAATAGCTCTGTCTTGCCATTTCAAAGAAACGCAGGGCAATCCAACACCTATTCTCTCGTTTCATCCGGCTTGGCTTATCTCTCTGGAACGACTACGCTAAGCTTACAGCTTGTAGAAACTTGACTGGGATAAACTATTTCAAATTATTTATTGTACTTAATTTATTCACAAAGACAAAGAGACTGAAGGAAGACAGTTAACTAGAAAATTGTACCAAAGGGAAGCAATATTACTTTGATAATGTATAGATATATATGCCGAATGACAGACTCCTTAAAAATTACTTTGTTAGCCAGGGGAAAAATAAAAGTCAGTCTTTTAGGGTCAGATCATAAAGTTTCAGATTCGATTTTCGGGATGAAAAAAGTTGTTATCGGTTTTCACTGTTTAGAAAAAAATATTTTAATAGTATCGAAAAACCTACTAGTGATGTGATTACACACCCGAGTTTAGAAAAATCAGGTTACATTATCGGTCTTCAATAACTTTTTAGTTCATGTCAATTTTACGTCTTAAGTGATATGGACGTGAAGGTATTTAGGTAAACTAGTGTCTATTGCCATTCTGTTTACCGAGATTACCCATAAAGAAACTTGAGCGAGTGAAAGAGATGATATTTATTAACGTATTTTATTAGAAAAACTGCAGTCATGATATAGTGCAGAGATTGCGGAGCAGTACAGGCACTTGCATAAATTAATTTCTATTCCCAGCCCTTCTCAGCTGCTCAAAAACTTTTATGACTTCATAAAAGTTCCTAAAAACATGTATTTTCCAGATTTAGATGGGTATCCAATTTAAAGTTTTACTCGATCACTATCTATGTAAAAAAAAAAAAAAAACAGATAGCAATTTTATTCACCTTGATAAGTATAGGTGATATTTTTGTATTAAAAAAAATCATATTTAAAATTCTTAATATACATTGATAATAGTTTTTTTATGCTTAAAAAACAATGTTAATCGCCAGTTTCTTATGTACTTAATTAGTTTTATATATTATTAGCTATTTTCTTCAGTTCGTGTAAACAACACAGTCAGTCGCCTTTGTGATGCAGTGGTCCGGTGTCGGAGTTGACCACATGAGGTCCCGAGTTCGATTCCCGGGTCGGACAATTAAAAATGTATTTTTTCAGTTTTCTGACAAGAACAACGCTGTCTGGGATTGGAAAAAGTGCCCGGTTGGCGATAGGCTTGCCACCTATCACATTTGTGGGACTTAGTATCTTCGGCTAATCGTGGGTGCACTTGTACCTCTGCTTATCTCTTTGGGGATACTTACTTATATTGAATTAAAAGGTAATGATATCATTTGTGTTATGATTTACTGAATAAATATACACATTAATTAGTCAAAGGATTACATACTTGACAAAATATGTGACTATTTCTTACAAATAGCTTTTTCTTAATAGTAGATTATTTTACAGCAAACAATCAGATGGATCTCCTGCTGGAAAGATACGACTATTTCCTATAGAGAGTAAAGATATTAACAGTGAGTTTCCATCCTTGTAGAACATAAAAAGTCACAAACATAAGTGACCTGGCAACTTCAGCCTCCAAACAAAGTATTGACGCTATTGCGTTAGGAAAAGAGAACGTGGTGATTTCTAGTTTAAACACAGTAAAATGCAGTAACAGACATTCATTCTCCTGTATCACTGGAACCGTAAATCAGATCTTAAATAAATTTATATCGAACCAAATGGGCAGTACTCTTAAATCCTTCCAATCGTTATATGGTGGACGTTCCACGTACCCGGACAAGCGGTTTGACATTTTTTCATTCGAACCGCAAAGGACTGGAACATGCTTCCTGAGTCTGTGTTCCCGGACGAGTACAATCTGGGGATCTTCAAGAGAAGAGTGAACAGGTACCTTCTAGGGAAGCGCGTTCCATCTTAGGCCTCATCTTAGCTTACCATCAGGCGAGATCGAGGTCAAGCGCTTACTTAAGGGGTTATAAATAGTTGAGTTCCTCCAATCTTCTATGAATTTGAAAACCCGGGCGAGAGTTATATAACTCAACCAAGTATTAAATTACATATAAAAATGTAATAAATTAAAAGTAATATCGTTAAAATACCATATTCTCAGTTCAGTTTCGTCAACCATGACGGCCGAATGCATGAATGACCAAATTGCAAATCAATACCAATTCAAATTCAAACTGCTCAGTATTGTGACAGTAGCATGACAAATAAGGATGGAAAACGAAACGTGGTGAACTATAAATTCATAAAGTAAAAGCGCATTGAGGGCCGCAATCCCCTTGTGTCTGCGCATTCGAGTGGCATCCACTTCGCTTGACTGATGACCCGTTGCTTGCCTGAGGAAAATGCCGATTGTACTTACTTATACGTACTTTTGTACTTTGTTTTCAATTGTTGGAATTTTATGTTTCGTTGGTTGAAAATTATACCTATGTGTAAACCTTAAACGTACTTTAGTATGTTGTTTTCAATTGTTGAACTTTCATGTTTTGTTAGTTAAAATGTTATTGTGTTTTTAACTTCCTGCTATGTATTAGATAAGAAAGTTACTGATTTAGCCCTGATTTTCGAAAATCGAGTTTACACCAGATCTCCACGTTTTGAGGTCGTGGCTACTAGGTGGTAGAGTTCTGCATTGTCCCGCCCGGGTCTGGTAGCACCGTCTCACATATTAGCCAGTAAACTTAAAATGCAAGTTCATGCACATCAAAACCTCACCACACGAAAACCAACGCACCATTTATCTTTCAATCAGGAGAGCCATTTGCTTATTTGCTATCTCGTAATATAAAAAAATATATATCACTGTAACCTTAACTTGGCACAGAATGAATCAGACATGTCGTAAATATGCCAGTTATGTCGCGTGCTAATCACTTATTTTTATCTTGTTCTACTAACGATGTTAACTAAACTCTCAATGAAAACTCTTTCGAAATTCGAAGAGATAACTTACACAGTAATCAAAGCAAGAATATCTTTTCCCTTTTATGACATAAAGTAATAAATGAGTTTCCCAGGTGTAAAGAGACAACTGTCACTTATAATAGACATCAAAAATGTTAATGGTGCGTGATTTCCATGTGGTGGGATGCTAATGTCACGTTATATCGGCTACTATACCCTCTCAACCGAACCAGGATAATAACAAGCACTGACGTTATTGTGACCATCTTACCTATTTCGGTAAGATGGTGGTACCAAAACCCAGGCGAAACTTCGTAAAACTCTACTAGCGAGGGATCACAATGTTAGCGATCCGTGAAGCGAATCATTTGCCTTTTAGGAACTGCCTGGCAGAATTGCAGATAGTCTATACTTTTAGAGACCCTTACGCACAGCGAAAAGAGTTTTTTGTTTATTACTCTGCTATAAATTATATTATTATTTATACAAAATTTTATGCAATATTTTCCTGACATTCAAATATCCAAAAAAATTTACAGACCATGTCAATAAAACATATTATTTAGATACCAAAAACAGTATTAAAAATCTGCTTTAAAATGTTTTAAATAACACAACTACGGACACCTAAAGGTATTTTAGTACAAAAAGATAAATAACTAATTTAAAACGTCGCCCGATTAAATAAACAGAATATTCAAACACTCGTAGTATTAATTCAGAAACCGTAATTTTGACATAATTTCCAACAAAACTAAGTTGGTGTACATTTCAGTGAAGGAGGCTAATATTACGCCGTTGATGCAAATGTTTTGAAGACTTATTAAGAAGTTCCCACACATAGTCAGTCTGTAATCATTCTTGTCAACTCAGTGCTAAGACACGCAAGCTTTAACGTAGTGGGAATTAAAAGGCCTGAAGAAAAGCTTTATACAGATATAGCTCTTATATTTTCAAATGTTAGACCAAAAATTGCTTGAAATCGTAAAACCACATAAGCCTATTTGTAATTTAGACATGGTATAACTCCTCTGTAGTAGTCAGGAGCCACAACATGGTAATAATTTGATCAGGCGCTCGGTACGCAAAACTTTATGCCAATTGAAAAGTTTTACTGCACTGAAATATGTTGTAACAACCGGTTTGAGTGACGTTGACTCGTTGCTCTTTTTAGATACATTTTAATTGAAACTTGTTTTATGTTTTATTTGATCAAGTTATTAACTGTCAAAAACGTTGTTGTGAAAAGGTTGTAAATTTATTAACGACGCCTTTCATAACATAATTGCAATTTATAGTAAGTACCTTAAGACGGTTGTTATATTTCTTCGCAGCTCGTAAAGTTGTGTAGGTATGTTTTTAAATAACTTTTCAAAAGGAGGAGGTTACCTCAGATATCGATAATAATTTATGAATGAATTTTGAAAATTCTCATTTTATTCGGGAGGGTATTTCCTTGTTTCGTGTGACACTGTAGCTTCGTGTTTTTGCAAAACATCACATGGAATGTGATAATCATATTTTTTTGTAAGATAGCAAACAAGCCACGATCTCGCCTGATGGTAAACTAAGATGCGGCCTAAGATGGAATGCGCTTCCCTAGAAGGTAGGTATCTACTCACTCTCCCTGCTGGAGCTGTATGGTTCTGATGCAGGTTACTCAGTCTTACTAAACTTACTAAAAAATATTTGTGGTTACACAAGGTTTGTTTGCATATACAGGCTGTAAGGATAAACACCATTGTCACTAAAACCATAGATAGGTGACTTTATTATAAAATATATATTTATGTGAATTTAAAAATAAAAAAACTTTATGTTTAAATTCACATATTTTCTTATTTTCTTTCAAAAATTTATTTTTTTGAAAGAGATTTTTTTTTTGTATCGTATTTTTTATTCGTGTTTTTCGTATTCGAATATAATAATTTATTATTCGTTATTTTCTTTCAAATATTTTCGATTTTATTATATATATATATAATAAAATCGAAAATATTTGAAAGAAAATATATATATATATATAATAAAATCGAAAATATTTGAAAGAAAATAACGAATAATAAATTATTATATTCGAATACGAAAAACACGAATAAAAAATACGATACAAAAAAAAAATCTCTTTCAAAAAAATAAATTTTTGAAAGAAAATAAGAAAATATGTGAATTTAAACATAAAGTTTTTTTATTTTTAAATTCACATAAATATATATTTTATAATAAAGTCACCTATCTATGGTTTTAGTGACAATGGTGTTTATCCTTACAGCCTATATATATATATATATATATATATATATATATATATATATATATATATATATATATATATATATATATATATATATATATATATATATAATAAAATCGTAGGAAATTCAAAACTGTACATTGAATATTTTTTTAAAAGAATATTTGGGGCGTGATCTACAATCGATATCGAAGCCAAAAATATAGTTTTTAGAATTTTTATCTGTTTGTCTGTATGTCTGTTTGTCTGTATGTATGTCCGGGGTAAACTCAAAAAGTACAGCATCAGCAGCAGCAGCAGGATTTACTTCAAATTTTGCAAGAATATTACTAATAGGTCGGGTCAACATATAGGCTACATATTATCACGCTATCACCTACGGAGAAGGTGCTGTGCGGAGTAAACGAAGTCCGCGCGGACGAAGTCGCTGGCAACAGCTAGTATTCCAATAAAAACATAATACACATAAGCTGTGATGCTAGTTTCCACGTCCCTGAATAATTTTGAGGAAAAATGGGGACTGTATTTTAAAATATTATTTTTTTCATTGAATTTACGTTCTATAAGTGAAACCAGACCACTGGTTTCAAGGATAACGGTGTTTACACTAACAGCCTGTATATTACTAGCTTAACCGACAAACGTTGTTTTGCCATACAATTTACTATTTTGGTATGGTACTTTAGAGCCGGGCTATTAAGTTTATTGAGACAAAAACTATCCTAGATGTCTATTGCTTGATTCAAGTTAAAAGAAGTTGGATCAAATAGTAAATAATTACAAAATTTCATTAAAATTAGTTCAGTAGTTTCAGAGACCATTGCGGACAAACAAAATGACACGTAATTTGCATATATTAAGAAGATGTATTATAGTATCAGATACATTATAACATACTCGTACTAGAAAGTAGAAACGTCTCTCCATGTGACACTGTAGCTTCGTGTTTTTGCAAAACATCACATGGAATGTGATAAGTTTTGTAAGATAGCAAACAAGCAGATAGTTCTGCTGATGGAAAGAGACAACTATCGCTTATAAACACCAAATAATAGGTTGGGGCAAAAGTATTTTCGTATTTTGAATGTACATGGAGCACATTAAAAGTTTTGCACTCCTAGCTAATCGGAACTATTTGAATTTCGAATGTTATATTTTTAAAACGTTGCAACCTTCTTAGTCATAAAAAAAAAGATTTTAGAGCGATGATTTTTTATGATTTTAAAAATTTTCTTTCTCCGCAAGACTGTTCCGCTCGTCTTCAAAATGCTTTTGGGAGATAAGCACCTTGTTTGAGCTCCGTGAGGCGATGGTTTGCTGAATTTGAGAGAGGTCGAGTTTCTTTACATGACGAATTTCGTGAAGGCCGGCTTTTACAGCGGAGCAGAAGTGGGCTCGCGTGGAATGGTGCTCACAGATGCTACTGAACTACGACCACGAATATTCTAATGCTGTTTATGACATTGTCACAGTAGACGAAATGTGGATTTATTTTTTTTAACCCGAAAGAAAACAGCAATCTTGTGAATGGGTGTTTGAAAATGAGGACAGGCCAACAAAAGTGAGGAAGGCGAGAAACGTTGGTAAAAAAGTGATCGCATTTTTTTTCTCAGCTACGGGTTCCATCTGTACAATTCCACTCGAAGATTAAAAACAAAATTAGGGTAGGTTTATTATATAAAAAAGGAATACTTTCCAGATAATGTAAATAATAAAGGACATACGTTACAACAACGACCCTTGATATCTTATCATTGTTGAACCCTTGCGCCTTACCGTAGTATGTTGTAATAAGTGATTGTAATTTTGAATTTGAGCATTTAATTTTAAAAAGCAAATTTTACCCTTAAATAATAAGTATTTTGTAACCTAACTATATGTATAAAAATCAATTGCTGTTCGTTAGTCTCGCGAAAACTCGAGAACGGCTGAACCGATTTGGCTAATTTGGGTTTGAATTAATCGTTGAAGTTCAGGGAAGGTTTAAAAGGTGAGAAAATATATAAAGAAAATAATTAAAAAGGCAGAACAACGTTTGCCGGGTCAGCTAGTTTTTAATAAAAAAAAACTTGTGCAAAGTTTTCTGTAGCAATTTAGCGAACACATTAATAGATGTGAAAATGACAGTGTTAATATTATAAAGAGACTATATAATAATATATGTAATAATAATATTAGTCCGGGCTTTTTTCAAGAATAGACCAACTGCCGTTCTGCCCAGCAGGTCTTAAAAGGCGACCGATCGGCTATATGGTAGTGGGTGTCACTACCATCGTGACTACCAGATAGTAGATTTCCGCAACGTCTCGCCGGTTATACTACTCGCCGGTTAACAAATGGTACCACCGCTTTGCCTATTTCTGCCGAAATAGCGTCTATGCTTGTCAATGTCCGGTTCCATTTTGGAGGATAAGGTAGCCGGTAGACTTATGCATGTGGCACTACCATCCCGCCATACGTATAGCAAGATGTTAACATCTTTGGTGTCTATAGGCGATGTATTCTCTTTCCATCAGTAGAGTCATCTGCTTGTTTGCTATCTAATAAAATAAAAATAAGACAAAACTTGAGTTTGTTTGTGTAATGATAAACAAAAACTACTAAACTGATTTTAAAAATTGTCGGTTAATAACATAGGTCCTAAACTAACTATTATTAGCCTCCGAGGCCAAAATGCGACGTGTTTTAAGTTTAACATGTGTGTGTATGTGTGTGTGTGTGTATTTGTGTGAGTGTATGTGGCGTCATAACGACTAAACAGATGAATGATTTGTGTGCAGTTTTGTTCATTCAAAAGTTTAGTTATGTGTAATGGTACTGAGAGATACGGGATGGATCTGACGTCCTGAAACACGTATGAAAATGAATTAATATTCCAACTCCTCGATTTTACAGTAAATGTATGTTTGGGCTCATTGGACAAGTTTTGTTGCTTTGCAAGTGATGCACATATGGCAGAAAGGTGGCCTAATGATATTAGAATTTGTTGGGGAATTTTAGATTTTTATTTTGGAGTTGTTGTAAATTAAATAAATATTTATTTATTTATTTATTGTAAATAATTGATTATGTAGAATTTTTTACAGTACCTATGCCATATACATATATTATATATACATATATTATATATAATATATATTTTTTGTACTATAGGAACTAATATTAAGTAATTATTTAAATAAAGAAAAAAGAACTTAATTGCGATAACACATAAACTTCCTTCTTGCGCAGACAGGTAAAAATTGTGTTACCTTCTTAGGTTAGGCTTCTAAAAATTGAATATCAAGTTCAATTTCTAGAAGTTTATTTCCAGTTACCGCATTATCAGATAAGTAGTGATCCTCATTGCCGCAACTGCTGGCGATAACATTTAATGATGTTTAACGACTTTCGCTTACCCATTGCAATAACCAGGGTTGTTATCATTTCATGCTCTTCAAATTACGTGGTTGTTAATGTACATACTGATAGATTTTGCGTATTATATATCGACTTGTATTGAGAGGGAGAAGAAGGGGGTGGGGGGGGACATTTCGTTTTGTAGATGATAACGCAATGCACTATCGTTGATTTCTAAATGCGGCAGATATTTCATACCATCAACAAAACTGCTGAATTTTTTGTTACCTCATTTTCTAAAAGGTAAAACTCAACCAAATGACTCCACTATTACAACATATGAAAAAATGTTGAATTAAGGTAGCCTTGAACGTGTTGGATTTACTCCAAACATTATCACTCCTACGCTCCAAAGTTAGATATATTGGGTTAACGTGCTCCGCTGAATAAATAATAATTTGAATAAACTTCGTTACATAAGAAAAAGCTGTGAACATTTCATACCCTTTAAAATACTTGCTATTAGCGTCTCTACTACATTATTTATTCTTAGCCTCTGCAGAAATAAATAAGTTCAGGTCCATCTATGACATAAATAGGGCATCGAATTATCAAAATTTTCCCGCCTTTTTCTCAAAAATAATTATTTGGGATATTTCCCAATAAACCTTAATTTAAAACGGTGGCAGTGTAGTTAGTAATGTTATTACTGTTAAACCACTGCAATACAAAAATGAACATAACTAACATGATAAACTCAGAGAAAGCCAGAAAATTGTAGAAGACCTTAGAGACATAATATTCTCCACCATTCACCATACAGTTGACTGTAGTAATATTTTTTATCATAAGATGGCAAACAAGCAAATGAATCTCCTGATGGAAAGAGTCAACCATCGTCTATGGACACCAAAGATGTTAACGGTGGACGGAAGTAAAAGCAGGACGGTTGTTCAATGATTGAGGAATGTGACTGATGTGGAAGTATATTAAATTATGGATTTAATTATTCTAAAATATATAACTACGTGTTCGGCTTAAAAGTATGTAAATTTAGCTTAGGTCATGAGATCCCGGGTTCGATCCTAAGTAGGATAAAACGGTTTTTAAAATTTTCAAGGTTTTTTTCATAATTCAAATCTCCGTAGCAGCTTGGAGGCTGGTGGTGATTTGTTAACACCCCCTTACCTTGAATGAGCTTAAATAGTTATCGGCCCTAGCTATCACTAGAAATAAGCAGTAATCATTATAAAGTTATTAAGATGCGGCGATGAGAATTACCACCCATCTCCATAACCGACAAACCGGTGATTCAGGGTGAACCGGAAAGTCTATAGAGGTTCGTTTCACTCTGCCTATGCCGCAAACTATCAGTACAAACCGACGTGATAACACTTTTTTATATAAATTAAATATAATTAATTTCAGAATTATTAATTAAATAATTAAATTTCAAAACTACTAATTTAAAGGCAATGACATCAAATCTAAATTAATCGTACAAATTAATTTGATAATAAAAAATCATTATAATACATCCCGTTTCACCACAATTAAACTGTCTGTTAATTGGCGAGGTGGGTGGTAATTCTTATAACTGTATTATTTATTCTTAATGACGTCACTCAGTATCAGCGCGGATATATTTATTCTTTACCATCTCTCTAACTATGACAAGAAAAATTAGCAGCGCCTTATTCTCCTCCTCCTCCTCCTAAGTAAATCATTTCTCGAAATATTTACCCAGGAAATGTAGGGTGAAAAATAAATAAAAATGAAAAATTATTTTGAAAAGCACAAAGCTTATTACTGCCCTTTAAAATAATTCCTTATCTTTGTGATACTTACTTTAGTTGACTGATGATTTGTGCGCTTTGAAAAATCCTCGTCTGTAGCATTCAAGTGCTCTTGTGTAATAATTATGTTTTTTAAAAAATTTGGGGAATGAATTGAGTAAATTCTATTATATAATTTTTGAGTATCGACTCGCCGCAGGAACTCGTGTGTACCGCCTCAAATTCTCTTCTCGTGATTACTTTAATGCTTTTCATTGGCAAATACAGACTATTTATAACAATATCATTATTAGGACTTTTATTAAAGCCACATCATCGATAACATTCAGCGTTTTAATTTATTTGTAAAGTATGATAATACTGGCTGCAGCGTGCAGACCGCTGCATTATAAAAGTTTTTGGTGAATCCCACAAGAACAACTCATATATTATGTGCTATTCCCGGTAATCATCTACTTGTGTGCCAAATTTCATCCAATAGCGTTCAGTAGTTTTGGCGTGATTGAGTAACAAACATCCACCGATCCAAACATCTAAATTTTCGCATTTACAATATTAATATAGATTAATATAGTTTTTTAATAAAATATACAAGGTGTGTTAATGAATGCGTGAAGTTTAAAATCGTGCTGATGACGCACGGCATACGAGTCTTTTTTGTATACCATAGGGTAGTAAACAAGCATATGGGTTTCCTGGTTGAAAGAAACGATCACCGCCAATAGACACCAAAGATGTTAACGGTGCGTTGCTATCCGTGTGGCGTAGTGTTAATTCCTCTTGAGTAAGTTTACCAGCTACTTTACCCTCCAAACCAGAACACGACGATGACAAGCATTGACGCCATAACAACAGGAATAGGTAAGGCGCTGGTACCATACTCAGGCAAGAAGTTGCTAAATTCTACCACATAGTAGTCACGATGATAGTGACACTTATAGCCAATCGATCGCCTTTTATAATCTACCTGGCAGAACGGCAGTTGGTCTATTCTTTAAAGGAGGCCCAGACCAACACGGGCAACGTCTGTCAATGTCATCAATTTTACACATGTTTCCCACATGCTATAAAGCAAGCCTTAGAAATTTGCTTTTTTTGGTTTTGGTTTCCCGCCTGCCCAATAGCCTGGAAGACAGCACCCAATAGTTCAGTCTGCCGACGCTTTCAGAGTGCTAAGTGTGAGTTTTTCTTTTCGCATTCGATCGTGAGTACGTTTAGAGTTTACTAGGAATTTGTATGTGATTTGTAAAGCGCCACCTAGTGGTAAACGTGAGAAACCAGTTTACCACTAGGTGGCGCTGTACAAATCACATACAAATTCCTAGTAAACTCGAAACGCGCTCACGATCGAATGTGAAAAGAAAAACTCACAATTAGCACTCAGGTCTTAATAAATTTATCAGTACTTAATTGATAATATCGCAATGAAATTTAAAACTGCACCTATGACGAGTTTAGTTAACCAACTAATTAAATGTTATATGCAAAGTGATATGCATTGGTTACCTTATTTGTTGTTACTGTCATGAGGTGGTCGCAGAAAAAGTGCACAAATTAATTTTTTTTTAATCATAAGATAGCAAACAAGCAGATGGGTCTCCAGATAGAAAGAGTCAACCATCGCCTATAGATACCAAATGTTAATGGTGTGTTGTTATCTTGTGGCGAGGTCTTATGTTACATGCATAAGTTTACCGGCTACCTTACCCTTCAAACCGGAACACGACAGTGGCAAGCACTGACGCTATTGCGGCAGGAATAGGTAAGGCGGTGGTATCAGACCCGGGCGAGACAATGCAGAACTCTATTACCAAGTAGCTACGATGGTAGTTACCGGCATAGCCAATCGATCGCCTTTCACGATATGCCTGGCAGTACAGCAGTTGGTCTATTCTTCAAAGGAGCTCGGGACCAACACGGGGTAAAATGTATAAATAAATTTAAATTACCTTAATTTCTTCTTTGAGTTACAGATTTCAACAAAATAGCATCTAAATGTATTAAGTGTAAAATATTGATGAACATAAGCTGACACTTATCTCTTAAATAAATTGCAATAGCTCTGTCTTGCCATTTCAAAGAAACGCAGGGCAATCCAACACCTATTCTCTCGTTTCATCCGGCTTGGCTTATCTCTCTGGAACGACTACGCTAAGCTTACAGCTTGTAGAAACTTGACTGGGATAAACTATTTCAAATTATTTATTGTACTTAATTTATTCACAAAGACAAAGAGACTGAAGGAAGACAGTTAACTAGAAAATTGTACCAAAGGGAAGCAATATTACTTTGATAATGTATAGATATATATGCCGAATGACAGACTCCTTAAAAATTACTTTGTTAGCCAGGGGAAAAATAAAAGTCAGTCTTTTAGGGTCAGATCATAAAGTTTCAGATTCGATTTTCGGGATGAAAAAAGTTGTTATCGGTTTTCACTGTTTAGAAAAAAATATTTTAATAGTATCGAAAAACCTACTAGTGATGTGATTACACACCCGAGTTTAGAAAAATCAGGTTACATTATCGGTCTTCAATAACTTTTTAGTTCATGTCAATTTTACGTCTTAAGTGATATGGACGTGAAGGTATTTAGGTAAACTAGTGTCTATTGCCATTCTGTTTACCGAGATTACCCATAAAGAAACTTGAGCGAGTGAAAGAGATGATATTTATTAACGTATTTTATTAGAAAAACTGCAGTCATGATATAGTGCAGAGATTGCGGAGCAGTACAGGCACTTGCATAAATTAATTTCTATTCCCAGCCCTTCTCAGCTGCTCAAAAACTTTTATGACTTCATAAAAGTTCCTAAAAACATGTATTTTCCAGATTTAGATGGGTATCCAATTTAAAGTTTTACTCGATCACTATCTATGTAAAAAAAAAAAAAAAACAGATAGCAATTTTATTCACCTTGATAAGTATAGGTGATATTTTTGTATTAAAAAAAATCATATTTAAAATTCTTAATATACATTGATAATAGTTTTTTTATGCTTAAAAAACAATGTTAATCGCCAGTTTCTTATGTACTTAATTAGTTTTATATATTATTAGCTATTTTCTTCAGTTCGTGTAAACAACACAGTCAGTCGCCTTTGTGATGCAGTGGTCCGGTGTCGGAGTTGACCACATGAGGTCCCGAGTTCGATTCCCGGGTCGGACAATTAAAAATGTATTTTTTCAGTTTTCTGACAAGAACAACGCTGTCTGGGATTGGAAAAAGTGCCCGGTTGGCGATAGGCTTGCCACCTATCACATTTGTGGGACTTAGTATCTTCGGCTAATCGTGGGTGCACTTGTACCTCTGCTTATCTCTTTGGGGATACTTACTTATATTGAATTAAAAGGTAATGATATCATTTGTGTTATGATTTACTGAATAAATATACACATTAATTAGTCAAAGGATTACATACTTGACAAAATATGTGACTATTTCTTACAAATAGCTTTTTCTTAATAGTAGATTATTTTACAGCAAACAATCAGATGGATCTCCTGCTGGAAAGATACGACTATTTCCTATAGAGAGTAAAGATATTAACAGTGAGTTTCCATCCTTGTAGAACATAAAAAGTCACAAACATAAGTGACCTGGCAACTTCAGCCTCCAAACAAAGTATTGACGCTATTGCGTTAGGAAAAGAGAACGTGGTGATTTCTAGTTTAAACACAGTAAAATGCAGTAACAGACATTCATTCTCCTGTATCACTGGAACCGTAAATCAGATCTTAAATAAATTTATATCGAACCAAATGGGCAGTACTCTTAAATCCTTCCAATCGTTATATGGTGGACGTTCCACGTACCCGGACAAGCGGTTTGACATTTTTTCATTCGAACCGCAAAGGACTGGAACATGCTTCCTGAGTCTGTGTTCCCGGACGAGTACAATCTGGGGATCTTCAAGAGAAGAGTGAACAGGTACCTTCTAGGGAAGCGCGTTCCATCTTAGGCCTCATCTTAGCTTACCATCAGGCGAGATCGAGGTCAAGCGCTTACTTAAGGGGTTATAAATAGTTGAGTTCCTCCAATCTTCTATGAATTTGAAAACCCGGGCGAGAGTTATATAACTCAACCAAGTATTAAATTACATATAAAAATGTAATAAATTAAAAGTAATATCGTTAAAATACCATATTCTCAGTTCAGTTTCGTCAACCATGACGGCCGAATGCATGAATGACCAAATTGCAAATCAATACCAATTCAAATTCAAACTGCTCAGTATTGTGACAGTAGCATGACAAATAAGGATGGAAAACGAAACGTGGTGAACTATAAATTCATAAAGTAAAAGCGCATTGAGGGCCGCAATCCCCTTGTGTCTGCGCATTCGAGTGGCATCCACTTCGCTTGACTGATGACCCGTTGCTTGCCTGAGGAAAATGCCGATTGTACTTACTTATACGTACTTTTGTACTTTGTTTTCAATTGTTGGAATTTTATGTTTCGTTGGTTGAAAATTATACCTATGTGTAAACCTTAAACGTACTTTAGTATGTTGTTTTCAATTGTTGAACTTTCATGTTTTGTTAGTTAAAATGTTATTGTGTTTTTAACTTCCTGCTATGTATTAGATAAGAAAGTTACTGATTTAGCCCTGATTTTCGAAAATCGAGTTTACACCAGATCTCCACGTTTTGAGGTCGTGGCTACTAGGTGGTAGAGTTCTGCATTGTCCCGCCCGGGTCTGGTAGCACCGTCTCACATATTAGCCAGTAAACTTAAAATGCAAGTTCATGCACATCAAAACCTCACCACACGAAAACCAACGCACCATTTATCTTTCAATCAGGAGAGCCATTTGCTTATTTGCTATCTCGTAATATAAAAAAATATATATCACTGTAACCTTAACTTGGCACAGAATGAATCAGACATGTCGTAAATATGCCAGTTATGTCGCGTGCTAATCACTTATTTTTATCTTGTTCTACTAACGATGTTAACTAAACTCTCAATGAAAACTCTTTCGAAATTCGAAGAGATAACTTACACAGTAATCAAAGCAAGAATATCTTTTCCCTTTTATGACATAAAGTAATAAATGAGTTTCCCAGGTGTAAAGAGACAACTGTCACTTATAATAGACATCAAAAATGTTAATGGTGCGTGATTTCCATGTGGTGGGATGCTAATGTCACGTTATATCGGCTACTATACCCTCTCAACCGAACCAGGATAATAACAAGCACTGACGTTATTGTGACCATCTTACCTATTTCGGTAAGATGGTGGTACCAAAACCCAGGCGAAACTTCGTAAAACTCTACTAGCGAGGGATCACAATGTTAGCGATCCGTGAAGCGAATCATTTGCCTTTTAGGAACTGCCTGGCAGAATTGCAGATAGTCTATACTTTTAGAGACCCTTACGCACAGCGAAAAGAGTTTTTTGTTTATTACTCTGCTATAAATTATATTATTATTTATACAAAATTTTATGCAATATTTTCCTGACATTCAAATATCCAAAAAAATTTACAGACCATGTCAATAAAACATATTATTTAGATACCAAAAACAGTATTAAAAATCTGCTTTAAAATGTTTTAAATAACACAACTACGGACACCTAAAGGTATTTTAGTACAAAAAGATAAATAACTAATTTAAAACGTCGCCCGATTAAATAAACAGAATATTCAAACACTCGTAGTATTAATTCAGAAACCGTAATTTTGACATAATTTCCAACAAAACTAAGTTGGTGTACATTTCAGTGAAGGAGGCTAATATTACGCCGTTGATGCAAATGTTTTGAAGACTTATTAAGAAGTTCCCACACATAGTCAGTCTGTAATCATTCTTGTCAACTCAGTGCTAAGACACGCAAGCTTTAACGTAGTGGGAATTAAAAGGCCTGAAGAAAAGCTTTATACAGATATAGCTCTTATATTTTCAAATGTTAGACCAAAAATTGCTTGAAATCGTAAAACCACATAAGCCTATTTGTAATTTAGACATGGTATAACTCCTCTGTAGTAGTCAGGAGCCACAACATGGTAATAATTTGATCAGGCGCTCGGTACGCAAAACTTTATGCCAATTGAAAAGTTTTACTGCACTGAAATATGTTGTAACAACCGGTTTGAGTGACGTTGACTCGTTGCTCTTTTTAGATACATTTTAATTGAAACTTGTTTTATGTTTTATTTGATCAAGTTATTAACTGTCAAAAACGTTGTTGTGAAAAGGTTGTAAATTTATTAACGACGCCTTTCATAACATAATTGCAATTTATAGTAAGTACCTTAAGACGGTTGTTATATTTCTTCGCAGCTCGTAAAGTTGTGTAGGTATGTTTTTAAATAACTTTTCAAAAGGAGGAGGTTACCTCAGATATCGATAATAATTTATGAATGAATTTTGAAAATTCTCATTTTATTCGGGAGGGTATTTCCTTGTTTCGTGTGACACTGTAGCTTCGTGTTTTTGCAAAACATCACATGGAATGTGATAATCATATTTTTTTGTAAGATAGCAAACAAGCCACGATCTCGCCTGATGGTAAACTAAGATGCGGCCTAAGATGGAATGCGCTTCCCTAGAAGGTAGGTATCTACTCACTCTCCCTGCTGGAGCTGTATGGTTCTGATGCAGGTTACTCAGTCTTACTAAACTTACTAAAAAATATTTGTGGTTACACAAGGTTTGTTTGCATATACAGGCTGTAAGGATAAACACCATTGTCACTAAAACCATAGATAGGTGACTTTATTATAAAATATATATTTATGTGAATTTAAAAATAAAAAAACTTTATGTTTAAATTCACATATTTTCTTATTTTCTTTCAAAAATTTATTTTTTTGAAAGAGATTTTTTTTTTGTATCGTATTTTTTATTCGTGTTTTTCGTATTCGAATATAATAATTTATTATTCGTTATTTTCTTTCAAATATTTTCGATTTTATTATATATATATATAATAAAATCGAAAATATTTGAAAGAAAATATATATATATATATATAATAAAATCGAAAATATTTGAAAGAAAATAACGAATAATAAATTATTATATTCGAATACGAAAAACACGAATAAAAAATACGATACAAAAAAAAAATCTCTTTCAAAAAAATAAATTTTTGAAAGAAAATAAGAAAATATGTGAATTTAAACATAAAGTTTTTTTATTTTTAAATTCACATAAATATATATTTTATAATAAAGTCACCTATCTATGGTTTTAGTGACAATGGTGTTTATCCTTACAGCCTATATATATATATATATATATATATATATATATATATATATATATATATATATATATATATATATATATATATATATATATATATATATATAATAAAATCGTAGGAAATTCAAAACTGTACATTGAATATTTTTTTAAAAGAATATTTGGGGCGTGATCTACAATCGATATCGAAGCCAAAAATATAGTTTTTAGAATTTTTATCTGTTTGTCTGTATGTCTGTTTGTCTGTATGTATGTCCGGGGTAAACTCAAAAAGTACAGCATCAGCAGCAGCAGCAGGATTTACTTCAAATTTTGCAAGAATATTACTAATAGGTCGGGTCAACATATAGGCTACATATTATCACGCTATCACCTACGGAGAAGGTGCTGTGCGGAGTAAACGAAGTCCGCGCGGACGAAGTCGCTGGCAACAGCTAGTATTCCAATAAAAACATAATACACATAAGCTGTGATGCTAGTTTCCACGTCCCTGAATAATTTTGAGGAAAAATGGGGACTGTATTTTAAAATATTATTTTTTTCATTGAATTTACGTTCTATAAGTGAAACCAGACCACTGGTTTCAAGGATAACGGTGTTTACACTAACAGCCTGTATATTACTAGCTTAACCGACAAACGTTGTTTTGCCATACAATTTACTATTTTGGTATGGTACTTTAGAGCCGGGCTATTAAGTTTATTGAGACAAAAACTATCCTAGATGTCTATTGCTTGATTCAAGTTAAAAGAAGTTGGATCAAATAGTAAATAATTACAAAATTTCATTAAAATTAGTTCAGTAGTTTCAGAGACCATTGCGGACAAACAAAATGACACGTAATTTGCATATATTAAGAAGATGTATTATAGTATCAGATACATTATAACATACTCGTACTAGAAAGTAGAAACGTCTCTCCATGTGACACTGTAGCTTCGTGTTTTTGCAAAACATCACATGGAATGTGATAAGTTTTGTAAGATAGCAAACAAGCAGATAGTTCTGCTGATGGAAAGAGACAACTATCGCTTATAAACACCAAATAATAGGTTGGGGCAAAAGTATTTTCGTATTTTGAATGTACATGGAGCACATTAAAAGTTTTGCACTCCTAGCTAATCGGAACTATTTGAATTTCGAATGTTATATTTTTAAAACGTTGCAACCTTCTTAGTAATAAAAAAAAAGATTTTAGAGCGATGATTTTTTATGATTTTAAAAATTTTCTTTCTCCGCAAGACTGTTCCGCTCGTCTTCAAAATGCTTTTGGGAGATAAGCACCTTGTTTGAGCTCCGTGAGGCGATGGTTTGCTGAATTTGAGAGAGGTCGAGTTTCTTTACATGACGAATTTCGTGAAGGCCGGCTTTTACAGCGGAGCAGAAGTGGGCTCGCGTGGAATGGTGCTCACAGATGCTACTGAACTACGACCACGAATATTCTAATGCTGTTTATGACATTGTCACAGTAGACGAAATGTGGATTTATTTTTTTTAACCCGAAAGAAAACAGCAATCTTGTGAATGGGTGTTTGAAAATGAGGACAGGCCAACAAAAGTGAGGAAGGCGAGAAACGTTGGTAAAAAAGTGATCGCATTTTTTTTCTCAGCTACGGGTTCCATCTGTACAATTCCACTCGAAGATTAAAAGAGTGTTAATGCCGAGTGGAATTCTACCATTTGTTTACCCAGGGTGTTAGAAAAAGTACGCGAAAGAAAACCCAAAAGCCGCATTCTCCTACACCATGATAACGCTTTTTCACACATGACCAACAAAACAAAGTCATTTTTAGCTTCCGAAAAATGTACATCTCGTCGCTCATCCTGCGCATAGCCCCAACCTAGCACCCTGTGATTTCTGTATTTTTCCCAAAATCAAAGATTTGATGAGAGGTTTTACTTTTACCAACTCCGAAGCGGCAGTGATAGCGTTCAATCAGCACGTAGAAAACATGCCTTCAGATCTGTGGTCCTACTGTTTTGAAAAATGGTTCGATCGCATGAAAAAATGTTTAAAATGTAAAGGAGATTATTTTGAAAAGCAATAAACATAATATTTTGGTTATAACATGTTTTTTTTAAGTTACGCAAAACTTATAGTGTGACCTATGTATTATTAGTAATCTCTTCCATTTTTTTTCCATTCCATTCCATATTCCAATCCAGCTATACCATATTTTATGTTCATTGGCGACGTCGACCACTTACCATCAAGTGGCACGTCTGCCAGTTTGCCTATCCCACTAATATAAAAAAATGACATTCTAAAATAAATAAAACCTTGCTCTGAAAACAAAAAGACAAAATAATTATACTAATAACATCATAACTTGCAGTTACTACAAATTGGAAGACAATTTACACTATCTCGTATATATCAGCAACACTATCGCTACATTCTCGCCCCTCGACCTACTATAAAGCATTTACTGCAGTGTATCTTCATTTAGTACCCTCGAAACCTGCATACAACAGCCTCATACACGGCTTTATTACACACCCAATCCTGTAGGTATCTAGAGAGTGTTACGAATAATAATACCATCACGCTCTTAGTACTGAGGTGCTGAACGTGAAACTTCCTCTAAGTAAAGGGAATTGCCTTAACTTTGCCGTGAGAGCCCTTCGCTTGCAGATTGTTACCTAACAAGATTATTTCCTACAACTAGTCTTGTTCGAACTGTTAACAGTTCTGAAATTCAAGGATCCAATGCATTGTTTTGCATTTCAAGACGAGTTTAAACCACTATAAGATTACTTAATAATAAATAAAATAATAAATGTACAAGGGGTAAGATTTCTGGGAATAGATATTTCTTCCAGCCGACCTTTGATCAGTCATGATAAATCATTATAGCAATTCCTTTTCTTGCGGGAAATCCATGATTTTTGATTTATGATTTTTTAACTCTTACGCCACGTGATAAGCGTGCATTACTTGGGCTCGTTGCAGCCGCAGTATTCTCGAACCAGCCATTTGCACAGCACAATATATCGCTTACTATGCGTATTTCCTTTAATTTTACTATGTTTTTAAAAAAAAACACCGTAGATTATTAAAATAAATTAAAATATAAAAAGTTAAAAAAAATCGTTAAAAAATAAATATTCCACACATTTTTCAACAGTCTACAATCATGGTCCAAATCTATACTATAAAAATATACAGAGAGAAATAAAATTCATAAAATTTTACAGATATAGCAAAACAATATTTTCTTCACTCCAAATATTAAAAAAAATATTACCATACATAATAAACTATTTTTCCTTATAGTTTACAGAATATATTATAGTAAAACTATTTCTTAGAATTATTGTTAAAAATATTTCAAAAGTCGTCGGTGGTTACAACTTAACGAAGTTAAAACTCCACCAAAATATTAGTTTTACTTGTTAAAGTCAGAGTTTAAACACGAGTTTGTAGTAATTTATTTTCGTCTCTAACATTAATTTTGTAACCGCAAACTGAAAGAAAATGTTTCTATTATCTAAAATGTGTTGGTCCCTCGCCTCGTGTTGATCTGGTCCCTTTTTTAAAGAGAAGATCAACTGCCTTACAATCAGGCATCTCGTAAAACACAAGAGAAGGGTAATCTCTATCGACGGGGTTTGGTACTATCGTCTCACTTATTTATGCCATAATAGCGGTGGTGCTTGCAAATGTATATTAAGATTTCGAGAGAAATTTCGATAAAATTACACATATTATGGCAAACGCATCATTAACAAATGTGGTCTCTTTTTATTATTATTATATTAAAAGATAGCAAACAAGCAGATAACAAACAAGAAGAACAAGAGAGTCATCGCCTAAATATACCAAAGATGTTAATGGTGCATTGCTCTCCGTCAAGCGAAGTGCTAATGCAACATGCTTAAGTTTACCAACTACCTTATCCTCCAAACTAGAACATGACAATTCGCATTGACGCTACTGCAGCAGGAATAAGTAAAAGGTACAAAATACCCGGGCAAGACATTGCGCAACTTCACCACCTGGTAGTCACGGTGATAATCAAAATTTTGGGCAATCGTTCTTCTTTTACAAACTGCGTAGCAGAATGGCAAACCTTTATGACAATGAGTGTTAATAAAAACTTATGATTGTTTATTATTACAGAATGATACAATAATTGATAGTCACGATGGTAGCGACACGTGTAGCCAATAGTTTGCCTTTTACGGACTACTTGACAGAATATCAGCTGGTTTATTTTTCAAAAAGTTTCATCATAGTTAATTTTTATTTTTAACATAAACTTTAAATAATAATAATAAATGTCAAGTTGAAATTGTATTCAAACATGTTTAATAAAAAGGCACAAGACGATCGGGACCGATCCAGGTAATTTATACAAACCACTTCTATGAAAGTCTAGTCAGTAAAAAACGGATGCGATATAAATTTTTAGAGTTCCACTCGTATTTCAGGAACGCATAGAAGTATCATATTGTTGAAATCATTTGAGTCGATAGACAAAAATATCGGGTTAAAATACTCTAGTCAATTGTACCTTTCGTATAAGAACAACGCGGCTTCCCGAGTCGTATATTTTCCCTTAATTTGAAAGTTGACAAAAAATTTAAAATCTTTCGCAAGGGTGTTTACTATTTATCTCGAATCATGAAATTCGACTAAAAGTGCATATAAACGGAAAAATCTAAAAAGCGCAAATCTATAGTTTAATAAAAAGAAATTCACTATTACAAACCTATTATTTACAATTGATGCTGTGATCATGTCTAGGAATCAAACGCAAATTGAAATTTGTCCTATAACTTAGTTTGTCTTTTAATTAGAGTAATAATATTTTAACCTTCTTTAACCTTACCTACAAGTTTGTACGGGACCCACGGTTTGCAAGTCTAATTCACGCTTGGCCAATTGTTTTGAGGAATAAATATAAAATTACAAATGCGCGTACGCGCTACAAATTATTTGAAATATAATAATTATGCCCAAAGCGAAAAACGATGCCACATTTGCGCTACTAAATTATTATTTCATCCGCGATTAAACTTAATATTTTATTGAAGGTGATCCTATAATAACGGGTGATTTAAATGAACCAGATCTGTTTATTAAATTATTTTGTATGCCTATAATTTCAATGATTAACATTATTTGATTTAAAATCATAACAAGAGTCTGTACAGTACAACAATGAAATGTATTATGAAATTTTTAGTGTGTATCACGTGAAGTTTATGTAAAATATCGTGATAATTTGTTGTTATTTTCTAAAGTCTGTTTTTTAATCTCAGAGACAAAAATCATATTACCTGTATCGTCAATTTATTGCAATTCTTAAATAGTAATATACTTTTATCGGAAATTAATGCTTATAAAATCGATTACCGTATTGTTAATTATTAAAAAAAAAGCATTATCGGAACTATTGAAAGAAATAGTAATATTTAAAGAAAACACAAAATAAGCAGTGTATAATGTGCTACATATCGCGCAAAATAAACGCCTGGTGCGAGAGCACCACGGACATGACGAGTCCGAGCAATGCACGTTTTACATTTCGTGTCGTAAAAATAAGAAAAAAATCACCCAACGCAAATTTAGCACTTCCTACAAAAAAAGGAATTTCCATCTTTGCTAGCACGTAGAAATGACATATTTTCTTAATTTTTCGGTACATCGTCCCTTACAGACTCGATAGTACTTTTCTCAAAAAAATACTAGGAAATAAAAAAGGTTTTTTATGTATTTTTATGTATTTTTATTTATATGTCATGAATTTTTAATTATTTTTGGGTTGACTTTGCCGAAAGCAGGTTACTATATACAGACTGACTGGTGAGTTACCTTCAATTTTTAAGGATGTGATAGTTGGCGATCATATATTATGAGAAAAAACGACATTAAAAGTAAATATTAAAATACTTCTTAGTAAACTTAGTAAACAGTACACCAAGAATCCTATATTTATCTGCGTCACATACTTGGACACTGCGCGGACGCACGTGTCTCGCAGCGCGCTATCAACACAGAATACATAGGTACAAACAAACAACGCGGGATGCTTAGAGAGTATAATATCCACATTTCATTTATTTTTAGAGAAATATTGGTCAAAAATTACGCCCCTAATTTTATTATTTAATTTTAACGAGATCGAGTACCGAGTACTCTCCGAAGAAGAATTATCGAAGGTAACTCACCAATTAGTTTGAATATTGCTAATTTCGTTATCAATTTTAGATCTGGAGGAATGCAATTAATATTCATTTCACTTTCGGAACCATTGGATCTCATTTTAATTTATATCTCTTCACTTAGATTTGGTGGAATACAATCAATATTCATTTCACTTTCGGAACCATCGGTGATCATGCTATTTTATATTTCTTCTTTTAGTTCTAGTAGAATACAGTCAATATCCATTTCATTTTCGGAATCACCGGAACTTATTTGAATTTTTATCTTTTCTCTGGTATCGAGACAAACTCCTTGCGTTATAAAACGCAAAAAAAAATTTCACACGTGCCAAGAAGTAAATAAATATATCTATGGCGATTAGCCACGTGAACTCAATTTGTACCATGGTAATAAAAAGCTCTAAATTCAAAAGACTTCCCGCACGCCTTTTTATACAACATGGCGACAGCGCGCCAATTGTTCTAAGTTCGAAAAATACGCTGGCAATGAGTTTTATTTTTCTCTGTGCCTACGTAATTATACGATACTTTGCGTGCTCCTTGTTCTAAAGTAACGACAATATTGGCGCGCATATTTGATAAAGTGTATAATTATTGTAAAATATCAATATTAATGAAAGTCTTAATTCAATTGTGCAACAAAAAAAAAACTTAAAAAACCGTTATCGTATGTAAAATATTACACGATAAAAGCTGGTATCATTATTTTGCTAATTTCACATTTGCATGTACCATTTTTGTGTTTTAGATTTAAAATTAACTGAGTGTGTACTTATGTACGGACGTAAGAAGTTATAGTTCTTTGGCGTAACGAGATAAAAATCTTTTTAAAAATGTTATTTTTCATTTTATCTTATGTTTGTTGAGAAAACGACACTATTTATAGAAATAAGGTATTTAATAAATTGAAAGAAAGTTTTATTACAAGTAATAATTAAATTATAGAGTAAAATAAATTTTACTTAATTGTCGTAAAATAATTATTTGTATCTATATAATTTAAAAAATGGAAAATCTTTTTTGAGAAACTAAAATGTTGACTAGCTAATTGTAAGTGTGAATGCGCATTATAAAAATTTACTCTCATCATTTTTCCCTAATGCGCTAAAATAAGCATAATTTCAAAAACAGATTTTACTGTTATACGTCCAGCAAGGCAGACAGTTGTTAGATAAAACAAGACAATCGAGGGCTGATATTAATGTTGGTTACTTGCAATTAGTGTGTAGTTGTTCTATAATACCGCAGTTCATATTATGCAGACAAAACATTTTAACTTGTATGTCACTTATTTTTATGGTCAGCAATTTGTAAAATTGTAATCTACTGTCACCAGTAATTTTACACTTTATATAATTGTTTTGATTTTTATGATGATATATCAAACAAGCACATGACTTATCTGATGGAAAGAGCCTCATAAACACCTAAGATGTAAATGGTGCGTTGCTGTCCGTATGGAAGCGTGTTAATAATACCACTTGTATATGTTTACGGGCTATGTTGCTCTTTAACCAGAACACGACAGTGAGAAATATTGATGCTATTGCGGCAGTTATAGTTAAAGTGACTGCAATACCTCCATGGTATTACAGTGAATAATGCTGGCCACTTAGCAACTTTATATATTAATATTTAAAATCATAGAATGTGTAGTTTTTTAAAACAAAATGGATATGTATGTAAGTTGTCTCGGATATGAGTCCCAATAAGTGAAGTCACCTATGATATAGTTTCTTTTCTTACACCAAAACTAAGGAAAAATCGAGGTACCAAATTCGCTGCAAGCAGATAAAACCCCAAAGGCGATCGTCGGTATCGTTACAGTACCAGACCTTGGCGAGACATTACAGAACTTTACCACCTAGTATTCACAATGATAATGTCTCGCTAGTCGTTCGCCTTTTACAAACGGCCTGGCAGAATGGTAGATGGTCTATTCTTCAAAGGAGGCCTGGACTAACGCAATCCACCGTTTTGGTTCGGGCTCCCGTACTTTAAGTTAATTTGAAAAAACGCAAAACATAATAATATATACATTCAGTTTTAAAAAAGGATTTATCTAAATTTATCCACTAATTCTAAATAATCATATTCAGTAAAACATTTATCGATTGATATGAGAATAGCGTTCGAACATTCAATTTCAAATCGTCAAGGGATCGTACTGCCCATGTCGAATGTCAGGACCACTTAAGGCATCGTACCAGAACATTCATTCGGACATACGAGGAGACATGCTGCTGCAGGAGATATCAATTTCACGTATATATAAATTTAGTTGATTTTGAATAAATTACCCATGTTATTATTCAATATTACTATCGTATTTCACGACAATATAGACTTTATAAATAACATTTAATGATATATTTATAGTTAAGTCCTAAACCAAACTTTAATTTAAGGATCAATAGGTATTATAACAGATAAACAAGCTCTCCCGCAACAGGGTCGAAATTTGAGAAAAGCTTTAAAAATTAACCGCAACAAGAATCCTTTTTTAATACCTGATAATTCTTACGTAATTTAAAAATCTGTAATACTTTACTTTTTTTAAATTTAAATAGCCTCCGCGTCTTATCTATACAAATAGATAAAATTAGAGTGTCTGTAATTGTAATAATAAAATAACCGCTTTTTACAAAATTCATATGGATGTAAACATGGTATATAATATACCAAAATAATATTTTTTTTAAATGTTTGTCCATATGTCCGTACGTTTGTTCCGGCTAATCTCTAAAAGAGCTGGAGCAATTTTGACAGGACTTTTACTGGCAGTTAGATAAATGCTTTCCTCTAAACACAGGTATATAATTGTTAAAGTACCTCATAAAAAAGCAAAGTCGACTACTACAACCTTTTGCTCGAAGTGAGAATCAAACACAATCTCTCGTGTTTTGCAATGCCTCCTAAGAAGAATAGAGTGTCTGCCATCCTATCGGATAGTTCATAAAAGACAAACGAGGTGAAAAAAAGCGTCTCAATACCATCGTAGCTACTATGTGGTTATTGTTTTGTAACGTACCATCCGGGTTTAATACCACCGCATTATTTACCCCTGACGCATTAGCGTCAATGCTTGTCACTGTTATGCTGCCTTTCGTAGTGTAAGGTAGCCAGTAAACTTAAGCATGTGGCATTACCATACTGCCACACAGAAAACAACGCATCATTATCATCTTTGGTGTCTATAGTGTATTTCTATCAAGAGAGCCGTTGCAGGTGTTTACTGTCCTACGATAAAAAATTAAAAATAAATAAATAGATTCAAAATGTACCTTAAATAAATACAAATGCAAGGTGCATATCGACGACATTACGGCTTGCCTGGCAGAACGGCAGTTGGTCTAGTCTTCCAAGGAGCCCGGAACTGTTTGTTTAGGTATCAATATCGTAAAAATAACACACTTCACTTGCAAAAACCTAGTCATTTTGAAATCACAGTCAGACAGTGCGATTTTATTTATATGTGTAGATATATAGATAAAACAAAAAGTTTTTAACTATTAACGATTGTTTGTATATATTACCACCCGGTTAGCTGAACCGGCACGTTCAGCCCCGTTTTCGGTTAGCGGCCCAGTTCGGCACGCCAGAACGGCAATTAGTCTATTCTTCAAAGGAGCTCGGGACCAACACGAGTAGATACATGGGGCACACTAAAAGTTTTGCATTTCTAGCTAATCGGAACTATTTAAATTTCGAATTACATATTTTTAAAACGTTGAAACCTTGTTAGAAAAAAAAACAATTGGCGGGAAATGATTTGTCAATTGTTTTTTTATCACAAATCAAAGTTGTACGCAACGAAAATGGAATTAAGTCGAAAAGATTTTAGAGCGATGATTTTTTATGATTTTAAAAGTTCTCTTTCTCCGCAAGACTGAGCCGCTCGTCTTCAAAATGCTTTTGGGAGAGAAGCACCTTGTTTGAGCACCGTGAGGCGATGGTTTGCTGAATTTGAGAGAGGTCGAGTTACTTTACATGACGAATTTCGTGAAGGGCAGCCTTCAACTGGCGTCAACGAAAATATGTGGCTACTGTTAAGCGGTTAGTTGAAGAAAACCCCCGGATTACCTACGTGGCAATTTGAGAAATATTGGGGATTGGTATGAGCCAAATTAAGAAAATTTTACACGAAGCATCGAAAGTTCGGAAACTTTGTTGCCGTTGGATCCCTCATGAACTGACAGCGGAGCAGAAGCAGGCTCGCGTGGAATGGTGCTCACAGATGCTACTGAAGTACGACCACGGACATTCTAATGCTGTTTATTACATTGTCACAGGAGACGAAACGTGGATTTATTGTTTTGAACCCGAAAAAAAACAGGCCAATAAAAGTGAGACAGGCGAGAAACGTTGGTAGAAAAATGATCGCGTTTTTTTTCTCAGCTACGGGTCCCATCTGTACAATTCCACTCGAAGATCAAAAGAGTGTTAATGCCGAGTGGTATTTTGCCATTTGTTTACCCAGGGTATTAGAATAAGTTCGCGAAAGACGACCCAAAAGCCGCATTCTCCTACACCATGATAACGCTTCTTCACACATGGCCAACAAAACGAAGTCATTTTTAGCTTCCGAAAAAGTACATCTCGTCACTCATTCGCGCACTCAGCCCCGACCTAGCACCCTGTGATTTCTGTATTTTCCCCAAAATCACAGATTTGATGAGAGGTTTTACTTTTACCGCCTCCGCAGAGGCAGTGATAGCATTCAATCAGCACGTAGAAAACATGCCTTCAGATCTGTAATCCTCCTGTTTTAAAAAATGGTTCGATCGAATGAAAAAATGTTTAAAATGTAAAGGAGATTATTTTGAAAAGCAATAAACTTAATATTTTGGTTATAACATGTTGTTTTTTTTTAAGTTATGCAAAACTTATAGTGTGACCTACGTATATGCACAGATAATAAGTGAATTGCAGTCAATAAAAATTGTGAGTTATATATGGTCATCTAAAAGTTGTAAAGTATATTGATTACTTACACTTTTTATGATGGATGACCATATATAACCCACCATTTTTATTGGCACAAGCCAACTGCTCGCTGTCACTATACAGGGCATTTTTTATCTTTCTACTACATAAATTGATGTGAAAACTAAAGAAGATTTGTGGGATTTTTATTTTATATATAAAATTCTCGTGTCACAATGTTCGTTCCGGTACTCCTCCGAAACGGTTTGACCGATTTTGATGTAATTTCGTATGAATATTCAATAGATCTGCGAATCGGTCAACATCTGTTTTTAATACCCCTTAGTGATAAGGGTTGTCCACCCCTAAACATTTTTTTTATTTTATGGACAGTTTTTTTTGTTTTTGTTTTTTATGATTCGGCATTAAAAATACATACAACTCTTAATTTTTACCCTTCCATCACTAAGCCTTATTTTTTAATTAAATAATTTCTATGGCAAAACAACATTTGCCGGGTCAGCTAGTAACTCTATAAAGAAGTAAGAACAACATTAAGAATACGATTTTTTTTTCTTTATTAGTTTTAACTTAATTAAGGTACATTTCTATTTATTTAAGGTACATTTTGAATCTGTTTATTTATTTTTATTTTTTATAGTAGGACAGTAAACACCTGCAACGGCTATCTTGATGGAAATACACTATAGACACCAAAGACGTTAATCTTGTATGGGAGGTAATGTCCACCAGCTATCATATTATATTTTCACTGAAACTATTAGAAGAGACTAATCAGCTTTGAGTTTCGGTATGTATTTAGTTAATGTAGTTGATATTCTATTAGTGTAGGACCTCCCTAGCCATCCATTATACGGAGTAATTTGGGCGTCCCCATCAAATATCAGATTTCATGTTAATCTGCCTAACACTTGATCAGTTCGGACTGGCGACAATCGAATTAATGTCGTCTGGTTTCTGTGCGATTTTTGTCATATTTTCACCCATTGTTCCCAACCCTAGTTGGGAGAATTATAGCCAGAGATACGCTTAATTGGTTTGGCGCTGCGGTCGCCTGACATTTCCAGTGCATTGCTTTTGTCATCGCTTTAAAATATTCACGAGACCATTTTTCCGAATTAAATAATGATAAAACATCAAAAAGGCAACGTCATAAAAGTTATGGGGATCGGATGAAAAATGGCCGTCAGTGCTGGCTTTTAACTGCAATCCGATAGTCAAATAAAAATTCATTTTTTACGCCAGGTTTATCTATGGACAGATTACATGAAAAATTTAAAAACTGGAGTGAAATGTGTGTTGTTAGATTTTAATATTTCATTTGTCGTATACATTTTCAGTTTACAAAGTGGACATTTTTAGTATTTCACATTCAATATTTTTTAGTAGCTGACCCGCGCATCTTAGCCCGCGAGAAAGCCTGCTGTATGGACGACACGCTTGATTAACATTTCTTCTATATATATATATATATATATATATATATATATATATATATATATATATATATATATATATAGTTGTTTGTACAAATTTCATGCACTATTTCGTTATCTTAGAATTAATTTTTGAAAAAAATCCTATCTTTAAGTATATTCATACTTCTATATTTTCTCATCTTTTAAACCTTCCCTGGACTTCAGCAATTAATTCAAAAGCAAAAATAGCCAAATTGGTTCAGCCGTTTTCGAGTTTTAGCGAGACAAACGAACAGTAATTGATTTATATATATATATATATATATATATATATATATATATATATATATATATATATATATATATATATATATATATATATATATATATATATATATAATAAAAGAGTAGAAAAGTGATTTCTGTACATAATAGTTTTTTGAAAAATATTAATTGAGTCGATTAAAGTATCGATAACGGAAGAGAAAAAACTAATTATTAAAATTTTTGTCAGTCTATCTAAGTGTTAATTTGTGCGTCAAAAGCTAGTATATAAGTAATGCTATATTATAAGTAAATAATACCATATAACTTATAAGTAAATTAGTAAAATAAGTAATAAGCAAAATTTTAAGTAAGCATAAGCATGTAAGTAATATTATAAGTAATAAGTAAAATGAGTATGATATTTAAGAGGTTTAAATAAAAAAGAAATTGACACATTATATCTGCAAAATGGTGGGTAAAATGAAAAATCCCATTACATTTTCTTGTTTACCGTTACCAGTTGGACGACTGGATAGGTAGTGGAAATTCCTATAATCGCAGCTGTGCTAATCTTATGAATATTGCTTGTTAGGGTGTTGTTATATCATTACGTTTTGGATTACCGACTGCTAATAATATTGTTCTCCATCGAAAAAAACTTTTTGATTTTATAAAGGTGAGCTCATTAGACTGCAGACCATAGAGTAATTGGTTTAATGTTCAAGTCGGACTAAAACATATACCAGGAATATGTTTAGGGCTATAATCGCTTGTCAAAATATTTTTTGTTTTTAAATTATACTCAAATATCCTCAAAATCTCCTTAGTTCAGTCAATAAGATGGCACGATCTAATTTTATTTACCTAAACAAAACTAAATAATTTAAAAAAATATATAAATTTTCACAATCTTGTTAAAGTTTCAGCAAAAAGAAAAATGGAGTATGAACTGAAAAGTCACGCTATTGTTCTACAATGAATATTAACAATCAAATAACGTTTGCAGTTGTCCCGTGAAGATAAATTTATCCGTGCTTCAGGAAGCGGTCCATTTTTCACAGCACCTAACGCTAGGTGTCACATGCTCTCTGCGAAGACGCCGTTACTTACGGTCTACGTGAGAGGAATACAACACGCGCAGTGCTAAATTAGCTACGATATTCTTTCACTGACAATATTGCTTCACTCTTTCGTTATATTACAGAAGTATCCCATCCCAAGCTAATTTCAGTTAACTTCCACAGTGCTTGGTCATTTTTATGTGGAAAGTTTAGACAGTGGTTTTCTGCAAATTCCACAAATGAAGGAATAATTATAAGATTTATTAGGGCGAAATGAACGTTATTTATACATAGAATTTACTAATCCCATTTTCAACTGATGAAAAATCAGATATTAACAGTATGACATATATGTGTGTCTGTGTAATATTGTTTTAAGTATGATTATCTATTTAGGCGTCCAAGCACGTGTAGTAATTTCATAAGTGGATGTATGTGCAGTGCGTAAATAGTGTGCTTTTGTGCTTGTTGCTGACGTGGATGAAAGTATATTTTTTTATATCATAAGATAGCAAACAAGCAGATGGGTCTCCTGATGGAAAGAGCTACGCATCGCCTATAACACCAATGGCATTCATTGATTGTTCCCCAAGTTTGAATATACCTGATTTAAATAAAAAAATATCTCGATATAGTTATTAGTTCCCAAGAAATTCCTGAACAAACATATAAAGAAAAGCTCCTTTAAAGAATAGGCCAACTGTCGTTCTGCCAGGCAGGTCTTAAAAGGCTACCGATTGGCTATTCAAGTCACTACCATCGTGGCTACTAGGTGGTAGAGTTCTGCATTGTCTCGCGCGGGTCTGATATCACCGCCTTACCTATTCCTGCCGCAATAGCGTCAGTGCTTGTCACTGTCGTGTTCCAGTTTGGAGGGTAAGGTAGCCGGTAAACCTATGCATGTTGCATTAGACCTCGCCACAAGATAGCAACGCACCATTGACAGCATAGGCGATGGTTGACTCTTTCCATCGGGAGACCCATCTGCTTGTTTGCTATCTTATGATATAAAATAAAACATTAAATAATTTTTTTGACAGCCCCGGCTTAATGTGCCATTGGTTAAGCAGCTTGAAGTAAATTGTAACTATTTAAAAATATTTCTTTTTCTAAAGTTATAAAGGATATATAAGTGCTCTTTCTACTTTCCGTCGGCGGAGTTACAAAGCATGCCTCGGATTTTCATGAATTGATTTGTAACATCGTTAGCACAAAATTGAAAACCAGCAGATATCAGCTGTGGTTTCAGGCGCCAAGTGAAATAATAAAGCTGTGGTACGTACCCAAAATCATTTTCATTTTGTTTGGTTATGGAAATTAGGCATAAGCTCTTAAAATACGGTCATTTTCAGAGTGTTTTGTTAGCTGAAACAATTTTAATACGTATTTAACTGATGTGTACGTTTACAGAGTAATACCAGACAGCTTGTTAATAATATAATAATAAATGTTAATATCATGGGGTAAACTAAACTTTTTCCACGTATTGGCTCAGATTTCCTTTGAAGAACATACCATTTGCTGTTCTGCAAGGTAGGTCGTAAAAGGCGACCGATTAGTCATAAGTGTCACTACTATTGTGTTTACTAGGTGGTAGAGTTCCACAACGTCTCACCCGGGTATATTGTATTACCTCCTTAACTATTCTTGCCGTAATAGCATCAATGTTTGTCACTAGATTTCGGTGTGTGTTCCGTATTCCAATTTGGAAGGTAAGGTAGCCGGTAAACTCATGCATGTAGCATCATCCAACTACACGGACAGCAACGCATCATTAATATTTTTGGTGTATGATTTCTCTTAACATCAGGAGAGCCATCTGCTTGTTTGCTATCTAATGACGTAGAAAAAAAAACAAATGCGAAAGTAGGTAATCAATTTATTGTTTATTTATTGTAGCTTTATGCGCCAACAATATACATTTTACCGTACATAATTCCGTTACGCTGATTCTCTTGCGGTATGGTAGAGTAAGCCGAACGTCAGTAGGCGTATCAGTATACAACAGTTGACCTATTTGATAGTTGTTGATATATAGTGAGATAGTAGTGATCTCCACCGCTTCGATTTTTTCCTTCATTTCTTCATTCTTGTAAACGACTACCTTAAATCATTTAACATACTACCTAAATAAAAAACACCAACATTTGTTTAAAACTAATGCTGATAAGTCAGTAAGCTCATACTTTAGAATTTGTGAGATGTCACATTTGCCTCAAATAAAAATATTTTTTGAAAAACATTAAATAGTATGGAAACTAATATACACTGCTATATTCTTGATAGTATTAAATTTTTAGTTTAGTAAAAATTAGTATATAAATGTTAGATTTGTCGTTGAGTAAAAGTTTACCGGTGGGAGAGATGCGCTTTGCCGCGCTCCCGGCTGCATGGGTTGCATATTTCCACCACCACCTTGTATATTTCTCCCGTGAAACAGCTTTGCTGTCTTTCGGAGAGAAGGCCAAGAAGGGCAGTGTAATTATTGGTACCGAGACTTAATAACTTATGTCTCAGGATAGGCAACACATAAATGAATTATCCGGGTTAGCTCCAGGTAAACTAGTTTATGGTCACTGGCGACGTCGACCACTTACCATCAGGTGGCACGTGTGCCAGTTTGCCTATCCAATTACATAAAAAAGTTGCTATGATTTGCTCTTTTGTAAATAGTATAATCTATATTATCTATATTAATATTAAATGCGAAACTTTTGATGTTTGGATGGACGGATGTTTGGATGGATTTGTTACTCAATCACGCGAAAACTACTAAACGGATTTAAATAAAATCTGGCACACAGATAGAAGATAACCTGGAATAGCACATAGGATTTTTATCCCGTAAAAATTAGGTGATCCGACGGGATTTACCAAAAACATTTAGAATGAAGTGTGCGCATGCTGCAGCTAATCCATACTAATATTATAAATGCGAAAGTCAGTCTGTCTGTCTGTCTGTCTGTTACACTTTCACGGCTTTGTAAATTCATGAAAATCGGTCCAGCGGTTTGCTGGACCGATTTTCATGAAATTTGGCATGGATATAGTTGAAGATTTGGGGTCAAACATAGGCTAATTTTTAAAAAAAAAATTAGTCCCTGGAGGGCTGAAATAGGGGATGAAATTTTTATTAAAAGCTATTAGTATGACTTATAATATTCTCGCGGGCGAAGCTGCGCGTGTCAGCTAGTTGTATATAAACTTAAAATCTAATAGATTTTAATACAGTCTGAATCCAATGTTGTTTTGATTAAAAAATGTGTTTAAATTGTACATATTCAAAACTACATGCTGTATAAATTGTATACAATGTTAAATGTTTGCACACCACATATTATGGTAAAGTATTATGTTGGCACACTACATTAACACACAATATCTTTTAATGCCCATATTCTTGCAAATAAACATTTTTGTTTCAGTAAAATACATTAAAGCTAGTTCCTTGCTGTTATCGGGACCGACAGCTTTACATGCTCATCCGAAACAAGCGGGTGCACAACCCAACACTGTAACACACCCCGACTTCATTTTGAAGGCTTTATCGAATAGCCACAATGACTTTTATCCGATTATACACTTATAATTTTTTACTCAAAAAATTATAAGTGTATTATATAATATCAAACCCTGGATTCGTGATCGAACTCAGGACTATTACCCAAAACAGAATAACTACAAGACTACAAAGGTGTTTTATATTTATTAATTACCTGTCTGTTATTATTATAGAGATAAACGAAATTCAGAAGCAATAAATTTGAAATGTCCCAAGCTTGTCCCTTTATTTATTTACTCGTAAAATATTATGTCAAACCATTTAAATTTAACAAACTAAACCAAGCGCCGCAAGCGCTATTTGAGTCTTTGCCTTATTTCAGACATAGATAAGAAACTTGACATTTCAGAAGGCTCTTACGGTACGTCCCTTATCACGCAAAATAGCCTCTGGTGTTCAGTTTCCAAATTTCCCAAACTTAGTACAAACTACATCTTTAATAAATATTTCATTACATTTTTACATTTTTATTATTCTTTATTTAAGAAAATATCATAACGCAGGTTTCCGTGCTGGTAGCCACGATTCACCAGTTTTTCGGTTGGCTAGATGGATGATGATCCACATCGTCGCATTTTACTGGCCTGATAACGATAACAATTTATTTCCTGCGATTAACTATCATCTAGCAAACATGATGTTAGTGACTCGCATAGCCAATCGGTCGCCTTTTAAGACCTGCCTGACAGAACGACAGTTGGCCTATTCGTCAAAGGAGCCCGGACCATAACGAAATAAAATTATGACTTACTTCGGGGCTAATACATAGTGCAAGACAAAGAACTACGTAGTCACATGTACTTGGTCAACACGTCGCGGTCAACAATAGTCTGTCTCGCTTCATCCAGCAATGCGCTCTAATGCAAAAGCGAGATGAACTTAGTTGCAGTAATAAACCAACAAGAACAAAAACCTTTGTTCTAGCCTGAATTAATGGTGATTCAGGAAATTGGTTGGCCACTAACATTAAGACAACTCGAATTTAATATATTTGGTGTTTATAATGTAGCCAAGATATTATAAACACCATAGACCACGCAAATTGGATTAGACACACATGCTTGTAATTGCCATACTCTTGCAGATATTATAGTGAAAAAATAAAAATATGCTATATTGTGTTATTTTATCATGCTGAATTAGAAGCCAAGCCTTAAAATATCCCTGGAATGTTTTCATTTTATCGGTAAGTCCTATAACTCTGTATTTCTGGGAATTTATTCCCATGCTACACTGACAACCGAAGAAACTGTCTTAAAAGACGAATCCAGTTTAATCCGTGATAAAAACCAAAATTTGGTTTGATATTGATACCTAAAATTTGCATGACAGGGACGTATTTACGTAATGTGCGTTATTTTTTAAATGAGTTTTAAATCTAAGAAAGGTAACAAATTTCTTATTGCCATAAAATATAGGAAATTTTTAGATCTACATTTTTATTATTTTTAAATTTTCTGTGCGACTATTAGCCCAGTCATTACGCCAAAAAAGCGGGTTGGAAATGCATGTGACTAAATTTTCGATATTACGTGACAAGAGTCTAGAATATCGACCGAGATTTCCTATATGAATTCTTCGCCATCTTGATAAAAGGGTTAAATTATTTTTTTTACAATATTTCTGTTCTCTATTGAGATACGGAAATTTTGATACATTTTTTTCCACCCGGGTCTGGTACCACTATATTACCTATTTCTGCCGCAATAGCATCAGAACTAGTCACTATCTAATTCTGGTTTGAAGGGCAAGATAGCCGGCAAATTTATGTCATTACCAACCCACTACACGGATAGCAACGCACCATTACCGTCTTTGGTGTCTATAAACGATGGTAGTCTCTTTCCAACTAGAGAGCTATCTGCTTGTTTGCTATCTTATAATATAAAATAAAAACATTCATAAAATTCTTCAGTAACCCTTATTGTCTATAAAACCACAGCTGTACTATGATGATAAGACACCTGCTTTCGTTGTGACGATTTGTGTGTTTCCACACGGCCATGTTTGCGTTTGTCGACTTGTCAACTTCCCTCCGCTTTCACGCTAAATTGGTAAGCGATTCTGTCAGATTGACGGTGCAGGGATTTAAAGTGTTCAATATGCGGGGGCACAATTCGTTTAGATTGATGGCCTTGTACCAAATGGTGACAACAACTTTTAGATTTAGACGCTGACTTGTGAAAACATGAGTTTTTTAGATATTTCAAGCAGTTTTAATGTTTTTTTCTGCCTACAAGCCAAAACGTTTTAATTAAAGTTATTAGCATGAGGGATTTAATGAAAAAATATATTCGTATATTTCTGAATGTCTTGTTATTTTATCGGTTAGCCAATCGCTATTCATGAGGTTTGGGATCGATTACTAGGTCGGATAAAGTGTTAGTAGATATTTTTCTGTCAAGAAAAATCGTAGTAGCAGCGTAGTGGTATGTTACCACACCATTTTATTGACGTATGTAATCCCGTTGTTTAAAGAAATAAACGATATTATTTTTTGTATCATAAGATAACAAACAAGCAGATGGGTCTCCTGATGAAAAAAATCAACCATAGACACCAAAAATGATAAAAATGTTTTGCTATCTTGTGGCGGGTGTAATGACACATGCATAAGTTATCCTCCAAACTTGAACACGACAGTGCTAAATACTAACGCTATTGCGGCGAGAATAGGTGAATAGGTAAGGTTTGGTACCAGACCTGGGTAAGATGAGGGACTCTACCACCTAGTAGCTATGATGGTAATGAGTGACTCGCATAACCAGTCGTTCGCCTTTTACGACCTGCCTGGCAGAACGGGAGAATGGCCTATTCTTCAAAGGAGCCCGAACCAACACGAAGGAAAATCCGTTACCACGTACCTTTTAAAATGCAAAGATGAACAACATTCATCTCACTAACCAAAATTTAACAAATCTTTATCTACAAAATGTCTACATTATTCGGTTTACTCTGCCTACCCTTCAAGAAGCAGCGTGATGTTATTTACATTTGAGTAAAAAATAGAATTGACAAATTTCAATATAAACTAAAAACTAACCTTTATATATATATAGAAACTTACAAACGTAACATAAACGTAACATAAAGTTAAGAAGTCATTTAAATTACACATATCAATAAAAATAAACATTTGCGTATCATATTACCCACTGGACTCAGCGTTGTTTACATCCCTGAATATTGGCTCTGACATTCCCTTCGTCAGTACAGTATCCACAAACACTCTGCTCTTGACGTTCGATATGTTATGCTTATCTGAACTTCGACTGAGACCCTTAAATTATTATACAAGTACGTTGTTTACAGATCAAACAAATTATTCACGAAGAGTCTATTTGTTAGCTTCATTATTTTTAACTTAAATTTTTAATCTTCAAATATTATATGAAAATGGGAAAAAATGGTTAGATTTATTCTATAAATCACAAAAATATATATAAGAGAGAACAATGTCTGATGTGTTAGTATTTCCGGGAAGCAGTTTGGCCGAATAAAACATTTGAATCACTTTTACATGCACAGTATAATTTTTAGGCAAAGTAACACCCTCAAGAAGCGCTAGAATTACAATGAATCAAAAACATGTTGCCCGTTTATTTATAGCAACCTTTATCTATTTTGTCCATTATGACGTCATCATCTCAAACAGGTGCATAACACAGGTGTGCCGCACATCTGGCCGGCTAATAGTTGTCGTCAAACGTGGTTGATAACACTACCGTTAATATTCTAACATCAAATTATGAGAAAATCAATTCTTGATTCGTATGTTATAATATACCTACTCATTTATATAATACTAGTGGCGCCCCACAGTCCAATGCATAATGTATGTACGAATTCTCCATAAATATTATTTGGATAAAATTTATATGGGCTATGCGTTAAGACTGAATGTAAACTTTCTGTGCACAAAAGTCTGTCCAGCCTGTCCAGGATATTTCACCGGGACACCGCAGCGCGGTGCAACCAGTAGCACCACGGTTGTGTCCGTAAGCTACTAAACCATCGCCCATACACACCAAAGATGATCGCCTAAACGCACCATGGTGCTTTGCTATTCATTTTGCGGAATGGCATGCTACATGCATAAATCCGCCAGCTACTTTACTCTTCCAACCGGAACACGACAATGACAAGCATTGATGCTATTGCGGCCGGAATAGGTAAGGCGGTGGAACCAAATACCTGGACAAGTCGTTGCGGAACTCGACCACCTAGTAGTTATGACGGTAGTGGCACGTATAATCAATCGGTTGCCTCTAATGACCTGCCTGGCAGAACGGCAGTCAGTCTATTCCTCAAAGGAGCCCAGAAAAACAAGGGGTAAGTCAAGTTAAATCATGTAAATATTTAAGATGTTACCTTATATGAGGCAACTGCTATGTATACTTTATATGATATATACATTCATATGATAGTAAATATTTTTAGTGCTGTTTCTTGTGCTCCCTAAGATGTGGTGACCTAAATCATTCTTTAATTTTATTATGGGCTAATCCGGCACTGGCTACAACATAAACTGATATAGATGATGATGAGTTCTACTTTATAACATTAATATGACAATAAACAGTACATTTATGTGATGACAAACAATACAATTATGAGAGCGACACATATTCTGAAACTTCCAGTATACTGAAGTTGTTCGCAGTAAACTAGGCTATCGGTTTGCACTCGAACCAACTAGGCATCTCAACAAAGGAACGCCTGGGAACTTCTCTAATGAGATGAATAATTAAACAGCTTGCGCCAATACCTATGGCGTTAATATAATCGCCGTCATTCAAGTATTTATATTAATTATTTAGAGTATTGTCTATTAGAAAATAATTGCGAAACGGATTGAATAAAAACATTTTTTAATCCCCAAAGCAAAATGAAACGTTTTAAAATGTTAACTTCTTAAATCTTTAAATACCTACGCTATCGATTCTTCTAAGCAAATAAATCTATTATGATTGTTTTTTTTTTGTTTCAAAGGTAATTCAAACTTGATTGTTCTTAGCTATAATTCATCATTTGCTGTTCAGCTATTTGAGGAATACGAGCACTTTTTTGTTTACTTAAGAGATAATATGAAAAACTCTAATCGATTTACAATTTAATATTTTATTGATCAGTGGTCTTGAAACTCGAACTAATATTGCCTTATCACCCAAAATATGCAAGTAAGAGAAAGTGTATTATATTTTCATTGAAAAAGTTTCAATAATGTTCATATTTTCAAGGAATCATCATATTTTTGTTATTACTTTTTGTATATTACTTATTTACTTAAAGCCCAATCAATTCACGTTGACTTTGTCATTTTGGGTTGAAAAGATTGAACCAACAGGAAAAGTTGCATGTGTACTTGATATTTAATCATAAAAATTCGGGGTTTGATCAATTAGATAAAAATAAAAAATAAATGCAAAGTCCCCAAAAAATATTTACAGGACTATCTTCTACATGTTTAAGAAACAGGAATGTCGTTATATATTTCAAATAAAAATTGTAGATAGTAAAATTTTCTATAAAAATGTCCAGTAGGATACATTTCTTACTATTACGTAAGTATAGTAACATACACATATCGATAATCGAATTTAGCAACTTCTAGTCGTAAGTATCCTAAAGTTAAAGCTCCCTTGCAGGGTAGTCAAAGCGAACCAAACGTCTAGACTTTCCGATTACCCATCCTCTCCTAGCTACTAGGGATAAGATTTAGATTTACGAGAAAAACCTCGCAAAAACCTCCACAACACTTCAGCCCTTTCCAGGGATCTAACCAGGGACCAAGACCTACCTAGATCAAGATGATATTATATGTAATGCCGTTGATAATATAAAACCCTGGTTGTTTCGATCTGATCTATCGACAACCAAGTGGAAAGTACAACTTTTCTAAGATTTAAATCTCTGGAGTTCGGACTAATCAGATTTATTTTGTAAAAATTATAAATTGTGAAAAAATAGAAATATGCCGTATTGTACTATTTTAACTAATTCGAATTTTGAATAAAAGCTAAGGTTTTAAGAATACATCTGGAGTGAATTTATTTCATCGGTAAATATTATAACTCTGTATTTCTGGATGAAAATGCAAGAGACATTGGCAATCTAAGAAATTGCCGTGAAAGACGTATCCAGTTTAATCCGTGGACTAAACATTTAAACTTCATAAAATCAAAACATCAACTTACTAGCAAAACTAAACTCTATTGATAGAAAATAAATTATAATTAGTTATAAGTAAGAATTATAATTAATTATAAGCTTTCTGCTGGTAATTCTAAGTAAGAAGCAATTTTATAGCGGCGGAATACGTTTGCTATTTTTCATTATAATTATATTTAGTGTTGATTCCAGTGCGATTAGCGAGTAGTGTGTCACTACCAGCTAAAAATAAATTAAACATAATATTTTACAAAAAATATCAAAAAGGAAATAGTTCTGTAAAAATCGTTAGCATGTCTGAAATAAGATTATGCTAAATCTCACGTTTCAGCTAAAACTGCGCGTCTATTCCTTTGTATTTTGTACACAAAAAAGGTAATGGGCGAGAAGAAAAATCGTATATGTCTAGATTAAAGCTTAGCGTGAAAGCGCTTTCTGCTGGTAATTCTAAGTAAGAAGCAATTTTATAGCCGCAGAATACGTTTGCTGTTTTTTTTATAAAATACGAGTACGTAAAATCGGAACAAAGTGATTTTTAATTTAGAGCACTTCCATCTATCTGTCAATAATAATAATATCGCTAGACAAATAATTTTTTAGAGATTTGTAGACGAATTAATTTAACCGCAAAGTAAGCAAAGTATTTACTTGTGTTATGGGTGTTAGTCAACGATACTTATACATAAAAATACATATATAAATACTGTTAATTTTTTTTTATCATAAGATAGCGAGCAAGCAGATGGCTCTCTTGATGGAAAGAGAAACCATCGTCTATAAACATCAAAGGTGGTAATGGTGCGTTGCTATCATGAGGCGAAGTCTAATGCCACATACTCGTATATAACAAACACCCAAACCAGAAATACCAACATATATTTTCATCACACATATTATTCTCCCTGTCGGGATTCGAGCCCGAGTCCCAATAACTTGTAGTTAGGTTCGCTAACCACTCGTCCAATGGAGCGGTTCATGGGCGTATACATTGGCCCACACTACGGGCTATTGTACGCGTAGGTAATGGTGACTAATCCAGCCAACCCAGTTCATCTCAGAAGTTCAAAAAACTTTCAGTGCTCTCAATCACCTCTTTTTTATCATAAGATATTAAACAAGCAAATCGGGCTCCTGGTGGAAAGAGTCAGCCATCGCCTGATAACACCAAAGATGTCAATGGTGCGATGCTATCTTGTGGCGAAGTCTAATGTCATATGCATAAGTTTACCGGCTACCTTACCCTCCAAACCGGAACACGACAGTGACAAGCACTGACGCTATTGCGGCAGGAATAGGTAAGGTGGTGGTACCAGACCCGGGCGAGAACACAACTCTACCACCTAGTAATCACGATGGTAGTGACTCGCATAGCCTATTGGTCGCCGTTTACGACCTGCCTGGCAGAATGGCAGTTGGCCTATTCATCAAAGAAGCCCGGGATCAACACGGGGAAATGTTTCCCCGTGTTGGTCGCGGACCAACACCTCCCACAATGTTTTCTTCGCTCTCAGTAAGTACGTGGAGTGGATTCCGTTGGAATAGGCGTGCTCTGCACACTGGGCTATCCGTGATACCCAATGTGAATAAGTGTTTGTTAATTTGACAGTCTCCTGTTACCACACATTTTTCTCATTTCAAGTCGACTGAATTCGACTAGCCTCCTGGTTTGTCTTGGGTTTAGTGCAGGAAGTGCGTGTTTGATCTGTCTGCGTCCTCCTTAAATTTCCCGTTGGGTTTTGTTTTGTAGTAGATAATATATCTTTTAAAGTACTTGTAGTTTATTTTTCATTCTTTTTAATATTATATTTGTCTTTAAACAACTCCCTTAAATGTATTTTTCCATATTTATTTCGTGATTACAGTGTACCGACTACAGACTTTTGTTATACTTACTTTTATATTTTGTTAACTTTGAACACTGAATATCGTCGGCACTTGGTAAAACTCCATGTTAACTTATATTTATATCGTATTAAAAGCACTTGTACTGTTTTACTTGACTTTTTATTTATTAAAACCAACCGGTTTCGCGTTTTAACGCATCATCAGGGCAACAGTTATTATTGTTTAGTCCTTAGTAACTAAACAATAACTACTGTTGCCCTGATGATGCGTTAAAACGCGAAACCGGTTGGTTTTAATAAATAAAAAGTCAAGTAAAATAGTACAAAAGCTTTTAATACGATATAAATATTTTGTTAAGATTTTAAGATTGCAAACATGTTGATGGCTCTCCTGATAGAAAACCATTGACTATGGCTATAGATAACAAAGGTATTCATAGTGAGTTGCTACCTCTGTGGCGAGGTGTTAATGCCACTTGCATAAGTTTACCGGCTACCTTACCCTTCAAACCGGAATACGAAGATGACAAGCACTGACGCTATTGCGGCAGGAATAAGTAAGGCGGTGGTACTGGTATCACCTCCTTACTTATTAGCGGGTCTGGACTCGGTTGGCACAATGCTGGTCTCTATCACCTAGTAGCTACGATAGTAGTGACTCGCATAGCCAATCGTTCGCTTATTACAAAGTGCCTGACAGAACGGCAGATGGTCTTTTCATTAAAGGAGCCCAGACCAATACGGAGGAAATGCGCGTTTGCCAAATTGTAGGCCAGTTTGCCAACAGAGATCTAACTTTGGTCTCTCGAGTATTTGTTTTTTGTGCCTTATAGTTACGTAAATCTCTCCTTACTTATTTATAAACTTTTGCGATTCCAAATCTATGTATCCCTTTAATGCCTACTCAAAATACTAACTATTACAGCCGTTCCTTCACTTCTTAAGCTGTGAAGCTCTGGAACTCTCACCCTAAGGATATTAGGAAAGAACCGAATCTAAATACTTTCAAAAAATGGTTTCACGTCACTTTCTTTATAACTAGTTGTTTAGTGTAATTAAATTTTGTAATGTAATTTATGTATTATCAGTAATTTATTTGCCATTTTTATTTTGTTATTCTGTATATTTAAAATGTTGTTTTTGTTTCTTGTAGAAGTTAACTCGTGGTTGGCACCGCTATTAGAATTAAGGAATTAAATTAGTAGCGCACAGGCGGATGGTCCGATTAGGTTGTTTTTTTTTTTTAAATTAAAAGTCCTATTTGAGAAATGGTTCTTAGCTATGATTTAGATGAATCTGTTCAGCCGTTTCAAGAGGACCAGCTCTTTTCAAATTGACAAAAGGTATTGAGCAACTTCTAAATATATTTATATTGGTGCTACATTTTGTATTCTATTACTTCAATTATATTGCAATGACCTAGTAATCTTCACTTGATGCTGTAAAATTCTCATTGGAAGATTAACTAACAGCTTCTTTTTAACTGGCAATGTTCATATTTAAATAATAGATTTTCTAAACATTGCAAACCAGTTTTTAATAACTTTCTGATATCCATTTGTACTAAAACTTGTCAAACTTGTATAAGTTCAGGGACAATGTAACATTACGGTAACATCCAGCTTATCTCATGATGTAGCCTGGATGTTGGGACTGGAATACTCAGACGCAGAATTTTGACGTGACAACTAAGTTTGGGCTCATTGATTTTGTTGCTATAAATAATAAATTCAATTAGTACTTATGATGACGAGGATCCGAAGATGGAACTGAAAAAATGCTACTGAAACTCATTTGTAGAAAGAGATAAGTTAGTTGAGTTTGGGCTCGTTGGTTTTTTGACGTACACTTTTCATTACATATCGAAGATCTGAAGATGGAGCCTAAATAATTTCATTGTAACTCACATTGATTCAAAGCAAAATCTTAGTAGCAACTTATTTTGATGGTGGTACTTTTAACACCCACGTATTACAGAAAATCACGCTAAGCAATCGTTTTCTCTCAATGAGCAATCTAATGTTATTATAAGTCGGTAAAATGCGTTGACCCATCTCGCCAATCGAACAACAAACAAACAGTACAGAACCGAATTGTCTATTGACGTTCAGTTCACTCAGCCGATCTACATCTTAACTATATTGTTTTTGTACTTGTATTGGAGGCTCACAATAACAATTTTTAAAAATCAAATGCATTAGCTTTCCATTTTTAAAATCTTTATCATAAAACAAATTTAAAAAATGTAAATGCTTAAAAATTACTTTACAAGAAGAGATGTTTATGACGATAAATAACGTTGTTTATAAGAGAGTAAAAATATAAAGTAGGAAAATAAAATTAAAAGCCAAATAAAAATAATCTAGTGTCATAGTTTGTACAAAATATTATGTTCCTCATGTATGAAAATTTGCGTCCAATAAATTTTATCGAGACGCATAAATAATGTCAACGCGACCCTCATAATTCTGTATTTTGTAGATCGTAAAACGTAGCATATTCAGATCATGTTATAACTTTAGTTTCTCTATCAAATATAATATTTAAATTCTGAAGAATACCGTCAATTATAATGAATATAAATTATGGATATTGCTTATAGCATAAATTATTTCATAGTTCGTAGAATGTTACTGCTTTGCCTATGCAAAAGAACATTAAATATGTCACTGCTAACTGGATGGTAGAACGTTGCAAAGGTTTGTTGGGGGCTGATACCTCATTTTTAGGGTTCCTTACCTAAAAGGTAAAACGGAACCCTATTACTAAGCCTCCGCTGTATGTCCGTCCGTCTGTCTGTCACCAGGCTGTATTTCATAAACCGTCATAGCTAGAAAGCTGAAATTCTCACAAATATTGTATTTCCGTTGTTGCATAACAACAAATACAAAAAATAGAAAAAAATGAAAATATTAAGGGGGTCTCCATACAATAAACGTGCATTTTTGTATTTTTTTTGCTATGATGGTACGGAACCCTTCGTGCGCGAGTCCGACCCGCACTTGGCCATTTTTTTTCTATTCCTGCCGCAATAGGGTCGGTGCTTGTTATCGTTGTGCTTAAGTTTGAAGGGCAAGATGGTCAATAAACTTGTGTTTGTGGTTTATTGGCTTATGCAATGGATGGATCGATGATTTTTATAAAGTTGAGCTTACTAGCACCATTTTTATGTTTAAGTAAAAACTGAGCATATGATAGACACTCTTTGCTTTTAAAGGAGTCAATAGTTGAAAAGTTTGGGTCACAATTAAATACCCTATCTGTCTAAATCGATTGTATTTTTGTTATAATCCTAATCAAACTGACAGACTCGAAGTACATATTTTGTTTTTTAATAAAGAAGGTTGTTTGTAAGAAATAATCTTAAGAAAAGGGTAATCTTGTCAAGGTGTCTAATAATAATGGAATTTCCCCAAAAGCCGACGATGGAAAGTGTAGAATATATTGTAATAGGGCCTCACCAGACACCTCCCAAACACACCCGCAACGTTAAAAGTTGCGTTACTACTACCCTTTTAAGAATGAGTAATTTCTTTTTTTGATGATTGATAGTAATTAGTTCACAACGTGACTTTATAAAATATACCACGCACGTAACTCCTTTTACCCTCTTTTTTCTCCCCGTGTTGGTTCCGGGCTCCTTTAAAGAATAGACCAACTGCCGTTCTGCCAGGCAGGTCGTAAAAGGCGACCAATTGGCTATGCGAGTCACTACCATCGTGGCTACTAGGTGGTAGAGTTCTGCATTGTCTCGCCCGGGTCTGGTACCACCGCCTTGCCTATTCTTGCCGCAATAGCGTCAATGCTTGTCGTTGTCGTGTTCCGGTTTGGAGGGTAAGGTAGCCGGTAAACTTATGCATGTGGCATTAGACCTCGCCACAAGATAGCAACGTACCATTAATACCTTTGGAGTTTATAGGCGAAGGTTGACTTTTTCCATCAGGAGACCCGTCTGCTTGTTTGCTATCTTATGATATAAAAAAAAAACCTAAAAATTGACATCTGCATCAATCATTACCGGGCGAGCCGTTGCGGTACTCTACTACCTAGTAGTCACGATTTTAGTGACACGTATAGACAATCTCATGTTATACAAAGAAAGAATAAAAAAGGTGGTGCATCTTAAATAGTAAAACAAAGTAATTTAAACTTACTGTGTAAACATAAATAAAACATAAAAACAGAAGCATTACGCACATGTCATATATACTACAAATAATGCATACGTACATTATACATAGATAATCTGTATACCTACATATATTAATACACACACACACACATATATATATATATATATATATATATATATATATATATATATATATATATATATATATATATATATATATATATATATATATATATGTATGTATGTATGTATGTATGTATGTATGTATGTATGTATGTATATATCAGATAATATATACGTACGTACGTACGTAATACATACATACGTATATTTATAAATACATAATAAACATAATCCATACTAATATTATAAATGCGAAAGTCTGTCTGTCTGTCTATCTGTGTGTCTGTTATGCTTTCACGGCTAAACCGCTGGATCGATTTTCATGAAATTTGGCATGGATAGTTGAAGATCTTTTTTCAAAAATCAGTCTCTGGAGGGCTGAAATAGGGATGAAATTTTTATTAAAAGCTATTTGGACTACTTATTAATATACTCACGGGCGAAGCTGCGCGGGTCAGCTAGTATTAATTATAAAGCCATGAGCAACAATAATTAAACCGTATCTAAAGTCACCCGACTATTTAAATGCATCAAAATGTATCTTTAACGTTATTGCGACAGGATAGGTAAAGTGCCACATACTCGGGCGAGACGTTGTGAAACTGTGAAACTCTACCACCTAGTAATCATGGTGGTAGGACAAGTATAGTCAATCGTTTCCCTTTTAAGAATAGCCTGGCAAAATGGAAGTATGTCTATTCTTCAATGGGGCCAGACCAACATAGTAAAAACGGCCTTCTTCTTGATCTGGATTATTATGATCGGCAAATATGGCACCCTACATCGTGCGTTTCCCGACACCACATATTATATAATAACTATTATACAATTGTAACTACAATATTATATAATTGTAACTACAATAGTATCGTATACCTATTGACATGACATGGGTCGATTTTATTTTCTGATTAAACAAACTTTGGATATACAATTTGACTGGTAAAATATTGTACTTGTCGAAGGACATGATAGTTAATAGTCATAAGTAAATAATTAAAATATAAAAAGTATATTACTTAACCATATAGTAACCTCAACGAAATTATTGTAAAAAGTAGCGAGACTAGTTGCGAGTTCGGTAAATCACTGTTTGTAAACAGTGAACTTCTATACGTCAAGCGCGGGTGTCCATACTAAACATTTTTATTGGAAAAATAAGTCAAAATTGAAAAAAATGTAATAAAAAAATATATACTAAAATTGAAAAAATTATAGAATTGAATTGAAAAAAACGCCATCATTCAGTATGTACAATCTGTTACAAGTCTGCCTGTATATCCGAGTTCCAATTTAATGATTAGATTACTTTTTACGATTTCATGAGACATTAATCATCACGTAACAACCCGTCAATTATTCATTTTAATTCTACTTTTTAAGAATATTGACAATAATGCCTTCAAGCCAGTTCACCTCGATTCACCATCGTTTGCCGTGTAAGACGTATTATGCTTTTCACCTTCGTTATGCCAACATAATAACTTATGTTTCACGAGAAATGAACGACAGGTACAAACTTATTAGATTAATGTAATAATTGGCATATAACAAAGCGAACAAATGTAGGGTAAAATATTGCAATATTGTTTCCCAAGGTGGATATTATAAATGAAACAAGCGGTCTAACACAACAATTAAAATGTCACATCAAATGATTATGTCCCAGCATGATAACCGTAGTTATTCATCGAACGACAAACCGATAAGCGTAGTTAATATTGTAACATGTAAAATCATAATATATCTCAGATTAGATAACATTGTGGAGTGCATATATACTTAAACTCACATGTACCTTTCAATTGAAATAAACACTACCTGATAACATATCAAAGGTTTGAAGTTAGGACAAACCTACGAACCACATATTTTTAAGGTGACCTCGATTCAAGAAGAAGCAATAAAAGGTAATTTGACGTTATTAAATCAAAATTAAATATAGTTTGTTGCATCAAACAAGGTAGATACATTAAGGTTTTAAAATTATTAATAATTGACATATTTGATCAATATTTAATTTAAAGTTTTAAAATAAAAACTGATGCAATAATTAATTTATTTAAATTAGTCTAAAATATCACATTTTTTTACTTACATAAAGTCTACAACTTCGATTAAAATAACTTCGATCTAAGCCTACAATATATTTAATTTTAATAATAGAATTGACAAATATAGCTAAAATTTACATACAAAGTAATGATTTTTCCAATCGTAGTCAAATATCGACATCAATAATAAAACCATCTGCTTATTTATATTTAATATCATAAAAGAATCTCAGACATCCGAAATGTCTTATAATTTTAGTTCAATTTTCATTTAATATTGTTCAATTTTTAGTATACCATATATACGTATTAAATATCAAGGATCTCAGAAATTTACTACAATTTGAAGTTAAATGTTGACACTTTTTTGTGTATATTACTTCTATTTACATTATTGTGAAATTACACGAGCGCTTTTTTGCTGCAAAATCATTAACTTAATACGTACGTGTTATAAATTAGAAATAAAATATTTTATAATTTTCACGCCAGCTGAGGATTGATCTACATCATTAAAATTAAATAGGCTAACCAGTAGACCACGATACAATATTAAAATAATATATTGGCATAATGTAAACGCAAACGCTCTATAGCTCATAATGCTCCAAGTATAACACGTTCTTCGTTTTCAGTACAGTAACAACATCGTTCAAATATTCATGAGGAAATAGGGATTCTTTCTCTCCGGAACCTTAGGGTGTATAACTGATGCATCCACTTTTACATTTCCACAAATAAACATCAAGGGCCTTTCATTTCAAATGCAATTTTTTTTCACTTTACATATTGTAATGTCAAAGAGTGTTTCGTGAACTAGTTATGCTTCAAAGAGGAATTATTAATTCAAACACAATTTTTGTGTAGGTAGGGTAGGTGCCAACAGTGCTCACTGCATTAGTTTAATATATTAAGAATATTTCTTTAAAATTAAATATTCCTTTTACAATTTCGTATTTGTGATGATTTTTTTTCGAAAAATAAAGTTGAATTATAAAACAAATTAAAATTTATAGGGTTTTAATTCGATAGAGTGTTTTTTATTTATTTTTATGTATTATATCATTAGATAGCAAACAAGCAGCAGAAACCATCGTCTATAATCACCAAAGAGTGCATTGCTATCCGTATATTGGGATGGCAATGCCACATGCATAAGTCTACTGGCTACCCTACTCTCCAATCCGAAACACGACGACAATGACAAGCATTGACGTTATTGCAGCAGGAATAGGTAAGGCGGTGGTACCAAATACTCGGGTGAGACGTTGCAGAACTCTACCACCTAGTAGTCATGATGGTAATGACACGTGTAGCTAATCGGTCGCCTTTTACGACCTGCCTGGCACAACGGCAGTTGCTCTATTCTTTAACAGAGCCCGGACCAACACGGGGAAAAGAGTCGTTTTTATAGGATTTTGCTATAGAACTCATTAAAAATAAATATAATTTTTATGTTCTTAATTAAAATGCAACTACTTTATATTTCAAAAATACTAAGTTAAGTTAAATTTATGTTGCAATTACAGTCTTTCCAAAAATAAAGTCTAACTGCATCAAACAAATTTCTATTTATAAATGAAACTACAACTTTGAGTAATAAAACTGTTCGAGTCCATTTTAAGCCGTTTGTTTGAATTCAAATAAAATTCGTTTTAGAGATATATGGAGAAAAAATTGTTTTTAAAAACTAAACAGACACAGAGCCAGAAAGAAATTGTATTTTTGGTACTATTTACTTGCTACGTTGGGCTTTAACTACGCAATATCCTGTCTGTAGTCGTAAAAGTGCATAATGAATAACCCAAACATATAAAATTCACACAGAATTATTTCAACAACTGAAAAATACCCTAAAATTATAATCAACTGATTAAATTATTATCAACTGATATTTTTGTACATAAACTATACTATACGTTTAAATACCACTTTATTTATACGTAATGTAGCATTAATGACTGCTGCCGAATAAATTTGCGAACTCACACCCAAAAATATATTATTTAATTCACATATAATACTTTTATTCTAATTTAGTCAAAGCTTATGAAATTTTTGAGTTTTTCATCAATATTTTTATCATATGAACTCCATAAAGTAACCGGTAAATTTGAGGCTCTAAACATAACAATTACATAATTATATCTGTAATGTAAATATCTGCCTCGCATAATCAACAGGAGAACAGTCTGCTTGCTATTCGTCGTATTATGTGATTAATTTAACAGAGCTTCACGGTCACATTAGGGGCCAGGTGCAAAGGGGCGTTAAATTGCCAAATCCAAGAAACAATTTATAGCGAGAAAGTAAATTTTGATAGTACCCTAACAGAAGCTCTAGGCTTTATGCAGCGGAGTACACTTGCAATGTGTGTAATGGTGAAAATTTGGAGCAAACTACAATCTTGCTATACTTTAATCAAAGACTAGGACCTGAACTGGGAAAGAGATTACCATCGCCTAGACACCAAAAACGATAATAGTGTTTTGTTATTCATGTGGCGAGGTTGAAATGCTACATGCATAATAATTATATCGTATACATATATAATTATTATAGCTCCAAATCAATGGCACAGAAGCTATTGCGGCAGTAATAAGTAAAGTAATGGTAATACAACCAATCAAGACCTTGCAGAACTCTACCATCTGGTATATAATATAAAAAACTATAACATAGCATCTATGGTCAAAATTTTGTGTTAAATCAAAAATCTACTGAAAATTACGGTACAAGCTCTTGGACTAAAATAATTTGGACAATAATTTGCCACAAGAGCGATTACAGCACAACGACGCGGACTAAGTCTGAGCTTACCGCGGATTTGCAAACACATCTGAGCCGCCTGGGCCTCCGGCACCGACTCATTAAAACGCCGCTTGACACACTTAGCTTTGATTGCAGCATAAATGTATATTTTTGGAGTTAGATGAATAAAATGTTTGAATTTCAAGTGATTTTTAAGCAAACTGAAAGCTGTATTCAAATCCACAGCTACTTTGAAAAATAAAAGTGTGTTTGTTCGTAAAATGTGAAATATTGACCAACTTCACTATTCACTATAGATTCACTAATGTCGTGGTTCGTGGTAGTTCTCCAATGGCTTACCAGTGTTTGGCCGTTTACCTATCACTGTTGCGTACCGGTTTAGGGTGTAAGGTAACTGGCAAATTTATGCATGTGGCATTATCATCCCGCCAGATAGATAGCAACACGTGATTAGCACCTTTGGTGTATACATGTCTACTTTTAAGGGTTCGGCCAGATTTTAAAATTAGGAACTAAAAAACTAAATATTGAATTGAAAGTGCGTTTTAATTATTTACGTAAAATTATTGCAAAATAATATTAAAATATTCATTTAAGAATGTCCCACTAAATTCATAAATTGCATGCATCAAGTGAATGAATACTGTAAAGCTGGCAGTGTGTCATTTTATATTACGATTGTAACTGTTATGTAATCTAGTAAAATCTGTCGCTCTAAATACATTTTTCCCGATTACTTTTAATTTGTTTGAATGCACTAAAATACGTCTTTAGTCCGAATTTTAGGTAATAGAAATTATATCCATGCGTTTTGTTTTCTGTGTTAGATAAAAATGAAATGTTGAATTTTTTAATTTTTTTTATTACCTACATAAATCGAACATATTATTGGTTCTAAACAGCTTCTGAAAATTTTGGCGGACCTTTAAAAGTAACCCTGTATAAGCGATGGTTGCCTTTTTCTATCTTAAAAAAAATGATTGAAATATACTGGCCCCTACCTTCCCCTTATCTTCCTGTTACTGTCGCGCTTCCTACCGCTACCTTCCTTTTACCTTCTCGCTACCTTCCCGTTATCTTCCCACTACTTTCTTGCCGTCTCCCCACTGCCTTAATGCCACCTTCCCACTAAGTTTCCCTGTGCCCCTTTTAGACTATCTTTCGTTCTGCACTGTCAGTTCTATCTTTCCCTTATTTCCCAATTCCACTATCTTTCCACTACTTTCCCGTTATCTTCCGCTACCTTTTCGCTATCTTCCTGCTACCTTCCTCTATCTTTCTGCCACCTTCCCCTTACTTCCCCTACTTCCCCCTACCTCGCCATACTTACCCCTACCTCGATATACTTCCCCCTATATCTGAATATTAGCTGATTCAACTTATGTTGTTTTGTCATATAAATTATTTGTAGCGAATATTTTGTTTGGGTAATTGAGATAAAATCTATCCTATCTTTTAAATTGGACTAAACATTTAGTTTTGAAATTTACCAAAATCGGTTCAGTAGTTTCGGAGTTTATCGTTGACATACATCGTGACGCGAGATTTTGTACTTATAGATGTAGGTAGGGTATGGTTTTTAATTTGTATATTGCATTATCGCATTATGTTAATGTTTTGTTTTAATTAAATATTAATTAAGAAATTATTTTACTAATATAAGAATTACTTTAATAACTATTACAAGAAATTATCGACGATAGCAAACGATTGATAAAATGTTTTTCTGTGCATTTAATTCTGAATATTGATATCATTTGACTAAGGAAGACTGATAAAGAATGTCATACAACCTTAAGTTCACCTCTTATGTCCGTTCATACATTTTTAAATAAATAAAAAATACCACTCATACTCAGGTAAATCATTTAATCCAAGCTTACATCAATTAGTGCAATTTGTCTATTCATATTTTTATCACTAGGTATTTAAAAAAAACAACGTGTTAAAAGGAAAAATATTTTTATATCAATAAATGTGAGTGGTTACGCAAAAAGGGACCTGAAGGTATTGGAAACGGTTTTTTTTTTTTGATAAATTCTGATTCTATGGTCCTTCATCTTTGTTTTGTTCTAATCAAAATAATTTTAGGTGCCGTAGTTTTTTTTTAATGATTTTTTATGTAAGCCGAGGCAGTTTTGAAAATATTACACCTTATACACAGCGCACACTAGTTTCTTTTTCTAGCGCGCACATAAAGACAAGTAAAAGACGAATAAATAAGTCACCAATAATACAGCTATCGCAAACACGTGCTATTTCTCACTGACGAAGTCGCTCACTAACGACACTAACATAAAACACCCCGCGCCTCTCTCATTTCGACTCAACATTTTAAACGTGATTTACTCGAAATCAATTATTTTCCCTTGAGGTCCCTTTTTGCGTAACCACTCACAAATATTGCAATAAAAAATTTCGCTTTGTTGGCAATAGCCAAAAAAGGTTAAAAATTATACTGTTAAACAATACTAATTTCTAAAAGCCTAACACTGCTAATTTTGATATCCACTCCTAATGTTCCTCCGGGGCATAGTTTTACAGTTCAATATCAATATTTCAGTGTGAATTTCTGCGCGTTCATTTGAACGAACTGAATGTTTCGGATTGCTGTGCAGCGGCAAATGGGTGAAAACAGATAATAAATTCGGGATTACGCGGATTTGGCGGCGCCATCTGGTAGCCGCATTCGGTGCCTCATTGAAACGATTCATTTCGTTGAACGAACTTCATTCCTACTATTTTACAAAGTTTATAACTTTAAACCTACAGTAGAATTTAAACTAGGTGTTAAATTTTTACCTCATTTTTTCGTATCTTATTACCTTCATACCTAATAGGGTAAGTATTATGAGCATAAGCTCCAATATATTTAATACCAGAGTGCACACGTGCTCTATTACGGCACTTATTTATTAGGGTGTTTTAGTGTACCACTCAAAAAAAAAATTAAAAAGCTAATTGGTTTTGAACTTAGTGACTACTTAGAAAGAAAGAGAGAATGTTTTTTTGTTAGAATATGGGTGTTACAATGTATTTCACGGAGCTTTTCTACCACAATTATCATCAATCATTAACAATTTAAGAGTAAGTTCTTTTCGGTGCAGCGTGTATTTAATTGTGTAACTTTCTCCAACTTTCCCTATCAAATGCCGCTTCCTTGACCTCCCTATACAACACTGCATTTTTGTTACTTTAGAGATATAAATTATCCGTAGCCTTTCTTTTCCTCGCTTTTTTTATCTTTCTTATAATGATATTTTTCATAAAACTGTCGTATCATATTCCCTCTTCTATCCTCCAACGTTCTTATCAGTCTCCACGACTCGTCTATTCTCTTTAGCACTTCCTCGTTGGTAATATTTGTCCAAGTTATGTTTTTTATAATCCTCCAGCAATATATTTTAAACGTTTTCAGGTATCATATTTTTTTCTGTGTAAGAATCCAGGTTTCACTTCCATATTGGGCTATGCTCCATGCATAGGTTTTAATAAATTTCATTTTGGTGTTTGGAGCAAAGGTGAGATTTTTACAAGGTTTTTCTCGAAAATCTAAAATTTCAGGAGCAGCTCGGAGTCTAGCGGAGTGGTGTATCACCACACCCATACCTCGGATAAGCGCGTAAAATTATCGGTTCCCGGTTATCACTAGAAATGGTCGGTAAATGCGACGTTGAGCATCACCACTCATCTCGCCAAACAACAAATCAGTGAATTGCGGTAAACTGGAAAGTCTATTAGGCGTGATGATGCGTTTTTACTTGTATCTTGTCACCGGCTATTGATATGTCTGTTTTTATTTTAATTTTCGCTGTTACCAATAATTTTGATTTGCTAATATTAATCTTTGGTGAGAATTCATTGAAAATGTCATCTATTACATTTACAGATCTTGTTCCTTTTCTGCTATTGCAGCTATGTCGTATACTATATCATATAAATGGTATCATTTTTCCATTATACCATGATACGGTGTGTAAATTTCTCATAAAAGAGTGGTAGAGCTCTGCAACGTTTCGAACATGTTCGGTATTACCACCTTACCTATTCGTGCCGTAACAGCATCGGTACTTGTCATCGTCGTGTTTCGGCTTGGAGGTAAGCTTATGCCACTTGTATAATTTTACCTTACCCTTTCGACCTTCGACATCATTAACATCTTTGATGTCTATAGGAGATAGTTATTACTTTTCACCATGACAGCAATCTGATTGTTTTCTATACTAAATATAAACAAATAACTTTTTTTTACACGTGTTTGGCACATGTTTATCTTTGATGACTAATTTCACCACATTAAACAAGAGACTATTTACAGTTTTGTAGATATTGTATGAAATATATGTATCCACCTTTGCAGGTTACCTTGTGGAGTGTCCCTTAAAGACTAGCTAGTTTTGAATCGTTTTGATGCCAGTTGTCGATATATTATAGTAGTGTTAATTTCTTGCGATAACTAAGACAAAAATAAATAATATTGCTGTTTTCTTGCGATAACTAAGACAAAACTAAATAATATTGCTTGTTTCTTTCAATAACCAAGACAAAAATAAATAATATTACTACTTTCTTGCGATAACCAAGACAAAACTAAATAATATTGCTTGTTTCTTCCAATAATCAAGACAAAAATAAATAATATTGATTGTTTCTTGCAATAACGAAGATCACCAAGAGCTTAAAATGTTCAATCGAGGCATCGAGATGTTAATATACCACCACCAGATTTCCCAATAATAATGAGGTATTGATTTGAGGTATTGAATGGCAGCTGAACTATTATCAAGACATATGTACAATGTGAAAGTGGATCGATGTAGGTACCGGTGGTGACCAAAATTGACGCATGATCAAATTAGTCGTGTGCTATCTGAAGATGAACCGGCATGTTTATTAGAAGTGAGATATGAATGTGAGGGAAGCAAGGGAAGTAAGTCTATCTTGACTCTGATGTGTGGCACCCAATTACCTTTGCCTACTCCGTAAGGGATGTGGTATGAAGATATAAATAATAAATATATTTGGACAATTTTAGACGTATTGATCTATTCCCAAAGTAAGCAAATTATTTGCTTGACCGCCTCGTTTGTCAAGTGGTTAGCGACCCTAACTGCGCAATCAATGGAGCAATGATTCAATTCCCGACAAGGACAAGCATTTGTGTGATGAGCGTAAATGTTTATATTTCTGAATTAAGGTGTTTTTAGGGTTCCGAAGTAAACTAGAGGCCCTTATAGACTCGTGATGTCCGTCCGTCCGTCCGCACGATTGCTCGAAAATCCTTATTATTGGAAAGCTGTAATTTGGTGCGAATACACATATTAGTCACATAAATACACAGGCAATAAAGTAGTAACGTAAACCACCGGTATATATATATATATATATATATATTAATGCGTGAAGGAAAAACTTTGGATCCCTTTTTAAAACAATAGCGTGAACAGTGGAATATGAAATTTGGCAAAATTAAAGTTTATACTGCGGAAGACTGCAGAAAACAAATATTTTTAAAATGCATTAGAAATACATTAAATTAATAAAAATAAACATCACACACACTACGTTCATGTGACATATATGTATGAAAATAGTATGTATACACAATCGTATACATACTATTTTCTTCACGGCTAAAATCAGTTGTCAAACTTAAAAGAGATTTTAAAGTTCAGTCTATGGTTGAATTTCGGCCACAAGCTGTCACGAAGTTTGAACCCAGAACCTCATGAGCTAAGCTGAATAGACCAACTACTAGTAGGAGGCATTCACGAGCCATAAGCCTAGTAGAATAAAGTATTTAAATTATATTAAAACAAATATTACTTATTATTTTACTAGCACAATGGAATAGTAGAGCTTTTTTGATGATACATCTGAAGAATTCTCTTTGTCTGGCAAAGTGAAACGCAGTAAGTGCTCGTACTTTACTGACAATTGTCTTTATACCATTCTCGGTTGCAGATGGAAATGTGGAAACTGCATTTGCGGCGAGCAGATGCAATGGTATAATGATTCTTTTCTAAATTGACATGTTAATTGTGTCGCAAGTTATATTTTTACTAAGATTGAAGTAAATTATGGCTTCAGGATTAGATTAAATTATATTATATTAGAGTAATATGAAGATAATACTCGATCCTCTAATAATATTAAGATAATTGGGTAAACCCGTGAGGTTCAAATTACACAATATTCTCTAGCGCATCTTCTTATAATAGAAGTTCCGATAGATATAAACGGTTGCTTAATGAAAAGTGATAATCGCTAATAATATTCATTTGTAAAATCTACAGTAATGTTACAAAGAGAGATAATATTATCTCTGGATTCCTACTAAAATTTGAATAATATTACTCAAGGTGGAAAGTTAACTGAATATTAAAAGTTTTTACATAGCGTGCGGGTCAAAAACTATTGGGGATAGAAAGAAATCCTACTAATATTATAAATGCGAGTATGTACGTATGGATGTTTGTTACTCTTTCACGTAAATACTACTGAACCGATTAAGATGAAATTTGGTATGTAAATAGCTGAAGACCCAGAATAACACATAGGCTACTTTACACACCGGAAAAGCTAGGTGATCCCGCGGGACTCGCCAAAAACTCTTATAATGCAGCGGGCTGCACACTGCAACTAGAATTGTATAAAAAGTTTTAGGGAACTTATCTATATATATAGAAACATAACTAATAACTACGAGTATTATCTTTCGTAGCTTGAACATCGTAATGGATAAATTATACCATATCAACAGACTTTGATATTAACCACAATGAACATATACCATACTATATTATGTTTAAGAATTATAGTTATATTACTATAATTAACATTTTATCGCATACATAACATTATAAATGGTAAAGTTTATATGTTTGGATATTTTATCATGCAAAAACTCTTAGACCGATTTGGATAAAATTTGGCATACAGGTAGATGATGACCTGATATATACCTATTTTTTTATATCATAAGATAGCAAACAAGCTGATGGGTCTCCTGCTGGAAAGAATCAACGATCGCCTATAGACACCAAAGATGTTAATGGACCGTTGCTATCTTGTGACGAGATCTAATGCCACATGCATAAGTTAACCGGTTACCTTACTCTCCAAACCGGAACATGACAGTGACAAGCACTAACGCTATTGCAGCAGGAATAGGTAAGGCGGTGGTACCAGAGCTGGGCGAGACAATGAAGAACTCTACCACCTAGTAGCCACGATGAAAGTGACTCGCGTAGCCAATCAGTCGACTTTTTTTTGCCGTGTTGGTCCGGGCCTCCTTTGAAGAATAGGCCAACTACCGTTCTGCCAGGCAGGTCATAAAAGGCATCCGATTGGCTATCGAGTCACTACCATCGTGGCTACTAGGTGGTAGAGTTCTGTATTGTCTCGCCCGGGTCTGGTACCACCGCCTTACCTATTCCTGCCGCAATAGCGTCAGTGCTTGTCGCTGTCGTGTTCCGGTTGGAGGGTAAGGTAGCCGGTAAACTTATGCATGTGGCATTAGACCTCGCCACAAGATAGCAACGCACCATTAACATCTTTGGTGTTTATAGGCGATGGTTGACTCTTTCCATCAGCGGAGCCATCTGCTTGTTTGCTATCTTATGTTATGATATAATATATATATATATATATATATATATATATATATATATATATATATATATATATATATATATATATATATATATATATATATATATATATATATATATATATATATATATATATATATATATATTATTTGGTGCAAAAATGGTTTAAGATCCGCGAAAGGACATAGGATAGTTTTTATAACGGAAATCCCACGGGAACGGGAACTATGCGGGTAAAACCACGGAACTCTCTTTTTTAAACCACGGCAATAAGAAGTAACTAATGTTATTTGTTATCTAAGTTATTTCTTATCTACTAATTGGTTATGCGAATCACTAATCGTGGCTACTAGGTGGTAGAGTTCTGCATTGTCTCGCCCGGTCAGGTACCACCGTTTTACCTATTCCTGCCGCAATATCGTCAGTGCTTGTCATTCTCGTATTCTGGTTTGGAGGGTCAGCTAGCCGATAAACTTACGCATGTGGCATTAGACCTTGCCACAAGATAGCAACGTACTATTAACATCTTTGGTTTCCATAGGCGATGGTTGGCTCTTTCCATCAGGAGACCCATCTGCTTCTTTCCTATCTTTGATATATAAAAAAATAGTTCTAATGTTGTTATAGTAGTACAATAATAGCACCCACAAAAATCTGTGAAAAATTGCAGTTTATGTTACTGTTACTTCTTTTTTTAGAATGCGGCCCCGTCTATATTACGTGATGTCTAATCACAGTTCCCTGGTGTCATTTTTGTTTTCATCCTAAGATGCAATATCAAATAAAGTTGTTTTGCTTACTTATCTGAATCTGGGGGTTTGTACGAGGGGTGAATTAATGACCTCGCTCCTTGTCCACGTACATTTGAGTCTTATTCATCTTTATGAGTTTCAATCTGCTACGCTGAATGAAAACTTTTTATATTTCGTGCATTCACGCATAAAAACGTGTAGATGATATAAAAAAACTTTTTAATTGAGTTGAGTCGAGATTATATTAAGTTTAATTATTATTTATTATATCATAGTTACATATAGTATATTTGTGTGTTGCTTTAGAATTTAGAATGTACGTACTTTAGGTTGAAGAGAAAACAAATATTTTTAACTTTCCTATATGTTAGTAGTAAGCTATCTGACTTTGCCTCGATTTTCACATCTTTTTTGAATATTTTCACGATGACGACCGTATGTCTGTATGTAAATGTGTCTGTATGTGTGTATGTAAACCTTCCATAACTATTGAAATTTGAACGGTTTGACCTACCGAAACGCGGTTGACAACATTTGGTTAGGTTTCACCAAGTTTAGCCTTCCTAAAAGTCTGAATCCATTTAGCTCACGATATTTTGTGAAATTTTTGGAAACATGTTTTTTAAATAACTTTCAGATTAATGCCCTGATTGACTACAAAATCAGGATTAACTTATGCATGTGGCATCAGACCTCGCCACAAGATAGTAACGCACCATTAACATCTTTGGTGTCTATAGGAGATGGTTGACTCTTTACATCAGGAGACGCATCTGCTTGTTTGATATTTTATGATATAAAAAAAAATCATTGATGAATTATTTTTTAAAAAGTGTTTTCGGGTAGACTACAAGATTTTCGCCCTTGTACAATATTTTAGTGTACACAGCACCGTTTTCCATTGCCGTTTTAAATTGAAAATTTAATTAAGTTTTTACAAGTTACAGCTTTATAACTTACTTAATATTTTTAAAGTAAATTTCAGAATATTGATTTTAACACCTAATCAGTTTTTCTACTTGAAAAAATTACCAACACCATACGCAATATCAAATAACATAAATAGAATTAAAATCGCTTGATTCGTTTTGGATTTATTATTGTTCTTTTTTCATTTCTTTGTCAGTTTTCAACCAAACAATGTTGTGGCTAAAACAACGTTCTAGAACTCAAAAATTGCGTTGAATGCCATTTGAAAGATCACAAGCTATTATCGTTCTAAAAAATGCAGCTGTTCAAAACTAAAACTATCATTTTTAACAAAATTTAGATTTTCATAGTCTTTGATTTCAAAAATCTACACTTTTTCCCCGTTTTCCCTTGTTGGTCTCGGGCTCCTTTGAAGAATAGCTTGCCTTTCTGCTAGGCAGGTCGTAAAAGGCGACTGAGTGGCTATGCGCGTCAGTACCTTCGTGACTATTAGGTGGTAGAGTTCTGCATCGGCTCGACCGGGTCTGGTACCACCGCCTTACATATTTCTACCGCAATAGCATCAGTGCTGGTCACTGTCGTGTTTCGGTTTGGAGGGTAAGCTAGCCGGTAAACTTATGCATGTGGCTTAGACCTCGCCCCAAGGTAGCAACGTACCATTAACATCTTTGGTGTCTATAGGCGATGGTTGACTCTTTCCATCAGGAGACCCATCTGCTTCTTTGCTATATTATGATATAAAAAAAACCTATTAACCTAAATACTAAGGTATGGTGTTTGCTCCGGTGAGACTTAAATATCTTAATTTAGCTGGAAGTTTCAGGATGGCCTGCATTAGGGTCAATCGGTTTATATAGTTTTTTCTTGACTTGAGGGTGTAATTTTTAGCCGTTAAAAAAACAAATTTATTTATTTACGCTCTATTTACTCTAATTTTCACTATAGGTTCTTCTACCCCCTTTTCTAAAAAAAATATAATTATTGCAAATGTATTCATTATCCCTTCAAACTGAAGCGAATAGGTAGGTAGATTGGATAACATTGTACACCTGTTCGCACTGACGCGACGCATTCAAAGTTGCGCAGAGGTGGGGTGGGACTAATCTTCACACGGACGGCCGTGGCGGCGCCGTGACATAATATAAATAGGTACAGAAGTCAAACTCATGTATGTATGTACTTCACTTTTCATACCTACGCTCGGCGGTCGCGCTAGGGTTATAAACTTCGACTTATCCACAAAAAACTGGTGCTGGCACTCGTATTTAATTGTTTGATTTATACTTTAGAATGTTTATACTTTAGAATAATTTAATTGTTTTAACTATAACAAATTTTCTACACAAAGATTACTGACGCGAGTCTAAACGGTAGGCACTCGCGTTTGCATTATTCCGAACCATTTCGAGTAGAGGTGTGTAGCTCCGGAGGTACGAAATCAAAGATACTGATTCCGGGGCTGGATACGATAAGCTTATTTATTCCTTCAAATCTTTATCGTTTCTGCGGAATCATTTATTCCGGCCGGAATGATGAGCGACTGAGCGTACTGTGATTAGAATGAAATAGTGAGTGATATTGCGAATATTGGATGATGTCTACACTCTTCTGGTGAGACGTGACAAGCGATAACTAATTTAAAAAAACTACTTAAATACGGTTATATAGTACTGTGGAGCGAAAAAAGTATAAAGAAAAACGTTTATTTAAAGATACGATCACAGAATATGATACGCTACAATAAGAAAGGACGAAGTGAGTCAAAAGAATAAAGAAATAAATAAGGTGAATTATATTCGTGCCTTGAGCTGGAATAAGTGAATAAATTCTCCCCGAAGAATTAAGATTACCCACCGCTAATTTCGAGATATTGCGTGAGTGAAAGGGGCGCGAGCAACGCAGACATAGTCATAATATGTATGTGCGTTGCTCGAGCGCCCTTTATATGTAGATTGACTTCTGTACCTATTTGTTTTGAGGCAGTAATTCCAAGAAAAGTAGGAAACAATTCGCATAGCGTACGCGCTTTGAAAAGACATCCACCGGTACCTACAGTTAAGTTTAAATTTGTCTTTCCGAAGCTTAATAAAAATTCTCCAAATAACCTACTTATTCATATAATATGCGAACAATAACATATATCAAAATTCAACACAAAATTCTATAATTATTTCTTCGTGAAATATGCATAATTTCTATAATTTTAAATTCATATTCGTTTAGATTTGCTTAAATAATAGTGTGTTTTCTAGAAATAAGACGAAAAATTGGGCTAGGAGACTTACCTGATGGTAATTGATAATCACTATCTATGAAGAGTTGGGATCTTTTAACTGTTTTGCAGGCCATTTTAAATAAGTTGGCATCTTTTCTGAAAATTCCCTAAGTCATATCAGTTTGGAAAAGCCTCCGTTGGCAAATAATTCCACAAAATTGTGTGAAATCAGAAATCAGAAGTACGTTATTCAATAAAATACACTTGATTCTGATACTGATTAAGTAAAAAAATCGGTATTGAAATTTTGACCTAATTATCGAACAGAATTGTTTATGTACGCACACTCGCAAATACAATACTTGACCGCTCCGTTGGTCGAGTGGTTAGCGACCCTGACTACGCAATCAACGGGGCTCGGGTTTGAACCCCGACGGGGACAAGCATTTGTGTGATGAGTATAATTGTTTGTATTTCCGGGTTTGGGTGTTTATTATATATATTCTGGTATTTATATGTGTATTTCTATGTATTAGTATCGTTGACTAACACACATAACACAAGCAAATATTTGCTTACTTTGGGGTTAGATCAGTAAGTGTAATTTGTCCCGAGAATATTTATTTATTATTATTATTATTAAATAAATTTCAGAGTTTATTTTTTACAAACAACAATCTGCTGCACACATGACGAGACTCGATAGCACGCAGTTATCGCCCGCGCGGTGAACATATTTTTTGAATGTTACTACACTCATTTCGTTGACTTTTTTATGAAAGGGGAGCAAACAAGCACGAAGCACACCTAACTGTAAGTAATCATTACCGCTGCTGGTAATTGATTCCACAATTAGTGCGAGGCAAAAATAATTAGTATGCAGTTAAGCAATATTTTCTTTTTATTATATTGTTATTGGTTGTAACGATCATTAACAATCGTGTTTTTCAATATGTACATACATACATTGTGTAAGCCGGTTAACTTGCAGACCATTCCTGAAAATTACCGTAAAATTGATGTATTTTAAGCTCAGAGGAACAAAAATTATACATAAATGTAGATTTAATCGGAGTACAAAAATCAAAATTACCGACGATCGATTTTGATCTTTCGAATGGCATTCAACGCATTTTTGAGCTCTGAACTGTTTTCATAGTTAAATAATCTACAGGATGAAAAATGTCGAAGTCATATTGAAAAACATTTATTTTCTAAAATTCTCGTTATTGATAAGTCCCAACCCAATACCGATTTTAATCCAATTTAAAATATTTGACGCAGTTTTTAGAGAGCAAAGCTTATATTTTATCCTGAAATTTTAAAAAATATAAAGTAAGTTTTCTGTAAACAACAAAATATTATTTTTAAAAAGCTGTAACTTTTGAAAACTAGATTCGATTTTTTAAGAAAACATTGTAGAATGTCAAATCATGGTGGGTTAAAAATATCGAAATTATGTTAAAAAAAACTCTTTTTCAAACTGCTTCGTCAACAATAACTTTTGATGAAATTTATGCATGGACGCAGTTTTTTAGGCAATAGAACTGATTAGATTTTATACTCAATCGGTTCATTAATATGGACGTTATATTAAAAAAATAATGTTTCACCAAATTTTTTATGAGGTTAACCTAGTTAATTTCTCAAAATCTCGTCGACCAAATTGGTTCAAATTTTGAGAAAGTCTAAGTTGAGCGGAATCCAATCGAATGCCATCAATAGCGTTTCGATCGGTTCAGCCGTTCAAAAGTTACGAGATGTTTGCATACATACACATACATACAGATATACTGATATTATCGTGAAAATAGTCGAAAAAGGTTCTAAGAACCTCAAGATATAGAGATCTGGAGAAAACTCGATTTTCCAAAAACGGGGCAAAATTAGTTACTTCCTTATCTTTATACGTAGCGCGAAGCTTAAAAAGTTTGTAAGCCGGGTAAACTTATAAAATTACTCTTTAGAGAACTCAAATATTAATTACTTTGTATGTTACGATCGCGTCAAAGGGTAACAATATTAATTTAGTTACATGCAACACTGCATTCTGAGGATAGCACCGTGATAACCGCTTGTAAAATGGCTGCGGGTCTGGCAATGACCGCAGCTTGCCTTGGGACAACATCCTTAGTTATGCGAATGGCATCAAACTTGGGTCTACCGCTATTATGTGGATCTAAACATCTATTATATAGAAGGATTAGATTATCTTATGCTTTGTATAAGTTTTAGAGATGATTTTAAACAGGTACATTTTACATAGTATGTAATGTGTAAGTCATGCCCACAAACATTAGTTTGTGGGCATGACTTACACATTATACATTACAAATAAATTAACATATTGTCTAGATATTTGAGTCCAAAGAGGAAGTAATGGCAGTTAATTTGGATATAGCGTTTGATCAGATATCGCACAAAGTGCTTCTCAAGAAGCTGCCTTTCTATGGGCTTTCTAAGTGAAAACTTCTTTAGCCACGTTAGACGATTTCTAGTAGAAGAAAATCAAATGGGTTCACGTCAGCAATATACTATTCTTGGACGAGCGAGCAGAAAACATGTTAACTACGAAATCAAAAGGTTATAGTCCGATTGCTAATCGGGACAGTTATTGTCATGATTAATAACAACTGTCCCGAAGAAACAAAAAAAATTGAAGAAAAATTAAATAAAAGGGAGGTGGGAGGAGAGAGAGAGATAGAGGGGTAATGGGGAAATGGGGATAGGGCAGAAGGGGCTAGAGTGAGTGGAGAGTGGAACAAATATGGGAGAAGGGAGATATGGGTAGAGGGAGGGGTGAAAGAAGGGATATGAGTAAGGAAGGGGCTTAGGGGAGGGCAGAAAGAGGGAGCGGAACAAAGGGATCGGGCAAATAGGGGAAGGGAAAATAGAAGGGAGAAGGAGATACTGGGAAATGGGTGGAAGAGGGGGGAAAAGATAGGGTTAGGGGGAATGTAGGGAGAAGATAAAAGGGAGGCAGGGGAAGGTAGTGAAAAGGTAGCAGGAAGGTAGCGGGAAAGGAACCGGAGTATTAGCATTAAGGTAGGGAAAAGGTAACGAGAAAGGTAGCGGGAAGGTTGGACTAAGGTAGTGAGAAAGTAGCAGAAAGCGTGAAGGTAGCGGGAAAGTAGGGATAGGCAGATAAGGACGGTAAAGATAGGTAGACGGAAGGTAGTAGAAAGGAAACGGGAAAGTAGGGGGAAAGAAGGGAGAAGTTAGTGGGAATTTAGCGAGAAGATAGCAGAAAGATAGGGAAAAAGCAGAGACAATGTAGGGTCTAGGTAGGGGAAAGGTAGGGGAAGGCAGCGGGAAGATAACAAGACGATTATGTATTACGATTATTCCGTTCTGCCAGGCATGTCGTAAAAGGCGACCGATTGGTTATGCAAGTCACTAACATCGTGGCTACTAGGTGGTAGAGTTCTGCATTGTCTCGCCCGGGTCTGGTACCACCGCCTTACCTATTCCTGCCGCAATAGCGTCAGTGCTTGTCACTGTCGTGTTCAGGTTTGGAGGGTAAGGTAGTCGGAAAACTTATGCATGTGGCATTAAACCTCACCACAAGATAGCAACGCACCATTAACATCTTTGGTGTCTATAGGCGATGGTTGACACTTTCCATCAGGAGACCTATCTGCTTGTTTGCTATCTTATGATATAAAAAAAAAGACGTGTGGCACTCCGAGACTGCCGCGGTAAAGCTATTGCATAGCATTTTTTATCAATTTATGCAATTACAATTATATATATGACTAGCTGACCCGGCAAACGTTGTTTTGGAATCCATAGCGGACAAACGTAACGGAAGAAGGTATAAATTTATGTATGTAAGGTATATATCTGTGCTTATAAATGCCGCTTCAAGTTTTCACTTTTGTCGGCAGTACTCATGACTGCTTACGAATTTTTGGCTGATCAGAGCATTAAAGTCGTAGACGACGGTGCGTTTTCCGACCTTAATCCTGTCAATGCTAATATTCCACTATTCCACAATGCAATGCTAATGGCTACTTGCTATCACCGACACTGTTTCTTCCGCATATGACATGTTGTGAATCAGTAACATATATTGTTATGCAGATGACAGTACTAGTGATGCTACAAACTCCGGCAATAGCGGCGAACACGTCAAAGAGTGCAGACATTATATGTGTCTGAAGTCAAAAATTGGCTTACTAATATCTCGGAATAGGGTCGTCAAAATTTGGTCATATTTAACCTCAATTAGACACAGTGTTGCTCTTTCGCCGCATAAAATATACCGTTTGTCATATGGCTACTATTTGGAGATAATGTTTTGACGGCCTCAGCCATTATTGGAATTCTAGGGATCAACATATCGAATATCATTCAAATTCGCGGTCATTTGGAAAAAGTTCCAAAAAGCTCGATATTCTACAGAGCGAAACAATACTTCTTGCCGGCCCAAAACTTCTAACTTTATAAGGTACAAATTCGGCCTTATAGGGGGTGCTATTCTCATCTCTGGGCCGGGCATCAAGAATACCAGCTTCTTCCTCTTGATCACATTCAGCATAGAGTGGTTCGAACCGTTGATGACCAGACTATTCCTAAAAGGCTCGATTCTTTGTCAATACGCAGAGATATAGGTTCACTTTGTGTCATACCTCATGTCTGTCATGAAAAGTGTTCTGACTGGTGGTTAGTATTAATTTCTGAATTCCATCCAAAATTTGAAATTTCAGCTTCACTATCTCGATGTCTGGAAATCCACAACCGTACGTAATATTGACACTCTTTTCCTACACTGCTCCCCTGTGGGATCAATTGCCGGTGAGGGTGTTTCCGAACAGATATGACTTGCGGACCTTCAAGTAAAGAGTTTATTTATTTTTGAAATGCCAGCAACGCAACTGCAAGACCTTTAGTATTGCGGATGTCCACGTGCAGCAGTGACTACTTACCATCAGGTTCACCCCTTGCTCATTTTCATTCTCTTCTAAAAAAGCCGTAGAATATATTATAAATAACCGTTGCTCACGATTTTACCCAAAAACATTATTTCTTTTTGCTTATTCTAGAAAAATAACCCATGTTACTCCGAAATAATGTCGCATGTTATCGTTCCAAATCCGAAATAGTGTGGAGAATGTTTCTATCAGTAAAATATTTTTGTGAAAGTTTTAACTCTTTAGTACCCGAGTTGGTTGATTGATAGGCTCTAAAATTGTAAGTCTAATACTGCTAGGATTCTTCAACTATTTACAGGCGTTTCGTATTCACCATTTGTAAACGTATAAATATATCGTTTTAATATTGTGTGGAATGTGTTTATTTATGCAAGTGGTTTCAAAATCACATTATGGCTACGGAACAAATTTATAATGCAAATACGATTACAAGCCCGCTCCGAGTTGTGAGAGCTAATGCACTCGACGCCCGCTATGAATTGCAAACTGCAAGTGAAATGCAATTGATAAATAATATTCGTATCTATCTTGTATCAGTCTTGAAGTACTGTATTGTGCAAATATCTATCACTATTAAGATAGGTAAAGAAAATTATACATTTACTTTTAAATGTCCAGCCAAATTTTATAATTGGGAACTAAATATTGAAATGAACGTGCGTTTAAATTATTATCGTAAAATTATTACAAGATAAAATAAAAATATTCGTTTAAAAATATCCTACTAAATTCATGAAGTACATGCACCGAGTCTTGTGAATGAACTGTGTAAAGCCATTGAACTGTGGTAGTATGCCATTTTAAATTTACCTATAAATACTTTAGTAACTACTCTAAGTACACTTTTACCGAATACTTTTAATTTGGTTGAAGGCACTAAAATATATTAGTTCGAAATTTGCGTAATTGAAATTATATTCATGCGTATTGTTTTTTGTGTCGGATAATATTTAAATTTTGAATTTTTCAAATAAATTTTTTTTACTACATAAAATAATATGTTATCCACTCTGAACAGTCTTGAAAATTTGGCCAAATCTTTAAAAGTAACCCTGTGTGGCGCCGCTGGTCCGTACCACCGAAGGGTCATAGTGATGGAACCAGCGGGCCAGCTTCTTGTCAGGTGACGTCATAACTGTGGAGGTCGATGACGTCACACAAAGACAAGGAAGGCGAAAAGGAAGATTTTCCCCGCCAGGCAAGGTAGGTATCAGGACCGAAGTCCATTTGAGAAACGTTGAAACTTGTATATAGTGTTACATGATAAATAATTATGATATCGCGATTCAGGATTTTTATTTTGAATTTCATTTTTTCCATTTGTTATTGATTTTGACCATTTTTTATTACTTTTCTTGTAGCGTTTGTGATTGTTTGAGCCGCTACACCCTGTATTTATATAATTACTTTTATATTAATACGTAAAGCGAAAATTAAGGGGTAAACATTTTTTACGACAATTATGCGAACGGACGAGTACGCAATTGGGCACAGTAATCTTTACATTGCGAAGGAATGGAGAAAGCTAATGTTTTTATATAATATGCATTGTAAAACCATTTATATCAAATAATTAAAAATAAACTTTACAGACGCTGCCATTTATTTGACACACATAAACTTACGATTATTATTTATAATATCTGGTTGACCGAGCTTTGTTCAGTTTTTCACATATCCATATCTTGGGAACCGAGCTTTTTTTGGACCTGGAACCTTGATAAATCGATTCCTTGACCCGAAAAACCCCTTATTTTTGACTTTCATGAAAATCGTTAGAGCCGATTCCGAGATTCCAATTATATACATACAAAACTTGCTCGTTTAAAGGTATTAATATCTGGTTGACCGAGCTTTGCTCGGTTTTTCACATACCCATATCTTGGGAACCTAGCTTTTCTTGGACCAGGAACCTTGATAAATTGATTCCTTGACCCGAAAAACCCCTAATTTGTGACTTTCATGAAAATCGTTGGAGCCGATTCCGAGATTCCAATTATATATACACAAGAATTGCTAGATATAGTTTATGACTGTTATAGTCAGTTTTCAAACTTAGAAGTGGTTCGACAAACGAAGTCATAGAATTATCGTCGAATTTCAACCAGAAGACGATCACTAGTTTAATAATATTAATACGTGAAACGAAAACTTCGTACTCATTTTTACGAAAATTACGCAGACTGCATTATAGCATATTTGTCTGGGGTAAACAAATTTAGTTTATTATAGGACAAAATTTGTCTAATACATTATTGTACTTTTAATATTACTAGAATTACGGTCGGGTTCCGACAGGAGGGCATAGCTAGTTACAATCTTTCCATAGAATATTATTTGGTGGCAAACTTCTTACAAATATCGTCCGGGTTAGTACCACAGCCTCATCTTTTCCGGCATCTTCAGTGCTTATCACTATCATATTCCAGTTTAAAAGTAGCCGGTAATTTTATGGTTGTTTTTTATAAGGCCACCTCTCGTTACCACTACTGTATCTTCTGTATACCAGAATCAACAGCTGCAAATTTTTGAACTCTTAGAGTTCGAAAATTCATGCTATACCTAATATAGTTTTTCTTTATGTTTAGTTGAGACTCTAGTAATAATACCTCAATTTAGCGGGAAGTTTCAGGGATGGCCTGCAGGGTCAACCGGTTTACGTATTTTTATATATATTCTTACGATATTTTTTTAAATATTTATATCATCTGTATAGGTAAAAATATACATTTAATGTATTATTCATTGGTTTTGTTACAAATGTATATATGATAAAATATTTCAATGGATTAGAAAAATCCATCACAATGGTCTATTTTAATGTTTTCGGGCTCCGTTTGCCTGACGAGCCATGAATAGGCTGATCGTGGCAACAATAGCCTCCCGTCACTCAGCTGTATACAGCCAAAGGGAAGCTTTTTTACTGGAAAACCAACTGAAATGTTTGGGTTTCACTTTCTATTGTTTTTGTTAGCGTGTGGAGTTTCCTTTAACATACCCACAAAGTTGTTTTAAAAAAATCTGATTAATAGCTTTCCTCTGATTGTTACAATTGTTTAAATGTATCTACTTCAATTAAATAAATATATATTGTTTTTAAATTACCAAAATTAAATAAGCATTAGTAGTTATTCTTTAACGATGGTAATATAATGCTAGTTACTATCGTATATCGACATAAATCATATTCAAACCAAAAAAAAATAATTATATAAATATTATTACAGAAACAAAAATCCCGACTACGACCTGACACGGCAATTAAGCTAACGGCAATATCACTACGTAAGGCGTATGTACGTTGTATTACAGCAAATTCGCACGAGCGTTTATAACACCTTAGTATTCATGTGGTCTATGGTTAAGACATTGCAGTGTCACTTACAAGATTAGGTCCTATTTCTATCCGTGGGACATAAAAGCAAGCTAACAAACCTACTTCATATTTATATAACAAGTCAGATAGCGGCTAATTTGATGCTATTTCGAGCCATATACCTACTGTAAACAATATATTATATGACGCAATTTACCCCCCGTGATGGTCCGAGCACCTTTGAAGAATACACCAACTGCCGTTGCCGTTTTGCCAGGCAGGTCATAAAAGGCGACCGATTGGATATATGTGTCACTAATGTCGTGACTACTAGGCGATAGAGTTTTGCAACGACTTGCCCGGGTATTTGGTACCACCGCCTTGACTATTTCTGCCGCAATAGCGTCAATGCTTGTTATCGTCGTGTTCCGGTTTGGAGGGTGCGGTAGCCGGTAGACTTATGCGTGTGGCATTGCCATTCCGCCATCGAGCAACGAACCATTAACATCTTTAGTGTCTATAGGCGATAGTTTCTCTTTCCATCAGGAGTGTAATCGGCTTGTTTGCTATCTTATGACATAAAAAAGGGCAGGTATAAAGTGTCGCTTGGGTTACTTTATACACTTCCTTAATATTATTATAAATGAAATTAAAGACGTTTAATATGGCCATCTAAAACGATAGTCCGTTGTAATTTCCTGGATTCTCTTAAAAGGATAGATCATCTTTCCATCTTCCATCTTCCATCAGGAGACCCATCTGCTTGTTTGCTATCTTATGATATAAAAAAAAATACTGATCTAACCCCAAAGTAAGCAAATTATTTGCTTGTGTTATGGGTGTTAGTCAATGATACTAATACATAGAAATACATATATAAATACTAGAATATATTTAATAAACACCCAAACCCGGAAATACAAACATTTATGCTCATCGCACAAATGCTTGTCCCCGTTAGGAATCGAACCCGAGCCCCGTCGATTGCGTAGTCAGGATCGCTAACCACTCGACCAACGGGGCGGTCAGTGTTGTGCATAACCATGGGTAGCAGTGACCAATTATTGATATTTATCTCACCTATTCGATTCCTCAGTGTAGCTGTTATCAACCTTCAATACAAAAATTACATGAGTAAACAAATTTTTGCATATTTGCTACAATATATAAAATTAACTGCCTCGTAGTCTAGGGGTAGCCTATTCGGCTCAGACTACGAGGTTCCGGGTGCAATCCCCGGGTCAGGCAAAAGTGTTATTGAGGTTTTTTCGAGGTTTTCTCGAAAATTTAATCCTCAGTAGCAGCTCGGAGCCTGGTGGAGTGGTGTATTACCACTCCCGTCCTAGGATAAGGACGTTAAACTGTCATTCCCGGTTATTGTCATTACTTATGTCAAATAGTCGATAATCGTTAATATATCGGTAAATGCGGCGATGAGGATTAGCGCTTATCTCGCCAACGGACAAACCGGTGAATCGTGGTGTGCTGGAAAGTCTATAAATAATCAGTTTACTCTGCCTACTCCGCAAAGGAACCGGGCTTGATGATTAAAAATTAAAATAAAAATTCTTCAAAAAATTAAAATAAATCACGCTGTAAGAAATATTTATTTTGTAACGCTATATACAAGCTTTGATCCTTCTCAAACGGACTTTAATGCTTAGGCAATTAGTACACTTTGCCTATCTCAAAAGATCTTTTTGTTATCAGATAGGGAAGCGCTTGACCACGATCTCGTCTGATGGTAAGCTAAGATGCGGCCTAAGATGGAACGCGCTTCCCTAGAAGGTTCACTCTTCTCTTGCAGATCCCCAGATTGTATTCATCGGGGAACACACTCAGGAAGCATGTTCCAGTCCTTTGGGGTTCGGATGAAGAATGTTAAAGTTAACCCAGGATCTTCCTTTTTTACATTTTTAAGTGGCGTTATAACTTTTCACAGCGGTGATGTCACCTCGATAACCACCACCCCTACACCAGACTGTTCTAAAAAAATACACTTATGTAAGAAAACACTTTCGAAATTTCTCACATTCATTTTATGATCTATACTACGTATAAGGATAAAAATAAAAATTTAAATTTATTGCTATTACATTGAATAAGTGAATAAAGGGATATTCCTTTGAACTCAAGAACTCATTTGACTACATCATGCATTTCCCATTAACTTCAAGGTGTTTTCGTTCCTCGCACAATAAGCTTCGCCGCAATCATTATAAGGTAATCCCTTTTTACGTTTACAAACGTTTATACAGCCCTGTAATTATTCTAGAGAACGAGAGTCGTAAATAAAGCGGGATGAGCGTGGCTTGTATAAATCATTCGGCACATTGCGAATCCCGCTTAATTTGCGGATAGAAGAATAAAGCCTTTGAATAAATATTCTGTGTCGGCAATATTACTTAGAATATTATGATCCGACACTTCTGTAATTTTTACTATTTTTTGTATTGTATTTGGTGATTTTTAATTTGGATCTAAAATTCATCTGAAATTATATTTTTCATACACAGTATGTAAAACTTTGAATCGTCGAAGGTATTTTTTGGTAACTTAACACATATACAAAAATACTAACCATAAATTTTAAATTATTATAAACGTGAAATTTAGTTTGTTCGTCGGTATTTATTTCTGTTGCGCTTTCACGGCTAAACTGCTAGACCGATTTCGATGAATATAAGCATTGAGATAGTTGAGCATCCTAAATCTAACATAGGCTAACTATATCAAAAATCAACCCCTAAGGGGCTGGACTGGCGTAGCTGCGCGGGTAATTTAGCGGAATCATTAATATTTGTAGATAAACATAGATATATTTTCTGCCCAGTTGGCGATAGGCTGGCCACCTATCACATTGTTTGAACAAGTATCTTAGGCTAATTGTGGGTACACTTGTTGTACCTCTACCTACCTCTTCGGGGATACGAGCGTGAAGATACTTTTTATTTTTATTATATTTCAAATATTATTTTGGCATAAAAATGTCGGCAGACACAGAGGCCGCTATGACATAAAAGGCGCCACGGCAAATAACTTGAAGTAGTTTTATCCAGAAATTGAAAAGTAAATACGAGCATTTTAAATTTTTCGATCATGACATCTACCTACTTTCAGATCGCACAGACTTTTGTTGCAGATTGTATTTAGCCTAAGATTACAAACTGGTACATGGCTAAATAATTAAAAACGGCTAAACTTGCGTTCAATCGGCGTAGGCTTTGATTACTTTCCGAACTGTATAGTATAATGTGACACCTTATTAGGCCCACAACTAGTCAGAACCTAAATCAATTGTAATTAAAAACTATCTTCAGGCCCGTATCCGCAAAGTGGTAGGTAGATGTACATAATAAGTACACCCACGGTTAGCTAGTTAGGATTCTTAGTTCACTTCGGAACCCTAAAAAAACAACACACCTATTACACGTTTTGCATTTATAGGCGATAATAAGTTTTTTTGAGTATATGAATAAGATAAAAAGCATATAAAAAGTGTTTTTTCGTCATAAATTCGAAACTTTTCAACCAATCATTTTTTGGTACTCTACAATATTTTTGTACTAAAAAATATGTCAGACGGCATTTCAAGGATTAAAATCAAATCTAATTTTCAAAAGTTACAGCTTTTCAAATATTAAAATTACGTCATTTTTAGCATATTTACTTTATATTTTTAAAATGGACTTAAAAATCTTACCAGCTTTTCTCCTTTATAAACTGCGTCAAATATCGTTAATTGGATCAAAGCCAGTCAATTTGCTTAGGATTTATTAGTGATGAAAATATTTGAAAAAATTGTTTTTTGACATTGCTACGAAATCTTTTAACCCATCGATTATTTAGCTAAAGCAATATTTCAGATCTCAAAAATTGAGTTGAATATCATTCGAAATATCAAATTTAATCAGCGTTTCCAAAATATACAACTTTTCAAAAATTAATATACTGCCATTTTAACAAAATAGATATTTGAACTGAAAAAATCTATGTTTACAGTTTTTACTCTTTTGAGCTTAAAATACCTTAATTTAGCGGAAAGTTTCAGGGATGGCCTGTAGGGTCAACCGCCTACACATTTTTTAAACTGGATCAAAGGAGAATGCCCAAGTGACTATGAAAGTTAGTAAAGTGGTAGGCAGATGTACATAATAAGTACACCCACGGTTAGCTAGTTAGGATTCTTAGTTCACTTCGGAACCCTAAAAAAACAACACGCCTATTACACGTTTTGCATTTATAGGCGATAATAAGTTCTTTCCATCAGAAGAGCCATCTGCCTATTTGCTATCATATAATAAAAAAGAATGAGTCAAAACTAAGTCAATTCCAAAACTTCCACTGTGTAAGGAATAAACTAACCCTCGTAGATGAAGCTCACTGAAGTGCTTAAATCAATGCGTTTCGGAAAAGTGCCTCAATCAGAACCTTTTGAGTACCTCTCTTGATATTCACCAATCGTAGTCATTCACACAAAAGAAAATTGGTCAAGCGTTATATGTCCACTAGTCTGAGTCGTCCTATTGTTCATCTGGAATATTCTTTATTTATCTATCGCTGTATTGTTCGTTATATTCGACGATATTTTATTCGCAGTATACTGATATGATCTCTTATTTGATATAAAGCTGTTTCTCGGAATTTCTGCCCGTGGCTTGGCTTGGCTTAATACCAATTTTCTTAATAATTTTTAGCGTTCTATTTTTAAATGGTGACAAACGGAACCCTATTAATATCCTTTTACTTTCTGTCTGTCTATCACAAGGAGCCTTGAACGGAAACCTGCATCTACATTTTTGCCTAGACATCAAAATTTTCACAGAATACTTGTTACTATTGCCGCTATCACAACGAATAATAAAAAACCGGCCAAGTGTGAGTCGGACTCGCGCATGAAGGGTTCCGTACCATCATCTTTACAAAAATACGAAAAAAACACGTTTATTATATGGCGCCCTTATTATTTTCATTTTTTTAGTGTTTGTTGTTATAGCAGCAACGGAAATACATAATTTGTGAAAATATCAGCTTTCCAGCTATCACGGTTTATGAGATACACCTGATGACAGGCAGGCAGACGGACGGACGGACAGACAGCGGATGCTAAGTAATAGGGTCTCGTTTTACCTTGTAGGTACGGAACCCTAAAAAGTAAAAAAAATGATGACAAAGTGGGTACGTCATATGAATAACCTCAGTGTTCGAGACTGACTCGTACTTGGCCTCTTTTTAAATAAGTGGTTTGGATTTTTATGGAGAATACGGCATCTATTTGTAATAGGCGAACTAAAATTCTAGCAATAAAATACTTAATCGCGTCTGTGGTCTAGTGGTCCGGTGTCGGAGTTGACCACATGAGGTCTCAAGTTCGATTCCCGGGTCGGGCAATTCAAAAATGTGATTTTTCAGTTTTCTGACAAGAACAGCGTTGCCCGGGATTGGAAAAAGTGCCCGGTTGGCGACAGGCTTGCATCCTATCACGTTGTGGGACGTTGTATCTTCGGCAAATCGTGGGTGCATTTTTTGTACCTTTGCCTACCTCTTCGGGGATGTGGGCGTGAAGATACTTTTTTTTAAGTACTAGCATCGTACTTATAAGATTGATTTCGTCAGGTACGGTACCACAGCCTTTAATGTTGCCTGTACCTTTGTCCCATCACCATAAGTTATGTTTGATATGCGTTGAAAGAAATAACTATTGTGCTAGTTTGCTAATATGTATAATACAATACTATAAAATAAAAATACCATTCTGTTATAAAGTAACACATTTAGGCCCAATTAGGGCGACTGAGCTTTGCTCGGATGATATTTTTCATGTGAAAACGGATATATGACTTTACAAGTACTATGACTACAAAATATTTACTTAGCTTAATTATTTTGGGGGGATTTGTAACTGAATAATGCTAGTATAAATTACAATTCAAAATTTGAATACGACTATCTTGGTTTCAGAGGAAATATCCCTAATTTGCCCAAACATGTACCCAAAACAGTTACATCATTAAATTTTAAATAATTTTGTCGAAACAGTATTTTTTTAACATAACTTCCAGATTAATGTACCGATTGAGTACAAAAACTAATCAGCTCTATTTCTCAAAAAACTACATCTAATGTATAAATTGCATCAAAATCGGTTCATCCGTTTGGGAGAAATCGTTGACGAAAAATTAAACAAAAAGTGTTTTTTCGACATAAATTCGAAACTTTTCAACCAATCATTTTTTGGTACTCTACAATATTTTTGTACTAAAAAAATACGTCAGATGGCATTTCAAGGATCAAAACCAAATCTAATTTTCAAAAGTTACAGCTCTTCAAATATTAAAATTACGTCATTTTTAGCATATTTACTTTATATTTTTAAAATAATTTTCAGGCTAATACACCGATGGACTTAAAAATCTTACCAGCTTTTCTCCTTTATAAACTGCGTCAAATATCGTTAATTGGATCAAAGCCAGTCAATTTGTTTAGGATTTATTAGTGATGAAAATATTTGAAAAAATTGTTTTTTGACATTGCTACGAAATTTTTTAACCCATTGATTATTTAGCTAAAGCAATATTTAAGATCTCAAAAATTGAGTTGAATGTCATTCGAAATATCAAATTTAATCAGCGTTTCCAAAATATACAACTTTTCAAAAATTAATATACTGCCATTTTAACAAAATAGATGTTTGAACTGAAAAAATCTATGTTTACAGTTTTTACTCTTTTGAGCTTAAAATACCTTAATTTAGCGGAAAGTTTCAGGGATGGTCTGTAGGGTCAACCGCCTACACATTTTTTAAACTGGATCAAAGGAGAATGTCCAAGTGACTATGAAAGTTAGTATCGATATGAAACTCAATGTACCACCATGAAATATTACTTAAATTAAAATGTGATGAAAATTAAAATTTTCTTAACACCAAACACGCGACTTATGTACACAAAACATAGTTTATTTAATAATTTAAATAGTACGACAGGATAATACCTCGAATATTCGAATAACTTTTCCGACTATTTTCAAGCTCTACAGCTAAGCGAGCACACATGATGCACATTTACCTGTGATAGTGATGGTATGGCGCAAGGTTAAACCTTTTCCATTTATCGCTACTTACAAAACGGTCCTCTGTAAAATGTTTCGAGTATTTTCGGCTATTCTTATTCCAACATAGTCTGGCTCGTGAAATTGCTTTACATTATTTCTCTTTCTCATTTGGAGGCACACTGAAAAAAATGATATCTACTCCAATTTATCGATATAAAATAATCATATCGATTAAAGTATCTACATCACTAGCATAGCATAACCTCACAAATTAACGAATTATTTTTATTATTAAAATTAATTCACGATTAAAACATAATGTGTAATATATGTTTGAAGGGATCATTATCAATCTAATATTATGTATCTTATTAGTGGTCACGTCCAAATATTTCGCGTGATTTTGTATGAAAACTGTAAAAAAACACTAATTACTAGTGAAAACTTACAAATTAATTGTTTTCTTTCGCTGACAATTATGATTTACACGATAACACAAAACAAGCTATGTCAACAGTTTATTCATCTGTCCCTTGCACCTTTTTTATAAATTGATGCAAAAAGTCTATTAGTTTTTAATAAAATAATGACCCAGCACATGTACTTACATTTATGACGTAATAAATCAAACTCTTTGTACGGTTAATCGTGTACTAAGCATCTATCGTGCTTTTTTATTAGTCGTGCAATAAAATACCAATAGACCATTTGATATTTTCGGAACGTCCATTTAGTTTTAAACATAGGTGATAGATTAGCGTTTGTCTCTTCTAACTGTACAATCTGCGTTATAAGAGAAAATAGCTCCGAATATATCGTAATTTCTAAGTTCCCTCTATGCTTTAATTATAACTCTGAGTACTGACTACTAAGAAGATAACTAAACGTTTACGTTAACTTAACCTAAATTACAACTTTATCTAGCTATAAATCTCCAAGATTAAAAAATATATATTAAATGCGGATAAATTAAGTAGTTGATATAGAATTTTACGGAAAACATTAAGCTTTAAGGTAATAACTAAAAAAAACGATGTATGGAGTCTCGCTCGTATTCTTTGAAGAGATTTTAATGTATAGTCCATGGTCATATTTAGACCAAAGACCAATCGCTACATATAATAGTTACGTACTAATATGATGTCTACTTTTTAAAATATCTCAAATACCTTTCCCCAAAATATATCACACGTCGCTTTGTTATATCCCCGTACTGCTTTATAGTTACATTGGAATGTTACAATGCACTATAAGGATTTATTTTTAATAAACGAGATTCATGCGTTCGTGATCGGAATAGCACCCTAAAATAAGTTAAGTCCAAACGAATACATGAACATTGGGAATACCTACTCAAAGTCCACATGTTCCTGTCAACGTATTTGTTGGCAAGCAATCTTGATACTGGATTTTTGGATGCAGTAATAAATAGAAATTCATATAGGTATCTAAATTGATTTTATTGGTTGTTTGTACCTTTATGAAGATGATATTATACGATAGTGATAAATCTAATTAATATGCAACATTGTTCAACCATATTTATTAAAAGGAATCATTTTAACAACTTAGCTAAAAATGTTTATAAAGTTAAATGTCTAAGGTCATAAACTGTTATATTGACAATAAAGGAATCACGAAGTTCTTAGAGCCTAATCTAAAAATTAATGATTATGTAAAATCATATTTTGTGTGTAAGAATAGGAAATTCTATTTAAAAAAAAATAAGCTTGATATTACCCATATTACCCATATATATATATATATATATATATATATATATATATATATATATATATATATATATATATATATATATATATATATATATATATATATATATATATATATATATATATATATATATATATATATATATATATATATATATATATATATATATATATATATATATATATGCTTACTATTTTAAAAAGTTATTGGCTTCTGAAATGAGATAGATTTTATATATTTTACTATGATTTACCAGAATTGTTTAATTTAATAATTTAATAAATAAAAAAAACAGTAGCAGTCGTGGGACTGCCGATAGAAGTGAAAACGGAACTATTAAGTTGAGAGTAATTAAAACTATATGCAAAACATAGCTATAGATATACTATTATCATTAGCATGTCGGTGACGCGAACCGAGGATTTTACCCTCTACCAAAACGCTCAACGCGCCTAAAGAAGTTTTCACTTCAAAAATTAATAAAAAAATAATTTTAATTTTAAATTTATAAAAAAATTAATTTAATATACCAGATTAACCAGAATTATAATATTTTATAGATTGAGGCAGAAATTCGCGGAAATCACACAATTCACAAAGTTACAAATTAAATACAAAAATACTTATGCTAAGTATCAAAGATAACCAATAACACTACACATCAGTGCAAGGATATCCTGACAGGGGATTTCATTAGATGCAGCTTAACCGCTAAGAGTAAACATCGGGGACGGAATCAGGGGTATTTTCTTTCCAAGATATTTTTACACCGTGTCCTATGAATTTTTATAACGTAAGAATACAATATAATCTGGATTTGCGCAAACTAAAACTAGAAATAAATTTGTACTTTTTAGGAATTAATTTTCTCTACGCTTATGAACAGGAAAGATTTAATTGTAAGTTTGTTATGCACAAAGACAAAAACTGATTAACCGACTTTATAAATTCTTAGGTTTTTTACCAAACGAAGCATAAGGAAGTACTTCTATGTGGGTCATGCAAAAAAGCTACTTTTTTTCATAAGATACCAAACAAGCAGATAGCTTCCCTGGTGGAAATAAACAATCACCGCCAATAAACACCGAAGATATTATTGTGTGCCTTGCAATCCGTGTGATGGGTGATACTTGCTACTAGCAACGCACCGTTCACATTTTTGTTGCCTATAGGCGATGATTGCTCTTTTCATCAGGATAGCCATCTGCTTGTTTGCTATGCTGCATTATAAAAGCTTTTTGTGAATCCCGCTGGAACAACTCATTATTCCAGAATAAAAAGTATCTGCCTGAGTGCCAAATTTCATCCAAATCCGTTCAATAGTTTTGCTTGATTGAGTAACAAACATCCATCTATCCAAACATCCAATCTATCGCATTTATAATAGCAGCCAGCTGCGTTATAAAAGTTTATAGCAAATCCCGCAGGATTACCTAATTTTTCCGAGATAAAAAAACTATATGCTATTCTAGGTCATCACCTACCATTTTGCCAAATTTCATTCAAATTCGTTTAGTAGTTTATGCGTAATTGAGTGACAAACATCCATCTATCCAAACATCCATTCATTTAAACATCCAACATCAAAACTTTCGCATTTTAATATTAATATTAATTAATATAGATATATGTATAAGAATGCTTTCAGGTCACAAGGTTATTTTTATAATTTACAAAATTTCATTTTTGTTTAATCAAATTGTTTACAATTTACAAAGTTATCTTAGCTTTTACGAAATTTTATTCAATTTTTTATAGTATAAAATAGTAGACAAGCAGATGGGTCTCTTGATGGAAAGAGTCAACCATCGCCTATAGACACCAAAGGTGGTCCGTTGCTATCTTGTGGCGAGATCTTATGCCACATGCATAAGTTTACCGGCTACCTTACCCTCCAAACCGGAACACGATAGTGACAAGCACTGACGCTATTGCGGCAGGAATAGGTAAGGCGGTGATACCAGACCCGGGTGAGACAATGCAGAAGTCTACCACCTAGTAGTCACGATGGTAGTGACGCGCATAGCCACCCGGTAGTAGCCATAGTAGCCACGATGTTAGTGATTCGTATAGCCAATTGGTGGCCTTTTACGACCTGCCTGGCAGAACGGCAAAGGAGCCCGGATTTTTTTAAAAAAACTTATCTATTTATATATTTTATACTATTACTTTACATTTCCAGCCATAATAACATTAGAGTTTGTCACTGTAGTGTTCCGGTATAGGAAAAAAGATACAGGTTGTTTGTTCAAGAGCTACACGGACATCAACATTTATTAACAATAGTTGTCTCTTTCCGTAATCTGCTGTCTTATGGAATAATAAAGTAGAGTATTAAAACGAAGAGAGCGATTACATCATATCGGTATATATCTACAAATTAAGTAATTTATTTTTTAATTTAATGCAATAAATGATAACCAAGTAAATAACTTGATAATGCTTTACATTTAAAATAAATGATACACTGTAGGGTACTGGTGGAACCCAAGCCAGCCTTGGAGCGATTTTGACACATTGAGGTTAGAGTTTAGAACGTCTCAAACATTCGATATATAGTATGAGCTCAATTAAAGCAAATGAGCAGATGGGTCTCCTGATGCAGAGTAAACCATCACCTATAGATACCAAATATGTTAATGGTGCGTTGCTATCTTGTGGCGAGGTCTAAAGCCAAATGCATAAGTTTACCGGCTACCTTACCCTCCAAACCGGAACACGACAGTGACTAGCGCTGACGCTATTGCGGTAAGAATAGGTAAGGCGATGGTACTAGACTCGTCCGAGCCAATGCGGAAATCTACCACCTAGTAGCCACAATGGTAGTGACTCGCATACTCATTCGGTCACCTTTTACGACCTGCCTGGCAAAACGGCAGTTGGCTTATACTTTATAGGAGCCCGGGACCATCACGGGGAAAGGAATTTCTCGGAAAAATTATGATGTAATGGAATAATGGAACGAATAATGTAGCTTTCTACTGAAAAAAATTCAAAATCGATTCAATATTTATATTTTCCTGTAAACAATTTTACGTCTTTGAAATCCCAGACATATTAAAATATTAACGTTTGTATTTATAGATGTTTAAATATTTGAATATTTGGATGTTTGTTACTCAATCACATCAAAATGGCTGGATTTATTTGGCATACCGGTAGAAGATGATTTGGAATAGCACAAAGAATACTTATTACCTCAGATAAAAACGTGTTCTCGTGGCATTCACCAAAAACTGCCTTATTGCAGTAGACTGCAGGGTGCAACTGGTATTACTATACTAATATACTATATTAAGTACGACACATAAACACAAATTATCAGGTAGACATACAATAATAAGATTAATTAAAAGGTTAGATCATAATATGTGGGGTCGAATAGGCTGCCGATTCTGATTTTAATCAAGAAGAGTATCTAGAGAATTCTTTGTATTAGGCTGGAGTCATGAATAAGATTAATATATTAACACCCTCGTACCAAGAATAAGAAATAAAGCTCTCGGTCTTAGTTTTTGCTAATAACAAGAAATAGTTATTAAGGTTGACATCTTGTCTGTTAGCTAACGGGTAAATTTTAGTTATTATTACATCGTGGAAAACCTAACAAGCAGATGGTTTTCTTGATTGAAGTAGATAGCCATCACATATAGACACTAATACTAATAGTGCGTCGCCATCCATGTGGTAGAATTAGAAAGCCGCATGCATAATCATAGTATTTTTTTTATTCAGATGAACCTCTTCGGGAACTTTTGACGGGTGGACAATTTTATAGGTACTACAATTTTATAGCTTTTACTGGATCTAAATGCGGCCTGTCTTAATACCTCATGCATAATTTTACTGGATACTTTATTCTCCGAACCGAAATGCAAGCAGTGCTTATATTGCCACTGTTGCGATAGGAATAGATATAGCAGTGGTACCAAAACTCGGTTGAGACAGATCATTCTCACTAGTTCCTCCGGCAAGTAGATCCATGGAACTAGTGAGATTTTTTCTCAGTAGTTCCAGTTCCATTATCAAAGTCCATGAAATTACTAAGAAAAAAAATGCTCACTGTTTTCATGGAACTGATTGTCGGTGGAACTAGTGTGAATGATCCGTTGAGAGAATCATTCTCACTAGTCCCGCTAGTAATTAGTTCCATGGAATCAGTTTAAATTTTTCTCAGTAGTTCCAGTTCCATTATCAAAGTCCATGGAACTACTGAGAAAGAAACACATGTTCCATGTGTTGCCGGTGGGACTAGTGGCAATGATCCATCTACTCTACAAAATCCAATAGGTTTTCACAACGCTCAAGCAAATCCCGATTTAGCAGCTTGCGCTCTTTTATTGTTTGATTTATTCTTCAAAAAGGAGCCGGGATAAATATGAGCAGTTAGTAAATTTTTTCTATTAGAATAGCTTCACTAAAGCTCTACCTATTTATAAACTAGGCAAACTTTTACGCACGTTAGCCACATGAACACACTTTGATGTCCCAAATATATAGCCATCACACACATATTTTCCGTATTACATGAAAAAACCCTGTTAAGGGCAAGTTGGACTCATAAAAGGTCTCGTACTAATAGTTACACAACACCAGTAATAATTACCGTATAAAAGTAATAGATTGTCCGAACTGATACCTTGCGTTAAACTAATAGCTTGTTATTTACGTTTTTACCCAAATCTTGAGAATGGCAAAAACTGAAACAACTACACATATGTTTCAAGCCCTTTTTTAATATCCTTTACTGAAAGCTTTAGAAATAATAATAAATTATATATTTCCTTGTGATATGGATATCAATCAACGACACTTTTAGTACACTGAAAGACATAAATGAATACTGAAATATATTTAATAATAGGATTTTTATTAGTTGTTATAACAGGGTGCATGTTACTTGTGTTTTGAGCATGGAAATACAAATATTCACGCTCGTCATACAAACGTTTGTCCATATCCAATCAAACCCGACACCTACTACACCAAGTGGTCTGGCAAGTTGTCGCCGTGTTGGTCCCGGCCTCCTAGAATAGGCCAACTGCCGTTCTGCCAGGCAGGTCGTAAAAGGCGACCGATTGGCTATCGAGTCACTAACATCGTGGCTACTAGGTGGTAGAGTTCTGCATTGTCTCGCCCGGGTCTGGTACCACCGCCTTACCTATTCCTGCCACAATAGCGTCAGCGCTTGTCACTGTCGTGTTCCGGTTTGGAGGGTAAGGTAGCCGGTAAACTTATGCATGTGGCATTAGACCTCGCCATAAGATAGCAACGCACCATTAACATCTTTGGTGTCTATAGGCGATGGTTGACTCTTTCCATCAGGAGACCCATCTGCTTGTTTGCTATCTTATAATATAAATAATAAAAATAAAAAGTAAAAAAAGTATTATCTATATTGTAAAAACCCTAAATTTGTCTCGTAATGATTTCTGCTACTAAGTCAACGTTGCAACATTGACTTAGTAACAAATATGTTAATATTAAAAAAAAAATCAAGAATATAGTCCTTGTAAACTAACTAATAATTTTTAAAACTGTTTGTGGTGAGGAAAATATTTAGTAGTCTGTATTAGGCTTTTAATTCGAAAAAAATAACTGTCTATAGTTACATATATTTAAGCGCATGGATGGATAGCGATGAAAGGCTTGGCAATTAGTTTTTATTTGATCATGGAACTCCAAAAAGTTGGGACGTCTTTATAACTTTCCAAACCAAGGATTGATATATTTAATGGGAACACTAACGTCCGCCCCATTTACTGTAAGTGCTCGCTTGTAAGATATATGACTTTGAGTAATGATGTGTGGCTTTAGAACAATAACTTTAGGCAGCGTAAAAGAGTAAAACAAATCTCGCGAAAGCTTGCGAATTCGAAACAATAGAGGAATTCGAAGTATTTGCTTTGATATTGTTTTAACTAAAACGCAATCACTTTTGCTTCAGGGATGGGTTTTTATGTAAATTTCACTTAGAAATATTCCGTTTTACACAAATGTTAATATATGCAAATAATTTTACTAGAATTAAGCTTAGACAAGGCATTAGAATTATATAATTTGTTATTTAACAAATTATTATTTATAAAATAAATATAGCGTTAAATCACTGAAGTGCTAGTCAGTACATGTCATTATAATATATATTATAATAATATGTACTGCATCTTTCTCTACATATGTAAGTCAATCTCGTCTCATTGATCTCAAATTGTAGGCAATCTCATCTACTAAAATAAATGAATAAAATTTTCAGCTTAAAGTACTATTCATTCAAAAATCGTGCTTAAACATTTCACAATTTTCTACGTGTTGGTCCGGGCCCAATTTGACGAGTAGACCATCTACCGTTCCGCTAAGCAGTTTGCAAGAGGTGAATGATTGGCTATGGGGCTCACTATCATCGTGGCTACTAGATAGTAAAGTTCTGCATTGTCTCGCCCGGGTCTGGTACCACCGCCTTACTTATTCCTGTCGCAAATTAAATTATTCCTGTAGCCGGTAAATTAATGCATGTGGCATTAAAATCCCGCCACAAGGATAGCAATGCACCATTAACATTTTGGTATCTGTAGGCGATGGTTGTCTCTTTCCACCAGGAGAGCCATCTACTTATTTGCCATCTTCATAATAAAAGAAAATCCAGTCTGATTTTAAACTTTAAACATTATTATTTATTTGAGACTAGCTGACCCAGCAAACGTTGTTTTGCCTTTTTAACTACTCTTATTTTTTCTATATTTTCTCACTTTTTAGACCTTCCCTGGACTTCAACAATTAATTCAAAACCAAAATTAGCCAAATCGGTTCAGCTGTTTCCGCGTTTTAGCGATACTAACGAACAGCAATTGATTTTTATATATAAGATTAAGGGTCCCGTGCTTAAAAATAATGGTTAGCTTTACGATAAAATTCAAATTTATTTACTAATACTTATTTAACAATAACCAAAATACCTACATTATGCCGTATTATATGACATTTTATCATTTATTTTATCTATCAAATGTTTATTGATTCAACATTTTATGATGATTATTAAATAAGCCAATAAAAGAAAATATTAACTAAGATCAATTATCTACTATGCGGAAAGCATAGAAGATCAAATGGTAAAGTTTTGAAGAACAAGATACAAGACAAATCACTACACCGTGACTCCGTCAATTTTAATACAGAAGCAAACCAAAAGCTTTTACCATTGTTTAGATGACCCAATCCAATTAGAAATACATTTGCGTTATAAACAGCAGCGGAGAATAAGCAAAACAAGGGAATATCGGGAACATTTGCCAAAAGCGACGGCTCGGCGCCCTCGTTCTCCGAAACAATAATTGTGAGGGGACGAAATAAAAGAATGCATAGAGCTCTCATATTATCTTACTGAATTTGCTGATGCCATTTATTGGCCACTAACATAAAACATGTTTATGGCAACAGATATGAACGTCCTATAGTTGCCTCTCAGAAACAAGAACAAGCTATTTAGTGTCTCACATGAAATTGTATTGCAAGGCAAGTTATTTCGCTACTTATGTTATTGTGTACGCGAGTGTATTCGCAAAAAAGGTTTGTTTGTGATAAAATAAAATTTTATTGTGAATGTTTATTTTAATAAGTAATGTAGACGTGACACTAAATAACGGACCGCTAAGGCTGATACTGTACAAGCGGTTCTCCCGTAGTAGTAATCCGCTCGAGATAGTTGCCGAAGACCAACAAACTATACTGCAGTGCGATTCTCCAAGCGCAAACATCGTAATAGCCATGGTTACAGTAGCTGTAGTATCAGTAAATGGGTGATTGGTAATCTCCAAGGTAACTTTTCAACGCTGTTCGACGCCAACGTCACACAGTTATTACAATGATGGTATAGATGTCATGTTTGACATATATCTAGTATAAAATCAGGATTCTGCAAACAAAACAGCCTCTGGGTAGTTAACAGCTTCAACGTACAACCACGAATTGTAATTTAGAGCGTGATTACGTAAATTGTTATTTTCAACCAACTTTGACAAAAGGAGAAGATTATAATTAGACTGCATGTTTTTTAAATGTTGGTTATTTTAGAAATACGATCATTTATTAACCGATATTGATTTTTTTTTGAGAGATTATACTCTAAGAGTTCTGGAGACATAGGACATGGGAAATCATTTGCTGCAGTTTAAATACGCTAAAATATATTTGCTTTTTTTTTAAATTTTCACGGGACAAATTACATTTACTGATCAAACTTCAAAGTAAGCAAGTTATTTGTTTGTGATATGGGTGTTTATTACTCAACATGGATCCACCAATAACCGTTGCTGCTCTTACTTCAATGGAATAATTTAAAAAAATGCTAACGAATAACTTGAAAAGGGGGTTAATAGCGGCGGTGACTATTTGAGCATAGCTGTAGATTAGCACTCATCATGCCGCATTGGCTTAGACGTAGCAATACGTGATGGTGTACGAGACAGAAGGTGCAGTGCAAATGTGGTGCAGTGTAACTTGTTTTTTGGATTGTCTGTGTCGTTGCTGGCGTCATTAAATTCACCAGTCACGTGGGAGTGAGCAAAGTGCCTATCCAGAAAAAGAATAGCTCAGTAACAAGCATGCAGTATATTTATTTTATTTATTTAAATACTTTATTGCACATAATGGTACAAAGGCGTAACTTAATGCTATTAAGCATTTTCTCACAGTTTGCCTTCCGTAATGCTAATAGAAAAAACCTGGGTAGTGCATAATAAATTAATTATGAGCAATTAATAAAACTTAACACTAGATACTAATTTATCATAACTAACCTATTATTAAGAATATTCTACAAGAGTCATATAAACATTTTAAGAACCTCAGTATAAATAATACAAACAATCAATACTATAAATAAATATAAGTTGACTACTTACATAGAGAAATATACACACATCAATACTCAATAGTAAATTATAGATACGTGTTCATAATATTTAATTACATAAATATAATATAAAATACACACATATACAATAATTAAGGATTCTGACGTTTTAAAAAGTGATCATATACCGCAGTTTTAAAAATTGATAGTGTTGATGATTCACGCATCTTAGAGGGAAGATCATTCCATAATCTTATTGCAGTAACAGTGAAGGAATTAAAATATGTTGCCGTATTGTGGTCCGGATACATCAGCGTACTTGAGTGAAATGACCGCTGAAGCCTACCCTGATTTGAAATGTATGCAAAACGTTCTTATAGATATACTGGAAATGATGGATTCTTCAGAATATTAAATAAACATAATAAAACGTGAATGTCACACCAAAAACGAATATTCAGCCACTTCAATTCCGACCGAAAATGAGTGACATGGTCATATTTACGCAGTCCGAAAATATATCGTATGCATAAATTAAGCAGCCGATCAAGTTTATTTAACAATTCATCAGTTATATCAGTGTAACAAATATTCGCGTAATCAAGGATAGGCAACAATAGTGCATTAACTAGTGTAATTTTAGTTTTTAAAGGTAGAAAGTTTTGTAGACGTTTTAGTGCATGCAATAGTTGTATAGTGTTATATGTGGTAAAGCACAGTGTAAAAGACACGACCTACATAATGTGTTTTGTGATAGTCATAATCTTACATATTTGACAGCCTTTTTATTTCATAGGGTAGCAAAAAGTACATGGTTTTTTTGATATAGGAAGCAAGACGAAATTTATGCCGTCGTTATATCACATCAAATCTTTTAATTCAATTAGGAAGTATGCAAGAGCCAAGAGGGGACGTAGAATGATATATTTGAATACAGGAAAACCTGCAAGTATTACCGAATAGTGTTGGGGAGACGACGTCACGTGTGACGGGTGACAAGACTGCGACTTGTCGGATAAGCAATCACACCAGTGAACGTCGAATACAGCAACTTATTACTCTTTATACTTGAAATATCTCAAAAATTTTCGATTTAGTTTATTGTACTTACGTTACGCTGCGCTTTACCTTTGAGAATCGCACAGAAAAATATATTTTCCACGATAAAAGCTTTTCATATGTTTTTGCCCGTGTTGGTCCCGGGCTCCTTTGAAGAATAGGCCAACTGCCGTTCTGCCAGGCAGGTCGTAAAAAGCGACTGAGTGGCTATTTGCGTCACTACCATCGTGACTACTAGGTGGTAGAGTTCTGCATCGGCTCGACCGTTCCGGTTTAGAGGGTAAGGTAGCCGATAAATTTATGCATGTGGCATTAGACCTCGCCACAAAATAGCAACGCACCATTAACATCTTTGATGTCCATAGGCGATGGTTGACTCTTTAAATCAGGAGACCCATCTGCTTGTTTGCTATCTTATGATATAAAAAAATTTATCAAAGAATAACTAACAAGCAAAATAGTATGTGGTTTTGGTAATATGAATTGATATCACATACATAGTTAGAAAAACGAATGTATTGATTAATACATACATAGTAAATTTCATCTGCAACGATGATTCAAACTAGTTTAAAATGCACTTTTATTTCACTAAAGGTATAAAATATTTTCTAAGTAGTAGAGTTTTGCATTGTCTCACCCGGGTCTGGTACCACCGCCTAACCAATTCCTGCCGCAATAGCGTCAGTGCTTGTAACTGTCGTGTTCCGGTTTGAAAGGTAAGGTGGCCGATAAACTTATGTATGTGGCATTAGACCTCACTACAAGATAGAAACGCTCCATTAACACCTTTGGTGTCTATAGACGATGGGTGACTCTTTCCATCAGGAGACCCATCTGCTTGTTTGTTATCTAATGATATAAAAAAATATATTATTTTAAATTATTCTACCGGTGTGGCTTTTTAAAGCATCTTCAGAACGTAATTTAAACTAGTAAAAAAACAAGCGTCAAATTCCAGAAACTTTCATTACAACTGGAAGAGAAGCCACGAGTTCCATTTTTGACTATCAAAATGATATAACATTGGTTCCCTATGCACCAAAAACTAACAAAATAGTGACTGCAATATCTACAATACACCACGATGGGGCAATAGATTGATCTATGGTAGAGAAGAAGAAACCAGATATAATCACTTTTGATAATTCAACTAAAGCGGGAGTCGACGTGGTTGACGAATTGTGCGCGAGTTACAAGGTTTCACGTAATAGTAAACGTTGGCCAATAACGTTGTTTTACGGTGTACTGAACATGGCTGCTGTCAATGCATGCATTATTTATCGAGCAAATACAAACAGCACAATCAAGAGAACACAATTTATTCGGAACGTATGCCTATCTCTAATTTACGAACGTCTACAATCAAGGAAAGGCCAAAAAATATTCCGGTTTACATTGGAGAGCGAATCTCAAAACAGCTTGGTGATCCGTCACCTGCACTACCAGAAGTACCAGAAGGATACGTAAGATACAGAGAATACCCAAATAAAAAAGATCGCAAAACAAAAAATCCGTTGTAATAATTGTTGTAAACATATTTGTATGGAACATGCAAAAAAATGTGCAATTTTGCACTGTTTGCAATGGTAATGCCTAATTGTTATCTTAACTTAAAAAAAATTAATTGTGATTATTTTTAAACAAGATCTTATTGTCATTAAAGTTCACGTTCAATTTCATAATTTAGAATTATGTTTTGGTTACTTTTGTTGATTTTATAAACCTTTAAACTTTGATCTCATAAATCACCTTGTTTAATACGAAAATAAACAAATAAATAATATTTTAATATAACAACATCTATCTTTCATTTTCTGGCACAATATTATGTACTTTGATAAATACAACCATTAAAAATATATATTTTTCCATAACATTAATAATAGGACACATTGAAATCCGGGTATGACATACCCTGTCTCATTCCAAACGTAACAATTTTTCACCTCATGGTCGCTGGGTTAAAACATATTTATTTATGTAAGGATATTAATTAACATTAATTGTTTCGCATGAATGAATACAATATTTCATTACGTTGAACAATTAACCTCATATTGTGTTTGGCTTTACTGTAAAATTGCTTATTAAATTGCCTAGTTAAATAATAACTTGCATGGTAACGACAAATTATACAGGCTAGGCGACGCAATTGCAAAGCCAAACAGACCATAAGTGGATTTCTGAACTGTTATTTATGCATGAGCGTAACCTTGCGAGCAAAATATTTTTAACTGAAATTTTAAATTCATGTGTTAGTGGCGAAGTTTTAACCTACTTCCCAAAACGAAGAGTAGGAGAAGGAGGAGGAAGACCTTCAAATACATAAGAATTTTTACTGATGTACGTTTACCGATTACTCGAAAGCATATTTACCGATAAGGTTTTTCCAGATTCCCAAGCACGGGGTGAGTGCTATAACAAAAAAAATGATTAAAAAATACGAAAGTACTGATCAAAATTATAAATGTGAATTTCATCTGTAACGATGAACTCATTTAACTAGTTATACGTATGTATAGCTAGCGATCAGTACAATCGACGTAATCGATCATATAGCAAAGAAGAATTTCGCCGCCTCGAGCCTGTTAACACTAGCTCAGCGGAAGAGCGTCCCGGCTTTAGGGAAATGGTCGCAGGTTCAAATCCCGCGTGTCGATATTTTTCTTTGTTGTTTTTAAGGTTTTTCCAGATTCCCAAGCACGGGGTGAGTGCTATAACAAAAAAAATATTTACCGATGTTTATATGTTTTTTATGTATGTGCGGGCATAACTCCGATATAAATAGACATATTTGCAAAAGTATTTTTATTAGAAAGAGTATATGTCCAATTTGGTCCCGTATAAATGTTATGAAGATCTGATTTAGGGTTCCAGAGATATAGGAGGTAAGTCGGTTGTTTCAGTTTTACTGCATTTTTTATTAATCTGTGTTTCAAATTAAAATAATATTTAATCTTTCAGTCTTTTCTTTAATCATTTTTAGGGTTCCATACCCAAGTTTAAAAATAGGGTCCCCTATTTCTAAGACTTTGCTGTCCGTCCATCCGTCTGTCTGTCTGTCTGTCACCAGGCTATGTCTGTCTGCCAGGCTGTCTCATGAACTATGACAGTAAGACAGTTGAAATTTAGCAATGTTTTTACCGCTATAACAAATATACTTAAAAATAGAACAAAATAAATATTTAAGGGGGAGGATTCTCGTACCACAAACGTGATTTTTTCCCGTTTTTTATAGGTACGGAACACTTCGTGCGTAAATCCGATTCGTACTTGGTCGGTTTTTTCTTCGGTTTGTCTTTATTTAAGAATTTTAATGTCTTTATTCAAGTATCTTAATGTCTTCATATTCCTAGCTTTATTAAACTCTTGTATTTGTGTTATTAGTTGCCCGAAGATGATGTCACAAGTCTCTTAACCGGCGTATGTGTGTAAAAAGTTATGAATAGACATAAAGGTAGGTAAGTAAGTTTGTATGAACCATGATAGTAGCGCCGCTGGTCCGTACCGCTGAAGGGCCATAGTGATGGAACCAGCGGGCCAGCTGCTTGTCAGGTGCCGTCATTAATGTGGAGGTTGATGATGTCACACAAGGACAAGTAAGGGGAAAAGGAAGATCTTCCCAGCCAGGCAAGGTGTATTGCCTGGGGACCGAAGTCCATTTGAGAAACGTTGAAACTTGTATATAGTGTTACAAGATAAATAATTGTGATATCGCGATTCAGGATTTTATTTTTGAATTTCACTTTTTCCATTTGTTATTGATTTTTGTCCATTTTTTATTATTTATGAGTCGGAACGAGCGGGATAGGGTTGCTGCATGGAGATCCAGTGAACGTGTGCAGTTCGAAGTGGATTCCGGAAAGCGTAGTTGAGGCGTAGCTTGTGAAGCTGGCTGATGCTGTTTGGAAGCAGAGGGGAGTATATAAGACGCTAATGGTCAGAAGGCTGATGCGTGTTGTTTTGCCGAGGGTCACCACTGTGGCATGTTGATAGCTGTTAGTGGTGATGATCACGTCGGGATAACCACTGTGGCGCCACTAGTCCGAACCGCCGAAGGGTCATAGCGATGGAACCAGCGGGCCAGCTATTGTCAGTATGACGTCATTACTGTGGAGGTCGATGACGTCACACAAGGACAAGTAGGGGGAAAAGGAAGATCTTCCCAACCAGGCAAGGTATACTGCCTGGGGACCGGAGTCCATTTGAGAAGCGTTGAAACTTGTATATAGTGTTAGAAGATTTAAAAAAAGGTGTGTGTGCGATTCACACACGATAGAAGTGAAAATTCAGTAAATCGAGAAAAGAATGAGATGACATCTTACTAAAAAGCTGTAATACGCAGCCGCATACAGTGTAAAGTAGTATTAGCTCACGTACTTTCCACATATACTAACACACGTTAAATGCTCAAATACAAGCAAGTATTAAACAGTGTGCAATATACATACACACCGACATTTGCTCTCTCGCTTTGGCTCACTAATTACAGGCGACTATGCTTAGAAGACGGGAGTGGGGACGCTACGAAGTATGGAACAAAGAGGAGAAACCGATAATATAAAATATTATGTATATTTCTGTCTCATTCTTTACCGGCTTCATTCTACACATTTTTGTATTTGTGTCTCTTACCTGTCGTTTTTTCCGTTCCATCAGGTTTGAAATCACAACGATTTTAAAGAAGTTTCACTTCACTAATTGTGATATCGCGATTCAGGATTTTATTTTGAATTTCATTTTTTCCATTTGTTATTGATTTTTGTCCATTTTTTATTATTTTTTCTTGTAGCGTTTGTGATTGTTTGAGCCGCTACATGATGTTTACACATTAATCTCTCGGCCTAACGAGTAATGGTCATGACGTGAAACACTTATAGGTATATCTTTGGCTCTAAGAACCAAAGTAAATATAGTTTTGACGTCATCCAGCTAGGTTAGACAAGAAATTGGAAGAAAACATTTATAGAAAATAATGTAAGATATTCATTTATTCTTATAACTCGGAAAATAAATGACATCATACCAATTCTATGAATGTAAAAGTTTATGTTTTTTGATAACCAAATGGAATTAAATTGAATTATTATATTTTTATCGCTGGGAAGTAATGAACTTTGCAGAATACAGCGTAGTCTTTAAGTTAGATCTGTGCATGGATTACATTAATTTTTATCTTCATCCATCTAGTTGTTTAAGCGTAAAAATGTAACAAAAATGTATACAAGCTTTCGAATTTCGCAAGTCGGTTGAAAAATATTACGCACCATTTGATTGAAATGAAATAAATTTACTTTTGTCATCACTTTTTAAAACTTTCCTCGTGTTAGTTCCGACTCCTTTGAAGAATAGGCCAACTGGCATTCTGCTAGGCAAGTCGTAAAAGGCGACCGAATGGCTATGCGAGTCACTACCATCGTGGCTAGTAGATTGTAGAGTTCCGCATTGTCTCGCCCGGCTTTGCTACCACAGCCTTACCTACTCCTGCCGCAATAACATCAGTGCTTCTCATTGTTGTGTTCCAGTTTAGAAGGTAAGATTGCCGGCAAAATTATCTATGTAGCATTAGACCTCGCCACAAGATAGCAACGCAACATTAACATCTTTGCTGTCTATACCGCACCATAAACGTCTTTGGTAATCGCCTCTATGACCCATCTGCTTGTTTGCTTAAAAAATGTTTTAATATCATATGATCATAGAATAGAAAACAAAAAGATGTATCTCCTAATGGTAAGAGATAACAAATGCACATAGAAACCAAATATGTAAATGGTCTTTTACATGCGTGCACACGTGTGACTTATCTACTCCGGTAAACTTATGTATGTGGTATTACCATCCCGGTTATGCCACATGCATAAGTTTACCAGTTACTTTACATCCTAAGCTGGAAAATAACAGTGACGTTATTAAAGCAGGAATATGTAAAGTGGTGGTAACAAACACAAACATGACTTCGTGGAACTCTTCACCTATGGATATATGATTATTTTTTAGACATTCAAAATTTCTCTAAGTAACTCTGAATCATAATATGTGTATTTATGATCATTACTAATATTATTCTTATTTTTTTTTATTTTAACATCGTATATTATTTCGGTTGTAGGTATTTATTATTTATTATATTGCATATTTTATATGTATTTATTTATATATGTATACGTATATATATATATGTATATATTAGAAAATAGATTAATCTGCCATATTAGCAACTTAGAAAATAGTTTAAATTGTTGTTTGAATGTAAAATTATGTACCTGTTTCCTTAGCACTTTTCTTATGCACTGCCCGTTACAAGTTTACTACAAATGAAGGTTAACTGGAAGAGAATGTCCATAGACGTTAAGTTCGCCTGTTGTATATTTTGTGCAATAAAGAGTTTTAATAAATAAATAAATAAATAAATAATGGCGTCAGTCAGTCAGTCATGCGTAGTCAGTCAGGATGGTAGTGATACTCTTTGACACTCTTTCTTCTTTTAAGAACTTCTCGGTAGAATGGCTATGTATGTCTATTTGTACTACTCTTTATTCGTAGTTGGTTTAGTTCAATATATACTAACAAAGCGAAAACGTGATATAAATCTGAGTTTAATCATAGTAGTATTATTTCAGTAGGCCGCCTTGTTGGTCGAGTGAGAAGCGAACCTGACTACGCATCAATGGGGCTCAGGTTCGATTCCCGAGAGGGACAAACATTTATCTGATGAGCATATATATACAGTGTGTAAAAAAAACCTGTCCGATGCGAATGAGGCATATAGGTTGGTTAAAGGCATTACTGAAAAAAATATTAAAACTTTATTTCATTAAATAAAAAAGATATCGTTTTTTTAATATTCGTATTTTTACTTATATTTCCCTAGCATTAAGTAAATATTTTAAAAATGACAACACTTTGTCGCGCGCACAAACTTCGTTTTTTGGCTTTTTATAATTGAATTTTAAACGCGCTGCGTGACCTTAGGTAGCATACGACTTGCGCGGCATTCTTTGATAGTAGAATTTTACTTACTTGTAGGTGTTATCGTACTTAATGTATGAAAATCCCTCTGTTGGTTCCGGGTTTCCCCGTGTTGGTTCCGGGCTAAGTGGTAGTGGAAGTAGAGATAAGGAGAACATATAGAAAGAGATACAACGTAAATATTTGTTTCAATTCATTAATTCGAATGCTAGAGCTCCACCTATACCTAATACTTCATGATTGTGACAGAAATATTTAAAGCGGTTGTACCAACTCCGGACATAAGAAATAAAATTATAAATTATAATAAAAATGTCAACAGCAAATTAAATGTTCTGTTTAATGAAAATACATAACTGAATTTGTCATAATTGCAATCACGTAATGTAGAAATTGAATACAAAATTCAATTTCACACTGCAAGCCTATGTTTAAAACAATTTAAAAACGAGATAGGTACAACTGTGGAATATTCACGTAGCACGAATAAAATTCAATTGTTAAAAATTGATTTAACAAGTTAATCAAATATATAGAAATCTTTTTAATTTTTTGCATTGTTGAAAATATTTTTATTTAACTTGATAATATTTTTAGGGTCCCCTACCTCGTAAGGAAATAACAGAACCCTTATAGAATCAGTTTGTTGTACGTCTGTACGTCTGCCTACAAGTCCATCTGTTCGTCAGACAAAACCGTAAAGGTAAAGCGTTTCTCAGAAAAGCGTAAAGTTATCAAGTTGAAATTTATATCATGTACTCAGGTCTACGCGATCAAACAATATGACCATTTATGTCACATATTTTGCGATTTCAGAAGGGAGTCAAAATCTACAGCGCACTCCCCGTTGACCTAGAATTATAAAATTTGGCTAGAAGCAATGTCTTGCAGCATATGTAAAGGTAAAAATCTGGAAACCGTAAATTTTTAGTTACATCACAAAAGAACGTGATCAAAGATACGACCGTTTATGTTGCATATTTTGCGATTTCACATGGTATTCAAAAACTATAGTGTACTTCCCATTGACCTACAATCATGAAATTTATGTTTAAATGAAGTTACCTAAAAGTTTGTACGGAACCTTCGGTATGCGAGTTCAACTCGCACTTGACCGGTTTTTGTAACTAATGATAAATTCATTATCAAAATAAGAAATGTCATACAATATTTCTGCAACAATCTCTTTGATGTGTGAATGAACAAGTTTTTAACATGCCCATTTTTTTTTTTCAAAGTCAGCGGTATAGTCGTGATAGATAGCTCAGCAGACGTTCATTCGCATTTAAAATATTAGTGTGGATATCATTAATAGCAAATAATCAGGTGGGTCTCCTGATTGAAAAGAGAGATGGGTTTTTTTATTATAAGATAGCAAAGAAGCAGATGGCTCTCCTGAGGTAAAAATGACAACCATCGCCTACAGGCACGAAAGATTTTAATGTTGCATTGATATCCATTTGGCGAGACGATAATGTCACTTACATAAGTTTACCGGCTATCTTACCTTCTAAACCGCATTACGGCAATGACAAGCAAGGATGCTATTGCAGCAGGAATAAGTAAGGTGCTAGTGCTCAATAACCGTGCTAGAGGTTGCAAAACTCTACCGCCCAGTAGTCAAGAACGTAGTGACATATACAGCCAATAGTTCGCCTTTTACGAACTTCCTGTTAGAATTGTGGATAGTGTTATCTTCAAAGAGGGCCCGGGCAAACAGTGGTAAAAGTTTATGGAGTTTATTCCCAACACTATTTACATTGACTATTGAGTGCTTATTCTGATATGAAGTTTTAAGACTTCTGATGAATAAAATATCAAGTGCCTTACTGCCAGGTATCTCGTATAAGACGAGAGAATGTCAAGTGTTACTAACTTGATTAACGACATGACTACTATTCTTGCCGCAATAGCATTGGTATTTTGTCGTGTTCTGGTTTGGAGGGAAATATAGCCGGTAAACTTATCCATGGAATTCCGACCCCGTCAAATGAATAACAATGCTCTCTTTACATTTTATTGTCTAGAGATGATAGTTATTTCTTCTCACCAGTAAAATCCATCCACCATGTGCTTTTTTGCTATTCTGTAAGCATCTTTGTATTTTTGGGTCTGGATTACTAGCACTCATATTATCAAGGTACACTAACTTTTTCGTTAGATTGTTTTTGTTATTGGTCCAGTAGTATTTGTAATACAAGAGTGATAACTCATTAGTCATTGCGTCCAATGCTTATTCAAGAAAATGTAAATCCGAAAAAATAAGAGCGATAAAAATTTTGATCCAAATCTATGCAAATATTAATTTAAAAAAAAATTAAACAATCAATATTGAAATCAATTTCATGCAAAGCTAAGCGTTGACATAATTCATTGTGTGTCACACAGAAATCATATATAGGTGTGTCATCTCGATTGATATTTTCTTTTAGAATTGCTGTTGTACAATTCTAAATTTTTTAAGCTTTTAGCTATGGTTACTTCAGTTTGCCAATATTTTGCTCTAAATTGGAGATTCTAGTACGACGGATGATAACTTATGTTATTTGTATTTCTCCAATTATTTCTTTTCAATATAGCTCTATGATTATAATAATAGATCTACGATTACTTCGGTATAAAATTCTCAAATTCGGATCGAATGTAATGCGTAGCTAATACCATACTTTTTAAAACCAAACCGCACAAACGATCGGATCTACAACCAACTAGTTGATAAATCGACTCAACCTACGTATACTGGTGCAACCCGCAAAACAACGGAAACCTTTTTTTTACATCAAAAGCCTTAAAATTAAATAAATAAATAAAATAAATATTAACGGGACTAATTACACTTACTGATCTAACCCCAAGTAAGCAAATATATTTTGCTTGTGTTATGGGTGTTAGTCAACGATACTAATACACAGAAATACATATTTAAATACCAGAATATATATGATAAACACCTAAACCTGGAACTACAAACATTTATGCTCATCACACAAATGCTTGTCCCCGTCGGGGATCGAACCCGAGCCCCGTTGGTTGCTTAGTCAGGGCCGCTAACCACTCGACCAACGAGGCGGTCATTTGTCCTTATATTTGTCCTAATGTAGCAAAGTAATGTAGTAAAATATTTGAAAATTTGTACAAAAGTACAAATTTTTAATTACTTCTAATGATTTATGTTAAAATTACAAGCTATAGAACGTTTAGTCCGCTCTCCTGTAAATTTGTGTCATTACACTTGCACTAGTATACGTAGGACCCATCGAAATGATAAATGACAAGAACCCGCGGAAGAGCGGACTATATTGATTACTAATTAGTTGAACTTCTATGTCAGCGCTCTATAATATCAACAATCTACGGTTGGTCCTGGGCTCCTTTGAAGAATATGCCAACTGCCGTTCCGCCAGTCAAGTCGTTAAAGGCGACCGCGTAAAAGCCGAGTCACTACCATCGTGGGACTAGGTTTTATCATAATGGGTACTCGAGTTTTGCAATATCCCGCCCGGGTCTGGTACCATCGCCTTACGTATTCCTGCCGCAATAACGTCAGAGTTTATCACTGTCGTGTTCAATTTTAGAGGGTAAAGTAGCCGGTAAACTTATGCATGTGGTATTAGACCTCGTTACAAGATAGCAACGCACCATTCACATATTTGGTGTCTATAGGCAATGGTTGGCTCTTTTCATCAGGAAACCCATCTGCTTGCTTGCTATCTATAATGTAAAAAAGTCATTCATTCATTTCAGTAACAATTTGCAACCAATTTAATAATAACGAGGCATTTTACAATTTGTTTGTACATTTGATAATTTGACATTTATATGAACAATTTTAGCATTTTTTTTTACATCATGAGATACCAAACAAGCAGATGGATTACCTGGTGGAAAGAGTCAACCATCGCCATAGACACCAATGGTATTAATGGCGCGTTGCTATCTTGTGGCGTGGTCTAATGCCACATGCATAAGGTTATCGGCTACTTTACCCTCCAAACCGGAACACGACAGTGACAAGCATTGACGCTATTGCGGCAGGAATAGGTAAGGCGGTGGTACCAGACCCGGGCAAGACAATGCAGAACTCTACCACCTAGTAGCCACGATGGTAGTGACTCGCATAGCTAATAGGTCGCCTTTTACGACCTGCCTGGCAGATCGGCAGTTGGTCTATTCTTCAAAGGAGCCCGGAACCAACACAGGGAGAACACAGCATACGCCTTTGATACTAGTTCATACTAGTAAATACCAATAAATATCAGTGGAGGAGACTTCGTCTTATAATAAAATATTTCTTTAATAAAAACACATAAATTCGTTCTTAATCGTGTGCTGTTCTATATGTTTATAAGAATTAATTAGATAAAAGCAAGATACGTTTTGGTAAAACATGTTTATTAATTATTTATTAATATAATTTTATTGAGATTTATAGAGATCCTAGCTGCATGGTTTTATTACTATCGTCCAGTGTTGTCTGTCATAAAAATGACAGTTTAAGAAAATATAGCGATATGAAATATATGTAGATTAAAAGATCTATATAAGGGGTGTGGATTGTAACCAATATTTATAAATATGTAATTTGAATTAGTAGTAGCTAAGATTCAATGACTAGCATATAATAAACCCAATGTTAATAATAATGATTGTTGTTATAATAATTAATATCTCAATTTCCATCCTATTATATCCAATATTGGGTATAGATTAGTATTGGTATTAGTGGTGGTTATATTGATCAATCTATTTGGATTGGTTGGTTGGCAACGATAGTGATCATTCCAGCATCAGGACATAATTGCTTCAATATCAATAATTATTGTGGGTATTCCTTGTCTGTAGCTATTTTCTCCTTCGAACCCATTATAACATCTCGGCCAATCATGCACTTTTTAGAATTTTATTTTTTCTAATTCTATTTGGTAAAGAAATATCGAACGTAACGTTGTTCTTAGCAACCTCAACGATCCATTAATCATTATAAACGACACTAGCTGATTTGGTATTTACAGACCTTGGTATTCTGAATGAAAAATTTACGAAAATTACACATTCAAGTTGAATTTATCAATTCACTTTTTCTCTCAAAGTAAGATAAAATAAATATTTTATTCTAGATAAATATATTCCTAAAATATTCTTATAATATTCCGTCCTAGATAAATCTCCCGACGGGTGGGCTTAAAATAAATAGAGCAAAGGTCCTAAGAAATCCTTGAGAGAAAAGTCATAAGAAATCAATATTTTATTTATAAGGTCATAGTTTTTGTTTTAGAATCTGATTTATGTAAGTAAAATATACACTGATTTAAGAAATAATATTGTCTCTCTAAATTCGAGGAAATAAATGTTAAAAACTACTTTGTCACTGATTTACATAATGACAACTTAAAAAATAAATATACGAGATCCCGGGTCTGATCCACTAATCGGGTAAAAGTATTATTGAAGTTTCTTCTGGAAAATATCTTAGTAGCAGCTCAGAGCCCGTCAGTGTTGATTACCACAGGAATATATGATAGACGTTTCAGTCAGTAAAGTGTGACCACTCATCTCGATAACAGACTAACTGACTAATAGTTATGAAATATTACAGCGTGTGACGTTCTGGTAACTCTGCCGCATATCTACTTCATACTTATAATACGGAGCCTTCTCTCTCGGTTCGACTTAATAAACACAACACGTACACTTCTTAGCAGACGAGTAGAGCTACCTTTCCACTTACGATAAACTGCGTGAGATACTGTCGCGCGTACAAGAAGAGAGATTTGACGAGTAAGATGTAAGCAAGTAAGTGGTAGGCAGAGGTATAATAGTCATATATAAAAAATGGGTTATGAATAAATCTGACCGGTTGATCGAGTGGTTAGTCATACTAACTCAAATTCGATTCCCAACAAGGACTAGCGTATCTGTGATGATCACAGATGTTTATATTCCTCTATTTAAGTGTCGGTAAGTATGAAAAATGTTTGAGTATTTATATTTGTAATTCTATATATCTATTTATATAGTTAATTACATAGAATTCATGTCATTATTGTAATTTTTTTATTTATAAATTAAGTATAAGTACTCTAAATGAAAGATAATAAATTAAAATTTACAATAAATATCAAATCTCATAACACTCAGTATGCTGAAAAAATGTTTGGATGTGAAACTTTGATAAGACAATGCGTTTTCATTATTCTTAATAAATAAAATATATAAATTACGTGTCACGTTGTTTCTCTGCTATGGGTTCCTAAACAATTATAGATCAACAAGAATAGGCCAACTGCCGTTCTGCCAGGCAGATCGTAAAAGGCGACCGATTGGGTATACGAGTCACTAACATCGTGGCTACTAGGTGGTAGAGTTCTGCATTGTCTCGCCCGGATCTGGTACTACCGCCTTACCTATTCCTGCCGCAATAGTGTCAGTGCTTGGTATGGTATGCTGAAACAATTTTTGCATGTGATGCTTGGCGCCTTGATACAGAAGTGCGTTTTTGTTATAGGCAGCTTAGCAAGGAGTAAATAAGACATAATGAAATTTTCATTCCATTTATTTATTTAAAAAATAAAAATATTTTTAAAAAAAAATATCAAATCTCACAACACCCGGTATGCTGAAACAATTTTTGCGTGTGACGCTTGACGCCTTGATACGACAGTGCGTTTTCATTATATGCAGCTTAGCGGCAAGGAGTAAATAAGGCAACCCATATTGCCAACCCGAGTCTTTCACACAAATTCTATCCGCCACGCGAGCTCGCCGAATATAATCCGCTTTTTACGATTCTAGTCGTCTACTGTGAATTTGAAATGAGAAAAATAACCTCAAATTCTTTGTGAGTGACTTATGGCTCCGTGTTATGAATGAATTTTATTTCCGACTGTTTTATTATAAGAAGTTGGTATTATGTATGGAAGCCGTATTAAGAAAATGGCTTAAGCGTATAAATGAACTCCACTCTTTCTACTACTTTGTTTGAATATAAAGCTGTTCATCAAATATGGTGCTTCTTACACATGAGTTAATAAAATTCATAACTCTATAAGACTTTTAATCAACATCATATTAGAAAAATTAAAATAAATTATTATAAGTATGCAGAACTCTACCAGCTAGTAGTAAAAAAAAACTAATAGCCAACGTTCACTTCTTACGAATTGCCTGAAAGAACGGCTGATGATCTATTCATGCAGACAAAACCCTGGAAAAATAACTTCCGTTGCCGTAAGATTTCCGAGATAAAAACTGTGTCCTATGTCCTTTCCCGAGTCTCAAACTATCTTCGTACTAAACTTAATCCAAATCGATTCAGTGGTTTAGGTTACATTCACATTCTAATACTAGTATGAATTTGTTGTATTTAGCATAAAATAAAACTTTGAGCCTATCTGAATGTCTATATACGAATTAGGCATGATTATGGTCGCAAAATTTACCATATTGAGATACATTTTTTATTAGATACAAATTAAAAATATCTAGTGAAATTCAAGTAATTCAACAAACAGCCTACCACGTACGTAATATAGAAGCACCCAACTTATCTCAATATATTCTTCTTTTCTGTATTGTTGTGTCTGGATTCTTAGCTGTAGTAGATTAAATCAGGACTGGTTAACCGTTTATTACTTAAAAATAAATTGAATCCCACTATTATAAATACAATTACCATTAATCCTTTTTTGAGGTGTCTTTTTTCTGGCTTTTAGAAACTATTTATACATTTTTTTAATCAGATCATCAAAAACATGATATCACTACGCAACGAGGAGGTATGTGCATACACAATGTTTACAATATGTTTTCTTACACATATACAGTTCGATCACGATTCGACACGGTTCGATTTAAAGACAAGCCCGCTGATTTTCTTCCGCCGGATCTTCTCAGTGTGTGGCCGCGTTCCGATCCGGTGGTAGTTTTGGAGAGTGTTGACGTATCAGAATAACTTGTAAAAAGTTTTATTGAATAAAGTTCTTCTGATTTCTGATCGTAGCTCAAAATATTCAAGTCAATTTAGGTAAACGTCTTAAGGTTTTTTATGTGCGAACGCAAATCTATTTTACTCAAACAACACATAAGAAAGAAGGGTTTCATTTTATAGTTGCGCAACTTTGCACCTTATTAAAATATTTTCTCTCCATCTTGGTTAGATAAAAGCCCTGAAAGCGTGTTAATATGCGAAGGATTTTTATAATTACAACTCTATGAACTTTTAAACTAACGCGTTCTACTATCATTTTTAAAAATATATAAACGAGGGTCCGCTCGTGACCACGTGTAACTTGGCCGAAACGTCGAGCTTTACAAGTAAGTTCTATATATGTACGCGTTTTTGACCCGTTTATACATTTTTAAAAATTACAACACTAAATTAAAATTTAAAAAAACTGATATTTTTTTTATTATAGGACCACTTTCCTGCCTTTCACGCTTTATTTACAAGACAAAAGACGAAAAAAGAGCTGATGATCTTCAATTAGAAATACTTCAGCCTCAGATCAAAATTTCCATGTCAATGTTATATCTCAATTCTCCCTCGTATTAGTTCGGAACCTGGCTATACGATAGGCAAAGGTACCAGACTCGGACAAGACGTTGCAGAGCTCTAACGTTTAGTAGTCGCGATGGTAGTATGTTAACCGGCTACGTTACTCTCCAAACCGGAATACGACAGTGACAAGCATTAATACTATTGTGGCAAGAATAGTTAAAGTAGTGGTACCCAAATCCGGGCGAACGTGCGGAACTCGACCACCTAGTCACTCACGATGGTAGTGACGCATAGGGGCAATTTCTTACCTTTTACAAACTGCCTAGTAAAATGGCGGATGGTTAATTCTTCAAAATCAAAATCACAAAAAAAAAGATCTTACTGGCAGGTGATACGAAAATCAAAAATACTGATTGTTAATATCATTAGATAGCAAACAAGCAGTTGGCTCTTCTGATGGAAATAGAAACCATCGCCTATAGACACCAAAGATGTAATAGTGCGTTGCTATATGTGTGGCGGGATGGCAATGCTACATGAAATAATGTAACGGCTACCTTACTCTCCAAACCGAAATGTGACAATAACAAGCATTGACGCTATTGCGGCAAGAATAGCCAAGGCGGTGGTACCAAATACTCGGGCGAGATGTTGCGGAACTCTACCACCTAGTAGTCACGATGGTAGTGACACGTATAAGTTGATCGGTCACCTTTTACGACTTGCCTGATAGAACGGCAGTTGATTGATTCTCAAAGGAGCCCGAACCAACGCAAAGAAATACACACATGCTATATTATTACAGTTTACTTGTTAAAAGTTTTATATGCATAATAGTCATTTAAAACATCAGATTAAACAAAAGAAAATTAAAGAAATCGATAAAAGAAACGTACAATTCTTCCTTATTGGTTCATATCTTCCGGGTTGAGTCGTTTCCTCGAGTTTATTTCTCAAGGGACTGGCGTTATGGCACCGCGTACGCACCTATCACAAATCTAAAATATTGTCTGGAAGAAGATTTTATTATTTAGCCGTAAATACAGAAAGCTTTTCTTGTTATTTTAATGTTGGAAATAGTCGAATAAAAATTACTATTTTAGATGGATTACACTATTGAAATAAAATATTAATTACAATTGGTTACAATACAAAAAACTAACTCTAATTAATTATATAATAAAAAAAACAAATATTTTAGTTTCATGGATGCTAATTTTAACTTGCAGATAAAGACGAAAAATAATGAAGTCTAAATTGTTTTTTAAAAGTGCAAAGTGAAGTACTGTTACGGATATGATGAGGGAGTGATTTCCAGAGTCTTATAGCAGTGACTGTAAATGAGTGAGAAAAAATACTAGAGCTGTGCATGGGAATACGTAAAAAGTGGAAACGTTAGTTAGGGTGGTGGATGCAGAACAAGGTGGATGAATAAACTCCAAATGTTCTTTTAAGTAATGTGGCGTTAAAGGATTGAACAGAATGTTATACAAGAGACAAAGAACATGAGTGTTCCTCCGCAAACATATTAGGAGCCATATTATTTGTAACGAATTAAATTTGAAAAAAAAATTATAATTTTCGCCGTGTTGGTCCTGGCCTCCTTTGAAGAATAGGCCAACTGCCGTTCTGCCAGGCAGGTCGTAAAAGGCGACCGATTGGCTATCGAGTCACTACCATCGTGGCTACTAGGTGGTAGAGTTCTGCATTGTCTCGCCCGGGTCTGGTACCACCGCCTTACCTATTCCTGCCGCAATAGCGTCAGTGCTTGTCGCTGTCGTGTTCCGGTTTGGAGGGTAAGGTAGCCGGTAAACTTATGCATGTGGCATTACACCTCGCCACAAGATAGCAACGCACCATTAACATCTTTGGTGTCTATAGGCGATGGTTGACTCTTTCCATCAGGAGACCCATCTGCTTATTTGCTATCTTATGATATAAAAAAAAAAGAATAAACCCGAAAACTACTAGACAGATCTTAAAAATTCTTTTACAATTAGAAAGCTAGATTATCCAGAAGTGACATGAGTTATTTTACCTAGCTGAACACAAAGAAGTATTGATTTGAATCTAGTGATATAAGTTGCGAGTTACAGCTAGTAATTAAACATTTTTATTTAAATGTAAATTAAAGGGTCTAGAGATTTAAGTTCCTTATTATATTTTTGCCATCGGAGAGTATATTAACTTTTCTAGAAAGAAGTTTTTGTGAGGTGGGCAAAAGATATACATGCATAATGTCGATTGTATCGAGACCATATTCTATACTTTCCATCGTTGGCACTTGGTAAAATTCCATTATTGTTACACAATGAAATTAGCAATTGTACTTTTACTGTATTACTAGGATGTATTACTTAATGCTTAAAAAGTTAATTCAAAAATTTAATTTAATAGTAAGAAAAAATTTCAATAAATATTGAAAGTTCAGTTTTGTTTTTAAAAAACAAGGGTATATTTCCGTTCAGTAATTTTTTCTAACTTTAAGTACTATCCCTCCAGACGGCAATACAAAAATCCACCTGTATATGTAACCACATGTTTTGTGCGAATTTTCTTTTATTCACTCGGGTAAAAACGTAACCTATAGACTTCATTCAGTTTTTGCATTCAGTGTGTAGTAATTTCAAACGAACAAACACACTCTTCAACTTTATTATATTGGTATAAATAATATCTACCATACAGTACATGTAAGTATATTCAACATACACAATACATAGTTTATGAAAATTATTTGATCTAAACCAACAAAATTTCTACCCACACTAAACTTATTAAAAAACTTACTTCATCAGCTTCCTCGGGAAGATGGTGCGATAAAGTAGCAAATAAAGTCTTTTGTTATACCACACAACTTCGGAATCAAATCAAAGTTTTATCCGTACAATAATGAAACGGATATCGATACGACATCCCGATAAAGTCCCAAGGACAGTCGTCAAAGAAATCAAGCGATTCGCGCGATAATGTTAATGCAATTAAATAAATCCTTTGTTGTGGGTTATATTTCGAAATATAACATGGCTAAACTTCTTATACTCTTCAAAAATAAAACCTTTACAATGGAAAAGAAGCTAGATTTACTAAGAAATGTAGCTTGATTCACAATTTATAATTTAAATTGCAACGCAATTGACATATTGTTTTGTAATGTGAGTTTCGAATATAGCATTTAAGTAGGCAATATTATCATGATTGAATTGCAGTAAAACTAAACAACTGAGTTCCCATTTCTGTATATTTAGAATCCTGCATCAGATCTTCATCAAACTAAAATGCGACTACCTAGGAAGTATATACCATTTGAAACAAAGCGTCTTCGAATAATTGATGAACATATATAAAAAAAAAAACGATTCTAACGGATTGAGAACCTCCTCCTTTTTACGAAGTTGGTTGAAAATGGCAATTAACAATCAAAACTAAAGTAATGATAATCTTGTAAACATTTTTAAACCGCTAAATTATCACTAACTACTTTTTTACTAAATTATCAGTATCTCTTGGTGGAAAGAGGAAACCATCGCCAATAGACACGAAATATGCAAAGAGTGCATATTTCGTGTCTATTCATGACAAAAAATAGATAAAAGACAAAAGTTAGCAATTATTTGTGTAATGCTAAATTAACAAATTAAAAGTACCTTAAAATCTAATCTCCGATACTTACACAATCTGTCTTTAAATGTAATGCAATTACGGCAGGAATAAGTAAGATAGTGGTACCGAGCGAAAAGTAGCAGAACTTTATTTATTTCTCTTCTTTAAATGATTTTGATTCATTGGCAAAAATATTTCATAACATTTTGCCCATAGCAAATTTCCTTTTCTTCGTAATCTTCAAGATATCAAATGTTACTACTACCCAAATATTATTCTAATTTAAAGTTAAGGTGCTAGAGGGAACAACCACACTTTTCTTTAGAAATTATCATTGGAATTAATGGTAATGTGCATAAAGGAATATAATAATATTTCTACTACTACGCTACAGTCTAATTATACTACTATAATTATACTGAATACTGTAACACATGGTTCGGTGCTTAAGCTCACGGATTTTACATTTTAACTTACGATATCTTTTAAATTCTCTTTAGTGCTTCATAAAGTACTAATCCAAACTATTAAGTGTGACAATTTTAAAGAAAATAAAGTGCCCGAAACGGCATTTATATTTTTGTTAATTAATTTCAGCTTTTTGTGAAACATTTTTAAAAGTATTTAAACACTTGTTTTGACTTTTTAGTGAGGAATTTATTAAAAAACGCAATTTACTTATTTTAAAATACATTTCAGGACGGTTTTACTGACAGTTAGGAATGTCAAGCTACAAGAGCACATTCCAAACGAGAATATGCCAGAACAAGAACCAGTTTACGCATCTACATTCCGCTGAATGATTTTATTAGCGGATTTTTGCAATGTCCGTTTATTATTTGTGCTATTAATAAAATTACTAACTTAAATATAAGAAGAATTTTCCTAAGCACACCAGGTGATTTTGAATAATCAAAAACATACATATAAAAATTGGTCAAGTGCGTATTGGGCCACGCGAATGTAGGGCTCCGATGTTGCCTATCATAGAAATGCGGACTAAGAAAAGGATTTTGTTGTTTCATACTACGAATTAAATAATTTACCTACCAATTTTGCGTCATGACGGATATATCTACACCACAGTTTGAACGACTATAAAAATTTCACTAAGTACGTTTAGCCAAGGGTGTACTGTGCCATAGGAATTGAAGAAAAAGCTAAAATTCCACATAGTTGTGCAGCGCAATCGATGAACAGCATAACAAAATATTCTGCGTACAATTTAAAATAATTTGTAAGATTATACAAACTTTTATAAGTAGATCTACTATTTTTATAGGAGAGAGGGCAAACGGGCGAGAGGTAAACCTGATAGTAAGTGATCACCGCCGCCCATGGACATCCACAATACCAGAGGTCTTGCAGTTGCGTTGCCGGCCTTTTAAGAACTAGTAAGCTCTTTTCTTGAAGGTCCCTATGTCGTATCAGTTCGGAAATACCCCTGCCAGTAATTGATTCCACAACAGAGTAGTGCGAGGCAAAAAGAGTCGGGAGAATCGAACAGTTGTGGATTTTCAGACATCGAGATGGTGGGGATAGAATTTCAAATTTTGACACGATGTCCGATGGTGGAATTCGGCGGCAGGAATTAATCAAAATAACTCGTTGGAACACTCCCCATGATAAATACGATAGAAAACGCAGAGTTCACTCTACGTTTTCTATCTCTGCGCAATGCCAAAGAGTCAAGCTGTTTTGAAATACTCTGGTCGTCAACGATTTGATTCGTCAATTTACGCTGAATGCGATCAAGAGTAAGAAACTGGTACTGGAGAGCTGGTAGCTAAGTCAGGAGAGTATCTTCAAATCAACGTGACACGGCAAAGGATGTCTTTTTAGTGGTGAACACGCAAAGTTGTGTCTTCTTGGGGTTAAAAGTGACCAGGTTTTGACAACCTCGTTCCGAGACATACTCGTTAACTTGTAAATCCTACTTAAACGTGATACAATATTTGCTAGCTAATAACACTTGTATTGTTTCACAATAAGATAATTATATTTATATTGTGAAACAGTACAAGTGTTATCAGCTAGCAAATATTGTGTATAAATGGAGTTTTATTAAACGTGATAGTTTTCCTTTTAATTTCATATTTACAAAAGGGAAAAAAATTCAATTTTTTTCCTATTCCAAAGCCAACAATTCAGCTGGCAAGGGAGGGGGGGGGGGGAGGGGGGAGGATAGGCTCTAACAAAAAATAGCACTTTAACGCTTTATATTTCATAAATCAATTTCTTAATCGGGATATTATTATTATTATTTTCGCAAAACTACAATATTTTTATACAACGATATCCCATACTATGGGGTACGCGAGAAAAAAATTAACATCCAAATTACAGCTTTCTAGTACTTACTAATGATCTCGGAGCTGTCGTGCGAACGGAGGAACGGACAGACGGGCGGACGTACACAGTAAAATAAGTTAATAAGCACTGTATATGTTATAAGCAGGAAAAAACAAATTTATTTATATGACTATTACCAAACAAACATAATAGAATATATGTGTGTTTAATTTAAAATTATATTTAACTAGTGGTTGCCTGCGACTTCGTCCGCGCGGACTTCGTTTACTCCGTACAGCTCCTCACCCGTAGGTGATAGCGTGAGAGTATGTAGCCTATATGTTGACTCGACCTGTTAGATGCATTACTTTTTGAGTTTACCCGGACATACATACAGACAAACAGACAAAAATTCTTAAAACTATATTTTTAGCTTTGACGTCGATTGTAGATCACGCCCCAAGTATTCTTTTAAAAAAATATTCAATGTACAGTTTTGACTTTCATACGATTTTATTATATGTATAGATAATCCAATTAATAATTAGTCAGCACCTAATCTTTAAATATTAAAATACTATCACTCATATCTTTAAAGATGTAAATAGATGTAATTCTTAATTTACATTTTAGCCAATGGTTTTATGGTTTCATATTTTTATGTGAAAAATACATGTGAATAGGTACGCATAACATAAAGAACCTTCATGGTATATGTTTAAAATATTATATTGTAAGGGTTGCAAATATTAAAAAAAGACTCTTTTTAGACAGGAAATTTTAGTAAACACTTCAACTTAATTTATTTTTCAAAAAAAAAAAGCCATATCGCGCATAGGGAAGCAAATTAAAAAATGGTTGCCCTGATGTTATTGGTGTACTACTCATTTGGCGAAATATTAATGTCACTTACTTATTAGGTTTACAAACTACTTTACCCTCCAAACCGGAACATGATAGTAACAAGCATTGACGATATTGCGGAAAGAACATCTGGATCGGTGGTATTAAACTTGAGGAAACAAATGATAAGCTTTACCTAATAGACAGTCAATCGACCGCCTGTTACGAATTGCCTGATAGAATGGCAGATTGTCATTATTCAGAGGGGGCCAGGGCTAATATGGAGGGAGGAGGCGTAGATGATTTTCTTTCCTAAGTAATGGTTAAGTCATAAAATCCATACGTTCCAAACAATATTCATTAAAATTATTGTGCTCAGTGTACTTTCATCGGCGTCTCGCAGTGGCTAGTGAGTCGTGAAGCGAGACGTTTTGTATCCGAGGCTTTCATCTTACGCGGTGACTGTAACAAATGATCGAGGGGTGGTTTGATGCCGGTGCCGCGTTTAGAAAAGTATTGCTCGGACCAAACGATAAAACTGTTATAACTTTTTATAAATAGCAAAACTACTTAATATCAAAGTTCTCTGCGTTTTGTAACCTTTTATTTTTTTGAAAAACTAAGGATTCGGTGCGATCAAGGAATAAATGTAATCTTCTTACAAAACTATCGTCGCCGACATTTTCTGTTGATTTTCAAATAATTGTTATATGTATATTATCTCTGACCCAAGAAATACGAACATAATAAAAATAAACCAAATCGTTCGAGTTAGCATCAAGTGGCCCTGCATCATACATTTTTCAATTGATCGTTATTGTATTCAAATATGCTAGCGGTCACCCGCTCGTCGAAATTCGACTGTAATACGATCATAGACTATATTAAAACTGTTCTAAATTTGACAATAGGCTATTACACTATAAACAAAACAGACACACAACATATTAAGCGTAAATATTATGTTGCGTGCCAAATACAAGGTAGTGTGTGTAATCTTTTATTTTTATTATTTAATGTACTTATAATGTACATTATATAAAAACATTAACTTTATAATTATATTTCTTAGTATTTATTTCTCATATAAACTTTAACTTGAATATAAAATCTTCATACAAAACTATCGTCGCCGACATTTTCTGTTGCTTTTCAAATAATTGTTATATTTATATTATCTCTGACCCAAGAAACACGAACATAATAATAAAAATAAACCAAATCATGCGAGTTGGCATCAAGTGGCCTTGCATCATACATTTTTCAATTGATCGTTATTGTATTTAAATATACTAGCGATCGCCCGCTTGTCGAAATTCGACTGTAATATGATCATAGACTACATTAAAACTGTTCTAAGTTTGACAATAGGCTATTACACTATAAACAGAACAGACACACAACATATTAAACGTAAATATTATGTCGCGTGCCAAATACAAGGTAGTGTGTGTAATCTTTTATTTTTATTATTTAATGTACTTATAATGTACATTATATATAAACATTAACTTTATATTTTATTTATTAGTATTTATTTCTCATATAAACTTTAACTTTAATATAAAATTTTGTACACCTCAGTTCATGTGGTTTTCTTAGAAACGGGTGCAAAGTTAGCTTCAAGTATTAATATATTATTGCCCGCGACTTCGACGACAAAAATTATACAAAATGTTATTTTGGTACATTTACCGTGTATACATCCATATGCATTTAGTAAAAAGCGGTTATTTTAAAATTACAAACAGACACTCCAATTTTATTTATTTGTATAGATAATATATTTTGTGAGACAATTGTTAGGTACCTCCAATATATATTATATCAAAATATTGCGCTCACAGCAATCAGAGTATATTTTATTATACGTACACGATATGTATACGTACATAATACACAATATAGGAGTATATTATACTCGTATATTGTGTATTTGCCTATCACGAAATACAAAAATTGACAAGCTATGAGTAGGTATAACATAAGTCCTAGTTCCATGAATATTTTATTATTTATTTTGTTTTATAGAATAGTAAACAAGCAGCTTCTCCTGATGGAAAGACCATCCGAGCCATAACCATAACCATTACATACATAACCATACCAAAGCAAGGCATTGTCTGACTTTTATTTAGTCTCGCACTTCTCGTGACGTAATAACATTATACATACGTATACATATAAACATTCACATTTATGTTATTGACCCAAAAATAGGATTAATTGCTAAGATAAAAACATGGAACTACCATTTAATTTTTCTCTAATCTCATGTTTTTAAGTTTTTTGTTTTGCAAAAATCGAATATATTTTCCTGAATTGATTCCTTCCTTGTTAGTTCGTTAAAGATGAACGAAGATCAAACATTTCGCTGCCATAATGATTACTTGGTGATAGAGTTGTAAATCGTCTCGCTCGGGTTCCGGTACACCGCATTATTTTTTTACCGCAATAGCAACAGTGTTTGTTTCTGTGGATTCCATCAAAGAGTAGGTATTATCTTAAATTCGATTTGATTATTTTTCTTAAGAGTAATGTAGCTAAGCATTATTTTGAGATGTGAACCGCAGGTTTAGGATAAGTAGCTGAATTATGAAACCATGTGTTTAAATGAGCGGGGCTTAAAAGCTGGAAACTAGCCAGTGCTTTAGGCAGCATGACGTCTCTATCTGATCAGAATATCTCTCTAAACAAAGATATAACATATTTTTGTATACTGTACACAACAAATATACATACATACCATTCATATTATTATTGCTATTTATAATATTAAAGTCAAGCATTTTTCAAATATTAAAAGAAATAAAAACATTGGATATTTTTTTTATTTAGTCTTAATGCTATAATTAACATAAAAAATTTTTGCAAATAAAAAAATATAATTACTTTAACGAAAAAACCACGTATTCATTTGCAAATTAACTAAAAAACTTATAAATTTTTCTTTTTCAATATAATATGATGTTATCACAAAAATATCGTACTTTAACTAATAAAACTTAATCGTATATCTTTACGACAACATTAATTCGAAAAAACTAAAAAGATTTTAGGAACATTAGTTCGGAACGACGTTTTGGCCACGACTAATAACAATAGCAGGCCTGCTATACTGATGCTGTTTAGATCATCTACATCTGTGGATGTTTTAAACAGCATCCGTATAGCAGGCTTTAGAATAACTGTACAGTCCAGTACGGGAGCAATAGTTGCGTTCGCATGCTGGGCTTCTAAACTGAGGGTCGTTTGATGGTTGAGCTGGTGAGATGACACTTGTGACCGTTTGTCTCTTGTCACGCTTATCGGCGAAAGTCTGGAAGCCTATCACGGATTTACATCGTGCTTTTACAGACTTTCTCCACTAGGTGCGATCACCAGCTAGGTCTTTCCAATTTTTGAGGCTGATCTCGAAAGCTACCATGTCGCGATTTGTGCAGTTCTTAAAAACAGCATAGGCCTTCCTAATTTTCTTAGTAAACGAGTGGTATCCACTTGATTCACATACCCCAGCCATAATAATTTTCGCTATTTCAGCATTGCGGTAATGCTGGGAAGCCATGCACTGTGCAGCACTCTCTCATTCGTTACCCTATATCACCAAGTGATATTTAGGATATTGCAGGGACAACGCAAGTGAAAGTTATTTCGTTCCCTTTCTTGCTTTTAATACGACATCCAAGTTTCCGCTCCGTACTGCGTGCTTAGAACACAAGTTTGGTACAAAATCATTTTCTTCCTTGTTCTAAGATGGTTGTTAGTAATTTTCATTGAGATTTGCATTTAGCATTTTTTAGCATTGCTTACATTTAGCATTGAAAATGTTATGGCAGCATTACCAAGCTGACTTCGGATTTCCATATTCAGTGACAGATTGCTGGACACATGGGTGAAAAGGTAGCAAAATTTGTCCACCACATCCAGAGACGTACCATCTAACAAAATTGTTGATTTTTTGGTTGTAACCCTGTATGAGAACAATTGTCTTCCTGGCGTTTATAGATAAAGAGAATAGGGAAAAAACACGCGCAAATTTATCAAATAGAACTTGTAGTTCTTCCGGAGTTTTAGCAATTAGAGCGACATTATCGACAAAAGCAGTGAATTGACACACAAGTTTTCACGTTTACTGTGGAATCTTAGTAGGGAGGATTTTTTTTCTACCTGCTCTCGTGTGTAAATGAACTCTCTGAGCAGAGTCACCAAAAGCCAGTCTTGAGAAGCAGGGAGAAGAATGTAGCAAAAAGTTTCGGTGCCATGTCAAATAAAGCAGATTTGCCATCGTGAACAACAGCATCTTGCATGCCCTCAAAAGTTTTAAAGGGCCCTCTTTGCTCTTGAGTGCGGTTTAATAAAACCCTCCTCGTTCACGGTGTCGAATACTTTATTTAAGCTGTCATCAGGGGGCTATTTTGGCCTGACTTTTCCTGTAGTTGACGCAAGGCAAATGTCATTGCGGTACGGCTAGTGACGAGCGACGAAAATAAATGTAGTGTGCCACACTATGGTGGCCACTGTATGAAGTATGCCACAGCTAACGGCGATGCAGTTTGCGGCGCGGAAAGAACCGAGCTATGTGTGATCGTGACGCACCATGTGATGAGCGAATGAAACAAATGTACTGGCTCAAATCGGAGTGACCACAGCACAGAGCGGTGTGACCGGTGAAATTGTGGGACGCATGTGACCAAAACAATATATTTTATTTTTTTCGAATATGAAGTATAAAATTAATTATGGATATAAAAAAAAAAAAAGTATCTTCACGCCCATATCCCCGAAGGGGTAGGCAGAGGTACAACAAGTGCACCCACGATTAGCCGAAGATACTTGGTCCCACAAATGTGATAGGTGGCAAGCCTATCGCCAACCGGGCACTTTCCAATCCCGGGCAACTTTGTGTTTCTCAGAAAACTGAAAAAACACTTTTTTTTAAAGTGCCCGACCCGGGAATCGAACCCGGGGCCTCATGTGGTCAACGCCAACGCTGGACCACTAGACCACACACACAATTTTAAATAATCCTACTTACTTCCACCGCCGACGAGGTCTCGTTCATAACTAATCAAGCTGTGGCATAGCGATGTGCCGAGTACGGTTTGACTCGAGTCAGACTCGATTCCTGCTTTGGAACTCGCCTAGTCGAATACTAATTTATTTTGATTCGAGAACGCCGGACTCGATTCCGGTACTCGAGTCAAAAAGAATCGATTAGCACTTGCTAACTCGATTCTATTTATGAGAGTCCAGCTGACTCGAGTCTCGTATTTGAGTTTGGTTAACTCGCTCGTACTCTCAAACTGTTTACTTAAGCAATGAAGTGGTGCGGGTCTAATAATACAAACAACCTTTTTTTTTTATTTTTATGTTTTGTGTTAAGTTAGCAATTATTGTGAGTACTGAGTTTTACTGAGTAATTATTAATACTGGGAGTGAAGTGATTTGACTGTAATGAACTTTATTATAGAATGGCGCCAAAAAACCTCAGATGTAGATGTAAGATGTAAAATAAAGTGCAAAACTGTGACACCGTATTTAAAGATTTCAAAAGCACCTAAAATAAAAAATCTCATCCTATTATTTACTCGATTCAGATTGACAATTTTTAATCTTCCTCGTCGCTCAAAGTAATTCCGATTTATTATTCGATTTGAATACCAAACATAGAAGTCGAGTACTGGTCTCGAATCTGGGAATCGAGTCATGTTTACAATACCGTATAAACTGACTCGATCCACCAAAACAACGACTCGGCACATCACTACTGTGGCATATGTGGCTAGAAAATCTTGCGACCCACCGCGCAGCAATCCGCGTCGCAGTTTGTGCCGCGGGTAGCTGTGGCCAGGCCGTTACGATGATTATACGAGTATTGTAGTAATATCACAAGAAGATATTAAAATTTGCAGTTCTTAACCTCTCGAAACTCTGACATGCAAAGGCGATTTTAAGCGCCAGGACTCATTACTCGCTTTTTGGCGGGAACGGCGTCTCAGGCGACTCGATGGAAAAAAAATCTTTTTTTTTTTCTACAACTGTCATATTTTATCATTCTGTAAACGACTGTGTATCAATTGATATATTTTCTGTCTATTAGAGATCAAAATGAAGTAATAGACAAAGTAGTTTTTATATTTACAAGCAAATATAACAAAAATCACTTGAAAAATAATGAATTTCTAAATTACTTTATTTTTGGCTATCACGATATATTTCTTACAACAAATTATCCAAATAGAAAAAATATACGACCTTTGTAATAAAAACAGTACTTACATGAGAGAAATTGAATTTGAAATGAGAACAACACAAGATTGAATTTTATATCACTAAAAAACCGCAAACACACTCGCGGTCCGGTCGAATGAACTAAAATGAATGGTACAAAATAAATGACAATAATAGACTTCAATTTACGAATTTGACATGACAGATATTTTATCATAGATTAAACGTAAAAGGCTTTTTCATACAACATTCGTCTTTATAAATAGAAATTTAAAGTTTAAATTCAAATGCAAGCGGGGTAAAATTTTGCTCTGAGAGTGAACGCTTGACCGTTTTATCATACATATGTCTAATATTTGCCTCTGTGAGAATCGAGTGGTTAATAGCATAATGACAATTTCATTATTACAAATTTCGAGATAAAATCATATGATATTTTATTTATTTTATTCCATAAGTACTAGCAAGCAAACATAAAGTTTTCCTGATGGAAAGAGATACCCATTTCGTATAGAATCAAATATATTGATGGTTATTGTGCTGGTATAGTGGTGGCAGGGTAGGAATGCCACATGCATGTTTTTACCAGCTTTAAAATATGGTAAGGTACCATATTTTATTGATCCATTTTTTTATTGTATTTTTCTTAGCTGCCTTTCCCTCCAAACCTAAATAGTAAATATCACAGCGACAAGCACCGACACTATTGCGGCAGAAATATGTGAAGCAGGGGTACCAAATCCAGACGAAACGTTGCAGAAGTCCACCACTTATTTAGTAGTCACGATGTTAATTATAATTAAAGATGAAACGGATAGCTGTTTGGCTGGATACCGGTTAACGGATATTTGGCCGACCTTCAGGCCGGATGGCCGGATATTCGGAGGTCGGACAACCGTTGGCTTAATTTACGTATGGTGCATTAAAATAAAGCGAGTAAGCACGACTGTTTGGGTCTTGTTCGTTAGTATGTTTCACTATTTCTACAATTTGTTATTTGATTAATTGCGCACGCGCGAGTTATTGTTAGTAGGAAATTAACTGAGGTTATGAAAAATACTTTTCATATTTTTTTATCAATAGATATCAAGCAAGTGTTAAGAGACAGCCATCGCCTAAATACATCAAAGATAATAATGGTGTGTTGATATTCGTGTGGCGAGGTGTTGATGTGCAAGTGGCATTCGATTTACCAGAAACTTTACCCTTCAAACCGGAATACGACAATGGCAAGCTCTGGTGCTATTGCGACAGGAATTGGTAAAGCAGTGATACCAAATACCAAGGAGAGATATTGCAGAATTCTACCACCTAGTAGTCTCGATAGAAGCTGTAGTAGACGTACATCTAATCGTTTGCCTTTTACAATCTGCCTAAGATGATGGCAGATAGTATATTCTTCAAAGGGGGCCTGGTCCAATACATGGAAAAGAATAAAAATAAAAGACAAGCGTACATATTATGCATTTTTTTTGCAAGATTTTAAATCATAACATAGCAAACAAGCAGATGGATAAAAAGAGTCAACCATCGCCTATAGACACCAAAGATGTTAATGGTGTGTTGCTATGTTGTAGCGAGCTCTTATGCCAAATGCATAAGTTTACCGGCTACCTTACCCTCCAAACCGGACAAGTCCTGACATTATTGCGGCAGGAATAGGTAAGGCAGTGGTACGAGACCCGGGCGTGATAATGTAGAACTCTACCACCTAGTAGCCAGGATGGTAGTGACTACTATAGCTAATCGGTTGCCTCTTACTACCTGCCTGGCAGAACGGAGTTGGCCTATTCTCGTACTGGTTGTACTTCTACCTGCCTCTTTGGAGATACGGACGTGAAGGTACTTAAAGTAAATATTGATTGGATAGGCCGGATACCGAATAGTTACCAGATATCTGTTTCATTTCTAATTATATGTATTAGCCTTCTTGCGCTTTTACGAGATGCCTAGCAGTGAAGCAGTTTATCTAAACTTTAAAAACGGGTCTGGATCAATACAATGAAATATTTTTACCATATGAAATTATTTCTATGAAAGAATATTCACAATACTGAGCTATTCAGATTTACTTCAATTCTGTTTTCCATACCATTTCAGTAGAGTATGTGAACGAAGATAAAATGTGTTCGGATACTTTGATTGCATCGGGATGTTTTATGGACTGCACACCCCAACTAGATATTCAATTTAGATTCACCAGATAGGTATCTAAATAGTATTGGGGGCAATAGCTCTAGTTGTGATTGTTCATTGAAGTATTCATGCGTGGTTTATGTTAGTGTACCTATAGTTTAGTATTTTTCCAGTATTATCATTATATCATTTTTATTATATATCCTTTTCTTTTACCCTCTTTCTACCCCTCTTCCGCTTTTCCCTTCTTCCGCCCGTTTTCCTCCCCTTTTACCTTCTCCCTCTCTTTCTCCCTCTTTCTGCGGTGAGATAAAAGGTATTTTACCCCTCTTCTCCCTTCATCCTACCTCTTCCCCACTCTTCCCCCTCCCCTCTTTCCTTTATTCCCCTCTTTTCGTTCATTCTCAACCTATCACCACCTCCACCACCAGCACCTCCCCTTCCCACTTCTCCCCCTCTCTCACCCCCTCCTTCTCAAAGACAGATGGCCTTTTATTTTAGACTATTTAATTTTTCTTCAAGTTTTTTTGTTACAAGTTTTTCCCTACACTAAAAAATAGAATCGGTGGCTCAGCGCTATGGCGGCGGCAAACGGCTCGTGACAAAAACTCGTGGCAGAAAGTTCTAGTCCCCATCCGCCAAGTCCGTTCCGTGCGATAAAATAATCAAATTCTTTAGAGTTTATGTGCTGTGTCCTATTACTGCCTCTGAATTAAGAAGATCAACAGCGCACGGCAAAAACCACATTGGTGGTCATTATTCAGCGAGTGCTGCTTTAATACCTAAAAAACTTTAGTTATTAACGGATTCCATCATTTTTTGATTTAATTCGACAAACGATTTTTTTAACTTAAACACAATTATTAGTGTATTTGAAGGTATAATAATTATATAGGTGTTTATTCATATTCCCATTAAAATAATGGTAAGATTATTTCACATAAACTTACCCACATGTAAATAAATCATACTGTCATGTATGATTTATTTACATGTGGGTAAGTTTATTTTCCTTATTAGTCTAGTCGAGAAGTAGAGTTCCAGCGAATAATAGTTAATTATTAAAAAAACCATGAGTGATTAATTATGTTTTGTGGAAAGTGTAGGATCAAAGAGAATTCTGCTTTATGATAATAACGTTTCACATTAAATTTAAAGAACAAAAACCTCCCAACGAATTGCTGGTGTACACGATGAAAATTTTTCAATGGTTCCGTGGCACTTAGTCCTAATAAAAATCAAGTTTTAAGAAAATCTGATCATAAATGTTTACCACAAAATAATGAGATTGACAAGTGTATGCAAATGTGTAATAGGAAAGTGAATTTTTTTTTAGCTCGACAGCAATTATGTGAAGATACAATTGCACTTCTCTTGACCAAGGTATTGATTTAGTCGATAATACGCCAGAATTAAGACTGTTGCATCAAAATTGTGCAGATAGCGTTACAAAGTTAAAATTTAAAACAAAATATGTTTTAATTATTGAAAGAAGTAGAGATTCCAGAATGCTTGGAACGCAATTTGTCATGTGAAGGTGGAGCTGAAAACAAAATTTTGAATTTATGACTAATAACGCTACGGCTGTTTTGCCAAAATTAAAAAAAAAATTGGACATGGCACGTTCAAAACCTTTTATGCAACTGTATAGTCTCCATGCGGATGTTGGTGAATCAGTAAATTCCACAAATGTGATCTCTTGAATATTTACCCTTCTGCCCAACAAAACTGCACATAGTATACACGATTTTTAACACTTTTTAAAACGCACTTGCTGGAATTTCATCCTAAGTCATTTAAAATTGAATATAAACTAGCTATGTTTAACGCAAATAAAACAGTTTTACCTGAAGCTTACACGATAGGATGTTACTTACATTGCACAGAAAAACTCATGAAAAAAACAAAAGAATTGAATTTTAAAAGCTTTGCTAAAAACAAGAAATTTTTATATTTATGTCTTCAGTCACCTCACCTTCCCCAGGGGTATATTGCACAAGCATGGGAAGCGATTTCTGAATCAGTACCCGATGGTTTATAAACATCATAAAATTTAAAAATATTTCATTTTTCAGTGGCTTTCTTCAAAATCCATACCAATTAGTTTAGTTGCTACGAGTACTATCAAAAACATAAAAACTACAAAGCCTGTAAAAGGGTGGCACAGGCGCTTTAACAGAAAAAATTTTAAGAAGCTAAACTTATTGTAATTTTTACAGGTCATGAATACGAAATTATGTATTCAAAACTTTAAAATAAAACAAAAATAATTTACAAAAGATTCAAAAAATCAAAATATTCTAAAAATATTTAACTAAAGAAGTAAAATGAGAAAATTAGTAAAAAAAATAAAAATAATTTAAACGGAAACGTATCAGCTTACAAATATTTAAATTCATTAAGAAAAATAAATTTCTATATGAACTGATTAATTTTATCACATTTATGCTAAAAAAAATTTCCTACACGAAGTAATTACTAAATCGTTTAATTGGTCTGAAATATATAACTATTGATTATTATTGATCTAAACTATATATATGTATAACTAAGTGCCATACATCACGATCCTTGCAGACTTGTCTCGCTTCTACCACATTCATTACTCTCTTCATACACACACGCCGGTTGCTAAGACTTGACACCACGTTCGGACCGTACTCGATAAATCTGATAGTAGTAAGTCAGTCTTGGTCTTCCCCGGTACCTACTTCCTTCCACATTCGCGTTGTATATCTATTTTCTTAACCTTTCATCTACCTTTCTTTCTCCATGTCCGAACCAACGAAGCATGCCCTTTCTCATTTTTACACCGACACTTTCAGACCTAACTTCTCTTTCACTTCCACATTACGAACCCGATCCGCGAGTGTTACACTACAAATTTTTCGTAGCGATCTAATCTCAACCGCGTTGATTCTACTTTCATGCCCTTTCTGACATACCTAACTCTCTCTTCCATACAATAGCATATAATTAATACAAATGTGTTTTTAAAAAATTAGTAAAACAAATTTTCACCTACCAAAAATATATTAAATACAAGCCAAAGTGTCACTATACTCTTGCAATGTCTTACATTTGCCTGACGGTACATTTTCTTTATTTGAAATCATGAAAATAAAGCAGTGATCATTTCGCAGTCAACGGATTTTATTTATCTCTTGTATATCATCAGTCATCAGCAGCAGCATCTTCTATCATACATCAACAGCATCTCTATCATCAAACACCCTCTACAATTTATAAACCAGAACTCAATGCATTGCAATTTAAACCAAGTTGGAAATAGACTGTGCTTATAGTGCGCCTACTTCAAGCCACCTATGATCAAATGGCGCATCGTCACCCACTTCATACGTTTTGCAGCTACTTCAAATTATAATTTCTTGGATCCGATCCGAATCCAAGGAATCTTCAATTCGGAGCGCAATATTGACGAACCGAAGTTCCAATTATAAGAAACGTGGAAAACCAGTGTAAAAACTTGTAGTCAATGACCTATGTAAGCATTCTACTCTGCAAAAAATTACTTTGATTGATTGCTCACTATCTGCTAATCTCATATTTTCTCGGATTCGGATCAGTGCGTAAGGCAATTTCCGATGTCAAACCGAGTATTTGGTTTGTGTTTCCTTGAACTCTAAATGCGTAAAAAAGTCGCTTATGTCCCACGGCTATGAAGTTTGTGAGTAATGTACCTACGGGAAGATGCTGATACTGGTAGAAATTCCCAAAATTTGAAACTATCCCTGCTAAGGCAGGCATTATTATCGTATAGGTAGGTATACTGTACAATAAACTCAACTCAACACCCATCTTGTGTGGGTTATGCAATTTGTTTTTGTTCTTTTATAATATTTTGGACGTAGTTTCAATTGCTAGTAGCTATTGCTGGTAGTCTCTAAGCTAGTCTAGCTACTAAACAAAGAACTGTCGGCGACCTGTCAACAAATAGTGTTGGTACTAAAAACTTTTAATTTTTTAAATTTTATAAGTGGAAAGATAAAATATTTAAAAACTTTGCATTGTCTACATTTAAAGTGAAACTAATTTTTGGTCAGTATTTTCGTGTAGCGTTGTATTAAATAAGTTTTGTAAGTTACTGAAGACTTTATTTTCGGTTCAGTTAATTGTTAGCAAAATAACAAGTTTCAAAGTGCAAATTTTTGTTATTTTTGTATCATTGCCTTTGATAACCAAAGTAATGTTTTTTGATATGTAAAAAAAAACATAAATTTACCAACCATACCGTCGACTGTCCGATGATATTATATTCCTACGAGTAGTAGCAAAGGAAAATATTTCATACAAATTTCACTAGAAATTATTTAGACGAAGTCATTAGTTGTGTAATTTTAACAGGAAATTACGAAAATGCATGAAAAAACTGAGACACGTATAACTAATAGTTCGCCTCATACGAACTGCTAAGCAGAATGGCAGATGGTCATTTATTCAAACGTAGCCCGGATCAACATTGGAGAAAAATATAGTTTAGTTCTGACTTTTTTGTTAAGATATTGTTATAATAACTGGTGACTTTTTATCATAATCTATACGCTGCTAAAAGCACTAACACATATAAGGTTTATAGACGATTAGAAATAAAACTAAACATCAAATAACAAGAGAGTAATGCATCAAAAATTGCAAGGAAATTTAATATTTTCATGACATCCAAGCGGAAAAACAAAAAGTTAACGAGAATAGAGGCATAGAGCTCGATGTGGCCGTTCTATTACCGTAACGACACGATATTACGTTTACCCAAAAATCTTTATAGCGTATACGGCCATTTGAGCCCAGAGCTAATCAACCGAGGCTCCTTCGGTATAGGTTCAAACAAGCCTGTTAACAGGGTTATTGCGTTTACACTGGATAGATAACAAACCACTTACTACATAACCTTACAGTTAATTTAGTGACTTAATACTTAACTACTTTTATTGTAAGCTACCAATGTTACATGTTTACATTATCTACCTTTGGAATATTATGTTTCAAATTTATTTACGAATATTGTTTAAATATAGTTGTCAAGATACTTCCCTAAGCCGAAGTTCGGTCTCTCTTAGGATTCAGCCTTAGGGCGGGCTCTAAGACCACCAACTTTAACTTTGGCTGAGCACTCTGTTCGCCTATAAGCCCAGTTTTGGTAACAACCATAAAAACCAAATGTTACGCGTGTTGTTTCACATATATTATACTGAGAAATAGTGTATCGATTTCATAATACACTGGAGATATGTATGTATCTCTAATGGATAACCAATTTCAATATTTACAACCAAAAAATAATGATATATGCTGTCAATACTACTACTTTATTTATTACCATACTAGCTGTTGCCAGCGCCTTCGTCCGCATGGACTTCGTTTACTCCGCACTGCTCCTCCCCCGTAGGTAATAGCGTGATAATATGTAGCCTATATGTTGACGTGACCTGTTAGTAATATTCGTGCAAAATTTGAAGTAAATCCATGCAGTACTTTTTGAGTTTACCCCGGACATACATACAGACAAACAGACAAAAATTCTAAAAAATATATTTTTGGCTTCGATATCGATTGTAGATCACGCCCCAAGCATTCTTTTAAAAAAATATTCAATGTACAGTTTTGACTTTCCTACGATTTTATTATATGTATAGATATAGATAATATACAGATAGAGTAGGCGAGCTATAAGCGCGTATGTAAATTAAAATGTCCCGTTGATAGAAAGTGAAAGAACATACATTTGGTATACGGATTCCATTTTAATGGCACATGCGCATTAAGAAAGAAAATAGTTTATATGCTATAAGGGTGTTACAAGCTATTGTTACGCGCCGCTGTTGTAGTCTATGACATCGAGCGCTATAAAAAGAATACTTGTGACGGCAAGGCGAGCGACGTTAAGAAAATATCTGACGATCGGATGGATTGGTTGTCATTCTGATATTCTGATTTGATTGACTGTAAAATTAATACAAAATTATAGTGATTGACAAAACTATTGGCTTTAATTAACACTATATATAAATCAAGCAAGTAGAAGATTCTCCTGATGCAAAGAGACTACCATCGCCTATAGACGACAAAGATGTTAATGGTTCGTTGCTATCTTTTTGACGGGATATTAATGCAAAATGCATATGCTTACCGGCTACCTTACCCTACAAACCGGAACGTGACAGTGACCAGCACTAATAATATTGCAGCAAGAATAGGTAAGACGGTGATAATAGATCCGGATGAGACAACGCAGAATTCAACCACCTAGATTCGTTAAGGTAGTTTTATAAGTCGTAAACTGTAAGTGATATAAAAATATTTAATTATCTATAAAAATCTATCTATTTAATTATCTATTTATTAAAAGGTCCTGACTATTTTATTCTTCAATGTGTCTTCAATGTGTTTAACTTCAAGCTTCAAGTGCATGGTTACGGAGATATTAGCCGATACGGTTTATTGCAAAATAGTGGCAATTCCGTTCCCTTAATTTGTATGTAATTAGTGCATTTACAAATGGTACGACATATTGAACCTACCAATAAAAATAACTCCTGTAATTCAGTACAGTATGGATAAAAATTACGGGCTCCTCTATTACTGTATTATAATGCAATTTTACCGTGTCGACGACGGAAATTGTAAAATATTTTTATGTAGCTGTTCAAAGATATTCTTTTCCAGAACGTTATCAATTGAAAACTCATACATAGAAGCTCGGATATTGAAAACCATAAAATTTCCTCACAAAATATATGCCAGCAACGTACAATTTATAACTAGTTAAGTGCAAAATTGATGTGAAGGTTGTGAAATTGACGAAAAGGGTAGGCTAAGTGTTGTGTCGAGAGCGAAAGTGATTGAAAAAGCGCTGGAAGCACCGCACCCATTTCGTCACGCATTTTATTGAACAAATGCTCCCATAAGACGTGACTTAACTTATGCGGCTTTTATTGATAGACGGCTTTACTCCACAGGCGTACTACAACACTCGATAATAGCGCAATCCATTATAGCGAGAATAGGTCTTGTTAAATTATATGCGTAATAATATATGCAATATTGTTCATCATGAGAAATTGTTCATTACATGTCTTCACTTCTTCATTACAAGAAATCCATACTAATATTATAAATGCGAAAGTAACTCTGTCTGCCTGTCTGTCTGTCTGTCTGTTACGCTTTCACGGCCAAACCACTAAACCGATTTGGATAAAATTTGGTACTAATATAGTTTGAGACCCAAGAAAGGACATAGGATAGTTCTTATCCCGGAAATCCCACGGGAACGGGAATTATGCGGGTTTTTATTTTAGAATTTTTTCCACGCGAACGAAGTCGCGGGCACAGCTAGTAGTTCATAACTCTCTACTTATTATTAATTTTCTAAATCATTCATTCAATATATATTTGTGAGATTACACTCATTCTTAAAGTCAACAGCAAAATTTTATTGCATATTTTGCTACACTTTACAATATATATTATTTATATTAATATTATAAATGCAAAACTTTGGATCTTTAAATGGATTGATGTTTGTTAACCACGCAAAAACGGCAGAACTGATTTAGACGAAATTTGTGCGAAGTATTTTTGTGCTATTCACGTCATTGCCTACGTGTATGTACGTGCATAGGCACATAGGCAATGACGTGAATAGCACAAAAATACTTTTGATCCCGGAAAATTTGTTGTTGTTGGGATTCACCAAAATTATTTATAATGCAGCTGCTAAAGAGTGCAGGTAGCATTAATATAATTATAATATTAATATCGGTGCAAAAAATATACGAATTGATCTAAATAAAACAATTTATTTGTTTTTGATATGGATAATCAATGATACTTATACATTTTTTTATATCATAAGATAGCAAACAAGCAGATGGTTCTCCTGATGGAAAGAGTCGACCATCGCCTATATACACCAAAGGTGTTAATGGTGCGTTGCTATTTTATGGCGAGGTCTAATGCCACATGCATAAGTTTACCGGCTATCTTACCCTCCAAACCGGAACACGACAGCGACAAGCACTGACGCTATTGCGGCAGAAATAGGTAAGGCGGTGGTACCAAACCCGGGCGAGACAATGCAGAACTCTACCACCTAGTAGCCACAATGGTAGTTACTTGTATAGTTAATCGGTCGCCTTTTGCGACCTGCCTGGCAGAACGGCAATTGGTCTATTCTTCAAAGGAGCCCGGAATCAACACGAGGAAATTTTACATTTATTAATAATACTAGCTGAACCGGTGGATTACTTCTCGTCGTACAACAGAATTAAAATTCGTAAATTTTTGACAGCCAGAAACTGTTTTTATAGGAGAATAAAAGTGGTGTTTTTATTATCTTCATCGCAATTTTTCTTTTTACCTTTACATAAAACCATTCCTCGGACTTGAGAAAATATTTCAAAATAAAAATTAGCCGAATTGGTCAAGTTTAACGCTTAGTAACACATTTACCGATTCATTTTTATTTATATAGATAGAAGATAAATGCAAAAGTTTGGATGTTTAGATGTATAGATAGATGCTTATTACTCAATCACGTAAAATGATTAAAGCAATTTGGATAACATTTAGCACGCAAGTAGATAATGACCTGAAATAGACAAAAAATACTTTTTATCCCGAAAAAATTAATTGTTTCCCCAGGATTCACAAAAAACTTTTATAAGCGGGCTTTAGGGTATAGCTAGTACATAATATATAAATACGGAAATGTATTTAATAAACACCCAAACCCAGAAATACAAACATCTGTGCTCATCACACAGAAGCCTCTCCTATCGAGAATCGAATCCGAACCCCATTGATTATAACTAGCCACTCGACAATCACGGCGGTCAATTAATAATATTAGATATATTTAATGTCTGATCATAAGTAAATAAATAAAAGTAATGAAAGAATGAATTAACCACTAATTACCACGTAATTAACCTTAGAAAACGTTATAATTATAGTTTTTACTCGTAAGTTTCTCAAATAAACATTTTATTTATTTATTTATTATTATTAATGATGGAAGCTTATTAGTTACCAAAAATATCGCAAGATTTTTATTTCTAGAAGCGTCTAAAATCTTGATTTGTAGGCGACGTACATATTACGATCATGTAAAGATATATTAATCGCATCTTTGGTGTACAGCATTAATTTCTATTCGAAGTTCCCGTACGATTGAGTATTTATCCTGCAGGTGTAACGCGTTAATCATTTGTGTGTATAGCAAACAATGCGTCCGTGAGCAAGCTAGCGTGCGTACACAATTACATGTACAAACATGCGATAATGTTATAGTTGGTACAATTATTTTGTTTTGCAAATTTATTTTATAGGAATCTATTTCTCATTGGAACAGCACGCGATAGTTGCACGAATACTGCGAATAATGAGTCTATTCGTCTTTACAGACGAAACCCTTTGTGATTAGTTTTTTAATTTACCAAATCAAGCTTATTGAGGCTGACATATTAATTATAATTAATATGTCAGCCTCAATAAGCTTGATTTGAAAAAAAAAATTGACAAATCAAGACTTCAATAATTATTGAAGTCTTGATTTGTCAATTTTTTTTTTGAAATCTAGAACGATATTTTTTGTTTCAAAATACAATATTTTTTTAAATACAAAGAAAGAGGTTTATATAGTTGAAACTTCCGAGAATATAAAAATATGTAAATCCTGTTTCCTTTGTGAAAAAAATTCACTTAACAAAACTATAATCGAGTCGAAGCAGGGTTCCTTTTTTGACGAAACAAAAACGAGCAGGGGGTGCACCTGATGGTAAGTTATCACTGCCGCCCATATATGCCGCAATAACAGGCGTCTTGCAGTTGCGTTGCTGGCCTTTTAAAAATTAGTAAGCTCTTTTCTTGAAGGTCCCCAAATCGTATCCAATCGAAACACCCCCGCCGGTAATTTATATATATGTATATATGAATAAGAATGCCACATAAAAATTTAAATACTCAACACTTGATGTACTTCTCTCTACGATAACGTCAATCATAATTACAGAGCGAATACATGTATATATCAAAAATTAAAATAAAAAAAAATTGTCAATTGTTAAGAACAAAAATTAAAATAAACCTATGCTACCCATCAATTATTATAAAATAGCTTATAATGGGCAGTGTACAAAAAGAAAATCTTAACTGGTCAATTTAATGCAAATATTTTTAATATAGTTCGTATATTTATGTTTGGCTGTGATTTTTTTTAAATAAATGTTAATCGATGAGCTGATTATTTTATATAAAATAAGCTAAAAGTTTAAGACAAAGTAAAAATACTTAATAGTCTTTAGCCAGAATTTTTTCATAACTAATAACTCATTTGACCAATATATGGATAGAAAAGAAAATTGTTAAATTCGAATTTTCAAATCCTGAAAATTACGAAGAAGTCAAAATAAAATATTTTCATGAAGTCAGGCTAAATTACACAATATATTTATATCGCTCACAAAGCAATAGACAAGAAAAATGAATTGTATCCCTAAGAAGCAACCTTGTTGAAAGATTCGAATAAACGGCAATTACTTCCATTGACGTGCGTACTAAAGGCACATAAAGCGAATAGCAGCTTTAGTTGCACTTTCATTATACTCCCCTAGACCATTGGTCTTATTGAATCGGACGATAAGGTGCCTCGGTAATTTCCTGCCATTTACGATCATTACTCTTCCTCGTGATCACAGACTGCGGTTAGGGTAAATGTGGATATTGGTGTTGACAAAAAATGGACGGCCAAAAATGTGACGATTTGCGGAAACTACTTCCGACTTATTTAGCGTGAATGTTACATGAATTATAGTTACAAAATAAAATACTTCCATAGTTATTTTTAAAAAATTTAACTGAAATAGTTGTCGTTAGAATATAAGTATTTTTGACGTAAGAGTATACTGCATAACAAGATTATACTAAATATAAATTGTGGTTACAAAGCAAGCAGTGAATAGGGTATCAGAGACTCCTTACCAATTTATTATTAACTTTCCACTGATTTCCCAAGAAGGAGAAGTTTCTCAATTAACCGTAATCTTTTTTACGCATTTTCAACGATTACTCGAAGACGCCTAGATCTATTTAAAAAATTATTTTTATGTTTTAAAGAGTGGACTTTTCAGGTGATACCATTTTAATTTGGTGAAGATTTGATGCAGGGTTCCGGAGATACAAGTAATGAGAAGTCAGCTTTTTGCTAAAACTCGAATAGCTGCGTTTATATTTAATTATTACTAGATAATCCATTGTTTTCATTCATTGTAACATTTCAAACTTTTTAATTAATAATTAATTGAGATAACTCTCTTGACCGTTTCCTTTACATAAAAAATAGCATGTTTATTCATGTATTATTCTAGTATTTTTTAATATTCTTTTTCTTTTAGTTAAGTATTTTTATTTTAAACCTTTCCCTGATCTGGTGCCGCTGCCTGATCTATTCCTACCGTGATACCTTCAGTACTCATGGCTTTCGTGTTAGAGGCTAAGGTAGCCGGTAAACTTTTTCTTTTTTATATATTACAAGATAGCAAACAAGCAGATGGGTCTCCTGATGAAAAGAGTCAACCAACGCCTATAGACACCAAACGTGTTAATGGTGCTTTGCTATCTTGTGGCGAGGTCTAAAGCCACATGCATAAGTTTACCGGCTACCTTACTTTCCAAAACGGAACGCGACAGTGACAAACACTGACGACTTGCGGCAGGAATAGGTAAGGCGTTGGTAGCTGATCCGGGCGAGAAAATGCAGAACTCTACCATCTAGTCGCCACAATGGTAGTGACTCGTATAGCCAATCGGTCGCCTTTTACGACCTGCCTGTCAGAACAGCAGTTGAACTATTCTTCAAAGGAGCCCGGGGCTAACACGGGGGTAAACGCAAACAACAGGGACTTATGCATGTGGCATCAATACTACAGTATAAGTATAGTAGTAATTATTAAGTCTGTTTCCATGTTTCCATCAGCAAAACCATCTGCTTATTTGCTTTCTAATGACATAATAAAAATAAGTTATTCAAAAGTGAATTAGTTTTTATCTTCCTCTTTTATTCTACAGAATTTTCAAAACACACTCTAACATTCAATGGGTAAAAACACACAAACATAATGAGAATCTGCCAAATATCTACGATTCATTGTAGAACATAAGGGTTATGTGTGCTATATAAAGCCAATTAAAATAAGATGTAATCATTTTTGTTAATTACAGGGCGTGCAAATAAAATACGCGAACCGTGGAATATTTAGCCACCGTCGCAATACAAGATCGATTAATGGTTCTCTAATTACGCAATTTCTAGCGATCTCTAATTGTGGTAGGGTCAGTATATTCTGCGTGACAGGGTGTTATTTCCCTCGAGGGCAGTAAAGATAGCACGCAAGCCAAGGAAATAAAAATTAATATTACTAGATAGGGCCTACACTTTTATAAATAAAATATTGTACTCTCGAGATATAATTTTCGTAAAGATGCTTTTTGTCTTCGGCTTAAATTTGTTTACCGTTTCCGTTAAAATTAATATTATTTTATTCAATTTTGTGTGAAAGAGATATATTTTCTGATCTGAGCAAATAAATATAAAGAGTAACAACGACTCCCACTAATTGACCAAAACGGTTGTAAAAATAAATAATCAAAACGAAAATATATAAATAAATACCGCCAGGTTTATATGCGTGAACAGATAATCAGAGGTGCAAATATTTTAGTAATGCTATTCAAAACCCTATTTTATTTAGTATTATATTCGTGTGGATTAGCACTCGTTCTATCGCATCGACTCGTGTCACAATAATACATGACAATGAAAGAGATAGAATGAATGCTGAATAAAGCACACTAACAAACTAGCTTTACTTTGATTTGATCGTATGAATAAAATGCAACAGTAGGTATTTACCTCTGTTATATATTATTTATCAGCAAATTAAATTTGTACTTAAAATTATAAGTTAAGTATAATTGCAATAAATAAACAACTTAAAAGATATCCATAAACGAAGCATAAGGTCTTTAAAGCAGTTTCAGAAATATCAGCTACCACAAATTTAGTTAACAAAATATGCTAAAGGTATGGTTTAGAATGTTTTTTTTTCATTTTTTCAGTATTAATACAATATAGCTTAAGGTTTTAAAAAAAATATAATGATTTGTTTTTATTTATTTTATACATTAAGAATATTTGAGTTGATCATAGAAACAATGAATCGTATTAGAATATAAATCATACCTATGTTATGCGTCACGCTAACACGTTATGTGTTCCTGCTGCTCTTCTGATTGAGATACGACAAAATTACGTGAAACGTTATATCTCTGAATACTTCAAACACAAATAAATCACGTTGTTTTATTTTTCACCAAATACAAACTCTGAAAACACAAAATCTTCCAATTTCTAAATTCCTCTTACTGCGCTCGCATTCTATTCAAGATTGCGTCCATATCGCTTCCGTAATTAATTTACTTTCCTGTACCATGTATCAGCGCGACGCACCGATGGTATGTCGGGCTAAAATTATTCACTCGACAAGCATTGTTCTCTGATACTTTATTTGTCTGAATACCTACCGGTTTACGACTCCGGTTAGAATATTGTAGTGCATCGGACAAGGCTCTTTTTCGAAATGGTTATATTTTTGAAATTTACTAAGTAGCAAAGCCATTGGGAAAAAACAGGTCACTAAATATTGATATATAGTCCCACCATTATATTGAAAATAAAGTAATAATGCACGATTCATAATGCAAAGCAATAGAGAGTACCATTGAAAAAATATATATCGCCTCTTTTCAGCAATTATTTCTTTTGTAATAAACTTTCCTCTTTCTAGCACGCAGGGTCTACTTAGTTTATATATCACTGTATGCATAATTTAATGAAAATTAATTCTACATTTTAAAAAAATTAATATATTAAATTAATTAATGTAACGACAACGAGAAGTCCGAGAAAATCATTAAAATAAGGTAACATTTTTCCTCGTCCAGCATTAAAAAATATGTCGAATGAAAACATATTTTGAGAAAACAACTTTATTTATAACTAGTTGTTACCCGCAACTTCGTCCGCGCGGACTTTCTTTACTCCGCACAGCTCCTCCCCCGTAGGTGATAGCGTGATAATATGTAGCTTATATGTTGACCCGACCTATTAGTAATATTTATGCAAAATTTAAAGTAAATCCATGCAGTACTTTTTGAGTTTACCCCATGCAGTACTTTTTGAGTTTACCCCGGACAGACAAACAGACAAACGGACAGACGAACAGACGGACAGACGGACAGACGGACAGACGGACAGACGGACAAACGGACAGACGGACAGACGGACAGACGGACAGACGGACAGACGGACAGACGAAGAGACGGACAGACGGACAGACGGGCAGACGGGCAGACGGGCAGACGGACAGACGGGCAGACGGACAGACGGACAGACGGACAGACGGACAGACGGACAGACGGACAGACGGACAGACGGACGGACGGGCGGACGGACGGACGGACGGACAGACGGACAGACGGACAGACGGACAGACGGACTAACGGACAAACGGACTAACGGACTAACGGACTGACGGACAGACGGACAGACGGACAGACGGTCAAACGGACAAACGGACAGACGGACTAATGGACAGACGGACTAACGGACAAACAGACAAAAATTTCAAAAAGTATGTTTTTGGCTTCGATATCGATTGTAGATCACTCTCCAAGTATTATTCTTTTTAAAAAATATTCAATATACAGTTTTGACTTTCCTACGATTTTATTATATGTATAGATTATTTAACCCATTTTTTTATATACTAATTTTCTATTTTGAATGGCAATCCTAACTTTTTACTAAATCTTTCTAATATGAATAGATAACATGGACTTCAATTGCTCTTTTTAATGCACAATTAAAAGAGCATTATGAGTCCTGCAATATTGGATTTTCCAAATTATTTTTTTATATTCTAGGATATTTTTTATATAATAGATGTGTTATACATGGTTATACATCTCAGCAGATCTTTTTCATTTAGGTATTAAAGGTATTTTTTATATCAATAGATAGTAAACAAGCAGGTGGCTTTCCTGATGGAAAAAAAACCATCATCTATAGACACCAAATATGTTAATGGTACATCGCTCTCTGTGTGGCAGGGTGTTAATATTATATACATAAGTTTGCAGGCTACCTTACCCTCTAAACAGAACACGACAGCTGCCAGAGACCACCCCGTTGATGAGTTTGGTGACAAAAATTCGGTTCATATTTGTTATTAGTAAGAAACTGGTGAATCATGGAGAACTTAAAGTCTATAGACGTTTCTTTTATTCTGCTTACCCCACATAGGTACCGGCGTGATGATGCTTTAAATCAGGTACCTACATGACGAATTGAAAATGTAATTACGATTAATATAATCGTAATGTTATAATAAAACTTTCGATCAGACTAAAATTATTAGTCAGTTTAATCATCAATTATTATGGTACTCTGGTTCGGAAAGAAATATATACTCAGTGTAATGACTCGTAGTTCGCACAAAAAAGCGATGCATACATCACATGCAACGCAAGACACTAAACGCTACTCGAGATGATATTTCCTTAAGGTGATGCGATGGGTAATGAGTGATGAGTGATGTTTGCGGGTGATATTACCTTTTCAAAGGTGATGTGTGATGTTGCATTACACTTCAAAGTACCGTTTTGCGCATGTCTAGTTTGGGTGTTTATTATCCATCGTTACTATCCGTGTGGCGGAATGGCAATGCTACATGCATAAGTCTATCTTCCGTACGGAACATGACGCTATTGCGGTATTGCGGTAGGAATATGTAGGTAAGGCGGTGATAATAAATATTCGGGTGAGACGTTGGTCGCGGAACTCTACCACATAGTATTCAGGATGGTAGTGACCAATTGGTCGCCTTTTACGACCTGCCTGACAGAACGTCAGTTGTTCATTTTCAAAGGAACCTACACCAACACGGGGAAAAATATGAAAGAAAAAAATATGATGAAAAAGAATTTCAAAACTGTTAATTTTCCTACGATAGTACACGCACATTCAGAGTTTTCTTTAAGTATTTAAATCATTACATCCAAATGAAAAGAAAAATAACTAATTCGAATTTTAATTGTGATCCAATCCTGCTATCCAAATGAAAAGAAAAATAACTAATTCGAATTTTAATTGTGATCCAATCCTGTAGACTATATCAATTTACGACACCAGCTAAAATATATTATGTGGTTCAATAGCTGTCGTATAATCCTTTTGTCTTGAGCGTGTAATTTGTGATTACAAACAAACCACGTATCCTTTGATGTCTGAAAAGCTACTACAATAACAGGATTGAATTCGCTTTATTTGAACGTGTTAGATGGCCATTGTTTTGAAGTGATATTGGGATTCATTTTACATATCCGACAACGTTATATAAAGGTACATGAACATAATGATGTTACAGGTTTTGTTAAAATTGTAAGTTATTCTTTTTCATTTATTTGAGCTGACCCGCTCAGCTTTGCCTGCGAGTAGTTTTTTTATTTAGTTACAGCTGACCCGGCAAACGTTGTTCTGCCTTTTCAACTACTCTTATTTTTTTTCTATATTTTCATTTTTACCTTTAAAACCTTCTACCTTTTAAACCTTCCCTGGACTTTATCAATTAATTCAAAACCAAAATTATCCAAATCGATTCAGCCGTTCTCGAGTCTTAGCGAGACTAACGAACAGCAATTGATTATTATATATATATAGAAGATTAACTTTTCATCTCCTGTTTAGACAAACGCAGAATTTCGCATATTAGTATAAATACCTACCGTCACGTTATCTTTGAAAGGTAGATAAGATAATTTTTCAATTGTTTTTGTCAAAAATGAACGTATGTGACAAATAAATTCGGTACATTTTAAAGTTTTATCACAAAAAGGGTAAAAATGCGATGCACGCCGCGACTGAAAGAAGGTCGGCAAAAATGTATCTTTGTTATCTGTATCGTCTTCAAATACCAATTATATTTATGCAATTATTGTTTTTGTTTCACATTTTAAATTTATAAACTATAGCCCCATTATTTCCCAGATTAAAATATTAATTTTACAGGGAAGTAAACTGACTACAATCAAACAATATTCTGTTTTATACAGTAAACTAAATGTTGCCAATTCATATTTTCGCTAAGATTAGTAGAAAAATTTGTATTTTCAATATTCATTTTTCTTAATAAAAATATTTTAATAGGAGTATACTTTTTAAAAATGTACTAGGAATATTAAGAAAAGTATATTTAAAATAGTTATATTTAAAATATTTCTTATAATAAAGGGTAAAATTGGCGTTAGCCGTTAGGTACAGAACGTTCGTACTTTATCCCGCTGGTGTTTTGTATAAATTCAATAAACAGTGATGTTAAGGAGACTAAAATGACATATATTTTTTAACATCTCCTGAATTTTCTACCGATTCTCTATAAATAAATTAGACTGAGTATTTTAAAAAATCTATGCTGACAATACTGATTTGCATCGTACGGCACACTCGTATAGATAATAATATTATAAAGTATTTTGAGGACACGCGGCGTAGACATCGTTTAAAATTGTTACCTAATTTGCTTAATTTCTGCTACTTTTTGTATTTATGTACAATTTCAATCGCAGTGAATGTAAAACCCACGCAGGTTTTGTTAGTAAGCTGCAATATTAATCACACAATCACACAAAACACATCAGACATTTTGTCAATATTATTCACAGATACCCTGTTTTGGAAATAAGTACATAAATTGTCATATTACTTACTACCGTCACACATCTCTCTAAGATATTTAAAATCAAAATTCTCTAAGTTCTGGGGATCAAGGAAGAAAGCCTTTATTTATTAATGCTCAGAAATGTATTCTACTAGATATTTTTCATTTAAAGATACTAGTCAAATAATTTGATGTATGAGAGTTTACCGAGGCTCTTTGGGTGGTTTACGAACCTAATGCGGTATCAATAAGAGTAGCACAAATGTGGTTCAAGCGTTTCAAGTCTGGAAATTTTAGCGAGAAAGATGAGGTTCGCTCTAGACACAGATAAAATCAGTACCATCTCTGAGAAAGTGGATCAAGTTCGACATATTAGTAGCTACGACACTGCTGAAGAACTGGATGTTGATCACAAAACAGTTTTACGTCATTTACGAAAGTCTGGTTACAAGAAAAAACTTGACGATTCTTTGTTGATCTCACTATGAAAAACCTAATGCAACGTGTTTCCATTTGCGATTCTTTGTTGAAACGTAACAATTCCGAACCATTCCTTAAACAGTTGATTACGGGTGATGAAAAATGGGTGACTTACGATAAGAATGTGCGAAAAAGATTATGGTCAAAGCATGGACAAGCCCCACTGACCGTGGCAAAGCCCGGCCTGACTCGGACCAAAGTGATGCTATGTGTATGATGGGATTGGAAAGGAATCGTCCACTATGAGCTTTTGCCACCAGGTAAAACTATCGATTCTGACTATAAATAAATAAAAATTATGATTATAAATAAATAAAAAAATATACCTAAGAAATATGTTTTTTTGTATGAACACTACGAAGACACTTTTGCCCTGATCTTTAAATATATAAATTAGGAAAACTGTACAGTAATTATATTACTAGAAAAATAACATTGCATTACATTTACTAAATTTTTGCAAAAATATCTACTAACTTTTCCACAATTTATGAGAAAAAAATTAAAAGTATCCAGGCAAATGAAGTAAGGTTAAAAAGAGAGGTTATTAATACAATTAATTCGAAAGAAAAAAAAAAACAAGTTATAGAATTATAAAAATTTAACAAATAAATTTTCGCTAAACAGAATTAACGGCATACAAGTATTGTTATTGATTGCTAAGCAGTTAATTTAATTGCACTAATATTTTTATTGCACCTTCAAACCATTATGAAATTAAATTTAAAATAACGATCGTACCCGTAGATAAATTGGCAAACATCGGTCTAAGATAAATGAACGCCATTTTCCTATTCACCTAATTCCATCGCCCGCCAACATAGTTTATAGTAGGCACTATTCGACTTTTACGATAGCGCGAACAAGGCGAACATCCTAGTAAAGCTACGGGATCTTTTATCTTTTCCCGCGTAAATTCTCGGATCCTGTGGGATCGCAATAAATAGCAGAAATCCTGAACTTCGACCACTGACACTGACAGCCTTGATAGGACTTAACCGTGGCTTTTTCTTCCTTACTTTGTTTCAGAACAACTTGTTTTAACTACGTATTGAAGTGAGATATCGACTTGAATTGAAAACTTTCACGGATTACCGAGAAACTGTTTAAAGTAATCGTTGGCTATTCAATATCTATTAACTTGGGTTCTTTGTTCATTATAATGAAAGTTTTTAACAAAATTGACAGACAACACAGTTTATACGCGAAGATATTTTTTATAAGATAGCAAAAAAGCAGATGGGTCTCCTGATGGAAAGAGTCTACCATCGCTTATAGACACCAAAGATGTTAATGGTGTGTTGCTATCTTGCGGTGAGGAATAATGCCACACGCCTAAGTTTACCGGCTACCATACCCTTCAAACACATACACGACAGTGATTAGCACTGACGCTATTGCTGCAGGAATAGGCAAGGCGGTGGTACCTGACCCGGGAGAGATATCGACACGCGGGATTTGAACCTGCGACCATCTCCCTAAAGCCGGGACGCTCTTCCACTGAGCTAGTGTCGACAGGCTCGAGGTGGCGAAATTCTTCTTTGCTATATGATCGATTACGTCGATGTAGCTATACATACGTATAACTAGTTATTCGTATGTATAGCTAGTTATACGTATGTATATAATATCAAAAATCGGGTTTTCACTTGATGTCCACGTTTTGAGGTCCTAGGAACCTTTTTCGACTATTTTCGCGATGACTTCAGTGGGTCTGTATGTGTGTGTGTGTTTGTGTGTGTGTGTATGTCTGTATGTGTACGTATGTATATAATAATAAATAAATATTAACGGGACAAATTACACTTACTGATCTAACCCCAAAGTAAGCAAATATTTGCTTGTGTTATGGTTGTTAGTCAACGATACTAATACATAGAAATACATAATAATGTAAATACCAGAATATATATAATAAACACCCAAACCCGGAAATACAAACATTTATGCTCATCATACAAATGCTTGTCCCCGTCGGGGATTGAACCCGAGCCCCGTTGATTGCGTAGTCAGGGTCGGTCAAATGTATGTAAACATCTCATAACTTTTGAACGGCTAGACCGATCAAAATGCGGTTGATGGCATTCGATTGGATTCACTTCACTCAAATTAGACTTCTTGAAAATTTGAACCTAATGGGCCCAGGGGTTTATAAGAAATTTTGAAAACCCCAAAAAAAAATGTTGGCGAAACAGATTTTTTTTTAATATAACTTCCAGGTTAATGTGCCGTTTGAGTACAAAAACTAATCATCTCTATTCTTAAAAAAATTACGTCTAATACATAAATTGCATCAAATCGGTTTATCTGTTTGGAATAAACGTTGACGAAAATTTTGAAAGTGTTTTTTCGACATAACTTCGAAATGTTTCAACCAATCATATTTTAGTATTCTACGATATTTTAGTACTAAAAAATTACGTCGAATGCCGTTTTAACAATCAAAATCGAATCTTATTTTCAAATGTTACTGCTTTTCAAATATTAAAATTAGGTTGTTTTAGCAAACTTAATATTTTTGAAATAACCAGCGAAAATATAATGAATGAATTGAATGAATTGAATTGAACTGCATCAGGTACCGTTAATTGTATAAAAATCGGTCAATTTGTTTGGGATCTATCAATGACGAAAATTTTTGAAAAAAATAGTTTTTTACATTACTTCGAAATTTTTTAACCTACAGATTATTTAGCTAAATCAATAGTTAAATTGACTTGAATGCCTATTGAATTTGACCATTTGAAATTTGATCAATTTGATAATCGTTTCCAAAATATACAGTTTTTCAAAAATCAATATACCTACTGGCATTTTTGTCAAAATAGACTGCATATTATATGATTATTTCGTTGCTTCATTCGTGTTTTCTTGCTATCTTTTTGTGACTAAGCAATTGAGAGACATTTCAATATTTCTTAGAACTGAACAAATCTATGCTTATAGTTTTTACTCTTTTGAAGTTAAAATACCTTAATTTAGCGGGAAATTTCAGGATTGGTAAACCGTTTACATATTTTTCACAATATGATTATTGGGAAACAGTACAAGTCTATTAATTGATTAATAATGTATTGAGATCGATTTCCAATTTAGCCCGAGGGGAAAAAGGTAAAAAAGGTTTATTCGTGCCCGTATCTCCGAAGGTAGGCAGAGGTACAACGTATGCATCCTCGATTAGCCGAAGATACGTCATAGTCCCACAACGTGACAGGTGACCAGCATATCAACAACCGGGCACTTTTCCAATCCCGGGTAACGTCATTTTTATTAGAAAAAAATGATGACATTTTTGATTTATCTGACTCGGGAATCGAACCCCGAGGGTTTCTCTGAGAGAAAAATTCGAAAAATTTATTCGCTGATTTTTTACCGTCAATTTTTCGTGCCTGCGGTAAGTCCAATATTAATTCTAAAAATATTGAAGGTAATTAAGTAAAACATTTTTTGATTTAAAAAATCGATGTGAAACCAGGAACTTCCCGATTTTAGAAAAAAAACTATTAATCTTAGCGAAATGTTAAAAATGTGTTTTTCTTTATAAAATCAACTTTCTTTTTTAATACCCATTTTTCCTTGAAAATATTTTTACAAGAAAGCTACCAGAAATAAAAATTGATTTCTATTAATATTAGGCTTTAAAAGCGCAGTGGTGGTGCGAGATGGATTTTGAGTTGCTACATATTATAGGTAGACCGATATTATAGGTAGAACAGAAAATATGGTGTAAAATATGTAGATAACCTTTATATTTGTTCTGTGTAGATAACATTGATAATTATAAAAATCGTGTTTTTAATAAATCAAGAAAAATTTAAAGAATTTTTCTTGTAAGTACTAAAAAATATAGTCTAAGAAACATGTTTTTTTTTTATTTTGGTTTTATTTTCCTGCGCCCTCCTAGACCAGAGCCTGACGACGTCTTTGATGGGAATGGGAACTGTTTGGGTAAAAATACGCTGGATTTTTATAGGTTAGATCATTATAAACATTAAAAAGATAATTAATACTTTCCTAATTATTAATTCTCATAAAAATACTTTCCTAACAATATTATTAGGTGATATAACTTTGCGAGCCCTTTACAAAGCTCTGCTTTTTGCTAGTTATCATTGTGTAGTGCAGATAGATGTAAAGGATGTAGGAATTATAATATATTGTGAAAATTCTGGCAGACTTATATTTAGCAGTGAGTATACATGGAAAATATAACAATAAGCCTTGATTTTGATAAAAAAAAGTAATAAAATAATTATTACAGCAAGTTTTTTTGTAGAAAAGATAAAACGAACTAAGAAGAGTTATAATTGATCGATAGCTAACCAGCAGGTGATTCTCCTGATGGGAAGAGACAACCATCCTCATAGACACCAAACATATACAAGATGCTTTTTTAACGTCCCCACACAATATTTAATGCCACTTGAATACATTTGTCGGCTACCTTACCCTTCAAACTGGAATGTGACAGTGACTATTAGGCGGTAGAATTCCTTAATAAACTTCTATATCAATAATGGTAGCGGTAAATAGATTACAAAATTCAGTATCTAAAGATAGTAGTTGAAGAATGAGATGAAAGACATACACTAAAAACATTTCAAACACCTATTGTACATATACAATATTTCAAATACCTAAATACAATCTAACGTGTTGGTTCAGGCCCCTTAGAAGAATAGACCATCTACCGTTCTGCTAGGCAGATCGTAAGAAGCGAATAATTGGCTAAACAAGTCACTCCTATCGTGGATACTAGGTGGTAGAGTTCTGGATCGATCGGATCTGGATTCCTCCTGCAATAGAGTCAGTGCTTGTCACTGTCTTGTTCCAGTTAGGCATGTGGCATTAAAACCCTGCCACAAGCATAGCAAAGTGGCATTAACATATTTAGTGTCTATAGGTGATAGTTGTCTCTTTATATCAGGAGAGCCACCTGCTTATTTGCTATTTTATGATATAAAAAACATACTTAAATAGAATACATATTATTGTAAGCCAAATATATAGAAATTTAATTCTTCATAAATAACCTGAGCCTTGTTCTTTAGTTATATTATTTCGTGAAAGTAAACTGTTCGTATCTATCAGGGCTTGATAAGGGTAAATAGTGTAATATCTGAGTTTGTCAAGCTGTCCAATATGTAATTTGCTATTAAATTTGTCTACACAAGTTCTCATATCAACTATAGCGATTAAATTATTATTCTTACTACCGATCGCCCTGTAGTTGAAATTCGACCATACGCAAATAGACTTTGAAATCCTTTTTAGTTGACAACAGACTTAAGTCGTAAAGAAAATGTTATACATGTGTGTATATTGTTTGTCACATGAATGTAGTGTGTGTAATATTCATTACTATAATCTATATATATAAAAATCAATTGCTGTTCGTTAGTCTCGCTAAAACTCGAGAAAGGCTGAACCGATTTGGCTAATTTTGGTTATGAATTAATATATATATATATATATATATATATATATATATATATATATATATATATATATATATATATATATATATATATATATATATATATATAGTTATGTTAGGCCAATCACTCGTCTTTTACTACCTGTCTAGTAGAAAGGCAGACGGTCTCGAAGAAAAGGGACCTTGTCAGAAAAGTCTCCGTATAAAACCACACTACCGGAAAGGTATTTATATGACAGTAGAAATTCCTTTTCTATATAATCTTGATAACCCCAACACACTTTATATATCACAACTTATACATTTATATCAGTGTCATCGCTAGCTGTGACAACACCCCAGGCTTAGGTCTGGTATCAGTAATGACTAGAAAGTCAGAACCACCTCCTATCACACTACAAGTTAGTAGACTGCCTTAATTATACAACATTTACCCGTGAAGTCCCACTAAGTCCCAATCTATTTATTTAAATCTCTAGCTGAGTACTTTGCTAGCTCAAGAAACCGGTACCGCGATGGCAGGCCGATTGGCTTCAGTCAATCTAATAAAAAAATCTGCAAACCGGTTGACTCTTCTGATCATCCCTGAAATTTACTGCCAAATTGAGATATTTTAAGCTCAAATGAGTAAACATTATACCTAAGTAAATATTTTTTCTGAGTTCAAAAATCTAAAGATTATATTATTAAAAAGAGAGTAAATTGATTTTTAGCTCTATATTTTGGAATGGCATCCAACGGAATTTTTAAGATCCAAAATGTAATCGTAGCTATTATCGATAGGTTCAAAAATGTCGAAGTCAAAAAACTTTTTTTTTTCAAATTGTTCGTCATTATTACGTCACAAATTAATTGACCCGGTTTTGATTAAATTTACGTTATTTGAAGAAGATTTTAAAGAAGAAAATCTGATTTGATTTTTAAATCAATCGGTGTATTAGTCCGTAAGTTATTTTAAAAATAATGAAGTAAGTTTGTTGCAAACAACATAATTTTAATATTTGAAAAGCTTTTACTTTTGAAAACTTGATTCGATTTAAATTTTTGAAACGGCATCATAGGCAGTTGTTTATGTCGAAGAGTGCCGAAACGAGCTTGTGTCTGAAGTCGAGAATCGACTTACCGATGTCTCGGAATGGGGTCGCCAAAACCTGGTTACTTTTAACCCCAAGAAGACACAGCTTTGCGTGTTCACCGCAAAAATGACGCCCTTTGTCGTATCACCTCGATTTGAGGATACTCTCTTGACAGCCTCAGCTAGTGTCGGAATCCTGGGAGTTGACATATCGAATTACGTTCAGTTTCGCGGTCATTGCCTTCCAAGGCTAAACTAGCCTCCAAAAAGCTCGGTGTGCTCAGCAGAGCGAAACAGTACTTTTTGCCGGTCCATTGCCTTTAACTTTATTAGGCACAGGTTCGGCCTCACATAGAGTACTGTTCGCATCTCTGGGCCGGAGCTCCTCAGTACCAGCTTCTTCCTCTTGATCGCATTCAGCGTAGAGCGGTTCGAATCGTTGACGACCAGGCCATTTCGAAACAGCTTGACTCTTTGGCATTGCGCAGAGATGTAGGTTCTCTCTATGTCTTTTATCGTATATATCATGGAGAGTGTTCCGACGAGTTGTTTGGATTAATTCCTGCCGCCGAATTCCACCATCGGACATCGCGTCAAAACTTGAAGTTCCATCCTCACCATCTCGATGTCTGGAAATCCACAACTGTGCGTTTCTCCCGACACTTTTTACCTCGCACTACTCTGTTGTGGAACCAATTACCGGCAGGGGTATTTCCGAACGGATACGACATAGGGACCTTCAAGAAAAGAGCTTACTCATTCTTAAAAGGCCGGCAACGCAACTGCAAGACCTCTGGTATTGCAGATGTCCATGAGCGGCGGTAATCACTTACCATCAGGTGCACCTCTTGCTCTTTTGCCCCCTCTTCTATAAAAAAAAATGTTTTAAAATATTATAAAAAGTCGAAAATTGATTGGTAAAAAAAGTTATGGCAAAAACACTTTTTTCAAAATTTTTGTCAACGAAAACTCTCGAACTGATTAACCGGTTTTGATTTAATTTATGGCACTAACCAAAGTTTTTTCAAGAATAGAACTGATAAGAGTTTTTATTTAATTAATTAAAAAAATCCAAGTCAACCAAGCAATTTCCAAACCGTTTACGATCCTTATATCTGATGATAATCATTTAACTAGGTATATAGACATACTAGCTAACATCCACCCTTTTCGCTGGGAGTAAATTAATTGGCAATAAAAAAATTGACTTGAGATTTTTTATGCAGTCACGACAGAAAGACAAAAATGATATGCCCTATAATTTAAGTAATCCCGTATTCTCACTGCATACTAATTTTCATCACCATCGACACAGCCTTAAATTATAAATACATACAGTCAGACAGACATGACAAAATATTGTCCAAAATAAACAAAACAAATATTTGCCACGAAATTTTTAAATATATTGAATGTACAGACATACACTAAATCTATACTATACTATATTTATTTCTTATGGATATCTATACTAAAGTATTTATTGTATTTCTTATGGTTATCTATACTAAAGTATAGATATCCATAAGAAATACACTAAAGATATTAGAAAAGCTCACACAACAGCAATTCTCGTGGCTTAACACAGTTAGCGATAACAATTTTCTGTAAAGCTCGCCAAGTAATAGTTGCTTCGATGCTTTCGAGTGTATCACGAATTTTGCTCGTTATGACGCTTGTTTGATCAAAAAGTAAATTCTATAAGGTATATTTCAAAATAAGAAATACGAAAGGAAATATATATTTAGGTTAATACATATCTATGCATACAATAAACTAAACAAATAAACTAAGTAAATTTCGGTAAATGGGATAACTTTACCTATCCACAGACCATACAAGTACTAATAGACACGGTGTTGGGCGTAAAATGCGTAGCCGCTCATATGAGCAAATGTATGTAAATGTCAATTGATTGTAGCTATATTATATCATAAAAAAGAGAAGTCTCCCATATTGTGCTATTTTATCGTGTCGAATAAAAATTTAAGGCTTAAGGAATACCCCTGGAGTGATTTTACTTCATCAGTTAGTATTATAACTCTTTATTTCTCTGTGTAAATGCAAGAGACATTGATGTCTTAAGAAATTGCATTGAAAGGCATACCCAGTTTAATCCGTGGCCTATCCCAAAAAAAATGACGTTATATGCTATTGTATTTCTTTTATTGTAAACTAGCTGTGCCCGTAACTACTTCTGCGTGGGAAAATTTCTAAGACAAAAGTAGGCTAAGTTACCACTTATTACATCAGCTATCTGGCAGTCTAAGTCTCGTCAAAATCGGTCTAGCCGTTTCAGATACTAGCCGAAACAAACAAACAGACCGACAAAAATTGTAAAAAAAATGTGTATGCGGTTGACCCTATAGGCTATCCCTGAAACTTGCCGCGAAATTAAGGTATTTTAAGCTTAAAAGAGTAAAAACTATAAACGACGATATTTTCAGTTCAAACATCTATTTTGTTAAAATAGCAGTATATTGATTTTTGAAAAGTTTTATATTTTGGAAACGCTGATTGAATTTGATCTTTTGAATGACATTCAACTCAATTTTTGGGATCTGAAATATTGCTTTAGCTAAATAATCGATAGGTCGAAAAATTTCGTAGCAATGTCAAAAATCATTTTTTTCAAATATTTTCATCATTAATAAATCATAAACAAATTGACTGATTTTGATCCAATTAACGGTATTTGACGCAGTTTTTAAAGGAGAAAAGCTGGTGAGATTTTTAAGTCCATCGGTGTATTAGCCTGAAAATTATTATAAAAATATAAAGTAAATATGCTAAAAATGACGTAATTTTAATATTTGAAAAGCTGTAACTTTTGAAAATTAGATTCGATTTTGATTCTTGAAATGCCATCTGACGTTTTTTTACTAAAATATTGTAGAATATCAAAAATGATTGATTGAAAAATTTCGAAGTTATTTTGAAAAAATACTTTTTTTGAATTTTTCGTCAACGATTTCTCCTAAACGGATAAACCGATTTTGATGCAATTTATACATTAGATGTAGTTTTTTGAGGAATAGAGCTGATTAGTTTTTGTACTCAATTGGTACATTAATCTGGAAGTTATGTTAAAATAATACTGTTTCGCCAAAATTATTTTTGGGGTTTTTTCAAAATTTCTCAATATTTTCTAGGCGAACTTGGTTCAAATTTTCAGAAAGTCTAAGTTGAGCAGAATCCAATCGAATGCCACCAACCACGTTTCGATCGGTCCAGCGGTTCAAAAGTTGTGAGATGTTTACATACACACAGACATACATACATACATACATACACACATATATACATACATACAGACATAATGACGTCATCGCGAAAATAGTCGGAAAAGATTCCTAGGACCTCAAAACGTGGAGATCCGGTGAAAACTCGATTTTCGAAAATCGGGGCAAATTCAATAACTTCCTATCTACGTACATTACGTACTATGTAGCGGGAAGTTAATAATATGTTATTTTAATATTACAAACAGACAATCCAATTTGATCAATTTGTAGTATAGAAGATGATATTTATCATCAGAATTTGTTGGAACTTAAAATGATTACTTGAAACCAAAATATGGAACACGGAGTACAAATAGAAATGCGACGTGCACGTGTCAATATTTGTATTGAAACTATATACCTATTATGTGTTTTAGCACTCATCTTGTGCTTTGAAAAACCTAAAAAACAACAAAGAAAAATTTGGACACGACAGGACTTAAACCTTCCCTTCTAGTCGGACTAACTATGCCAGTATAGACTATTTAGTTCAAATTGGTGAAATTCTTCTTTCCCTTGTAATCGATTTCGTTGATTGTACTGATCTCTAGATATATGTATGTACATATTACATATAGACAGTGGTCCCAAGAACAAACTTTTTTTTACTAATAACAAGCTGAATTTTTGTGGACAGCTTCGATTTGACGAGACGCCCGTCTTTTCTATCTTAGAAAAATCTCGAAACGGGTAGCTAATAAAATAGATAAAAAAGAAAACTTTAGAGTATTGGACTAAGAAAAGTTTACACTTTACGTGTAGAACAAAGCAACCCTTGAATTATATAAATAATAAACAAGCTGTTGTGGGAAAATTAGATTGTTTATAAATTGATTTATATTAATTTAAAAATCTCATAATTTCGATTCTGTGAAGGACTCGTGAGGAAAATCATTGAGTGCTTTTAAATTTATATTGAAACCTTTATCATGCCTCCATTAATGGTATGCAGAGGTTAGTTAGAAGTAGCACTAGTGGAATCAGTATCAACTAATAATACTCAGTTCACATAACGGGTTTATAACATTTATTTATAATTTATTATATATTTGTTATAATTATTTTTTATACTATTCCACATAGTTGAAATTCAACAGTTTTATATAAGTTAAAATATAAACAAAAACAAACCTTTTATTTATTTCAAAATGAATAAACCACTGTAGATCAACTATTTTTACAGCGTTACTAAACTTTTAAGGCGATTAAGCACTTAGCCGTACATAAACATTATATTCTAGTCTCTGGTGGATCAATTGCTATGAGTTTTTATATATCGGTCGGTCGTTTTGTACTGTGTACTTAAAGACAGAAAGTATGTCCTAACTCCTGAGTTAGGACATACTTTCTGTCTTTAAGTAAACCTAAGGAAAAAGTGTCAGAAGTATACCATTACGCCGTGCCATATTAAGTTAAATGGCGACAATGGACAATTTCTAATTATTTTAAAGTGACCCGGCAATCAGCAGAAATATTAGCTCAGAATTACACACCTATTGTTTAAGAACATTTATTAGTCAGACAACTGACAAGGGCAGTCATCTGGGTAATCTACAATATACTTCATGTCATACCGTCACCTTTACAAATATAAATGAAAAATTAAATTACTTAAACACAAGGAAATTTTTTTTAATATATTACTTATTTATTAAGCGTTTAATTTTCTATTAAAAGATGAAACAACTATTTAGAGTAAAATAGAGCATTAGTTGGGGAAAAATCTAATAAATATCTTACCTAATTTACAACGCCAAAATTTGAACATTGCAATTTAAAGAAAACATAGACAACAAATAATAGGCAATATTTAAAAAATAATATCTTTCACAGGCTTTACTCAGACATAATAAATGCGAATTACAAGGTTTTTAGTAGGGTTCCAAAGTAAACTAGGAACCCTTATAGTTTCACTATGTCCGTCCGTCCGCACGATTGCTCAGAGATCCTTATTACTAGAAAACTAGAATTTGCCACGAATATACAAATTAGTCACATCAAAGCTTTTAGATGCTAATTTTTGTTAGAGTCAAGTGTCATATGTAATGTTTATAGTATGAAACTATAAAAGCCTCTTCTTAATTCGCATTATTACGTTGGGCAATTTCGGAACCCTACCTTGCGCGTGGCCCAACACGCACTCTACCAATTTTGTATGGTAGGGGATTTGACTAAATACTATAATCTTGAATACCAGGTATGGACCCACCCTTCTTCTTTATATGGGACCAAACGGGTGGGATAATTTACGAAAAAATAATTCCATCAACTAGGTGGCGGGGGTCTTAAACGGCGTTGTATCGTTGTCGGTAGGTGTATGGCTACTTTACCCATACCACAGCATGCGCCATTTTTTGACCTTGTCGGCGATGGACGCCATTTTTTAGCTTGACCGCCCCGTTGGTCGGGTGGCGACCCTGACTATGCAATCGACGGGGCTCGGGTTCGATCCCCGACGGGGACAAGCATTTGTGTGATGAGCATAAATGTTTATACTTCCGGGAAAGGGTGTTTATTAAATATATACTAGTATTTATATATGTATTTTATATGTATTAGTATCGTTGACTAACACCCATAACACAAGCAAATAATTTAGTTACTTTGGGGTTAGATCAGTAAGTGTAATTTGTCCCGTGAATATATATTTTTTATTTCCTCAGATGTAGACTTTGCGTACTTTGTCCAACAATACGCATTTCTTTCGAGTGCAGTTTAGACAGGTTTTGTTTTGTGGATGTCCAGCTTTCTGTATTTTCAAAGTATAGCGAGTCTAATTGCTGTTCTAAGCAATTCGCCTTTTAGCTTGACGGACATTTTCTTACACATCCTGTAGTTGTTTTGTGGGTTGTCTTTTTTATAACTTAATTAAGTAAAACTATAGATGAGTCCCGTGATGGAAAAAATCAACCATCGCCTATCGACGCCAAAGATGTTAATGGTGTGAGTTATATATAGCATAAGTTACGTAATAAGCATAAGTTATAATAGCCGTTATAATAATAATATTTTCGCCGTGTTGGTCCCGGCCTTCACCGTGTTGGTCCCGGCCTCCTTTGAAGAATAGGCCAACTGCCGTTCTGCCAGGCAGGTCGTAAAAGGCGAACGATTGGCTATCGAGTCACTACCATCGTGGCTACTAGGTGGTAGAGTTCTGCATTGTCTCGCCCGGGTCTGGTACCACCGCCTTACCTATTCCTGCCGCAATAGCGTCAGTGTTGTCGCTGTCGTGTTCCGGTTTGGAGGGTAAGGTAGCCGGTAAACTTATGCATGTGGCATTAGACCTCGCCACAAGATAGCAACGCACCATTAACATCTTTGGTGTCTATAGGCGATGGTTGTCTCTTTCCATAAGGAGACCCATCTGCTTGTTTGCTATCTTATGACATAAAGAAAAAAGAAAAGAAAAGAAAGCATAAGTTTACCGGCTATCTTACCCTCAAAACCGGAACACGACAGTAACAAGCACTGACGCTATTGCGGCAGTAACCGGTAAACCGGTAAAACCAGATCCGGGCGAGACAGTGCAGAACTCTACCACCTAATAACCACTGATGGTAGTAACTCGCTTTGCCAATCGGTGCCCTTTACAACTTTGGCATAACGTCAGTTGGCCAATTCTTCAAACGAGCTCGGACCAACACGGGGGAAAATCTTGCCATGTTTCGGTCAATCTAGCTATCGATACTAATGATTGAGCCCAAATATCAAATGTATGGGCACATGCATTGATGAAGAGCTGAATATTATAAGCTGATCTGATTATCACGATAGATCCTTTGACATGATATTCCCTCAAAATTAGACGGTAACAAACACCGTCATAGTGACGGTGTTTGTATTGCAGCAAGAATAGGTAAGGCCCACCACGAAACTTGGTAAGACGTTGCAAAACTCTACCACCTATTTTGTAAGATGGTGGTGACACGTCTTAGCGATGGACGATATACATCAACGTATTTTATAAAAATCACGTTCTAAGTACAAAAAAGTCTTAACATGTCTGTGGAAAAACAATCGATGGAAAACATCGATGTATTTTTTAAACATCGATTTAACATCGATACTACTTTCCGATGCATTGCATCGAAACAACATCGATGTTTTTTTAAATGTCCATCTCTAACACGTCTATTTAACCGCTCGCATTTTCCATTTAAAGGTGCCTGGACCAACATGGGTTTATATATAAGGATTAAAAAAAATGGCTGTCTCAAAAAGTATTAATGGTGTGTTGCTACCCATTTAGCATCATCCATCGAGTCTCAAAACACAACAATTCTAAAGAAGATTCACGTCGACAGATGAATTATTATTTTTAAGGGACTAAATCCGCTGCTATCAGCTAATCTATATAAATAAAATGTTAGAGGTCTAAAAAACTACTGAATAAATTACAATCGCCTTTTTTGTTTTACTTTTAGATACTTGATTCTGATCTAAAATCAAATATTTTTATTTAATAAACTTCAATAAAATCCGTACTATCCATACTTAATATTATAAATACGGAATTCTCTCTGACTGCCTGTGGACGTTCCACGAACCCGGACAAACCGCTTTGTTTGAAAATAGTAATTAATAAAATTGTTACAAATTGTGTCTGAAATAAAAGTGTTTTATTTATTTTATTTTTAAGTACCTAGAGTAGGGAATGAAAGTTAGTTAATAATATTTTAAGAAACTACGAGTTTGTAGGTACTGCGCATTTATTTGTTATTATAATAAACCACGTGGGCATTTTCACGTGTTAGTATAATAAACAAGGCGGACGAAATCGCAAGTATCAACTAGTGAATAATAAAAATTTAGCTTTTCAGGTACAAACTTTATGAGAAGAACTTATTTATGACATAATTTATGGTACCAGACTTTTATTAGAGGGTTTTTAGGTTGTAAAACATTATAATCACGTTGGAAGCCTGAAACTTAGTTCAATCTTACTTTTGTGAACAAGAAAAACGTTAAAGTTGTAGAAATTAAGAAATTCGGAAGGAGTTTTAAATTTCTTTTTGTATTACTCAAGAGAAAACTTATGATTATTCAAAAATTATCAAGTAGATTGGTCTGAGTAATATACATTTTTGTACAACAAATGTCCTAAATGCAAAACGCATTATTCGCAATATATGCCGAAATAGTCTAAAAAAACTAAGCGAACTACACTAATCGAAGGATAACTTCAGAATTTTATGTTGGCCAATTGCCTGAACGCTAGATCAAGACGTTGGCTCACGAGGGACTACGGGAATACAGAAAACGTTCCTCCCAAGCTCTTAGTAAAACGAGTGAAAGGCTAAATGCGTTCCAACCATTATGACTATGGCTGTGCGACGAGACTCCCCGATCAATAAATTTTTACTATAATTTTACGAAATGTTAGGTAAAAAAACAGATTATAATATTTATAACTACAAAATATAAGCAAAAAAAAAAACATAAAAAGTTTCCGCAAGTATGTAACACAATATGCAGCGAAGACATTATTGAAAAAATTTAATCGGAGCCAATGCATAAGCGTAAGCGTGAAACAGTGTGTAAAGATAGGATTGAGCGGCACTTATCAGATAAAAATGGGATGGACTTGAAATCCTATTTGAGTGGCTGGGCACATATTTGTCATTTAATCAAATAATAAAAAGATTTTGGTTTTCTTTAAAATGATTAGCATTGGAGTTTGTTATTGTTTTTCATTCTGTTTAGTTTTTCCTAATCACATTCATATTAAATTCTTCATTTCTGCAAATTTTGTTTTACTTTACCTTTATAATCCTAGAAAATCACCAACACCATAAAGGAGAGTTTATAGTTATTGACGGTGAATCCACCGTAGATGAAAAGACTAGTAGTTAAAAGAGTTATAGGTTTATCGTCGTGTCGGTGAAACAAACAGTAGGTGAAACGGTATGTCGTCAAAAATGCCATATACCAAAGTTTCTGTCGGCGAACAGTCCGTAGGTGAAATACTCTATTGGAGAAACGGAAATAAATGAATCGTCCTGTCGACGAACAGTCCAATGGCAAATCGGTCGTAGGAGAACGGTTGCTGAATCCAGCTCGATACCAAAAAATATTGATAAATGCCAAGACACGTGTGTTTAAAAGAAAATAATCTCAATTATTACGTACAATAGAAATTGAGATAAATAAAAAATGGATTAAAAGTAAATGACAACATAGTGCTATACATGTCTCGCTTTATCTATTGTTTTTTTTTAAATATAGGGAATAGTCAGAAATGACGACGTGAAATAAATTTACTGATTAACAACTGACGAAAAACGACGCTAGATGGAATTCGATGGCATACAGAAGCCAAAGGTGTTTAAGAAATGTTAGTTTGTAAAAAATTGATAAGTTTTAAAAGTTTGGAAAGAGTCAACCATCGCCTATAGACACCAAAGATGTTAATGGTGCGTTGCTATCTTGTGGCGAGGTCTAATTAACATGCATAAGTTAATCGGCTACCTTACCCTCCAAACCGGAACACGACAGCGACTAGCACTGACGCTATTGCGGCAGAAATAGATAAGGTGGTGGTAAGAGACCCGGGCGAGACAATGCAGAACTTTACCACCTAGTAGTCACAATGTCAGTGACTCGTATACCTAATCGGTCGCCTTTTACGACCTGCCTGGAAGAACGGCAGTTGGCCTATTCTTCAAAGGAGCCCGGGACCTACACGGGGGATAGTAAATTAAGTTTGATCGTAGTAGACGATGACGGCTTAAAAGATAGAGCCAATTTCACGTGCATGGTACCCTTGCATACAGTGCATTGGGCCGTTTTTACAGATCTGTTAATTACAATTATTTTTCATAAGATTATAAACTGAATAACAATGCCCGGAGTTTTTATAGTTGAGCCAAATAAACCAAATAACAGACATCGAGGACGTCAAATTTTATGTTTAAGTTAAATATTAACGACAAAATAAAAGAAAGATTTACAAACGGGGTTTTTCACAGTATCAGCACTAGAACGACAATAGTTGTAAATCCATACTAATATTATAAATGCGAAAGTAACTCTGTCTGTCTGTCTGTCTGTCTGTCTGTCTGTCTGTCTGTCTGTCTGTTACGCTTTCACGCTTAAACCACTGGACCGATTTTGATGAAATTTGGCATAAACATCGATAAGACGTCGAGAACGGACATAGGCTACTTTTTATCGCGGGAAAATATTTCGTTCCCACAGGAAATGCAATTAATCGAAAGAAATTGGAGCATAAAGCATAACGTAGAACACATTAACTAGATGGCGCTGCACGAAAATACATCGCGCTAACGTATTGAAACACATATACATGTAATTAAATCGTTGAGTTTATAATTATCTTTTTATGATACTAGCTGTGCCCGCGACTTCGTTCGCGTGGAAAAAATTCTAAAATAAAAACCCGCATAGATCCCGTTCCCATGGGATTTCCGGGATATTCAGTGGTTTGGCCGTGACAGCGTAACAGACAGAGTTACTTTCGCCTTTATAATATTAGTATGGATGATATGATATGATACAAGTATTTTAACGTTTGTTTGTTCATTGAATGCGCTAAATGCTAATTCCTGGAACTACAAGTCGGATTGAAAAAAAATTTATGTGTATGATTAATGATAGCTACATTCATGAGGATTACGTTACAATTATTCTTAGCGTAGTTAAAATATCGATATTTGTAAAATAAGTCGGAAGAAAAAGCGGTATCGAACGGCTGTATCCGCGTGCGCTTGCTGGCGTAATGCTTAAGTAAACGTAAGTACAATGTACTACAAATATATTGGTTTTTAGTAGATGCACAAAAAAGTCCACGACACTATATATATATATATATATATATATATATATATATATATATATATCTCTTATAACAACACAATAAGGAATTTTGAGTCGAAAAATTAATAGGTGAATTTTAATCCTTATCATATTAATCCTTACTAACGAAAAGTACTTCATCAACACGAAGATCTTAGGAAGACAAACTTTGGCTCTTATACCACGTTATTTAGATGCATAGTTTAAAAAAATGTAAAACGAAAATAACTCAACATACCTAGGTACTATCTAGGTATTAACCGAAAGGCTGTGTGCAGTGTGCACGATGCGGCGCACTACTCTGACCGCCGAACGAGAACCGAACATTGCCGAGAAGAGCCGAACTGTGAGAGCGTTGGCTTTACTATACTTTTTAAGGTTCCATACTCAAAGTTTAAAACGGGACCCCATTACTAAGACACCACTGTCCGTCCGTGCGTTTGTACGTCTATCTATCTGTCCGTCACCAGGCTGTATCTCATGAACCATGATAGTTGAAATTTTCACAGATGATGTAGGTATTTATGTTGCCTTTTATTTATGTATACCCCCATACAACAAACGTGTTTTTTTGCATAAACTCCCTTTTGCATTTGCATAAAATCACTTTAAAAATAAATAATTAAAATAAAATAAATATTAAAAAGGCTCCCATTCAACAAACGTGATTGTTTGCCGTTTTATTATAGATTATGGTACGGGACCCTTAATGCGCGAGTTCGACTCGCAATTAGCCGGTTTTTTTAAGGTACATGAGTGGAATCATATACCTTTAACCTCTGCGGCCCGCGCGGAGTAGACATGTGACCGGCTCCTTTCGCAATAGACTTCTTTGATACGGAACGTTGGATTTTCCTTTTTTGAAAAAAATCACTTTACTTTGTAGTAGTTGAATATTCGATCTATTTTGTGTATTTTATGGTGTTGTTGAGGGATACATGATCGTTCGCTTTGGCCTGATATGTGTCTAATTCGTTAGTAAGTAGGTGTAAGTACTGTATTTGTATAGCTACTTAATAAGGATTTGTAGTTATAATATTATTAAATCTTGCTTTAAATCTTCCCCATTGTGGAAAACTGTTTAATTTTTGAAGCTGTAGGTATACCAACATAAGCAATCATTTAGGTAGAAGAAGCACAAATTTTCCAAACAAGATCATATTGATTGGTTAGTGGTTACTTAGGGAAAAATCCTGAATCAGGCTACAAAAAAATTTTACATAGGTAAAGACTTTCGTGAAATCGTAACCAACATTAAAGACTTGATATTTAAAGTGTACCCGGAATTCGGATATGATAGATTTACCAAAAAAAATCAATTGATATGTGTAAGGGCAATTTTATCTGCAAGAAATGCAAGCGTTGACGCCATCTATACAAATAAATAAAATTGGGGTGTCTGTTTGTAATATTAAAATAACCGTTTTTACTAAATGCATATGGATGTATACACGGTACGTATACCAAAATAACATTGTTAAGAATTTTTGTCTGTCTGTCTGTTTGTTCCGGCTAATCTCTGGAACGACTGGACCGATTTTGACGGGACTTTCACTGGTAGATAGCTGATATGATAGCGAGTACCTTAGGCTATTTTTTTTTTAATTTTTCCACGCGGACGAAGTCGCGGGCTCAGCTAGTTCTTATATAAAGACAGACGTTGTGAAGAAATGGTTTTAGTAATGGCCCTTCGACTTTTTTATACCATTAGATAATAAACAAGCAGATAGCTCTCTTGATGGAAACAGAAAGCATCGCCTAAAAACATTAAAAATGTTAATTGTGCGTTGCTATTGGTAAGGCGGGGTGGCAACGCCACATGCATAACTCTACTGATTACCTCATCAATCAAACAGGAACACAACAGTGATAAATATTGACGCTTTTGCAGCAGGTATAGGTAAGATCGTGGTACCGCAATATACCCTATTGAGACAGTGATGAACTATATCACCTAGTAGTCGCAATGGTATTGACATGTATAGCTAAACATTCGCCATTTATGAACTGCAGAATAGCAGATTCTATTCTTCTAAAGGGGCCCGTACCAACTCACTAAAAGTTGAACAGACATGAGAACAATTGTAGTGTACCAGCCCCTATTTTAAAAACACATAAATGTGATGATTAAGATTGTCATTCTTAAAGTTATAACGAAGTGTTACTAAGAATAATTTATTCACACTAAGAAATAGAAGCGTCGTTTGAATATTCATGCTGATTCATTATTAATTTCTGTTTTTAAGACTTCATTGGTATTAATTTTCTATTAATGAAATCTTATAAATTTTAGAGTATTGAGTTATGAAAGTTAAGGATTTGTGTCCAAAGAATTCTAAAATATTTATAGTGACGGACAATAGACGTTAAATATTCTGCTGGTAATTTACCTAAAATACGGGAAATATAATATCACAGGTATAATATTGACTTGTAAATAGAACAATGGAATTACCTCCCCTGGTACCTGGTACATCCAATTTCTTTCGAATCTGACTAACAACAAATAACTTCTACAAAACTTATTTCTTCAAGAAAATTGTTATAACTTCTGATACTAATCGTAATTGCGTCATTTAAAAAGACATGAACTTATGTACTTATATCATTAAAGCATCAAATAAGAAATAGTTTTCTATCAATATAGAAAGTTCTCGAAAATTCTATTTGTACCATTTTATTTGTACAGCGAAATAACACAAGAGCCCGCGGCATCTAAGCTTTGCTGCTACCTATTCGGTACAATTTGATATATTTGCGGTAAGCTAGAATTTAACGAACCTTATGATTTAATAGCGTTAAATATATTGTTATGTTAAACTACATTGTAGTAAATATGGGGTGTGTGGTAGACAAATACAAGTTAATTCAGGCGGTATTGTGTTACTTAATTATATTTTTTGACTTTTACACGAGAAATAAAAAGCAGGTAGGTACTCAGACGTGGTTTTATTCTATATACCTTTGTAGGTGCTTTGATTCGAAATAAACAAAAACGTCCTTTTCCTGCCGCCATCGCCATAGCGTCAATGCACGTCACTGTTGTATTCCTCGCCACACGCATAGCAACGCACCATTAAAGTACTCGGTGACTATAGGCAATTGTTTTCTCTTTAAATCAGAAGAGTCACATTCGTTTGCTATCCTATGATATATACACATGCATACACATGTATATAAAATTGAAGACATACTTAATCATATTATTATTAATTCAGATAGCAATGCAAATTATAACTCAGCCTCTAAGTTGTTATGTTCAATTTCGAAGAGTCTTTTGTTTATTTAGAAATTCTACGCAAAGTAATTAATACTAATTTCCTGCTTATAAATTATTGCGTCATCTAAATTCGTACTCCATTAACAGACAGCAATATCTCATATTACTAACCTATATACATCTTGACATAAGAATTTCATTTGTGTAAGAATATGTCCAATATTTAAAAGAAGACAGCTGTCATGACTATTTAGATACCGAGTCCAAAGCGGTTTCAGACGATGCTTCCAGTGACATATCGTTTTAAATACCGACTGACAGATGACACATTTCTACATTTTTCAACTTGTCTCCCCTGAAAAACGTTCGTTACTTTGTTATTTATTCTTGCGCATCACTACTCACGTAAAGCTTGGATTAAATTATGTCAATGGTTTATGTATTTTATTACTATTGAACTAGAGTTGAAAATAAATTGTGTAGTATAATTTTAGGCATTGTAAACAAAACAATCGAATTAAATGAGAACAGGCAGTCATCGTGCGCTATTTAGAAACAAACTAATGTGTTCGGTAAAGGTTAACCGACTAATTAGTACCACGTATCTTCAAATTACGTATTGGTACTCTTACTGTTCTGATTAAAATAATTCATTGCGCTTAAAATCTATATACGAGACATATTATGTTATAATGTTTTATCGATTCATACTAATAGCTGAGTTTTTAAGACATACCTAAGGGTATTTTTAACCCCCACACAAAAGCGGTGTTATAAGTTTGAACGCTAGATATTTATATATGTCAGTATGTTTGTCAGTGCTTATTGTTTTAATTAAAATAATTCATTGCGCTTAAAATCTATAGATGAGACATAATATGTTATAATGTTTGATCGATTCACTCTAATAGCTGAATTTTTAAGACATATCTAAGGGCATTTTTAAACCTCCACACAAAAGGGGAGTTAAAAGTTTGAACGCTAGATTTTTATATATGTCAGTATGTTTGCCAGTACCACCGTTGCTCTTAAATAGGCGAACAGATTTGGAAGCATTTTTCTTATATTAAAGCTGGTTGTGAAGCAGTGGTTCATGTTATGTTTCATCAAAATCTTTTCAGCGGTTATAAACTTATAAGGTCATAAACTCGTTTTTAATTTTGAGGTGAATTGAATTAAACCAAATTTCGTATTTGGTATCTACCAAATTTCGTATCAATTGGGCTTGTACTACTGGTACAAGCTTAATCGATACGAAATTTGGTATTCTGTTCCTTCAATGATATTGAAACGATATGGTTATTTTGATCCGTGGCTGCAAGATTTCTGTTCGAAGATCAACGGCCCTTTATGTATTTTGCTCTGAAAATAATGTAAAATATAAGGCAGGAAGGTGGTCTTATCATAAATAAAAGTAACGAAGGGTTTTTAAATTTTAAAAAGAGTTATAACCGAATCAATACTATAGAAGGTACATATATTATACACATCATCATCATTCGGATCATCATCATCATACGGATACAATCTTTCCCCCGTGTTGGTCCCGGACTCCTTTGAAGGATAGGCCAACTGCTGTTCTGCCAGGCAGGTCGTAAAAGGTGACCGAATGGCTATGCGCGTCACTACCATCGTAACTACTAGGTGGTAGAGTTCTGCATTGTCTCGCCCGGGTCAGGTACCACGCCTTAACTATTCCTGCTGCAATAGCGTCAGTGCTAGTCATTGTCGTGTTCCGGTCGTGTTCCGGTTTGGAGGGTAAGGTAGCCGGTAAACTTATGCATGTGGCATTAGACCTCGCCACAAGATAGCAACGCACCATTAACATCTCTGGTGTCTATAGGCGATGATTTACTCTTTCCATCAGGAGACCCATCTGCTTGTTTGCTATCTTATGATATAAAAAAAAGAAGGAAGTACAAAACTTTCCTGTGTTCGTCCAGGCTCCTTTGAAGAAAAGACCAACTGTTGTTCTACCAGGCAGGTCGTAAAAGATGACTGATTAGCTATGCGTGTCACTACCATCGTGACTACTAAATGGTAAAAATCCGCATCGTGTCGCCCGGGTATTTGGTACCCGCCTTACCTATTCCTGCCTCAATAGCATCAATGCTTGTCATTGTTGTGTTCCGGTTCGGAGGGTAAGGTAACCGGTAGACTTATGCGTGTCGCATTGCTATCCCGCCACAAGGATAGCAACACACCATTAACATCTTTGGTGTCTTTAAACAATGATTACTCTTTCCATTGGGAGAGTTATGTGCTTGTTTGTTATCTTATGTTTAAAAAAAATACCTTTTTTCGGTGACCGACCGATGATAATAAATTTTGCACGCTGTGGTTACATTCTTATTATAACGAGAAATACAGACAGATATACAAAAAAGTTATAACGACTATCTTTTGCGCAATATATACCAATTTTCATCAACAATGATCACAGGGATCATATTATCAGTAGGCATGGAAATTATTGTTAAATTAGGTTAACTGGTATGTTGTTAAAATTAATTAATATTTAACAGTTATATATTTATGTTATATTATATCAGTAGCCTAGATATTACAATAAGTATTAGAAGCAGGCAAAACCGCAAAGCCGTCGGTTAGCGAGCAAAAAAAAGGTCCTCTGGAGTAGTTTAAGAGTTATTCTTATCATAACTTTATTTGAAGCAGCAAAAACGCAAAGCCGTCGAGTAAGCGAGCAAAAAAAAGGTCATCTGGAGTAGTTTTTCAATTTTTAACAGTTATTATTATCATAAATCAAGGTAGCACAAATATTTTTAATAACATTATTAAAATTATTAGAAGCAGCAAAAACGCAAAACTGTCGAGTTAGCGAGCAAAAAAAAGGTCCTCTGGAGTAGTTCACTTTTTATCAGTTATTATTATCATACATCAAAATAGCCCAAATATTTTTAATAACATTATTATCCTATATCAAGTTATTAATACTTTTTAACAGTATTTGCTAATATAAATAACAGTTGTTAATTGTTACAAAAATTTAGTACGAAATTTAATATGTTAACTATCCATGCCTAAACGATCCATGCCTAATTATCAGATATAAATCTAATACCTTTAAACGAGCAATGTATATATATATATATATATATATATATATATATATATATATATACATATATATATATATATATATATATATATATATATATATATATATATATATATATATATATATATATATATATATCTAATACCTTTAAAGGAGCAATTCTTGTATATATATAAATTGGAATCTCGGAATCGGCACCAACGATTTTCATGAAAGACACAAATTAGGGGTTTTTCGGGTCAAGGAATCGATTTATCAAGGTTCCAGGTCCAAGTAAAGCTCGGTTCCCAAGATATGGGTATGTGAAAAACCGAGCAAGACAGACTTGCCTTACTTCCTCCACATGCATAGAAAGTATCTTCACGCCCGTATTCCCGAAGAGGTAACCAGTGGTACAACAAGTTCACCTTCGAAAGATGTCGAAGATACTTAGTTTCATAATGTGATAGGTGGCCAGCCTATCGCCAAACGAGCACTTTTTCTAATCCTGGGCGAAAAAACTCATTTTTTGGACAACACCCGACCTAATATTTTTATAACCCGACCGATGTATTTCTTATATATGTTTTTTTTAATATTGTAATTTACACTTAAAAGACCTTGCGTGTATAGTTAGTTTAATTACTTGACGCCATTTTTTATATAAAACTAGCTGCACTCAATCCCACGAGAACAACTTATTTTTCCTAGATAAAAGGTATCTTATGTGCTATCTTAATTCCTAACAGATCCTACCAGATTCAGTCCTGTGTTTGAGTAAGAAACATCCAAATATCTAATATTACAAATTTTTAGATTGATAATATGTATTATAACATAATTTGTATTTTTTTTAATATTGTATAAAATATAGCAGATGAGCAAAAACTCCGCCTGATAGAAAGCGGTCACCGTTTCACGTGGAAAAATGGAACATGAGAAAAGATGCGTTGTCGACTTTTTAAAAATGCATTAAGTCACGTCTAAAAGGATCCCATGTCTTTATCGTTAAAAGATACTAAGTTAGGAATATCATTTCATAATTTGGTAGTGCTTGTGAAAAAACGTTTACTCTTTTCACGCTTCACAGTAGCTCCGAAGAGATTCGAGCGATATTTATAATATCGATATTTATTTTAATAAAACTCAAAAAGTATATAGTTGACGTCAATTTTTTTGGCAGCATAACAAAAGTATATAAACATTTAGTAATTAGTAGCATTTAGTCACCATAAGTTTCATCAGATAACAAACCGAACAGCTTTTTGCGCAATTTATTATAAGAGCGAGAAGCAAGATGGCTTGCTTATTATTACAATAAACAATAAATTTTCGATATCAGGCTTTATATTATGTTAACGATTTGTACAAATAAATCAGATTTAATGTTTCTTTTGTTGGTGTGCACAAAAATTTATAGAAAGCTTTTTTGTTAGTTTTATAGTAATGATTGTGAGTTTTCGTCTAGATAGGTGGAGGATGAGTAATGGTTAAGAAGTGAGATTGGATGTGGTGTAAGACTGATTATGAATGAAGAATGAAATGAGTATGAAGGAAATATAAATAACCTATGTAATGATGATATGAGGCGATATTGTAATCACTTTACATTGTGACTAATAGGTGGTTACTGGTGATGGAGTTCTACAAAGTCTCGCTCGGGTCTTCGGCCTTACGTTGGCGGCTACGCTCGTCACAGTTGTGTTTTGATTTGGGGGACGAGGTAGCCGATAAAGTTATGCGTATGGCAATATCATTCTGTCGCATGGATAGCAACGCATCATTACAACCTTTGGTGTCTAAAGTCGACAATTTCTCTTGCCACCAGGAGAACCATCTGCTTGTTCGTTACTTAAGGTATAACAAAAATTGACAAGCTACTTTTGATTTATGATATAATACCACCGCCTTACCTATTCCTGACGCAATAGAGTCAATGCTCGTCATTGTCATGTTGCAGTTTGGAGGGTAAAGTAGACTAATGCATGTGACATTGGCATTCGCCTCACAAATAGCAACGCACCATTAACATTTTTAGTATCTATAGACAATGATTTCTCTTTTCATCGGGAGAGCCATACAGTATAGTAAAAATACAGTGTTAAAAAGCAGATTACGTTTAACACATAAGCTATTTTTTCAAAAATCAATCCCTAAAGGGATAGAAGAAGAATAGAAGAAGAAGGACTGTATGAAATTTCACATGTTGATGACCTGTTTGTGGCAAAATTATTGTGGGCACTCTATTTGTGGGCAAAACTACTAGGGTCAGCAAATAAGTAAATGAAGTACATTATCTAATATGATGAGTTTTAATGTGCTTTAACCTATTTAAGTACAAAGATGAATACAATTTATATAAACAGGTACTTTTGACGAGTCAATATTTTTATACTATCCCATCGTCTAAGTACGGGCTCCAGTTTGATTTGTACTTTTATGCTGTACTCTAGTGGTGTGTAGTTCGCGAATGAATCCTTCAATTGGACTACTTCAGTTGCGTTTAGTTCATCCTTCACTAGTTCAGTTTCAATTTATCTATATATTTAGTTCACGTAGTTCACCGCGAACGAAACGATTACGAGAGTCGAAGATTGCCGATCACGGCCGAACTTGATACCGGTTAACTATATCACTCGTACTTTCTTGTACAATGTACATACATACTTGCGAAGAGCGATAAAATGAATTCTTTAATTATAAGCGTTCATTGCTTATTGCACATGATGGTAGTTTTGATATTCAATTAGTATAAACGCAATGCATAAAATATCATAATGTTTGTTTGAATTTATCTAAAATCAAAAATGACAGTGAAAAATAAAAGTTTAGAAAAATCATCTTAAAGTTAAGGCCATAAGAAACATTTTGCTATATTCGGCAACTGTAAACACTATTTTAGTAAGAAATTTAATCTTTCATTAGTAAAAGTACGAATAAAAAAACGAAAAAAATAGTACAAATAAAAAAGCGTACAGTTTCCGAGGCATGCATATGTCTGCCACGGCATGCGTACGCATTCATTCTGGTGCGGGCCGATGCAAGTGGGTCGGTGAAAATCATACCTCTTCTAAACTCCACACGTTGGTAAAAAGTATGAATGTTATTACTGTGGTAGGTGGATGGCTAATACATTCTAAAAAAACATTACTAAAGTTTACCATCTAATAGTCGCAATGATTTTTCCTTCATTCGATGTATCTGGTAAGGAGGTGTACATTCTCTGTATCAAAAGGGGCTCAGATTAACACAACAAAAACGTACAAATCGAACTGTAATCTGTACTAAAAGATACGGTATTAGGTATAAAAAAGTTAACTCGTCAAAAGTACCTGTAAGGGTTTACTTGAATAAAATAATTTTAACTTTTTAACGTACATTTTTTTACATTTATATAAAGTGACATATTCTCCTCAAAAAGGTTAAAGTACATTGCTAGTCGCTACATCGCTGCCATATAGTGCGCGCGGAACTAGTTGGCCGCGCCATACGTAATACGTAATACGTATGGCGCGGCCAACTAGTTCCGCGCGCACTATAATAGAATAATAACGCAGTAGAATAACTCCATTCAGGACGCCCGAATCGCCGCACGCACACAGACAGACGTGTCGTTTACACGGCCGCTAAACTATCTTGTCCGGCCAAGGCCAAGATTGTTCTACTGCGTTATTATTCTATTGTGCCGCTGCTCTCTATGTACATTCCATGACGGCCGTACGGATCCATACGGATCCAATCGGGCTACGACGTATGCCGATGGAGCCAGTTATCTGTTGCGGAGTCCGTACGGAGTCGTATGGAACAATCCAGAGCCGTCAGGAGCCATTCAGCCGTGGTGGAACATAAATGTAACGGAAATACTGTAATTCCTGTTTACATATTCTAAATTCCTTTACCATATTGTAAAATACCGTCCGAGCTGTATCATTGCGAGCTGGTCAGTCTGAATCGTATCATAGAGTAACATTTTATTATTTGCTAGTGATAGTAATCTCCTCACTTCTTTGTTAGACCACGCTACATAAAATCATTTACATAAATTACAAAATAACAAATTGTACAAATCGCAAAACATATTCCAGTACAGCAACTTAAATTGTTTGTACATATAAACAACTGTAAACAAAACAACAATGTTGCCAAGAGTAATAAAAACTTCTGTATATTAACTTTTAAAATAACCCCTAAATCTAATTAAAGAACCGCTGTAATGGATGATGTGGAATGCGTATATTTCAAGTGAATTTTGTTTGGAACAGTCTCCACGTTGGCAATAATTGAGTCATTCATAAGGCTTCTGATATCATGGCCCGGCTCCACAGCGGCACAGTGACTAATAAGAAGTTAATCCGCAAATAAAAGTGGAATTGAAACAGAAGTGGAACGCCTTCACGCCGTGTGGGTAGGCTAATGTCGATTTGTCTTTGTCGGCGTCACTGAACTCGTCAGAAATAGATTAAGCGCTCTCACTCCATCTAATGGTACCTCATTTGTTTGGCTTTAAGAGAAAAATTGCTCTTAAACTTTGTAAGATAGAATCTTGTCGATGTTTCGTTTGTTTGACTCAATTTGAAGGTAGCCTCCGTCCTACCCCATATTTCCAAATTCACTAGGAGAATTATACAGTAAAATATGTTATTGAAATAAGTATTTAGGGTAACGTATTGCTATCACTCATTCCTGATGCAATAGCGTCAGTGCGTATCACTGTAGTGTTCCAGTTTGGAGGGTAAGGTGGTAGGAAAATTTATGCACGTGGCATTAAGACCTCGCACAAGAATAGCCATGCACCGTTATCACCTTTATCTAAAAGCGATGATTGCCTCTTTCCATCAGAAGAGCCATCTGCTTGTTTCTTGTCTTAAGATATAAAAAAATCACCACTATCCAGTATTCACTTACTAAGGATAGAGATTTAGTACAAAGGCAAACATTGTCTTATCTATTACAGGTCATGTCAATTAGAACACACACTTCGCTAGAGCTCTAATTTAATTTCAAAACGCATAATTTAGTGGATGTTTTTTAACTTTCCGCTACGTATGTGGATAAGGAAGTTACCTACTGATTTTGCTCCGATTTTCGAAAATCGAGTTTTCACCAGATCACCACTTTTGAGGTCCTAGGATTTTTTCCGACTATTTCCACATTGACGTCAGTATGTTTATATGTATGTATGTGTGTCTGTATGTGTATGTAAACATCACATAACTTGTGAACGGCTTGACCGATCGAAACGCGGTTAATGGCATTCGATTGGATTTCACTTAACTTATACTTCCTAAAAATTTGAACCGATTTGGACCAGGAGATTTTGAGAAATTTAAAAATACTTCAAAAAACGCTGGTGACACATTTTTTTTAATGAAACTTCCAGATTAATGTACCGATCGAGTAAAAAATCTAATGAGCTCTATTCCTCAAAGTACTGCGTCCAATGCATAAATTGCATCAAAATTGGTTTTTCCGTTCCGAGATATTGTTGATGAAAAATTTGAAAAAAAAAGTGTTTTTTCGAGATAACTTCGAGATCTTTTAACTAATGGTTGTTAGAAATTCTACAATATTTTGGTACTTAAAAAAATACATCAAATAAAGTTTTAAAAATCATAATCAAATCAAATCCTCAAAAGCAACAGCTTTTTAAATACAAGTATTAATATTTTGCTGTATTTAGCAAAATAACTTGATATTTTTAAAATAACTTTCAGCTTAATTTACCGATTGACTTAAAAATCTTATCAGCTTTTCTTCTTAAAACAATATTTTGATCCAATTAACGGTAGTAGACGCACAAATACCGTTTATTGAATCAAAATCGGTTTAATCAATTTGTTTGGGATCTATCAATGACGAAAATTATTAAAAAAAAATTAACATACTTTGAAATTTTTCAATCTATCGATTATGTAGCTACAACAATATTTTAGATCCCAAAAATTTTGTGTAATGCCATTCGAAAAATCAAAATTGTTCATCGTTTCCAAAATATACAGTTTTTCAAAAATCAATACACTGTCATTTTTAGAACTACTAACTAGACGTTTGAACTGAAAACAGTCTATGCCTATAATTTACTTTTTTGACCTTTAAATACCTCAATTTAACGGAAAGTTTCAGGGATGGCCTGCAAGGTCAACCATTTACACATTTTTTTTATTAATTTCTTTTAAAATTTAGAAAAATATACTTTAAAATTTTTGAAGATTTGTTCGTAATTTCTAAGCCTTATATGCAGTTAAAGATAACTTAAGCAAAAACAAAACCTCAAAATTCATGTCTTTATCTGCTGTATTTTTAATGTGTTATTGGTTTTAGATCTAATTTTGTTTATATTAATAAATTAACCAATTTTTCTGAACACAGGTATATTGGTCCGCTCTCTAGTTATTGGTCCGGTGTCGGAGTTGAACACATGAGGTCCCGGGATTGATTCCCAGGTCCCGCAAACCAATAATGTGTTTTTTCAGTTTTCTGATAAAAAAAAAACGTTGCCCGTTATTGGAAAAGTACCCGGTTGGTGATAGGCTTGCCACATCTCACATTGTGGGACTAAGTATCTTCAGATAATCGTGGGTGCACTAATTGTACCCTTGCCTCCCTCTTTGTGGATATGGGCGTGATGACACATTTTTATTCTTTAATGAAAAAAATATCTTTAAAAATAATGGACAACAATAAGCATTAAATTAACTTTTAACACGTTTCTGTTAATATAAAATTACTTTATTCGATAAACACATAGACATAGAAGCAAGTTTTCCATTTTTGTATGGAAAAAATGCGCTCACTATACTATCCTCTTACCACTTTCAAGTGGCGCTCCGGAAAATTGTTTTAGGTCGCCGCTTGTTTGTTGCTCACCGGCAAAAATGTAATTCGCAGTTATATAACTTGTTTATTTTTCCTTGTTTAACTTCGAATAGCTAATGCTATACTAAAGTTCGGAATTGTATTTGAACTTTAATTTCTTCGAGTTAATCGCTTTTTCTCTGCATACCTGTTTTACATTTATAACTTTTTCTGTAAACGCGTTGCACTTACAGTAAATGAAAAATATTATTGTTGTAATCTTGTTAAGACTCACACCAGTATTTTTGAGTAATATACAATTATCTATATATTAATATGTGAAGCAAAAACTTTGTACCTCTTTTTACGACAAATGGGCGAACAGAGGAGTATGAAATTTGGTACAGTTATAGTTTACAATATAGTAAATAAGATCAAAAAACTATTTTTTGCGTATTGCATTCAAAATACATTAAAATAATTAAAATAATTTTTACTTTTATTATTTTAACTACGGACAATTAATTCGAAGTATATTGAACAAGTACGATAAACATTCAAAGTCCCTCGCTCTTAAAGCAGAAGACATCAAAACATCCAAAGCATAAAATCTTGAATACATAAACCTCTAACGAAATAGACTTGTAGTTTAAGCCAGACATATCAAACCTGGTTAAAAAGTATAATTACACATTTAAAAAACTCACGCCACGGAAGTTTTTTAAGTGTGTAATTGTGGTTATTTGTTGTATTTTTAACAGTTGCATTATCATTATTTCAGGTTTCTGTAGCAGCAGCAGTCGCAGCAAAGAATCCTTGTAATCTTGCCACGTCCGTCCGTCCGTCTGTCCACAACTTAATTTAGAGACTTTTAACTCTAATAAACTATCATTTAGCACAAATATACACACCGTCAGCGTGGTAAAATCACCCCGTCTGGTTTTGAAGAATAGACCATCGCCGCCGATAAACTTAAGCATGTGGCATTAAGACCTTATTAATTTAGTTTTCCTTATTTTTTTTTATTATTTCAAAAAAGGAAAATATAGAATAAAATAAGAGTAGTTAAAAAGAACAGCGTTTGCCGGGTCAGCTAGTAATGTATATTAATGTACATTACATTAAATTATTAGGGAAATATAGCTTTAATATACATTGTAACTGTCGTGTGTTGTCTCTTGACGATTTCTATGGAAAGATATTGTAGTGAGATGTATCGTGTTATAATATTCATCTTTACAATATAGCTACCATGAATAAAGTTCTTGAAACTTCCGCGTGTAAATATGGCGGGTAAGGTAAATGGTAAGTTTGCGTACGTGACATTACATCCCTGCTAGCAAAATAGTTATAATATCTTTAGAGTTTACAAGTTAAGTATAATTTGTACATTCTAAAGATATTATTGCTATTTTGCGAGCATTTGCGACATTACGACTTACGACTATATAATATATCCAACACGAAAAACAACAAATAACGGCATGAAGATAGTTGAAGATCTGTGGTTAATTAAAGGCTAACTTTTTTCAAAAATCAATCCACAAGAGGCTGAAAACGGTGATGAAAATTTGTATGAAAAACTATACCGACCGTCTCGTTGGCCGAGTAGCTAGCGAACCTATCGAGGGAGTTCGATTCCCGACAGGGACAAACATTTGTGTGACGAGCATAGATAGATGTTCGTGTTTCTGGATTTGGGTGTTTGTTATGTATGTAACAGTACTCATATATGTATTTCTATTAGTATCGTTGATTAACGCCTATAATACAAGCAAATAATTTGCTTACTTTGAGGTTAGATCAATTAGTCATCAATTAGTTAATTTGTCTAGTAATATTTATTTATTTTATATTTTATATGGATGATATGTATTATTAGCATGTCGTCTGTATAGTGAGCACCCTCGTGAGCGATGCTGCGTGAGTCAGATAGTAATATTATATTAGTATAGATATATTATAGATTCAGGCGTTAATTTGCAGAAATCCATCTCAAAAAAGAAAACAATTTGAAGTTAAATTGGTTACTTCTTTGGAAAATATTTCACCCGATATACGACTGAAACGAGGACTTAATAAACTTTAGTGGAATAAGATGACTAGTACAAGACAATATAAACATTAAAAAGTCATATACAATTCCCCAGTCTGAAACAAAGGCCGTCTCTTTACATCAAGACAATATTATAACGCTTTAGGTGGTTCCTATTTCGTATTCAGCACGAAATTTAAATTCAAAGAAGAGATAAAAATTAAAAACCAGAGCCGGAATAAAGTAGTAAGATTTTCGCTTAGAGTAGAACACTAACTAGACGAAGCGTATGAAAGAAATTATGGCACAGAAAATTTTATTCCCCCGAGGTTGATTCCATTATTCTTGATTTACATAAACTTATACCGTATAACTTTATCAATCTTTATGAGATTTAATTTTATAAGGAACTAGCTGTTGCCCACGACTTCGTCCGCGCGGACTTCATTTACTCCGCGCAGCTCCTCCCCCGTAGGTCATAGCGTGGTAATATGTAGCCTATATGTTGACCCGACCTATTAGTAATATTCATGCAAAATTTGAAGTAAATCCATGTAGTACTTTTTTAGTTTACCACGGACATACATACAGACATACAGACAAACAGACAAACAGACAAAAATTCTAAAAACTATATTTTTAGCTTTGATATCGATTGCAGATCACGCCCCAAGTATTCTTTAAAAAATATTCAATGAGTTTTGACTTTCCTACGATTTCATTAAAAGCGAACGAAGCGAGCCCTATACTAGGGGACTTTCTATACACTTTTGTGGTACCTTTTATTGAAAAGTATCGCACTTTTAGGTTTGAACTTTGACGTGGTAGTTTAAATTCATGTCTAGATATAATCTACTATTAAAATACCATTTTATAAACATAAAAAATAGAAGATATATTTTGTATTAGAATTTTCTTACTACTAACGCCATCTGTTATAAAACTAACGAGTTAAATTGCTACAAAGCTACACTAGATGCTACAAATACTACAAAGCTTTTGTGGTACATTTTACTGAAAAAATATTACACTTTTAGGTTTGAGCTTTGGCATAGTAGTTGAAATTCATTTATTTCATTTTCATTCGCTCCATTTTAATACAACAATAATTAATCTATTAATACACTTGTACTTTTTAACTTCCCGCTACGTATGTAGATAAGGAAGATACTGATTTTGCTCCGATTTTCGAAAATCGAGTTTTCACCAGATGTCCACGTTTTGAGGTCCAAGGAACCTTCTTCAATTATTTTCGCGATGACGTCAGTATGTCTGTATGTATATATGTGTGTGTGTGTATGTGTGTGTATGTAAACATCTCATAACTTTTGAGCGGCTGGACCAATCGAAACGCGGTTGATGGCCTTCGATTGGATTCCGCTCAACTAATGGCCAATTGCACTAACAATGTCTTAGCTTAGGACAATCCTTATAGTATGCTGTGCAAAAAATGACGGCATACTATTAAGGATCCTAAGCTGTGGAATCCCAGTCGGTCATATTTGACCATGAAGCTGTATTAAATCTGGAGGCAGCACTTCTAATTTTAAACACTGCTGTCGTCTTCTGAGGTCTTACCCTCTCTTTCTAACACAGCTGTATAAAAAGAGACGGAGAGATAGACAGAGATATAACGCAAATATGTGTTTCAAGTGATTAATACGAGTGCTAGCTGCACCTACACCTAATACTTCATGTATTTGATCGCTTCGTATTTTTTAAATTTTTACCGGGTGCTCAATGGAAAAAATTTTTTTTACTGAATAACTTTATTTAAAAAATATATCTACCAATACGTAGATGTTTACAGAATGATAAAATATGGTTTAATTATAGAGAATTCATATTATTTGTACAATGCGGTATCAGCGTTGTCGCGAGTCAATTACTAACAAATGCCACCCCTAAATATCGGAGGATGGGACTCGAGGTTAAAATATAAATAGGTAAATATTAGGTTTCTGCAGTCATCCGCAGCAGCAGCAAATGTAAACTTTAACTATGCTAAATTTCATACTCCACCGTTCACGCAATTGTCTTAAAAAAAGGGTACAAACTTTTCCTCTCACGTATATTGCTATATAAATTTATAAATATTAGTAAGTTTGGGCTTCCCACTGAATAAACTAACAATTTTACATAAAGTTCACCAATATTTACTTTTTAATAAATTTATAAGGGAGAAAACTTTATTCCCTGGCGATTTTATTGTTCTTGATTTACATGAACCTGTTGCGTTATTTATCAATGTTAAAGAATTTTTTTAAAAGATATGGCTTATTACAAAATTTAACAGAATGTCTATGTTCACAAAACTCCATATGAACATCCCTTTTACAATTTTACTTAAATTATACCAATGTTGGCATTGAGAGGACAGGACAGGACGAAAACGAGGAGTTCTAAGAGTTGATCTGAGCAATTCCGCTCCGAATAAACATTGAAATAGCAGAATCTGTGCTCATAGCTAAGTATCATTCTCCATCATAGACAGATGAAGAATCAAAGAAATCAAAGAAATGAGTACTCCATGGTTAGTTACCACTCCCAACGCTGTAGAATCTACGCAAAAAGAATACAAATAGCCTCAACCGTAAATTAGTTAGAGAGAGTTAGCATACGATAGCAAACAAGCAGATTGCGCTCCTGATGAAAAGAGAGTACCATCACTTAGAGACAACAAAGAGTTAATGATGCATTGCTATTCGTGTGATGGGGTGTTAATTCCGCAAGCATGACATGAACAGGTAAGTCCGTGATATCAGACCTGGGATGGCGAGACGCTGCAGAAGTCTTCCACCTAGTAATCACGATGGTAGTCTCGTTTTCCTTTCGCATTTTCAAATTGCCTGAAATAATGATAGATGGTCTATTAATCATATGAGGCAATACTAAATCCTGATGAATCTGAGCGATCTATTGATATTGATTCATCTTGCATTACATGATGATCTTTATTTATTAAACTCTCAACGCTAAAACGAGGGATTATACGTTTAACACACACATTAATTGCATGTATGTCTGTGGCATTATAGTTGTTTGTTGAATGATTCTTAGGGATCTGATCTTTTGAAACAATCGGGAAAGTATGCCGATACCCCGAGTCTACGATCAGTATTGCTTACCGATCACTTATAGCACGGTAATATTATCTACTAGCTGTTGCCCGCGACTTCGTCTGCGCGGATTCCGTTTACTCCGCACCGCTCCTCCCCCGTAGGTGATAGCGTAATAATATGTAGCCTATATGTTGACCCAACCTGTTAGTAATATTCATGCAAAATTTGAAGTAAATCCATGCAGTACTTTTTGAGTTTACCCCGGACATATATTGACTTTCCTACGATTTTATTATATGTATATAAATATTATATGTTTAATAGATATATAGATAATAATATTACCGTGCTTATAGTAATTGTATTGTGTTTTGGCTCATTTAAATTTTGTTGCTCTGCAAATCAATATTATCTATATTCTTTATTAATTATCTATATTATTAATTAGTTATTAATCTATATTATTAATATTATAAATGCGAAAGTTTGGATGTTTGGATGGATGTTTGGATGGATGTTTGTTACTCAATCACGCGAAAACTACAAAACGTATTTAAATGAAATTTGGCACACACGTAGATAATGACCTGGAATAGCACAAGACTACTTTTTATCTCGAAAAAAATAGGTGATTCCGCGGGATTCGTTAAAAACTCTTATATGCAGCGGGCTGCACGCTGCAGCTAGTTAATATTATAAATGCGAAAGTTTGGATGTTTGGATGGATGGATGGATGTTTGTTACTCAATCACGAAAAACTACTAAACGGATTTGAATGAAATTTGGTACACAGGTAGATGATGATCTGGAATAGCACATAGGCTACTTTTTATCTTTTTATCCCGGAAAAATTGGATGATTCCGCGGGATTCATCAAAAACTTTTATGATAAAGCGGGCTGCATGCTTCAGCTAGTGATACATAGGAGGCAGCAAGTAAGTAAGTGGGTGTTTGGTAATTTTTCATTTAGGTTTATTAAAACTAGTTATATTTTAATCCACATTTATTAATACGACTGTTTAATTTTTTGTGTAAGTTTCAGTAGATTTAATCGTCAAATGTCACATTAATTATTCACAGCAGATATACGAACATAACTTAACTCTTGCTCTCCAATGTTCTTTGAACTATTTATAGAATTTGTACCTATTCCAAATTTATACTTGCAAAGTTATCAAGTTAGCCGAAATTATTAAATTAATTTTATTAACAATGAGTCAATATTAGAATTCAACGGACACTTTTTAATAGCAAATTAATTTTAAAAGGATTTTAGTCGGAAAGTCATGAAACTAATCAAACTTATACGCTTTTTTTTGTTTCTAATTCAAGCAAGGATTTTTCTATTCTCCCATAAAGTTAACACTTTCTTTTATTTCTGACCAATCAAACAAATTATAAAAATGTTGGATAGATAAAACGCAAAATTTTAAACCAGCTATTGTATAAAATGCAACATGAATGAAAATATTTGTTATAATCGAAATCTACAATATACAAGGCCGTATAAATAAGTACTCTTAGTATCATCCGAAAGAAACAAAAAAAACAAGTGTTATCTATTTGCGCTGTGAGCGAGTAAAAAACATTTTATGTAAACAAAAGTTTTATTGTTTTTCAACATTTAAGTGGTTAAAATCAAATAATCTTCATGATAAATAATACAAAAATGCATTATATTTGTGTTGACGATATATTGCGATCTGAGTGGCACAAAATGTAATGTAACAATTGTAAAATCAAGTAATATTAATCTTTGAAGGAGTTTCGTGAATTTTAGTATTATAAAAAGTGGCCGTGATACAATTTACATTTCAGAAGAAATTAATAATGTATTACAATACGGTAAGCAGCCATCATCATGTGTTGCGTTTTAGGCCAAATTTGTATGGGGCCTCACCAATCTCCTTTTTAATCCGCATTCCTATTATTATTTCTAATCTAAGACGCTATAAATCGGTTCACGTACTCATATATACTCGTATTTGATAAACAACCCACCTTAACATTTTTATTTTATTTGTTATAGGTAGTATGTTAAATAAGCGTGAAGATGTCTACACGACGACCACCCATCGAGACGCAGACTGCTTAACGCGCTCGGCGTCATTTCTACTGATTTATAGAAGCGCAAACGCCGGCGACGTGCTCATTTTGTTTACACTGCAGGACAATAAAATCGAGAAGGGTGGGGTAACTTAAATGGATTATATTTCATAAAATTGTCTTGCGCCGTGCCTTTGCATATTGCAATTGTAAATTAAACTTTTGGAAATTTGTGCGGATATAACTTAAGTAACGATTTAAAGAATTTTTGTTAACAAACAAAAAGACGAAATTTAATTTAATTTCATATAACGTCCAAGTTTTGGATATACAATTATCAATATTTACTATGCGTTTGAGTTAAATTATTTTACAAATTAAATAATTGTTTATACTTTTATTTGTATTTATTATATACTATAATATAAAACAAAAGAAAAGTTGTATGCATTGTAATATTAACAAAAGATATACTAATAAAAAAATTGAAATTTCTATTTATACGAGTATATATTCATAAAAGCTTAAAAAAGTATGGTTAATTTAAGTTTTTAAAAAATGTTGTTTGCAACTGTCAGTTTTTTCTCTATTAAAAATATACTAATTGATTGCTTTGTTGGATCATTATAGTAGAGATGGCAGTGCTATTTCGCTTAATATTATGTTGTAACTTAACCATACATTTTTGTATTACGTGAAATATAAAAGTATTTTTAGACTTCACGAAATACATAAGAGAAAGTGAAAAATTTGGGATATAATTACGATTACTGTTATAAAATTAAATAATCATGTTGTTATTACTACCAGTGAAATTGCATAAAAATTTAGCGCTTACCGCTTAACTTTCTTGTACATGTAATTCTGTTGTTGTAAGTTTTTTGTTGTTTATTTTTATATTACATATTCAAAAATATTAGGTTTTTGCACTCCTCTGTGTTGTAAACTTTAACTATGCCAAATTTTACATTTCTTGTTTCGCGTATTTGCCGTAATAAGTGGTTTACATTTTTTTTTCACGTACAAATATATAGACAGCAACTTGTATTTTGATATTTTTCCATGAGTTTCATTTATTTCCCTCCTACTTAATTTATATGCGAAGGTAATATATATTGGTACTCTCAGCTGTGGTGCTGTAAGGTGGTTAACATAATTGCTTCTAAATCTAATTATACGATTATTGGTCACATATCTTGCCTGCATAGCTATTCATATTAATATTTACTTGACTAAGACATCTAATTACTATAATTATAGTCGATGAAATAGTCGATGAAATAGACTGAAAGTGTTTTTTAAAATAAAAATAATTGTATTTAATGAAATTTCGTCTTAACTTTTTGCATGTGGATTTTTTTATTCGTATTTCTTTATTATATTAATCCTAATACTACTATTGACTTGACCGTAGAAAAAACTTAGCACAAAAATCTTTTTTTACTGCTTGCTAACATATAACCAAAATATTGTATAAAGTAAGTGTAAAACTTTATGACGTTAACCAGGAAGGAGACAAAACAATAATTTCAATAAAAAGAAAAGAGAAATGAGAGAAAAGAGGTTGATTAAATCTTTATTCTGGTCTCTTCTGCTCGTTCATTATATATTTTAAAGTGATCCGAAACAAGCTACTACAACAGGTATATTTTAATAATAAACTTATAAAGCATATTTTCGGTTTTATCCTAGCCAAGTAAAGAAAAAATCAGTTAATCAAAAATAAAAATATGAAGGCATATATTTTTGGGCCTGCATTGTAATGCGCTCGGGTGTTAGTTTAAATTCATTAATTACACTATGAAGTTTTCTCACGTGATAATAATAGTATCTTAACGGTTTACGCTTAAAAGATCTGTAAGTAATTTAATTGTAATTTAATATTTTGTGTCAAATAACTGGAGAAAGTAGAATAAAATGCCGTACCGTTGAGAAATATGGCTCAAACCTTGTTACTGTTGATTTCGTACTTTAAGAGTAAGGTAGTTAGCGAACTTTTACGTATTGTATTGGCTTGAAAGACGTGCATCAAGCCTTGATAAATTTGTTTGAACCCACAACAGGTTGTTTATCATTCTCAAGGCTCACATTAGACGTTTTAGCAAAGGCTAGCACACAAGGGCGGATTCAGCCTTTGTGTTAGGGGGGTCACACATTTGAGGTTCAATCAATATAGGCTCTAATCAATAATAAATTCATAAGTTCAAGTTCAAGTCTTATAAGTTTGCAATATTTAATTCATACCTAGACCGCTGCCTAGAGGTGGTCATGGACCCCCCCCCCTCCACCCCTGGATCCAACCCGAGCGAGTCCTTACAGAACCGCTGCATAGTAGTAGCACAAAACAAATTGGTACAGAAGTCAAACTCATGTGTATACTACACTTTTCATACTTACGCTCGGCGGCGGTCCCGCTGGGTTATCTACTTTGGCTGCCTAATGTACAAAAAATTGATATTGGCACTTGTATCTAGGTGTTTGATTTATTGTTGAGAATGAAACAGGAAGAACGTAAATGTAAACCAATAATAATTAAAGTATTTTAATGTTATTTTTATACCCATTACAAATTGTTTGAAAGAAAAAGTTCACTGATGCATTCCAAGCGGGTGGCACTCGTGCTTGCACTATTCCCAACCATTCTGAGATATCGCGTCCATTAAAAGTGTCTATGTGTGCGTTGCTCGAGTGCTCTTTGTATGTAGATTGACTTCTGAAGTTATTTGTTTTGTGGTAGTAGATATCAAGATCTATTCATTATAATTATAACACGGAGTTAAAGCTACAAAAAATATTTCTTAACATTCCTCATAGGTGTTCATTTACTTGATTTTTATATATCATAGCAAACAAGCCGTTGATTCTGCGGATGGAAAGAGATGACCATCATCGAGGGATACCAACGATATTAATGGTGCACTGCTATTTATGTAGCAAGGTGGTCACACCCAAAGACCACATGAATACTAATAGACACGGCATTGGGAAGGAAACGTGTCGCTGCGCATATTCACGGGACAAATTACACTTACTGATCTAACCCCAAAGTAAGCAAATTATTTGCTTGTGTTATGGTGTTAGTCAATGATACTTATACATAGAATTACATATATAAATACTGGAATATATTTAATAGACACCCAAATCCGTAAATACAAACATTTATGCTCATCAAACAAATGCTTGTCCACGTCGGGGATCGAACCCGAGTCCTGTTACTTGTGTAGTCAGGGTCGCTAACCACTCGACAAACGGGTGGTCATATGAGCAAACGCTCCTATTCCTGTAAAAAATTTCGTACATTTGTAGGTTATTTAATATTGTTCTATCGTACCGAATGAGATGACAAGATTTAAAAATTACCTTGAAAAAATATTATTTCATTGGTAAGTAGTATAACTGTATTTCTGTGTGTAATTGCAAGCTACACTGACAAACTAAGAAATTGTCTTGAAAGGTGTATCCATTTAATCCGTGGTCACACCAGTTTACCAAGTGCCTTACCCTCCAAATTGAAACATAATTTTGACAAACACTGATGTCATTGCAGCAGGTACAGATGAAAAAAAGGATGTCAGTCTATTCTACAAAAGTCTCTACTATATAAAGTGCCGGTAACACTATCAATTTAATTTTATACACGGTTTTCACTAGTCCATATAAATACTTTATAATATTAAAATAATTGTTTTACTTAAAATAAAAAGAAACAAAATAATTCGCTATTATATCACACAAAATTCGATACGTCTTGACAATATTTATTTTATCATTAAGTGCAGGTGTCGTCACGCACGATCTGTTATCTTTAATTTTACTATTGTCTGAATTTCACTGTCCGGCCAGTCGTAGATTATTATTAATACTAGATTATTATGGAATATTGGTAAACAGAATGTAAAGTGTGTGTATAAAATAAATAGTGCGTATGTAAAAATTATAACATCATAAAATGTATCTTTTATTGAGTTAATTATTGAGTTTTTGGGGTATTTTTTGTGTACAATGTAAAAAATATGACCAAGTCGTTGGAATAATTAAGTAGATATCCTATCTAACACTAAATATCAAACTTATGTTTATTTTTTATATCATAAGATAGCAAACAAGCAGACGGGTTTCCCGATGGAAAGAGTCAATCATCACCTATAGACACCAAAGATGTAAATAATGCGTTGCTATCTTGTGGCGAGGTCTAATGCAACATGCATAATTTTACCGGCTACATTACCCTTTCAAACCGGAACACGACACTGACGAGCATTGACGCTATTGCGGCAGAAATAGGTAAGACAATGGTACCAGACCCTGGCCAGACAGAACTCTACCCACCTAGTAGCCACGATGGTGGAGGCTCGCATAGCCAATCGGTCGCCTTTTACGATCTGCCTGGCAGAACGGCAATTGACTTATTCTTCAAAGGAGCTCGGACCAACACGGGAACATTTTTATTACATAATTTTGTTTTTTTAGGAAAAGTAATCGTAACGCATCAAATATGGTAAGTATTTCATCTGATTTAAATATACCTGAAATAAAAAGTGTGAAACATTTCGAAACATTTACAATGAAACCAGGTTTAATGTTTGGATCAAGTTGTTCGTACCATACAACATTACCACAGTAAAGTTAAGCCACAGTGTGTTGTTGACATTGCGGCCACTGCTAACGCAATGCCATTGTATGAACTTTTTACCATAGCGTTAATTTCCAGCTTTTGTTGCAGGAAAACTGAAGTGGTTGTATTAATTATATATAAATATCTATGTATTAATATGTGAAGCAATAATGTTATGTGCATTTTTAGAAAATAGCGCGGCCTGAGGAGCATGTAACTAAGCAGAGGTAAGGTTTATATGAAGAGATAGTGCAGAAAGCTAAATGTTTTTATATAATAAGTGTTAAAAATAATTTATCAAATTATTTAATATAACTTTTATATAAATAATTAATTAAATAATTAATTTATATGAATACTTGGGGCGTGATCTACAATCGATATCAAAGCCAAAAATATAGTTTTTAGAATTTTTTAGAACCATTGTAATTACTAAGTAGCAGTTTTGCAACTTCTCTCCCGGGTTTTGTACCATCGCCTTACCTATTCCTGCCGCAATAACGTCATTGTTTGTCACTGTCTTGTTCCAGTTTGGAGAGTCAGGTAGCTGGAAAACTTAGTATGTGGCATTAACACTATTAATGTCTTTGGTGTCTACTGAAGTAGATTATCTCTTTCCATCAGGAGAGCCATCTGATAGTTGGCTATACGAACATGTTTCTTAAATTATTCGTTTACAGTAAAAGAAACATAAGTTACATTGCTTTCAGTATGATTATTATGCGGACAAAGTATAAATCTATATATTAATGCATAAAGAAAAAAATGTAACTTTTTTCTCTTGAATGTGCAAACAGTGAAGTACGAAATTTGGTACGAATTGTTTTAAATAAATGCATTAAAAATAATGCATTAAAATCATTGATATAAAATATATCAATGACTAAAATTAACAAAAATAAACATGTGTCATAGATGATAATATACTCACATGCATACTATTTTCTTTACGGGTAAAATCTGTTGTCAAAAGAGATTTTGCTGTTTAACTAATGGTCATTCGGGCGTTTGATAGTACTTACTAGTAAATACACTTATCTAAAATGATCGATTTAAAGCTTAATTTTCATCAAATTGAAATTCATTATATAAATAAGTTATTTCAATGTACGTGAGGGTCACGTACATTGAAATAACAGTAAATTATTAAAATTATTTATATAATATTACGTAAAGGGAACACTTTGTACCTACCCCATTTTAAAACAACTGCACGGACGCTGGAGTATAAAATTTGGCACAGTTAAAGATTACATTGCGGAGGACTGCAGAAACTAATTTGTTTTATATTTATATAAAATACATTAGAAACACATTAAAATTTTAAAAATAAACATTACATTCAACTGACACGTGATAATTCATGGTTATAATTATTTTCCACACACACGATCGCTAGTATATGATATAATATTAATTTTCCCTGTGACAGAGTACGAAGAATATTATATCTACTAGCTAGAGGTACTGGTTAGTGAGAAAATCAAGATATTTTCATTTTCTCATCTCACATTTCTGTATGAAAGTAGGTTATACGTAGTTACACCTGGATTCACTAGTGCTTACCAAAAACCCACGCCTAAAGTTTTGTGAGAGCAACGCGTTCCTACGTTCAAAGTTTTGCAGAATGATAAAGTTTGGCGCTTGGTATTTAAAAGCTTTCGACTACTTTATTGTAAATTAAAATTTTGAATACCTTATTTTCTTAAAGTTTCATCAAATATTTTTACCCATATTACATAAATACAAATTTTGACTCCATATCTTTTAAAAATAGGGAGATAAAGAAAAATACCAAATGTTATCGCATTACAATAATCTATTTATTTTCATATTAATACGTGAAGGACAAACTTTGGACTTCCCTTTAAACCAATTGCGCGAACGATAGAGCATGCGATTTGGCATGATTGAAGTTTAGGTTGCGGACGATTGAAGACTCTTAACATTTTTAAATAAAATGCATTGGAAATACATTAAATTAATAAAATTAAACATTACACACATTACATTCATGTGACATGTACGATAATATATACTAATGAATACTATTTTTTACGGCTAAAGTCAGTTGTTAAATTTCAAAGAGATTCTATTGTTTATTTTATTGTCGACTTTCGGCCACAGGCGATCACTAGTATACATTAATATGTGAAGGAAAAACGTAAGACCCATTTTTAAGACAATTGCGTGAACGGTGGCATATTATTATATAACTACACTCATATCTCAAAATGTACTGAATCGATATAGATGAAACTTAGATTTTTCCGTAGGATGGAATATTCCTAATTTAAACCAAAAAGAATTATCTGAATGTGGCCATTATTTCCCCAGAAATTCGTGGACCAATATTCAAACATACATTTGCGAAATTTAGTACACGTACATAGACGCCTAAACAGATCATTATACTCAAACATTAACTAATTGGAACAAAAAACTACATATATGTATTTCAAACTGATAACCTCCGTTTTTCCATCAGTCGATAATACATGGTCTCTATATTAACTTTGTTGATCCGGCTCCTTTGAGGCTCTCGCCCAAGTCTGGTAACACCGCCTTACCTATTGGTGCCATACATATCACAGACCATTTTTTTTTTCGTTATGTTATGTTATGCAAATAAAATACATTAAATAAAAAACAATCATTTAATTTGTAACTTTTAAGTTTCTGAACATTTAAATTCTATTAACTACCTTTAATTACTACTTCTCGAGAAATTTAACACGAACCGAATTTCACTCACTTCTCTACAACGGTTCATAAGTCATTTAATACTACTAAGAATGTATTCCCAACTTGACGTACGTTTCCTGAAATTATACATAATATTTTATCTTACTTGAGATTATTACACGCGGAGTTTTACTTTGCGTATCAAAAGCTAGTAAACATACAGATAGGTCTTGAAATGGAAATATAAAATCATGCTCTATACATGTTATTGGTGGGTTTTAATTTTTTTTATATCATAAGACAGCAAACAAGCAGATGACTCTCCTGATGGAAAGATATAATCCTCGCTTATCCTATTTATCCTCGTGGCTGGGTTTAGTGCTGCATGTTTACCAGCTATCTTACCCTCCAAACTGAAATAGGACAATGGCAAGCATTGACGCTATTACGTAACGCTAATCACTCGACTAACCAACCAATATCAATATAATTAATCTATTGACTTATTTAATAGTTTTTTTAATTTATTTTTGTGTTATAACACTCTTCCCGTGCTTGGGAAAAACTTTAAAAACAACAAAGAAAAATATCGACACGCAGGATTTGAATCTGCGACCGTCTTCTTAAAGCCGGGACTCTCTACCGCTGAGCTAGTGTCGACAAGCTCGACGTGGCGCAATTCTTCTTTGCTATGTGATCGATACCGTCGATTGTACTATCGCTAGGTGTACATATGTATAACTAGTTATTAATAGTTGCTGCTGTTATTATGTAATAAATCAAACAATGTTTGCCATCAAAGAAAAAAGAGCAAAATTGTCACTTCGCGCTATAAGTATTTAAAATTTTAAGGCGTTTCTTCAAACATTATGTTTTAAAGAAAGACGCGTCGACTTATTTCACGGAGCTATGCTCCTGTGATTTTTCATGTCCATTTTGATCTTGTCCGGGGTTGCGGTAGACAAAAATTGCCTATAGTGTGGATGATACTTTTTAATAAATACAATCGCTATAAAACATATATTACAATTTACATCAACAAATATAAATACCACAAAAAGAAACCTTTTCGATAAGTATTGTGGACAAAGAATCTATTAGATCTTAGTAAAATCTGAGTGTTTAACCACAAACCTATTTTAGTTAGAAAGGTTTCGGTTTGGTCAATTAGATCAGAATTCGACACTAAAAATTCAAAACGGGTTGACAATCGTATAGATTTATAGCATATTTTATAACTTTAATGCGGCCTTACGCTTCTGTAAATTATTTCAGCCTACCTAGTACCTGCTGCTTGCGGCTCATGAAATCATTCTTGTAACGGTTTTTTTGGCACTAAAAACTGTTTCTGAAATATCGTTTTATCACATTTAATTTACGAAAACTTATAGAAAATTGCACAGTTGAAAAATACCATAATACAGGTTTACATTTAAAGTTCCGGCCAAATTTTAAAATTAAGAACTAAATATTGAATGGAAGTGTGTTTTAATTATTATTGTAAAAATATCGAAAGATAAATAAAAGTAATCGTTTAAAAATGTCCTACAAAAGTCAATAATTAAATGCGGCGGCGCGGCGTGCGGGTGGCACTACTCGAGCTGCGCTCGATATTTTTGCGTAATTGAAATTATATCCGTGCGTTATGTTTTCTGTGTCGGATAAAAATGAAATTTTGAATTTTTGAAATTATGTTTTTTATTACATAAATCGAACATATCGATTCTGAACAACCCCTGAAAATTTGAACGGACCTTTAAAAGTAACCCCGTATGAAGTTGACACATGCAATATGAGCTTATCTATGAAATTACTAGACGCGGGCAATAATAAATGAATTGTAAAACAAACGAATGAGTAATTGAATGATTCTTTATCAAAGATAAACTTTCATAAAATATGATTAATAGCTTGTAATAATGTTACATATTGTTAACTCTTTAAAAGTTAAATATAAAATATCCGCTTTATTGAATCATTATTTTTTAACAGTTTTAAAATAATAATATAGTTTTACAATCTGTTAAATGTGATTAATTTTGTAATAATAAAATAACCTGTTTTTAATTAAATAAAAGCGTTATTTTATTAAAGGCAGACTACTGTATTAAAAATGGTAAAGAGGGAAAATATTGTTTTTTTTTGGGTAAAACCCTAGAATGCCTCCGCTGTCTATCTCTCTCATATCTTGAACGGACATAATAAGTAGAAATCTGAAATTTTCACAGAATGCGTTTTATTCTGGTTGTTGTCACAACAAATAATAAAATAGATCCGAGCAGGGTTCGCATGCAAGTAGGTGCGGTACGGAATCCTACGTGAGTGAGTCCAGCTTGCATTTGATCGGTTGTGAATTTGTTTACTAATATTTTATTATGGACTAGCTGTGCTCGCAACTTTGTCCGCGTGGAAAAACTTCTAAAATAAAAGATGCCTACTCATTATTACATCAGCTATCTGCCAGTGAAAGTCCCGTCAAAATTAGTACAGCCGATAGATTAATTGGAACAAACAGACAGATAAAAATTGTAACAAATGTTATTTTGGCATATGTACCGTGTATTCATACATATGCATTTAGTAAAAATTGGTTATTTTAATATTACAAACCGACACTCAAATTTTACTTTTTTTGTTTCTATACATGTTAGATAAATTAAGAGACAATTTATTTTAAAGAAATATAGTGCCACCAACTTAATTAGACAGTAGCAGTGCTGCCACCTCTCTGTGGCCAATCGACGCAAAAAGCACGCCAGATTCCGCTATCTGTCAGTGACGGTGCATAAAAAAATCGGCGCTAGAATCCGCTAGCTTGCATGAACAAAAAAGGCGTAGTAGTAAGAAATTTGTATTTATTTCAATACAAATCTAAAATAGTCTTAATATTAATATGGAAAATGGCTTATTGATTTTAATATTAAAATGATCAGGTTGAGAAATTACTAAACTTGACCGAATTCCTGAAGGTCTAGGTTGCTAGGTTGCTTGAGGGTTTTGTTATTTCCACTTATATTATTTTTTAGTTTGATCTGATCTGAGATTGAACTTTGTCATGAAGAGTGTAATTAAAGCAAGTAGATATTTTGTATGTGTAAGATAGCATTTATGGTGTCTATATTACCTACTACAAGGATAGTAACGCATCGTTAATATCTTTGGTATCGTTAATATTGATGATTGTCTCTTTCCATCACGAGATTCATCTGCTTGTTTGTAACGCTGTGATATTAAAATATAAAGAGTATTTTATTTTATTGAATATGTAAAAGCCAAAGCAGATAGATCTAAAGAATAATTTTTGTTGCCCGGAATTAAAGGTAAAGTAAGTAAGTAAATCAAAAAAGTGCGTGAAAATATCTTGCTTAATTTTTAAATCATTTAGGCACATCTTGAAGAGTAGGTACTAAATATTAATAGGAAATAAATACTCCGGATAATCACAATTTAACGATTGCGTTAGTTTGGATGACCGGTGGTGATTTTCACCACTGCAACTTCACTTTTCTGTCCTTTTTTCAAAAGTTACCGGGACCGACGAGCACTGAAAGCTATATAAGTGCTCGTTTTAGGCATTAACATTAACACAAGCCAAATTAATTAGTTCTACTTTTGAGATTTGTTCTTGAAAATCTCCGTAATATATTTACCAAAGTGAGATCGAACTCGAGACGTCATGGTTTGAGTCATATAAGCTAACCACTAAATCTAGAGGCATTACTGAATCTAATTAATATACCAGTTTGTGTAACTTTAAACATTTATCGTATCTATTAAACATCTCTATATGTATTATGGCTAGTTGTTTAAAAGAAGCCAGGACTTTAAGTACATTTTTTAAGGAACTGATGCTCTGATGTCCTATATATATCATAATAATATTTTATTCTATATTATAATAATATAATATAATAAGCTATATCTTTTTGGTTTACCAAAAATGCGCTAAATACTTGTGAATAGCGTATCTTGATGAAGAACCTCCATTTTAAATAAATGTTTAAATAATGTTTTCACAATTTCATTAAGTTTCGTCCTCTCTTGAAAAGTCATTTTTTCTAAAGAATATTTTATACTTTTTATAATCATATCCATGATTGTCAAAATATCGTTGCGTTTCCCGTCACTCCAATCTTGTAAATTCTTTTTGAATTCTCCCCATTTAGCTGACGGGTTATATTTAGTGCAGCTTTCATCTATTATTTGTATCAATTCTCGAAATGTAACCGTAACATTCACGGAGTACTTATCATTTTTACCCATTATGTATATTGGCATATCTCTTCGTGCTAATGCCGACCTAAGAATCAATAAAATCGGACGATTAACATTAATAGGTTGTGATTCAATTTCTGTTATAAGCTTTTGAATTTTATTTCGTATTGGAGAATAAAATATATTTGTTAAATCGGTGTATTTTAAACTTTCAGTCCAAGCATTTATAGCTTGCTGTACTTTGAATTCATTTCCTTGTAGTATGATAGTAAGAATGTCCACCAAAAAATCGCCGAAGACTGAACTTTTTTGACAAATACCTAAAGTATAACAGGCATGCTGATTTTCCATTTCATTTTGTCTGCTTAATTCTTTCTTAAATATTTCTGTTTTAGCTTCAGGTAGCTGATTAAAAATGTGATTCAAAATTATATTTGAAGTAGCCATTATATTTGATAATAATTTTTGAATCCCTAGTTTGGTTTTAATCTTGACATGTTGTAGAGTTGTGTTAAAAATAGGCTCAAATTGCTCCTTATAAAATCTTTTAAATTTTTTTAAGTCTTGATCTAGCTTCCAATCATAAAATTTTCCTTTAATGTTGTCAAACAATCTTAAAAATTGCTTATATATGTGTAGCATAAATTTATAAGGGATTTCTTTCTCTTCAAGTCTATGTTCCTTTACAAAAATGTCATTGTGGTTATATGTAGGATAATTAATTTGAGTAACACGTCTCAAAACATTATTTTCATCCGTTGACACAATGTGTATACTTTTCTTTTTATCGTAAATTTCATGAAAGTTCTTGTCATTGAATACCAAATAATCACGGCTTATTTGTTTATTTTGTTTTAAATCGTTAGTGAATTTTTTATTTTCGCTGTTATACGTTTGAATATTATTTAAATTCATGTATTTCTGTATGTAAGTAAATATAGTATTATTGTTATTTTTAATTTTATGTTTATTTTTGTGGCGTTTTCTTTTATTTTTTAAAATTTTATCATATCGCAAATCTTCCAACACCTTACTATTATTTCTTGTTTTAGAAAAAAAATTACTTGCTTTCTGATTTCTTCTTAGCGGTAACGTAAAATAATATTGTGGTTTTTGACTAGAACTTTTACCAGTGTTTATCGTAGTCGAATTATTTACTTGTGATATTTTATATTCATAATTCCATTTTGGACCAAGATCTATCAAACCATCCACTTGTAGATTAATATTTGCAATTCCAGCAGGGATACCTGAAAAATATTGAGTATTTTAAATTCTTTTAATTTATCACGCCTAATAAATCATCATCATATGTGAACTATTTAATGATTTTTTTTTATAAAACAGGCAGAAAAAAGTAATAACAATCATAAACTCATAAATATTCCAAAATCACATATATTCTCCAATAGTAATAAAACTATGTTTTTAAAACCAGTTGATGAGCATATTTAGAATCATACATTCCTTAAAAAGACACTAGCGCAACTGATATGACAATATTAGTATAAAATTACTCAAATATGTTGTTCCAGTAATATCAAAACCCCTCAGCCATATTATTAATTTGTCATTTTTAGAAGGGAACTTCCCGGAATGACTAAAAGAATCTATCGTAAGACCAATGTTTAAAAAAGGAGACAAGCGAGATATGAATAATTATAGGCCAATTGCATTAATTCCAGTATTCTCAAAAATTTTTGTAAAAGACTTGATAATTATTTACTGGAATTTAAATTACTAAAAAATAATCAATATGGATTTAGGAAAGGTAGATCTACACATTTAGCATGATTTGGGTTAGTAAAAAGTATTACGTAATGCCTGAATACAAAAATGTATCCACTTTGTGTATTTTTAGACATGAGTAATGTATTTGATTTTGTTTCACATAAAATTCTGTTGACAAAACTTGAAAAGTATGGTATCAGAGGGAAATCATTAGAGTGGATACAGTTATTTAAATAAAAGGAAACAATGTGTTGCAATTTCAAAAGTATGTGGAAATCATAAAAAAAATATTTACTTCAAGGTATTGCTGTAGAAACTGTGAGATACTACAGGGAATTGTTAGGACACTTGCTTTTACTAAGTTGTATTAATGATCTCCCAGAAACTATTGAGCATGAATCATTCTTATTTGCAGATGACAGATGAAATGTAAGAATAAAAATATTTTAGTAAACGAAACATCTGAAACCTTACTTAAAGTTTCAGAATGGTTTAAAGGTAACAATCTGAAAATTATCTTGAGTAAAACAAAAATAGTTGAATTTCAAACATATAAAAGTAATAATGTCAAAAGTTCAAACATATTTTTTAACAATACTCAGCCAAAGTCTCCTCATTTTTAAAAGAAATGCCTATTGTATGGCAATTAATATATACAATCATATTCCTGATAGTCTTTAATCCTTACTTAATTATATAATAAATTCCGCAAACAACTATTTGATTTACTACTAGACAAATCTTATTATAATATATTTTTTGAAGTGAAAACTTCTTTAGGCGCGTTGAGCGTTTTGGTAGAGGGTAAAATCCTCGGTTCGCGTCACCGACATGCTAATGATAATAGTATATCTATAGCTATGGAGAGCCAGACTAGCGCACGCGCAGTAGCCTGTGTACACGTATACACTAATACATCGACTATTTCTGACTGTATTTTATTATTTAACCCATCATATGTAACTAATAAATAAAACATAAAAAATTTCATATAATTTTTGCATATAGTTTTAATTACTCTCAACTTAATAGTTCCGTTTTCACTTCTATCGGCAGTCCCACGACTGCTACTGTTTTTTTTTTTTTATATCATAAGATAGCAAACAAGCAGATGGGTCTCCTGATGGAAAGAGTCAACCATCGCCTATAGACACCAAAGATGTTAATGGTGCGTTGCTATCTTGTGGCGAGGTCTAATGCCACATGCATAAGTTTACCGGCTACCTTACCCTCCAAACAGGAACACGACAGCGACAAGCACTGACGCTATTGCGGCAAGAATAGGTAAGGCGGTGGTACCAGACCCGGGCGAGACAATGCAGAACTCTACCACCTAGTAGCCACGATAGTAGTGACTCGATAGCCAATCGGTCGCCTTTTACGACCTGCCTGGCAGAACGGCAGTTGGCCTATTCTACAAAGGAGGCCGGGACCAACACGGCGGAATAATATAAATGATTTTTTTGCTGATAAAGTTAAATATTAATCTAATAATAAATCTTTTATTGTATAATTATAAAAAAACGTTGTAATGAATAAATTTAAACTAACATGCATTAGAAATTACTCTTTTTAAATTACAAGTATGTTTATTTATAAATTTGTATATTAAAAAATGTAATTTATGCACCATATATGGTAGGACATGTTGATAAATATACACTTAATTGTACAACTTGTAAAACCCGAGTAAATTGTTACAAATTATCTTTTATTTTTCTTTTATCTTTAAACTTTATAAAATTTCAACATTTTAATTAAACAAAAAATGAAGTTTGTAAATTATTGAAATAAGTGTTGTGATGTGAAATGATGTTTGTAATTTGTATTATGTAACTATAATTGAAAAAAAAAACACAAGCCCGCTGAGTTACTTTCGCCATATCTTCTAAGTGTTTGACCGCGTTCCGATCCGGTAGTAATTGTAAAAAAATCTCTCACAACATTTTAAGTTTAATTTATTATTAAACTTAAAATGTTATTAAACTTAAAATAATTATAATTTTAAAATATTTGCACACCATATCATGGTAGAATATGTTGGTAACTTAATCAAATTTTCTCCCATAGTTAACTCCCATAATAAGAAAACTCCCATATTGTGGCAAATACATAATTTCTTCCTTTCTTTCTTTCACACATTTTTGAAGATAATTCTAATAAAAATGGGTTTCACAAATAATTCACATTTTTATATCAAATATAGAAAGACAAACCGATTTTGCTAATTACAATATTTTTACTACGGGCAATGTAATATTACGTAGTTGCCTATTACAATAATGCGGACTAAGTTTTTTTTATGTTTTTTATTTTTAATAAGGACTGTTTATTGACATTTTATGTTTAATTTTGTTTGACAATTATATACTATGTTAATTAGATTTTAAGGCATTATTTATTATTATTAGGCATATAAAGGATTATATTTATTATAAATCAGTGTTACCTGGAATTATTCTAAGATGATATTCAAAAAGATATTGTAACTAATCCTATTTTGAATAAAAATATTTGACTTTGAAAAAAAAAATAAGTACCACAGTCCAAAATCACTTGGAAAGCTTTCACCACCTTCTTTAGTCGGAGTGGCTCTGACAAATCCGATCGGCGGGCCTTTCACTTTTGGCGAGCCTTTCACCACGCTGTTTACGCATTCCTTCTTTCTTATCGTGTGCATTTCGACGACCGTTTACGCGCCTTGCGATAGTTTAAATTGCAGTTATTTGTTTCGTTTTTGTGCTCACTTGGATCGCAGTGTTTTTGATTACGGTGCCCTGTGTAAAAAGCTTCTTCCTTTTCCCGGACGTCAGTTAAACATAAGTAAAGTGGCAATACACTACTCACACTTAGATACTAACACACAAATAGGCACACACCCCCCTCTTCAAGGGAGGCCTCTGCCATTTTTATCCCCGGCGTCCACCACGGACGCCGCCAAGCTGGAGGCCTTCTTTAAGGCAAATTATCCGGAAGGAATAATTCTCGCCACTCAGGCAACGCCAGTTAAAAAGCAGGCGACCGAGCAATCTAGCCCTAAACCAACCCTCGTACAGACGGACGAACCAACCATCGCCGACGCCTCGGATGACGAATCTGGGACTCCACGAGAGAAAGTCCCCCCGTCCATAATAATCCGCGACAAAGCGTCATGGATTATGATCTCAGCTGCGACGAAAGAGCAGCGTATCAATTTCACCCACGCCCGCTCCGCGGGCAAAGGCATCCGGGCTAAAATCCCCACCTCCAACGACCACCGTCGTCCTACCACCCTACTATGCAAACGCAAAGTAGGTTACCACATCTATACCTTGGACGGTGAAAGGCATCTTCATGTCGTCAAAAGAGGAGTCCCTAAGGATTTCCCTCTAGACCAAATTAAATCCAACCTTAAGTCACAAGTCCCCGCCGTGTTAGACGTACACCAGATGTACAATCCGAGGTCCCGCGAGCCCTACGATTTAATTCTAGTGGTACTAGAATTAAGCCCGGAGCGCAAAAAGGTGTTCAATGTGAACACCATCTGTGAGACCTCCGGCATCTCAATCGAGACCCCGCGTAACCGCGGAGCCCCTGGGCAGTGTCACAACTGCCAACTCTATGGGCACTCTGCCCGCAATTGCTACACCCGACCCAGGTGCGTCAAGTGCCTGGACGATCACGCCACGGCGGATTGTCCACGCCCTAAGAGTGTACAAACCGACGTCCCGACGCCCGCGACGCAGGTGAGCTGCTTCAACTGCGGTGCTCAAGGTCATCCGGCGAATTATCGCGGATGCCCAAAGGCCCCGCACAAACGCAGCCGGGGAAGCAATTCCCAACCGGTACCTAGAAATACCAATTCCAATTACAATTATTATAAAAAGGCCAAAACCCCCCAGGCATAGCCAAAGCCGGTATCACACTCTGTGATACCAGTACCCCCGCCAGCCGTCAACGTGTGGGTCAAACCACCTAGTCTAGTAAGGCCTCCAGGTCCTCCTTCAGGTCCTCCTTTAGGTCCTCCTCCTCCCACTCGCAGGCCTAACCAATATCGCCTCGCGATAATCAGGCCAACACCGGTTACGACGATGGAAATTTCTTTAGCGATTAGCCCGGGTGAGGTAGCCGAATTCGCTCACGAACTTTGTACAGCTACACCACAAAACGTGATCACAAAACACGCAGCTCTGATGAAAACCATCAGGCGTGTTATACGCCTGATGGTTTTCATCAGGGCTGCGAGGGACTCATAATGGATAGTAACCATAGCCAGAGGATGAAACCTCTATTAACACAATATTTGCTAGCTGGTCACACTTTATTCCCTAACTGTCGCGTCGTTTAACGCATGCGGCTTTAGTCAGGCAAATAGACCAAATTCGCGAATTTGTTAAAAATTACGAGATAGACATTCTACTTGTACAGGAAACCTTGCTAAATCCTTGTAGGTATAATCCGCGTATAGCCAATTATAATTTAGTCAGAAATGACCGACCAGCGATGCAGCGAGCAATGCCCACTTTTGATGATGCCGACAAAGCCGAATGCCTGGCCGACAGTATCCAAACACAATGTTCCCCATCAAACCAGCCTACGAACCAAGACCACGTCCATCTCGTGGATAGTAAAGTAGAGCGCAGGGCGGCACTACCACCGGAGGGTGACCCACTATAACCCACCGATCCCGAAGAAGTAAGCGATATAGTCAAAAGTCTACACAATAAAAAAGCCCCGGGGCCGATAAAATCACTAATAAGGTAGTTAAATACCTCCCCACCTCCCTGGTATACCTACTAGTGTGCATCTTCGATGCACTACTAGCCGGCTGCGCGTTTTCGGACGAGTGGAAAGAAGCCACAGTCATAGGAATTCACAAACCGGGTAAACCCTGCAATAAAGTCAGTAGTTACCACCCCATTAGCCTAATAAATACGTTAGGCAAAATCTACGAAAAAATCATTCTCGCTCGCCTAAAGGCATTTGTTCATGAGAAAGGCCTCATAATAAATGAGTAGTTCGGGTTCCGAGCAGCTCACTCTTGCACTCATCAAGTGCACCGTCTCACCGAATATATCCTAAACGGGTTAAACGCAGGGCTGCAAATTCCCACAGGTGCCCTATTCTTCGACGTTCCAAAGGCGTTCGACAAAGTCTGGCACAATGGCTTAATATACAAGCTATACCAAATGGGCGTGCCCGACAGACTCGCACTCATCATACGAGAGTACCATACCAACCATCGATTCCAATTCCGCGTGAAAGGTGCCCTCTCTACTCATAGGCCGAACACAGCAGGGCTCTATACTGTCACCCGTATTATTCTCCCTTTACATGTGCGACGTACCACGCGAGCCGCACGTCGAGCTCGCGTTGTTCGCCAACGACACCGCCCTCTATACGTCCAATTTTTCCGAAGCAACAATCACCAAGCGACTGCAGGCTGCGGCCAACGCCCTTGGTGATTGGTTCAGAAAACGGCGTATCGAAATAAACCCCACAAAAAGTGCAGCCGTGTACTTTCGCCGCGGTTACATCCGCGACAGCAAAAGCGCGGTCTTCGAAAGCTAGGCAACATTACCTTGTTCGGAAACATCATCCCGTGGGAAAGAAAAGTCAAGTACCTCGGTTTAACATTGGACAGGAAAAATTCATTTAAACCGCACATACAAAGAATGAAAGTTAAGGCTAAATTCGTTGTAGGTCGGTTATATAACCTTATCAATAAACGCAGTAAAATGTCACTTAGACACAAGATGACACTTTACAAGGAGCCCCCCCCCACCCCTCCCGGATGCTAGTCCCTCGTACGGACTTGTATCCGTTGCAAGTGGTACAGCATAAATTCCTGCGTGATACCACGGGAACACCGTGGTATATGCGCAACGTAGACCTCCATAATGATCTTGAATTGCCGAGCTTAGCAAAGTATTTCAAAGAAATCTCTAAAAGATACTTCGATCGTGCCATTTCGCATCCGAACCCACTGGTGGTAGCCGCGGCTGACTACATCCCAGATCCTAATCCCGATCCCAAATTACGTAGGCCTCGCCACGTCCTTACCGATCCCGATGGCCCGATAGCTTCGGCCAACGATTTCCACGATAACAATACACACCTACATTCGCAACACCGTTCAGGTCCACGTCGCCGCCGGCGGTGTACGGTGTTGCCACCCCTGTTTCGCCCTTTGGCGAACCGAGCTCAAGGGCAAGGTTCGGTCGACGGACAAAACAATACCACTAGCCCTCTCATCGCAAATCACGACCCCACCCTAAGCCGAGGTTCGGTCTCGTAGGAGACACCCTTAGGGTGGAGGGCGTACAGCCCTCCTATAAATTCTGGCTGGCTGCTCGCCCCCGCGACCGGCGAAGCTGTAACAGCCCATAAGGCTAGCAGTAAATGAGCCATTCCGAAAAAAAAACACTCGGAAAGAGATCATCATCGTATCGCCTTTTGCCTCGCCTCCAATCTAACGTAAACGCGTATCCTATATGGATCAGCAGCTCCAGTACTTTGACTCGGCTACAGCTAGGCGACGCCGCACGTACATCTTGGAAGTTGTATTGTGAATGACAGTATGTTGCAATAGAAGTATGCTGTAAGCTCGGGTACGGGGATACGTAAGTGCGGGGAATGGGGACATGAAGAGAGTAATGAATGGAGGAAGCAAGCTAAGTCTGTGTGGAACGTTGAAACACCGATACGTGGTTCAGTTGATTAGAGCGCGCTGAACTTCGACAAGGTCACCGGATCAAAATCCAGTTGATTCAATCCAGTTGATCCAGATGATTACGAAAAGTATGGGGCTATGAAAAGTTTATTGATACATTGTTATTATTTTACTGATCAAAGCTGGAGCATCACCAGGAAGATATCAACATACGAAAAGTATGGGGCTATGAAAAGTTTATTAAAACATTGTTATTATTTTACTGATCGAAGCTGGAGCATCACCAGGAAGATATCAACATACGAAAAGTATGGGGCTATGAAAAGTTTATTAATACATTTTTATTATTTTACACAAGAAAATAATGTTTATATTAATGTGTTTATTAAGATCAGCTGTCAGCAACTCGGTAGAATTAGATATTTGTATATTTAATTGAAATAACTTACATAAAATAAAAATCAAAACCACGTTCATATCACTTTTTTTACACCTTACTTTACATTATGGAATGGAAAATAATTTAATATGTATTTTATTCGATAATCATAATGCAAAATTTCCATATTTTATTATTTTGTGATAAATAAAACAATATCAAGTACCGACGCTATTGCGACCGGAATAGGCAAAGTGGTAGTTCTTTATACCCAGGCGAGACATTGCGAAAATCTGCCACTTAATGTATAATGGCCACTGTATACGGGGTGTAAAGAAAACCCTGTCCGATCCGATAATGGTATATAGGTAGGTCAATGACATTATCAAAAAAATAATAAAATAATTATTTTTATTAAAATAAGAAGAATATCGTAATTTAAAGTGCCTCATTTTAGTACTAAAATTGTGCAACTTCCCCTTAAATCAAGAAAATATTTTGAAAATTTATGAATTAATATCGATAAAATAATGACACAAATATGTTTGTATTAAGCTACCAAATAATGTCTTTGACAATCGGACAGGGTTTTCTTTACAAACTGTAGAAGTGAAACGTTCGCTGTTTACGAACTGCCTGGAAGTCAAAGTCAAGGTTAAATTATTTTACTCGTAGGCACTTTTAAAGGGTCGACAATTTTATAGCTACTACTAGATCGGAACGCGGTTCATATTAAAAAGATCTGGCGAAAGAAACTCAGCAGGATTGACCTTCTTTTTTGGCAGAATGGCAGGTAGTCTAATCATTAAAAGAGGCCTGAAAAAACACGGAAACAATTTTTCAGCTGTTATAATTGTGTTCAATTTTTACGGTTCCGAAGTAAACTAGGAAACCTTATAGTTTGACCGCCCCGGTACGAGTGGTTAGCGACACTGACTACGCAATCGCCGGGGCTCGGGTTCGAACCCCGACGGGGACAAGCATTTCTGTGATGAGCATAAATGTTTGTATTTCCGGGTTTGGGTGTTTATTAAATATATTCCAGTATTTATATATGTATTTCTATGTATTAGTATCGTTGACTAACACCCATAACACAAGCAAAATAATTTGCTTACTTTGGGGTTAGATCAGTCAGTGTAAATTGTCCCGTGAATATTTATATTTTCGCAATGTCCGTCGGTCCGCATGATAGTTATTATACTTAGAAACTATTATACTTATTACTACTTAGAAAACTGTAATTTAGCACGAATACACATATTAGTCATGTCAACAAAGTAGTAACATAAAATCTTGAAAAATTTTTTTTTCAGGCTCCCTCCCTCTCCAGGTTAAACGGTTGGATGGAAAAAAATCAACTATGTTTTTTTTCCATCCTACCGTTTAACCTGCAGAGGGAGGCGACACTTGACTCTAACAAAAATTAGCACTTAAAAACTTAATATTTTACAGACGAGTCCCTTAATCAAACAAACTTCTATCTTTTAAAAATCTATCTAACGATACCCACAAGGGATACGTGAGAAAAAAAAATAACATACCACTTTAAATGTAGGGGAGCTAACTAGCCTGAAAAAAAGAATATTTTTCAAGATTTTATGTTACTACTTTGTTGACATTACTAATATGTGTATTCTTTTTTTTTTTATATCATAAGATAGCAAACAAGCAGATGGGTCTCCTGATGGAAAGAGTCAACCATCGGCTATAGACACCAGAGATGTTAATGGTGCGTTGCTATCTTGTGGCGAGATCTAATGCCAAATGCATAAGTTTACCGGCTACCTTACCCTCCAAACCGGAACACGACAGCGACAAGCACTGACGCTATTGCGGCAGGAATAGGTAAGGCGGTGGTACCAGACCCGGGCGAGACAATGCAGAACTCTACCACCTAGTAGCCACGATGTAGTGACTCGATAGCCAATCGGTCGCCTTTTACGACCTGCCGCCTGGCAGAACGGCAGTTGGCCTATTCTACAAAGGAGGCCGGGACCAACACGGCGGAAAATATTCGTGCTAAATTACATTTTTCGAAGTAGTAATAAGGATCTCATTATAATAACTATCATGCGGACCGACGGACATAGCGAAACTATATTCACGGGACAATTTACACTAACTGATCTAACCCCAAAGTAAGCAAATTATTTTGCTTGTGTTATGGGTAAATATAATTAGATACATCAATATTTTTCAGTTAATCAATTTTGTGTCTAAGACAAGCAAGAAAAGAAACTTAATTTGGAGAAAAGTTTCGAAAATAGCCTGCAAGGTCAAGCAGTTTACAGATTTTTATATTTTGCTGCTTCTGTAAGACACGCTCTCCAACAAATTCAATAATATGCATACTAATTCGTACTAATAATAAAAATCTAAAGTCTGGGGAGGACATAATTAGGCTACTTATTACAAACACACCACGCGGGCGAAGCCGCGGGTGAACGCTAGTATAATAAATGCGAAAGTTTGTATGGATGAATGGGTGGTTGTTTATTATGTTTCACATAAGAACGGCTGAACTAATTTGGATGATATCTAGCCCACATATAGACAATGACTTTGAATAGCAATACTATTTGTCCTGGCAAAATAAGTTTTTCCTATGGGATTAACAACAAAGTTTTATAATGCATGGCGCAACTAGTACGATATATCCGCTTTGTTTATGAGCTGAGATAACTAGACAATGTGTATTTATATCTAACATGCAGGTATGAGATTAAACTGGGTATGCCTTGGTAGGAAATTTCTTAAGATTTTTTTTATATCATAAGATAGCAAACAAGCAGATGGGTCTCATAGTTGAAAGAGTCAACCATCGCCTATAGACACTAAAGGTGTTAATGGTGCATGGATAACTTGTGGCGAGGTCTAATGCTACATGCATAAGTTTACCGGCTACCTTACCCTCCAAAGCGGAACACGACAGTGAGAGGCACTGACGCTATTGCGGCTGGAATAGGTAAGGCGGTGGTATCAGACCCGGGCGAGACAATGTAGAACTCTAGCACCTAGTAGCCACGATGGTAGTGACTTAATAGCCAATCGGTCGCCTTTTACGACCTGCCTGGAAGAACGGTAGTTGGTCTATTCTTCAAAGGAGCCCGGGACCAACACGGGCATACACCCAGAAATACAGAGTTATAGATTTTACGATGAAATAAAATAATTAGGTAATCCAACAGCAAATTTAACCCTTTCTCTTTGTCAAGTACCCAGAATAAGAAAAGTTACTTACATATTTTTTAAAAACTGCAGCAACCGACTTCCCATTTACTTTTATCTACGGAACCTGCATTAGATCTTTACCAAAGTAAAGTAGGACCGCTCTGGGAATATATATTGCCCTCTCAAACCAAAATAAATTTCAAAATCGATTCATAATTAATGAAAAACATTAAAAAAAACGTATAGGCGAATCGATAACCTCCTTTTAGTAAGTCAGTTGAAAATGATAATAATATTTTTAAACAAGAGCACTTTATGACATCCTTTGTCTAAAGAGATTTGGCTTTTTTCTCATTTTTAATATCACGTTTAATTAATGTATGTTTTGTTTTATATTATTACAGGATAGTAAACGATCAAATAGTTGCGGTAATGGAAAGAAATAAACGTCGCTTCTAGATACCAAGATGTTAATACTCGAGATCTACGTACATTCATATACACTTTACACCAGATCCCTTACGGGATAGGCAGAAAAACCCGAGTGCAATAATGTCACGATCTTGCAAATTTGCCTCAATTCCTCCACATACACTACTCTCTTCACACAAACAGACCAGTAGCTGGAAGTTAGTAAAAATACTTGGGAATTGAGATCTTCCTCCTTTTTCCGGAAGTTATTTGAAAAAGGCTATAGAGTCCTATAATAAAGAAATAGAAAAACAAACTGCTTGTTGAGGTAAAGAATAATAAAAAAAACTAGTACTTAATGTACTCAATAGTATAATACGTAGTAATATATATACTTTAAGTAGTAATATATAAGTAGTCACCATTGTAAGTATTAACTGCAATATAAAAGTCCTCGAAGGAACCCCTGCGGTAACTAGGTACTTGTGACATTGGCTGTGTCTTCACTAGAGTTACTGCAGTTTTCGTTATATCCCTACAGTCGTTTGTCATTTCTTACCCCGCCCTCTCATATAAATACAAACAGTCGAGGCGGAAGCCGTGAAATTTAGAAATTCCTTTGTGTCGACGCGTCGGCACCACTTTGCCTTTATGCCTTTAGATCTACAAATTTTCAGATTTATTCTTTGAATAATTTTTGCGGTAGACGATTGTCAGCTTTGATATTCAATTGGTTCGGGGTCGACACATTGCCGAGGAGTTTCTTGTTTTTCAATGTTATTAATTTTTCTCGTCTCTATCAACCCTTTGTGCAGTCCTTTTGATGTGTTTTTATGTTTATCATTGATATTTTATTTTATTATTTTACTAGGTACCCTTTTATACTCATGATATTTTATATTGTGTTCAGTTGTAAAAACAACACTCGATGATTTGCTATTTTTAATAATATCTTTTTGTATTAGCTGTGCGTTATCGATAACATTATGTCTTAACTATGGTCGATGATGTAGGGTGTACGGTAAAATTCGTAAGAATTTATGTTTACACTCTTGTATGCATGTTTTATTGTATATGTTTTTGTGTGGAAATAATAAATAAATAAATAAATAAATAAATAAATAAATAAATAAATATTATTTTGTACCTTCATTAATTTAACTTTTACACGTTTTGAGTATATTTTGTATCTGTTAATGTCATGAGCTGAAAAACTATGAATTTTCATATTTACGATCATCTTATTAAAACATAATTTAAGGACTAGTTTAATGATGATTTGTGATTGTAAAGTAAGATTTTTTAACGTTATGTTGTTAATATCTAGCAATTAGCCTTTCAGTTCAGCTCATATATACTCTAGTGGGTATAACCGTAATGCATACTTTCCATATTTTATTGTTTTGTAATAAATCTTTAGGCAATACCATACCATTCCTTGTAAAGATATGAAATTGTTGTGTTAGAATAGGAACACGTTGTAACTAATTTTTTTAATATCATTAGATAACAAACTCCTGCGACTTTCTATAGGCGATGGTTGACTCTTTCCATCAACAGACCTATCTGCTTGTTTGCTATCTTATGATATAAAAAAAAAACTAGATATAGATCTACAAATTTTCAGATTTATTCTTTGAATAATTTTTGCGCTAGATGATATTCAGCTTTGATATTCAATTGATTCGAGGTCAACACATTGCTGAAGAGTTTATTGTTTTTCAGTGTTATTAGTTTTTTTATCTCGGTCAACCCTTTGTGCGGATCTTTTAATGTTTTTTATGTTTATCATTGATATTATTTTAAACATTCATTTAATTGAGTTCATTGGTTTCATTAATTTGTGTTAACGGATACAAAATACACTCATAACACCATATTATGGTGTATTTCGTCTCCGTTAGTGTAAGATCTCAAAAATTGTGGAAATGGATATATTAATAAATTTTTTTATAGAAAAGGGGCAAACGAGCAGGAAGTGCGCCTGATGGTAAGTGATCACCACCACCGATGGACATCCGCAATACCACAGGTCTTGCAGTTGCATTGATGGCTTTTTAAATAATTCATTTTTTAATTTTTATATCATAAGATAGCAAACAACCAATAGCCCTCCAGATGAAAAACGACAACCATCTCCTATAGACATGAAAGATGTTAATAGCGCGTTGTTTTCCGTGTGCCGGGATGATAATTTCACATGCATAAATCTACCGGCTACCTTATTATTCGAACCGTAACATGACAGTGACAAGCATTGACGCTATAAGCAGATGAGACAGTGGTACCAAATACCAGGGCTTGACGTTATCGTCTATTAATATTAATCGACGTCTATTAATATTCATGTAGTCTGGTATTTTCCATTAGCGCCTGTAACATTATTAATAGCAAAAAAAACTTATCAACATAAATACGTTGTTTAACAACAGATTGTAATTTAATTATGATTTTAATTTTATGTCAATGTTTTAGAAACACTTTCTTGAATAATTATGACGAATCTTCTATTCCAACAAAGTTTTATTTTAGAGAATTTAAAGACGAAAATCTTATTCCCATTTATATATTAATACGTATGGCATAAACTTAGGACCCCTTTTTAGGGTTCCGCGCCTAGTAAGTAAAACGGAACCTTATTACTAAGCCTCCGCTGTCTGCCTGTCTCTCTGTCTGTCTGGCTGTCACCAGACAGTATCTCATAAGCGATGATAGCCAGAAAGCAGAATTTTTCACAAATTATGTATTTTCGATGCCTTATAACAACAAAGACTAAAAATAAAAAAATGGAAATATTAAGATGTGTTCCCATACAACAAGTATGCTTTTTTCGTATTTTTTGCATGATGGTACGGAACCCTTCCGAGTCCGACTCGCACTTGGCCGGTTTTTAAGACACAGTGTACGGTGATGTATGAAATTTGGCACAGTTAAAGTTTATACATTGTGAAGAACTGCAAAAACCTAATACTTTTAAAATAAAATGCATTAGTAATACATTAAGAGCGGCTTGCACCAAAATTTAGTCCCTTAAACATGTTTAGTTTAATATCAAAACGCTTTAAATGCTGTCACTTTAAACGTATTTAGTGACTTAAAATGATTTAAGCATTTTGGTGCAAGCCGCCCTAAATTAATAAAAATAAAACTTGAGAGGTGTCAAGAGACACCCGGATGGAACGAAGTTCCTTTCGATTAATTAGTGAAGGAATTGTAATATTTTTTTTTATAAGTTATAATAATATTTTTTTTATTATTAACAAATATAATGTAATATAAACTTAATCAGTGGGCTCAATTTTCGTAATAATTGGCTTGTGGTAACTGTATACACTCAACAAAAATAATCGTCGCGACACCACACTGTTCAATGCGAAATAGAAATGAAAATATCTGGCTTGCTTTTATAAGAGAGAGAGAGAGAGAGAGAAACAGAGAAACATGCGCACGCCGCACAGCTTACAATAGCTTACTATAGCAAAAAGTGTCGTGACAACTTTTCGTAAGAATTTTTTCCGTCTAGCCCCTTTTCACAACGCGCGATAAGGAACTTCGTTCCAATAAATATTACACAAGCTACATTCATGTGACATACATCATAATATACACACATGCAGTAATATGTAAAAAATGTAATTGTACTAATGTCTAAAATTTTCTTTACAGCTAAAATCAGTTAAAAAAACTTAAAAGAGATTTTATTGTTTAATCTACGGTCGAATTTCGGCCACAGGATCGCTAGTATAAGTTAATTGGTAATTCAGCTAGTAATATCAATTATAACTAATAATTCTGCAGTTACATAAAAATATTAACAATAAAACAATTAAATATAACATTTTTTGGAACTAAGGAATTAAGCGTAGAAATCTTGTAGCACGATTTGCCAAATATAATATTAATTTAGACCATAGATAATCGAATGTCAAATATTTTATGGTCATAAGATTATACTTAGATCACGACTTAAAACGACCGAACATTCCGATGTCTGGCGATATTTATTAGATTAGGTTTCTCTGAAAATATGTTCAATTTTGTTACTAAAATTTGCGGTACGCCTACACATGAACGGCAAAATAACAATCTTGTTACGAACATAAAGCCTTAAAGGCGATCTCCTAATTAGATTTCTTGCACGAGTGTGCGAAAATCGCGTTGATGTTATTTATCGTTGGGTAAAATTTTTCGAACAGTTTTTATAGTTCTACTAGCCGTTGCCCACGACTTCGTCCGTAGGTGCTCCTCCCCCGTAGGTGATAGCGTGATAATATGTTGACCCTACCTATAAGTAATATTCACGCAAAATTTGAAATAAATCCATGCAGTACTTTTTGAGTTTACCTTCGATATACATACAGACAAACAGACAAAAATTCTAAAAAACTATATTTTTAGGCTTCGATATCGATTGTAGATCACGCCCCAAGTATTCTTTTAAAAAAATATTCAATGTATAGTTTTGACTTTCCTACGATTTTATTTTCCTACGATATATTTATAGATTAATAAACTTTTATACAATATATTGTCGTGGCCCGATAGCAGAATTGATCATATCATAAAATGCTTGAGAATTTCATAAAATGGTGGCATTTTATGATGTGACCAACGAAAATTGACTACATTGTTAAATCGTTAACGTTTCACGATTTTACCGTCCACGATTGTCCATATCGTGAAATTGTATGTCCATAAGATCTATATCTATAAAAGAGAAAGTGTGTGTGTATGTTCCGTATAGGCTCAGAAAGGGATGGACCGATTTCAATGAATTTTTCAGGGAATCTCCAGATTGACCTGGCGAGTAATCTTGTAAAGTTTGGTGACGATCGGAGCACTCCTATTTTTGAACTGTCAAATACAGCTTTTATTTACTATGATGATATTCTATTGTTTTATAACCCAAATTTGTATTGACACATGCGTTGTGTATATTTATGTCATTATCAACCATGTAGAATTATAATGGAGTATATTGAAGTATAATGAAGCATAATAAAGTATACTGAAGTACATTAAAGATAATAATTATGGATTTTGAAGTATTCAAGGTAAGTTATAGTGCCGCGAATGTATCCGTTTACTGATGCAACACCCAGCGAAGCTGGATTGATTGAACTAGGAATTTCAGAGTGATTCCAAAAAAACACTTTTTTCAGTTTTCTTTCGACAACGATAACTTACGAACGAATCAATTTTGACGGAACTGGCGGCAATCGACGTGGTCTTTCGATGTTAAAAGCTGATTAGTTTTTAGAATCGATCGATAAAGCCGTTTGAAAATAAATCGAAAAATACCCCATTTGAAAAAAAATTTTTTGTAGTTTTTTGGAGATTTCTCAAAATCTATCGGCTCGAATCGGTCCAAAGTGTATTAAAAAGATAAGTTTGGTTAAGCCCTTAGTTAATAATTCAATTCCTGTATGCTTAAATAAAGCCCGGCGAAGCGGGCTGGGTACGCTAGTATTTCATAAAAATCCTGAATATATTAGTAACTCGTTTATTGTTTAGGAGTACGGCAGACATTTATATAATCTAGGAACGCTAAGAAATATTAAAATTCCTTTCATCATAGTTTCCAGGTTATTACCTACTAAATAACATACGGTAAGGGGAGCCGCCATGTTGACACATGAACCAAGTGCTTCTAGCGCTTCTGTCGATAGATAATGTTTTTACGATGTTATCAATTAAATTTGACCATTTCATAAAATAGTCGCGCGTTAATTAATCATATCGATAAATGATTTCTTGTCATTGTTCTAATCAAGAAACATTATGATGTAGCCATTGGACAGTGAAGTATTTCATGAAAAGCCACCATTTCATGAAATTCTCGAGCATTTCATGATACGGGCAATTCTGCAATCGGGCGACATATACATGACTTTTTACAACTGTAATAACTAACTGGCCAGCAGCTTCGCCGCGAGTAGTTTTACAAATAATTTTTCATATTTTAATGAATAAATAAATATTCACATGACAAATTACACTGACTGATCTAATTTAAAAAGTAAGTAAATTATTTTGCTTGAAATACATATATAAATACTGGAATAGATTTAATAAACACCCAAACCCGAAAATACAAACATTTATGCTCATCACACAAATGCTTTTGCCCGCCGCCGCCGTAGTTAGTTTGGGTCGCTAACCACTCGACCAACGGGGCGGTCAAAAAATTTTCATCCCCTATTTTAGCCCCTTAGCAATTAGTTTCTTTTACACAATAGCCCTTGTGAGTCCGGGCTTCTTTGAAGAATAGAGCAACTGCTAATTTATCAGGCAGGTCGTAAAAGGCAACCTACTGGCTATACGTGCCACTACTATCGTGATTACTAGTTGGTAGAGGTCCGCAACGTCTTGCCTGAATATTTGATACCACCGCCTTACCTATTGTCATGCTTTACCCTCCAAACACACTTATTCTTGTGGAAATGCCATCCCACAACACGGATAGAATCGCACCATTAACATATTTGGTGTATAGACACCAATGGACGAAAAACGATGGTTTCTCTTTCCATCGGGCGTGTTTGCTATTCAATTGTATAAAAAAGCCTACGTTTGGCCCAGGCTCCTTAACTATATCTATGCCAAATTTCTTCAAAATCAGTTCAGTGGTTTGGCCGTGAAAGCGTAACAGACAGACAGATAGACAGACTTTATCATTTATGATATTAGTATGTATTATATTAGGGACGAACACTAGAGTTATTTTGCGTAATACCTTTCCAGAAAAGTTGTCAATTTTCATAACTTATGAATAAGTTGCATTGAAATAAATTAAAATTTCATTGACACCGATGGAATCGTTACACAATTAGCTTTACCAATTTAACTTTAATTTCACTTCACAACATACAACAAGTGTGAAATTAGTAATGTCTGTAAGTAGTAATGTCTCAGATTACGGTGTTAGTGTTAATAGATTTTTCCAGTGCTTTTAATGCTATTAACCATGAGATTCTACTTGCGCTACTGAAGCTTGCTGGTTTTTCTTCTCATGTAAGGGATTGGTTTTCTTCTTATCTTCAGGGTCATCATTAGGCAGTACGTACTGGTAGCATTTCTGACTGGTGTGATCTGTTTGCAGGTGTGCCTCAAGGCGGTATACTTTCTCCTTTATTATTTTCACTGTTTATTAATGCTGTCACTATTTCTTTAAAATGCCTTTACCATCTGTATGCAGATGACTTACAACTTTATACTAGCGCCAGAGTAACAGATCTAAATTTGGCTATAGATAGAATAAATGAGGATTTACTGGTCTCGTAATTTTGGGATTACTGACAATACGACTAAGTGTTAGGCTATTTTAAAAGGTAGCACTCAGCGGATTACACAAGTTGATCTCAATCTTCTACCTCCTATCATGTTTAATAACACAATACCTGATTGACCGAGCTTTGCTCGGTTTTTCACATATTTTTGGAACCGATCTTTTCTTGGACCTGGAACACTGATAAATCGATTCCTTGACCCGAAAAACCCCTAATTTGTGACTTTCATGAAAATCGTTGGAGCCGATTCCGAGATTCCAACTATATATATATACAAGAATTGCTCGTTTAAAGGTATTAGATCTATACATCTCAGCCCACATATCAAAGACCTGGGATTAACTATAGATAGCGTATTGACCTGGGTTCCACACATTACGGACATTAACCACATACTGAGAACCTCGTATAGGCTTATATAGGCTTACAAAAACTTTTTGCCTTTCTCTACAAAAATTGCATTAGTTCAGACATTGGTACTGCCAATCATTGATTATGCCGATATGTGTTATTCTGATCTCAGTCAAATTCTTCTCGACAAATTGGATCGACTTCTGAATAACTGTATTAGATTTATCTACGGTCTGCGCAAGTTCGATCATGTCTCACAGTATCGTGCTACTCTTAAGTGGTTACCAATACGTCAACGCAGCGATTCTAGAATGTTATGTACATTATTTTCTATATTACACGATCCGTCTGTTCCTGCGTACCTCAAGTCTCTTTTTGCTTGGCAGAGTGACACACACAGTCGGAACCTGCGGTCTCAAGAAAATTTGTCCTTGTATGTTCCGTTTTGCCAAACAGATTTTCTTTTACAATCTTTTTCTCATCGAGCAATTCTCAAGGATATTAGGAAAATCACCTCAAAACTATCATTTAAAAGACAGTTAAAATTATATTTCGAACTTTCAAGTTAATATAAATATAATGAGTGATAACTTGTTCTTTGCTCATAGTTGTATGATGATTTTAATCGTATTTATAAATATATGTATGAATATAATGTATGTATGTATATATTTATGTATATGTATTTAGTATATAGATATGTATAAGTATGTATATGTTATTTATCTATGTATTATGTATATATGTATTATGTATGTATGTAGTATGTATATGTGGGTCACTTGATGTATATGTCGCAGTGAAATTGTCAATAGCCGTTAGATTGTAATCTACCTAGGGATTTTATAATTTGGTTAGGTTAGGTTAGGAGTTAAATTATAATATCATTTAGGTAGATTATAATCTAACGGTACTGACAATTTCACTGCGACATATATATGTGTTGTATGTGTAATTCTTCAAATTTTTAAACTAATTTGTTATTTTGTTCTCTTTACAAGTTATATTGTCTAAGTATATTATCTTTACAAGCTAAAATTACTATGTTCTTAAGTAAATTAAATTGTACCACCTCCATTAGTCATTTTTCTGTTTTGCACGAGGTTGGCTAAAATAGAAAGCCCTTAGGCGTTAAGTTTAACCTATGTACGTTATTGTTCTGCATGAATATAAATAAATAAATAAATAAAAATAGATGTCAGCAAAAAATTTTTTGTCCAAAAAATATTGCTGGTTTATTAATAACAAATAACGTTTTAATAATATTATTTTCATCAATAAAAAAATAGTAAAAAATATCAGTTTAGCTGTTCATCTATATATTATACAAAAAAGTCGTGTTATTTACGTCACTTATTAGACAAAACAACGAGGCCAATTTTGTTGCGATTTTTGTCGGTTTGGGTTGTTTTGTTCAGAATAGGTTAAAAAGCATTAAAATATAATATTCATCAAACAGTAAAATATATGTCTAGCCGTTCATCTAAATATATATAAAAGTCGTGTTAGTTATTTTTCAATTTATATTAATACATGGTAACATGATCTGATGGGAATCTAAATAAAAAATATACCAATTAAAATGAAAATATTTTTTTTTAGTATTTCTTTGTTAGAATTTTTTTGCACACCTTATAAAGTTTTTTCAAAACGCGGAGTAATATGTCATCCTGACAGTCCTATTCTTAGTTGGAACGCATAGTACATCACTTAACCGGTCTCACTTTTTATGCATCTTCAGGATGTTATAAACATAATCAATTAATGATTATTATAAGATAACTCTCTGATGTAAGACATCTTGCCCAATTGTGTAACAAAAATGGAATTTCACCAAGTGCCGGCGATGGAAAGTATAGAATATACTAACGAAATTATTGTTTTTAAAATCTGAGTTTTGAATTTTCCTCTTAGGCTCCAGTTTTTAACTCATTTTTATGATACCATTTTCTATTCCTTATAGAAAAAGAATGTAAACCACTACCTAATTAGTATTGCCCATAAATCAACGAGACAAGCGCTCGTTATGCGTAACAAATTAATTGTCTCTCACTTTGAAGGAAAAACCCATAAAATCTCAGTTGTAAAGCTACACCTAAACAGAGATAAAATAAACAAATTATATTAATTACCGTGATTTAAGTACGGATGAAAAATACGAAACGTTATTTTAATGGTGCAGATTAAATATTTAGCGCCATTTCGTTAAATAAGTATTATTTTGTTTTTTTCGTGGATGTGTTAAATAAATAAAAAGAAGTAATATATATTCTATTATTTCTATTATTTCAGTATTTATTTATTTATTTTATATACAAAACATCTACATCATGATTTACAGTAATACAATCTAAATTAATATTATAAATGCGAAAGTTTGAATGGAAGGATGGATGTTTGTTACTTATTCACACAAAAACAACTGAATGGATCAGGCTGAAATTTCGCACACAAGTACATGATGACCTGGCACATAGGCTACTTTTTATTCTGGAAAAATTGAGTGATCCCGCGGGATTGACCATAAATTATAATGTAGCGGGCTGCACGCTACAGCTATTGCTTGTTTGCAGTCTTACGATAAAAAAAATTACAGCCATCAATAAGCAAATTTTGATGACATGTGTGAAGTGGTAAATTATGTCTACCCCACAAAGAAAGTGTCTTAATATATTTTTTGAAATGTATTGAAACAATTTCAATTGCATGCCTTCTCGAATCGAAAATATTCTACTCTCGTTTTACCAAAATCAAGTGACTTTCTGAAGTAAAAATGTCTATTTTATTTATATTGTATTTTTAGAATAATATGAATATCATATTATCATGCCAAGAAAAACACTCATTTTAACGTCACTAACATTAACCTCTGTGTCAAATCATTTTCCTCTGTGTTGGTGTGTGCCCCATTGCAGAATAGATCATCTGCCGTTCTACCAGGTATTTCTCGAAAGACGGACTATATGAGTTTCTACCATCGTAGCTACTAGGTGATAGAGTTTTATATTGTTTCCTCCTTACCTATTCCTGCTGCAACAGTGACAGTGCTTGTCATTGTCGTGTATTGGTTTAGAGGGTAAACTTACGTATGTAGCAGTATGACCCCGTCACAAGGATAGCAACGTAGCATTACCATATCTAACTATAGGCCATGGCTAAATTTATCAATCAGGAGAGCTTTTTGCTTGTTTTCTATCTTTTGATATAAAAAAATATTGTATTTAGTGTAAAAAAGTGATGAAAAAAATCTGAGATTATCCGGATATCTCTATTGGATCTGGCACGATTACAACCGCAAATTTAATAATATTGAGATAAAAAAAATATTAGCTTCAAAATTGCAGCGGCTAGTTTTCTTTACGGTGTGGCTTAATTATAATTAATAAATAACTAAAAAATTCAAATGTTCTTAAGTACATCGGTTTTTAAATATTATGATTCATGATATTTCACAGTATTTAAATTTTCAAGTAATTAGATAAGATTGGTTAGACGTGGTGGCTCAATATATGCGTGTTAATGGACAATCATGGATGTGCCAGGCCGGGCGAAGGTAAAAAGTAAACGCAGGAAAGTAGATCCTATATTCCCACCTCCCAACAACAATTATGATGATGATGATGATGATGATGATGATGAGATAAGGCACATATCTTTCAACAAATAGCGAACCACGTAAGTCCTAAAGAAGCAGCCAACCTACTTTTTATTCTTAGCTGTATTGGTTTAAATTAGGACTGTACGATTATTTCTTACTTCAAAATAAAATTAATCCTAGACGTAAAGATAATTACAAAACTAGTTTTTTGAGGCACTTTCAGAATTACCTTCGGATTTTTCAAACTATTTGTAGGATACAATCGTAGACAACTATATGGCAAATAATTTTCGCAAACGTTCAGAAATATCTCAATTTAAACTAAAACGAAGTTAAATGTCAAACAAAAATATGATAGTGAAGGGGTAAATAAAAATTCACACAAAACCGTTACCCATCGAACGCGGAAAGGGGACATAATTCAATCAGTGGAGGCAATTTAGTCTTTTGTATGTAAAGACCGTGTTTGGATGCGGGAACCGGGAAGCTCCATAGTCCCGAGTCCTATTTTTAGTAAATCTTTTTCACATTGTGTTTAGATATAATTTGTAAATATGCTATATTGCTTATAGTATTTTTTTGGTTGGCTTATAGTATTAAACCTTTAACGATCTTGTAAGATATCAATGATTTATTGCGGTCTAAAATGTAAATAATTAATGTACAATCGCTAGTTTCACCAAAGCTGTGAGTTGTGAGCTGAATGTTAATAAATGTTCCAGTTCACCATAATTTTTCATTTATCAGTCGGCAAGATTCGTGGTGATCTCCATTGTCAAATGTTGAATGACCTAATAATTACTTTAATTTATTTCCCGCAATAACCGGTATTAATACTGTTATCTCCTCATCCCTGCAGCAGAGTTTAGTTACACAGTAATTCAACCTATTATTTGTCATTATTCACAAATTTGAAAATTGTGAATAATGAACGAAAATATGTATTTCAAAATTTTCTTACGTTGCTCCTTTTGAAGAATAAACTAACTACCTCCCTGCTAAGCCGTTCGTCAAATGTGAACTAGTCAAATGTTTTTCTGATTATCATGTTTACTAGAGATGAGATGTTTCTTACATCTTGCCTAGATAGCTTGCCTAGATCAGCCTTAAATAATTATATATTATGAAAATGTATGATTAACATCAACAAATAAAAAACGTAATAATTAAATATATCTGCGCGAAACTGGAAATAAATAAATATGCTATTTTTAAACAAGTCCACGGATGCATTTTATTTACCCTTACACCTGTAAATTACGTTACCAAAAAGTCAGGATAGGGTGTTCTGTGTTCATTTGTCTCAGACTACAAGTGTTTAGGATGGATTGCAACAACAATTCATTGGAAACTTAGGATTAGTCAGACAAGCTGGTCAAGCGAACGATTCGCGCCTTGTTTGATGGACTTCTACTGTTCTTATTATGTATATCTTAAACGTGTCTAAATTAACACTCTTACAAGTTTGGAATTATAAAAAGCAAAAAAAAATTATGGATAATTTTGAAATAATTATACTATCAGCGTGTGAATATTTGCCACTTAGTTCAGAAACAATTGAAATATTTTTTATACTGCTGGAAATCATTAACTTAGAATATAGCTTTGGGTACAATGCTCACAAAACTCTTCATTTTTATCTAATTTTTCTTTTAACGTAATTACGTTTACAAGATTTTTTTATATCATAAGATAGCAAACAAGTAGATGGGTCTCCTGATGGAAAGAGTAAACCATCGCCTATACACACCAAAATGTTAATGGTGCGTTGCTGTCTTGCGGCGAGGTCTAATGCCACACGCATAAATTTACCTTCAAACAGGAACATGACAGTGACAAGCACTGACGCTACTGGGACAGGAATAGGTAAGGTGGTGGTACCAGACCCGGGCGAGATAATGCAGAACTCTACCACCTTATAGCTAGCTAAACGATTAGCAGCTGCGCCATATTTGCTTAATCTTAAAGATTTTTGCTACTACTTATTTGCTGCTAGGTGTTCCTCACGACTTCTTTCACGTGGCTCACACATATACTTCATTTAACTATCGTGTAAACAAGTAGCCTATGTTACTCAGTGATAATGCTATATATTGGTACACGGGGCACACTAGAAGTTTTGCACTTCTAGCTAATCGGAACTACTTGAATTTCGAATGTTATATTTTTAAAACCTTCTTTGTAATAAAAAAAACAATTGGCGAGAAATGATTTGTCAATTGTTTTTTATCACACATCAAATTTCTACGTACGCAACGAAAATGGAATTAAGTCGAAAAGATTTTAGAGCGATGACTTTTTAAGATTTTAAAGTTCTTATTCTCCGCAATACTGTGTCACTCGTCTTCAAAATGCTTTTGACAGAGAAGCACCTTGTTTGAAGTTTGTGAGACGATGGTTTGCTGAATTTAAGGGAGGTCAAGTTTCTTTACATGAAGAATTTCATGAAGAGCGGCCTTCAACTGCCGTCAACGAAAATGATGTGGCTACTGTTAAGCGGTTAATTGAGAAAAAAAACCCGGATTAACTATGAGACAATTTGAGGACTGTTAGGGATTGAGATGAGCCAAATTTAGAAAATTTTACACGAAGAATTGAAAGTTCGAAAACTTTGTTGTCGTTGGATCCCTCATGAACTGACAGCAGAGCAGAAGCAGGCTCGCGTGGAACGGTGCTCACAGATGCTACTGAAGTACGACCACGGACATCCTAATGCTGTTTATGACATTGTCACAGGAGGCGAAACGTGGATTTGTTGTTTTGAATCCGAAAAAACCAGCAATTTTGTGAATAGGTGTTTGAAAATAAGAACAGGTCAACAAAAGCGAGACAGGCGAGAAACGTCCGTAAAAAAATTATCGCTTTTTTTTCACAGCTACGGGTCCCATCTGTACAATTTCACTTGAAGATCAAAAGAGTATTAATACCAAGTGGTATTCTACCATTTGTTTACCCAGGGTGTTAGAAAAAGTTCGCGAAAGACGACCCAAAAGCCGCATTCTCCTACACCATGATAACGCTTCTTCACACACGGCCAACAAAACAAAGTCATTTTTAGCTTCCTAAAACTTTTTACATCTCTTTAAGATTTACTAACATCTCGTCACTCATCCTGCGCATAGCCCCGACCTAGTATGTGTGATTGTGATTTCTGTATTTTCCCCAAAATCAAAGATTTGATGGGAGGTTTTACTTTTACCAACTCCGAAGAGGCAGTGATAGCGTTCAATCAGCACGTAGAAAACATGCCTTCAGATCTGTGGTCCTCCTGTTTTAAAAAATGATTCGATCGCATGAAAAAATGTTTAAAATGTAAAGGAGATTATTTTGAAAAGCAATAAACATAATATTTTGGTTATAACATGTTGTTTTTTTTAAGTTACGTAAAACTTATAATATGACCATTGTGATGTTAGTATTGATGATCAGGACTTGTAGCTTTACGTGTTTTTCTGAGCCACGGTGATGTTCATTCATCATTACCGAAATTCAGTCTACTGTTGATTTAAAATAAACGGTTATTCGTGTTTTAATTTTATCCGGGCTCGTTATAGAACAGGCTAACTAGATCTAGGTCTAAATCAATGAGGCCGATAAAAACTTTAATTAGAATAATTTTTTTTATCATCGTTAGGGCAATGCTTGACCACGATTTTGCCTGATAGTAAGCTTAGATGCGACCTAAGATGGAACGCGCTTCCATCTAATAAAATAAATCATCTAATAAAATAATCATTAAATAAATCTATACGCCGGTTTCTATGCAGTATAAAGTGAAGAGTTTTAGGTACATAAGGATGATTCACTAGTATGTCGGCTGCCGAAATATGAAGTTGAGAAGGAGGTAGATGGATATCGCATCGCATTCTGGATACATCCTCATATTTGTAAAGTTTGACAACTCTTCCTTTTTAGAAGTGAAAGCTGAAAACTACAGGCTTATATCGTTCTGGGATGCTGTTATTCATATATCTTATTAATTAATATTATAACATGAAATTTTGTAAAGCTGGATGGATGGATCTTTGTTACTCTTGCACGCAAACACGGCTTAACCGATTTGAAAGTTGGTACAAATGTAGATAATGTCCTAGAATAGCCTACAGGATACTTTTTATCCCATTAAAATAAGTTATTCTTGTGGGATTCATCAGAAACTTTTATGATGCAATGGGCTGCAGGGCGCAGTATGCTTTTGATATAGCAAACCAATTTTTTTTCAATCTGGTCTAAAATCGCGGACCTTATTGGAAATACAGGATTATAAGCAAAGTCTAAAAATGCATATCTTTTCAGTAACGTCCTTAATGTATGCAGAGAAGCTCTAGTATTATGAGAAATTCTGTGTCGCCTATTTTTATCTAATTATGGTTTGATTATTATCTTTTTAAAAAGGTACATTTGTATTCAATAGTTTTAGTAGTTGTCTTTGTTATATTTGGGTTTGAAAATAAATTAGCTAATAAGCCTGTGTATATTGAATTATATCCCTGCCACACTATTGATATACTTGATATCTATTAGCGAAATATTCTCTTTCCATCAAAATAGCTATTTTCTTATATACTGTCTTGTAATATTAAAAAAAGTAAAATAAACGAAATTACAACAACAAAATTAATGTGATCGACATTAATTTTGGCGCATCTCTGGAATGTAAGGCGGGGCTTCCCTTAGCTCGCCCGGTTAATAAGTGTCATTATGGCCATGGTCAGTATTTATGTTACCGATACGCGGGTAGATAATTTGGTTAGTTTTCTGTTATTGTTATTTTTTTTTGGACATTATTGTTACGTTTTGCGCCAAACAACGTCATCAACGGCATGCGTCAAGTTAATCTGACCGCTATCTACACTAATATTAATGTATATTACAATATTATAAATGCGAAAGTTTGGACGTTTTAATGGATGGGTGGATGAATGTTTGGTACTCAATCACATAAAAACAGTTGAACCGATTAAGATGAAATTTGGCACACAAGTAAATGATGACCTGGAATATCACAAAGGATTTTTTTTATCCCGAAACAATAAATTTTTCTCGTGAGATTGATGAAAAACTTCAATGATGCAAAGGGCTGCAAGTTGCACCTAGTAATTCATAATTTTAATAACTACATCATAATGACGTTAAAAATCATTTAATTTATATTAATGTTATAATTAATATTATAAATGCGACAGTTTGGATGAATGGATGTTTGTTGCTCAATCACGTAAAACTTATAAATGGATTTGAATAAAATTTGCCATACAGGTAGATAATGACCTGAAATAACATATAAGCTACTTTTTATCCCGAAAAATTCCCGTAGAATTCGTCAAAATCTTTTATAATGCAGCTGGCTGCACGCTGCAGCTAGTAATTCATAATTAAAAGAAACAAAATAATGATAAATATTTATACAAAAAGTATATATGCAGGAGTTGTCTGAAAAAAAACATGGCGACTTGAAAACACTTTAGATCCCATCTCCTTTAAGAAACTGTTATTCGTCCTTTCTTTTCGGTTCCTTTTTAATTAATTTTGACAAATTACCCTACCTTCTCAGTAACGTTTTCCACTTTGTTTAATTAAATACTGTAGTGACACTTACCTAACAGGCGTGTCCGACAAAAGTAGCCTCTTAAGAGAACCGTGTTTTGTGTTTATTAATTATCTTCAAGTTGTGCAATAGAAAGGAGAGGGGGATTTTTGGGCCCAAATGTAAAGGGTTGAAGTATGGTTCAAAAAAATGATACTATTTTTCTATTTCAAAGTTCAAAATATTAGCTTAATCCGCTTTCTGAGAAAAAAGAAATCACGAAAATAAGTTTGTGGTACTATAATTATATAATCGATAAAATTATAATCGATTTATGTAAATAATTTTAATCGAAATATAAGCTCGTAAACATATGTAAAAGTGTGTTTTTGATTAATATTTAGTATAATCAACAGTAAGTACCATCATTATTTTACAAACCATTTATAATATAAAAAGAAAAAATATAATCGATACAATTTATATAATCGATTGATTACGTTACTTCAAACTTAATACGATTTAGTGTCTGTGGATTTAAAACAGCTAAAATTGATAATTACAACTGACATCACTGACGGCTCGCAAGAGTCGCACTCGCAAGTCGCGGACTTCACTCTTCGCTATTTTACGTACCTACCTACAGAGAGGCATCCTTTAATTTGTGTTTTCCAAAAATCTGTGTTTTAGTATTGTGTCAATTTATAAACATGAAGCGTAGTTGCCTGAATTACAAGTATCAGTTGTTTATATAATAGTAAACGGTTACAGTGAGTTAAACTATACCATAGTACCGTAACCTTACTTCTAGTGAATATCTTATATCTCTGTTCTCAGATTGCTAAAATCTGTAAAATTTTCAGTATTTATATAACGTTAAACTAGCTATTAATTAACATAATATTCATCTTATTACAAGGGGGGCCCAAGTTTGTATGCAACGGTATCAGTCTCCTTTAAATGAGACCTATATTCGCTTTGGCTTGGCAGTTTAAGTGGTCGGGGGTCAAGTGATCTCGGTGTAGTTTTTCATTCAGTTTTAAGCATTCATTTCCTTTTGCCTTCAAGAACGCTCCATATTTAGGATGTTTAGTGCATTAAGTGTTTGAAAAATATAAGTTCTATCCTTTAGTATCTTCACGACCGTATCCCCTAAAGGGTAGGCAGAGATACAACAAGTGCACCCGCGCGGTGGCCAGTCTATCGCCAACCGGACACTTTCAAATCCCGGGCAATGTTGTTTTTATCAGAAAACTGAAAAACACATTTTTGAATTGCCCGACCCAGGAATCAAACCCAGGACCTTATGTGGTCAACTCCGACACCGGACCACTAGACCACAGAGGCGAGTTCTACCCTTTAATTACTTTATAAAGGTTATGTTTTAGAATTTAATGGATTCTTGCAAACGTATTACATTCACTGTGTTGGCCCAAGCCCCAGTAAAGAATAAACCATATTTTGCCATTCTACCAGGCAGTTCGTAAGAGATGAGTGACTGGTTATACTAGTGGTAGAGTTCCGCAACGTCTTGCCTGGGGGTATGCTACTAGTTTCTTACCTATACCTGCCACAATAGCGTCAATGCAATGGTAAGGTAGCCTTATATCATTGGCATTGCCCATCCGCCACACGGATAGCAACACACCACTAAAATCTGTTGTCTATGGTGATGATTTCTTTTTCCATCAGGAAATAAATCTACTTGCTTGCTATCTTATAATGAAAAAATGTCTATTAGGTAATAAGTTTTATTATAAAATAATCTAATAGGTGCTAGAATTTTTAAAAGATTGCCTTTAACTTTATACTTATTTTAAACAATTAAAAATGGTTATAGAATAACAATATAAATATTTGCCCTTGTGATCTAGTGGTTCGGTGTCAGTGTTGACCACATGAGGTACCGGGTTCTATTCTCAGATCAGGCAATTCAAAAATGTGTTTTTCAGGTTTCTGATAAAAACAACGTTGCTCGGGTTTGAATAAGTTGAATAAGCTTGCCACCTATCACATTGTGGGAATAAATATCTTCGGCTAATCGTGGATGCAACGGTTGTACGTCTGCCTACTTCTTCAAGGATACGGGCGTGAAGATAATTTTAATATAAACAATTTAATTAATAATTAAGCTCAGGAGGTCAGACAGTTCAAAGGTAGGCTGGCAACATATTAAAAATATTGATTTCCATTTTTAATTCTAAAATATATTCTCGATGGCATTGAACTTAAAACTAATAACTAAATATATGTGAACTAAAGCGCTGAAACCTGAATAAAATATTTATAATCATTTTATTAGAACTAAATATTTTCTATATTTAATAGAGTATAAACACATTCAAAATTCATAAATTACATTATCCGTAAATACGCTACTCCAGTTTCATAAAGTGATTATAGTCAACTAGCTACAATTCAGAAGAAATATGCCTTAAAGTATGCCAATTTGTCTCACTCAACCCATTTAATTTTATGTATTCCTCCCATAAAACAAAACGTAACGCAATTTCTGACTTCGAGTCAATAGCTTAGAATAATAAGCGATAGTAAATAATATTAAAGCTATATGGATACAAAAAACCCTTGAGGAGAGTGAAAATATTGTTTACTATTTGTTTTCGATTAGATTAAACAGTAAAAATCGAGTAGTTAGAAAGCAAAGAGTAAAAGTAGTCTCCCATCATTAACTAATTTAAAGCTACGATTTAGTTTTAGTATTTAGTACATCAGCTAGTAAAATTTGAAATTGACTACACAATTCCTCTCGAGCACACATCTCATAAAGTTAATTGAACGTGAGAAAATAAGTTCAAACTTACAAAGAAATTGACCTCAATAACGTAGTTGCTTCTACAAATTTTAACATCTGGCTATTTCATACAACTTGGCTAAATTCCAAAAGAAGTCATAGCTTGAGAAATTTATTTAAAGCATCCTGAGCCTGTGACCTGTATCGAACTAAACTCATTTGTAAGTTGTCAGACATTTAAAAATTTTGAGTTATATTTTGGCGTCCAGTAGTTGGGGATTTAAAGCGCAATCGAGGGAGTTCCACTTTTACTGCTGGCTTACTTCACGTGCCATTAAATTTTCCTGTTTGCATTTTTTAGCATACGTTACCCTTCAAGACGAGAACGTTACGTTCAGTATTACGATTGTAGTTTTAGGGGATGTGGTTTCTATAGCACTTTATAAATTTCCTCGTTTTATTAGATGCCATAAAATTTAACAGCTTTGTTTTTATTTATTTCTTTGCATACCTATTTATCAAAATATTTGAAGATACAAAAACAGTCGTATCTTTGTAACAAATAAATTCTAAAACTACTGGACTGATCTTAAAAAAAAATTTACCATTAGAAATTTACACTACTGAAGGATAACAAAAGCTACCAGTTATAGTAAAGACCGGCCAGGGTTCTGGGTACGCATAATAGATAGACCAGTTTGTCGCTTTTCTTGCCCGATACTGGATATTATGTGCCTGATTTATCATTATGTTTGCAACTTTTATCATGGTATTTTATCATCATACTCACGTGTCTAATCGTGGGTACACTAGTTGCACGTCTGCTTTTGAAGACATTCTGTGTGTGATATTTATTTATTTTACTTACATGACTACCTATAATCGCCAATTCGGTGATGCAGATGACCATGGTAATATTATTATGATAGTGCTACATATAGATTAATAATTATTTAAAATGAATTCAAGATTTTTGTAACCTTAAGCTTAACCTTATAATCGTTATAGTAAACATTATTTTTAAAAGCATTCCTTTCACTAACTCTTACTACTCTGAAAGCATGTAAACTCGAATATATTTGTGAACACTATATTTAGATCCAAACCAAAAGTTTTCACATTCTAAGAAGACTAGAAATCCGACTTCGCACTGGTAGTGGAACAATAAAAGTGTTGCATCAGTTTGTTCTGCCCAAAAATTTCTATGCATTATCGTACTAGGCATGCGCCATACCACTTGTGTTCCACTAAAAGGCAGTCTTGAAATTCACGGCGCTTACGACATTTTGATCGCGAAATGTTAACAAACAACAAACAAACACTTCTACATAGCATCTCTAGTACGTAGTACATTAAACTCTCTGATTGCGTTGAACACATTGATTCTATTTTTTATATAGTAAAAGATAGCAAACAAGCAGATGGGTCTCCTGATGGAAAGAGGCAACCATCGCCTATAGATACCAAAGGTGTTAATGGTGCGTTGCTATCTTGTGACGAGGTCTTATGCCACGTGCATAAGCTTACCGGCTGCTTTACCCTCCAAACCGGAACACTACAGTGACAATCACTGACATTATTGCGGCAGGAATAGGTAAGGCGGTGGTATCAGACCCGGGCGAGACAATGCAGAACTCTACCACCTAGTAGTCATGATTAGTGACTCGTATAGCCAATCAGTCACCTTTTACGACCTGCCTGGTAGAACAGCAGTTGGCCTATTCTTCAAAGGAGCCCGGGACCAATACGGGGAAAAATAGATCGGGGTAACCTGTGTGACCTCATATAAATTTATTTTCTCGCGCGTTAGTTATAAAGTTGAAATAATTCCTTAGATATTTACTTATTTAAAATGTGTGGTGTTAAGGTCTATCAAATTATTCTTGAAATGCTAAAAATAAAAAAGTATCTTCACGCCTATATCTTCAAGGAGGCAGGCAGAGGTACAACAACTGCACACAGAGGTACAACAAATTAGTGAAGGGGAGGTGGAGAAAGGGGAGATAGGGGTAGGATGTGACTAAAGAGAGAGTTTTGAGGGAGGGGGCATATAGGAGGAGAGGCAGATGGAAATAGGGTGAGATGAGGATGGGGGAGATAGGGGGAGAGGGAGATAATAGGATAGGGTGATAGAAAAGAGAAAAGATAGGGGAAGGTAGAAGAAGGACAGAGGAAGGTAGGGAAAGGTAGCGGGAATGTAGTAGGGAGGGGATGGGAAGGTAGGCAAAGTTAGAAGAAAGGTAGGGGGAAGACAGGGAGGACTTTATTAGTTTCAATGTATTATAATTATAAAACATAATGAACGATGCTGTACGAATCTATGCCTTGCCTAGTATTCTTTGAAAACCGCAAAAATATACACCTACATTTATAATATTGAAGCACTGTTTTCCTTGGACATCTGGGCTGAATGGCATCTCTCCGATAATGCTAAAAACGTGTACTCCCGAAATGAAACTGGTAATAACGCCTATTCCAGCTCTCCCACTCACATGGCTTAGAACCGATATAGTGGAAGACGGCTCTAGTGACTCCTGTACCTAAAAAGGAAGATCGCTCGAATCCGTTAAACTATAGGCCGATAGTCATTACCTCCTTGTTTTCCAAAGTCGTGGAGAAGATAATTATTTGCCAGCTTTTAAAACATTTAGAGGAGCACCAGCTGATTAGTGACCGCCAGTACGGTATACATCGTAGACTGTCAGCCGGTGATCTATTAGTATACCGAACACATTGCTGAGCGCAGGCATGTGAGTCCAAGGCGAAGGCATTGGCTATTAGTTCAGTCATAGCGAAGGCTTTCGATAGGGTGTGGCACAGAGCGCTTCTCTCGAGGCTTTCTTCTTATAGGCTTCCCGAGAAATTATGCAAGTGGATCACCAATTTTTTGGCTGATTGGAGCATCAAGATCGTAGTTGACGGTGCGTGCACTGATCTTAAATTTGTCAATACTGGTATTCCCTAAGGCTGCGTACTGTCGCCTACATTGTTTATTCTGCATATTAATGACATGTTGCGAATTAGTAACATTCATTGCTATGAAGATGGCAGTACTGGTGATGATTCGTACTACAGTTATCGCGGTATTTCTCGGAAACATGTCAATGAGAACTGAAACAAGCTAGTGCACATATTTTCACGAACAACTTCATTTGAATTCCATTCAATATGAGGTAAAAAGAACTATAGGTGTTTCGTATAGTGTAGTACTCCTAAATGGTTAATTATTGGACAGACGTTACACATAATCTAGAATAGTGTCAATGATGATGACAAAAACAAATTATTATTATTCAAGCAAGTTAAGCAAAAACTTTGAACATATTTTAACGACAGTTGCACGGACTCAAGAATATGGAATTGAGCGTAGTTTAAAGTTTATATGGACACATAATACATATATAAGAAATAAATTAAATTAATAAAAAAATAATAAGCGATTGTAATTTTTTTTTTTTGCATTTGATACAAATACACACGTGTATACATACTGTTTTTTATGGTTGAGTTTCGAGTAGAGAACAATGACGTGTATAATATGATAATATTATACACGTCATTGGTAGAGAACAATCTCTAGTATGACGTATAAAACGATTAACTCATATCCAAGAGAAAGTTTAAAAGAATAATGTAAAAATATTACCTTTCTTTAAAGCAGTAACAAAACTTATCATAAAATGTAGTAAAATATCAACCCCGTGAAACATTCTCATAATCGCCAACAAATTCAATCCATTGCCGATAAAACTCAACGAGAGTAGCCAGTGACTCCGGAAGCAAGCAGTTGGTTATAACCTGCACACCTGACATGCACCAACAAAGAATTTTTAACTTTCCGACTACGTAATAGAGATCAAACGGATAGCAAACACATATGTGGTGGTCTATAGAGTTGCCTCAGGCGAATGTCGGCGACAGTTACCTTATTTGGATTCGGTCCAGACTCACGGGCAAACTTTTATGCTATTTCAATGTGGTTAAAATGAAAGAATTGTATTTCGATGCTCGAATTGCAGAAAGGTTAACTACTGTTTGCGGAGGGTATTGTTCGTTATCGGAAAATTGAATGTGGGCCAGTTTTTTGTACTTATTACGAGTGCTATCGGAAGTATTGAATGAAGTGTGAATCCACCCTAAAAGGTTCAGTACGAATATAGCTATTCTGCGTCATTTTTATAGCAAACAAGCTCTTTTTGTAGTAAAACTAAAGCCTTTAAACATCTAATATAAGGTTTTTTACATATGAAATTGCCGTTTTATATGAAACTAGATGCTACTTGCGACTTCATTCGCATGGCCAAAAATGGTCTGCATTGCACCATGTTACTTCTCTTAGACAATGTAGCTTTCGAAAAGTGAGATTTTTTTAAATAGGTTGAAGAGTTTTTATGTTAAATTGTAATAACGAAAAAACCAAAAAATCAAATTTTTTGTCTTTATAATACTAGTAAAATAAATTAACGTAATTTATTTCCATATTTTTTATTTTTATTAATCAAAGTAATCACCCATGCAATCGATGCACCTTTGCCAACATAGTGGCACTTTATTGATCTCCTTGTCTCGAAGAAACCAGCTGGACGAGAGACATCAAATTCTTCGGACGCATTTGTACTGCTTCTCGGCTATTGAATTTTTTTCCTGCCAAAAAATAGCCAAATACTAAAAAAATAGATGTCTGTAAGCGTAAAGTCTGATGAATATGGCGGTTGACGGACAACTTCCAAAGCCAGCTCTTGTAACTTGGCGACCACCTGTTGTTCGACATGAGGTAATAATATTAATGGTGCATTGCTATTCGCGTGATATAAATCCTGCAAACATAGATTTATGCTGTAAATTCATATCGTAAGTTCACCGGCTTTCTTGGAAATGAAATTTACGTAAATTTACATTAATGTCGTTAGGAATAGACAGGCTAGCACTATCCTTTCTGGGATCTTTCTATCTATCTTTTTTTGTTTATTCGTTATTATTCGTTGGCGTGGCGACGCGGCATCCGTGGCGACGGGTCACCACGCTATAATATTATGTACTAAGGTAGGGTATACAGCGAAGTATACAGTCCATATTTAGTAGCGTGTACGATGTGGCGATGTGTCGCCATGGCAACCAACTACGCGACCCCGATGTTTCACATCTGTCAGGAGTCCCGTGACGGCTCAGTTTTTTTTGAGTTTACCCCGGACATACATACAGACAAATAGATAAACAGATAAACAAACAAACAGACAAAAATTCTAAAAACTATATTTTTGGCTTCGATATCGATTAAAGATCACGCCCCAAGTATTCTTTTTAAAAAATATTCAATGTACAGTTTTGACTTTCCTACGATTTTATTATATGTATAGATAACATACACATGTACAATGTACATACATATTATAATACAAACATACATATTTATCTCAAATAATAATACATCGGATAGAAATATAAGATTGGATATACATATATACCATATTATTACGTTTTCACCTCTGCTTTATTTTTTAATTTGTTTACACATTTTTAAAAAATTATTTGGAAGAGTCTACTTTTTGTTTCGTACCACATAAATTTGAAAGGAACTGACTAATGATTCCAGAGTTATAGACGATTGAAATTTGGTTGCTGCAGTTTTACTGCGTTTAAATTATTATTACTAGTTATGATAGCGAATACAGTAATACACATTCTATGAAATTTACCTACTTCAATTCAAGAGGTAGAGCTCTGTGACAGATAGACAGACAGGCAGTCAGGTAGCGGAGGCATATTTATAGGTAAGGGTGAAAATTAAAACCTACGTGTTTATTTTTATAAGAGCCAACCATCGCTTATAAACATTGCAGATGTTAATGGTGCGTTGCTATCCGTGTGTCGGGATGGCAATGCTACACACATAAGTTTATCTTTATCTTGAAACCAGAACATGACAATGACAAGCATTGACGCTATTGCGACAAGAATACGTAAGGCAATGGTACCAAATACCTGAGCGAGACATTACGGAACTCTACTAGTGACACGTAAATAGCCAATCGGTTGCATTTTACGACCTGCCTAACAGAACAGCATTTTTTTTCTTTTCTTTCAAGGAGCCCGACTAACCAGCATGTGCTATCAGCTATACCAACAAAACAACAGTATGCCTGTCTGCATGTTAGTATGTTTATATAGAATATTTTAAAGTGTATAAAACAAGCTTTATTTTCATTAAAAGCGTACATTTATGTTTTGTACTTATGACAAACTTAATTTTACAGGATATTAACGTAGTAGCAAAGTTTGTTGTTCCGCCTGAAATGCATTAAGGCCTTGTGCACATAAACGTTGGCAGTGCATTAGAAAACCCCCGAGGAGTGTTGACTTTATGTTGGAGAATATAAATTACGCACATTGTTAATGGTAGTGTGGACATTTTACTGTTATTTTACAATACTTGCTTGTATGTGTTACAAAGAAATCTCGAAGAACTTTCTTGGACAAGAAATTAATTAAGATTAATTAAAACGCTTAAATAAAACAATATGTCATCCACAAAATAGTTTATATTAAAATAAAAACATAAAAATATTTTTATGTAATAAATTACCACATTTACGTACATACATATATACTTCTACAACTCTTACATGTGTTCTGGTTACTTCTCTTACTACCGTGTCATTATTTTATAATGACTTAAATAATTACTTAAGTTTTCTTCGCATTCAATTGTAAACTTATATTCCTAACTATTACCAGTGACAAATTAAGCGTCGTCTGAAAAGAGCACGCAATTCACCACTGTATGAAATAAATATGTCTACAAAGACAACCATTGCCTATATACATATATATGTGGTGGGATACTAATGCCACATGTATAATTTCACCAGCTACCTTACCCTTCAAACCGAATTACGACAGAGCATACATTGAAGCTTTAACGTTGTAATTATTTTACTAATAATCTACTACACTGGCTTGTCCAATGAGATTCTAATTAATTTCTTACAGTCTAATACAACGCCAACTCAGACAATAGTAAATGATCATGTCGCTTAATGAAAAAATATTGCAAAAACTGTTTTAAGTTTTATGTTATAACAACGATTTAATTTCTTTGTTTTTTTGTTTTAAGTGAAATCAATTATAATAATATTATAACGGAGTATTTACTATCAATTTGGATAAAGATGTGGTAGAAATCGCGGGTGAGACGTTGTGAAATTCTACCATCATCGTCACGATGATAATACGTTTAGCTAATTGTTATTTCCTTACAAACTGCCTAGCAGAATGTTAGATAGTCTACTCTAAAAAGGGGTCCTAGACCAACACGTCGCTTTCCTAATGTATAACCATCGTTTTACATACATAAATATATTATTTCTTCTAGTGGCAGATGTGTGATGCCAAATTCATAGCTTACGAGCAGCCTAAATCAAAACTGGAGAGATGATCAAGAGATTGCCAATTTTGAAGCGAATCTGGCTAATAATTTTGGTTTGTATCCCAAATTATGCGTTAAAACGATGAAGTGAATACTTTAGAGTACATACTACATGTATGTGAGAGTTGTCCAAGATGTAGATGTCGTGTATCTAATACCTTTAAACGAGCAATTTTTTTTATATATAATTGGAATCTCGGAATCGGCTCCAACGATTTTCATGAAAGTCACAAATTAGGGGTTTTCTTCGGGTAATTCGGGTCAAGGAATCAATTTATCAAGGTTCCAGGTCCAAAAAAAGCTCGGTTCCCAAGATATGGGTATGTGAAAAACCGAGCAAAGCTCGGACAACCAGGTACAGAAAAAAAATATATATTCTATAGGAATCGATTTATCAAGTTTCAAGGTCCAAAAAAAGATCGGTTTCAAAAATATGTGAAAAACCGAGCAAAGCTCGGTCAACCAGATATTACTTATGGCATGTTACAAAAAATGTATAGCTCTTAGACCAAAATATTACCTGTAGTGTAGTATTATTTTATTTACTTTAGATCATTGTCTAAAAAAATATTCAACAAGTTTCTAGCCGCAACAACTTAGAAAATCATTTTCGCTTTATTGCGAAACTGTGTACTTTATTGAATAAGTGTTATTTATGCCTATCTGTTATCTTACTTAAAGAACATTGGCAAACTCTCATACATCACAATAGTTGACTAGCGTCTTATAACGTAAAATATATAAACAAATACAGCATATATTTCTGAGCATTAATAAATAAAAGGTTTTATTTCATGATATCCAGAACTTTAAGAATTTTGATTTTAAATATCTTAAAGGTCGACTTAGGTGACGGTAGTATACAATATAACAACTTCAGCACTTAGCTGGAAAATAGGGTATATGTGGATAATATTGCAATAAATTGCATTTTACACACAAAATCTGAATTTCACACTTCATTGCAATTGAAATACTATATAAATACAAAATTAACAGAAAGTAAGCAAAGTAATAGTTTTGTAAATGTTCCGTACCGAACCCAATCCGTAGCTTTATTATTAAAAATTTTTTTTAAGTCTAATAATTTTAAATATACTTTTCTTAATATTGTTAGTAGAGTTTTCAAAACATACTTAAGTTAAAAATAACTTTACTAAGAAAAATAAATACTTACGATACAACAATATTGTAATATTTTTACTGAAAATATATCAAATGACAACGTTTAGTTTACTGCATAAAAAAGAATATTATTTGATCGCAGTCAGTTTACTTATTAAATTTATAATTTTAACTTGGAATATAAGATTAAAGTTTTTAATTTTTGAATATGTAAGTTGAAAAAATAGTCGCATTAATATAATTGGTATTTCAAAACGTTACAGAAAATAAACTAGAATTTTTGCCTACTTTCTTTATATCTACACATGAATACTGAAAACAATATCGTCTTAATTCATACATCTTCGAAATAATATTTTCCCCAAAAAGAATCATTCGAAAAATTTTTCATATTTTTTCGCAACCTCTATTTATTAATCATTGTCATTTCGTTGCTATTATTTTACAAATAATCTATTACTACATTGGCTTGCCACTAACATTATAATTCATTTCTTACAATCTAATACTACGCCAACTCAGACAATAGTAAATGATAATGTCGCTTAATAAAAAAATATTGCAAAGATTATTTCAAGTTTTATGTAATATACATACTACATTGGCTTGGCAAACAACGATTTAATTTCTTTGAAATAATATTTTTTATTAAGTAAAATTATTATAATAATATTATAACGGGGTATTTATTTGGGCTATTAAAAGCCGTGTATAAAGTTGATAGTACAAACTGCACTTTCTATTTACGTAGGACCCAACTCATACCTACTTAAACACAAAATTATTTAAAAATTTCTTTTAGAGCGAAGCATTTCATTGGTACCGGAATTTAAATGAGGGTGCGCTTTTTATAATAGCTAGTCATTTATCCCATCACGCAGTAAGCTTTTTTCAATAACAACCTTTCTTTCCGATTAAATGTATTATTTTAACGATAAACTACAAATCCTACACAAATATATTCGAATAACAAAAAAAAAAAATCATACATAGACTGTTAAATACAAAATCCACTCCTTAGATTGCATCGTCGGAAAAATAAATTAACACGAAAAGTACAACCAAGCACAATACGGATTAATTTTATATAGGTTTGGTCTGTATTCTTTTCCGTTTCACCGCGTCACGTTCCTGTAGGTTTCTTTTTTGAAAAGTTGGTCGGCAGCCAATTAAGCCAACAGGCGCCGACGTCCGCCCTTCTTCCGGCCGTTCGCAACCGCTAAATCGGTGTTTCCCTAGTTTTGTGTAGCTAAACTAGTTATCACTCATTTATTTCATAAATACTTTTATAAACATTTTCAGTTACTTTTATAATTCTACCTTTATTATCTTGATCATGTTTTAAGCTATATTTCAGAACGCCAAGATAGCCTTCCTGCCATGTTTGAATTCAAATTTGAATATTTTGTTCTGTAAGGTTTAAATGTATGCTTGCCTCATTGCCTCATGGTGTATCAGATTTTGAGGTCCTGCGTTTGATCCCCAAGTCCGGCAAAAGTGTTTAAGGTTTTTTCAAGGTTTTTCTCGAAATTTTTAAAAACAAGATTTTAGTCGCCTCTGTGGTCTAGTGATTCAGCATTGGCGTTGACCACACGAGGTCCCGGGTCCGATTCCTGGGTCAGGCACATAAAAATATGTTTTTTTTTTAATTTTCTGATAAACACAAAGTTTCCCGGGATAGGAAAGTGCCCGGTTGGCGATAGGCTTGCCATCTATCACCTTTGTGGGACCAAGTATCTTCGGCTAATCGTTGGTGCACTCTGCCTACTGCTTCGGGGACACGGGCGTGAAGATACTTTTTTCCTTTTTTTCTCTAAATTACAAAAGTCTCATTAGCAGCTTAGAGTCTGATGGTATGTATTAACACTCCCGTGCCTCTGATGAGCACGTAAAACTACCGGTCCCGGTTATCGTTAGAAATAAGCAATTATCGTTATCAAGTCGGTTAAATATGACGATAGGGATTACCGCCAACGACGAACCTGGTGAATCGAATTTTAATAAACGAGTAAATTTAATAATCGAGTATATTCTGCCAACCTGCGAGGGAACCAGTGTCATGATACTTTATAAACCTTTACTTTACTTTTATACTCTCAATACGTCTGAGACGATAAAAAAAATATAAATGTCTCTCTCGGCCCAGTGGATGGGTTGGCAGCGGTAGCACAGTGTGGCGGTAAACTCTCAACCACGTTGAAAAAATGATTAAATTTAATCATTTCCTCCCGATAGAAAATTTGTCAAATTATAGTTTGTCCAATATCTTAAAGAAAACAAAAAGTGGTGGAAAATATGTCAGCTGGTCACATGAACTTGTAAAAATTTTTTTTTTCCGTCACATCTTCATAATTGAAAATTTTCCAGATAACAGTTATCATGATATTGTAAATAAATTAATACGTCAGCTGGCTGTATTTCGGTGGAATAATTGTCAACTGATTCCCTTAAAGGTGTTAAGCAGGAGCTAGACAAGAGCGTATATCGCCTACTTAAATACACTAGCTGATGAGTTTTCCCTTTTCCTTTGTTATATTGCTTACAAGGTCATATAGACCATGAACTTGAAAATTTTTATCAGGGAAGAAAGGACTCTCAGTACCGAAATCTGGTCACATGTGTATTTTAAGAAAAAGTCGTTTGCAGGTATATGTTTAATTATTTATATCTGTGTGGTTAGGTATATGTATAATGCAATTTATTACTAACACTATCAAATTTATTATAAGCTTACAAATTTTTATCTCAAAGAATTCTACTCTTCATACTCTAATTGAAACATATCATCTTTTTGTAATATTTCAGTTGAATCAAAATTCCTCTTTTTCAATCATATCATATTAATTGAAAATTTGTTAGATTCTAGCTTACATGATACTTTTTATAAATAAATACGTCAACTGGCTCTATCTTGATGGCATAATTATCAGCTAATGCCTTTAAAGGTATAACACAGGAGCCAGACTGGAGCATATATCGCCTGCACCAGCTGACGAGTTTTCCCCGAAATATATGAATATAAAAATACCTAGAAAATCTCAACGTTATGGAATGTCAGATATATAGATGATGAATGAATGGGTTGAATTTCGATTTTTGATCTTATATCGAATAATTTAGCGGCTACAATCAAGCATATAATTCCTCAAAACATTTCTAATGATAGAAACTATAGAAGAAGTATACATCATCAGAAGCTTACATTGCACTGACAATTCACTTTTTGTGCAACAACTGCTCCAACCGCTTTTAATACAAGTACAGAAGTAATAGCCCCCTCACTTATATGCCTAATAATGATAATGGAGAATCCCCCTCTGGGCATTTATGCTCAGGATGTAATAAACAGTCTTATCATGAATGCCCAGGCTGCCCTGCGTACTCTGGGGTGGAGAAAGGAATGCGCTTGATCCCAAATTTACTCGAGGTAAATGAAGAAATAACCCAAAGGCATCCACGCTAACGTAACGTCGAAACTGACTATCTAATTGAGTTTGTCCAAGCGACTACAGATTCCATGCTGCAGAAGATCCCATCCACAGCGATCGCGATTCTTGGTGACTTTAATGCCCACCACGCTAAATGGCTTGGTTCACGCACTACCGATCATGCGGGAAGATCTGTTCACGACTTTGTCATAACCTACGGTTTAACGCAGCTGGTTTCTTCGTCTACATGAATCTCACATGTGGAAGATCAAATACCTTCAATTTTGGACCTACTGTTGACCACCCATCCGGACGACTACCAGGTCTTCGACGAATACCCGCTTGGTTCGTCGGATCGTTAGTGTCAAATGTGCATCAATTAGCAACCTGCAGACGCGTGTCAGCCTACAAGTCAGCAGATAGAGATGGGTTGCGGTCCTTCTTTGCATCCTACCCATGGGCGCAGATGTGCTTCTCACTGGATGATCAACGTGCTGTTGCAGACTGTCACTGAAATGGCGCTATAAGGTAGGGAACTTTTTATTTCATCCTCTGCGGTGCCAAACGGTGGCAAGTCCCAGCCCTGGTTTGGTCGCCAACGCAAACTGGCTTTACGTCGTAACCAAGCAAGTGCTACTCAGCCTGGGAAAATACATCGGCAGCTTGGGATGCAAAAACCAGCTTCTTCAGAAAGGAGTACAATTTTGCCTCTAGGTCCTTTAAAAGCATCATTACTAAGGCAAAATTAACAGAATTGGCAAGAAATTATTTCACCTTCCCTCGAGAACACGTCTATTTTGGTCCCTCGCCAAAGCTGTTTAAGGAATTTGTGTAAGCTATCCCTTCCATTACTGTACAATAATAATAGCTTTTTGGCCCACACCGCTAAAGAAAAAGCCGATCTTTTGGGCTCCGTCTTTGCAAGAATAAATTAGAAAATTTAACACCAATTATCGAAATATGTGATAATTCAATGTCAGAGGTTAAATTCCTTCAAACCTTTGTTCGACAAGCTTCAGTTTCTTTGGATGTTCATTTGTCAAGTGGGCCTAACACCCACACACACAAATTGTACCAAATTCCTGAAAGACAGTTTTAGTGGACCCAATACCTAATAAAAGCGATCGCTTAGATCTGTCCAATTATCGGTCTATAGCTATCATCTCCTTGTTCTCCAAGATAATGGAATCCATTGTTAACTATCAGCTGTCAAGGTACCTAAAACAGCACCTACTGATAAGTAACCAAAAGGTAGGTTTACGTGGCGGGCGTTCAACTGGTGATCTTTTAGCCTACCTTATCCTCATATGAGCGAAAGTAATTAAAACCAAGGAAGAAGCGCTGACTGTTAGTTTAGACATAGCAAAGGCTTTGCTAGAGTGTGGCACAAAGCACTTCTTGCAAAACTTCCATCTTATAGAATTCTCGAAAAATTATGTAATTGGACCATTAGCTTTTTGACAGATCGTAGCATTAAGATTGTTGTTGACGACATGCTCAGATCCCAAATCTATCAATGCTGATGTTCCCCGAAGCTACGTGTTATCTACTATATTGTTCCTTCTGCATACCAATGATATGCTGCAAATAAGCGGCATTCACTATTATGCGGACGACTGCTATACAGAAGATGCTGTATATTCCGGCCGTGCTAAGATTTCCCAGGAACACCTCAACGAGTGCCGGAATAAAGTTGTGTCTGCAGTTGCATATCTATAATGGTATCAACTAAATTTAGTCCAATACAACCCAAATAAGATACAAGTTCATGGTACTAAGAAATCGTCCTTTGTCTTATCCCATCATTAACTAGCATTGGAATTCTTGGTATCGATATATTAACGTCCAGTACGGAGTAACGTCCAGTTTCGTGGTAATTTTTGAGGTTGAAGCTAAGCTGGTGTCTAAGAATTATGGTGTTCTGGACAGGGCAAAACAACACCTGTCGAGCGTTTGTTGCTGTATAAGTCACAAATGAGGCCTCATATGGAGCACTATTCTCATCTTTGGGCAGGAGCTCCGCATTACCAACTCCTTCAACTCGACCGCACACAGCGTAGAGCGTCTCGAATCGTCGATTACTGGGCTCTTTCTTATAGGCTTAATCCTTTGGCGTTGTGAAGAGATATTGGTTCTCTCTGCATCTTCAGTCCCTCTTACCATAGAGAATATTCAGAGGAGTTGTCCGGCTTAATTCCACCTGCTGAATTCCGTCATCGGACATCACGCACCAATTATATATATATATATATATATATATATATATATATATATATATATATATATATATATATATATATATATATATATACATATGCTGTTTTATAATTGATCAGTTTTTACTTGATTTTTTAACACTTTATCATTCAATTCAATTTTTCGGCTGTTTGAATTATTACAAAAATTAATTTTAATTTGTTCAATAATTACTCTACCTGTTTCTAACATGATGGCTGCGGTGTTTACAAAAAGCAATAGCATTAAACGAAAAACAGAACAGGTTCTTCAATGATAAATGAATTTAGTAGCAATTCTGCATGCCAGAGAGGACATAGCACTATGCACTCTGGCCAAACTCTGAATAATATTATAAAATACTAGCTCTTGCCATGATACTGCTTATATTTATTTACATATTTTATTTTATAGGTAAAAATATACATTGAATATGCCAGCAAATAAATCTTAATTATTGTCGTTACAGGGAAAACTAAAAAACTCAAAATTTTTTTGACACCACTGGATTTTGGCCCATTCAAAAATGTGTTTTTTCAGTTTTCGGATAAAATCAATGCTGCTCTGAATTGGCAAAATGCCTAGTTGACGATAGACTCACCACCTATCACATTGTGGGACCAATCTTCGGATAATCGTGCGTGCACTTGTTGTACCAGTGTCTACCTCTTCGGAGATACGGACGTGATCATACTTATTGCTTATATACATTTAATAATATTTGTATAATATTATAAAATATTAGGGGTTGCTGGTGGTTCCGCCTGTTTCTTTTATATATAAATTATTTTGTTTGTTTAAAGTTATGTTTAGAAAATGTTGCTTGATGTAACTGTGCGCTGTGTTGTGCTTGACGTAACAGTGTTGATGTAACAGTGTAAAAGTATGAAGAATAAATAATAGTTTAAAAAACTAAAAAACACGCTTTTTATAGAAAACCGAACTAAAAAATATTAAATAAATTTTAATAAATTTAAATTAAGAATAGTGTTAAAAATTTCAATAATTATAAATTAATAATAGTGTGAATAAAAAAAAATAATTTTATTTAAAAAAAGCGTGGGGTGCATGGTGTCAATAGTTATAAATATTTTATTGACACATATGAGTAGAGTGATTATCATTTCGGTAATATCTCAAAAAGCACCCCACGCTTTTTTTAAATAAAATTATTTTTTTTTATTCACACTATTATTAATTTATAATTATTGAAATTTTTAACACTATTCTTAATTTAAATTTATTAAAATTTATTTTATATTTTTTAGTTCGGTTTTCTATAAAAAGCGTGTTTTTTAGTTTTTTAAACTATTATTTATTTTCTACTTTTTAGTTTGGTTTATTTATAATAGCTTGTTTTTTTAATTTTAAACTATTGCACGACTCATGATGCGAAGCATCAGAGAGTGCTTTACGATCGAATTTTTTTTTTCATATATACATATCTTCACGCCAGATCCCTTACGGGATAGGCAGAGAGTACCAAGTGCCATACATCACGATCCTTGCAGGCTTGTCTCGCTTCCTCCACATTCATCACTCTTTTCATACAAACACAACGGTTGCGAAGACTCTTGATACCACCTTCGGAAATTTTTTTCGCCTTATTTTGGCAACTATTTTTAGTATTATAGCCTTGTTAGTTAACGGAATCAAGATATTTTGCATACTATTGTCGAGATAATTTAATGGAGATTAATTCTATACTTGCTAAAAATTAATTTAGTGCAATACAAACGGAAAAAAATATGAAAATAGGTCAAAAAATTTCCTGTCCGTCATATATGAAACTCCGGAAACACTGAACTTATGAAAAAATCAATTATTTGAGTTATTTTTTTTAAATTCTAATCGGCAATTGTAGATCATCGAATGCGAATTGTCGTTTAATTACAATTAATAAAAAACGAAAACTACAAGACTCTATATCTATATATATCCATGTAAAATTAACATAGATGGTGATATATCTATATCTATAAATATTATGTACATTTATTTTGTTTTTTTTTTGTTTTTTTACTCAGTCAATTAAACTCAGTCACAGAGACGGTGGCGGACTCTTCGTGGCTCGTGAAATCTAAGTTATATGCGCAGACACTGTTGCAAACTCTAATGCGCATACCTAGTCGAGTGCCGCGGTAGAAGCACGGAACTACTTACACGCTTATAGACATATGTGTGTGTGCGTGTGTGTGTGTGTGTGTGTAAGTGTGCAAGGCGTTCCTGTCGTACTCCCATACAGGACAATACGACGGGGCCAGATATGGGCCATGCTTGGCGCAATGCTGTCTATCTCTGGTCCATGCTTGTAAACCCGCTTTGGCCCAGCCTTGGTAGAAGTAGACTCGGTAAGATCCAAGGGCGTCTAGCGAATGAGTCTTTTGAGCAGAGAGCTATTAGAGTTGTTCTCATTATTGAGTGAACTAGCGAACTAGCGACTAGCGAGAGAACTACTAGCGAACGAATCTGCCGAGCAGAAGGCTCATAGAATTGGTCTCATTGAGGAGCGTTTAGCTAAGGAGTCCGCTGAGCAGAGAGCTCGTGGATTAGAAGTGATTAGAAACCGTACAGCAATCGAGTCTGCTCAGCCACGTGAGAACCGCCTAGCGGTAGCGCGTCAGACGTCACAAAGACTTCGTTCAATTACTGAGCGTAATTTTATAACCACCATAAATCAATATGCTGAAGTACCATGTACAATCTGTAAGAAATTATTATAACCAAAACAACAGACGTCATTAGTTAAAGCACGTTTTGATTTTTTTTGCTCGACTACCATAAAAAAAGAAAAGTTCCTTCTCAGGCCTACTGGAACAACATGGAAGTTATATCTTTACCTCTTGAACTGACCGACTTGACAGACGTAGAACAAAGACTTTTGTTAAGAGTAGTTCCTTTTATAACTAGTTTCCACCCGCACCAAAGTGCTCGTCAACACGAATCAAACGAGCCCAAACTCGATAGAGTTGTGTTATTTAATTGCTGAGCTCGTATGGTCACCTTCTGGCTTCATCATCGAACCCTGCAGGATCCTAGTTAGCACCAAGCACCAAAGTGCTCGTCAACACTAATCAAATGAGCCCAAATTCGATAGAGCTGTGTCATTTAATTGCTGAGCTCCTATGACCATCTTCTAGCTACATCATCGGACCCTGCAGGATCCTAATCACCACCAAGCACCAAAGTGCTCGTCAACATGAATCAAATGAGTCCAAACTCAATAGTCTTGTTATTAACCGATTTTTAACCATTTCATTATTAAGTTCCTGTGGTCACCTTCCGATTCAGATTCATCAGATCAGCTCCATGTCATAATAAGGTTTCATTGTCATTCAATTAACATACGTATAAAAAATTTCAGCTCAATCGGTAACCGGGAAGTGGATCAAATTTACTTGCGAGATTTGATTTCAGACATCGAGATAGGTACAATAAATAAAAAAAATGCTCATAAAACAAAAACTACTGGGCCTACCTGAATCAAATTTTTATGGGACCAATTCGAAACTATTCCGCATCAAACAAAAAAAGAATCACGTAATTCGGTTCAGAAACCTCGGAGAAATCGGTGTACATACATAAAAAAAATATACCAGCCGAATTGAGAACCTCCTCCTTTTTTTGAAGTCGGTTAAAAATGGAATAATTTTATCAAATTAGTGTATTGTCATCGGTCCTCGATAAATCTACAAAGTTTGAACGAAATCTGGCCGTTTAAAGTGGGTCAAAATCACGCCTAAAGAAGTCGGTTACAAACAAACATACAAACATACAGGTGAAGCTAATAAAAAGCGTGTAAAAAAATCTGTAAAGATTCACAGATTTTTTCTTAATACTTTCTACAACTTGTTTGGTCAACAGTTGTTGTCCCTGCAGGCCATCCCTGAAATTTTCGCTAAATTGAGGTAATAACCTAAAAGAAGCATAAACTATATCTTCTAAGCATGACTTACTGAGCTCAAAGAGTTCGAAAATATAAAGTAAGTATGTTAAATAAAATTATTAAAACGTTTGCTTACAATTATTTTGCTTTGCTTTTTTTACGTTTTTTTACGTTTGCTTTTATAATTATTTCATTTATAATGTCTTAACATTATAAATGAAATAATTATAAAACGGCTACACTCACATTTAATTGGTGTAGGTTCCGACTAGTTTCGGACCTCATCTTTCTTCAGAGTCAGTTTGACATTCGCTCGGTAGCGACCTGTTTCGACCTGGGTCGTCTCGAACAGTAGATCGGTAGAACCGTAAATTTTCAAATTATGAAATGACAAAGTTTACCGACAAAAGTTTTTTTGATTACGAATAAATTAAATTTTATTTTTTTTATTAACTACCATATTAATCATAGAATTTATAACTGCAATCAATAGCGTATTAACTTAGGATTACATGAAAAAAATACATTAAAATTAAGACATTTTTGAGCAAAGAAACCAAGACCTAAGGGTGCTGATTTAGCTATTTCAAAAATATACCTCTTATTTCTAAACTAAGTGACCTTGTTTTTTATTTTTCTTATTTTTTTCAGAACTAGCCTAGGCTATCGCCCCATGCCCGCTTGACGTCAATTTTTCGGGACACGTCGTATACCGGTAATAAGTAGGGATTTAAACACTGGCCCGGATCAACAGGTTTTATGGCTTGCGTTGTTATTTGGTGAATTATTACTCGTATTATAGCTTTAGAAACTAAAGTAACGATTCATTTTAATACAGTGTATCTACTTATATATAGAAAGAAGGAAAAATTAATGTTCTAATATGCTTTTAAATCAGCTTATCCTTGAATTTTGATATTCATAATGCACTATAAATTAATAACATATTATATATCAAAGAATATTTCTTACAATAAGCTAAAATGCTATTTCTACTAGCTTAATGCGTACATTCGACACTTCTGTTTTATCAGATAGATAACCTTTTCGCTTAAAAGGAATCACGTATACGACTAACTTTACTACGTGTTTGAACTTTAAAACTATTGACTGAAGCACTACAGAAGAAATACGTCTGTGTATTCATTTAAAGAGGATATATTATTGTATGTTTAAAATTTATTTTTATTTTTTGAAATAATATCCTTCACGATTGATCTGTCATGACTGATATGAGGGTAGGTGAATAATATATAACAAGACAAAAATAAAACGGGTTCTTTTATTAGATATCCGTCGCCTATACCCACAAAGGTATTAATAATGCTGCCTTGCTATGCATCTATCAGGGATGAAATATTACATGTATAAGTTCACCGGTTACTTTTTTTCCAAACTAGAATGTAAGATTGACAATCGCAGATGCTTTTGTGTAAAAAAGATAAAGTAGTGCTACCAAATAGAAATTGGTTTAAGAAATTGATTATGATTCCCGCCACCGCGTAATTGTTATCGCTTGTCAATTAATTGCGAGACAACCCGTGTTTGTCCGGACCTCTTTAAAGAACAAACTATTTACCTATTTGCCTATAGCGATAGTGTTAGCCATTGTCGTGTTCCGGTTTGAATAATAAGGTAACTGGTAAGATTATGCAAGTGGCATTACCATTCCGCCACACGAATACCAACGCATCTTTAATGCCTATATGCAATGGTTCTCTCTTTCGATTAGGAGAGCCATATACTTACTTGCAATCCAATGACGCAATAAAAAGAACTCCCAGCGGCTCTGTAGACCCATGTACAGTAGCACACAATAATAGCTTCACTTCAGCTTTAGCTTGAGACCCTGATAGTAACGAGGTTTCGTTTACATACCCTTAAAACTTTGGTAACAGCTTTACGGTTTTATTAATAAACAAGTATTATCGTGTACGTAAATTAGCACTTAATCTATTTATATAGTTATATTCATTATCTTGTTTGTTTCGCCGCATTTGATGCAGCAAAATAAGCGCCAATCTACCCGCATTTTTTTAATATCATAAAATAGCAAACAAGCAGATGGGTTGCCTGATGGAAATAAACAACCATCACCTTTAGACACCAAATGTGTTAATAGTGCGTTGCTATCAGTGTTGCGAGGTGGTAATGCCACACGCATATATTTTACCGGCTACCTTACCCTCTAAATCGAAACAGGAAAGTGATATGCACTGGCGCTATTGGGTTAGTAGCATTAGCGCCCAGTTGCGGTTTCACTCGATAAAAAAGTATTAAATCTAAAGAGTGTACGGACGCATTCAAAACTCTTATGAAAGAATATATTAATTATAATCAAATATATAATTTTTGAGCATTTAAATAATTCATAATAATTCACATAATTTTAGCACAATTAATTGCGACAAAACCGGTAATAGCGCTTAGTCAATGAGTAGGTTTTTTCTTACCCTTGCACAGGCTCCGCGCACCCTCGCGTGAGCAGGAAAAAACATAATATTTGTTTTTATTCACTTTTCTGATAATACGAACATTCTATCTCTCTCACACCATACAGAAAAAAGGTTTTCTTTCTCTTTCTATATCGCACTTGCAATCGGCATGCGGTAGGTGGCTTATTATTGTTAGTACATTATTTCGCAATGTCGGGTCAAGGTCCATCTAAGGGCACAACAAAAAATTATGAAATGTGTAGAATTACTTACTGATTTTAAATCTTTAAAACAAACTGCGATTAAAATTTTGTGATTTTGTACATTAAAATATTAAGTATTTTGTACATTTATATATTTTGTACATTAAAATAAATACATTAAGCATAATATATTTTTATTATTTTTGTCATTACATTCGTAGTTTTAATTTTGTTAATTTTTGCTGCATATACTAACTATTATGTAGGTGCAATTTGTTACTTAGTGATTTTTAAACCTAAGAACAAACTGTGAATACAAGTTTGTGATTTTGTGTATTAAAAATGTTATTTATTCTTATTAGAATTGATTTAAATCTGAAACTCTTACTTACTCTCGTTACTTGTGCCTGTTTTTTCATTCGGGTGAAATCGCAACTAAATGTGATATATATTTTCGGGTGAAACCGCAACTGGGGGCTAATGCTACTAACCCGCGCTATTATGACAGAAACAGGTAAGGCGTTGGTACCTGAGTCAGGTGAACCGTTACAGAATTCTACCACCTAATGTATGTTCAAATGACCATTAGTGGCTAACTGCTTTCATAATAGTGCTTCATATGCTCAAGCATCCCAAGTAACACGATCATATCCCATCATATGCACACCATCGCGATCGGCCCGATCCTGGGTTGCTATTTTTACTTACTAATTTATTTTACTTAAAGGAATTTACAATTTTAGTAACTTGATTATTGAAACCAAGTTCTTATAGCATAAAGGCAAAAAGTCTTACTTGACTTGATAAAGTTTGTTTCAGAATTGTGAGATTTTTAAATTGATATTAATCAATTGAAAAACAACCTTATTTTCTGACAACAGCTTGTTAATTATTTCTGTAATTCAGGGGTAACTTTGTCCTACACGTAAAGTGGAAACTTTTTTAGTCCGACACTCTAAACTTTTTTTTTATCTATCGTTAATAGTTACCCGATTCCAGATTTTTCGAAGATAGAAAAAAATGGTTGTTTCGTCAAAACAAAGCTGTTCACAAAAATTTTGCTTGTTATTAATAAAAAAAAGTTTGTTCATGGGACCACGGTCTATATTAATCCGTCCAGGAAAACCTCTGGCATCATTTGGTTCAATACAAAAGTGATGCAGTGCAAAAACTGCCTCGTGAATCGCCTAGTTCTGTATGCAGGTCGTGAGGATAAAACTTTGAGTTTTGTCCCTATATCTGGCGATGAAATTTAGCGGCAGGTATTAATCTTAACAGTTCCTCGAAATATTCCCCATAATAGATGCGATAGAAATTTCAGTGCAAACATACATAGGATGTATGCAACAACTCAACTATGCAACGCCAAAGAATCAAGCTGATTAGAAATAGTCATGTCGTTGACGGTTCGAGTCTCTTTACATTGAATACGATCAAAATGTGTTATATAGTAGCATATCTTCTTATATTTTTATATCATAGTATAGCAAACAATCAGGTGTCTTCGCTGTTGCCGAAATACAACCGCGGTAGTTGATATATATTTGTGTAACTATAAACACAAAAAAAAAGTACTTTGCCATCCCATTAAAAGAAGGTACTGATTTCAGCCCGATTTCCAAGAATCTAGTTTTCATTAGATGACTACGTTTTGAGGTCCTGAGAAGCTTTTCTATTTTTAAGATGACTTTAGTAAGTCGGCATGTATGTATGCGTGAAAGTGCGCGTGTATGTAACACTCTAATAGTTTAACAGTTTTTCAACGGCTTGACCAATCGAAACATGGTTGACGATATTTAATTGGGGCCCTTAAATTTAGAAATTTGAAACTATTCGGCCCAGTGACGACAAAAGTGAAATTAAAAAAAGTCATCTAAGTAATGTTGTTTCAGAATTAATGTAATTGTAATTATTAATGTAATTATAATTAGTGTGTGTTTTGATCGGGTTCCATTAAACTTAGACTTCCTATAAATTTAAAGCGAATCGACTAAACTTAAAAAAAATATTTCTAAAACAGCTTATTTACAATAATTTATAGAATAACATACTGATTGATTTGAAAATCTAATACACTTTTTCCCCGAAAAACTGTATTTATTACCGCCAATTGGATCAAAATCGGTAATTCGTTTAATAGGGATCATAGACAAAAAATGCTGAAAATCGGTTTTTTCGACATAGCTTTAAGATTTTTCAATCAGTCGATTATGTAACAAAAACAACATTTTAAAGCTTAAAAAACGGCGCTGAATGCTGTTCAAAAGATTAATATCAATCATCGTGTAGCTTTTCAAAAATCGTGTCCCTTTTCAACAAACTTTAAATTTCTCTACTCTTTGGGCTCAAAAATATACCTATATTTTTTACTGCTTTAAGCCTGACATACCTCAATTTAGTGGGAAGTTTCAGAGATGGTTCGTGGGGTCAAGCAATTTAAAGTTTTTTTTATATATATATAAAAGGGGATCTTTGCATATTATATGAAATCTTTTCACTCAAAATCCATTATTAGACTTCACCATAAAACTTAGCACTACGTATTATGTATATTTTTATGAAGAATTCTTATTGTTATAACTCGCCACCAGATGGAGCTGCAACCTACCGACTAGACTTCTATACCGTTCAAACGTATACCATGGAAATTGATGTGTATGTACATTTTTATAGAGAAGGTGTGCTGAGATAGCACAATACTGTGGTATTTTTTATTATATAAAAATGAATGTTTTTTATATAAAATCGCTAAACTCAAACACCATTTGACCGATCATCATGGAATTTGGCATATTATAATGTGTATATGTATTCTGTCGTGGAAAAGATTTTTATGCTATGCTCATTGTTGTGGCTCACCACCAAGATGGCGCTGCAGCACGTCATTGTTATTATATAGATACATTGGCAAGACAACGTCTTATACTACTAGACTACGATAAAAGTGGGATAAATTTAGTATTGAGTATTTTATCCAAAATAAATATTTTAAAAACTTTATAATTTATATTATAAATCTGTATTATATTATTTTAAATGCGAAAGTTTGGATATATGGATAGATGAATGTTTGGTACTCAACCATACAAAAACTACTTTAAGGATTTGAATGAAATTTAGCGAATAGATAGATGGTGATCAGAAATAGTACATAGGTTACTTTTTATCCCAGAAAAATCAGTTGTTCCCGAGGAATTCACCAGAAACTTTTATTAGGCAACAAGCTACACCGTGTAGCTAGTGATAACATAAATTAAATACACAGGTCATGCTTTATAAATGTTATACTACCATATCACAAAATATATGTAATTTTTTTGGATAAAAAGTAGTACATCTGTTTCATCTGGATCTACAAAACATGTGTACCTATATATTCTTGGTAACTAAATTAAACTTAATTTCCTTCAGCTTTTACGTGGTAGAGTAATATAGGTCCAAACATACAAACAAATATAATATTAGTAGGATAAATTACACATATTTTTTAGATAAAAGACTAATAACTATATTTTGTGACAGATCTTGTGAATTCATTTGCATTTTAATTTTTAACACAACAACATTTTATTAGGATTAAAATCAATCGATGATTACCATATCGTATACAGTAGCTTAGCGACCTTCATTGAAACTTTTCAAAGGTTCATTGTACTAAAATTGCCATTTTGCCCCGCAAGAAATACTCTAATTTACGTCCTATGGTCCGTTACGGTCGTAAAAAACTCCCGAGTTCCAGTGGGTTAATACGAAGTTGGACCTATTTGGCAGCGCAATGTTTTGTTACGCTCATAAGTTATTTGGGTGAAGAAGCGAGTCCGAAATAGCAGTACGCAGTGCAGCAGCCTGGTGTGATCGCAATGCGTCGGGCACAGCGGCGCCGGCTACTTGGCAAAGCTCTCGGTCAATGTACCCTCCATAAAAGCCTGTACAATCTTGAGCCAAAAACAATTTCACCAAATTTCTTGCCAGCATCCGAGCACGCATGATTTTATGATCTGCCTTTGCTCTTTGGTAGCATTCGTTTATTTTCATCGCAGCCGGATTTCGGCTACTTATCAGATTGTAGTTCATTGAAATTTATTTAATTCTTAAATATGTTTCCTTACTTATCGAAATACGATTTTATTTTCTGATGTGTAAGGTATTTTAAAATCACTTTTATGTATATTCATGTGTTTTATTTCTTGTTTTGTAAATTAAATTTTTTAATTAATTATTAATGTTACACTCTATGTCGATATTCTGCCTTAATGTGTGGTTTTGGATCGAATTTTCGAGAATCTCATGTTGTGGAAAAAACCAAAGTGTTATTAGTATTTTTAATATTCGCATTCTAATTCCCTTTTAGGTTAAACAGAGTGATCCCAAAGATAATGAATACAGCAGTTAAATATAATTCTTTGGTTTGTTTATAGCTGAAACTACTTCTTGCAATAATAAGGACCGACAATTTTACGGGCACACTAACACATCAACACAATTCTTTGATCTGAGATACTGAGATTTAATTAAAATGAATTCAATAACTTTTTCAAATCTGATATTTGACTACAAGATTAGATTACTTGTTTTTTTTCTAAAATTGTTTAAACTTCGGTTTATCCTTGCGTCTGTTTCTCGAAGAGCCTATAAAGCTGTTTCGATCATCAGACGTAACAACCTATTAACGACCCCGTTGTTAAGGTTTCATTGTTAATTAATAAGGATTTAGTCCCCCAGGAAAGAAAGTGATAAATAGTTATAAAAAATATTTAAAAACGTCTCTTTTCTTTCTCTGCTAGCCATTTCAACCTACTTAGCCTAATATTATTTATTTATTGATTGTTACAACATTGCACAATGTTGAATGTTGAAAAAACTTCATATTTTGCCGTATTTTTATTAATTTACGATTACGAAATATAATTAATATAAGTAAAAAAACAATCAGATAATTTTGCAAATAAACCAATAATAATATCAGGAAAGAGTTAATGTCTGTGTTTTATTAAAATCGGTAGTTCCAACTATGATCTAATGAATATTTGTTTTTTTTTTTTTTTTAGTGTAAAGATCTCCTTTTCTCTCTCCGCTTAAGTTTAAGTAACAAGTAAGTAGTGACACACGGATTTGATATGGTTGGACAAATAACACAAATCGATCTAACCCAAAGTAAGTAAATTATTTGCTTGTGTTATGGGTGTTAGTCAACAATACTATTAGAAATACATATATGAATACTGTTATACATATTATAATAAACACCCGAACCCAGAAATACAAACACCTCATCACAAAAATCTTAAAAAAAATGAAAAAAAATCTTTTCTTGGATTTTAATTTGTTGCTAAATTAATTTTTTTAAGTTAATTGACGGACCTTTTTTTATATCATAAGGTAGCAAACAAGCAGATGGGTCTCCTGATAGAAAGAGTCAACCATCGCCTATAGACACCAAGATGCTAATGGTGTGTTGGTATGTTGTGGCGAGGTCAAATGCCACATGCATAAATTTACCGGCTACCTTACCCTCCAAATCGAAACAAGACAGTGACTAGCACTGACGCTATTGCGGCAGGAATAGGTAAGGCAGTGGTACCAGACCCGGGCGAGGCAATGCAGAACTCTACCACCTAGTAGCCACAATGGTAGTGACTAGTATAGCCAATCGGTCGCCTTTTACGACCTGCCTGGCAGAACGGCCGTTGGCCTACGTTACGTTACGTTAGCTTATCGCATATACAATTCTTAATCATCAACTTATCGTTAGAAAAATTATACATAAAGCGGTTATTATAATATTATTTAAAATATTTGTTACAATTTTATAAAAATCTAATATATGTATATTTTAAATGTAATAAGACTTAGGACTCTGCGCGTATTAAAAAAAATGATGTATAAGAATAATATATTTTGTACAGCTGGTTTCAATTTTATTCCTCATAAAATATATGTTCTTAAATTTTAAATTTCGGTAGTTTATGTCCTCGTTGATGCTAAAGCTATTAAATAATAAGTTATGCTTTGATTAAACTTTAAATATCAGTAGTTCAGTTCCTAGTTGATACTAAATCTATAGATTAATATGCTTAATATTTTTTTTAAATTTTAATTATTTATAGAAATTATAAATGCTTGATTTTTAATGAATGTTTTTATGGATATTATACTGTTAAATAGTTATGAGGGTACCTATTGAATTTTTAATGCTAATAGATTTTTCGAAGATAAATAGGAATAACTCAAAAAAAATTATAACTTAAATAGTAGTTTTGAGTGCTTTTACGCGAATATAAAATTGTTACATGCTAAAAACCCAGCGGTCGTGGCAAAATATTTGCTACTTAATTGGATAATTCAGTTACTGGTTTTATTCGGCTTCAACATTGCACATGTATTAAAATAATTCAATCTCTTAAAATAGCTTTTAATATAATTAACCTACAAATAATTTTCACCAATAGACAAATAACGGAGAGCGTAGAGAATATGAGATTCAAATCTGCCACTATTATTCTTTGCGGTATAATTAATATACATACATATATAATAACACATTTACCGCTTGGTGATATTTTTAATGAGACAGGAGGCAATTTGGATTAGCACGCTGCAGTTAGCAAAGAAAACATTCTGAGTAAAAATGAAATAAAAGATAAAAAAGACACCTAGCTATCAGCTTTAAATGTTGTGGAGTTTAGTGGACCTATAGTCAAATTACTCAAGAGCACAGCTTGAAGTCAGGGTCTTGCTCTGCATAATTCTATGTTCACACTACAATGTATAAAGGTGAGAGTCGGATATGCCAGAAAAACAATATGTGGTATAACACTCGCAGACTAGGTTCGTAATACTTAGGAGAGAGAAGCTAGGCCTGTCAGAATGTATCAGGTGTAAAAATCAGAAAAGACATACTCTGATAGTTCAGACATGAAGAAAGAATGGCAGATGAAAGGTTAACAAAACAGATATGCAATGTGATATAGGTACTGAGAAAAACCAAAACTGATGTACATGACCAGATTGATGGAGTGCTGTCCGAAGGTGGTATCAAGAGTCTTCGTAACCGGCCTGCTTATATGAAGAGAGCAATAACTATGGAGGTATCAAGACAAATATGCAAGGATCGTGACACGTAGCACTCGTGTAACGATCTCCATCCTCTGCTTACTCCATCAGGGATTTGGCATGAACATATCTATGTTCTTAAATTTGTCCTAAGAACTTTATAAATAAATCAATTTTAACGATAACATTATAACTTGTTGCCAGGTATGTAGTCTATATTTTCATTATGTTATATTCTTATTCTAAGCGGACTCTAATGAAATAAAATAAAAATAAAAATTGGCAAATAAATTTATTATCACATTTCATAAATAAGTCTTTAAATTAACAATATTTAAAGTACTTAGTCTAAATATAAGTTAATATTCTACAAGCAGATACAGAACTTTTCCAGAACAGGAACATACAAAATTTGACAGATCATCAACTGATTTCTGTTAGCTCCACCTTAGGCCTAACAGAAAACAGTTAATAGCAATTATTATTTACAAAAAAAAACCGAATATTTTCAGATTTGTCTCAACTAAATTCACTACATTGTCAAATAAAACTAAATAAATTAAACTAAACAATGTAAAAGTTTCAGTCGACGTCTTAATATATTCAAAACACAGGTTTTGACACATCTGTCAACTATAATAACTATTCTTGCTAAAATGTAGTATACTTATTTTCAAATACTGATTTTTGTGAGTAAATCATTAGGAAGTTGTTCATGCTTAAACTGTTATGTTTTTAGTTCACTTTCTCTAAAACCCATTTTCCGGAGTAGGGTGTTTCTATCCTTCTAACTTTCGGTCTGAAACCATTTTCGTCAGCGGTGTAGTCGACTCTGTACATGAATCCATCAGGCCCAATGTATTCGTAAAATCCTTGAGATGCAATACCCTCATCAATGGAGTTAGGGTTTTTAAGGACAGCTTGCTCGTTGGCCCGAATTTTGTTTTCAGTCTCGAACCTGTAAAAAAATTAAAACTTTACAATCCAAGAAGCAAGTAACAAATATATTGTAGAAATTAATATTAAAGGAATGAATATTAGATAAATAGATTTAAGCAATATGTCTTAAGAGTAAGATTTAAGAAATAAATTCTTGAAAGCATTAAATTATCTAAATAATTATGTATTTTTAACATATTAGCTAATATATGCCCTCATGTTATAATAATATAGGAAATAATGTAATAGACCCTCAGCCATTCTGCCAGCCAGAGTCACTATCACCGTGACTAATAGTTCTTCAATGTCTCGTCCGGATCTGGTGTTACTGCCTTACCTATTGCTACCGCAATAGCGCCAGTGCATGTCACTCTCGTATTCCTATAGTTAGTTTACTCCAATTTAATATAGTATTAAACATGATTAAGCTAAGCATTGTACAGGAGATACTTTTAATGGTGTTAGTATCTGCCGCAAATGAATATGTAAATTGCTTTGAACTATGATTCAACGATACTAGGACGTGGGATTTATTTCCTATTTCTCTCTGGTAAGGGATCAAGCGTGATGATGCGTATGTATTAATGTATGTATGAAAAGAGAGTAGGCCAAGGTTACTAATGAAAATTTATGTAATGGATTTAGTTCTGAATTTTTTGTAAGTCAAAGTTCATTTTAAATATATTTAATGGTCATTAGAATGAAATCGGAATAGTAATGTTTTAAATTAAATGAGCTTATAGTTCACGTCCTTGACCACATGTTAACAGTAAATCAATTATAATTTATGGCATCGGAAATGGCTGATCTTGAACTTTAAATTGTATCATGATTTTATGTAAGACTTTTAGGAGTATCCAGTTTGTATTTACATTAGTGGAAGCAAATGTTTTAAAACTAATTTAAAAGGAAGCGTAGTAATTTAGGATTCAAAACATAACAGATTTTAATCTCCATTTCCGATTCGATTAAAAAAAAAATAAGGTTGATTAACTAAATATTCATTATTAGGAATTAATAGTTATTGGTAGAGAAATCGTTTCTCAATTTACTAAAAAGCTAAATCTGTAATAATTTTTATTTTTCCTGAATTATTCTCAATCTATTTTTTAAAAACTGATATTTTTAGAGAATTGTAACTAAATTAAATATATATGATACTTACGTAAAATCGTATTTGTCCTCATTGTAATTGTGCTTCTGGTTCAGAATCTTTATTCCGTTATTCCTGTAATAACCCTCCTTGTAGTAAGGTAAATCGTTTTCGGGTGGAGTCAAAACAAACTTGTAAATATCCTTTGACTCCTGTTCGATATATGGGTCGTATTGATGAATATAGGGATTATCCATGTGAATATATGGGTTCGGTATATGGATGTATCTGCCTTCATCCGTGGGGATATATCTGTAAATAAATTTTAGTATTTATTTAATCGATGCAATTCCTTTGGAACATGTGGGACATTAGCTGTTTTGATATAAATTTATATTATTTGTTTGTTTCCAAATATTATCAAAAAGTAAAAACATATATATATTTTAGATTTTGAGTAGGTACAGAATTCATAAAATATTATAGTAGTGTTTGGAATTTCCTCAAATTCGGCTATAATTAGTTTTAACTTTGAACTTAATGTGTTATTGAACCCATTTTTTGTATACATTTATTTTCAGATAAATGATTCTATGGCCTCTTATTTTTAAGAATAAGTAGCATTAGTGATGGCTATTTTATTGATGGCCGATAGTTGGGCTCACTATACAAGTATGTTTGGTATCGTTAATCGTTTCTTGCTTTTGTTGTTTTACAAATATCATGGTAGCTGTATTGGTAAAGTAAGATACTAGGTACTTTAAAATAAGTCTAGATAAAATGAGTTAAAGTTGAGGGAAGTTGAAATATTAATAAAGTTGAGTGGCTGCTTCCTTATAATACAAGTGATTTTTATGTAAATAATATATTGTGTAAATGGAACACAGGTGACAAAATGTAATATATCCGATCGTAGGTGTTATTTACAGTTTATATGTCATCGATTCATTAAATATCACTAAATATCGCGATGACATTTACTTACTTGCCAGTGTTTCCATATCTATACGGATTCCAGGTACCATCTTCGTAGGGTGTGGGTACTCCCACGACTGCCACTATGCACATAGCGATCACGAACTGCAACCAAAATAAAATGTGAGTTAAGTTAGATATCGTGAAAACTTAACAAATTAAGCTGATAAGTAATGTAAAAAATAATATATGATCAAATCAATATCGAACGCTTTATATATCTAACAAATATCTAAGCAAATATCGATGAATAAATTTACAATACGGGTCATTATTATTGTTGGTAATTTTAATTTAAAAAAAATATTATATTATTTAGATTTTGAAGAAAGTCTAAATAATATAATATTAAGCCTTTACAATTAATAAAATTACATGAATTTTTTTAAATATTATTTTAATTTAAAATGTTGCTGAAAAAAGTAATAATTACCATTTGAGTATTCATCCTGAAAGCACTATCAAAAATGTTACGGAAATGAATCACTTCGAAATGCTACAGTTCAGATTAAATCACTCGTTCACTTCAGTGCTCACTATGCGGAAATGATCACTGTCGACCTCGTGTGTACACCTTTGAGTATTTCAAATCACTATGTTGATTTCGAAATCAACGCTTCGCTTTTATACATTTGCAACATCAACTCATCTCTTGCGGGAACTTTAACGCACACACGGACAATATTCGCGACAATCAATCGCTATGCACACAATTGAAACTTATCAAAACACACACGCGTGCGGCCTACGTTTTATTTTGTTTGCTTGTTTAACGTATCTTCCATATGAGGAATCTGTATCGCTTTTGCAGAAGTGATGATAAACAATGTCTAGGAATTTTATGATAAATATATTGATCCGGGTTTTACTGATTTTTTCGTAATTGAGTAACTTATATAACTTCAAGTAAAATTTAACTTAATTATTTTTATTATACTTGACTAAGAGTTGGCCTATTCGACTCAGATCATGAGATCCCAGGTTCGATCCCTAGGCCAGGCAAAAGTGTTATTGAAGTTTTTCGATGCTTTTCTTGGAAATCCTAAATCTCAGTAGCAACTCGAAGTCTGAAGAGTTGTATCTTATGACTTTGGCTCGGATAAGCGCGTTAAGCCGTCGGTCCTGGTTATCACTAGAATTAGTCGTTAATTGTTATTAGCTGGGTGATATGCGAGCTGAGATCACCATTCAACTGCTGAATCGTGATAAACTAAAAAGTCTTTTCTTCCTTGGGCCATTCCATCTATTTCAGTGATTGATTCTGTGTCTCAATTTTATATCAAACAATATCTTCTAAATGAGTTTTTAAGCTTTTAGAAAATCACACTATGCTGAAGACTAGATAAGTGCCTGATTTTTAGATAGGGTGGCTAAACGTATCATGATCGTATTTAATACTAGCTGAGCCGGCGACTTCGTACGCGCGGAAAAACTTGAAAAATAAGAAGCCTAAATTACTCCCTATCACATCAGCTATCTGCCAGTGAAAGTAACGTCAAAATCGGTCCAGCCGTTCCAGAAATTACCCGGAACAAACAGACAGACAGACAGACAGACAGATAGACAAAAATTGTAAAAAATGTTATTATATGTTGTTCTATGTACCGTGTATACATCCATATGCATTCAGTAAAAAGCGGTTATTTTAATATTACATACAGACACTCCAATTTTATTTATTTATATATATATATAGACAAGATGTAAAGGACAGTCTATCGAAAATCAAAATCACAGCTTTGGATAATGGTTTTGAGTTGACAACGGTTGGAAATTTGTGTAGGGTTTTTTGACAATTTTTTTACCTTAATTTTGTAGAATTTGATGTATTGTAATACTCTATAATGCTTTTTCTAAAAAAATATAATAAAATTTAAGGAACTATGCAAAATAAGTAATATGCGCCACATGCCACGCAAAATAAACGGCTGGTTCCGTGGAGTGGAGTTCCGTGGACTCAACGCCTCGGCGTAGTAATATGTGTAGGTACCCCTGCCAATATCTTCTGGAATATGGACGTGATAATTTTTAGTGATATAAATAAGAATGGAAGAATGTTAAAATACCCTTATCTCAGATCAGCGCGAAACTAGCGGTCGCAATTATCACAAGAAACAAGAGATTTTTTTATTTTATAATTTATAAGACAGCAAAGCAGTAGATAATAATAATAATAATAATAATAATAATAATAATTCACGGGACAAATTACACTTACTGATCTAACCCCAAAGTAAGCAAATTATTTGCTTGTGTTATGGACGTTATACGATACTAATACATAGAAATACATATATAAATACTAGAATATATATAATAAACACCCAAACCCGGAAATACAAACATTTATGCTCATCACACAAATGCTTGTCCCCGTCGGGGATCGAACCCGAGCCTCGTCGATTGCGTAGTCAGGGTCTCTAGCCACTCGACCAACGGGGCGGTGATATATATAATAATAATAATAGATGGATCTTCATTTGGAAAAACATCGCCACTATCGTTTATCGATACCAAATATTGTACACTGCAAACCATGTTATGGATGTATGACCTTTAAGTTGCTACCCTTCAAAGTCAAAACATTTTTATTCAAATTATCCTTTACAGGCGCTTTTAATGAGTCAAAATTTCTTTGAGTTACTACCAGGTTGAAAAAAGTGGCCACAAATACTTCTTAGCTTGAACATGAAAGTGACAATCACCGGTGTAATTGAGACAGAAAAAGTAAGATGGTGGCACAAAACCCAGGCAAGGCGTTACAAAATTTAACCACCTGGTAGTTCCAAAGACAGTGATGAATTAGGCAAATTGTTCTCTTATTACAAATATTCTATCTAATTTCTTATTACAAACAGATATTCTATGTTATAAAAAAGCCCAGGCTAATACGGGGAGAGATTTTATCAAGTTGGCATAAGATACACGACAGTGACAAGCACTGATGCTATTGCGGCAGGAAAAGGTAAGGCCGTGGTACCAGACCCGGGCGAGACAATGCAGAACTCTACCACCTAGTAGCCACGACAGTAGCGACTCGCAGCCCAGACTAACACGGGTAAAAATGCGTGAATGAGTCCTTTTTGGGGTTATCCACAAAAATCGAAATGTCCATAGCAACTTGAAATCACATAACTTCCCCCTGCCTCGGACGAGTAGTTAACCTATCAATCCAGAATTTCGCAAAAAAACAAGCAACAACTATCCAGATCAGGGTAAGGTCAGTAAAATGCAACAATGAAAACACCACACATCTTGCCAACTTACACTCCAGTGAATCATGGTGAACCTGAACGTTTATAGTTTTCAGACCATACTCAGTGCTTACAATGACTTATTAGTTACATAAATATATATAACTGTCACTTATAGATTACTAATAATTGACTAAAAAACCAGCTAAGTGCGAGTCAGATTCGTGCACAAAGGATTTCGTACCATTATCTAAAAAAAATGGCAAAAATTACGTTTGCTGTATGCCCCTTAATATTTTCGTTCTTTTTATTTTTAGTATTTGTTGTTATAGCGACAACGGAAATACATAATCATAAATATCACGGTTTACGAAATACAGACTGGTAACAGATAGACAGACGGACAGACAGACAGCGGAGGCTTAGTGATAGGGTTCCGGTTTTACCTTTTACCTAGGGAAACCTAAAAATATACATAGAATGCAATCGTTATCGAAAGAAATTAGTGTGCTTTTACATTTCCGCTACTTTGAAGTGTTGGTGAATCATTATCAGACATTTAATGTTGTTTTTTATGACGAATAAGAAACACACTTAGATTTAATTGAGACATAAACAAATATTGCCATTACTAACTCACTAGCAGAGATTGATTTATTGTGGTAATTATGCAAAAAGGTGTAAGCCGGTCTTATTACTACATCAATAAGAGCAGCTTTTATCTTGTCAATATTTTAATCCGTCGGAAATTGCATTTTTTAACTTCAAGAAATTTGCGGTCCAAATTTCATGTTATTGAATCATTTATACAAATTAGCTTAAGATAACTAGAAAGAACCTCTTAAAGTGTTGATGATGATGGCCCTAATTTTACTTCTATCCGTTAATGACTTAATGGCAACACCGGTACTTTATCAAGATATTACTGACACGATAGAAATAATTTATTATAACTATTAATATTATTGCTAAGTAATCTTTGATTAATGTAAAGCATTTTATAAGTCCGTTTTCCAAATTTCGATTTAGCATTTTATATCATTAATTCAATGTTACTTTTTTCTGTCCTATTTTGAATTCACCCATGGGCGTACATTGAGATCAATAACTTACGAATTGTAGGTAGTTAGTAAGGTTGAATAAGAAACTTTCTGCAATGGAAAAAACATAATTTTACAAGTAGAATTTATATGGAAGAAGTGTAAGAAGTGGTATATGGAAAATGTAGGTAAACCTTTCCTTATACATCTGGTATAATATCTCCGAGTTTGTCCAGCCTCCCTTTAAATAATATATCATTTGCTATTCGCGGCTACTAGTATGATACAGTTTTGATAGGGTTTGGTACCACCACGGTACCACTACTTAATCTATTCCTGCCACAATAGCGCCAAAAATTATCACTGTCATATTCCGATTCTGTGGGTAAAGTAGCCGGTAAAAGGCATGTGGCATTAATATCATACAGTACACAGAAAGCAACGCATCATTAACATCGTTGTTGTCTATAGGCGATGGTTGTCTCTTGCTATCAGGAGAACCAGGTGCTTGTTTGTTGTCTTATGATATGAAATATATCTTTATTATCCTGAAAGCAACATTTATATCTTCGTCTACAGGAGATAGTCATTTAATCAACAGGAGCTGAACACTTGTTGCTATCCTATGCTATAAAAATCTGAGAATCGAACCAGAAAGCTTATTGTCACTGAAAAGGTAAATGTCAATATACTAACATAGCCAGCGTGGTATATTAAAAAAAAAGCTTTGTAACCGGTACACCTACATGTTAAACATACTCTCACTAAATTAAAAATTCTAGCACGATCTTGTAAAGTTTCACATAATTGATCACCTCCGTATTAAATTAAGAAATTACATTCGATCTTTCAAAGTTAATGATTGGGTTTGCCCGAGAAATTTAGCACTCCGCCTCGAGCTAAATTCCTTTTAGTATTTTCACCACATTTTTCAACATTAACTATAGTGTGCAAGAAAATACAATAACTGATCAAGTATGGCTTCTAAAGAATTGTTCGGACTAACTTATCTTGATAGATTTCACCGTTAGCTATCATCGCATTAAAAGATTCACATGTCAGGATCTCAGAATCTGGAGATCTATAATCACAAATTTAATGGATATGTCTTTCATCATTCTTAGTTTGTCAGTGTAACTTGCATTTACACACAGAAATACAGTTAAAATACTTACCGGTGAAATAAAATTATTTCAAGGGTAATTTTTAAATCTTGTCATCTCATTTGGTACTATAAAATCGTACAGCACGGTTTAATTTCTATTTTCCACGTTTTAATATATCAACAAATGTATGACATTTTTGAGTGATAGGAGCCTTCGCTCATATGTGCGGCGACATAGTTCCTTCCCAATGGCGTGTTTATTAGAATTCATGTGGTCTGTGTCTATAATGTCTATAACAGAAATACAACTTCTTGGGAGACTTTTGTTATTAACACAGATATTTTTAAACGTTTATGACTGGGTCTACATAATAAAGGAAATACGTTGAAAAAAGATCTGGCTTACTCATTCTGGAAAGTTCAGTGATGTGATTACAAAAACTCAGATGTTGCGTGTGTGTGTCCATATGATAGTAAGTAGTCAACACAGCCTGTGTTGACTACTTACCATCATATAAGTTTACAACCCATTTGTTTCCTCCTAAAAAAAGTAAGTCGACAGTTTTTTTTTGCTATAAATATTAAAAAAAATACATTTGATCCTTTGAAACTCAATTTAAATTAATTTCAAAATTTCATTCGAATAATGATAATTGATAATCCATTTTGAAATAGGCAATTTAATGTTTTATTAAGCTTTTTACTTTAACATTTTAATTTATTAAGACCTTTCTATATTTTAAAGCGTGGCAAAGAAACAGATGGTTTTCAAATTACGATATAAAACATCGTAGCTTAGACACAAAATCTGCTACTGGAAAATTCACATCTGCCTGACAACTGACAAGGATTATACTCCAAGGCAGAACATGTCTTTACAAACACTTTTATTACGGCCGTAACATCAGGAATAAGTTCTTTGTAAAGAATTTCGAGCTATACCGTAATACTTTTTCTGGAATATTGATGTTCGGTTCATTTTGACTTTTAGGATTACGAAGTAAACTAGGAACCCTTATAGTTTCACTAGGACCGTCCGTCCGCCCGCAGCGTAACACAAAGATCCTTAGTACTAGGAAGCAGTAATTTGACATATTTAAAAAAAAATTAGCGATGGCAATAAAGTGGTACAATAACGTTTAGAAAACTTTTTTTAAAATATTATGACCATTCTTTAAAACTCAAGTGTCACTCCTCTCCCTCTGCCAGCTAAACGGTTGATTTTGGGGGTAGAAAAAATTTCACCGCAGTAGCAAATATAGTGAAAATAAAAACTATCAGGGCCTAGAAGACTTTACAAGTTATTAAGTAATAGTCGACCAACTTATAAAATGTACTTGGAGAAGTTTTTTAGGCGGTGAATCTGTAGTGCGGATATATCCAGTATTTATGTTAAATAGGTTTTTTTTTTTTTTATATATCATAAGATAGCAAACAAGCAGATGGGTCTCCTGATGGAAAGAGTCAACCATCGCCTATAGACACCAAAGATGTTAATGGTGCGTTGCTATCTTGTGGCGAGGTCTAATGCCACATGCATAAGTTTACCGGCTACCTTACCCTCCAAACCGGAACACGACAGCGACAAGCGCTGACGCTATTGCGGCAGGAATAGGTAAGGCGGTGGTACCAGACCCGGGCGAGACAATGCAGAACTCTACCACCTAGTAGCCACGATGGTAGTGACTCGATAGCCAATTGGTCGCCTTTTACGACCTGCCTGGCCGAACGGCAGTTGGCCTATTCTACAAAGGAGGCCGGGACCAACACGGCGGTAATGTTCTTAAATGTTCTTAGCATGAAACAATAAAGGTCCTCTTATTAGCGCACATTATTGTGATGGGAAAATTTGGAACCCTATATTGCGCGAGGCCCGACACGCTTTTTACCAATTTATTTTTTATATCATAAGATAGCAAACAAGAAGATGGGTCTCCTGATGGAAATAGACAACCATCGCCTATAGACACCAAATGTGTTAATGCTGCATTGCCACCGATATTTTGTGGCATTGCTATCCGTGTGGCGAGATCTAATGCCACTTGCATGTCTACCGGCAATTTTACCCTCCAAACCGGAACACGACAGGTAAGGCGGTGGCACCAGGTCCAGGCGAGACAATACAGAACTCTTCCACCTAGCAGCCATGATGTAGTGACTCGCATGGTCAATTGTCGCCTTTTACCAACTGCCTGACAGAACGGCAGATGATCTATTTTTCAAAGGATCCCGTACCAAGACGGGGGAAAGCCTCCCTCGACAAGGTCTACCTCACAAGATATCCGCGTGATGATACTCATTTATTTTATTTTTTAATTTGTTTTATTTATAAGTTACAGTTATCTCAAGAAATATTTTTAAAGTCTGTTATTAATATGGCTTACAGAGAAAATGCCACTAATTAAGAACACGCAATGTATGTACTTGTACGGGCAATTAAACGAATTTCTGTTTTTAAAAAGAGACATTAACATTTGCTACCATTTTGATAATAAAAATTAAAAATTTGTAAAACTTATAGAATTTCTTCCTCATTTATCCCATGTTAGACCCCTTGACAAATTGAAAAAAGTTTGAAAATTTTATAGAATTCCCTAGCTACGTAATTTATGGACCCATTTGATTAGTATTAATATTTTAAAAAAAAACAGTGCCTCAATATTAACCTTTGTGGTTTTCTGGATGTTCTTTGTAATTCAAATTTGTGTAATAATTAACAAGTTCAAATAATAAATAAATAAAAATAAATAGAATAGAAAAAATAAATAAATCGGCTACTTTCCTAGCAACAGTTTGCAATCGGCGACGGGTTTACTTGGATCTGTCTTAATAGCATATTCTTCTCATTGACGTGTTCCGGTTTGGAGGGTAAGGTAAGATAATATTAGATGATATACCACCATGTGTCACTGGTGACAACGTTTAGCCATTACTGGCAACCTTACTCTTCAAACCGGAACATGACAGTAGTAATTAGTAGCGCTATTGGGGCAGGAATAATCAAGGTGGTGGTAAAAAACTCTCAGACAGGTGTTGCAGCAAACCTAACATCAAAGTATTTGTGGAAATTGAATAATTGTGTGTGATGATTATGTATTATAAATTATGATACTAGCTGTAACCCGCGGCTTCGCTCGCGCACATTTACTTTAGAACTTATTTAACCTTTCTTTAAAGCTACTATCTGTTTTTACCCCCCCTAGCGATCGAATTTTGAAAAAGCTTAAACACGTAATTCATTATTTTATTTGAACTCAACAGTCCAGGGAATAAAAAGTTTCATACAAAATTTTATCCCCTATTTCACCCTCTTCGGGGTTGAATTTTGAAAAATCCTTCCTCAGTGGATGTCTATATCATAAGAGAAATACGTGTGTGAAATTTCACATTTCTAGCCCCAAGGGTTTGGCCTGTGCGTTGATACATCAGTCAGTCATTTTTGCCTTTTATATATATAATAAATGATTTATATGTATAATGTTTACTGTATCATTTAATTTAAAAAAATTGTTATGATGTGAATCGATCAAAAATTTTAACTTCCTCATCGTTTATTATTAAATTTATACATTGTGATGAGCCTTAGCTTATAAAATTTCCTTAAAATGAGTCAATTTTTTACCGTTAATTCCATCGTAATTTTAACAAAATTGCCAATTGCTAATTTTCATACACCATAAAATGTAATTCTCAAAATTTAACGAAAAATTCTTTGAAAAGCAAATGCTTGAATTAAATTTATTCAAAATGATTCAAGATTTAATACATAAAATGAACCGCATATTATCATAAAAATTTATTTATAGTTGATGTGTTTGTATGCGAATTTTTGATATACTTAATCTTAGTTGGCGACATGAATATTTAGTTATATCCTTATATTTGTCACAAACATATTTCCAATAACACAAATACGAGGAACTTCAAGGCAATTTCCACTTCAAAAGAGGATAAGCGTGACGCAGTTTAGAATTTACCTCAAAGTAACCGATTCTTCCTAATAAATTTTAATCATTACAATTATAACTATATTATATTCAGAGAATAAAATATCAATTCCATAACGCAAACGTTAATGAGAAGTCTGCTTGGAAATTATGCATCAATGACTAATTAAAATTTTATTCCCAGAAGTGCTAAAGTTGAACATGTTTTCAGTTAAGATAAGTAGGTAAATGAAAGTATTTGTAAGAAAGTAAAATTATTTGTTGATATTATTTTGTAAAAGTCCTCTGCTAAAATAAAGAAAAATTGCAAACTCAGTTTCAAAACCCACCAAAAACAAACTAAATAAAATTTTTTGTTAGAAACATATTATCTAGTATTTTTAAGTATTAAAAACATGGAATGTTTTAATGCCATCTTTTATTTTGTTTGATAGGATAGCAAATAATTATCTTGTATAATTGTTTGCTATAACATTTATCTTACCGACTATCTTAGCCTTTACACTCAACACCATAGCTACAAGCACCGACGCTATTGCATAAGTCAGAACTTTAGTAGTCATAATGGTAATGATATGTATTAAATTTTAAATTTAATATAAATCACTACTGTAATTTGCCTATAATATATATATATATATATATATATATATATATATATATATATATATATATATATATATATATATATATATATATATATATATATGACCCGGCAAACGTTGTTTTGCCATTCCTATAAATTATTTAATTAAAAAATAACGGTTGGTGATATAAAGGTAAAAATTTAGAGTTGTATGTATTTGTATATATGTATAAAAAAAGAGTTCATAAAATAAAAAAAATATTTTTAGGGGTGGACAACCCCTATCATTTAAGGCTATGAAAAATAGATAGTAGCCGATTCTCAGACCTACTAAATATGCATAAAAAATTTCATCAAAATCGGTCAAGCCGTTGCGTAGGAGTATAGTAACTAACATTGTGACACGAAAATTTTATACATAAGATAATTTTTTATACATTATAATATGACATTTGTCTGTACTATCATTACTATTTCAGATACTTTGAACTTTACACTTTTACTACATTAATATTAGGTGTGACATTAATATCTTTTAAAATTGAAAACATGTCATAATGTTATATTTCAATTTTAAAATATACAATATAAAATATAAAGTTCTAGTGTTTGAATCATAAGCAACCAGAACAGATGTAAGAGTTGTCAAATGATGATGTAGTGCTGGAACAAGAATATGAGGTTGTATATTTTGGATGTGCTTTTAGCAGGGATTTAAGGTACACCACGAAAAAAGAGTGTGTGCAAAGAACAGAGGGAATGAAGCGTTAGGGAGATTACTTAATAGCACAATTTTACGTCAGGGTTCCCGTCTAGCCCTGCATAATTATGTGCTTATCCCAACGCTATTGTATGGAAGTGAGAGTTGGATATATCAGAAAGGGCATGAAAGTAGAATCAACGCGGTCGAGATGAGATCGTTACGAAAAATATGTAGTGTAACACTCGTGGATGGGTTCGTAATGTGGAATAAGAAACAGTGGTTAGGCTTGAAATTAAGTGTCGCTGTAAAGATGAGAAAAGACATGCTCCGTCGGTTCGGATAGAAAGGTTAACAAAACATATAGATATACAATGCGAATGTAGAAAGATGTAGGTACCGGGGAAGATCAAGACAGACATACGATGATCAGATTGATCGAGTACTGTCCGTAGGTGGTGTCAAGAGTCTTCGCAACAAACCGGCTTGTGTGTATAAAGAGAGTGATGAATGTGGAGGTAGCGAGACGAGCCTGCAAGGATCGTGATTTATAGCACTCGGCTCTCTCTGCCTACCCCGTAAAAGATCTGGCGTGAAGATGTGTATGTAGAATAAAATAAGTATGATTACATACAAGTTAATTTAATATTGATTAGTATTGTTACTTGATATAAATGTCATTACGCCGGTTTCCTTATTTAGTAGACAGAGAGAGAAGGAGGGATTCAAAATTTACCGATTTGTAGGCTGGAGAAATGGGTCGTGATCCCAATCGCCGTATTTTACTGACTTGATAACGATTGAGAATTTCAGTTAAAACGGTTGTTTCTTGCAATAACCAAGGTCGTAAGCTGTGTGTGCGCATCTGTGACAAGGCGGTGTTAACGCACCATCGCCAGTCTCCAAGCTGATAAAAAACTTCGATACCAGGGAAACCCGAAATAAAACCGTGATAACAATTTTGTTTGAAGCGGAAATCAAACCCAAAATCTCGTAACCTAAATCGAATAGGCAAAATACCTAAAAACTATTATTTTAGTCAGGATAATTAATTTCAATTAATGAACAAAGAAATTCCATTTTCACACGAATAACGGGGATTCCAAATGTGAAATTATTTTTCTTTAGAAATACATCGGAAATTCAAAGGTCACAATATACTAAGATAAAAATATCAAGAATTAATTTATCTTTTGCTAAACATATGATAGCGATAAAAAAATTGACGTTCAACTAAATACGTACACATGATAAACGACTTTGACCCTTACATTTTATCAATATCATCACCGAATTGGCCGTTGTACTTTTACCAAGAGGTCATGAGCATTACTCACTAAACTAGCACATTGTGAATAGCGTCTAATTCAAATTTAACACATTAGAGTAATTTGACATGAATGTGAGATAAGTGTTAACTTCTTTTGATTGGCATAAAAATACGGATTAAGGAGTAAACAGTTTTGGATTATTAAGGTACAGTCATAAAAGTATTTTGTTAGCTTTAAAAAAATACCATTACCCAGATGATCAAGGAAATCTTAAGGAAAATTTAAATGTGCCTATAAATACGATGATTATTTTATTAGTAAATGTTGTGATTTTTATTAAATGATCATTGTTATGATATTGTTTTTATATCGTAGGATAGTAACCTAGCATATAACAGCTCCCTAATGAACAAAGTTTACAATTTTTTTATTATCATAGGATCGGATAGGATCGGATAGAATCAAGCAAATAGCTCATGCTGAAAAATCTTTTTTTTTTTTATTATCATAGGATCGGATAGGATCGGATTGAATCAAGCAAATAGCTCTCATGCTGAAAAAACGACCATCGTCTATATATACATATATACCCCAAAAAGACAATGCGAAACTTTAGAACTGAGTAGACGAGATGATAGTGTAATATAATAAAAATTAGCCAATTTTTCTTTTATAATCTGCCTGGAAGAATTGACATTCTTCCAGGCAGATTATAAAAGAAAAAATATTCTATTTTTCTTTATATTATTATAGTATTAATGATTCAAAACCATGTTACAATTCAATAATTTGCAATAGATATGTTTAAATGTAAGATAATGGTAAGGATAAAGGGGCCCTCCATTCTAACCACTATCATGATGGATAGGTTTTCTTCAATATATAATCATAATATAATATATGCTTCTTGGCTAATCTGCAATATAACAAAAATACAACATAAATTTGAAATATTTTTAATCCGTTTATTATTAAAATCAACACATTTTTCAAAGTGACTGTATTGTTTTGTATATTCTTTTCCAAATATGTTTACCTGTTCAAGTTTGGATGCTATTGTTAAGCCTATCACAATAATGAGTTTAATATATAACTGTATGAAAACCGTTATAATCTAGACATATTTGGGACTTGAGGTTAATTGATTACTTCCCGATCTTAATATTGAAATGTATTAAGCAAAATTAAACAAATTAATTTCAATATTTGAAGTAACGTAGATTGAAAGTATTATAATTAGGATCTCAAATTAAGAAAATTTAGTATTTTCATCTGCATATTTATAAATCTGTAAGAAAAATATGTTTATCACCGATAATATTAGTAGGACGCGAGTTAGTAAAAATCAACAGATTCGTCATACGTTTGATCCATTCGTCGTGGTACTTTAATACAAACACTATACTTGAAACAATTGTTATTTAAAAAAAAATAATTTCGTACAATTGTACTGTGAGACCTTTTTATTTCATTTAATGTTTTAGCTTAAATAGTCGAACTTGAAAGTCTTAAATGTTTAAATTGAATATATTTTTGAATATCTACAAAAAGACGTTTTTTTATTTACAAAAAAATTTTCAGACGGTGTAATAAATTTGCAAATTAAATTAAAAATAAATTTTAATGTAATAATGCTTCCTTCCTGAAATATCTTTCCTTCCGGAAAAGTATTTCTGAACGTTCATCTAAACGGTTATTATTAAAATTTCCGCGATATAACTCTAGATTTTATAAGTCTTCTTTTTCTGTCCAAGCGATTAAACTCAGGAACTTTTTACCGGTAGATACTCGTATAACTTGTAAAGTAAGCAAAGAGTAAAATTAGCTTTAAATAGATGGTCCATGATTTTTATTTCAAATCATGTAGTTCCTAAGCAAGATAAATATTCGCTGCAGTGTGTAAAATAATGTTCATTTTTCTCTAATTATTTTAATGTTAATTTAGCTTTGTGAAGTCTTTGTCGTGTAATTTATATATTTGAAAGCTGTACCTTGTCCTTGTCGTGTTTTTAATTATTTGTAATGGGGTTGTCTGGAAGAAATCGCTTGTGCTTAAGACCGCCTTTTGTATCAGATTGTTTAGTTTTATTACTACTTAAATTCTCATGTTGTACAATAAAGAATAATATTATTATTAATATTAATCCATAATATATTAATAAGTAAAGTAAAAAAATGGTCGTAAAAAGTACGACAATTACGTAAACGGAAGAGTATGAAATTTGGCACAGTTAAACTTTACATTGTAAAAAGTGCAGAAAGCTAATATTTTTTTACTCGTATTATATGCATTAGAAACATATTAAATTAATAAAAATAAACATTCCACACACTACATTCATTTGACACGCCATATCTAATATACATACATTTATATATTTTATAGAGATTTTATACAAACATCTATATTTATAGCTAAAGTATATTGTCAAAAGATAAAAGATTCATTGTTTAGTCTATGGTCGAACGGAGTCATAACATTATAGTCGAATTTCGTCCAGAGGTTTAGGTAGTTAGCTTTATAGTTAAACATATAATAAATCAATAAAATATTTAACTTTTTATATCAGCAAAGATGTATTTATTTATTGCAAGCCATTGGGAGAAAAAATATGCTAATAATTAAGATCCCTTACAATTTCAAAACAAATAGTCAGATAGTTTTTGTAAAAAAATGAGTTGGTAAGCTTGTCTCGTAATCTAGAGTTAGTTTATTTGGTCCAGACTATGAGGTGCTAGGTGCAAACCGGGTCATGGAATATGATGGTAATGTGTTACCACCTACGTGATTATGTTAGTTATTCCAAGAAATGTATATAGTGATAAACATTGTGAAAACACTGATCACCACACGTTTTCATTTTTCCAAAAAACACAGAACATAAATATAAAAATTATATTTATGTTCTGTGTTTTTCACAGAGGTATATTTATGTTCACACGAGGTCCCGGGTTCGATTCCCGGGTCGGGCACATAAAAAAAGGGTTTTTTCAGTTTTTTGAGAAACACATGCCCGGGATTGGAAAGTGCCCGGTTGGCGATAGGCTTGCCACCTGTCACATTGTGGGACTAAGTATCTTCGGCTAATCGTGGGTGCACTTGTTGTACCTCTGCCTACCCTTTCGGGGATATGGGCGTGAAGATACTTTTTTTTAGCTTTTGAAACCAAATCAAAAAAGAACTGTATCTTTATTTAAGAAAATTAATTATCGCGTCATGACTCGTGTAAAGACTACTTTACGAGTAAATTAAAGGACTATAAAAATATATTTACTTAAAGCGCCGCTATTTTTCATTCGACTTTTGTCACCGACATCCGGTGTTAGCAAATTGATATTAAGGAGGAATTAATGTATATTTAATTAAAACACAAAGAACGTTTGGAATTGTTTAGAATGTTTTGACAGCTCAATTTTATTATTTCCCTCTTCTCAAACTTTCTTATAAGATCAGTTAGGTTTAGATGTTAATTGCCAATTACTATAAACAATGATAAATAAATCTGTAGCTTTTTAGTTTAAAAACATATAGCCCCATTTTAGTAAATATTTATAGTTTTAAGTCTGTAGTGTGTTATAATAAAGGCAACATTTGTGTTAATAGAGACATATTGATTTTAAAATTTTTATATTTAATATAATATTGATATAACGTGACATATAGAGATATACTCTGCTCATGGGCCAATTTAATAAACAATCAATTTATTTATATAAATATCAAGATTATTAGCTAATTATAGATGTATAGTTAAAATAAATGGCAGATGTATCAACAACTAAATGTGCATTTTTTAAATAACAATTTATTAAATCACTTTTATTCTTTGATTTTCTTTGATCGGTTTGATGTATTTTAATTATTGATAGATATCTAATCCTTAAATAAGCGCCAATGGACAAAATCAGAATAATGTTTTTCACAACGAAATTTTGAAAAAAAAAACTTTTGATCACGTAGCTTAATTTGTGATAACTGTAGAGTTAACTAATTATTGTAAACACAATAAATGCCAATGGTCAATTTCCGCAAAACAATTATTTCTTATCAAACAAATGCTTTTGAATGTATGAGCTACTGGAATTAATATGACTGATAACCTCTAATATGAGTAACCTTTGTACAACATTGTGTATTTCCCATTATATATTCATTTCGTGTAAATTATTTTGAATTAAACTGCAATAGTACTAAGAATCGATAACAATTTATTATTACACCGAATTTTGAGTCATAACAATCAAAATAACCTCAAAATATACCTACATCCGTCTTTGCGAGGCAAACATTAACGAGAAAATTCAAAGAAAGGTGAATCAATCGATAGAAATTCAATAATCTGTATCTTTTTTTGTACCCAGTAGCCTTTGAGTATCCATGTACCTACTTAGTATAATTGTAAAATATTTTTTATTCTTGTATTTATTGGTGCGCAATATAGTGTATTCTTTCATTCATTCATTTTTTTCTTGTATTTATTGGTGCGCAATAAAGTGTACTCATTCATTCATTTTTTTCTTGTATTTATTAGTGCGCAATAAAGTGTATTCATTCATTTTTTTAAAAGACCTGCACAGAGACATTTTCGCAGGACACTTGAAGTTAAGTGATGGGTATTGTAATATTTTTGCGAAGTCGCCTGCTTTTAAAACGGGTATTGATCTGTCTTTTAATGTAGAGGTTAGCCTAATTAACTCAGGTCAAAGGGTCCCGGATTCGATTCTTAGATCAGACAAAAAGAAAATCCAAAATTACAGTAGCAGTTTGGAGTCTGGCGTGGGTTTTGTAACCATCCCCGTGCCAAGGATGTATACGTAAATCTGTCAGTCCGGGTAATTGCTAAAAATAATCGATAATAATTGTTATTGAGTTGGTAAAATGTAGCAATCATTATTCGTCCGCCATCTGAGAAATCTTGATGGATTTCTAGTTTGAAAAGTACAATTGTTTTTAAATTTAGCTGAAATAAATTTGAAAAATTCTTCAAAACACTTTCTTTTATAAAAGTAATATAGCATTAAACACATACAGAACCTACGTTTCTGGATAGTCTGAGACATTTTAGGTCATTTATGATCTTGTACCCATTTATAAAATTCATTTTTTATATCATAAGATAGCAAACAAGCAGATGGGTCTTCTAATAGAAAGAGATAACCATCGCCTACAGACAACAAAGATGTTAATGGTGCGTTGCTATCTTGTAACGGAGTCTAATTTCACATGCATAAATTTACCGGCTACCTTACCCTCCAAATCAGAACACAACAGTGACTAGCACTGACGTATTGCGGCTGGAATAGGTAAGGCGGTGGTACCAGACTCGGGCGAGACAATGCAGAACTCTAACACATAGAAGCCACGGTGGTAGTGACTCGCACAGCCAATTGGTCGCATTTTACGATCTGCCTGGTAAAACAGCAGTTGGCCTATTCTTCAAAGGAATCCGGAACCAACACGGTATATTAAATCACATAAATATGAACATTAGCATCTCTTGTCCAATTAGTGCTTGACTCTCTTCAACTATTAGATCGCATTCTTCTTATTTATCACTATCTCTCTAGACTCTAGTATTCCGTGACGATAGTTAACGATCATTGCAACTGTTAATAAAAATATAACAAAAAGAGAATATTGCTTAATATCATGGTAAACCTCAACGAAACCAGGGTAGTAATGTTCAAAAATTATGGATACCGTGCTGACAAAGGCGTGCGCCTTGATTTACCATGCTGAGACGGTAATTTACGATTTTAAGATTAATTATAATAAATGTGTTTTAAAACTATCAAATACGTTAATACGAGTTTTTTTTTCTTGACGTATGTTATTTATTCCAAAATTGTATTATAAATAAAATAATGACATTTTTACTTCAGAAAGATGCTTGATTTCGATTAAGCGAGAGTAGAAAACAACCTACACGCTTTGCGTTAAGGCGTGTAATATATAAATCTACACAAATAAATATAATTGGAGTGTCCATTTGTAAAAATAGACTGTTTTTACTAAATGCATATTTATGTAAACACGCTACATATACAAAAACAACATTTTTTACAATTTTCGTCTATCTGTCTGGATGCCTGTCTGTTTGTTTGTTCCGGCTACTCTCTAAAACAGCTGGACAGTTTTGACGGAATTTTCATTGGCAGATAGCTGATATCATAATAAGTAATTTAGGCTACTTTTATTTTTGAAATATTTCCACGCTGACAAAGTCGCAAGTACAGCTAGTACTAAATATAAAATCTAAGTCAATTAATCAAATATTACACTTCTCTCGTTAAGCGTAATAAAAAAGTTATCTCTCTTCATGTACACTAACATTATAACGAAGATTTTTTTAATGTTGATTTTGTATATGGAAATCAACATTATGCCAGAGTAACAAAGGCTACTTTTTTACCCGATTAAGTAAAAGGACTAAGAAAAAAACAAAAGAAAATAAAGTTTTGGCTCACACGACCGAAGTTATGGGATACAAAAGTTACAAATTAAGACGAACACATCAAGATTTATGTATTTGCGCGTAAAACTGTACAATAAACGGATTTCCAAAGTACGAGTATAAGCACTGTTATTAGGGACGCCACAGAATTAAGACACGTAACGGTATCTTCACACCAGGTTAACTGTCGGGAACGTTTAACAAAATACCAGATACCGATATTACAGGCAATGCATCGTATACATTATCGAAAGAATAACGAAGTATCGATACAAAATTACGCAAAAATTTGATCGTTTCCAATATCGTAAAATTACCGTGCGTCGTGTAAACGAAGGCAATCATTTAACGTAACCTAATTTTTTGCATATTTTAGGTACCGCAATTTCACTTAAATCCCTTTCCACACTAACAAAATGTTATTTATGGCTATAACTAATCGATTATCCAAATTAGCTGCTTCGGATTATTGATTTATATTTTTTTATTACTTAATCCTACGGATATTGAGCTTTTATCGTTTTACGAGAAAATCGGATTTGGAAGTTCAATTTTTAACCATCTTCCTAAAAAGAAGAAAGTTTTCAATTCAGCTGTATTTTTAGGGTTCCCTAACTCATAAGGAAAAAACGGATCCACTATAGAATGATTTCGTTGCTCGTCTGTCCGTCTGTCCATCTGCCAATACCCTTTTACTCAGGAATGCTTATAGGTATCAAGTTGTAATTTATACCAAATACTCGGGTCTATAATTTCTCCCAGCTGTGAAAAAACTTGTAAGTTAACGCGATCAAAAGATATGACTACTTAAAAAAAAAGTATCTTCACGCCCGTATCCTCGAAGCGGTAGGCAGAGGTACTTACAACAAGTGCACCCACGATTAGCCGAAGATACTTGGTCCCACAAATGTGGGCAAGCCTATATAACCAGGCACTTTCCAATCCCGGGCAACTTTGTGTTTCTCAGAAAACTGAAAAAACACCTTTTTATGTGATCGACCAGAGAATCGAACCCGGGACCTCATGTGGTCAACGCCAACGCTGGACCACTAGACCACAGAGGCGACATGACTACTTATGTTGCATATTTTGCGATTTATTATGATTTCAAAAGGGAATTAAAACTTATAAGGTATTTTCTTATAATTATGAAATTTAGCAAAAAGCAGTTTTTTTACAACACATATAAAGGTGAAAATTAGAAAACCGTAAATTTTTAGTTACATGATAGAAAAATATGCGATCAAAAATATGACCATAAAGGTCATTGCATATTTTGCAATCTCACGACGGAATCGGAATCTTTTTTTTTATAGATTCAGGCGTTACTTTGCGGAAATTCATTGTTCAGACGAAGAAAATTAGTTATTTTGCAATTTTCCACGAACTTTAAGTGTACCTTTGTGATGTTACTGAAAAGGAAAATATATAAAAGCGGTGTAAGAAATGGAACAAACTTACCGTAGGTCTGAAAATAATGAAAACCCCGGCGGTGTGGTATAAAGTGTGGTGGACGAGGGTGGATAACTGTGCCGCTGGGGTCTTCATTATTTTCAGACCTACGGTAAGTTGTTTCATTTCTTACACCGCTTTTAGATGTTTTACTTTTCAGTAACATCGCAAAGGTACACTTAAAGTTCGCGGAAAATTGCAAAATAACTAGTTTTCTTCGTCTGAATCGAAATCTTTATGTTACTTCCCGTTGACCTAGAATGTGTAGTAAGGTTACCTAAAAGCTTATAAGGGACCCTCGGTATGCGAGTTCTATTCGCACTTCACCGGTTTTTTTACGTCTTTGCCTCAGAACTCGCATTTATTAACCGATTTACGAAGGAAATTGTTTTTTCTTGAGATGGTATACTTTCCATTTCGTCTCATATTTGGTGAAGATCTTATCTAGGTACCAGAGTTAGAGGAGAATAAAAGTCGTTTTTTGCATTTTTTGTATCATAAGAAAGAAAACAAGCAGAAGCCTCTCCTGACGGTGAGAGACAACCATCGCCTATAGACACCAAAGATGTTAATGGTCTGTTGATATGTTGCTATCTTTGTGGCGGGATCTTAATACCGCATGGATTTGCATAATGCAATGCATTTTTACTAAATTTAAAGCAAGTATATTTGCTTTTTTTTGATACATATATCTATTATCTAACTGTACCCTGCAGAATGCTTTATTACAGAGTTTTTGATAAATCCCACGATAACAAAATACATTTGACATATATTCTATTCCAGGTCTATTTGCGTAAAGATAATCTTTACGCAAATCAGTCCTAGCAGTATGATTGAGTAACAAACATCCAAATATAAATTTTACATTTATAATATGTATTAGTTTAAACAGATATATTTTTTTTATGTTAGGTAGTTTAGTATGATGACGATCTTCTCATCTGATGTACAATGAAGATTAGGTCTAGTACTAAGCAAAAAACTTGTTTGCATTACTGTAAAGATGTTACTTTCAGTTTCAATATTTAAAAGCATGATAAACAGCGAAGCGCATCTTTTACATCGATTGACGGAAATGTCACTAAGAAAGGACGGTATTCTGCCGTACGTCATGCATCGCAGATGAGAACCGAGGCATCATTAGGCTATGTAGTTTCTGTGCACAGACGCCGAAATTATTCCGAAAGTGAAAGGCTTGTATATCTATAATAATGATAATTTTGAATTGCAAAATTAATAATTACTGGTATTCCTGAGGTGACAATAATACTTTACCAAAAATTAGGCAGCTACCTCTCAGAACATAAAATTTAATCCAATTATGATGAAATCTCGAAATTAAAGCTTAGTTCGCAATTATGTTTTGTAAGTAAATTTAAATTTATTATTTTTAGGTACAAGTTATTAATAATTTTAGGTACACATTCAAAAAAATAGAATGCATTGTCAATTAACTCTTTTTCAAACGGAAAATATAAAACTGCTTCTTACATGCATTAAATACTACAAGTGTATTGTCTCAGTCGGAGATCACTTGTAAAGCAAGATTTAATCGACTTTCTGTAAGGATAATGTTGGTGTGATTTGTCTGCAGTACCAAAGAAGTACTTTTTCATAACAGTTCCATCAAGAGTAATGTTATAAAAAATGACAACTAAAATACGCCACAATTAATACTAAAAGAACCGGTAAGCGGGCATTGATGAGATCTTGGATTGATCTTTCTGTATGAACATCCACTACGGAACACTGTATGGAAAATAACTGTATGCCAAAACCTGTAAAAGCTTAAGATTTCAAGGGAAAAATCCAATGTTTGACCAGCAACGCAGTTAGCGTAACGTGTACTAGAAAATTTCTAAGATAGAGGTTTTGGAGAAAAATAGATAATATGTTAGTAATCTCTTTTCCAAGCTAAGTTTTTTTATGGTAGCTACATGTGAACTTAATAATATGAGCTTACTCTAAACTGTTAGAACGCTTGAGTCTATTAAAAATACAAACAAAAAATATGTAAAAACTAGTATTTTTAGATCACTACTGTTTGTTACTGTTCACTAATCAAATTGTGTTCACTAATCACTACTGTATTGTACTGTTAACTAATCAAATTTCCAATATTTACATAGAAACTTCTGTTCTTTCCCTTCAAAATGCCAGCTCAAAGGAGTAGATATCTCAAAAATAAAAATAAAAACGGATTGAAATTATTTTATGTTTTATTTTGGATATGTGGAAACGAGCGCTCATAAAAATTAAATTCGTGTAAAATTTGTTATTTTTTGAAAATCCTTTAAAAGTACAATGAAATCTAAAATGAGTCGGTAACGAGTTTATTTTTATTTTTAGACAATTTTATGTGGAATGACTCATAATCCTTGTTGGTTTCTTCTGAATTATACCATTTAAGACAGTGTCCGTGATACAATTTAAATTTCAGAAAAAATAATAATTTATAGTAAAACTAGCTGTTGCCAGCGGCTTCGTCCGCGCGGACTTCGTTTACTCCGCACAGCTCCTCCCCCCAGCTACCAGTAGGTGATAGCGTGATAATATGTAGCCTATATTGTAACCCGACCTGTTAGTAATATTTATGCAAAATTTGAAGTAAATACATGCAGTACTTTTTGAGTTTACCCCGGATATACATACAGACAAAAAGATAAACAGACAAACAGACAAAAATTCTAAAAACCATATTTTTGGCTTCGATATCAATTGTAGATCATACCCCAAGTATTCTTTTAAAAAAATATTCAATGTACAGTTTTGACTTTCCTACGATTTTATTATATGTATTACCTATACATATAATAAAATAAATAACCGTCTATCAACACGCATTGGATTCTAGGCGAACATTTTATGAACATTCATCATTCTCCTTTCTGACGTTATAAGTTAAAATTGTAAGCCATTTTGCTAATATCAGGTACTTTAACTTTCATAGCCATAATTCAATTTATTTGACCCGGGATTGTGACCATAAAAACGCTATGCGTAGGCACCAGAAACAAGAGGTAGTTTACGATTCTGTAAATGAAATAAGGTAGTTTAGCCGACCATCGTTTGTGACTACAGAAAACCAACACTTATTGAGTACTATGTGTTATAATAATTATATAGGTTTTAGCTAAGTGGTAATCACTGAACTAATATTCGACAAACATATACTTGGCTTTATTAGGAGTCAAATGTAAGCTTAAGCTCAGTATGCGAAATCCAGTTCTACGCAAAACATTTAAATTTATAAAAAATCAAAAGATCTCTTATATAACTTGAAAACGCATCACGAGTGGGTGAGATTAGCCTTGGCCTTAAAAATCATAGCTAGACCAACTTCTTACGAGAAGTATTTTTCAATATCGAGTCGCAAAGATCGCTTATCTAATATATAAATTCCGAAATATTTAGAACACGTTTCCTTTAGTTTTGCCAAAAATATAAAGAAATTTGAATATTTCTAAAATTTTGAAATAATGTTATTCAAAATTTGTACCCTTTTACCCGAATTTGTATACCGTTATGACACGACTATCAATATCGGGCTACGGCGAAGATTCGCGCTAGCATGATATAGCATATGTATGTATCTATCGTGCAACTGCATCACGAAGGAAGAAATACTAGGTTTACTGTGATTGCTCATAAAAGAAGGAAAAAGGCTGTGTTTAATATTAAATGACCGACTCGTACATAGCTAATTCTTTTCATTATATCTTAAATTAAGAATGCTGTATGTTTTTATTTCACACTAAATATTTCATACAGTACAGCCAGTATTTTTATCAATAAATAACTCAGTATCGAATCGGTCCGTACTAACCGTAACGTACTAATCACACGGTTCCCGCAACGCAACTGAATGCGGAAAGGGGCTCCATAGTAGTAAAAGGGCGCGCGCGCCGGCGGGATTCTATTTTGTTGCGGTTGAGTTGCGGTGACCGTGCGGTTGACTAAACGCGCGGTTAAGTCTAAACGATTACATAAACCTTTATAAATAGGTTCCCACCGTATCTGAACAAGCGCTAAGTTGAAATTCTCTTAAAAATAACGTAACCTGTATTGTTTCCGCGTTCACCGTGGTTTAGTTAATGGATCTTCCATTTAACGACGGTGATATCTGCACATGACGCATGCCTATGGTAGGCATGCATCATGTGCAGATATCACTATCGTAGGTAAATACCTAGGTAAATAAACCTCTAATATTAACCACTTTTTTCTAATAGGAAACGACAAGAAATTTCTGAAATACATTTAAAAATATTAAAAGATGCCGGACTTTTTAGAAATGAATAAGTTATCATAATCACTAAATTTCATTACTTGTATTTGTTTAGAAAAAAAACAACTGACTCATCTAATAAGTCGGGTCGGGCAAAAATACCCTGATGTATGCATTTTTATAACATATCGGACATAAGAATATTATATAATTGATGTCACCAAAATGTGGTATTTCAATGTGAAATAAGACAATTAAGCATAAGTAAACGTAAAATACTTTTTATTATAAATACAAAATATATATACAGATCTCTCTGTATAGAGAGACCCATATCTCCAAAGAATCAAAACAACCAATTTGAGCCCGATCGTTAAAAATATGAGTTGCTCTAAATTGACTGCAATCAGAAGGACGAAGTTTTCATCGGAGAAGATAACAACGGTACTCAAGCCTATGTGAAGCCCAATTTAGATCTCATGCAATTCTACGCCAGCTAGAAAGGTTGTTTTGTCTTATTGTCATATTGAGTTTAATAGATTCCAATTTAAATTATTAAAAACTGGCTAAGTGCAAGGCGGACTCGCGCTCAAAGGGTTCAGTATCATTATTTATAAAAAACGGAAAATAATCAAGTTTGTTGTAAGGAAACCTGCCTTAAATATTTATTTTATTTTAATAAATTTATTTATTTTAATTTTTAACGTGAATATAAAACTAAACATTCTATGAATATTTCAAGCATCTACCAGTTGTCGTTATTAAGATTGAGAAAAAAATTGCAAAAGTCACGTTTATTGTATGGGAACCCCCTTAAGTATTTATTTTATTCTGTTTTAGTATTTGTTGTACTTGTTACTTGTACTTAATTATCTTATTTACAAGTAAATGTTATAGCGGCAACAGAAATACATAATCTGTAAAAAATTCCAACTATCTATCACGATTCATGAGGTACAGCCTGGCAATAGACGGACAGGCAAATAGACAGGCAGATAGACAGACAGAGGGACGGACGGACGAACGGATAGCGGAGTCTTAGTAATAGGGTCCCTTTTTATCCTTTGGTTACGGAACCCTAAAAACCGACAAATTTCCTAAATATTATTTAGAAAATTTCTCGTTTTTTTTTATTTTTTTATCTAAATATTATTTTAATAACAAAACTTACGTTTAGAAAGGACATAATTAATACGCTTAGCCATCTTTTTGCCCATATATTGGCATCATTGTGGGTTTTTATATATCAATGATTGGAATAATAATTTGTGTAGGTATGCAAACGCTACATTTCTGTATTTCGTTCACAGTGCAGAAGTTAGATTTTTTTTATAGTATAAGATAGCAATCAAGCAGATGGGTCTCCTGATGCAAAGAGTCAACCATCGCCTATAGACACCAAAGATGTTAATGGTGCGTTGCTATCTTGTGGCGAGGTCTAATGCCACATGCATAAGTTTAAGTTTACCGGCTACCTTACCCTCCAAACCGGAACACGACAGTGACTAGCACTGACGCTATTGCGACAGGAATAGGTAAAGCGGTGCCAGACCCGGGCGAGACAATGCAGTTAACTTCAAATTTTGCATGAATATTACTAACAGGTCGGGTCAATATATAGGCTACATATTATCACGCTATCACCTACGGGGGAGGTGCTGTGCGGAGTAAACAAGTCGCGGGCAACAGCTAGTATTTGTAATAAAACATTTATTAAACAACATAATTTTTTGATCCCGTTTTATGCTAGAAATATAGGTACCTATTTAACCATTTCCAACTCGCTACTCTCGATTCGATAAAAAGTAGCAAATGTGTCATCTGAGTTACGAAGTAGCATAAATCCATACAAATATTATAAATGCGAAAGTAACTCTGTCTGTCTAACAGACAGACTCTTCTTCACGATCAAACCACTGAACCGGTTTGGATGAAATTTGGTACAAAGGTAGGTTGAGACATGCTAATATTATTAATGCGAAAGTTACCCTGTCTGTCTATCTGTCTGTCTAACTATTCTTCACGCCTTAACCACTGAACCGGTTAAGATGAAATTTGGTACAAGAGTAGTTTGAGACACAAGAACGAAAGTTTGTCTATTTTTCAAAGGAGCCCGGACTAACACGGAGAAAGAAAAACAAGATACCTTGTAAAAGATTAATAAACATGGATTACCGCCCTTCCTCCCCCCCCCCCCCTCCGCCCCCCCCACACAAAAGCATTCAAATTCCCAATTTTAATGTGATAATTGTATTAGGTATATACCGTCCCGTTCGTCGGGTGGTTAGCGGACCTATCGATGGGGCTCGAGATCAATTCCCGAAGGAACAAACATTTGAGTGATGAGCATGGATGTTTGTATTTCTGGGTTTGGGTGTTTATTATGTATATAACAGTATTTATATATGAATTTCTATGTATTGGTATTGCTGACTAACACCCGTAATACAAGCAAATAACTTGCTTGCTTTGAATTAGATCAATTCGTGTAATTTTTCGCGATTATTGCTATTATAAAACACATTGTGTGTTAAATATAATATATAACACGCAATTTATTTTATTATGTTTGATTTTTAAATAGATGCAACACATAAATTCCATTAATGAAAAATGGCCCCAGTTAAAACGCTATATTGGACTATAATAAATCGATTATAAATGTAAATCATCGCAATAGGTCTTCATCACACGCCCTAGCGTTTTATGTAAAACATTAACAACTTCCTAGTGAGATCCTGATTAATATATTACTAACCGGTGAATTGTGTATGTAAATTAAAGTTGCCAAATTCTTAGTATTTTTTTTCTGATAAATAGATCACTGTAAATAATTGATTATATTAAACTACCGGTGGCCTTAACCAGAATGTAAACATTATCTGCCTTATTCCAAAACGAGGTCTAAATATAGTACCGAACTTAATACTACGGTTAGTTCTAGTACTGAATAAAATATTATTATAAAACCCGGGTTTTCTAATATAACTATGTATCAATTGAGTATACAATCTTAACTCTTTTTCTCAAAAAAACTGCGTCCAATGCATAAATTGCATCAAAGTTAGTTTATCCGTTCGGGAGTTATCCTTAACGAAAAATTTTGTAATGTAAAGTTTTTTCGACAAAATTTCGAAAAGTTTCAAGCAATAATTTTTGATCTTACTACATTATTTTAGTACTAAAAAACTACGTCAAATGCCGTTTTACAAATTACAAAAATATTGTATAAAACAATAATACAATATTTTTAAAATAACTTAATAAATTTGATTAGCTGCTCTGTTTAAAATACTGAGTCAAGCCAGATACCTTATAAATAATTAAAATACTTTGATTCGTTCGGGATTTAATTTTTGACATTTTTATCTTAATAAAACAATTTAGTGCTCAAAATTTGCGTAGAATGTTATTCGAGAAAAATATACATCTTTTCAAACACTTTATAACTGTAATTTTTAAAAAATATGCAAGACGATTGTACCATGAATTTGATGGAGTTTTTTAGAGAGAAAAGCTGATTAGATTTACAAGTCTATGGGCGTATTAGCCTGAAAGTTTTTTAAAATATTATTTTTTTTGGAAACAATAAAATATTAATATTTAAAAACTGAAACTCTTGAAAACTTAATTCGATTTGATTTTGGATCTGCATTTGCCGTAGTTCTTTAAGTAGGTACTAAAATATTGTAGAAGGTAGCAAAATAATTGGTTCTGAGATTTTTTCAAAATTTCTCATAATCTCCTGGACTGAATTACGACAAATGATACGATCGGTAGAGTAATCTTTTTTTTTGTGATTTAGCGCATTCTATGGGCGTATTAGCCAGAAAGTTTTTTTAAAATATGATTTTTTTTGTAAACAATAAAATATTAATATTTAAAAACTGAAACTATTGAAAACTTAATTCAATTTGATTTTGGATCTGCATTTGCCGTAATTCTTTAAGTAGGTACTAAAATATTGTAGAAGGTGGCAAAATAATTGGTTCTGAGATTTTTTCAAAATTTCTCAAAATCTCCTGGACTGAATTGGTTCAAATTTTCAGAAATTCTAAGGTGAGCGGAATCCAATCGATTGCTATTAGCCTGAAAGTTTTTTAAAATAATTTTTTTTTGTAAACAGCAAAATACTTATATTTAAAAACTGAAACTCTTGCAAACTTAATTCGATTTTTTTTGGAACTGCATTTGACGTAGTTCTTTAAGTAGGTACTAAAATATTGTATAAGGTAGAAAAATGATTGGTTTTGAGATTTTTTCAAAATTTCTCAAAATCTCTGGACTGAATTGGTTCAAATTTTCAGATAGTCTAAGGTGCACGGATCCATCGAATGCCATCAACCGCGTTTCGATCGGTAAGGCTGTTCAAAGTATATGAGATGTTTACATATACACATTCATACACACACATATACACACATACACACATACATACATACATACATACATACTGAAGTGATCGCGATAATAGTCAGGAAAGGTTCTTAGGACCTCAAGAAGTGAAGATCTGGTGATTTTCGGTAATCAGGACATAATCAGAACTTCCTTACCTACATACGTAGCGTACATACTATCTACGTACGTAAACAAACTTTTGATTTTTGAACGCTTCGAACTCAAAACTCTATAGTTAGGCATAGCTTAAAACACGTAATTTAGCGGGAAGTTTCAGAGATGACCGGCAGGGTCAACCAGCTTACAGATTTTTTGGTTGGTTACATAGTATTATTTAACCAACAAATTATTTTACAAATTACAAATTTCTTTTTTAATAACAATTATTTGTTTGATAGGTGTGTTAACAATAGATATTTTTAGTTTAATGTAGAGTTAGTTACAATATTAGGTAAAATAAGTTTAGAAGTTATAGGAAATTTAGTTTAGACGTACTTTTTTTTATTTAAATTTTGATAAAAAATGACGTATATAAATAACCACGATAATATGTACATATTAGCGGCACGCCCGACTATGTAGAGATTTTTTTATTAATTAAGTAGCTTATAAAGAAAGATAAATAAGTTCTAAAGTAAATATGCGTGAGCGAAGCCGCGGGTACAGCTAGTATTTAATAATAGCTGTTTCAAGATAGTTTGTTTGTATGATCCACTCTTAGATACTTTTTTATTTGTACGGCCAAGTCACTTGTTTTGACTAAGATGTAGAGTTTGTGAAGCTAGGACGTGTAGAGTTAGAACATTGGCTCTGTATGAGACCTAAAAACTTTTTGACATTATAAATGATCTCGTCTTGAAAGTATTTTTTCACAAAAAGAGTAGATACTCTCCCAAAACAAAAAATAATTTTCAAAATCGATTTATAAATGATCTAGTTCTGAGGCAAAAAAACATTTAAAAAACATAGCCAAATTAATATCCTCCTCCTTTTGGGAATTAGATTTTTCCTAATTTTAAAATTTGGCGGGACCTTTAAAAGTATTGTATATTTAGTTTTTTTTTTGGATCGGGTCACAATCGAATTTTTTGTTAACTTTTATTGTGTTTTACATAATCATTTAACAAGTTATTATTTCTCCTTCTGTAAGATTTACTTAGTAGCAAGTAGGTGTAATAGAAATCACTAAACAGATTCTTACTGTAGTAAAATTGCTTAAGCAAAATAATTTCGATTCTTAGTTCTTTATTAAAAAACATACACCGCTTTCAGTGTGATATTATATTAGCCACAAATCTAAATACAATTCTAAGTACCTACGATACAAATATTCTTTTGCAATTATTTGTTGCAATTTTTTACGAGATTATTTTCCTGCTTACCTAAATATTACGTCAGAGTTAGCTCAAAACAATATAATTCTAATAATCCATACCAATATACTAACATTATAAATGCGGCAGTTTGTCTGTCTGTCTGTATATTTATTATGCTTTCGAAGCTTAATCACAATAGTAGAAAGCTACTTTTTCAAAAATCAACCTTTTTTTCGAAATGAATTTAAGCAGTTCGTCCAAATGACCGCCACTGCGAAACTGAGCGTTTCTGGCGAGCAGAGTGCTCAGCCTAAGCTTAAATTAAGCTCACCCTCAGGGTGTCTCCTGAGAATCTGCACCCCGGCTTAAGATAATATCTTGACGATAAGTGGGAATGTAAGTAGCATCAGGATTTTGACTCGTTAATGACCCTTGACCGACGTCTCAAGTATTGGCGGGCTGAAACAGTGGGCCGAGATGCCGCCAGCGGCGACTTTGGCGTATGCGTGTGAAGTGTAGGCTCTGATAGGATCATCAGGACAGGATATGAATCAATTTCAAAATGGTTGCTGAAACGGGAAATGAAATATTTTATAAAATTTGTTATTTTGATGATATGTAACTCTACACACGGACGAGGCAGCGAGAGTCACCTAATCCATAATGATATTTATTTATTTATTTATTTATTTATTTATTTATTACCAATTAATCCACAGCATTTATGATATAATTAAATTTTCCCCCGTATTGGCCCGTGCTCCTTTAAAGAATAGACCAACTGCTGTTCTGCCAGGCAGGTCGTAAAAGGCGACCGATTGGCTATGTGAGTCACTTCCATTGTGGCTACTAGGTAGTAGAGTTCTGCATTGTCACGCCCGGGTCTGGTACCACAACCTTACCTAACCCTGCCGCAATAGCGTCAGTGCTTTTGACTGTTGTGTTCCGTTTTGGGTAAGGTAACCGGTAAACTTATACATGTGGGGTTAGGCCTCGCCACAAGATAGCAACGCACTATTAATATTTTTGGTGTCTATAGGCGATGGTTGTCTCTCTCCACCATCTGCTTCCATCTGCTTGTTTGCTTTCTTATGATATAAAAAAAAAATTAAACTGATCTAGTTGAATATAGACAAAAAGATTGTGTATGAAAGCCACATTTACCACGAAGGGTTATGCTTTATAAGGGCTACCAGAGTAAGCAAAAAAAGTCAAGTTTTTGTCACGTGAACAACGTAGTGGGTAACAGCTAGTCTTTTAAATAAAAATAAATAAAGTTAATTTATCAGACAAATACTACGATACCACAGATAACACACATGCAACCGTAAACAACATTCTACTTCACGGAAGGTTAAAACATCATTAATTTACGACAAATGATTCGATCGGTGGAGTAGAACGATAGAGTAATCTTATTTTTTTTTTGGGATTTAGTGCATTCATGAAGTTTAGAGAGAAGGGGAAGATTTTATAAGATGTCATAAGCAATATAACATAACTAGACTTCAGTCGCGTTACTCACATACATTACTTATTTTTTTGTATTCATTTAACCATTTATTGCACACAAATAACAAAAAGTAAGCATAATGACAAAATTAGTACAAAAGGCAAGCTTATCTCTAAAGGAATTTCTTCCAGCAAGCCCAAAGTAAGAGAAAAAAAATAAGGTAGAAAAAACACGTGTACGAAAACAAAAGAACAAAACACAAAAGAAACTTAACTACTAAATAATACAACATATATAAGTACTTACTAAATCTACAAACAAAATAAACTATGAAATAGATAAGTAGTAGTGCTGTTTCAGGTGATTGTTAAAGATATTACTTATCACAGATTCACTTATTCTGATGAATGAAGCAAAGAATTCCAAAGCCTAACGGCAGGATGGTAAAGAAGAGGAGAAATAGATCGTTTTATGTACAGGAACTTGCAAGAGAGCTCTTACACGAGGAAGAGAAGGAAGGTCTGTTAGATGGAGAAATTCAAATTTTTCGCGAAGATAGGAAGGAAAAGAAGAATTGAATAAAATGTTATATAAAAATTACATTAATCGTAAATTCCTACTTACTTATTTAGTTACTTATATTCGGTCGGCTAAAAAAGTAACCTACATATGTTACTCGGTGATAAGGTAGCTTAAGCGTTGAGCCCTGCTGGTTGAATGGCTAGCAAACCTAACTATGAATTGATGGGGCACATGTTCGATTTCCGACAGAGACAAACATTTGGGTGATGAGCACAAATGGTTCTAGGTTTGAGTGTTTATCACGTGTGTAACAGTATTTATATGTGTATTTCTGTGTATTAGTATTGACTTACTTCCATATCATAGGCAAATAATTAGCTTACTTTGGGGTTAGATCGATTCGTGTAATTTATTAGCAACATTTATTTATTTATTAGCTACATCTGTCAGCACGGAATTGCCTTTTTCTGTCTCAAAATAGACATTTGCTAGAGCGAGGAAGATAGCGGGAATGCGATAACGTGCAGCGGAATGCGTAAAAGCACAACAGTGACAATCACTGACGCTATAGTGGCAGGAATAGGTTATGCGATGGTACCAAACTCGGGCGAGACGTCACTAAACTTTAGAACCTAGTGATGACGATGGTAGTGAGAAGTATAGGCAAATGTTCGCCTTTTACGAACGGCAAAATGTTAGATGGTATATTCATCAGTAGGGCCCGGATTGTTAAGCTACTTTTAACTAACCTGTTTGAATAGTTATGCTAAAATAAATTCATGTGTATGGCAACCGACGCACCATGGTACATGCGCAATGTAGACTTTCACCGGGACCTAGAGCTCTCAACCATCATGCAACACATAAAAGAATCAACATTGCGTTATTTTGATAAAATAACACATCACGAAAATTCACTAAATCTGCGGCGGACTACGAGCCCGACACGTTTGCCTTACCAAGGTTCTGGTTCAGGACTTGCCACATACTTTCATATGCTGATGATCCTATTACCACAAACAACACAGATTTAGGTACACACACTACACTACACTGTATTAGCCAGTCTCGACGACGACTTCTCTATCGCCCCACGCCTAACGCGGGTTGCATAGCCACGACTCCGCCCACCACATTTAGTCCAAACGCCGCACTAAGCCGAAGCCCGGTCTCACAAGAGCCCTTAGCGCGGGCGCTTGTAGCCCCAATTTTAATTTTAGTTCTGGCTGAACTCTCTGCTCGCCCAAAAAGTCCGGTGACGCAATAACGACCTATAAGGTCAACTGTAACAGCCATATCGAAATAAAAGTTTTGCTAAATATGCAGTGAACAGTTTTTAGGGCTCCGGTCTACATGGAACTTTTATAATTTTATCGTGTCCGTTCGTCTGTTTGTCCGTCTATCCGCAGCTTGGCTCAGTGATTCTTTAGAGGCTCACTACTAGAACGCTGTAATTTGGCTTAAATGTACATAGTTCTTACGCCGATAGCGGTGAAATAAATTATTGAAAAAAAAAACATTTTTAGGGTACTCCTGTATAGGTTGAGTGGGATTTTTTTATCTCGCATACGTGACAAACCGGTGAGTCATGGTGAACTAGAAAGTCTATACACGTTTTGTTCACTCTACTTATCTCGCCTAGAATCGGCGTGATGAAACTTTACGAAAATGTTTTTCATAAAATGACTTAGTCTTTATAAATAGCAACAACCTGAAAGTGATTACAATGTACGCGAATAATGACTTTACAGCTCATCTGTTATGCGCATTACATCACCCGCTCTCAATATTATATTACAGTGGTAAACAATGTTTTTTTATACATTTGGAATCATAAAGCCTTGACTGGTAGCCATATAATAAATACAGAATTTATATCGACCCCATTTTGGTCCTTTCCAAAAACGGATTAACATTACTTGGACACATAAAAATAAGTACCTACAACAATATAGGATAATTTTATAATATGACTTGATTTACTACATATGCGAGGCCAGAACCTTCATTTCTAAGTGCATTGTTTGGGAAAATGTAAGGATATGGAGCCGGAATGTGTCATAAAATAGTAAGGTTTATGTCAAGCGGTTGTCGTGTAAAAATCATTTTGTATTGTTCAAAATTTCTTTTTAAGTCACAAGTTCTGATATTACATGAATAAAACTTAGTGAGATATCTAAAACATGTCATATTTTACTAAACATAGGCATAAAAACTATACTTAATAAAGAATAAATTCAACCGAGCATTTTAGGGTCTGTTTCCCATATCTATTTTGATACTATGTCTTAATATATTAATGTGAACCTAATGGGTGTATTTTGAGTAGGTACATAATATTAGTAATATTATGTCTTGAGATTAATAGTTATAACACAAAATATTTCGTAACGAGCTTTTTCTTATGCAATAATGCAAATTTTTACACAAAAAAATTTAATAAATTTGAAATATTCTTAACTCACAATAAAAAACTTGTGTGTGCGTGTGTATCTACACCCGTAAAAAGAATAGCTAATTACACCCTCTGTTGGCTATCGGTTTCGGTGCGACATAAACTTAGCTGATATTGTAATAGCTGGCATATTAGCTAAGTTCATGTCGATCCTATCGATATACGCATGCATCTTAATATCAGAGAAAAGATTCTGATATGATATCTGATCTCTGGTAATATAATTTAGTCATATCGTTTTTGGCTGTCGGGTGTGCGCGCCAATGCTGGACCACTAGACCACAGAAGAGTTATAACTCTTCTACTAAAATAATGTTATATGTAGAGTACAAAGGTAATTAGAAAAAATGCATATAACAATTAACAATATCAATTTTAGGCATAATTGCATAACATACCCGAACAGGCCATACATGAACAGACATACATGAAAATACTAGCTGACTCGCCCAGCTTCGCACGCGAGTAAATTATCATTTCTTCAATGTAGAAGAAATTTCATACATTATTACACTCCTTGTATCTTCCCCTATCTTAGGGAATGATTTGTGAAAATCTTATCTAATTCCTCGCCTTCATCATAAGATCCTGTGAAAAAATCATCCTTCTAAAGTTCCTTCAAGCAGGATAAAGTTTTATTTTTTGTAAATAGTACTTAATTAGTGTGTGTATAAACAAAATACAGATACATATTTAAATACGTTTTTTGGGTTGTCAATATAATGTTTACATTTTTTTTTTTTGAAATTTACTTTATACATTAACTGTCGTTTTCAAGATATTGCTTTTTAAAGTTAATAGAAACTAAACATTGGCTACTATAAACTATGATAAATAAACTTGAAGTGTAAATAATGATCAAAAATTTGTATTGATAACATGATTGATTACACTCGCACGTTAAAAAACTGTTGACACAAATATAAGTAAAAGACTGTTGGCATTCCAATAGTAAGTTTTTAATCTTATGGATATAACCCCAATACCTTGTTAAAATTGGAACCACCAATATCAAATATTAATTTGAGGATTTGTAATTTGCCAATGTTTCAATCCGTCATTATTTTTTAATGTGGAATTTGACCTCGTCTTTTTATATTTTTTTAAGCACGACACTTTAAACGAAGAGTAATGTATGTTAACGTGTACCTTCTTTCCTATAGTTACTTCTTCTAATTTAATTTATTACGTTAACATACATAGAGCTTAATTTTAGCGAACAAACAATGGGTATGTTTTGAAATTTGTACCACCTTTGGAATGTAAAAATAAAGAAGTGAATTTTATAATTGTAGCTTTGTTATAAGAAAAAATACATTGCTACTATATCAAAAACGCGAGTAAAGATATGCATATTTAAGAAATTAGTCACGATACTAGAAAGACAGTTCTGTACATCTCAGATCATAAATCTTATTTAATTAATGGCAAACTGTCAAGCACTCTTATCTCCGAGCAAAGTTCGACAATCATTTGGTAATATTTTTTATTTTATTTAAAAACTGCATCTGGAAATAGGATAATTTATAACAGCTATTGAGGATTACTTCGTTTTTTGATTCTATTTTACCACCTCACTGGTTGATGAATTTTAAAAATGTTTTTTGGAAGAAACTTATGTTACGATGGAAATCTTTATTTCAAATTTCTACACCATGAATTCAGCAGTAAATTTGTGACATATGACAAACCGACAATAGACGACGACGTGACTGTACAGATGATTTTATCAGTTTAGGTTTTTTAAATGTTAGATTGACTTGTTACAATCTAAAAAGAACTCCACCAAGTCGAGCATATATTCAATACACATACAACAATTATGTAGAATATCATTTGATGTACAGTTATTGGAATAAATAAGTATAAAGAACATCTAATTTTATATTCCATTAGATTATTTCTTATTACTTAAAAGATTTTTCATATCAAACCTTGATTGTTTATGTAGTATTTCATTTGTATATGAATTGTACATTTTGGTATCTTTATAATTTTATGTTAAAAATATAAATTTTAACTGTAAATGTCTAAACTAGAATGTATCGATATAGCTCAACTATAGGGCAAAACGTGATGGAGATTGTAAAAAAAATATAATGTTTATACTATGATTAAATTAATTACAATAATTAGTTGTGTAAGACTGGGAAAAATAAATTTCGTTTTATAAAAAAATAAAAAGTCAAAACATTTTTTTAAACTTAAAATTAAAAATCATTTTAATGAATTTTAATTGGAAGGAATAGGCTGTTAATATTAGGTTATAATGCGATTTACATAACTCATGTTTTTTTTCACAAATTAATAATTATTCAAAGCTATATTTTTAAAATAAATTTATTTACAAGTTGTAATTTCAAGAAATGTTAATAAGTAAGATTAATATGCACCGATTTTTCGATAAATCTTTTATCGAAACAGTTAAAGTACTAGATTTGAGAATTTAGAAATTTGACAATGATAACTTAATAATACCTTTTTACTTCAAAGTAATTGGAGGATGAATTTACGGTATTTATAATATAGGCATTGTAAAAAATAAATATTATGGAGAAAGCAAGACTATAGAGCCTGTCTGAACCGCGACGTACCGAACACTTGAATCACTCTGCCTACCTTGCAAAGGCTTTGGTGATGACATGTATATATATATATATATATATATATATATATATATATATATATATATATATATATATATATATATATATATATATATATATATATATATATATATATATAAAAAAATGAACATCATCAAACTAGTTTTATTCCGAGGTTGGCAGATTAAAACGATCATCTGCTGATATTCCAGTTCACTATAATGCACTAGTTATTAGCTGGTAAAATGAACATGTAAACTTTTTTAAGCATGATATATTTCGAAGCTTCTCGTGTTTGTCATTTACTTTTTAATAACAGCTTGGAATAGGTTTTTTTAACATATCTGTATATGCTAATTACTTTGTGTATGTACTAATTAGACTACAGTCTAGTGGCCCGGTGTCGGTGTTAACCACATGAGGTCCCGGGTCAGAATAATTAAAAAGTGTGTTTTTTATGTTTTTGTTTAAATTATTGATAGGTAAGCGCCTGATATTTAATAGAAACAACATTGCCCAGGATTGTATAAATTCCCGGTTGCCGCCTATGACATTGTGGGACTAAGTATCTTCGGCTAATCGTGGGTGCACTGGTGGGTGTACCTCTGCCTACTTCTTTGGGGATACGGACGTGAAAATACTTTTCTTACGTTTTTTGTGTCTATTATTATCTGTGCAGTCTGCCTTAATTCTTTCTTGCATAGCAGGATTTCAAGCCCACGTTTTTTATTGTACATAAAAATTAAAGAGTTTATTCAGTCGAGAACTGCAACAAGCTGTTGTAAAAATTACGACGACGACGTCTATAAAAAAACAATAAATGCTTAGCAGACATAAAACACGTATTAAAATAAGTCTCAAGCCTTATTACTTTGATTTCGACCAAATTATATACTGTAAATAAAGTCGAAGAACTTTATTTACGAATATAAGAGCTATTCCACTCGACTGCGATTAACGCGCTAACACGAACAGTGACACTAAAAATAATTGCAATGTTACGTATACTATACAGCACATATTCTAAAAACAAGGAGAATCTTCCATTTAGTAATTTTATTCTCTCTTCTAAGTGTTACTAAAACAACATAAAACATAATCTAATAAAAAAATTGGTTGTTTGTATCTTTATAAATAAAATCGAAGGGGTAGGACTTGGTGAATTGCTTTGATGATGATTAACACGACATCGATATAGTTTTTATGCAAACTTTTATTCCCTCAGCCCCTAAAGGGTTGAGTTTTTTAAAAAGCTTATGTTTGACTCTAGATATTTTACTACCTACATGCCAAATCTTATTAAAATCGATTCAGCGGTTAAGCCGTGAAAGCGTTGTTATACTTTCACGGCTAAACCACTTTTGCAATCATATGTTTTGTATTGATAGTTCCTTAAGTTTCAGTTCATGAAACACTCGTGCTGATACAGAAATCCGACGATTTTTCAAACAAATAAATGGCTTTTCTGATGGAAAGTGATTACCACCGTTTATAGACAAAAATATGTTAATGATGCATTGCTGCGCGCGTTGTGGGGTGGTAATGCTATAAGCATAAGTTTACTGGCTACTTCTCCCTCCAAACCGGAACACGACAGCGAAAAACATTGACGCTATTGCCGCAGAATAGGTAAGATGATAATACCATACTCTGACAAGACGTTGTGAAACTATACTAACTAGTAATTATGGTGATGGTAGCCAATCATTCGCTTTTTATGAAGTGCCTAGCAGAATGGCAGATGATCTATTCTCCAAAAAGATTTCGGACCAATAAGTAGGTAGTAATTTTAACGTCCGTAGTTTTAAATTCGAAAATAGAATGCAAATTTTAAAATTTTAAACGTATACGTGTTCGTAATATTTAATTCTTGTGTAGCATGTGTTGTTTTTTTGCTGATGTAATATAATTTTGTAAAGCAATTGTAATATTTAAGTCTAATTATATATATCAACGGTCGTCAGACGCGTGACCACGGTGACGTGGACATTGATCTTATTTATATACTTTTATTACATAGAAATCGGTGCATTGCACGATCCCTAATTTCGAGAAAAAAATTCTATCCCGTTATAAATCTACTCAATGTCGTATGCTTCGATCGCTGTGTCGCTACCGCAAAGATTCGTGTGGTCTTGCACAAGTTTGCGGACTGGAATGCGACCTTCCAATCGTCCTTACTCGATATAATATTTTAGTACCGTCTCTCGCCCACAAACCATGGCATTTAATATAGTCCATCCTTTGGTGTGAAATGTTAGGATCCAAACTACTTGGGATTCATGTTAATTTACGTGTTTTTAGCTAAGTTACGTGTTTATAGAATTTCTCGACATACTAGAGGCTACATTATAATATTAAATGGAGAAAACTGAAAATCACATTATTTTAATTTAAAATATATATTTGCATATTATGTCTTTTACTTGTTTTTACGTTGAAGTAATTAAATGAATTTGCAAGATATTTGTTATTCGGGTAGCCTATTTCCAGATTTTAAACAGAGGCTTTTTTTGTTGCAAAAAATAGATTAATTTCCCAGAGCTTTAATCACGCACATCATCTGCCATTCTGCCAAAAAGAAGGAAAAACTAAATCGTTGTCTTCGTTTCAATACCATCGTGACTATATTCAGGTGGTAGAGTTCCGCAACATTCTGTCCGGTTTTAATATCACCGCATGACTATTTCGATGCCTATAGGCGATAGTAGTCTTTTTCCATCAACTAAGAAAATTATTTGCTTTTGATAAAAATCTATGATGACTGTTAATGTAAGCAAGTAAACTTATTTAGCAAGTACACTAATGTTATCTTATTATTCATGAGGTGTATGTGATCAAATACCGCATAATATACAATATATATTGTTACATCGAAGGTTAACAATTTCAATGACTGTTTGTTTCTTCGTAACATCAATTATTCGCTTTCAATAATAAGAATGCAACAATTGACGACCTCATATAATCTCCTACCTTGTTTGTTGAATATATTATTCTTATATTATAGTATCGTTAGAATTTTCAAATGTTAATTATTCATACATCGACTTGTTATCTCATTGCTAATTATTTTAGTGTAAACTTTTGTGAAATTAAAATCTGTATCTATAATAGCTATATTAATATTATTAAAGTCATCATAATTTATATCTCTATTTTATTATAAATGCAAAAGTTTGGATCTCGCAAAAATTACTAAACGAATTTGGATGAAATTTGACACCCAGGTAGATGATGACTAGCAACCAATAGGCTACTTATTTCGGAGAATTGAATTGTTCTCGTGGGAGTTGCCAGAAAATTTTATAATGCAACAGGTTTACGGTGCAGCTAGATAACTTTATAAATGCGAAAGTTTGGATGTTTGGATGGATGTTTATTACATAGTCACACAAAAACAGCAGAACCAGTTTGGATAATATTTGGCCTCTAACAGTATAATAGAATACTCTTTAACCCGGATAAGTAATTGTTTCCGTGGGATTCAGCAAAATCGTTTATACTGCAGGGTGCAGCTATTAATGCGAAAGTTTGTGATATGTGTGTACGTTTATATGTTACTTACGATTAGCAACAATAGAACTAAACAATTTTATTACATTCGTATAAATATAATTTTGAAAGTTGCATTATGCCTGTATGATTTAGAATAGGAAAGTCCAAATGAGTATTCTTTAACATCCATAATTATGTACATACATATCTTATCATCATCATTACCACTACCATCACCATTACCATCACCATCACCATCATCATCACTGTCACTATCACTATCATCGTAATTAAAAACTACATCACCAGCGATTGATTAAGTAAAAGGATAAAGTTAATGATTTTTTTGAGTATACAAGGTTACTTTGGTGACAAAAAAATTAATTAATTAATTAATTAGTGTTGAACGGATAATATAAATCTTTTTTTTTATGTCATAAGATAGCAAACAAGCAGATGGGTCTCCTGATGGAAAGAGTCAACCATCGCCTATAGACACCAAAGATGTTAATGGTGCGTTGCTATCTTGTGGCGAGGTCTTATGCCACATGCAATAGGCGCCTTCCCACAACTTTAATGAAGACTTTAAAACAAGTTGTTAAAAAAAGTTCGAAAGTGTTTTTTGCTTACAAGTTTGGCATGCAAAAAATAATTACTCAGCGTTCTTTATTATTGGTTGAGTTAGGTATAATGTGATATAAATAATTTGTCGAGGAACTTAGTGATGATATAAATATGTCTTAGTATATCCTTGGTTTATGTAGATAATATCGCCTCTGTGGTCTAGTAGTCCGCTATCGGAGTTCACCACATGAGGTTCTGGGTTCGATTCCCAAATTCGGGAAATCCAAAAATGTATTTTTTTTAGTTTTCTGATAAAAACAACGTTACCCTGGATTGAATAAGAGCCCGGTTGGTGCTAGGTTTCTATCCACCTATCACATTGTGAAACAAAGTATCTTCGGCTAATCGTGGGTACGCTGTCTGTACTTCTGCCTACCTCTTCGGCGATACGGGTGAAGATACGTTTTTATGTAGATAATATTTTAACTTTAACATCAGAAGAAAAGTTGATTATATCATTTAAAAATATGACAATTAAAAATACAAAACAATCTTATAACGAAGGAATCTGATAACCTCGCGCCTCGGAGAGCGAGTAAATATGTCTCCTTCAGATATCGCAAGTAACAAGTCGTGATATTGCTAAACAATGCAGCAAGGAGAAACAACTGAACAATAATGGCGACCCGGACTTTTGGTTTATCTACCAACTTCACCAGAAAACCAATGTGAAGGTATTTATTTATTTTATTGTTAAAATCCAAACATATATTCCGTAAACGGAAATCCTCTGTTCCTTTATTGTTGGTCCCAGTCCTTCTTAGAAGAAAATACTCTCTACCAGGCAAATCGGCGTGTGACTAACTAATAGGTAGTAGACTTCAGCAATATCTTGCCTGGGTTTGGTACTAGCGCTTCTTATTCCTGCCTCAAAGTATCTCTTTTCGTTAAGAATGTCGTCTGTTTTTTTGTTATCTTGTAATATAATAAACTAAGGTAGTATTAAATGGTTGAAGTCAACAAAACATTTGAAAAGTATTTAAATAGTTTAGTGCAAGTCGGCCTAAATCTATTTAAAGGTTGAATAAATATATTTACTTGTGCTTCAGAAATATAAACGTCAAGAGTGCCCTTTAGCCTCTCGTGTTCGTATTTTAATGTAATTTTTCTGACAGCTGAAAAGGAAATGTACAAATAATAATTGTAGATGTGACAGCTTGAACATAAAATTGTTTTAATCCTGTAATATATTTTTTTTAATATTTTAATTTGAATTGCAGGGCCGTACTTTAGCATTAAAGGGTACTTTTGCAAAGTTGCGTTATAACATTTTTAAATATAGAATATCTTGATTATAATGAAAGATTAAAAGTATTTAAAATATGATATTGAAAAAAGAACGTGTGTGGTCGGGAAATTCCCATCTGGAATGCAGGTATTTGATATAAATAAGTAACGTAATCTCATATTATCCGAAAAGTATTTAATAAAACAGGGGGTTTTTAAGATTTGAAGAATAATCATGTACCATTTTTCCAGGTAGTTTGTAGAAGCTAAAAGCTTTGGCAAATATATCAATATCATCGCGATTTTTAAGTGGTAGAGTTCCGCAGCGTTTTGAACAGTTTTCAACTGACCACAAGGAGGAGGTTATCAATTCGTCTGTACTTTTTATGTTTGTTACCTCAGAACAAAATAATACTCGCATTTTTTAAGTTACGATAACTTACGTAGGACCCAACTCTTACTTTTTTTTCCATATTTTACGAAACACTTTTTATTTAGTTTATATGGACAACCGTTTTCACTTTTTACGGCGTTTTCGGGGCTACGACACTATCACAAAATTGTTGATGCTAGCAACATAGTTGTGTTGCCACAATTAGGTAATCATTACATAGTATAAAACAAAGTCGCTTTCTCTGTCTGTCCCTATGTCCTTATGTCCCTATGTATGCTTAAATCTTTAAAACTACGCAACGGATTTTGATGCGGTTTTTTTTAATAGATAGATTGATTCTTGAGGAAGGTTTAAGTGTATAAACCTTTCCGATATTCCCACGGGAACAAGAGCTGCGCGGGTGAAACCGCGGGCAGGTCGCTAGTATTGTATAAAGTAATGCATTATCTGTGTAAAATTATTATTAGGGTGATAGTCTTTGCTTACGATACTATGTCATTAGTAGAGTAATAATTTTGCACCATCGATTGGCCAACTATATCGCATGGTGTGTGATTTAATTAATATTAATATATAGATTTGGTTTTGTCGCTGATCTGGTATTATTGACACTCGGTTATTACCACGGATTAAAAGCATACGCCTTTTAAGACAATTTCTTATTAGTATTACGTGCACATAAAATACTACGTGTTGGTCCGGGCCCCCTTTGAAGATAGTTTCATCTGCCATTCTGCCAGGCTAATAGTTAGAGGCCAACGACAGGCTATACGATTCACAACTGTCGTGGCTGCTAGGCGGTAAAGTTTTGAATTGTCTCGCCTGCTTCCTGCCGCAATAGCGTCAGTGCTTGTCACTGTCGTGTTCCAGTTTGGAGGGTAAGGTATATATATATATATATATATATATATATATATATATATACAAGAATTTACAAGAATTGCTCGTTTAAATGTATTAGATATAGATGTACAAGTACGCGTTTAAAATATAGAATATATTAAACAAAAATTTTTCCTATTTTAAAATCCAGCAGTAACCAGATGATTTTCCACTTGGAAACAACTACGAAACGTACAAACAAGATGATTAATGATGTTTTAAAACATAATTTAGTCAACATATCTAAATACATTAATGTGATTTGCAAAACTTTGATAAACTTGTGACATTTGAGATTTTTATCGTTTTAAAGTTTAATTTCCATAATTGAAAAATCATCTGCTTAAGTTAGCAGGAAACAATGTTGATCGTCTACCAATGATTCAAATCATGAGATTTCATTGGTTTGGGTAGTGCCTTTTTTATAGTATAAGATAGCAAACAAGCAGATGGGTCACCTGACGGAAAGAGTCAACCATTGCTTATAGACACCAAAGGTGTTAATGATGCGTTGCTATCTTGTGGCGAGGTCTTATGTCACATGCATAAGTTTACCGGCTACCTTAACCTCCAAACCGGAACACGACAGTGACAAGCACTGACATTATGTTTTTGGGTCGAGCAAGAATTATTGAAGTTTTACGTAGGTTTTCCTCAAAGACAGAAATCTCAGTAGTAGCTAGAATTCTTGTGGTGTTGTGTTACCACTCGGATTACCTCGGATGAGAAAGTAAAGCCGTCGGTTCGTTATGGATATGTATCTGTCGGTTGGTTATGATATTCATTATCAAGTCGGTAAAATGCGACGATTAGGATTATCGTTCATCTCGCCAACCGGTGATTCGTAGTAAACCGTAGGTTGGCTTGGTAGAGGTTTGAATCAATCACTCTACCGAGGCAAAAAGTGACCAAGCCAAACAACAACAAGAACCAGCGTAGATAAAAATATTTCTTCAATTTATAACAAGAGTTATTAAAAGTTTAAAAACCGGTCAAGTTTGAGTCGGACTCGCTAACGAAGGATTCCGTGCCATTATCTATGGAAAACGGCAAAAATCACGTTTCTTATATGGGAGCCCTCCTTAAATATTTACTTTATTTTAATTTAATTATTTATTTTTAAAGTAAATATGTAACTAAATATTCTGTGAATATTTCAAGCATCTACTAGTTGTGGTTTTTTAAAGTATCGATCGAAGGGAAGGGCTTGACCACGATCTCGCCTGATGGTAATCTAAAATGCGGCCTAAGATAGAACACGCTTCTCTAGAAGGAATCTGTTCAATCTTCTCTTGAAGATCCCCCGGTGGTACTCGTTGGGAACACAGACTCAGGAAGCATATTTCAGTCTCTTGCGGTTCAGATCAATAATGTCGAGTCGAACCGCTTTGTCCGGGTACATGGAACGTCCATCATATGGCGATGCCTAGAATCTGTGTGCCTCGACGATCAGTAGAAAAACGGAGATGGCGAAATTAAATCGTGCACTTCCACAGCGCACTCTCCAAAGTGTATCCGATAAAAGACCGATAGACTAGCCACTCTGCGGTGATGAGCGAGGCTCTGGAGTTTTTTGCCTACCAGATCATCATCGTTTATGAGCCTCTTGGCACGTCTCTCTATCACATCAAGCGTCTCCAGCTGGTATTTTGCGGTTTCATCCCAGAAGTGAAAGCAGTATTCCATGTGGTTATTAAGATCAAGAAAAAAAATCGCAAAAAGTCATTGTATAGGAGCCCACTTAAATACTTATTTTATTCTGTTTTTAGTATTGACTGTTGTAGCAGTAACAGAAATATATCATCTATGAAAATTTCAACTTTATAGCTATCACAGTTCGTGAGATACAGTCTGGTTACAGACGGACAAACAGACAAGCAGACAGTGGATTCGTAGGGCCGTGTTAACCCTTTGGGGCATGGAACCCTAAAAACTAATAAATCGCAACCTAAACATAGTTTTTTATTTTTTTGGTATTTCTGAACAAAAATTTCCTTTGTTTTCTTTTCTAATGCAATTCCATTTTCAATTACAATTAAATTGAAAATTCTAACAGTTATTCTGAACATTGATTAGGTAAGTTAATAGATAATTGGGATTAACATAAAAAGAGTAAATACAAAATTTAAAAATTTAACAACAAATTAATTAATACTAATGATATTAATACATTATTTCTAAATATCTTCAAAAATTAAATATCTACTAATTTTCCATATAGTAATGCCAGTAACATTAGAAGAGTTAGGTATTATTCTATGCTAGTAACGATATCAAAACCAATTTATGTTTGTTATGTTGTTTGTAATTGTCTACTCTATCTTTCAACCTCGCATATAACACAAGAAACAAGACGGTGGTATCTTATCGGATCAAGTAACGTATCTACCCCTATACCTATCTACGATAATGATAGATTATTATCCAATATTTCTATTTCATTTCTCTTTAATTTTATAAACGAACTATTTTATCTTGTTTACATTTAAATGGCAAGAACTGGCAAACGTCACTTCGAGTATATAGCCAAACCCACCAACCCTGTCTACCACCGTGTACATTTAAAATTTTGACCGTTATTAGTTCTCATAAACAGATAAAGAAACTTAGATTTTTTGACTGTTAAAAAGCCGTTTGATACGATAGTATAAATAGTTAGTTTTTGAATTCTGCATACCTCAGAAAATTTCATATGCAAACAGTATATGTGTCCGTTCACATAATCTGGATAAACCTACCGTTATGCCAAATATTATCTTCTAATTTCGTTCAGCCGTTTTTCCCTGCATGAGTAGCATGGATATATGCAAATAAATTATAAATTTATGCAATAAACATACAAATGTTTATCATATCAGTGGGATAAAAATAAGTATTTGTAAAAATATTAGCAAAGCTTATCTACAAAAGTGAATAAGCTTATCTACAAAAGTGAATAAGCTTATAAAATGCAGCAAGGCATCATAGCCAGCTGCGTACGAAGACCCAAAAATTTAACGGTTAAAAAAATATTGGCACGTTAAAAAATGATCCTTAAAAAAATAAACAAGGCTTATCTTCAAAAAAATTATCGTTCTGTACTCTAGATCGAGATGCAACACTAAGGCATATTTATGAGGCCGCGCATGCCGCGTCTCGCGTCGGCGCCTGCGCGTGACGCCACCAGGTGACGCCTTCAACTTCGCAAAATTTAATGAGCTGTACATTCCGATCATTCTTTTCAATTCCTGTTTTTGGTAATGGGTCTTGTATATCGAGAACGGCGCCAGAATCAGTCGCATGTGGAAATGTACAACGATTACGAGGAAATTCAACTATGGAAATTATTTTTTTATCTGTTTGTTGATTAATATATTTATCAACATGTTTTTGATACCGTCGTTTATTGATGACATTAAAAAGGCGGGTGGATGAATTTTGTAACTACAAAGATCATAATTTGATACAAGTTTTTATTTGGTTTTAACTGCAGGGATTATTATGAGAATTCCCTAATTACTTGTATTTAATACACAATTAATTTTGAACAGAAAAATTATTGAGATATTTAAACAGAATAAAAAATGTAACTATCTTTCAGGGCACCTCGCAAAAAATCAAATTCAGAAATAAAATCAAATATCACACAGAAACAGTTATATGGAGATGCTAATATACCTAATTAGTAGAGATGTTTTCAATAACTGACACACGTTTCTATTTTTTTTTTTAAATCTTCTAATAATTGAAATATTTTTGTATTATAGCCCTGTTATTTCTAAAGTTTACATTTATAACTTCCTTCGTGTTATTCTGGACCCTACATAATAATTTATTTATTATTTTTTTCTACGCGTGTAAGGAGCGGACTACCAAAAATCGAAACCATGGATTTCGGCCATGATTCTGAGGTTGAAACTATTGGAAATTTATATGTGAAATTTTTGATTTTTTGATGTTTTTTTCATCTTAACTTTATATAATGTGCTCAATTACTCTATAGTGCTTACTCTGAAAATAGTAACATTTAAGGAAATACACAAAATAAGTAATGCGTAGCGCCACATACCGCGCAAATTAAACGGCTGATTCGATAATGCCGCTGGCGCGACGAGTGGGAGCATTGCACGCTTTAAATTACGTGACGTGAAAATAAGAAAACATCATAAAACGAAAATAGAATTGCTATCATGACTAGAATGTAAAAATTGCGTGGTTCTTAATTTTTCGGTAGACTGGCCCTTACACGCTGTATAAAAGAGGGGGCAAACGAGAAGGAAGTGCACCTGATAGTAACTGATAACCGCCGCTCATAGACATACGCAACACCAGGTCTTGCAGTTGCGTTGCCGGTCTCGTAACAACGAGTAAATTCTTTTGTTAAATGTTCCCAAGTCGAGTCCGTTCGGAAACACCCCTGCCGGTAACTGACTCTACAAAAGTGTAGTGCGAGGCAAGAAGTGCTGAGAGAATTTTACAGTTGTAGATTTCCAATACATCACATGCTTTTCTGCCAGGGAGTATATAAGAGGCAAATGCTTATCCAAACTTGTAACTGACGGTTCGAGTAAAGTACGAGTATTATAGTTTTCTTTAAATCTCTATACAATCACGAATATACAAGCAAATTTTTGCAACACATCACCCAGATTTGCTACCACTGTTTAAATTTTCCTTTTTTATTTCTTCCCGCGTTGGTCTGAATCTTCTCTGAAGGATAGACCATCAGCCGACAGTTTGGCCGGGTCTGGTACCACCACTTTACCTATTCCTTGCACAATAGCGTCAATACTTGCCACTGTAGGGTTCCGGTTTGGAGGGTAAGGTAGTCTGTACACTTATGCATATTGCATTACCATCCCGCCACTCGGATAGCAAGGCATCATTATCTTTGGTGTCTATAGGCGATAGTTTCTTTTTCCACCAAGACAGCCATCTGCTTATCTTCTATTTGTACTGTATGTATTGTACACAGAAAAAGTTTTAAAGGTAAGGTGGCCGGTAAAATTTATGTGGTATATATATCCTTACACAATTAACATTTTGCTGTTTATAGGATATAGGCCACTAAAATTAATGACACTTTATAACGGTGATAATAAATACGTCGATCTCCAGCTTAACCACAAGATAATTTATTAAGATGAATCGGTTATTCGCATTACGGCCGGTAAAAATTGTGTCAGTTACGACTTATGGGTATAAATATGTTTTTGTTACGCCATCATTATTTGAACTGACGTTAAGATGCGTACTTAGGTAATACTAGTTGACCCACGCAGTTACGCCCGCGAGTAGATTAACATGTCGTCAATATAGATTTCCATTCCTTGTTTCAGCTCCTTAAGGATTGTTTCGATTGCTTGGCGACATTGATATAAAAAACACAAGATACACAACCAGTGTCTCAAAAACTTCCTCCAAAAATAAGCGCAATATTTTAAATTGTGCGCTCATTTCAAATAGAATCGCGTCGGTCGCGATACTGTCAATTTTATTACTTTTCGTACATTACTTTGTAAAAACAACTATAAATCTTGCGCTTAAGGTTGAATATGCAAAAACATATTTTTGCCATATCTATAACTACTTGTGTGAAATTAGCCACAGTTTTGAGTGTCAGTTTTGTTCGAGACTGTGCATCTTGAGTTTTTTATATCAATGCTTGGCGTCGTAAACGCCAACACTCGTAAAACGCCAGTGGGATAGGGGCCTAATGTGCCATGACAAAAGTCTATGCAGTAGTGCGCAATTGATATGTCAACTGTATCTTAACGACTACCAGCGAAAACAAAACACGTTCTCATTTATAATGCTATTAAGATTGTGCTCGTGAAAAAATCAACGTGTGAAATAAAGATATTTAAAAGTACTCGTAAGGACTGCATTCAATTGAGAGCAGCTAAGAGCTTATAATAACAGTTACATAGTCATTGGCATCTTAAGTTTTGTATTAACGGATGACTAAGCAATATTTAAGCCTTTAAATCAGTAACGGTAACGTTTAATCTGTTGATAATCGTTTGAAATATCATGATTTTGAATATGTTGAAGTCATTTTATTAAATAAATTGGTAAGTTTTAGGTTGTGCAGTTAGTGGAAGTAGTGAAAGAAAACTATCAATGATTTTTCCTTCTAAGTGTAATCATCTTAGAAGGTTTTTCAGTCTTAGAAGTATATTTTTATAGTATTAACAATCGGACAGAAAAAAATAAAAATACAGTTTATGACGTAGAGTTATTAATAATAATGCTACACCTAGTAGTTATATTAATGCTAAATAATTTACAGTTTCTTGTTGTATCAAAAAATATTCAATATAATTAGATTTCAAAAATATTGAAAATAATAGTTATAAACAAAAAAATACGACTCTTGTATATATCCTTAGTATTAATTTTAAAACTACAAATCATGCTTACGAATGTAGTAAACTTTTTTAAATTTTTAAACTTTTTTGGATTATTAATACAATAATTGAATAAAATTTCAAAAATATTTACGTTGATAACTCGATACATTTATAAAATGAGTGATTTTCATATATATCGACTGCACAGAATTCATCAGAAGGACCTATTGTCTGTTATTCTGTCAGTATATTCAAATTCTATTTTATATTTGGAAAATTGTCCTGTAGTTTTACTCAACTACAATGAATCTTTTTTGACCAATAGCCAAATACTTCTGCTATGGCTGTTGGAGTGGTTGGTTGGAGAATTATTCTTAAATAATGGACAGTGGAGGACAGATATTTGATCTATACTCCGCCACATCGGTAGAGCAGTTAGTGAACCTAATCAGGAATCGACGGGACTCGGGTTTTCGGGGATCTCGACAGAGACAAAAATTTGTGTAATGAGCATAGATTTATAAAGGGCAATAGGCCCACCTCCCACCACTGTAACTTCTGTAAATCAGAATTAGCACATGAGCATAAATGTTAGTATTTCTGGGTTTGGGTGTTTATTATGTATATTACAGTATTTATACGTGTACTTCTATGTATTAGCTCTTCTTTTTCTTCCTCCAGCACTACAACCCTTTGTGGGTATATGCCTCTTAACTATTTCCCTCCATTTTGCTCTATTCATGGCTACCTTCTTCCAAGTTGTTTTCTTGCCCATGATCTTGAGATCTTCTTCCACATAATCTAACGTTTTCTGTTTTTTTTTTTTTTGCTGTGGGGTCCAGTCATTAATGGTTTTGACTGCTCTAACGCCATTCATTCTCTCTATATTTCCCGCCCTTCGCAGTCTTTTAATTTGCAGAATCTGACTATATTCTATTTTTCGACCAAGGCTTTCAGCTCATGATTCATTCTCACACGGAATGTCCTATCCCTCTCATTTATTGGTCCGAAGATTTTTCCGAGGACATTTATCTCGAACATCTATGTATTAGTATCAGTGACTAATACCCATAACACAAGCAAATAATTTGCTTATTTCGGGGTTACATCAATTCGTGTAATTTGTCCAATGATGTTATAAATTGTAGTAAAATTCTGATTTTTGTATATTAATGCCGATTTTTCAGAACACCTTTTCTATTTTTTATAATTATATATGATTTTGTGATATTGCGAAGGCTACACTATTGCATTACGGCAACCTGTAAAAATAGTTGTGAATGTGAATAAATAAATAAATAAATGTTATTATTATTATACTTATAAATGAGTAAAATATGTTTTGTTACATTGCTTATAGGAAGTAAGCTTTGGAAGTATTCAACCAGTTTTGAAAATTATTCCACTAGTAAACAGCTATATTATTACGTTACAATATATTCCAATTTTTCCGTGAAGTCAAGACATATGCGGCTTAGACCGTGGGAAACAACTAGTACGAAATAATAGGTATTCTGCATTTTTGAGAATGACAATACCAATAAAAGGTCAACTTCCAATAGCCACATAAAATCATTTCTTAATCCGTTATTACTTAATTTAACCATTTAATATTCAAAATATTACAATACTTAAAACGAATTAAATAGGTTAACGTATATAAATAAAGATTGATTTTGCCCCGATTTTCGACAATCGAGTTTTCACCAGATCTCGACGTTTTGAGTCCTAGACGTCCTAGGAACCTTTTCCGACTATTTTCACGATGAAGTCAGTATGCCTGTATGTATGTATGTATGTATATATGTATGTGTGTGTGTCTGTGTCAGTGTGTATTTAAACAACGAACGAAACACTATTAACGGCATTCGATTGGGTTCCACCAAAATTAGACTCCCGAAAAATCTAAACCGATTCAGCGCAATAATCAAACGAAAAATTCACTAGATATCATATTTTACAAGACTTGTTTCTACAAGACCATTGCGTAAAAGTTTTCGTATGATTTCCCTAATAAAGTAATAACACCTTAAATATTCCTGCCGCCTACATAATGAATGAATGAATACAAATAATAACTACATTTTTTTTTGCATTGATTATATTAAGTATGTAGGTACTCAAAGGTTGTCTTTTAACAGTGTTTCTGTTATTTTGCAGCTTGAAGAGTATTTGAAAAAGCCTATCCTAAGGATATATTTTAACTAAATTATAGTTATAACATCAGCGAGATCCTTTAAATAATCTGAAACGCCTGCATTAGGTACATAACATTTTATACTCTAGATTCCATTTTTGTGTTGTATGCTTTATGTGATTGACAATTGATGATGCACCATTTCTTATCTTGTTTAAAAACTAAACATAATTTTTCATCACTTCGTTTCAAATTTGTTTTATTCAATCTGCTGTTTATTTATAAACAGATTAAATAAAACGAATTAAAAACGTCCAGATAAAATCTTTTTTGTTTCGATTTGTCACAGAAACTTGTTGGACTATAATTTCATTGTTGAAAATTAAGATAACACTTAAATTTAATGAATATTGACAACTCATAAACATAGTTATCTATAGCTTCGATATTGATTCGTCCGCTAAGATCGTCGGTATTTTCGATTTTCTCATTCACTATATTGTAAGCTTAAAGATTTATAATGGCCATAACAGATTAACTAAAAGCTATAGTGATTTTATCTTTTGACATATTCATTTTTAGATAGCTCTAAGGCTTAATCTATTGTGCCAGTTATAGCAGGACCATATTAGTCAACTCTCACGTTTTAACTTTAGCATCAATACATGTATCGCACTGAGGTTACCGTTACTTCATTGGCATGATTAAATAGAGAAGTGATAAAATATTTTATTATTTTATTCGTTGTGTAGAAAGTTTTTGGGTTCGTTTACTAGTTTAGCAGTTGCATCATAAATGGTTTTCAAATAACTACGATATTTTTTATTTCTTTTTCTTCTCTTATCTTTTTTTATTAAAATATTTGAATTAGAATTATAAGAGGATGTATTAGAAACAAAAATCATAAAACAGTAGTCATTAACCATCAGCTTAGAAGTTTTTATTTGCGATATTGCAATTGCAAATAAGATGTTTCTTTTGATAAAAAGAAATAACCGTCGCCTATAACATAAAAATATTTTAATAGTTCAGTGCTATTAGTGTCGCAGGGTTTAAATAAAACATGAATAAGTATACCAGCTAACTTACCTTTCGACACTATTGCGGTAGGAATGGGCAAGACGGTACCAAAACCGGGCGAGACGTTGAAGAACTCTGTTACTGATAATTATTAGCTTTCTCTCACCTTCCTCGAAATGCTTAACCAGCTACCTTACCCTTCAACGCTATTGCGGTAGGAATGGGTAAGACGATACCAAAACCGGGATTGACGTTGCAGAACTCTACCACGATATTATGTTTAAGTATTAACTTTCTCTCACCTTTCACGAGATGCTTAACCGGCTACCTTACCCTTCGATGCTATTGCGGTAGGAATGGATAAGGCGATACCAAAACCGGGAAAAACGTTGCAAAACTCTACCACGATGTTACTGATAATTATTAGCTTTCTCTCACCGTTCATGAGATGCTTAATAGTAAAAAGGGCCCGTTACTACCAATGGTAACCTATAAGGCCCTAGGTTTTTAATATGTGAAGCGCATTACAGTGAAGTGCAAGTATAATTGTATTTTATCAGGTTTTCCTAATAATGAAATATCACATAAGGCCGTTGATTGAAAGGAATTTAAGACTTATTATATATATTTTATGCATCATAAATGTGTTCCGTGTTTACATGCCATAACATAATTAAATTAGAATTCAAACACATGACCTTTTGCAATTATTATACATGTAATCCTACCGCTAGACTTACCAAACAAGCATAAGAATGAAGAAAAGAAATGTAAGTGTTAAGAATTTCTTTTGTAAATTCAGACATTTGAATTGCAATGAGCTATTCATTTAAGTAAATCGCCCTATAAAGTAAAGAGTATATAGTTTTTATTGTTGGTGCTTGGACTTCTCATTTCAGCTTAAATTAAAACATATTTCGTACCGTTTCATTGCATTGCGGGTTCTGGCAGGTTCTGTGTTTTAATCAGTTCTTGAATATTATATCCATTGATTATGTTTTCTTATATTGTCTTACTATGAGATAAAACGTATTATTTTTCACACGTGAAGAAACGAAAAAATTGTAGTTTTTCAAGGATATGGGTGTAAAAATGTTATTGAAAATTATAAATAGTTTTATCAACATGTTGCGTGTGAACAAAAGATACGAGTGTGTGTGTGGTTTTTTTTTATATAGAAAAGGGGGCAAACGAGCAGGAGGTGCTACTGATGGTAAGTTATCACCGCCGCTTATGGATATCCACAATACCAGAAGTCTTGCAGTTGCGTTGCCGGCCTTTTAAGAATGAGTAAGCTCTTTTCTTGAAGGCGCCCAAGTCGTATCCGTTTGGAAACACCCCTGCTGGTAATTGGTTCCACAACAAAGTAGTGCGAGGCAAAAAGTGCTGAGAGAAACGTACAGTTGTGGATTTCCAGACATCGAGATGGTGAGGATGGAATTTCAAATTTTGACACGATGTCCGATGATGGAATTCGGCGGCAGGAATTAATCCAAATGACTCGTCGGAACACTTACCATGAAAGATACGATAGAAGACATAGAGTGAACCAACATCACTGCGCAATGCCAAAGAATCAAGCCGTTTCGAATTAGCCAGATCGTCAACGATTCGAACCGCTCTACGCTGAATGCGATGAAGAGTAAGGAGCTGGTATTGAGTAGCTCCGGCCCAGAGATGAGAACAGTACTTCATGTGGGGCCGAATTTGAGTCTTAAAAAGTTGAAGGCGATGGGCCGGCAAGAAATACAGTCTCGCTCTGCTGAGCACACCGAGCTTTTTGGAGGCTAGTTTAGCCTTACCTTCCAAATGACCGCGAAACTGAACGTAATTCGATATGTCGACTCCCAGAATACCTGCGGCTGCGGCTGCGAATAGCTGCGGTTGCCAGGAGGGTATCCCCAAATCGAGGTGACATATATTATTTTTGAGATTATGTGTTCTAAGATGAGTAATATATCGTGGCCCTATGCTGTATTATTTTGTTTAAACAGGCAAAATAAAAAAAAAACATAAGGAACTTTAAACACCTAAATTCAACTATGTAATAAATACATTCTGGAAAGTATGCAGCAATTAATCAAGACAATTTATTTAATACCCTTAGGGATAACTTTCAAAACTAATTTTTTTTTTAATTTGTGATTTTTGTTGTTTAATTCCATATTGAATTTACTGTACCGTTACATAGCCTGTAGCAACGGACCTTCAAGACCCCATTATCGATATACTGCAAAAATTATTATATTATTTAGATTTGAAGTTAAAGTTGAAGAAATAAGGACTCAAGTCGTAACCTTTTTCTTACACCAGACTTGGGCAACAAATATTAAAGAAATATCTAGTTTTATTAATAAAAAAATAATTTTATTTTTCATAAACAATTATATTAATTGCACATGTATTAAAATAATATATATATATATATATATATATATATATATATATATATATATATATATATATATATATATATATATATATATATATATATATAATAGGCATTATTATACATTTTAATTATCACCTTACACCCTAATTTTCTTGCTATTGCTTGGGATTGGCTGGTTGAGAATGCCAATGGGCATTGTCATCCATTGTACTTTAATTGTGCATGAATTTAAATAAATAAATAAATGCATGGTCAAAAAATAACATAATAAAAATAAAAGCATAATACACAATTAAGCTTATAATATCCCCGAAGGATTAAATGCAATTAAATCCAATTCAATTTTGAAATGTGCGCACTCATAAACCTAGGATTCGAAATCAGAAAAAACCTCATGCGTCCATACTGAAATCTATACCGCTGCGCGCTGGACTAAAATGAGGTGACAATTAAAAACAAAAATGTCTAAATCTTATCAGTACAATACTTTTTAAAATGTTTGTATGTATGCATGTATGTGTGTATGTATGCATATTTCTATATATGTGTATGTATATGCGTGTAATCTACAAAAACAGTTCAATTTTATTGAAACTAATTTATAACGTCGTAACTTGAGTATAACGGTATAGGTTAAACTTTTAATAACTTAGCTATTTAATATCGGTTTTTTAAACCATTAGTGTAATCGTTTGTTGTCTATAAGTGAAAAAATAATACAGTCGTACGAGGTCCTACTATTCCTAATAAACTAATAATAAACTACTAATAATATACTACCAATAATAAACTAATAATAATAAACTACTACTACTATAATATATCCATATCTATCTTAACGAGGTTATGGCGTATATTTATGATGAGCTGGTGACTAGTCTCTCATGTACCATAGTACTAATGAATATTTGACAAATATCATTGCAAAAATACTAAAAAATTATTTAACCCTAAACTAGACATTAACCTAATATGCAAAATCTATTAGTATTTTGTCCCAAAATTAACTCAGCCTTACAACTTCATTGTTACAAAAAAACAGAAAATCATCTATTAAATATTCATATTAAATGTTTTCCACGTCTTTTTTCTTTTTACAAATTACAAAAACTAAAATACAAAGCTATTTTCACAGTCAGAAACCTATGAATAAATTTGTACCGTTATGCCCACTTCAATAATATGTTGTACCTGCAATTTTTTAAATACTACGCCATGTTACGATAGGTAGAGAAGAAATTGCTATTATAATTTGCTATTTTGCTACAACCCACAGATAAAAGGATTTTTTCTCCTATGACAATTTTAAAAACAAAACTTAAATATGTACTTATTATGTACATAACGTTTTAAACGCGAACGTGTGACAATATGTTGTTTACGCTTTGCAACGCATCCAATAACTTTGTAGTTGTGCGATTTGTTGTTGACTATTCCACTATTTAATGAATGCGGAAAAACGTAAATATTACGCAAATGCTCCAAAATCGACCATTTCATTTAAATATATTACAAATTTAATCATTAAAATCTCAACATTTACAATAACAACAATATTTACACATTCAGTATCTGCTAAAATCTATAATATTATCTTAATATTATTCATATGTTGTTATTCAAAAACTGTTACAAAAAATATTTGGTTCGATTTTCTGGTCAAGCAAGTGTTGGTGAGATTATTTTTGCTTATTTTCTAGAAAAGATACGATTTTATTGGTTTTTGAAAATAAATAGTTATCTATGTCCATATTAAAATTATAAATGCGAAGGTTTTTCTACCTCTCGGTCTATCTGTCTGAAACGCTTTCACGGCTAAACCGCTGCCTCAGTATTGATGAAATTTGGCATGGAGATAATTGAATATTCGGGGTCACACGTAAGCTAATGGTAGGTAATGAAAATAATAATCGAAAGTCAACTCCTAGGGGACTGAAATAGGGGATGAAATTTTGTATAAAAACTACAGCGATGATATGTTAATCTACTTGCAAGCGAAGCTGCGCGGGTTAGCTAGTCTAAGAATAAAAATAAAAATATAAGCCAGTTTTCTTATAAGTAATATTTTTTATTATTAGTTCACTCTGCTACCATATTATGTGGTAGCAAAGTGAACCAATGGCGGTAACTGCGACGCTCATTCGCTATGATTCCAAACATAGACCATACCAATACTAGTAGACCTGATGTTGGAAGGGAAACGTGTAGCCGTTCATATGAGCTAATTCTTGTGAATACCATCGTGAAAAAATATGTAGAAAAAATATTTTTTTTGTGTTAAATTTGATCGTGTTAAATAGAAAGCGAAGGCTAAAAATACCCTAGGGCCTAGGATTGGTTTTACACTATAGGCAAATACTATAATTCTGTATTTGTAAGTGTAATGCAAGCTAAACTGACAACCTAAGAAATTGCTTTGGAAGGTGTATCCACTTAATAATAAAACGGTAACAAACACGTTGTTACCGTTTTATAAAAGCGTTAGGAGTCTAATAATAATACCGAAAAAAAATTACAGGTACCAAACCGCTAAAATCATAACTAGTAATGTGATAAAGTGAATAAAAAGTTTTAAAGGAATTGATAAGTAGCATACTTGGTTTTTTATAGACAATCGACACAATCGATCACTAAGTAAAGAAGAATTTTGTCACGTTGAACCACCGAGTCGGGATTCAGTTGGAGCATGGAGGCCTTAGGCAAGTTCGCTGGTTCAAATCCAGCCGTGTGAAAAAATACCCTAGCTCTGAATTAGTACTAAAACACACAGAGATATAAAGAATGCAAACGTCCTCTATATACATATATATTTACTATGTGGATGACCTTATGTGATATTGAATGACTCAAAAGATACGTTCAAATTACTCCGTCTACCCTCAAGGGAACTCCTGGGATGATATTTATTTATTTTCGTATTATGCGATGATTTATAATTGTTAATTTTTTTAAGTATAAAATTATGCTGTACAGAAGTATTTTATGAAGTTTTAAAACAAAACCATACAGATATGAATTTATAAAGTAGCTTTATAGTTCATAATTAATATTACCTGTGAGAATCGAAATGCCACAGGTTACAGTGTCATCTTTGGTCGGCGACCGCGCAAGGCCGCCTGAATTCGACGACCTCAGACGTACATGGAGCTACGAAACGGATCGCTTCTGTTTAGAGTGGCATTATTAGGTAAATAAAATATTATTATTACATACTAGCTGTTGCTCGCGACTTCGTCCACGCGGACTTCGTTTACTCCGCACAGTACGGAGGTACTAGCGTAGGTGATAGCGTGATAATATGTATGTATTCATGCAAAATTTGAAGTAAATCCATGCAGCACTTTTTGAGTTTACCCCGGACATACATACAGACAAACAGACAAACAGGCAAACAGGCAAACAGACAAACAGACAAAAATTCTAAAAACTATATTGCTATCTTCAATATAGATTGTAGATCATGCCCCAAGTATTCTTTTAAAAAATATTCAATGTACAGTTTTGACTTTCCTACGATTTTATTATATGTATAGATATATTAATACGCGAAGGTTAAGATGTTTTTCTTCCTTTTTAGAGAAAACCTCACAATTACTCCATATAAATTCTATGTCATTTTATAGATAATTGCTTGCTCTACCGGCATCAACATTTAAAACATTTAAAAAAATATTAATGCTTTTGTTTATATAAATAAATTAAAATTAAAGTTATGTACATATATCAAGATATAATACACCGATACTGCCATCTGACAGCTTAAATTTTGAAGCAACGTCAACATGATTGATGGTCGGTAATTTTTTTTTTGTGCAATTTCAAATCAACTTAAGAAGTATTCACTAAAATTACTTAGTGCTAATTATTCGCACGGGTATCGCTAGTATGATGTACTTGTATTAAAAAAAAAAAAAAAAAACTATGTAGTTTATTTAAAAGGATATAGGTGTTACAAGTTATTGTAGTTAATGTCGCATGATAATGTGTGCAAATATTAAATGTTTTTTTATATCATTCTATATAATAGTAATTTAAAAATTTAAAATGATTTCAAATATCAACTATACCCAATATCCATGTCTCAAATACTATTGAACTGATTTTGATGAAAATTAGACTATTCTCTAAATTAGAACATATCTAATTTAAACCAAAAGAATTATCTCCACATGGCTTTTAGTTCCAAGAAACTCGTAGAAAAACATACCAGCATACAAATATACAATATACACTTACGAAATTTAGTGCACTTATTTGGACGCCTAAATATTGTTGAAATTGAAAAAGAATTGTTGAAATTGAAAAAGAATTGTTGAAATTGGATACTTATTTATATTAATACTTAAATTATATACATAAATGTCAAACTGATAACTTCCTTTTTTTCATCAGTTGAAAATCTACAAATAACTATAAATATTTTAATTCTGTTACCAATAAAAACTTTGAAATACATAAGATTACAAAAAAATGAGTTCGAATCCGCGTTCACAATAAAACATTTTTTAGATTAGGTACAATTTTAGCCAAAAATTCATTCACACAATACTAAGATTATTGAAGTAATAAAACTAATAGTAATCCACGTGCTGATATATTAATTATTGCTACTAAGCAATAATTAAGCTCGGTGTGCTCAGTAGAGCGAGACAGTACTTCCTGCCTTATCATCGCTTGCAACTTTACAAAGCGCAAATTCGCCCGCACATGGAGTACTGTTCTCATCTCTGGGCGGGAGCTCCGCAGTATCAGCTTCTTCCACTTGATCGCATTCAGCGTAGAGCGGTTCGAATCGTTGACGACCAAGCAATCTCCAATCGGCTTGACTCCTTGGCTTTACGCAGAGATGTAAGTTCGCTTAGCATCTTTTACCGCATTTATCATGGAGAGTGTTCCGACGAACTGTTTGGATTGATCCCTGCTGTTGAATTTCATCATCGGACATCGCGGCAAAACTCAAAGTTCCATCCTCATTACCTCGATGTCTGGAAATCCACAACTGTGCGATTCTCTAGGCACTTCTTACCTTCACGAAAAGAGCATACTCCTTCTTAAAAAGCCGGCAACGCAGCTGCAAGACCTCTGGTGATGTGGCTGTCCATGGGCGGCGGTAATCACTCACGTGAGCCTCCTGCTCGTTTGCCCCTTTTTTCTTTAAAAAAAAATTAATATATCAGCACGTGTATTTCTGTTTTACTTTGCGTGTATATTTTTTTTTTTATTTCATGCGATAAGAAACCAGCAGATTGGTCTCTCTATGGGGGTACGTCATACCGCATTCAAAAAGTTATTAACTTATAATCCAAACCGCAACACGCTAGTGACAAACAGCCAGACGTAGGCAAGGTGGTTGTACCAAATCCAGGCGAATTATTGTAGAACTACCTACTAGTAGGTAAGATAAGAGTAATATGTTTGACCACTCCTTAGTTTTTTACGGATTTCCTGGCATGAAGTCAGATCATTCCACAAAAAGAGACTGGACTAAGAATTTTTTACACTACCATACACGAGTATCTTACATTATTATATCCAAACGTTTATCAATAAGTAAAAAAATATTTTTATGTATCTGTATTGTGAAATCAAAGCATAAGTTTATTATGTTCTATTTACGTAATAACAATGGAATTTAACTAAATAATAACCGCGGAAAATAAATATGTAGTATTCTATAGGTGTATTAAAATTGTGTTAATAATTGTTTAGCGTTAATTTAGACTACATTATGGTATATTTGAAAGCGGTGATAAAAGTAGTTATTTGTATATAAAATTTCTATTTACCAATAAATTATATTCACTGCCTCGTTAGACAAGAGGTTAGCCTAGTATGATAAGGTACCAAGATTTAGGGTTAACTTCCTGCCTCGAGCTTGGCTGGCTTTGATTAAATGGTTCCATGATTAAATGTGAATTTAAATAGAAATCCAAAAATTTTATTTTAATTTTTAGGCTGCAGCTGTGTACTCAATTTTATATTTGTATATACCTGTTTAAAAAACATGCTAGTTTAATGTAACATAACGCTAGTTAAAATGTAGGCTGCAAGATTAAATATTTTATCAAATTTTGCCGCATCTACTTGTAACTATTTATTCATCTTTAATTGCCCCAACATTTTTGATAAGAATATGAATAAAATTAAAATGTTTTGATAAGATTTTGTATAATTTAAAATTATCTCTAGCAAGGATTTGCTACTGCGTATTTTGTATACAAATGTTAAAATTGATCTCGTTATGTCGTCTATAGCGGGCCGACGGAAATAATTTATTGCACGGTATTTTCCGCAATAACAAAAGCATTAATAATATAACAATATTTTTGTCAACGAAAAATATGTGATACTTTATTTGATAGAACAAAACAGATTAAGTGTTCTCAGTATTTCAACCACATTTTTTTTTTGTTTAAATTTTCGAATTTTAAACCAAAAGCGAATTCAGTTGGCTATGAAATTATTCTTCTTTGTGAATATATGTAACTGAACTTTTCATAAACAGCTGGTAAACCGATTTTGATTAAGTTTTTGTGTGTATTCACGTTCCAGTGAATCCATGGATTCACAGCTGAAACCAGTAGATCGCGCTGCGATCGGGCTTAGATAGTATCCCATATAACTTTTTTACGGCTAAATCACTGAACCGTGTTTGGAATTGAGAGTTTAAGGGGGTCAAACATAGGCTAACTTTAAAAAAAGCCGAACCCTAAAGGGCTGCACTAGGGAATGAAAGTTTGTATGACAAACTATATCGATGATTCTATTGTTACTCTACTCGCGGGCAAAGTTGCACGGGACAGCTTGTATAATATAAAAATAAAGCTTCCCTTATATTTGAATCTTATATATCATACAATAGCAAACAAGCTCTCTTGATGGAAAGAGAAACTATCGCCTATAAACACCAAAGATGTTAATGGCGCGTTGCTACCTGTATGGCGGGATGGTGATAAAACAAGCATAAGTCTACCGGCTACCTTACCCTCCAAATCGGAACACGACAATGACAAGTATTAACGCTATTGCGGCATGGATAAGTAAGGCGGTGGTACCAAATATATGGGTGATTATTTTATTACCAAATATACGAGTCGCGATGACAGTGACACGTGTAGCCAATAAGTTGACTTTTACGAGCTGCCTGGCAAAAGGGCAGTTGGTCTATTCTTCAAAAGAGCCCGGTATGTTTGAGTTTTGAGTAGATCGTTCGCTTCTAGTTATGCCATCGGCCTGCTGTTCAGTACACGTCCCATAGTCTTGAGCTCTCTCAAGCAGCTTACTGGTTATAACGACGGTTGATTCTATTAATTCGGATTCACAGAAGTTACAGTGGTGAGAATGAGAGGTTATGCCATGCCTATAGCCATGTGCCCGGCTCTTAAGAATACAATTATATGTTATATATGTTGATAATCACCTAAATTATCACTTTTTGTACGAAGTTTTATTTTATTTTTTCTTAAAAAATATTATCCGGCAATAATATAAAAAAGAATAAGCATAATAGGTGTAACTGCTTTAAAGTGATAAGTGGACAAATTATAGCGCCGATTGATTTTATCTACATTATAGATTTAAAAGTACCGTAACTTTTGTATTGATGATTTTAATGGCGATAAATTATCATTTTATCCGTTTTAGATAATAATATCCTTATCTTGTTATTATAAGTAGAAATTTAAAACCTAATGTAACTTAGAACAGTTCATTCGATAAATTTTAGAATAATTAATTTAGAATTAATAGACACCGTAACGGTAAAATAATCAAAACACTTGTTTTATATGATTATGAGAATCAAATTTAATCCAGATGTTTCTATAATACAACAGAGAGGATAAAATTTAAGACTGATATATTTTAAAATAGAACATTTCATTCAAAACAAAATTAATGTATGCGTCTGTAGGCGCCATGCTACATTCCAAACATGTTTTATTGAAAAATATGTTTACTGATGATCCTGATGATCACCGACGAATATACTATTATGTACTAAACATATGGCTCAAAAGGAAAAACAAAATATCATGAAATCGCAAGAAGAGAGACGATGCAAGTTTACTTCACTCCTGAATTGAGGTTTTGAGAGATATAAGCGATTTATGTATTGCCAATAGCCTCTGAATTCAATAAATTGTGATTTTTATCAAATATCGAATTTATAGAGGTTTGCTTTTATATTTTGATGATGGCTCTGATGGCTGAATCAAGGCTGTAAATCTATAGGGTAATTTACTTACCTTCCCTATATCTAAGACTGCTGGATATATCAAATAAAATTCAACTTTAAATTATTATAAAATCTTTCTTGTTCTGATCACTACACTTTCCCATAGCCAGAAAATAAAAAGCTTTTAATTTTTGTTACCTGGTTATAAGTAGGTCCATTTTTCTCTTCTATATAACACAATTTTCTAGATTTTATTTTTGGAACAGACTTCCTTATCGCAGATTATCGTTTGCTGGCTGAGAAACTAGATCGGAAAATCTGTAACAAAAAAAAAACAAGACCCAAATCCAACCATTTTGCAATGATTTTTGAAACACTTGCCGATCACCTAGGAAACAAACTTTTTTCAATCGATTCAGCTTGCCGTAATTTTTTAAAATATGTTAACATATTTAAAAATTTTAAAGATTCAATATTAATTAATTAACATACATATCTTCACGCCAGATCCCTTACGGGGTACGCAGAGAGAACCGAGTGCCATACATCACGATCCTTACAGGCTTGTCTCGCTTCTTCCACATTCATCACTCTCTTCATACACACACGCCGGTTGCGAAGACTCTTGACACCACCTTCGGACAGTACTCGATCAATCTGATCGTGGTATGTCAGTCTTGGTCTTCCCCGGTACCTACATCCTTCCACATTCGCGTTGTATATCTGTTTTGTTAACCTTTCATCTACCATTCTTTCTACATGTCCGAACCAACGGAGCATGCCCTTTCTCATCTCTACACCGACACTTTCTTTCAAACCTAACCTCTCTCTCACTTCGATATTACGAACCCGGTCCGCGAGTGTCACACCACATATTTTTCTTAGCGACCTCATCTCGACCGCGTTGATTCTACTTTCATGCCCTTTCTGACATACTCAACTCTCACTTCCATACAATAGCGTTGGGATAAGCACATGATTATGCAGGGCTAGACGGGCACCCTGACTTAAAATTGTGCTATTAAGTAATCTCCCTAACGCTCCATTCACTCTGTTCCCTGCACATACTCTTCTTTCAACATCAGCGGTGTACCTTCCATCCCTGCTAAAAGCACATCCAAGATATACAAACTCATCCACTTGTTCCAGCACTACATTATCGACCACAACTCTTACATCCGTTCTGGCTGCTTCTCTTTCAAATACTAAAACTTTAGTTTTCTTCGCATTCAAATGTAAGCCCATACTCTTACAATCCTCATTCATAACTGTGACCAGTGTTTGCAGCTCAGATGGAGTTGAGCCTAAAAGTACAGCGTCATCTGCATAAAGCAGGCAGTTCACCACTAGATCACTCATGCGCATTCCCACATTCAGTGACCTCAATCTTTGGAGACACTTATCCAGATATAGAATAAACAGACGAGCTGACAACACACAACCCTGCTTGACGCCGATATTGACTTCGAACCAGGGCGATATATTGCCGTCCACCCGCACACATGCTTTGCAATCCCAGTAAATGGATTGCAAAGCACGCAGCAGACGCCCATCTATCCCATAACTGGGTAAAATGTCCCAAAGTTTCTTTCGCACGACTCTATCAAACGCTTTCTCCAAATCCACAAAACCGCAGAAAACCTTCTGGCCGACAGCCAGATGCTTCTCTAAGATGTTGCGGAGTGAGAAAACTTGATCCATACATCCTCTTCCAGATCTGAAACCCCCTTGTGCCTCCCACAACATTCCCTCGGACTTCCCTTGCATTCTCCTTTCAATGATCTTACCATACACCTTCGATGCTAAGCTGATCAAATTGATGGCCCTATAGCTATTGCAGTCTATACGTGAGCCCTTGCCTTTATACAAGGGCACGATGACCGCGCGCCGCCAGTCTTCGGGTACTCTATCGGTCCTCCAACATGTATTGCAGAGGACCCAAAAAGAGTCCCAGACGGTAGGACCACCGTATTTGATCATCTCAGCAGTCACCTTATCTATTCCCGCAGCCTTTCCGTTTTTCATACTTCTTATCGCCCATACGATCTCTTGCATAGTAATGTCCTGGCACGCTTCCACCGTCTCTGAGTCACTTACTGAGTCAGTGACTGAGGCAGCGTCCTGAACAGCATCATACATATCTCCAAAATATTTACTCCATCGTTTTAACACGCTTTCTGTGCTTGCAAGAATGTCACCATCCTTAGATTTAATCTTATTCATTCTGGAGGCTGCCGAACAACTCCTAGACTTCTTCACCTCCCTCCAAAAAAGTTTGGTGTTTGCCTCGAAGTTGCTCGCCAGTCTCTCTTCCGCTTTCAAACATTCTCTTTCACGCTTTTCTTTCACTAAGGTTTTGGTGGCATTCTTACAACAACGATACAATTCTTTCTTCTTGTCTTTCATACCATCATTCGCTTGCAAACATGATACATAGTCTAGCCATGCTTTCTTCTTTCTCTCAATCGCAGCTTTCACTTCATCATCCCACCATGCATCTCCTTCCATTGACTTGCACAGTTTTGTACTACCACATACTTCTTTCGCGGCTACTATCATACTAACTTTCAAAACTTTCCAACATTCGTCTACATCCAAGTCCGGCAGGTTCACTTTCGCCAACCTATCTCGAACCTGAATCTCATACATACTCCTTATACTCGGGTCTTGCAACTTTTCGCTCTTTATCCTTTCAAGCTCTCCGAATGGAACACGCTGTCGCCAATGTCGCCACTTCTTAAACAGACCCCTATATCGGCTTATTACCAAATAGTGGTCCGTTTCCAGATTGGGCCCTCTGTAGGCGCGCGTATCCATTAAACAACTGCGGAGTCTACTATCAATCAAAATCAGATCTACCACACTCTTTTGGTCATTCCTTCTCCAAGTATACAAATGTATGTCCTTATGAGGGAATATTGTGTTAGCCACAAGAAGATTCCTTTCCATGCATAAATCCACAATGTGCTTACCGGCGTCGTTCACTCTACTGTCACCATACGGACCAAGTACGGCATCGAAACCAGGCCGCTTAGTCCCGACCCATCCATTCAAATCACCACACAAAATGACTCTTTCATTGTCATCAACCATATCCAGAACATCCCTTACAGAATCCCAAAACTTTTCCAGGTCACTGGGCGACGAAGAGCTTACCGGTGCATATAATGCAACCAAAAAGACTCTCGTGATTTCCAGTTTGATCCGGACCCAGAGAAGTCTGGAGCCAGCCATCCCATAATCTTTCAGACCAGAGACTAAGCGTGACGATAGAAGAATACCTACTCCGGCGCCAGCATGATCGCTCTGGGGCACACCAGACCACAGAGCCATCATGCCATCATGCCATTAATATAAAATATAATCAAGAATTATTACACAACTGTGAATTCCGGTCTTGTTCCATGGTCTCTTATAGAAGTTTTCATACAAATGAGACATTAATACAGGTAAATCTTGAGCTTGAAAACCTTCTTCAAGAATAATTTAATAATTGTGATAATTTTAATGTTTCTCTACTTCTATTATTTCATTCACCAAAATTCACTTATTTTTACCGTTTAAATAATAACTTCTGCGTTCCATTTGTTTTGACGTCCGATTGCTAAGATAAGATACTAATTTTATTGCGAGATATTCAAATGGCAATTATTAAAATCACACTATAATGTTATAACTATAAAATAATCCTACAATTACTCCGTATATTTAGATATTATATTAACTAAAATTTATGTTTGGATTTTTAGATGTCTGTTAAATCAAATAATTAAACGAATTTTTATTTAGTTAGGCACACAATCAATTTACCAATTAATCTACAGGTTTTAACCCGTATTAAAAGTTTTATACCAAAAAAAGTGTAGTGGCCGAAAAATGCTAAAAACGTAGTTTTAGTAAAAGTGTCCAAAATTTAGCTGTAATAAATTATTTTTATGTATATTTATAATATACCATCAACCGGGCAAGGCCCTGGTGGTCACTAGCAGTAAAATACATAATAATATATACGATGATAGGAAGATTTAAATAAGTATATGTTACCACTTACCACTAATTATTATGATAAAATATAAATAAATATTTGTCAATCAAGTTAATATCAAAAATAACGAGGCAACACGAGATAACTAGTAAGTTGATGCTACACCTTAATAGGTTTTATGGCTAAGTTATGACCATAATTCAACAACATTAATGCACTTAATAATTTATAAAATCTCATAAACATATATATTTAATAAGCTACCAGATTAAAAAACAGCTATAATTAAAGTTCAAATCTTATCTATTGATGGAAATGAATATCTTTTGTTCGTATCTATAATTTGAGAGTCGGTTTGATTTATTTTATCGAGTATCTAATTTATATTTTTATCGAGTACCTAAATTATATTTTGCATTGATTTTCGAAAATCGAGTTTTCAACAGATAGCTCTCGAAATCAATAACTTCCTTATAGGTACTACTAAGATAACGGGAAGTAAACAAAAAAAATTTAGAATTTCTTTCGTTTTGACTAAGCCAGTTCTAAATGCGGCCATCTGGTTCACCTACCATCTAACAAACCGACAAACCGGTAAATCGTGGTAAACCAGCCCGCTTAAGACAAAAGGTGTGTAACATGTCGTGCGCCATAGAAGAGAAGTTTGACCAATGAGAACTTACAATCGTATATTCGACGCAACGCAACGAGAATACGTCTGTCGCATGGAATTATTAGTATGTCACGAGATAATATACCTACGTTCATTTTATTGGTCAAGTCCACAGACCACATGAATACACGCCATTGAGAAGGAAACGTGCCACCGCGCATACGAGCAAACGCTCTTATTACTGTCAAAAATTTCATATATTTGTATATTGTGAAAAAATATAAATAAACCATGTTGTACTATTTTATCCTACTAAAAGAGATGACAAGGTTAAAAATTACCCTTGAAATGATTTAATTTCATTGGGAAGTATTATTACTTTGTATTTCTGTGTGTAATTGCAAGCGACACCGACAAATTAAGAAATAGTCTTAAGAGGCGTATCCATTTAATCCGTGGTCAAGCCTCTCCTCTATCGCGGGCAACATATTACCCACTTTTTATAGTAAGTGGACTGACCGTACTGACATCTCTTTTAGTCTTTCAACTCTCCTGGGATCCCGGCTTTATTGATTCATTCCAATGTGATTTTAATATAACTAGCGATCGCCTGTGGCCGAAATTCGACCATAGACCAAACAATAGAATCTCTTTTAAATTAGACAACTGACTTTAACCGTAAAGAAAATATACTATACATGTTTGTATAATATCATATATGTCACATGAATGTAGTGATTGTAAAGTATATTTTTATTAATTTAATGTATTTCTAATGCATCTAGCTTAAAATATTAGAATATTAGGTTTCTGCAGTCCTCCGCAATATAAACTACTAGCTGTTCCCAGCGACTTCGTCCGCGCGGACTTCGTTTTCTCCGCACTGCTCCTCCCCCGTAGGTGACAGCGTGATAATATGTAGCTTATATGTTGAACCGACCTGTAAGTAATATTCTTGCAAAATTTGAATTAAATCCATGCAGTACTTTCTGAATTTACCCCTGACATACATACAGACAAACAGACAAAAATTCTAAAAACTATATTTTTGGCTTCGATATCGATTGTAGATCACGCCCCAAGTATTCTTTTAAAAAAATATTCAATGTACAGTTTTGACTTTTCTACGATTTTATTATATGTAGAGATAATTGTTTTAAGACGGTTGAGCGAACAGTGAAGTATGAATTTTGCATACTTACCGTTCACTCAGCCGTCTTAAAAAGGGATCCAAAATGTTTCCTTAGATAATGTCACAAATTTGAAAGCTTACGACTGACCTAATGAGGCTGAACAAATTTGTATGAATTGGCATCTTCCACATGTTATTCCGAAGTCTCTTTTTAAGAATAAACCACCTGCCAGTCTGCCAGGTAGTTCATAAATGGTGAACGATTTACGAGACGCTAACATTGTGACTACTAGGTGTTAGATATGTAACACCTGGTCTGGTACCACCACTTACCTATTTCTTCCCTAATAGCGTTACTTTCGTGTTCTGGTTGAAAGAGTAAGGTAGTCGGTAAATTTATGCAAGTAGCACTAAAGCCTCGCTACACGGATAGCAACACACAGATGACATCTTTGGTGTTTATGGGTAATGGCTGTATCTTTCCATCATGACAGCTATCTACACGTTTGCTATCTTATGTTTTAAAAAACATATTTGGAAGGGAGAGAAACCATTTCTAGTTGTTTTAACAATTGTCAAATTTGATTGGGTATTTTTTTAATAACATAAGATAGTAAAAAAGCAAAGTGGTCTCCTTAAGGAAAGAGAAATTATCGATTATAGACACCAAAGATGTTAATGGTGCGTTTCTATCTTTGTAGCATGAGCTATCTTTGTGGTCACATGCATAAGCCCGCTACAGAATAAGTAAGATGGTGATAGCAGACCCGGACTAGACAATGCAAGACTCTACCACCTAGTAGCCACAACGGTAGTGACTCGTATAGCCAATCGTGCGCCTCTTACAAACTGCCTGACAGAATGGCAGATGATCTATTCTTAACCGTAGGATTTTATAGGATTTTTTAATATTATAAGATAGCAAACAAGCCAATATAATAGACAAACCATCGTCTATAGCCACCCAAGACGTTAATAGTAGCGTTGCTATCTGTGTGTCACATGCACAAGTCTACATGCTACCTTACCCTGCAAACGGAAACACGACAATGACAAGCTTTAACGCTGTTGCATCCAGAATAAGCTAGGCGGTGGTACCAAATACCCAGGAGAGACGTTGAGAACTCTGCCCCACCACCAGTAGTCACGATGGTAATGGCACGTATAGACTATCGTTCGTCTCTTACAAAGTGCCTGAAAAAACGGCAAATAATCTATTCTTCAAATGGACCCGAACCGACATAAGATATTGTTTAAATATTCAAAACAATCATAGTGTTATTAAAATATCACCACACAAACATCCTTGTGGTATACCCAAGGCGAACTTATTGTCATCAGATACTTCTGCTTAAATCTTTTTATTATCTTAATTCTGCTGAAATTATTTTATAAATATAAAAAATTATAACAACATATAAATCGAACATTTATCTTATAACTTAAAAAAAATAACAAACGTAGAGGTTATCATGAAATTTTCGCTTTATATTCATAGTCTGTCTACATTTTGTTATCGTTTCATCGTCTAGTTTTATGGAATCTTTCGTAATGAAAATACCACAACGAAATTTGGTTTGGCATTGTACAACAATTTGTATTTCATTCTTCCGCAAATTCCAAGTTGAAGCATTCCAAAAATGGATGTCTTAATTGTTACATATTTCATTCTTCTTTATTTTGTTAATTTAAATAACTCAATATATCATTTTACCAAGGATAAGGTGACCTATAAAGATATTACGAACCCATAAAAATGTGTTGAATATTAATAAACGATTGCTTAGATGCTTTTAAGCTATATTAGATTATTTAACTAGTTTGATTTCCATAACGTTCAGTTTATTGCATATGTATTAAAAATAATTTGGTATGAGGTATGGCTTAACGAGATTAAGAAATTTTGGATCATACGACAACTTTATAACAAACTAGCGGCCCGTTACGTGCTTCGCTACGGATCGCCATTTATTGATTTCATTTGTTACAAAAAATGTGATATATGAAGAATCGCTCTACTGATTTTGAACTAACTTCATATAAACCATCTACTAAATATTCCGAACAAAGCCTAACCTTTTTGTTTTTATAGATGAGCCCGTTCTTAAGTTATAATATTACAACGATAAGTGGCATTGATTTATATTATATTATATATATATATATATATATATATATATATATATATATATATATATATATATATATATATATATATATATATATATATATATATATATATATATATATATATATATATATATATATATATATATATATATATATATATATATATATATATTGAATCTCCTAAGCTTATTAAACAGAATTTGACAAAATCATAACTTTGTTTATAAAGTCTGGTTTTTGCTGAAGTTGTTAGAAAGTTCAGTGAAGATTTTGTGTATGGGATTAATGAGTATTTTCTATTCACATTATATTCAAATGGAACACACACACACCTACACACACTCATACACACACACACACACACACACACACACACATATATATATATATATATATTTAACGTTACGTTATTAATCGGTATTCGATCGAAATTTTATATTTGCCAACAAAAGGCGACTGATTGGCTATGCGAGTCACTAATATCGTGGCTTTTTGCTGCATTGGCGTGTTTAAAATTCCGTTGTATATATTTTTCTAAAGTAGAACATACATTTTGGTTTTTAATATGAACGTAGTTAAACGAGTAGGATCCAATCCACAGTCTGGTCAAAAATGAGTTAAGTGCACCAAACTGATGCTAAACATCGATAAAATTGGCCAGTGAAAAACAACTAAGCAAAAATAGCTCTCTATTACTTTATTCAACATCAGAACTAGTCCTCATGTATGGCACGTTAAAAAATTAAAAAATATCCAACTTCAAACTTCAATATTTCTAAATTGATTTTGTGTAGATTGGGTCCTTTTTGTGTAACTACGTCCATTATTAACAATTATAATAAACGAAATATCATAACCGTACAAAATTAATAAACAAACTAATGAAAATTATTACACTCGACAAAAGTCACTTAACCAAAATAATGGATGAAATTAAATCGTTAACAATTAACTTTATTAGATGTTGGATAATAAAGATTGATTTATCGTTTAATGGGAGGTAACGCAATAAAATGGCGTTTACGTAGGTTTAGTAATTTTGCTAATACAGTCACAAAATACTATTATACCGTAGCAAAGTTCAGTTACCATTTTTATAGCATAGCTGGCCAGCAGGCTAGGGTCACTCGACTTAATCAATCAATCAATCTTTCGTCATTCAAACTTTTTATTAATTAGTTTTTTTATGTGTTAAACCCGTCTACGTTTCTTTGTGAAAATTTGTGTATTTATGTTGATCCTAGTAATGTCAATGTATATTTAGAATATATTTTAACATAGAAATGTACCGTGTTTAAATTCAAGTGAATGCATGGTCTGTTTTTCGAATTTCCGAACTTAATTACAACAGCTGAATTTCTTCGAAAATAAATATTTGTATGATATTCAATTAGTGTAATAATGTATTACTATCCACGTGGAATATATGAAAAACCTCCACAATGTAGTTCCATGTGCTAAGCAGTTTTTTGTGCTAGCCCGGAACTTGTAACTTCATACTACTTTGGCATAACATTAAGTACTGTGCTGGACGAAATTATACAATAAATCCAATAATTGGCAGACATTAATTCTTCAACTCTTACAAAACGGAGTGCTATTCAATTCTCCTTAAGATGCTTCAGCTACGAAGTAAACGTGCGTGGAGCACTTAACGATATTATTCTGCTACACGTGGCTACGTTACTTATTCACAGAACAGAAGTAAAGAGTAGAATCATGAATGACTAGGTTGTTTTTTAAGGGTTATTTTTTTTAATATTGATTATAGACGTGGGTTCACTTTGCGTCTTCTATCTCATATCATTGGAGTTTCATTATTGCACATCGCCTCAAAATTCAAAGTTCCATCCTTAATATCTCGATATCCAGATACCGACAACCATGTGATTCTCGAGGGGTTTTTTGCTCCACACTATTCACCTATGAAATTAATTAAAGACGCAATGTTTCCAAATGTGTACTACTCAGTAATACACATAGAACTTTTCAAGAAAATATCACTTACCACCAGGTGAATCCTTTTCATTCGCACCCTTTTTTGCAAACAAAACAATAAGTAAAACAATTCACCAACTACTTCACCCTTCAAGCCGGAATACGATAGCGACAAGCAATTATATCATAGTGACAGTACAGTTTTGACAACGACCCTGACGTATCGTGGTCCGACCCCTTTTGGAAGAATACACGACCTGCCATTCTACCAAGAAGTTCGTTGAAGGTGAACCTTTAGCTATATGTGTCACTACCATAATTACTACTAGGTGAAAGAGTTCCGCAATGTCTCGCGTGGGTATATGGTATTGCCTTGCCTTACCTATTCATGCGTCACAATAGCGTCAATGCTAGTCATTCTTGTGTTTCGGTTTGGAGGATAAAGTAGCCGGTTAACTTTTGCATGTGGCATTAATATCCCGCCATTACAACGCACCATTATATCTTTAGTATCTATAGTGGCTAGTTTATCTTTTCTTAAGGAGAACCATCTATTTGTTTGGTATTAAAAGATGTAAAAAATGAATATTTTATCCACAAACTCGTGATCTTATTACATTATAAAATTTGACCCTGCAACTTTATTTTCTAAGAACAATCCCATCCCAATCTCCTGTCTTTGTAAAGGTCATTGCATACATGTTGCTTTAAAGTTTACAACCTTGTTTATATTCCTAGTTTTTAATACCGACTTTTCTAAACAGTATATCGATGTTTTTTAGAAAATTCAGTATTTGTTTAACTGAATCTAGTAATAAGAAATAGGGATAGTGATTTGATGATAGGTTATAACCTAATTATTTATTTGGAATTCTTACTCTGACAGATGGGATAGAAATAAAAAAGTATGTATCATAACGTTCTAGATCGATTATTGAACAGAAATATTTAAATTATGAACAACAAAAAAATATAAAGGGAATTTGAAATAAAATGGTTAAACATGTTTGATAAAAAACCCAGACCCAGGAGTAGTCATCTACGTTCATTAAAAAAATATTTCTCACTGTCATGTCGGGGTTCTATTCACGCTTCATCTCAACTGGCGACGTTATACGCCACTCAACCTCTGAGACAATCAAAAGAAATTAGTAAAAGCAATATCGTTAAGTATAAATTATACAAATCAATAACATCAGGTCGATTTCATTGCGTTGTAAGTAAGCAGAGACCCGAACGTCAATAAAGGTTTTGTAACACCAGTTATTGGGTTGGCTAGATAGGTGATGATCCTTTTCGCTACAGTTAACCAACCAGATATTGTTTTTTCAATGTAAACGTAAAGCTGTCAGTCCAGGTTGGACTGACAGCTTTACGTTCACGTCCGATGCATGGGAGTACCAATACACCACAACCATGCTTCCAGAAGAGATATTGAAATTTAGATTTTTGCATTACCCCCGGAAAAACCCCAAATAACTTAAACATAGAACTGCATGATTTTTTTATATCATAAGATAGCAAACAAGCAGATGGGTCTCCTGATGGAAAGAGTCAACCATCGCCTATAGACACCTAAGGTGTTAATGGTGCGTTGCTATTTTGTGGCGAGGTCTAATGCCACATACATAAGTTTACCGGCTACCTTACCCTCCAAACTGGAACACGACAGTGACAAGCACCGACGCTATTGCGGCAGTAATAGGTAAAGCGTTGGTACCAGACCCGGGCGAGACAATGCAGAACTCTACCACCTAGTAGCCACGATGTTAGTGACTTGCATAGCCAATAGGTCGCCTTTTAAGACATGCCTGGCAGAACGGTAGTTGGTCTATTCTTCAAAAGAGCCCTGAACCAACACGGGGATTATTAGACCACAAGAAAATCTATTTTACTTTTTAGATTACACACAATAATTAGAAAAGTACGCAACAACCTTTATTGCATACCGAAGGTAATCGCGACGTATTGCATCCGGTTTAGTAAGATGCTCGTATATTCGATACAACAACAATGTAGTCGTGGACATTTTTATATTACGGCCTTGATAAGAAATATGTGCCCCGTTAGTGCGAACGCATGCGGATATAGCTGCTTCAACTCTTTTATTAACTGAGAGTTATATTTACCTTGTGACCTTATTGTATTAGGTTTCTGAGGTGGATTTCAATAAAGTGATAACTGTGAAAGATGACCTTACGTGTACTTAAAGTACTTTAGAGGATTTATTGTGTTGGGTGAGGACTATACATTAAGTTGAACTCAATTCACTTTTTATGTTGAATGCGTCGGATTTTTAAATATACATTTTTATTAGGTGTGGACAGCTATACAGTTTTTTCCATTGTTTTTAAATGTTAACTCAATTATTTTTTTAACGTCCCGCTGCGTATGTGGATTGCGTAAGTAAAATATCAAATGGCTGGACTGATCGAAATGCGGGTTTAACATTCGATTGGATTCTACTCAACTTAGATTTCCTAAAAATTTGAACCAAGCCGGCCCAGGAGCTTTTGCGAAATTTTGAAAAAACCTTAAAAAAATTTTGGCGAATCAGTATTTTTGATATAACTTCCAGATTTATGTACCGATTGAATACAAAAACTAATCAGTTCTATTTCTCAAAATGTAAGTCTAATGCATAAATTACACGAAAAACACGAAGCATCTTCAAAAGAAAAGAATAAACTTCACTCAATTAAGAGTTGAAGATGTAATCATTCACAGCGCAGTTCAAACCCTATTTCTATCAGTTTAAACATAGACTAATGGCTAATTGCACTATCCTTGTCTTAACTTAGGACAGTCTTTAGTAACATGCTATCACATTCTTTTCATTTGAGACAAAAAGTGACAGCATACTACTTAGGCTTTTCCCATGCTAAGAAAATGTTAGTGCAATTGGTCATACGAGTATAAATAGACACAGCTAGTGAAATTTGTATGAACGATTATATTGCTGACATATTACTGTATTCGCGAGCGATACTGCGCCGGTCAAATTCTGTAAGATATTTTACAGACTGAGACTTATCGGGATGTTTTGTTAAAATCGGATACGTGATCCTTATGTGATTCCAGGCTACGTCCAGTTTGACAAAGTACGTCTATTTTGATTAAATACCCTGCAATGCTGCAATCAGAACAAAGTAGTATGAATACCAGATCAATTATTCTCAACTTACACCCATGTGGTGGCAGCGAAACGACTAATCGTATTCCAATGAGCCCTTTATAGGAAACTGATTGTGCAAGATATCTTTTCAAACTAAATATCTTTCTATCTAGAATTATAAAACAGAATTACAAACTAGGTATTTTACTCATTGACTTCAAAAAAGGAGGTTATCATTTAACCTGTATAATTTATGTGGTGATTTTAGAATTATATAATATTTGAGTGTAATAATCTATGTATTAAGGTTTTTAAGCACAGGTGTTAAATTTCGTAAAAGTATGTTTATATTTTTAACCATGAATTTCTCAGAAACTGAAATTTATATCGTGATGATTCTTATTGATTTAAATCAGTATACTCTAACTTAGGGAACAGTTCCAGTTTAATCAATATCGGTTTAGTAGTTTTTGAGATTGTTTTTATATCAAAAGATAGCAAACAAGCAAATGGGTCTCCTCATGAAAAAAGGCAGCCATCGCCTATACATACCAAAGATGTTAATGGTGCGTCGCTATGCTGTGCGAGGTCTAAAGCCACATGCATAAGTTTACCGACTACCTTACCCTCCAAACCGGAACGCGACAGTGACAAACACTGACGCTATTGTGGCAGGAAAAGCTAAGGAGGTGGTACCAGACCCAGGCGAGACAATGCAAAACTCTATCACCTAGTAGCCACAATGGTAGTGAATCACATAGCCAATCGGTCGCGTTTCACGACCTTCCTGGTACAACGGCATTTGGCTTATTCTTCAAAGTAGCCCGAGACCAACGCGGGGAGCTTTTTTTGAGATATATTTGAGGGATTGAAATTTTTGAGATATTTGAAATTGGTTTAATTTTTTTTTAATTAACTTATATCATAACATAATATATCAAACAAGCAGACAACCCTCCTAATGGAGAAAGAAAGTAAGAGAAGAACGGTGACAAATTATTCCACGACCACGGACTCGCGGAGTATCTTTTACCCCGCACTTCCACTTATGACTCTGTTCTCATAATGGTTTTTTTAACGAATACAACTTATTGATCTTGAAGAAAAAAGCTAACTTATTCTTAAAAGTTTGCCAAGGTGCACATAATGTGTTAACGAGTGGTAGTGAAGACGATCAGTAGAACCTGCTGCTTGGTGTAAATAGGACATTAGTGAAATGTCATACCTATTATATGTAAGATCTAACATGAAAATGTACAGGTAAGGATAATTCTTTGAACAAGAGTCCAATAATTTTGTCAATTGTGAAACCAATGATACATAAAAAATATCTTCTCGCCAGATTCCTCATAGATTAAGCAGAGGGAACTGATTGCCTTGAAGATTTGTTTCTCTTATTTTTGTTCAAATAATAAGGTGGAGGAAAAAATTTTACGTAACTCATAAATAAAAGTTGCAGTAAGAATAACTTAAATCATGTGGTCTATGATTTAGAACCAGTTAAACTCCAAGAATCGACTTTAACCTCATATATCTCTAGGACTCTGAATCTAATCTTCACTAAATTTATATGGGGCCAAATCAGGAATATACCTACTCTCTTAAACAAAAAAAAAAAATTCCCATACGCCCACATATCACGGGGTTATGTCCAAGTAGACATGAAAAACGCATATAAACATTGGATACTTCCTCTTTTTGGGAAAGAAAAAAGTTAAAAATAGCAAACACTTTTGTTATTTTGACTGTAATAGGTAAAGGACGTCTGAGAAGTGTTGAAACTTGCACATTTCGTGTTATAAGATAAATAATTGAAGAATAGCAGATGAATGATTAACAAAACAGATATACCTACAATACGAATGTGGACGGATGTAGGTCTCGGAGGGACCATGACTCGATATTTTTAGTTTATAATAAATTCGTGGACACACATACTGGACACACATTTATAAAATTTAAAACACCTGCTTGGAAGTCTAAGTAAATCATCCAATTCTAACAATGTCACATACATACACGTCAAATTGATTATTTTCTTTTTTAAGTCGGTTTAAACTAACTATCGGCTATAGACAATGACGAGCACTGACGCCATTATGGCAGGAATAAGTTAGGCGGAGGCACAAATTATATAATAGTTACTATTCGGTAGTAAAAATAACAAATACCAGCGAGGCATTGCAATACTCATGATGGAAGTTACGTGTTTTCTAAACACATTTTATATTTTACGAACTTACAGGGAGTTCGATAATTTATTCTTATGGCGCAGCTACATATATCAGACTACGGCGAAGGTTCGTGCTATCGCGATGTCGCGAACTGCTTCGTGAAGGGGCTAGACGCGTCACTGCAACAATTAATTAAAAATTAATAACAAATTAGAAAATCCGTGTACATACGTTTAGGTAATTTCATGTATAAGCCGTATTTTGATATTAACCTAGTGTATCGACGTAATATGTTATTTTATTTTGTTCCATGGTAGAAAAAAAATAACATACGACGATATGACCTTCATGTTTATGAAGCTGAATCATAAGTTCGTAATCTTTGGGCGAATGAAATACAGTATACAGTAGCATAATATTAAAGAATTTAAGGAACAAATGATGATGAATTAAGAATTTGAGGTGAAAACATTTTAAGGAATGATTCAATATTCTTGTTCGCTTTGTCGTGTGCCGCACAATTATCATCAGCAGGCCGCACAAATATAACCTGCCGGCCGAGGTTTGGTGACCAGTGATAATACGATGTCATTGTGACGTAAGCAGGTGTCGCGACATAGTTCGTGCTAGCGCGAACCTTCGCCGTAGCCCGGTATATGTAGCTGCGCCCTTAAAAAGAGGCCCAGCTAAACAACACCAGAGAACTATTTAATACCGATATTTATTTCCAGTAGCGGTTTTAAATTATATCAATTTGCTGAATTGGTGTTAAATGGATTGCTGTCAAATATATTCCACTTGTAAAAAATATAGCAAATTACTTTCACCAATTTAAATAAATCTCATAAAGATTGAAATTGATTGAGTTAAATTAGTTCATAATAATATTTCAAATTTAAATTTAAATCTCAAAATATATTTGATGTTAAAACTAATATTTCAAGTAATATATACATATCATCAGGCTGATTCCCGTGCGGGGTAGACAGAATGAACCGAATGTCTGAAGATGATGTTCCGATTTACTGCAATTCGTCGGTTTGTCGGTAAGCAAGATTGTTGTTGATATCTACATTCTTGCATTTTACTGGGACCAATGAATTTTTACGTGTTCGAGTATAAAATTTGGCATAATCAAAGTTTAAATTACTCAGAACTGCAAAAACCTAATATTTTAAATAATAATATAAATCAAAATAAATATTTCACACAGTTAAACCAAAACCCTCTCGATTTTTTAGTCATTTATAAACAATCTATACTATCCATACTAATATTATAAATGCGAAAGTAACTCTGTCCGTCTGTCTGTCTGTTACGTTTTCATGGCTAAACCGCTAAACCGATTTGCATAAAATTTGGTACAAATATAGCTTGAGACTCAAGAAAGGACATAGGATAGTTCTTATCCCGGAAATCCCACAGGAACGGGAATTATGCGGGTTTTTATTTCAGATTTTTTTCCACGCGAACGGAGACGCGAGCACAGCTAGTAATTAAATAAAACCGAATTACACAGATATCTGCGATAGGAAACTGTGCGCTGAAAATCCGAAGATAAAAAATCTGTGCAATACAGACATGTGGGCAGGCCCGGAACTTTTTACAATAAGGTTTTTTTTACACTAAACATTTATATAAATGTCTTTTAAAAAAGTATTTTACGCCCATATCCCCCAAGAGGTAGGCAAAGGTACAACAATTGCACCCGCAGTAAGCCGAAGATAAAAGGTCCCACAATATGATATAGGTGGCAAGCCTATCTATCGCCAACTGGGCACTTTCCAATACCAGGCGCCGTTATGTTATTTTTGAGTTGCCCGACACAGGAATCGAACCCAAGACCTCATGTGGTCAACAGTGACACCAACCTACATACTAGACCCCACAGGCGATATATGTGTCTTAAAAATGTCAAATATGACATACGTGTATTCGTATTTTTCTAAAAGTGTAATATAAATAAAATATAAACATTTTTACTTCAGAAAGTTACTGAGTCTTGATAGAACGAGAATAGTACTACTTAGTTTCGCGGAGGCGGTAGTACTGAAATACTTTAAACTTATGCATGTGGCCTTAAACCTCGCCACAAGATAGCAACGCACCATTAAGACCTTTGATGCCTATAGGCGATGGTTGACTCTTTCCTTCAGGAGACACATCCGCTTGTTTGCTATCTTGTAATATATAAAAAAACTAACACTCAGATCTAAAAATACAAAAAATCTTAATTCCAAAAACAATTATCTAAAAAGAAATAAACCCCAATCATTATACGTAATGAAGGAATATTAATTAAAAAAATTAAAAAAATAAAGTAAATAACCAACATCAAGAATTATATATCATCATCATCATTGCTACACGCTAATATATTTAGTATAATAGACGACAGTTATCATTTTCCAGAGAACAGAGAACCATTTGTATGCTTGCAGTTCTATGAAATAAAAAAATAATGTTAGTGGTAAAATTCAATATGCAACCTGAGGATGTAATGCTTATTAAATTATTATAAAATTGAGCACTTTTCATTTTAGTTAATTTGGAGTATAAGGGGTGTACTTTCAAATTATGTATTACTTTCACGTCATTCTCATGAAACCTGTGTTGGTCCAGGCTCCTATAAAGAATAGACCAGCTGCCGTTCTGCAGGCGTAAGAGGCGAACGATTAGCTATGTAAATTACTGCCATCCTGGCTACTAGGTGGTAGAGTTCTACACTGTCTCACCTGGGTCTGATACCACCACCTTACCTACTGATTTTACTCGCGACATTATTGATTGATGATAAAATATCATTTTATCATAAAGTTGACATACGAGACTATGGAACTCATCTGGGTTTAAGTAATCGACAGCCTCATCTATTCCTTATTCCTAGTATTGTATTGTGAGCCACTGTAGTGTTTTGGTATGAAGATAAACATGCACATGAGGAATAACATGATAGCCTTACTCTGCAACAATAATTGTTCAATATACTATAGAGTATAAGATATATTAATTTCATTAAATCAATCAATGAAAAGAAATTTACCTTATTTTCCTCCTGTTTTGCCGCAAACAAGTTTAAATATTTAAATTCACCCGCGTTTGGCACTTGACAATAGAGACTGACGTTTTTAAGAACGCTGGCCATAGACTAATTACATTGTTTTTTCTCTCAACGGTATTGAATGAACGATGGACGGAAAAGTGTTAAGTTAGCTACCAATTAAGCGTTTTCTAAAATCGATTTCGCAAAGAAGTCAGCAATTGTAGAAAACGAAAAGAAACTTAACGGTTGAAATATGGCTAGGCCCCCTGTTTAGTTTAGTTAGACCAATTTGTCCCAAACAAGATCGAATCCGCGACCTTATGATCTGAGCCAAATAGATTAACCCCTAGACCCTGAGAATAAATAAATCGTTAGAGAAATATAATATTAAATAAAAAATCATTACGTTGCGTTAGCCGTAAACCAAATTAGTATACGCTTATAAGCATGCTAAAAATCCAAATCAGTTAATAAATGACCGAGTTCTGAGGTTACTAGGGGATAGAGTTCCATTGAGTTGTCGTGGTTAATACAACGCATACCGTTATATAATAGAACGCTGTGTATATTCAACGTAAAGCGTAGAAAAATATAGTTTATAGTCTATAACGCATTATAATAAAATAGTTTATTTGAACAATACTCCACACCTCTAGTTCCACAACGTCTTGTCCGATTATTTGGTACCACCGCCTTACCTATTTCTGCCGCAATAACGTCAATGGTTGTCATTATCGTGTTCTTGTTTGGAGGGTAAGGTAGCTGGTATATTTATGCATGTGGTATTACCATCCTGCCACACGTATAGCAAACGCAGTATTAACATCTTTGTTGTCCATAGGCGATGGTTTCTCTTTACACCAGGATAGCCATCTGCTTGTAGCAAACAATCATGCTCATGCTCTCTTGTTTACTATCTTATGACAAATATAACAAAATTATAACAAACATAAAAAATATAGCCGAATTGCCTCCTCCTTGTTGTGTGTAAAGAAATAACTCCTCCTTGTAATTTGAAAAATGTGGTAACGATCATAGTTATAGATTCAACTTCAAAATATAGTTAAAAAAATCATATTATGATATCTATGAATTAAAAATCCATCGCTGTAAAGTGCACTTTACCTAAACACCTTCATTTTACCTGGGAATCTTTTAAAATTAAATACTGCCTACTTCTAACCTACCTGCATTTTAAACATTCAAATTTTTTTTATAACTTGTGTTAGCAACTGCGCTTATCAACAAAACTAGCCGGCCAGGTGCGGTGCACCTGTGTGATTTATGTACCTATTATTGTGAGATATTGATATTATTGTTAACAATAATTAAAAATTTAGATAAGGATAGTATAAATCGCTCTGCTATTAAGTGGTTGCCTATACGACAGCGTAGAGATTCTAGAATGCTATGCATTGTTTTCTATATATTACGATCCGTCTGTATCTGGATAACTTAAGACTCTTTTTGCTTGACAGAGAGACACACATAACCGTAATCGGGAGCCCGATGAGAATTTATATCTACACATTCCATTTTGCCACACAAAGTTTATTTCTTAATTCTTTTTCCACCGAGCATTTTTTTTGTGGAATGTACTTCATACATACATCAGAAAATCTCCTTCAAAGCTATTATTTAAAAGACAAAATTATATTTCAATGCATAAAAATAGTGACGTCAATTTTGTAACAGTGTTTAGATTGTTTTGTGCCCATAATACTTACTTATACATAATTAGTTATTTGTATGTATGTATATGAGCGTTTATGCATATATGTATGTAATTAAGTATGGTATAATTTAGTAACCTGTGTTACTAAATTATACCATACAACTATTATAACGTGTATTTATATATTTATATTGTATGTTGATTTTGTATTTTCATAGTAATTTTAATTTATATGAATAGAGTTAAGATGCACCACCTATTTTAATTATTTTTTTAACACATGAGGTTGGCTAGTATAGAATGGCCCTTAGGCGTTAAGTTAAACGTATGTACTTTTTATCTGTGCATAAATATAAATAAAAACTTCTCGCCGTGTTGGTCCCGGCCTCCTTTGAAGAATAGGCCAACTGCCGTTCTGCCAGGCAGGTCGTAAAAGGCGACCGATTGGCTATCGAGTCACTAACATCGTGGCTACTAGGTGGTAGAGTTCTGCATTGTCTCGCCCGGGTCTGGTACCACCGCCTTACCTATTCCTGCCGCAATAACGTCAGTGCTTGTTGCTGTCGTGTTCCGGTTTGGAGGGTAAGGTAGCCGGTAAACTTATGCATGTGGCATTAGACCTCGCCACAAGATAGCAACGCACCATTAACATCTTTGGTGTCTATAGGCGATGGGTGACTCTTTCCATCAGGAGACCCATCTGCTTGTTTGCTATCTTATGATATAAAAAAAAAAAAAAAAGCTGGAATCAGATGTTTTAGATTCATTGCAATTCTATCGCTTGTTGAGGGCGTTACTCTGTCCAAAAATTATACTGTGCTTGTATACAAGTGTTTTATTCGGCCAAACCGTTCTCGGTTATATTCTCAAATCGCAAATTCCAACGACTGGTAGTCCAAATTCTTTATATTCTCTACTTCTTTGTTTGTTACTTGATGTTAGTTCATTTACTTGTCAAATCGGTTTTATCTGGATCCTCTGCAATACTTTCCTCTTGAACTAGAATGATCAAATTATCACCTACATTGCGACCATTATCTTTAATGCCGGGTTTCTAAAGTTAACGATCCGTCATTCGTAGCTGTAACCATTAACAATCAATTTAAACGGTGTTCCGGAAGTTGTTTGGATATATTTTAGTAACTTGATATTAGCTCCCAATTCCTATGTCAATAAAACGACTCGTTTATTTACGAGAACTTATATTTTCAACGAGACGTAAGCTAAAACTGTTCCTATAAATGTCAAATTATAAAATTAGAAAAAGTAAGTTACGTATCTTCTCAGTGAATTCCTAGAGCAATGTGGATTGGAAAAAGTTAACAAATTTGGTGTTGCTTTTCAAGTCCTAATGATTCAAGAAATTTCCAGACTTTTGTAGGGTAGTCATTTAAAGCAAGAGTTGTGTCTTCATTCGGATTCGGATTACAAATTTGATAGTTGACTGACTGACCCGCGCAGCTTCGCCCGCGAAGATAATGTATCATACGAACTTTAATAAAAAAGTAGCTACTTCTTTTATCAAAAATCCCCTATAATAGTATAGTTAACCGCAAATTTGCAAATATCTCCTTGCCAAACTCCTTCACAATCGGTTTGGTAGTTTAGCCAAGACAGCAAAATATATTAATAGACAGACAAGCAAACAGACAAACGGACAGACACTTTCATTTATCTTAGTATGGAGAGTCGAATACGATATTTTTAATTATAATCATGAGTATGACCCGCGAATTCATTCGCGTGATTCTAAAACGCAACTTCTTTTAATTTAGTAAATAATTAAGATTCAGGTACCTTCCTCGTGAATGTGGCTGTGATACACAAAAATATTTTTCTTAAATCGAATAATTCATCCACAGTGCATTCAAATAAACAAATACATATCTCTTTACTTTAATATATATATATATATATATATATATATATATATATATATATATATATATATATATATATATACCTGCGAGTAGATTAACATATCGTTGGTATAATTTTTCATACACACTTTCATCCCTTATGATGTTTGACAACAATTTCTATGATTGACTCCGGATCTTCAACTACCTAACTACCTCCATATTAAATTTCATCAAAATTGGTTTGGCAGTTTAACTGTAAAAGTATAACAGACAGACTGCCGCATTTATAATATTAGTATCCAGATAGATATTGCTATGTAATGTGTCATCTATTTATTATACACGCTTCTATCTATCGCCAAGGTCTTATCAGGGTAAGTGCAATTTTTGCAATACTTATACATGTTTAATTATTAATTATATTGATGAAATAAATATTTTAATATCCAATAAAATTTTACCTTAATAAAGACATTAGACGTAATAAATATTTATACAAAGTAATTTATTATGTTTATATATTTAAATAAAAAAACATCACATAACTTATTTACAACAAAAACATGATAGAATGTCAGATCATATATTTGAGATTATTATTTAAATTAATCGATACATTTATGAGCCTGATAGCCGACATATCGAATAATTGTCATTCCATAAGTATCGGTGTTGTATACTAAGTATAATCTATAGTTCCCCTCTGAGGATAATATGCCTCATAATTTTTATCTATTTCTTTCTAATTATTAATAAAATTAAAATCAACAGAAAATATGTGGTGTAACACTTACAGCTTGGGTTCGTTATACTGAAGTTTGCAAGAAGCTAGACTTGAAAAAAATTACAGTTTAATAATGAGAAAGGACATGCGCCGAAAGTTTCGATATGTAAAAATAACAGCAGATAAATGGTTAACAAAACAAACATTCAATGCGAATGTGGAATGTAAAGATACCGAGAAAGACCTGACATGTCATGATCAGATTGATAGAGTTGAAATTTATATCAAGAGCCTTCGTGACCGGCGTGTTTGTGTCAAAAAAATCACAAGCAAGAAGAAAAAAAAAGACAAAGATTGTGACATTTGGCACTCGGTTCTCTGCAACTGTTTGTAAGAAATTGGGAAGGAATTATATAGGTAATGAAATGATATTTCAAATTTGCCACGCTTCACGTGTTTCTAACTTGTCTGTGGAAGTCGGTAAAGGGCGCATCGGTCGAAGTGATTGTATACTCTTTGTCTTTGGATTCAATGGCGGATGAGGTTCAGATTATTTTGTGAAATTTATTGTTATAAAAATTTGTGTGAGTATATGTAATGCCATATGTATACGTTTACCGATTACCTTACTCTCCAAACCAGAAAACGACCTTTACAAGCATTAACGCTATTGTGGCAGGCATAGGTAAGGTAAGATCATACAGAATTCTCTCAATTAGCCTATGTAATAATAAGTTTGGCCCATCCTTTACCTCTCACAAACTGTCTAGCTAGAGGGCAGATAGTCTAATCTTCAAAAAAGGCCCGAATTTAACGGGTCACCAGTTAAAACTTTTACCCCTTTGTAAGTCAATCAAATAAAATCCTAAAAGCTTTATCAAAGGGCTTATAAAATTTAACTTGAAAAATTGATACGAGTACCATTGCTTTAAAAGAAATTTTACATGTAACGAAATGAATAAATAGTTCGGAAATATGAAAGGCCACTCAACAATAGATGCTGGTGTCCAACTACTTAAATACATTTATGAAGTCGGGGAGGATTTTTTTAGTAGAAGTGTATATGCTATAGAAAAAAGGGTACAAATGGAATACACCGCATTGATCTAAATCTGTTATTAATTTTTCTTTAATTTCAATAAATTTCCGAAGACAATGCGTTGTATAAGTAAGTTTGTATTTATTCTCATCGTGTGTTCTAGTATTATATATTGTATGTATATGCATAGATGTACATATATCGTGTACATCATCTATTTATACCTTTTTATATTATTATATTATAATAATTATTAGTATTATATTACAGATTATTAATAGCGCACACATGTATATGCATACTTAACGTAAATTAAGGTAAATATATAATTGTTATAATTTTTTGTGTATATTTTTTGCATGTTTTTTTATAGGTTTGACCGCCCATCAGGGTCGCCCAGTCCAGTGGTTAGCGACCCTGACTACGCGATCGACAGGGCTCGGGTTCAATCCACGACGGGGACAAGCATTTGTGTGATGGGCATCAATGTTTGTATTTCCGGGTTTGGGTGTTTATTAAATATATTCTTGTTTTTATATATGTATTTCTATGTATTAGTATCGTTGACTAGCTCCCATAACACAAGCAAATAATTTGCTTACTTTGGGGTTAGATCAGTAAGTGCAGTTTGTCCCGTGAATATTTATTATTATTTTATAGGATTTTTTTCTGTTATATGTTTTGTTATTCCTTTTTCATACATTTTTATATTATTTTCTTATATCTAATACAATTAATTACGGTTGACTATTTTTGCATACCCATGTGTTGTTCGCTATTCCATATGCATTATGGTAATTATCTTATGATTACTTAATTACATAAAACAATTAAGTCTGGGAAGATTTGATACTTAGAGTATTCTGTGACTTGTCTAAGGTATTTGACTGTGTGGGCCATGACAGCTTAATCAGGAAGATACACTATTATGGAGTTTAAAACAAGACTTTCTCTCTTTTAGATTTCGTACTTAAATGGAAAAATTCGGGTGGTTGATATTATTAGAAATAGACCTATCGGTGATGCTTAAACTATCCACGTCCCACAGAGATCCATACTTGTTTCTTATATACATAATATACGACTTACCTTATATAAAAGTAGTGTACATAAAACTTTATTCGAACGGTAATGACAAATTAGTAAGTACAACGAGGTGATAATGCAATTACAAAATTCGTACGTTGGTTCATTACAAACAATCTTTTATTAAATGATAACAAAACCAACTCGCCTCTGTGGTCTAGTGGTCCGGTGTCGGAGTTGAACATGAGGTCCCGGTTTCGATTCCCGGGTCGGTCAATTCAAAAATGTGTTTTTTCAGTTTTCTGACCAGAACAACGTTGCCTGGGATTAGAATTAGTGCCCGATTGGTGATAGGCTTGCCACCTCTCACATTGTGGGACGTAGTGTCTTCGGCAAATCGTGGGTGCATTTGTTGTATTTCTGCCTACCACTTCGGGGATACGGGCGTGAAGATATTTAAAAAAAAAAATGATGTGGTGTCGCGGGACACCAGGTAGGAACGAAGTTCCTTCGGCTAAACGGCACTACTCGCTTGTGTACGCGACTGTCGCGCCTGCGCACGTCTCATTTAACGCTGTTATTCCACGCATTTTTCTTACGGTTTTACTATCACATTTTTTCAGTTCGGTCGCGCAGCAAAATCCCTATCCCCTCCAAGCCTGCCGTAAGGAACTTCGTTCCAACAAGTATTTTAAATTTTCAACGCCTAATGTAAGACACGTGGATACCAGTGTACAACTCAATGGAAACTAACTGGGCCTGATGGACTCCGCTGTATGTTTAGGTAAAACTCTTGGGAATCACAATGGAGATCGCACATTACTAAATTAACAAATAATCTTAGTTCAACAGCTCATAAGTTTTGTTGCATCCAGTTAAAAAAATCCGTAAACTGGTTGACCCTGTAGGCAATTCCTGAATAGATTTTTAAGCTTAAAAATCTGAAGTTTGTTAAACCCGATGGTGTTTTAATGTTTGAAAAGCTGTATATATTGAACACGGTGATCGATTTTATTCTTACAAATGCAAATTATTTAGGTATTTCGGCTCAAAATTAATTAGGTATCCTTTACATAAGTTTCAGAACTTAGTTACTTAAGTTAATATTATATTTATCATTTTTTTATTTTTCAGTTTTTTCGTCGGTTTCATTTAAAAAAAAGGTTTTATTTTTTCTTCATACAACAAATTTACTTCATATTTTTAAAATAATTTTTAGGGTAATATACCGATTGATTTAAAAATCATCAACGTTTCTCCAAAAAAATGGCTTCAAATACGGTAAACTAGATAAATACGATCAATTTATTTGGAATTTTTCAATGATAAACAAATGTCAAAAAAAAAGGTTTTTGATATTACTTCGACATTTTCAACCTATCGATTATGTAGCTCAAAAATTGTGTTAAATGCCATTCGAATGATAAAAATAGATTATCGTTTACAACATATACTTTTCAAAAATCAATATACTTTACAGTTTTTTTTTTTTTTTTTTAACAAGAACACGACAGTATTGTTTATAAAGGTGTGATGGGGTTTCATTTGAATTTAGATCTATTTCACGATCTTTTATTCACTTCACTGCATAGCCACAGATGATTTACGTTTCAGCACGAAAGTAAAAAAAAAACATATTTTTAAGGCCTTTTTTATTATTTTGTCGCCTCTGTGGTCCAGTAGTCTAGCGTTGACATTGACTACATGAGGTCCCGGGTACGATTCCCGGGTCGGGCACATTAAAAAAAAGTGTTTTTTCAGTTTTCTGAGAAACACAAAGTTGCCCGGGATTGGAAAGTTCCCGGTTGGCGATAGGCTTGCCAACTATCATACTTGTGGGACCAAGTATCTTCGGCTAATCGTGGGTGCACTAGTTGTACTTCTGCCTATCCCTTCGGGGATATGGGCGTGAAGGTACTTTTTTATTTTAGTGCAATTTTTGAGAAAAACAATATACTTATGTGATTCATTTCAAATGGCAGTTGACTATTTGGTGTCATTGAATTAATTGCCTTTAGTTCTGCCTTCAAACTCGTACTCGACCTGCAATGGCTTATTTCGCGGCCTTTGCTAGTAATGTACTATTTCAGCAGAAATACGCTGGATGTCAGCTAATTTTTATATAAAATAGCAGTAGATCATAATATAGCTAAAGTGTTATTTTTGCATTACTTTTTAATTTTAATTTTCTAATAACTATTAAATTATTTACCTATTCGATTTATAAATATCAAAGCCGTGACAACTGTCAATAATATTTATAGATTTGATAAGCTTTAAAATTCTAATATCATTGAAATAAAATAAGAGATTTATAATATTTAATTAACCTTGTACACTTTATTCTTTAGTGGCTAATATAATTTGAGGACATGGAAAGGGCTAAGACGTCCTAGATTTGTATGAAATATTGTCGCTAATACCTCCATTAATTTTCAGTACAAAAATAAAAGCAAAAACAACGGAAAAAACTTAGAACCTCTGTTAATAATTTGACTACATTTTATTAAGGTAGTTCAGTATACCTGTTTAGTTTTAGATCTCTACTAAGTACAAAAAAATACTGGCGAGTGCTGTCAGTATTTAAGTATTAAGTCACCATCTGAAAAAAATTGTTGGTGATTGATAGCGATATATTTGCCAGGACGCTTGCACAAACGTACAAACTTACAAACGTACAACTTGTGTGGCTCCTTTTTAAACTCTTTCAGTTAAGAATCACTTCACAAAACTATTTTCTTCAAATAATTATCTTCACCCCCTTATTCTCAAAGAGGTAGCTAGATATGCAACCAGTGCACCCAGGATTAACTGGAGATACTAGCCCCACAATGTAAGGCGTCTCTTTAAATAAGCTTTTTTTAAATAAAAATTAAAAATACCAAAAAAAACACAAAAGTTTTATTGATATGGCCATTAGTGATAAAAATCAAATAACAAGCTTAACATGAAAATAAAAAGCTTTATTAATTAAGAGTTAAGATAATAAATATTAAATATTACTTGGTCACTGGGAGAGAAATGAATAAAAGAGCAAACAATGTAAGTATTTAAGAACAGATAATGTTAATTATGCACATAAAATCTCATATCAGATAAACTTCCAATTAAGTAAACGGTTACTTCAGGTACAATATACGCTATGCTAATTTAAGATTCCAACAAAATATTGGTTACAAGTTCCCATCAAATGCTCAAATATGGTTCGAGATACTAGATACTTTTGCTATTTTTTTAACTGCCGACGCAAAAATGACGTTTATTTAAAGCAATTCACCTCACAATATATCGTCAATATCCAGATATAATACGTTTTTGTATCTCTCATCACGAAGATTATTTTTTAATTTTAACCACTTCAAAATTAAAAGACGGACAACGTTTGTTTACAGCAAAATATTTGTTACTCGTTCGCTGATTAAATACATGACACTTGTTTTTTTTTGTTTCTTTAGGATGATACTAGGAGTAGCTTGTTTATACAGCCTTCTATGTAGTAAGTTTCGTCTATAGTAATAAATATTTTCATTTTTGTTGCATTTCATATTAGTTTGTTTAAAATGCGTCTTACCTACCAACCTGTCACCCTGCCATCAGACATACCTCACTTTACTGATATGCAATATTTCCTCACTTATGTCCACACCCCTTTTGTTAAAAGTCTTATTGCTTTTATTGCCCCTAACAAAATTAAATTGTGAATTTTATTATGTTAATCATTTATGTTGAACCTTCTATTGTCTGTAGATAATTTGTTTGTGTTACATGTGCATAGCATTAGCTCCTAACTGATATCACTACATTTGTGTAAGTATACTAAATTAATCTTTGTGTCTGTTTTGTTTTAGATCCCTCAGCCTGTAACTGATGTAGATACCGGACAATCTTTATTTTGTGTCTCTCCCATGTCTGACTTGATATTGGCAGAATCCGTACCAACGCAAAAGCCGCTGTACTAAAATAGTAATAAATAATAATAACTAAAATCCTTTTAAAATTTACTTGATATTAAAAAGTTTAATTAATTAGTTAATAATTTAGTTCACTAGTCATAGTTCGTAAATCATAGCCTAAGTACCTAATCGTTACGCTATTTCCCTGTACATGTTTATAATTATCTTGTTCTGAAATTATGTATGTTATAATTTACTTTTAGATATCTGCTGCTTCTTCTTAATAGCTTCATAAGCTGGGTAGGCTAGAAATAATATTTGTACTTTAGAGATAAGTCTACCTTTGTTCGATTATTTTTGTTTATATTGTTGTTTTATTTACTGTTCTGTACAATAAAATATTAAATAAATAAATACGCATATATATGCACATGTCTGTGGCATCGTTTCTCACAAGCGGATGGACCAATTTTATTGCCATACCTAGGATGACACCCTGCTTTAATTAGAGATTACGAGTAAGCAAACAAATGGCTCTTTTGATCAAAAAAGATGTCTATCGCCTAAAGACACTAAATATTTTAATAGTTCGTGGTTACTATTCTTATTGCAGAATAGTAAGGAAATATGCAAAAGTTTATCGAATGCCTTACCCTCCAAACCGGAATACGACAGTCACAAGCATTAATGATATTGTGGCAGGAATAGGTAAGGCGGTGTTATCAAACCCTAGCGAGTCGTTGCGAAACTCAAAAGTAATTATTTAGTAATATGTGGCTCAACTATCTAGTAATCACACATAACCAACCAAACTGCATGGCAGATTAGCAGGTGGTTTATACTTCATAAGCGCCGCCATCACCGTCTTGCATATTCATGCCACAATAGCGGCAATGCTATCACTGCCTTGTTCCAATTTGGAGGATAAAATAGCGGATAAACTCATGCCTGTGGCATCACCATCCAACTAACCGGATAACAACATAGCTTGTTTACCATCTCATGTTATAAAAAAATAAATGATGGTCATCTTTTACCATGACATGGCGGAATGCCTATTTCTTAGCCTTTGTTACGAGTAATAAAAGTGTAGCGGTTCAAGCAATTTACAAACGCTACAATATAAAATAACAAAAAATAGAAAAATAATGAAATTCATATAATAAAATCCTAAATCGTGATATCACAATCATTCATCTTGTACACTATATTATACAAGTTTCAAAGTTTCCCAAATGAACTTCGGTCCCCAGGCAGTACACTTTGCCTGGCTGGGAAGATCTTCCTTTCCTACATCCTCGTCACAAGTGTGATGAGGATGTGATGTGAAGAGTGTAATAACATCACCTTGATAGTAGTTGGCCCGCTGATTCTATATCTATGATTTCTTCAGAAATATCGACTAACGACGCCACAAAAGTACAAAAAAACACTCCAGTACACCATTATTTACCGGTTTATTGGTTCCTAAATTGATGGGGTTTATTATCGCTGCTGTAATGTAATACTCCAACAATAACAATATACAAAATTATTCAATGTATATTAATTGTTTAGTACTAACTAATGGCTAGCGCCTCGAGTTTCTAATTGATTTTGATAAGCTGTTAAGCCGCTTTGATGGATACTCCGCCGGTATCTACAGAGCTTAGCTTAGTATAAAATAAACTTTGCCCAATACGAAAACTTTAACACGAATGTTTAATGCGTTTAGAAAACCCCAGTTCAAATAAATATCGTATAAGAATACGACAGACATTTTTGAATTAAAATTATACAGTGTGTAAAAAAACTCTGTTCGAGCGTCAAAGGTATTATTTTTATAATTATATAAAACTAGCGGCCCGCCCCGGCTTCGCACGGGTATAAAATATACAGCCTATGTCACACAGAAAAAAAATGATTAAAATCGATGCAGTAGTTTTGATTTATTCATTACTGCCCGTGGCCCGCAAACAATTCCCGTTTCCCCATACCATGAAGATTTCCTGCTATCTTTGGAACATCTAAATTTCCTGCTATTTTTGGAACATCTAAATTCATATAGTTACATTTTTAGTTTTTACATTTTTACCTATTTCTTTTACTTTTTCCATTAATATATTACAAAATGTCTTTATATACAACGTTCACAGTTTTCTTGTCATTAGACAATATAAACATGTTTTCTTTAGAGGTTACTCTTGAAAGAGCGACATATAAGTTGACCATGTGAAAAACAGTCAACGCTCAAATCTAAGCCTGCAACGTTGAAGGTTTGACCCTGCAATTTATTAAGGCGAAAAAATGTGTAAGTGGTTGACCCTGCGGGCCATCCCTGAAACTTCTCACTAAATGAAGCTATTTTAAGCTCAAAAGAGTAAAAACTATAAGCATAGATTTTTCAGTTCAATTTTGTTAAAAATGGCAGAATTATTAATTTTTGAAAAGCTGTATATTTGAAAACGATGATGGCATTCAACTCAATTTTTGAGATCTAAAAAATAACCGACAGGTTGAAACATTTCGGTGTTATGTCTAAAAACATTTTATTTTTAATTTTCTTCATTGATAAATCCCAAACACATTGACCGATTTTGATTAAATTAACGGTATTTGATGCAGTTTTTAAAGAACAAAAGCTGATAATATTTTTAAGTCAATCGGTAAAATAACTTGAAAGTTGAAACTTATTAAAAAATTAAAAAAAAAAAATTAAGTTTGCTAAGAACAACGTAATTTTAAATTTGAAAAGCTATAAGTTTTGAGAATTAGATTCGATTTTGATTTTTGAAACGGCATTTGACGTAGTTTCTTTAGTACTAAAATATCGTAGAACACCAAAAAATTTTTGGTTGAAAAATTTTGACGCTATGTCGAAAAAACACTTTTTTCAAAATTTTTCGTAAACGATTACTCCCAAACGGATAAACCGATTTTGATGCAATTTGTGTATTAAACGTAGTTTTTTGAAGAATAGAGCTGATTATTTTTTGTACTCATTACATAAATCTGGAAATTATATTAAAAATATTGTTTCTTTTGGCGTTTTTTCACATTTTTTTTTTGTGTTTTTTCAAAATTTCTCAAAATCTTATTCAAATCGGGGCAAATTCGGTTCGGTTCGGTTCGGTTCTCAAAATCGGTTCAAATTTTCAGGAAATCTAAGTTAAGCGGAATCCAATCGAGTGCCATCAACCGCGTTAGATCGGTCTAGCCGTTCAAAAGTTATGACATGTTTACATACACACATACACACATACACACACACACATATACGTACATGCAGACATACTGACGTCATCGTGAAAATAGTTTTCGAAAATCGAGGTAAAATCAGTATCTTCCTTTTTTTTTTTTTTTTATAGAAGAGGGGACAAACGAGCAAGAGGTGCACCTGATGGTAAGTGATTACCGCCGCCCATGGACATCTGCAATACCAGAGGTCTTGCAGTTGCGTTGCCGGCCTTTTAAGAATGAGTAAGCTCTTTTCTTGAAGGTCCCTATGTCGTATCCGTTCGGAAATACCCCTGCCGGTAATTGGTTCCACAACAGAGTAGTGCGAGGTAAAAAGTGTCGGGAGAAACGCACAGTTGTGGATTTCCAGACATCGAGATGGTGAGGATGGAACTTCAAGTTTTGACGCGATGTCCGATGGTGGAATTCGGCGGCAGGAATTAATCCAAACAACTCTTCGGAACACTCTCCATGATATATACGATAAAAGACACAGAGAGAACCTACATCTCTGCGCAATGCCAAAGAGTCAAGCTGTTTCGAAATGGCCTGGTCGTCAACGATTCGAACCGCTCTACGCTGAATGCGATCAAGAGGAAGAAGCTGGTACTGAGGAGCTCCGGCCCAGAGATGCGAACAGTACTCTATGTGAGGCCGAACCTGTGCCTTATAAAGTTGAAGGCGATGGACCGGCAAAAAGTACTGTTATTTCTTAGTTCTTCCTTATCTACATACGTAGTGGGAAATTAAAAACTGGTTTGCTAAATCACGTTTTTTTACATTGGTTATTAAATAACAATTTTGCAAACATTATAGGATATACCTAAAGATATTATCTAAGGAATGTGCTAACTTATTGCATGATAGAATGTACTTTACTTGATCATATAAAATTACGAAAACAGGCCAAAAATCTCTAAAACAAATAATTTGTTAATACTATTTCTAATCATTCACATAATTTTTATATGGTGATATTTAGTTAAAAAAAAGAATGTACTACATTTTGATTTTCAGCTGAAGTTCTATATTAACGTCGGGTCCCAAGAACAAAATCTTATGGAGAGATCAGACTAAATTGGTTTTATAATAAAATTCGCATTAAACACGCATAAAGCTACAATATACTTTTTATATTTATTGGTCTTTTTTGTGGAAATACTCAAGTGAACATCATCTTATCTACAATGTACTCCCACAAACAAACATATTGTAATTTGGTAATTTTGTAGATACGATTTTGTTCTTGGGACCCGTCGATTTATTTATCCGAAAATCAACACGTTTCCCAGCGGTTTCAGAGCATACTACGCGCGCGCCGCCGACCGGCCGGTAACCCCGCATCCGCCATGCCCCTGCATTTTAAATCTGTAATATCTTCGAAAATATTCATTTAAATTATATGCTGTAAACGGCCATATTGATCTATATTAAATCAACAATATATTTAAGGTATTGAATTGGATAAGGATTAGTTAAAAAAGCCATTATTTCTCGTAAAAAGTAAATGACAAAAAAATGCTATTGTGGGTTATCCATAAGAGATAGACATATACCATTGCGGAGTTTTCTGTAGACCTTTTCAAGGTGTATAAATACTTAGTACATTATTTTGATAAATCTCGTAGGGTTTATAGCGTTTGCAATGTAAGCGAAAAAAAAATAATTATTTACGACATGACATCAGAAAACTCAAAAATTGCAGTATTTTTCGACTCTATATTAAATGTTATTATACATATAAATCTTCCTCTTTAACCATTCTATCTATCAGAAAAAACCGCATCATAATCCGTTGCGTGGTTTTAAAGATTTAAGCATACATAGGGACATAAGGATATAGGGACAGACAAAGAATGCGACTTTGTTTTATACTATGTAGTGATACATACAAATTTTAAATAAAAGAAAAAAATCAATATTTTGCCATATTTTACCGTTACCTCCTTTATTTCCTAGGCCCATATATTTATAATAAAGTTAATAAAGAACTAAATAAATATCCTTTCTGCAAATATCAATGCAAGGAGAGGACTGTTAAATGGCTCAAAACTTTATCTTATGATGATACAGAAAAACTTTTATACATTATAAAATAAGTCACCAAGACACTTCTATAAATAAATCAATTATTATCAATTTACACTATTTTTCATTACACCACTACATCTTATATACTTACTACAGTTTACATACTCACAACAAAACTACACTTTAACCTCATGCACAATCCTACATACAACAAACTGTTAGTAGTATCTAAGTTATACGTTTACTTTGTCTCACTCTATACATACGTGGGTCTCACTATAAGTTTTGAGTAACTTAAAAAAACAACATGTTATAACCAAAATATTATATTTATTGCTTTTCAAAATAATCTCCTTTACATTTTAAACATTTTTTCATGCGATCGAACCATTTTTTAAAACAAGAGGACCACAGACCTGAGGGCATGTTTTCTACGTGCCTATTGAACGCTACCACTGCCTCTTCGGAGTTGGTAAAAGTAAAACCTCTCATCATATCTTTGATTTTGGGGAAAATACAAAAATCACAGGGTGCTAGGGCGGGGCTATGCGCAGGATGAGTGACGAGATGTACTTTTTCGGAAGCTAAAAATGACTTTGTTTTGTTGGCCGTGTGTGATGAAGCGTTATCATGGTGTAGGAGAATGCGGCTTTTGGGTCGTCTTTCGCGAACTTTTTCTAAAACCCTGGGTAAACAAATGGAAAGAATACCACTCGGCATTAACACTCTTTTGATCTTCAAGTGGAATTGTACAGATGGGACCCATAGCTGAGAAAAAAAACGCGATCACTTTTTACCAACTTTTCTCGCCTGTCTCAGTTTCGTTGGCCTCTCATTTTCAAATACCCATTCACAAGATTGCTGTTTTTTTCGAGTTCAAAACAATAAATCCACGTTTCGTCTCCTGTGACAATGTCATAAACAGCATTAGAATGACCGTGGTCGTACTTCAGTAGCATCTGTGAGCACCATTCCACGCGCGCCCGCTTCTGCTCTGCTGTCAGTTCATGAGGGATCCAACGACAACAAAGTTTCCGAACTTTCAATTCTTCGTATCAAATTTTCTGAATTTGGCTCATACCAATCCCGAGTAGTCCTCGAATTGTCTCATAGGTAATCCGGGAGTTTTCTTCAATTAACCGCTTAACAGTTTTTTTACCACATTATTTTCGTTGACGGCAGTTTAAGGCCACCCTTCACGAAATTCGTCATGTAAAAAAACTCGACCTCTCTCAAATTCAGCAAACCATCGCCTCACGGTGCTCAAACAAGGTGCTTCGCTCCCAAAAGCATTTTGAAGACGAGCGGTCCAGTCTTGCGGAGAAAGAGAACTTTTATAATCATAAAAAATCATCGCTCTAAATTCTTTTCGATTTATTCCATTTTCGTTGCGTACGTATAACTTTGATGTGTGTTAAAAAGTTAAAAAAACAATTGACAAATAATTTCCCGCCAATTGTTTTTTTTATTACTAAGAAGGTTGCAACGTTTCAAAAATATAACATTCGAAATTCAAATAGTTCCGATTAGCTAGAAATGCAAAACTTTAAGTGTGCCCCATGTATATATTTAAGGTTTTTTGTTAAATTTCAAATTTGTATATCCACTATGTGAGGGCATTGGTGACTTGTGTAACAGGTACTCATTGAACCTACTTCAGGTACCATGTTTCTCACACAAATGGCAAAATAAATACACCAAGATATCAATTAATTTAATCTAAAAGATGGACCACTTTTGTGATGAAATTAATAAATAAATTAAAAAAATGCATATGTACTATGTTATTATTTTGTTGCTATAGATAGGAAAATTTTGCCCAAATAACAAATCATCAATGATGTTCCAAATATTACTATGGTATCACAAAATGTCGACAATTGCGGCAAACTGCAGAAACCAATTATTTTAAAACATTGTGCATTAGATATATATATATATATATATATATATATATATATATATATATATATATATATATATATATATATATATATATTGGATTAATAAAATAAACATACACACTACATTAATACATACACATGTATACTATTTATGTAATAATATACAAATTACAATATACAAATTTGTATACCATTTTCTTTACGGCTAAAGTCTGGTGTTAAACTTAAAAGATTTTATTATATCGTCTATGGGCAGATTTCGACCAGAGTGCCCTTGCTAGTTAAAATAAATCAATCAAAAAACTGTATGTGATTGGTTATATTTTTAATGCTGAAACATAGTCTTTTATAATTTTTATCAATAATCTCATCTTCTAAACCACAATGTGGTAATGACAATCACTGCTAATATGATGTTATGTGTAACGAAGCTAAAAGTATGCCATGACCATGCCGGAAACGCGTAACATGCGCGACATGTAATAGAGAACAAACGCAGATTCGCAAAAAAAAAAGAAGTCAAAGTTAACGCTAAAAATTCAGTGCGGGCATTTATATTTATAAAAGTGCAGATATATTAAAAAATTAAAACGACTTTAAAAATATAATATCATTATAAATTCTTTTAGTGATTATGGATGGCAAATACAAATTCTTTGTATTATAAGTTATCACACATTCATTTAAACTTTAATTCCCTTTTCAACTCTCTAGGAAAGAGATTCGAAAAATTGGGCTAAATTCTTCAAATTCAAATTTGCATAAAAATTATTTTTATGGTGTGTCCAATTCTCAACTTTTAAGTCCCAAAGTTTAGACACGGCGCAATTAAGTTAATTATTAATCAATTTAAGAGTTTTCACAAAAGTCCTTTTGAAAGTGTGTAAAATTATCAACCTTTATTAATTATTAATAATTAATTTTTGGTTTTAAAATTAGTCAAATTTGAACTACTGGGTACTAGGTTTAATTAAAACTTTAAGTAAAATCTTTAGTACTATTGATTCACTCGCTCAAAGTTATAAATCTGGCCCAATATTTATCAACATTTTACCAAAACCACGGACGTAGTGCTATATTCCACTGCAAATAGCAGATAAGCACGTGCCGTGGCCACAGCAAGCCGTGCCTCACGAAATAAATGCGTGATTTATGATTTTAGTGCATAAAATCCACCTTGATATAATACACTACGTATTTACAATTACAGCAACTCGTTACTGAAAAATATGCAATAAAGTAGTTATGAAGTATTAAGTATAGTATAAAGTACTGCCGCTTAGTATAGGGGGTAGCCTACTCGGCTCAGATCATGAGAACCCGGTTTTGATCCCCAGGTCAGACATTTTTTTCTCTCAAAAATACAAAATCTTAGTAGCAACTCGGAACCTGGTGGTTGGTGCGTTACTACTTCCATACCTCGAAAGAGTAGTAAAGCCATTATTCCAGGCTGTCGCAAGAAATCTAATAGCAATATAAAGCAATATTTTTGTTTGCTGCTGTGGTATGAAGACATAAAAGAGTATTTATATAATATATATTGGTAACTATGTATTTTAGTATATATTTGTCTATAGTTATGAGTATATGTATTTTATTCTTATATATTGAATTATTTGTATTCATGTAAATTCAATGTGTGTATTCATTTATATAATTATATTATATATAAATTTATATTTTAATTGTGTGTTTTAATTGTGTGAGTTTTGTTTTCACATAACTAGTGTTCAACTAGTACTAAATTAAGTTTCAATTATTATTTTCTTCTTTCTATGTGCACCCCTTGTGCCCTCTCTGTACTCTTTGGAGGTTGACTGGCAGAGAATGCTCTTGGGCGTTAAGTTTACCTGTGCAAAAGTATGTGTGCAAAATTTAAATAAATAAATAAATATTCGTTATCGGGTTGGTAAAATGTCTCGCAAACCGACGACAAACCGGTAAAAATCGTAGTTAACTGAAAAGTCTATAGACGTTCGATGTACCACCCTACCCCACCCCGCAAGGGAACCGGACGTGATGATGCTTTTTGTAGTAATAAAGTAGTTATAAAATAGTGCGGTCAGTGAACGGACTGTGGTGGTGCCCTGGAACACCACGGCCCGCTCACCGACCGTTGAATAGGCCTTGAAGAATAGGCCATCTATAATTCTGCCAGCCATTTCGTAAAAGGTGAAGCATTGGTAGGACGTATTGCTATCATCGTAATTACTAGGTTGATTTCTGCAAAATCTCACCCGGGTATGGTACCACCGCGTTACCAATTACTGCCGCACTAGCGTCAGTGCTCGTCGCTGTCATGTTCCAGTTTGGAGGGTAAGGTCGCTAGTAAACTTGTGCAAATGGCATCACCATCCCACCACACGAATAGTGAAGCACCATTACATAATTAATGTTTATAGGTGATGGTTTTTCTCTTTCCATCAGGAGAGCCATTTGCTTGTTTGTTATCTTATGATATAAAAAAAGTAAAACTGGTATTCCTTAATTTTAAATATATACATATTTTCACGACTTATATTTTACAAGGAACCCGAAGAGAAGAGGATTTCAAACATCCCGATTCGTAAAACCTCCATTTGTTAACCCCACATTTTGACTTTTTAATTAATTGCTATTTATATTAAAATTTTTACAAGCTTATTTAAGTAAATGCATGAGTATATTTATGTAATTGAATAGTTGAAATATTGTGTAAGCGAAAATTATGAGAATATGTTGAATACTAAAATTGAAATCTAGACTTAAGATACTGCGAAGTGACTCGATCATATAGAACGCCGAGAAAGGTACATAATATTCGTAACCGCCTAACTTAATTTATTTCAAGTTTCTAAAATCTAATCTGAACAAACTTGATTAAGCTCTGAGGTAGATATATATTTTTGAGTTATTCTAGAATAATATTTACATATAATCAAACACAACCAAGTGATAGGATTAATTAAATTTAAAAAAAAATTTGATTTTATAAAATCTGATTTGACCAAATTTGAATAAGCTTTTATTTAAGAAAAGACATTATATTTGTTAGTAGTTATTATAGAATAAGCCGTATTTCTAACCTAATTACCTTTATTATTATTTTTATTATTATAATTAAAAAAGGTGGACATTATTAATTCGGCTGTATTTTTTATGTTTGTTACCTCAGAATTCGATCATTTGTGAAACGTTTTGGAAATTCTTTTTTTGGAAGGATATACTACTCTCCGTGTAGGCCTGTTATAATTTAGTAAAAATCTGATGCGAGGTTCTGGAGATTTAGGAAATGGGAAGTCAGTTGCTGCAGGTTTACTCTTACCAGTACCATCCATACTTTTTTATATTATTAGATAGTAAACAAGCAAATGGGTCTCCTGATGGAAAGAGTCAACAAATTGGATAGTTTCCATCGTCGGCACTTAGTGAAACTGCATTTTAAATTATGTATTACAAATAAACTCACTTGTACTTCCAGTTCACGTATATTTTTAATTTTTTACTGTTCACATCCAACCGGCTTCGTTTACTAAAGCATCATCAGGGATGTTTTACACAAATTTTATAATATCTTTAACATATTTTTTACAATTCAAGTTATATTATTATATATAAAATTTGTGTAAAACATCCCTGATGATGCTTTAATGAACGAAACTGGTTGGATGTGAACAGTAAAAAATTAAAAATATACGTGAACTGGAAGTACAAGTGAGTTTATTTGTAATACATAATTTAAAAAAGTCAACCATCGCCTATAGACATCAAAGGTAATGGTGCGTTGCTATCTTGTGGCGAGGTCTAATGCCACATGGATAAATTTACCGACTACCTTACCCTCCAAACCGGAACACGACAGTGACAAACACTGACGCTATTGCGGCAGGAATAGGTAAAGCGGTGGTACCAGAACCAGGCGAGACAATGCAGAACTCTACTACATAGTAGCCACGATAGTAGTGACTACCAATGCCAATCGGTCGCCTTTTACGACCTGCCTGGCTGAACGGCAGTTGGCCTATTCTTGATGGCGGCTCCACATTAGTGCCGTGAAGTTCCGTGAACAGGCGTGAACGTGAATGTGGACGGTTTTCGCATTGTTCACGCGCGTTCGCGCCTGTTCCCCGACCAGAGTCGGTATTTTGTCTAGCGAGAAAGGATTCGCGCCACAGAATACTTTGAGACAAACAGAAGTCAACGTTACATACAAGTAACATTCGAGCATAGCACACACAGACACATCTTACGGACGCGATATCTCTGACTGGTGCGGAACAAACTGTAGCGAACCATTCCGAGATATCGCGTCCGTGAGAGGTGTCTATGAGTACGTTGCTCGAATATCACATGTATGTAGATTGACTACTGTTAGTCTCTAGTATACTGTGTTCGCGCCCCCTAGACGCGCCGTATACGCATACACCTCCACATTCGCGCCTACCTGCCACTTTCGTCCAGACTATAAAGGCGTACGGATGTCACTGCACGCGTGCTAATAAAATGTAGTACAGTTATGGTTACACGAATTATTGCTGGTATTGCAGGTCTAAATTGGGTAAGTATCTATTTTGGAAATAATTAGAGAAACTTTCTGAAACAAATACTTAAAGTCCATTGTTGACATTCGAGTAAATTTCTTAAATTCGCCACTGGGTTCAGAATGTAATTCTGGCAACTGATTCTCCATAGAAAGTCTGAAAATTAATTTTATATACATACTTAATAATGGCAGTTCTAATCATACTAAGTCAATTCAAAAATTTATTACAATAGCAAACATACCTTGATCGGTTATAATGTATTTTATTCATCGACCACCGCCTTACCTATTCCTGCTGCAATAGTGTCAGTGCTAGTTACTGCCGTGTTCCGGTTTGGAGGGTAAGGTAGCCGGTAAATTCATGCATGTGGCATTAGACTTCGCCACAAGATAGCAACGCACAATTAACATCTACGGTGTCTATAGGCGATGGTAGACTCTTTCCATCACGAGACCCATCTGCTTGTTTGCTATCTTATGATATACAAAAAAATCCACCATGTTTTTTTTTTAAACGCTTTCTAATAACTCTCTTGTTTTGTGCGTGTAAACAGTGATATGATGCCGCAGTAAACGTAGTTATTGCGGCAGCAGCTTCTACGGTTTCATGAACGATTGCGAATATCCCATGAATGTGGAGGACACGACTTATGCCGTGAATCCGCGGCTTGAATTCACGCGTGAATTCACGCCACTAATGTGGAGCCGTCTTCAAAGGAGCCCGGGAAAATACTAATATTATAAATGCAACAGGATCTCTGTCTTTCTATCTGTCTATCTGTCTCCTCTTCACTCCTAAACCACTAGACCGATTTTAATGAAATTAAGTACAATTATAGTTTGAGATCCGAGAAAGGACATAGGATATTTTTATCCCGGAAATTCCACGGGAACGGGAATTATGCGGATAAATCTCCACGACTTTTATTTTGGATTTTTTTCCACGCAGACGCAGTTGCGGGGCACACATTGTGATTAGCCTATACGTCTCAAATAACGAGGCTCAACTTATTTCCTGGATTGGACCCACAGACCATACAAAGACTAAAAATAAAAAAAATATGCTAAATTATGCTAACGAAATTATGCTAACGAAATGCTTGCAGGTATATTATATCTTAAAAAAATAGAAACATATTGTGCTATTTTTTTATATCATAAGATAGCAAACAAGTACATGGGTCTCCTGATGGAAAGTGTCAACCATCGCCTATAGACACCAAAAATGTTAATGTTGCATTATTATCTTGTAGCGAGATCTAATGCCACATGCATAAGTTTACCGGCTACTCTTTTTTTTTTACTTATACCCCTATCATGGACAAGTCCTTTAATTTTACAAGTTACTAATTCTTGCATGTTTACTTGATTTGCTTACTTACAGTTTGAACCCTTTTTTGGGTTTATGTCTATTGGTATTCATATGTATAGGTCTACTTTCTTATTTTTATAATCATATATACATATTTATTTATTTAAGAATAGATTTGTATCCTTATTGGGTACTATCATAATATATATATATATATATATATATATATATATATATATATATATATATATATATATATATATATATATATATATATATATATATATATATATATATTATATATGAGTCACATAATATACATTACATAACTTTAATAAATGCTACTGACAATTTTCTTAAGGTTTATTGAACCGGCTACCTTACCCTTCAAACCGGAACATGACAGTGACAAATACTGACGATATTGCGGCAGGAATATGTAAGGCGGTGATACCAGACCCGGGCGAGACAATGCAGAACTCTACCACCTAGTATCTACGATGATAGTGACTCGTATAGCCAATCCGTCGCCTTTTACGACCGGCCTGGCAGAACGGCAGGTGGCCTATTCCTCAAAGGAGCCCGAGACCAACACACGAAAAAATCGTATAAAATAAAAGGCTAAAGCTTAGGGAATACGTACGTATCGAATAAAAGGCTAAAGCTTAGGGAATACCCCCGGAGTGATTTTATTTCATCGGTTAGTATATAACTCTGTATTTCTCTGTGTAGCAAGCGACATTGATATCCTGAGAAATTGCATTAAAAAGTGTATCCAGTTTAATCCGTAATTGGACCCAAAGTTTATTTAGATTTTCTTAAACTTAGTCTTCTACTAAGTTTAAGAAAATCTAAATAAACTTTGAGTACGACAATAGTGTGTACATCATCGCGATTATTTTAGATATAAAACACGTAAATTGTTGGTCTCGACTATCGTTAACTACAAAACGATTGCCAGTAAAATATGGCAATAGATATCACCACCCATTTGGTGAACAGGAGCGTGTGTTGATTTTCGGTTCATCCTTCCTGCTGCGACCTTGGCGAAATAAATATTTTTTGCGGTGAAAAAACACTGACCTTTCGTGCAGACGCTACATATTATATATCGATATCAATATGTAATTAATCACACAGAATTAAGTAAAACTTTTGATAAAGATCTCAAACAAAAATGAATAATTTAAAATGCAAACTTTGTGATTCAAATGTGACACGGTAATCTTTGAAAATGATTTCTAGTTTTGCTGGAATGTGGAAATATAACCCGCAGTTTTTGCATAAATAACACGTTATAAAAGAGCATAGCAGGAAGAAGTTAACTTGTCATTTGCGTGTGAATATGGTAATAGATTAGCAAAGGTTTATTTAAGCTTATCTTCTTTAGAAATCTTAATCACGCAACGCCTCTTAGTTAATTGATATTATATTCGTTGGTTCTTGCCGACTTAACTGTAATTAATTATTATTGTATAACAATAATTTGTATATATTATTGTTATAATTAATTTGTAATATATTGTAGGTAATAAATATTAAATGTAGGCGACACTATTGAAATTGATAAAAACATCATCCGAGCAAAGTTCGGTCGCCCAGCAAATGTTTTATTTATCTCACTATTAGCTGAATAATGTTTCTTTCATTCAGTAGAAGGCTTCATACAGATTTTGATGATATTTTTGGGTGATTGACGAGTGGTTTAGATTCACAATTGAACTCAGTAGCTGGAGTTGCGATCAGGGTCGGGTAATAGAATAGAATAGAATATCTACAATGGAATAGAATATATTTTTATTAAAAAAAGTAATAAGTTACATTTTTTTAGTCAAAGTTTGTAGCCATTTATAATAATTATGAAAAAAATATTAAATTATATTTCTGTGTTCAAAAAAAAATAGCTAAGCATCTACATATAATAAAATCGTAGGAAAGTCAAAACTGTACATTGAATATTTTTTTAAAAGAATACTTGAGGCGTGATCTACAATCGATATCGAAGCTAAAATATAGTTTTTAGAATTTTTGATTTTCTGTTTGTCTGTTTGTCTGTTTGTTTGTATGTATGTCCGGGGTAATCTCAAAAAGTACCGCATGGATTTACTTCAAATTTTGCATGAATATTTCTAATAGGTCGGGTCAACATATAAGCTACATATTATCACGCTATCACCTACGGGGGAGGAGCTGTGCGGAGTAAACGAAGTCCGCGCGGACGAAGTCGTGGGCAACAGCTAGTATTTTAATAAATACCTAGTATTCGAACTACTCGTAATCAATTATTATCATTATAGTATCATATATAACCCTTTTATAGTTAAGTCACTGAACCAACTTTTAAAAGAATTTACAATAGTATAGAATCCGACTATAACGACCTTCACTGAGCTGGTTAATGGATGAAAAGTATTTTGTATCCAATTAAATATGACAGTAAATAAATATATTTATTCATTGACATATTAAATGGGTTGAGCTTAAATATCAAATGGGTTAACTAAAATATGTCAGTGCAGAAACTGATATACTATTTTTTAAAACATTTCACTAAATTCCATATCAATCGAAAGTATGAAGCTCATAGAATATGCAAACGTTAGGTTGACTATTTTTTTTCCGTCACAATTTTTGGACAGGCAGGTATAAACAGGTAAATCGATATTACTGAACCAGATCAGACCTAAAAAAATTTGCAAAGCTATAAAAAAGATCGTTTTAAAGAGACTTTGGTGCTATTTCTGGCTGATTATTAAGACAACAACAATTTGGTAACAAGTTAAATGTTTAAAAAATATAATTTTTGTTAACTAATCAGAATCTGAATTGAATTTTTTTAGTAAACCGATTTGCAACATATTTTTTGACATATTTAATTGGCACAATATTTATTTACTGATAACACTTGTACTGTTTCACAATAAGATAATTATATTTAATTTCTTGAGTTAGTAACTGTAAATACCCTGTAAATAAGGATGCTTGTGTAAGCGAAGCCGGTCGGAAATTAAATAATAATCTTATTGTGAAATATTACAAGTGTTAACAAATATTAAATATTGTGTTAAAATGGAATTTCACAAGTGCAGACGATAAAAAGTGTAGAATATAAATTTAATTCACTATAAAATCCTTTTCATCTATTAACCAGCTCGGTGAAGATCGTTCTATCATGGGATCTTAGACTACAACCAGGTAGTTGAAGACTCGAAGTCTACATACACTAACTTTTTTTGGAAAAATCAACCCTACACCTAACCCTAATGGGTTGAAAAAGGGGATGAAAGTGTGTATGACAAACTATCGACAACATACGAAGCTGCGCAGAGTAGATAGTTTAATCATAAATTTTTAAAAAGTTATTTACGTAAATGCAAAAATGTATAAGTAGATTTTGTGTAACCGAAAATTATGAGGATGTGTTTGTTCTGTTCTTTTTTTTTATATATCATAAGATAGCAAACAAGCAGATGGGTCTCCTGGTGGAAAGAGTCAACCATCGCCTATAGACACCAAAGATGTTAATGGTGCGTTGCTATCTTGTGGCGAGGCCTAATGCGTCATGCATAAGTTTACCGGCTACCTTACCCTCCAAACCGGAACACGACAGCGACAAGCACTGACGCTATTGCGGCAGGAATACGTAAGGCGGTGGCACATGACTCGGGCGAGACAATGCAGAACTCTACCACCTAGTAGCCACGAGGGTAGTGACTCGCATAGCCAATCGGTCGCCTTTTACGACCTGCCTGGCTGAACGGCAGTTGGCCTATTCTGCAAAGGAGGCCGGGACCAACACGGCGAAATTTAAACATAGGCTTATAGTATTTAGAAACTATTAGATCGTATAAAATATTGAGGAGAGTGCATAGCATTCGTAACCACCTAAGTTGAATAATATTGTTTCAACTTCCTAAAACCTGATGCGATTAAACTCGTTTAATTCACTATCGCCTCTGTTGTCTAGTGGTCCAGTGTCGGTGATGACCACATGACATCCCAGGTGGAACAATTCACAATGTATTTTTTTTAATTTTCTGCGAATACAACGTTGGCCTGGATTGAATAAGTGAACGGTTAGCGATAGGTTTGCCACCTCGTATTGTGACACTAATTATCTTCGGGTAATTGTAGGTGCACTTGTTATACCTCTACCTATCTCTTCGGAGATAGGGGCGTGAAGATACTTCTAAGTTACTGCTTTCAATATTAATATTAACCAGGCCTCCAGACAAGTCAAAAATTTATACGTATTTATGTATGTTACTATACATAAAGTTTCTTTATATGCAAAGAAAATAAAAATGCATATGATACGTGCATAACAAAGACATTTGTTTATTTATTATTAATGTGGTTTTTATTAAAGAAGTTTTACCTGTTTTTATATTGCGTAAATAGAACAGAATTGACTCACAGTATCCACGTAATGATAATTATTAAATTACGCAAATAGCTATTTCACACTACGTGGGTGTGAATATTAACATTATTATTATAGGTGTAAATACCCGTTTACTTAGACTAAGGTCTAATAATAATCATCGCTTGCATTATCATGGGTCTTTTCCCTGTGTAACCTTTCTGTTAATTGTTAGTTTTGCTGTAAATATTGCGAAAAATCTATGTAATATCGATTGTAAGAGCAAATAATTTGACTAGAATGTTACTATGCTGTAAATATTGCGAAAAATCTATGTAATATCGATTATAGGAGCAAATAATTTGACTAGAATGTTACTAAGTTAATATTTTCTTATTTAAAAAGAATAGTGATATTCACTCCCTAAATACAAGGAACAAAAACTATCTTGCTATGCATGTGTCTCGTCTCCACAGAATATGCAACCCTTTTATGGAGCAAAGTATATACTTCTACAATAAACTGCCGGAAGCCATTACAGATTTAACAGTTAACAAATTCAAAAAATGTGTTAAAACAAAACTGTGTAAAAAAGGTTACTATAAAATATCTGAATACCTAGATGACAGGAAAGTATGGTATTAAGTGCTCTGTCGGCAATCTTTATTACTACTGTAACATGCGTCCTGAGTCTGTGTTCCCCGACGAATATAACCTGAGAATATTCAAGAGAAGAGTGAACAAGTATCTTCTAGGGAAGCGCGTTCCTTCTTAGGCCTCAGCTTACCATCAGGCGAGATCGAGGTCAAGCGCTTACCCATCGATAATAAAAAAACTAAAAAAAAACTAAGTTTCAGCCGCTGGATCTTCTCAGTGTTTGGCCGCGTTTACGATCCGGTAGTAGTTTATTTGTAATATTCTAGCATTTATTTTAATCCAAAAAACCTTTCAGTTATTGAAGACATAAGAAATTTCTTTCAGGTATTTTCTTGCATGACCACTCACCATTGTTCTTTATCCCTGTCAATTTTGTTATCACGGGCCACAAGTTAGCTGCTATATCTAACTCGATACATAAATATAAAATATGTTTGTTAGGTTGCTTTTAGGTACTGGGTGGTCACCGCTACGCTGAGCTCCGTAAAGTAGGAAAAATTGTGACGCTGCAAACCAAAACTACTTTACGGTACTATAAAGGTTTTCTTTTATGTCATAAGATAGCAAACAAGCAGATGGGTCTCCTGATGGAAAAAGTCGCCTATAGACACCAAAGATGTTAATGGTGCATTGCTATCTTGTGGCGAGGTCTAATGCCACATGCATAAGTTTACCGGCTACCTTACCCTCCAAACCGGAACACAACAGCGACAAGCACTGACGCTATTGCGGCAGGAATAGGTAAGGCGGTGGTACCAGACCCGGGCGAGACAATGCAGAACTCTACCACCTAGTAGCCACGATGGTAGTGACTCGATAGCCAATCGGTCGCCTTTTACGACCTGCCTGGTAGAACGGCAGTTGGCCTATTCTACAAAGGAGGCCGGGACCAACAAGGCGGTTGTGATAATTTTCCGTAAATTCAAAAATTCACAAATGTTTTATTCAGATAAACCTTTTTAAGATATTTTATTGATTCAGACGTTACTTCGCGGAAATTCATTGTTAAAAAGGTGAAATTAATTAAATTAATTTCACCTTTTTTCAAATAAACCTTTGCAAGCAGTTGTGACTAATCGGCATTTTGTTAAACTTACCTACAACCGGATCGGGACACGACGAACACTTTGCAATTCTTAAGGCGAGGCATCGGGACAAACGGCAAAAAACTTGTTTGCTAAATCACTTTTTTTGTATTCATTGTTAAATAACAATTTTACAAAAATTACACGAAGTCCCTGAAGATATTACCTAAGGAATCTGCTGACTTATTACATGATAGTATGTACTTTACTCGATCATATAAAATTCCGAAAACAGGCTAAAAAAATCTCTAAAACAAATAATAATGGATATATTTAGTTTTAAATACAAAAAAGAATGTACTAAATTTTGGTTTTCAGCTGAAGTCCTACATTTATTTATCCAAAAATTAACACGTTCCCCAGTGGTTTCAGAACATACCGCGCCGCCCATTTCCTATAGAATTGACGCGCGTCAAAATAGCGGTAGTGACATTCCATTACAAACTAAACGTTTGTAATGGAATGTCGCTACCGACCCTCTTTGCCAAAAAAATATTTGTTCAAATGTTTTTTTGAACATTTCGTTAATACGCAGTAAATTTCAAACATACTGCGAAAAATTCTGTTGATAACATATGTATAAGTAAATACTATAATTGCTTATAAACTACAAATTACAAGGTGGACGCCGCTTCTATATGATTTCGAAAATATCTTTGACTTACTGTTTTGTTTGCTAAGTAATGTAAGTTCGATTTGTTGTAATAAAAGTAATCAAAAAAATCTGTAAGCCGGTTGAACCTGCGGGCCATCCCTATACTTCCCGGGAAAGTTTTAAGAAAATTTTAAGCCCAAAGAACAAAAACTATGCCTTAGCATAGATAGTTAAGCAATTAAGACGCAAGTTTTAAACTCTAACTTTTTTTATTAATTACAAAGTCGATAAGTTAAAAAATGTAAAAGAAATTTCAATAAAAACTTTTTCTATAATTTTCGCCATTGATAAATTCCGAACAAATCAACCGATTTTAATCCGATTTACTGTATTTGTCGCAGTTTTTTAAGTATTAGAGATGAGCAGATTTTTAATTATTTTATGTATTATATTAAATAATATTTTTTATTTAATATAATAAAAAGGTTTTGCCTAAGAGAATGCACAATCTAGAACACGATTTTTATTTGAAGCAGCTTTATCAGTTTAAGTTTGACGTTAGTGTAATCTAGCATTAAGGCGAGGCATCGCGACAAACGGGAAAAAACTGGTTTGTTTAATCGCGTTTTTTTGTATTGATTGTTAAAAAACAATTTTACAAAAATTACACGATATACCTGAAGATATTATCTAAAGAATGTGCTAACTCATTACGTGATAGAATGTACTTTACTTGATTATATAAAATTCCGAATACAGGCTAAAAAAATCTCTAAAACAAATAATTTGTAAATAATATTTCTAGTCTTCCACATGATTTTTATATGGTGATATTTAGTTGTAAATACAAAAAAGAATGTGCTAAATTTTAGTTTTCAGCTGATGTCCTATATTTATTTATCCGAAAATTAATAAGTTTACCAGCGGTTTCAAAACATACCGCGCCAACTATTTTCTATAAAACTGACGCGCGTCGAAATACCTCGCCTTAACCATTCTAACTTATCAAATTAGCAAATTAAAAAACAGTTTTGCGTTATAAATAAGTCATTTGTATAATTAGTAAAACGTAGATCTATAATTGTAATACACTTATGGTAAATAGGTAGGTGTATTTGCCTCATTAATATTTGTTTAAGTGGCATGTTTCCTTTTTTTTAATAGTTTTCATACCATGTTTATGAATTGGATGATGACACGTTTTTAATGCACAAGTCAACATTTTACTTATTCTTATATTTTACGGTTTTATCAGCTAACTAGTTTTATTCTGGTAGGTCATATCCATTTTAGTATATTGATATAACTGTAATAATTTGATTTCGTTATATCCTATATTGATATAACGAAGCATATTATTAGAACAATAACTTTATGAGTTTAGGGGTGTTTAATAGAGGCTAGTACAACCTGTTATCCAATTCATCATAGCAGCTATATATTTTTTCGAGCGAAGTCTAAAAGCGTAACTCTGCGTCTACCCCGCACGCATAACAAATATTTTGCGGACATAGACCTATTTGCAGACTCAAAAAATGCTTCTTCTGTGGTCGCCTCTGTGGTCTAGTGGTCCAGCGTTGGCGTTGACCACATGAGGTCCCGGGTTCGATTCCCGGGTCGGGCACATAAAAAAAAGTGTTTTTTCAGTTTTCTGAGAAACACAAAGTTGCCCGGGATTGGAAAGTGCCCGGTTGGCGATAGGCTTGCCACCTATCACATTTGTGGGACCAAGTATCTTCGGCTAATCGTGGGTGCACATGTTGTACCTCTGCCTACCCCTTCGGGGATATGGGCGTGAAGATACTTAAAAAATGCTTTAGCCTATTTGCAGACTCAAACTAAAATTCACAAAAAACTTTTATCTAGACTTTAAATATGCCTTTTTGAATAAAATAGCTCCATTAAGAATTTCACGCTCACGCACACGCGTGTGTGCACACACACACATACACACACAAACACGCACGCACACACATGCGCGCACACACACACACACACACACACATACACACACACCTTACGCTTTTTATAATTTTTTAAAAACAATGATTATTTGGTTATTTAATTCACTTTATCTTTATTTTTAAATTATTATTTTCTTTTTCGTATTATTGATTTTTTCTTTTATTTGTTTTTATTTTGTTTTGGTTCGTACTGTCAATTTGCTCTTTAAAAATGTCAGTACTGTAATGAAATGTTGTAATTGGCTAGTGTTTGGTTTGTTTGAATTATATATTGTGGATTTTATGTTTATAATAAAAAATAAATACAATGAATAAAAAAAAAATATTTTTAAACCGTCCATAAAAAAAGATCTAAGAAATGAAATAGCAATATTATCATGTGCCTAAAGCACAGGATAATATTTTTGATTTCATAATTTTTAGAACTGTTTCGAGACTGCATAATTTTTCCGATTTCATAATTTTCACGCAACTGTATTTGCTATTACTATTATGTACTTTTGCTATTTGCTATTACTATTATAACTGTATTTACTATATACTATTTGCTACATACATACATACTTACATACATACATAAATATCTCCACGCCAGATCCCTTACAGGGTAAGCAGAGAGAACCGAGTGCCATATATCACGATCCTCTTCATACACACACGGCGGTTGCGAAGACTCTTGACACTACCTTCAGAGAGTACTCGATCAATCTGATCATAGTATGTCAGTCTTGGTCTTCCCCGGTACCTACATCTTTCCACATTCGCATTGTATATCTGTTTTGTTAACTTTTCATCTACCATTCTTTTTACATGTCCGAACCAATGGAGCATGACCCTTTCTCATCTTTACACCGATACTTTCTTTCAAACCTAATCTCTCTCTCTCACTTCCACATTACGAACACGGTCCGCGAGTGTTACACCACATATTTTTCTTAGCGATCTCATCTCGACCGCCTTGATTCTACTTTCATGCCCTTTCTAACATACCCAACACTTGTTGGGTATGTTAGAAATCTCGTTGGGTAGCGTTGGGATAGGCACATAATTATGCAGAGCTAGACGGACACCCTGACTTAAAATTATGCTATTAAGTAATCTTCTGCCTAACGCTCCAATCACTCTGTTACCTGCACACACTCTTCTTTCAACATCAGCGGTGTACCTTCCATTCCTGCTAAAAGCACATCCAAGATATACAAACTCATCCACTTGTTCCAACACTACATCATCGACTACAACTTTTACATTCTATTTGCTAACGTTGCTATTACGTTGCAGCTCATTCAAAATCACGTACTACATACGTCGGCTTATGAATATTATCGTAAATGATAACGTATCGTTGCTACACTTAAGGTTAGTAAACATATATCACAAAGTTTGTTTCAAGTATTATAAATAAAATAGCAACGAATCAGTTTCAAATATTTTAAAAATATTTAGCAAGTTTTTAAAATATTTTAAATTCTGTAGTTTAAAATGTATGTACACACTATTTCTTTACTTTCTAAATATTACTTACATTCATAAGAATTACATTACAAGAAGTTTTTTAATCATCTTACTTTTTCTGGACTTGCTATATACCTTTTGAAATAAAATGAAGTGAAAATATTTATTTTTGAAATAAACCCATATTCTTTAAAATATTTATTTTTTAAGAATATGGGTTTTACAAGGTATTAAAAATTCAAAAGTAACATATTCTACCATGTGTCAGTGCATTCCACTGTCATGTTCTGGATTGCTCAGTAAGATTGTCTAAGCTCCCCCGTGTTGGTCCAACCAACTGCCGCTCTGACAGGCAGGTCGCAAAAGGCGATCGATTGGCTATCATTTGTCACTACTATCCTGACTACTAGATAGCCGATAAACTTATGCATGTGGCATTACCATCCAACCACGCGGATAGCAACGCATTATTAACATTTTTTATGTCTATAGGTGATTGTTTCTCTTTCCATCAGGAGAGCCATATGCTTGTTGATTATCAAATGATATAAAAGAACTTACGATTGTAGCGTCAATTCTCGGATATGAAGGCAGCGCACTATTAAAATCTTTGGTATCTATTGGCTAAGGACATCATCTCTTTCTGAGGAGAACTCTCTTTTTTCTATTATATTGTCACAACTGGTACTATAATTGTATTGGTGGTCCCTACTGAATCACATTACTATCGATCGCAAAATTCATATTTTGTCTATTTCTAAATGTTACGCCATAAATATTTAATAAATGGAAACCGATTAGTTTCTAATTAACGAAGCATTATAGAAAAATACGTTGATTGCTTTTCGAGTTGTTTACACATTCTTATAACCGTAAAATTGAACCGTTCGTTAAGGACAGTGATCTTTATATTTGTTTTTTAATTTGTTTTATTATTCATTCGTCTCACCAACATAATTTAATTAAAGAGAATAACGAATTAATCGCAAATTATTAATAGATTTAGTAGCTTACAGCACGGTTTACTTTAAAATTGTGGCGACGTTTGTCCATACCGCTGAAGGGTCATAGTGTGATTGAACCAACGGGCCAACTATTGTCGGGTGAGGTTATAACTATGGAGGTTGATGACGTCACACAAGCGCAATGAAGGGGTAAAGGAAGATCTTCCCAGCCAGGCAAGGTACACTGCCTGGGGACCAAAGTTCATTTGAGAAGCACTGAAACTTGTATATAATGTGTACAGGATAATATATGTGATATCGCGATTCAGAATTTTATTTTGAATTTCATTTTTTCCATTTTTTATTATTTTTTCTGGTATCGTTTGAAAATTGCTTGAACCGCTACAGTACTCTCCCCCAAGACCGAAGCTCGATCTGGTTGTGCCAGTGAAGCGTATGTGCCTTGAGTGCTCGAGTCTGCGGTGAGTATAGACGAGCAGAATATGCGCAGTCCTCGGTGAGTCGGGACGAGTGCGCGTCGTGTGGTTCGCAATGAGTAGGAACGAGCAGGACAGAATTGCTGCATGGAGATCCAGTGAACGTGTGCAGTTCGAAGTGGATTCCGGAAAGCGTTCATCTACGCTTAGGCGTAGCTTGTGAAGCTGGGTGATGCTGTTGGAAGCAAAGGAGGGTATTAAGAAGTGCTGATGGTCAGAAGGTTGTAGGCTGTAGCGTGTTGTTTTGTCGAGTCACCACTGTGGCGTGTTTATGGCTGTTGGTGGTGAAATCACGTCGGGGTCACCACTATGGCGCCGTTTGTCCGTACCGCTGATAATGCGATTGAACCAACGGGCCAACTATTGTCAGGTGACGTCGTAACTGTTGAGGTTGATGACGTCACACAAGGACAATGAAGGGAAAAAGGAAGATCTTCCCAGCCAGTGAAACTTGTATAGAGTGTGTACAAGATAAATAATTATTATATCGCGATTTAGGATTTTATTTTGAATTTCATTTTTTTCCATTTTTTATTATTTTTTCTGGTAGCGTTTGTAGATTTCTTGAACCGCTACAAAATCATAAAAAATTGTATGAAAAATTAAACAAATCTATTTAACCTCAAACAAGACAAAAAAAATTCAAAAACCCCCGACTCTCAGACCACCAGTCAGCTTAAGAGCAAAACGTAAAAGAAGCTGATGATCTTCCAAGCGGATCTTACAGCATCAGGTTAAGGTTACCATGGTTACATGGTTACATGGTTACCATGGTATTCAATGAGCACAAATTGTTTTATTGCAAAGCTCCCGTGGCCTCCAGCTCCACTATGTAACCCTAGATATCATTTTAAATCAAAGTGTATGTAAAAATATAACAAACGAGACCACACTCAATGGGCTTTGTTGTTTAGTGCAGGAGGTCCATGGCCACTATCTATTTCGATTATCAAAAGTCCAGGTGTCAGGAAAGAGTCAACCATCGTCTATAGACACCAAAGATGGTAATGGTGCATTGCTATCTTGTGGCGAGGTCCAATGCCACATGCATAAGTTTGCCGACTACCTTACCCTCTAAACCGGAACACGACAGTGACAAGCATTGACGCTATTGCGGAGACAATGCAGAATTCTACCACCTAGTAGCCACGATGATAGTGACTCGTATAGCCAATCGGTCGCCTTTTACTACCTGCCTGGCAGAACATTTCCATGATACAAGAGCGACGATAAATTTGTAGGTCATCCGCGTATAAATGAAAGTTAGGTGAAATAATCTCAGTTATCTTATTAATAATAACCTACACCAGTACTAACCTTAGTACTGGTGTACCGCAAGGAGGCGTCCTTTCATCCCTGTTATTTTCTGTATTTAATAAATACATAATTTAATAAATACGATAAATTTGTAGGTCATCCGCGTATAAATGAAAGTTAGGTGAAATAATCTCAGTTATCTTATTATTAATAAGATAACTGAGATTATTTCACCTAACTTTCATTTATCCGCGTATAAATGAAAGTTAGGTGAAATAATCTCAGTTATCTTATTATTAATAAGATAACTGAGATTATTTCACCTAACTTTCATTTATACGCGGATGACCTACAAATTTATCGTATTTATTAAATTATGTATTTATTAAATACAGAAAATAACAGGGATGAAAGGACGCCTCCTTGCGGTACACCAGTACTAAGGTTAGTCCAATCTGAAAATGAATCATTATAACTAATTCTTTGGGAACGTCCAAGAAGACAGGAGTCAAACCAACTTTGGGCAGAAGAAGAGCAATTAAGTGAACGAAGTTTACCTAATAAAATGTCCCACTCAGCACAGTTAAAAGCGTTACTAAAATCAAGAAAAACAATCACAGTAACATGCTTATCATCCATAGCAAGGCGAATATCATCTGTAACACTTACTAAAGTAGTAACCGTGCTATGACCAGGACAAAAACCGGATTGCAAGTGATAAAGTATTCTGTTAGTACGCAGATAATTAGCCAACTGAGAGTGCGCAATACGCTCCAAAACTTTTGACAAGAATGGAAAAATAGAATTAGGGCGAAACTGTGAAAAAGAAGAAGGATTTGGAACTTTCGGCAGTGGAATGATATGTGTTTTTTTCCATACAGGTAAAAAGGTATTAGATGACAGAGAAAAGTTAAAAATATGAGTAAGAATCGGAGTGATTTCAGGAAGGAAAGAAATGAACATTCGGGAACACATACTGTCACTACAAACAGCAGGGAAAGAAATCAAGAGAGTCAGCAGGCAGCAGCAGGGAAAGACATCAAGAAATCAACAGTTTGAAAGGTGAAAGAAGCACAACATGAAAGAGTTTTTTAAGATAGATAATTAAGAGTCGAAGCTTTAACACAATCATCAACGATAACTGCGGGTGTAGTAGTGTAAGTTTAAAGTATTGAAATCTAATGAACTGTCAATAATATAATTATTAGACATATGAGCAATCTCGAGAGAATTTAAGAATTTCCAAACTTATTTAGTTTAGAAGTTCTCATGGTTACCTTCCATTTTCATCACCAGATCCTGAAAATCACTCAGCACTAACGTGCTTGCTAATACAAGACAATTAAGTGCTAATTCAAAAACTTTAGCTCGCTTAGTTTAGGAGTTCATTGTAGTTGCAGTTTGAATCTGGATTCTTAAAGTTCCAGTGTCACTCTTTCGGCTTAATCAACATAGTCTTATCATCACGAAAAAGAACTTACTGTAACAAATGAAACAATTCCAAACTCCACTATATAAGCATCTGTGAGTTACAATGGCACTCTTACTGCTCCATCTTCAGATATTCGACACACACGTAGTAAACGGAAAGTACACGTCATCAAAAATCCCAACTTGACAATCTTATCTCTTTCTATATGCTACGCATGAGTTTCGGTAGTACTTTTTCAGCTCCATCTTCAGATTCTCGTCATTATGAGCACTAATCAAACTTAGTACTTGTAGCAATAAGACCAATGAGTCCAAACAAGGTTCACTTGTTCAAACTCTGCATCAAAGTTCCAGTCCATACACCCAGGCTACATCATGAGCTCACTTGGAAGGTACCGTAGTATTGTATTGTCACTGAGCTTTCACAAGTCTGCTAAGTTTTTGTAGAAACGGATATCAGAAAGTCGTTAAAAAGTGGCTTGCAATATTTAAAAATCTGTTATTGACATACGAAAATTGCCAGTTAAATAGATGCTGATGATCTTCGAACGAGGACCTTAAAGTATCAGGACAAGGCTAAAATATAATTGCAATATAAATAAAATAACAGAATACAAAATTTAGTATTGATAAAGCCTCAACAAGTTGCTTCATTCCTTTCATCAATTTGAAAAGAGCTGGTGATCTTGAAACGGCTGAACAGATTCTATTGAATCAAAAAGAACCATCTCGCAAAACAGGGCTTTCAAGTAAAAAAACTGCAACCAAATTGGACCATCCGCTTAACCGCTATGATGCCACGGACAGACACACAGATACACAAATACACAGATACACCGATACACAGATACACAGATACACCGATACACAGATACATAGATACAGATACACAGATACACAGATACACAGATACACAGATACACAGATACACAGATACACAGATACACAGATACACAGATACACAGATACACAGATACATATATACACATATACACAGATACACAGATACACAGATACACAGATACATAGATACACAGATACACAGATACACAGATACACAGATACACAGATACACAGATATACAGATACAGAGATACACAGATACAGAGATACACAGATACACAGATACACAGATACACAGATACACAGATACACAGATACATAGATACACAGATACACAGATACATAGATACACATATACACGGATACACGGATACACGGATACACGGATACACGGATACACGGATACACGGATACACGGATACACGGATACACGGATACACGGATACACGGATACACGGATACACGGATACACGGATACACGGATACACGGATACACGGATACACGGATACACGGATACACGGATACACGGATACACGGATACACGGATACACGGATACACGGATACACGGATACACGGATACACGGATACACGGATACACGGATACACGGATACACGGATACACGGATACACGGATACACGGATACACGGATACACGGATACACGGATACACGGATACACGGATACACGGATACACGGATACACGGATACACGGATACACGGATACACGGATACACGGATACACGGATACACGGATACACAGATACACAGATACACAGATACACAGATACACAGATACAGAGATACACAGATACACAGATGCACAGATACACAGATACACAGATACAGAGATACACAGATACACAGATGCACAGATGCACAGATGCACAGATGCACAGATGCACAGATACACAGATGCACAGATGGACAGGTGCACAGATGAACAGATGCATAGGTGCACAGATACACAGATACACACCTGAAACTTATAACAGCCGTCGTTTTGCGTCGGGGGTTAAAAAAGAAATCTCTCTCTGTAACAGTTTCACCGATTTTAATTTTTCTTTGTACATTTGGTTGGTATAGGACACGGATTAAACTGGATACGCCTTTCAGAGCAATTTCTTAGGTTGTCAACGTCGCTTGCATTTACACAGAGAAATACAGAGTTATAATACTTATCGCTAAAATAAAATCACTCGAGAGGTATTCCTTAAGCCTTGGCTTTTTATACGACACGATAAAATACCAAATATGACATATTTCTATTTCTTTACGATATATTGCGAGAAGAAACATCATCCAATTATGTTTAATTACACTCTACAGGGAGTAAACTTGCTTAGGAGTTTGGTTGTTCGAGATTTAGGAGTTATACTTGACAATAAGTTATTATTTCATACCCATATTGATGATGTAATCTCCAAGGCTTACAGATCATTAGAGTTTATAACGCGCTAAACTAAAGATACAGATATTAAATCATTAAAAATTTTGTACTGTACTTACGTACGCAGTAAACTCGAATATGCGTCTCAGATTTGAAACCCCTGTTACTACACTTACATCGATTGTATCGAAGCTATCCAAAAAAAATAATTAAGATTCTTATGTTATCGCATAAAAGACTGCTCTAGCAGATATTTAGAAATGTGTAAAAAACATCATCTGTTTTCTCTGGTAAAAAGACGTGGGAAATCAGATCTTACTCTTTTGTTAAAAATTGCATCAGGTAAAATTGACTGTCTTGAATTATTGAGCAAATTACTCTAAGTACCTGCTAAAAATGTATGCCTAAATGAATTACTGCATCTTCCGTCAGCTTCTAGTAATTATAGACAAAGCGCATTTCTATGGCGCGCAAGTAATAACTTTAATAAATTAACTACGAATTCTTCTAAATATAACCTCGACTTATTTAACATTAGCGTTGAGATGGCGAGGCGAATGCTTAGTATTGATTTTTTCACAAGCGATTCAAATTAACTGCACTTATATTCATTTTTAACAAATTAATGGCCATTTTGGCGATACACCATTTGTATAATTTACTTACTTAAGATGTAGATATCACTATTGTAATCTACGAGTAATGTTAATCGATATGGCATCCACTGATACTGTTTGTTATTATTTTGTTTAATGTTGTTATTTGTGTCTGGTGTTTCTGATTTGTTGTTAATGTGTTTTAATTTGTGAGGACCTGTAATTGGCTGTCTGTTACAAATATATGATATAATTGTTAATACGTTATAATTGTTGATCTGCCAATAAATAAATAAATATCTACAAGCGTTTGACATTAAGGTACATACATTTGCTCATATGAACGGCTACGCATTTTGCGCCCAACACCGTATCTATTAGTATTTGTGTGGTATGTGGTATAAGAATAGGTCGAATTGTATCTTCCATACCACTGGGTGATTGTGGGTCACTTCCCAAAAAATTTTTATATTTTTTGATGATTTTTTGTCAAAAATATTTTTGTACTCTTTTATTTGCCAAATACAAAATACTCCTTACCTTATACTATACTCTTTGACGTAATCAAAGAAAAGAAAAGTAAATCGATTAAAAGGTTGTAGAAAATATAAAAAAGACCATTGAGCCTCTTCCGGCAGCTCTTCTCAGTGCGTGGCCAAGTTCCGATGCGGTAGTAACTCTAAAAAAATCCGCTCCTCACAAATACATGTAAAGGATAAAATACTGTTTTGGTTTGTTTAATAAAATGTATCTTAAGATGTTAAGACATCTGCATGTACGTAAAATAATTCAACATTAAATTTGATTTAGATAATTAATGTAAATAATATTTAGAAAGTAAAGAAATAGTGTGTAGGTACATACATTTTAAACTATATATTCGTAGAATTTAAAAAAAATTAAAAATATGCTAATTTTTTTAAAATATTTGAATACCATATCGTGGTGGAATATGTTACTTTTGAATAAATTTAAGAATTTGTAATACCCATATTCTTAAAAATAAATATTTTCACTTTATTTTATTTCAAAAGGTATATAGCAAGTTCAGAAAAAGTATGATGATTAAAAAATAAAATTTCTAAAAATTTTTTCCATTGTGATTCGAAGCCTGAGTATTATGCGTTTGTACGCCTGTTGTACCAGACCAGTCTGACGACTATTAATAGTAAAAAAACTATAAATGCGGTTATAACATTATTGATATTTTTATCGTATAATAATTTAATTGACGAATCAGGTTAGCATTTTCTATTTTATGTTTGGCTAATGAATGTCCTCCGGCGAAAAATAACTGTATTTTATTTTAATATGCAAATAAATTAATATAAATATGTTTGTTATAAATGTACATCTGTTTTCTTGTTTTGAGGATTCATTGTCCCGTTGAATATTATTTAGTTCTGAGTTCTATTTAGTCTACATTATTTATAAATAGCACATCTTTAACAACTGCCATTACCTTAGAATATTATTATTTTTTGTTTAGAATCTTATCAGATTCTGACCTGATGAAAACGAAAAGGAATATTCGGTTTTAAATTATTTATTCACAGAATTTCCTAAATTCGTCCAGCCATCGTCGAGTAATCGAATAACATATTATATATAAAAAAATTAAAACTGTCAATTTCCCCTTCTTAAGAAGTCAATTGAATATTCCTCTTACTTCAAAAATATATGAATCACCACTCATCTCATCGGCCGACTAAACTGGTGAATCATGGTAAAAACTTATTTCAATCTTTGTTTTATTATTAGTATATGTTTATATCAAAATTAAAATCACGTTGAATAATTACTGCTAACTTTTCCCCGTGTTGGTCCGGGCTCCTTTAAAGAATAGACCAACTGCGGTTCTGCCAGGCAGGTCGTAAAAAGCGACCGAGTGGCTTACGAATTGGCTATGCGAGACACTACCATCATGGCTACTAGGTGGTAGAGTTCTTCATTGTACTCGGCTGGGTTTGGTACCACCGCCTTACCTATTCCTTGTCACTCTCGAGTTATGGTTTGGAGAGTAAGATTTCCCGTATGCTTACGCATATATCATTAGACCTCGCCAAAAAAATAGCAACGCACCATAATCATCTTTGGTATCTATAAGCGTTGGTTGACTCTTTCCATCAGGAGACCCATCTGCTTGTTTCTTATTTTATGATATAAAAAAGAGTATGTCTACGTTCTGTTTTTTATATATCATAAGATAGCAAACAAGCAGACGGGTCTCCTGATAGAAGGAGTCAACCATCGCCTATAGACACCAAAGATGTTAATAGTGCGTTGCTATCTTGTGGTGAGGTCTAATGCCGCAAGCAAGTTTCCCGGATACCTTACCCTCCAAACCAAACCACGACAATGACTGGCACTGACGCTATTGCGGCAGGGGTATGTGAGCGGTGGTACCAGTCCCGGTCGAGCCGATACAGAACTCTACCACCTAGTAGTACTCACAATGGTAGTGACGCCCATAGCCACTCGGTCGCCTTTTGACCGCCCCGTTGGTCCCCGTTAGCGACCCTGACTACGCAATCAACGGGGCTCCCCGCCCCCCGTTGATTGCGTGCATTTGTGTGATGAGCATAAATGTTTGTATTTCCGGGTTTGGGTGTTTATTGTGTATGTAAAAGTATTTATATATGGATTTCTATGTATTAGTATGGCTGACTAACACCCATAACACAAGCAAATAATTTGCTTACTTTGGGGTTAGATCAGTTAGTGTAATATGTCCCGTGAATATTTATGTATTTTACATATTTATTTATTTTACGACCTGCCTGGCAGAAGGGCAGTTGGCCTATTCTTCAAAGGAGCCCGGAACCCTCACGGGAGACCTTGTTTGTAGTGCCTACGCTAAATAGAAGACATTTATGAATTTTATGATTTTTTAATTATCACCTTAATAAGTAGGAATTTCACAACCGATATCTCAATGCAACGTTAACGTTACGGGTATAAGCAACTTTTTATTAATATAGTATAATAAATTGGGTATCTCAAGGATGTATTAATGGGCCCTTGTAATTTTTTATTCAAATATTCGATTTCCCGAATGGTTCTAAAAATCAATTTATTTTATGAATACTGATAACTAAATAAACTAAACAATGAAATAAAATTTTATTAAATTTAAACTACATTCGATTCTTAAAAGACACAAAACGGAACTATCGTAAAAGGATTCAACGATACACAATTTCAATCAACAGAACATTGGGGATTCACTGCTGTTTATAACTACGTAACTAGTATATGGTTGATTCTTCAAAAGTTAAGGGTAATATACATATTAATGGCGTCATATTAAATCGGAAATCTCGCAAACCGATAAACTAGCCTACACGATTCACGCGGTGAAATGGTACGCCTATTTACGTTTGGTTCGATCTGCCTACTTTACAAGGCCACAAATGTATTAATTTTATTTTTTATCTAGACAAACTTATGAACATGGAAGCAAATCATTATAAATAATGAATAAAATAATAAATAAATATTCACGGGGCAAATTACACTTACTGATCTAACCCCAAAGTAAGCAAATTATTTGCTTGTGTTATGGGTGTTACTCAACGATACTATTACATAGAAATACATATTTAAATACTCGAATATATTTAATAAACTCCCAAACCCGGAAATACAAACATTTATGCTCATCACACAAATGCTTGTCCCCGTCAGAGATCGAACCCGAGCGCCATCGATTGCGTAGTCAGGGTCACTAACCACTCGACCAACAGGGCGGTCATATACCATAGATTATGAATCGTAATCTATGGAATTCTGTTATCCCAGTTATCTTGAAATCTTTACTAATATTATGAAACTGTAGTTTGTTTGTTTGTTTGGTTGTACGCGGTAATCTCGAAAACTTCTAAACCAATTTGAATAATTCTTTTTGAGTTGGATAGCCTGTTGATCGAGGAAGGTTATAACATTACGCTACAACCAACAGGATCAGAGTATCAACGAAAAACGTGGCCTAAACGCTGTGTGTGTAAAACGTGCGCTGTGTTAACGGCTAAAGATACGCAAAAATCATGTATGATCGAATTGTTCATATTAAACATTTGTAAAAAATGTCCACGGTAGTGTACATCTATCTGTTAAGGTTTAAATTTTATGACCCATTTTATGGTAATCAAAATTATTCTAAAGTAATGCATTATTTGTATCGGTGTTTTAATAAGCATGGTATATCTAAATAAATTAGTTATTCATCACAAGTACGAGTATTTAATTTTGACTGAAATCGCCCTTTGCTTCATTTCATTTCAACCAATAAGTTAGAAGATATCACAATTTTAAGATATAATATTATTATCAAGCACGTGGTGTGTACGAAGCTTGCGTGCGTGAGGAGAATGCGTGGTAGCTTGGTCAGACATTAGCCTGCTCTGCAAGAGAGCATGCCGCATATAGTCGAAAGAGAAAACAAAGGCTACCAGTGGGTGTGTCAAAGGGTAATATTGGCGGCTAGAAATAGTAGTGTTGACGAAATTAATTACGGAATACTGAGTAAACCTCCAGGAGATAACGTAAACTATACATCGATTGACACCCCAGTAGTGTTACCCAACGTTCCTTTATTACTTATGTTACCGTGCCATTTTTTACTATAGTTTCAGTCTTACTGATCATGATCGTAGTGGGATGACTATATAATATTATTTTATATATTTGTTATACTTTTTTTGTATTATGCTTTGTTATACTCTTACCGTGGATATTAAAAAAACATAATCAAAATTCAAATGAATGTACTTACCAACATAGCAGACATAGGTACAAATTCTCCTGGTTTTAATTAGCACTGTAGGTATAATTTTTTGTTTCAATAGTTTTCATGTGATTTTTGAATAAATTAAAGAAAGTTACAGTTACTCTAGAATAATATTATATATAGGTCCCTATGACCCACTCCCTCTTACGTGACGTAGACGAAGTTGTGCGAGTCAGCTAGTATAAATATATAATAATATATTGACTTAAGAAATATCTGATTTGCACTTTACTGACAAATCCAACTAAGCGTTAAAACTTAGCGTCTTAATCTTATTTGTCGAACTAAGATCCTAAATTAACTTTCCAAAGCAAAGATTGTTCAGCGAAATCTCTATCAGTTCAATCAATTTCACGCCTAACCATTGTTAAGTTCTTCTTTTAATCGATTACATTTTAAGCCAATCAAGGGATTTGAACGTATTTCATAAGAAAATTTAATTAAAAACTCCTAAATCTGAAATAAGTGTTAATAAAACCTTAATGAAACCAAAAAAGTGTTTAAGGCATTAATAAAATATACAGCAAAATACTTGATTAGGTTAATGGTCAGCGTGTTCGGCTCAAATCATGAGGTTTCAGATTTGATTTTTGGGTAAGGCAAAATGGTAGTTGTTGTTTTAGGTAAAATCTCAATGCTAATTTTTATTTAAATCAAAGCTGGCGGTTCTGGTTCTGGCAAGAGACATAGTAAGTAGTCCTAGTAATAAATAGATTCCTAAAATTTGTCGTGGTCCATCTCATCAAACCAGCGTGTTGTATCAGTGATATACCGAAACGTCTATTAACGTTCGATCCACTGTACTTACCCAGCTCGGAGACCGGCGTGATGATATTTATTTAGAGTAAAAATAGTACGTTATAATTTACTATCTGAAGTTGTGTCTTCGTTCGCGTGAGCCAAAAATAATTCTTCCTTTTACTTGGTCGGGTAAAAAAGTATTACATCTACGTTACTTCGGAATAACGTAGCTTTCAATAGATGAAATAATTTTTAAAATCTGTTTAGTAAATTTTTAGTTTAATATTACGGACATACAAACTATCAATACGTTCTTCTTTATAATAATAAAGTAGATTAAGTAACCAATATGTTGGCAAAACTTTTTCTAGAATTTGTATCAATAAATTAATATCAATTAACATTTAATACCATACTGTCTTATATAGACATACATGTCTCAATGACAAATCTCTTACGGGTTTGGCAGAGAAAACCGAGTGCCATAAATCACGATCCTTGCAGATTTGTCTCGCTTCCTCCACATTCATTACTCTCTACATACAAAGAAGCCGGTTGCAAAGTCTCTTGTCACCATCTTCGGACAGTGCCCGATTCATCTGATCCTGGTATGTTACTCTATTAATTGTAAGCCCGTATTCTTACAATCATTATTCATGACTGTGACCAGTGTTTAAAACTAATCCGAAGTTGAGCCTACAAGTACAGCGTCATTTGCATAAATCAGGAAGCTACCTCTACATCACTAATGCGCATTCCCTTACTCAATAACCTTAATCTTTGGAGACACTTATGATGACAGTCAAACCTACTTGACGCTAATATTGACATCGAACCCTTATATATATATATATATATATATATATATATATATATATATATATATATATATATATATATATTTGTTGGGTTGGATATTCCAACGACCACACGAAGTCGCTTTATCATATGGTGTATCATAACGTACACGTCAGATATTGTATCCTTACGACGACCACTCAAACGTAGAAATAGGACAGGGACGGGATGGACCAACAGCGAGTCAGTAAAAGTTGGTGTCAATAAATCATCATTACCTACACATATATTTATATATGACGTAAGAGTTAAAATAAAACCTTATATATTCCCAGTGACACAGTTTTCCAGATGTTGGCGTTTCGGTCACACTCATAAAATGTGCCCCTCAAAAAAGATTGTGTGACCAAAATGTGGTGGTTAAAACGAAAACTGTGAAAGCGTCCAATTTAAATGGGTCACCTGCACCAATAATCACATGGCACTAGATAAATACTGTCTAATACTGTAAAAATACTGTAAAATAAATACTGTAATATTATGGTAGAATTTAACGTCACGTATAGAAGAGCTATGGAAATGTATGTGCCTCCTACCGAACACACAAATGACCAACAAGGTCCTCAATTGCAAAAGGCTTCTGAATACTCGTCACCTATCTTACAATCGAAGGAAGGTGGTGATTTCCCAACATTAAATTATTATAAGGCCATCCGTACTGAAGCTGTTAATAAAGAGTTGGTAGCAAAAAGTAAGCAAAGAGGACAAAATATACCTATATCGATAAGTTACGAAGAAAAAAACAGACATCAAATGAGGAAAAAGGATACGCGGATACCTCTCTCTAAAACTCAAAATGAAAAGAGAAACATAGATGAATCGGATGGGAAAGATCTAAGCAGAGATAGTGGAAAATGCTGTTGAAAGAAGTGAAGGCTTCAAAAGTGACTATGCATTCAACTAGTTATTAGCAAATTTAAGACATTATTTTAATAAAAAGGGGGAGTATGCAAGATAAATTTTTTTGTGTGGTACGAACCTGTGTGGAGTGGCTGTGTATTAGGTTATCTAGCTTTATACTTAAAGATTTCTCGTTTATAGTAAAAACCTTTAATAATGTTTAAATCTTAAAATTAATATATTTCACTGGAACGCTCAAAGTATATATCCCAAAAAATTAAACTTCGAACAACTGCTGTCAAAAGTTAAAGTACCTTTTCTTTTGACAGCATTTGTTTGAAGTTTAATTTTTTTTTATCGCAACTCTCTGTGAAACTTGGCTAGACTCCAACATTAATTTTTACGTACGATACTATCAAGTTTTCCAAAAAGACAGACTATATTCGTATGTTAGCGTAACTATCCTCACCCATAAGTCAGTGAAAGCTCAATTATGCTTATCACAAGGATGCAATTGTAGACGAGTAGGCTGTTCAGGTATTGAGATCTTACATGATAACATTTTTAATTGCCAGTTTATTGAAAACGTAGTCTCTCTGTATTGTCCACCAGCTAGCTATTAACACATGCCAATCAGATTATTTTCTATTTCTGGCTCTAAAACCATAATTTTAGAGACTTTAATGGCCGCCATACCAATTGCTCTTATAAAACGGATCACAGAGGCTATCAAATATTGGACGCTTTAATAGACAATAATTTAATTAAAAACGACAAAGAAAAATATCGCCACGCAGGGATTGAAACTGCGACAGTCTCTATCTATCTAGTCAGTTTTTAATTAGTTTCTTAGATATGCATTATAAAATAAATTTAATATGTTTGCGGTTAATAATTTAAATATAAGTAAAAATATATTTCTTGATATTAAAAATCTTAATTTTTCTAAGCAGAATTATCACACTGTCCATTTAAATAAATTATGTATGAAGCGCATTAATCATTTTTTTTTGAATTTGACGTATTTATTGGAGCAGCCTTCTATGACCCTTAAACTAAGCAGAGTATGAAGTTTCACATCAGCCCTGAGATTTGCATAATGGAGGCTGAATTAATCGCTATACCTGAAGCTCTGTCATACGCGGATGGAATTGGTCAATATGAGGTTTCGATCTTGACAAATTCCAAGAGCTCACTTCACCATTTGGCTCGTTGCACCTCGACTTTTCGAGGTACACCGATAACCCACAAAATACTAAACCCATTTTCTGAACTAGGGGATAAAGGTATAACTATAGCTCTGCAGTGGATACCACCTCACACTAGTCTTGAAGGTAACGAAAAAGTGGAAAAATTTCACAGGACACAAAATAGGCCATAACTGACGGGAAATCCTACAATCATTTGACGCAATATACCAACTCAATAAGGACTATAATGTTCTGAAAAATTTCATGAGTACTTTGAGAGATCTAAAGAGAAAGGCATATGGTACAAAACAATCCAACCACATCCCCTTATGAACCCTTTAATTGACAAGGCAGCATTCAACCGTTGTATCACGGTGAATACGCTGAGATTGCGTTTGGGATACATTCATGTGGCTGCAAATTCTCATTTTTAATGAAAAAATTTGCGTCACCGCCTCAGCACACTGTCCATCGTGCAATATTGTCGATGGCTTTTATGATATCCTGATGGAATGCTTTTTTCATATTAAAAAAGTTTTTATATTAAAAGCTAAATAAAGAAGAATAAAGATTAAAAATACATGTATATCATATTAGAGAAAAAAAAAAGAGATAAATTAAAACAAACAAAATATATCATCGCTCCTGTTATTAAAGTTCGTACAATGTAAATCAAGTTTTACTAATACCTAAGTATTTTTAGGTTCAGGTTTCAAACAAGTTCATTACCTATATCGGAAAACCCATTTATATACTTACGCCGCTTTTAATGTATATAACTTAAATAAAATTAATACCACATACGAATTCAGAAACAGGATACAAACAAGTTCCTAATAATTAATGTCTTGTAAACAGTAGAGGAGAAGTGGCTTGATTGTGAACAGCGCATCTTCGTAATATTTAGTATCAAAAATAAAAATGAGAATTTTATTTTGATTTTAGAAAATAACATCTAATATGTCGCGCATTTAAAGATAAATAATTTACCCATAAAGGAATAATCTGTTAAATTATAATTATTTTTCTGCCTATTTTAATGTAATATTTTTTATGGTCTATTTTTACTTTCGAGATGCAAATAATTATACAGTATGTGAAACAAAATCCTATCCAATTTACAAAAACTTTGCTTTTTGAATATAAAAATCATATTAAACGCTATTTTTGTAGATATTTATTTTTTATGATAATTTGTGTGACAACCCAGACCGGACCGGACCAGACCAGCCAGATCATGGATGCTCAGGCTGCCCTGCGTATTCTGGGGAGGGAGGAGGGGCAAATTTGCGCTCATAGACAGTCCTGTCCGGGGCAAACAGAGCAAGAAAGCCATGGTACCCCCTACCACGCTTACTGTGGATTTATAATGTAATATCAGGGGGTTTCATTCCAACTTGAACGCCGTCCACTACCATTTCGAGACGGTGAAGTCAGCTTTGCTCTTCTTAACCGAGACGCAGATATCTTCTCCGGCTGATACTCCCTACCTCTCCTACCCGGGGTACAAACTGGAACGTTCCTTTGTACCGCGAGCTGGTGTGTGCGCATACGTCAGAGAAGATATCTGTTACCGGCACCTCGCCAGACTTGAAGGTCAGGATCTATCCAACCTCTGGTTACGCGTAGCTTGCGACGACCATCCATGCTGCTACGCGTGCCTATACAGGTCCCATGGCGGGAATACTGAAGTTCGGCTCGTTGAGTATTTACAAATGGCTGTAGATTCCGTGTTAGAGCAGATTCCCTCCGCAGAGATTGTGATCTTGGGTGATTTTAATGCCCAACACGCCGAATGGCTTTGCTTGCGCACCACCGATCATGCGGGGAGGTCTATTCACGATTTTGCCTTAGCGTATGGTCTTACACAACTGGTAACTTTGCCCACGCGAGTTTCCGATGTGGATGACCATACGCCTTCACTCTTGGACCTTCTGCTGACTTCTCATCCGGACCATTATCAGGTATCTGTGGACGTCCCACTTGGTTCGTTAGACCACTGGACACTCCAGATCAGGATCTGGAGTAAAGTGCCGGTTTCGCGCCTATCACGGCCTCCTTTAGCAGGCTGTCGTTGCGTTTGGCATTATAGGTCAACAGATTGGGACGGGATGCGGTCTTTTTTTGCGTCCTACCCATGGGGACGGTTGTGCTTCTCGCTGGATAATCCGTGTGTCGTCGCTGACTCTATTGCCAATATGGTGCTGTAGGGCATGGAACTTTCATTCCATTTTCTGCAGTACCAATTGGTGGTAAGTCTCAGTCTTGGTTTTGTCGCTCCTGCAAAACGGCTTCGCACCGCAAACGGGAGTGCTACCGGGCTTGAGCTGCAGCGTCCGCATCTTGTGATCAAAAAACCAGCACATTACGTAAGGAGTACAATTCCACCTCGAGCTACTTCAAAAGAGCTATCGCCAAGGCAAAATCTGAACATATAGGCAGAATTGGTGAGAAATTAATTCGCCTTCCTTCAGGGACTCGTGCGTTCTAGTATCTTGCCAAGGCTGTCTTAGAGAATTTTCACAGCCCTCTCTTCCATCTTTGCATGGAGACGATGACTCTTTGGCCCATACCTCAAAGGAGAAGGCCGATCTCCTGGGCTCCTTCTTTGCAGCGAATTCGACTCTGGATGACCAAGGGAACGTACCGCCTACCATCCCGCGGTGTGATAGTTCCATGCCAGAACCACAATTTCGGCAGTTCTACTTACTACACAGTTCTACTTTCCTTTGACATCCACAAGTCGAGTGGGCCGGATGGCATCCCTCCGATTGTGCTAAAAATGTGTGCTCCAGAGTTGGCACCAGTATTGACACGCCTATTCCGGCCCTCCTACTCACTCGGCGTGGTATCGAATTCGTGAAAGACAGCTTTGGTGCATCCCATCTCTAAAAAAGGAGATCGCTCTAACCCATCTAACTGTCGGCCCATAGCCATAATCTCCTTGTTCTCCAAAATTATGGAGACAATCATCAACTCTCAGCTCCTCAAGTATTTAGAAGAGCACCAGCTGATTAGCGACCGTCAGTACGGTTTCCGTCGCGGTCGTTCAGCTGGTGACTTTCTAGTATACCTAACTCATCGATGGGCGGAAGCAGTTGAGTCCAAGGGGGAGGCATTGGCAGTTAGTTGGGACATAGCGAATGCCTTTGATCGGGTATGGCACAAAGCGCTTCTCGCGAAGCTGCCTTCCTATGGGTTTCCCGAGAAATTATGCAAGTGGATCACCAGTTTTTTGGCTGACGGGAGCATCAAGGTCGCTGTCGACGTGCGTGCTCAGACCTTAAATCTGTCAATGCTGGTGTTGCCCAAGGCTGCGTGCTATTACCGATTCTGTTCCTTCTGTATATCAATGACATGATGCGGATTAGCAACATACATTGCTATGCGGATGACAGTATTGGTAATGCTACATACTCCGGCCGAAGCGGTATTTCTCGGGAACACGTTGAAGAGTGCCGAAACAAGCTTGTGTCTGAAGTCGAGAATCGACTTACCGATGTCTCGGAATGGGGTCATTAAAACCTGTCCACTTTTAACCACAAGAAGACACAGCTTTGCGTGTTCACCGCTGAAAAGACGCCCTTTGTCGTATCGCCTCGATTTGAGGATACGGATTTGAGTGTCGGAATCCTGGGAGTCGACATATCGAATAACGTTCAGTTTCGCGGTCATTTGGAAGGCAAGACTAAATTAGCCTCCAAAAATCTCGGTGTGCTCAGCAGAGCGAAACATTACTTTTTGTCGGCCCATCGCCTTCAACATTATAAGGCACAGATTCGGCCTCACGTGGAGTACTGGGCCGGAGCTTCCCAGTACCAGCTTCTTCCTCTTGATCGCATTCAGCGTAGAGCGATTCGAACCGTTGACGACCAGGTTATTTCGAAAGAACTTGACTCTTTGGCATTGCACAGAGATGTAGGTTCTCTCTGCGTCTTTTATCGTATATATCATGGGGAGTGTTCCGACGAGTTGTTTGGATTAATTCCTGCCGCCGAATTCCACCATCGGACATCGCGTCAAAATTTGAAGTTCCATTCTCACCATTTGGATGTCTGGAAATCCACAACTGTGTGATTCTCCAGACACTTTTTACTTCATAATACTCTGTTGTGAAACCAATTACCGGCAGGGGTATTTCCGAACGGATACGACATAGGAACCTTCAAGAAAAGAGCTTACTCATTCTTAAAAGGCCGGCAACGCAACTGCAAGACCTCTGGTGTTGCAGATGTCCATTTGCGGCGGTGATCACTTACCATCAGGTACACCTCTTGCTCGTTTGCCCCCTCTCTATAAAAAATAAGTAAATAAGATAAAGACAGACAATCTGTCCTTAACACAGTCAGCGCCAGTGTATACTTAAGTATACACCAACGGGTGAGTTGTCACAGGCCAGTGTATACTTGAGTATACACAGTACTATGCCAGGTTCGCGGGCCAGTGTGTAGTTCAGAATACACTGTTCCTTACAAATTAGTATGGCGTTAAATAGCATTGGCCCTGGAGAATGTATCAGTATTTTTAGGGTTTTAAATGGTAAAGAAATGAAAAAGTTATGTTTTTTTTAACTAAGACTTTTATTTTACTATAGAAACAATTACAAAATTTATACTCTTCTTCTAAAATATAATTATTTCAGTCTTCAATCAATTAATTATTGTTTATAACACATAAGAAAGTTAATGTGCCTTGTTGAAACATTTTCGGCAATAAAAACATTTACAAATATTGCAAATGGTTATTACTTGGTCAGCGTGTTTTCGTTTTCCATCTACGATTTTGCCTTTTTTACCATAAACAGCGTAGCACCCTTTACAGTGACCTTTCTTTAGTGATATACATGTATGCAACATAAAATTTTAAGGAAATAAAAAAAACTAGGTGTATACTGTAGTATACACCTGGCCCGCTGAATACAAATCTGTCGATTATACATTCCCAGGCCGGTGTATAGTAAAGTATACACCTTAAAAATTTGGGTAAATAAAATAATATATATATATATATATATATATATATATATATATATATATATATATATATATATATATATATATATATATATATATGTGTGTGTGTGTGTGTGTGTGTGTATGTGTGTGTAACGATGGGCACAAGTATAATCTAAATTTGCAATAAAAAAAAACAAAAATCCACACATTTTGACAGAAATGGGTTTGGCGCTGACTGTGTTAATCAAAACGCCTTTAACTTAAATAATGTTTTAAACATAATAACTTGACAACAAAACAATGTTAGCCAAAACATGTGCGCTGACACAGTCAACTACGACAACTACTACTGCGGCCTTGACTTGACTCGACGTGGTGTTGTCCTGTTTTTAAAAATAAACAAAAAATTATTTAAGAGTAAATACGAGCATTCTGAAATACCATACTATTTTTATAAAGAGAATCATCATTTGCTTAACGTACCCAAAAACATATAAAATATAAATAAGTAACAAACACAATAATTTTCTTTTTCGTGTTGATAAGGGCTGTTTTAGAAAAATAGATCAACTAACTACCTTATTGCTAGACATCCCATAAAACGCAAGAGAATTCTATTACGGGCCACTAACATCGTGACTAAATAGTAAATACTAGGTGGTAGAGTTCCTCAACGTCTCGATCGGGTTTGGCACTACCGTTTTACCTATTCCCGTCGTAATTTCGTAGGTGCTTATCCCTGTCAGGTTTCGTTTTAGAAGGTAAGATAGCCGATTACCCTTTGTATGTGGCATACAGATAACGGCGCTCCTTTAACATATTTGGACTACCCCGTTAGTCGAGTGGTTAGTGACCCTAACTACGCAATCGACGGGGCTTGGGTTCGATCCCCGACGGGGACAAACATTTGTGTGATGAGCATAAATGTTTGTATTTCCGGGGTTGCGTGTTCATTAAATATATTCCAGTATTTATATATGTATTTCTATGTACTAGTATCGTAGTACCCATAACACAAGCAAATAATTTTCTTACTTTGGGGTTAGATCAGTAAGTGTAATTTGTCCCGTGAATATGTATATTCATTAATTATTATTATATTTTAATGTCTATAAGTGACGATTATCTCTTGCCATCAGGAGAATCCATTTATTCATTTGTTTTTATCGAGAGAAACATCTACTTACCTATTTATTTAGTATTTTTAGTTTAAATTTATAAGAATTCAACATTAATAAGTAAATCTAGTAAGTATTTTATTGTATTTTATTTATTTCTAAGTAGCAGAAAACGTAACTCCTTGTCTCTCATCTTAGACTAAACTAAATAATCTAAATATTTCCATTGAACTACGTTAATTATTTTGATAATTATTATAATAAGATTATTTAGGTAATTAACATAATGCAAAATAATAAAGTATCTCCATGATGTAAATTTTGAAGATGAAATTAAACGAGTTCCATTAAATCACTATCCTAAGTGCGTACGCCGTGTTGGTCCCGGCCTCCTTTGTAGAATAGGCCAACTGCCGTTCTGCCAGGCAGGTCGTAAAAGGCGACCGATTGGCTATCGAGTCACTACCATCGTGGCTACTAGGTGGTAGAGTTCTGCATTGTCTCGCCCGGGTCTGGTACCACCGCCTTACCTATTCCTGCCGCAATAGCGTCAGTGCTTGTCGCTGTCGTGTTCCGGTTTGGAGGGTAAGGTAGCCGGTAAACTTATGCATGTGGCATTAGACCTCGCCACAAGATAGCAACGCACCATTAACATCTTTGGTGTCTATAGGCGATGGTTAACTCTTTCCATCAGGAGACACATCTGCTTGTTTGCTATCTTATGATATAAAAAAAAAGTATAGTATTGAAATTTGATAACCGTATAATATGAAAATAAAATTATTTTACCCATCTAATAGGCATCATGCATTAAAGTTTCTTCTTCATTTTTTTTTATCGAAATGATGTAAATCGTTTTTCCTACTATGTTTTTAATATGATTTGGTATTTAAATTAATTTCCCTCAAATTTTTACGTGAATATTAAGAACGAATGAATTTATTCTTCCAAGTTTTCTTTCTCGTTGGCCTATGAAGTATTTTTCCCACTTTCTTCTTAAATAGTTAAGTATATATACAGCACAAAGAACTTAATTTGCTCACGAACTTAAAAAAAATCAATTAATAAATCAGTTAACCACGCTACTTTTGTTTTTATTTCCACCGTTAATATTATATTACTATTATCTTACTCAGATTAAAAAAAGTAAAAATAAAAACGAATAAATAAATTAATTATCTTGTCAAAAATATATTGGATTCTCAAACATATTATGCCAAATATCCCGTTGCTCCTCTATTCGGAACTATCTCGAGGCGTGAAAGCCAGTGGCGTCTGACATATCCAATTAACACTGCATCCGGTGCCGTAGTGGCGCTAGTATCGCCAGATGTTAGCCTATCTGTTAGTACTTGCTTTTGTGGTTTTGATTTCTTCAAGGGGTTCCGGTAGAAGCGTGGAATACTAAACGCATATTAATATTAATTAATTTTATGTTTGTATTGTTATGCACAAAGTTGCAATTACGCTTAAGGCATACGAGCATAATTTTGTAAATGTTGAGTTGCACAATTTGCAAATGTATTGCATTTAATTTAATGCAAAGCAGTGGTTTAACAGCAGACTATGCAATGATAGGTCACTAATGGCTATGCATTAATTATTCTGCGGGAAAATTATAATCTTATAAAATTTTTCACATAATATTATGATAACCACAATTCTCCGTGATAATTGCGACTATTATATTAAAAGATAAACGAGTTGTTAAAATGTATCACTTCCATCGTGAATACTGAGTGGTAGAGTTCTCCAACATCGAGCTAGTGTATAGTGCCAACAATTTACATATTTGTTTTCGCAATAGTATTCAACGCTCGTCAGAGACATGTTCATGTTTGGAGGATAAGGTAGCCTAAGCCTAAGCAAACCTAAACTTAAGCAAGTGGTATCACAAAGCAATGCAACATTAAAATATTTTGTGTCTGCAGACAATAGTTCTCTCTGTCCATCAGAAAAGACATCTGTTTCTTTTTCTGACAGACTTGACAGAAATCTGGTTCCCGATAATGACCGCAAAGTCTAGGATTGAAATAGGTTGCAGTGTTAAGTCTAAGTACATTAGATTACTTGTTAATACTCCTGTTGAAACTCATGTAATAAAATGTCTAGATTTTAAATTGAAAGTTAGTTATTATTACTTTAATAATAATATGTAACATATTAAAAATTAAATCAGGAAATGTGAAAAACACTTATTTTTTACATATGTATATATTTATAATAGAGTGAAACTATTTTTTAATCTTATTTTTTTTTTTAATTTGAAATCTATTTGTTTGAAACAGATTTCAATTTTTTTGTTTTGTGATACAGGGCATAAGGGATTCTCTATACAAAATCGAAACCATATATTTGGACCATGATTCTGAGTCGAAAACTGTTGAAAATTTGTGTGGGGTTTTTTAAGTTTTTTAGCTGAACTTTGAATAATTTGATTTATTCTAATACCCAATGTTGTTTTTTTAAAAAAACGTAGTTAAATTAAGGGAAATACATAAAATTATCAATTTATTATGCCACGCAATTTAAATGGCTGGTCGATACCGCGGGTGGTGTACTGGGGGTGGTAATGTACGTTTTACATTGCGGGGCGTAAAAACTAAAAAAATCATAACTTACAAAATTTTGCATTTCTCGCGAGAAAAGGAATTACTATCATGACTAGCATGTAAAAGTAGCAGTTATCGTTACTAAAAATATATTTGAAATTTTAGAATTTATTTTGAATACATATTTCCCTTTTTTACCGCTTCTGTCAAGTGGCTCACAATTCTGACTATGCAATCAACGGGGCTCGAATTTAATTCCCGATAGAGAAAAATATTTGATGAACACAAAGGTTTATATTTCTAAGTTTGGGTGTTTATTAAATACCATCGTGTCTACTAGGTAGTAGAGTACTGCATTGTGAGCGCGGATGAAGTACCATCGCCTTACCTAATCCTGCTACAATAGCGTCAGTGCCTGTCACTGTCGTGTTCCGGTTTGAAGGGTAAGGTAGCCAGTATACTGTTCCATATATCGTTGAGACCCCGCCACATGAAATAACAATGTACCATTGATATCTTTGCTGTCTATTCGCGATGATTGTCACTTTCCATCAGGAGAGCCATCTGCTTGCTTGCTATCTTATGATATAAAACAAATTCTATGATAATAAAAATATTTTACATTTACAAGTATAATTCATAGACAAACCAAGTGTCTATAAAATCCGTACTAATATTATAAATGAGAAAGTAACTCTGTCTGTCTGTCTATCTGTCTGCCTGTATATCTCTTATTCACGCCCAAACTACAGAACCGATTTGTATGAAATTTGGTGCAAAGATAGCTTGATATCCAAAAACGGACATAGGATAGTTTTTATTCCGGAAATCCCACGAGAACGGGAACTATGCGGGTTGAATTTTAGAAATTATTAAATGCGGATGAAGTCGCAGGCACAGCTAGTTTAATAATATAATGTGCCTAATCCGAAAGAAAATATACGTGTACACCATCTGGATATCTGGAAGTCCACACACTCTGAGGAACCAATTACCGGCGGGGGTTTTTCCAAACAGATACGAATTAAGAATCTTCAAGAAAAAACCCTACTTTTTTCTTAAAAGGCCGGCAACGCAACTTCAAGTCTTCTGATAGTGTAGTACCATCAGGTGAGCCTCCTATTCGTTTGTCCCCTTTTTCTATAAAAAAACCCCCACCCTCTCAAGTATCCCAACCAAAATATTCAATACAAGTAATTTGTATGGCAAAAAAAGTTTGCTGGATTAGCTAGTATAATAATATCACTCAGAATAGCTTCAATGTTTATCATTTCAAAATCAGTTTTGATTAATCACGATGTAAATTTTCCACTGTGAGATTTTCAGCGGTTACACCTGTTCCCGAACTGTGTTAAAATGTTTCCGTTAAATTGAAATTTAGACAATAAAATGTAATATTTGTATTTGCCAAAACTAAATTAATGTGGTTGAAATTGTTCTACAAATATATTAGTAGCGTGATCATCATAATGCGTGTAAAATATTAATTTTCGTTGTGATTAAAACAGATGTTTTGATATGAATGTGATTTAGATATTAATACGTGAAGCAAGACTTTGTACCCCTTTTACAGATAATTTACGTGAACGGTGGAGTCTGAAATTTGTCACAATTAAAGTTTACATTGCGGAGGACTGCAAAAACCTGTTTTTAAACAATGTGCATGGTAAATATGTTAATTGAATAAAAATAAACATTACACAAACTACATTCATGTGACACACTGTACGTCACATACATGATAATAAACACACATATTATATACTATTTTCTTTACGAATAAAACCTGTTATGAAATATAAAACAGATTTGATTGTTAAGTGTATGGTCAAATTTCAACCACAGGGCACTACTAGTAATTATATAAGTTTAGATTAAACTCGCAGATCCGGCAAACGTTGTTCTGTCTTTTTAACTACTCTTATTTTTTTCTATATTTTCTCACTTTTTAAACATTCCCTGGACTTCAACAATTAATTCAAAACCAAAATTAGTCAAATCGGTTCAGCCGTTCTCGAGTTTTAGCGAGACTAACGAATATCAATTGATTTTTATATATAGATAATACAAGTTATTATAAATGATATAAAAAAATCCATCTATCACAATTAGAAAGTACCGAATCCATTAAATATCTTAGAGTTATCATTGACAGGCACATAAACTGGAAACCACAAATTAGCTTCGTAGTGTCTCGTCTTAGAAAATAAATTTTTATTTTTAAGAAACTTAGAGCTGTTTTGGATTTTAAAACCCTTAAGACGGTATATTGTTCACCTGGTCAGTCCATCACAATCTACTGTATATTCGTATGGGGTGGAGCTCACAAAACATCTATGCTACGGGCGGAACGCTCGCAAAGAGCAGTTTTAAAGGTTATCGCAAAAAAGCCGATTAGGTTTTCGACTGCATCACTTTTTTTATTTTTTCTCCAATCCGTACTTCGTAAACACAGGCAGTTGACATATGGTCCACGTATTTATGTAACTAAACGCCGTCGTGACAAGGTATGTGATACCCAATATTGTAGAACGAAGACAGTTGGTCGACACTTCGATCACATCAGTCCCAAAATTTATAATAGAGTTAACAAAAATTTAAACATATATCCCCTTCCTAGTATAAAACTTAAAAAAATAGTTGACGACTGGCTTAAATCACTTACATATAATGAAATAAAAAATCTAATTTTGTAACATTATATCATAGTTTTTATCATTATTATTTAAACACACACACACACACTTGCGCGCATACATTACACATATACCCACTTACACACATTTTACAAAAATACATCTCTTCACATAATCTTACCTTCAACTAACAATTGCTTTTTATTTTAACCTTAATATCTAGTAAAATTAACTTGTTTATTTTACGGAGAGGGGCGTTGATGGCTGCGACTCAGTTATTTTACTTTTGTAGCTATCATCGTTCAATTTTATTCCTTGATGTATATTTTTCTGTTGGCAGATAAAATATTACTTTTATTATTACAATCAATTCTTAAAATCATGTCATTTTTAAAATCATCATTATTAATATCATATTCATCTCAATCTCTTCACAAATTAATCAGAGTACTATGTTTCATTTTTATCGCATTGAACTCACACTTGATTTCTTTTGTCTGATCTGAGGCTTAAAATGTAAATTAGCAAAAGTGTTCATATTCTATTGTTTTAGCAAATTTTGTTTTAAATTATCATCATATCAGTCACTAATATCAATTTTATTATTTTGAAAATGTTTGTATCTCTCGCTAAAACTCAAGAACAGCGTGACTAACATTGCTCTGAAATTTGGTACCTACACGGAAAGAACACGTGATTATATAAATGACAGACAATAGGATTTTTACATGTCTGTCTGTATATTTGTTATCATTGAAGAATGTCGACCTGTCTTGATGAATATTGGTATACAGTGAGAACATGTGATAGCAGAACTAACAGGTGATATATTTTTGTTACAAAGCCAATATCCTACACAAATCCGAAAATTATTTGAAACTATGCGCAAATTCCCTTTACTTCCACTTACAATCCGACGAGAAATAGCTTGACGTTTTTAGTTAAAGTCTTATAGTACGGGAGCTTGCAACGTTGGAAAAAAAAATTTAGAAAAGCTGATTCTTTAATATGTCATTTGTAATGCTCCCTCGTGTAGAGTGCAGGCTGCCTGGCTGTTGGTACACGTTGCGTTCATTACTGCGCAGCATATCTTGATAGGTAAAATTTTGCATTATTTTAGAATGATTTTTTCCTTACCATCAAGTTTAAGACACTACATGGGACACACTAAAAGTTTTGCATTTCTAGCTAATCAGAAATATTTAAATTTCGAATGTTATGTTTCCAAAACGTTTCAACCTTCTTAGTAATAAAAAAGCAATTGGCGGGAAATGATTTATCAATTGTTTTTTTATGACACATCAAAATTCTACGTACGCAACGAAAATGGAATTAAGTCGAAAATATTTTTTAGAGCGATGATTTTTTATGATTTTAAAAGTTCTCTTTCTCCGCAAGACTGTGCCGCTCGTCTTCAAAATGCTTTTGGGAGAGAAGACCTTGTTTGAGCACCATGAGGCGATGGTTTGCTGAATTTGAGAGAGGTCGAGTTTCTTTTCATGACGAATTTCGTGAAGAGCGGCCTTCAACTGCCGTCAACAAAAATAATGTGGCTACTGTTAAGCAGTTAATTGAAGAAAACCCCCGAATTACCTATGATACAATTCGAGGACTATTGGGGATTGGTATGAGCCAAATTCAGAAAATTTTACACGAAGAATTGAAAGTTCGGAAACTTTTTTATCGTTGGATCCCTCATGAACTGACAGCGGAGCAGAAGCGGGCTCGCGTGGAATGGTGCTCACAGATGCTACTGAAGTACGACCATGGACATTCTAATGCTGTTTATGACATTGCCACAAGAGACGAAACGTGGATTTATTGTTTTGAACCCGAAAAAAAACAGCAATCTTGTGAATGGGTGTTTGAGAATGAGAACAGGCCAACAAAAGTGAGACAGGCGAGAAACGTTGGTAAAAAAATGATCGCGTTTTTTTTCTCAGCTACGGGTCCCATCTGTACAATTCCACTTGAAGATCAAAAGAGTGTTAATGCAGAGTGGTATTCTACCATTTGTTTATTTGTTTACCCAGGATGTTAGAAAAAATCAGTGTTAGATAAAGACGACTCAAAAGCCGCATTCTTCTACACCATGATAACGCTTCTTTACACACCGCCAACAAAACAAATTCATTTTTAGCTTTCGAAAAAGTACATCTTGTCACTCATCCTGACATCCTATAGCCCCGACCTAGCACACTGTGGTTTCTGTATTTTCCCCAAAATCAAAGATTTGATGAGAGGTTTTACTTTTACCAACTCCGAAGAGGCAGTGATAGCGTTCAATCAGCACGTAAAAAACATGCCTTCAGATCTGTGGTCCTCCTGTTTCAAAAAATGGTTCGATCGCATGAAAAAATGTTTAAATTGTAAAGGAGATTATTTTGAAAAGCAATAAACATAATATTTTGGTTACAACATGTTGTTTTTTTAAGTTACGCAAAACTTATAGTGTGACACGCAAAACTTATAGTGTGACCTACGTATTAGGGATACTTACAAGTAAAAGTTTTTAATTTTAGATTATTTTAGAATAATTTTTTGCTTACCATCAACTTTTGAACACTATTAGGAGCGTTAACATCTAATTAACAGATGTTTTTGTGTTTGATAACTACTAAATTAATGTCTGGCAAATTAATTTTGTATTCATTTACTTCTTATCAAAATAATATCAAAATTACAGACATTCTAAAATGTATAAAATATAATAATGTATAAAATAAAAATAAATAAATTTTGAAAACCATTTTAGAATGTCTGTAATTTTGATATTATTTTAATAAGAAGTAAATGAATACAAAATTAATTTGCCAGACATTAATTTAGTTGTTTAGTCAACAACCTGATCGATTTAAAGTTATAGAGTACGGTGGTATCATGTTAGTTGTTAGAAAGAAATAGCGGCAAAGTAGACGGATGGAAGATAGACAAGAGTACATCAAAATTATTAAAAAAAAATGTTCTATTTTTTTATCTTAACAAGCAAACATTTATTTTTACATTATTTTGGAATAATTTTTTTCCTTACCATCAACTTTTGGACAGTTAGTTCCTTACCATCAACTATTAGGAGCGTTAACATCTAATTAACATACATTTTTGTGGTTGATAACTTTGTGCCAGATGCTGTTTTATATAAATAAAAATAAATAATTTTTAAAAACCGTTTTATAATGTCTGTAATTTTGAAATTAAAATTAATTTTCCATTCTTATTAAAATAATTATGCTTTAATATTGCCCCGGTTCGATATCAATATTGGCGCCAGGATTGTGTGTAAGGATTGTCTTAAGATCTGGAAGTATCTCCAAAGATTTATTGAGAGTGAGGGAATGCGCATGGTAAACTACCTAATTTATGCAGATGATCCATCTGATTTCGTATTCTCTATTTTATCACATATCACATATCATATACCACTTACCACATAGCACTCACCACTCACCACTTTTCCTTATTACTAATCACCACACACTTATTACTAATCACTAATCGCTTATCACGATTCACTAATCACTAATCACGTACCACTTATCACTTATCAATTATCACTTATCACTTATCACTTACCACTAATCACTAACCACTAATCACTAATACATCATTAATCATTAATCACTAAAAACTAATCACTTACCACTTATCACTAATCACTAATCATTAATCACTAATTTCTAGTCCCTAGTGACTAATCACATGTCACTAATCACTTGCTTTGCTGAGAAGATCCGGCGGAAGAAACTCAGCGGGCTTGTCTTTTTTTTTCATATCATCTATTTTTTACAATATCACAATATTAAAAAATATATATATGAGATCGGTATGAGGAGCAAATAATCCCAGGCTTTTTTGTCTTCTAAATAATCTGAGATTTTATAAAATCCTTTTTGACACAGTTTTGTTTCAACACATTTTTTAAATTTATTGACTAGTAAACCTCTTATAATTTCGGGAAGTTAATTGCAAAAGCATATAGATTGCCCCATAAAAAAGTTACTTATTCTGTGGAGACAAGATGCATGCACAACAAGATTATTTTGTTCCTTGTATTAAGTGAGTGTCAAGGAAGTTACATTCTACCTGGAATGTCTACACGCGCTTCAAAATCGTTCCGAAGAGTACCACGACATGGGTGGAGTGTGTCTCTTTCTACTAAATAAAGCGCCAATCGCCGTTTATAAGTGCGGCCTTGCGTAGTTTGCAAATTACTACTAAGTAGTCCTACTAAATTTAGAAACAGTTTTTGAATTGCATAAGTAATTACGTAATAATTAAAATAAGCAAATTTTAGAACTCACTATGTTAATTACAATACATTTTATTCTAATTTATTTATCGACATGTATGAATAAAAAGGATTTAACGATTACCGAATGTGTAAAAATCTACCATTTAGATAGTTTTATTTACACTGGCAATTGCAAGAAAGGGACAACATCCACTCTTGTCGTTGTCTTGCTCAGAACGTTTTTCCCCTCTGTTAAGTAAGAAACAAATGTTAACTTTATTTGTTACGAAATAAAGTACATTTTTATTTTTCAAATATTGCTTCGTAACAATTCCAGTTATAGTATATAAGTTCCTTGGTGAGTGTACATCACCATTTTTTTTAAAAAAAGCAAATATTTTTACGAACGTATATCAAGTTCTTAAATATATATTGGGATATAACGGTTGATTGATTATTAACAGTTATAATATTGATTTCTTTTAATTTTTCTCTCAGGGAAACCCTCGGGCTAAGATTGTAAATTGCCTTAATAGCTCTTTTCTGCAATACAAATATAGTATTTATTTCAGCAGAATTTCACCGGAGACATTCCATATGACATAATGCTGTGGAAGTAACTAAAGTATACAATTCTTGCTCTGTCGACATCAGTTAACTGTCTCATTTTTTTAACTGCATAAGCTGCTGAACTACACTTACTAACTTTGCTAAATTATTAATGTGCGGTCCCCATTGTAATTTCTTATCTAAAGTAATACCTAAAAATACAGTGGTATCCACCAGATCCAGGTTGTTTCCATCCAGTTGTAACATGTAATTTAACACACTTAATTTTGTTACCATTTAATAAAAGATTGTTCGTACTGAACCAGTGTACAACTTTTGAAATCGCATTATTTACTTCATCATACTTACCAATTCGTCTTTTTACTTTGAATAAAAGTATTCGTCACCCGCAAACAGTACGATTCCATGCTTATCCCCTACGTAGTAAGTTATTTATGTATATCAGAAACAGAAATGGACCAAGTATGGTGCCCTGTGGGACACCCAAGGTTACAAAAGCACCAGGGGACATTTTACCATTAATATCAACCCTCTGAATTCTTTCATTTACCACTTACCTTTCCCTTTGCCCTTTACCCTTTACCCTTTACCCTTTACCCTTTACCCTTTACCCTTTACCCTTTACCCTTTACCCTTTACCCTTTACCCTTTACCCTTTACCCTTTACCCTTTACCCTTTACCCTTTACCCTTTACCCTTTACCCTTTACCCTTTACCCTTTACCCTTTACCCTTTACCCTTTACCCTTTACCCTTTACCCTTTACCCTTTACCCTTTACCCTTTACCCTTTACCCTTTACCCTTTACCCTTTACCCTTTACCCTTTACCCTTTACCCTTTACCCTTTACCCTTTACCCTTTACCCTTTACCCTTTACCCTTTACCCTTTACCCTTTACCCTTTACCCTTTACCCTTTACCCTTTACCCTTTACCCTTTGCCCTTTACCCTTTAACTTTGCCCTTTGCCCCTTGCCATTTACCTTTGCCCTTTGCCCTTTACCTTTGCCCTTTACCTTTGCCCTTTGCCCTTGGCCCTTGGCCCTTGGCCTTTTGTCTTTTGCCTTTTGCCTTTTTCCTTTTGCCTTTTGCCTTTTGCCTTTTGCCTTTTGCCTTTTGACTTTTGCCTTTTGCCTTTTGCCTTTTGCCTTTTGCCTTTTGCCTTTTGCCTTTTGCCTTTTGCCTTTTGCCTTTTGCCTTTTGCCAATTGCCTTTTGCCTTTTGCCTTTTGCCTTTTGCCTTTTGCCTTTTGCCTTTTGCCTTTTGCCTTTTGCCTTTTGCCTTTTGCCTTTTGCCTTTTGCCTTTTGCCTTTTGCCTTTTGCCTTTTGCCTTTTGCCTTTTGCCTTTTGCCTTTTGCCTTTTGCCTTTTGCCTTTTGCCTTTTGCCTTTTGCCTTTTGCCTTTTGCCTTTTGCCTTTTGCCTTTTGCCTTTTGCCTTTTGCCTTTTGCCTTTTGCCTTTTGCCTTTTGCCTTTTGCCTTTTGCCTTTTGCCTTTTGCCTTTTGCCTTTTGCCTTTTGCCTTTTGCCTTTTGCCTTTTGCCTTTTGCCTTTTGCCTTTTGCCTTTTGCCTTTTGCCTTTTGCCTTTTGCCTTTTGCCTTTTGCCTTTTGCCTTTTGCCTTTTGCCTTTTGCCTTTTGCCTTTTGCCTTTTGCCTTTTGCCTTTTGCCTTTTGCCTTTTGCCTTTTGCCTTTTGCCTTTTGCCTTTTGCCTTTTGCCTTTTGCCTTTTGCCTTTTGCCTTTTGCCTTTTGCCTTTTGCCTTTTGCCTTTTGCCTTTTGCCTTTTGCCTTTTGCCTTTTGCCTTTTGCCTTTTGCCTTTTGCCTTTTGCCTTTTGCCTTTTGCCTTTTGCCTTTTGCCTTTTGCCTTTTGCCTTTTGCCTTTTGCCTTTTGCCTTTTGCCTTTTGCCTTTTGCCTTTTGCCTTTTGCCTTTTGCCTTTTGCCTTTTGCCTTTTGCCTTTTGCCTTTTGCCTTTTGCCTTTTGCCTTTTGCCTTTTGCCTTTTGCCTTTTGCCTTTTGCCTTTTGCCTTTTGCCTTTTGCCTTTTGCCTTTTGCCTTTTGCCTTTTGCCTTTTGCCTTTTGCCTTTTGCCTTTTGCCTTTTGCCTTTTGCCTTTTGCCTTTTGCCTTTTGCCTTTTGCCTTTTGCCTTTTGCCTTTTGCCTTTTGCCTTTTGCCTTTTGCCTTTTGCCTTTTGCCTTTTGCCTTTTGCCTTTTGCCTTTTGCCTTTTGCCTTTTGCCTTTTGCCTTTTGCCTTTTGCCTTTTGCCTTTTGCCTTTTGCCTTTTGCCTTTTGCCTTTTGCCTTTTGCCTTTTGCCTTTTGCCTTTTGCCTTTTGCCTTTTGCCTTTTGCCTTTTGCCTTTTGCCTTTTGCCTTTTGCCTTTTGCCTTTTGCCTTTTGCCTTTTGCCTTTTGCCTTTTGCCTTTTGCCTTTTGCCTTTTGCCTTTTGCCTTTTGCCTTTTGCCTTTTGCCTTTTGCCTTTTGCCTTTTGCCTTTTGCCTTTTGCCTTTTGCCTTTTGCCTTTTGCCTTTTGCCTTTTGCCTTTTGCCTTTTGCCTTTTGCCTTTTGCCTTTTGCCTTTTGCCTTTTGCCTTTTGCCTTTTGCCTTTTGCCTTTTGCCTTTTGCCTTTTGCCTTTTGCCTTTTGCCTTTTGCCTTTTGCCTTTTGCCTTTTGCCTTTTGCCTTTTGCCTTTTGCCTTTTGCCTTTTGCCTTTGGCCCTTGGCCCTTGGCCTTTTGCCTTTTGCCTTTTGCCTTTTGCCTTTTGCCTTTTGCCTTTTGCCTTTTGCCTTTTGCCTTTTGCCTTTTGCCTTTTGCCTTTTGCCTTTTGCCTTTTGCCTTTTGCCTTTTGCCTTTTGCCTTTTGCCTTTTGCCTTTTGCCTCTTTATTTTTTACCTTCTGTTCTCTGTCCTCTGTCCTCTGTCCTCTGTCCTCTGTCCTCTGTCCTCTGTCCTCTGTCCTCTGTCCTCTGTCCTCTGTCCTCTGTCATCTGTCATCTGTCATCTGTCATCTGTCATCTGTCATTTATTATTTGTCATTTATCATTTATTCTTTATATACATTTTTTTTATTATTTATATATATTTTTTTATTGTACGTAGGTCACACTATAAGTTTTGTGTAACTTAAAATAACAACATGTTATAACCAAAATATTATGTTTATTGCTTTTCAAAATAATCTCCTTTACATTTTAAATATTTTTTCATGCGATCGAACCATTGTTTCAAACAGGAAGACCACAGATCTGAAGGCATGTTTTCTACGTGCTGATTGAACACTATCACTGCCTCTTCGGAATCGGTAAAAGTAAAACCTCTAATCAAATCTTTGATTTTGGGGAAAATACAGAAATCACAGGGTGCTAGGTCGGGGCTATGCGCAGGATAAGTGCCTAAAAATGACTTTGTTTTGTTGGCCATGTGTGAAGAAGCGTTATCATGGTGTAGGAGAATGCGGCTTTTGGGTCGTCTTTCGCGAACTTTTTCTAACACCCTGGGTAAACAAATGGTAGAATACCACTTGGCATTAACACTTTTTTGATCTTCAAGTGGAATTGTACAGATGGGACCCGTAGCTGAGAAAAAAAACGCGATCATTTTTTTACTAACGTTTCTCGCCTTTCTCACTTTTGGTGGCCTGTTCTTATTTTCAAACACCCATTCATAAGATTGCTATTTTTTTTTCGGGTTAAAACCAATAAATCTACGTTTCGTCTCCTGTGACAATGTCATAAACAGCATTAAAATGTCCGTGGTCGTGCTTCAGTAGCATCTATAAGCGCCATTCCTCGCGAGCCCGCTTCTGCTCCGCTGTCAGTTTATGATGGATCCAACGACAACAAAGTTTCCAAACTTTCAATTCTTCGTGTGAAATTTTCTGAATTTGGCTCATACCAATCCACAATAGTCCTCAAATTGTCTCATAGGTAATCCGGGGGTTTTCTTCAATTAACCGCTTAACAGTAGCCACATTATTTTCGTTGACGGCAGTTGAAGGCCGCCCTCCATGAAATTCTTCATGTAAAGAAACTGGACCTCTCTCAAATTCAGCAAACGATCGCCTCACGGTGCTTAAACAAGGTCTTCTCTCCCAAAAGCATTTTGAAGACGAGCGGCACAGTCTTGCAGAGAAACAGAACTTTTAAAATCATAAAAAATCATTGCTCTAAAATCTTTTCGACTTAATTTCATTTTCGTTGCATACGTAGAACTTTGATGTGTAATAAAAAAACAATTGACAAATCATTTCCCGCCAATTGTTTTTTTATTACTAAGAAGGTTCCAACGTTCTAAAAATATAACATTCGAAATTCAAATAGATCCGATTAGCTAGAAATGCAAAACTTTTAGTGTACCCCATGTAGTAATAGCAGCTACAGTAACACATAATCTCTGTCAATTTCAGTGGTTTTCTTATTTCCGTACAAAAAAAAGAACTCCGTTACAGACAGACAGATAGATAGATAGTAGTTGCATTTTAATAGAATTACATTTGTCATCCTTTGCATACGAAACCTTAATAACAGTAGTCACAGATTGGTAGAAGAAGAAGAAGAAGACTATCGCTATACGCACCTCTATTTTAATTTCCCATTTTGCTAACAAACCTATGTATCGTAATAAATATTTTATAGACATTGCGTTTACCGTATTAAGTTTAAAGGATCTCTTGCGGTGACGTTCATAGTATTAATTATAAAAATGAAAAATGGTAGTGTTGAAAAAATATGTAAAAGACTCAACTACCGCAAAAGATAAAATACATTGGTTAATCGCAATTCTGTTGCCTGCGTCTTTACTTGCTCTTTTATTAAAGATTGGGCAAAAATTACGTGTCATCTGTATGTAAGCGCCCACCACCGCATATGTAAAATTTAAAGCACCTAAGGTTCGTCCATTAATCAGGTGATGATTTTTTAGCAACTTTTTAATAACTTCCTCCCCTCATTTTAATGTGGTTGTTGTCATTTTTGGTAAAAAAGAATATTTTTTTTGCAAATTATCTTTAAATGCAGGTAAATAATATAATCAACAAATAACAATAAAACAAATTGTTTTAGTTACGAGTTTCATTTTCTATGAGGCATAACCTAAGATGTTCTTATAAATATCAAATTACCAAATGTTCAAAAAAACTTGTGGAATCGGGGAATAGTACGTGTACGATACGCCCATTGATCTAATACAATGGATACGTCTTGATATTATTAAATTGGTCGCTAATAGCTGTTATTGCTACATACTACGGATTGTACGGATTTCGTCTTGTAGTAGTTCCGATAGTGTAGACAGCTTTCACAGTAGTAGCTCTTTATTCCTTAGAGATACATTAAATGCGCACTACTCTGATGTTGCAAAAAATTCAACGTTGTTCACATAAATGCCCAAAACCCTGATATGCTCCCATCTTTTGAATGCACAAATATTCATGCTATTTTATTATCGAAATCGTGGCTTAAGCCTTTTTACCTTCCACTTATTACGCGTTGCCTGTATTTCAACTAATTAGAAACGATCGCACTGGAAAGGGTGGGGGTGGAGTGACTATCTACTTAAGATCTCATTCATCTTTTAATATTGAAGTATGTCTTGCCAGCCGCCGCCTGATAACTCAGCCGAATATCTCCTTATTGAAGTCCAAGTGTTGCACACTAAAATACTTCTAGGAGTATTTTATAGACCTTCTGCACAAGTTAACTATTTTTCACAATTTGAAGTTTTGCTTGATACATATTTACCCTCCTATAACCATAAAATAATTATGGGCGACTTTAATACTTGTCTTATAAAAGATAATGCGCGTGCCAGTAGACTTAAACATATACTTGACTCTTGTAATTGACACTTACTTTCTGATGCTGCCACGCACTTTGTACCGGACTGTATGCCATCTCTTTTCGATCGTATGGTATCAATGCCTGACTACGTAGCAAAATTTGGACAATGCACTGCGGACGCTTTTTCGCACCATCAGCTGATTTTTTATCGTATAATCTTATACTTTTTCAGCTCATCTTTGGTGGTATAGATATAAACTGTCTTCGTTCTGATGCGCATTTGATTAATTGGTCAGCCATTATCAATGAATCATGTATGAATAAGAAAGTTAAACAATTTAACAGCGTTGTGTCTCAACTTTATGACAAGCATACTCCAATAAGACCAGTGAAAATGAAGCACTAACTAGCTCCATGGCTCACCGATGATTTAAAAGCACTATTAGATAAGAAACATCGAGCTCGCGCTAAGTATACAGCTAATAATACGGGAGAAACCCGTATTAAATACGTCAAAATTAGGAATCGTTGTAATACAATGTGTAGAAATGCGCAACGACGCCACATTTATAATTCGGTCCAAAACGGTAATCCTGCTAAAGTCTGGAAATTTCTCAGATCTTAGAGTTGGTGGTTCTACAAAAACCTCTTTTCCACCAAACATAAATTTAAATGCCTTAAATTAATACTTTGCCTCGTCTTCTAACCTCGATGTTTCAAAAAAATTACTTACATTACAAAATCTTTCTGTATTGCCAACTCCTGACTTTCCACCGTTTGTTTTTCATGAATTTTCTGACTGTAACGTCAAAAAAATATCCTGGCTGTATCGTCTAATGTTGTAGGTGTTGATAACATCGATCGTAATATGATAATACCTGTTATAGATATTGTGATTCCAATGATAACCCATTTGTTACACCATTTCATATCATCTTATACTTTTCCCAGCATTTGGAAGGATAATGCATCCTTCCAAATGCTGTAATTCCTTTATCAAAAAAGACCAATCCGTCCCTTTTTTCTGATTATCGCCCAATATCCATATTACCATTTTTATCTAAAGTTCTTGAACGAATTGTCCATCAGCAGTTTAGATCATTTTTGTATAGAAATAACCTGTTTAATAAATTTCAATTTGGTTTTTGTCTCGGTCATAGTACAACAACTGCCCTTGTAAAAATTAGTGATGACATAAAGCAAGCGATGGATAATAAAAAACTAACTGTACTTGCTGTATTAGATTGCAGCAATGCTTTCAACTCCGGCGACTATGATATTTTATTAGGTCTTTTAGGCTCCATCAATATGTCATCTACAGCAATAGGGGGGTTTACGAGTTACTTGGATGGTCGCTGACAAAGAATCCGCTGGGCAGATGTACTCTCTGATTGGTCTTGTATTACTCCTGACGTACCTCAAGGTGGTGTGTTGTTTCCTCTCTTATTTTCTTTTCACACTGTTTTTGAAAACTTGCATAATGCAATCGATATCAATGTAATAATATAATACGTGCATAATTCAAGTTTTTATGAACACTCTTTCACTGTTTCAGCTGTTAAGCTATGGAATAAACTTCCTGCTAACATTAGACTTGCAAAAATGTTAAATATTTTTTAAAAAATAGTTAAAATGCATTATTTAAATTCTTTTTCTACAGATTAGATTAATATATTTCTCTCAAGTTCATTTTTCTGTGAATTTCTTTATATTATATATTTAAATTTAAAGTGTTTGTATTATTATGCTTTTTGTTTTGTTTATGTGTGCAAGCAGAAGTGTTATGTATAGATATAGCATATATGTACAGTCTTAAGTTATTGTGTAATAATACATATTTTATGGATATCCTACTCTACCTTAAAATGTTGTTCTTATCAACAAAGGTTGTCTGGTAGAGATCGCTCTTTGGTGATAAGACCGCCTTTGTGTACTTTTTTTAAATTGTCTTTCAATTATTTGTACTTAGCATGTATTTTTACTGTAATTATGTGCACAATAAAGAATTATCATACATTCATCGTTAATAGCAGGACCCCAAGCTACGCAGATAATAATGTGATATCAACATTGGTTTCCATAGAGTACAGCAGGTATAATTTACCTTAAAGACCATAATATTTTGTTAGTTTGTTGTAATTGCCAAAAGCATTTGACATCAAAATCAAAGGGTTCTTAAATCACAAGATTTAAACTTTTATAGTATCTTCCTTATGTAGATTTTGGACGAAGAATTAGTAATAAGTTTATGCTGCTGTTTTATGTCTGCCACAATAGCATCAATGCTTGTTGTCACTATCCTGTCCCGATCCGGATGGTAAGGGTGTCTTGTGCATGTGCATTACCACCTCGCGATATGAATAGCAACGCACCATTATTTTCGGTGTTTATAGGCGGTGGTTGTTCCTTTCCATCAGGAGAACTATCTACTAGTTTGAATTCTTATGATATAAAAACGCCCTTTTGTTCTACACCAAATTCCTAATAGAAAAATTGAGTAAAATTAACTTTCAAATAAAAGACCTTTAATTTTGTTTTTCAATTTACCCAGTTTCTTGGCGAGAAAGTTATTTTTGTTGTGTGTGAAAGATGACTGTAAACTTTGTTCAGCTAAAAAAATCCCGATAATATATCGGATTTCAACACGAACTCTTAGTAATAAGCATATAAAGGAATTTACGTCCATAAATTCATTTAAAAAGCCCGTGAGCAAGTCTAATGCGAAGCTCATTATAATACAAATTTTTATTTAAAACAGGAGTAAATCACGAACACGCCTAATTTAATGATGTGTTCGACGTTTGCGTTGCAGGATGTCTTCGGAATTTTTGGAATCTCACATTAGAGTGACCTTCGATTTAGTTGATTATATTAGATCACTGAATATTAATTAAGAACTTGTAATAACAGAAACCGCAAGGCAGTCGGGGGGAATTTTTTAAATTTATTACTGACGCCGTGTCGAGGTTGGGTCTGGCGCCAATATGTGATACATATTAAATTAATTGTACATAAAAATAATGAAGACAGAAGCTAAGTTATTAAATCAGAAGATAAATTCATGACATTTTTTATTCATTGGCGAATTGATTAGTGCTAATCAAAAAAAAACGTAAACAATTTATTTTTAAAACTCACGGAAAATAATGTGCTATAGTACACGTTTAAATTGCAATGTAAACGTGTATCTATGTCGTAGTGTATATATATACATATACATATATATATATATATATATATATATATATATATATATATATATATATATATATATATATATATATATATATATATGTATGTATATATATACACTACTATATATAAAGTAAAAGCGCAATGAAGGAAATTCTCGAACGTTTTGTAAGTTACTAGCTATACCCGTGACTTCGTCCACGTAAATAAATTTATAAAAGTGTCGAGGTTTTACCAGCATAGTTCCCGTTTCCGTATGATTTCCGAGATAAAAACTATCCTATATCCTTTCCCGGATCTCAAAATACCTTTGTACCAAATTTCACCCAAATCAGTTCAGTGGTTTAGGCGTGAAGAAGAGACAGACAGAGAGACAGAGTTACTTTTACATTTATAATATTAGTATGGATTTAACAGAGATCAGAATAAATCAGTTAATAATTTGTATTTTTTTAATATTTGCTAACTCAAAATTTGATCAAATGAACCGATAAATATGAACCGATTTTAAAAATTATTATTTGTTTGAAAATGCATTTTTCTCATGTTAGATGAATTTTTGTTATTTTATTTAGATGAAGGGTTGGTCCTGCACCAACCCTTCATCAGTTTTAAAGATACAGGAAAGAGAAGTCATTTAGAATAGTTTATAGTATTTAAATTATAGTAAGATTAACACAGACGTGATAAAAAATTTATTCTGCAATATGTAATCACAAATTTTACTTTACACTCCAGCGAAATGTTAAATTTACAAAAAAAATTGCACAAATTAGGGCACCAAGTTTTTTGGTTCTAAAACTTGTAAGTTGTAAAGACCAAAGTTGTAGAGAATTTAATTTTTAATAATATATATTCTTACCATTAATTTTGGTCCTAATCAAAAATAATTTAGCCAATATAGGGTAAAAACCTTTATACAAAGTAATAGGCGCGGGTCACGGGTCTCGACCTCGCAAAGATTGATTTAACTTTACAATGATCTCCTATTAGCCAGCTTTTAGCAACCAAAAAATTTCAAACTAATTATTGCACCCTGCAACAGAATTTAACGCACAACAAATTATTATCCGTAATTATTTTTATTTTTATATTTTGATTATCTTTATTAAATCAAATACAAAGTGCATAGAATTAAAATAGCGTGCTTAATGCCTAAAGTATTTTCCACCAGCAAGCTATAGGGCTTACCTAAAAATCGCACAAAGTGGTTTGATGGAAAATGGAAAATTGTAAGCTAGTATTGAAATATTGATGAACAATACTTAGCATAAAAATTATAAATTGAATAAATAAATATTTCGACTTAATTTAGTTTTTATTATTAACAATACTCACATATCGCTATATATATATATATATATATATATATATATATATATATATATATATATATATATATATATATATATATGTATATATATATATATATATATATATATATATATATATATATATATATTAAAATTAAAAAGAAAATAAACACTTTTCATATAAAATTGACATAAATAAAAATAAACTTAAGACGAGTTAACAGGGCCTAAAATATTTAAATGTTTAGATGGAATCGACCACTTTGTATGGACTGTTCGGCTACATGTGACCATTAACTGAGTTATTCATTAACTAGTATTGTGTGCTTGATATCTAAACAAAATTATTTGTAATAAAGAAATAGCAGGAACATGTAAGAATATGTCATATTCAGCATGGTAAAAGTTGCAATCTTGTCGCGGCAGAAGTGATTTATTTATAATTATCAACATGCTTAAAAAACAAATTCTTATATTATGATGACAATTACTTACATTAATAACATGATACACATGTTGTAGTATGTTTATATATCAAAGCATATCATAATATCATGAGATTTTAGCACAAAACCAAAGGTATTATATTCTAAAATAAAACTCAAATTGTACATTGTAATGGTTTTATTAATCATCTTAGATTATTAATATACTTTATAAGAACTAGATAGGGGGGGCCATATATAATTATCATGCCTTGCCCAAACAAGATACCAGATAATGGTCATTACGTGAGCAACCTACAGTTCTTCTGCCTACAAGATAATTGCAACAATATTGCAATATAGTATTTCTGCCTAGTATATAATTATTATATAAAGTACAAACAAAATATATATTATGGTTTATGTGTTCTCTTTGTATTCTTTAACTTAAGAACGTACAATTGCCTGTTATGCTTATTTCTTCAAGTAGGTTGCTGGCTCGATCTACATAATATCTCTCTGACATAGAAACCATAATTCCTGAACCTGTACTGGATTTGCTGGGATTCCAGATACGGGTATCCTATTTACACGGAGCCAATCTAGATAGCAAATGTGATCTGTTTCATGGATCTGTAACAATTTTAATTTTCATTAGATAAAATTCATACAAAATACAGTTATTAACATTTGAAATGCGAAACATGTTTGTATGTAATGAAACTAATTACTTAGGTAGTTAGTAATTACTCGGAACTAGCAGTAAGTAATTACTCGGAATATCTTTATTAACAAACCTATACTTTTATAGTTCCTATGCTCTTTATAGTCATTATTAATTGCATATTTATTTCCATGTGAACAAGAAGCGCAGACACAGTTGAGGTGGTTTCAGTGTTCAAAATAACGCCAGGGTCAAAATTACAAACAGATTTTTGAAGTCCAAAAGTAAAAACTGTTCATCATTTGCAGCAGTTAATAACTAACAAATCAAAACGATAACAAAAAGAACCGAAAAATCATTTACAAATTACATTTACCGAATACTATTATAGATCGCAAATTGAAAATAAACAATTGTTATTTCGTATTTACTGTTTAACCACTCGACTCTCGTGCAGGCAAATATTAGACATTATGTATGACAATTGCGTGTACTGTCACCCTGAAGGCAAAATTTTACGCCGCTCGATTTTTTGAATTTTTGAATTTAAACTTTAAATTTCTAATTATAAAGTCTAATGTTGTATGAAAACGTCTTTGACGTTTATTCTATGATAAAATATCTGTCATGTTAAATTCGTAAACTGACATCTGCTATTGTCGTATATTATACTTCAGCCACTTTTGTTCGTTCGACCGGACCGTCTGTGTGTTATCGATTTTTTAGTGGTATAAAACTGAATTTTTTGTTGTTTTACGGTGCATTTCTCTCATGTAAGTATTGTTTTTATTAGAAAGGCCGTTTAATTATTCTATTTGGACAATTCGTTGTAAGAAATGTATCGTGATAGCCAAAAATAAAGTCATTTAGAAATTCATTATTTTTCACGTGATTTTTGTAATATTTGTTTGTAAATATAAAAACTACTTTGTCGATTACTTTATTTTGATCCTTAATAGACAGAAAATATATCAATTGATACACAGTCTTTTACAGAATGAGAAAATATGGCTTAGTTGTAGAAATAAAAAGATTTTTTTTCCAACGAGTCGACCGAGTCACCATTCCCGCCAAAAGGCGAGTGATGAGACCTGGCGCTTTAATTCGCTCTTGCGTGTCAAAGTTTCGAGAGGTTAATGTCAATGTTTGACATATGCTTATTAGTGTAGCCGGTAGCGGTGAGTAAATATGCCATCTAACGAAATTATTCGATTAATTTTCATAATTTCTCGATTCTCTCGTCTCGGGATATTTTGATTGGAAAAACACGTTCTTAGCTGTTAATTTAGTTAAGAATCGTGATTCGCGAATGAGATTGATATAACTTGAAACTGGCTGGCAAACTGATAGTGGGAAGTCACAAATGATTCATATTTAAAACAGAGATATAAAATAAACAAACCACTAAATTCACAAGTTGATGGTAAGTTTAATGGAGTTTTATTCTTTTTGTTGAAGAAGTAAAAATCTAAGAAAAAATATATATTTTACATATTATAATTTTTTTGTTTTTATGTTATTTATTTGTTTTTCTATGTTTTTTTAAGAAACTAGAATATCACTATACCACTAATGCGTCAAAACAAAATATATTTTTTCCATGTAACAGCCAAAGAATGACTTCGGCTCCCGATTACCGAATCTGTTAATAGACTATCAATGTTAATATTAGTTAACTTAAAAAGTTAGTTTAGTAATTCGATTAAACCACCCATCACAAATTGAGTGTCACTAGATTGTAAAAACAATCGATTTGTAGAAATAATCCGATACTACTTTATCAAATAGTAAATAGTGCTTCAGTCATTTTGTTTAAAAGAGATGATAATCAATTACATTAAAAAGCACTTTTACTGCCTATGACGTGCAAAATCTATCTGTTCGTTTAGTAAATAAACTCGTTATTTTCACGATTGTATTTTATTAGTTTGGTTTTATCTATAAACACAAGTCTGTAGATAAAAGCAAAATATACAAGAAAACTAGAAAAAAAACAAATACGCATGTTTAGGTATGTTATATACGTTATCATAATCGACACCAATGCGAATCGATTATATGGTAAAATCGAGTAAATTCTACAATCAACATGGCACAGACCTATGCCGCAATGTGACTTCAAAACTGAATAATTAACGTTGATCACTTTTTATTTTATTTTCTAATTAAGTTTAAATTCCAGTTCTTTAAATAGTACCATCGTGTTTTAAAAATAAAATAATGATTTTTGGTATATATAGTTTTTAAAAAAACACATGGTCATCACATAGCCTGTAATGGACAATACCCTTTACAAATATTATTATTATTAATATTTAAAATCCCTACAAATCCCTGTCTTCCTATATAGACAAATGTATAATTTTCTAATATCAACACGAACTCTTAGTAATAAGCGTATAAAGGTATTTACTACCATAAACAGAAATCTAAGAAAAAAAATTGAGAGGTGTCAAGGGACACCCGGATGGAACGAAGTTCCTTTCGATTAATTATTCGCGAAATAGAAATGAAAATATCTGGCTTGCTTTCTATAAGAGAGAGAGTGAGAGAGAGACAGAGAGAAACATGCGCAAGCCGCACAGCTTACAATAGCTTACTATAGCAAAAAGTGTCGTGACAACTTTTCGTTAGAATTTTTTCCCTCTAGCCCCCTTTCACAACGCGCGATAAGGAACTTCGTTCCAATATACTTTCGCCCACACTTAGGATAAAAGAATTTATAAAAAAACAATGTTTAAAATCATGAAAAAAGATTTTTAGTGCCGAATTTATGGTTTTATTTAAAATTAGCTGCGCCCGCGACTTGAAAAAATCTTGAAAAAAGTAGCCTAAGTTACTTCCTGTCACATCAGCTATCTGCCAGTGAAAGTCCCGTCAAAATGGGTCCATCCGTTCCAGAAATTAGCCGGAACAAACAGATGGACACACAGAGAGACAGACATACAGACAAAAATTATAAAAAAATGTTATTTTGTTATATGTACCGTGTATACATCCATATGTATTTAGTGAAAAGCGATTATTTTAATACAAGCTGCAGCGTGTAGCCCGCTGCATTATAAAAGTTTTTTGCGAATCCCGTGGGATCACCAAATTATTCCCGGATAAAAAGTAGCCTATGTGCTATTCCAGATTATCATCTACATGTGTGCCAAATTTCATTCAAATCCGTTTTGTAGTTTTTGCGTGATTGAGTAACAAACATCCATCCAAACATCCAAACTTTCGCATTTATAATATTAATATAGATTACAAACAGACACTCCAATTTTATTTATTTGTGTAGATAAAAATACTAATTGGCGTGTTTCGTAGTGTGCAGTCTTTCTGGGATACGTATATAGTTAGATTAATACGTGAAAGGAAAAGTTTGGACCCCTTTTTAAGACAAATACATGAATGGTGGAGTAAAAACTTTAGCACAGTAAAAGTTTATATTTTTGAGGACTGCAGAAACCTAATAGTTTTTAAATACTTGTATATAATCCATTAGAAATAGGTTAAATTAATAAAAATAAACATTACACACACTACATTCATGTGACATACATGGTAATATATACACACATCTATATATATAAAAATCAATCCCTATTTTCCTCGGTCAAGACATCACGCCTGAATGGCTCGACCAATTTCGGTATTTTTGTTGTTGTTTGTAATTGTAAGGAGAAGGTTCTTATAAAAGAAAATATTAAGAAAATTGCGCGGAAAATTAGAAAATTTAAGAATACTTAACCACCATATAAAGTTTAATGCCATTTTGGCAGCGTGGAAGGACAATCCTGTAGTCTTATATAAATTACGTGTCACGTTAATTGTCCGCTATTGATTCCTAATATGTAAGGCAAAACAACGTTTGCCGGGTCAGCTAGTATAATATACAATTTTCTTTACAGCTAGAGTCAGTAATCAAACTTAAAAGAGGTTTTATTTTATTTTTTAATCTATGGCCGAATTTCGGTCACAGGCAATCGGTAGTAGTCAGAAACACGAACGTATTCGTCAATATTATAAATGTGAATGTCATCTGCGAATAAATTTAACCAAGATATATAACTAAGATATATATCTGTTTGTGATCAATTCCGACGATTGTACTGATACAATCGTCGGAATTGATCACAAAGCTAAGAGAAGTCTTGCCACATTGAACCAATCGACACGTGGCTTAGTTGGTAAGAGCGTGCCGGCTAGACGCAAGATCAAAGGTTCAAAATATAAAAAAAGTTTTATAATTCCAAATAATCAGCATTAAAGCCGATCTTAAAAAAAACTTTTTCACATAAATACATACATATCTTCACGCGATCCGATAGCGGGTAGGCAGAAAGAACCGAGTGCCATACACGAACCTTACAGACTTGTCTCGTTTCCTTAACATTTATTACTGTCTTCATACAAACATCCCGGTTGCGAAGAACGAATTTATTTCTGTAAAATAGTATTTTAGAAGAAGCACAATTTTACAGATAAACTTATAGGTAAGCAAAAGAAGTTGCCTTGAATCTTCAATCAAATCGTTAGATTTTTCGAGAAAACTTTATACATAAGTAGTAGAAGTATCGGTTTTGGTCATTTTAGTACCATTATTGGTCACTTGAAATTTGAATTAATGCACAAAAAATTGTGACGTTAAATAGGTAACTCTTTTTTGCTAACTTTCGTACTTTAATTGACTAAATTTATAAATATTAGCTGCACACTGCAGCCCGATGCATTGTAGTCGTTTTGGTGAATCCCACAGGAACAAATCATTTTTACGGGATAAAAAGTTATACTATGTATAGGCCAACATATGTGTGTGCCAAGTTTCATCCAAATCGTTTTTGCGTGAAAAAAATAACAGACATCAATTCATCCAAACATACTTTCGCATTTATAATATCAGTAGAAGTAGGATTGTGTGCACATAGAATCTATATCTATACATATTATAATAAAATCGTAGGAGTGTCAAAACTGTACATTGAATATTTTTTTAAAAGAATATTTGGGGCGTGATCTACAATCGATATCGAAGCCTATTGGCTTCGGGGTAAACTCAAAAAGTACTGCATGAATTTACTTCAAATTTTGCATGAACATTACTAACAGGTCGGATCAACATATAGGCTACATATTATCACGCTATCACCTACGGGGGAGGAGCTGTGCGAAGCAGCAACAGCTAGTTATTTTTATAAAAATCGTTCAAGCGCGAGTCGGACTCGCGCACGAAGGGTTCCGTACAATCATAGCAAAAATACGAAAAAACACGTATATTGTATGGGGACTTTTGTAGGGAAACTCTTTATATTTTCATTTGTTTTATTTTTAATATTTGTTGTTATAACGGCAATGGAAATACATTGTGAAAATTTCAGCTTTCTAGCTAACACGGTTTATGAGATACAGCCTGGTGACAGACAGACAGACGCACAGACAAACAGCGAATTAATAGGGCCCCGTGTTACCTTGTAGATATGGAACCCTAAAAAAAGATATAAAATAGCCATAAATGGCACAGCGGCCAAAACGGTTACTTCTACCTTACTAGTATTGACTTATTTATTTACTAGCTTAACACTAACCCACCTCACTGAGCGTAAATTTATAGACAATAAAATAGTATATATGACCTATAATTTGGGCAATCACGTATTCTCACTGTTATAAATTTTCATCAAGATCATTCAAGGCATTCTTAAGTTATAACGGGATATAGGTATAAACACACGGATAGAAAAAAAATCGAGGGTTATCGCCTTTCTTGCCTTAGGTACACTCATTGTAACACAATACATATTTGCTAGCATATAACACTTGTACTGTTTCACAATAAGTATGAATAAATAACACTCATTGTAAATGTATTTAGAGTATTTTTTACAAGCTATATTGTATATGTTACTTGCTCACACCAAAAATGAGTTTTTTCCTATAATTAATGCAAAGGGGGAACCGATAATGGAGCTTTATATATAATAGATTTTAATGTAACATTAAAATGAATTTTGTTTAGGATTTCAGGGCAATCTATGTCATTTCTTAATAGCACAGGAGCTTGCAACGTTGGAAAAAAACAATTTTAAAATATGTAATTTGCAATGCTCCCTCGAGTAGAATGCGGGCTGTTTGGTTTTTGGTAAACGTTGCGTTCATTACTGCGCAGCATATCTTTATACGTAAAAATTTAAAATTTTGCATTGTTTTAAAATGATTTTTTTCCTTACCATCAACTTTAAGACATTATTAGGGATACTAATTCTGATTAACAGACATTTTTGTGGTTGATAACTAAGTGCCAGACGCTAATTTATATGAATAAAAATAAATAAATTTTAAACCGTTTTAGAATGTCTGTAATTTTGATATTAAAATTAATTTTGTATTCATTTACTTCTTATTAAAATAATATCAAAATTACAGACATTCTAAAATGCTTTCTAACTAAGAACTTTAAATCGATCAAGTTGTTGACTAAACAACCGAATTAATGTCTGGCAAATTAATTTTCCATTCATTTACTTCTTATTAAAATAATATCAAAATTACAGACATTATAAATTGTTTTTTTAATTTATTTATTTTAATTAATATAAAATAGCATCTGGAACAAAGTTATTAATCACAAAAATGTCTGCTAATTAGAGGTTAGTGTTCCTAATAGTGTCTAAAATTTGATAGTAAGGAAAAAATATTCTAAAATAATGTAAAATTAAGAATTATTGCTTGTAAAGATAAAAAATAAGATTTCTTTTCAATAATTTTTATGTACTCTTGTTGCTCTTCCGTCCGTCAACTTTGCCGCTATCTCTCTCTAACAACTAACATAATACTTATCGTACTCTATAACTTTGAATTGATCAGGTTGTTGACTAAACAATTGAATTTATGTCTGGCAAATTAATTTTGTATTCATTTACTTCTTATTAAAATAATATCAAAATTACAGACATACTAAAATGGTTTTTAAAATTTATTTATTTTTATTAATATAAAACAGCATCCGGCACAAAGTAATTAACCACAAAAATGTGTGCTAATTAGATGTTAACGCTCCTAATAGTGTCTAAAAATTAATGGTAAAGAAAAATATTATTCTAAATTAATGTGAAATTAAAAATTTTTGCTTGTAAAGATAAAAAAATAAGAATTTTTTATTTCAATAATTTTGATGTACTCTTGTCTCTCTTCCATCCGTCAACTTTGCCGCTATCTCTCTCTAACAACTAACATAATGCCACCGTACTCTATAACTTTAAATCGATCAGATTGTTGACTAAACAACCAAATATAATGTCCGGCAAATTAATTTTGTATTCATTTACTTCTTATTAAAATAATATTAAAATGACAGACATTCTAAAATGGTTTAAAATTTATTTATCTTTATTCATATAAAATTGCGTCTGGCACATAGTTATCAACCACAAAAATTTATGTTTTTTTTATATCATAAGATAGCAAACAAGCAGATGGGTCTCCTGATGGAAAGAGTCAACCATCGCCTATAGACACCAAAGATGTTAATGGTGCGTTGCTATCTTGTGGCGAGGCCTAATGCGTCATGCATAAGTTTACCGGCTACCTTACCCTCCAAACCGGAACACGACAGCGACAAGCACTCACGCTATTGCGGCAGGAATAGGTAAGGCGGTGGCACATGACCCAGGCGAGACAATGCAGAACTCTGCCACCTAGTAGCCACGATGGTATATGGATGGATGGTATATGGATGGATATATGGATAGTAGCCACCACGACTCGCATAGCCAATCAGTCGCCTTTTACGACCTGTCTGGCAGAACGGCAGGTGGTCTATTCTTCAAAGGAGCCCGGAACCAACACGGAGAATGTTAATGTTAATTAGAATTAGTATTCCTAATAGTGTCTTAAAGTTGTTGGTGAGATCAAGTCCGCCACATTTTGTATCTCACAAGCTATTTTCAAATCATAAATGCCTTCTTCTCTAGTCTTCTCTCTATATAAACACGTGAAGCGAAAACTTTGTACCCTTTATTTACGACGATTACGTTAACTTTTGCACAACTAAACTTTACAGGATGAAGGAGTGCAAAACCCTAACATGTTTATATAATATACATTCGAAACACATTAAGTTAGTAAAAATAAACATTACATACACTACTATTCATATTTATACTATTTTTTTTGTGTCCAAAGTCTGTTGTCAAACTTAGAAAAGATTTTTATTGTTTAGTCTATGGTCAAATAGAATTGATTTGAATTGAATTTTAAGCGTTTATTATCTATAAATAATAATAATAATAATAATAATAATAATAATAATAAATATTCACGGGACAAACTACACTTCCTGATGTAACCCCAAAGTAAGCAAATTATTTGCTTGTGTTATGGGTGTTAGTCAACGATACTAATACATAAAAATACATATATAAATACAAGAGTATATTTAATAAACACCCAAACCCGGAAATACAAACATTTATGCTCATCATACAAATGCTTGTCCCCGTCGGGGATCGAACCCGAACCCTGTCGATCGCGTGGTCAGGGTCGCTAACCACTCGACCAACGGGGCGGTCAATCTATGGATGATCTATGGGTGAGTTTCACGGCTATTTAAGGCAAGGCATCGGGACAAACGGGAAAAACTGTTTTACTTAATCACGTTTTATTGTATTGATTCTTAAATAACAATTTTACAAAAATTACACGATATACCTGAAGATATTATCTGAAGAATGTTCTGACTTATTACATGATAGAATGTACTTTACTCGATCATATAAAATTCCGAAAACAGGCTAAAGAACCTCTAAAACAAGTAATTTGTTAATAGTATTTCTAATCTTCCACATGATTTTTATATGGTGATATTTAGTTTTAAATACAAAAAAGAATGTACTAAATTTTGGTTTTCAGCTAAAGTCCTATATTTGTTTACCTGAAAACTAAGACGTTCACCAGTGGTTTCAGAACATGCCACACCGCCCATTTCCTACAGAACTGACGCGCGTCAAAATACCTCGCCTTAACAAATAGGATGAAACAAGTTCTTGTTTCACAATTTGAAATAAAAATACTCCAACGAAATTTCTAGATATTTTTGTGGTAGGTACTGTTATTGAAACATTTTTAAATTTATAATAATAATGTATATTTGGTGTCTCCTGATTTTTTTTACTTTATATTTATTTATTCTGACATTCTGAATAGTGTTTGGCTTCCGCGGTTACAGGGGGTCTCACCAGGAAGTCTTAAACGAATTTTATATCATAAATTGTTCAAGTATATAATTCAGGTTATTGAAGATTATAGATTTTTTTTTATCTCAAAAAGTAGCTCTCATCTAAGCGCAAATTAAGATGTCTAAAATTTAAATCGTTAAAAATACTAAATTTGAAATAAAATTTATTTTTAATCGCCTTTTTCTTTTGCGTTTCGTGTATTATATCACCTTTCTTACATTTTCTTTACACAGTATATAAGAAAGTCGCTTCTGCTGTATCTTCACTGAGATCTTTTAAATAACTCAACGCATTTTATGTGAATTTTATCAATATACAGAGTGATTCAACAAATAGGTTTCTACATATAAAACATGCATATTTTAATGTAAAAACATATTTCTGTGCGCTTATATTGCTTTCGCCGTGTTGGTCCCGGCCTCCTTTGAAGAATTGGCCAACTGCCGTTCTGCCAGGTAGGTCGTAAAAGGCGACCGATTGGCTATGGCTACTAGGTGGTAGAGTTCTGCATTGTTTCGCCCGGGTCTGGTACCACCACCTTACCTATTCCTGCCGCAATAGCGTCAATGCTTGTCGCTGTCGTGTTCCGGTTTGGAGGGTAAGGTAGCCGGTAAACTTATGCATGTGGCATTAGACCTCGCTACAAGATAGCAACGCACCATTAACATCTTTGGTGTCTATAGGCGATGGTTGACTCTTTCCATCAGGAGACCCATCTGCTTGTTTGCTATCTTATGATATAAAAAACAACCGTGCAACACCGGGGCGGGACGCTAGTATAACTATAGCCGTTGATTATTGCGAGTAATTAGTAATCAGAGTCTATTCACTTTACTTAGATGATTACTAATCACTCGCACAAATGAACGGCTGTCCACGCGTGTTTTTTGCTTAATACTAAGCACCTGCATTAAACACTGGCACTCGCACTAATCAAAGCGTAACCAAGGCCATAAGATAAGAAAATTCTAAGCTTGTCATGAAAAATGGAACAATACGAAGCGTCTCATCTAGTTCTTGCACCTACTACATACAACAAACTTAGTTTTACGTCGCCTCTGTGGTCTAGTGGTCCAGCGTTGGCGTTGACCACATGAGGTCCCAGGTTCGGTCAGTTTGAGGTCAGGTTGAGGTTCAGGTCAATTCCCGGATTGGGCACATAAAAAAAGTGTTTTTTCAGTTTTCTGATAAACACAAGGTTGCCCGAGATTGGCAAGTGCCCGGTTGACGATAGACTTGCCACCTATCACATTTGTGGGACGTGTGGGAAGTATCTTCGGCTAATCGTGGGTGCACTTGTTGTACCTCTGCCTACCCCTTCGGGGATACGGGCGTGAAGATACTTACTTAGTTTTACCGCTATAATGGTCGAATTCCATAGGAAGAGGATAAACTTGCATACTATGCAAGTTTAATAACTAGCATTATATTATTCTGCTTTAGAAATTGCATGTTGACTAGTCCGGTGTTTTCACACTATCAGCTATTGTCATAACGAAAAAAAGTCAACAAGCGAATTTATGATTCACCATTATGAGAGTCGTCTCTGTGTCTACTTTATCTATTAATCTGGTGTTATGGCTATCTATGAGGTAGATATGGTATATACGTAAGGTCATATCATATCCATATAATATACATAAGGTCAAAACGACAAGATTTACTTAAATTTAAAAATACATGCATGCATACAAGGAGCTTAGTTTTCCATAAAACATTTTTATTTTTACCCTTTTGTACTTAACCTGAATTCCATTCATCAATATTCATTACCTTTTGATTACGCCCTGATTTGCAGTTTATTGGCCAATCACCTCACTGTAACAGAAAATTCTCAGTGGTCCTTGCACTATAACGGGACTGTGATATTAGGGACGCAATAAAAAAGGTAACTTCGCAACCCTAATAACCACTCTGTCAGATTTATTAATATGTTACCTCATGTGCATTTAATATAACATTGAACTTAGTTTCTAGAACGTACGAATATATTTTTAAACAGACAGAATATCTAAATACGACTGAAAAAAAGAGATTCCAAATGTTCCCCAGGATATGTATTTGTTTCTTATTGAAAAAAAATATCAACTTGTATGACTGCATAATCTTGTTTCAATATGCTGAAAATATAGGCATGTTGTTGAAAGTTGACGAATCCAATTTATTTGTACTAGCGATCAGCTGTGGCCGAAATTCGACCAAAGACTAACAGTAAAATCTCTTAAGTTTGCCAACTGACTTTAATCGTAAAGAAAATACTATACATGTGTGTATATTATCATGTATGTCACATGAATGTAGTGTGTGTAATGTTTATTTTTATTAATTTAATGTATCTAATGCATTTTATTTAAAATATTAAGTTTCTGCACACCTCCGCCGCTTAAACTTTAACTTTGCCAAATATCATGCTCCACCATTCACAAAATTATCTTAAAAAGGGGTCCAAATTTTTTCCTTCACGTATTTATATACAGATTCACTCACTCGCACTAGAATGTTTAAAAAACATTCCACTAATGCTATAAAGCGCAAATTTGTGTGTATGTGTGGTTGTACATATGTTTCTATTTGATTTTTATGCTTAAATAGGTAGAAAGCTTTGAATATAAAAAATGTATAAACCTTACACACCTTAAGAGAATTATTAAATACATACATACACAGGGTTACTTTTAGTGTTACTTTTTCGACCAAACTTTCAGAGGCTGATCAGAATCAATCCTATGTTCCTATCCTATGTTCAATAATTTATGTAACAAAAAAACAATTAAAAAAATTCAAAGTTTCATTATTAATTGACACAAAAACAAAACACATGAATATAATTTCAATGACGCAAAATTCGAGGTAAAATATTTTAGTGCCTTCAATCAAATTAAAAGTAATCGTGAAAATGTATTTAGAGCTACGAATGACATAATAGTATCGTAATTATAGGTAAATGACACACTACCAGCTTTAAATAGTCTATTCATAAGACTCGTTGCATCCAATTCGTGAATTTAATGGGATATTTTTAAATGAATATTTTTATATATTATTTTGTAATAATTTTACAATAACAATTATAACGCACTTTCAATTCAATATTTAGTTCCTAATTTTAAAATTTGGTCGGACCTTTAAAAGTAGCCCTGTGATATACAGGGCTACTTCACACCAGATCCCTTACGAGGTAGGCAGAGAGAACCGAGTGTCATACCCTTGTAGACTTTATTAAATAAACATTAATAAAAATATTTTGTACTAGCTGACGCAGCAAGCGTTGTTCTGCCTTTTTAACTACTCTTTTTTTTTTTCTATATTTTCTCATCTCATCATACCTTCCCTGGACTACTTCAACAACTAATTCAAAACCAGAATTAGCCAAATCGGTACAGCCGTTCTTGAGTTTTAGCGAGACAATATGTAGCCTATATGTTGACCCGACCTATTAGTAATATTCATACAAAATTTGAAGTAAATCCATGCAGTACTTTTTGAGTTTACCGCGGACATACATACAGACAAACAGACAAAAATTCTAAAAACTATAGTTTTGGCTTCGATATCGATTGTAGATCACGCCCCAAGTATTCTTTAAAAAAGTATTCAATGTACAGTTTTGACTATATATACATATATATTTTAAAAATTTTAAAAATTTCCTTTATTTAATACATCTTCCGTAATACATAACAACCAAAATATCTTGGATTTCATTCACTTTACGCTCAATAGCTTTTAAACGGTATTATTCATCAATCGCCTTTTCAAAACTAAAAGGCTTCAAATTGAATGTGGTCTCTAAAAGCATAATTTTGGCGTGAGTGTGCCGTGACGGCTTCTCAATCTTGACACCATATGAAGGGTATACCGTATGAAGGTTGGATATGGCTTTTTTTATTTTAATTCTCTTTTAAAAAATAAAAAAGAACAGTTCAGGGTTAGGGTAAAAGGTAAAAACGGAACCCTATTACTAAGTCTTCGCTGTCTGTCTGTCTGTCCGTCCGTCTGTCTGTCACCAGGCTGTATCTCATATACCGTGAAAGCTGAAATTTTCACAAATTATGTATTTCCGTTGTCGCTGTAACAACTAATACTAAAAATAAAAAATAAAAAATATTAAGGGGAACGTCATTACACACACATGTCATTTTTTGCAGTTTTTTTATAGATGACGGTACGGAACCCTTCGTGGGCGAGTCCGACTCGCACTTGGCCTGGTTTTTTATTACATAAGAGACAAACAAGCAGATGAATCTACTAATGGAAAGACACCACCATCGGCTATAGACACCAAAGATGTTAATGGTGCGTTTACATCCGCGTGGATTTTTTTATATCATACTAGCTGACCCAGCAAACGTTGTTTTGCTATTCATATTAGGAATTCATAGCGGACAAACAACGTGACACGTAATTTATATAAGTCTACGGGATTGTTCTTCCACGCAGCCAAAATGGCATTAATCTTTATATGGTGGTTAAGTATTCTTAAATTTTCTATTTTTCCGCGCAATTTTCTTAATATTTTCTTTTATAAGAACCTTCTCCTTACAATTACAAACAACAACAAAGCCATTCAGGCGTGATGTCGTGACCAAGGAAAATAGGGATTGATTTTAATATATATAGAAGATAGCAAACAAGCAGATGGGTTTCCTGATGGTAAGAGTAAACCAACGCCTATAGACACCAAAGATGTTATGGTGTTTTGCTGTGTTGTGGCGAGGTCTAATGCGACATGCATAAGTTTACCGGCTACCTTACTCTCCAAACCGGAACACGACAGCGACAAGCACTGACGCTGTTGCGGCAGGAATAGGTAAGACGGTGGTACCGGACCCGGACGAGACAATGCAGATCTCTACCACCTAGTAGCCACGATCGTAGTGACTCGCGTATCCAATCGGTCTCCTTTTACGACCTGCCTGGCAGAACAGCATTTGGTTTATTCTTCAAAGGAGCCCGGATTCAACACGGGGATGTTAAATCCGGGCTCCTTTGAATAATCATTCATACTACCTCACTTGTCTCGATTTTGTAATAACAAATACTAAATTTTATTTATTTTCGATCGCCCGCAAGTAGGTAAAACAAAAGGTTACGGGCGAAGCTGCGCGGGTTGTTTAGTCAAAACCAGTGTTTTCAAAGTGTGGTTCGCGGCCCCTGGGGGTCACGAGGCCTTTGCAAGGGGATCGGTGGTAGTTTAGTGTTACTAAAGAAACAAAGACAAAATATTTACTTGATTAATATTTAATTGATTTGATTTTTTTAACGTAAATTAGACACCATTGGATCGCAATTTTTTGTACCATGCTAAGGGGTCGTGTCTTGAAAAAGGTTGAAAAACACTCGTTTAAACAAAATAAATAAAGAGGAAAATTTTGAATATTTGTTTGTTTGTAAACATTTAACTGAAAAACTAAATCTACTACTCAATCATTACATTCTCAAACAGGTAAATTATCCAGGAAATCAATAATATATTAACATAGGCTACTTTTTTACTCGACTGAGTAAATGAAAGTTATAATTTTGAGTCACGCGAAATAAGTCGCGAGTAACAGGTAGCAGTTAACATACGGAAGTGACCAATGGTTACCGGATTTTTATTAAAATACCTTTAGAATGGATACTGTTAACAATATTTAATTGAAGATTTAATAACGATTACTAATAAGATAATTACATGCTAATTGTGGAGAATTCTAGAATGCTGTGAACGACCTTCACGTCACGTGACAAGGCCACGTTATAAACGAATTACAATTTACAGCAAATAAATATGAACTGGTCCTTAAATAATTTATTTTAATCGCTAAAGCACAGGTTATATTTTCAGCGATGCTATTGTACTCTATAAAATATTCATAGTTTAATCATGGATGATTATTACTCTCTTTTTGTACACTAAAAGTCTTTTTAATTATCTATACCTTATTTATGGACGTTGACGATATTTAATAATCAATATATATAACAATAAAGTATAAAAAAATACCTTTGTAATACTTGTTACAATTACATTTTTATTTAAGACAATCTGGGAGATGTTTTGTTCTCCGAAATCAATCTCAGTGTACGCTTATCAATAGGTATGGACTACTTGATAATCATAAATACTTATTACTAGTCTGCTTAGCATAACCACTTTGGCATAGGACAAGCGAACAAGCAGATGAGTTTTCCGATGAAAAACCGACCGCTAGTCTACGGCGATATGTGACATCAGGAACATCAAGTTAATTATTCTACCTTACTTCAAAACCATATTTTTTAAATAATTGATTACCAAAGTATGACACATGCTGTTATCTTCGATTTATTTCAATTAACCTAAAACACCCATGTTCATCCAAAATAAAGAATCTTGCTATTTTCAAATGTTTAACTGAAACCTGTTTTTCTAACTTATTATCTCCTGTAACAACCCAATAAAGTGGCAGGAATTACCTCAAAAAGAAATAAACAAAAAAAAGGAACATAGTTCCCATGAGTTTTTCCGAACTTGTCCTGATAAATACCTTAACAGATCAAGATCCCAGATAGCAGTCATCCGTGGAACAGTGATGTAATTCTACATGCAAAAATATTCCGGTTACCTTATTATCCAAGCTGAAATACTATAGTATTTAGAACTGATACTATTGTTGCATCAAAAGGCTGGGTGGTAGTACCAAACTTAAAGAAAAAGTTGCGAAATTCTATTATGTTTTTGTTATATACATTTACACCGATTTACACGGTTATGTTTTTGTTATATACATTTGTTATACCATTTGATTATGTTTTTGCCAATTATTTCCCTTTTCCCGATATTTGGCCAACTAGATCGTAGATGATCAGTGTGCGGCCGCGATTCTGATCTGATAGCTAGTAGCTTAAAAAATTGTTGACGCGTCAAAATTCTATAAAAGTTTAATTGAACAAAGTACGTGATTTCTGATTCTAATTTTTAAAAGATCTCAATTATTATTATGATATAATTATCAACTAGGGAGATAATATTTTAAATTATGGCTGTTAGTGAAACAAGTACCTTAACACCATGAATAGCAATCTAGCATTAATTATGTATATATTCATCTTCATAAAGCTGGAAACGTGTGATGCGATACTCTAGCTTGTTGGAGTGCGATAGTTTATGTAGTGGTCATTTACACGAGTAGACAAATAGCTCACTAATGTGAAAACTATCTTCTAGAAAGTACTGCGATATTATATTTAAAGTATATAATGTAATAAATGTAATATTCTCAAGCCTTAATGTTTTATGATAGTTTTATTAAAAATTGAGTCACAATAGAATTAATTTTAGAGTTTTTTTTATATTTAAAGGAGCTTTACATTTTTATTTTTATACAGATCCGTTTTATTCATAGCCATGATTATGTAAGAAAATATATTCAAAGAGATTTAATGATAATAATGAACACATTCTGAGACGATGAATATTTTAATAATTTGTTACAGTATTAGCAATATTTAATGCTTATAATACTTGTTTTAGAAAATAAAAATAAAAAATATCATGTTCGGTTCTCTTGCTGGACAGGCAAATTAAACCGAACGTCTAAAGACTCAAAATTACTTGGTGGTAGAGTTCTGCAAGGTCTCGCCCCCGTATTTGGTACCACTATCTTACCTATTCCTACCGCAATAGCATCAATGCATGTAATTACTATATTCCAGATATATTTGAAGGGTAAGGTGCAATTTACGCATGTGGCATTGCCATTCTGCCACATCAACAGCAACGATCCATTAACATAACTGGTATCTACAGGCGATGGCTCTTCTTTCCATTATGATGATGGAGTTTGCAACGATCAATAATTATATACCGGAAAAAGTCGTATACTCTTCTTGAAAAAGTATTTCATGAAGTTAGTATATTTTTAAAATAAGAATATTTGTAAATACCTAAGTTTAGGTATTTACAAATATTCTTATTTTAAAAATATACTATTTATTAGTTTCAAATTCTAAGAAAATTTGTGATTTTGTAGTTAGAAGTCGTTACTTTACGATAGTTTTTATATTTAAAAAAAAAACACTTTCTGGTGCTCTTCAGCGTGAAATTGCTTAATACAGTGTCATTTAGTTTATTCTCTATCTGCATTAACTAAGGTAAATTTTTACCCCATTTTTCTTGCCGGTTTTTTAGATCATAAGATATTGACATGTATCATCGATTCTTCCAGGTGATACAATTTTCCAGTATTTTTACCTGATCTTACTAATGTAACGTATTGTTTTGGTCAATATATTGGGACTGACATTGTTCTTACATTCATTAAAGTTAAACATCAATGCCTATTTTAAGTATTAAAAGGCCATCTTCTGTAGAAAAAAAATTACGAAATCGAATCAATTCACAAATATCATATTAACTCAAAAAACATCTGAATCCAAGTTGACGTCAATAAAATCTTGACTTTTTACAATCATTGTAAAAATATAAAATCAACACGAACATACATAAATCCATATCAACAATAGCATTTGTTGTTTGAGAATAAGAGCGAATTTATATTTAACCACTAATACACCGACCAACTCGAACATTGAAAAATAATTTCAACTAAAGTAAATCAATTAGCAAATAAAATATTACTTACTTCTGTCCTTAATACTGAAATAATCAGAAGAACGCCAAAACAACAACAAAGGCATAATAATATATATATATATATATATATATATATATATATATATATATATGTGTGTATATATATATATATATATATATATATATATATATATATATATATATATATATATAAGGGTTCGATGTCAATATTAGTGTCAAGTAGGTTTGTCTGCCATCAGCTCGACTGTTTATCCAATATCTGTATAAGTGTCTACAAAGATTAAGGTCATTGAGTAAGGGAATGCGCATTAGTGATGTAGTGGTAACTTCCTGATATATATATATATATATATATATATATATATATATATATATATATATATATATATATATATATATATATATATATATATATATATATATATAGCGATATGTGAGTATTGTTAATAATAAAAACTAAATTAAGTCGAAATATTTCAATCTTTGTGCGTGTCAAAAGCACTCATATCCTCATCTGACACGTCGCAACTGGTAATGTGTTAATATTATTGGTTAATATTATGTAAATGATGAATTAACGAAATAATGAAAATTATTGGTAAATATAAAATCATTATTAATACTGACCTACAAGGTCATCTACATTTTATTAATAGGAATTTTTATACGGGTGTTTAAATTGATTTGAGCATTTATTTATATTTTTGTATAATTTTAGTTTGTACCTTAAATGTAAAATAAAAACGAATTATTAAATTAACATGCCCAACTGCAACATAATTTATCAATTATTATTATGTAGACAGTAAACAGCTGTTCATAAGTCCACCCTTGTTAGATACAAAATTACACGGTTTTCTCATGGATATTTTATATCTAGTAGTAGCTACTTCTTACACAAAAGGTTAATTCAAGGCAATTTATATGATACAATTTCGCCAAATGCCGACGTTGAAAAAATAAATAAATCATGGTCGTTACGTCTCGAGTAAAAATCTTAACCATTTTTAAAAGGCCGGCAACGCAACTGCAAGACCGCTGGTGTTACGAATGTTGATCACTTACCATCGGGTGCCACCCCTGTTCGTTTGCCCCCTCTTATGTAAAACAAAGTTTAAATTTGTCTAATTTATTTTAAAGGAGTACAAGTAGCCTGAACAAAATAATCGTTTTTCAAAAATTTCAATTTATTTAAGACAAACTGCAATTTATTTGACTCAGTCTAAGCCTTGTAACATGACATATTCCCCAGTGGCTTGTAAACGTGCTCCGCTTCTCTCACGTATTTCGCATGTACCCCGAATCTAATGCTATAATATTTGCTATCAAGGGATCGTTCCATTGAAAACATTTTTTCATGTTTATTTTAAGTTTGAAATGCTTATACACATAAATCGATACCACCATATGAATCTGTAGTGTATTGTATTCACGCCAAATACCTTACGGAGATAACAGGGTACACCAAATATTGTACATCACGGTCCAGGAAGATTTGCGTTGCCTCCACGTTACTAATTCTTTAAATAAACACGCGACTTTTACAACGTCCTTGTATTATTTTACAGCGTCCATTCAATGTCATTACTATTAATGTCTAAATATATCATTTTTATTGTATATCTGATATGCTGATATTTTACTTGCAATTTTTTTTATGTTCAACCCAATAACTTGCCCTATAAAATAAATAAATAAATATTCATAGGACAAATTACACTTACTGATCCAACCTCAAAGTAAGCAAATTATTTGTATATATATATATATATATATATATATATATATATATATATATATATATATATATATATATATATATATATATATATATATATATATTGTAACAAACTCTCCCGAAGACCCTCTAAACTCACATTTTAAATATAACAAAATTGTCTGTTATATTTCGTTTATAAAGGAGTCAACAGAGTTATAATCATATTATCTGGCCAAATGATTAATCTAGTGTTAAATTGAGGACTCAATTTGTGTTATATAGTTTACCCATTCATTCTTTTCAAAGGTACACTTCATCTCTTATAAACAACTACACTTCATCTCTTATAAACAACCATACTTTATCAGAAAATGTATACTATAAATTGATTTAAAGGACTAAAATTTAATATATTGAAGATATTTGGCTTAAGAGAGGGAGTAATATATTATATAAATACATAAATACATAATAAAGATATTTGACTTTAAGGAAGGGAATAATATATTAAATATATACATAAAATACATAATAAAATATATAGCTTAAGAGAGCGATATGATGATATTAATAATTACATTGACTTCATCTAAAGGAAAGAAGTACGGTAGTATGGAATATATGGACAAAGTTGTCGTAATAGTTAGGTTGAGAGTTGTAAAGCACTTTAGTGCCGCAATTTTATTATTGTGGGATATGTATTATTGTGGGAGTGTCATATGTGTGAATACCATGCCGGCTGAAGGCCTTCCTAGCGTATTCCCCAGAAATATATTGAAACTAAAAGGAACTAAAGTCCTTAATCTCAAAGAGAAAATCAATATATTATGAAGAACCAAGTTAATGGCAGATAGGCATTACTATTTTGGGGTCACAAAATGATAGCCATATAGTTTAATGTCCAAACATGTGAATACATTGTTTGGAAGTTGATGAGTATAGGCATGACCAAGGTGCATCATTAATATTGAGCACAGCCAAAAGGCCAAATAATAAATATATTTCTCAAGTATACAATTAAGCATTGACTTGAAGTAAGTAAATGTTGATAAAAATATATATACTGTTGCTATTTTTGTAACAAACAGTTTAATAAAATAATAAATAAATATTGGCATGACCAAGGTGCATCATTAATATTGAGCACAGCCAAAAGGCCAAATAATAAATATGTTTCTCAAGTATACACTTAAGCATTGACTTGAAGTAAGTAAATGTTGATAAAATATATACTGTTGTTATTTTAGTAACAAACAGTAATAAAATAATAAATAAATATTGGCATGACCAAGGTGCTTCATTAATATTGAGCACAGCCAAAAGGCCAAATAATAAATATGTTTCTCAAGTATACATTTAAGCATTGACTTGAAGTAAGTAAATGTTGATAAAATATATACTGTTGTTATTTTGTAACAAACAGTAACAAAATAATAATTAAATATTGGCATGACCAAGGTGCTTCATTAATATTGAGCACAGCCAAAAGGCCAAATAATAAATATGTTTCTCAAGTATACATTTAAGCATTGACTTGAAGTAAGTAAATGTTGATAAAATATATACTGTTGTTATTTTGTAACAAACAGTAACAAAATAATAATTAAATATTGGCATGACAAAGGTGCATCATTTGTATTGAGCACAGTCAAAAGGCCAAATAAAAAATATGTTTCTCAAGTATACAGTTAAGCATGGACTTGAAGTAAGTAAATGTTGATAAAAATATATACTGTTGTTATTTTAGTAACAGCCAGTAATAATAAATATTGGCATGACAAAGGTGCATCATTTGTATTGAGCACAGTCAAAAGGCCAAATAATAAATATGTTTCTCAAGTATACAGTTAAGCATGGACTTGAAGTAAGTAAATGTTGATAAAAATATATACTGTTGTTATTTTAGTAACAAACAGTAACAAAATAATAAATAATATTGGCATGACAAAGGTGCATCATTTGTATTGAGCACAGTCAAAAAGCCAAATAATAAATATAATTCTCAAGTTTACAATTAAAGTTTGTGCAAGTTTGTTTTAACAATTACTTGACAAAACTAAGACAAGATAATGTGTTGTCTTCAATCACAATACCGAAACATTAATAGCCGGTACGCAATAAATAAACATATATAAAAGTAATCATTGCTCGCAATGAACTTCAAATAGTCCAAATCATAAAAATTTCATAAGTAAAATCAATTACGATAATCCTTATGACGAAAGTCAAATGAACTCAGGTTAATGTATAAAAATACATTAAAACAAGCAATTTAATATATCCAGCTCTGTGATGTAGCTCATACCTGGTTGAAGATTTGATTGGTTATGTAAATAGATCAACTTTGCTAGGCGATAGATAGTTGGTGTTTATCTGGGTTAACCCTCTGAATACACTGTTTGCGGTAGGGCTTATCCGAATACCACGCACTGGTAACGAGGAGATAACCATAACGACAACATTACATGTGTGTCTTTATATAGATATACACAATGCATGCGACATGCATACAACCCTGATGCCTTCGCAAAGCCGACACTACCTTGTGACGAAGGTATGGTCCAATCAAAAAGCCAAATAATTAAAATAAATTATTACTGAACGAGAAATTAACCTTTGTTCTAAAGATATTATAGTCAAATTTCCTCCTATAACCCTAATAATTTATAGTCACCACAAGCAATGAAATATTACTTATTAATCGAATTTGAAGTTATAGATGAAATTTAGTAAGATCTTTGAACTCTTTAATATTGTGATTGAATACTCAATACATCTTAGAATCCAAACAATTCGTCTTATACTCGTTTTCCAATGAAACTAAGTTATTTATATCTTCTCCAGACTATTAGAGTTCTATTACACTTATTTCAATTTCTATTTAATCAAATTTCAGAATTTAATAAGGTCTGAACTTTTAGAAATCAACGCGTATTAGATCTATTGTTGCTTTAAGTGAACAGTATTATGAAACATCTAGCCACCCGAATAATCATAAGTAAAGTTCATTTGTACAATCCTTATGACGTAGAGATTCAATCATGGAATCCAGGTTAATACATGAATATATACAGATAAACAATTTAGACAAATAACTCTAGTTCTGTAAAATAGTTCATGTCTGAGATGATTAGATATGAAAATGGATCAACTTTGCTTGGCGGTATAGTTGGGTGTATACCTGGGTTATCGCCCCAAACACCTTGGACTTACGACAGAGGGACATATTAACCGTGTGTCTGCACTGGTGAAGAGAAGATGACCATAATGACAACATTACATGTGTGTCCTTATATAGTTATACACAGCACAACTTGTTGCCTTCGTAAAGTCGATACTCCCCAGAGATGAAGATGACATGATCTATTTACCAAGGTAAAAGGTAAAAATATCTAATCCAAAATTAGTAATTAACCTTAATTTCAGATTTATTTAGTAAACTTCCTATCTTACTAAAAGATCTGTTATGCACTGTCACTATAAACAATAATATTTCAATTATCCAAAAGAATTAATTTGATGAAGAAGTTTAATATTATAATTCCTATCCTCCTAAATCCCTATATAAATAATATAAAATAAGAATAAAATAAATAAATAAATAATTAAATTAAGTAAATAATTTATACAAAATATGGTTAAATAAACATAATACGTTTAGACTAAAGTTCATTCATTCCTCTCTTGCACTCTAACTCCCTGAAGCTTTATTAAAGTCATTTAAGATTTTCGCTCCAAATTTAATTCAACAATTCAGTTTATATTAATTATTTCTTTGTTAGACACGAAGAGAGTAATTTGTATTAATTTGTGATTATCTCGTTTAATATTTGTACTCGGTTTTAAATTTGATTGTAAATAAAATAATGTTTTATGAAGATTTGATTTTAAGAGACTGGCCTATGCAATCAATTTACGTATTAGCTAATATTTAGTTTTATAATAGGATATAATAATTCGTATTAACATTTCATAATTTTAATAATTCATATTAAGGTAGGTTTTCGTGTGAATTTTGTGTAGATTTATGCCCCCACTTATTGGTTGTAATATATTATTCCTACAGTAACAGACCTTCTGCCTTCAATTCCTAAAAGATCCTATTTCCTCCTAATCCAATTTGAAGCATTAATTCAAGTAATCATTTTAACTAGAGAAAGTTTCTATAATAAATATTTCCTAAGCTTGAATCACCTAGTTTTAATTGAAAGTCAATAATAAACAAAGTATTCCTTAAATTCCTCAATATATTAAAGCATCAGTTCTTCCACCTAATATCTACACGCCCTATCCTATCACCTAATTGTTCCTTCATAAAAAATTATAACTGCCCAAAATTATAACAATGCAGAAATTAAAATCGTATTTGCCATACCTCCAACTCTGCAACAAACCTACAGTAACTCTGCATTCAGCTCCGACGACAGCTAAGAAGTCACCCCCACGCGGCCTCGAAGACTCCAAAGGAATCAGCTCTCGATCCCTAAAGTTTAAATAACAAGCAGGATCAACTGTACTATGGAAATTATTCTAAGAACTTCCTTAGCCGGGTCTCATCTATAAAGATATGTGGTAGCTATCACTAGTTAGTAGCTTTTAAAATACAAAAACGCACACAAAACTACGAAACGGATTTGAATGAAATTTTACACACAGATAGTTGATGACTTGGATTAGCACATAGGCCATTTATTATCCCGGGAAAATCTAGTGATCCAGCGGGATTCGCTTCTATAATGTTGCGGGTTGTACGTTGAAACTAGTTGATAATATTAATTCAGGTGCAGTAGTATTAGTATCTAATAACAATGGAATCCCTTCAAATGACGATGATGAAAAGTATAGTATAAAGTAGTTAAAGCACTTAAATCTATTCCTAATTAATAAGCTATTTAGCCAACATGCTTTTGAATTTAGTAATGCAAAGCCATTTCTTACTCCTATGAAAAATAAATAAACATAGCAATATTAGCCAATTGTAAGGTATAGATGCAATAATAAGTGTCTAGAGACAACGGGATTCCTCAAAATGCCGACGATAAAGGTATAATATAAAGTAATTAAGTCAATTATTTCTATTTCCTAGTTAAATAATAAACTGTCTTGCCAACATGTCCTGAAATTTGATAATATAAAACCTTTTCTTTACTTATATGAAAATTAACAAACATAGCAATCTTAGTCACTTGCAAGGTATAGGTATAATAATAATAGTGTCTAAAGGCAATGGGTTTCCTTTAAATACCGATGATGAAAATCTATATACATATAATTAAGTCCATAAATCCATTTCCTAATTAATTAATAAACTGTTATCCGTCAAGCACTGAAATTTGATAAAGTAAAGCCATTACTTAGTCTTGTATAGTTATACAAACTTAAATTGTGGTCTTGTATAGTTATACAAACTTAATTTAATTTAAATTGGAAAACTACATCACCTGTGTTGTTTAGAATTCCGATTTATCCTGCGTCTTGATTAGCAGCCCTGCTGCAAAACTGTAAGACAGCAATTGCTCCACAACCATTGTTCACATTTTTATGGAAAGAAAAGAACATTTAAATAACAGCATAATTTATGGTTTTATTTTCCTAAAATCAAAATAGACTTCCCTAATAATAATATCACACAATTTCTATAAAGCAAACAAGTCCACGTTTCTCCTATGTTATTAAACATCTTTCAACAGCTATTCCTTAAAATAAATAATTTCCTTTCTTCATACAACAAACATTCTTCACTCAGTCAAGGATCGATCCACCTTTACACAACATTTTGCACAATTTCATTCTTGTAAACCTAATCATATATTTATCGGTAATATGTTTATTAAAATTGTATAGTCAACATTCAAAAGATTTACCTTCTAGTAAAACTACATTCTACCAATACTGCTAGATTTAAATAAACCCAACGACTATCATATCAAATACGAAGTTGCATAAGTACATACGTAATCCCTGAATAAATCTCTATTCTACATACTCACGGTTTTTTGATCAATAAAATTTTTACCAATCCCTTTTCCTCCTATCTTTCAAAATCCCGTCATTCCCTTTTCATTTCAAAAATTTAAATCCTTGTTTTAATAATTTTTGTATCAAGCAAAGAATATTTCTTCTAACGTCAAAACTTTCAAATTTCCCACAGATTTTAATAATTATTGTATCAAACGAAGAATATCTTCGTCAAATCAATAACTTTCAAACTTTCACTACAACTTTCTTCTTCTTAATCTCTTAAATGAAAATTTCAACATTCATTTTATGCCTTCTGGAACGAAAAATCCTTTCCTCATCCGAGAAGCAAAAATCCCTTTTTCCTCATCTTCAGGTCTATTTATATCCTCCGTTTTTCTTTCCATCTTCTCACTTTTAATTTTTCAAATTTATTTTTTCTCTTATTTCTCAAATCCTGTCATTCTTTTCTCATATTCGTTCCCTTTTTCTAAGGTTTTATATGTTTATATGTTAGGTTCTATATATTAATGAGAATTAGTTTTTTTTATTTATTTTCATCTTTAATTCCATTGATATTATTTATTAAACATAATTCAGACATATTTTTAACAAAAAAAAAAATAGTATAGATTCTTATTATTTTCTTTTATTACACTAAACCTCTTAAGGGATAGATGAAGTCTGTTACAATATATATATATATATATATATATATATATATATATATATATATATATATATATATATATATATATATATATATATATATCCGTTATTGGCGTTCAATTGGATAAAATTCCATAGTATGAAACAATAAAAAAGCTCTCTTCTTATTGTGACGGGCAACTAAACTCTACATTGCGCGATCCGACACACACTTGTCCGGCTATTATTTTTCAACTGTTATCAAAAGCTGTGTAACGGTAACAATACTTCGTTCCTAAAACGAAGTATAAGTACAAAGGTAAAATTATATGATCCATAAAAATTTCAATTTGTTTAAAACGAACTGCAATATACACGACTCTATCCCTGCTTCGATAGGAAATATTCCCGAGTGACTTGTTACTGTACTCAGCTTCTCTTATGTATGTTTTATAATATGTTTAAACTATTAAGGGACCGTTTCATTTGAAACAATATTGAAAAATGTCTTCTTTGCTAGTACATAAAATTGATATTTTCCGTTAAAGAGCTCTTCCGACAGGAAAAGTAATGTTCAAAATAGATCTACTATCTAAATAGAAGTTTTAGTGATAAGTACAGTCGCTATAGTTGCGAATTGTTTCTGATATTTTTGTTATCTATACATACAAGTAAATAAATCTGGCGTGTCTGTTTTTAATATTAAAATAAATGCTTTTTACTAAATACAAAGTCGGTGGGCACAGCTAGTTTCTACTATATTAATTAGTCAGCCAAATATTTAAATCTAAAATCTGTTTCTAAAAGTCTCGTAGCCCTGAAGATGCCGTAAAAAGCGAAACAGGTTGGCGATATATGTAAATTGACTAAAAAGTATTTTGTGAAACAGTATAAGTGCATTCAAGTGTACATAATTACAAATGGAGTTTCACAATTAAAGTACTGTGATTTTTGCAAACTAGGTTTTGAACTCGTTTAGCTCAAAAATCTATGATCAGGCATAGTTTTTGCTTCTTTGAACTTAAAATACCTTAATTAAGCGGGAATTTTCAGCGGGTTTATAATTTTTTTTGATGTATTGCTATCCTTTATAACAAATATCTAGAAACGTAAATCCTTTATGTACCTTACATGTACGGTTATTGTTTTTAACTTATACGTTTTCTTATGTTTTATGAGCAAAATAACGAGTTATTGTATTATATTTCAAGAAAACCGACGATTATTTGACTACTTTTTAAAAATTATTTCAAAAACAAAAATCAGTAAAAATCTCGTACGCTTAATTTATTTTAAGTAAATAAGTTTTAAATGTTAAGTAATTCTTATTTTCAACATGTAATGTTTTATTTAAATAAATTGTTTTTACAAGCGATCTCTTGCCTTTTATAGAGCATCGTTTACTCTTTTTGTTTTTTTTTCAGATGATAGAAATAAGACAGAAAACAAGAGTAACTGTTTATTATTTAAACAATTACTCTTGTTTTCTGTCTTATTTCTAAAACAATAATGAGAGTACTGTTTGTCTGCTTAATAAATGAAGCCTAAGAATTAAGAAAAAATTTTTACGCTTAGTAAAAGTTAGTGCATCGTACAGCAAAATGACCGCATTACCTTAAAATTAGGCTACAAAACTATTCGATCTTGGTCTTCAGGGATGCAACCTTGTGACCAGTACGACAAATTTACCATAGCTATGCATTTTATTTCTTCTTACTAATATATAATAAGGCCGTAAGATAAAACATAACCGCTGCCTAGAAATATCAAAAGCAGTAAATATAACCTTGAATCTACGATATAAACCTTAAGTGGAATAATATAGGCTTTGTGAGTTACCATACCCGAAAAATACTAGAAATAAGTCGATGATTCACAATAAAATTTAAAAATCCTTACTTATAAATATTCACGTTTTCTCGGCCAATCACAGTGTTCTGTTTTTATAACTTTTATATAGCTTATATATTCTGAATCCGCGGAGCTTGCATAAATATTCATAAAAGGCGCCAGCTTTGTAATAACAAAAAGACAATATCATAAAGTCTTCAATGAGCAGTGTCCCTGTTTGCTTTGTTTCCGCCTTTAAGCAACAATCACTGAGTAGATTAAGCGTAAACTTTGGAAAACCTGCTCTAAAAAATTAAGGAGCGATAGTACAGCTGTTGTCAAGAAAAAAAAACATTTGATCTTACTTAGTTGTTTTTACTTAATTACATGTCTGTAGTTAAATACACAAATATGTAGTGAAATAAAAATATAGTAATAGCAGTATAGTAATACGAGTTTTCTAACAAAAACTTATGTTTATAATATACCTTTTTAATGTCATAATAAAGCAAACAAGCAGATGGCTTTCCGGATAAATTGAGATAACTATTGTCAATAGACACCAAATATGTTAATGGTACGTTGCAACTCGTATGGCGGTGTGTTCATGCGACATAGCGTAAATTTACTGGATAACTTATCTCGCAAACCTGAATTCAACAGTGACAAGCATTGACGTTATTAAGGCAGAAACCGGTAAGGCGGTGGTACCAAAGCCGGGCGAGACATTGCAGAACTTTACCATCTAGTCATTTAAAAATGGCTTTATAGTATATGAAGTTGAGGTTTTTTTCGTGTTAAAAGCTATTAGTTATATCAAAAGAATTGATCCAAAAAAGTACTAAAGTATTAAACATAAGCTTGCAAACAGTGACTTTACTTTTAGTAAGTACATTATCTATAAGTAATGGGTAATCAAGTTTTCCGCAGTTCATTTATCTGACAAGCACTTGAAAAAATGAATTATTTGCATTTATTGCATTTCCTCTAGTGCCTTGCGTCCTCCTTTGTTCGCTGCACTAAATATTTTAACAGAGTTTTTTTTATATTTGTTGAGCTAAAGAAATGGAATTTTAAGTGTTATATAATAACATTGATGTTAGTAATTTTACACGGAAATACCGAGATATATTTAAAAAATAAGTCCGGTCTCCTTTGAAGAAGAGACCGACTGACGTTCTGCCAGGCAGATCGTAAAAGGGGACCGATTGTCTATACTGTTTACTACCATCGTAACAACTGGGTGATAGACTTCCGCAATGTCTCGCCTGGGTATTGGTAGGTACCGTCTTGTCTATTCCTGCCCCAGTATGGTATAATGGTTGTCAATTTCTGTTCCAGTTTGGAGGGTAAGGTAGTAGGTAGGCTTATGTATGTGGCATTGCCTATACATAAGCCTACCTGCTACCTTACCCTCCAAACTGGAGGCATTGGCATATATATATATATATATATATATATATATATATATATATATATATATATATATATATATATATATATATATATATATATATATATATATATATATATATATATATATATATATTTATATCATACCTATCATATTTGACCGCCTCGTTGGTCAAGTGGTTAGCGACCCTGACTGCGCAATCCACGAGGCTCGGGTTCAATCCAGTTTTGGGTATTTATTAAATCTATTCCAGTATTTATATAATGTGTATTTCTATGTATTAGTATCGTTAACTAACCCATAACACAAGCACTTAATTTGCTTTTATGGGGTTGGATCAATCAGTGTAATTTGTCCCGTAAATATTCACTAGTTTTTGCCCGCGGCTTCGCTCGCGTTATATTCATTTTAGGGAAGTGGGGAGTTAGAAAGAAACACAAGTAGCCTATGTCACTCTCCATCTCTTCAACTATCTCCACTTAAAAAATACCGTCAATTCGTCGCTCCGTTTTGAAAGACGGACAAAGAAACACACACGTACCACGTACACTTTCCTATTTATAATATTAGTATGGACTTCTTCAAAGGGTTAGCAAAGTATCGACTATTGTGCTGATCAACAGATAACTAGTTTTTCAAGGTATGAAGATGGATAGATTTTCACGATATGATATCAGCATTTCACTTCATCCTAATGAGAAGACTATGCTACGCAATCAAGTTACGAATCAACAAACAATAATAAAATTTAGATATTCATCCTACAAACACATATATGAAAGAAACGGTCCCATATATATTTTATTTCGAGCGTAAATGGTTTTAGTACGGCAAACCCGATGAAATTCCCACATGGGTAACTGAAAAGCCCATTTGTATTCTGCATTCAAGTCGTTAATTTCTTAATTACAGTTTCAAAATAAAAGCTCTGTTTTTATGCAGTACCGGAGTCCTTTTCACTACAGACTCATACAGACAGTTATTTTTTAACGAAAATATCGCTGTAGGCTATTACCTTAGCGTACTTTTAAATATTAGGTAAAATTCTTGAGTGTGAAGATACAGCAGGAAATTTACATTAAGGATTCAAACTTTTTAAACAGATTGTAGCTATCATATAGGCAACGCGGTGACTGCCGTCTCAATATCTGATCTTTGCACAGCACCAAAACTATATTCCCGGACTATGCTATGCCTACTCTTTGACAAATGCAACATAAACTCTTACTGACTAGTTAATAGACAGTAGAAAGATGAATTCAGCAAGTACCTACTAATATTGGACTACATCAATATTCGAATTCTTAAAATGCACAAATATTAAATACTAGCTGTTGCCCGCGACTTCGTTCGCGCGGACTTCGTTTAGTCCGCATAGCTTCTCCCCCGTAGGTGATAGCGTGATAATATGTAGCCTATATGTTGACCCGACTTGTTAGTAATATTTACGCAAAATTTAAAGTAAATCCATGCAGTACTTTTTGAGTTTACCCCGGATATGCATTGACTTTCCTACGATTTTATTATATGTATAGATTTTAACTTATTAAAGCACGAGCTAGCCCCCCAACTTCACCTGCGAGTAAATTAACAAGTCATCAACATAGTTTTTCACACAAATTTTCGTCCCCTATTTTAGCTGTTTGGGGGTGGATATTTGAAAAAAAAACAGCTCATGTTTGACCTTTAGGTTTTTAACATTTAATCAAAATTGGTCAAGCAGTGAAAGCGTTATAAACATACAGACAGATAAACTTTTGCGATTATAATATTAAGAATGAATTCCGTCACTAAACACAAAACAATCCAAAAAAACACGCAATATTTTTGTGGATTTATAGTCCAATACTATATAAATATATTAAATCCATTACGCTGTATTTACAATGATTTAAGGATGAAAATAGCATTAGCTCATATGCGTAATGACTTATTTCTTCGGTGTATTCGATCAAGTAATTTGTTTCATGATTTTACTATATATATAACATATAATATAACAGATTAACTAAAACAATATTTATAAGTACTTTTATATAAGGTCCTTCCAAAATAAAAAATGATCATATTTTAACACATCGTTCAAAATGTGTAACTAAGGAGAACACCCAAAACAATAATGTAGTTCAAAGGAGTAAATCATTTTGATTTTTACAAATAAAATAATTTTGTCTCATAACGTTCTCCATTTTTCTGAAGAAGATAATGCAAAGTGCAAACGTAAAAGTTATTAGTAAGATAACTTCGCGCCATATCTGTGGTGTGATAATTTCATTCAACGTTTCGTTCAAATTTCATGGGTGTAAGACCTTGAACCTTGGTAGATGAGAGCGACCGGAAGACGGTCAAGATCTTTTACGCCGCATTAAGTTTATTAGTATATACCTTAACGTAACGTTTATTATTTGTTTTATATAGTCAATATCTTATTTCAGTGATTGAAAACAAACACGTCTTAAAATTTTGAAAATAAATATCAACATAATACATGTATTTGTAACTGAAAACTCCAGAAAAGTAATTCGCTACAAATTTGCGTAATAATAACAAGAACATTTAAAATCCAATTCCCGTCACCCTCGTCAAAAACGAGTAATATTATGGCAGGTACTCTCAGCATAAGCCGCAGTTGTTATATACTCGTTGGATGCGATAGAGAAAACTGCAAGGCGACGGATCGCTAGATTTTACAAATATCTATTTTACAATTCTCTCGCCCATAATATTCCCTATTAATATGCATTAGTAAATAATAACAATGTATGGCCTGTAGTGAATTGTACAAAGTAGTTTTGTCAGCTGATACGCGCGCACGTTATTTATATGACGTAAGCTACGCACTAGCTCTGACGCACTCCCCTAGATATAGCGCGAGGTTATTTACCTCACTACTCACAACATAAGAACGTTAAAAGTAGATTATTTTATGCAGAAATGCGTAAAGCATTATGAGACAAAATGATTTTATTACTGAACATCAAAACATTGCAATCCCTTGAATGACATTCTTTTTTGGCTTGATATCTTTAATTAGACGAACTAAAGGCTGTGTTGAAATATTATCACCTATTTCTGAAGGTCCTTATTAATGTACAAGACCATATGATATATCTGATTTCTCCATACGCTTACCACATATTGCAATATAAATTAAAATAAGGCAAAAAGAATAAGTTTACGTTGTGACTTCTACCAACCTATGAATTGTTACGAGTAAGAGTCTGCCAATCGAACACTCTGTACCATATTTACTCTTGAGCTTTTAAGCTAAGCCAGTGTTGTCGACCGGGAAGGTTAATGAAAGAAAAAATACGAGGTACAAATTTACATAACATTTTCTTGCCTTTATTGAAATTAGTCTCTGCTGTAGGGATTTGTTTAAATCAATCAAATAAATTTAAATATTAACTGCTTATTTATAAAATTGAGAATTGAGGTAGAAGCTATAAATTTTATTTTAAACTATTTGCGTCTCGCAAAGCGCTTTATGAATCAAGATTCTATTAACTTCCATGAGAACAATGTTTTTTTTGTATTATAAAACAGCAAACAAGCAGATTGTTCTCCTGGTGGAAAAAAATACCATCGCCTATGGACACCAAAGATGTTAATAGTGCGTTGCTAGCCTTATGGCGGGATCTTTATCCCACATTACCGCTTACTTTACCCTTTAAACCGCAACACGATAGTGACAAACACTGACGCTATTGTGACAGGAAAAAGTAAAGTGGTGGTACCATACGCGGGCGAGACAATGCAGAATTCTACCACTTAGTTGCCACGATGTTAGTGACTCGCATAGCCAATCGTTTGCCTTTTAAAAACTGTCTGGCAAATATGTCTATTCTTCAAAGGGGACCTGGACCAACACGGGGAAAAATTGATTTGAACCTGCCCAGTCACAAATATTTATATAAATGTGGCAATATTTTGCCATACGAAACGAAGTAACGCACCACTATTTTTATATTTTTGTGTTATTATAGACCGTGGTCCCACAAACAAACATTTTTTGATTAATCTTTTCTATCTTCAAAAAATCTCGAATCGGATAACTAATAAAGTTATGGGGTTTTGAAAATTTTGATTCGGCAAAGGAAAAATATTTATTAATAACAATAATTATTTTTCGACTTTAATCGCTTGATCGCAAAAGTTTCATCGTGTTTTTCATAATACCTTTTAACTTTTGTCCGACACATTCGATGGTTTTTCTGATGAGTTTTTTAAATTGATATGAATCAATTTAAAAACAATCTAACTTTCTCACAAAAGCTTGTTTGTTAATTATTATTGTAATTCAAGGGTAACTTTGTCCTACACGTAAAGTGGAAATATTTCTTAGGCCGACACTCTAAACTTTTATTTTTATCTATCTTTATTAGTTACCCAATTCAACATTTTTCGAAGTTAGAAAAGTTGGTTGTCTCGTCAAAAAAAAAATATTTTTTTTAGGTAGCTCCCTTACATTTAAAGTGGGAATGTTAATTTTTTTCTCACGTATCCTATTATATGGTGTATCGTTGCACAGGTTTTTAAAATATATTGTAAGTTTCTGAAAACAAGTTTCGATTAAGGGTCTCGTTTATATAATATTATGCTATTAAATGCTAATTTGTTAGAGCCTAGTGACCCCCCTCTGCAGGCCTGCAGGATAAACGGTTGGTTTTGAGGGACCAGGTGAAAAAAGAATCATAGCAGTAGTAAAAATGTAAACATAATGAAGTTAAAAGGAAAACTTTCACGGCTTAGTAGGCCTTATTTTTTTTGAGCAATCGTCGACCAACGTATAAAATGTACATAGAGAAGTTTTTATAGGTGGTGAACCTGTGGTGAGGATATATATTTTTCATTGACGTTAAATAGGTTAATAATGTTCATAGTATGAAACTATAAATGCCCTCTTCTTAGTCCGCATTATTGTGATGGGCAACTTCAAAACCCTATTATATATATATTCGTGTGGTGCGATACGCACTTTACCAATTTATCTTACCTCTTGATGTCACAGCTGTGCAGTCAGTACCACATCAACAACTTGACATCAAAAGTGACACAGCTTTTACCCAAACATAGCAGATGGAGTTTTAAGTTTCTCAAAAGTATGTGTATATGTACATTTCTCTGACAAGCTATGGAATCTTAACGGCTCGATGGTTTTAAGCTTGAAATTTCATTAGATTGAGATAATTTAATAATGAGTCTTATACTCGTTCCATAACTATATATTTAAGTTACATAGGTTATATTATAATTTTTTCGTTACGATTCGCAGTCGAGTTTTATGTTTTTATAATAAACCCTTATACAAAATAAACGTTGAAAAATAATAATATGGTGCATTATGGTGTCGCATAACTCTTTATTACAAAATTGAATTGACTAGAAAGTTCGAAGATTTTTTTTCTGAAAATGAGCAAGCTATCGAGGAAAATTTAGGTAATCGACGAATTCGAAGAGCACTTGAGCAACTGGTTGACTGAGCGAAGAAAATAACAGGCGGCCGATAAGGCTGCAGTAATATTCAGGATCTGGCCACGCGTAGCAGAGGAAAGTGACCCATTTATAAGAGTGCGGGGGGAAGAACTTTCTGTCATTTTCGTTTGAAATGTGACAGAATATGGTTTGATATTCCGGTCTGTTGTGAACCAATGGTTTTCTGTTGACTGACCTATCCCGCATTCAGCAACATTGCTAAAAAATGTTAAGCCTTCGTTTTAACCAAAGAGTATTTTATCTACTCATGTGGTTTTAACCAATAACTAGTACCGGCGATAATAAGTGTGCTTCAAAGATGATACACCATCATTGCCTTGATTAGGCCTTGAATATTTTTATCAGGCATAAGCTCGAATCTGGAGTCTCATAATTAGGCCAACCATTAGTTATATAAATCATATTTTTTCTACTAAATGAAAAGAAACAATTAAAATAAAAAGCAAACTGTTTCAAAGATTCTCTTTCGTTAGTCATAACAATCTACACTAGTCCATACTTATTATTATAAATGCGAAAGTCTGTTTATTTAGTACGCTTCCATGTTTAAACCGCTGAACCAATTTTGAAAAATTCGCCAAGGATATTATTGAAGTCTCAGGATCTAATAGTGACGATTTTTTTTTCAAAAATCAACCTCTAAGGCACTAATTTGAAAATAAAAGTTTTTATGAAAGAATATGTCGATAATATGTTACTTTATCTCCAGGCGAAGTTGTGTGGATCAGCTAGTATATTTTTTAAAGCAGATGGATACATCGCAGAAAGAAATACTAGTATAGATCGTAACACTATGGAGTATTTATTTCGATGACGAGTTATTTCTACGTATTTCCAATGTTTACCTACGATAATCAAATTAAGAGTCCAGATATATTCAACTCCATCATCATTATCCATCGGTAATAAAAAATAGTAAAAAGGAATAATACGTCAAGAATATAATCCTCAGGGTTTATTGAAATATTCACTACGATCAACTAACTTCACAAGTTTGGTTTGCCCGCGGTCGATGTATGATGAATTGGCTCTCTTTACAAACTGCTTACCTACTTGATAATGATTTATTGGTTGCCATTGTTAGTTTAAAATACAAACAAAACTTATCCTTCGAATGTTATGATGAAAGGGAGAATAATATTTTATTAATCTTGTTGGACATTAAACCTGTAACTATAGATAATATGATTCTGATGAGAGTATTGTTTTGTTAAGCACGAATTTATAGAGTAATGCGAACTAAAACAGCATTTTTGTGGGCTTAGTCAATGTACAAAAAACATAACTTGCTTTTTACCAATATTTTATTCTTTAGTTTTATTCGGATTGATTCATTGAAACTTTAATACATTTGTCGACGTAGAATCGACACAAAAATGGTCAGGTAGGTATGCTTTATGTTAGCGACACATGATGCCTTTTGTTGTATGAACTCGGAGGATGCGACACTTTGTGAATGATATCATTGACATATGTTTGAGATAAAACATTTTTGATCTATATATGTCGATTTCGCGTTGGTAAATATGGTGAATTTCTTATGGTTAGTTGGGTAAAATGTTATGCATACATGTAAAGGTTAGGTTTTTTATAATAAAGGATAGCAAACAAACGTGCAGTTTTCCTTATGGAAAGAAATAACTATAGTCTATATGTTAAAAGGTGCCTTAGTATCGCTGTGTGGTGCTATCCATGTGTTGGGATGGTAATGCCACATGCACAAAATTACCGGCCTTTCTTACTTTCCGAAACGGAAAATGACAGTTATATATTCGATATAAGTTCGATACAACACATGATAAACACTAAAAATAATATCAGATTTTAAATCACTTGCGTTTAACAAAGGAAGTACTTTAAAAATAATATAAGATTCAAACAAAATAAAAATTATGCAGGTAAATAAATTGTCAATTAAATTAAGTAATTAATATATTATATAAGAACTATTAAGAAAGTAAAAATAATTTGTAACTAAAAAATTAAATTGTGATTGACTTTTTAATAGTTTTAGAAAAAATTATGAACCAAATAATTGAATGATTTAAAAAAAGATATATGTGTTGAATAATTTTCAAATTAAATTAAAATACAATTGACTGGTTACGTCATATTATAAAATTGTCTTCCTTATTATTAATTTATTTATTCAGTGAAATTAAAAATTACTAATTTCTTGTAAAAAAGCAAAACTGTTTTAAACTTAGTAATGTAGATTGTCTTTTCATATATAGAATTAATTATTAGTAATGATTTATTCTATATCTTTTGCATGTCATGTGATCAAATGTGTGAAATTATACCATCATTAAAATGATATCATAATTGTTTTGAGTTTATAAATGTCAACCCTTCAATCATTATAAATTGCACACAAATGGCATTCCGCATTAGTTACGATACGTTTCAATAAGTTCCGTCTACGTTATTTAGTTTGTTTATTGGCCTCCGATAAAGGTTACAAACATAATATTAGGTGTATCATAGGCCTGTTCCTTAACTTTATTATAACATATCTATTATATCGTACGTAAAACTGAGTATGCGGCATTGTAACCGTCAATATTTTTCGTGTCTATAGACGAGGATTATCCACATATCTCAGAAGAGCCATCTCATTGTTTGCTATCTTATCTATCTATATCTATATACATATAATGAAATCGTAGGAAAGTCATGTATGTCCGGGGTAAACTCAAAAAGTACCACATGGATTTTCTTAAAATTTTGCATGAATATTACTAACAGGTCGGGTCAACATATAGGCTACATGTTATCACGCTATCGGGGGAGGAGCTGTGCGGAGTAAACGAAGTCCACCCGAACGAAGTAGCGAGCAACAGCTAGTAATCTATATATTAATACGTGAAGCAAAAACTTTGTACCTTTAAGATAATTGCCCGAACGGTGGAGTATCGAATTTTGCAGTTATAGTTTCCATTGTGAAGGACTGCAGAGACCTAATGTTGTTAAATAATATGCGTTATAAATATTCAAATATTAAATTAATAAAAAATTAACATTACACACACTTTATTCATATGACATACACAATAATATTATACATGTATACTATTTTCTTTTGCGGCTAAAATCTATTCTTAAACTTAACAGAAATTTTGTTATTTAGTCTATGATCGAATTGAGACCACAGGGCGATCGCTAGTATATAGTATATATATAAGTCAATGAAATGTCGTTGCTTTTGATTTTTTACACGCGGCTAAAAATAAGACAGCAATTAAATTTCAAAAATGAAGAAAGTCTTATTAATATCTGAATCAATTTTTAAAGAAATTTACTAATATTTCGAATCTGATCCTTTGACGTCGAGGTGTTTTTTTAAAGGTAGTATTTGATAGTGGAAATCAAATTAAGGAATATCGTAAGAAATTACGACCACATAATACGTATACGTATTCCTTTCATTTTTAAATGTGTTTCACAGTATTAATTCCATAGATATTTGGTAAAGAACTAAATCAAGGTTCCAGAAAGATCGTTCTATTTTTTCTTAAGTCTCATTACCAGTTAGTCATCTATATTTCTATATTAATATTATAAATGCGAAAGTTTGAATGTTTGGATGGATATTTGGATGGATGTTTGGATGGATGTTTGTTACTCAATCACGCGAAAACTACTGAACGGATTTGAATGAAATTTGGCACACAGGTAGATGATGACCTGGAATAGCACATAGACTATTTTATCCCGGAAAAATTAGGTGATCCCACGGAATTATCCAAAAACTTTTATTATGCAGCGGGCTGCACGCTGCAGCTAGTATAGATCTAAACCAAAAGTCCCTACCGATCCCACTATACATATAACATTACTTTATTGCAAGATAATCCAGGTTTTGCTTATTTTACTTGTAATATGTAGAGTTTGACTGCCCTTTAACTATAATTAGGTAATTCTGTTATTATTTTCAAAAACGGTTGAGTTTTGTTAAGTTTTAACAAACAACTACAAATAAGTCATAAAACGAGTACACAATTTGTAAGGAGTTTTTTCTAATGAGGCACAAGTGCTAGTAAGTGTCGGTCTTTTTAAACATGGCATCGACGTTATCCTTTACAGGACGACCAGAGCGCGCTTAATCTTTGACTTCAACTTTTTCGGACTGAAAACGCTTGAACCAACTTTGTGCTACTACCTATTACTGACACAATATCGCATTTCCTCTTTTTTATAACAAAACCTCAATATGCAACAAACAATTTTTAGACTCATCGCGGAAAAAGCTTTCACTGTTATTTTTTTTAAATATCAATTATTTAATAGTATTAAAGTCAATCAGATACAAACAAGACTGAAGAGATTTTACTGCTTCTTTTTAATTATAAAATAAGAAAAATAACTTTTTGTCCGATCTAATAAAACTTTTATTAGATCGGGCAAAAAGTTTATTTTTACAAACACACTTTAAAAGACGTCGTGACGCCACTTTAACAAATTGGACAACGTTTACAGCCGATAGATTTAGGACACTACGTCTTATCCGATCATAATGATCCCACCATAGCATACACTTCACAAATTACGCACACGCATACACACATTAGCATCATTAACAGCGGAGACATGACCCCTTGTTCTAGCCCGCCAATACTTGACGCTTTGGCCAAATGTTCATAATGAGTCAAAATCGCCACCCATCGTCAAAATACTGCGAGGTGCGTCTCATTGATGACATCCAAAATTAAATGTGCTGAATACTTAGCGCGCCCAAAAAGTACGGTTCCTCAGTAACGAAATATATACCGTATTATTTTATAATGAAATAGATAATTAACACCTATCATTACCATGTACCCTATTTTGTGCAAATAAATTTTATTTTTATTATTATTTTAAAGCGTTCAGATTTCTCTTCGTGTATCGCGAGGAAAACAACGTGAAGATATTCTCCATTGTGATGCGATGGGAAAACTCGTTTGGGTGTTATCACTCCATTTCCGATTATCATCTATATATTAATACGTGAGTAAAATACATAAATATATAAATACCCTTTTACAATAATTACGCGAAAGGTGAGGTATGAACAACTAAAATTTACTATAATTTTTAAATAAAAAGCATTAGAAATACATTAAATTAATAAATATAAACATTACACGCACTGAATTCATGTGACATACATGATATTATATACACATGTGTACCTACTATTTCCTTTATAGCCAAATCCTCTTGTCAAACTTAAGAGATTTTATTGTTTAGTGTACGGTCAAACGGAATTTAAAGAATTATGGTCGAATTTCGACCAGAATTCATTTGCTAGAATTTCATATAGAAGCAAACAAGCATATCACTTGCAGCAATAGCGCATTGCCTTCTGTAAGTTAGGTATGCAATGCTGGGACCTATACGTATCAGCTAAATAATACCGAAAATAATTAATTTCGGTAGAGATAAATATCTAGGTGAGAAAATGGTGCCAATGTAGGGAAAACTTTGCGGAATTATCGTCTGTTTCAAAAATATAGACCGACTGCCGTTCTGCCAGGCAGGTCGTAAAAGGCGACCGATTGGCTATGTGAGTCACTACCATCGTGGCTACTAGGTGGTAGAGTTCTGCATTGTCTCGCCCGGGTCTGGTACCACCGCCTTGCCTATTCCTGCCGCATTTGCGTCAGTGCTTACCACTGTCGTGTTCCGGTTTGGAGGGCAAGGTAGCCGGTAAACTTATGCATGTGGCATTAGACCTCGCCACAAGATAGCAACGCACCATTAACACCTTTGGTGTCGATAGGCGATGGTTGACTCTTTCCATCAGGAGACCCATCTGCTTGTTTGCTATCTTATGATATAAAAAAATATATAAAAATAAAAGCTATAATTTATTTATAAAGAAAAAATAATTCACTACATACATACTTAACTATCATTAGTATTATTAATTATATAGGATGGTTAAAAAAAACTGCATAATTCTGTAGCAATTAGATTAAAAAAATATGAGAACCATTAAGCTAAATGAAAATGCCTGAAGTGATGACATTAGTTTAATCAAATGAACGTTAGTTTCATTTGATCAAATCGATGCCATGTTTATTAAATTTAGAACGAATGCTATTCTGTAATATTTCACTTATTTGAGAAAAATAATATTGTTTTCACTTTCTATCTTTAACTGTCAAATCTATACAAAAACTGTCAGAATTATGCAAAGGCACCGTGACTTGCTAAGTAAAATGGTGGCATATGGCATATAATATAATATAAGATATGTTTAAAAAACAAGCTGAGTCATGTCAATAAATACAACACCCACGCACATACTTTAAAATAAGCTGATCCCTGTGCATATCAAGACGTAGTAAACTCACACATGTATCAAAATATAGTGGTGTCTCCTTGACATTTTATAACAGTGTCCACATCTTTATTTTCTTTTATACCCCTGTGTTGGTCTGGGCTCGTGGATACTATGTGGTAGAGTTCTGCATTGTCTCGCCCGGGTCTGGTATCACAGTTATATCAATTACTTTCGCGTCAGCGGCAATGCTCTCACTGTCGTGTTCCGGTTTGGAGGGTAAGGTAGCCAGTAAACTTATGCATGTGCATTGCTATCTTGTGGCGAGGTCTTATGCCACATGCATAAGTTTGTCTTTTATTCCGGAATGTCTGAATTACTGCCGGCCTTATGAGCCGTCACAGCTTCACCGGTCGCGGGGGCAAGCAGAGTGCTCAGCCAGAATTTATAGGTGTAGGGCTGTACGCCCTCCACCTTAGGACTCCGTCTCCTGGTCTCTCGCAGGGGTGTCTCCTCGAACCGAACCTCGGTTTAAGGTGGGGTCGTGATTTGCGATAAGAGGGTTAGTGGCATTGTTTTGTCCGTCGGCTGATCCTTGCCCTTGGGCTTAGTTTGCCGATAGGCGAAACAAGGGTCCTCGTCGCCTCCGGTGGCGGTGGTATCGCGTATATAGGTGTGTAATATTTTCGTATGTACCGTTGACTAGAGTTTTCGGGTTATCGGGATCGGTGAGAACGTGGCAGGGCCTACGTAATTTTGGATCGGGATTAGGATCTGGGATGTAGTTTGCAGCGGCTACCACCAGTGGGTTTATGTGCGAAATGGTACGATCGAAGTATCTTTTAGAGATTTCTTTGAAATTCTTTGCTAAGCGCGGCAAAAAGATCTTTACGGGGATCTTTACTTTTTATCTTTATTGCGCATTTACCACAGTGGGCCCGTGGCAATACACATGCATTTGTTTTGTACTACTTGCAACGGATGTAGGTCCGTACGAAGGAGATGGGCAAACGCTACGCAAGCGATGATAGAATGAGTCTTACGCACATCTTGCATATTGTCACGTTGTCTCAGTGACAATTTACTGCGTTTTTTGATAAGATTTTATAACCAACCTACAACGAATTTAGCCTTAGCTTTCACTCTTTGTGCGTGCGGTTTAAATTACATTTTACTATCCAACGTTACCTCGAGGTACTTGACTTTTTTCTCACAGGATGACGTTTCCGAACAGGATAATGTTGCCTAGCTTCCGCAGACCGCGCCTTTGCTGTCACGGTTGTTGATGACCGCGGCGAATTTACATGACTGCGGTTTTGCTTGGGTTTATTTCGATACGCCATTTCCTGAACCAATCACCAAGAGGGCTGGTTGCAGCCTGCAACCGTTTGGTGATTGTAACCTCGGAAAAATTGGACGTATAGAGGGCGGTGTCGTCGGCGAACAACGCGAGCTTGACGTGCGGCTCGCGTGGTACGTCGCACGTGTAGAGGGAGAATAATAGGGGTGACAGTATAGAGCCCTTCAGGACACCTGCTGTAATCGGCCTATGGGTGGAAGTTTAAATCTATTTTTTTGCTGGATTAAAATAAAAGACGTGATATTATTAGGTCACGCGAACTAACAGCTAGGATTTAGCAAGTTATAAATTAACTAATAATAAGTTTTTTGGTATTTTCATATTTTAAATTAAATTTTTGTAATTTATAGTTTTTGTAAATAAATTGCATAATTTCAATATTCATTCCCTTACAAAGCAAAAAAAGCCGAATATCAGTCGGGGCCTAGGGTGGCATCAAGCGAAAATCTGCCACTAGGTGTCTGGATAAATCCAGTTTCATCCACAAAACCGTATGTCTGGTTCAGCGTGAAGAAGCAACAAACATAAACATACAGACGACACACATAAACTTTCCTATCTTAATATGTATAAATTACATGTCACGTTGTTTATCCGCTATGGATTTCTAAACCACAGAATCGAATTCAATTAGATTTTGGAGATATCTATTGTTTGTATGGCACCTCCACCAAAATTTGTATGCAAAAAGAAAGTTTACCGTGTCTGCTAGTTTGTTACATTTATACGATAACAACAATTTCTAACCGCCTAATTCTTAAATATCAAACTATTAAAAATCGTAAAAAAACAAATCGCTCCTACGCTTCTAAACAAAATGATAAATGTCTAAGCGAGCGTCAAAGGTAGTTATCGATATAGACCGCCAAGTTGAAACTGGTTTAGGTCCGGTGGGAAATTTGCAATCTTGGCCTTCCGTTAACAAAGTTTTGAACTAAAATCCTATTGTGCTTTGTGTCGTGGGAAACCAAGAACACTTTATTAGTCTAAAGCTTGAATCTTTCAATAATGTCTATTTAATGCATAGTCAAGATTAAAACTTTAAATAAGAAGAAATTATTTATTTAAATTCGTTTAAACATTAAAAAATACATTACGTATGATTACTACCACTACTATGAAATTTAAGTCGACTAATAAATAGACCATGGTCTCGCAAACAAACTTTTTCTTGATTAATAATAAGCTGATTTTTTGTGAACAGCTTCGTTTTGACTAGACAACCGTATTTTCTATCTTCGAAAAATGTCAAATCAGGTAACTAGGTAATAAAGTTATGGGGATTTGAAAGTTTTGATTCAGTTAAGGATAAATATTTATTAATAACGATAATAATGTTTCGAATATTATTGGTTGAATATATTATGAAAAATACGATGAAGCTTTTTCATATCAACAACACATTCGAGGAATTTTCTGATGAGTCCTCCACTCTAAAGTTTCGGAATTTTGAGATTTTTAAATTGATATTAATCAGTTTAAAAACAACCCAATTTTATCACAACAGCTTGTTGTTATTGTAATTCAACGTTAACTTAACTACACGTAAAGTGGAAACTTTCTTAGTCCGACCCTAAACTTTTCTTTTTTATCCATCTTTATAAGTTACCCGATTTGAGATTTTTCGAAGATAGAAAAGATGGTTGTCTCGTCTAAACGAAGCTGTTCACAAAAATGCAGCTTGTTATTTATCAGGATGACCTCATAACTGTGGATGTTGATGACGTCACACAAGGACAAGGAAGGGGAAAAGAAAGATCTTTCCAGCCATTCAAGGTGTACTCTTTCTATCGGGAGACCTATCTGCTTGTTTGCTATCTTATGACATAAAAAAAAGAAATGTGTAAATTACCATATTGTTTTTATCTTAAAACGGGACATTCGTTTGATGTGATCAATGAGCAATGATGTCTAGGATGTATCTATCCAACTTGGGAAAAAATACGATTTGTCAATTAAAAAGTATCATTAATTAAAAAAAAACAACAACACGATTTTTTTTAATTAATAAGTGTCATTAATTGAAAAAAAGTCATGATTTGTTTCAATTAAAAATTATCATCACGCCCGGTTTCCTTGTGGGGCAGGCATAGTAAACCGAACGTTTATAGACTTTTCAATTCACCACGATTCACTGGTTTGTCGGTCAGCAAAAAGAGTGGAGATCACATCGCTACATTTTACCAACTTGATAATGATTATCGACTATTTCTAGCGATAACTGGGACTCACCTACGACTGTCTACGACTACGATTGTGTGTGTAAACTGTAATGTGCTCATTCGAAGCACGGGAGTGGACCCACGCTACTCACCTACGACACAGAATACTTAGAGACTAACAGAAGTCAATGTTACATACAAGTAATATTCGAGCCTAGCACACATAGATACCTCTCACGGACGCAATATCTCGGACTGGTGCGGAACAAACCGGAAATTATGTACCGAACCATTCCGAGATATCGCGTCCGTGAGAGGTGTCTGTGTGTGCGTTGCGCGAATATCACATGTACGTAGATTGACTACTGTTAGTCTCCAGTATACTGTGCCGACTCCTCCAGTATACAGTATACGACTTCGACCAGCTATTGATATTTTCAATTTTTGAGCCTGGGGACCGAAGTCCATTTAAGAAACGTTGAAACTTGTATATAGTGTGTACAAGATAAACAATTGTGATATCGCGATTCAGAATTTTTAATTTGAATAGCATTTTTTTCCATTTTTTATTATTTTTTCTGGTAGCGTTTGTAGAATGCTTGAACCGCTACCGTACTCTCTCCCAAGACCAAAGGTCGATCTGGTTGTGCCAGTAAAGCGTACGTGCCTTGAGTGCTCGAGTCTGCGATGCATCGAGACGAGCAGAATATGCACGGTCCTCGATGAGTAGGAACGTGTGCGCTTCGCTGTTGTTCGCAAGAGTCGGAACGAACGGGACAGAGTTGCTGCATGGAGATCCAGTGAACGTGGGCAGTTCGAAGTGGAATCTGGAAAGCGTATAGGCGTAGCTTGTGAAGCTGGCTGATGCTGCTGGAAGCAGAAGGGGGTATCAGGAGTTGCTGATGGTCAGAAGATTGAAGCGTGCTGTTTTGTGGAGGGTCACCACTGTGGCGTGTTGATGGCTGTTAGTGGTGAAGATCACGTCGAGATGACGTCATCGTCATGACGGAAGGACGTGGTCAGTGGAAGGAAGAAAGATCACGTCGGGGTCACTACTGTGGTGCCGCTGGTCCGTACCGCTGAAAGGTCATAGTGATGGAACCAGCGTACAAACTTCTTGTCAGGATGACGTCATAACTGTGGAGGTTGATGACGTCACACAAGGACAAGGAAGGGAAAAAGGAAAATCTTCCCAATGGATACGGAAGTCCATTTGAGAAGCGTTGAAACTTGTATATAGTGTGTACAAGATAAATAATTGTGATATCGCGACTCAGGCTTTTTAATTTAAATTTCATTTTTATCCATTTTTTATTATTTTTTCTGGTAGCGTTTGTAGATTGCTTGAACCGCTACATGTTTGTGGGACCACGGTCTAAAAGTTTTTCTAGTGGCAAATGGTCACCTATAAGTATAGATCGCTCTTTAGGCAATAAGACTACATTTGTATTTCGCGTGCTGTATGTGTTTATTTACGTATACGTCATATTTTGTTGTGCATTAGGCATTATCTATACATATAATGAAATCGTAGGAAAGTCAAAACTGTACATTGAATATTTTTTTAAAAGAATACTTGGGGCGTGATCTCCAATCGATATCGAAGCCAAAAATATAGTTTTTAGAATTTTTGTCTGTTTGTTTGTTTGTCTGTATGTATGTCCGGAGTAAACTCAAAAAGTACTGCACGGATTTACTTAAAATTTTGCATGAATATTACTGACAGGTCGGGTCAACATAAAAGCTACATATTATCACGCTACCACCTACGGAGGAGGAGCTGTGTGGAGTAAACGAAATCCACGCGGACGAAGTCGCAGGCAACAGCTAGTATATTTATATAAAAAGCAAAAGTGACTGTCCGAGGTATCAACGCATAGACCAAACCCTTAGTACTAGAAACTTGAAATTTCACACACGTATTTCTCTTATGATGTAGGCATCCACTAAGGAAGGATTTTTAAAAATTCAACCCAAAAGGGGGTGAAATAGGGGATAAAAGTTTGTATGAAACTTTTTATTCCCTCGACATATGTGCCTGAAATTTCGTATGAATTGAGTACAAAAAAATAATGAATTACGTGTTTAAGCGTTTTTCAAAATTCGAACCCTAAGGGGGTAAAATAAAGGAAGTAGCTTATAAAAGTTAAATTAGTTCTAAGCCGCGGGTAACAGCTAGTCTTTCATATTTTAATAATCAGTCATTATGAGAATATCCTTTTGTGTATTCCTAACGGATGTTAGGGGTTCACATAATCAGTATTTTAAAGGCAGTAAAATTGCAATAATTGACTTCCCATTTCCTATATATTTGAATCCCTGCATGAAATCTTCAATTAACTAAATTGGGCCTACACGGAAGGTAGCTTCCAATAAAAAAAATCGGTTTATAAGTAACCGAGTTCTGAGGTAATAAGCACAAAAAATAAAGTAGAAATAATAACCTTCTCCTTTTGGGAAGTCAGTTGAAAAGGATATGGGGTATGTTTTATCTAGAAAATGTAGGTACTGTTTCCAAAAAATATAAAACTAATTTTAACGTGAACAAAACCACAGTCAAATGTATTGTTATAAAAGTTAATAGTATAATAGTAAAGATGAATGTTTACATGTTTGGCTATTTGCATATTTCGGTTTTATGTTTGTTGTTAATATTTTCCTGCCTTCGTTTTAAGTGCTAAAACGTAATAAACTACAAATTTGCTATTTAATATCTAAAGGAGTTGGAATATAAAGTAATTCAGAACTATCACAATTTTAATTTATGTTGTAAACAAAAACAGTACAAATATTATCACGTCGGTCCTTTTATGGAGTAGATAAAATATATTTACGTCAATAACCGCACTCTTTCTCAATTATTCACCAGTTTGCTTATTAGCTGAATGGGTGGTAGTCCCAACTCACACATAGGTACATTTTACAGACCCGTAAGACTATTGATTGTTTTTGGCAATACCTGGGACCAACAGCTTCATCCACAGTGTAAGTTATTCATCACTTCGAGTCATCACATCACTTCGAAAAAATTCGAGTTGTTAAGATTTCTCTTTAAAAAATACCTCTAAGAGAAACAATCGCCTATAGACACCAAAAGCATTAATGGTGTGTTGTTATCCGTGTGGATAGTATTTCCACATGCATAAGACTTGCGACTACTTTAGCCTCCAAAGCGGAACACGACTATAACAAGCGTTGACTCTATTATGACAGAAATAAATAAGACTAAGCGGAACTCTACCACCTAACAGTCACGCCGGTTTTGACACGTCTTTCCACTCGTTCACGTTTTTCGAACACTGCCTGGCACAAAGGCAGATATCTATTCTTCAAAAGGGGCCCAGACCAACGCGAGAAAATCTAAATCTAATTCTACGTAACAAAATAACAGACAAAACCTAGTAGACAGTGTAATAAGATATATTATGGTATTTATTTACATACTTCAACTTCAAATAACATTTAAGATAAACTATTGAGTGAAGAAAAGTCTGAAAATACTAATTTGTAAAACTTTCTCTACAAAATTATTAGAGAGAAAAGTTGTTACCACTTAACATCAGGTGGTTCTGACTACACGTCTGAAAAGTTGTCAGACGTGTCAAGTGGCTGCTGTCTCCAATAGGGTTGAGTATTAGGTATAATAACGGCGAATACTTTCTTTTTGCACTCAGCTTGTAGAAAAAATATTTTTCTAGACTGAGTTCTTTATGAAAAAACTAAATAGCAGAAGACAATTTAATGTAAAAAGACAAACATCAGATACAGATAGCAAAAACGTTATAGCGCGTTGCCTTTTGTAAAACGGCCATATACCTATCTTATTGTCCACACTGGAATACAACACTGACAAACATTGACGCTATTGAGGGAAAGCGATAGCACCAAGCCCTGGCGGGATGTTGCAGAATTTTATGGCAGTAATGCGGTTGGCTAATCGTATGTCTGTTACAAATTATCTGGTAGAAAGGCAGATGATCTTTTCTTAAAAAATTAAAATTTACAACTTATATTTAAACAATTACATGTTGTAAGTACATAACTTGATGATGATGATGTATGCCTGTTACAAATTTTCTGGCAGAAAGGCAGATAATCTTATCTTAAAAAATTAAAATTTACAACTTATATTTAAACAATTACATGTTGTAAGTACGTAACTTGATGATACCCATTATAACCATGGTAAAGTATGTATAATTTGTCCAGCGATTTTATTTTTACCCATATATTAAGTAAATTAAAAAAGATTGGGACAAGATTAATTCGTCTATTGATTTTATTTTCTTTCCTTATTTATATTATGTTATTTTAATTTTCTGGTGGTACTAATTTCGGTTAATACTGAGAGAAAAGTTTTCAGTCTTTCTGAAAAATATAAGTATCCTGAAACTGGATAGATATTTATCCGTTTTGTAGAAAGGTTGTCATCTATTATTTCATGGAAATTATTGCCGTTTAATATTTTATTTATCTAATTAAAGGTATGCATATACTCTACTTCTAGATATAACACAAGTGTCAATAGGAAAGTCTAGGTTCTCAATTTGACTACAACATGACTAATGTGGGTAAACATATTAATGACACATTTCCATCACTTAAGCAATTCACATTAGACAGGCCAAAGCGAATTGAGCAGTGCATATGTTCTGCAAGTCTCACAATGCGGTGAATTTCATGATTATTCAACCTATCCAAAGCAGCTTATACGTCTCTACTAAATTTCCTTAGCCATCAGTGACCGAATTTCGCTCCAACTGCTTTGAATTGTCCGTAATGCATGCGAGTATTGTATTCATGCAATAACGGACGTGCGAGAGCAGTCAGAAACGTTAGACGTGGATATATTGACAATGTTGAATTTAATACACAATTCCATTATCAACGAGTATTTTAAATAACACTTTTAGTAATTTAGTATCTATTCCGCTATGGACGCATTATTGATCAAGCAGTTGCCGAACCTATTTAGGAGTACATTCTTAACTGAAAGCGTTTTGTTTCGATTCTTGACAGGAACAAATATTTTTGTAGTGAACATTAATATTTTATTTCTGGGATTCTGGGTTTGGGTGTTTGATTAACACCTTTGACTTATGCCCATATCACAAGCAAACAATTTTAATACTTTATGTATTTTTTTATATTTATTTAATGTTATAGTCATGTAAGTTTTGACTGTGTTTAATAAAGCTTTATTATTATTATTATACATATTATAACGTTTTTGGTTCGTATTGTCACATTCACAGAGAAGTGTAAGGTAATTATTTCATAGGGTCCTTTCCATGAAGGTTTAAGTTTATTATTTGATTTAATATTTAGTAGGTCATAATCTCGTATTTTATATTCAGGTATTTTAATTTTAGAATCATAAGTGATTTTTGATAGTACGTTGATAAGATTTCTCTATAGCTAATGATTGAATTTTGATGAGTTTAAGTTTTAAAGTTTGCACATAATTATCGTAATTACTCTCGTTTTCGCTATCGTTTATAGAAAAAGTAAAGTAGGTTTTTGTCCAAACACTAATTCATGTGGCGTAAATTTACTGCTAGAGTGTACGGACGCTAGTATTGTAACGAAATTGCCAAAGGAAAATATTTATTCCAATTATTTTGTTCATCAAATATATATTGTTTGAGGTAGTCTTTAAAAGTGGAATGACTCTTTTCTAACGCACCATATTTAGTTTGGGGATGATAGGCCGAGGAATTGAGTTTTTGATTTAAAATAATTTTGCTAATTGTTTTAGTATATCTGACACAAATTTTAAACCTTGATCTGTCAAGATTGATTCAGGTATTCCAAAATAAGAGATAAAACTAATGAATTTTACTGCTATAGTACTAGCTTCATAAAGAGCAATATTTAAAATTGGATTTCTTAAAAGTAATGAAGTCATGGCCCTCTTATGTGACCGATATTTGTCGACAACATGGAAGTATTTTGTTTAAATAAAGGGTTCTCTGTTTAAGCAATGTAACCAGAATAATTTTTTGGGGTGAATATATAACACTTTGTTCGCCTATGCCTTGAGAGGACTAACTGGATGACTGAACTGACTGACTAGCGAGATGGGATAGCTAGTGATTAAACCCCCCCCCCCCATTACTCCCTCCCCCTCCCGAAGCCACTATATCAGTCGTTCTATTCTGTTTAAAAAAAAATGGTGACATTAACTATGAAATATGGCCTACCCTTATCAGTGCTTCTCATATTATGTTCTAGTTTAGAGGGTCAGGAAGACGTTATGGCAACATTATAGCCGTATATAATATACGACTATAGGCGATAATTATCTCTTTTAATTAGGCTGTCAGCTTGTTTACTATTATAAAATAAATAGATGACATTTAAGTAAATAAATAACATGAAACTTATCAAGCAATAGAATTAATTCATTTCGATATCTTCTAAGTAATGAACGGACTCCCAAGCAGAATAAATAGAACCCATTTTCCCATTATCAGACTATCTGAAAAATAAATAAAAGAAATACAGATACAAATCTAATGGTAAGTAGCCAAAAAAACCAAAAGGGTATTCCATATTAATTAACGTCGGTCGTGAAGGCGACGAAGACAAATGTTAGTACCCCTCGTAATATATTTTTCCGAGCCCTTGCTGGGATAAAACAAATGATAATCGGGAAAGAATGAAGTCAACATTAATGAGTTTCAATTAATAAAATACGTCTATGGCTGTGCGTTGATAAAGCAATAAATCATAATATAAGTAGTAGCCGTGGATTTATTAAAAGCAAAGTAAGATTTTAACCGACTTAAAAAGAGAGGTTCTCAGTTTGTGAAAATCTTATGTTTTTTCTACAGTTCTGCATTGTATCGCCCGATTCTGGTATCACCGCCTTACCTATTCTTGCCGCAATGGCGTCAGTGTTTGCCACTGTCACGTTCCGGCTTGGAGGGTAAGGTAGCAGGTAAACTTATGCACGTTGCATAAAGATTCCACCACAAGGATAGCACTGGACCATTAACAACTTTTGTGTCTATAGGAGATGGGTATCTTTTTCTGGGTATCTGCTTGTTTGTTATCTTATGACATAAAAAAATACAAAATCAAAAAATATTTTGAAAAATCTAAAAGTGCACGCCACAAAATTAAATTTTCATAATTATCTTTATATGAGGGATTTGAATTAAATTAAAAGGTTTTCTTTATGGCAATCAATAAATATATGGATTAAATTTATTGATTGCCATAAAGAAAACCTTAAAATCAAATATACTAATAAAATAATTCTAGATAGCAGCATATTAATGAACATTGAACAACAAGAAAACAGAAACAAGTACGTACTTTTTAATCTATACTAATATTATAAATACGAAAGTTTAGATGTTGGGATGGATGTATAGATATTTGTTACTCAACCACACCAAAACTACTAAACAGATTTCGATGATACATAGCACGGAGGTAGATGGTGACCTGGAATAGCACATAGGCTACAATTTATCCCGAAGAACTGAAAATTTAACTAAGCGAAAACTTTTATAATGCAGCGGGCTGCAAGCTACAGCTCATAATATATTATTATAATTAAACAACACGGAATTACAAGCCATTTGCAATAGTAAACTGCGCACTCTAATCTTGAAGTGACTACAAGAAAAATTTTCTCGGTATGTCAAACAGGCTTGAAAATATTTTTTACACTAGTATTTTAAAAATATCAAATAGATAAGGAAGTTACTGATCCTAGGATCCGTTTTGAGGTCCTAGGAACTCATAACTTTTGAACGGCTTGACCGATCGAAACGCGGTTGGCGTCATTCGATTGGATTCCACTCACCCCAGGCTTTCTCAAAATTTAAAAAATCCTCAAAAATTTTTTGGCAAAACAATATTTTTTAATATAACTTCCAGATGAATGTGCCAATCGAGCACAAAATCTGATCAGCTCAGTTTCTCAAAAAATTGCATCCAATGCATAAATTGCATCAAAATCGGTTTACTGGTTCGGGAGTATAAAAAACTTGAAAAAACGTGTTTTTTTTTCGACATAGTTTCGAGATTTTTTAATCAATCATTTTTCGACCTTCAACAATATTTTAGTACTTAAAAAACTATATCAAATGCAGTTTCAAAAATCAAAATCGAATCAAGCTTACAAAAGTTAGAGTCTTTTAAATATTCGTATTTTGATGTTTTTAGTAAACTTATATATACATATTTTGACTTATAAATCTTATCAGCTTTTCTTGTTAAAAAACTACGTCAAATACTGTTAATAATATCAATGACGAAAATTTAAAAGAATAATAACATTGTTTCGAAATTTTTAAACTTATCGATATGTAGCTAAAACAATACTTTAGATCTCCAAAACTTAGTTGACTGCCACTTAGTTTGTAAAATATACAGCTTTTCAAAAATCAATATACCTACTGTCATTTTTAACTAGATAGATGTTTGAACTGAAAAATCTATGCTTATAGTTTTTACTCCTTTTGAGTTTAAAATACCTCATTTTAGCCGGAAGTTTCAGATATGGCCTGCAGTATCAACCGTTTACAAATTATTTTTCTTGACAATAGGTGTATTCATATTATTCCAAAAGTACGATATAAACTAAATAGAGATATTCTTACATCAGAAAGATGCTTGATTACGATTAAGCGAGAGTAAAGCACTACCTAACGCTTCGCGTTGAGACATGAAATATATTAATATATTTATTTTAAGAAGCAAAACAATAACTGAAAAAAAAAACATCAAATCGTTCGATTAGCGTTTACTCTATTAGAGATAGCACGTCTCTAACCTAGATATACAAGCACCAATGTTCGTCAGGAATCGAGTTCAAACACATCTATTACGTAGTTTGGGTTGCTACTTGCTAACCATTCAATCTACGGTGCAGCTATCATTTTAATATAGAGTATATTTTAACATTTAACTAATACATACAATGCATTTGTAGAAAACTAAAGAATTCCTACACAATAAATTGTATGTTTGAGTACTTATAACTTTTAAATCGTAAGGTGGCGTATCATAATTGCGTCACATCATGTGTACTGAAATCCTTTCATCCTTTTAAATCCAATACCAATATAAACGAGCATAAGGTTCTATCTTGATCATTTCCAGCACAAACTTCAACTGGAGATATTTAAACCCTATTTTAGACCCTCATTATTCTGTGTAATAAAAATACTTACAATTACAAAATAAACCAATCTGTCTTAATTATTTGGCAGTTTCTATCAGTAAGATTCATTTGTGGCATTATTTTGGCTTCATTTTGCAGCCGATCGTTACCACAATATTATGATGGGTACCTTATATTACACCAAATTCAGGTGTTCTACAATTTATTAATAGAAGTTCTGCCCCACACCTTGGCTCCATTATTAAATTAGTTCCAAAATTCTGTAACATTTTATCGTCACCGAATTTACATAAATATAAGAAACTTCTACAAATATTTTGAATATTTTTTCAAAATTTATTAATGGAAGTAAATTGCGTTATTACATTTTCCATAACTTGACTATATTTCCGACTAATTTACATAAAAAAAATTCATGTTATCTATAGATATAATCTTTTGACGTATCCAAAGTGGGCAACTCCACTAAGTGGTCTCCAACCGACACAATGACACTATATGAATAATAATTTTCTATAATGCTAGAGCTGCACTTGAATCTATCGTCCTGGAGTTATACGCGCGCTAAGGCGCATGCAGTCCGGAATATATGCGAAAATAATCGACAATATTCGGTCGCATCTGCATTTATTGTATCATTGCATGAAGGTTTGTGACTATAGACATATTTTAAAATATCTTAAACATAATATATGTCAAGCATCTAATAGTAACGGAAAAAAGTAAAGGCGAATAAATACCCGAGCAGCAACTAGTTAAAAATACGATTTACTCCCATCTCCAAGTAATTGACCTATAAATGCATCCATTTAGAACTTGCACAATCCCCTTTATGACCAGTATATCCCTGGATAGGTGGAGGGTACTTAGCATGGCAAAGCGACTATTTAAAGTACGTGGTTATCCAAAGCGAGAGCTTTCGATTTCAAAAAGGGGAGATAGCATATGGAAGTGTGGAATTTTTTTTCTCAATTCTTATTTAATTTGCTTTATATTATCATCAATTAACTTTAAACTGGAAACGACAAGCTGATTGTTTTAATATTATATAAATTTATAAATGCAAAGGAATATAAGTATAACTAAAAGTAATTTTATATAAAATTATTAACAATAAAGTTTAATTTCTTGCTAACGACAAAAAAATGGATTGTTTCAGCAATATTATTGTACAATACATTTTGAAAACAAAATTTTTAAATTAATTTAACCACACTAAATGTCGTTTAAAAAATAATAAATAGTTTGGTGTAAGCGCACTTAAGTGAATATTTTAAATATTTCATTTCTGAGCACGAAACTAAGATACATTATAACCTCAGAAACCACTTGCAGAGCTTTCGCATTTCTTACAAGTAAGGATAACAGTGAAGTTTTAGACACAAAACCTCATACTTTTGGGCGAAATGATAACGAAATTACAATATGGGGATATACGTCCAAATATTTCGAGTAACATACACACTACACAGTGCGTGCAGATATGAAACTTGGTTGGGCGCGCTACCGTGCGCCATATATGTATATACCTACCAATATTATAAAGAGGAAACATTTATATATTTGTAACGACTTAACTTTAAAATCACTAAACCAATCTTAAAAATTAATTTACCATTTTAAAGCTACACTACCCGGAGTAATATTGGCTACTTTTTATCATCCGCCAGAGCAAAAGAAATTAATTTTCTTTGGTCACGCGGACAAAATCACAGGTAGCTACTAGTTTACTATATTATACAGAGCGCCAGATTGGATGCCGTATCCACTTAATTTATACAATGTCATGGTTTTCAGATCATACACAATTTTTTTACATAATATTTTTACGATTTCATGAATTTTACACACATTTGTAGTCTGATTACTAAACGTTACCATTTCTTTGTAATTCATTCTCTAACAAACTAGTACTACTCCGAATCAAACAATTAGATTGTAAATCATTCCGATAGTAAATGAGATTGTAAATGTCCGGATCTAGAACTACGCCGCCGCAGACAATGTTATCGTAAAACATAACGTATCATAAACGATGTCGCTAAACTTTAGGTTAATAATAATAAGATATCACCTAGACTTATACATAATTGGGATACATTTATCTTCAAAGTACATGATACAAGCATACTTCGTTGTTATTTTGTTACGTAACATCGCGAGTTAAGCACTTGATCATGCAAGTTAGGCGAAGTATTTATATTAGTATCATAAATTTATAAGAAGTGGAGCATACCAACACGCGCTCCCGTTTCTTCGAAGAGAATAATTAATGAGTCGATGAAATATTTTGAATATCTAACACCCTATATTTGACGATCCAGAAAAGTTAGTTGTACTTGTTTTTGCCACTTTTCAAATATGCTAAGGATTTGAGTTATAATGAACAACAACTTATTAAGTGTGAAACTTTTCCTCGAAGAAATTTATTTCTTGTTTCATTAATTACTGACTCCCTTATTGGTGTTCTTTATAGCCTGTTTGGCTCAGAGCTTAAGTTTCCAGGTTTTTTATATCATAAGATAGAATCATTCATCATCCACCACCATCGCCTATGGACACCAAATAGTGGCGAGATAATAATGCCACATGCATAAGTCTACCGTTTACCTTGCCCTCCAATTCAGAACATGAAAATGGCAAACATCAGACACTATTGCGGCAGAATTATGTGTGGCGGTGGGACCAAATATTCAGGCGAGACATTGCGTAACACTAACATATACACATAACACATAATAGTAGTGACACGCAAAGTACGTCTTTACTGAACTGCCTGACAAAATATCAGATGGTCTATTCTTCGAAGAGTGGCCCGGGTCAACACGGTTTTCATTCCCATATAAACAATTATTGTGTTTTTTTTCTGTTTTCAATCGTATAATTAGGTAGTTCGAAGTATAAGTAGTGGTATGATAATATCCTTGTGTATATTGTACACTCTTTGTCGTTCGCACTTGGTGAAACTCCATTTTCATACAATATTTTATATCAAAACCACTTGTACTGTTTCACAATAATTAATTATTATACATATTATTCAACGTTGGTTCCAGGCTCCTTTGAAGAATAGACCAACTGCCGTTTTGCCAGGCAGGTCGTAAAAGGCGACCGATTGGCTATGCGAGTCACTACCATCGTGGCTACTAGGTGGTAGAGTTCTGCATTGTCTCGCCCGGGTCTGGTACCACCGCCTTACCCATTCCTGCCGCAATAGCGTCAGTGCTATTGCGGCAGGAATAGGTAAGGCGGTGGTACCAGACCCGGGTGAGACAATGCAGAACTCTACCTAGCTACCTAGTAGCTAAGATGGTAGTGACTCGTATAGCCAACCGCTCGCCTTTTGCGACCTGCCTGGCGGAACGGCAGTGGGACTATTCTTCAAAGGAGCCTGGGACCAACACGGAGAAATATATTTTTTATTTATTTGTCTACATATTTATTTCTTATTTAATAACCTAAAATTATAATCTTCAGAACATAGATCACTTAATTTAAGAGCACCTTTACCTAAAATGTATTTATTATAAGATCTCCTCTACGTAAAAGTTTGTGTACACTTATATACAATCCCAGGGTTTTATCCACAAAGTTCCCGTTGACGTGGATTTCCAGCATAAAAGCTATAATATACAAATTTCTTCCAAATGGGTTCAGAGGTGTAAGCGTGAAAAAGAAACAGACAGTGTTACTTTCCCATTAAGAATATTAATATGGATTATCAGCTATATTTATTTTTTGTTAATTTTGATGTGAAATAAAGAGTATTCATTCATTAATTAATTCATTACTTTAACCGTGATATAAGACACCAAACATTTGGACTAATGTTTGAAACATATAGTGATATACCTATATTGATCTTTTGATTTTTTTGTTATTACTGGCGCCATTCTTAACACGGGTGTTTAGTTCAACCTACGTCCGTCTCCGTATGTATTAATTTGCTTTTTGGTCCAAATACTGAACGGCGGGCAAGTTTGTAGAGACAACCCCGATATTGCTCCGACCGCTGTGCGCACTAGATTGCTCCTGCAGCAGGTGTGTGAATAGCCGCTCGTATTTGCACGTCCAGTTCATTCTATCTATTGCGCGAAGGTACTGTTTGGGACATATAGATTTCGTTTTTTTATATCATAAAATAGCAAACAAACAGATGACTCACCTAGTGGAAAGAGGAAAACCTTCGCCTATAGTCACCGAAGAAGTTAATCGTGTGTTGCTATCCGAATGGCGGAATAGTAGTACCTGATCTGACTACGTTACCTTCCAATTCGGAATATAACAATGACGAGCACTGACAATGTTGCGGCACGAATAGTTAAGGCGGTGGTATCAAAAACCGGGCAAGGCGTATCCGTATCGTAAAAACGTATCCTATGTCACTCAAGAATAATATGGCTTTCTGCTGGTGTAAGAGGTTTCAAAGTTAGCCTAGTAGGCTAGAGATATATTACGACATACAAACTTACAAACTTTACCTCTTTATATAGCTTATGAAACATAATATATTTTTTTTTTTATATCATAAGATAGCAAACAGGCAGATGGGTCTCCTGATAGAAAGAGTCAACCATCGCCTATAGACACCAAAGATGTTAATGGTGCGTTGCTATCTTGTGGCGAGGTCTAATACCACATGCATAAGTTTACCGGCTACCTTACCCCTCCAAACCGGAACACGACAGCGACAAGCACTGACGCTATTGCGGCAGGAATAGGTAAGGCGGTGGTACCAGACCCGGGCGAGACAATGCAGAACTCTACCACCTAGTAGCCACGATGGTAGTGACTCGACAGCCATTCAGTCGCCTTTTACGACCTGCCTGGCAGAACGGCAGTTGGCCTATTCTACAAAGGAGGCCGGGACCAACACGGCGGATTTGTGAAACACAAGGTTTTAAATATATAAAATATATATAATAATACAATATTGCGATCTGCGAAATATAAATCACAAAATTGTCCCACGATAATAGCATTAAGTTTTTCAATAATTTCAGAAAAAATTAGCATTAAACTAAGTTGACTGTCAATAGCAATCAGGCTAGACAATAAGCGTCTATTTACCTAATTTAAAGCAATTGAGAGTCAAGACTGTCGTTGTCGGCCCGGTCTGACCTATTTAATTTGATGTCGCCTAGTACCGTCTGCTTTCACTGATTAACTATGTTTCTAATTTCTATCAACTTTACTTTTGTAAAATGAATTAATCATGTTTGCTACAAATTGTTAATATTTATTCATTTAATTTTTCAAGACACCTTTTATTTTAGATGATTTTTTAAATTTGGATACGACAAACAAACGGTTGTTGGCCGAACCGGTGAATCTTGGTGAACTGGAAAGTCTATAGACGTTCCGTTTACTCTGCCTACCTTACAAGGGAACTGGGTGTGATGATACAAAAACTATAATAATATCACCCATTAATTAGTTTCCACTTTCCATTATTCATTCTATGATTAATTTGAAAACGATCGTATTGTATTTTTACTACCGCTGACACTAATGGAATGGAATAAAAATGAATGGGCCGGCATTAGGTTTTGCCAATTATATGGGTAATATTCCGTATAATTGCTCCGTATAGCATTGATAGTATATTAATCCAGAATATTCCTTATAATAAGCGTAAAGTAGTGTTGCTCTAATACTCTCGTCTTGCCACAGTCAAGCAACTTTTTTAAAATACAACACAACTTCGAGATTTTTCAACCAATCAATGTATGAATATTTACATCGTTTAAGAACTTGATAAACTGCGTCAAATACCGTTTCGAAAATCAAAATCGGATCAAGTTTTCAAAAGTTACAGCATGTTAAATATCTAAATTATATTGTTCACAATAAACTCACTTCATATTTTTAATATAACTTTAGGGTAATATATCGATTGATTTAAAAACCTGATAAACTTCCTTAAAAGCTGCCTCAAACCCTGTGACATGGATTAAATCGGTCCATTTATTTGCGATTTATCAATGACGAAAATTAAAAAAAAATTAAGATTACTTCGACACTTTTCAACTTTTCGATTATGTAGCTAAAACAAAATTTGCGTTGTTCACAAATATTGTGTTGAAAGTCATTCAAAAGATCAAAATTGATCATAGTTTCAAAAAAAGACAGCTTTCCAAAATCAGTTTTAACAAAGTAGATGTTTGAATTGAAAAAATCGATACTTCTAGTTTTTATTTAACATGCCTACCTCAATTTAGCGGGAAATTTCACAGATAACCTGCATGGCAACGCTGCAGGATCAATCAGTTTACAGATTTTTTTATAAAGCATTTTAGCTCAGTCATTGGGTAGTTTACCTGAAATTAAGTTTTCCGGGAGTTTGGAAAATTAGATATTTTATGGGTATTAGTATGCTCTTTTCAAATTTCAACTTTTCCACCTCGTATCTCCGCTACTCACACCGCTATATTGAAAAAATGGCACCAAATAACAGTTTTTTGGGAATATCTCCTTACCTGTCGGTAACATTTTACGAAAAAACATTTATGTACCAAATAAACTAGAAAAAAATTTCCTACAATTTATGTATTTACAATTTTTTCATAAAATTAATACTTTTTGGCGAACGCAAAGTATATTAATTCAATATACGTTTTGAAAAAAACTCATTTCCACACCACCTGGAGGTAGAGTAAGCAGCGCGTTTTTTTTTTCGTGGTTTCTCTTGTAGGCCTAATCCACATGTGATATATTTATTTATTTAGAAATGTAGCGCAATCTCGCTCGCTTTGCTGTTCCTGATGGACCAGGTGTTACGACTTTGTCCTGAGCACCGATCGAGACATCGTTGACCAAAATTTTGTCCGCATCATCTGCGATGTGACTATCAGATTTATCACACGCATCTTCGTTTTCGGTTTCATCGAAAGCTTTTTGAAAAACAGTCGCCATTTCTTCCTCATTATCGTAATTATGTGATAAAATTTGCGGATTATTACAAGTTTATTAAAATTTGTGCAAATAACGGAGCATTTTAATCCAGTAGTAACAGTAGAATATTTTAGAAAAATTTACCAAAAACACGTGGTGGTGCAGATGAATACTTTGTAACGCTCGTACGTCAAAAACTATTGATTATACGAAGAAATTATAAATGCATAAATTGTAGGTAATTTTATCTAGTTTAATTTAGTTGATAAAGGTTTTTTTTTTTTCGTAAAATACGTCGGAAAGAAGATATTACAAAAAAGACTGTTATTAGGCGCCATTTTTTCAATATGGCAGTGTGAGCGGTGGAGATACGAGGTGGAAAAGTTTAAATTCAAAAGAAAAGTATACCGAAACCCATAAAATAAACAATTTTTCAAACTCCCGGAAAACTTTCCAGGTAACCCCCTTTTTATTGACCAAAAAAACTGTTCAGATGTTGTTAGATATTGTAGTATATTATATTATATATCTGTAATATCATTGAATTATTACAAGAACATTGTGAGCTTTGTGATCAGCAAATGTATTTAATAGTCATGAGAATACCTCTTGATATATGATTGGTTAGTCTATTCATCTTAGATCATAACGTCCTAGGTTCAATTCCCGAGTCAAACTTGAGTAACTCTTCTCTTAAAAGGATATTATTTTGTAAGTTGGAACTAAAAGTATCGAAATAAATTTTCGTTTCATAATTTATTACATGTAACTGGCTTTTGTCGCCGCATGGTTTCCGGTTTACTGAATCGTGTTGATCTATTTATCTCCAAACTTCAATCGTATTAGTGCCATCAAAAGAAAATTTCGCTATCTTGTTTTATGGTATTTATAGTAATTTCTGAAATAATAATAATTTATTTCTTAGGATCACAATTGAAAGAAAAATATAATTTATAATTATATTACAGATAAAAATGTTCCACAGACACACACACACACACACACACATACACACAAATAAAAATGCAGATACGATTACAGGTTGAATAAAGATGTTCTCATTAATAAAAATAAAAATATTATGACGCTCATTTCCCCTGCAAGGTAAGTTTAGTGAGCCGAGCGTCCATAGATGTTCAAGTTCACAATCATTAACCAATTTGTGGTTGATATATGGTGATCCTGATCACCAGATTTTACTATTTTGAAACGACTTTTGCTTGTTTTTTACGATAACCCGGACTGGCACCATTACTTGGTAATCTGAGGCTGAACTAGTGCTGATTTCTTTCTTCTAAAATATTTTAACAACATTTTTTGCCCGTTCAACTGAGCGTACCTGGAAACTCAGGATCGTAGTCGAAAAATACTGCTAGACCACAAGGTTATTTTTTTATATATGTTATCTTATATTTTAGACAAAAAACTTTTTTGCTTTTCACGTGACCCGATAAATGATGATGATCTGACTATTGGATGTAGGGTTCTTAAATAAGCAAGGAAATCAGTTGGTGCAGTTTTATTCTTTACAGTTATGTTCGCAGTTTAGGGTAAAGCTTACTTGCCTGAGATTTAGAGGTCCTGGGTTCGATCTGCGGATCGGGCAAAAGAGTTTTTGCAGTTTTTTCCAAAGCTTTTCTCGAAAACCTAAAATCTGCCCCGAATGAGCACGTAAAGCCGTCGGTCGCGATTATCACTAGAAATAGTTGATAGTCGTTATTAGATCGGTAAAAATGGACACCACTTATCTCGTCAACTGACAAACCGGTGTGTCGCAGTGTACTGGAAAATCTATAGACGTTCGTTTTATTTTGTAAAATAACCGAGTATCATAAATAACGTTACTTTTTATTTCGTATTTACTGTTTTTACTATGTCTGAAATAAAGATACATTTTTTTTATATATTATAAGATAGCAAACAAGCAGATGGGTCTTCTGATGGAAAGAGTCAACCATCGCCTATAGACACCAAAGATGTTAATGGTGCGTTGCTATCTTGTGGCGAGATCTGATGCCACATATAACAGAAAAAAAAATCACATAGCATACCTATAACTTGATGATTATAAGTTTTTGAAAATCAAAAATTATTAACCAAAAAACAATCTAACGATTTAATCCTAAATAACGTAACCATAATTGCGGAACATAAAGCACACAAAAAGCAATTCTTGATTTTGTTCTTATAATACTTAATATATTTCATTTTATAAAACCATAAATCGTCTTTTACGTATCATATCTAATAAAAAAGGAAAGTAGTTTATGAAGTCTTTGAAGCGAAAGTGAATGATCCGAAAAGTTTTGCAAACATATTGAACGAGGCGGGACTCATTGGCGTTTGTTTGAAACTCGGTAACGAGTTCAGTGGTTCCCTGATTGATGAATGTTCGAGATCATCACAGCCCGAGCACGTTTTGATAACATCACGCATTAATTTCGCTATCAGCCCTTCAGCAATTCGAACGTGTTTTTTCACATATTAATGGCATGATATTTGAAGAGATAAATATTTTCTCATATTAATGTCATGAATTTTGAAGTGATAAATATTTTTTCAAAACTCTTGATTGGGTCGTTTGTTCTGTAATAAAAAAGGTAATCCAATTTTGTTTCGGAATTTTATGCAGTTAGCTAAAAGCAAAGAAATGAAAATTTACAATCGTGAAAAAATTACCCCGTGTTTATATGGGATCCCTTTGAAGTTCACACCACTCGTGGTTCTACTAGGCAGTCCATAAAAGGCAAACCATTGGTCTACTAAGTAGTAGTATTCTGTAATGTCTCGCCCGGATTTTGTTACTACCGTCTTACCTATTCCTGCCGCAATGGCGTCAGTACTTGTCACAATCGTGTTACAGTTTAGAAAGTAGCCGGTAAACTCATGCATGTGGCGTTACTATCCTGCTTCACGAATAGCAATATACCATTAACATCTTCGGTGTCTATAGGCGAGTCTGTGTCTTACTATCAGGAGAGCCATCTTCTTGTTTGCTATTTTATGATACATACCTTGAGAAATATTAGATAAATTATTTACAGCCATTAAGATAGCCATCAGCTTGTTTTTATTATAATTTAATTTTTTGCGTGATTATTATTACTTCTTTTGTATCTGTAGTAAAAACTATTAAGTGAAAAATGTAGCATCATATACTACATTTTTCACTTAATACTCTTTATTTTACTTCTGCGACCATTTAACCATGATCGATTTTGGGGTTTAGTCTGTCATAATTACTAACCGATATGACCGTCATAACCTCCTCTAACCTACGTATAACCTCTGAAGGTCTTGATCTCGTGGGAAGATTAAAATAGAATGTAACATATTGTTAGGTATTTTGAAATAATCTAATTTCTAAAAGCGATTTAATTCAAGAGATTACATAGTACGAACTCATAAACTTAAAAACATTATCCTTTTATTATATTAAACACTAGCTGTGCTCGCGACTTCGTCCGCGTGGAAAATTTTTTACCCGCATAGTTCCCGTTCCAGTGAGATTTTCGGGGTAAAAACTATCCTATGTGCTTTCTTGAGTTTTAAACTATCTTTACCAAATTTCATTCAAATCGGTTCAGTGGTTTAAGCGTGAAGAAGAGACAAACAGACAGACAGACAGAGCTACTTTCGCATTTGTAATATTAAATATGGATTATATGAACATTATATTAGTATGAATAAGCAACAGCAATTTTGTGGAAGAGCAATGTTTATATCAGATATATGCAAAATCACACAATCAAATTATCTTGGTAATCTAAATCATTAAAATTCAATTATGGAAGTAAAAGTAGGTATTATAATTCGAGTCTATGAATAAAATAAAAACTCATTAACAGCCCCTTGTCTAATCACAGTTAACGTATTAGACATTAATAATAATTAACAGACGTTCATAATTTTGGTGTCTCTAGATTGAGATCAAAGGAGCAATGCATTGGGTGGAGCACCCAATATTTACTATTGCTATATTGCATAGTTGACAATCTAGTGAATTGTGGTAAATCACAACGTCTTTCAACGTTTAATTCGCTTCACTTACCATAGTGAATCGGTATGAATTCATATATTTGCTCATAAAAAAATATATACTCCGCCCGTATCCCCAAAAAGATAGGCAGTGATACAATCAGTGCACCTACGATTAGCTGAAGATACTTATTCCCACAAAGGTGACAAGACTATCGCCAACCGGATACTTATCCAATTCCGAGCAACAACGCTTTTGTCAGAAAACTGAAAAAATAGATTTTTGATTTGCTTCACCCGTATATTTACTCATTATGGAAAAATATCAGCGTCGTCTACAAGAAAAGTTTATAATGAACATTTTTTTAATATGCATAGTATTAGTCCCACCGGGAATCGTATAATTATTAAAATGTTAATGTAAATATCTAAATCAGTGTCTACTCGGTAATTAATTCGTCCCAAAAATGTTCGCCTTCTTCCAACATTTCATCCTTGATTTTCAATTCCAGTAAAGAAAGATTAATGTAACGAGACAGAATCTTTGCAAAATTTTATCTACATTTATAATTATTCATCAACCGTATTTAAAACGCCATTTTTGTGAATAAAATTGTTCCATTCATTATAAACTCGGCGATTACTGTTTTGTATTTCAAAGAGATTGTTTATCGGTTATGTTTCTGCGGGAACGTTTTGTTTTACGCATTTAGATAAGTATTCGCAATTTTGGTTGTTTTCGTTTTTGTTCCAAAGATAGGTGGCTCTGAGACCGATAGATACGATAAGATGCTTTATAAATCAACCGCCCCTACCAAAGCGATAACGGGGGCGAAATTTTACCGTGAATCATACACAATTCTGCCTTCGCATAACGGAATTGCGAGAGAATTATTAAGTGCGATGCGATTTTGAACTGGTTCTCATTTCGTTTGTTTTCATGACGCCTCTTCGTGTTGCGATTTATTGGCGTCCACAGTAAGCTGATTGCGATGAATACCACGAATTAAATTGTTATCTTTTAAAATATTACCGCTAAAAGCATTGGTGATAGTTATAAATTTTGCTCGATTTTTTTTATAAGTTTCTGTTATTGGCAGCTGGCAGTTAGTAATTTGTAAGTATTATTTGAGACAATAACATATTACATAATACATTAAGTGTTATGTTTACCGTTACAGTTTTAATCTCGAGAAAAATAACATTTACACAGCCCCAGATTAAATAAATGACAATCGAAATTTTTCAAAATCTTCAGAAACATACTAAAAGTCGCGACCTCATGACTGACATGCAAATATACCTGCAGGTAAGCCAGGATATTTGATATCTCATAAATCATAACAATTCTAAGTTTTTATCTTTTCGAAAAAAATAATTTGTATGACGTTAATTTAGTTAACAGGAGAAAAAACAGTTTTATAAAATATTGTGTAGTCTATTGAATCTATTAAATATAAATAATTGAAATAAGTAAATATTATATAACGCCTTTACAGGTTAGGCTGAATGTCAATTGATGCTCTACTTCATCAGGATCCTCCAGTGTATCGGTTCCTCAGAATCTGTATCAAGCTTTGAAACTTGATGCTTTGAAATTAAAATTAGGATGGTATTATTTTTAACTCCTCGATAAGAAAATTGAAAATTTTCAAAAATCGAGAAGTTGTTAATTAGATCCCTCGGGTTGGTCCGGGTTAAATTAACGAGTAGAACAACGGCCGCTCTGCCGAACAGGTCGTAAGAGGCAACTAATTGCGACTGCTATACGTGTCATTATCATCGTGACTACTAGGTGGTAGAATTCTATCTAATAGCCGGCAGACTTTTGCATGTGGCATTTTCATCTTATCACACAGGTAGAAACGCACCAATTACACATTTGATATTTTTTGATCTCCTTTAACAGGTTGGCTGGAAGAAATATCTTTAAGCAAAGATAAGTTCGCCCATTGTACATACGTTATGTTAATTTTTTACCTAATTATGCTATTTTTTGTGTACAATAAAATATTTAATAAATAAATGTTTAGTTTATAGGCGAATTTTTCTCTTTTCTGAAAATTTGAACCAATTTGGTTTAGTAGATTTTGAGAAATTTGGAGAAATATTAAAAATCTAGAGTTACTTAAAACATATTGTGTTTTAATAACTTTCAGATTAATGTACCGATTAATGTAAAGCGGCGCCCAATGCTGCAAATCGGATAAAAATCAGATTGGTTCGGAAGTTATCGTCGCGCGTCGACAAAACATTTGGAACGAAGTTCCTTATCGCGCGTTGTGAAAGAGTGCTAGACGGAAAAAATTCTTACGCAAAGTTGTCACGACACTTTTTGCTATAGTAAGCTACTAGCTGTGCCCGCGACTTCGTTCGCGTGGAAAAATTTCTAAAATAAAAACCCGCATAGTTCCCGTTCCCGTGGGATTTCCGGGATAAGAACTATCCTATGTCCTTTCTTGGGTCTCAAACTATATTTGTACCAAGTTTTATCCAAATCGGTTCAGCGGTTTAGCCGTGAAAGCGTAACAGACAGACAGACAGACAGACAGACGGACAGATAGACAGACAGACAGACAGAGTTACTTTCGCATTTATAATATTAGTATGGATTGTAAGCTGTGCGGCGTGCGCATGTTTCTCTGTCTCTCTCTCTCTCTTATAGAAAGCAAGCCAGATATTTTCATTTCTATTTCGCATTGAACAGTGTGGTGTCGCGACGATTATTTTTGTTGAGTGTATACAGGTTTTTTGTATCGAAAGGAACTTCGTTCCATCCGGGTGTCATATCGTTCCGACAATCGTAATTTATCCAACACGTTCGATTAAGGGCCACGCGATCGGGCTACGACTACCAGCACTATGACCATTATTTTCATTTTTTTTTATTACGTAATTGGACCCCTGAAGAACCGCAATACTGGTACAAATCATCTAATATTTTGTGTCATCACCTCCCGGTCTATTAGGTAACTATAGATATATTACACATCATACTCAAAGTAGGTAACATTATAGAATTTGAAAACTAATTATTTACTCACTCCATAAACAAACTATTATTATAATAGTTTGTTCATGTAGTAGCAATTACAACAATAATTGGTTATAGTGCAATTAGGTTGTGTTTTAGACGCCCGTCCGTTGAATTTTATTCCAGATGTCTGCCTAAGGTTTGTAGTTTCTCTAAACTTTCGAGACAATACGAGCTATATAGTAGAGAACAAGATATCTACGAAAGTAAACTTATATTTAATCTATTTGTTCATATATTGTATGAATATAGTTATGTCTATATATTATACTAGCTGACCCGGCAAACGTTGTTCTGTCTTTTTAACTACTCTAATTTTTTTTCTATATTTTCTCATCTTTTAAACCTTCCCTGGACTTTAACAATTAATTCAAAACCAAAATTAGCCAAATCGGTTCATCCGTTCACGAGTTTTAACGAGACTAACGAACAGCAATTGATTTTTATATATAAAGAAGATAAATAGCAAAAGTGACTGATTGAGGTATCAACGCACAGGCCAAACCCTTACAGCTAGAAATTTGATATTTCGCACACGTATTTTCCTTATGATGTAAGTATCCACTAAGGAAGGATTTTTCAAAATTCAACCCAGAAGGGGATGAAATAGGGGATAAAAGTTTGTATGAAACTTTTTATTCCCTGGACATATTTGCATGAAATTTTGTATGAATTGAGTAAAAAAAAATAATGAATTAGGTAGGTGTTTAAGCATTTTTCAAAGTTTGATCCCTAAGAGGGTAAAATAGAGAATGAAAGTTTTATATTACCACACAAACCATTGCCAAACCATTGGTTTTTTTTTATATCATAAGAAAGAAGCAAACAAGCTGATGGGTCTTCTGATGGAAAGAGTCAACCATCGCTTATAGACACGAAAGATGTTAATGGTGCGTTGCCATCCCGTGGCGAGATCTAATGCCACGTGCATAAGTTTACCGGCTACCTTACCCTCCAAGCCGGAACATGACAGCGACAAGCACTGACGTTATTGTGGCAGGAATAGGTAAAGCGGTGGTACCAGACCCGTGCGAGACAATGCAGAACTGTACCACCTAGTAGCCACAATGGCAGTGACTCGCATAGCCAATCGGTCGCCTTTTACGACCTGCCTGGCAGAACGGCAGTTGTTCTATTCTGCAAAGGAGCCCAGAACCAACACGGGAAAAATTTAGTAAAAATTAGTGTTAGACACTTGAAATTTTGCACATGTTTTGACAAATTTTGACGCAAAGCATCTACAAAGAAAGGATAATTAAAAATTCAACCCTCAAAGGGGTGAAATTGGGGATAGAAGTTTTAACATTTTTATTCCTTAGCCATATTTGCATGACATTTCGTATGAATTGAGTATGGCAATAAGGACTGATTTGAAATGAAATTACTGTCATTTATAACAAAATTAAGATTTTTGAACTCTAAAAAATTCTTTGCTTATTTTTAAGTATAACTTTTATTATTTTGAGCGGAACTCAATTTAGCGGGATTTTTCAGGGATGGCCTGTCAACCGATTTACAGATTTTGAACTTACCGCTACGTGTGTAGATAAGGAAGTTTCTGATGTTACCCTGATTTTCTAAAATCGAGTTTTCACCGGATCTCCACGTTTTAAGATCATAGGAATCTTTTCCGATTACTTTTACGATGACGTCATTATGTCCATATGCACGTAGGCTGTATGTATGTAAGTAAACGTCTCATAATTTATGAACGGCTTGACTGGTCGAAACATGGTCTAAGGCATTCGATTGGATTCTGCTCATCTTAAATTTCCTGAAAATTTGAACCGATTCGAACCAGAAAATTATGAGAAATTTTGCAAAAACCTCAAAAAATTTTTAACGAAAGAGTATATTTTTAATATTATCTCCAGACTTCTGTATCGATTGAGTACAAAATGCATAAATTGTGTCAAAATCGGTTTATCCGTTCGAAAGTTATCGTTGACGAAAAATTGGTGTTTCGACAAAACTTTGTAATATTTCAAGCAATAAGTTTTTGATCTTCTACGTTATTTTAGTACTAAAAACACAACGTCAAATGCCGTTTCTAAAATTAAAATCGTTTCAAATGTTCAAAAATGTTCAAAAGTAATAGCTTTTTAAATATTAAAATTACGCTGTTTACAGGAAATTTAATTCGTATTTTTAAAATAACTTTCAGGCAAAACAAAATCGCACCTCCTCTTAAATAGTGTCACAAGTTAAAAAAACGATTCTCGAATAAAACGGGTTTAAAGTTGCTCCTGCCTTTTTTTCGCATTTCCGGCCAACTCTACTAACGTCACTAACGCTATATAGTATCAAATCATTGAAAACAGTTGTGGATCACAATTCGAGATAAAACTATGGCATAATACATACGAATGGTACAATAAAAGTGATTTTACGTTTTTTTGAATTGTGACACTATTTGCGCGGGGGTGCGAAATGTACCGATTTATTTTAAAATCTGATCAGCTCTTCTACTTTAAATACTGCGTCAAATACCGTTAATTGAATTAATGAATTAAGAAAGCTTTTGAATTATTTTTTTTCAATTTTTTAACATTTTTTACCTAATAAAACAATTTAGAGCTCAAAAATTGCATTGAATGTTATTCGAAAGATCAAAGTTAGTCGTAATTTTGAGAAAATATACATATTTTAGAACATTGAGTAACATTTAGTTACTGCCTAGACGTGCAAATCTATCTGTTCGTTTAGTAAATGAACTCGTTATTTTCACGACTGTATTTTATTTTATTAGTTTGGTTTCATCTATAAACACAAGTCTGTAGATAAAAGCAAAATATACAAGAAAACTAGAAAAAAAGAAACCAATACGCATGTTTAGTTATGTTATATACGTTATTATAATCGACACCAATGCGAATCGATTATATGGTAAAATCGAGTAAATTCTACAATCAACGTGGCACAGACCTATGCCGAAATGGGACTTCAAAATTGAATAATTAACGTTGATCACTTTTTATTTTATTTTCTTATTAAGTTTAAATTCCAGTTGTTTAAATAGTACCATCGTGTTTTAAAAATAAAATAATGATTTTTGGTATAAATAGTTTTTTAAAAAAACACATGGTCATTACATAGCCTGTAATGGACAATGCCCATTCAGAGGTCATCCTTAAAATTTCCCGCTAAATCCCGCACGGTCAACCGGCTTACAGATTAATACAATTACTTTAGCTGGTTAGATAGATGTGTTATATATGTATGTTTTAACATGACCTAAGTAAATATATAATAATTAAGATTGCTTGGTAGCAATTATATATTTATTTAGGTTTGTAGTATGTTTCGGTATATATAATATTATTGTCATAGGTAGTTTTAGGTTAAGTATTACCTTTTAATTACAAGTTTCTTTTAATAATTACATTAGTTCGTTCGATAGGTATATTACCAAAAGGTAACATATATATCTATACGTTTTCCTTTACGTATAGTCTTACGTGTTTTACTTAAATTTTGACAATAAAAATATCGTATATATGTAAATATTATACAACACTAGCGACCCGCCCAACTATGTCGAGATTTTTAATAAAGTAGCTTATAAAGAAAGGTTAAATAAGTTAATATGCGCGAGCGAAGCCGTGGGTAACAGCTAGTTATTATTATACCCAGGATGGATCGAGCTTTATGACCTAGCGCCGAGTCTTACTGAAAGGACCATTCTTGGATTAGAACATAGTGTTATTAAAGGCTTCTCAAGAATGGTACCTTGATACACTTGTACCGATGATTTAATACATTTTCACACAAATAGGACTGTCACTTCTTCATAACTAACATCCCATCAAACCATCACTGAAGTCGGATAATGTTGTACTCAACTAATTGGAAATTTTGTTTGTTAAAATATTGCTCAATTTAAAAAAAAATCTCGTCCGTAAACCAAATTTTTCTGTGACCTCCCTTAGTATTATTTCGAGATAAGTAGTTGTTTTGATTTTACCACCCTATTCCTTTTTAAATTATCAGTTAAGAAATGGCGAATGCGTCCCTTATTTGCTGCAAGTACTGTCATTTTTTAAAATACGTGACATGGTTCTAGCTGCTATTTTCATCTTTCGAGCAAAATATTTTGCTTTCGGACAGGATTTCTCTGATTTTTTTCCCTTACTGCTTTGATCGCATTTTACGTTCGAACACTATATGGACGGCCAGATCTTTTTCTGTCACAGAGAATGCTTCATTGTACCTATCAATAGCCCGGTTAACATTTGTGTATGTTTGACTAATAATAAACGTATGGAGAGTCTTAAAATTCGTATTTTGCTACCTTAGGAAAATGATTGGTCTCTATATATATCTTAACCTATCATATATTTAAGTATGCTCCATACATACTTTGTGTAATGCAAGCACAGAGATTCGATTTTCTTGATCATCCCACTCCATGTTAGTACCAAAAAATATTTTACAATGTATTGTCGCGAAAATTAAAAAACAATGACCAATCATATAAAATGTCAGATTCTAAATTCAAATCTAATATTTTGTTTATTTTTAATTGTAACAGCATTTATGGCCAGGCTATGTATATTTTTATATCATTAGATAACAAAAAAGCAGATAGATTTGATGGAAAGAGAAACCATCGCCTGTAGACACTAAAGATGTTTATGGCGCATTAAGGCGATAGCATATGCCAAACTACGAAATAGACTTCTGTTTGAAAGCCTTTCTTCTTCTAAACGGTTAATCCAATAATTTAAAAAATATACATTATACGTGTAATATAATTGATTTTAAATTTTAAGTTCATTTTTTCAAATTTTATTGTTATTTTTGACGGAAAAAAATCGAATATCTCTCTTATTTTTACGCAAAAATGTTCTTATAACTTCCAAACTACTGAAACGATTTTGATGATTCTTTCACTTCATTGCAGATAATTTATCGCTTTATAAAATTCAATATTTTACAAAATTATTATAGTGTGCCATTAAATCAATAAAAACCTTATTATTTCATTCGCGGACAGCGCTCGCACCGAAAAGTCAGTCTCCCGGTAGCGTTCGTACGGGGAGGCTGTATCGCACGTCAGCGTACTCTGCTGTCCATATTCGAGTCAAAGAATAATAATACAGATAGTACGTTTGGCACAGTAATAAGGTTGTACTGTTTGAAAATTGGACATTTTGTTTACCCTTGAACGTTTTTTATAGTAGATAATAAGTTTGGAGCGGGACGCCTGATTTTTTACAGAGGTTGTTCTTATGATGTAATTTAATCCCTTGAATAGGTAAAAGGAACGTTAATGATTGCATTAAAATAAATTGTTTATTACTTAAAATTTACTATTTATGCTTTTTAGTACGATTAAAAAATACGCATTTTTGAATTTCATCTCATAAAGGGGTTAAAGGAGAATTATTTTTTTAATTTCATCCATTAAAAGGGCAAGTGTATAAGTTTGTATTTAAAATAAAAAGTTTATTATCTAAACTCTTCTAAGTACTTATGCTCTTCAATTCAAATTGAAGAAACATGTCCGTAATGAAGTTCGGTAAAAAGTAATTATTTATGGACAAGATAATTTGAAATTTAGTACTTATGTTCTTCAACACAATTTACGAATCATAATATTTAGGGATTTTATAAATTTTATTCCTTAAAAGGCTAAAAAAAGCGTTTATGTTTGTATGAAAAATGGATTGTTTATTATAGAATATTGAAGAAATTATTTCAAACTTAGTATTTATGTTTTTAACACAATTAAATGAATGCGAGTTTAAGGTTTTTTTAAATTTCTTCAAAAAAATAGTGAAGTTTGTGTAAAAATAAAAATTGTTCATAAAAATCTTTTCGAATTTATTAGTTATGCTCTGTAAGTCAATTAAATAAACGTGCATGTAAGGAAACTTTGAGTTTTATCTCTTAAAGAGTTAAACGAGGGTATTAAAGGGGCTGAAAGCTAGTACTTTATAAATAATGTTGTTTGCGAGTGGACGGTGTATAATATTTTAAGATTATTCAGGTATTTACCTACGTTTACGCTTAAATGTTTTTCATAGCTATACAAAAATAAGTATTTTGTAAATATTTTGTGTAAGTGTATAAAAAAAATGAAAAAATAAAACATATAAACAACGAAGATAATTCAATCAAACGACGAACAAGCAAAACTCTGAAGAAAAAAAGATAAAAGTCGGTACTATTTGAAGGTGTTGTGTGTTGTATTTGAAGATACGACAGATAAAAACCAGCAGAAATGTGAAAAGTTTGTGTGTGACATAATAACAAATTGATTGGCAAAGAAAGCAAGCAATAAATGGCAGCACTCGATAAACACACTCCTTCAAGGACCAACAACACTGAATGCTATTTATTTATCCTGAATTGTATCTGCAATAAATCGCTTATCTGAAGGTTGATGACGAAATTCAATGTTTAACTGCTGGAACACGCGATCAAGATTAACTATTTTAAATAATACAATGAAAATTGTGCAACTTCGCAACCGGCATGTTTGTATGAAGAGAGTAATGAACGTGCAGGAAGGAAGAGAAATCTGCAAGGATCGTGATATATTGCACTCCGTTCTCTTTGCCTACCTCGTAAGGGGACTGGCATGAATATATATCTTTGTTGTTGTTTTAGCAATAACCAAGACCAATGGCTTTACGTGCTTATCCAACGCACGGAAGTGGTAACACACCACCCGCCAGACTCCTAACTACTACTGAGATTTTTGAATTTTTGAATAATATCTTAACGAAACTTTAGGTTATCCCCTAGACTACGAGGCAGTTATTATAATCATTAGTTATTTTTTCCTGATAAACAACTTTTTTCTGAAAAACGGTAGCTGATAAACATATGCATGTAACATTCTAACGCTGCTACATGAACAGCAATGCACCATTAACATTTTTAGCGTATATAGGCGATGATTATATGTTTCTATCAGAAAAACTGTTTGCTTGTTCCCTGTCTTATGAAATGAAATAAAGATAAATAAATTAAATATTTTATACATACAAATAATCTAAATTAATCAACCTGTTTAATATATTCCTCTATAATGTTTCAATTAAATTTTGACTTATTTCTCACGAGATTTTGAACATAAAACTTAAATTTTTAAAAGGTTATTTAAGAGATCACTTTTTACAAAATCACATTTTGAAAGTTTTGTTAAATAATATATATATATATATATATATATATATAATAAAAAAACTGTTAATTGTATGTATTAAAATAAAGTGCTACACGAGGTGTATGGTATATGACAAAAAATCAAAAAATAGGATACGTAACAATCATTATTGTATAAGACTGTTATATATATTTTTTTTTTTCTATTTTCGATATTTAATGGTTTTTTTTTTCGTTATTTATCATCTTTCTAAATTGAATCGATAATCGATAAATGACCGATTATCGGTTATGGGTTTTGAGTTTGCCAACATTCAATAGATTTATGATGATAAAAGTTCATATAGGTAAACTAAACTAAATGTTAAACGTATCTGCATCCACTGTGTATACTCTTTGACAGCGGGGGATGCTGACGCGCGAAATAATATTTGCGCTGCGCCTGTCACTAACTCAAGGTCGTTCGCAGCTATAATCGCCTTAATATCCATGTAGAAAGATGACAATGCTACATTTATAAATCTACCAGCTACCGTGCTCTTCAAACTGGAAGTGACAATTATTAGCGCGAACGCGTCAGGTGGCACTAATACAGAATACAGGAGATTTAGTCTCCAGTATTCTGTGGTACCAATCTTTAAAGATTTTTACCACCCAGTAGTTAAGATTGTAGCGACTGTTGGCCAATCGTTCGTTCTTTATGAACTTTTTGGCAGGAAAGCAAATATTCTTCAGGCACTCTCATAAACTCTAAAATTATATGTTTGTAATATAAATAAAAACTAAGCAGATTTCTATAGAAATCTGAAAGATGAATCCAACTACAATAATAAAGTTGTAGTTGGATTCATCTTTATTCTGTACATTTACTACTTGCACGTAGATTTAGATTAGTTATTGGGTATTGGGGTCTGGACCTCTATTACAACTACTAAGTATTATACTTTTCTAGGTGGATATTCCATCTGGTTGAAGTGGTTGATAAAAAGTAGTATATAATACAAGATTAAATGTATGTAGGCACAACGGGGACAATAAAACTGACATACAATCTATCATCATCGTATATGATAGATTGTATGTCAGTTTTATTGACATACAATCTATCATATACGATGATAATAGGTAGATACATAGATAGATGAGTAACACGTATATTTTCGCCGTGTTGGTCCCGGCCTCCTTTGAAGAATAGGCCAACTGCCGTTCTGCCAGTCAGGTCGTAAAAGGCGACCGATTGGCTATCGAGTCACTAACATCGTGGTTACTAGGTTGTAGAGTTCTACATTGTCTCGCCCGGGTCTGGTACCACCGCCTTACCTATTCCTGCCGCAATAAAGTTAGTGCTTGTCGCTGTCGTGTTCCGGTTTGGAGGGTAAAGTAGCCGGTAAACTTATGCATGTGGCATTAGACCTTGCCACAAGATAGCAACGCACCATTAAAATCTTTGGTGTATATAGGCGATGGTTGACTCTTTCCATCAGGAGACCCATCTGCTTGTTTGCTATCTTATGATATAAAAAAAAATATAGTGTAAAAACTTAAATGTTAATCATTTGCTTATGGACATTTGATCTAACCTCGGTTCTCTCTCAATTGACCACGCTTTTCTATACAAATAAATAAAATTAGAGTGTATGTTTGTAATATTAAAATAACTTTTTACCTACGCTTTTTTCTAAATGCATATGGAATATGGATGTATACACGGTACATATACCAAAATAACATATTTTTGTCTTGTGTCTATTAATACAATTTTTGTCTGTCTGTCTGTTTGTTTGTTCCGGCTAACCTATGAAACGGTTGAACCGCTTTTACACCGACACAGCTAGTTCAAAATATAATTTTAACTTTGCTCATTTTTTTATCTTACTTTTTTTATATTATAAGATAGTAAACAAGCAGATGATCTCCTGATGGTAAGATTCAACCATCGCCTAAAGACTCCAAAGATGTTAATGGTGCGTTGCTAACTTGTAGCGAGTTCTAATGCCACATGCATAAGTTTACCGGCTACCTTACCCTCCAAACCGAAACACGACAGTGACAAGCACTGACGTTATTGCGGCAGGAATAGGTAAGGCGGTGGTACCAGACCCGGGCGAGACAATACAGAACTCTACCACCTAGTAGTCACGATGGTAGTGACTTGCATAGCCAATCGGTCGCCTTTTACGACCTACCTGGCAGAACAGCAGTTGGTATATTCTTCAAAAGAGCCCGGAACCAACACGGGGAAAAAAGAGTCCCCCCTACTCCCTTGTAAGTAGACTCCCGCCCGTAAATCGTCTTATGTAATTAAGATTTTCTTTAAGCCTTTAAGATATTCTATTCAATTGTTACACTTGTATATGCATGGATATAGGAAAGTAATCATTTTTTCTTCATAAGCATGACTTCGTCTATCGATTTTACAAATATAAACTAGCATCCCGTCACGCAGCCCGATGCGTGATTAAAGTTTGTTTACTAGGTGGTAGAGTTCTGCATTGCCTCGCCCGGGTCTGGTACCACCGCCTTACCTATTCCTGCCGCAATAGCATCAGTGTTAGTCACTGTCGTGTTCCGGTTTGGAGGGTAAGGTAGTTGGTAAACTTATACATGTAGCATTAGACCTCGCCACAAGATAGCAACGCACCATTAACATCTCTGGTGTCTATAGGCGATGGTTGACTCATTCCATCAGGAGACGCATCTGCTCGTTTGCTATCTTATGATATATAAAAAATACCGCTACAAGAATAATATTTTTTAAAAGGTGAAATTAATCAAACTATCCATAGTACCATACTTCTGTATTTTCACGCCCGTATCCCCGAAGAGGTAGGCAGAGGCAGAACCAGTGCACCCACGATTATCCGAAAATACTTCATTCTTTCTTCTACTAAGTCCCACAACGTGATAGGTGGCCAACCTATCGCTATCGCTAACTTTTTCCAATCCCGGGCAAATTAGTTTTTTGTCAGAAGACTGAAAAAACACATTTTTGAAATGCTCGACCCGGGAATCAAACCCTCATCTGGTCAGCTCCAATACCGGGCCACTAGACCACAGAGGCCACTAGGCGGTTAATAACATTTATTATTAATAGAATTTTAATCAATCAAAAGCCATTATTATTAACTAAACATATGAGTACCTACTTCTGAAAGACAATCATAATCATACAGTATATTACATATAGTATAATAAACAAATAGTAAGCTTGTTCATTTATGTTAATTACTGTTTATATGGCACATCTGATTAAATACTCAGTTAATCAATATCAAGTATGTAGTTGACAAGAACGTATTATAGATAGTCTTAGGAGATATACCTATATAGTACCTAGATATTTCGTATGAATTGAGTAAAAAAATATAAAATAAAAGATATTATAGGTTTGTATACACGCTAACATACCCTTTTGTACTCCGCAAAATATATGTTTGTTGAATTATAAATATTAGCGATCGCTCTGTGGTTGATATTCTACCATACCATAGACTAAACAACAAAACCTCTTTTAAATTTGACAATAGACTTTAGCCGTAAAAAAATGGTATACATTTGTATCTATTATAATATCATGTATAAAAAAAACACTGGAATTATAAGTAATAGTGATAAATTGTAATGTAAAATAACTAAAGAGATATGCAAGGAGATATATATTATATTATGCTATATTTAAGTATGTCTATTAAAAAAAATGTGCATGAATTATCTTAAGAGTCATTAGAAGGATTATAAAATTTCTGCATAAGCAACAGCAGCAGTATATAATGATAAAAAAAATATCATGTATGTCACATACTTGTAGTTTTTTTATATCATAAGATAGCAAACAAGCTGATAACTTTCTTGATGAAAAGAAAAAACATCGTCTATAGACACCGAATACGATTATGGTGCGTTGCTCCTTAGTCCTTGTTGTGAGGTTTTACTACCGCATGCAAAAATTTACCGGCGACTTCACCGCCAAACCGGAATACGACAGTAACACGCACTGACGCTATTGCGGCAGGATTAGCGGCGAATAGCAAAGCATTATTAACATCTTTGGTGTCTATAGGTGATGTTTTCTCTTTCCATCAGAAGAGCCATCTGATTGATTGCTATCTAATGATATAAAAAAACTTCGAAATTTTTCAACCAATCAAATTTTCAAAAGTTACAGTTTATCAAATATTAAAATTACGTTGTTTACAGCAAATTGAAATAAATTTGCTGTAAATAACGTAATTTTTAACCAATCATTTTTTGATCGTCGATCTATATTATTTTAGTCAAATAACTTTTCTAAAATATGTGGCGCAATTTTTAGCTCTGAATTAGAGCTAAAAATTGCGTTGAATACCATTCAAAAGACCAAGATCGCTTATCATTGTTTAAATATACATTTTTTCGAAAATTAAAATATTTTTACAAACTATAGGTTTTTGAACTCTTGAATCTCTATCTTTTTATTGAATCTATGCTTAGGTATAATTTTTGCTCTTTGGAGCTTAAAACACCTAAAGTAAGCGGTAACTTTTAGGGATGGGCAGCAGGGCCAACCAGCTCACAGGTTTTTATTTACTCTGCGTTTATGTGTTAATAAAATTTGCCACTATACAACCGCTAGCTACGATCTACTATTCTATTATTAATTTTTCCTTCAATAACTCGTGCTAACTGTACATGAATATGGCAAGAGTAGTATAGGTAACCTACCGGCCCTAATATCCTAGTCCCTAATGTCTCTAGTAATATAGACCTAATATATATGTATAAAATATGTACGTTATAGATACATAAATATACCAGGACATCTGTGTACGACCTACGTAACAGATGGGAGAGACATGAGTATTGGGATTTTCTCGCTGTCACTCTTCAAAGACTTCTCTTTCTTTAAATTTGTAAATATTTTGGATGACGAGGTTTGTTTTTGAGGTTTGGTTTTGGAGGACGAGGAGGGAGAAAACACTATATTCTTAACTACACTCTCTCAAAATAATATATAGAAAGCTAATGTTTGATGAAAAATATGCTTTTACTTCAAAATAAATACCTGAAGACGCAAGTTTTATGTAAGCAAACTTTATCAACGTACTACAAATACCATGAGCAAACTAAATAAATCATATCAAATATTTGTAAAGCAAGATCAAAGCGATATGCATACCAGTATCATTAGAACAGTTTCGAGCAAGCGAGTGTTAAACCGTGAAACCTTTCGGCTATATTGATTCCATTCACATCGTGCAACATCAGAACATCATTTTGCTCTCAAACTGCCGTCTGTTAGGTGAAACTCCCAAGTCAAAGTTCCCTTAGGCCAAATCCGTAAGTATTTTGCCACATGATCGCTTTCTCGATTTGCCAAGAAAATAGAACCGAACAAGAAAACTACTTCCTACCGCAACAAGGTTGATAAAAGAAGATATCGCTGCCACGTTCACTGTATTCAAAGTTTTGTAGTGAATACGAAACAGTCGGTACTAAAGTTTAGGCGTCTACGTGCTCTTAAATATAATTCGGTTATATTTGCCATTTTCGCTTTTAAAGATACGATACGATGGAAATGAAACTTTTATATGTACTAGCGGTCTTCGCGTTGCAAAAATTTTACCATAGACTACACAATAAAATCTCTTTTGAGTTTGACAACAAATATCAGCAGTCAAGAAAATAGTATGCATGTGTGTAAGTATATTACATGGAACTATTACTTATTCATCCGAGGTATATTATATTATCCTGTATGTCATATTTAAATGTAATCTACGTAACACTCGAATGAATATTTTAATAGTTCCATAGTATAATAATTATGATTATGTATGTACTTTTATTGTATAATATCTGGTTGACCGAGCTTTGCTTGATTTTTCACATACCCACATACCCATATATTATATATATATATATATATATATATATATATATATATATATATATATATATATATATATATATATATATATATATATATATACAAGAATTGCTCGTTTAAAGGTATTAGATTATTTAAAAATATTAGGCAGTCCTCCGTAATTCCATCCACAATATTCATTATCTTCAGAAGCGGTACAAATTTGCTTCATCTGTTAATATATAAATTATGAACTAACTGATCCCGTTTTAACATAATGTAAAACTATCACTACTACTTTCCTAAAACACTCGGATATACCTATCGTCTTCTAGTTTATTATAGAATTTCATCTCATTTTATACCATTTCACATTTTTTTCCGTTGGCAGTTATTAAAATTGTAATAGTATACTTATCAGTATATCATTTTAAGTATTAATAGTATATTATAGTATGTACCTATGTATTTATTTTATATTATTTGTTTATGTAGTCTATGCTATTATTTAATATTACATTAGTATATCCGTTTATGTTATTATATTTGTATTATATTATATTTGTATATTTTATTCATAGTAGTATTTATGTGTTATTACTTACATAACTATTTAAATATGTATTTTTAATTAAATTTTAAATATCTATTTCTTTGTACCTACACAATACTTATATTTTGTTAGCCCAAAGGTTGACTGGGAGAAAATCCATCTAGAATTAAGTCCGCCTTTTATACAATTTTACCTATGTAAGTGTACTATAAATTTTAAATAAATAATTAAAATAAATAGTATTAAGTTCATAAATATTAATGAGAGCCCAGCCTTTTTTTAAAGAGTAGATTAACCGCATGGGCTGCAGCTGCAGCTAGTACCAAATAAAGTGCTAAGCAAGCATTTTTCGTTGCAATGCGACCCGCTCTACCCCACTGCAGCGGCCCTTTCTAATGTCCTCAATCCTTTAAAATAACATCAACTGTCCTACGATACCTTTAATTGCGTATAATGTTAAAATAAATACAAAATTAAGGTTACAAGATTAGTGATAGGTAGGTAGCTGTACCACCCTCTTTACATAAAGTCATATGTCATGCATAAACATTATATACAATAAAACAAATATTAGTTCCTAATAAAAGTATAAATTCTCATCATAATTATTAGACCTTTAAAGTCAACATTCAGGTAATCAATTACGAAGTTATTATAACTAAACCTATTATTCATGAAAATAATAATTCATCTATAAAATGTTTATGACGTTAATAAATGAAAGGGTGGGCCAACAATCGCTACGCCGCCGTAGCCACATAGCCACTAATAAAATGCTTCAATTATACATATAATTCATGCATTCGGCATGATGTGGTAGCAACTGAGAATTAAACATCACGATCCACACAAAATTGCCACGGCACATGCTTTTTCCATATTTATAATTATTACCAGCGATCCTCCTAGTTGCCGAAATTCGATCATAGACCAAACAATAAGATCACTTTTAACTTCGACAACTGAATTGTAAAGAAAATATGAGAAAATAGTACTGAAGCATGTGTGTATAATATTGTCATACTAGATGAAAACCCGGCTCCGCTCGGAAGTCTCACAATACCTACGCAATCTTATATACTAACTCCAATAATAGTCATTAAAAAGTAGCAACACTGTAGTGACGTCTTCTTTCAATTATTACGTTGGTTTAATAAAGACAACACTATAATATATTTCACGGTAATCTGCGCTCCATTCTACGAATCTTTAATAAATGCTCACGCCATCTACACCACCAGTTTGTAACCTTTAAAGAAATATAGCAAAGGAGAGGGGGATTTTTGGGCCCAAATGTAAAGGGTTGAAGTGTGGTTCAAAAAAATGGTACTATTTTTCTATTTCAAAGTTCAAAATATGAGCTTGATCCGCTTTCTGAGAAAAAAGAAATCACGAAAATAATTTTGCAGTACTATCATTGTATAATCGATAAAATTATAATCGATTTATGTAACTAATTTTAATCGCAATGTAAGCCCGTAGCTATAGATATGTTAAGGCGTATTCTTGATTAATACTTAGTTTAATCAACAGTAAGTACCACATAATTTTACAAACCATTTATAATATAAAAAGAAAAAATATAATCGAAACAATTTCAATAATCGATTGATTAAATTACACCGAACTTGAAAAGATTTAGTGTCTGTGGATTTAATAGAGATAAAAATGACAATGACAACTGACATCACTGACGGCTCGCAAGTCTCAAGTCGCGGACTTCTAAGTTATATTGTTCTGTGCGGACTTCACTCCTCGCTATTTTGCATACGTACAGTGAGGCATCCTTCAATTTGTGGTTTCCAAAATAGTATTGTGTCAATTTATAAATATGAAACATAGTTGCCTGTATTACAAGTATCAGTTATTTATATAATATTAAACAGTTATAGTGAGTTAAACTATACCGTAGTACCGTAACCTTAGTTCTAGTGAATATCTTATATCTCTGATCTCAGATTGCTAAAATCTGTAAAATTTTCAGTATTTATATAATATTAAACTAGCTATTAATTAACACAATTTTTATCTTATTACAAGAGGGCCCAAAACTGTATGCAACGGTATCAGTCTCCTTTGTCTGTCAGCACCATTAGAATTTTTAATGACTATTTGAACAAAATACTCGGCAATTCGAATTTTGTGGATATATGTTGTCGAGTCAAAATTATTATTTTTTAACGGTTTATACTTTAGGTAAGGTTTCGATTGAATCTACTGTAACCCTAGACGAAATTATTAATATAGATAACATGGCACATGAATTTACGTATAGTATGTGGGTATGTGTAATGTATATCATGGTATATTATGTAATAGTATACATGTGTGTACATAGGTTTTTTATATCATAAAATAGCAAACAAGCAGATGGGTCTCCTGATGTTAATAGTCAACCATCGCCTATAGACACCAAAGATGTTAATGGTGCGTTGCTATCTTGTGGCGAAGGTCTAATGCCACATGCATAAGTTTACCGGCTACCTTAACCTCCAAACCGGAACACGACAGTGACAAGCACTGACGCTATTGCGGCAGGAATAGGTAAGGCGGTGGTACCAGGCCCGGTCGAGCCGATGCAGAATCCTACCACCTAATAAAATAGGTATGTATATATCATGTTTGTCACATGAATGCAGTGTGTCTAATATTCATTTTATCATTTAAAATTATTATGGCATCTGACGTAATTCGCAGTGTACATTTTAACTGGGCCAAATTTCATAATCATTCGCGAAATGGTCGAAAAAGGATATAAAGTTTTTGCTTCACGTATACGTATATGTAATATGTAGATACAGTACCCGGCGATAAATATTGCACATCGACCTTTGGAAAGAGACAATCGGCTAATTTCGGCTTCGTAGAGCGTTATCTCTGTCGCACAAAATACAAACAGTCCGGTACCTATTAGGAGCTGTTAAAACAAGTATGATTTGCTTCTTTTGATATTTTTATTCTTTGTCTTTTAATATTTCGCGAAACAGGAAAAAATATCGTCTACATGGATGAGTCATATATACATGCATCCCACACTAAAGGGAAATCTTGGAGTGACGATAAGAAAAAAGGAGTAAAAAAGCCAATTTCAAAAGGTCAACGTTTGATAATAGTTCATGCGGGAAATGAAAAAGGCTTTGTACCCGGTGCTTTTTTAACGTATAAATCCACGGACACTACAGGTGACTATTACAATGAAATGAATAACGATAACTATGAGAAATGGCTGGTTAACCAATTAATCCCAAATATACCCAGTGATTCTGTTCTAGTTATCGACAACGCACCCTATCACAACAAGTATGTTGAGAGACCCCCCAACTCAAACACCATTAAACGGGAAATGATCAACTGGTTAAACAGACATGAAATTCCCGTTGATCCAAAATTAACAAAAACCCAGATTTACGCTATTATATGTCAGCACAAGGAGAGGTATACAGAGTTTTCTGTGGACAAAATACTTGCCGAACATGGGCACACTGTGTTGCGATTGCCACCATATCATCCGGATTTTAATCCAATTGAAAATATATGGTCTCAACTGAAAGGCTATGTAGCCTCTAGAAATGTGGGTATGAACTTAACTACAGTAAAAACATTATTGACTGAAAAAGTAAACATGATCGGCGCTGAAGAGTGGAAAAAGGTTTGTGATCATGCAATCAAATGTGAGAATGAATATAGAAGCATTCAACACAGTTTAGACAATTACACTGATAGATTAGTAATAAATACGGCTGATAGTGACAGTGATATTGACCTCTTTGAGAGCACAGATAGTGAAATGGAAGTAATTGAGAATTAGAATTATTATTATTTTTATTGCAATGTCTCATTTTAGCAATAGGTATAATGGTGTTTATTATGTACACTAAAGCTGTAATGTTCCAAAATAATTAAATACGTAAACATAATGTAAAAATGTTTTTTTATTTTATTTTACCCCAACCTAAAGCCATCACTTATAGAAAAATTAGTGTATTTTATACAAAGAATAAAAATATCAAAAGAAGCAAATCATACTTGTTTTAACAGCTCCTAATAGGTACCGGACTGTTTGTATTTTGTGCGACAGAGATAACGCTCTACGAAGCCGAAATTAGCCGATTGTCTCTTTCCAAAGGTCGATGTGCAATATTTATCGCCGGGTACTGTAAAATAATTGATTAATATATTTCAATGTATTTGTAGCTATGAGTATAAAAGTTAAAAAAAACATAAAGTGTATGTACGGGCCACACGCAATGTAGGGTTCCGAAGTTGTCCATAACAATAATGCGGACTAAGAAGAGGGTTTGAATAGTTTCATACTATGAACATTTTTAACCTTTTCAACGTCAACAACAAATAGGTAAATATCTCCACCACAGGTTCAACGCATATAAAAACTTCGATAGTACATTTTATAAGTTGATCGACTATTACTCAAAAACTTTTTAAGCCGTGATAGCTTTTCTTGAAATACAGTGTAATACATGTTTTATTATCTGTTAATGTTGTTTAGCTAAGTTGTCAAGTCATGTGAACGAGATAGCAATGGTCGCTTTCTCTTTTTTATTCTCTTTGATAAAATGTATACGTGTGCACACATCGTGGTAATTAAATAAGTTTAAAAAAATATCTAGACCTTTTAAATTAGTATAAAACCATCAGTTTTTCTTTATTATTATATTTTGACTTTTTTTCCACCACCAAAACCAACTGTTTAGCCTGCAGAGAGGGGGGGGGGGGGAGAGGGACACTTAACCCTAACGTGTACGAGCATTTTAAAGCTTAATATTTAACAAACAAGTCCCTCAACCGAAAATTTATTATCACGTACATACAATATTTTTTTAAAAACCTATTCAATGATACCCCACACATCCTATCGTCTGCATATATGTATTTATGTATAAGCATTTTAAAGCTTAATATTTAACAAACAAGTCCCTTAATCGAAAATTTGTTATCACAAACTTACAATATTTTTTAAAAACCTATTCAACGATACCCCACAGGATCCTACGTGAGAAAAAAATAACATCCCCACTTTAAAAAATATTTTTAAAGATTTTATGTTACCACTATATTGACGTGACTAATATGAACAATCGTGCCAAATTACAACTTTCTAGTACTAAGGAACTCTGAGCTATCGTGTGGAAGGACGGACGGACAGACGGTTCCTGGTTTACTTCGGAACCCTAAAACGTATGTTAGCATTTTCACTAATAGTACTCTATGCTAATTTATAAAACCAGGCGCTTCTTTAGTTGCCTAAAACGAATAAACAATCAAAGAGATAGTTTTAATTTAATGAGCACATCGTCTCGTTACACATTTGTGTTTAAAAATAATATTACTTCCCTGTAAGAGTATTGAAAATTCAAAAAAAAATCAGAAAGTACACCTGAATTTTCGAAAAATGATTTTTCATTAGATCAGTATGTTTTTGTGTATATCTGTCTGTGTGTATATAATATATATGTATGCACATGTAAACCTCACAAAACTTTTGAACGGCTTAACCAATCGAAACCCGATTTCGGTTACCGCATTTAGTTTTGTTCCTCAAACTTAGTACCGATTTTCACTAAACCTAGGAAAAATTGGTACAAATTATTCAATTAATTTTGAAAATTTCTAAGAAAATTAAAAGTAAAGTTTCTGCAAGACTTATCATTACTTTCAGGTTAAAGTACTGATGGATTTTAAAATCTAATCATAATATTCTCCTTGAAAAATGGCATTTGACAAATTAATTTGAGAATAGTTTTTTTTTTCAACATAAGACAACACAGTGTACAAAAATAAATAATTGGATTTTTTTTATTTACATCATAAGATAGAAAACAAGTAGATAGGTCTCCTGATGAAAAGAGCATCGCCTGTAGACACCAAAGATGTTAATGTTGCGTTGCTATCTTATGGCGAAGTCTAATGCCACATTCATAAGATTATAGGCTACCTTACCCTCCAAAATGGAACACGACAATGACAAACACTGACGCTATTGCGGCAGGAATATGTCAGGCGGTGGTACCAGACCCGGACGAGACAATGCAGAACTCTGCCACTTGATAGTCACGATGGTAGTGACTGATTGGCTATGCGAGCCAATCGGTCGCCTTTTACGATCTGCCTGGCAGAACGGCAGTTGGTCTATTCTTCAAAGAAGCCCGGAAGATTCCTAAGTCATATCCGCTTAGAAAAACCCCTGCCAGTAATTGGTTCCACAGAGGAATAGTGCGGGGAAAAAAGTGCCTCGAGAATCGCACAGTTGTGGATTTCCAAACATAGAGATGGTGAGGATGAAATATTGAATTTTGTCGCGATGTCCGATGGTGAAATTCTGCGAAATTAATCCAAACAGTTCCTCGGAACTTTCCCCATGATATAGCCTATCATTTACTCTCCACCTACATGTATTCACGTGTTATCACTGCATAGGTACTAATTTTCATCAAGATCGGTTAAGCCATTTTTGAGCCATAACGAGACATATTATAAACAGACAAACAGCCAAAAGTTTGTAATAAATTAGCCAAATTAAGAATATTTTCCTTTTTCGAAAGTCGGTTAAAAGTAAGAATAACGTATTTTACTAGACCTCACCTTGTAATCCAAAAACATGATATTCTTTTGTTCAACAGGGTAAAAAGTCTAAAGCCTTAAATTAATTATAAATATAAAATATTAATCTAATATAAGATGCATAAGCTGTTTGAAATTAATGCACGCAAGCATTTAAAACATACCATTTAATGTAGTGTAATATAATACAGTATAATAATAACAAACCCTCATAAATTTCAGCCGAAAAAAAACTCACAACTATGGTACAAAAAATAAAAGTAAATAAAAATTCACTTAATTTTCAGCGTATCCAAGATGATCGGTCTAATGTGACGGAGCTTTAAATGCGAAAGTCACACCGAATAAACGCCTGAATGATGGATGAAAATCGCACCAAGTGGATTTTCTTGGCGAGATAAATGGACTATCTAGTTATATCAAATGAATATGAATGAGTTATTACTAGGGAAAAGTATAATACTGCCCTATAATACGTTTTATCACTTGCACTTCATCATTACTATGGTATGCTGGTTGTATTTTATTGTTTTATTAATGTGCGTATATTTGTGTCTGTATTTTAAACATTCTTAAAATTCTCGGCATGATGCAGTCTGTTACGTAAGTTGTTATAGTTCGATCATTTGGTAGTTTTAGGTAGAACATTTTCCAGGAGTTTTAAATCTTGTATACTTATAGATTTTGATGTGCTCCTTTTAAATATCAACTTTTCCACCTCGTACCTTTTACCACTCGTGCCGCCATATTGTAATAATGGTGCCTAATATCTCTTTTTCGACACTATCTCCCTTCTTATTTATTTTATAATAATACTTATTCAAAATCGAACTTGAAAAAAATTCCTAGTTTGTGTGTCAACCATTTTTTATACGATGAACTGATTTGGCATACGGGCGCCGCTTAGTGTGAAACAGGAAAAAAATCGAGAAAAAAATTGCAAAAAATAACGTTTGTTGTATCATAGGAGCCCCCTCAAATATTTATTTTATTCTGTTTGTAGTATTTTTGTTACAGCGGCAACAGAAATCATCATCTGTCTATCACTGTTCATGAAATACAGCCTGATGATAGACAGACAGACGAACACATGAACAGCGGCATCTTAGTAATAGGGCTCCATCTTATCCTTTGGGCGTGCAACCATAAAAATTACATTACAATATTCTCGTTATCTACTATATGTGTTATCAGCACAACATTTCGAAACAGAATACATGATTGATGATTCCCCACCCACCAAGCCATAAAAAAAGGATGCTCCGATTGATGGATCACAAAAGCATGTGATTGGCCGATTTCGACCAATCGTGTCGACTTTATCTTGCTTCCAATATTTAAATTTGAATATATACCTGGTTAGATTATATTAAATCATCACAATAGTATACATATTCAAATACTGAAGGCCTAAGCCATTCACATAAAAAATATTACTAAACAATCCACAAACAAAATAAACGCTACTTGGAATATTATTAATAGTGGAACTAGTAAAACCAAAAGTTTGAGTGATGTTTTCCAACTGAAATCTAATGGAGTCAACATAGAGGGAGATTTAAAGACTGCAACGGAGTTTGAAAAAATTCTCTCCGATGCTGCGATTTTAACAACTCAAAACCTCAGCTCATTAGTTAGTACTTCTAAATCATTACTGAAGGAATATGTAACCAAGCGCGATAACACTTTTGAATTTTCGTTCATTGATACCAAATATATCTTAAATGCCTTTAAAACATTAGAGCCGAAAAAAGTGTTGGATTTATGGGGAAATTCTGTTAAAATCATTGATTCAGTAATCATGTTATTGCACCATATTTAGCTGTAATATTTAATTGTTCTGTAACACATGGTGTGTTTCCTGACTTAATGAAATTCAGCAAAGTTATTCCAATTTTCAAGTCTGGCCCTAAATGTGATGCCTCTAATTTTCTTCCCATCCTGATTTTGTCGACCATAAGTAAAATATTTGAAAAAATTATACTAGACCAAATGCGTATGCGTAATAATATTATGATAAGTTTTGATTATTTCGCAGTAAACTAATCAGTTTTACGAAGGGTATCTCAACCATAGATGCTGGTGTCGAATTACTGAAAAACGTTCATGAAGCCTGGGAGGATTTGCAGGATGTACTTGCAGTATTCTGTGATTTGTCTAAAGCATTCGACTGTGTCGATCATAACATCTTAATCAGGAAGTTCCACCAATATGAAGTTCGAAATAAAGCTCTCGATCTTCTGATTACTTACTTAATTGAAAGAATTCAGAGGGTTGATATTAATATTTGGTCCTTGGTACTACTCCACACTTGGTCCATTTTTGTTTCTGATATACATAAATGACTTGCCTTACTACGTAGTGAATAAGCAGAAATCGTAGTATTTGCAGATGAGACTTCACTTTTATTCAAAGTGAGAAAACAAGTTGGTAAATATGACGAAGTAAATAATACGATTTTAAAAGATGTACACTGGTTTAGTACGAACAATCTTTTATTAAATGGTAACAAAACTAAGTGTGTTAAATTTTCATTGCCCAATGTAAAGCATATAGATACCAGCATACAACTAGGTGGAAACAAACTGGATCTGGTGAATTTCACTGTATTTTTAGGTATTACTTTAGATAAGAAATTACAATGGGGACCGCACTTTAATAATTTAGCAAATAGACTTAGTTCGGCAGCTTATGCAGTTAAAAAAATAAGACAACTGGTGTCGACACAGCAAGAATTGAATATTTTATTTATTTTTACATATGTCATATGTTAATGTCACATTATGTATATTATGTCATATGTAATTCTTCTCTGGGGAAATTCCGCTGAAATAAATACTATATTTGTATTGCAGAAAAGAGCTAATAGTGCATTTTACAATCTTAGCCCGAGGGTTTCCCTGAGAGTAAAATTTAAACAAATCAATATTGTAACTGTTATATTCCAATATATATTTGAGAACTTGATTTACGTTCGTAAAAATATTTGCTTGTTTAAAAATGTTGACGTACACTCACTAAATACAAGGAACAAAAACAATCTTTTTATGCATGCTTCTCGTCTCCACAGAAGAAGTAACTCTTTTATGGGGCAATGAATACGCTTTTACAATAAAATTCCCGAAACTATGAGAGATCTACTAGTCAATAAATTTAAAAAATGTGTTAAAACTGTTTAAAAAAAGTGTATTATAAAATCTCAGATTATTTAGAAGACAAATACCTTGGGATTAATTGCTTCTCATACCGATCTCATATATATTTTTTGTAATCTTGTAATATTGTGATACTTATTGTAAAAAAATGATATAAGAAAGACAAGCCTGCTGAGTAAGAAACTCAGCAGGCTTGTCTTTATTCATATCATGATCATATAGCTGAATCTTTTCAGTGTGTGGCGGCGTTTCTGATCCGGTAGTAGTTTTAAAAAAATATGTTGATGTGTCAAAACTATATATGTTTTCTGTGTGTCAAAATAAGTTGTAAAGAGTTTTATTGAATACAGTACTTCTGCTTTCTGATTTCTAATTTCTGACATAATTTAAACATTTCGTTTTTTTTGGTATTTTTTATTTTATTTATTATTTTATCAACCTGTGTATTTTTATAACACAATATAACGTGCGTCAAAGGACTCTCGGAATAATTAGATACTCGAGCCGTTTCCTACAGACACCAACAATTTTAATAATTCGCTGCTGTTCATATGATAAATATGAAAAGCCACATTCATAATCTTGCATATACTTTTACCTTCCAAAACAAAGAGTCTTAATGGTAAACACTGACGTTATGGTAATATATGTGATTTTTAAATAACACGTTATTAAAAAATGTGATATGCATTTTTTTATATCAAACTAGCTCATGGTTCTCTTTGAGAGATAATAATTACTCATAGATACTAAAGAAGCTAAATTTGGAACAGTAACAATTAAGGCTACTAATAATCAACCCGGCCAAGACGCTGCTGAATTCTACCTAATTGTCACGATGCTAGTAAAAGGTTTTGCAATTCAAAAGTCTTTTGTAAAACACCTGATATTATGTAAAGTAATATGTGAACATTATGAAAATAAAATAAACATTAAAGATAATAAGAAAAAGTTATACGATGTCGACGCAGTAACCCCAGATCAACTCCGCTCCCTGGTTATAAAAGTTAAATTTATGGTTTGAATTATTTTACTCTCTTCCCTAATTTAGCTCCTTTCTCATACCCGGTGTCCAGGTGCATAATATGAAGTGAACTTTAAATGGAGGAGGGTTAGCTGTAATACCGTTTTGGGCTATGATTTTGGCCCAATGTGTATTAATTTATTTATATAACTTTAACATATTATTACAGTTGAAGTCAGCTTTCAAATAGAAAAACTATATCCAAATCGTTTTAAGAAATATGTTGCCACAGATATACACATAAACTCGTTTAAGAACTATATACCACTAAGACAAAAAGTCACATTTTTTTAATATAGACCAGGGGGCAAACGAACCTGATGGTAAGTGATTGCCGCCGCCCATGGACATCCGCAATATCCGAGTGAGCTCTTTTCTTGAAGGTCCCTATATCGTATCCGTTCGGAAATACCACTACCGTTAATTGATTCCATAACAAAGTAGTGCGAGCAAAAAAGTGTCGGGAGAATCGCACAGTTGTGGATTTCCAGACATCGAGATGGTGAGCATGGAACTTCAAATTTTGATGCGATGTCCGGTAGTGGAATTCGGCGACAGAAATTAATCCAAACAACTCGCCAGAACACTCCCTATAATAAATACGATAGAATACGCAAAGTGAACCTACATATATCTATGCGTAATGCCAAAGAGTCAAACACACATAGAAATCAAATTTATAGCACCAATTTTTTGCGTCTGTGTTAAAATAATTTACAATACACTGAGACAACTAGAGTAGGTAGGACGGTTTTATCAATTAAGGTGAGAGAAGTTAACCAACCCTCATTAGGGCGACGTGACGGAATGTTTAGTTACACCCCAGTTACGCCATAGAATGCAAGGTAGATAGATGTCTTGTGAGGGACGAAATTTGATCAAACTTTTATTAAATTTGGCTAATGGCTCTAAACTGTAATAAATATGTGTTGTAATAATTAATATTTTTTTATATGGGCAGGATGATAAATAATGTCCTTTCTATTTTTAGGGCTCCGTACCTAAAAGGTAAAACGGAACCCTATTTCTAAGCCTCCTCTGTCTGTCTGTCCGTCTGTCTGTAACCAGGCTGTATCTCATAAACCGTCATAGCTAGAAACCTGAAATTTTCACAAATTATGTATCTCCGTTGCCGTTATAACAACAAATACTAAAAATAAAAAATGAAAATATTAAGTGGGTCCAAATACAAAAAACGTGTTTTTTTGCTATGATAGTACGGAACCTTTCGTGCGCGAGTCCGACTCGCACTTGGCAGGTTTTTTATGTCATAAGATAGCAAACAACCAGATAGCCTTCCTGATGCAAAGAGAAAACCATTACCTATAGACACAAAAGATGTTAATACTGCGTTGCTATCCTGATGGCGAGATCTTAATGCTACATGCATATCTTTACTAACCCTCCAAACCAGAACATGACAGTGACAAGCACTGATGCTATTTCGGCAAGAATAGGTAAGGCGGTAGTACCAGACTCGGGCTAGACAATGCAGAATTCTACCACCTGATTATTTTTGTGTTATAGCACTCACCCCGTACTTGGGAAACTGGAAAAACCTTAAAAACAACAAAGAAAAGTCCCCCCGGCTATAGGGAGATGGTCGCAGGTTCAAATCCCGCGTGTCGATATTTTTCTTTGTTGTTTTTAAGGTTTCTACCACCTAGTAGCCACTATGATAGTGAATCGCATAGCCAATTGTTTGCCTCTTAGGAACTGCTTGATAGAACGGCAAATGGTCTATACTTCAAAGGGAAACCGGACCTACTATTCTAATATAAACCTAAAACAATATTTAATTGATAAAACATATTATACTTTAGACTACTATATGTCTGATAAATAAAAGTGACTCCTACAATCATAATATCCCAACCTATTGCCATTTGTTTGATTGATATATAAATTTGATTGCAATTTAAATTTAATAATTATAATTAAGTTCTCTCCACTAAACTATTGACCGTTATTATTTATATGCCAGAATAATACTTGCCGGAGGCTAGTAACTATATACATACGAGTATATTTTCAATTTTTTCACCTGATTAATTTCATTCATATAAAGACGATTCACAGATTTGGTTTATCAAAATCGGTTTAGCCGTTTCAAGACAATTAGCTATACTGTACTTGATGAAAGAATTAAGCAACTGGTGTCTGGTACAGGCTTGATCAATACAAAATTTGGTATTCTGTTACTTCAACGATATTGCAATGACATGGTAACTTTGACCTGAGGCTGCAGAATTCCCGTTTAAAGATAATTGCCCCTTCAAGTGGTTTTCTCCGCAAATGATGCGCTTAAGTGGAGAAGATGATCTTATGATAATAGAGTGTGTCAGAGATTGTTAAATTTTTAATTCAGTTTCAGTTAATTAACCATGACTTAAGATCTGTTTTACATTATTTTGACAAATTGTGTGTAAAATGTAAAATACTCCATCATAGAAAATCTCCATAACTATACAAGTTTTCATTTATTTATATATTAAAATGGGAAGCGAAAACTTTGTACCTCTTTTTACGACAATTACTCAAACACAAATGTATGAAATTCGGCACACTTAGAATTTACATGCTGAAGGAGTTCAAAAAGGTGATATTGTTTCATAATATGAATTAAAAACGCAATAACATAATAAAAATGTACATTATGAACACTATTTTTCATTTGATACATAATATTATTATATATACATACACATATACTTATACTATTTTGTTTACGATTAAAGTCTGTTATCAAACTTAGAAGATATTTTATTGTTAAGTTTAATGTCGAAATTACGACCAGAGAGTGATAGCTAGTATAACTCAAATAGGTAATAATCTCACACACATTATAAAAGTTTTCCTGTAAATACGTTCCACATATACCTACACATACTCAGTGTAAATAAAACATACAAACACACTCTCACACACGCATAAATTTTCGTATTATGTTATTACCGTATGGAAAAATATTACTAGTAAAATTAAATAAATCAACTTTCACATGTTTTTATTGACCTTTATTTGAAACTTTCCTCGTATTGCTATTTTTATGTGCAATTTTCACCCCTTTATGTTTTGATGATGCGATAAAACGAACTTTTCGTTTATTTTTATCTGGCAGGATAGCAAAGTTATATGGAAATCGACAGATCGATTACATAGTTTTAACGAATCGTAAAAAAATCAACGAAATGTCTATTTGATGATGAACTAGTCAAAATCTATAATTTATCTGGAAGATGTTTATAAAGAAAAATAATTAAACTTTTTCTTTTTAGGGTTCCAAAGTAAACTAGGAACCCTGTATATGTCCGTCCGTCCGTACGATTGCTTAAAGATCCTTAGTACTAGAAATCTGCAATTTGGCACGAATATGCATAGTAGTCAGTTCACTAAAGTGGTACCATAGAATATTGAAAAATATCTTTTCTCAGGGTAGCTCCCCTACCTGAATAGTTGGATATATTAACTTTTTTCTCGCGTGTCCTATAGTGTGGGGTATCGTTGTAAAGGTTTTTAAAAAGGAAAGGCGTATCCATTTAATCCGTGGTCGTGACTATCGCGTCGCGGAATATCCATGACTTCCTCTCACTTGCAAGTTCATTTCATTTCAACCATTCATTGATTCACCATAAGAATAATTAACACCCCATAGATATTGTAAGTGTGAATGTTTTTGTATGTTTAGGTGTTTAGATATTTGTTACTCAATCACTCAAAAGACGACGACGACGGACCATTTCCGATAAAATGTGACACACAGGTAGATGATGACTTGAAATAACATATTAGATTTTTTATCACAGATAAATGCGTTGTTTGCGTGGGATTCATCAAAAACTTTTATAGCGCAGTGTGCTGTAGGGTGTAGCTAGTTAAAAATATATAACAAGTTAAAATCTTTTAAGGCTTGATAATAAGTTGGTTACCATGGCTTCTAGTATTTAAAAAGCACATGAGTCATTAAGCATTTCAAACCAAGGTCACTTGAAATATTTTTTTTGTCAAAAATTAGCTATTTCCAAAAAAATTTGTGACAAATCTGAAAACATTAAACCCTTTTGCACTGTTTACGCTCACCTGGCTTGCAGATGATTCAGTCACGTGCACTGACGCCCACGCCTCACGGGAAAGACTCGTTTATGCTACGATTAACATAAATTTCTGAAAATTTTCATCTAAAGTTGAATCTGAAAAATTAATTGTATAATATTTTCTTGCAAGGAATATCATAGTTCTTAAGTACCAAATTGTATAACTATTTACTGTTGCCAAGCTCCAAGAAATTTTACGGTGTGTAAACAAAGTGATATGAAATTCATAGCATAAATAAAGTCATATTTCTCCCATTAGTATTAAGGGAGAATCTAATAACACGAAATTTGCAGCATAAATAGTCGATACAGATTAGTAAGAAATGATATCTATAAAAATTGAAAATATTTGATCCATTTTTTCTTTAAACTCTAAAACAGAACTATTTTATTGTTAAATTCCCCCGTATTTTCTGGGTTCGTTTGAACAATAGACACTCTGCCGCTCTGCCAGGTAGTTCGTAAGAGACAAACGATTAGTTATACGAGTCACTACCATCGTAGCTACTAGTCATTTATCAAAAATGCAGACATTGTCTCGACCGGGTTTGGTACCATTGCCTTGCCTATTCCTATCGCAATAGCGTCAGTGATTGTCACTGACCTATTTTGGTTTAAAGGGGGAGGTAGCCTGTAATTTCATGTAAATGGCATTAACACCTCGCCACTCTGATAGCAACGCACCATTATCACCTTTGGTGTGTAAAAGCGATGGTTATATGTTTCCAACGGGAGTTTGCTATTTTATATTTCAAAAAAACTAGTACAATTACTTTTAAAATTAATTTTAAAGCCTTAAATAGCTGAGTGCTAAGTGTGAGTTTCTCAAATGCGTTCTAATAACTTTACCATCGCGTTAATCGAATAAACTCTTAAATTAACGAGTATCGAGAAGCTGCGAGTGTGAGTCGCGATTTAGCCAAACCACTCGGTCGGCGTCCACTCATCGTGAATGGCGAACATTTGTTTCGTAATGTTGGTTGTACGTTAGCATCGAATGAATAACCAAACATTTTCAGAAGTACACAATTCTTGAGTGTCTATATCTAAAAAAGTAGTGTTTTAAACTTATACGGATTACTACCAAACAAAATATTATTGTATTTTTTATTCGATTGTGACTGTCTTGAGAATAAATAAATTACATACTCTTTGTTAAAAATCTTGAGATTATTCATAGTGAAAATTAAAAATTAAGTCGGGAGCGTCAACATTTGGATTAATGGCGCTTATGAAGGAGTAAACATATTTTAGTTGTTTAGCCTTTTAGGTTATATTGTTCTGTGTTGTTCAGCTTAGCTTAGCAAGGATTATAATTCTCTGCATAACCATTTATACATCTAACGTCAACAAAGAAACGTGTGAAGAAGATATTTGTGATGGGCAAAGACAAGTGAAAAAGTTATGATGGAAAAAATACATATAAAAACGAGAGAAATCTTTAAACGCGTTTAAGATCTTCGTGTCAAAACTCAAGTTGAATCAAGCAATTAGCAAGGATTATAGTTCTCTGCATAACCATTTATACATCTAACGTCAACAAAGAAACGTGTGAAAAAGATATTTGTAATGAGCAAAGACAAGTGAAAAAGTTATGATGGAAAAAATACATATAAAACGATAGAAATCTTAAAACGCGTTTAAGATCTTCGTGTCAAAATACAAGTTGAATATCTACACGAACGAGTTATGGCCAGATGGTATAAAGTTCAGGCGTTTTGTACATTTCAGAATGCGTTCAAAAGCAATGGAGTCTCCAGCTGGGACACGCAGTGTGAACAAATACCAACTGATAATGGATCAAACCAAACCTAGTATATTTATTAGCTTTAATTGCAAAAAATGTGAAACGCAGTGTTCAGTGTATCAAAACACTATGTAATCTGGTGTATGCAGTGGCACTGTAGGAGACCTGGTTTCTGCCCCACGACCTGCCTTTCCTTGGTTCCTTGGTGGCATCAATGCAGCGGTCAGCTACACAGGGAAATCGGCTGTTGATCTAACAACAGGTGTACTTCACGGTAGATTTAATGGCGGTGTGGCACTATTGTGGCAGAGAAATGTGTTTAGTGAAGTTTCAGTGTTAAATTGTAAAAGTGAGCATATAACAACTATAAAAGCAATTACTAGGGACATGCGGAAGATCTTGATTGCATCTGTGTATATGCCTACCGATCAGCCTGATAATTTGTCAATATTTGTTCAGTGCCTGGGCCAATTAAATGCAATCATTAAAGACAGTGACATTGAAACAGTGTATATATTAGGGCAGTGTTTCTTAACCTGTGGTCCATAGACCCCTGAGGGTCTGCGAGTATATTTGAATGAATATATAAATGCCAATGTTTTTTTATCAACAGGGCCCTTGATACTGTGCTTGGTTTTCTAGGGATCAGCGGACTAAAAAAGGTTATGAAACGTTGTATTAAGGGATTACAACGCACACCAAGGTGCATAATTTTGCAATGAGTTATTTAATTTTTGTAATAAGGGCAGTGGCCGTGTGGAGACATGTTAAGGCTTGGTATAGTTTCAGATACTCATACCTATGTTAGTGAGGCTCAGGGGTGTAAAAGGTGGTTGGATCACTGTGTGGTTAATACATCTGCTTGCCACACTATCTTAAATGTACATGTCCTATACAACATACTGATCTACCACTATCCGATTGAGATAGAATGTAACTTAGATTTAATAAGAAATACAATAGAATTGTGACTATCACTACAAAAATAATGTTATATGGGGTATAAAAAATAATGATGAAATAAATAAATATAGTTAATTATGTAATAACAAATTAACATTGATAGGTTTTCCTTTAGAATTATGTGATTGTGCATATGAAATGTGTAACATGTTAGGTCACAGGTATATAATATATAAATTATTATACCAGAATATTATATAATATTCTGGTATAATTAATGTATTACTTATATGCCTGTAATACCAGATATAAATATATAAATATTTAAGGAACAAATTACACTTACTGTACTAACCCCAAAGTAAGCAAATTATTTGCTTGTGTTATGGGTGTTAGTCAATGGTAAGTACTAATACATAGAAATACATACCTATATCAATACTGGAATATATTTAAAAACACCCAAACCCAATACAAATATTTATGTTCATCACACAAATGCTTGTCCACGCGGGGAATCGAATCCGAGCCCCGTCAATTGCGTAGTCAGGGTCGCTATCCACTCGACCAACTGAGTGGTTAAGATACTATACAATAATGTATTTAGAGTTCTGTTGTGGCTGCCATGGTGTTGCAGTGCCCCTGGTATGTTTGCAGATGCCCATGTTGAGGATTCCTATGCTATATTGTGGAAGAAAACTACGACTAGGTACCATCTCACATTTGTGACAGAGTAACAACAGGATTCTAAATATGATAAACAGTAGAATCCTTTATGGACAGGTTTATGTGTCTGCATGGGTGCTTATTACTGACACACACCACAGTAAATTATTTTGAAACACATTTTATATTTAAAGTTTTAATATATGTGAATTTTTTTAAATACTATTTACTAACATAGTTTATAAGAAAATATGTTACTAACATTAAAGGCTTCAAGTGCTTGGAATAAATGATTTTTAATTAGTTTTTAGACATTTTTTTAAATCTTAAGATAGCAAACAAGTAAATGGGTGCCGTGATGGAGAGTCAACCATCGCCTGTAAACACCAAAAATGTTAATGGTGCCTTGCTGTCTTGTGGCGAGGTCTAATGCCACATGCATAAGTTTACCGGCTACCTTACCCTCCAAACCGGAACATGACAGCGACAAGCACTGACGCTATTGCGACAGGAATAGGCAAGGTGGTGGTATCAGACCCAGGCAAGACAATGCAGAACTCTACCACCTAGTAAATTAATTAAACCTCTCTTATTCTTCTCAAAACATACAAAAATCTATCAATTTTATTACAAATGGAATAAATGTGCGCTTTCCAATTGCAATGTTTGTCAATTAATTTTCCTAGAAATCAGAATTCAATGAAAACGCTATTGTGTCAGGAATAGATAAGGCAGTGGTACCAGACCCGGGCGAGATAATGCAGAACTCTACCACATAATAGCCCATGATGGTAGTGACTTGTATAGCCAATCGGTCACCTTTTACGACCTGTCTGACAGAAAGGCAGTTGATCTATTCTTTAAAGGAGCCCGAGATCAAAACGGGGACTTTTATTTATGCGATAGCCGTCACTGAATTGTTTTTCTGTGAGGTCCAGCACCGTATCAAGTGATGGTCCACTGCTTGCATTGCTCCAACCAGTGCTGGGACATGCAGTGTAAACAAATACTAACTGATAATGGATCAAACCAAACCTAGTATATTTATTAGCTTTAATTGCAAAAACGTGAAACGCAGTGTTCAGTGTGTCAAAACACTATGTAATTTGGTGTATGCAGTGGCACTGTAGGAGACCTAACTTCTGCCCCACGACCTGCCTCTTCTTGGTGGCATTGATGCAGCGGTCAGCTACACAGGGAAATCAGCTGTCGATATAACAACAGGTGTACATCACGGTAGATCTCACGGCGGTGTGGCACTATTGTGGCAGAGAAATGTGTTTAGTGAAGTTTCAGTGTTAAATTATGAAAGTGAGCGTATAACAACTATAAAAGCAATTACTCTAGGGACATGCGGAAGATCTTGATTGCATCTGTGTGTGTGTGGCTACAGATCAGCCTGATAATTTGTCAATATTTGTTCAGTGCCTGGGCCAATTAAATGCAATCATTGAAGAAAGTGACATTAAAACAGTGTATATGTTAGGGGATTACAACGCACACCAGGGTGCATCATTTTGCAATGAGTTATTTAATTTTTGTAATAAAGGCAGTGGGTGTGTAGAGACATTTTAAGGCTTGGTATAGCTTCAGACACTCATACCTATGTTAGTGAGGCTCAGGGGTGTAAAAGGTGGTTAGATCACTGTGTGGTTAATACATTTGTTTGGCACACTATCTTAAATGTACATGTCCTATACACGTGTTGAGGATTTCTATGCTATAATGTGGAAGAAAACTGCGACTACCATCTCACATTTGCGACAGAATGACAACAGGTTTCTAAATATGATAAACAGTAGAATGCTCAACCATTACTGGCACACACACCACAGTAAATTATTTTGAAACACATTTTATATGTAGTTTTAATATATGTGATTTATTTAAAATACTATTTAGTATTTACTAACATAGTTTATAAGAAAATATGTTACTAACATTAAAGGCTTCAAATGCTTGAAATAAATGATTTTTATTTTACTTTTATACATTTTTTTACATCATAAGATAGCAAACGAGCAAATGGGTGTCATGATGGAGAGTCAACTATCGCCTATAAACACCAAAGATGTTAATGGTGCTTTGATATTGTAGCGAGGTCTAATGCCACATGCATAAGTTTACCGGGTATCTTACCCTCCAAATCGGAACACGACAGTGACAAGCATTGACGCTATTGTGTCAGGAATAGATAAGACGGTGGTACCAGACCCGGGCAAGACAATGCAGATCTACCACATAATAGCCCATTATGGTATAGCCAATCGGTCACCTTTTACGACCTATCTGATAGAACGGCAGTTGACCTTCTTCAAAGGAGCCCGGGATCAACACGGGGATTTTTTATTTATGCGATAGCCGTCACTGAATTGTTTCTCTGTGAGGTCCAGCAGCGCATCAAATGATGGTTGAAAGCTTGCATTGCTCCAACCAGTACAACCTCTGTCTGTGCCACTGCAAACATTGTCTAAGCGAAAAAGAGGCACCAACTATGATTTTTGTCAAATTTATAAATTAAATTTTTTACACATTGTAAAATTTTCTTTTTTTTACGTTCTCACTACGATAAACCCAAGTGATAACTTTACTTCGGCGTAAGCGTACCATTCACCAATGTTAGTGACTCGAAACGTCAAAATTGCATCTCACACTAACCTTCCACTTGAACCCACCAATCACATGCGTTAACGCTCTCGCATCGAATACAAAATGGCCGTCAATGGCCGTATTAGACAGGGAATAAGTAAACATAAATCTCGCACTTGCATGTTTTGTCCCTCACGTTTACCACTACGTGGCGCTGTAAAAATCACATACAAATTCCTAGTAAACTCGAAACTTCCGATTGTTTCAAAAAAAATTATTTTTGAAACAATCGGAAGAGCTATGGCCAAACTTTCGACATATTGAACATTGTTTAGAGGAAGAAGAAGGTCGTTGAGATAGTTTAGATAGCTTAAACAGTTTTTCTTCTTCAATGGCATGAGTGATCGCTTCGGAAAGTCCTTTAGGATTCCGGCAGCGCACAATGTGTGAGAAGTTTGAGTCCATACCTAATAAAAATGTATTTAAAGCCAAATCTTCCATGGCAGCAAGTCTGCCCATAAGTTCCTTTTCATTTTCACAACTGTAATGAATATCGGACTGAAGCCGCGTAAGGCAGGATTCAATCCTTAAAGAATATTGTGTCACATCTTCGTTGGGTAATTGCTTGCAGTTTTGTAAATCTACTAAAAGGTGTGTTGAATGCTTTTTTTCTCCAAAAGTTACCTTTAAAAACTGTTTGATTTCAAGCCAATTATCGAATTTTTTCACTCACTCACGATCGAATGTGAAAAGAAAAACTCACACTTAGCACTCTGATCCGCGCAGTTTTACTCACGAGTAAAGTAAGAAATATTTTATACAAATTTTCATTTTGTAGTTAAGATTTTTGTAAATAAAACAGCGTATATTTGACCTTAACTATTTCTTTGTCAAACTTTATCAAAACAGAAATTTATTTATTACTAACTATGTGTTCCCTGCTTCGCTCGCGCATATTTACTTTAGAACTTATTCAACCGTTCTTTATAAGCTGCTTCCCTTATTTTATCCCCTTAGGGATCGAATTTTGAAAAACGCTTAAACAAGTAATTATTATTTATTTTACTCAATTCATACGAAATTTCATGCAAATATATCCAAGGAATAAAAAGTTTCATACAAACTTTTCACCCCCTATTTCACCCCTGAAATTTTGAAAAATCTTTATTGGATCCTACATCATAAGAGAAAGACGTGTGCGATATTTCAAGTTTCTAGTCCTAAGGGTTTTGCCTGTGCGTTGATACATCAGTCAGTCACTTTTACCTTTTATAATATATACTAGCTGACCCGGCAAACGTTGTTTTGCCTTACATATTAGGAATCCATAGCTGACAAACAACGTGACACGTAATTTATATAAGACTACGGGATTATCCTTCCACGCAGCCAAAATGGCAGTAAACTTTATATGGTGGTTAAGTATTCTTAAATTTTCTAATTTTCCGCGCAATTTTCTTAATATTTACTACTTACCAGGGAAAATAGCGATTGATTATATATATATATATATATATATATATATATATATATATATTTATATATTTATATATATAAATTGTAAAATTACAGCAAGATGTAGACATGATCGGTAGACATTTTTTTTTTGGTTTCTAGGTGATAGAGTTCCGCAGCGAATCGCCCGGGTATTTGATACCACCGCCGCTGGGCAATGCCAACACGGATAGCAACGCACCATTAACATCTTTGTTGTCTATAGGCGATGGTTTCTCTTTCCATCAGAAGAGCCATCTGCTTGTTGGCTATCTTATGCTATATATAATAAAAAAGAGTCAATGTGATAATTTTCTCTTCCTTTAAAGGCTAATTTCAAATCAAGTGCCAAACGCGTTAGCAAATAGAGAATTTGACGTAAATGTCGATAAAATTTTATCGCATTGGTTATTTTACTTTACTAGGTGGTACTTTTATTATTATTTTACTTTTTATTTTACTTTTACTAGGTGGTAGAGTTCTGCATTGTCTCGCCCGGATCTGGTACCACCGCCTTACCTATTCCTGCAGCAATAGCGTCAATGCTTGTCGCTATCGTGTTCCGGTTCGGAGGGTAAGGTAGCCGGTAAACTTATACATGTGGCATTAGACCTCGCCACAAGATAACAACGCACCATTAAGATCTTTGGTGTCTATAGGCGATGGTTGACTCTTTCCATCGGGAGACCCATCTGCTTGTTTGCTATCTTATGTTATAAAAAAATATTAAAAAATATTCTAAGCCTGCAAATCAGTAGCTTAGCCGTGAAAGTGTAAAAGATCGACAGATATTTCAGACAGACACTTTCACATTCATCCCGACTGAGTGTATATTATAATACAATAAATCTGTCAATAATATTTCTCTGCTTGATAGTTAAAATTGGTAATATTCGTACCGTAATCTTCGCAAATTTATTTGTCAAAGTATATGTATAATAAAATGTGAAAGCTTTGTACCCCTTTTTACCACAATCAAGCAACAAAAATGTATGAATTTTACCATAGATTTACATGGTAAAGGAAAGATGGAAGCCAATATTTTTGTGCATTATGCATTTAAAACACATTAAATTAATAGAAATTTACACACACTACCATTCATTGTCACACATTATAATATTCACTTAGGTACATATATTTTTTTATTTCTGGTGAAAGATTTCGTCAAACTTGGAAGAAATTTTAATATAGTATGTGATCAAATTTAAGCTTGAGTTTCAACCAGCAGCGGGCGATCGCTAGTACACATCGTCATAGTCGTAGAATAGTGACGGATCTAACATAATATTAAACTTTACAGAACAGCCATTTAAAATAGTTTTCTAAGATGAAATGCATCATTTAACGTAAAGTTAAACAAACCCCATTATTCACTTTTATGCAAAGTTTCATAATTACAGATTTGAAGTTAAAAAAGTTATGTCAAAAAAACTTAGAAAATTATTTTAAATGGCTGTCTTGTAAAGTTTAATATGTGTGAGATCCGTCACTATTCTACGATTATGACGAATTATAAATTATTCAAACTTCAATCGTCAAAAATCAAGGTAATCTAAAATATAAATGCTAGATGAAATAAACTTGTCAAAAAATAACGGTTGCCAAGAATTATGTGGAGAGCGCCAAACCTAGGGGCCAATTCAACCTCTCTATTACTTACGGTCACCTGGTTTGTAGATGATTCAGTCGCGCGCACTGACGCCGCGCGGGAAAAGCTGATTTATGCTACGATGAGCACGAGTTCCAACGAGTGTTGATTTAGGCTTAGATCTAGAAATAATATTTTATAAAATAAAATTTTCATAATGAATTTGTTATCTTTGAACTGAAACGAAAGTACGTGTAACTTTCACATTTTTTGACGACCTTGCATGATGAGCGTAGATGAGTACACCCTCTGCCATTCTGCCAGGCAGTTTATAAATGGTGAACAATTCACTATATGTATGTGATACTACCATCGTGACTACTAGGTGGTACTATGCGTTCCAACTAAGAATAGGACTGTCAAGATGACATATTGCGCCGCATTTTGCAAAAACTTCATAAGTGATGAGTAAGGTGTGCAAAAAAATTCTAACAAGAAATAGGTACTTAAAAAATATTTTCATTCTAATGATTTCCACCAGATCATATTATCATGTCTCGAAACAAGGTGTAAAATAACTAAGCCTACTTTTATATATACATATACTATAGATGAACGGCTAGACTGCTATATTTTACAATTTTTATATTGATGAATATTATATTTTTATACTTTTTAGCCTATTTTGGACAAAGACAACCCAAATCCACAAAAATCACAACTATATATATATATATATATATATATATATATATATATATATATATATATATATATATATATATATATATATATATATATATAGATGAACATCTAGACTGATGTTTTTTACTAATTTTTATTGATGAAAATAATATTATTAAAACGTTATTTATTCTTTAATAAATCGGCAATATTTTTTGAGCAAATATTTTTTGTTGACATCACTAATTTCACACTTGTGGTGTGAAGTTGATAACAAGCGCGATCCTATTCTTATTTGGAATGCATAGTAGAGTTCCGCATCGAATCGACCGGGTGTTTGATGACAATTAATAATTTTTGTCTGTCTGTCTGTTTGTTCTCTGAAACGGCTGGACCGATTTTAACGGGACATTCACTGGGAGATAGCTGATGTAATAAGGAGTAACTTAGCTTATTTCAACGCGGACGAAGTCGCCGGCACAGCTAGTATATGTAATAAATTATTTAATAATTTTTAAACCTAAAACGTGACTTTGACTTTTTACGTAAAACGTGAACATGGTTTCCAAAGAAATCTATGTTATATTATATTATGTTATACTGTTGTTATCTTATTTTTGACCGCCCCGTTGGTTGAGTGCTATAGGGCTCAGGTTCTATCCCCGACGGGGACAAGCATTTGTCTGATGAGCGTAAATGTTTATATTTCCAGTTTTGGGTGTTTATTAAATATATTCCAGTATTTATATGTGTATTTCTATGTATTAATATCGTGCCTAAGTCGTATTCGTTCGGAAACACCCCCGCCGGCCATTTATTCCACAGAGGAGTAGTGCGTGGTAAGAAGTGCATAGAGAATCGCATATGAGGTGATGAGAATGGAACTTTGAATTTTGCCGCGATGTACGATGATGAAATGTAACAGCAGGGATCAATCCAAACAGTTCGTTGGAACACTCTCCATGACAGATGCGGTAAAAGATGCTAAGCGAACTTACTTCTCTGCCAAGGAGTCACGTGAACTGGAGATAGCCTGGTAGTAGCCTGGTAGTAGCCAGGTAATAATTCGAACCGCTCTACGCTGAATACGATCAAGAGGAAGAAGCTGATACTGCGGAGCTCCCGCCCAAAGGTGAGAACAGTACTTCATGTGAGGGCGAATTCGCGCTTTGTAAAGTTGCAAACGATGAACCGGCAAGAAGTAATATCTTGCTCTACTGAGCACACCAAGCATTTTTGAGGCCAGTTTAGCCTTTTCTTCCAAATGATCACACCGAATAATTAGGAAAATGTCCTATTTTTATATCGTTGTCATGATAGTAACTCCTTTTCTTGTAGGAATTACAAAACTTGCGAGTTATGATTTTTTTTAAATTTTACGCCACGCAATGTAAAGCGTAGATTGGTCAAGCTCGCCGCACCTGCAGCACTCTCGAACCAACCATTTAAGTTGCATGGCATAATACTTACATGGCTTATTTTGTGCATTTCTTTAATTTTTTTTATTTTTGAAGAAACGCCGTAGAGTATTAGAACAAATTCAATTATACGAAGTTATTAAAAAAAATCCTACACAAATTTCCGACAGTTTCCGACTCAGAATCGTGATCCCAATCTATGGCTTCGATTTTCCATAGACCGTCCTTTACACCCTATATGCACGACTACGTCTGAGTCGGCCAGCCTGAAACGATAAAAGTATATAGGTGTATAATATATATATATATATATATATATATATATATATATATATATATATATATATATATATATATATATATATATATATATATATATATATATATATATATATATATATATATATATATATATATATATATATATATATATATATGCAAGCAAAAGTTATTTGCCACCCGTCGAAAAAACCTAATACAATCCATTTAAACAAATACAAATATTTAATTTAAAATAAGCTCTTAAAATTATTGTGTTTAAAAACGTTACGCCCTGTTAAGAGAAAATGTAGAAGATATATCTTAATACAGTAATACCAGTGAGCCATGACCAGCTTGTACACTAATCCCAGTTGGTAGGGTCTCAGTCAACGTCGCCAACCTCCCGGGGCTCGACAGATTAGATAACACGTGTTTGGGTTAAACGGAATACATTTTCCAGAAAATCCTATTAAATTTTAATAAAGTGTTTAGTGTTCATTATAAGGATTAAACAATTGGGTTAGAGAAATTCTTTGAATATTGATTTTGATTTTAAAACTGTCAGTTTTAAATGCCGTTTTTTTATGTCATAAGATAGCAAACAAGCAGATGGGTCTCCTGATGCAAAGAGTCAACCACCGCCTTTAGACACCAAAGATGTTAATGGTGCGTTGCTATCTTGTGGCGAGGTCTAATGCCACATGCATAAGTTTACCGGATACCCTACCCTCCAAACCGGAACATGGCAGCGACAGTAGTACAGTTAGTACCAGACCTAACCGAGATAGTGCATAAATCTTCCACTTCGTAGCCACCATGATAGTGACTCGCATAGCCAATTGTTCGCCTCCTACGAATTGCTTGGTAGACTTACAAACTATCTGGCAAACATACGAACTGTCTCTCGGGCCTACGAACCGCCAGATGGTCAATACTTCAAAAGTAAACCAGACTAACAGTGTAGTGTCTTACATTACTTTTTCCTATGAGAAGCTTCGCAATGAAGTGTTTTTTGCCATTGAATTTATTTTAATTAGTAAGATCATCAGGTTTCATAATAAAGTAACGTGTGAAAGATGTACGTCTAATATACAACAATTATTAAGCTGATTTTGTATTTATATGATAGCAAACAAGAAAAGAGCTCTTCTAATGGAAAGACACAAACATCGCCTACAGACAAATAAAATGTTATTAGTGCATAGATATTGATTGCCACATGTGAAAGTGAAAATCTACCCTATTCTTTAAACTGGAATACGACAGTGACAAACATGAACTCTTTTAAGACAGGAATAGGTAAAACGTAGATACCACAAACCACTCAGAACTATATGTGGTTTTACCCCGTGTTTGTCCGGGCTTTCTTTGAAGAATAAACTATCTGCCGTTTTACCAGGCAGGTTGTAAAAGGTGACCATTTGTCCATCGTAGCTACTAGAGGTACCACTGACTTACGTATTCCTGTCACAATAGCGTTAGTGCTTGCCACTGTCGTGTTCTGATTTGGAGGTTAAGGTAGACGGTAAACTTATGCACCTTGCGTTAAGACTTCGCCACAAGGATAGCAATGCGCCAGTACATTTTTGTTGTCTATAGGCGATGGGATTCTCTTTCCGTCATACGTAGGTCACACTATAAGTTTTACGTAACTAAAAAAACAACATGTTATAATCAAAATATTATGTTTATTGCTTTTCAAAATAATTTTCTTTACATTTTAAACATTTTTTCATGCGATCGAACCATTTTTTAAAACATGATTGAACGCTATCACTGCCTCTTCGGAGTGTGTAAAAGTAAAACCTCTCATCAAATCTTTGATTTTGGGGACAATACAGAAATCACAGGGTGCAAGGTCGGGGCTATGTGCAGGATGAGTGACGAGATGACCTTTTTCGGAAGCTAAAAATGACTTTGTTTTGTTGGCCGTGTATGAAGAAGCGTTATCATGGTGTAGGAGAATGCGGCTTTTGGATCGTCTTTCGCGGACTTTTTCTAACACCCTGGGTTTACTTTAATGCCGAGAGGTATTCTTCCATTTGTTTACAAATGGAAGAATACCTCTCGGCATTAATACTCTTTTGATCTTCAAGTAGAATTGTACAGATGGGACCTGTAGCTGAGAAAAAAAACGCGATCATTTTTTTACCAAAGTTTCTCGCCTGTCTCACATTTATTGGCCTGTTCTCATTTTCAAACACCCATTCACAAGATTGCTGTTTTTTTTTCGGGTTCAAAACAATAAATTCACGTTTCGTCTCCTGTGATAATGTCATAAACAGCATTAGAATGTCCGTGGGCGTACTTCAGTAGCATCTGTGAGCACCATTCCACGCGAGTCCGCTTCTGCTCCGCTGTCAATTTATGAGGGATCCAACGACAACAAAGTTTCCGAACTTTCAATTCTTCGTGTAAAATTTTCTGAATTTGGCTCATACCAATCCCCAATAGTCCTCGAATTGTCTCATAGGTAATCCGGTGGTTTTCTTCATTAACCGCTTAACAGTAGCCACATTATTTTCGTTGACGGCAGTTGAGGGCCGCCCTTCACGAAATTTGTCATGTAAAGAAACTTGACCTCTCTCAAATTCAGCAAACCATCGCCTCACGGTGTTCAAACAAGGTGCTTCTCTCCCAAAAGCATTTTGAAGACGAGTGGCACAGTCTTGCGGAGAAAGAGAACTTTTAAAATCATAAAAAATCATCGCTCTAAAATCTTTTCGACTTAATTCAATTTTCGTTGCGTACGTAGAACTTTGATGTGTGATAAAAAAAAAAAAACAATTGACAAATCATTTCCCGCCAATTATTTTTTTATTACTAAGAAGGTTGCAACGTTTTAAAAATATAACATTCGAAATTCAAATAGTTCCGATTAGCTAGAAGTGCAAAACTTTTAGTGTGCCCCATGTATTATGATGTAAAAAAAATCGGTTGTCTGTAAAGTTGGTTTACAGTCGATAGTTGAACGTGACAACGTCTTAAGAAAATACTAATGGAATGGTAGCATTTACGGAACGCCTCAGAGCGAGGTAACGCCGCATGAGTCATGTTTTTTCGTGCGTGCAGCCAGCTCTATCGAATTATAAGACGTTGTCACGTCAATATCTATGGTAAAAGCATAGGTTAGAATCTATTTATCTAATTATAAGTCGTAAATAACATATTCTATATACGTAGATTTAAATAAAAATTAGTTTCATTCTAAGCATAGGTTAAGCTGAATCTATAATTGTAAATCATAAATAATATTTCCTAAAAACGGTATCGTAAAGTTAGATTAAGTGTATGTTTATTTAGGAGATTCCCTTTGCAATGGACTGATTGCCTCAACTGACCGCATTTTCCATGAAGCTTTATCCGTACATGTTTGTTAATCCCAGATAGCTCAGTCTAAGGGCTGGACAGTGACGGAGTGTGGGTCACGGGCATACTTTACCGACTCCCGATTACTGGATGTTTTATTACACCTAATATATCGTTCCGACTAAAAATGTTTTAAGCTTAAACTTGCCTGAAATATTCTTGGGTCTGTATTTGTTATTGCGGTTAACATCAACGTTATAACTATGTATGTATGTTCATAATATATACACTGAAAAAATGGATCTAGTTAAAGTCCTTAATAAAGCTTGATCTCTGTGACCGATGACTATGAAACCGACGAATTATCAGTGTACGTCGAGTTCAAACTCCATATATGGACAACATTTTGCTTTTCCTTTGTCAGTTTTTGTTCTTTTTTTTATTTTTACGCTTTTTTATGTAATAAAATAGCAAACAAGCTGATGAATCTCCTGATGGAAAGAGTCAACCATCACCTAGAACACCAAAGATGTTAATGGTACGTTGCTATCTTGTGGCGAGTTCTAATGCCACATGCATAAGTTTACCGGCTACCTTACCTTACGGTGATACCAAACCCGGGCGAGACAATTCAGGACCCTACCACCTAGTAGCCACGATGGTAGTGACTCGCATAGCCAATCGGTCTTCTTTTACAACCTGCCTGGCACAACGGCAGTTGGCCTATTATTCAAAGAAGGCCGGGACCAACACGGGGAGAAATTGATTATTTGGATTTTTTTTTAGTAGAGGGGGCAAACAAGCCAGTGGTGCACATGATGGTAAGTGATCATCACCGACCATGAACATCTGCAATACCGGGGGGCTTGCAGCTGCGTTGCCGGCCTTTTAAGAATGAATACGGTCGTTTCTTAAAGGTCCCCAAGTCGCATACATTTGGAAACAACCCCGCGGGTAATTGGTTCTACAAAGGAGTAGTGAAAGTAAAAGAAAGCACGCGGTTGAGGTATTCGGACATAGAGGTGTTAAGAATGGAACTTTAAATTTTGACGCGATGTCCGATGGTGGAATTTAGCGGCAGGAATTAATTCGAACAACTCGTCAGAACACTCCCCATGATACATACGGTAAAAGATGCAGAGCGAACCTACATCTCTGCGTAACGCTAAAGAGTCTAGTCTATTAGAAATAGCCTGGTCTTCGAGGATTCGAACCACTCTACTTTGAATGCGATCAAGGGGAAGCAGCTGGTACTGAGGAGCTCCGGCCCTGAGGTGGGAATAATACTCCATGTGAGGTCGAATTTGGGCCTTGTAAAGTTGGAGGCGATGGGCTAGCTTTAAGTACTGCTTTGATCTGCTGAGTACACCAAGCCTTTTGGAGGCTAGTGTAGCCTTTCCTTCCAAATGACCGCGGAAGTGAACGTTGTTCAATATCTCGACTCCCAGAATTCCAATACTAGCTGAAGCTGTCAGGAGAGTGTTCCCGAACCGAGATGACACCACAAAGGATGTTTTTTTTGCGGTAAACGTACAAAGCTGCGTCTTATCGGGGTTAAATGTAACAAGGTATTGACGACCCCATTCTGAGATATCGGTTAATTGATTTTCGAGTACAGGCACAAGCTTGTTCCGGCCCTCTTCGACGTGTTCCTGAGAAATACCGCTACGGCCGGAGTAAGTAGCATCACCAGTACGGTCGTCTGCATAGCAATATATGTTACTAATTCGCAACATATCATTGATATGCAGAAGAAACAGTGTCGATGATAACGCAGCTTTGGGGAACACCAGCATTGACAGGTTTTAGCTCGGAGCATGCACCGTCCACTACGACCTTGATGCTCCAATCAGCCAAAAAGCTGGTGATCCACTTACATAATTTCTCAGGAAGCCCATAGAAAGGCATCCCGATCGAAGGCCTTCGCTATGTCTAAACTAACTGTCAATGCCTCCCCCTTGGACTCAACTGCCTCCGCCCAACGATGCGTCAGGTATAAGAGAAGATCACCAGCTGAGCGGCCACGATGGAAACCGTATTGACGGTCGCTAATAGTATATATAAAGTAATAATGGATGATAATAAACTGTTACCTTAAAATTTTAAGATTATTTTAAGTGATGGCATATTTTTATATAATCATTACGTAGGTCGTAAATAAATTAGACCGTGGTCCCAGGAACAAATTTTTATTCTGATTAATAGCAAGCTGTATTTTGTAAACAGCTTCGTTTTGACGAGACGACCATCTTTTCTATTTTCAAAAAATCTCGAATCGGGCAACTAATAAAGTTAGGGGCTTGGAAAATTTTAATTCGGTGTAGGAAAAAGATTTTATTTATAACAAAAATTAGTTTTTAGCTTTAATTGCTTGATTATTGTATGAAAAATATGAAAAACTTTTGTCCTACACATGACGGTTTTTCTGACGAGTCCTCCACTCTAACGATTCGGAATGGTTAGCTTTTTAAATTGATAACAATCAATTTAAAACAACCTAACTTTCTCACAACAGCTTGTTAATTATTATAATATTTCAAGGGTTACTTTGTCCTACACGTAAAGTAGAAACTTTTTCCGACACTGTAAAGTTTCCTTTTTGTCTATGTTTATTAGTTACCCGATTCGAGATTTTTCGAAGATAGAAAAGTTGGACGTCTCGTGGAACGAAATTGTTCACAAAAATTCTGCTTGTCATTAATCCAAAAAAAGTTTGTTCCTGAGACCACTGTCTAAATGTGTTTTCCGAAAAAACGCAATTTTGGAAAAAAATATCGTGCGAAGCTTGGTAATTCTGACATCCATCGACATTAATGTTATTACTTAACTATATCAAAATTATCCCAAAGCTCACTGTAACAAGGACAGCTCTATCGTGATCACACTGCTTCTTTATTAATATTTACATGTGTTCAGCAATACCTACGACTTCTAGCAAGTACGCGATACATTTGGAAATTAGTAGTTTCATATCTAAGAGCTAATACTTAAAAAAGTGTACTAGCAAAATGTCGAAGAGAAAGTGTAGTCTCCTTTACTCCAAGGTATGAAATACAGTCAGAAGGCTTCGTTCCCGTTCCTGCCTATCCTGCTAAAGTGCTTGTTTTGTCTGTAGTGACCTCTCAGTCCTCGGACTAGTAGCCTGAGCTTTAATTAATGCAAATTAATCGCAACTGAAGTTGTAGTCCAATAATCTGAGCCTAATCTATTCTCATTTGCAACTTGATCTCTCTTAACCCTAATAGGATGAGAAGTTGTTCAACGTAGAGTACAGTGCTATTCAAATATTCCTTCATTTGTATTCTCCTGAATATGCTTCGGTTATGAAGTAAGACATGCGTTTGGTAAACTAAATAGTTTGGTAAATAAACTGTGTTTCTTGTTACGCTACTTACGTGGGATAAACGGTGGTGGATATGGGTGGAGATTATTGTTCCAGTGGGGTCTCCTTTAAATTCCAGACCTTCGGTAAGTTTGTATATTCTTTACGCTATCTTTTGCTTCAATGGCATTGCAGATTTTGCTGAAAGGTGCAAATTAATTACATACCATGATTTCATTTTTAGGGTTCTAAAGTAAACTAGGAACCCTTATAGTTTCACTATGTCCGTACATCCATCCGTCAGCAGTCTAGCTCAGAGATCTTTTGTACCAGAAAACTTTAATTTGGCATGAATGTACACGTTAGTCACGAAAACAAAGTGGTGAAATAAAATCTTGGAAAATATTTTTTGGTAGCTCCTCTACATCTAAAGTAAAGATGTTATTTTTTTCTCGTGTACTCCATAGGGATATCATTGGATAAGTTTTTAAAAAATATTGCAGATTTATGAAAATAACTTTTCGGTTAAGGGACTCATTTATGAAATATTAAGCTTCAAATTGCTAGTTTTTATTAGAGTCAAGTATCTTCCCTCCGCCAGCTAAAAGGTTGGTTTTGGGGTGGGAAAAAATGCACAGTAGTAGTAAATATAATTAAGTTAAAAGGAAAACTATCACGGCTTAGAAAAGTTTACAAGTGTTTGAGTAATAGTCGACCAACTTATAAAATGTACTTGGAGAAGTTTTTATAATCTATGGTGCGGATATATCCGTCATTGGCATTAAATAGGTTAAATGTTTATAGACTATAGTATAAAACGATAAAACACCCTTTGTAATCCGCATTATTGTATTCTGGTTGTAGAAGCAACTATATTTACGACTATATACACACGATATCAAGCGCCTGAAGGGGGGAAGAAAGTTTCAGTGCTCAATTATACTCAAATTTTGGTCTAATTTTCCAAAAAAAAATGTTCCATCTCACTTTTTGTAAACAATAATATTCTATCACCGAATTCGCGACTTAACTCGCTAATACATCGCGCTGTAACCATACTTTATAAATATTGCTGCATTAACTTCATTAAAGTATATGTGGTTAAGCAGTATTCTCCTTTCGTTATATTTTTATTATTTAATTATGATCATTAACTTTCGTGTTCTTCATTATGTACAATATTTAACCAATTAAACCTGTATACTTATTTTTTTTGTCATAAGATAACAAACAAGCAGATGGGTCTTCTAATAGCAAAAGATACAATATCCTAAGATATAAATGGTGCGTTGCTATCCGTGTGACGGGATGGCAATACCACATACATAAGTCTAAGACTGTATTTATTAATTTTGAAATCGTCGGTAAATATCAAAGAGCTCTATCTGGTGGCTTTGTAGACGTATTTACATAACGTTAAAATACATATCATGTAAATTCATGCTCGTGTAAAACGTAATTAAACCACTAGTTGATGTAATTACTGTTTCGATTCATATCCCAATCGATTTTCAAGTACCTGTATGTCTCGATGTTTCATTCATGCGCATATTTCATTAAAATGGTGGAGTATGAAACTCTCGTAGTCACGTCCTTATTTGTGTGAAATGAATTTTTATCACTAATTTTGTTGAATTAAGTGTATCTGGCCTATAAACCGAAATGAATATTTTATAAAGCCTTCGTTTAAATGAAGTATAAACTTTCTGTTTTTTAAATGAAGCTTAAAATTAAACGCGGGGTTATCTTAATATGTATAAATTTCTAATTATAGGTTTAAGGATATTTAGCGAATAACTATGATGTATACTTTGTTAAATAAAATAAATAAATAAAAAAATAAAAATGTCTTCCGTTAGCTTATTAAATCAGGCGTTACTTTGCGGAAATCCACTAATAAAAAAGATGAAATTAATTAAATTTGCTATTATCCGCGAACTATTCTATCTCTTTTCCGCGATGGCACCAAAACGAACGACGTCGGTTTAATAAATGGATAAGACTCACCGACGGGCCGTATAAAAAGAAGATCCCGGCGGCACAATTATCCACCCACATCCACCACACTTTTACACCCACGTCCCATGCCGGCACCAAGCACAAACGCACACAATTTATGTACGTACTCAACGCACGTTTCATTTCGAAATCGAAGCATCTTCAGGAAAAACAAATACTACCTCACTCTAGGCGAGTGTAAGTAATACTGATTCGCGCTTTTTTTTCTTTTCGAAATGGCTATTACAGTTGACCTTATGGGTCGTTGCTGCGTCACCGGGCTTTTTGGGCGAGCAGAGTGCTCAGCCAGAACTTAAAATATTAAAATTGGGCCTACAAACGCCCGCGCTATGGTGTTTGCAGCCCTTTTTATACACCTGTGTTGCTAATCCAAAAGTTGTTTGTAACTGGGGTGAAATTGAAAAATATTTTTTTCATTTAACAATTCGATTGAACCGTTATTATATTTTAAGATTTCTAACTGCTCTAATATATTTAACTTTAAATCCCTTGTCACACGTATGTAAAACATCAAAAGAATGATTCGCTGCTAAAATATGACCGGTTTTTAAAAGGTGTTTAGCAAAATGGGATCAAAATATTTATTTTTAAGAAACTACGACTAGTTTGACCACTAACTATTAACCTTATAGTACGCTATAGGGTTTATATTGTGTTAACTTGACTATCCGCCACCACCACTCGTCTTCGCCACGTCTCTTCTGTATAAACCGCACCTAAGGCCTTGATTAAACTTCGATAGTGCGAATGCGTAGTAAAGTGAATAGACGCTGATCACTAATCACTCGCAGTAATCAACGGCTGTCTACACGTGTTTCTTTCTTATTATTAAGCACGTGCATTAAACACTCGCACTCGCACTAATCAAAGTGTAACCGGGGCCTAACGTGTCACTACCATCGTGACTGTTATATGATAGAGTTCTGCAACATTTCATCCAATTTCTGCTGCAGCAACAGTGATTGTCACTGTTGTACTCTGGTTTCCAGGCTGTCAGTAATTTATGCATAGAACATTATAGGTATGGGAAAACGACAATAAGGACGCGTATTCGATTTACAACGAAAACTTCATGTTTTCAAGTTTTTTCAAAGGCAATATCGTAATAATGTGAACAGATTATTCAAAGGATATTACAGTTTTTGCATGATTAAGTTTAGATTATTCGATTTACCGCAGGTTCAAAATTTGATCGGCAAACGATTAAGCGGGAGGATTTAGTGTTTTCAAAATAATTCTTCTAAATAAATGGGTTCATATAACGATCTGAAAAAAACAGTATATTAAGAATTAGCTTAATTCATATATAATATTTTAGGTTTCTATTAAAATATTAAGTTATCGTGGCTACTAGGTGGTAGAGTTTTACATTGTCTCGCCCGGGTATCACTGCCTTACCTATTCCTGCCGCAAAATCGTCAGTACCAGTCACTGTCGTGTTCCGGATAGGAGGGTAAGGTAGCCGGGAAAAATTATGCACGTGGCGTTAGATCTCGCCACAAGGTAGCAACGCATATTAAGAATTATTGTTCTTTGATGTTTATAGGCGATGGTTGATTCTTTCCATCAGGAGACCCATCTGCTTGTTTGCTATCTTATAATACAAAAAAATAGGATAAAAACGTACTAGATTCTATTGTACCATCTATGTTGAGCGTATTTTAAAACTTATGATTATCTATACGATTCGAAGCTTTTGAACACGGTTCTATCTAAGCTTTAAATGCTTAATTAGATCACTAATGTTAGAATACTCAGATATTAAAGTACTTAAATTTCAAACTTCTTTATTTTTTAAAATTATTTGGTTACTAGTTGCAGCGTGCAGCCCGCCGCATTATAACAGAATGCCATCAATCGTGTTTCGATGGGTCAAGCCGTTCAAAAGGTATAAGATGTTTACACACACACACACACACACACACACCCACACATACATACATACAGACATACTGAAGGCACTGTGAAAATAGTTGGAAAAGATTCCTAGGACCTCAAAATGCGGAGATCTGGTGAAAGCTCGATTTTCGAAAATCGGGGCAAAATCAGTAACTTCCTAATCTACATACGTAGCGGGAACTTAAAAAAGTAGTGTGTGTAACATTCATTAGTTGAAACTAATTTATAACACACTTGTACTTTTATTTCACTATAGGGATAGACTAAATTACTTAAATTAATCGATCGGTTTCGGTTTTTAAAGCATCTCCAGGACGTAATATTCTTTACTATAACTACGCATGCATGCATCAAATAAAACCAAATCTCTATGCTCAGTTCAGAGAATATTCTTGCTGCGCTCAATAACTGGGCCCCTATGGCTCCTATTAGTTCAACAAATAGAAATGCGTTAATAACACCCTATGTATATGTAGGAGACTTTTTGTGTATAACAGCCACATATATAAAAATGGCTTAATAATCTACTTCTTAACTTCCCGCTACGTATGTAGGTAGATAAGGAAGTTACTGATTTTGCCCCGATTTTCGAAAGTCGAATTTCACGTTACACGTTTTGAGGTCCTAGGAACCTTTTATAACTATTTTCAGGCTGACATCAGTATGTCTGTATGTATGTATGTGTGTGTGTCTTCAGATTATCTTTTAGATTACCCAATTTTACGGTGTTAATTTAGGCCTTTTTCACCCGACGTCCTAAAAAGAGGAGGTTATCAATTCGGCTGTTTTTTTTTTTTTTTTTATATCATAAGATAGAAAATACTGGTAGTCGTAATACAGTTGTATAACTGTTGGGTGTTTTTTAATGTATTTGAATATTTATATTTTTTTTATATCATAAGACAGCAAACAAGTAGATGGATCTCTTGATGGAAAGAGTCAATCATCGCCTATAGACACCAAAGATGTTAATGGTGCGTTGCTATCTTGCCATATCTAATGCCACTTGCATAAGTTTACCTTAGCCTCCAAACCGAAACACGACAGTGACTAGTACTGACGTTATTGCGGCAGGTATAGATAAGGCGGTGGTACCAGACCCGGTCGAGCCGATGCAGAACTCTACCACCTAGTAGTTACGATGGTAGTGACGCGCATAGCCACTTTTATGTTTGTTACCTCTGAACTCGATTATTTATGAACCGGTTTTCAAAAAACCTTTTTTGTTTTAAAAGATACTTGCCATGCGGTCCCATTTTAATTTGATGAAGATCTGATGCATGGTTCCGGAGATATAGGAAGTGGAAAGTCGATTGCTGCAGTTTTACTGCGTTTAAATGTTATTGAACTTCTTACTGCTAGGCATCTCGTAAAATACGAGAGAAATCTTATTATTGTTACCAACATGAGTAAGAAGTAGAGTTCTGTAATATAACGCCCGGGTTTGGCACCACTGCACTGCATATTCCTGCAGCAATAGCGTCGGTGCTTATCACTGCCATGTATCAGTTTGGAAGGTAAGGTAGCTAGTGAATTATCCATATGGCATTAGACCTCGTCATAGGATGCAACGCACCTTAACATATTTGGTGTCTATAAGCGATGGTTGACTCTTTCCATCAGGAGACTCACTCACTCATGCTTGTTTGCTATCTTATGATATAAAAAACACTGATAAAAACGCACCAGTATAGTGGCTGTAAGCGATGGTTTTCTCTTTCTATCGGGAGAACCATCTGCTTGTTTGCTATCCTATGAAAATCAGAAAAATAGATTACTATAATAACATTACGTAATTGCTGAACTATAAGTTAAAAAGCAATCAAAATGAATAAAAAACAATACTGAAGAAAAATAATTAAAGTTATTCCAGAAAAATGTACAACTTCGTTAAGGCTTAACGAACTTACTTGTAATTTTTAATAAATTTGTCTTATTTTGTAACTCTTGTTAAACTCTTAATTACTTTCACTGGTATTCCGCAAACATCCATCTCGTTACGAAACGTAGGCTTCATTATTTACTCGTGTTCATACCACAGTCTCATACAGACGGTTGCCTCTGTGTATACAACTAAACAATATATAGTTACAATAAATACAAACCTATAATAGGTATTGGTGAAATATTTATAAACATAACTTCAGTGCGAATATAGGTTCTGCCATCAAGTGTCGAGTTAACATTAATATCACCTTTAATAATAATAAATTCGACATTTTCGTTAAACTTTTAATAAATACGTGTATCAGTATTAATATTTATGATAGGGCATTAGAGCACCCTTAACCTTTGGTGTTAAAATAGTTAGTAAATCACTCTTTTTAAAATCTCATTAAACATAAAAATAAATTCTCATTTGCAAAATCTTATTTCAATTTAAAAATACGACAGACCACAAAAATACTAATACACACGGTGTCGGGCGTAAAATGCGTAGCCGTTCATATGAAAAAAAATATCTAAATATGTATGCGAACGCTTGTAGACATAGTATATCGTAAAAAATAGACATATGCCATTTTGTGCTGTTTGTCGCTTCAAATAAAAAGCTAAGGCTTAAGGAATACCTCTGGAGTGATTTTATTTCATCGGTAAGTATTTATATAACTCTGTATTTCTCTGTGTAAATGCAAGTGACGTTGACATCCTAAGAAATTGCCTTGAAAGGGGCATCCATTTAAATTCGTGAAAAGCACCTTATTTTTTATGAAAAAAAAAACATTCATTATTAACAAAATGTGGTTTCTTTAATGGTAAAAATCTTGTTTAAATCCTCTTTTTTGTCAATAAGTTGTAGTTTTTATATCAAGATAGGTTAAAGAGAGGTAAGTTATTAGTTTTTATACAAATATTTGAAAATAAAATAAGTAGCCGTAATAAAACAAGTAACACAATAAAACAATATTTTTATATAGAAAAGGGTCCAAAGGGACAAGAGACTGACCTGATGGTAAGTGATTACCGCCGCTCCTAAACCTTTCAAGAAGGAGTAAGCTCTTTTCTTAAAGGTCTAATTTATATCCTTTTGGAAAAATCCCTGCCAATAATTCATTCTACATATCAGTAATGCGGAGCAAAATGTGCCTAAAGAGTCAGATGGTTGAGGTTTTTCTGACATCGAAATGGTGAGGATGCAACATTAATTTTTTTCCTTAAAAAGGTGAATTCGGTGCCAGGAATTTCATCGTGGGACATTTACTTAAAAGTCTGTTTTATATCGAGAAACCCTTCTGATTAAACTTTACTCGTGTGCTCACACGTTGCTTCTCTCTACAAATATTTACCTCTTAACGAGAAACCTGACTTCACCCGTACTGTAATAAACTTTTCTATTGTGTGTTGCGGTTTGTATACATTTTGCTGGGTAATCGTTACGTTGTTTAACGCCTTCATTGGTTTTAATTAAACGGTATGATATGAGTTATACATATAGATATACTTTTTGTTTTAACAGACGTTTACGTTGTACCGAGGCTCCTTTACATGGAACTACTGGAGGATCTTAGCTAAAATATCTGAGAATTTAGGCCATTGTCACTGTCTTACAAGATACCATAGCCGGTGAGCATACTTTGCAGCCGAGCTTGGTGAGTGCGCTGCGGATTTGCAAGACTTAATTCCACCATCCCCGTTTTTCTATCGATCGTCAAGGTACACAGATTCTAGGCATTGCTATATGATGGACGTCCCACGTACCCGGACAAAGCGGTTCGACTCGACATTCTTAATCCGAACCACAAGGGACTGGAATATGCATCGTGAGTTTGTGTTTTCCGACGGGTACAACTTGGGGATCTAGGGATCTTAAAGAGAAGAGTGAACGGGTAACTTCTAGGGAAGCGCGTTCCATCTTAGGCCGTATCTCAGCTTACCATCAGGCGAGATTGTGGTCAAGCGCTTTCCGATCGATAATAAAAAAAGCTACATATAAAATCTATACATATATTCTATATTCTTTTGAGATTAATAAGTGTTCTTAAACCGTATTAAACATATAATAAATACAACAATCAAATAAATACTACAGCAGTCCAAGATAACTTAAAATATCATATATACATCTTTAACTATTCAAATAAGTAAAATTATAATAATGTAGTAAAAATAAATATTATACGAAAAGAAAACAAAATTCAATGCCAAAATGAGTGCTCAGTTCAGACTTATACCATCAATCTCCACAAAATTCTTTTTCAGATTGTTATTGAGTGAATTTTAAGTTTGAAGCTTTCGTGAAGCGATCAGGATTTCATTCCATAAACGAATAGTACTTAGCGTGAAAAAATTAGACCCAAAACCTAAATAGTCCAAAGGCAAAAACAAAAGTAGAGAATCAGAGGATCGAAATGAGAGACTGTTAGGTAGTATCGGATAAAAATTTAAAGTTACTTAAGATATTCATAAAATTCTGTATTGACGTCATCATAAAATTGACATTCACGATACTCAAAAATATGAAAAGATAGAATAAATCTAACGGCAGTAATTTGTAAACGGTCTAGATTATTAGGAAGTTGCATCCTAATCTCACATGACAAAAGTCTATAATAGGTAATATAAAATATTAGTGAATTAATTAGGGAAATCATGAAATTTAATACGGAAAAATGCCAGAATCGACTCAGTGACCTGACGGGAATTCCAATTTTTTTAAACGGTCTAGATTATTGGGAAGTTGCATCCTAATCTCACATGACAACAGTCTGTAATAGGTAATATAAAATATTAGTGAATTAATTAGGGAAATCTTGAAATTTAATACGGAAAAATGCCAGAATCGACTCAGTTACCTGACGTGAATTCTAATTTTTTGAGTGAGTTCTGTAATGTGATTATTTCAATTCAAAGCGCCGTGTATATGTCGACGTGAAATTGTCAATACCGTTAGATTATAATCTACCTAGGGAATTATAATTTGGTTAGGTTAGGTTAGCAGTTAAATTATAATATCACTTAGCTAGATTGTAATGTAACGGAATTGCTTCCCAGGTAGGTTATAATCTAACGGTATTGACAATTTCGCGGCGACATATACCAAGATCGTTTTACCTTAGACTCATAAGGAATAATAGTGTTATCAAAAATCAATGGTGAATAACAGATAAATCAATTTTCTATAACTAATGTTGACTACCTATCATAACGGCATGCCATTTTACTGGGTTCACTTTAACACCATATTTAGCAAATCATATTTTTATAGTTTCAAGTTGTCTATACATACCTATTAAAGATAGCAAAAGCCATATTGTTTACCTCAGCATGTAATAAAGCTGCAAGTTGTCTGCGTTTACATGATAATGACACTTGCTATCATATTTAATGTCAAAATATTTAAAAAAGTTAACTCTTGAATTAATGTTTTTTTTTTTACAAAAGCATTTAGAAAGCGTTCCAAATATTTTGGTCGCTAATAAATTACGTATACAAAATCGACCGTTTAAAAAAGTCCTCTTTGTCTCATTATAATTGTGACTACTATTGATAGTACTGTTGATAGCATGTGGATTTTTATTAAAGACAATAATCCTGAAGGCAAAGCGGTGGAGGTTGAATTTGGAACTATGAGCCAGTGGCCGGTATTTGCCGGTTATGGCAAGAATGGGTAAGGTAGTGAAAGTAAAACCATGCGATGTACAGCACTTTACCAGAGAGGTAGGCACTACCGCAATTACATTTAAGCGTATTTAAGGGAACCTCAGATTCCGAGTCAATGCATTGAAATACACAACGCTAGTTGAATCTTGTTAAAGGTACACAGCAGTTTTTTGTGTGTCGGTGTAATTAGTGCTATCAATGCGAACGTATATAATTAGATAAAAATTTACAGTTACAAGTAAAGCACATAAATCAATAATAGTGCGTATGAGTACCTATTCAATTGGGTATTCTACAGTTAGTTCTAAAAGATGTTTCGCAGACTATTTGACCCAGTGGCTTGAAGTCAGAAAAACAGCGACACATTTTTCTTTTGTTTGTGTTTTATAAGTTGGTACTAGGCACAAAGAAATTACGCACAACAAAATATAACATAACTAAATGGCGAAATAATTTTAATGAAAATATAGTAGGTATTTTTAATGTTATTTTTTTGACCATTTTTTTTATATAATCTCTAATCTTTTATTATATTACTCTTGCTATACTAACAAACAGATGAAGCTGCGTATTGCTATATATAGTTGATCATGATGGACAATATACACGATGTAAACAAGTTACAAAAACAGACATGCAGAAACTTTCCCCGGTGTTAATCTCAGTCTTCAAAATATATTATAATAACTCAAGGGACATCTTTGAAATAATCTCAAATTTACAAAGATTTAACACAGAGGGTGAAATAGAAGTGTCGTAACTGGTATAATTATAAATTTTAGTGAAATATTATTAATTTTATTTGAAACTGAAACAAAACTCTAACAAGGTCCTCGAATTTTGTTTTATGTTTGAAGTATCGTGCCTTTCACTGTTGCTGACTTATTTGAACAGGTTTCTCATAAAGATTTTTGTTTGATACCCGACATCATTATTATTTTCTTAAATATCTAGGACTTGCACTCACGCCCTAATTTTACACGATGTTTTTTGTACTTTATAATTTTTTTTCGCCAAATAGAATTTTTATTCATTTCGTAATATCAAGATGATGAAAATCTACGAGAAAGACAGATGTTTTTTTAATCGTGATTTTTTTTCTTGTCTTTTAATAACTTAATCAATATTGTGCCCTCAACAGTCAAGAACTCAACCTTCAAAACGGTTTGCTATTTCCTTTACACGGGTATTTAGATCGATGTACACTATCAAAAATCATGAACTCGACGAGAATTGAGAGTTAAACTGCTTTATGATAAACATGTGAAACATTTTATGTGCAAGGCATCAAATATGTTGGGATTTTAGGTAAGGTCATCAAAAGACTTTATCAATTGCCCTCGCAAGGAATAACCTTGAATATTTAAATCTGGAAACTGTGGGATTAAGCATATATTCAACGTATCTTTTTCGATACAGAAAAAGTTTATTAGATGTCTGAAATACAGGTTTAAATTTAATTCCATACTGAATTGTGAATCTGTATGTGTCCAGTCACATATTTTGCCACTAGGAATAAAAAGAAATATTAGTGAAACTTATCTACCACACCAACGTTATTAATAGCTCAGTTGATTGTCCACTACTTCTCGGAAAATTAAATTTCAAAGTCCCTTCCAATACTCAGCCTAGGTCGCACACAATTCTATCAAGAACTAATTTATCAGATTTGGACAAAATGCTTTTTCATCCAGATCATTTTTTATTTTAACGCCTTGAACAAATACAACGAAAAAAATGGTCTCTTAGGTTCTGTAGCTTCTATATAACTGCCACTACTATGTGCAGGACATTGGCCAGCGACTTTTTTTTATATCATAAGATAGCAAACAAGCAGATGGGTCTCCTGATGTCACCCATCGTCTATAGACACCAAAGGTGTTAATGGTGCATTGCTATCTTAACTTCCTCAAAAAAAACAAGTTTTTTTATAGAACAGGGGACAAACGCGCAGGAGGTGCTCCTGATGGTAAGTGATCAGCGCCACCCATGGACATCCGCAATACCCGAGGTCTTGCAGTTGCGTTGCCGGCCTTAAGATCTTTTCTTACTCTTACTACTTAGATATTTCGCTGTTCAGAATGTAACATAACTAGTATAAATAAATTCTACAATTTATTACGTTTATTAGTTTTTCTTTTGTATTTATTCCACACGAGAACTTTTGTTCCATTTATTTTCTAATTGTGAAAACTTTCAATTATTTATTTTTTGTACATTTATTATATAAGTTAAATATGTAAAATTAGCTGTGAATTTTCGTTTGAAGTACTTCTTTAAATACTCATTTTTAATATGCGAACAAAACACGAGTTTAGTTACTTTAGGACAACATTTGTGTTACAATAACCGGCCATGAGCGAATCAAATTCACTTGTGCAGGGAGACATAGCAGCGAAAAACATATGTGTATTCATATGTTGTATGTAAGATATACATTATAGATACATATATACTATTTTTAGGCAGCAAAAATAAGTTTGCTTTTCTCCAAAACACTATGAAAACAAATTTATTTTATACAGCTACCGAAATATTTCATGCTACTGTCGAAATTATCCCTATCTCATAAATTACATGACCCATTCTGTTCAAATTAATTTTCCTTTTAAAGTTTTTGTTGAATTCTTATTCTTATTTTTTTACAATTTCTCACTCGAGGATTCAAGTGTTAGAACTTTTTACCACCTCAGAAACGATTATTACATTATTGTCACAAAGTATTGGCAAAACCCAAAAAAATTGTAGAAACCTCCATATCGTTTTTCCCCCGTGTTGGTTCCGGGCTCCTTTGTAGGATAGACCAACTGCCGTTCTGCCAGGCAGGTCGTAAAAGGCGACCGATTGGCTATGCGTGTCACCACCATCGTGACTACTAGGTGGTAGAGTTCTGCATTGTCTCGCCCGGGTCAGGCACCACCGCCTTACCTATTCCTGCCGCATAGCGTCAGTGCTTGTCACTGTCGTGTTCCGGTTTGGAGAGTAAGGTAGCCGGTGAACTTGTGCATGTGGCATTAGACCTCGCTACAAGATAGCAATGCACCATTAACATCTTTGGTATCTATAGGCGATGATTGACTCTTTCCATCAGGAGACACATCTGCTTTTTTTTATATCATAAGATAGCAAACAAGCAGATGGGTCTCCTGATGGGAAGAGTCAACCATCGCCTGCTTGTTTGCTATCTTATGATATAAAAAAAACCTATCCAATGATAGCTCACACGGCTATTACTCTCTTGAATTTTTATCCCTCAATTACATTTATGAAGAGCTACCCATAGTAATTTTATTTTTCAAAATCGTTCTGCATCATTTTGTGCAGTTAATAAAATACACTTATTTTACATATTTCAATTATACAATACCCATAGTTTTCGAGTAAAATGACGATGACATACGGACGGACAGACGGACAGACAGATGGACAGACGAACAGACAGACAGACATACAGACGGTCATAACGAAATTATAAGGGTTTTAGTTTTTGCTATTTGGCTACGGAATCCTACAAACTCACGCTTTAAAGCTTCACCTTCAGCAAATAAATTCTCGATTCAAAATCTAAATAGTTTTGATACACCTGCAATATTTTGGAAAAAAATTAACTACACAAACATAAGATGGTCTAAAATCGGGATGTCTTAAACTAGCAAGTTACTCGGATCACGCTCTCACCTCATTTACATTTTAAGAGTAGATATTTTTTGTCTATGCCATGCAATGCGATGTCTTTGGGTATGCGATGTATTTCAATAGGTATTTTATTTCATTGACAAAAGCCAAGGTGAGCGCGCCAATGGCAAAAAGATCCTGTTCTACTGCTTTACTATGATGACTCGAACCAAAAAAAATTATCAACCTATTTCTTTTGTTTTTTTCAGACGGTATCCTACGTGTGTGTGAAAAACGAAACATGAAAATGATAGGCACATAGGCACGGGCAATATTGCAGCAGGAATAGATAAAATGATAAGCACACACGGGCGTCACGATGATAGCGATATATTTGACCAATCATTTGCCTTTTATAATCTGTCTGGCAGCAAAACAGTTGGTATATTCTGTAAAAGGGACCCGGACCATTCACAACAATGAAGGAATACAAAGTACTCATTTTGAGAGGTAGTAATTTTATTCTGTTTTATTTGAATAAACTCAAGAAATGGGGTTAGCATTAAGCACGTCGATTCCAAACAATAACCATTTTCATTATTGTTAACTGTTGGACTGTTAAGAGTTCGCTATCTTTTTCAGGAGTACATAGAAATAAAACGGTACTGTATCTTTACGACCTCTCTGTTGATTAAATTTCTTTGAATAGTATATAGTTAAACTCGCCATGGGTTTTATGTTTAATGAGTATACACTTATATACTAATACTTAATGAATATACACTTATACAATAAACAAATTTTATTTACCTATAATTTCGCATATCTGAAGTTTACTTTTAGGCATAATAAAGTCAGTCATGAGTACCTACAGATGTTTATAGCATGATCGCCACTTGTCACTGATTGGTTGGCCAAAAATCTTCTCAATTCTCTTTATTGTAATGACCAAGAGCGGATGGTTTCGTTGACATGAACATATAGAGTATATTTCACTATACATAAAGGAACCAAATTATTTGCTTGTTGTATGGATGTTAGTCAATGACGCTAATATATTAAATAACACCCAAACCCAAAAACGTGTGTGTATTTGTTTAGTACAACTTTTTTTCAAAGTTTTTTTTTCAGTGCATCTGTTGAGCAAAATAGCCTGTATGGTATCAGTGGAACGATACACCACGTGTATCAATTTTAAACTACCTATATACCAAAGTTTATTGAAACGCGTTCAGCTATTTTAAAGTAAGGTAATATATATATACAAATTAGCTGACCCGGCAAACGTTGTTTTGCCATAGAAATTATAGGGGTTGATGGTAGATTAGGGTTGTATGTATTTTTCAATGCTGAATCATAAAAATAAAAAGAAAATAATGTTAGGGGTGGACAACCCTTATAACTTAGGGCTATTAAAATAAATAGTAGCCGATTCTTAGACCTACTGCATATGCATATAAAATTTCGTAAAAATTGGTGAAGCCGTTTCGGAGGAGTATGGTAACTAACACTGACACGAGAATTTTATATATAAGATACCAATGGTGATAGAATTTCCTATAAGTTAGTTTTGGTCATCACGTTCATATCCTATATGCGTATACAGTGGGACAAGTGCTGTACTAACGAATAACTAACGTTAAGTCTCACACAAATATTAGTTAACACATCCACATACGAGTAGTATCATCCCAAGCAAGTATCGTAAAAGGAATATTTTTCAGAAAAAAAAAATTATTTAAATAAATTAATCGACAGAAATATCAACATATTTCTTCCAATAGCTGTTTCAATTATGACTGCGAAATTTTAAAGTGAACCCTCGTTAACGAAGTTTTAAATATGTTTTGTTTTAATATAAACTGCAGTAAATTATTACGCATTAAAGGGCACGGCTAATAACGCCAAAAGCCTCGCTTATAACTGCTGCTGTCGAAATTAATAGCAGGCTAAGGATGTACCCTATATCCACTATCGACAAAATCAATATTTAATTTTTAAAAAACTGTAAGCCGGTTAATCCCTTAAAAGCCATGCCTGAAACTTCCCACTAAACTGAGGTATTTTAAGCTTAAAGAAGCAAAACCTATACTTAAGAATAGTGTTTTAATTTTTGAAAATATGTCTATTTTCAAAATGATAATCGATTTTTATCTTTCGGGTGACATTCAACGCAATTTTTAAGCTCTAAATTGTTTTATTAGCTACAAAGTCGATAGGTTAAAAATGTTGAAAAAATGACAATTTTTAAAATTAAAATTATAATCCAATTTACAGTATTTGACGCAGTTTTTTTAAGTAAAAGAACGGACTAGATTTTGAAATAAATCAGTGCATTTACCCAAACGGTATTTGAAAAAGTTTTTTAAGTACTAAAATATTGTGGAGTATCGAAAGTGATTTGTTGAAAAATTTAGAAGCTATGTCGAAAAAACACTTTTTCAAAATATTTCGTCAAAGACTCCCGAACGGATAAGTCGATTTTGATGTAATTTATGTATTGGACACAGTTTTTTTTAGGGAAAAGAGCTAATTAGATTTTTACACTCAATCAGTATGTTAATCTTGAAGTTATAATAATAAAAAAACTATTTCGTCAAAATTTTTTAAGGTTTTTTCAAAGGTTCGCAATATCTTCTAGCCCCAATTGCTTCAAATTTTCAGAAAGTCACAAACACTACACACACACACACACACACACACAGAGTTACTCACACACACACAGCTACACACAGACACACACACATAGATATACTCACACACACACACATACACGTAGATATACACACACACATACACACACACATACACACACACATACATACACACATTATGTCATCATCATCATCCCGGAAATAGTCATAAAAGGTTTTAGGACCTCAAAACGTGGAGATCTGCTGAAAACTCGATTTTCGAAAATCGGCAAGATCAGTAACTTCCTTACCTGCATGTATAGCGGGAAGTCAGAAATTATAGATTTGGATATTTAAAGATGAAAATGAGTAGGCTCGTTAATATTGATTAACTAATGACGTATTCTTTAATATTTAAGCGAAATCAAACAATCATTAAAGCTCATTTCGTAAAAATATTGCGCTAAGATTATTTAAAATTCTTGGATTAGATTTTTTCTTTAATCTATAATTAAAGAAGACTTTTTCACTAGAATAATTCTACGTGGCATATGATTGCTATAGTGGGGAGTTGAATGTCATACAACTGAACTAGATAACGTTAGAAGTTTTTTTAACGCCAGAGATGGATTGCTCGATAAACACACACAGTAATCTTGTGTTTTTTTTTTCAATTTATGTTGATATGTCGTATAATATAGTATAAATTTATTATCCACCAAATTCTTTCACCTTTGATTAAATATTTTCGTTTAAGATATATAGGTTTATGGATAGTATGGGTATAAAATACAATTTAATGTCAGATTTTTTAAGTAATGTCATTACCTGATACTTTAAATACTGGCACATCAATTAGAACAAATATTTTAAGTATGTCATTAACATTAGTATTAGTCTGACATCTTAGACAAAATTTATAGTAGACACCAATTGTCGATACTTATTTTGTCGACAAACTTCAATTAAATTTAGTGAAGGCCTATAGTTAAAGGGATTGCGGTACTTCAGCGTTGCTAATATAGGAGTACGGTTCCTCTGTCGGCAATGTCGCCGCTAGCCTAGCGTAAAATTCATTAAAATTACTACACCCACAAAAAGGTTCATAGGGCTCTCATAAATACGTGCCCTTCATATTAACTTGCATATATACATTTTACTTTATGGTGTTTGCTAGAAAATGGACTCAAGGAGTCCATTTTCGTCGTCAATGTGAAATAAAATTAAGTTTAAAATGCCTACATGTATAAAAAAGTTCTGTTTATCATTTGTATTAAATAAATAAGTAAATCCTTGCTGTCAGGCCGCTCATAAAAAGCAAATGAAGACTAACCGTCTTTCGACCACCGTGATTGCTAGCTGATAGTAGATTTTATAAAACGTCTTGATCGAGTTTGCTACTATCGCCTTTTAGCAAAGAAAAGCTATAGCGTTGTTGCTTGTTCATTCTAACGGATGCGTCGGTTTCTGAAACGCAATTTAACTTTAACAAGCAATTAATCTGTGTTTAACAGATCATTTGCTTGTAAAAATTATATTAAAGTGTATGTGATAAAATTATATTATATTTAAAAATAGTGTTGTAAGGTATATATTTGACTTACACTTGCGGCTTAATATTCCCTTGACTCGCAATATTATATCTTATCACGACTACAAGTACTTAAATATAAGTCTATGCTTTGTAAATATTAGCTTCCAGATAACCCTTATCTTTTGAGATACAACTGCTGCTAGCAAATTTACATCAGAACCTTTTTGATGGGAAACGAATTTTTCCCATCAAAAAGGTTCTGATCAATACAACGACTGGGGACTTACAATCCTATTATAAAAATCTCGTGTCACGATGTTTGTGGCCGCATTCCTCTAAAACGGCTCGATTAATTTAATCTTTTTTTTTTGTATCCTTGGCAGATATGAGAATAGGTCGTAATGTAAATGTAATGGTCGTTTCCCGGACTCGTTTGAAGAATAAGCCAACTGCCTGACCTATGCCTGGCTATATGAGTCACTACCATCGTGATTACTGGGTGGTAGATTTCTGCATTGTCTCGCCCGGGTCTGGTAGGTAACACCGCCTTACTTATTCCTGCTGTAAAAACGTCAATTCGGAATCGTCAATCGTTAATCGGAACACGACAGTTACAACTGTCGTGTTCCGATTTGGCGAGTAAGGCAGCCGGCAAATTATACATGTGGCGTTAAGATCCCACCACAAGGATAGCAACACACCATTAATATATTTCGTGTTCATAGGCGATGGTTATCACTTTACATGAAAAAAGTCATCGGTTTGTTTGCTATCTTAAGATATTAAAACAAAAAAAAACGATAGATAACAAATATTACAAATTCTGACTTTGTTCAGAATGAAACTGAAATTAATGTAATATCGTTTACAGCAAATGCAGTAGCACTAACACATTAGATATAAATCTTCGTAACGATGGAACTGTTAACGAGGTTTGTGACATTACCAAAGCATCACTCGGGACATAATTAACATGTTCTATACGGCCCCTTCCTGAACAATGCAGATCTAGGCCGCTCAACCAATAACCTGCCCGAATGAACAATTAACTGACAAATGAATATATTCATTGTTCAATTTCTCTTGCATGCATTGCTTTACGGGACATTCATTGACACGGCATTAATTAATCATCTTATTAATAACTACATCATTTAGTACCGTTGAGCTATTTTAGTGACTCATTTGACTTTTTGTGCAGCGCTTGCAATGCAATCTTAAAAACAGAAATGAAATATTATTTTTACTATTTTTTTTGTACACCAAGTCTAATTCATTTGATTTCTTTTTTATCTCCTTTATCGGATTGGCTGGAAGAAATCTCTTTAAGTAGAGATAAGCTCGCCCATTGTACTTATGTTAATATATTTTTAATTTATAATTGTTCTGTGTACAATAAAGTATTAAATAAATAAATAAATTATTTATTTAATTATTTTATGTGTTATAGCACTCACCCCGTACTTGGGAAAACTTGAAAAACTTTAAAAAACAACAAAGAAAAATATCGACACGCGGGATTTGAACCTACGACTGTCTCCAGGACGCTTTACCGCTGAGCTAGTGTCGACAGGCTCTAAGTGGCGAAATTATTCTTTGTTATATGATCGATTACGTCGATTGTACTGATCGCTAGGTATACATACGTATCGTTACAGATGAAATTCACATTTATAATTTTGATCAGTACTTTCGTGTTTCTAATTATTTTTTGTGTTATAGCACTCACCCCGTGCTTGGGAAAACTTGAAAAACTTTAAACCGGGCTTAAGGAGACAGTCGCAGGTTCAAATAGTGCTTGTCGATATTTTTGTTATTGTTTTTAAAGTTTTTCATTATTTATTTAATTAAATTATTTACAAGTTTTTTGATGAATTACGCATTTTTTATAATTACCGAATCTGAAACGTGACCAGCGATTTATGAGATACAGTCTGTTGACAGACAGATAGACGGACAGACAGTCAGCGGAGACTTAGTAATAGGGTCCCGTTTTACCTTTTAGGTACGGAACCCTAAAAAAGGATTTTGGTTATTACATCGGTAAAACACGGAGAAGTAGATCACCATCTATCTCACAAACCGACTCACCGGTAAATTATGGTGAACCCAAGCATCGATTGACATTTAGTTCATACTACATCTATCTAACTGTATATATTTTGCAAGCAAGATTTGCTTTTGAGTTGCCCTGTTTATCCATTAAGGTATATTTTTTATAAAAACAAAGCAAGGTATATTTTTTATAGAATAATAATCTCGAAAAACTTTCAACAATATTTTACGCCTTACCCGGGGACGAAAGCCGGGAATTCGTAACTAAACCAAAAACATTATTAATAATAAAAGCATTATCCATAAATGACAATATCGTGCAATGATATTGCCGATATAAGTTCCTACACTCGTAGAAATTTTCAAATAGACAAATTATTTAGAAATCAATTTGGGAGTGCACAGAGTGCTGGCAATCGAATCGCGTCTTGCCTTCCCCCGATATTGCGAACGTAATAAACTGCTTTCCCGCAAGATTATTTCCACTTCAACCAATACTAGGGGAATTCTTGGCCACCATCGACACGTACACTAAACGACCTAGTTTGTCGAAATTCTTTTGAAAGATTAATAGGTGTGAATCTTGCAATATAGCTTTTGAAGAACTTCTATAAAGAAAAAACCGGTTACTTGTTAAGAATGTGCTTAGTAAGATTTTCTTGCTATTCAAAGAGATTTTCATGAATATAAAAATAAATATCTTTATGTCACTGTCAATTTATATGTTTCGTCGTTATACAAATGGCATCGTCATTGTATGAACGTAAACGTTCAATACATATTGCCGAAGGCAAATCGTTGATGACATAAATTTCATCAATGTCAGCTATAAACACCGGTGTCGCCGGCGGTCTAGGGAGCTGCGTGTTACGTTCCAGAGGGCAGAGCGGTCAGACCTTCAACACATCAGAAGTCTGGGTGACAATCTAGACCGACAGAAAACCGTATCTCAGGGATAGTTCCAGACGAGTGGCCAGTGATATAACTTGACAGAATCACTGCTCTGTTCGCTTAGCTGTGCCTCCTACATAGGTCTCACCTGGCTGGACTGATCGCACAGAGTGGCGTGAAAAGTTAGGAAATGCCCCCCGATAATACCTAGATACCGATAATAATAGAAGCTCAAAACTTCCCTCAGTGAAGACACTCAAAGACCTCAGCGTATTAACGCAGAGCGCGTGAAACCACAGACGGGGGACACAGCCCCGATATCGTTTCCACGTATCCTGAAGAGAAATGTAACGAACGTGGTTCCAACGAGACCAACGAACGTGGCTCGTTTGTCTAGGTGTGAGACTTAAACGCAACCTAGCAAACCTACTTATTTTTATGTAAGAAGTCGAATAGGGTTCTAGGTCTAAATAAACTACCCATTTACATAGCAAGTAATTTTTTTTTATGTTATAAGATAGCAAACAAGCAGATGGGTCTCCTGATGGAAAGAGTCCACCATCGCCTATAGACACCAAAGGTGTTAATGGTGCGTTGCTATCTTGTGGCGAGGTCTAATGCCACATGCATAAGTTTACCGGCTACCTTACCCTCCAAACCGGAACACGACAGCGACAAGCACTGACGCTATAGCGACATGAATAGGTAAGGCGGTGGTACCAGACCCGGGCGAGACAATGCAGAACTCTACCACCTAGTAGCCACGATGGTAGTGACTAACATAGCCACTAACATAGGTCGCCTTTTACGACCTGCCTGGCAGAACGGCATTTGGTCTATTCTTCAAAGGAGCCCGGAACCAACACAGGGGTTTAATATAAACAATATGCCGCAGCAATCTGTTAACGGTGGCAGTAATATCAAGCACATTATAAAATTACAATTTACATTTGGCGTAAAGCATTTTCTAAAACGTATTTATCTTTGAAATCTGACGAATTATAGAATTTGTCTGCGACATATATACTCGTGTGTCTACCGAAAGATAAATATGAAAATCTCAATCGCCAATTTAAATGAGTCCTATTTATCTATAGAATATATTATATTATCATTCAATACATGTATATAATAGTAAATAAGAATTATTTTGTTAAAATAATACAAAATAATATTTTTGTATAAGTACAGAATATAATAGAATAATATTAATATTATAAATGTGAAATTTTGGATGTTTGGATAGATGTTTAGATGGATGTTTGTTACTCAATCACGCAAAAACTACTAAACGGATTTGAATGAAATTTGGCACACGGGTAGATGATAACCTGGAATAGCACATATGCTACTTTTTATCCCGGAAAAATTTGGTGATCCCACGGGATTTGCCAAAAACCTTATAATGCAGCGGGCTGCACGCTGCAGCTAGTAATAGAGTAAAACACAAAAAAAAAAAAACATTTTAGACTCTTACGAATGAATTTAAATTTGATATAGCAGGTGAAAAACCTTTAATGGAGAAGTATTATTTAGCCCAAAATTAAAATGTATTTTTATCTAGTCTACAAAGATTATAGATATTATAGATTTTGGAACTATGTAATAACGTGTAATAAGTTATTTTTCATTATAAGATAGCAAACAAGCTGAGGGCTCTCCTGATAAAAAGAGACAACCATCGACTAGATTTCCATCGTGATTGCCTACAGACACCAAAGATGTTAATCGTGCGTTCCTAACTTTGTGGTAGGCTTTTAATGCCACATGCATGAGTTTACCATCTTCCTTATCCTCCAAACCGGAACACGATAGTGACAAACACTGACGCTATTGCGGCAGGAATAGGTAAAACGGTGGTACCAGACCTGCGCGAGATAATGCAGAGCTCTTCAACCTAGCAGCCACGATGCCAGTTCGTGCCAGTTCCAGACTCGCAGAGTTTATCGTTCGCCTTTCAGGAACTATCTGGCAGAATTGCAGATGATCCATTATTCAAATTGGGCCTTCATTCAAGAAATACAATGAAATTTGCTAGTTGTAAACAAAACTATAAATTACACCACCTTACGTCTTTCTACCGCAATAGCGTCACTGTCATGTCCAGTTTGAAAGGTAAGATGGCATTAATACCCCTCAATACGTATATCAACGCACTGTTTACATACTTAGTGTCTAAATTAGCCGGTGGATGTTTCTTTCCATCAGAAAAGCCATCTGTTTGTTTGCTATCTTATGATATAAAAAAAATTAATACTGTAGATATATGTCTGTCTATAAAAATAAATTGTACTGTTTGGTTCATGACTTATTAAGTTAAAAATATGTCCAGGCTAACCTTGGGATTATTGAAACTAAGGCCTGGAACTGGTGTCGATATTTTAAATTGCTATCATGTTTTCAAGCTAGTTTTATGGAAATGGTGATTGTTATGTTTTTGTATAAATATTACTCTATGCTTTGAATAACTAACATATCCAAACGTCTGCCATTCCCTTTGAATGGAACTGTTACATTTTAATTTGAATATTTGCCGAGAGGCCGGTACAGTTCTACAATAGCAAGGCTTTGTTATCACAATGGTGTATCACTGAGCCTCTCTGAAAATCGTTGTTACTATCCATATACAAATGTTTGTGATGTACGCATATACTCGTATTACGTCATAGATAAAAGGTAGTTTTTCATTGCAATATTTTGCAAAAAAACTTAACCATCATAACTCCCCACTGATCGAGTGCTTTGCGACAATTATTTTTAACTTCCCGCTATGTATGTACATAAAGAAATAACTGATTTTGCCCCGATTTTCGAAAATCAAGTTTTCATCAAATCTCCACGTTTTAAGGTCCTAGGAACATTTTCAGACTATTTTTACGATGGCGATGATGATAATGACGTCAGTATGTCTGTGTATGTGTGTGTGTGTGTAAATTGGATTGCTCAACTTAGAATTCATGAAAATTTGAATCAATTCAGTCAAAGAGGTCTTGAGAAATTTTGTAAAAACCTCAAAAATAAATTTGGTGGAATAAAACCCGAGCTCCGAAATTGCCGGCAATGTTCCCTAAGTTTCAAAACTGCCACGAATGTTTCTAAACTTGCCGGTAGCATTGGCAAGAAAAGTGTAAATAGAGAAAGATATTTTTTATAACACTGTTTATTCTGATTAAAAAGTTTAACTTTTTTACCGGCAAGTTTAGAAACATTCGTGGCAGTTTCGGCAACTTTGGGACTATTGCCGGCAATTTTGGAGCTCGGGTTTTATTCACGACAGCTACACAAGCATTTGCGCGCGGAGCATAAAGGTTTTTATCGCTATGTTTAATTGTTTAGGTAATATTTCACATATTCCAGTAATTATACATGTATTTCTACGTATTAGCATCGTTGCCTGCCTGCCTAGCAAATACCTGGCTTAATTTAACTACATTAATATGTGTAATTGTTTCATCTACATTTATTTACTTGTTTAATAATAATTACAAACGACTGCCTCGTGATCAAGGAGATAGCTTACTTAGTTCAGATCATGAGCTCCCAGGTTCGATCCCCGGGTCAGGCAAAAGTGTGTTTAGGTTATTTCGAGGTTTTTCTCAAAAATTCAAAATCTCGGTAGCAGATCGGTGTCTAGCGGGTGGTGTGTTACCACACTCATGCCTCAGGTGAGTACGTAAAGTCGTCGGTACCGGTTATCGCTATAAATAACCGATAATCGTTATCAGATCGGTACAATGCGCGATTGGAATCACCACTCATGTGATTCCAATCGCGCATTGGGATCACATGTATGTGATATAGCACAAACTGTCTATAGATGTAAGGTTTACTCTACTTATCTCGCATGGGAACCAGATGGGATGATCCATACTAATATTATAAATGAGAAAGTGTGTGTGTGTGTGTGTGTGTGTGTGTGTGTGTGTGTGTGTGTGTGTGTTTTGTCCGTCTTCACGGCAAAACGCAGCGACAAATTGACGTGATTTTTAAAGTGGGGATTGTTGAAGGCATGGAAAGTGACATAGGCTACTTTTTGTATCTTTCTAACCCCCTATTCCCTAAAGTGAATTTAGCGCGAGCGAAGACGCGGGCAAAATCTAGTACACTATAATGCTATCTGAAGCTCTCAATATTATTATTTTGTATATTATCATTTTTGTGATCAACACTTTTATAGTACGTATTGTCAAGGTTATCAAAATATTTTTCTTCCGTGTTAGGAGCCGCTCAAGTATTACGTAAGCACTAAAGAGGGGGTGGGGGGTCTTCCCTTTGCTTATTTTTAGTGACAAGGGGATGTGGGGTCTAGATGGTGATTACGACAGCAAAATATTTTTTTTACTTTTCAAGTTTTCTATATATTTACTGCTTGCTACATTATATGTTTGGGTTAAACACTTTTATCTTACCTACTGCTACTAATAAAAACTGCTACTCATGAATCATTAACAAATCTGAGGAACAGATTAAAAAATAAATTTACAAGTGTTTACGTAAGCAAGGGGGAGGGGGTAAGGGGGTAAGTAATTTGCTTGCTTTTGCTGACACGGGGGAATGGGGAGTCAATAATTGTAAAACATCTGCTCACGTAATACTTGAACGGCCTCTTAGGTACATAGACAATTAGTGAAATTCCGTCTCATTTTACTCGAACTACTTACTATGTAGTGAGTGAGTGACAGTAAAAAATGAGGAGCAATAAGATAACAATATGAAATGGTTAATATTGAGGTGAATTTTCCATGCATTGTGGGTAAATAAAATTTTTAATAGAAAACTTTAAGGCCAGATCTCAAAGGTAGGAAGTGGAATTTTAATATTTTTATCATAAAGGTAGACCTAGATTGCTCTAAAGCGCATTTGGTGTTCACTGAAATCGGTATGAATATTTTAATTTAAGATAGACGGCTCAACTCCGTTCGTATTCAATGAGGCACTTGCGGCTTAAATTGAAATATTTCATAGTGTGCAATCTCTTTCAGCGAGCAGACAATAAGAGACGCGCAGGACGCATCACTCAACGTCACAGCTAGACCTGTATTTTTGCAGCGTGACAATACTAAGGGGGAATAATTTCTATTCAGTAACGCGCCAACGCTTTGAGCGATGGTCGAGATATCACACTCATCATTTTCTACTCCATGTAGCAATTTAATGGATTGAACGTTTTTATTTCACAGGCTTTAGTAAATTCTTGATATGAAATGTGTGCTGCAACATAGCCTAATGCCTAGTAGTAATAAAATCGAATTATCTTCTTCTAATTTTATATATAAAATTCTCGCGTCACAATGTTAGTTACCATACTCCTCCGAAATGGCTTAACCAATTTTTATGAAATTTTATATGCATATTCAATAGTTTTCATCTATTTTTCATACCCTTAAGTGATAAGGGTTGTCCACCCCTAATATTTTATTTTTATTTTTTGTCAAAATTTTCATATTTTTATAATGTAGTATTAAAAAATACATATTAGTAATCCTTAGTTTTCACCCTTCTATCACCAACCCCTATTTTTTTAATTCAATAATATATATGGCAAATCGTTTGCCGGGTCAGCTAGTAAATAAAAACAAAGTAGTAATGTCAACAGAGTCTAAATGATAAAATTTTATTTTCCCCGTGTTGGTCCCAGGCTCCTTTGGAGAATAGACCATCTACCGTTCTGCCAGGCAGGTCGTAAAAGGCGACCAATTGGCTATGCGAGTCACTACCATCGTGGCTACTAGGTGGTAGAGTTCTGCATCGGCTCGACCGGGTCTGGTACCACCACCTTACCTATTCCTGCCACAATAGCATCAGTGCTGGTGACTGTCGTGTTCCGGTTTGGAACACGACAGTCACCAGCACTGTAAACTTATGCAGCCGGTACACAACTTATGGTAGCCGGTAAACTTATGCGTGTGGTAGAATTATTGTCTCGCCCGGGTCTGGTACCACCACCTTGGCTATTCCTGCCGCAATAGCGTCAGTGCTTGTCGCTGTCGTGTTCCGGTTTGGAGGGTAAGGTAGCCGGTTAACTTATGCATGTGGCATTATACCTCGCCACAAGATAGCAACGCACCATTAACACCTTTGGTGTCTATAGGCAATGGTTGACTCTTTCCATCAGGAGACCCATCTGCTTGTTTGCTATATATATATATATATATATATATATATATATATATATATATATATATATATATATATATATATATATATTCGAATTTCGAAAATCGGTGGAGCCGTTTCCGAAATCGTCTGATATACTAAACAGAAACAACACAAACAAATATTAAAGCATAGCTAGTTAGTCCATCATAAAGTAAAGTATTTTCACCCCGAAAGGGTAGACAGAAGTATAACAAGTGCACCCACGATTAGCCTTACTTTGGTTATTATTACTTTTTTATATAATATTATTACTTGGTCCCACAGTGTGATAGGTGGCCAGCCTATCGCTAACCGGGCTCTTTCTAATCCCGGGCAATGTTGTTTTTGTCAGAAAACTGAAAAATCACATTTTTGAATTGCCCGACCCAGGAATCGAACTTGGGACCTCATGTGGTCAACTCCGACACCGGACCACTAGACCACAGAGGCGATAAATCCATCATAAAACTGGAATAAAGACTAGTATAAAAAACTAGTCATAAAACTAGTATAAAAAAATAATAACACTCTCAGGAATCGATCCCAAGTCCTCGTGGTCAAAGCTTAACAGGCGTTTTTTATAAGTTAGTCTTTTGTACCAGTTTTATGATTAGTTTTACTACTTCAATGACATATATTCTTGAAGTATTTATATTATAAAATTTTAAACAAGCAGACGAATCTCCTGATGATAAGGGATTACCATTGCCGACATTAAATATATGATTTTTTTTAAATCAAATGTATCGGTCATTGTTTTATTGTACTTTTTCGATCTCAATCTGAGAACTTAAGTCGTAGGTATTTAACATAGAGTAACATTTATTTAATCATCAGCTGCAAAGTGCATTATTAAGCGAATCCCGCGGGATTACCTAATTTATTCGCGATAAACCTATGTGCTATTTCAGGTCATCATCTACCCGTGTGCCAAATTTAATTTAAATCCGTTTAGTAGTTTTTGCGTGATTGAGTAACAAACATCCATCCATCCATTTTCCACAAAATTATAAATAAATAGCATGAAACAATTTGAAAAGTAATTATATAATGCCTAACAGGAATGTAAAATTAGAAGTAGCTTAAAATTTAAAAAGAAACTATTTAACTAACATGATTTAAATTTCAATTTTTTTTACTTCAAAAGTTAATAACTAATGAAATAAAAATATTTTATAAACTTTTAAAACGTCGTTTTCTTGAGTGTGTTTATAAAAAGGGCTCCAAGAAACAAAAAACTAACAGATTAATTATTTAAACTTTTATACTGCCATTTATGACAACACAAACTAGTGGAAGAGCTATTAATTAACAATTGAATAACTTTTCGAAAAATAGTGATAAAACTTTTATTATCGCGGATCATATTACTTCAAGTGTCTAGATGACGCCACAACATTTTTAAATTTTGGAATTAATGTTTAATGGCATAAAAAATTATTTAAAGTCTATATTCATTAGAGTGGCGGCGCGCGAATGCCGAAACTGCCACGCGAAAGCAGATTTTCAACAATAAATTAAAATTATAAATATAGGAGCTACAATTCCTGGAGTCAAAACTTATAAACTAAAATTTCCTGCTCTTTCAGAAACTTTTATATTATTTAAGCTATTACTTAAACTTTTTGAGATTTTGGCAAAAAACTAGACGGCTATTTTATTTTCCAGTTTTTTGTTAATAACAATTGCATTTTTTTTTCTAAAAAAAAATCGAAACACGTCTTTTTTTAGATAGCTAGCCTGGAACGAAAGTGATATATGCAACATTTTTTGTGAAATCCATCTATGTATATTTTTGAACATAAAAATGGCGAACAAATCTAGGAAGAAGTAGCGTATTTCAGAAGTTTCAGAAAAAGCCTACAGGCATACTGTTTCTCTCAAATTAAGCTATTTGATTTGTTCCGTAAATTTTCGCCTTATGCTCTTTATAGTTTTCCGAATAATATAATTCTAAAGTGGTCTATAAAGCAATTTTCACATAATTTTTATTATTTTTTGTTGTTATTATAGTTATCACCATAGTTAAGTTATTCATTAAGTTACTATATAAATTTTAAACATCATTTCAACATACATTCATAAGTACACAATGACACCAAACGCGTTTTGTTTGTTTTCTCAAAGTTCTAATTTTGTAACATACACTTTAGTTTTAGGTTAGCTAGATGTCATTCCGGATCGTTTAAGCCATCAAGCATATTTTTAAGAAACTTGTAACTTATTCGCAGGAACTCAACTTCTCGACTAGACTAGTATGCTCAAATAGACTTGGTAATACCACTATTATAACCACCATACACCATTTACTGCGTGTGTTGGTCCGAACCTACCTTTGAAGAATAAACCAACTACCGCAGAACCAGGTAGGTCGTAAGAGGCAACCGATTGGCTATACGAGACACTATCATAGTGGTACCATATACATACATATTATAGTGGCGCTAGGTAGTAAAGTTCGCCTTTGTATATGGTACCACCGTCTTATTTACTCCTGCCGCAATTGCGTCAATAATTTTCATTGTCGTATTCCGGTCTGGAAGGTAAGAAGATAAGAAAGGTGGCATTACGATCTTGCCACTCGCAACTGCGATATCATGAAGTTATTAGCATCTTTGGTGTCTACAGGCGATGATTTCTCTTTCCATCAAGAGTCATTCGCTTGTTTGCTATCTAATGATAATATAAAAGAATAATGTATTCTATACTTTCCATGGTCGGCACTTGGTGTAATTCCATTGTTATTAGACACTTTTACTATTCCACTTGTACATAAATTTCACTTTTACACAATTTTTTATATATTATTCGACCGGTTTCACTTTTTAAAGCATCTTCAGGATGTAATATACTTAACCTTAACTTACTTAAGTATATAACATCCTGAAGATGCTTTAAAAATTGAAACCGGTTGAGTAATATATTAAAAAATTGTGTAAAAGTGAAATTTATGTACAAGTGGAATAGTAAAAGTGTTTAATAAAAGAATAACTTTCCTATTTTCTATCAAGCTCAGTTACAGATTAGTGTGATTGAATTGATCTCAAATGTTAAATTTCTTGAATTTCATTAATCAAATACGAAAGAATTGAAGCAGAAATAAAATATGGCGATTCGTACTCCACAGAACCGGGCTGTCATGAGCGATGATGTATTTGAACGTTTTCATGGGAGCCGCTGAGCGCTTTGTCAACGTCCGACATTAGAGGTCATCGCTCATAGTTGCTTCTGAACAACTTCGAGCACGTCAGTTGCAAGTCGAATATATTTTTAATGTTAATTTATTATTGTGTCCAGAAATAACTGAACAGGCAACTGTTTTGTTAAATTGCTTAGAACAGGCACGTTTATTTGGGGTATTTATCGATATACATGGATGTACTTTATTTAGATGTATATTAATAAATTCTCTTCACACCCGTATCCCCGAATATAGGTAGAGGTCCAACAAGTGCACCCACGACTAGCCGAAGATAAATTTTACTTTACTTACTTAAAACATTTTTTTTACAAACAAATGATCTGTTAAACACAGATTAATTGCTTGTTAAAATTAATTTGCGTTTCGGAAATCGGCAGTTAGTCCCACAATGTGATAGGTGGCCAAGCCAGTCTATCGCTAACCGGACAATTTTCAATCCCGGGCAACGTTCTTTCTGTCAGAAAACTGAAAATACACATTTTTGAATTGTCCAACCCGGAGATCGAACCCACTTTTTGTGGTTATCACCGACACCGGACAACTAGACCACAGAGGCGATATGTATATTTATATTTTGTAATTTAGTGTTAAGCTTAGTTATTAAAATTATCTTAATCTGGGGCCTCTCTGAGGATGAGACCATCTGTCATTCTGCCACGCCGTTACAAAAGACGGACAATTGGCTTCACGTGCCACTATCATCGCGGCTACTAGGCGGTAGAATTATTTATTGTCTCGCTCGGGTCTGGTACCACCACCTTACCTATTCCTGCCGCAATAGCGTCAATGGTTATCACTGTCATGTTCTGATTTAGAGGGTAAGGTAGCCGGTTAATTTAATTCCGAACACGGAAAACAATGCTGTTTTAACATCTCGGGTATCTCTTACAGCTAAGAAATCTCTTACAGGTATAAGCTCACCTCTTTCATTAATTAAATTATAATGTTTTTTTATATCATTAGATACCTAACAAGCAGATGGCTCTCCCGATCGAAAGAGCGTTGCTATTCGCGTTGCTATTCGTATGGCAAGATGGTAATGCCACGTGTGTAAATTTTCCATCTACCTTATCATCCAAACTGCAACACGACAGTGACAAGCATCGACGCTGGAATAGTTAAAGCTGTGGTATCAGATCCGGGTGAGACGTTGCAGAACTCTACCACATAGTAGTCACGATGGTAGTGATAGCTATAGCCAATCATTCGCCTTTTAAGAACTGCTTGCCAGGATGGTAGTCTATTCTTCAAAGAGGCCCGGACTATACATGAAAGGGTCATTTTTTTTAAAGTTAAGAGTTGTAAATGTTAATGATAAAAAAACTGCTTAAATAAATGTTATTTAAGCAGTATTTTAAGAAAAACTATTTGTTTTAACACATAACAAAAAATAAATGTTAATACTAGCTGCAGCGTGCAGCCCGTAAGGTTATAAAAGTTTTTGGCGAATCCCATGGGATCACCTATTTTTCCCGGGATAAAATGCCTACGTGCTATTCTAAGTCATCATCTACCTGTGTGCCATATTGCATTCAAATGCGTTCAGTACTTTTTGCGTTATTAAGTAACAAACATCCATCCATCCAAACATCTATCTATCCAAACATCTAAACTTTCGCATTTTATAAAATTAAGATAGATTCATCGTATTTCAAAGATCGTGGACGGACCCGATACATAATTGAACAAAATCGGGTCGGTAGAAAATAACTGTGAATATTGGTCTTAAAATCCTTATTAAACGGTTCTATGTCTTTATTTTTTTAACGTATGGGTCTGCAATTTAAAATTTAAAGTCATAAGTATATGGGGCACACTTAAAGTTTTACACTTCTAGCTAATAGGACTACAACTATTTGAATTTCAAATGTTATATTTTTAAAAGAAGGTTTTCTTAGTAAAAAAAAATTGGCAGAAAATGATTTGTCAATTGTTTTTTATCAAAGTTCTACGTACGCAACGAAAATGGAATTAAGTCGAAAAGATTTTAGAGCGATGATTTTTTATGATTTTAAAAGTTCTCTTTCTCCGCAAGACTATGCCGCTCGTCTTCAAAATGCTTTTGGGAGAGAAGCACCTTGTTTGAGCACCGTGAGGCGATGGTTTGCTGAATTTGAGAGAGGTCGAGTTTCTTTACATGACGAATTTCGTGAAGGGCGGCCTTCAACTGCCTTCAACGAAAATAATGTGGATCCTGTTAAGCGCTTAATTGAAGAAAACCCCCGGATTGCCTATGAGACAATTTGAGGACTATTAGGGATTTGTTATGAGCCAAATTCAGAAAATTTTACACGAAGAATTGAAAATTCGGAAACTTTGTTGTCGTTGGATCCCTCATGAACTGACAACGGAGCAGAAGTGGGCTCGCGTGGAATGATGCTCACAGATGCTACTGAAGTACGACCACGGACATTCTAATTCTGTATATGACATTGTCACAGGAGACAATTTTTTTTTTTTTTTTTATTATAAGATAGCAAACAAGCAGATGGGTCTCCTGATGGAAAGAGTCAACCATCGCCTATAGACACCAAAGATGTTAATGGTGCGTTGCTATCTTGTGGCGACGTCTAATGCCACATGCATAAGTTTACCGGCTATCTTACCCTCCAAACCGGAACACGACAGCAACAAGCACTGACGCTATTGCGGCAGGAATAGATAAGGCGGTGGTACCAGACCCGGGCGAGACAATGCAGAACTCTACCACCTAGTAGCCACGATGTTAGTGACTCGTTAGCCAATCGGTCGCTTTTACGACCTGCCTGGCAGAACGGCAGTTGGTCTATTCTTCAAAGGAGGCCGGGACCAACACGGCGAAAAAATGTGGATTTATTGCTTTGAACCTGAAAAAAAGCAGCAATCTTGTGAATGGGTGTCTGAAAATGAGAACAGGCCACCAAAAGTGAGACAGACGAGAAACGTTGGTAAAAAAATGATCGCGTCTTCTTTCTCAGCTACGGGTCCCATCTGTACAATTCTACTTGAAGATCAAAAGAGTGTTAATGCCAAGTGGTATTCTACCATTTGTTTACCCAGGGTGTTAGAAAAAGTTCGCGAAAGACGACCCAAAATCTGCATTCTCCTACACCATGATAACGCTTCTTCACACACGGCCAACAAAACTCAGCCATTTTTAGCTTCCGAAAAAGTACATCTCGTCAATCATCCTGTGCATAGCCCCGACCTAGCACCCTAGATTTCTGTATTTTCCCCAAAATCAAAGATTTGATGAGAGGTTTCACTTTTACCAACTCCGAAGAGGCAGTGATAGCGTTCAATCAGCACGTAGAAAACATGCCTTCAGATCTGTGATTCTCCTGTTTTAAAAAATGGTTCGATCGCATGAAAAAATGTTTAAAATGTAAAGGAGATTATTTTGAAAAGCAACAAACATAATATTTTGGTTATAACATGTTGTTTTTTTAAGTTACGCAAAATTTAAAGTGTAACCTAGGTATTCATACCTAAACAGCTAACGAATCATATTTGACAAATAATTTTCACTTTTTTAAAATTTAATATTCATTTATTATTCTTTGTCTAAGACCTGGCCGCCCAAGAAATATGTAGAGTGCGCCGACGCGCCGTGTTAGACGGATCTATGCTGACCAGCGTGGTACTCAGTTGAAAGCTTTTTTGAGGTCGATAAGAGATGAAGGTCTTTATAATTTTATATTATATTTTTCTATACGGATTCTAAATACCTGTATGGAGTATATGGCCGATCTGGATGCAGTGAAACCAAATTGATTTGAAGATACTTGAGAACTGATGTCACTGAGCCTTTTATTTAATATTGGTTCCCAGATCTTAAGTGCGTGTGAAGTCAGTTTTATATCCTTGTTATCGCATTGTGCCACATCTCCCTTGTTTTTATAAAAATGCAGTTTAGTTGCTTAAATTTAGTGTTGACAGCATCTTATGTATGTTTATAGCCCAAACGTTTTCATGAAGTGTGATTAGGTTTAGGATATAGGCTACATATTTTTTATCTTTCCATAAGTGCCCGGTTGGCAATAGACTTACCACCTATTACGTTTTGAGACTAGTATCTTTGGCTATTTGTGGGTGTACTGGTTGTACCTCTGGCTACCTCTTCGGGGATATAGGTGTGATACTGAAGATACATAATAGTTACTTGTTTATTTTATTTAATATCTTTTAAATTTAATTAGCCGTTTTAGTGAAGGAGATCAGAAGGAGATACTATTACTGTTTTGATATTCAAGACATTTCAATTGTCAAAGGCGTTCTCATTAGTTGATAATAATTAATTATTGATTTTAGAATATAGAATTTAAGCAAGTCACTAATTGGTTAAAGCATATTTGTGTGTCTGCCATATTAATTTTAGATATCTAAAATTAATATTGCATATGAATTAGCTAGTGCTCGGGACTACATTCGCATGGAACAAAAACATTACCTTGCTTTTCAAAAAAGAATCTTTACGCCCGTTTCTTGAAGAGATAGGCAGACGTACAACAAATGTACCCACGATTAACTGAAGACACTTAAGTCCCCCAAAATCTGATAGGTGGTAAGCCTATAGCCAACCGGACCACTATCCCATCCCGGGCAATGTTTTTTTATATCAGAAAACTGAAAAAGCATATTTTGAATTGCCCAACCCAGCTATCGAATCCAGGGCCTCATGTGGCTAACACCGACATCGGATCACTAGACCACAGAGACGAAGGCATTTTCAACCATTGAAAAAACGGAGGTTATTAGTTTGTCATATTGTATATAATAATATGTGATATTATTGGAATGGAGTAATGATGATCTATTTAGGCGTTCAAACAAGTATAAAAAAATTCATAAATGTATGTATGTTTGTAAATTTGTGTGTTACATGTTTTTATGTTTGTCCATGAATTTCTCGGGAGCTAAAAGTCATATCGGGATAACTCTTTTTGATTTAAATCAGGTGTATACCTGTATACCTCCAACTTAGCGATAAGTATAAGTTTCATCAAAATTGGTTTCGTAGTTTTTAAGTTATGTGTATAGTAGACAGACATTTGAAGCCGTTTTAGTTTTTTTTAATTAGTATTATTGATTGGTCAGGTAAAAAGTAGGCTTTGTTACTATGGAATAGCATAGCTTTCCGTAGGTGAAAAAATTTTTAATCTCTAAAAAATTGGTTTAGCATTTCTTGAATTCATTCATTTTAAACAATTTTACAACTTACACAATTTTTTTTTGCTATATAATTGTTTCCTGCGACTTCTTTCGTACCACCCACACACAATACTTCCCTTTACACAACTCTCGTAGTGAAGACTTCTTTATCGGCCTGCATTTAACGCGGGGCGCAATGCCACGATACTACCCACCACATTTAATCCGAACGCCGCGCTAAGCCGAGGTCCGGTATCACAGGAAACAACCCTTAGCGCGGGCGTTTGTAGCTCCAATTTTAAATTAAACTCTGGCTGAATACTTTGCTGCCTCCATAAGTTCGGTGATGCTGTAACGACCCATAAGGTCAACTATAAGTGTTTTCAAAAAAAACTTTTACTCATTCAAGTAAAAATTATTCTGTTACATAGTGTCGAAGTAGCTTTATATTACGGTTTAAGAACGTTTATTAATCTCAAAAGAATTACAATAATTCACTTACCGAGATTACACACTAGAGAAATGTATGCTACTACAAAGGCTTAGTGGACAAACTTATATTCGTAACACTTCTTAACTAAAATTATTTTAAAACAATATAAATCTACGTAAATGTTTTTACACTTTAGAATAAAGTAATTAAATATAAGTAGGTAGTTTTACACTATTTGTACTCAGTCCAGTACTACGTATGCGTTAGGTACATTAGAAAAGATCGTTATCTAAGGCATGTGCACAGTGCAACCAGATAGCAATAATATATAAAATTCAATTACCGTTATTTTTTTTTTTTTTTTATTCATTTACTTATATGCTAGTGTTATAAATATAAGAGATTTGATTTTTTTTTGATATATATATACATATATACACATATACTCACATACCTGCATATATTTATATATACTTGTATTATTTAAATAATATGTACTAATCAATTTATTAATATGTGCGGTTTAAGCAAACTTTTAAAACCACGTATAGATGTTGCTTCTTTTATATTATTAGGTAATTTATTAAACATCTGAGCTCCTTCAAACATTATATTTTTTAATCCATATTTAGTTCTCGGTCTTTTTAAGTAGATGTTATTCATTTGTCTAGTAATTATTTTTTTTGTATGTCAATATTTTTTGTAAAAGTTATGTCTGTATGTATGTCTTTATTTAAGATTTTTTTAATTAAAATGCATGTGTTGTATTTATATAATTGCATTAGACTTAGGAGTTTAGTGTCTTCATATATTTTCGTTGTAGGCGTTAAGTAATCATATTGAAAGAGAGTTTTAATTAGTTTGTTTTGGGTAGTATATAACATCTTTAAATTATTTTTTGCCGCTGTTCCCCAGATTTCAACCAAATATTCTAAATGGGGTTTTACCATAGTATTATAAATTATATATTTTATTTGTCTTGGGAGGCACCGTGCTATACCACGAAGTGTTCCTGTTATAGCTATTAGTTTTTTTCTAACGTGTTCTATGTGAGGTTTCCAGGTTAACCGATTGTCAAGAATAAGGCCGAGATATTTTTCCTTAGTGACTTCATTAATTTGTTCATTGTTTATAGTTAAGGGAGGATATTGTTTGATTACTTTGTTTTTCGCTGCAAATATAATATAATTTGTTTTGGATATGTTAATTGTGAGTAAATTTATTTGGAGCCAATTATGCAAAAGATCAAGATCATGTTGTGCTTCATTTACGATAGAAACTATAGAATGACCGGAATAAAAAAGACTAGTGTCATCAGCATATAAAGTGATATTCCCTTTTAGACCTATTTGATGTATGTCGTTAATATAGATTAAAAATAATAGAGGCCCAAGTATGGACCCCTGCGGAACGCCATATGTTATCGGTTGAGGTTTACTTTGTATTCCATTTATCTTGGTAATTTGATATCTGTTTGTCAAGTAGGATTGGTAAATTTTGTAAGCAGTTCCAGTTACACCGATGGCTGTTAATTTTGATAGAAGTTTCTGATGACTAACAGTGTCAAAAGCCTTTTTTAAGTCGACAAATATACCCAAATTTATCTGCTTTTTATCGATACTGAGTTTTAATGCTGTAACTAGATCGATGGCAGCCGCAAGTGTATTCGATTTAGGACGGAAACCATATTGTTTTTTAGATAAGATATTTTTGGATTCAAGAAATTTAGAAAGTCGTGTATGTAATATTTTTTCAAACACTTTGGAAAGTATAGGTAGTACGGATATGGGACGGTAATTTCCGGGATCCGTTTTATTGCCAGCTTTATAAATAGGGCTTACTTTAGCTATTTTTAAAGAATCTGGAAATTGTCCTTCGGTCAAACATTTATTTATACAGTCAGTAAATTTTTCTACAATTTGATCTTTAATACATTTAACTGTTTTAGTAGTTATTCCATCTATACCTGCACTAGTGTTTGTGGCTAATTTATCAATGATTTTACTTACCTCATCGGAAGTGGTTGGTTGTAGTTCAGACATAGTGTATTCTTTTAGACCCAAATTAACCGATGATGGTTTTTTAGAGCACATTATATGGTATTTTTTTGGTATACGGCTTGCAAGCTCAGATCCAATGTTAGAAAAAAAGTCATTAAAATGTTCGCATATTTGCAGAGTATCTGTAATCATACCTGAGGGGGTAAGTAATTTTGTGGGCGCAAGTTGAGATTTTTGTTTTTTATTGACTAGATCATTTATAAGTTGCCACATTTTTATAGGATTTAGATCACATTTTTTAAAAGAATTATGGTAATATTGGTTTTTATTTGATTGTATAGCTATATGAACTTTTCTTTTTTGTTCAAGGAACTCTCGTTTTAAATGTTTATCTCCCTGATTTTGTTTTAATTGATACCAAAGAGTATTTCTTCTGTTAATAGAAGCAATAATATTTTTATTAATCCAGTCTTTATTACGTGGATTTTGTAGTTTAATTTTTGTTATTTTATTTTGTGATATTAATTTTAATAAGGCAGTTTCTAATTGTATATAGTCATCGCTCAGGTTTGGTATAATTTCTTTAATATTTAGGGATAAGGAGTTATAATCCAATGCTTCATATTGGAATCGCTTAATAGGTTCACTCGTAGTCCTTTTCAGCTCCAGATAGATTTGCTTATGATCTGAGAAAGCGCTTTCAATTAAAGTCATATGAAAACTCTCATTTGAAAGAGTTGTGCATACATGATCTATAATCGTGGCTGTAGTATTAGTCTTTCGGGTACAATGTTCCTTGTTGATTTTATTTAATATTGTAATGCCATTTTCTTTTAACACTAACTTATATTCCTTTATGCATTTTTCTTTGTGAAGTAAATCCAAATTTAAGTCTCCAAAGACTAAAATTCTATTCCGCCTTGAGAGTTGGTCATTATACATCTCCAAGAACTTCCTAGTATTTGATGCTGGCTGCTTATATATTGCTCCAATATCTAAAGAGAAATTTTTTAGGTGGATCCACATAAAATGGTTATTTTCCTCACAATTATCATGCAAAAACTCATGCTTTAAGTTGTCATGTACATATATTGAGACACCACCACCTCTTGTTGCTGTTCTGTAGTTGTAATAGTGTTTATAATTCGGTAATCTAAGTTTCTGAGCATCATGCTCATTCTTGATCCAGGTCTCTGTTACAACTATTACATGCATCGTAGTTTGAAACGATTCAATAACGCATCTTAGCTCATCATGTTTACCTTTTTTAACCAGACTACGTGCATTTGCGTAAAAAAAATTTAATGATTTGGAGGTGGTTGTGATGTCTGTATAGTTATTCGTTAATTCATACGTAATTGTTTTTTCACTATTTTTTTCTTGCGTCATTGATCTGGAATCTAGTTTTTTGGCACTTGCTTGATAATTTTTGGAACTCCTCTAATGTATTTTATAGTAAGATGTTCTTCTTCACTTTGACGTTCCTTTAGTTCTCTTTTAAGATCTATAATGTGCTTTTTCTGCTGTGGGGTTTGATCCGAATAAATTCTTATACCGTCTATGACATGTTTATTTTTATTTCGCAATATAGTTTTAGCTATTTCTTCTGAATCAAAGCATACTTTCACGGGACGTGACTTTTTGTCGTCATATTTTCCGAGTCTTATGACTCTTTTGTCTTTGGGACAATCTGGATAGATAGTTTCGATGATTTTGTCTACATCTGATCTATCAGCTTTATATCGCTCTTCTCTACTCTCTAACTGTTGCTCAGCGATTCCTAAGATGATGATATTTTTTCCTCCGGTCAGCACGATCTTGGATTTCCAGAATAACATTTTCGTAAGAATGTTGTATCGGTCTTAGTGAGTCGGATTTTAGTTGCCGGATTTCTGTTTGTAGGAGTGACATCTTTCCTTCATTAGTCTTCATAGTGTCCTTTAGTGTCGTTATTTCAGATTTTAGATTTTTATTTTCTGTTTGTAAACATTCTATTGTGTTTTTAATGTCATTTAATTGTTCTTTGATAGAAGAAGTGTTTTCTGTTATGATAGTTATGTTTTCAGTATGACGTCTGCTGGTTTCTTTGAGAATATCTAAGATTTCATTTCGGAAAGTGCTTAGTTGAGATGTGAAATCACAGTCTGGTGTTTTTCTCTTTCGAGTTGAGATACTTTTATAAATAATGTTTATAATCAATCCTGTACTTTTGAGTTTATCCATTAAAATCAAACAAATTTTACCTCTTTACAATATTAATATAGAAATGTAGATTAAAATTCCTAGTTGAACCACTGTGTACTTTTTAGAGTCAACATACAAGCAACGTTCATTTCGGTGGTAACTCGAAAAAAATGCTAGCACTTGCAGCTTTATAATATCAAACACGGGTTAACACCAAACCTGCTCGCATTTTTTCAACCCCGAACAATTTTCGCACCCGTATCATACTTGGTGGTAGAGTTTTACAACGTCTTGCCTGAGTTAGATTTTTAAATCAAGCAGTAGTCTATCACCGTTATTTGGTGTTATCCGCTTAAAAAAGCTCGCTGTCAGTCCAAGTTATCGCTAACAAAAATCAGCTCTTTCGTTAAATCATAAATGTGATGGCTCTATGATGTTTGATGATCTATCCTGTGTGATTTACCGTGCAAGAAACTCAACGCGAATATATTTTAATTTATACTAAATCCCAAGATTTTAATTAATAGGATAAATGAGGACTTCTCCCTTTCATAAACAGATCAACTGCGTTACTGCTAGCTATAATACGAAAGAACATTAAACTCAAAGTCATCGCAACTACATAACGACACAATTTTTAGCAGATGTCAAATCTCAAAAGATAAAATTTTTATCTTTGAAATGTTATTACACGATAATTGAATAAATTACTGCACAATAATTATTTAATATTTAGGAAAAATTATAAAAGTGTCTACCATTTCTTCTGCAAAGTCTCGTCCGGGCCACCATCTTGCCTATTTCTGACACAAATAGCATGGGTGCTTTCCCGTTTGCAAGCTAAAGTAGCCCATAAACTTATACATGTGACGTAACATATTTGCTATACGGATAGATACTTTTTTAAAGAACATTTTTTTTAATATCTTTACGTGATGGTTATCTACTTCCGTCAGGAAAACTATCTTGTTGGCATATATTTAATAAAGCATTATTATGTTATGGTAGTAAATTTCAATACAATACATTAACATTAGCTTTTTAAAACTTATTCAATTTGATAAAGTAATATATAAATGAATGAATAAAATAAATTAATTAATGAATATTAATAAGTTGATGAAATAATTTATTTAATAAATATTAAATAATTGATAATTTTATAGAAATGCATAAAAGCCGTCTCAATGTATGAAATGATAATAATTTATCACATACATATAATATAAATACAAGCTGCAGCGTGCAGCTCGCTGGCTTATAAAAGTTATTGGTGAATCCCGTGGGATCGCCTATTTTTTCGGAATAAAAAGTAGCTTATATGCTATTTCAGGTCATCATTTACTTATGTGCAGATTTCATTTAAATCCATTAAGCAGTTGTTGCGTGATTGAGTAACAAACATCCATACATCCAAACCTCTAAACATTCGCATTTATAATATTAAAAATATAGATTTCTCAATGTAATTTACGATTTTCAAAATACTGTACATAGTAATAGGCAGCAAGTGGAGATAATAATAATAATAATAATTCACGGGACAAATTACACTTACTGATCTAACCCCAAAGTAAGCAAATAATTTGCTTGTGTTATAGGTGTTAGTCAACGATATTAATACATAGAAATACATATATAAATACTAGAATATATATAATAAACACCCAAACCCGGAAATACAAACATTTATGCTCATCACAAAAATGCTTGTCCCCGTCGGGGATCGAACCCGAGCCTCGTTGATTGCGTAGTCAGGGTCTCTAACCACTCGACCAACGGGGCGATGAACTAAAACTAAATTTAACTTTACTCCAAAAAATAATAACTTTATTTTTGTGTTGGGAGACCTCCAACACAAAAATAAAAAAATATTATTTTTCATATTTTTTTTCACCATTCTTACTAACTTTCTAACTTTTAACAACATCATTTTTTATTTTCGTATCCATCTAAGAAAATCCCCGAGTGCACCGGCAAGTAACAGGAATAGATAACGAATACTGCATCAGTCTTCCTTGATACTTTGAGCTTTCTTGGAACATTCCAAGTTGATCGTTTAAGTCTCAGCACTGAAATTATCTATAGTAATGGAGATTTTATAACTTGCTTCCAGTTTCAAAGGTTTACAAGGTGCATAGGAACTTTTAACTTATGACTACTTTCCCTTCCTCCTAAGAGTAAGCTGTGAAGAGTAGTGCAGAAGTAACTTTTAATAAATATTTAAAGGAAAATTAACTCTGAAGGAAGGATAATTAATGAAACTAAGCAACGAAACAAATATATGCGCTATAATTTGAGCAACGTGTTCTCACTGTATACCAATTCGCATCAATATCGAACCGTTCTCTAGTTATGATAGGATATAAAGACACAAAAAAATTTGAAAATGCTGAAATTAATGTCAGTGAGTCATATAATTTTTAATACAGTAAAACTACAACAACCGACTTCCCATTCCCTGTATCTCCAAAACCATATATCAGATTTTCATTAAATTAAAATGAATCACACGTGAAGTATACCTACCTTCCTAAATAAAAAATATTCTTTAAAATCGTTTTATAAATAACCGAGTTCTAAGATTAAAAACTTTAAAAAAAGAAGCCGAACCGATAACTTCCTTTTGGGAAGTAGAATATTATAAATTATTTGTATAGTATCTATAGATGTAAAAACAGCTGTTCTTTGTTGGTCAAAACAGCGTGTTGGTCCCGGCCTCCTTTGAAGTATAGGCCAACTGCCATTCTGCCAGGCAGGTCGTAAAAGGCGACCGATTGGCTATCGAGTCACTACCATCGTGGCTACTAGGTGGTAGAGTTTTGCATTGTCTCGCCCGGGTCTAGTACCACCGCCTTATACATTCCTGCCGTAATAGCGTCAGCGCTTGTCACTGTCGTGTTCCGGTTTGGAGGGTAAGGTAGCCGGTAAACTTATGCATGTGGCATTAGACCTCGCCACAAGATAGCAACGCTCCATTAACATCTTTGGTGTCTATAGGCGATGGTTGACTCTTTCCATCAGGAGATCCATCTGCTTGTTAGCCATCTTATAATATGAAAAAATTCAAAACTTCGGCATTTAAAAACAGCAATTTTTGCTTTTGACATTACTAATTTGTCTAAAAATATCGTTAAATATATGTAAAGATTTAGAAATGTTACTCAATACAAACAATTCACGAAAGGAATGCCAAGTGCGTGCATTAAAAAATTGGTAAAGTGCGTGTCGGGCCACGCGCAATGTATGGTTCCGAAGTTGCCCATCACAATAGTGTAGACTGACAAGAGGGCTTTTGTAGCTTCATAAATTGAACTTTTAAACTACCTATTCAACGTCAATAACAAATATATATCCGCATCTAAGTTACACCGCCTATAAAAAAGGTCTAAATACATTTTATAAATTGGTCGACTATTAGTCAAAAACTTGTAAAGCCTTCTGCGCCGTGATAGTTTTCCTTTTAATATCAATATATTTACTACTACTATAATTTTTTTCTAACCTCAAAACTAACCGTGTAGCCTGCAGAAGGGGGGGAGGACACTTGACTCTAACAAAAATTAGCACTTATTACAAACGAGTCCCTTAATCGACAACTTGTTTTTACAAACCTACAATATTTTTTGAAAACTTATCCAAGATATCCCACACAGTGGGGTACGCGAGAAAATAAATTAACATCCTCAATATACATGTAGGGAAGCTACCATGAAAAAAAATATTTTTGAAGATTTTATATCACCACTTTGTTGACGTGACTAATATGTATATTAGTGTCCAATTACAGCTTTCTAGTAATAAGGATCTCTGAGCAATCGTGCGGGCAGACGGACGGATGGACATAGCAAAAATACAAGGGTTCCTAGTTTACTTCAGAACCCTAAAAATCTGTAAGCCGGTTAATCCTGCAGGAAATCCCTGAAACTTCCCGACAAATTCAGGTATTTTAAGTTCAAAGAAGCAAACCTAACCTAAGCATAGATTTTTGAGCTCGAAGAGTTCAAAAACTTAGTTTGTAAAAATGTCAGTATTTTAATTATTTAATGACATTCCACGCAAGTTTTGAGCTCTAAATTATTTTATTAGCTACAAAATCGATTGATTAAAAATGTCGAAGTAATGTCAAAAAAAACTTTTTTCAAAATTTTTGGCATCGATAAATGCCGAATGAATCAGCTAATTTCAACCCGATTTATGCATTTGACGCAGTTTTTTGAGGAGAAAAGCTGATTAGATTTATATTTAAATCGGCATAGTAGCGTGAATGTTAAGTACGTTTGTTGCAAAATTATAATTTTAACTAACTGACCCGGCAAACGTTGTTTTGCCTTACATATTAGGAATCCATAGCTGACAAACAACGTGACACGTAATTTATATAAGACTACGGGATTGTCCTTCCACACAGCCAAAATGGCATTAAACTTTAAATGGTGTCAATACTGTTAATACCGTCAAAAATCGGCCAAAATCGTAATTATGAGAAGTTTACATACACACATAGAGACAGATATACTGACCTGTTCCTAGGACCTCATAACGTGGAGTTCTGATAAAAACTCTATTTTCGAAAATAAGGGCAAAATCAGTAACTTCCTTATTTACATACGTAGCGGAAAGTTAAAAAACGCGAAATCATATTTCGCGAAATTATATTACAGTTTTAAAAGCTTTAGATGGGGTAGGTGTAGTTAAGTATTACAAGCAAACATAGCTGTTACTCGGCAGGCCATTTTGATCCCTAATGCTTAATAGGGGTTTATAAAACAGCAAGGTGGAAGGAAAAGAAGAATTAAGAAACACAAGAACAGAAAAAAAAATTTGCGTTTTCCACGAAAAATGAATTGCTATCATGAGTACGACGTAAAAATGGCATATTTTATTAATTTTTCGGTAAACATGTACATACTTATGTATATACCGGAAAGTCTGTCAACATTTCGTTTACACCACCTATCACATCTAGCCTATCTATATTATTATAGTAAATCTTTATTTTAATTAACTTTATTCTTACTTTACTATACCTTTTGAACTTAAAGTCTTAACAGACAAATAAATTGCTTTGAAGAATTTTATTAAAAAATTTTTCATAGCAACTTTATTCTAGAAATTAAAAATATCAAAAGCTTTTCTTTGTGAATCTCTTTATTAAATGACGTGTATTAGCAATAAGAAAAGGGTTGAACGACAGGTGTTCTGAGTCAACGCCCAGATTCATTTTGAAATCCTGAAAATAGATTTTAATTTAGTCAAGAATTCATTAATGCATACTAAAATTATATAACAAGTAGGAGGCGAGAGTTTTGCTTTAATATTCAATTTCATGTTCTAGCAATATGCCACCGTTTTGCATCTCAAAATGTTTTTAATATTTCTAGCAATGATAAAGTTGTAACTACGAATATTATATGTTTAACTTCTTGCTACATTAATAGTATTGATCCAAGAGCTGGTGACGAATTTTGGAAAAGTCTTTTTGGCAGATTAGAATTGCGAATAAATATTAAATAAATAATCCCCGTGTTGGTCCGGGATCCTTTAAAGAATAGCTCAACAAATGTTCTGCCAGGCAGGTCGTAAAAGGCGACCGATTGGCTATACATGTCACTATTATCATGACTACTAGGTGGTAGAGTTCCGCAACGTCGTACTCGGGAATTTGGTACCACCGCCTTACCTATGCCTGTCGCAATCGATAGCGTCAATGCATGCCATTATCATATTCCGGCTTGAAGGGTAAGGTAGTTGGTAGACTTATGCATGGGGCATTAACACTCCGCCACACGGATAGCAATGCACCATTAACAATTCTGGTGTCTATGGCATACAATGCATAGCATACATGCATATGGACAAATTATACTTTGGTGGTTTGTGAAAGTGCGGGAGGCCACAAAACCAAGTTTTTTACTGCTACGAAACCCTTCATAAGCAAATCGGAATCACTCTTGGCTAGTTTTTCTAAATTTAAGAGTAAAGTTTATCACACTTTTTTTATCTGTTATTTATGTACATCAAAACACCACTGGTTTAATCAAAAACAAATTTACTTCAAAATAAAATTGAGTTTGTAATTTAAAAGTAAGTGGATAAAACGAAACGGCGTCCTTTAAAAAGGTATATTTAATATACGAGTAGCAACACCGCGCTGGTGTTTGTTATTAAATCGAAAATTCGCAGTAATCTGTATTAAACCAAACGTATGCAGTCGTTATAACCGAGTTGAGTGGGCTTGCGAATATTTCAAGAGGCAGCGGGCACAAATATGACGTGTACTAGTAATTTAATGATACTATATGCTGGTACACTGAAATGCATGAGTAAATGTCTACATACTGAAGAGTAGAAATAGTGCTTCGTGAGAACATATTTCATAAAAAAATATTCCACGTGCTTTCATAAAATCACTTTATAATCCATCCTAATATTCTAAATGCGAAAGTAATTCTGTCTGTTAGTCTCTCTGTTTGTCTGTCCCGTTACGCCTAAGCCACAGAACCAATTTGACACATATATCGAATAAAATTTAGTACAACGATAGTTGAGACCCAAGAAAGGACATAGGATAGTTTTATCGGAACGGGCACAATGCGGGTAATACCCCGGGACGTCTATATTTTAAACCACGGTAATAAGGAGTAACTTACACTAGTTTTATTTTAGAAATTTTTCCACGCGGACGAAGTCGCGAGTACAACCAGTGTTAATTTTAATGAATACAAATAATTTTTTACACAGTAAAACTGCAGCAACCGATTTCCCATTTCCTGTATCTCCAGAACCACGCGTCAAATCTTCACCAAATTATAAAAAACTAAGCGGAAAGTATAAATACTGACTCATAATAATAATAATAACAATAATATAATTTATATAAATGTGTAATGTCAAAATTAGTATGTAATATATTAAATATATTTGAATGCTATTAACCTAAAACTAATATGATTGAAATAATTTTAAATTGATTTAAAAAATACGTGATTGTTTAAGAAAATTATATTTTCATTGTAACAATTTTTTTACAGAATCAAAAAATGATAATATTGCAAAGAAAAATTAATATAAAAAATATACTAATAACTTAATAATATAATAATAATGTTATAAACTCAATAATATATAGTTTTGTAGATATAAATTTTATTGTATTTTTATAGCTATCGCATGCCATAAGGTGAAACATGTGAACAAACTTAATTAAGAACACCTTTATGTATACCAATATAACAAAAAAGGAATTTACAAAAAACACCCATAACACAAGCAAATAATTTGCTTACTTTGGGGTTAGATCAGTAAGTGTAATTTGTCCCGTGAGTATTTATTTATATGCGATGGCTTAATAGTAGATTTTCTAACATAATTATTATACCATACTGAATGTAGTATGTAGGCGACTAAGGCTGGTCAAATTGATCGAGAGTTGTCAGAGGTAAGCGTCAAGAGTCTTCAAAACTGATGTGTTTGTATAAGGTTAGTTATAAATGTGAATAGAGCAACATAAAACTTGTGTCTGGTGATATATGCACCATTTTCTATTTAAACGGTAATAACAGCTGACTTTCTGATAAATCATTGCACAGCTTAAGCTAACGAAGAGATTGGTATAATATTTGGTATAAATGATGTCGTAAGTAGCTACAAGGAAGTTTTTGGAAATTCTCCCTTTAACGATGTGAAGATACCCACTTTAAACTCTGCTTAGTTATAATTTACAAAAAACATAGACTAAAGCCAAATAATTTTGTCATTCTTATTCTATGGCCAGCTTAGACTGAAAGTGACAAAACTTGCGACTATTAAAATTCAGATAAAGCATGTGATTTAATTAAGAGTCTAAATAATTTCATTTATTCATACTACCTAATAAATTAAGTTAGGCCTAATTAACAAAAAGTATAAGCCCTTAAATCATATTAAAACAACATTCTTTAAAATATTACGTTTGTTCCACAGAGCTAATTAAACACGCGCGTATCATAAATTAACGAACATAATTCATGAACTTTACGAACACAAAAGTTATTTTTCAACGTTTAGAACTTTAATTTTGACGAAGTGATAAAACCATCTAAGCTGTTAAAAACCGAGAAAAGGGCGTCTAAAGGGTATAAAGGCAATTGAAGCCGCTCGTAGAATGAAAGAGGCGGTCAATCGAAACACTGAGAGGACTCATTACATGCCCGTACTCATCTCTAAGCGTATTTCAACTCGCTTTGAATAGAAACTCCAGTACGACGGTCAAATGCTTAATCTATAGAATGTTCATATAATATAAAGCGGAATATATAGACATTAATTATATAGGAGTGATTTATAGAATTAAATGCTTAAATAGGCAATGAATTTGTACTTAATATGAATTAATATAATAGTAACTTATTAAAACTTTAAAATTATTTGCGAATTGCATGACTTATTGATTAAAAATATTTTATATAAGAATAAAAATTTTTAATGTAATATTCCAGCTAGAGGTTCAATTTTGTTAAACCTATAGGTTTACGGAATATATATTCTATAGAATATACTATAAGTATACTTTACACATTTAAACTCTATACAGAATATAACATATTATATATTATCATATTTTAAAATTAGGAATACATTAAATTAATAAAAATAAACATAACATACCCTACCATTCATTTGACGGGCATCATAATATACACACATAATTATTTATACTATTTTGATATGGTAAATTTGGACTTCGGAAAATTGATCTCTTAGAAGACTTTTGCATACATGATTAGAAAATACATATATGGTGTTTTAAAAAGGAAAAACTACTAAACGACATTTTGGTCAATACAACAAAATTAACAATAAAAATGTCATCGTGTTAGGATGACTTTTTTTATTATTATAAACGATATTTTTTGTTAATAAATATTTAATTACTTTATATATACAAAATAAAAACAACGCTTGGACTAGACTTTTTCTTGTTTTATTATACTTATTTGATATCAAACTGAGAACTTATGTTCGTAGGTATTTAACATAGAGTAATATTTATTAAATCATATAAAATATCTTGTATTTCGTTAGATAATTTTAATTGCACAAAAGTCTGTTCACATTTAACAATCTTTACTTGAAATTTTTATTTGCATTTGGCCTTTTTTGCATTAGATTTTTAATATTTTCAATGTATATATAGTTCTCACTAAAGGAACTGATAAAAAAATAAGAGCAGCACTACCGGCTACCGTATTGTAATTCAAAACACGACAATGTTGGGTATTGACGCTATTCTGACAGGAAAACATAAGGCAACGATACCAAGCCTATTAAGACGTTGACTACATTCTATGACGTACCGCCACCACCTAGGGCACGACAAAGACAAATTTAGATTTTTTTTTCAATTAAGGCGCAATTTGTCACTTTCAATACAAAGGATAAACTAATAATATATCAGACCATTTAGCAATGAACCTTATATTTAGAAACATATAATAGTTTCCGAAAATGTGTGTGCTGGTAAAGTATAACATCGTTCTTTTCTTTCCAAATCATTAAATTATCAAAAAATAAACTTAACTGCAGTTCAATATTGCTGACTTCATTAACCAAGGCTTTTAATAAAACGAAGCTATTCTTTTAGGTTGCTGAATAATCTTGTTTCATTTCCTTGCAATTACGACAAAATGTAAATTCCTTTCATAACGATAAAACCTTCTGAGGCTTACTAAAACCCGGTTATTAAAATCAATAGACGAAAACTGTTATCTAAAGTGATACCATGTCGATGTAACTATTCATCGAATTCGGCACTCTCCATTTAAGTAAAGAAAACTTTAATAACTGTTTCTCGGAGGATATCATGCTAGTTCCAACTTTTCGATAAGAAGCGGCCTCAGCAATGTTCGACCACTTTTGCCCGGTTCCGCCTTATTCTTACGCTTCGCTTGCACTTTTAATGACTTATTCGCTTTGCTTTTGAAAAGAAGTTTCTATAGTAAAACAAAGTCCAGCGTCTAGACTAGTTCACAGCAAACGGTTTTAGAGTAATAATACACAACGTTCACTGGAGAAAGCGTAGACTGTTACATTTTTTGTACATAAACAAGGAAATGTGATATTATATTTTTAGCGTAGCGTAGTAAGTAATAGCGAAAAACTGTATAAATAATTATCTCGATTATTTATTTTAGGGATTTGGAGGAAGGTGGGCTTGAAAGCGGTCATTGTTGTCTGATTGTTATATTGTTTTATTGTTTAAACCATATCACAAAGAAAACTAGTATTTTTTTACTACATAAAATAACGTTATTGAAAGCTTTTTGTATAAATTGTCAATAACTTTTATTAATATCAACTGCCGCTATTCTTTCCGCCTTAACACATCAGTCTTATTGCTAAGCATTGCTATCGCCCATATAAATACGAAACACCTACAACAATTTTAGGTTATTTAAAATTGATGTAAGCGCATGTCGCAGACTATTCATGGTACGAGAGCAGTTTAGAACTCCTTAGAGATACTTTAATGCCCTACATTTTTGTTTAAAAACCTGTTCTAATGATTTCTATAATAGCTAACCCCTCTGACTTTGCGGTGGCGGAATATGTCACTGATGTAAAAACTGTATCCAGATTTACGAGGCCCTGCACTAGCCCGCTGGTCTCAGCAATGAAATCTTAAATCAGAAATAAAAAAATACTTTTTACAAGTGATTTCGACGCATTAACAATTTTGTAGTTGCTACCGGATTCGAAAGTCCATACACTGAGGAGTTCCCACGGAAGAAATTTAGCCCAAATTTCTTTTTTATAATTAAGTACCTATACAGCTGATATGAAGAGCAATTGTTCCCGTGATTTTTTGTCATCTAGATATTCAAATATTTACGATGATGAAGAATAATTTTGGCGCACTAAAACAAGGTTCAAACTCAGTCCAAGGTCTTGATTGTATAAGTTTCAAAATGAAACAAAATATTCGTGTTCATTTAGGTCCAAATGAACAGGGAGATATTTTGGTTTTTAGACAATAGATCGCTGATTTACTGCTAGGCATCTCGTTGAAGAAGGATAAGGTTGATACTTGTCACTAACATCGTGACTTTAGTAGTCACGCGAGCGAACAATTGACCAAACAATTACTATTATCTTAACTACTAGGTGCTAGAGTTCCGCATATTTTCGCAGTTGTTTGGTACCACCGCTTTAATTATTCATGCTTCTATATCTTTGGTGCTTAAACCTGTCACTAATATCGTGACTTATAGTCAAGCGGGCAAACAATTTACCAAACATTTACTATAATCGTAACTACTAGGTGCTAAAGTTCCACAGCGTCTGAAAATGCTTACGTTGTCTAGACTGATGAATTACCTCTGGTGTTACTATTAAAAACATTTTGCGGGTTTTGGTAATTATGTGAATTTTGACCTTTTAATTAGGATAACTTATTATACTAGTACGTCGTGCTTCATTTTTTATATATTTTTTTAGATAGCCAATAAGAAGATAGCACGCCGATAGAAAGAGACAGCCATTGCCTATATACACCAAAGACATAAATGGTGCGTTGCTATTTTTGTGGTGTTGATACCGGACCTTAAGGCGAGATAATGTAGAACTCTACCACCTAGTAGTCACGATGGAAGTGATACGCATAGTCAATCGTTCTCCTCTTACGAACTACCTTACTATTTTTTAAAGGAGGCCCTAACCAACACGGGGCAAAATATATTACCGTATTTATTGGTATCATACTTACTTACTCCGTGTTAGTTTGGGCTCTTTTAAAGAATAGAGTAACTGCCGTTCTGCCAGACAAGTCGTAAAAGGCGATCAATTGGCTGTACGTGTCTTCACCATCGTGATTACTAGGTGGTAGTGAATCGCAAAGCCTCGTCCGGGTATTTTGTACCACCGCCTTACCTATTCCTGCCGCATAGTGTCGATGCTTGTCATTAACGTCTTCCAGTTGGAGTGTAAATAAGCTGGTAGACTTAAGCATATGGCATTGCCATCCCGCCACATGGATATCAAGCACAGGGTGTGCAATTATCAAACATTTCCGATAGTAGATAGACGATGGAGAAGGTTCCGAGGAGTTGTTGGGCATAATTTCACCCACTGGATTCCATCTTCTGACATCACATCAAAATTTGAACTTCCAACCACACTATCTTGATGTCTGGTAGTTCACTACAGTGCAATTTTCAAAGCATTTTTTGTCTCAAACTAATCTTTGGAATCAATAACCAGCGGATGTGTTCCAGCACTAATACGACTTCAAAAAAAGAGTACTCCTCCTTTACAGGGCGGTAACGCATCTGCAATCATGGGTGGCATTTTCTATAAAAATTGACTTTTTACATGTATTCAAACATAGGTAGGTAAACTAAAATACCGACCACTAGTCGTTCATCTTCCAGTTTGAAATGAAATAAAATGTCCCAAAGAAATTAGCTCAAATTAGAACTTATTATATTATCGCTTTAATCTAACTAGAGATCGCTCTCGTCGGAATTCGACTTTAGATTAAACAAAGAACCTCTTCCAAATTTGGCAACTGACTTTAGCTATAAACATCGAGATAAACATAATAGTAAGTGACATAAGTCTATGACTATACTTGCTTACTGCGTTGACTCAACGACCCAAAGTAGATCTTGGCCTCCGATACGAGAATATTTCATTTATTTCAGTCCTTTGTAATATCTCGCTAATTATTAGCTTGAAGCTATTCGAGATCCCTTTCAACAGCATCACTCCAGTGGTGTTTAGGGCAACCAATCGTTCATCGGCTACTCGGTCGGCCCATATATGTTCTCTATACTCCCCGATCTTCTCTCAATTTTTTCAATGTGGCCAAGCAACGGAGTTTTTAAGCTTTTATTTCTCCTATTATGTTAGGTACAGCTCACCAGTTCTTCAATCTCGGCATTTTTCCTAATCCTCCAGCTTCCATTAGGTTTCAGTACTGAGCCTAATATTTTACACAGGATCTTCCTCTCTATTACCATAAGCTTTTCTTTTTCTTTTTGTGTAAATTTCCGAGCTTCACACCTGTACATCAGTACAGGTCTTATTACTATTTTATTTATTCGCATCTTGGTGTTTCTGCTGAAAACTTTGGACATCAACACTATGTGTAATGCAGCACTACATTGCAGGCTGTTTTGTATGCAGATTTCAATCTCCTCTTATCTTGCATTGGAATACGTGATGGTGCATCCCAGATTTTTAAATTTTGCCACGCCTTTATATGTGGTATCTCCGGCATATAAGTTAGTTCGTTGGGCACGTATGTCTTTGTAAAGTTTCTAGTGGAGGTACTCTGTTTTGGCGTGATTTATCTTCAAACCTACTTTTTGAGCTCCAGCTTCTAGAACGCCTGTTGATTTCTGGACCTCCTCCTTGCTGTCTCCTAACAAAGCTAGATCGTCTGCGTATCCTATCAACCTTATGCTTTCCTTTTAGTTTCAGTCCGATATCCAGCAATAGCACGTTTTTGAAGCCATACTGTAAGGCCAAATTGAAAGCATATATGATAGGGAGTCTCCCTTAGTGTTAGTCTGCTTCCCTGTGCTACGATTCATTTTGCTTCAATCAAATTCACCAGTTTTTCAAGAATGTCAAAATGTTTAAGTATGACGTACAAGACTTTTCGGCCAATGCTGTCGTAGGCTTTAGCGAAATCTACAAAAAGTGTATGGATATCCTGTGCATACTCTCATTTCTTCTCTATGACTTGCTTTAAAAGAAATATTTGATCAACAGTACTAGGATTTGGCCGGCACTCACACTGATAGTCAGTAAGCACTTTTCCGCGTACGGTTCCAGTCTCTTCAATAATACGTGTGATATTATTGTTAGTAATAAAGATATGCCACAGTAATTCGTGCATTTTTTTTACTCCCCTTCTTGTGGATTAGGCAAGTCACGTTTTTATTCCACTCTCCAAGCCTGCCTCTTACAGCTTCAGAAGTAACTGATATAGTTAAGTTTGAATCACTCTCTTTTATTTTTTAGCCCTAAAATAGCTTCACTTACCTCATCAAATGTTAGGGTTTCAATCGGACTTTCGTTTTTATTAGAAATATGAAGGAAAAGATCGCTAGTTGGGGTACAGTTAAGGAGGAGCTCGAAGTAATTTCCTCTCTATAATTATACATGTGTATAAATTATTTTAAATTTCAAATGAATGTTATGTGTGTTATGTTTATTTTAATTAGTTTAATGTATTTCTAATGTACATTATATAAAACTATTGGGCATAGATAAAAATATGTGCATTATAGCTGTTAGGTTTCTGGTCTGTTCCGCAATGTGAACTTCAAGTATGCGCATAACTGTGACGAAAATTGCTATAATATGATCTTTTTATCGGTTTTCGATATAAATCGTTTTGTTCTTTCGATATTTATAGTTTTTTAAAATGTATCGATAATCGATAAAAAACCGATAATCGGTTATCGGTTTACAAATCAAATCAACAAAGATCGAAAATTTGTCAATTGAAAATTTTTCACGTTATAATGAGCTTAGAATATATAATAAAAGTACAATTCCATTCTACTTTAAACCTATTTATTAATCACAATCACAGCGTATATGAAAGCTGAAAACAAAAAAATGAAGAGAAGACGTTTTTTCGATCACAAAATCACGATTCTACACCAAAATATTGCCGGTGCAATAAATAAAAGCGAACAAATATATTTATCTCTGCAAGATTTACAGGAAATATATAGAAATGGGATTGATTTTTTGTGCCTCACAGAAACATTTATTAAAAAAGGTTCGGAATCTTTACTGAAAATACCAGGATATACAATAACGTCATCTTATTCAAGAAACAAAAAAACGTTTTTTTTTTATATCATAAGATAGCAAACAAGCAGATGGGTCTCCTGATAGAAAGAGTCAACCATCGCCTATAGACACCAAAGGTGTTACTGGTGCGTTGCTATCTTGTGGCGAGGTCTAATACCACATGCATAAGTTTACCGGCTACCTTACCCTTTAAACCGGAACACGTCAGCGACAAGCACTGACGAATGACAACTGAGGAATAGGTAAGGCGGTGGTACCAGATCCGGGCGAGACAATGCAGAACTCTACCACCTAGTGTATTTTATTAAGAAAGAGATTGAATATAAAAGTATAGAATATTTAAAAAATATGGGTGTTAACGAATGCTTTGAGTGCTATGGTGTTGAAATACCCACCTATAACTTAATAATAATATGCATATACAGAACATCACAAAGTGACCCTTATGATTTTTTCCAAAAGTTAAATGAACTTCTCCATATATTGAATAGAAAAAGAAAAACTAAAAATATTGTTTTATGTGGGGACTGGAATAAAGATCTGTTATCTAAAAGCAAATATTCACTAGAATTAGTTAGTAATTAGATAATTACAACATAGCTTCACATACAAATAATCCTACAAGGTTAAGTTCATGTATAGACCTTATAGTGAGTAACATCAAAACTGCACAAAGATTGACGCATCATGTAGCTCTTTCAGACCATGAAACTGGTCTGGTATTATCAATAAATGTTAAAAAAACTGATCTTAAATGTTTCTGGAATGAATATGTGAGAGATTTCAGCATAGACAATCAATCAAAATTTTTAAGTTGCATATCTAATTTAAAATTATCCGACATATATGTATCAGACAACTTGAACGACTCTTTTAATTTATTTTTTGACACTTTTAAATTATTTTATAATCTATGTTTTCCAATAATTAAGGTTAAAAAAGTAATGCTAGTCGAGAGAAAAAAAACTGGATGACAAAAGGAATAAAAATATCAAATATCAAAAAAAATAAAAAAATCAAAAGATTAATGTATTTGTCATATAGAAAGGCGTCTAAGAAAAATGACCATGATAAAAAACATATAAAATATAACAATGTTTTAAAACAATGTATGTGTAGGAAGTGGGTCAGATGCGATAAATAAATTGCGGATGTGGTGATATAACAGCTCTTTATATTGTGATCAACTTTCCATTATTAATTACTAGTTCTCATTAACAATGTAAAATATAATTATTCCTTACTAGTTACTACAAATAAGTCATAATTTAAGCAATAGATAGTCAATTATAAATTGTCCTGCGACTAATTTATAGTTGACAATAATAATTAACTTGTTTGCACAAATTAATTATCCAAGAGTCAAGGATAAGCTACGAGCAAGATACAACAAGTGTACCGAGCCACGCCAGAGCCTAGACTGCCTTATCGGCGGGCGCTCAGAGCCTTTTATACAGGTAGCAAAACAAGTTGAGTAGTAGGGATATCGAACGATGCGCTTGCGGGCCCAGGCGGTGCATTTGTTGTTTACACTTTACAATATTCTTGCATTTGACGACGCGGACGCCGTCATATGTATGTAAAGCAAATAAAAAATAAGAAAATTCATATGTATGTAAAGCAAATAAAAAATGTATGTAAAGCAAATAAAAAAAAATCGCTGTGTTGGTCCCGGCCTCCTTTGAAGAATAGGCCAACTGCCGTTCTGCCAGGCAGGTCGTAAAAGGCGACCGATTGGCTATCGAGTCACTACCATCGTGGCTACTAGGTGGTAGAGTTCTGCATTGTCTCGCCCGGGTCTGGTACCACCGCCTCACCTATTCCTGCCGCAATAGCGTCAGTGCTTGTCGCTGTCGTGTTCCGGTTTGGAGGGTAAGGTAGCCGGTAAACTTATGCATGTGGCATTAGACCTCGCCACAAGATAGCAACGCACCATTAACATCTTTGGTGTCTATAGGCGATGGTTGACTCTTTCCATCAGGAGACCCATCTGCTTGTTTGCTATCTTATGACATAAAAAAAAATTATAGTTAACCATAAAAATAAATACAAAGCTACCTGGGAAATAAAAAAAGACAATATAATAGAAACTGATAAAAGACACGAGATCAAAGAAATTAAAAACGGAAATAATGTAATCACTGATCCAAAAATAATGTCTGAACTATTTAATGATCACTTTAAAGATATATTAAATAATAAAATAGCAGATGAATTAAAATCTAAATAAAATAATAATAACAATAATAATAATAATGATAATGATAATAATTATAATAATAGTGATAATAATAATGATAATAATAAAAATTTAAATAATAATAATAATTGTAAATATAAAATAACAAGAAATAATAGTTCAATCTTTCTATATCCTACCGACCCCAAAGAAATTGAAAAAATTATTAAATCCCTAAATTCCACACAAGCAGTGGGATATGACGATATCCGCACAGACATTATTAAAAAGTGTAATAAATATATTTGTGGTCCATTATCACATATAGTGAACCTGTCTTTTGAAAAAGGCGAATTTCCTGAGAAATTAAAATTTTCAATAATAAAACCATTACACAAAAAAGATGAACCCTCTGACATAAATAACTATCGACCAATAACTCTTATACCTGTACTAGCTAAAATATTTGAAAAAGCCATGTAGATTAAATAATTTTCTTATAAAAAATAATATTCTAGCAAAAGAACAATTTGGGTTCCGTAATAATAGCTCAACTACGCTAGCATGCTATCATCTGACAAAACTTATACTGACTGCCTAAATGATAGAAAACCAATTACGGCTAAATTCCTCGATATGAGTAAAGCCTTCGATTTTCTTGAGCATTTAAATTTGCTAGATAAATTAGAAAAATATGGTATTAGAGGTAATGCCTGGCAATGGATTAAAATTATTTATTAAATAGAAAACAATGTACAGAAATAAATAAAACATTTGATGGAATAAAAAAACGACATCGCCCAAAATATAGAGTTAATAATATCGATGTTCCGCAGGGTAGTATTTTAGGACCTTTACTTTTCCTTTTATATATTAATGACCTCCCAAAAGCAATCACAAATCACTGTATATTATATGCCGACGATACGACAATACTTATTAAATGTAAAAATATTAATAATTATGAAAATGAAGTTAATAAAACGTTAAGTAAAACAATTGAATGGCTCCGTGATAATAACTTAAATATTAACATAAATAAAACCAAATTAATTTAATTTAATAATATTAACATGAAAAAAATACCTTTACAAATAAGATACAATAACGAAACAGATGACGAAGTGGATAATATTAATTTTTTAGGTATAATGTATGACAAATTTTGTAACTGGAAGTCACATATACATATGGTTAGTGCAAAGTTAGATTTTTTTATATCATAAGATAGCAAACAAGCAGATGGATCTCCTGATGGAAACAGTCAACCATCGCCTATAGACACCAAAGATGTCAATGGTGCGTTGCTATCTTGTGGCGAGGTCTAATGCCACATGCATAAGTTTACCGGCTACCTTTCCCTCCAAACCGGAACACGACAGCGACAAGCACTGACGCTATTGCGGCAGGAATAGGTAAGGCGGTGGTACCAGACCCGGGCGAGACAATGCAGTACTGTACCATCTAGTAGCCACGATTTTAGTGACTCGCATAACCAATCGGTCACCTTTTACGACCTGCCTGGCAGAACGGCAGTTGGTCTATTCTTCAAAGGAGCCCGGAACCAACACGGGGAAAAGATAAATAGATAAATTTATTTACGCAGTTAGACGTTTACGTCAAATAGTATCACGAGATGCAGCGCTTAGTGCGTACTATGGTTATATATCGTCTGTTCTGTCGTATGGCTTAATTATGTGGGGAAACTCAGTAGAAATGGATAATTCATTCAAAGTACAAAAAAATGTGTAAGAGCTATATATAACTACACCCCGCTCAATAATTTTAAACCTTTGTTTCAAAAAAACAAAATACTGCCATTACCTTGCATGTACATTAGGGATATCTCAATGTTCTTTAAAAGACATCCTCACCTCTTCACATTAAATGTAGAGGGTAAACAAAGGTCTACAAGATATGCTGAAAAATTATTCTTGCCCAAATGTAATATAAAACTAATTCTAAAAAATGTTCATGTAATGGCTATAAAAATATATAATAAGATTCCGAATGACATAAAAAAAATTCCACTAAGTCAATTTATGAATAAACTATCGAAATGGCTGTCAGAGAAGTGTTTCTACTATATTAATGAATTATTTGTAAAAAAATATAATATAAAACTTTAATTCTAATGAAATAGGACGGACGGACGGACGGACGTCCGTCCGTCCGTCCGTCCGTCCGTCCGTCTGTCTGTCTGTCTGTCTGTCTGTCTGTCTGTATGTCTGTATGTCCGGGGTAAACTCGAAAAGTACTGGATGGATTTACTTCAAATTTTGCATGAATATTCCTAAAGCCTATATGATGACCGGACCGGTCAACATATAGGCTACATAATATGTAGCACATATTATCACGCTATCACCTAGCGGCCAGGTGCTGTGCGGAGTAAACGAAGTCCGCGCGGACGAAGTCGCTGGCAACAGCTAGTACATATGTATAATAAAATCGTAGGAAAGTCAAAACTGTACATTGAATATTTTTTTAAAAGAATACTTGGGGCGTGATCTACAATCGACATCAAAGCCAAAAATATAGTTTTTAGAATTTTTGTCTGTTTGTCTGTATATATGTCCGGGGTAAACTCAAAAAATACTGCATGTATATACTTTAAATTTTGTATGAATATTACTAATAGGTCGGGTCAACATATAGGCTACATATTATCACGCTATCACCTACGGGGGAGGGGCAGTGCGGAGTAAACGAACTCTGCGCGGACGAAGTCCAGTCCAGCCAACAGCTATTATTAATATAAGAACATCATAATGTACACTATTTCAAACAAATAAAGAATTTATCTATTTATTTATTTACATGCCCCAATATCAAAACACGATTAACATCTTTATTCTATAGGCAATGGTTTCTCTTTCAATCAAGAGAGCCATCTACTTGTTTGCTAACTTATAATATAAAAAAATCGTATGCTCTTACCGTAGCACTTAGCAATAAATGTATAAAGTAAGTGAAACAATAAAGCTCAGTAAAGGATTATACAAAAGCTTGTCAACTGTTATTAATTAAGGACGTCCAGTAAAAGTACTCGATACAAAACGAGTCGTTGGCGTTTTAATTTGTTTTCGATGATGGGTTTTATTTCACGTTACATATGTATTGAATAGACCAGCTTCAATAGCTATTTGTTTCACGTTTGTGAATAGTCGGCGCTAAACAAAGAGTTTGCTATCAATTTATTCAATCTTTGTGAATTTCCAACATATTGTTTTTTAATAAATTTTGCCTGTATTGATTGTTAATTTTTAAAACTATTTTTCTGCTATTGAATTGTTTTGAAGATATACATTTAATACATTTATATGTTGATGTAATAGCCATTTTTAGACTTATTCAACACAAAGTTTGCGACTTTAAAAAAATGATCAACAGTTTATACTTTAAGAACCTATAGTTTGTAATATTGTAATAATAGTACGAAGAGATTTTCTATTACTACGGGGAATTATTTCCAGCCTTGAGTTGTTAGCTTAAGTATAAATATAACTATAAAAGAATGATAAACAAATAGACGATCTGCATTTAGTGCATTCACGATTTGATAGGTGATAGGCAAATATTATACATTGTTTCAGTCTGCTTGGGATAGCAACGTTAGAAAAATTTTCGACTTGTTTTCTCGTCTCTAAAGACATAATTGCAACTTGTTTATTATAGCTAACATGGCTGTACACATCATCAAATCAAAACATCGTCATCACGATGAAAGTTTTCTCATGGCTATATAAACGGAATTATAATCTATATTTTGACATACGTATGTTTTACACGTGATATGAAAACACACGAATATTTTTAACAGCGACAAATATCTCTTCTGATGTGCGCTTGGCTTAAACTGGATATGCCTTTCAAAGCAACTTCTTAGATAGGTAGTCAATGTAGGTTGCATTAACACCCAGAAATACAGAGTTATAGTACGAGTACTTACCGATGAAATAAAGTCACTCCAGGGATATTTTATAAGGTTTGACTTAAGAAGTCAAACCTTATAAAATATCCCTGGAGTGACTTGATATGTGGCATGATAAAAATTTATGAGATATATCTGCAAGCGTTTGACACTTTCAAGCATTTGCGCATATGAGCGGGCTACACCCATGGTCTTGCACCTCGGATGATAAATAGTTCCATGGGCTACACGGTCCCCACACAACGCCTTTAGAGTTGTGTTGATTAATATAATATATAACGTTATATTAATAGCGCGCAATGTATACTAATCGTAAAGCGTAGAAAAATATAGTTTATAGTCTTACTAGCTGTTGCCCACGACTTCGTCCGCGCGGACTTTGTTAACTCCGGACAGTTGCTCCCCCGTAGGTGATAGCGTGATAATATGTAGCATATAAATTGACCCGACCTGTTAGTAATATTCACGAAAAATTTAAAGTAACTCCATGCAGTATGTACTTTTTGAGTTTACCCTAAACATACATACAGACACACAGACAAAAATTCTAAAAACTATACTTTTGGCTTCGATATCGATTGTAGATCACGCCCCAAGTATTATTTTAAAAAAATACTCAATGTACAGTTTTGACTCTTCTACGATTTATTTATTATTGTACAGTTGCATTACATAATATTTTTCACTTTACGTGCATAAGACGATTTACATAATATTATGTACATTGTCAGGCGCAGCAACTGGAATGGCAATGGGGTAGCAACTTCTTATTACAGTGATTTGTCTTCTAAATATTCTTTGACAGAGTAATAGGCTTTTTCAATTAAAAGTTTATTTATACTATTTTTGAATTTATTATAGTCAAATTCGCTTTTCAGATTTTCTGGTAATTTATTATATACTTTTACAGACATGGGGTATGGCTCGGAACTGTGTAACTTTACTTCGATGTTATTTGATATAAATTATTTTTTGAGCGTGATTCATAGCGACGAGGTATTTGTCCTAATTTTGTATATAAGTGGTTATTTTTCCTAACAAATTTGCAAAGTTCCAATATATATATAGAAGGTTGAGTTAAGATTTTTAAGTTTTTAAAATGGGGCTTACATGAATCGTTGTATTGTATGTTAGCTAGAATACGGATACATTTTTTCTGTACTTGCATTTTATTATATGTATAGATAACGCGCTGTCATAAAATAGTTTATTCGAACACCACACCTCTAAACGCCGTGTCTATTAGTGTTTGTGTGTTCTGTAGTCGTGCGCGACATGACACGCTACCCGAGTTTAATTTTTTTACCGGGTTCCTATAATCAATGATTCGCCATTTGTAGCATTAACCATTAGCGACCAATTTAATAATAACGAGGCGTTTCACAAGTTGTTTGGACATTTGATAATTTGATGTTCATAGGGACAGTTTTAGAGATTACTAGGTGGTAGAGTTCTGAATTGTCTCGCCCGGGTCTGGTACCACCGCCTTACCTATTCGCGTCAGTGTCAGTGCTTGACACTGTCGTGTTCCGGTTTGGAGGGTAAGGTAGTCGGTAAACTTATGCATGTGGCATTAGACCTCGCTACAGATAGCAAGCACCATTAACTCCTTTGGTGTCTCTAGGCGATGGTTAACTCTTACCATCAGGAGACCCATCTGCTTGTTTGCTATCTTATGATATAAAAAAAAGTTTTAGCTTACCCCGCGTAGAAAATATTTCTGCTCGTAACTAAAGCGAACCGTTTTACTAAAGGAGCCGGAAATTAGTCTAACCGGAACCGTTGTACTAATAAATCGAATAAAAATATAAATATAAATCGAATAAAAATATAAACAAGGGAAATTTTAAGTAGAATATAACATTCAAACTAAAAGAATAGCTGACAGAGTAATTTTTCCACTAATATAGTGCGTGATAAAGTAAACTAATTTCAGAAATAAATTACCACATGCAAATCAAAACTACACAGCTTGGACGACAGCCAAATATACGACTTGTATAAAAGCAATATCTTTAGTTAAATTCGTAGAAATGCTAAGCTAACATATAAGCTTACTTTTAACTTTAAAATGGTAAGAACATACTTGTGTTAAAATTGATTGAAACTGAATATATTATTCCATTATTTTACTAGTCAATAGCTTTAAACTACATCGACGTGTAGTTGTTATTAGATTACAACATAGATATCCCGGGTTAAGTAAAAAAAAAAACGTGTGGCACTCGGAGACTGCCGCGGTAAAGCTATTGCATAGCATTTTTTATCAACTTATGCAATTACAATTGTATATTTATTTTATTTATGCAGTATTTTTTTTTTCTTTGTTTATTCATATTTAAAACACTTTGTACACAAATTATACGAGTACAGATATTCACTGTTGTACGTAGATGATAAATACCTATACACCTATATACTTTCTCACAAACAGCTGATTACAGTAGTTTTCCAATACAACCAATGCCACCTAAAGGCGGGTTGCTGAACTAAAGAGACAAGCGTGATATTTCAAAGTCATTAAAAGTTCTGGTGTTTGTCGATAGATGGAAAAACTAAAAAGTATCACCGCTGTGCCGGTCGGAGTGGGGGGTGTTAGGTTTTTTTCGTTACGGAATTTCTGGATTCGGTCTCCACGCTCAACGCCCGCGATAGAAGCTATGCAATAGCTTAAAAGGTGTTTTCGAGGTAAACTCTCAGACTAAGCGGTCCAAAGCCTGATGATGGAATGGTAACACCCGATTTCCAGATGAGTTCAAAAACTGTAAACAAGCAACATAATATGTGAGACAGCTAAAATAAAGTAAAGATAAAAATCGGCTGGTGATTTTTATCTTTGCGCGCCACCAGTCCAGTAAACTGGAGTAATAAATTATTTTTGCTATACGTCTTTATCTACCTGACATAATGATATTTTTAACTTCCCGCTTCGTATGTAGATAAGGAAGTTACTGATTTTGTCCCAATTTTCGAAAATCCAGTTTTCACCAGATCTCCACGTTTTGAGGTCCCAGAAACCTTTTCCGACTATTTTCACGATGACTTCAGTTCGTTTGTATGTATGTATGTGTATGTGTGTGTGTGTGTGTGTGTGTGTGTGTGTGTGTGCATGTAAATATCTCATAACTTTTGAACCGCTTGACCGATCGTAAACGCGGTTGATGTCATTCGAATGATTTGGCTCAACTTCAATCTGCTCGACCGAATTTTTGAGTAGTCTCCTGAAAATTTCAACCAATTCGGTTTGGAGAAATTTTGAAAAAACCTCAAAAACACTATGGAGATACAGTATTTTTTTAATATATCTCCCAGATTAATGTACCGATTAAGTACAAAATTTAATCAGCCCTATTCCTACAAAAATTGCGTTATATACTTAAATTGCATCAAAATCGGGTTATCCGTTCGGCAGTTATATAATATTTTGAAAAAAGTTTTTTTTTACATAACTTCAAGATTTGTAAACTAATCGTTTTTTGAACTTCAAAAAATACACCTAATAAAGTTTCAAAAATCAAAATCTAATCAAGGTTTCAAAAGTAACAATTTTTTAAATGTTAATATTTTGTTGTTTACGGAAAACTTATTTAATATTTTGTTGATGTTTTGGCCTGATTGAGTAACAAATATCCATCCATCCATCCAAACATCCAAACTTTCGCATTTATAATACTTACTGCAGCGTGCAGGCCGCTGCATTATAAAAGTTTTTTTCCAATTCCGCGGAATCACTTATATTTTCGAGATAAAAAGTAGCCTATGTGCTATTCCAAGTCATCATTTATAGCTATGCCAAAATTTCATTCAAATCCGTTCAGTAATTTTTGTGTGATTGAGTAACAAACATCCATCCATCCAAACTTTCGCATTTATAGTATTATAATATAGATTAATATAAATAACATAAAAATTGTACTATAGTATTATTAATTATTTGTATTTATTGACAAAATATTTAATGAGATTTGCGTGTAACTTGTAAAGCTTTTTAGATTAATTTTGTCAGTTGTTTACGGGAAAATAATCGGCTTATGGAAGGGATTTTACCCTTTCATTGAAATGGATCTTATGTTGCTTGAACGCTACAATATATTGAAACTCATTTATCATATTAACTTTATATATCTGATGAATCACTTTACATTTAAGCATTTGTTCTTTTTATATCATAAGATAGCAAACAAGTAGATGAGTTTCCTGATGGAAAGAGTCAACCATCGCCTATAGTCACCAAAGATGTTAATGGTGCGTTGCTATATTGTGGCAAGGTCTAATGCCACATGCATAAGTTTACTGACTACCTTACCCTCCAAACCGGAACTCGACAGCGACAAGCATTGACGCTATTGCGGCAGGAATAGGTTAGGCGGTAGTACCAGACCCGGGCGAGACAATGCAGAACTCTACCACCTAGTAGCCATGATGGTAGTGACTCGCATAGCCAATCGTTCGCCTTTTACGACCTGCCTGGCAGAACTGCAGTTGGTCTATTCTACAAAGCAGCCCGGTACCAGCACAGGGAAAAACTGCATCACAATTCATACTTTTCATATTAATTGTTATTTATAAGGTAACAAATTAGTATTACATTTTACTTCATTGCCAGAGCGAGAAACCTGGGATATGGGTAGGTTATTTAGTTAATCCATACTATTTCGCAGCGGTTGATTCGGGACTTCCATTAAGGTATAGAACATCTGCTGTTTTACCAGACAGATAGTAAGAAGCAATCGATTGGCTATGCGAGTCACTGCCATCGTGGCTACTAGATTTTAGAATTCTGCAATGTCTCGCCCGGGTTTGGTCCTTACCTATTTCTGACGTAATAGCATCAGTGCTTGTCACTATCATGTTTTGGTTTGAGGGGGTAAGGTAGTTAATAAACTTAAACATATAGCATACAGACCTCGTCAGTAGGACAGCAACGCATCATTAACATCTTTGGTGTCTATAGGCAATGGCTGTCTTTTTTCATCAGGAGAGTCTTTAGCTTGTTTGCTACTTTATGATATATAAAAAAAAATATGTAAATCGTACTTTACTATTTGTATGACAGATAGAAGGCCACATATGCAAGCCAATTAATCATCTTATCCTGCAAGCCAAGGTATAATTATGATAAACAATATGATTGTGATAAAACAGACAAGAAATTAATGTTTTTTTATATCATAAGATAGCAAGAAAGCAGATGGCGCTCCTGATGTAAAGAGAAATCATCACTGTAGACATTACAGCCGTTGATGTTGCTTTACTATCCGTGTGGCAGGATGATAATGTCACATGCAAAAATTTACTTTACCTTCCAAGCTGGAAGACCACAGTGACAAGCTTTACGCTATTGTGGCAGGAATAGGAAAGATGACTGTACAAAACCCCGGGTGAGACGTTGCAGACGCCCTCTTTCTATTAGCAAAACCATTTGTTAGTTCGCTATCCTATGATATAAAGGAAAAGGCATCAGGTGCTATACCAACTTAAAAAGGCTTTGCTTTTAATTCCAATTTTAGCAGGCATAATATGAGCACATAAATCCAGCATTTTTCCTGAAAATCTGATATAACGATAATGAGATCGTGAAAAGTAAGAAAGACTGAAAATGTCCACGATTGCTGAAATGTTTTTAAAATATGCGCAGCCAATTTCACGGAGGGTGAGTTTAGTTCACATTTAGATGGCTAAGTCCGAGATAAATTAATGCTACCTTTGCTTTATTCAGATTTTTATGACTCAAGAATAAATCTGTTCTCGTAAATTAGGTAGCTCTTTGATCTTAAGTTTAGTCTGTTTGACTTAGATCGTGAAGTTTTGGGTTCGGTTATTGATCAAGACCCATAGACCAAGACCCTAAACAGCCAATGATACGTTTATCACTGGATTTTTAGGGTTCCGAACGACGTATAAACTTTATAGTTTCACTATGTCCATCCGTCCGCAGTCTAGCGCAAATACCCTTAGTCCTAGAAAACTGTAATTTGGCATGAATATACATATTGAAAAATATTTTTTTGATAGCTCCTGTACGTGTAGAGTGGAGATACTTTTTTTTCTTACCCTATAGTGTGGGATATCGAGGGATAGGTTTCTTATAGGTTTTTAAAATAATTGTAGGATTGTGAAAACTTTTTTTTTGGTTTAGAAATTCGTTTGTGAAATAGAAAGAAAGCATGAAAGTGCTAATTTTAGTGAGAGGGACACTTGGATCTAACTACATTGCGCGGGAGCCGATACGCATTTTACTACCTATTTCGTTGGTTAACAAGTTGACGAAGCTGTGTGAGTTTTATTTTGCCCGTCAACTGGCAGGGCACGGAAGCACGATAATTAACTTATTTAATCTAATTCCTTTAAACGAGCAATTCATGTATGTATGCCCCGTTGGTCGAGTGGTTAGCGACCCTGACTATGCAATCGATGGGGCTTGGGTTCGATCCCCGACGGGGACAAGCATTTGTGTGATGAGCATAAATGTTTGTATTTCCGGATTTTGGGTGTTTATTAAATATATTCCAGTATTTATATATTTATTTCTATGTATTAGTATCGTTGAGTAACACCCATAACACAAGCAAATTTCGTTACTTTGGGGGATAGATCAGTTGGTGTAATTTGTTCCGTGAATATTATTATTATTATTTTCATTTTAACCCATGAGTAATTTATTATACATATATATATACACGGCTCCAACGGTTTTCATGAAATTTAGTACACAAAAATACTGCGCAAAGCCTAGTCATCCAGGTACTAGGTTTTTATATTTAGGTATAGGCCTACTTGGGGAAAGTACAATAAAAGTGATAGCGATAATATGTATAAAATATATAAGAACTAGTTTGCCTACAGTGTTTAACAAGGGTTATCAACCTCGTCTGCTGGGCGGGAACGCCCTCTAACTTCACGCTCTATTATTAATGACAAGCCCTTACCACGCCCTTCCTCAAGCTAGTTTAATGCAAATTTCGCGATATTTTGTTTACTGAACGCCAACAAAGCTGATAACAAACCACGTAATTATACAACTTGCCGACTTGTACTGTTTTTATAATATTGAACTCTATAAACTAATATTTTTTATAGCATAGGATGGCAAAAGAGTAAACGGTTCACCTTATGGTAAGATATCATCGTCGCCTACAGGCAGCAAAGACGTTAATAGCGTGCTGTAGTATCAATAACACGTAAATTTACCGGCTACTCTTTGCCCGTAGGTGTAGTTCGTGCTGATGAGTGTATACTCTTGATATATTTGGTTATTGGAAGGTTATTAATACCACAGGAACTACTTTACTTATTTATTGGTACATTGCACACACAACTATTGCGAACAGATTTTCTAGAGTGACTAACTAAAACAAAACAGTATTTACCCTACTTAGTGCCGAAATAGGGAGGTGATAGTATAAAGAAATTATTGTGCAATTAAATGTGATACATTTGGGTAGGCACAACTCAACTAGTCAACTGAAATGCTAAATTTTAGGCTTAACCTGTATATGTTAGGACGCCATTTTATTTTTTTGATGTCAAGGTAAAACGCAAAGTTAAATCTAATTTTGTGGGACAGCAAACCTTGCGTCGCAGCCGCCATAATATAAAAGAGTGTCTGTTATGGCGGAAAAACTATTCATCGCTCAGAAAAATATCGCCTAAAAAATGAAATTGCATGCTTTGACTTTTGCAACCCCAAATGTATTCCGATGGATAAAAATATATTTTTTAATTTTTGCTTTAGTGTTTGGTCCAACAACTAAAAGTCATGACAACAAATGTTACTTTTCAATGGAGTGATTGAAAAGTCGATCCAAGCCAAACGAGACAGCGATGAACAAGAACTGTGCTTGTTATTGCGCAAATATGTATAATGACTAATCCATACTATCCATACTAGTCCATACTATCCATACTATCCATACTAATATTATAAATGCGAAAGTAACTCTGTCTGTCTGTCTGTCTGTCTGTTACGCTTTCACGGCCAAACCACTGAACCGATTTGGATAAAACTTGGTACAAATATAGTTTGAGACCCAAGAAAGGACATAGAATAGTTCTTATCCCGGAAATCCCACGGGAACGGGAACTATGCGGGTTTTTATTTTAGAATTTTTTCCACGCGTACGAAGTCGCGGGCACAGATAGTGACTAATAAACAGAGATGTTTGGGTGTTTATTAAATATATTTGAGTATTTGCATATGTATTTGTATCGTTGTCTAACACCCATATCATAAGCAAATAATTTGCTTAACTTTGAGTTAATTCAATTTGTGTGATTTGTCTATTTTTATTTATTTTATTTATTGTTATTTTCCTAAATTATAATAGCAGACAGCTTGAAGGGCTGCAAAAGTAACACCAGACTAGGCTATAATATTTGTGCTTGTCATTGTCAATTTTCATAGTCAGGAAACTTACATATGTGACCTTACATCCCCGCTCCTCAAAAAGCAGTGCATCTTTAACATTTTTAGTTTAGATATAGATGATAATTAACTTTACAATCTTCTGTATTATTCAATACTTTGTAAAAAAATGACTATAAATTGTTGTATTCGCCTTCCTTGAAACAAAATCTAAACTTATACATATCAAACCATTCTTTTCTACCAGAGCTTGTTTTTGTTTTTTAGAAACGTGAATAATTGCATTGTTATTTACAGAGCTTTTCATTTTAACCTTTTACACCTTTTTTACTAATTTCATCAAGATATAGTGCAAAATAATTGCTCCAAAATAAAAATACAATTTCACACACTATTATTGAAACGCAAAATAGGGTAGCACGCAAAGCAAGTTAGCTTTTATGGCCTTTATTATCCCATGCACGGTTTATGTAACGATGAAGTGATTTGCATATAGAATATAATTGCTGGGTAATATAAGAGGGTAAACGTTATTATAATTTGAAAAGAAAAAATTAAATTACAGACATTTTGTTTAAAGTTTTGTTGTATTTTATATAAGAATATTTATATAAGAATTTCGCCACGTCGAGCACGTTGACATTAGCTCAGTGACAGAGCGTCCCTGCTTGAGGGAGATGTTCGCGGCTACGAGTCTCGCGTGTCGACATTTTTCTTTGTTGTTTTTAAAGTTTTTCAAGCTTCCCAAGTACGGGGTGAGTGCTATAAAAACAAAAATAGTTTTTAAATGAGTTTAAATGAGTGTTTTTTCTTGATATGTGTGTATTCATATTATTCCAAAGAGCAATATTCATAAAATAAAGATGTTTTTACTTCAAAAAGATCACACGGACCGGTTCGCATCGGCACGCATACCGCTGCAGTCGTTTGCATGCCACGGCAGCCGTACGTATGCCGCAGAAAACGTACGCGTCCGTCGGAGCCGACGCGTGCTGCAGAAGTCACAAATACTAGAGCCGAAAGCGTCATTGACGCTCAGCCCACTCTGTCTACTCCGCAAAAAAAGTGGCGTGATGACATTTTTCTTTTAAATAACATCTCAGAACATTTTAGCATTTATTTTTCACAGTGTATTTATTCTAACAAATACTGAATCAATTTCTTAATAGCATATTCATAAGGTTACACAAACTTGCTAAGTTGCTACCGTATACGGCACAGAATAGGCGTTACTGAAGCAGTTATCATGTAAAGATACAGGCGTTGTTAATCACGCTCACGATACAGTGATAAATTAAACCTGCAATCTAATTTACTACCAGCTTCGATCAACAATCATGAGCCTATGGCACGAAATATTAGCGGCTTGGCCGCGCGGATATTCTACAAAGCGCTGCATTTGGTGATGTTAATAATCTAATTTATATATCGTTACGCCTATTATCTTTCAGGGCAAGAATGGCGTATTTCAGTAAACGATAGTATTCTTAATAATTAACCAGTCTCTTGCCTGTTAAAACTGGTGGACCCCATTACCAAATTTGCCTACTATTAACGATTATTGCTTCTTATTTGCAGTAATCGAGATTAACAGCTTTACGTAATTTTCAATGCACAAACACAATAATATCACTATGGGCTAGTCTGCTACAGACTTTTCTAGACAGAAAAAAATGTGTAAACGGTTCAACTACAGGCCATCCCTGAAACTTCCCGCTAATTTAAGGTATTTTAAACTCAAAACAGTAAAAACTATAAGCATAGATTTATTCAGTTCAAACATCTATTTTGTTAAAATGGCAGTAGGTATATTGATTATTTGAAAATCGATAGGCTTTTTAAGGTTTTTCCAATTTTCTCAAAATCTCTTAGGCTGATTTACTTCAAATTTTCAGGAATTCTAAGTTGAGTAGAATCAAATCGAATGCCATCAACCGCGTTTCGATCGGTCCAGTCGTTTAAAAGTTATGAAATGCTTACATACACACACACACACACACAAACATACATACAGACATACTAATATCATCGTGAAAATAGCTGCAAAAGGTTCCTAGGATCTAAAAACGTGGAGATCTGGTGAAAACTCAATTTTCGTAAATTGGGACAAAATCAGTAACTTACTCTACATACGTAGCGGGAAGTTTAAAAAAAAGAAAATAACAGTTTTGCTGAACAGATAATGGAATCCATTATATGGTCACAGCTGAACGGGCTTTTTGCCTTACAAGGCAGTCAATCTCATTTTTATGAATGGCTCTTGGTTAAAATGAGAATCAGTAGTTGGTACTGTTTGTATCATCTAGACACACACGCGTGACAGTTAATATTAAATCGGCTTACAAGTTCACGGAAAAGAAAAAAATTATTAAGAGTTTATATAATAATATATCATTGGACAAATTATACGAATTGATCTTACCATAAACTAAACAAATTAATTACTTATTATATGGGTGTTAGTCAACGATACTTAAAACTTTATATTATACTTACATGAAGAAAAATCTTTGAACGCCTTTTTGAAATAATTGCGCGAATGGTGGAGTGTAAAATTTGGTACAGTTAAAGTTTACATTACGGGGGACTACAAAAACCTAATATTTTAAAATAATATACGTGATAAATACATTAATGAAAATAGACATTACACAACTAAGTTCATGTGATATCTCGGATGAATTATCCGAGCGAATTATAATAGTGCCATGGGTATTTTATATCAATGCATGTGTGACATACATAATATTGTACACACATGCATAATTTCCTTTACGGCAAAATTTTCTTGTAAACTTAAAAGAAATTTTATTGTTTAACGTAGTACATATAAATACTGAATTACATTTAAAAACAGCAAACACAAACAGTTATACGACTGTATTACGATTACCAGTATTACGACTGGTGTCACAATGAATGTATAAGTTATTCTAGATCAAATAATTCTTTGTTGCATAGAGATTTTAACTAGGTGCTATTAATTTTTTTCTAAAGAATAAAGAACACAAAAATTAGAACAATAAAGAAAGTAGTTTGTGATTTACAACCATACTCCTTAACTTTCATGTTTTGGTCAGGGCCCCTTTTGAAGAATAGACTTGAATGAATTTTTGCTAGATAATTCATAAAAGGTGAATGGTTAGCTCATTAGTTAACTGACTACTGCCATCCTGACTAGTCGGTAATAAATTCTGCATCGTCACATTCGTCAATTATTGTCACTGTCCTGTTCTGGTTTTGACAGTAAATACATATACTAAATGTATACTAAATGTCACAAGAATAAGTATGCCGATTACTCATCTATGTGATAATCCATCTACGTATATGGATAATAAAACAGCTTAACATTATCTTTCTATCAGAAGCCATCTGTTTGTTTCCTAACTTACATACGCAACCTAGAAAAAAGCATTAGGGAAGTAATTATTAAAGCAGTTTTTTAAAACGTTCATACTTATTGTGTACAGAAGGACTATTAATCGAAGCTCAAGAAATAGTAATTATATTATCGTTCTCTTCGAAAATAACACAAAATGTTTTCTACTTCTTTGACTGTACCTTCAAAGAGGGGTTTTCTCTTAGATACGGTATGTCACGCGAAATACCGTTTAATCTCTTTTCTACAAACAAACTAGCTATTGTTAAAAATAAATATCAGTAAATGAGTTCTCTCACCTTATATTCTGAAAATCTTAAGTCCATTATTGCATTAAAAAATACTGGGTGACTGACCGAGTATCTACCCATTAAATGACTAGTAACCGGCGTCCAAGCTCATATCACTAGATCAACGTTATTGACAACCATCGCCTACAAACACCAAAGATTCAAATGGTGCGTTGCAATCCGTGTGCTGGGGTTTCAATGCCACATGTGTAAAGCCGGCTACATCACCCACCTACATATCCGAAACGACAAAATATCCCGGTTCTCATTTTTACACCATCACTTTCCTTTAGGCTTAACCTCTCTCTCAATTCAATATTACGAATCCGGTCCGCGAGTTATTATAATTGAATATGTTTCGATCAGTGTCACTTATAAGTTTTTAGTGTAAGACCTAAAAATAACCCGACAAATCTACTTCATATTTATGCAACAAGCCGGGTATCGACTAACATTACTAGCCCGCCCTATGGTTGAGATTCGGCCATAGAATCAACAACAAATCTTTTTTAAGTTTAACAACAGACTAGCTGTAAAAAATAATATGCATGTGTATATTATCGTATATGTCACATGAATGTAGTGCGTTTTATATGTATTTTTATAAATTTAATGCATTTATCGTTCGCGTAATTATCTTAAAAATGGCTATAAAGTTTTTCCTTAATATATATATTCCGTAATTTTCGACATATACACCGTTTTAACAAATAATTAAACCGACCGAAAGTTATTCGTGGTCATACAAAAAAATCAGTGAGCAAACAATCATCCCTTGTTTACGCACCCTTATGATTGAATTTAAGAAAATGTAACCACCCTCGTGGTATTCTAATCAAAAAAAAAATTAGCAAAATCGGACTGCCTGTAAAAAGGTAGGCAGGCAGGTAGTAAGAGGCGACCGATTGGCTATACGTGTCACTACCATCGTCACTACTAGGTGGTAGAGTTTCGCAACGTCTCGTCGTGTTCTTGTTTGGAGATTAGGTACTCGGTAGACCAATGCATGTGACATTAGACCTCGCCACAAGATAGCAACCCACCATTAACATTTTTGGTGTCTATAGGTGATGGTAATCTCTTTCCATCAGGGGATCTATCCTCCTCAGTGTTTTTCGTTGGTTGAAAATACACGTCACCGATAGCAAAAGAGTGCGGCTAATGACACTCTATATACACTTTCAACATAATATAGGTGTCTCAGCAATATTGGTTGTCTTTTCAAATAATTTATCTTTCCGACACGAAAATTTTTGTCATGGTATGTTTATTACAATGAACGAGGTATTTGTTGATATTGGCAGTTATCTCTTCTCTCCTACGTAACAAATCTCACGTGTTTATAATAATAAAATAATATTTATTAATAATAAATATCACTAAAAAAATTATACGAATTTATCTAATCCTGCGGCAAGCATTTATTTGTTTGTGTTATGGGTATAGTGTTATTAGTCAACGATACTAATACATAGAAATACATGGGCACACTAAAAGTTTTGCGCTTCTAGCTAATCGGAACTATTTGAATTTCGAATGTTATATTTTTAAAACGTTGCAACCTTCTTAGTTATAAAAAAAAACAATTGGTGGGAAATGATTTGTCAATTGTTTTTTTGTCACACATCAAAGTTGCAACGAAAATGGAATTAAGTCGAAAAGATTTTAGAGCAATGATTTTTTAAGATTTTAAAACTTCTCTTACTCCGCAAGACTATGCCGCTCGTCTTCAAAATGCTTTTGGGAGAGAAGCACCTTGTTTGAGCACCGTGAGGCGATGTTTTGCTGAATTTGAGAGAGGTCGAAAAAAAAACAGCAATCTCGTGAATGGGTGTTTGAAAGTGAGAACAGGCCAACAAAATTGAGACAGGCGAGAAACCTTGGTAAAAAAATAATCGCGTTTTTTTTCTCAGCTACGGGTCCCATCTGTACAATTCCACTTGCAGATCAAAAGAGTGTTAATGCCAAGTGGTATTCTAACATTTGTTTACCGTTAGTGTTAGAAAAAGTTCGCGAAAGACGACCCAAAAGTCACATTTTCCTACACCGTGATAACGCTTCTTCACACACGGCCAACAAAACAAAGTCATTTTTAGCTCCCGAAAAAGTACATTTCGTCACTCATCCTGCGCATAGCCCCGACCTAGTACCCTGTGATTTCTGTATTTTTCCCAAAATCAAAGATTTGATGAGAGATTTTACTTTTATCAACTCCGAAAAGGCAGTGATAGCGTTCAATGAGCACGTAAAAAACATGCATTCGGACCTGTTTTAAAAAATGGTTCGATCGCATGAAAAAATGTTTAAAATGTAAAAGAGATTATTTTGAAAAGCAATAAACATAATATTTTGGTTATAACAAGTTTTTTTTTTAAGTTATGCAAAATTTATACCTACCTACGTACCTACCTACCTACCTACCTACGTACATATGTAAATACTGTTACATACAAAATAAACACCCAAACTCAGAAATACGAACATCTATGCTCGTCACACAAATGTTTGTTCCTGTCGGTAATCAAACCCGAACCACATCGATTCGCAGTTAAGTTAATTTGAGTAGCGCTTGTATATAAATTACATATTATGTTTGATATCGGATTTGCTCATCGGATTTTTCAGGAGTATAGATGTTAATTTAATCAAATGATTATAACTTTTTACCCTTAAAAGCTATAAGGTTCAAAACGATACATATAAAGGTAGCAGTTCGTAGCAACTATTGCTTAAAAATAAATCGATTTATTTTGCGCAGTTTGCGATCACTGGATAGGTGACCAGCCATTCTGATATCAGAATGGCCGGTCACCTTAAATAGTAGTTTATTTCTTTTTATTCTTAGGTAGCAACTATTTAATGATTAGTAGCAACTAGTTGCAACTAGGAAGCAACTTTCTATAATAATTTCGATGTAAAATATCAGTAGTGACCGTCCATTCTGATGCTCACAACATCTTTGGTGTCTAGAGGCCATGGGTGTCTTTTTCCATGATAGCCATTGCTTGTTAGCCATTGTATAAAAAAGTATCTTTAGGCCTGTATCGTCGAAGAGCTAAGCAGAGGTACAAGTGCGCCCACGATTAGCCGAATATACTTATTCCCACAATGTGATAGGTGGTAAGCCTTATATTGTGGTGGTAGTATTGCCAACCGGGCACTTATCCAATTCTGAGTAATTTTTTTTTTTTCAGAAAACTACCACTAGACTACAGAGGCGATCGTAATATGATTCGCCATCGTAACTCCTAACATAAAAAATATGTTCATAACATACTAATAAGCCGCACTGTCTCTAGACACTAGACCCAATAACCCAACCCTCAAAAAATATTTTCTAATAACTAAGTTCGTTACGTATTTTATGTTAGAAGTAATTATGAGTTTAAATCCAAATCTGAAGCACGCCAAGTTCTCATTAAATGGAAACTTGCAGTGTGTTGAAGAAATAATTACATACCATGACGTGTAATAATGGTATATGGCACTTTCCTATTATGTTATAAAAAGGATATTTGTTTTTGAGACTGTATTAAAATTTAAACTTGACAACAAAATTCGTTTGATAATAATCTGTGGATTTAAATATATATTGCGATTTTTTAATATTGAAGTCAACACACGTATTATATCTATATCTCAACTATAAAAAATACAGTATGAATGAATAAATTTTATCAATTTTGGTGTGCAATAAACAGTAATCATACAAAAAACAACAACAAATAAGCAGCTGGCACCATGAAGTTGTATTATATCTGGAGGTAACACTTCTAATACCTACATGAAAGACAACTTTTAATACTGATGTCATCATCTGAGGTCTTACCCTCCCTTTTTAACACAACTGTATAAAAGAGATGGCGAGACCTCATAGACTGAAATATAACGTAGGTATATGTTTCAAGTGATTAATAAGAGTGCTAGCTCCACCTTTACCTAATACTTCATGGATGGCACGCCTGATGGAAAGAGAAGCCATCGCCTGTAGACACCAAAGATGTAAATGTTGCGTTGCTATTCGTGTGACAGGATGTTAATGTCAATTGTCATAATATACATAAATCTACCGGCTAACTTTAGGCCCTGATCTACGAGCGACCCTACACCCCGGTCTTATGGCTCGTCGGTAAAGTTCGCCCGTGTACCATCACAATACCGCGGTTTTATGTAGCGACGAGCCTGACTCGCGGCTTGTCGGCTCTGATCGAAGGACAAGTAAAAACGCTGGCTGTGTCTTGCCGGTAAAGCTTGCCCGTGTATCATCGCAATACCGCGGTTTTATGTGTCGACGAGCCTGGCTCATGGCTTGTCATGTTTGCTATATTTTTTAATCGGCTCGTCGCTAAAAACAACTACTGTATCTTTTTATTTATATATTTTACCACTAGATTTAGTGCAGTTACTGATATTTTGGCGCTCAACATTTTCAACACATTGCCTAGTGTTATAACTAGTGAATTTTCAAGAATGTAAAATTTATTATGTTGTCAAATAAATCAATGGGTCGTCCAGAAACACAATTATTACTTAACTGTATGCACAACCTACTTATACTCGTTTATTAGGGTTTCGTAGTCAAATAGCAAAAAACGGAACCCTTATAATTTTGTCATGTCTGTCTGTCTGTCCGTCCGTCCATGTGTATGTCTCAGTCATTTTTCTCGCCATCTTTCCGAAAGGCTATGTTCACGCTTTACGTTACGCCTATTCACGATTATGGTTTGGCGTATAGTTTAACACAATTGGTAATCGCTTACGCCAGTTCCTGATATGGGTGATCATATGCCTTTATTGCTGAACATTCTGCTGATATCTCACCCGGACCCGGACCCGGACGGACCGGGGAAAGGTATCCCTGGTAGATAATATATCTACCAGGGATACCTTTTATACATATATATGTGAACGTGCTGCTTGATACATCAGATCACTGCCTAAATCGGATCAAAGTGAAAGTTATGCTCTTATCGAGGATTTTCTCAACAAGTTGTCGTCGTGTTTGGCTCTATAAGTCGGCAGATTAGGGCGGGATGCAGTATTTTTTTACATCCTACCCATAGGAGCACATGTGTTTCTAGCTGGATGATCCGAATGTCATCGCTGACTCTCATCAGTAAGTTAACATCATAATGCATAAGATTTCGGATGCCTTAACATTCAAACTGAAACACGGACAAACATGACGCAATTGCGACAGGTAAAAGGTAACGTGGTGGTACCAGCCCGAGCAAGATATTACAGTCCATTTCTTCTAAATTGACCAAACATAACAAAGTCCACCTTTTATAAAAACATTAAAGTTTCACATCAATCATATACACTGAATTAAATATTATTAGATTATTGTATTCATTAATTTTAAACGGTTTGTTTGGCACTAAAAACTGTTTCTAATATATCGTTTTATCACATTTAATTTACGAAAACTTACTAGAAACTAAAATTTATTTGTACAGTTAAAAATACCATATGAAGTTGACACATATAATATGAACTACTCTATGAAATTAATAGACGCGGGCAATAATGAACGAATTGTAAAACGAACGAATGAGTAATGGAATGATTCTTTATCAAAGATAAACATTCATAAAATATGATAAATAGCTTGTAACAGTGTTAAATATTGTTAACTGTTTAAAAGTTAAATATTTATTTGTAGAATATAAAATATACGCTTTATTGAATCATTATTTTTCAAAGATTAACACTTTTAAAGTAATAATATAGTTTTAAAATTTGTTGAATGTGATTAATTTTGTAATAGTAAAATAACCTGCTTTTAATAAAATAAAAGCTTTATTTTGTTAAAGGCAGGTTATTTAATCGATTTTAAAGAATCTTTACGTACTACAATAATTCGACGATCTTGTAATACAAAAAAACGTGAGTATTGTTTTTGTTAATAGTTAGTTATATTTAAATTCATTTGTCCCATAATACTATAAAATTATTTTAATTGTTTAAATCTAATGATACTGCTCCCATCACGCGAAGATTCCTTGTTTTTCATACTTATTTTTCCGAACTAGTATGGATCAACATTTTTGAGAAAAAAAGATAATTGATTACATTTATTTTCTCAAAAAAACGAGATTAATGTTTTTTTAATAGTTATTCTATTTAAATTCATTTATCTTGTAATATTATAAAATTAATTAAATTATTGAGACTGTTACGCAAATTCGTAATTTTGCTGGTAGTTTCAATACTTACTATAACAATCATGCTTGCAGTAAAAATGTTAATGTTGTATTTAAGGAAGTTTGCAGTCTTTAATATTTCGATGGCTCATTAGATGAAGGGTGTAGCCGGGATAGGTTAAGTACGCCAAATCAGACGGGCATCTTATTTGTGTCTCCGTGAGGAACAAGATACATGGTTTATGAGTCTCCAGGTAGAAATGGACAGCAGCGAGATTAGAATGTAAACCTCTGATGTTAGTGAGGCCTACTTTCATCGAGAGGGAGTGCTGTCGCTGTACAACATTATTCCTGTACCTTGTCCTTTTCACTAAATAGAATGAGTGAAGTAGGTGTAAGGACGGCAGTGAATCGAGGCGCTATACTTCCGGACCTGAGACACACATCTCGAAGTTACACTGTTGGGGACTAGTCTGGAGACTAGTCTGGAGACTGCGGGGACACCCGAGCCCCCCCAAGAATGTCCATAGGGCTCTCTCATCCGGTCGCCAACCAGTACTATGGCGAATTTTGGGATTTTTCGCTAGTTGGCGGGGCAGCCTTTCACATGTGGCTAGCACGCTACTTGGGCCCCCTACTGACTAGCGGTCGACCAGCGGTGCACCGCCCCGCTACCCTCCATGACTAGTCTCCAGATACATCAACGTGAGTGTGTATCAGATCGTCCAGATTGTATAGGCGCAACTGATTCGACCCGTCTCACTAGAGCTACATCAGCGTCAAAGTGACGGGAAACGGACGCTTGGCGCCACGACTTCAGCTGATGGGTGATCCTTATAGCCGTGACATATGTTTCCCACCATATCACCTGATTAGCACCACCCAGGGGCCACGTGTAGGGATAGAGAATTCCGGGTGTTCTCCTACGGACGAAGATGATTCAGCCCCCAAATTGTGTTTAGTGGATTTCGATTTCTCTAGAGCATACTGACCTTGGAATTAAAATAAGAAATGGCAGAAAGGTCAATGCCTTTATTGACAAAAAAAAATCTGTGGCGTCTACCAGCAGAGGTAATTTTTTTATTGCGTAGTGCTAAATTGTTAAACTAGGTCATACCTAATTAACGTTCATAGTGTTTCTTCTTCTTCTATACAAAATAGTGCAAAATAATATACTAGCTATCGCCTGTAGAGGAAATTCCACCATAGACTAAATTAAAATCTCTTTTAAGTTTTACAACTGACTTTAGCCGTAAAGAAAATAAATAAACCTTAGTATACAATACAACATTTTTTAAATGTTGTATAGGATATTTCATATTCAGATCGTATGTTTTTGTTTGCGATCTTAGATATCAACACTAAAATTTCTCAAAATAAATAATAATAGGTACCAACATATCCAGAGCGCTGGTAGCATCAATAAGGTCATTGAAGGAACACAATTATTATCTAAACTCCTAGATCTTGAACTAATCTTGATTATAATTAAAGTTTACTTTTTGATTAATACGCCAAAACACTTTTAAATTAACCTGTATCTTAAACTGCAACCAACACAGAGCACACACCACGGATTAATGCCAGTCTTATTTCTTTTATTTATCCCCAAGAACATGCTTGAAAAAAAAGAGTGTCAACTTGATGTTATTTTGTACGATGTTTCGTTCAGAAATGAATGAAAATCATAGAGTACTGTATTGAAAATGGTAAAGAGGGAAAATATTCTTTTTTTTGGGTGAAAACCCTAGAAGTTAGTGGTGGTGCCTATAGAGATTATAGCGTAGATACGTAATTTCTTAGTGGTATCGTTAGTTACCATGGTGTCGTAAGGGGGATTTTAATTTCTTTCTCGATTAGATTAGAAATGTCGATTTCTCTTGAGATCCTGGCATTAAAATCAGACAGAAAGTTCGATGCCTTTATTGACAAAGGAAAATCCTGTGGCGTCTACCAGCATATTCTTTTTAAATAGCACATTGCAAACAAGTTAAATTAGATCATACCAAAAGTAAACTACCGAACACAATTAATATCATTCATTCAATTTAATCTGTCATACTTGTTCAACAGATCTTTCGATTTTTCCAACCATATTAATTGTCTATGACCAATTGTCCGCCATTATTGTTTACTAAAATGGACAAGGAAAAAGAAATAGACTGTACAAAACTTGTTCTACTTAGTAGTTACATAATATGCTAAACCTGACCATCTAGTTAGTCAAGTGGTTTACGAAACTAACCAGGAATCAAGGGGGCTCGGATTCGATTCCCGACAGAGACAAACATTTATGTGATGAGCAAAAATGTTTGTATTTTTGGGTGTGGGTGTTTATTATGTATGTTTTATATACGTATTTCTATCTATATATTAGTATCGTTGACTAGCACCCATAACACAAGCAAATAATTTGCTTATTTTGGGGTTAGATCAATTTGTGTAATTTGTCCAGCAATATTTATTTATTTATAAAAAACCGTCCGTTAATCGTTATCTACGTGCTTTTTACGACCCGTTAATAAGACAAAGAGATCCGAATGTCATAACTCATAATATATCACGATCCCAGCAGTCTTGCATTATTATTTTTTATTTATATCATTATTAATTTATAAATATTTGCTACTACTCCTTAACTCTCATAAGTCATAATAAAAAAATTCATAACTTAAGAAAATAAATGCGATAGAAATTCAGCATTAAGTTAAAATAGATCTTTATAGTACTGCTTATTCCATATATTTTTAAATATCCTCTCCAAGGAAGTGTTTACTGTCACATATAATTTTTACACATATGCGAATATGAATATATTTTATTTGAGAACAGTAGGAAATATCTTTTTGCTTCTTATATTTGAAATATGAGTCAAGTAATGTGGCGAAACTATGAATAATACATATACGACGCCAGTAATAATGCTTAACGCTGACTTCGAAAATGTGATTCACAACGATATAATATTTTAGATTTTCCTTTATACATAGAAATATATTTCTGACATAAATTTTTTGTACTAATTATAAATATTCACACGTTATATATAATATTTATACAGACTGACTGATGAGTTACCTTCAATATTTAAAGACGTGATAGTTGGCGATCATATATGATGAGAAAAAATAACATTAAAAATAAATATTAAAATACTTCTTAGTAAACTTAGTAAACAATAATCCTATATTTACCTGCACCATACTTGGACACCGCGCATACGCACGTGTCGCGTATCGACACAGAATAGCGGGGGGTGGCAGCGGCGTGTCCTCGATGTCGACTAGCGCGTACAAGAGAGTATAATATCCACATTTCATTTATTTTTAGAGAAATATTGGTAAAAAATGAGCCCCTCATTTGATTTTTTCATTTTAACGAGAATTGAGTACCAAGTACTCTCCAGATATCGAAGGTAACTCACAAGTCAGTCTGTACATTACGTAGGTCACACTATAAGTTTTGTGTAACTTAAAAAAACAACATGTTATAACCAAATATTATGTTTTTTGCTTTTTAAAATAATCTCCTTTACATTTTAAACATTTTTTCATGCGACGAACCATTTTTTAAAACAGGAGGACCACAGATCTGAAGGCATGTTATCTACCTGCTGATTGAACGCTATTACTGCCTCTCTGGAGTTGGTAAAAGTAAAACCTCTCATCAAATCTTTGATTTTGGGGAAAATATAGGAATCACAGGGTGCTAGGTCGGGGCTATGCATAGGATGAGTGACTAGATGTACTTTTTCGGAAGCTAAAAATGACTTTGTTTTATTGGCCGTGTGTTAAGAAGCGTTGTCATGGTGTAGGAGAATGCGGATTTTGGGTGGTTTTTCGCGAACTTTTTCTAACACCCTGGGTAAACAAATGGTAGAAAACCATTCGGCATTAACACTCTTTTGATCTTCAAGTAGAATTGTACAGATGGGACCCGTAGCTGAGAAAAAAAAGGCGATAATTTTTTTAACCACGTTTCTCACCTGACTCAATTTTGTTGGCCTGTTCTCATTTTCAAACACTCATTCACAAGATTGCTGTTTTTTTTCGGGTTCAAAACAATAAATCCACGTTTCGTCTCTTGTGACAATGTCATAAACAGCATTAGAATGTCCGTGGTCGTACTTCAGTAGCATCTGTGAGCACCATTCCGCGCGAGCCCGCTTCTGCTCCGCTGTCAGTTCATGAGGGATCCAACGAAAACAAAGTTTACCGAACTTTCAATTCTTCGTGTAAAATTTTCTGAATTTGGCTCATACCAATCTCCAATAGTCCTCGAATTCTATCATAGGTAATCCGGGGGTTTTCTTCAATTAACCGCTTAACAGTAGCCACATTATTTTCGTTGACGGCAGTTGAAGGCCACCCTTCACGATATTCGTCATGTAAAGAAACTCGACCTCTCTCAAATTCAGCAAACCATCGCCTCGCGGTGCTCAAATAAGGTGCTTCTCTCCCAAAAGCATTTTGAAGACGAGCGGTACAATCTTGCGGAGAAAGAGTACTTTTGAAATCATAAAAAATCATCGCTCTAAAATCTTTTCGACTTAATTCCATTTTCGTTGCGTACGTAGAACTTTGATGTGTGATAAAAAAACAATTGACAAATCATTTCCCACCAATTGTTTTTTTTATTGCTAAGAAGATTGCAACGTTTTAAAAATGTAACATTCGAAATTCAAATAGTTCCGATAAGCTAGAAGTGCAAAACTTTTAGTGTGCCCCATGTATAATTGTTTTCATTACTTTCGCACAATTCCCAGAAATACCAGTGTCCATTTTCAGATTTGAAATACGTTTATCTTTTAATGTATTTTAAATTTGAAAATGAACTTTTGTTATAATGATCTCTATAACACATGTGTTATAATCATACAATGTATTTATGTTTTAAATCAGAAAAATGAACTTGAAGTTTTATTAAACTTCACTTTATAGTTAAATAAATGTGAAATAGCTAATATTCAAGTAGTCCTAACATTTTTTAGGATATAGATATTATATCAAAATGTAATTTAACTTTTTCGATTCAATAAATTCCCTTGGAAAAAAGATTTTGGATTAAGATAAATATTTAAAATCTATTTTCTAAGCGATCTTTTTCACAATTTCACAATTCAATGTTTCGGCCCTACTCAACCCCAGGCTTGAAGGTAACATTTCCACGTAGACGAAAGATGTAGTCAACTTGACGTCAAACAGAGAAATTAGGCACAAATATTCACAAAATAGCACTTGAATTACACATACAGCAAAATAAATGCAACACGCAACGGCCGTGTCGGAACTTAAGTTTGAATTTATTTCTTGTTTATGCGCTTCTAAGTGTAACGGCAAAGGTCAATAACTATAAACAGCCAAATACCAACTGCTCAGAAGTTCCCTGAATATACATAAATGGCGTAGAATTAAAATGCAAGTGGACAGCCTTTGCTTTCCCTTTTTTGCCATTTGATACCATAAAAAACATATCAAATCCTTGATAATGAAACTTGCCTATTTCATAATTATTAGACACATGTCTATAATATAAAGGTAATATGATGCATTTGCGAACTTTTGAATATTAAAAAAAAAATCGGTTGTCTGTAAAGTTGGTTTACAGACGATAGTTGAACGTGATAACGTCTTAAGAAAATACTAATGGAATGGTAGCATTTACGGAACGCCTCAGAGCGAGGTAACGCCGCATGAGTCATGTTTTTTCGTGCGTGCAGCCAGCTCTATCGAATTATAAGACGTTGTCACGTCAAAAACATTTTTTTAATAACAAGAATTGTATTTAATTTTTTTATTGTTTATTTTTTAATTATAGATTTTCGCAATATAAATAAATTAAAAAGCAATATGAATTCATGATGTAACCTATTATATTTTATTTGTTATGTAGGGGCCGCAATTACGTTTATCGTCACAAAGCTTCGTGCAATGACACGATCAATGTAGAGGTCACATCTTCATTTATCGTGTCATTGCACGAAGCTTTGTAACGATAGAAGTAAGTGTGGCTGAGGCATTTCTGTTGTCTTAATGTGGATTATACTACTAAATATAAGTAAACCCAATTCTCGGATTAATATTATGTACTCAAAAACTTTACAATGATTTATAAAATAATACGAAATATTCAAGCATTATAGTCAATCTAACAATTTATATCGCCGACGATTCTTGTTATTTATGTCGAAATTCTATATGGACGTCATGACGTTACCATTATTCAAGATAACAATGAATGTTTATTTTTCATCTGTCAGCATTCGGCCAAAGATGTATTTTGTTTGCTTTCAATTTCATCCGAACCAAATCCATGTTACAATAAGCCAATTGCATTAAATGCCTACATTCTTTTATTTATTTATTTTATTCACTGTTTGATTTGCTTTAAACATTGTAAAATCATAAAGGTACGATACAATAACAGTATTTTCTCCAGTGTCGGGTCGGGCTCTTTTGAAGAATAGACTAATTGTCGTTCTGCCAGGCAGGTCGTAAAAGTCGGCCGACTGATTATACGTGTCACTATCATCGCGACTACTAGGTGGAAGAGTTCCGAAACATCTCGCTCGGGTAATTGATACCACCGCTCTGCCTATTCCTGCCGCAATAGCGTTAATGCTTGTCATTGTCGTGTTCTGGTTTAGAGGTTAAGGTGACAGGTAAACTTATGAATGTGGCATTGGTATCTCGCCACATGGATAGCAAAGCACCATTAACATCTTTGGTATCTATAGTTTCTCTTTCCACCGGGAGAACCATCTGCTTGTTTGCTATCTTATGATAAAAATACTTAAAATAAATAAGTATAATAACATATTCTTTCAGGAAGTAAAATAAATTAAACATCCTACTGATCACTTACATTACGTTTCACCAGTTTGTTAGTTGGTGACATAGTTTGTTTCCAAACCATGATGTCACATATGATGATAGTGACATACTTAAATCTACCTTGTATATGAATACTTACTCTATTCCACTCTACTCTTTCAGTACAAATTACCAACTATAAACGTATGTTTCAGCAGCCAAAATCTACCTATATTCATATATTTAAACGCTTTCTATCCTCATATACTTCTCGTTTCGATTTAGGATAATAAATATAGAATTTTACATTGTATATGAATAATACATAACCTTTAAGAGACACATGTAGAACTATAAAGATCAAGTACACTGAGACGCCCCGCAACACGCCGGGGAGCGCGCATCGCAACCCAACGTACACATCCGTAACTTTTTCCATTATAACTAAAAACAAAACAAAATGAAACCATCATGTTTTAACATTTCATAGTTTCAAACAAAATTTAAAATGTTAAATCATGATGATTAGATTCTGTTTTGTTCTTAGTTATAAGTTGTAATTGCCCTGATGATGATTATCTAGAAGCAAAACCGGTTGGATAATGTATATAATAATGTATTGTGAAACAGTACAAGTGTTTTTATACAAAAAAATGAATGAAAATGGAGTTTCACCAAGTGCCAACGACAAAGAGTGTAGAACATACTAATACTTCTTCACCACCATGTGCTCCGATTTGGTCCGGGCCTCGTTTAGAGGATAAACCACTTGCCACTCTGACAGGCAGCTTGTAAAATGCGAACGATTGTCTATACGTCTCACTACCATCATCACTACTAGGTGGTTGAGTTCCACAACGTCCGTTACAGAGTAGTTCGATTTAGATATTTTTTTTTTATTGGAATGGGTAAGTATACCTCGATTGTGGTCCCATTTTTTAATTCCAACCATAAAGGCACGTAAACAAGGAATAATTGATTGTTTACTCAGTGATTTTAGTGTGTGACAACGCATTATCATTCGTCGGTTTAATTAAACATATTATTTTTAATATTTGCTTTCAAAGCTAACTTTAACGAGATATTTTATTAAATTAAAAAGGTGTCATCGATGTTCATAGCCGTGTCATCCGGTTGCAGTTCTCGTCTGTGGATGATCCGAGTGTGGACGCAATTCCAGCGGAGGTAATCGGGTGCACTCGCTCAAATTCATCGCATTAGAGCTAATTTTACATGGAAACATCATTATAATATGCATATTTGATGTTGAATTAAAAGTATTATTATGCCCGGGTCCCTTGCGAGGTAAAGGTAAAGTAAACCGGACGTCTATAAATTTTCCGATTCACCAGCTAGTCGGTTGGCGAGAAAAGTGGTGCGCCGCATTTTACCGACATGTTAACATTTATCGCCTATTTCTAGAGGGTAACCTGGACCGAGTGTAAGTACTTTACGTGCTCATCCGAGTCATTGGTGTGTATTTAACCACGAGAGTAATACACCACCATACACGTTGAATTATTCCATACACCACCAAAATTATTGACAAAGAAAGATTTTACTCGTCGATAATTTAAACCCATCTCTGAAAGCCTGAATCAAATATTCACCAAATTTTATATGCAACTCAAGTATTTAATTTGACCACCCCTTGGTCGAGTAGTTAGTAATCCTGACTAAGCAATTGACGGAGCTGGGGTGCGATTCCTAACAGGGACAAACATTTGTGTGATGGGCATAGATATTTGTATTTCTAGGTTTGAGTGTTTATTATGCATATATATTTCGGTATCTATATTTATTTAACACTAACTGACCCGGCAAACTTTGTTCTACCTTTTTAACTATACTACACTACTACTACACATAATTAAATTCATTGATATACACAAATATAGAAGAATTATGTATAAGTCGTAGGGGTCATCGCTGATTGTTCTAGATACCTGTGATTATTACGATAACCGCGACTGACAGCTTTACTTATTATCTGGAACACTAATAATAGAATAAAATTTTGTTTTGAAAAATTCCAGCATTTGTTTGATTCAGGAATGGAAACGGGTGGCAAGTATTTCAATTATTTACTAATATTATGAGAGAAGTTTTCTTAAGGGTTAGGAGTACACAAAGTTTTTAATACGTGTCTCGAAAAAAGGGAAACATAATCTGCGAAGCGAAGTCATTCACACCTACATCACCACTGAATTAAAAAAAATTACCACTCATGAAATGGATACGCTTTTCAAGACAATTTCTTAGTTTGTTACTGTAGCCTGCATTTACATACAGAAATACAGTTATACTACTTACCGATGAAATAATATCGCTTCAAGGGTAATTTTGAAGTCATGTCATAGGTACGATAAAAACGTACAACATGCTTTATTTCTATTTTTTCACTATATAATATATACCTCTTGTCGCCTATGTGGTCTAATGATCCAGCGTCGGCGTTAACCACATGAGGTTCGGTTTCCGGGTCAGGCACATAAAAAAAGTGTTTTCTCAGTTTTCTGATAAACACAAAGTTGCCCGGGATTGGAAAGTGCCCGGTTGGCAATAGGCTACTACGGTGGGACTAAATATCGTCGGCTAATTGTGGGTGCATTTGTTGTACCTCTGCCTACACCTTCGGGGTACGGGCGTGAAGATACTTTTTTTATATAATATATCTATAAACGTATGATATTTTGACAGTGATAGGAGCGTTTGCTCTATGCGTGGCGACACGTTTCCTTTGCTATTAGCTCGGGAATTCTGGCTTGAAATATGTGTAGACTGTATTTTGAAAGAGTATAATAATTGCACAATACAAAGATAGCCCGACAGTTCGTTGCGAATGATGATTTGTAATTAGTCGTGTGTAGTTCGCGAATGAATCTTTCAAATGGACTACTTCAGTTGCGTTTAGTTCATCATTCACTAGTTCAGTTTCAATTTATCTATATCTCTAGTTCGCGTAGTTCACCGCGAACGAAACGATTAGGTACGAGAGTCGAAGATTGCCGATCACGCGTCGATGGGAGTGACATAGCAGCATTGACATGTATAATATATTATACACGTCAATGCATAGCAGACACAATCTCGGCCCGGCTGAACTTGATACCGGTTAACTATCTCACTCGCACTTTCTTGCACAATGTATATACATACTTGCGAAGAGCGATAAAATGTTTTTTTTTAATTATAAGCGTTCATTGCTTATTACGCATGAAGGTAGTGTTGATCTTCAATTAGTATAAACGCAATGCATAAAATGTCATAATGTTTGTTTGAATTTATCTAAAATTAAAAATTACAGTGAAAAATAAAAGTTTAGAAAAATCAGCTTAAAGTTAAGGCCATAAGAGACATTTTGCTGTATTCGGAAATTGTAAACACTATTTAAGTAAGAACTTAAATCTTTCGTTAATAAAAGTATTTAATAGCACGAATAAAAAATATACTTTATATTATTTTAAAATTGTTTTATTATCGCTTCAACATTTACCTCGTTCGCAGAAATCATAAGATGCTTTACACACTACTTAGTTCGATCAACAAACGAAGGAAAATCAAATATCATACGTACTGAGAAATTATAGCGACTCAAGGCATTGGCTAGATGAACTACTGAACTAAAAGAGTGATATACTTCACAGTGATCAAAAGATATATTCATATCTTTTCAATTCAGTGACACATTCTGCGCACCTCTATTTGTAATATTTTAAATTCGCCCGTTGTGTCGTTAGTGACGTCGCTGTCGCTAGTGTTGTGTATCAATATTATTCGTATGTCAACTTATCGTATGGCAGAGACTTGACCAAATAGTATTCATGTGGTATGTGAATTATACGATGATTAAATCTGGCTGGTTTTAATTGCCAAAACGTTAGCACGGTTGTAATCTGGCTTAGAGAATACGATGACTAGTAAATATGTACAAGATTCCAGACTCCAGTGTATATAGCCGTAAGCGTATATAGACGTAAGTGTATATAGACGTAAGTGTATATAGTAACTCGTGATTACTGGAATTACTGAACCGATTTTATGAGCACTCTGCTCGCCCAAAAGGTCCGATGACACAGTAATGTGGTGATCCTCGATCTCCAGGGGAATTTGCGACTCTGCTTGCTGCGATTCTATTAATTATATACAAAGAGGTACGCGGAATCGATTATTATTTACTATTATATTAAAATAAAAATATTATTTTGGTTATTCAATTTATTTAGGCATACGTCTTAGCCACGGAGTAAATGGAGGCGCCTTATTAAGACATTTTTTAGACGTCAAGCGTAGCTAAATTTTGAACTGACATAAATACGAGAATGTATGCAACAGTACGTTATCAATAAAAACCCAATTACAGTTAGTGTCAATTTGCCTATATAATTTGTCATAATTTTGACAGTGATATGAGCATTCGCTCATATGCATGGCTACACGTTCAATTACCAAACGCCGTATCTATTAGCATTTATGTGGTCTTAGCCCACCGAAAAACAATCTATATCTAATACAATTTTGAAATATAGAAAAAGACTAGACATAAGGTTCTACGTTTAAACATTTAAAAGCGAACAAGACTGCCAGTATACTTGTAATACCTCTATGGTAAGGTAATACAGTAACGACCAAAAGGTCAATAATTGTAATAGTCATATCGAAAAAAACCGATTTTAAAATTCTTTCACCTATAGAAATCTTCATGTTTCTTGAGTGACATAGCTCACATTTTGTATGCGATATATACAACGGAAAACGGCTAGTGTTGTATAATTTTTAACAATATGGAATATTGAAATGGGTTGAAAATCATTTTAAAAAAGGATAAGTGAAATCCTTTAAAACTCACTTTGCATTGGGTTTTTCGCAGTATTTTTTCATCTATACATAATAGTTACCACGACCGTTCACATATAAATATTTAAATTCAATATGTAGCCGCTTCCCAATTTATTAGCTCAACAGTAAACCAACGATGTGTCACAAATGCAAGCCTGAAACGAGCATGCATCCAACACAGTTCGCTTTGTTGGGCGAAATCAAAAACAAAATATAGTTACAATCTCTCAGCTAACGTAATATTTCGATGATGCTTATTGAGGCTATAGATCAATCTATATTTTTTAAGTAATAGTAATGTAAAATCAGCAGTTTTACCTGAGTAATATAGTTGTTCGCCATAGCGCCATATTTTGAATACTGTAGTACATTTAATGTCGAAATACGTCAAGGATGGATGCTCTCACCTCTTCTATATAACGTGTACTTTAAAGGTGTCATAATGTAAATCTTCTATAGATGATTTAGCTGTAAATTACAGTAAGTGATAAAATTGTAAACTAAACAATTAGTAAATAATAGAGTTTATATTGCACCTACGGAGACAGATCTTCAGTTGCATTGATAACGATTGATATTTTCACCATATTAATCTTAGCCCTCTTTGAAGAAAATATCAACTGTATTACTGCTAGTTATTTCGTAAAAAGGCGAGAGAAGGCTAACACTTAACACTAACATCGTGACTACTAACTAACTGGTAGAGTTCTGCAACGTCAATGCAGGGGTTTTGTACCACCGCGTTACCTATTCCTACCGCAATACTTGGCACTTGTCATTATCATATTCCGGTTTAGAGGATAAGGTAGCCGTGTAAGGGGTTAACCCCTCGAAATCCAAGGTCGCGCGCGCCGAATTAATCGCTGGCGTTTGACCTTTGACAGTTAAAAGGACATGCCAAAGCTGTTACCACAAAATGCTAAAAATTTTAACAAGCCAGTGGTAAATGTCAATATAGCTGTCTCATTTCACAGAATATATCCAAGGCCGTCAACTATACCAAGCTTATTCAAGCTTATTAAGCTAAATTAATCATTACTATTATATAACCTAACTAAGTCATAAGAGTAAAAATTGATTTTTTACATGGGCATGCATAATACGATATTGAATCTGGTGTTTACTAAATATGTACATAATATGTTTTAGTAGTAAATGAATTGGATAGTTTCCGTTGTATTTACTAGTATTTACAAAATATAGCTGGCAACTATTTACAAATTTTATAAGATATTACAACTGTGTAAAATATCCTAGGTTATGCTGTAATTAGCGAAACCGTTTGGGTCATGGGTCTATAAAATAATATAAGAAGATACAAGTGAGTTATATTATTATATAGAAGTACAAGTGAGTTTATTTGCAATATTAATAGTAGTAGTGTAGTATGTCTGAATAATTTGATGATTAAGTTCAGTCTACATGCACAGAAGTGGCGTCTGTAAGGTACTAGTAAACCTGAATTAAAACTATTAGTATTATCACGCTGGGTCTCTAGTGAAATCGACATGTATCGTGAATCAAAGCGCAAGACAATAAAATTTACTGTGATTCACCGATTTGTTAAAATTTGTGATTCCCAAATTGGTAATTGATTGGTGAATTGGTGGTTGCTGCAGATCACACAAATGTTTGTCATTGTCGGGAATCAAATTCGAGTCCTATTGATGCGAAGTCAGGTTCACTAACCACTCAAGGTTAAAGGAAACTGAATGATGTATATTACGATCCCTGCAGTTTTAACATGCTCCTTCACGTTATTGACTTTCTTCGTACAAACACGCAGGTTGGGTTTTTCAGATCGCATCGCAATCGGGTTTTTTATTTTTTAACTGTGACTATGATTATAAGAAGTTATGAATTATGACTGTCTGCAAATGTGTAAATCATTTGTTGCAGCTCGAAAAATACTGGTCAGACAGACGGACACATTGGCTAATTTGTCTAATATTTTCATTTGTTAGTGTAAGCTAGCGTTTTTTATTTATCGATTCTTTTACTAGACTGCACAGCTTAATAAAAAGTTATTAATTTACTTAATGGAATTATTTTAATTAACCTAATAAAGGGGATTGTTATAGTTGGATTTTTTAAACTTCGCAGCTTATAATTATGAAACGAATGCACACAACTCACAAAATCAATATTATCCGATCCCCAAACCATAAACACGTTAGACATTGTTTATACAGCCTTTATTTTGACCTTTCATAGGCGCTATGACTCACTTAAAGTATCACGGCTGTGTTAGTTCGAAAAAAGCAGGGTGCCGGCACGCGATGCAGTCAGCCGACAAATCTACCTAAAGTAAAAAAATCTTGGTCATGCGAAATCGCGATCCATCACCCATTTGCCTTGTGTTAGCTATAGCCACTCGGTTCTACTCCAAAGCAATTTCCGGGGTCCCTTATCTACATAAGTCTGCACTTACTTCGGTTAACAGAATTAATCCATTTGACAAGAATCTTGCCACGTCAAAGATTCTTTGATTAGTTTTCAATTGGGTGTTTTTGTGTTATTTCTTTTGTATGTAGAATCGAATTAAATATGAATAACTGGATGATTTAAGAGGAACACCAGCTCCCAGTAAGTAATATCAAGGGTTTGATAAGATTTAGACAGTCAATTATTAGACAGTAAGTTTAAACATTGTCATAAATACTATCAGCAGTATAAAGGCCCACTAGGAAGCCAATTAAAAATTAATGCTTAATAAGTGCATATCCCACAGAGTATCTTGTGATCTGTGGTATATCCATAGGATAAATAAGACGAACTGATCTTACTCCAAAATATGTTAATTTGTTTGTGAAATGGGTGTTAGTCCACGATACTCGCTTAGGAATGCAAATATTTGTTCAAACGAAGAAAACTAGTTATTTTGCAAATTGCCCTGAAATTTTACGTGTACCCTTGCAATGCCACTGAAAGGGAAAACATTAAAAAGCAGTGTAAAAATAGAACAAAATGTACATAATGATAGTAGTCTGTAGTAACCTCTTGTTGAGTGTAGTAGTATTCGTGTCTCCTGAAGATGAAGATGCTTCGATTGTGAAGTGAAACATGCGTTGAGTGCGTATATTATGTGCTTTTGTGCTTGCTACTGTCTTAGTGTAAGGTGTGGTGAACGAGGGTAGATAACTGTGCCGCTGGGATCCTTATTATTTTTCAGGCCTACGGTGGGTTTGTTCTATTTCTTACACCGCTTTTTTATGTTTTCCCTTTCAGTAGCATCGTAAGTATACACGTAGGAGTTCACGGAAATTTGCAAAATATCTAGTGTTCTTCGTTTGAATAATGAATTTCCGGAAAGTAACGCCTGATTTTATAAAATATCAAACATTTATTCTTATCACATAAATGCTTGTCCCTTTAGGGAAATGAACCCAAACTGATGGGAATTTCATAATAAAAAATAAACTTATTTAGCACGAATTGGCTGACCCAGGAATCAAATTCAGACCCTCATGCCATTTCACCAAAGCTGGTATCACTAGATCATTTAGGTGACTACCTATCGAACTATCCTAAAACTTTAAAACAAACTGTAGAATTTAGCTTTTTCTGTTTTGATTTTTTTTATGGAAGAGGAGGCAAACGGACAGGAAGCTCACTTGATGGTAAGTGATTACCGCCGCCCATAGACAACTACACTACCAGGGGTCTTGTAGTTGCGTTGCCGGCCTTTTAAAAATAAGTAAGCTCTTTTCTTGAAGGTCCATAAGTCGTATCCGTTTGAAAAAAATCTGTCACTAGTTCATTGCACATGGGAGTAGTGCGGAGCAAAAAGTGCTTTGAGAATCGCACAATTGTGGATTTCCGGACATCGAGATGGTGAGGATGAAACTTCCAGTTTTTTCGCGATGTCCGATAGTGAAATTCGGCGACAGGAACTAATCCAAACAGTTCCTCGAATTTGTCCTTTCTTGGGCCTGCGCCTCGCGAAAGAGAAATGAATGAAAAATTGACCGCCCTATTGGTCGAATGGTTAGCGACCCTGACTACGCGATCAACGGGGCTCGGGTTCGATCCCCGACGGGGACAAGCACTCGTGTGATGACCATAAATGTTTGTATTTCCGGGTTTGGGTGTTTATTAAATATATTCTTGTATTTACATATGTATTTCTATGTATTAGTATCGTTGACTAACACCCATAACACAAGCAAATAATTTGCTTACTTTGGGGTTAGATCAATAAGTGTAAATTGTCCCGTGAATATTTATTTATTTATTTATTTATAAAGCTAAATATTTGACTACATTCGTGAACACTAACTAACTAACTGGTCGAATTCAGCGACGTGTAGGCTGAGTATGGTACTGTGTTGTATTACCGTCAATATGCCATTTTCAGTTTAGATAAAAGGTAGCCGGTAAAGTTATACAATATACATATTATGTTTTGACAAACTAGTCATGCATCATCGACAATTTTGTTTTTAAGCAATAATTATCTTTAACCTTAGGGACAAACGCCAGCGTGTTTTGGTGTACTATACAGATAAAAAAGAATTATTGTTGTAAATTAAGAAATAACGAGTGAATTTCGCTCCGTAGTAATTTAACATGATATCTATATGATAATTTAACATGATCAATAAATGAGACCGAACGTTCTCTGTAGTAATTCAACATGAATTTGCTCATATACAATGTTATATGTTTTTGAAAAGATTTATTTGCTAAGCACTACCTTTTTTGTGATATTTCGAGAAGTAATAGAATGCACTCAATAAGGTCACAGACAAAAGCAAATATTTTAACCCTAGTTATTCTCTTGTGTTCAGACTTTTTCTTTTTATCAAAAATCAACCTCTAAGTGCTGAAAATGGTTTAAAAGAAAAACTATATCGACATGTTAATCAAATCGCGGGCGAAACCACGCGGGTCAGCTAGTATTTTTTATAAAATCTCAGACTAATTTTGGTAACAAGAAAACACATCAATATATATTTATTACTTCCTGCAAAAAATAATTATGAACGTCTATTTAGAGAAGACTCAACGACAAATGACTTTACCAAATGTATTATAAAATATAAAAAAAATTGTTTTGTCTTGCACCACTCCTTGCAAAATGGGTTGTCTCCAAGCTTTATTATGATTGTGAGACTTCATTAGATCGTCTCAGAACTACAATGCTATTTTATATGACATCTCATTTCTATTTAGACTCGGAATTTTATAAAACGTTTCGCAATTTAGCGGACGTCGTGTTAATAATGCAGACTGGGATGTCGACAGCGCTAGAATAAAAATGTCCCATTATTATTAAATTCTTTTCATGTACAGACTTAAGCCGAAAGAACCACAGTATGTGCATAATTCTTTAATAAGGATTAGGTCAGACGTGCGTAGTTTTCGTTGTGTGTTCAAAAACTACTTTTTTTCAGTGGAATATTATATTCAATAAACATACATTTCGTAAATACTTTTTCCTTAGTAATAATTTTGAGTATCTGTTAATAAAAGTGAAATATGTGTTGATTTTATCTTCTATATATTAATACGTAAAGAAAAAACTTTGGATCCTTTTTTAAGACAATTGCGCGAACAGTGGAGTGTGAAATTTGTGCACAGAGTTGGAGGACTGCAGAAAACTAATATTTTTAAATAATATGCACTAGAAATACATAATATTAATAAAAATAAACATTACATACACTAAACTTATGTGACCTACATGATATAATACACCTATATAGAACATTTTCTTTACGGCTAAAGTCAGTTGTCAAAATTAAAAGAGATTTAATTGTTTAGTCTTATGGTCAAATTCTGGCCACAGGTGATAAATAAGGAGTGAGTGTAACTAAAGATGTCAATATTAGAATCTACATCCAGTTGAAATGTCAGATGTAGTTGGTAAGTCTAAAAAATCTGATTTTAGAATCAAAGTCGAAAATTTATTGGAACATTATGGTTTGAAGGCTGAGTGCCTAGACCGAAAAACGTGAAAAAATCGACACAAAATTCTGCAGTCAGTTTGGAAGCTTTTCCCTGTTACCTAAGAAACTAAAACTTTTTTTAATTCAATTCAGCTTGCCTTCAATTTTGAGAACAAGTAGAAATCTATATTAATATTATAAATGCAGAAGTTGGGATTGTTGGGTGGATGGATGTTTGGATGGATGGATGGATGTTTGTTACTCAATCACGCAAAAACTACTGAACGGATTTAAATGAAATTGGGCACACAATTAGATGATGACCTGGAATAGCACATATGCTATTCAAGGTCATCATCCACATATATATCCCAGAGAAATTAGGTGATCCCACGGGATTTACCAAAAAAAATTATAATGTAGAGGCGTGCACGCTGCGGTCAGTATTTTATAAACCTTTTTATTTTGTATAAATAAATATAAATAATTATGAATTATTACTCTGAACGGAGTCTTGCTTCCTACGCGTATCGACGTTTTAATCAGTTTAGAAAATTTAATCAGTTTTTTTTTTATTTTTGACCTTCTACAACATTTTGGTACTTAAAAATTTACGTTGTATGCTTTTTATGGAAAACCAACATCGAATCAAGGTGTTAAAAGTTACATCTTAAAATCAGCTAATTCGTTCGAGATTTATCAATGGTGCAAACTTTTAAAATAAGTTTTTAGCTATTGGCATTTATCAAACTATCTAAATATTTTGTTGCTAATAAAAAACTTTAGAGCTTAAAAATTGCGTTGTATGCCATTTGAAAGATAAAATCGTCCATCATTTCGAAAATAGGCTTTTCAAAAATTATAATACTGTCATTTTTACAAAATTCGTTACACAATACAAAGTTTGAAAGTGTAACAGATTTAATATTAATATGAACATCGCCGTTTAATGAACTTGTAGTAAGCAACACGTATAATGTATGTCATACCTAATTCACTTATTTCTCACCTACTTAATTAAAAGTCCGTAAGGAAATTGTCTAATGTCAAACTGAAATAACATAATTCATAAAAATTCAAATAATTTAATATGCAAAACAAACTGGCTAAATTTTGCTTACTACAGATTATGCGTAATATTAATTATTGATAATGGAATTTATGAAAGCCGCTCGCACAGTACTTCAAACAAAAAATGAACTGTTATAAATTTTATTACATTCTATTGAACTACAAAATATATTTAACAGAAATTCCTAAAACCACATCTACAATTATCATGAAAAGTACTACTACAAAACTAATATGCTAAATTTAGTTTTCAACAGATTAAAATTGTGTGTAGTATGAATTACTGCTAATAGAAAATATTAAAGCCGCTCGCATTATAATTTAAAAAAAAAATAATCCGTAAGAAAATTTTCTTAGTCTATTATAACTAGAAAATAAACTTACCATAAATTCATAGACTTTTTCTATAATAAAATCAACTTGTTTAATTTTGTTTACAAAAGATTAAGATTATGCGCAGTATGAATTATTGCTAATGGAAAATGTTAAAGCCGTTCGCAAAATATTTTAAATAAAATTAAATACACGAACTTAAGTCAAGTTTTTGTTGGTTCGTTAGGCAATATTATAAGCGACCTTTTGAACGAAAGGCTACTGACCTAAATTATTAATTTGCTGTTCTAATTAAAGTTCTAATTATAATGAATTGCAATTATATTAATAGGCCTGTAAATTTACATATATTTAGGTTCATAAATGGGGTGCTATAGTGACTTTATAAAACGATATTGTATTAATTACAACCAAGTTTCAACTGAAAATAGATACTTTTCCATAAAATAATAGGTACATTTCGATATGTGTGTCAGTACGGAAACTGTATTATTTCCTCACGAACTCCAATTTGTTGAACTAACCTGAAGTCACTGGTCTACAATAGAGACAAGTGAAAATGAACTTTTCACACGTGTATCGAACGACGTTTTTAATACATTTGGGAAAAATATAAAACAATGTCTCACAATCACACAATAAGGTGCAAGATCCTCCCTCCTCCACAGCCTCCCCGAGCGGTGGATATGCTATACCCAACTCCCACCGGGCGATGATTTGCAGTGGGCTACGTGGAAGTCCCTTAACCGACTTCGGACTCTAGTAGGGTTATGCAACCAAATATTCCAAATAACTGGTGGGGCTTCTCTTTAGAGGAGCGCTGTGATTGCGGGGCTCCAATCCAATCAATGGAGCACCTTCTGTCATGTCCATCGTGCCCTAATACCTGTACGGTGGATGACCTTAACGAAGCCAATGACGCTGCTGTAGCTGTGGCGCGGTAAAATAATGATAAAATATAAAGGCTGAACTTCCTGACACGAGAAGAAGAAAATCACAATCACTACATATTACAATTTATTTCTTCAAATTTCCACCTTATACAATTCAGAAATATAACTTTGCAGGAATTCCTTTTTTTAGAGATGTAGCGGCTCAAACAATCACAAAAGCTACAAGAAAAATTAATAAAAAATTGACAAAAATCAATACCAAATGGAAAAAATTTAATTCAAGATAAAATCCTGAATCGCGATATCACAATTATTTATCTTGTAACACTATATACAAATTTCAACGCTTCTCAAATGGACTTCGGTCCCCAGGCAGTACACCTTGCCTGGCTGGGAAGATCTTCCTTTTCCCCTTTCTTGTCTTTGTGTGACGTCATCGACCTCCACAGTTATGACGTCACCTGACAAGAAGTTGGGCTGCTGGTTCCATCAGTATGACCCTTCAGCGGTAGCGACCAGCGGCGCCACAGTGGTTATCCCGACGTGATCATCACCACTAACAGCTATCAACATGCCACAGTGGTGACCCTCAGCAAAACAACGCGCATCAGCCTTCTGACCATTAGCGTCTAATGTACTCACTCCCCTCTGCTTCCAAACAGCATCAGCCAGCTTCACAAGCTACGCCTCAACTACGCTTTCCGGAATCCACTTCGAACTGCACACGATCACTGGATCTCCATGCAGCAACTCTGCCCCGCTTGTTCCGACTCATTGCGAACCACAGCGGGGCGCACTCGTCCCGACTCACCGCGGACCGCGCATATTCAGCTCGTCTCGCCGCACCGCAGACTTGAGCACTCAAGGCACATACGCTTCACTGGCACAACCAGATCGACCTTCGGTCTTGGGGGAGAGTACTGTAGCGGCTCAAACAATCACAAACGCTACAAGAAAAATTAATAAAAAAATTGACAAAAATCAATACCAAATGGAAAAAATGAAATTCAAGATAAAATCCTGAATCGCGATATCACAATTATTTATCTTGTAACACTATATACAAATTTCAACGCTTCTCAAATGGACTTCAGTCCCCAGGCAGTACACCTTGCCTGGCTGGGAAGATCTTCATTTTCCCCTCACTTTTCCTTGTGTGACGTCATCGACCTCCTCAGTAATGACGTCATACTGACAAGAAGCTGGCCCGCTGGTTTCATCACTATGACCCTTCAGCGGTACGGACTAGCGGCGCCACAGAGAACTTAGCAGTGTAACGGGTTTTATGCATTCAGATTTCAGCCAATTCCATAACAAAGTAAAATTATTTAATTTGCGTATTGTTATTACAATGAGGTATTTTTCATGCATTTAAAATTTCTGTTATGTATGTAGAACATGATTAAACAGTAACTAACATATTTTTTCAAGTAAAACTGATTTCGTGTTAGTGTGGAGCCCCTTAGAAGAATAGAATGTTTACCGTTCTGCCAGGCAGTTCGTAAGTGGCGAACGATTGGCTATATGACCAGGCAGTTCGTGAGAGGCGAACGATTGGCTATATGAGTCAATACCATCATAGCTGCAAGTTAGTAGAATTCTGCATTTTCTCGTCCAGGTCTGGTACCACCGCCTTACCTATTCTCACCACAATAGCGACACTGTCGTGTTCCAATTTCGGGAGTATGGTAAACGGTAAACGGTAAACTTATACATCTAATATCCCCCGCCACCATTATTATGCACCACACCGTTAATATTTTTGGTGTCTATAGGCCATGGTTGTCTCTTTCCATCAGGAGAGCTATCTGTTGCTATCTTATGCTTGTTATTATCTTGCTTGCTATCTTGTTTGCTATCTTATGATATAAAAAAGGCGCAACTTGTGAGTAACTCACTTTTTTCTCAGATGGAAGTAATACTTGACGCAGGTACCCCTCTTGGTGAGTATATATGATACATGTAGTACATTTGTACTCCGTTCTAAATATCAAGCACAAAAGCACACAATTTATATACTTTAGTTACACGCATTTCGCTTCGAAGTCGAATCATCTTCAGGAGAAACGAACACTCCCGCACTCAACGCGAGTGTAAATATTACTTGATGCCGACGTGGGGGAAAATGTGGTGAATGTGGGTGGATAATTGTGCCGCTTGGGGTCTTCTTTTTTGTCCTGACTATCGGTGAGTTTTACCCATCTAATAAACCGTCATCTTTCTTTTCGTTGCCATCGCAGAAGACCCATAGGACAGTTCGCGAATAATGACAAATTAATTAACTTCACCTTTTTAATACTGGATTTCCGCAAAGTAATGCCTAAATCAATAAAGGATAACCTTATTTACACCTGATAAATAATTAGTGAAAATTATTACAAAAGTGAGAGTAGGAGTAACTCACTTTAATTTACAGAATAAGTTTCCATCAGTCGTCTATAATTCAATTACACACATGCATTGCTATATAAATCCCAAGATACACAATCATTATCTCAAAAACGTCCTCTAAGAATGAGTGCACAATTTAAAATTGTGCACTCACTTCAAATAGAAGCCCGTCGCTCACGTCACTGCCCGCGCGTCAAAAATACAGAATTGTTCTCTGATAAATTGTAAAATACAACATCATAAACGTTAAAAAATAATTATCGATTTATTTTTGTCGATTGTATTACTAAATATAGGATATAATGTATGATTTTCATTTTATTTGTCTTAAAAATGTACTCGACGCTCCAAATATAATACGACAAAATTTCAATGGTCACTTTTTCAGTAAAAGGACAGTGCATTACAACCTCTTTTTAATTTAGTCGAATAATACAAATTGATCCTGTTATTATTAGTGGAGTCGATTTTTTTTCATTAATAAGTTATTTTTTTTTAATAAGATTAATTTTTTTCATTAATAATTTTGAATACCTTTTATAGTTGTTAACCAACTGCCAAAAGAGAAGAGGACATCAATTTGACGATTTTAAAATATTTGGTTATATTGATTACTTATTTTGAGGACCAAGTTAGGTGATTCTTTTTATTCTATTTGTACGAATATAAAATAGCAATATATAATTGAGATTCTTACGATGAACTTTGGAGATATATTACGAAACTTTTAATATAACAATAGGAAATCATAAGTAGCATCGAATTTTTTTCTGTTTACACGTGTTGTTGATAACGATTTCTTAAGTGGAAGGCACTGGTTGCATTAAGAATGTTTCTTTTTTGATTTAATAATTTATTTTTAATAAAATCTTGTTTTTGATTTCGGATATCTTATACTATACATATTATAAATGTTAAAGTTTGCATGTTTGATAATCAATCACGTAAAAAATGGCTGTACCAATTTGGATTTGGACTCGGATAAAAGATGATCTGGAATAGCACATAGAATACTTTTATCCTAATATAGAGATCTGCAGCTAGTCTCGTATAAATTTTAAGTGACTTTTTATATGTACAAGTTGTTTTATTTGCATACTAGCTGTTACCCGCGGCTTAGCTCGCGCATATTTACTTTAGAACTTATTTAACCTTTCTTTATTTTATTAAAAATGTCTACATTGCCAGGTGGGCCGCTAGTACGTAAAAATAATATTTACATATTCATCTTAATTATTTTTATACGACATTTTTGTTATTAAAATGTAAGTAAAAAACTTAAGACCTGAACTTCTTATAACTTCTAAATTTTCTATACCTAATATCATAACTAACTATACCTCAAACTAAAAATACCTATTAGTAACAAGTAAAAATACCTAGTAGTAACGTAATTATAAAAGAAATTTATAATTAACAGGAAATATCTAATCTAAAATTACCTTTGGTAATAATATTATATGTACTAAACTATACTCCAAACTAAATATACGTATCTGTTTTTGTGTATGTAACACTAGGTGTGTTACATACACAGAAATAGATACGTATATGTATATGATGTAGCCAACGATAACCAATAGATACGTATATGATGTAACCAACTAATGTGACTATATTAAAAAATCTGTGAGCTGGTTGACCTTACAGGCCACCTGAAACTTCCCGCTAAATTTAAGTATTTTAACCTCAAAGAAAAAAACTATGCCTAAGCATAGACTATTAAATTTTAAAAGTTTAAAATTCCAAAGTTTTTTTTTTAAATGATACTTTGTTATTCGGTATTTGAAAAGATGTATATTTTTTCAAAATCATCAACGAGTTTGATCTTCCGAATAACATTGAACACAATTTTTTAGCTCTAAATTGTTTTATTGGAATTTTTTATACGAAGATCAATAAAATTTTCAGAAGCCGACATCGCATTAGCAACTAACCTATTGTGTTTCAAATGTCTATGGGCAGTATTCGCTCGTACGTCTGCAGATACTATAACTAAACAAATGTTCGTTTACATAATACTGGAAAAAAAAACAGAAAAACTGAAATTTAATTCAAAACGAGAATTTTACGAAAAGCTAAACTTATTTCTAGGAAATTAATGCGTTTCCTTACTATGTTGTCGATACATTACATAATAAGTCTGAAAAAAAAAATCATGTCTGTTATCATGTAAGAATCTATGAACTTTATAACGTATTCATAGTCACTATTGCAGTAAATTTCCTATTTCAGTATATTCTAAATCTATTAGACTATGCAAACTAAATGTATCAATATCAAGCGTCAAATACTACATGGCTATAAACCCACAGTTTGCCTATATGTGTAGGTTCTGTGTAATAGAACCAATAACCTATAACGTTTGAAATATAAATAAATTATTTTAATTGTCATTATTTGTTTTATTGATATATAAATGTTCTACGCAAAAACAGATTTTCGACAAGATTTTTTTAATGTAAATTTTACAAACCCTTAAAATACTACCTCAATGCATAAAAATATTTTTATTCGACTCCACTTTAAATCTTGCGTTTAAGGTTGAATATGCAAAATACGTTTGTGCCATAACTATAAACTTTTTAGACTGAATTAGCGACAGTTTTGAGTGTCAGTTTTGTTCGGAACTGTGTATCTTGGGTATTTTATATCAATGCACACATGTCAATTACATGCGCGCATTTTTTATTTATTTTGATTTTTATTGAAGTGAAATTCCGTTAAAACTATTGAAAGCTTAATTCCTATCTTTGACTAAACTAAAAATAATGTTTACAGTTCATTTAATTTGTCAAACATATCATTTAAATTTCTTAGGACAACTGATTTAGCAAACAAGTAAACACTGCAAAAAATCGTAAAACAGACGTAAATACTACCAAGATGACCAAATTCTACTATTTCCTAGCTATTCAGAAGCTGAAAATATAAAGATACAATTTAAAAGTTTTATAAGTCCGAATTGGCAAGTTCAATATACACTTAAGTTAATTATACACATACCAATCATAACTTCGGAGACTACAAAGAAACTGGGAATACTTTCCAAGAAACATATTCATTTAACCACATCTGCCTTTGAACTTTGGTAATCGAAAGCAATAACAAACAAAAACGACTTTCAAACATTCATTGAAAAGGAAAGTTCGGTCGTTGAAGACGTAACTGAGACGCGACAGGTGCTACGAAGATAGTTACACGAGTACCAGAGAGTTTAGAATCTAGAATCTTTATTCTTATGTTCATGAAATGCTTTGAAGAAAAATGAGATCTTATGTATTATTACGTGAAGCAAAAACTTTGTACCCTTTTGTACGATAATTAGGCTAACGGTGATGTATGAAATTTGTCACAGTTGGAGTTTAATATATTGTGGAGTAAAAAGACGTCATATTTTTTAACATTATATATCAAATTAATAAAAACATATCACATACACTACAATCATTTTACATACATCATAATATACGCATATGTTTAATATTACGTTTACGCAGACAGCTAGACAGGCAGACGGCAGACGGCAGACGGCAGACGGCAGACGGCAGACGACAGACAGATAGACAGACAGACAGATAGACAGACAGACAGACAAACAGACAAAAATTCTAAAAACTATATTTTTAGAATTTTTGGTTTTCTTTCGGTTTCAATAACGATTTCAATATCGATTGTAGATCACGCCCTAAGTATTCTTTTAAAAAAATATTCAATGTACAGTTTTGAATTTTTTTCTACGATTTTATTATATGTATAGAATTCAGAAATCAGAAATACTTTATCATGTTATCATGGTGTAGGAGAATGCGGCTTTTGGGCATTGATATAAAATATATCAATGTCTTAAACTGTTTCATATCAGCAACTACGAACATCTATACTTCCATACTATTTCTACTACTTTTTTCCCACACATATTATAAATCTGTATTAATAATATTATAAGTGCGTAAGTTTAGGTGTTTGGATGCATTGATGGATGAATGTATTGATGGATGGATGTTTGTTACTCATTCAAGCAAAAACTACTCAACGGATTTGAATGAAATTTGGCACACAGTTAGATGATGACCTGGTACTTTTTATCCTTAAAAACTTTTATAATGCAGCTGCCTGCACGCTGCAGCTAGTATTATAAATGCGAAAGATTGGATGTTAGGATGGATGAATATATGCAAGGCCGTCGCCAGCCGATAGCGCAGTGGGGGTGGGGGGGGGGCAAGTTGACTTTACCTAATCATTCTTCTAATTCATACTTTTCACATTCTCCATGAATGAGAAAAGTAGGTATGAATTGTAGGTAAAGTCGACAGCACATGAAGTTTTTCACTTGTATTACGAACATTACTTCTACGGCGATTGTAATAACAACAGTACCTTACCAGCGTATGGAATATTAGAAATGGAATTGGTGAATTCATTCTAGTTTCGACGTACGGGATTGATCGATCACGCTAGTCAACTCAAAGACTTAGGACTTTGGTTGCGTTACATTTGGGCAACTATTTTAGAATATCTAGGGGGGGACAGCTGCCTTTCCCTGACCCCCCCTTGGCAACGCCCTTGGATATATGGACGTTTGTTACTTATGCATTGCTTCTCTCTTATGAGATTAGCTGTGTAGAATTGAACGGATTCCAATCCTAACCGCTGAAGCGGCCTTTGATGTGCTGGTCTAGGCGTAAGCCGAAACTCAACATCATTAGCTTATGACAAAGCGTTTCGTACTTCATGTACTCATCAGATGGGCGACAGCCCATTACGCTGTTTGTTACTTAATCATGCCAAAACTACTGAACGGATTTGGATGAAATTTGACACACAGATAGATAAGGACCTGGAATATAGCACATATATGGCCCATAGATAAATTTTTATCCCGGAAAAATAAGTTGTTCCCCTGGGATTTATCAAAACTTATTATGCAGGCTGCAAGGCGTAGCTAGTAAATTATAAATGCAAAATTGTGTTTGGATGAATGGATGGTTTGGAAATTTGGCTTAAGAAAGTTAAGGATCCATGGTCAAACACGGGCTATTTTTTTCGAAACCAGAGAAACAAAAAAACCTTCAAACAAACGTTTTTTTTAAACAAAAAAAAAATATGGGATGAAGTATTTTTATGAAAAACTATATCGACCACATGTTCATCTAAGTGCGGGCTAAGCTACGCGAGTCAGCTACTTATTTATAAATACACTTTTTACTATCTAAAGAGAAGATTTTTTTTATGTCATAAGATAGCAAACAAGCAGATGGGTCTCCTAATGGAAATAGTCAACCATCGCCTATAGACACCAAAGATGTTAATGGTGCGTTGCTATCTTGTGGCGAGGTCTAATGCCACATGCATAAGTTTACCGGCTACCTTACCCTCCAAACCGGAACACGACAGCGACAAGCACTGACGCTATTGCAGCAGGAATAGGTAAGGCGGAGGTACCAAACCCGGGCGAGACAATGCAGAACTCTACCACCTAGTAGCCACGATGGTAGTGACTCGATAGCCAATCGGTCGCCTTTTACGACCTGCCTGGCAGAACAGCAGTTGGCCTATTCTACAAAGAAGGCCGGGACCAACACGGCGGAAAAAATGGTGCTTTCACCGATTGATGAGGATATGCATAGATTATGAAATAGACATCTATCCATCATATCCCTAAGTAGGCACCTAGCCAGAGGAGTCAGTGGTGCAATCTCCCACCCATGATCAGCTAAATTAGGAAGTCGCGATTTACGAATACATTCCAAAGAACCGCTGGGTACGTATTATAAAAAATAAAATATTTTTATTCCAACCAAATAATTCATTTAAAAAACTGTAAACCGGTTGATCCTGCATGTCATCCCTATAACTTCTCACTAAACTGAAGTATTTAAAGCTCAAAGGGGTACTTTAATTTGTATTTTTTTCTGTTCAAACATCTAGTGTGTCAAAAATAACAATATTTAGATTTTTGAAAATTAGTATATTTTTGAAACCGAATGGCACTCAACACAGTTTTTTAAACTCTAAAATTTTTTCTTAGCTGCATAATCTATAGGTTAAAATGTGGCGAAGAATCAACAAACATTTTTTTTTCAAAATTTTTGTTATTTATAAATCCCAAATAAATCGTCGAAAAAAACATTTTTTTCAAAAAATTTCGTCACCAATAATTCTCGAATGGATAGATCGATTTTAATGCAATTCACGCATTGGACGCAGTTTTTAGGGAATAGAACTGATAAGATTTTGTACTTAATTGATACATAAATCTGGAAGTAATTTTAAAAATATATTAATGTTTAAGGTTTTTTCAAAACTTCTCAAAATTTTCTGGGTCGAATCGGTTCAGATTTTCTGGAAGTCTAAGTTAAGCGGTGCCCAATCGTATGTCATCAACTGCGCTTAGATTAGTCATGCTGTTCAAAAGTTATGAGATATTTACATACACACACACATACCTACATGTACACAGACATACTGACGTCATCATGAAAATAGTCGGAAAGGTTCCTAGGACTTTAAAACGTGGAAATCTGGTGAAAACGCGATTTTCAAGAAGCATAATCATTATCTTCCTTATCTACATGCGTGGCGGGAATTTAAAATGCATTATAAATGATTTTGAGTTCCTGAATAAATACAAATAAAACACTAATAAATGGGGGTACAAGGTAATAATTTCCAAAGTAATATTTCATACAAAAGATGAGTTTGCGTCTTATCGCTGAGAAGAATATTATAAAATATCGCAATAAAGTAAGTAAATAGACAAATGTACTCCAACTTCAATTTATTGTTCAATTTTTAATCTTAAAACTAAACCTGTAAGGTCCTATATTGTTTGAGATAAAACCATATGACGCTGAGACGCTCGTAAGAAATATTATGAAAACAAATTCGCTTGGAGCACGTTCGGTTCAAGTAATAAATAAAAGAACACAAGCAGCTAGTAGACAGAAAAAGTCTACCGCAAATAGCTTTGTTTTAAATTGCATTTAACGCCATAACACCTGCTATGCTCTTTTGTAACAAAAATCGTATCTCACTTCATATACAAAGTTAATTGAATTGAATTAAAATTGAAGAAGTTATTAATATAATGAAGAGATCACCGTTTCTCATCAACATCTACACTTGTAGTATAAAGAAGTAAAATTGATTATTACATACATATCTTCATGCAAAATCCCTTACGGGGTAGGCAGAGAGAACCGAGAGTCATAAATCACGATCCTCGCAGACTTGTCTCGCGTCGTCCACATTCATTACTCTCTTCAGACAAACACACCAGTTGTAAAGACTCTTGAAATTTTTCTTTGACCTGCTCACTATCCGGACACTGGTATCGGCAACTGGTAAGGAATGCTTAAGCCATCTTTACCATCCCATCAGTTTTCATTACCTGGTTTTATTTTAATCTGGAATGATCGCGCTGGCAAGGAGGGTGGTGGTATAGCAATTTATTTGCGTTCTAATATCCCTTATAAAATTATTGCTTGTTCACCTAGCGCATATAATGAAACTGCCGAGTACATTATATTAGAAATCACCCGTAATTTTTCTAAAATCCTTCTAGCTGTTTTATATAGCTCTTCTTTACATAGAGATTATTTTAATTCTTTGGAGAATCTGCTACACGACTTCTGTCCACTTTATCGTGATGTCATAATTTTGGATGATTTTAATACATGTTTATTAAAAAATGATAATCATGCAAATAAACTTCTTAATATTTTATCTTCTTTTAACTTGCATCTTCCTCCTTTGTCTGCCACTTATAAGTCACTAAATTGCTTGCCTTCACTCCTTGACATAATTATTGTGTCACAGCCACATTATGTTAAAATTCATGGTCAATTTCCATCTTGCTTCTCATATCACAACCTTATATACCTGTCGTGTAATATTCGTTCCCCCAAAAAGAAAGCTAAGTATTCCTTTCGTCGCTCTTTTAACAAAATTGATAATGATGCGTTAGCCAGAGATGCCTGTGCCTTAGATTGGTCCTCCGTATTTAGTAGCGACAATATTAATGAGGCAGTATTAAATTTCAATAAAAGTATTATAAGTCTATACGACAGATACGGTCCTGTAAAAAAAATAAGAATCAAACATAACCCTTCACCTTGGCTGACTGATTCTATCAAAGGTGCTATGTTAGCAAGAAATAGAGCTCACAGCCGATTTAAAAAGCAACCTTCTGATGTCAATTTTTCGGAATATAAGTTCCTTCGTAACAAGTGCAGTAAGCTCTATCGCACTGCCAGGCGTCGTTACATTCACTTCAATGTAACACCTTTATGGTGTTACGTACTGGCAGCTTTGTCTGTTTTCGAATGTAGTATGGAATTGTTTAGAAAAAGTATACAATAGAATTGTAAGTCTAGTTTGTAATGTGACAAGGGACAGACGTCCCACGAAAATAAAAGAAGACACATTACGAAAGTCTATTTATTAGAGAATCCTGGAAAATCCTGCTTCTCATTAGTACCTCTAGCTGCCAAGCGAGTATAGAGAAAGATTCCCTGAATAAAAAAAAGGGATATCGTCCCCAAAGTAACACGTCCGGCTGAATAGTCGTCGGGCGCCGTTACAAGTTGGCGGAGGCGCCGTGCAGTCGCGGTGTGCAGTTGCTGTGTGCAGTTGCTGTGTGAAGTCGCTGCGGGAAGTCGCTGCGGGAAGTCGCTGTGTGAAGTGGCTACGGAAGTCCCCACGTTCAGGCGCTACGCGCAATCACCACGCTAGAAAAACCAGGAGGGCTAAGTATTGGTGTCAGAGGGTAAGAGGTGTGATGGAGGCCATCAAGCGCTTCAACGGAACGCAAAACTTGGCGTTCGCTGAGTTTATTAAAGATTTCAGAACGGTCGCGGCGATAAACAAATGGGATATGGAGAGCCTACCGTTACTGCTGGGACTATATCTCGACGGTCCGGCATTAGCATTTTATAAAATGATATATACCGACACGGCCAATTTCGATGAATTATGTAGAAAAATTGAAAACGAATTCCCCGTTTCAATAAATTATGTGGAACGATTTTATGTATCTAAGCAAGGCCGTGATGAGGAACTATTAACCTATTTTTACAGGCTCAGCGACACCGCAACCAAAGCTGGAATTTCAGAAGTAATTTTCATAAAACAATTCCTTAAAACGATATTGCCCTCGTTCAAGGAAAAATTGGGATTGCAATTATATAAGTCACGAGAGGAGCTACGTGACACGATAAAGCAGTATAACGAGTTATTTGGAGGAAAACCGCATTCCACGGTTGACCTTCCATTGCAGCCACCAGTTGGGTTGCCACAGAAATATTTGTATGGGAAGGAAACAAATGTCCTCCCTGGTGCGCCGGTGTGTTCACAACAAGAACATCAAAAACCGACGGAAGTTTTTCGTACGCCTCAATATAAAAAGACAGCCTTATGTACACAAAGTTCTTTCAGAAGCGGTCCGAAGTCACGACAACACACGGATGGCGTGGGCCATCGCGTCAATATGTGCGAAGCAGTCAAGCCCGCACCACTTCAAGCCAAACAAGAGGATAAAATATCAGGTGTAAAAAATCCATGTATTCGTTTATATGTTAGGGGACAGGAATGTCTCGCTTTAATAGACACGGGGGCAAGTGTCTCATGTATATCCGCGAGTTTAGCGAAAAAATTAAATCTGCCGTATGGAGCCAGTGTTCCATATAGCAGAGATAAAATTCAATCTGTTACAGGGTCTACACTAAAAGTCGTTGGTGAGGCGAGAGTAAATCTCCTCATTAATGCAAGGGTCTTCCCCAACGACATGGTGATTGTAAATAATATTGGGTACGAAATGATCCTGGGGCAGGATTTCCTTAATAAATATGATGTAGTTATTTACTGTAAAAAGGGTTATTTGTGTATAGATAAAAAGTTTTTTGTAAATTTTAATTTAAATAGCTTTAGACAATTTGCAAATAATAGAGATAGTTGCCATAACAACATGCGCAATATATGTAATATTATAAAACGAGCTGACATAAAGTCTTCGTATTCATTGACAGCGACGTCAAAAATGAATACGAAGGAAAATATAAAGACTAATATGTTTAATTTCAGAGAAAATAAGAGTGATCGCAATAATTCATACGAATTATATAGAGGTAAAAATGATATGAAAAAGGGGTGCGCGGACACGCGAAAGAGTGAAAATGTTGTTGTAAAATGTGATGAAGGGTGTAGATTTGTGCCACTAGTATATCATGCATATAACACTAGCAAACAATCAACCACTAAAGTTTCACCATATATGATGATGTACGCTAGGGAACCGATATTCCAAAGCGACATGGGGGTAAATAGGGATAGTCAAAACCGAGAAGTAAATTTTGCCGAGAGACATAATTTACAAAGTACGTTAGTCCGGAAGGCAATACAAAATATTAGAAGGGCACAAGTTAGGCAAAAGAGATATTTTGACAAAAGGGCTAAAGTAAAGGACTTTTCACCGGGACAATTAGTATTAGTTTATACACCAAGACGGGTGGACAATAGGAGTTTGAAATTATGTAGGTTATATAAAGGGCCGTTCAGAATAGTGGAAAGAATATCTAATGTAAATTATGTAATTACGAAGTTAAGCAATAGGAGATATAGAGATATTGTACATATAAATAGGTTGAAAGCATTTCATGTACGTATGTAAAAAAAAAATATATAGTGTACTTATAGTCATTCATTGTAATAAATAATTGTTACATGTTAGACCATTACTTTTGTTTGGGCTTATATATGAGAATACTAATACTTGTATTTGTTTCATGTAATATGATGGGGCTCAACCAATGCTGTGATGATGGACCGAAGCCAAAAAGAAAAAAGATGACCAAAAGAATATTAAATGAAGAAATGTCATATTTCCAATAGCAATGTATTCCTCTCAAGTTCTTCCGTTCGATAATAAAGTCTTATGGGGTATAATGTATATTAGGGACTGAGCCGCCTTAGTATGAGGTCGAAAGAGTCAGTATAGGTTAAGGAGTTGAAAGTCTTTTGAAGGGGAGTTCAACTTTGTAGTACGACATAGTCGACACAAAGGATATCTGTATAGGATATACATGAACTCAGATAGTCATGGGAGACAATATAATGATGGTATTAATATGGTTCAGAGTAAGGAATATTTATGATCGTGGTCTATATATTGGGGCGAGCTCGATGTTGAGAGGAAGTAATACTTCAATCTTTTTTCTTTTGGTCCACCAAAGAAAAGAAGTTTGAATTGTTATGCCTTTCCATCTCTTATTATCTCTTATACAGCTAGAGCCCTTCAGGCTAAAATGTAATAAAATAAAAAATGTTTGCGGTAGGATAGGTTAGGTGAGGGGACTGTGGTCTGTCTTTTACAGGGGTTTTGGGAGACCAAAGTTTGTGCCATGGTGTGGTGATGATGAACAGAACCACACATGGGGCAAACTATCTTTTAGGAAAAGACAGTCCCACCAAAATGTACCTTCCCCTCGTAGGTAGGGCAATCAGGTTAGGGATAGGTAGGCCATATGAAGGGAGACAAATGCCCCACCAGTTTCAGCTGCTCCCACCTTGGGGGGTAGCTGATGTAACACCTTTATGGTGTTACGTACTGGCAGCTTTGTCTGTTTTCGAATGTAGTATGGAATTGTTTAGAAAAAGTATACAATAGAATTGTAAGTCTAGTTTGTAATGTGACAAGGGACAGACGTCCCACGAAAATAAAAGAAGACACATTACGAAAGTCTATTTATTAGAGAATCCTGGAAAATCCTGCTTCTCATTAGTACCTCTAGCTGCCAAGCGAGTATAGAGAAAGATTCCCTGAATAAAAAAAAGGGATATCGTCCCCAAAGTAACACGTCCGGCTGAATAGTCGTCGGGCGCCGTTACAATACTATAGCAAGTTCAAATTCTCAAGATATGTGGAGGTTTCTGAAATCTCTTGGTGTCGGGAAGAATCCTGCTCCTAATAATAATTTTATTGATATTAACGTTCTAAACTCGCATTTTACTACTCCTACTTTGACTCTAGATGCCAATACAAAAGTTAATACTCTCAATCATCTGTCCACGTTTGCTCGCCCGTCATGTTCCTTTTCATTTGTGCCGGTCATCGAAGTGGAAGTTGAGAAGCATGTACGTGCTATCACATCAACTGCGGTTGGAATCAATGACTTGTGCTCCAAAATGTTTATTCTAATCCTCCCTCACATCCTTTCTGTTCTTCGATACATTTTCAATCTTTCCCTATTGACTAATACGTTTCCTTCTTTGTGGAAAGAAACTTTCTGCTAAAGTCATTCCACTCCCTAAGAACTCTAATCCGACTACTGTTTCAGACTTCCGGCCTATCTTAACATTACCATTTCTCTCTAAGGTTTTGGAGCACATTGTCCACTCATAATTATCTGAATTCCTCCGTTCCAATGATCTTTTGAACCATTTCTAATCTGGATTTCGTCCGGCTCATAGTACTGTTACAGCTTTAGTTAAAGTATCTGATAACATCTGAATGGCTATGGAATCACAATGCCTTACTGCGTTAGTACTGCTGGATTTTAGTAGCGCTTTTAGCTCCGTCGATTTCGATTTGCTAATTGGCGTACTACGCTCGATCAATTTCTCGCCTTCAGCGTTGAGTTGGTTTGAGTCTTACTTGCACGGTTGCTCACAATATGCTTTTTAAATGACGCTCGTTCAAATTGGTGTGACATTGTTGCGGGTGTTCCGCGGGACTGTGTTTTATCTCCTTTAGTTTTTTCTCTATTTATTAACACAGTCACTTCAATTATAACTTCGAATTTTCACCTATACGCCGACGATTTACGACTATATCGCCACTTTAGTATTGTGGATGCAGCGAAAGCGTTAGAGTCATTAAATATGGATCTTTCGGCATTAATTCCTGGGCTGAATCTTTTGGCCTTTTAGTGAATCCTTGTAAATCAAAAGCTATTATATTAGGCAGTCGCCAAATGCTCCAGAAAATTAGTGATATTAGTTTACCCTAGATTCTTTATAATGGCACCCAAATACCTCTATTCTCTAACGTTACAAATGTAGGAGTCATGTTTAGCTCGGATTTATCATGGGACAGTCACATAAATTCTATAAGTAAAAAAAAAAGCATTATACTTTCCACTCTCTAAATTTTTTTAAATTTCCTACCAATAAAATCTAAAATTTCACTAGTGCAGGCTCTTATTCTTTTAATTAATTCTACTGAAGTGCTTTTGAATAAACTTGAGAGGCTCCAAAATTCATGTATCCGCTTTATCTTCGGTCTTCGAAAATTTGATTATATTTCAGCTTTCAGAGCCCAACTCAAGAGGTTACCTATCCGTCTTCGCAGGAATACTCATATTCTTTGTTTTCTTTTTAATATTCTATACAATCCAGCTGCGCCTAACTATCTTCGTGATCGTTTTGCCTTTTTACATTCATCCGATTCTCCATGTCGTTCCAACCTTAGTACCATTCTTAAATTTCCTGTATCTCACTCCCAGACCTATTCTCGGTCTTTTACGGTGTATGCAGCTAAGCTATGGAATTCGCTTCCTCCATGCATACGCTCTAGCCCTTCACTGCCAGTTTTTAAAAAACGTCTAAAAGAGTATTATCTCACACTTTCTTGATTTTAATAGTTTTACTGCTAAGTTGTATTGTGTGATTTCCTTTAATATTATGTATGTGTTTCATGTATAAATATGTTCAGTGTATGTGTATGTGTGCAAACACATCTATGTATTATTATATTTGTAGTGCACTATGCCTTCCCATTTATTAATCCCTACTCCACATTTCGGGTTAGCTGGAAGATATCTCCGCCAGTAGAGATAAGCTCACCTTTTGTGCAATTTTGTTATCCTTTTATGAATGAATGAATGAATGAAACTCTTTATTGTGCACAAACTTAGAATTTAAAAATACATTTTTAGTATAATTAATTACTATACTCGTAGTACACAAAGGCGGTCTTATCGCCAAAAAAGCGATCTCTACCAGACAACCTTTGTTGATAAGGATAACATTTAAAGATAGAGTAGGGTATCCATAACAGATATATATATACTATTATATTATCTTATGACTATATACCTATTTTACATCTATACATACAAATTATGCAATCATACATATAGGCAAATCCGAGATCACAACATAAAAACACATTGATGCACAACAAAATGCACAAAAATCAAAATATGACAAAAAAAAATTATATATTATATATATATTATTTATTCTGTAACACTTAAATTCAAGTAATACGTTTGACTAAATTTTTAAAAGTATTTAATGATTTCGCACGTCTAATGTTAGTAGGTAGCTTGTTCCACAGCTTAATAGCTTGAATCGTACAGGAATGTTCATAAAAACATGAATTATGAACAGGCATACGCAAAGTAAGATTTTCACCTGAACGCAGTTTCATAACCTGACTGTTAAAAAATTCAAATTTTTCCTTTAAATATTCTGGAGTAATTGGATCAAACAGCACACAGTACAATAAGAAGAGAATATGAGCATCACGGCGAAGTTTAATAGGAAGCCACTTGAGGTGTAAACGAAACTTGGACACATGATCATATTTGCGTAAGCCAAATATGAATCTGATACATATATTCTGGAGACGCTCAAGTTTATTTAGCTGTTCTTTCGTAAGGTTAACAAAGCATACGTCTGCATAATCCAGAATTGGAAGAAGTAGGGATTCAGCAAGTGCAACTTTGGTAGGTATGGGTAGTAAATTCTTTAATCGCCTTAAGGAACTCCAGGAAGCAAATAATTTCTTACTAATTTCTTTAATGTGACAGGTCCATGAAAAAGTGCTATCAAAATATATTCCTAAATTTTTTACAGAGTTTGTGTATGGAATACTAATTCCATTTAGTTGCACAGCAGGTAATCTACACCAATCAACTCTTGCAATAAGTTTTGGACTACCAATTATAATAACTTGAGACTTTTTTGGGTTTATGTTTAAGCCAAAATTTTCACTCCAATTACAAATGGTAGCCATGTCAGCATTGATGTCGTTGATAGCACGATGAAGATTTTCAAGATCAGTATGTGTGTAAATTTGGAGATCGTCGGCATACATGTGGTAGAGAGAAGACAATTGATGAGTAATTGAACTAATGAAGAAAGAAAATAGTAGAGGAGACAACACGCCACCTTGAGGTACGCCAGCAGTAATACAAGACCAATCAGAAAGTACATCTGCCCAGCGAATCCTTTGTCGGCGACCATTCAAATAATCTCGGAACCACCCCATTGCTGTAGGTGATATATTAATGGAGCTTAAAAGACCTAAGAAAATATCGTAGTCAACAGAGTTAAAGGCGTTGCTGAAATCCAACAAAGCAAGTACAGTTAATTTTCTAGCATCCATCGCTAGTCTTATGTCATCACTTATTTTAACAAGGGCAGTTGTTGTGCTATGACCAGGACGGAAACCAGATTGAAACGTATTAAACAAGTTATTTCTGTTCAAAAACGATCTGAATTGCTGGTAAACAAGTCGCTCGAGGACTTTGGATAAGAATGGTAAGATTGAAATTGGCCGAAAATCAGAGAAAAGAGACGGATTGGTCTTTTTTGGTAAAGGGATTACAAATGCATCCTTCCAACAATTAGGAAAAGTACAAGATCTTATGGAACAGTTAAATATATGAGTTATGGTTGGAATAACAATATCTATAATAGGAATTATCATATTACGACTGATGTTGTCAACGCCTACTGCGTTTGACGATACGGCTAGGATATTATTTTTTACCTCGGAATCAGAAAATTCATTGAAAACAAACGGTGAAAAGTCAGGAGTTGGCAATGTAGAAAGGTTTTGTAACGTTTGTAATTTTTTAGAAATATTTAGTGTAGTAGAAGAGGAAAAGTGTTGATTTAAGTCATCTAAATTTATGTTTTGCGGACGAGAGGTTTTTGTAGACTTACCAACTCCTAAAGATCGAAGAAATTTCCATACTTTAGCTGGATCACCGTTTTGGACAGAATTGTGAATGTGGCGTCGTTGTGCATCTCTACACATTGTATTACAACGATTCCTAATTTTGACATATTTATTCCGATTTTCTTCCGTATTATTGGCTTTATATTTAGCCCGAGCTCGATGTTTCTTAACTAATAATGCTTTTAAATCATCGGTGAGCCATGGAGCAGGTAAGTGTTTCATTTTCACCGGCCTTAAAGGTGCATGTTTATCGTATAATTGAGTTATAACAAGATTAAACTTTTCAACTTTCTTATGCACACATGATTCATTGATAATGGCAGACCAATCAATCAATTGTGCATCAGAACAAAGAGAGCTTATATCCATCCCACCAAAATTACGCTGAAAAAGTATTGTTGGTTTGGGTTTATGCCCACGCAGATTATATGATAAAAAAATCAGATGATGGTGGGAAAATGCATCTGCAGAGCACTGCCCAAATTTTGCAACGTACTCAGGTTGTGAAATCATCATAAGATCAAGAAGAGATGGCATACAGTCTGGAGCAAAGTGCGTGGCAGTATTAGAAAGTAAGTGCAAATTACAAGAATCGAGTATATATTTAAGTTTACTGGCACGCGCATTAGATTTTATGAGACAAGTATTAAAATCACCCATAAGTATGGTGTGGGTGTAGGATGGTATATATGTATCAAGCAACTCTTCAAATTGAGAAAAATAGTTGATTTGTGATGAAGGACTATAAAATACCCCTAGAAGTAATTTGGTGTGTGATAATTGGACTTCAATCAAGATATATTCAACTGAATCAGCAGGCGGAGGTTGAGGAGATGTACTTACAATATTAAAAGAAAAATGGGATCTTAAATAGATAGCCACTCCACCACCACCCTTACCAATGCGGTCATTTCTAATAAGTTGAAATCCAGGCAATGCGTAATAGGTGGAAGGCAAACAAGGTTTAAGCCAGGATTCAGACACTAAAATGGCATGAATATTTTTGCACTCAAAAGATGCTAGCATATCAGGATAATGAGCCGGGATGCTTTGGGCATTTATGTGAACAACGTTGAATTTTTTCGCAACATCAGAGAAGTGTGAATTTAAAGTTTCATTAAGGGATAAAGAGCTGGTACTGTGAAAACTATCGTCACCATTAGAGCTATTGGAAGAAGAAAAAGAATAATAGTTGTTTTCATTAACCGTACTATCATTAGACATAGGTATTCGTAATTTTATTGTAAAATTTTATCCAAATAAAAATAATAATCTATCAAAACAGTATTTAAACAAATGATTATGAGTTTTTAAATAGGTTTCCAAAACATCTGTACCTAACAGTGATTATGACTATAACAAATAAAAACAAAAACAAGAATACTAACATATTATAAACTAACAGATCTCAAGGCTGCACAAATATAAACTTGTGCGTTACAATACGCAAAGGACAACTTAAACATAACGTCACACGTAGACATATGAGATATGACAATTGACATTTGACAGCCTTGTCAGCTGACAACTGTTACAATAATAACTTGTCTGTAGAAGATATTAAATATTAATTTACCTTAAAGTTATTTAAATATAAATTGCATGCATACTTTAACATTATGTATTTATAGTGGCAATATTGTGTGAACAAGTATAATACCAAAATGTGGGTAAAGAAATCTATCATCGAATGTTAACACTAAAGTAATAAGTTGTAAATTATGATGTGATTATGGGCTGTGGATATTATGATTCTAAATTAAAAAAGATAAATAACAAATAAATTAAAACAGAAAAGTATCATTAAATTTACTTTTTAACTGCCCTCTTAGATCGACTTGGTCCAGCAACAGTCTTTTCTTTATTACCAGGGGCCGAGACAGTCAATCCGGCTGACACAGGAATATCTGCAGGGTGGGCCTTAATAGCATCCATATCGATCATGCTACGTACGTGATGCCTGGAGCCATCTGGACCGCATACAATAATATTTCCATTTCTTGTCCAGCACCGACTGACTCCAAACCGCTCACGCGCCGACAGAAATAACTTATGGCGATTTTTGGTTAAAAACTCAGATAATGTAAACCCAGTACCTTTAAGACAGGATTTGGCATGCCAAATTTTAGTTTTGACAGTGAAATTTTCAAATTTGAGAATAATAGGCCTAGGTTTACCTGTCCTGAAATGGCCGATTCTTTGTAAAGTTCTTACAGAATCAGAAGAGAACTCCGTCAACTGCAATTTATTAACCAGCAGATCAAGAACAATTTTGCGCAGATCTTCATTGTTTTGCTCAGGAACGCCATGTAACATGAGAAATTTCCTTCTACTATGCATCTCCAACTGATCCATACTATCACTCAGAGCCTGAATTTGACATTGCAAGCTTTTAAAACCATCAAGCACAAAAGATTTAAAGGAAATAAATTCAGATGTAAGAGCTGCAAGTGGGCTTTCAGGACCTGCGGTTATAGTACCAGAGGCTTCCAAATCTCTTTGCTTCTTAAGAAAACCCTCCATCTGCGCTTCAAATTGCTGATTCATCTCCATTACAGACTGTTTAATTGCTTCCATTTTTGTAACAGTAACAATGAAGTGTTAAAGTGAGACTTTTCACCAGTGTTAGATAAAAAAAGAGTGTTTTTATAGGATATAATCACAGGTAGGTTACAGATGTATATTTCTTACATAACTTTTTTATGAAAAAGACAGATTTATTAATAAAATTTAAAATAAATTACAGAGCACTAAACTTTAGATGTTAACTGTTAGTCTCCTACCCGAAAAAAAAAACATGTGTATTCAATTCAATAAGTGTACAATAAAGTATTAAATAAATAAATAAATAAACCTTTGAATAGTACTTGATCAATCTGTTCAGGATACGTTTTTGGCCTTCCTTGGTACCCACATCCTTCCACGTTCGCGTTGTATATCTGTTTTGTTAACTTTTTATCTAGCATTATTTCTACATCTCTGAACCAACAGAGCCTTTACCCATTGCCCTCTCTACTTGTCATTTTTGTCTACCCTTCTCATCTTTATACCGACACTTTCTTCCTTTTCTAAGATTATTTTTTTATAATGGGTAAACTAAAAAACGGCTGGACTGATATTTAAAATTCTTTCTTCAATAAACTGAATAATTAGAGAGGAATATAGGTTACATTTACTCAACTTAGTAATCCCGGCCGTTTTCTTGCCCCGAAAATCCCGGGACTATACTTGACTAATTTCGAGATTTTTGGAATTTCCACAAACAGGTCTAGCTTGCATTTGGCAGTCCAATGCGCTTTGACAATAATCTTGTCCCATGCCCGGTGTTGTCCGATTGTCCGATGCCTAGCCATTCTCAAGACTGCGTGGATCAACTAAGGGATTATATACACATCTGTCATGAAAACATAACGTTAAGGTTATATCAGCTTCAACAAGTCAAGATTCTGAAAATCTGAACACAGCACTGCCACCAGCCAAGCGAAAATTAGATGATTACTTTACTGAAATTGCCGCCGATAACCTGGATGATGTTTTGGCAAGAATGATTGCATTAGGATGGATTTCCATTCAGTGTATTCATAATTTCAGATGATTTAAGAAAACTGCTCTTAGCAAAATACACGCCATTTACCAAAGTCAGCCGTCACCATTCGAAAACGTGTTATGAATTACAGTGAAAAAATCAAAAAGCAAGTTTTTTTATATTATAAGATAGCAAACAAGCAGATGGGTCTCCTGATAAAAAGAGTCAAACAACGTCTATAGACATCAAAGATGTTAATGGTGCGTTGCTATTTTGTGGCGAGGTCTAATGCCACATGCATAAGTTTACCGGCTACCTTACAATAGGTAAGGCGGTGGTACCAGATCCGGTCGAGACAATGCAGAACTCTACCACCTAGTAGACACGATGGTAGTGACTCGATAGCCAAACGGTCGCCTTTTACGACCTGCCTGGCAGAACGGCAGTTGGCCTATTCTTCAAAGGAGGTCGGGACCAACACGGCGTGAAAGTAACTGCAGAATTGAAACATTTGAAAAGAAGATTTAGTGTTTCTTTCGACGAGTGAACTTCAACGTCCAATAAACGATACATTGCTGTCAACGTGCATTTATATAAAAAAATTTGGAAACTCAGGACTTCCTCCTATTTATGGAAGTATGACAGCTGAAAAATGTCTTCGTATATTGAAAGAGCGTCTAAGTAAATTTGATATTTCACTGGAAACTGACGTCTAAGCTATTGTAACCGATGGACTAAATGTTATGATAAAGATGGGACGGCTTGTTTGCACTGAACAACAACTGCGTCTCGCACATGGTGTCAATTTAGCCGTCTGTGGTGTGCTTTATGAAAAAAATAATTATTTGTAAGATAGCCCTAGTGCAGATGATACTACAAATGAACCAGCTGTGGCTGTTGATTATATGAACGGCAGCAATGATGATGACTATTTAGATAACTTAGACTGTCCAGAATCATATTTAACCTTAATGTCACAAAATGAACACATATTTGAGTTAATACAAGATGAAATCATTAAAGAGCTGATAAAAAAATCCGCAAAGTTGTGGTGTATTTCAAAACGTCAGCGTGGATTAATGAAAGAGTACTTCAAAAATACGTGAAAATTGAACATGGAAAAGAGCTGTCACTTCCTTTGGACTGTAAAACCAGGTGTAATAGTCTTTTAACAATGCTGGAGCGATTTAATCTTTTAAAAAGCTTCATTAAAAAAGCGCTTATAGATCTCAATCATCCAATTCGTTTAAAAGATGACGATTTTGAATTGGTTAGTAAAATTGTTGATATGCTGACCCCAATTAAATTAACAGTAGACGCAATATGTCGGCGAGATGCTAATTTATGTACAGCTGATGCCGTTTTGAAATTTCTTATAAAACAATTGTCTAGCAAAAACTCAACACTTGTCAAAAAAATGAAAACATCCTTAGTAGAACGTTTAAAGCAACGACGAAGTGATGATTTAACTAGTGTGTTGAATTATTTACAAAATCCACGAAAAGATGTTAAAAATCAGTTACTATCGGATTTGGAATGACAAGACTTATTTCCAGTTCCTACACAGGCTTCAGTGAGGAAGCAAATAAAGAGTATTATTAAAAGACTTCTTAGTCGAGATAACATGGAAGAAGAAATGTCAGGATCACAAATAGATGATGACCTAAAGCAAGAAATCCCCGAACCCCAATTGACATTAAAGGAAAAGTTACAGCTGGAAATTGATAAAAGTATGAATTCTCCAGATCCCAAAGTACAAATTCAAAATAAATCGGGGTTGGCAAATAGTATTAGACGTGAAATGAGCCTGTTCAAAATGGAGTAGTTCGTGGATATCACTTAGAAACAGCAAATAAGTATCTAATGTCTATAGGTCCAACCAGCATAGAACCTGAGCGATCGTTTTCAGCTGCTGCTTATGTTGGCCATAAACTACGAAGCGGACTTGGAAGTGAAACATTGGATGCTTTGATATTTCTGAGATTGTATTTTTGAAATTCTAATTAGTTTTGTTGTGTTGCCTTTTAAATTTCTTGCAAAAGTATTTTTTTTTTGTCAATTTTGTTTCCTTACTGTATTGTGTTGTGAACTTGTGATTTATATTGTGCATTTGAGCCTAATTAGAAACCGCAAAGTCTAATCCCGGGATAGTCCCGGGATTCCGGGATTACGGGAAAAACATGTTCGGGATTGTATTCTCTAGTCATAATTATCCGAGAAATCAAACTTAGAATTGAAATCGGTAGATTATTTCTAGGCCTTAAAAACCGGTTTAAAAATACCTGTTAATAAAGGTATGTCGCGACTTTTATAAAGATTTAGCTTGGAACGTATCTAAGATGAGAACGCGTCACAAAACTATATAAACTGGTTTAAACCAAAAGCTTGTTTCACACCAAACCAACCAAACATCATAGAAATACTTCTATAACACCTATATAAACCCGGCTTTTTTTATTTAAAACCTTTATAATTTCCTTTGTAAGAAAACTGGTTTCTTTGAGGTTCAGGTAGACCGTAGAGCCAACTCTTTATAACACGGTCATTACAGTACCCGGCGATAAATATTGCACATCGAACTTTGGAAAGAGACAATCGGATAATTTCGGCTTCGTAAAGCGTTATCTCTGTCCCACACTACCTATGTGACGTTTAGTCCGTCGTTGTTCAAGTACGATAGAGTGCAGTCGCGTCCCGATCAAAATATATATTTAGAGTTGATAACACCCACAAATTTAAATAATTTAAAGTTGTAATATGGCATCTTTCGGAAAAAGGGGGAAACCTTTACGAGGTCAGTCACGTGAAATTATTTACAATGTTTATAAATACTTTGTAAGCGAAGCTGATAGATTTAAAAAAAAAGTAGATGAAAATGTAAGTTGTTATTTTAAGAAGATTCAAGAGCGAGTTGCAAATGCCACTGGAATTTCAAGAAGAACTTTGAACAATATATTAAACGAAGTCAGTACTGAAACACATTCGACTGAAATTAAGTTCAGCACTCCAAAAAAAGGGAGACCAAAAAGCAATTTCGTTTGGATATGGACGATTTTGATTACGATGTTGTTCGAAGAATGGTGTATGATTTTCACTTACGATTTAATGAACTGCCAACAATAAAATCATTAAAAGCTAAGTTATCTGAAGCTATTAATTACAATGGGTCTGAAAAAACGTTGAGAAAAATACTTCATGACATGGGATTTCAGTTCACTAAAATGGAAGATAATCGAAAAATTCTAATGGAAAAGCACGACGTTAGTCTCAAACGAATGGAATACCTTGATAAAATACGTAAATTTCGCGAAACAGGAAAAAATATCGTCTACATGGATGAGTCATATATACATGCATCCCACACTAAAGGGAAATCTTGGAGTGACGATAAGAAAAAAGGAGTAAAAAAGCCAATTTCAAAAGGTCAACGTTTGATAATAGTTCATGCGGGAAATGAAAAAGGCTTTGTACCCGGTGTTTTTTTAACGTATAAATCCACGGACACTACAGGTGACTATCACAATGAAATGAATAACGATAACTATGAGAAATGGCTGGTTAACCAATTAATCACAAATATACCCAGTGATTCTGTTCTAGTTATCGACAACGCACCCTATCACAACAAGTATGTTGAGAGACCCCCCAACTCAAACACCATTAAACGGGAAATGATCAACTGGTTAAACAGACATGAAATTCCAGTTGATCCAAAATTAACAAAAACCCAGATTTACTTTTTTTTTTTTACAGATTTTCTGTGGACAAAATACTTGCCGAACATGGGCACACTGTGTTGCGATTGCCACCATATCATCCGGATTTTAATCCAATTGAAAATATATGGTCTCAACTGAAAGGCTATGTAGCCTCTAGAAATGTGGGTATGAACTTAACTACAGTAAAAACATTATTGACTGAAAAAGTAAACATGATCGGCGCTGAAGAGTGGAAAAAGGTTTGCGATCATGCAATCAAATGTGAGAATGAATATAGAAGCATTCAACACAGTTTAGACAATTACACTGATAGATTAGTAATAAATACGGCTGATAGTGACAGTGATATTGACCTCTTTGAGAGCACAGATAGTGAAATGGAAGTAATTGAGAATTAGAATTATTATTATTTTTATTGCAATGTCTCATTTTAGCAATAGGTATAATGGTGTTTATTATGTACACTAAAGCTGTAATGTTCCAAAATAATTAAAAAGCCATCACTTATAGAAAAATTAGTGTATTTTATACAAAGAATAAAAATATCAAAAGAAGCAAATCATACTTGTTTTAACAGCTCCTAATAGGTACCGGACTGTTTGTATTTTGTGCGACAGAGATAACGCTCTACGAAGCTGAAATTAGCCGATTGTCTCTTTCCAAAGGTCGATGTGCAATATTTATCGCCGGGTACTGTACGTTCTTGCGCTGACAGACATGGTTATTTCATAATTTCGCAGTGCTTACCAACATATTCTACTAAATGAGATAAATACTAAGTTGGTAATTTTTAATCGATTGCACAAGAAGGAAGATAATTTTTTCCAGTGTATGTATGTGTGAATGTATATTTCTTCGGCAGTTTAAATGGTTAATACGATCTTTATAGCCTAAACGGTTAGATGAGTTTTTGGTAATTTAATTTATTGAGTAAAGGTAGTAACAGTCGAACGCTACGTTTTCGGATCGGTCAGCTTGTTTTTATAATAATTATTTGTTATTACCCTTATTTTTTGTATGATCGGGATTTTAAATTAATATTACAAAGGAGAAATATTAGGTTTTCTTTTCGTATTATATATCTATTCTAGAGTAAATTAGACTCGCAACATATAATGTACAAAATGCAGAGTAACGTACTCCAGTAAAATAAAGGTTTCAATCAAAATTTCGTCACTCTTCTTTGCATTTTGGATATAATGTAGCCTTAGTGATATAAAATGATATGTAAAGGTTTTTTAGTTGGCAACCACCGACTAGAGTTGAAAAAAAAATTAAATAAAACGGTGTTATTTACTTTTACTCAAAAAGGATAAAATAAGACAAAAAGTTTAAAATAAAATAGGTATAACTTATAACTTTACATCAAAAAATTTGTTTGACTTTTCCTCACTAACTAAATTAGAGAGTTTTTTTAGGGGAAAAAATCTGTATACAGATTTCCAAACTAAAGATGAAAACTATTTTATCAATTACAAAAAAGAAACGCTTTTTTACTACATAGGGATAATAGATAAAACAAGATATTGTAAAAGTTATATTTTTTCTTTTAACTTTAAAATCTCACGAACTCAGTTAATTTTGACTGGAGGAGAAAAAAAAGAGTCTTACTATTTAAATCGATCGAGGTAAGTGTGATCTCCGTAATAACCCGTTTTCTGTCGAAAAATCAATCGCTCAGCTAGTTTCATATAATAGTTCACAACATAGCTATATAATGGTATGGAGTGTTTTTATTTCGAAATCCTCAAGAAAACGGAAAATTCTTAGTATTTCTAAGAATTTAAACTAAGCAGCGCAGCGTTGTGGCACTATATACAGATACTGGTAAAAGCAGATAAAAGACTGTGCATGATATGCACGTTAATATTTAAAAAGCATGCAGTGCAGGCGCAAATGACGTCACGCGCTTTGAATGACACGTACCGTAGAGCCAACTTCTTTACATAATGATTGGTATCAGCATCGAATACTCAATACCCTCCTTCAGTTTGTACAATCTTTTACCAATCATACAGTCTATATATATATATATATATATATATATATATATATATATATATATATATATATATATATATATATATATATATATATATATATATATATATATAACGAACTCAAGTCAAGAACGAAGTCAACTCAATTCAAGAACGGGCTCACCTATCCACTTAGTAGATGGTTTATGTGTAATTTGCACAAAATCGATAGAGCGGTTCTTCATTTATCATATTTTTGAATTTGATGTATCCATTTTTTTTTTTTAATATTTCACATTATACGTAGCAAAGCACATACCGGACCACTAGTATAAATGTACTGTAGTACCTACTCAATTTATAGATGAGACTATCGTTTATCCCGAAAAATACATGGTTACGTCCAAAATTTAAAACTTCAATTAAGCAACGTGCTTAGTAGGAGTAACTGAATAATAATAAAGACTTTGAACCTGCCATCAAAAATTAGTTTGTAATTTCACTTTAAGATTGCTCCAAAAATAACCTGTCAGTCACAGTAAACAATGAGGGCGCGGACTTCGTAGACAGCTGTCTTGTTGTTGGATGATGACCGGGGGCTTCTAATTAATAGTTTTGGGTCGCTGACAAGCTTATTTTCTGTAAGAATATTAATACTATATGAATCGAAATTTATATTTAACGTATCTTATTTCCTACTAGCTGTTGCCTGCGAATTCGTCCGCGTGGACTTCGTTTACTTCGCACTGCTCCTCCCCTGTAGGTGATAGCGTGATAATATGTAGCCTATATGTTGACCCGACCTGTTAGTAATATTCATGCAAATTTTGAAGTAAATCCATGCAGTACTTTTTGAGTTTACCCCGGACATACATACAAACAAACAGACAAAAATTCTAAAAACTATATTTTTGGCTTCGGTAACGCCCCAAGTATTCTTTTAAAAAAAATATTCAATGTACAGTTTTGACTTTCCTACGATTTTATTATATGTATAGATGTAGAGACTTTGACCACATATAGATAAATAAAAAACACTCGTTCTCTATCTAGGTTACTTAGTAGTCACGCTGGTAGTAAGACAAATCCACGGTTACCTCTAACTAGTGGCGGATTCAGCCTTCGGGTCAGGTATTTGAGGTTCTGTCAAGATAGCTTCTACTCCTTATTTGTTTGCAACAATCCATACCTAGAACTAGAAATTTTTTGCTGCATGACTATAGATGAGTGCGGTCTGGCGTTGTTATGATGGAACACCACGCCCTTCCTATTTACCAGCTCCGGCCGGTTTTTTCTCAATAGCTTTTTTTAACCTCATCAGTTGCTAAGAGTAGAGGTCAGAATCGATAGTTTTATCCGGTGGCAAAAGCTCATAGTGGACGATTCCTTTCCAATCCCACCATACACAAAGCATCACTTTGTTCCGAGTCAGGGCGGGCTTTGCCACGGTCTGTGGGGCTTGTCTATGCTTCGACCATGATCTTTTTCGCACATACTTATCGTAGGTCACCCATTTTTCATCACCCGTAATCAACTGTTTAAGAAATGATTCGGATTTGTTACGTTTCAACAAAGAATCGCAAATAGAAACACGTTGCATTAGGTTTCTCTCAGACTTCAGAGTGAGACATTAGATAGAATACCACCCTAATGTCAAGTTTTTTCTTGCACCCAGACTTTCGTAAATGACGTAAAACTGTTTCATGATCAACATCCAGTTCATCAACAGTGTCGTAAAGTGTCGTCGTCAATTAGTAGCTACTAATATATCAATCTTGCTCCACTTTCTCAAAGATGGCACTTATTTTATCTGTGACACACTAAAATTTCAGACTTGAAACGCTTGAACCATATTTATGCTACTCTTATTGATACCGCATTAGGTCCGTAAACCGCACAAATTTTATTCGCGGCGTTCGTCGCCACGAAATAAAGAAAACAACTTGTTTTCTTTATTTCGTGTTCGTCGCATTTTTACCTTTTTTGTAATTTAAACTTTAAAATATACCGAATTTCTTCGTCACTTACGTTCATTTTGCTTGCTTGAAAAACAATTGAAAAATGGCGGGAACTAGTTTTTTTTATTTATTGCATCTTCAAAATGTCACATTTTAATGGTATTAAAACCAACCAGTTACATTCAGTACAGCCAAAGAGGATTGATTACTATAATTCATTCAAAATAAGAAAATACTCTTGCCCCGACCTATTATATCGGTGACTTAAATGCTATTTTTGTAAATAAAGTAATTGTATATAATTGACAATCCAAAAAAAACGAAATTAATATTTTTTAATTCATAATTTAAAGAAATAAATATGATAATTTATATGCCTACTTAGTATGAATTCAACCATCCCGTTAGCGAACCTAATTATGAGTCGAGAGGGCTCGGGTACGATTTCTGACAGGGTCAAACATTTGTGTGATGAGCATAGTTTGTGTTTGTAGGTTTGGGTGTTTATTATGTATGTTACGATATTTATATATGTATTTCTATGTATTAGTAGACTAACACTCATAACACAAGCAATTAAATTGCTTATTTTGGGGTTAGATCAATTTGTGTAATTTGTTCGGCAATATTATAACTCATTATGAATTTCTACAATACAGTAAAAACTTCTTTGACATAAAAATAAACAATAGTATTAATTTGAAACCAACTATAAATTTCTACAGTAGGTACACTATAAATTTCTACTCCATAAAACTATACAGTTGACTTCGATCATAAAATGTTTATAGGTATAGACATTCAGTGTCGATAAAATATAATGAACACATAAACATGCAAATAAAAACTTTTATAATAGGAAAACTGAAGAAAAGCTTAATTGAAACGATCTGGCTCATTTCATTTAACCCTTTTATGGAACGACATCTGGTGTCCGACCCGACATACGCCAAACTGTCTACGGTAATGTGCCATTAGGCGCGCCAGTGATGCAGGTACCGACCCTTATCTCTAACGCACATATTTGTAAAGTTTGTTCTTAAAACTGGGCTATCCCTCTGGTAGGAATAATAGGGTTGTCACTTGAAATAAATCTCTATTATCTTTATAAATATTAGGAAATAAAAACTTATATAAAAATACACCAATGATGATTAAAAGTATGAAATGTGTCTGTTATGAGACATTACTGTAACAAAATGCATAAAAAAATCATAATTTGTTTTTTTCTAATAAATTTCAAAACTTTTGTAAATATAATTTGTAAATCATAAATCTAATATGGGACTGAAACATGCTTCCTGAGTCTGTGTTCCCCGACGAGCACAGTATGGGGATCTTCAAGAGAAGAGTGAACAGGTACCTTCTAGGGAAGCGCGTTCCATCTTAGATCATATCTTAACTTACCATCAAGCAAAATCGCGGTCAATCGCTTCCCTATCGATAATAAAAAAATATTTTTAAAAATATAACCTATAGTATAACATATTGTAAACTTAGTCACAAATACTTTTATAAACTTGTATACCAGTGTCTTTTTTCGTTTACTGTGTCCTTCTTTTGTGTAATAGAAACAATCGATAAAGCACTTAAAACTTTTGATAATTGATTCCTATTTTGTTAAAATTTATTTCTATTAATTTAAACTCGTTTGACACCACATATATATTTTGTAGTATTCCAACTACCTGTATGCAGATACTTTGAAAAAAAAACTCCTGAAAAATGCATTTTTAGGAGTTTCTTCTTAAGTTAAGTTTTCAGGAGTTTTGAATATATTATGTAAGATATGCAGTCTTGTACAAAAATTTTTTAAAGTATTTTTTTTTTATTTGTATGTGTACAAGAATTAATTAATATGTGAATTAAAATAAACGCCAAACGTTCCCAAAACTTAATGTTTATATGATATGTCATCATGTACTTCCTGCACAAAGCTCATACACTAATATTATATGACAAAGTTTTTGTGTACACAAGATTAGTATTGGTATTTATGTGCCATTTATTGGAAAATATTCGGAAAAAAGTAGTTACCGTGAATTGTTATTTTCATCTATACATATAATAAAATCGTAGGAAAGTCAAAACTGTACATTGAATATTTTTTTAAAAGAATACTTGGGGCATGATCTACAATCGATACTAAAGCCAAAAATATAGTTTTTAGAATTTTTGTCTGTTTGTCTGTATTTTTGTCTGTTTACGTCCGGGGTAAACTCAAAAAGTACTGCATGGATTTACTTCAAATATTGCATGAATATTACTAACAGGACGGGTCAACATATAGGTTACATATTATCACGCTATCACCTACAGGGGAGGCGCAGTGCGGAGTAAACGAAGTCCGTGCGGACGAAGTCGCAGGCAACAGCTAGTATAAAATAAAATAAAATAAAACATTTTAAAGAAATTAAAATTATCGATTTCTCGACTAGTGTTAAACTTTAATCTATTATTATTATATATATTGTTGGTTTGGCGGCGAAATGGCAGGTAAAAGTTTCATTTTATTGTCTTAGTGTAAATAACGACTTGTAATAATAGAGATCAACAGCTTTATTTGTTTATTCAGGGCATTATGTTCACACACTGCCCCAAATACCGAACTCCTGGAGTTTGTCACCAAAAAAACTTCAATAACATTTTTAGGCTGATCCGGATATCGATCTTTTGATTTGAGCTAAATAGGGTAACCACTACACCTATTATTGCCTTATATTTTTGGAACGAAGTTCCTTACGGCAGGCTTGGAGGGGATAGGGATTTTGCTGCGCGACCGAACTGAAAAAAATGTGATAGTAAAACCGTAAGAAAAATGCGTGGAATAAAAGCGTTAAATGAGACGTGCGCAGGCGCGACAGTCGCGTACACAAGCGAGTAGTGCCGTTTAGCCGAAGGAAGTTCGTTCCTACCTGGTGTCCCGCGACACCACATCATTTTTCCTTATACCACCTATTATAGAAGGTTACCTTAATAGTAACCTTCTAATTTAGGATACCCTTAAAATCTCTATCAGCTATATCTTAAAAAAGTCTTATCTATCTATATCTTAAGTTCTAACCAAATCGATTATTTGTTGTTATAGTCTTTTTTAAGATATCCACAGGAACTTCAGTAGCTTTATATCAAACTCCAACCTAATTAATCATTTATTTTGTTACCATAACAATTTTTATAAATATTCCTAAAAACTGCTACCGCTTTGTCTTACGCTCTAACCAAAACCAGAACAAAATCATTTGTTCATCATCGGACATCTAGTTAAAATTCTAAATTCTACCGGATAAGGGTCCACCTCTATGTCTGGAAATCCACAACCCTGCAATTTTCTTGGCACTTTTAGCCTCACACTACACCCTTGTTAAATCAACTAACGCCGTGTTTGTCCCGGCCTCCTTTGAAGAATAGGCCAACTGCGGTTCTGTCAGGCAGGTCGTAAAAGGCGACCGATTGGCTATCGAGTCACTACCATCGTGGCTACTAGGTGGTAGAGTTCTGCATTGTCTCGCCCGGGTCTGGTACCACCGCCTTACCTAATCCTGCCGTAATAGCGCCAGTGCTTGTCGCTGTCGTGTTCCGGTTTGGAGGGTAAGGTAGCCGGTAAACTTATGCATGTGGCATTAGACCTCGCCACAAGATAGCAACGCACCATTAACATCTTTGGTGTCTATAGGCGATGGTTGACTCTTTCCATCAGGAGACCCATCTGCTTGTTTGCTATCTTATGATATAAAAAAAAAATAACGACGGACGTCTTTCCAAAGGGATATGACTTAGGAACCTTTAAAAAGAACTTATTCATTTTTAAAAGGCCGGCAACGCAATTGCAAGACCTCTTGTACTGCAGATGTCCAAGAGCGATGATGATCACTTACATTCAAGCTACGTCTTGAACTGTAGCCAAATTTATAATTTAAGACCATAAAATTATATCAAACATACACAACATTCTGACAACCCTATTCCTAAGGGATTGACTGCACCATCTGTAATGGTGAACTTGTCTCGAGGCAAGTTACGTGAGTATGCAAATTATTATTAATGTTTTTAGAATTATTCCCTTGTTTGAAAATATTCAAATTGCATTACAATTGTAAAAACTACTACTTTACTAGGTGTTATAATTGTGTTCTACAACGTCTCGCCTGGATTTGATGCTACCACCTCACAAGCAACACTATCTGTTGATTTGTCGTATTCTAGTTTGAAGGTAGATGAAATACCTACTTATTAGGCATGGAAATTATTGTTAAATTAGATTAACTGTTACGTTGTAAAAGTTAATTAATATTTAACAGTTATTTATTTATGTTATATCAGTAGCCTTTAATATAGGTGGCCTGTGGCCTTAGATAAGAAAGTGATAATACAAAAAATAATTTTACATGTATTTTGCACAATGCATAAGTATTATTACGATCAAATGTAATATTCTGTTTTTTAACTTATCTTGAAATGTTCATAGACTGTAGAAGAGTACAGTGTTGATGGAGATATGTCTATCTGATCAAACGATCTGTTTTTCGCAATGCTAATTGTATTATTAACATTTTTTAGCAAAAAATGCACTTATCATGGTCTGACCAATGGCCGCAGAATAATAAGTATTAAAAGCAACAAAAACGTTAAGCTATCGAGTTAGTTAGCGACAAAAAAAGGCCCTCTGGAATAGTTTTATAACTTTTAACAGTTATTATTATTATAAATCAAGGTAGCGAGCAAAAAAAAGCTTTCTCAAAATATTTTTAATAACATTATTATCCTATATCAAATTATTGGTAGTTTTAATGATGCATAAAATTTTAACAGTGTTTGCTAATATAAACAACAGTCATTAATTGTTAAAAAAATTGGTACGAAATTTAATATGTCAACTGTTAAATGCCTACTACTTATACACATAACACTACGCCCCAGCCACGCTATTGACAACGCACAATTTTGGTGTATATAGGTGAATGTATATTTATCTAAGGAAGCCATATTTTACTTGCAATCTTATGATATAAAAAATATCCTTGAGCCAATTCACCAATTTGATAATACTAGCAATCGCCCCGTACTCAAATTCGACCAAAGACTAAACAAAACCCACTTCTAAGTATGACAACAAACTTTAGCTAATAATAATAATAATTCATTTAATAATAATAATTCATTAGTAAAAAGTAAAAGATAAGTATATAATCGCCTCTGTGGTGTAGTGCTCCGGTGTCGGAGTTGACCACAGCGGTCCCGGGTTCGATTCCTGGGTCGGGCAATTCAGAAATGTGTTTTTTCAGTTTTCTGATAAAAACAACATTGCCCGGGATTGGAAAGTGCCCGGTCGGCGATAGGCTTGCCACCTATCACATTGTGGGACCAAGTATCTTCGGCTAATCGTGGGTGCACTTGTTGTTCCTCTGCCTACCCTTTCGGGGATACGGGCGTGAAGATACTTTTTAATAATTCATTTATTGCATCAAATATGGTACATGAATAATCTAATATTAATATTGAAGGCTCGCATATTTGGCCCACAAGTAGCTAAGAAATAAATTAAAAAGAAAACTTATTTACTATTTTACTAGTTAACTATAAACGTAATAGTACCTACTTATACATTTTTATGTATTATAATGTATCAATTAATTAAATAAAATCAAATTTTAATGTACCACCTATAATTACTTAAAATATTAGGTTTCTGTACTCCGCAGTATAAACTTTAACTATGACAAACTTCATGCTTCTCCATTCGCGTAATTGTCCCAAAAAAGGGGTACAAAGTTTTTGCTTTACGTCTTATTATATAAATAATGTCAGTTTTACTCTACATATTATATATAACAAATAATAAATACAAAATACATTTTTGCTATTTAATATCTAATAACAAAAACAAAATACTGTTAATGAAACGGCTTAACTGTCTTTGACATCTGTTTACTGAATCTTTAACAAGACGTTATTATATTGCGAGATTAATCGTGCCCCAAATGTTGACATTTCGCAAAAAGATACGAAAAGACGAAAATGGCCGCCCGAAGGAATAATTCGTCACATTAATCATATGGAACGGTAAAGGACTTCGCGTCAGCTCATGAGGGTATAAACGAATTTTCGATTTATTTCTACGGATATTTCTGGAATCGTGTATCGAAATTTAAATCAGTATGCTTTTGGTCTGTGACTTTACTTATATAGAAAGACTTTAAGTACAGCATAATATAAATAATGTCGTGTGTAGCGGTTCAAGCAATCTACAAACGCTACAAGAAAAAAATAGAAAATAATGAAATTAAAAAATAAAATCCTGAATCGCGATATGACAATTATTATTTATCTTGAACATACTATATACAAGTTTCAACGCTTCGCATGGATATTTTTATATCATAAGATTGCAAGTAAAATATGGCTTCCTTAGATAAATATACATTCACCTCTATACACCAAAATTGTGCGTTGTCAATAGCGTGGCTGGGGCGTAGTGTTATGTGTATAAGTAGTAGGCATAGACCATTTAACAGTTGACATATTAAATTTCGTACCAATTTTTTTAACAATTAATGACTGTTGTTTATATTAGCAAACACTGTTAAAATTTTATGCATCATTAAAACTACCAATAATTTGATATAGGATAATAATGTTATTAAAAATATTTTGAGAAAGCTTTTTTTTGCTCGCTACCTGGATTTATAATAATAATAACTGTTAAAAGTTATAAAACTATTCCAGAGGGCCTTTTTTTGTCTACGCAAGCGTATGAAAGGATGGGGCGTACGCACGACTTGTAAAGTGTCACCTTGTGTCTAAGTGACATTTTACTGCGTTTATTGATAAGATGATATAACCGACCTACAACGAACTTAGCCTTAACTTTCATTCTTTGTATGTGCGGTTTGAATGACATTTTGCTTTCCATTTGTTTAACCAGGGTGTTAGAAAAAGTCGCGAAATACGACCCAAAAGTCGCATTCTCCTACACCACGATAACGTTTCTTCACACACGGCCAACAAAACACAGTCATTTTTAGCTTCCGAAAAAGTATATCTCGTCACTCATCCTGCGAATAGCCCACACCTAACACCCTGTGATTTCTGTATTTTCCCAAAATCAAAGATTTGATGAGAGGTTTTACTTTTACCAACTCCGAAGAGGCAGTGATAGCGTTCAATCAGCACGTAGAAAACATGCCTTTAGATCTGTGGTCCTCCTGTTTTAAAAAATGATTCGATCGCATGAAAAATGTTTAAAATGTAAAAGAGATTATTTTGAAAAGCAATAAACATAATATTTTGGTTATAACAAGTTGTTTTTTTAAGTTACGCAAAACTTATAGTGTGACCTACGTATTTGTTTTGTTTATTTAAGGTTTTAAGTACGTAAGTAGGTAAGGGTTCCGTAGATTTATCATGCCTCAGTATTGCAACTTGAAATGCGACAAAAATTACATTATAACATTAATTAATTATTAACAAAATTCATTTTCCCCGTGTGTTAAAGGCGACCGATTGGCTATAGGTGTCACTACCACCATGATACTAGGTAGTAGAGTTCCGCATCATCTCACCCGGGTGTATGGTACCTACCACTGCCTTACCTATTTCTGCCGCAACAGCGTTAATGCTTGTCATTATAGTGTTCCGTTTTGGAGGTTAAAGTTGGGTAAGAGTTACGCGATAGAAAGTCATGCAAGTTCTAGGTAAGTACAACGGTAGGTAATCAAGCGCTGCGCGATCTGAATTCGACTTAACTGTATCGTGGAAAGAGTCCCTATTTCTTTAAACGACTTGCCTGAGTGTCTCTTCTGTACTTATACTATTATGTATAAGTGACAAAGTGTAGCCTCCTCTGTTGTCATTCCGTTCAAGTCTTCTTAAACAATTTCTGGAGCATACGATCATGTCCCAAGCATGTTCGACGAGGTGTAAGGTTGACAATCGTGCAAACACACGGATTTTTTCCATTGCCATGTACTTTCTAATCGCAAAGCTATTTCCAAACGCGCATTGTCATGTATTTACGTGAAATCGAAGCCAAGGATATATGCAAACGGATAAATATAAGACTTAAAAACAAACTGAATGTAATTTTGAGCGTTAAGGTTTCCAATTACCAAAAAAGAGCTCAAATACAGATGTCATAAATGATTACCATACCCTACTATAATTGTTCATCCGCTGTATGAATGAACATCCTGGAAGCACTACAGTAATTCAATATTGATAGGACAATGGGCAATGTTAACTTTCTTGTATCATAGACCTAAACCCGAATCGAGACTTACAAAATAAAAATTTAACCTATTGCACCTGGGTTCATATTGTGTTCTCTACACTGTATATTTCGACAGCATTATTCCCGGTATATTATATAGGGCACCTGATTATGCATCGTGCTCGTATACTATACTCATGCAGTCAATTTAACTTTCGGGACTAACAACAAAACCACTTGAGTTTTGTAGTCTTAAACCTGTATCTCGGGTGATTAATATCGGCTGACATTTGTCTTGTCGTCTTGTCAAGTGTGTGCTCTTTCCATGACCTAGATCCTATACAAAGGGGTTTTCTTGTGGTACTTTAACGCTGCCACAGACGGCAAATAACACTTCTGATCACGTTGAGGTAGCGGGATACCTCGGATTGCTTTCTTTCCGCTTGCTACGTTCTCACAGTTCTTTGCATTGTAAAAAATGTCTCACAATAAAATGTTGTTAAGACTCTCCTTAAGACTTTGTTAAAATTATAAATTCAGACAACACCGAGTTTTTATCTTTAAGAAAACAGATTTAAAAAATGAAGAAACGGATGTACTTTCTGTTTTTAAAAACAAAACATACTTAATCGTATTTTTTCTTACCAGCAAGTACGTAATTTGGGTACAAAAATGTTACACGCCCACATACCTTTGGTAGGAAAATATAGATTTTATTATTTTACAAATTCCACAAATTGACCAGTACAATTTGTAGAATTTGTAAAATAATGAAAGTTGCTTAGACTCGTTTGATGTGTTTAATAGTAGGATTTAACAATAGTTTTATTTTATTAGTTGCACTATAAAATTATAAGTTCAATGAGTATTTTATATCCCTTCTAGAACTTAAAGAATATTTAGCTAAATCTCTTTCTATTTCATGACGACAGTGACTGATAGTCGCAATAAATACAGCGTTCGCTAAGTATTAGAAATGTCGTTAAGGAGGAGCATTATCAAGCGAAACAGGTCGGGAATGCACATTCACATCCATTCGGGATACCAAACTAGACATTTATTGAGTAGCGTGTTTACTGAGACATATTTTTTACATAATTCTTGGTTAAATAACACAATTCTATTGATACCTCTATATTAACCTATGAGAGATCTTCCACTACCAATACATAACTTTAAAAAATGTGTAAACAAAACAGTGTATAAAAGTATAGTACAAAGTAAAGCAAAGGATGAAATCGCAAAATAATTTTGTAGAAAGTAAAACCGAAGATTAATTGCTCCAATTTATACTCTCCATCATCGGCACTTGGTAAAACTCCGTCATAATTATTATTTTATTTTAAACACAGGCGCTGTTTCACATCATGTGATCGTGAAACACTACAAGTGTTTAAAAAACAATAATAATTAATTCCTCCATATACCTTTGCTTTTATATTTATTTAAATCTGTAATAATTCTTGTGCTATCGTAATACATTAATTTTTAAAAATTAGAACAAAAAAAGCTCGCCATGTTTCTTCCACCGGATCTCCTCCATGTTTTGCCGCGTTTCGAACCGGTAGTGATTCTAAAAATATCCACACGTCAAAAGTGCCTGTAACGGTTTATTTGAAGAAAACATTTTTCGTTTTTATTGAGTTTGAGTTGCCGACTGACCCGACAAACGTTGTATTGCTATACAAAGGGGGTAATTGAGATAAAGACTATCCTATCTTTTAAGTTGGACTAAACAGTAAATACCTACAAAAATTTCATAGAAATCGGTTTAGTAGTTTTCAAGTCCATCGCGGATAAATAGCGGGACACGTAATTAAAATATATTCGCTGACCCGCGCAGCTTTGCTCGTAAGTAGATTAACATATCGTCGATTTAACTTTACATACAAACTTTCAGCCTCTTAGGGCTTGATTTAAAAAAAAAGTTAGCCTTTAATTGACTTCGGATCTTTGCATATCTCCATGCCAAGTTACATCAAAATGCCATTCAGTAGCTATTGCAATTAGTTGAAGCCAGATGCCATAAAAAATTCTTCACTCATACTCCCCGTGATGGTTCCGGGCTCCTTTGTAGAATAGACCAACTGCGGTTCTGCCAGGTCGTAAAAGGCGATCGATTAGCTATGCGAGTCACTACCATTGTGGCTACTAGGTGGTAGAGTTCTACATTGTCTCGCCCGGGTCAGGTACCACCGCCTTACCTATTCCTGCCGCAATGGCGTCAGTGCTTGTCGCTGTCGTGTTCCAGTTTGGAGGGTAAGGTGGCCGGTAAACTTGTGCATGTGGCATTAGACCTCGCCACAAGATAGCAACGCACCATTAACATATTTGGCGTCTATAGACGATGATTGATTCTTTCTATCAGGAGATACATCTGCTTGTTTGCTATCTTATGATACAAAAAAAATACAAAATATTGCTCTTATAATGTGTCGCTCATTTAGCAATATACTTTACGCCAGAGGTGAGAAAATAAAAATTTTTCTATTTGCATTTTTTTATAAATATTGGAACTAATTATGGAACACAACATCCTAGTCGTCACAAGCTTGTCTTAGAAAATCTAGAAAAGTATTTAGTTGTTTATCTATATAGTAATACGTGAAGAAAAAATCTTTGTATCCCCTTTTTAAGACAATTGCGCAAACGGCGCTGGACAGACAGCTGGAGTATGGAGTTTGGCACAGTTGAAGTTTACATTCCGCAGGACTGCAGAAAGCTAATATTCTTAAATACAATGCATTAGAAATATATTAAAATTAATAAAAATAAGTATTACACACTACATTTATGTCACATACATGATCATTTACACACACATGTACAAATATACTGTTTTTTTACTACAAGTCAAACTTATATGAAATTTTATTACAATATTTGCTAGCATATAACACTTGTACTGTTTCACAATAAGATAATTATATTTAATTTCCCTAAAATAAAATATTTAATAAATTATATGAAATTTTATTGTTAATTCTATGGTCCAATTTCGGCCACAGGCGAGCGTTAGTTATATATTATTACGTGATGCGCAAACTACCGATCGCGCAAAATGCAACCATAGATTAAACAATATAAACTCTTAATTTTGACAACAAATTATAGACGAAAAGAAGGAGTATACATATGTGTATACTATCTGCAGTCCTCGGTAATGTAAACTTTAACTGTACCAAATTTCATGCTCCACCGTTCTCTTAATTATGTTAAAAAGGCGTAAAATGTTTTTGCTTCACGCATTTATCCAAGTTGATCCAATTTTAAATAGATGAAATCAGAACAGTAAAGTTTATATGCTTCGAAGTAACACTTTGTTACCCGGAAAAAGCCTTACAAAAGCTTTGTAAAACTATAAAAGAAAAAGTTGATAATGTTACTTGGTAGCTGGCTAGATCTTTTAATAGATTATACTTATCCGAGGGCGTGCGAACTTAGACCCGACGTCTTTGCTTTGTTAAGATAATCTTAGTGTTCTCCCACGAGACGTCAACAAAGAAAATTGGATGGGCAGTCAGCCAATAGCTTTTAATCCTTGGGTCTTTTTGACCCTTCTTATCTAGTAGTATGTAATAATCGCGTTTTAGGGATTTCCTCGCGAATGAGCTATGTAATCCTAATGTTCCTTGAAAATAGACCTAAAGAATACTATTGAGGATAATAATATATTTTGCGTTTTGTACAGCTGTTTCGAACTGTATTTTTTTAGGTATATTATATGTGGTAGCCAAGTATCATAACGCCATTTCTATTACTGGGAGGCAGGGAATTTCCCATTTACTCTATAACATTTTTTATATGTTTTTTGTTGCAACGAAGTTCCTTACAGCAGGCTTGGAGAGGATAGGGATTTTGCTGCGCGGACGAACTGAAAAAAATATGATAGTAAAACCGTAAGAAAAAATCCGTGGAAAAAAGTGCGTGGAATAAAACCATTAAGTGAGACGTGCGCAGGCGTGACAGTCGCATACACAAGCGAGTAGTGCCGTTTAGCCGAAGGAACTTCGTTCCTACCTGGTGTCCCACGACACCACATCATTTTTTTATTTTTAATGTCGGAAAGACTTTGACACACATATTAACAACATTTACGCTGATCTTGAAAGGAATTGTGTCAGAAATGAGAAGAAAGACTTTTTTTGCTATCCAATTCAATATCCAATCCACCTATCTAAATTTCCCGTGATAAAAAGCTGCACTGTTGCAGATGAGACTGGGACTATCATCATTGAAAAAGATCTGGTACTCGAGCGTTGGAGCAGTTACTCTATGTTTTTATATGATACGGATAGACCAAATATTACACCAAGGCAGACGGAAACTATGCGACAGGAACCGGAAATATTAAGATCAGAAGTAGAATACGCAATAAAAAGTCTTAAGAAAATCTCTTGGTAAAGACGGAATTCCATCAGAATTATTAAAAACCTCAATTAAAACACATTATGTACACGTCATCTATGGAAGGTCTGTAATCCCACCTAGAAAACCGGACGATGGCCCAACGAATGGACTGAGTCAGTGTTTATACCGCTAAACAAAAAATGCTTTACCAGAGACTGATAGTAATTATAAAACTCTTGCACTGATTACACATGTTAAAAATAACGACGACTTAAATACTATCTTAAAAGATAAATTCCAGAAGAACAAGCCGGATTTGTTGAAGGCAAGGGAACAAAGGAACAAATTCTTAATATTCGTCAAATCATTGAAAAGAACCGTTAATTTAACAACCCTGTGGTGCTTTACTTCGTTGACTACTCGAAGGCATTCGACTATGTAAGATGGAATCTACTGTGGGACGTACTCAGAGAGATGGGAACACCTGAACATCTAATTTCTCTCATCCAGAATATTTATGTCAACAACCACTCTTTCGTTAAACTAAAAAATAACTATTCGAATTTGTTTCATGCCAAAAAATTAGTAAGATAAGGATGCGTACTGTCTCCTCTGCTTTTCAACGTGTATAGAGAATACGCTATTAGCAATATTTACCAGACTGTGATAAGAGATTTGCAATGGGAGGCAAACGCATCTCTAATCTTCGAAATGCCGACAATACTATTCTCCCCGCTACATTCATTGAAGATATGAGATATATCCTCCATAAACTTAAAATTAAATTAGGTAGTAAGCTTTTTAATTGGCAATAAATAACCATAAAACCAAATTAATTGTTATGGACCGTGCTGGCAAACTTACGACAGTACCATAAATAAAGGATATTGAGAGAGTAGATAATTACATCTATTTAGGGTCCACAATAAACAGCGAAGGTAGATGTGTACCAGAAATTAAGCGCTATGGCTAGAAATACAATGTAACGCCTCCAAAACATATGGAAAAATCGAAGCATTAGTTTCAAAACTAATGCTCGATTAGTTAGAGCGCTTATCTTTCAAATATTCTCTTATGGAGCAGAAATTTGGACGATTCAAGCTAGGAAGATACAGAGAATAGATGCATTCGAAATGTCGAATTCGTACTGGAGGCGAATGATTAGAATACCATGGACAGCCAAACGCACAAACGTATCTATCCTTCCGCAATTAAATGTTAAGACCCGCTTGTCTGCTTTCTAGCTGCAACCTATTCTGACATATTTTGGCCACGTAATGAGATGTCTGGAAAAGCTAGTAATTGTTGGTAACATAGAAGGCAAAATATCTAGATCACCATTACTATGATCTGATCAAATAACCGAATCCACTTCCTGCAGCATGAATCGAAACCAATCAAAACAGATTGTCCGAACAAGTCGATCCAGTGATCACGATCCTCAGCAATGAGGGACTGAATGAAGAGAGATAATTATTTATATTTAATAACTATGTAAAACATTCCTGATGATGTTATAACAAGCGAAACCATTTGGGTGTACTTATAAAATTAAATGAAATACAAGTGAACTGGAAGTACAAGTGTGTTTATTTGTAAATAATACCTATTACAGCTGTTAATGTTGAATCAGTTTCGTTCTTCTTCATTAGTTTTTCTTTGCTAGTGTTTTAAGTACAGTGGACACTCTATCCATATTCATTATCCAAAACAATATAAATGCAAAGGTTTATCCGTCTGTCAGTTTGTGCGTCTGTTATGCTTTCACAGATCAATCGATTTTGATGAAATGTGCTAAGGAGATAGTAAAAGACCAGGGTCAAACCAAGACTATTTTTTTATCATAAAATCTTTGATTTTACCGAGTTGATAGCAACTATCGTCTATTTTACGTTACAGTTGTACCTGCCCATCCAAGGCACGAAATTACTACCTACCAAGAACCGAGTTACTACTAAGATTTTGGATTTTCGAGAAAGACTTCGAAAGATTTTACACAGATGAACACGATACAACGTCGAGTCGTGCTACGATGCGACATAATGTGTTAAAAAATGTGTAAAAGCTCTAAGCGCTTCGATTAGATTGACGTTTTGTATATGAATCGGGTCCGGATTGATTCTGTAACTACCATTTTCATAGAAGAGGTAGACCCACCACAGACCACATGAAGGGTAAACAGACAGGAGGCTAATGTTATGGTTGGTGATCATCGAGGCACTTGGGCAACTTATAATAAGCACCAGAGGTCTACCAGCTGCATTGCTGGTTTTTTTGTAATAAGTAAGCTCTTTTTTATGGTTTCTATGTCATTACCATAAGAAAAAATGCCTGCTAAAAATTTGTTCCAAAGAAGAGCAGTGCGAGACAAAAAGAGTCTCGAAAATGTTGTGGATTTCCAGACATCAACATGACGATGAAGATGAAATGCGAGGTGCTACTAACTTATCTATTTCTGATACAGTGAAGTCATCTCGTTATCTTTTTTGGTTTGAAGGGTAAAGTAGTTAAGTTATGCCATTTGTATTACATCATTTTCATTCGACTACTAACACACTATAAATATTTTTATTGTATATAGACAATGGATATCTCTTTATATTGGAAGAGCCATTTGCTTATTACCACATATAATAAAAATGCCGTTAGACATTCGAAGGTAGCTTTTTATCATGGTCGTGGTGTATAATCTTACCACATGTGGTATGACATTTTTTTTATTTAAATAGACTCGAATATTATTGCATTATTGACAGATCAAAAATTTCGTAGCTAGTAAATACCGTATCCCACCAAAAATATTTTCACGTAAAATATTGCTATGACTCAATTATTAGACTCGCACAGTCAAAAGGTATCAAATCTCATATAGAACCAAGCATCTAACTCTACACGCCCTCACTCTACAAGCCCTAACTTTTACACCTTAACAAATTCTATATCTTAGTCAAACTATGTGCTTTTGCCATTTCATTATCATATCAATACATGGGCGTCACGTGAAATATTTACTTGCAGTTCATTACTTTTCTAAAATATAATAATTCTTGTAATAACGAAACGGCCAAGCTATATGTTTTGACTGTGTAGAGTTTGTGAAGTAAGGACTTGTAGAGTGCGAGCGTTTAAAGTTAAAAGCTTGATTCTACATCAGATGATGATAGATGATAACTTTTTGACCGTGCGAGGCATCTTAGTAGACATAATGGTAGCGACACGTGTATCAATTTTTTCATTGTTTGCAAACTGCCTGGCAGAATTGCAGACAGTCTGTTATTCAAATACCAACATGGGAAATTTTGTTTGTATTCAACTATGAAAGATTTTAGAACAAAGTCAATATTTCAAAGCCAGTATATTATATTTGACTGACACATCTTAATACTATTACGTCAGATAACATGAGCTATATTAGAGGTCTGTAACTGTCACAAGGAGAACGTGATATATTATCTAATTACTGTGAGAAATTAATGCTTTAATGTGTCTTGTAGTCTTGATATTATGAAATTGAGTAGAAATCGTGTAAATCTTGTAGTTAAATGATAACACGATATGATTGATTGATATGATTTCGTTTATTATTTCTAACAATAAAAGGAAAAAGATGAGCAAATCATTAAAGCGATCCCGTGATAAGAGTCCCGTGGTTTTACCCCCATAGTTCCCGTTTCCGTGAGATTTTCGAGATAGAAACTATTCCTTGTCATTTCTCAAGTCTCAAATTATCATTGCACCAAATTTCATCCAAATCAGTTCAGTGGTTTAGGCGTGAAGAAGAGACAGACAGACAGATAGAGTTACTTTCACATTTATAATATTAATATGGATAGGTAGTCAATCTCTTTATATAATTTTCTCTCTTTCTTACTTTACATTAATTTACTCTCTCACTCAGCACTCAATAAATATTAATTTACTTTCTCTCTTCTCACCCTCGCACACACACTTTACACAATATATTAATTTACTCTCTCTTCCTCTCATTCTAAAGTCTGAACTCTAAATTAATTTAGGCTTTTACTTGGATTGTTATCCTTAAACAAGTTAACGTTAACGAGTAAAATGTCCTTCACTTTATTTCTTCTAGAACTGTTTACTTTTATCCATACAAAAATTATAAATGCAGAAGTAACTTTGTCTGTCTGTCTCTTTTTCACACCTAAACCACTAAACCGATTTTAAATTTGGTACAAAGATAGTTTAAACCCCGGAAAAGGAGATAGGATAGATTTTATCCCGGAAATCCTACAGGAACGGGAAAGCGGGTAAAACCTCGGGAATATCTTTTAAACCACGGTAATAAGAATAACCTAGGCTATTTTTATTTTAGAAATGTTTCCACGCGCACGAATTCGCGGGGCACAGCTAATTAAATTATAAATCACTAGCGACCTGCCCGCGGTTTCACCCGCGTAGCTTTTGTTCCCGTGAGAATATCGGAAATGTTTATATATTAAAAGCTTACCCAAGAATCAATCTATCTATTAAAAAACCGCATCAAAATCTGTTGTGTATTTTAAAATTTTAAGCATACATACGGACAGACAGAGAAAGCGACTTTGTTTTATACTATGTAGTGATTTAGAATTGTATGATATAAAGCATTAGAGGTAAATTATACAAGTTACTACGACGTTTTAAATCAGCGCAATAAAAGTCGGAATGAGGTCCATCATAAGTAACATTTTTCATCATAATGGCAATCGTTTACTAAATGGGGTTATGTTGACAGACTCTGAATATTAAAGAAACTCTATCTGTTTTTATACTCTGGAGAGAATTCAGTTACAGTTCATTCGAAAACTTTATGTAAAATAGGTATCTAGCTATAGTTTTAAGATGTTTATATGAAAAATGTTTACGAAATGTCTAGACTCATTCTTATTCATGAAATGAATATCTTAAGATAATGAAAATACTTAGTTAAAAATATCCAAATAAATGGTTAGCCAGCGATGAATGAAACGATAACAAAACAGAAAAATATTGTGTTATGGTTAGTTTATTCGACTTTTAAGTCAGAAAGTTTCTGTTCTAAATGAAATAAAAATGATGTGGTGTCGCGGGACACCAGGTAGGAACGAACTTCCTTCGGCTAAACGGCACTACTCGCTTGTGTACGCGACTGTCGCGCCTGCGCACGTCTCATTTAACGCTTTTATTCCACACATTTTTCTTACGGTTTTACTATCACATTTTTTTCAGTTCGGTCGCGCAGCAAAATCCCTATCCCCTCCAAGCCTGCCGTAAGGAACTTCGTTCCAATAATATCTTATTTTATTTCTATCTTCTGTACTACCAAATGAGTACTGTCTCTGTGCATTCAATTTTTTGTCGAACTTCGTGATCTCTGAAACTTCCGTTAAATTGAAAAATTTTGAGCTCAAAGAAGAAAAAAAAATTAAATTATATCAGCCAAATCGGTTCAGATTCTTAGAAAATCTAAGTTTGGCGAAACTCATTGAATGCTGTCAATCGCTTTTTTATCGATAAACTTATGAGAGGTTTACATACAAACACACAAACTCATCTGTATATAACAGATATATACACGTCGTGAAAATAGTCGGAAAAATCCCTCCTCAATTCCTTAGACCTCAAAACATAAAAGCAACGTGCCGGAATCCATCTCGTATTGTTACATTTTCTAATGACCTAAACAAATTTATATATTAATATGTATAGCGAAACCTTGTACTCCTTTTTCCAAAACTGCGTAAAAACAAGAGTATGAAATTCGGCACAGTTAAATTTTTTTATAAAAAAGCAGTGAGTGAAAATTATTGTAATCATTTCCGATATTAATTTTTTTTTTAAATGCATGTAAAAAATTATTGTGATATTCGTAAAACTTAAGGCAAGGATAAAATGAAAACGCCCATGGGAATGAAATATAAGGCGTCTGAATACTAAAGTAATCTGATATGACACGTAAGCGATAGTAGCTCAAAAGAAAGATGATATCTTCCACGTGAAAATACGATGGTTTAAATCCCATGGGACCTGGTAACTGAACCATCACTTAGGACACTTTTAGTTCTAATGTTAAGGGTACATAATCGACCAAGCTAACATAGATGCAATTTCGAAAATTGTAACATATGTTTGCATGTTAAATTAAGTATTATTCATATGGTATGTTTACGAGTTTACGGAAATACAAAACCCGGTCTGGGTTGAAAAATAAAATTTTAGACAATTATTCCGCGTGATTTCTAACAGAAGTGCGCGATTTGAATATAATAAAATGACATTTTAAAATGATGATTAATGAAATTAAAAAAACGGATAAGATGAATAATGAAATTTAAAATAATGGACAAGTACGAGTCGGACTCACTCACTGAGGGTTCCGTATAAATTGTAGGTACATGTCAGAAATAGTTCAGGGATCGAGTCGCGCAGGTTTTCGAGCTCAGTTACTTTAAATAAAATCTATATTTTTTATTATTTTTGTATTATAGCACTCACTCCGTGCTTGGGAAAACTGGATAAACTTTAAAAACAACGAAAAAAAAATGCCGACACGCAGGGATCGAACCTGCGACCGTCTCTCCCGGCTTTAGGGAGACGGTTGCAGGTTCAATCCCTGCGTGTCGATATTTTTCTTTGTTGTTTTTAAAGTTTTTCCATCTATATTTTTATTACTCATTACAAATGTAAAGTTTTAGGCTATTCCCTGAAATTGAAGTGTCGATATTACTTGCAAATTTCATAGTTATAGGTCAACGGAAAGTCCCATATTTTTGACTTCTTTGAGAATGTCGAAATATACGTTTTTTGTTGCATAAACGGCCGTATCTTTTTTCTATTTTTTGATGTATTTACAGATTCAAGGAACTGTAGATTTGAGTATATGGTTTTAATGTCATTAAATTTAGTTTTTGACAGGTAATTGGATAGACAGACAGACGGACAACAAAGTAATACTATAAGGGTTCAATTTTTTTATTTTGTAGTAAGAAAGAACTTAAGAAGTAAGAATCTCTAAATACACTAAATCAAATTTTATAAAAGAATTTCAGTAAAAGTCCACAATACAAATATTAAAAATCGTCGTAAGGCCACATAACTGTAATACAAGCTCAAGTTGCTCAATACACACTACGAGTGAGTATAAGTATTATTAAGCATCTAAGATTGGAAAAAGATAATTATACATAATAAATGTGAATTTCCTCTGTAACGATGAACTCATTTAACTAGTTATACATATGTATACGGAGCGATCAATACAATCGACGTAATCGATCATATAGTAAAAAAGAATTTCGCCACATCGACTCTATCGACACTAGCTCAGTAGTAGAGCGTCCCAGCTTTAGGGAGACGGTCGCAGGTTCAATCCCCGTGTGTCCATATTTTTTTTTTTGTTGTTTATAAAGTTTTTCCAGTTTTCCCCAATTACGGGGTGAGTGTTTTAACACAAAAATAACATCGAAGATATCAAGTGTAATTATACTTCAATTACCAGACCCTTCTTTTTATTAATATAGCTTCGTCTGCGCGTAAATTAACATGTCGTTGATATCGTTTTATATTATTTCACCCCGGACCTTTTACTATCTACATGCCAAATTCCATCAAAATCTGCTCAGAAGTTTAGCCGTGAAAGCATAACACAGAGACTTAATTAACCAACAGATTTAAAAGCCAGATTTAAAGTATGGCTTTTAAATCATCTTAAGAAGTAAATTTATGTTTATGCCATAAAAAGATTGTCATATGCCAGTAGACTAATGTCACATGCATGATCTTACCTTCCCAACCTGAATATGACAGTGACAAGCATTGACGCTATTGCATCTGGAATATGTAAGGTCTTCGATCAAAAGTTAATTTGATTTAATGATCTAGAAGTGTAAGGTGGTTGTAACATATGTACCCGGGTGAGACGTAGTGGAGCTCTACCACGTAGTAGTCACAAGTATAGCCAATCGTACGTTTTTTATGCTGCTAGACATAGGCCTCCCCTTGGGGATGGTTGCCATAATTGTTGCGCTTGGCAGGCGGGTTGGCGATCGCAGCGTTAACTGTAACATTTGTCGCCTCTTACGACCCCTATGGGAAGAGATGGAATGGTGTTATTATAACCCGGCACGACACGGGAATATGACTAGGCGGATTACTGAATGTTGAAATATACGATTTTTGCTTAGCAGAATAGTGTAGAAAGCATCAAACACTCTACCGTTTAGTGGGCATATATCATACACACATATGCCTATGCTCTTTAGTTTATGGCTTAATTATGTTGTCAAACTGAGAAGAGTAAAAGTTTTCACGCTCGTTTCCCCGAAGAGATAGACAGAGGTACTGACAATATGTGCAGCCGAATATATATATTATATATATAAGCTTATATATATATATATATATATATATATATATATATATATATATATATATATATATATATATATATATATATATATATATATATATATATATATATATATATATATATATATATATATATATATATATATATATATAAGCGGAAGATACTTTGTCCCACAATGTGATAGGTGGCCAACCAGGTAATTTTTCCATCTCGGGCAATGGTTTTATCAGAAAACTGAAATATTTTTTTTTATTTATCTGACCCGGGAATCGAATTGCCGATCAACGCAGACACTAGACCGCTAGACCACAGATGTAACTACTCAGAAGTAAGTTGGAAGAGATTTTAATAAAGTCTATGATTAAACTTACGGTCAAATCTCGACCAGCGAGCAATCGCTAGTTTATTTTAATGCTTTTTCAGTTTCGTTCAGCGGCTCTTTTTTCTTAAAGGATGTTCGGTGAATTGCAAATCTTTTCAGTCGACTTCAAGAGGGTGGCTTGGTCCTAGACTGTGTAAATATTTAATGAATATTTCATGGAGCCGACATTTGCTTTGTAAGAGATCGAATTGATCAACTCCACTGTAGTACTCTACTTACTATTCTGCAATGAGAACGCCAATAAATTTTTGTGGTTTTCGACAGTTTTAAAGGTTTAAAGGACAGTTTTAAAGGATAGGCTTTTTGCTATGTAAACTAAAAACGACATATCGCCTGATTACAATTATTTTAAAACAAATTTTATAACGACAAAAAATTTGTTTAATACATTTTTACTTGTAATAGTAGTCAAATTTTAAAAATTCTTCATTATTTTCGGTTCAGAAGATAAGATAATCGTAACGTTATCATGTAGTATTACGTCCCTACCGCACGGATGGCAACGCATAATTAACGTTGGTGTAAACAGGTCATTTTTTGAATGAAAATATCTATCAACTAGTTTTCTATCGCAACATTTAAAAAAGTGTGATTCAATCGTCAATGTATAGTTTATCGCCATGTGGTTTAGTGGTTCAGTGTCAGTGTTAAGTATGTGATTGCCCGGGTTCGATTACCAAGTCATGCAATTCGAAAATGTATTTTTTTCAGTTGCACTGGTTGTACCTCAGCCTTATTCTTCGGGAATACGGGTGTGAAGGTACTTTTTTAATATAGAGTTTCATAGGGTTTCGATTACCAGGTGGTAGAGTTCTATAACGTCTCGAACAGGTTTGGTACCACCACCTTGTCTGCAGCAATATCGTCGGTGCTTTTTACTGTCGTATCCGGGCTTGGGGATTAGATAACCGGTAAATATTTAACCAATAAGCGTTCCAACCCCGCCACATAGATACAAACGCACCGTTAACGTGGTGTCTAAAGGCGATAGTCATTCATGTCTATCAGTAAAACCATCTGCCTGTTTGTCATTCCTTATAATGAAATATATAATAAAGTTATTTAGGTGTGTCAATATGTACATGTTGTATTCACCACTATTACTAATTACCAAACTGAATTTAATTTACTATTGAATAAGAATTTGTGAAGCAGTTATATATACAAAAAAAATACATATTTGTTATTAGATTGATTTCAGGAGATATCTCTTATAATTCTCTCGATATTGCTGTCAAGCCTTCAGGACTGCATATAAGTAAAGAAAGAAAGAAAGAAATTATTTATTTGCCAGAATATGGGAATTACAAGTTATTAAAATTTGATTAAGTTACCAACATATTCTACCATGATATGGTGTGCAAATATTTTAAAATTATAATTATTTGTCATTAAAAGTAACAACTCTTTAGTTGTTTTCCATCAGACTACAAGCCGATATCATACGGTATTTAGATTACTCGGCCCATCCCACAAGGGATCAAGCTTGATGTCATTTATTTTATTTATATCTCAATATTTTTATGCTAGGATCTTTATAGGATTAAATAGAATTTAGGATCCGACCTCAGTCCTTCCTTCAAAATATTTATATGACATATTCTTGCTAATATAATAACATAATTACCATTTATAAAACTAGTTACCCAAATCATCAATTCATTGTCAAAGAACTAAAATCTTTACAATAAGTACAAGGTATTTATAGCAAAGTAGCCGCTACTTGCGACTATATTCGCGTGCCCCAAACTCATCCTTGTGCTCGGCGGATATCACTCTTGGACTCCTTAGACGAAAGCAAACAATCGTTCCTGATAGATAAACTGCATAAAAACTTTTTTTATTATTATTATCAAGGTCAATTTTTGTAACGTTTTGACGAGATAACCACCTTTTCTATCTTTAAAAAATCTCGAATCGGATAGATAAAAGAAAAGTTTAGAATGTCGGACTAAGAAAAGTTTCCACTTTACGTTTAGGACAAAGTTGTCCTTGAATAATAACAATATTTATCAAACTGTTGTGAAAAAATAAGGTTGTTATGAAATTGATATTAATTTAAAAATCTCATAATTCCGAAACTTTAGAATGGAGGACTCGTCAGAAAAACCAGCGAATAGTAGTAGGACAAGTTTCATCGTGTTTTTCATAATATAATCAAGCAATTAAAGTCGAAAAAGAATTATTGTTATTATTAATATTTTTCCGTCACAGAATCAAAATTTTCAAAGCCCCATGACTTTTTACCCATGACTTTTATTAGTTACCTACCCGATTTGAGATTTTTCGAAGACAGAAATGATGGTTGTCTCGTCAAAACGAAGACGTTCAGCTAATTAACAATCAAAAAACTAATTTGTTTGTGGGACCACGGTCTAAATAAAATAAACATATTATACTCTAGATATAATTAATACTCTCCATTAACGACATTTTATAAAACTTTCATAGTTTTCGTTATATTATAAGAGAGCAAACAAGCAGAAGGCTCTTCTGGTGAAAAGAAACAACCATCGCTTATAGACACCGACGATTTTAATTTAATGTGACACTTACATAAGTTTACCGGCTACCTTACCGTCGAAACCAGTACACTACAATCGCTTATAGCCCATTGTTTGCCGTTTATGAACTGCCTGGGAGAATGGCCAATGTTTATACTTTAAAGGGGGTCCGGACCAACACGAGAATTCTTTCACCAGTAGAAAACAACGTTAATTCTAAGTGACATATAACTACACTAACTTTTTCCCGCGGCTTCGCTCGCGTTGAAATTATTTTAGAGAAGTGGGGGGTTAGAGAGAGACAAAAAGTAGCCTATGTCACTCCCCATCCCTTCAACTGTCTCCACTTAAAAATCACGTCAATTCTTCGCTCCGTTTTGCCGTGAAAGACGGCTAACTAAACACACACACTTTTCATTAATAATATTAGTATGGATCTTACACCAATTTGCTTGGGAAAATACCAATCATACGGCGGAAGCGGGTGATAGCAAATATATAGTTTGAATCGTCAAACTATATAAATAGCTTTAATTCGAATAATTATTACAAAGTCCCTTATATGCATTTACTATCAAATTACAATGAAGACAAAGTCATAAGCGCATCTTTATCGACGATTCCCTATATTGATTTGGCCAACTTTGAAGTAGAATATTCGTTTTCTTGTCTAACAGGCGTTCGAATAAAACGAATTATTTGCCAATCAAATCATTATTATTGTGAATACTAAAGTCCTACAACGCTTCGACTGGTTGGCATCACCAAATTATCTATTTCTGTGACAGCAGCATCAGAGCCAGTAACTGTTACGTTTCGGTTCCGGCATAAAACATCTTTAATACCTATAGGAGAAGAGCCATATTCTATAATATAAAAACCTTAATTATGAAGTCTAAACACAACAGTGATAAGCATTAGTTGTAGGTACATTCATTGTAGTAGTAAGTGAGTAGTTCATGTATTGCTAGGAAGCGTAGTCTCCGAAATCTCCAACACAATTGTCGGAATGGGTATGATATTAGCTTTTGTTCTTTTCTTATGAAGTACCTAACAGAATTCTATAAAAGAGGCTGGTCCCTGAGACGCACAATTGGAAATATCGCTTCGAGAGATTTAGAAATGTGGTAAAAATTTCAGGTATTTTAGTTGCCGAAAACTCATGTCGATTACATTAAACAGTAGATCACACTATATTTTGGAAAGAGGGTTATAAAGTTTTCTGTGTCTTTATGTTTTAAAAGATAAAAGTACTTAGAGTAATTACATAATCCCGAGCTGCAATTCATTTTATGTAAATTTGTGTGGCGCCAAGCTTATACTATTTTACTGAAAAATGAAAACACATTTCAGAGTTTTAAGCTGATATAATTTAAAGATTAAATTTTCAATTTACATAATTACAAATGTACAAAATACCTCATAAGCACTTATTCATACAAATTTCTGTTGGAATTAAATATTAATGTAACCATATTTGTGGAAAAAAATGTATAATTTTGTACCAGACACGTGGATCAAATTTTCAAGAGCAATACAGCGTAAACTTATGGTCAGGTATCTTAAACTGACAGCTGATTGGGCCTTTCGAATTACCTTACCGTTTGAACGGCGTGGCCTACTTGGAAGTTTTAAGAAACGACCTTCACGTCTTACAAAAAGACGTAGATCTGTTAATGCATAGTAACATGATTTTCCAAAACGATGGTGCTCCATGCCATTTTACAAAACATTTTACAAAAAGTTGTCAGACAACAGTTAACAGAAAGATTTATAGACAGATGGATCGGTAGTGGAGGGCTCATTGCATAGCCACCACGGTCCCCAGACTTGAATCCAATCGTTTTCTTTGTCTGTGTATATTATAAGGAAATAGTTAATGCGAAAAACATTATCAATGTAGCGGAACTAAGAAGAAAACTGAGACAAGCAGAATTAAAAATACAGATAAAGAAAGAGAAAGATACAGAATATTTATCGAGCACGGAGGTCGACATTTTGAAAACTCTTATAATAAATAATTTTAATACAATTACTTTTCGTTAAGATATCAGAAATCAGAAGTGCTTTATTCAATAAAACTTTTGACAAGTTATTTTAACACGTCAACATATTTTTTTAAAACTACTACCGGATCGGAAAAGCGGCCACACGTTTTATTTATTACGTTTTATTTAATAAACCTAAATAACCTCCAAATGTTTATTAAATCTTAGATATTAGTTTTCTTGCAATCTTTTGGTTCGTCGACAAACTAATTAATTAACTTTATAGGAATAATAAATTGAACAAAAAATTTTTTTATTCAAATGATAATTTTAAGAATTTTCCACCTTGTTGTCTCTGAAGGCAAATTTTAGCAAAAGTAGCCCCATTAAGTACAAACTTTTATGAATTGAAATGATGCTGATGATTGTGAAAGCTGAGACTTTGGAAAAGTCCTTTGGAAAGCCCTACCTAAAAACCATAAAATTGCCTGTTTAGATTTTTAAGTTATAGTTCTCAGAACGTAAAATTTTCACTTTAAACTTAGATTTTCATCATTTCCATCAAAGTTAAGAAGCTGAATCTTTTAAGCGGAAAGGTAAAACTCATGACTATCCTGATACAAAAACAATAATTCCAAATAATCTTCTTTTTAGAAATTTTTAAAGTTGTTCAGGTGTAAAATTCTCAAAAAACAAGACAAAACTCGAAAACTGTGCAATATCGCAGAATACATAGAATACATTTGTGTACATACATAGAGTGATTTGGATACCCCAAGGGTTGCCCTATCTCTGGATCTCCGCTTGTCTCTATATATATATATATATATATATATATATATATATATATATATATATATATATATATATATATATATATATATATATATATATATATATATATATATATATGTAGCAGGAAAAAATATTCAGCTAGCTTTTACAAAGAAAATGCTGTTATGTAAAAGTAGAAATTATGATTTACTACAGGCCAGTCTAATAATGAAACTTAATGACCAACAGCCATTTTTTATTATTTTCTTACCCTGGTAGCAGTCCGCACTGACCTGCCTGCCTGAGGTTTAGCATCCGCCGAAGCTTTCCGCCCTGCCTAAAGTTAAGTTCCGCCCCGTGTTCATCCCGGCGAATCCAGCAACGTTTTCCATATATTTATTTATTTATTCTTTATTGTACATCTTTACAAAAAAAAATCTGTAAACTGTTGACCCTGCGGGCCAACACTAAAACTTCCCGCTAAATTAAGGTGTTTTAAACTCAAAAGAGTAAAAAGCATAGTTTTTCATTTCAAACATATGTTTTGTTAAAAATGGCAATATATTGATTTTTGAAAGCTGTATATTTTGGAAACGATGATCGATTTTGATCTTTTGAATGGCATTCAATTCAATTTCTCGATCTAAAATATTGCTTTTGCTAAATAACCGAGAGGTTTAAAAATTCCGAAGCAACGTTAAAAACCTTTTTTTTTCAAAAATGTCCGCCTTTAAATAAATTAGTGTTTAAAAAATTTCAAAGTTATGTCAAAAAAACACTTTTTTTTAATTTTCGTCAACAATTACTCTGAAATAAATAAACCGATTTTGATGCAATTTATGCATCAGATGTAGTTTTTTTAGGAATAGAGCTGATAAGTTTTTGTACTCAATCGGTACAGTAATATGAAAGTTATGTTAAAAATATACTGTTTCGATAAAAGAAATTGGGGTTTTTCAAAATTTCTCAAAATCTTCTTGGCCGACTTGGTTCAAATTTTCAGGAAATCAAGTTAAGCAGAATTCAATCGAATGCCATCAACCACGTTTCGATCGGTTCAGCCGTTTAACACACACACACACACACACATACATACAGACTTACTGACGTCATCGTGAAAATAGTCGGAAAAGGTTCCCAGGGGGGAACCTTTTCCGACTATTTTTATTTATTATAGACTCAAAATGTGAAGAACTGGTGAAAACTCGATTTTCGAAAATCGGGGCAAAATCAGTAACATCCTTTCTTACATAAGTAGCGGGAAGTTAAAAATGGGTACAAAAGACGGACTTAACGCTACATGCATTCCCTACCAGTCAAACTTTGGGCTAGCAGAAAGGAAATAAGGTCTAGGTGCAACATATATCTTTGTATTTTACAGTAAAATATGCAATATTAGAAAGATATAATAAAAAAAATACTATAATAATTTGTATCTAAGATAACATTACATTATAAATGCATCTCAATCTAGTTTTTCGACACCGAAAAAAAACCTTAGATTTATGGGGAAATTCTGTTAGAATCATTGCTTCAGTAATAAATGTTATTGCACCATATTTAGCTGTAATATTTAATTGTTCTGTAACACATGGTATTTTTCCTGACTTAATGAAATTCAGCAAAGTTATTCCAGGTTACTCCGGTCCATTTATATATTATTATTAGGTCCATTATTTCAGGTCCGGCTCTAAATGTGATCCCTCCAATTTTCGGCCTATCTCGCTTTTGCCAACCCTAGTAAAATATTTGAAAAAATATACTAGACATTTAGCTTAGACGTTTCGACAAATTTAAATTATTTCACAATATATTTATATATTATTTATATATATTTCACAATATATATAAATAAACAATTCGGTTTTACGAAGGGTCGCTCAACCATAGACGCTTGTGTCAAATTACTCAAAAATGTTTATGAAGGCTGGGAGAATTCGCAGGATGCGCTTGGAGTGTTCTGTGATTTGTCTAAGGCATTTGACTGTGTCGATCATTTTAATCAGGAAGTTACACCATTATAGAGTGCGAAATAAAGCTTTCGATCTTCTGATTTCTTACTCAAATAAAAGAATTCAGAGAGTTGATATTAATGGGAAAAGGTCCGCTAGTGCTGCTGTAACCATGGGTGTCCCGCAGTGCTCCATAATTGGTCCATTTTTGTTTCTGATACATATAAACGACTTGCCTTACTACGTAGGAGATAAGCATGGAATCGTACTGTTTGCGGATGACACTTCACTTTTATTTAAAGTGAAAAGACGAATTGGTAAGTATGACGAAGTAAATAACGCGATTTCAAAAGTTGTACACTGGTTCAGTACGAACAATATTTTATTAAATGATAATAAAACTAAGTGTGGTAAATTTTTATTGCCTAATATATGGCATGTAGATACCAGCGTACAAATGGATGGAAACAACCTGGATCTAGTGGATTCCACTGTGTTTTTAGGTATTACTTTAGATATGAAAATACAATGGAGACCGCACATTAATAAATTAGCAAATAGACTTAGTTCAGCAGCTTACGCAGTTAAAAAAATGAGACAGTTAACTGATGTCGACAGAGCAAGAATTGTATACTTTAATTACTTCCACAGCATTATGTCATATGGAATTCTTCTCTGGGGAAATTCTGCTGAAATAAATACTATATTTGTATTGCAGAAAAGAGCTCTTAGGGCAATTTACAATCTTAGCCCGAGGGTTTCCCTGCGAGAAAAACTCAAAGAAATCAATATTCTAACTGTTACATCCCAATATATATTTGAGACCTTGATGTACGTTCGTAAAAATATTTGCCTGTTTAAAAAAAATGGTGACGTACACTCACTAAATACATGTACAAGGAACGAAAACAATCTTGTTGTGCATGCATCTCGTCTCTACAGAATAAGTAACTCTTTTATGGGGCAATGTATACGCTTTTACAATAAACTTCCCGAAACTGCAAGGGAACCAACCAGTGAATGAATTTGAAAAATGTGTTAAAACAAAACTGTGTAAAAAAGGATATTATAAAATCTCAGATTATTTAAAGACAAAAAAGCCTGGGATTAATTGCTCCTCATACGGATCTCACATATATTTTTTTGTAATATTGTGATATTGTAAAACAAATAGATGATATATAAAAAAGATAAGCCCGCTGAGTTTCTTCCGCCGGATCTTCTCAGTGTGTGACCGCGTTTTCGATCCAGTAGTAATTTTTAAAAAATATATTGACGTGTCAAAATAATTTGTAAAAAGTTTTATTGAATAAAGTACTTCTGATTTCTGATTTCTAACCATGAGTAAATATTATAATGATTTATATCATCTAAAAATGGAAATTTCTACCTTTTTAGATTCAATTCGAAAGAGTTTTTCTGCTGAACCTTTCGTAAATCTGTTGGGAGTTCGTTCCATAAAAGTGAAAGTGTTTGAAGTAAAACCTGAATGGTGCAAAGACAAAAACAAAAGCATGGAATTGGAGAATCGAAAGGGATGTGAGTCTCAGATAAAATTTTTAAATCACTTTTAACATATTCAGGCGAAAGTATTTGTAAGTTCATTTGTATTTGTAAGTTGTATCGGTATTTGTAAGTTGTATTGGTATTTGTAAATTATACTTGTATTTGTAAGTTGTATATGTAAGTTGTATTTGCACGCTGTATTTGTAACTTGTATTTGTAAATTGTAATTGTATTTGTTAAATATATTTTTATTTGTTAGTTTTATTTGTAAATTGTATTTGTAAGTGTTGTTTGTATTTGTAAGTTTAATTTGAATTTATAAGATGTGTTTGTATTTGTAAGTTGAATTTAAATTTGTAACTTGTGTTTATATTTGTAAGTTGTGTTTGTATTTGAAAGTTGTATTTGTATTTGTAAGTTGTGTTTGTATTTGTAAGTTGATTTGTATTTGAAAATTGATTGATATTTGTAAGTTGATTTGTATTTGTAAGTTGATTTGTATTTGTAAGTTAATTTGTACTTGTAAGTTGTGTTTGCATTTGTATTCGTGTTCGTGTCCGTGTTCGTGTCCGTGTTCGTGTTTGTGTCCATGTTCGTGTCCGTGGAATGGAATGACTAGACGGACAGACACACAGAGAGACACACAGACAGGCAGACGTACTGATAGACAGACGGGCAGATATACAGACAGACAAATAGACAGACGGACATTCAAACGGATAGACGAAAGACAGACAGACAGAAAGACGTTTATATTAAAAAAAAGGAGCTAATGTTGGACCCCAAATCTTCACCTATCTCCGGGCCAAGTTTCATCAAAATCGTTTTAGCGGTTTGGCTGTGAGAGCGTAACAGACAAAGAGACTTTCGCATTTATGTTTTTATGAAACATCATACATACACTTTCCCCTAAAGATACGAGAAAGTGAATGAAAGGTCAACGGTCGTTCTCATATAAACGTAAATAAAGGTTAAATTAATAAGAAGACTCTTATAAAATATCCTTAAATATTTTCATACTGGCACATTTTTTCGGGCATATGTGTGCCCACTTATTCGTACTTTGTATGCTTGAGCGTGTACGTATATCTATTCATATATTTTACACCTTACACGGCTTTATTTTAAACTAAATAATATTGTTTATCCCTGTGTTGATCTAGGCCTTTACTAAAGAATTGACAATCTGCCAAGAATTGACAAGCAATAGCTAGACAACTAGTAAAATGTGTCAGAAAACTAGCATCATGATTTATAACTAGATGGAACTGCAACGTCTCGACTGTGTTTGATATCACCGTTTTACCCACAGAGTACTTTGTTATATTATATACCTTAATAGAGGTTTAACTCAAGGCATAAAGTAGGTACAAGATATGATAAGATGGATAAGATTTATTATTACTACTTAATTCAAAAGTACAGTAAGTCAAACAATTAGACGGTCACTATACATGATGGTCCTGGCGCAACACTATACGCACAGCCATACGGTAGTTTCCGCTATGCAGCGATTCGGTGCTGAAACAAATACCTCCTCCAATTTGAAATTTGACATCAACACAGGGATTCCGTATGAAATGTAAGCAATATTTAATTAACATGCAACTTCAGATATAACATTGCCTCAGATGATTACAATTTCTTTTGTAGTATGTTTTCTTTGTTCTGTTGTTTTATACACGTGTTTTTCTACCTTATTTTTTTTAAGTAGTTAAGTTTCTTTTGTATTTTGTTTTCTTTGTTCTGTTGTTTTATACACGTGTTTTTCTACCTTATTTTTTTCTCTTATTTTGGCCTTGCTAGAAAAAAATCTTTAGAGATAGGCTAGCCTTTTGTACTTATTTTGTCTTTAGTTTTACTTTTGTTATTTGTGTACAATAAATGGTTAAATAAGAAAAAAAATTTAAAATTTTTTTCTTAATTTTGTTAGTAATAAAAAATTTAAGTTAAAAATAATTTTGCTAAGAAACATAAATACTTAGGATACAAAAATATATTAGGTACTTATCTTATGGGAAATATTGATTGGCAACATTTAGTTGCATATGAAAGAATATTATTTGATCATAGTCAGTTTACTTCCTTTTAAATTAATATGTTAACCTGAGAGATAAAATTAAAGTTTTTATTTTTAAAATAAGGTACATAGAAAAATAGTAGCATGACAATAATTGATATTTCAAGCATGAAGCTGTATTATATCTGGAGACAGCATTTCTAATACAGTAGGTATTATACCTATTGTATTAGAAGTGCTGAAACACAATTTTAAATACTGCTGTCATCTTCTGAGGTCTTACCCTCTCTTTCTAACACAGCTGTATAAAAAGAGATGGAAAGACCTCATAGACAGATATATAACGTAAATATGTGTTTCGGGATTAATTCGAGTGCTAGCTCCACCTATAACTAATACTTCATGATTTCAAGACGCTGCAAAAATTAAAGTAAAATTTTTACCGACCTTATTTCACAAGAAGTAATAAAATACAGATAAATAGAGATTAGAGAGGAGAGAAAATGTTTTCTTACAAATATAATGGCGCCACATGTACGATTCTGCAATAGATTTAGAACAAAAAAAAATCACCGCGGTGAATTAATCGAACAGGGCCATCTATATAATTATCATTTGTGAAACAAAATTTATAATTCTAGTGGACAGTACGTTCTAAGATAAGGATAAGTACATTTTTTACCTATTCCTGCTACATTAGCGTCGATACTTGACGTATTCCGGTTTGGAGGTAAGGTTGTCTGTAAACTTATGCATGTTGCATTTAAAACCCGCCACACTGATTCTAACGCGGCATTATATTTGCGCTTCGTACTCGAGATTAGTATCTGTAATAAATATTTGTTATTTCACATATTAAAATGTAGTGCCGCCTAAGTGTCTCCACTCTGCACTAAAATTGCGACGTACGAAGCGCTTCGAATAATTATGGTAGAACTTCACCTAAAGGTAAGTTCGTTTAATCATTAATTATTACACACAATGTCTGTCTATAGGCGATATTTATCTTTTTTTACCGAGAAAACTATCTGCTTATTTGCTTTCTTATGTAAAGTAAAAAATATAAAAAACATTAAAACTATATTGTGGCGAGGTCTAATGCCACATATATAAGTTTACCGGCTACCTTACCCTCCAAACCGGAACACGACAGCGACAAGCACTGACGCTATTGCGGCAGGAAAAGGTAAGGCGGTGGTACCAGACCCGGGCGAGACAATGCAGAACTCTACCACCTAGTAGCCACGATGGTAGTGACTCGATAGCCAATCGGTCGCCTTTTACGACCTGCCTGGCAGAACGGCAGTTGGCCTATTCTTCAAAGGAGGCCGGGACCAACACGGCGAATAATATCACTATACATGATACCTCTACTTCGCCTATTTTTATTTATTACCAGCTATTACTCGCGATTTTTTTCGAGTGATTCAAAATCATTACTTCCTTTGGTCGCTTGAGTAAAAATTATATAGCCTATGTCCTATCCTATATGTTCCTCTATCTTTTAGCACATGTTTTATCGAAACCATTCTAGAGATTACACCAAACAAATTGACAGACGGAGAGACAGAAATTTTAAAATGGTTCTTAAGGTGTCATCGTAAAAAAATACATTGCACTTTAAAAAACCTAGTTATTTTGAAATCATATACACTTCAATTTTATTAACATGCATAGATTTATATACATACCTTGCACATTTATCTAAAAATGTCCTTACTCATCAAAAACTTGGAAAAATAACGTAAGAAACTCAATAGTTTAGACACATAATATTTTTTCGAGTTCATATTTATTACACACGCTTTATATTCTGTTTTCTAGATACACTTTGCCGTTTCGTTGTAATCCTTTCAATAACAGTCTAGTACTACGTCATTTTATTAACGACGTTGTACTACGTCGACCAAAACAATGATGTAAAAGATAAGGATTTGTGAGAGACGATACTGCAATTAATGTTGGTATACACCAAAGGTTATAATAATTTACTTTGTCTACTAAGCAAAGAGTATGTTATACTAAAGATAACCCACTATTTTAATTTAAAGCCCTTTTAAAACAATATTCAAAATGAATATTTGTAAATTATTTGTAAATCCCCTTGGTCTAGACTCTAAGTTTAGTAAAGTTTAGACTATTTGGCCCAGTTCATGATTGGACACTTCATTTTTGGAAGTGGTGATCACACTACTTCCAAAAATGGAGTGTCCATCCGCTTATCCGTAGCATGGTGGTTGTATTACCACCACCACCGTGCTTATATTTTTAATATTTATATACGTGCAAATATTTTTAATGATATAATTTTTGCTTCTAAAAGAAATAAAGACAAAATTCCAATAATAGAAAATAACAAAAAATAAAAAGAAGTAAATAAATTACTGGTAATACGTAAACTACATTACAAAAATTTAAAGACAAAATAAAATTAGGTATATAGAAAGTGACGTTTAGCCATATTCTTGAAAGTGTTTAGACTCGGCGCTTTCCTAATATCCTCAGGTAGAGTTCCACAGCGTCACAGCTTGAGAAGTGAATGAACGGCTGTAACAATTAGTATTTTGAATTGGCATTAAAAGAGAACGATTGTCACCCGATCTCTAAAAGGTAAGAAATAGTACCAGATCCAGGCGAGACAATACGGAACTCTACCTCCTAGTAGCTCACGATGGTAGTGGCTCACATAGCCATTCGTTAGCTTTTTTATATACAGGCAGTATATAAAAAGCTAAGGAATGGCTAAGCAGAACTGCAAATGGTCCATTCTTCAAAGGTAAACCGAGCCAACACGGAGAAAAATGTTTCGGAAATTGCTTCATTGGGGATGATGGATGGTAATTTATTTTAGCAACCGATGAACGGTTTAGCCTTAGTGAAGTAGACAGTCTATTGACGTACGGATTCACCTGTCAACCTCACGAACCAGCGCGATGATAATATTTTTTTTTTTTTAATTTCATTATATTTTTAATGATATATATTAATTTGCTAGCAATTTTTGAGCTTTAATAACTGATACATCAAATATTTCATACAGTAAGTTAACGAGTGATATTTAACCGGGAAGAGTATTCATATTTGCGGAGAAAAAAAATTGGATTTCCTTTGAAAAGTTCGTTGAAATAATGATGTAAAACTCATGTATACGAGCGAACGAGGCGGAATTAAAACTCGGACCCCTTTTTTATTAAGCACTGCCTTCGATCGACAATAAGTACATAGATTTAATGAGAATTCTTTGGAAATAATCTTATGAAAATTATTATCCCGGTTCCCTTTCGGCGGAAACAAAGTGGACCGGTTATCATTGATGTTCCAGCTTACCATAATTCACAAACTTTTTGGATAGCGAAATGGTACTTGTTAACAACGCGTTTTAATTATTATCGTTTGTTACTTGCAATAACCGAGACTATTATACTCGTATATTTACGGTTTTGGTTTTGAAACGATGGACTTAAATAATCTTTTAGAGTTATCGTATATAAATATGTTCGTGTGTGAAAGAGAAATATTTCTAAGACGATACTACAAATATTACAAGAATTTGATAGGCTGTTGAAGCTTGTCGTTTTTATATTTCTATAATTTAGATTGCAGGTTTGAATTTCCTTATCACTTAATACATAAAATTAAAGTAGAAGAAGAAGTATAACTAATATTCTTAAATAATATAATAATACTATTTTAATATATATGAATTATATGTCACGTTTTTTCTCCGCGACGGACTCCGAAACTTCTGAAGTGATTTTAATTTTCAAAAATATTATAGATAGCTGCTGATTGACTCAACTTAAAATATAGAATAGCTTTATTTTATTTACCACCCCCCCCCCCTCCTTTTTTAAGTACAAGTACCCAACCAAAATATTAATTACAATTTATTAGTATAGCAAAACAACGTTTTCTATTACATTGATCTTTTTCTTAATTTTACAAGGTACAGTATGTATGATACATAGAATAATTCGTTATTTATAATCTAGTTTCATTTATTTATCGATGAGCCTCGGTCTCTGCAATGTGTGGTAATTGCGCAATTTTAGCCCTCGTGTAGGGTAATTTGTTAAAAAAATACCCTACCACCGTAGCTAATGCTAGTTAGATGATTAACCTGCAGCTCTTATGCAATCTCTGAAACTGTGCTTTTTACTAGGAAATTTTACATTGGTCTTTTTAAAGTACCTCGTTGAGTTCTTAATTAAAACTAAATGTATCTATAAAGACAAAAACAACAGATAGTTTATATTACTTTCATTCATTTAATGTCTTTTGAAGTATGCTTCCGATTTTAATTTATTATAGAAAATCGTTACTTTAAAAAAAACACACACAAAAACATAAACCTTACATAGATTAACGTCTTTGGCCATCGACGATTTTACGATAATTTTTTATCGTTGTTAACGACTTTTTAGTTTTGATAGTTTCTCCATTGATCCATTTTAGGGTTCCGAAGTAAACTTAGAACCCTTATAGTTTCGCAATGTCCGTCCGGCCGTCGCGTCCGTCCATTACGTTTCTTAATACAAGAAAGATGTAATTTGGCATGAACATAAATTTTAGTCACGGCAATAAAGTGGTAATATAAAATCTTGAAAAATATTTGTTTAGGGTAGTGCCTCTACATGTAAAGTGGGAATGTTAATTTTTTTTCTCGTGAACCCCATAGTGTGGGATATCGTTGGATAGGTTTTTGAAAAATATTACGTGTTAGTCGAAGCAATTTTTCGATTAAGAAACTCGTTTGTAAAATATTTAAACTTTAAAATGCTAAGTTTTGTTAGAGTCAATTATTTGCCCCCCCCCCCCCCCACTCACCTCACTTCTAAACGGTTGGTTTTGGAGGTGAGAAACAATTCACGGTGGTAGCAAATATTATAATAAAATTAAAAGGAAAACTATCACGGCTCTGAAGACTATAAAGTTTTGACTAATAGTCGACCAACTCATAAAATGTGCTTGGAGAAGTGGTGCGGATATACCGTCCGTGACGTTATATAGGTTTAATGTTCATATTAAAGTAAGTAGATAATTTTTATTATGAACACATTTTACATTAATCTATACTAATATTATAAAATTGTATAGTTTGTTTGTTTGTTTGGTTGTACGCGCGAATCTCGAGAACTGCTGAACCGATTTGAATAATTCTTTTTGATTTGGATAGCCTGTTTATCGAGGAAGATTGAAGATAATATAACATTACGCTACGACCAACAGGATCGGCATATCAACGAAACCGAAGAGTGGTCTAAACCGAGAGCTTTCCTGGCGTGCGCTGCGTTAACGTTTAACCGTTACGCAAAAATCATTTATGATCGAATCGTTCGTCTTAAAAAATTGTAATAAAAGTCCGCAATTGTGTACTATCTATTAAGGTTCACATTTTATGACCCTTTTTATGGTAATCAAAATTGTTCTAAAATAATCCATTACTTGCGACCGTGTTTTAATAAACATGGTATTAATCTTTATCTAAATAAATTAGTTATTCATCACAAGTATTTAATTTTGAATGAAATCGCCCTTTGCTTCATTTAGTTTCAACCAATAACTTAGAAGACATCACAATTTTAAGATATAATATTATTATTATTTTTAATTTTTTTTATTTTTAAAATTTTTAAGATATAATATTATTATAATTTCGATGTACAGACACCGATCAGTTACATTTTTCTTATATGTATAGAAGATGTTTTAGTCATTTCAGATTCGCTGATGATGTCATCATACTCTTCGCAGAAAATTCAACACGATTAGATAAATGAATTGAACTGTGCCAGCAATGAAATTGGTCTAGAACTAAACACAACAAAAACTAAAATTATGACAAATAGCGTAAAGTCACCTATTCACCTTAATAATGTCTTACTAGAATATGTTCAAGAATACATATATCTAGGCAAACGAATGTCACTAGAAAAATCTAGACACCAAGAAGAGTTAACGAGACGTGTAAACACAGCCTGGAATAAATTTTGGAGCTTTAAAGAAATTCTAAAGTCAAATATTTCAATGAAGCTAAAGAAAAGTGTAATAGACTCTTGTATCTTACCTACTCTCACATATGCATCCCGCACATGGATTTTCAATAAAAAACTAAAAATAAAATATTAACAACCCAAAGAGCAACGGAACGGAGTATCCTGAATCTAAAATTAAAACACAAAAAGAGAAACATAGACTTAAGAAAAAAGCAAAGTTGATTGATACTCTACAGCATTGTAAAAAAAACTGAAATGGAAGTGGGTGGCCATATTGCAAGTATGAATGGGGACAGATGGGCCAAAAAGATAATTTCGTGGAAAGGACCTAGCGGCAAGAGAACCAGAGGCAGACCGGCAGAGAGATGGCTCAATGAAATTTTAAAAACAGCAGGGAAAAATTGGACTGATAAATAATGATAACAATTAGTGAGGGCTATGTGAAGTGTGTGTGGATAAAAATTATGTATATATATATATATATATATATATATATATATATATATATATATATATATATATATATATATATATATATATGTGTGTGTGTGTATGTATATATATAAATTAAATAGAATCTAGTTTAGTATTTGTATGAGTTATTTAAAAGAATTTAATTTTATCAATATATAATTAATATGCTCTTTATTACATGCTCTTTATTGGCGAGGTCTAAAGCCACATGCATAAGTTTACCGGCTACCTAACCCTCCAAACCGGAACACGATAGCAATAAGCACTGACGCTATTACGACAGAAATAGGTAAGGCGAGACAATGCAGAACTCTACCACCTAGTAGATGTTAATGACTCGTGTAGCCAATCAGTCACCTTTTACGACCTTCAAAGGAGCTGGGACCAACATGGAGAAAGTTAATGAAGATTCAAATAATACCTCTAGAGTGATTTTATTTCATCGGTAACTATTGTAACTATACTTCGGTGTGTAAATGCAAGTGACATCGACAATTTTAAGACATTATTGTTCAGTCTATGGTCGAATTTCGACTACAGGATGATCGCTAGTATACACTAATTTCACGTCTGCTATTCGTATTAGAATATAGGCGTAAAAATACCTATTTTAAAAGAAATCATAGCTCTCAAAATAATATGAATTCGTAATCTTGTGATTCCTTCATTTTCCATAATCGGAAATTTTCATATTTAAGCGAAAATCCAAAGATCGACGTGAGTTATGGGTTTTTGGGGCCACTAAATCTAAATTTCGACAGAAGTGTAGGGTATAAATTCATAGAATGCTATGCGTGACTCGCCTTCGTGGATCCTTTATATACAATTTATTATGGGGGAAAAGAAAAAACGATGCTCCAATGGGCAACGTCCAATCGCTACCGCATATCAAATCTGTATAACCAACATGAAATAATTCTAACATTTATCATTCAGTGGTAGACGTTGCTTTTTCTGTTATTATAGGGGGATTCTTTATTACTTAATCAAATACAAGTAGCACGATATGTTTTAATTTATTGTATTACTGTTTTTTTGAATTGGGCAATTATTTGTCATAGAAGGTATATGCTGTATATTAACCGTCCCGATAAATATACGTATAAAATAATTTCGACCGCCCCGTTGGTCGAGTGGTTAGTGACCCTGACTACGCAATCGACGGGGCTCGGGTTCGATCCATCATTTGTGTGAAGAGCATAAATGTTTGTATTTCCGGGTTTACGTGTTTATTAAATATATTCTAGGTTTTATATATGTATTTCTATGTATTAGTATCGTTGACTAACACCCATAACACTAGCAAATAATTTGCTTACTTTGGGGTTAGATCAGTAAGTGTAATTTATCCCGTGAATATTTATTTATTTATTTATACTATTCAATTTTTAAACTTTTGCACTTAAATGTGCATTTTTCCATGTTTGAAATTCTTTTACTAATTGATTGCTATTAATAATAATAAAATCACCCTCAGTAATAACGGCAATATTTCATTTAAAATTCATCAGGAATCTCTATCAAAATTCCAATAACCCGTTTAAAATATGGCATATAAAAATATTATTCCGCGCGCTGCAAAAGCTTTGCCGACAAAACAAAATGGAGTTTTAGAGAACACTACAATATCTACAAAAAAAAAGTTTAGGAAACCATTTACGATATCGGTCATATTTATATCACTTCTACGTTTTATGTGAAAAAGTTAATAAAATTAAATTCTATTAACTCTACTTAACCACGAAACCACTAATTCCTCATGTAAATATCATTTCAACTTTAAAGCTCTTTCAATAGTTACCTATGCATTACTTTTTGAATTATTCAAATCAATGATGTCAAAAGATATAGGTATTGAATTCAAGAACGTTACCAAAATTAAATACTCTAGAAAAATTAACACGTTACTGCTATGATTGACTGGGTAATAATGTGTGATAGCTAATATTTTATTAAAACATACAATCAATAGCTGCAAAATTTAGACCACGCAATTTTATTTCTTTTAAGATAAATCTTTGTTTATGGGGTCAAGAGATCCAGTAAAAATGTTTCTGGTAAAAAGTTTTTACTCTATATCGGGCGAAATGTTCGTGATACGGAAAATATTGTCAGCACAATTTTTCCGTGTCTGTTCCAAAAAAAAAAAACAAAGTAAATTCACTTACAATAGTAAGTTATAATAATAACAACACAATTTCTAGCTGTAAAATCAAAATTATTTCCAAATTTTTGTGAACAAACTTTTTATATATATTTTTTTTATAACTTTGCTAATTTTGATTCCACGACTAAAAGTTGTTTTACAAGATGTCTGGACATAATTTGCGACCCTACTAACATGAATTTAACTTTACACTCTCTTTATATTCAAAAAATAAAATTGCGTGCTTTGACTTTTGCACGCTAAGCCTAAAACAATATAGCATTTGAATGGACTAAACATTAACGTTAATAATAACAATAAATAACAAAATTCGCTGGACAAATAACATGAATGGATCTCATCAAACTAACAAATTTTTTGCTTGTGATATGGGTGTTGGTCATTTATACTAATACATAAAAAACGTATATAAACACAGAAATATATTTAAAAACCATCTAAACCCAAAAATACGAACCCGTTCCACAAATCCTTGTCCCTATTGGGAATACAACCCAAGCTCGTTGCATAGTTAGCGTCACAAACCATTAAACCACCAAAAAATAATAAAGTTTTTTGCTACGAGTATTGACAAAAAAAGTTATGAATTATTCTAAAAAAATAATAAAATGCCATAAACGCAAACACTTCTCTAAAAAAATTTTCTTTTATTATGCGTGTTATATCTAAAATGAAATATTATATCAGACATTGTATCTTCATATAATTTCCGCAATTAAAAAATGCTCACATACACACACAACAGAAAATATGTTCTATACATTTCTATGTATGAGTATGATATAAAAGGTTATCGTATCCTCTTTTGTGAAGATAAACGCTTGAAAAAACTATGCGGCATCAGGTGTGTTAGTGGAAACAATCGGGCTTCATTAGGACAACTACTTCGTTCGTATTCCTATTTTCCCTCGAGTCTGCTGCCTTTCGCCTCTTACGTTCCGCATTTTGATTTGTCACAACATGTAAGCTCAATAATCAATACCTTTTATTTGCTTGCCTCTACTATAAACTATCAACCTTTGTTCATATTTTTTTTCTAAACTTCCTACCATAGACTATCTACGTTTATCCAGCAATTTTTTTATTTACCATTGCATAAAAATTAAAAAAAATCGCTTTACTAAGTCTTGCCACAATGCTTGTCATTGTCGTGTTCATCATTAACATCTTTGATTTCCATAGGCGATGGCTTCTCTTCCTTCAGAAGAACCATCTGCTTGTAATTTATCTAATGATATAAAAAAAAAATTCTACTTGTCTGCTTTAATTTTATATTAATTTTTTGTTTCATTACATAATAAATAAACAGATTTTTCTGATGCAAAGAGATAGCCATCAGGGGATTTTTTTATATCATTTAAGTTTTAAGACATTTGCCTATATGCATAAATGTTATTTATATTTATTACTAACTGACCCGGCAAACGTTGTTCTGCCTAAAAAGGCAGAACAACGTTTGCAACGTTTGAACAGAAAAGGTGAGAAAATATAGAAAAAAATAAGAGTAGTTAAAAAAACTACTTTTATTTTTTTCTATATTTTCTCACCTTTTAAACTGGACTTCACAACAATTAATTAAAAACCAAAATTAGCCAAATCGTTCAGCCGTTCTCGAGTTTATATATATATATATATATATATATATATATATATATATATACTATACTATATATATATACAGGGTATAACAAAAATAAGCACTAATACTGAAGGAGCGTTCAGGATGTGTGGTTAGCTCTTTAATTATACATTTTTAATAAATAAAAACTATGAAATTTCTGAGAAAATGAATGTCAAAGTTTTTTTTCAAAATGATCTGTGGCAGCCCTGAAGTATAGCACGCAGTAACGTACGCGCACGGTTTACGCAGCTATGAAAGGTCACAATCATATGATAGATGTCAATGAACTGCTAGACGCACAACAAAGTACTAATTACTTGACAGAGTAAATAATGTAGATATTATTTAAAGAGTTTTTTTATATTTTTTTCTACCAGGACTGATGTTGGAATAAACCCATGAGGGTCCTTAGTTTGATTACCAGGCTGGACAATTTGATTCATAGGTAACTTAACTGGGTTTTGATAGCCATAATTATTACATTATGTTAAAAAAAACACTGTCCGACTATTGGTGTCACTCGATAGCATATTACGATCATATTAAAATAATTATTAATTACTATACTCATATTCAATAAAAAAAATCTCATAAAATTTTATTAATCGTAAATACCTACCTAGTAGTCTCATACCTAGTTTACGTAAGGCAAACCTGCGGCTATTAGGCATTTCATGCAGGAAAATCTCCCGCCTGGCAACAAAATTATATCAGCTGTGTACCTAAAATTTATTGTGACCTGGATTATTATTTCTAACTCTGAGTGAAACTATTAGTTTGGTACATACATTCTAAAACAATCGTGGCAAATAATCCAATATAACTAATTAAGGTATCTTTTTGTTATGAAAACACATTACATAAATTACTTCATCACACAATATCCACCTTCAAAGTCAACTATTCACATGTGTTTTCAGTGTAGGTACCTAAATCTATTCCGTGATTCATAGGCATTTTACAATGTATTATCTGGCATGGTTTCAACTTACAAACTGTTTTAATGGCATAATACTTACCTCTAGTACCTACCCTGTTTGCTTCTAACTTCACATAACAAGGTGTCTAAATAGGTAATTAGTTTTTGAGCAGGTAAATCATAGCTATTATCACTTTTTTTACACACAATTCTAAAAACTTAGTAAAACCTTCTCGTTGATAACACGACACTTCGCAAAATAAATATTCATTATCATTAAGAATTAAGACACAACACAACCTTTTATAAGCATTTTTGACAAATAAACCTACGCATTGATTAGCCTAGAAGTCCTTTGATTTGAAGTATTACCGACATCGCGCTAGGCGTCTCAACGCGGCGCAACGCGGTCTCAACCAAGCGCCCGACTTAAGGCCTTGCTCACACACACTACTGAATATTTTCCGCGGGAATTTTAATTGCGCAAATTAATTTTCGTTACATATGAAATTTGACATGGCTAGCACTGCTAAAAAAATGTCAAGAATCGGAATGTTCCCGGTGAGTTGATAGGCTCGTTTGTCACTATCACTACATGGCTGATGGAACTTAGTACCTACCTAAAGTTTGTTTTAGGTGCGCCTCTTCTTACCTTTTTTTATGTTATTGAGATAGGCAAACTAGCAGACGTGCCACCTGATGGTAAGTGGTCGACGTCGCTAATGAACAAAAATGGGATACCTGGGCTGGAACTAGCCCAGGTATTCCATTCATGTGTTAGAGACATAAGATGTTAAGATCCTGAGACATAAGATGTTAAGTCTCGGTGCCAGTAATTACAGTGCCTGTCTTGCCCTTCTCTCCGAAACACAGCAAAGCTGTTTCACGGGAGAAATTGGCAAGACCTTTCTAAGTAGTAGTTATTTCAGGAAAAAGATAATTTTTGACTACGTTTTTTTGATTACATTTTAGATCAAAGATTTTATAAAATACTAGCCGTTGCTCGCGGCTTCGCACGCGTGGTTAGAGTTTTTTGTGAATGTCAAAAATAAACCACGCAAGCGAAACCAACGAAAACTATTGCTAATTTTAGCGATTGCCGGGATTACATATCAACCTGTTCATTCATTCAGAAAAATTAATCTTTTTCATCAAAATATTGTTTATCATACTGGAAATGAAAAAGTATTAAGTTAACTTTAAAGCCGCCGCCGGTCGTTTGTACAGGCCTTTAGAACTTACACGTGTTTTGCGGCTTATACAAAGTGCAACGAAACGCTTTGATTGGCGAAAAGACCACTTTCGGAAAGAGACAAGACACTCCCTTTTTTCTGCCATTTTGTTTTTATGTAAAATCATACTAATATGTAGTTCCGTATAGTTTTAGTCAACATTTTTGTCACTTTTATGATAAGAGTGATGCCGGTTTAGGCGTTTCTTCGTAAGGTACTGGGTTCGATTCTCAGTTCGCCTGGTAGAATGGAGGGTAATTCTTCTTAAGGCACTCAAACTAACACGGGAAATGATTTTTGAAGTGAAAACTTCTTTAGGCGCGTTGAGCGTTTTGGTAGAGGGTAAAATCCTCGTTTCGCGTCACCGACATGCTAATGATAATAGTATATCTATAGCTATGTTTTGCATATAGTTTTAATTACTCTCAACTTAATAGTTCCGTTTTCACTTCTATCGGCAGTCCCACGACTGCTACTGTTTTTTTTTTATTTATGGTGCAAGGGGTCCCACCACCACCTTCGGGACCCAAGACAACCTGACTGCTGTACAATGAAAGAGGTCCTGGCACCGGCTTCCTCCAGAGAGGTTCGGAGGTTAGACGACAGTCGCTACGGCAAACTCAAACTCGTTCCTAGCGCAAGCGTGGAGAATAACCGGAATAAACTCTAAGATGAAGAAGATTATTTTTAAATTTGTTTCACTGAACCCTAATTAGTTCGGAAAAGTACCTAGAATTGTAAAGGAATTTTTATTTTTTTATTCAGTTGCCGTTTGTCTTTGGAGAGCGTAACTATTGCTATTATTGCCGATTTTTTATGAATCTTACTTAATACCCATTGATTGGAAATCGCGATTTTAAAAATGCCACGTAGAAATAATAATGACCGTCACCTTTACACTAATAGTGAATTTTACGAAATGATGCTATGTGTTGGTGCTGCTAGGAATGGTAGCATTAATGAAGCGAGGGAGATTTACCGACAACGGTTTATTGATGGAAGGCCACCAGCAGAACAACGTCATTTACCTCCGTACTCAGTATTCCGTAACATGTGTTTACGACTTCAGCGTACTGGTTCCTTCCACCGCGAACGAAACGTTGGACGTCCTAATTCAAGAGTAGGTACTGCTATTGAGACTCGGATTCTAAATCATTTTGACGAGAATCCTCGGACCAGCACACGCCGATGCAGTGCTATGTTAAATGTAAACCATATGGTGGTGTGGCGTACTCTGCAGGATGATGGACGACATCCCTACCATTTTTCAAGGACTCAGGAGATAGGACTTGCAGACCATATGCCCAGAATGGACTTTTGTAGGTGGTACCAGAACCGTGCTGAAGCAAATCCCGAATTTGCTTTTAATATTTTATGGACAGATGAGGCTTCTTTCACAAGAAATGGTGTGCTCAATTTGCACAACGAGCATGTGTGGGCACATAATAACCCGCATGCCTCGAGTGAAAGTAGCTTTCAGCACCAGTGGAGAATTAATGTCTGGGCAGGCATCGTTGGGGACTATGTTTTGGGGCCGACTATTTTACCTCAGGGTCTTAACGCTCAAAGGTACCTACAACACCTGAGAGAGGATTTAGAAGAACATCTGGAAAATCTTCCACTGAATGTATATCGTAATATAATTTTTCAGCACGATGGAGCACCCGCTCACTTTGCACGCCCTGTGCGTGATTATTTAAACGATCGATTTGCAGAGTGGATAGGTCGAAGTGGCCCGGTGCCTTGGCCACCTCGTTCTCCAGATCTCACGTGCCTAGACTACTTTTTATGGGGTTATGTGAAAAATAAAGTTTACTCTGTGGAATGTCATACACGTGAAGAGATGGAAGGTAAAATTAATGCAGCATTTAGGTCCATAACCCCACATATGTTGCATAATGTAAGGTTATCAATGTTACGCAGAACTGCTCTTTGCATTGAGAAGGGTGGTGGTCATTTTGAACCTTACTTATAAATTAATTTGAAGACAGTGTTGTTTTATTATTGCCTGTAAATAGTGAATTTGGATTAATGTATAATAATTAATCAGTGACGAAAGTGATATGTAAAAAATTGCTTATTAAATGTGTGTAAGTACAAGTACGCGGTATTCTTCATGTCTATGTGTGCGTCACGCTATTCATTCAACGTGTTGCTGACGTCACATCACTTCCATCTTCAAGGTAGGGGTGTGAAAATAAACTTTAATTTCTTATTTTACTAAATTTATATGAAACAAAAAATGTGTGCCTTTTGGTATAATATTTTACCAGGTGTTTGTTTAGTTCATGTACACGTATACCCTTGAAAGTTAGTGCTTATTTTTGTTATACCCTGTATATATATATGTAGGAAGTGGGTCAGATACGATAAATAAAATGAGGATGTGGTGATATAACAACTCTTTATATTTTGTTCAACTTGTATCAAATATCAAAAATAACATAAGATCACTATTAAAGCTTTCCATTATTTAATGACTAGTTCTGGTTTAACAATTCCAAGTAACTTAATTATTCCTTATTACAAATAAGTTATAATTTAAGCAATAGATAGTCAATTATAAATTGTACTGCGACTAATTTATAGTTGACAATAATAATTAACTTGTTTGCACAAATTAATTATCCGAGAGTCAAGGATAAGCTACTAGCAAGATACAACAAGTGTACCGAGCCACGCCAGAGCCTAGACTGCCTTATCGGCGGGCGCTCAGAGCCTTTTATACAGGTAGCAAAACAAGTTGAGTAGTAGGGATATCGAACGATGCGCTCGGTGGCTCAGGCGTACACCTGTTGTTTACAATATTCTTGCGTTTGATGACGCGGACGCCGTCACGGCCATACTGACATGCACACGTCCTCGTGTGCGCATCTTTATACATCTGAGGACAAGGAACGCCTCGTTCATCCTGACATATCTTTTAGAAAACTAAACGTAATCTTATTTTTTTTTACAATTCTATAATTAGCGTGATCTTTTAGCGAAATGTTACAATAGTGTGCTGGTCCGGTAACCCCTTCAGCAACTACAACTATTAAACCTTTCTCGTCAGTTTTCAAACCGAAGACTGGATCCTACTAAGCTAGGAATCCCTCAGCAATTAAAAAAAACCAGAGACTGGATTATACTAAGCTCCCTCTCATCAGTTAAAAACCGGAGACTGGAGTGTATTAAGCTCCCTCTCATCAGTTAAAAACCGGAGACTGGAGTGCACTAAGCTCCCTCTCATCAGTTAAAACCGGAGACTGGAGTGTACTAAGCTCCCTCTCATCAGTTTAAAACCGGAGACTGGAGTGTGCTAGGCCGGAAATCCCTTTAGCTACAGTGCTAGACCGGAAATCCCTTTAGCTGAGAGTGCTAGACCGGAAATCCCTTTAGCTGAGAGTGCTAGACCGGAAATCCCTTTAGCTGACAGTGCTAGACCGGAAATCCCTTTAGCTGACAGTGCTAGACCGGAAATCCCTGTAGCTATAACTAGACCGGTTTGCAATCCCTATAGCCAAAAGGCTAGACCGGAATGAACCCCTTAGCTGAGTCATTGGACCGGAAACTCCCTTCAATGACTCTAATCTTCCTACAATTTTTTTCCTTTTTGTCAATCCTACATCTTTTGTTACATTACTTTTACTTTTTTTGTTTATTTTACATTGATTTCTTTTCATAGTTTTATAAGACTCCCATTTCCTTTAAATTTTTTTTTTGCTTTTTTTTTTACTTACATTTTTAGCGATATTTTTTTTTATCATCATTTTACTACTTTTTTTTTCGTTTATTTTATATCGTATTTTTTTGCTGATGATGCAGCCTTATGAACAGTGGCATTAGTTATTACAAGATTAGAGAATCTCCTTCGCAGGTAGTTCGAAGATATTAAAAACTCTGACTGAAAGGGTTAACTATTTACAATATACACTGCATTTCTATCAATATTGTTTGGACCAGTTTTATGAACAAGATCATTATCATGAGTATACGCCGTCACGTCATCCTTGTTATAATTTTCATATAGGTACCTCAAGAAACCCTACAGGAATATGGGGAACTTCGCAGAGGCTATCATGGGCGCACTTGTTTTCTGAAATTGCGGTAACTTTTATGGAGCCCTTATATTTTGAATCAAGTTTCGTTTAGTGTCGTTCTTCATTCCTAACAAAGACAATGTCACCTACACTAAAAGGTTTAACTTTTTATTACCTCTACTCAACCGTAAAATGTCCGGTTGGGCTGATTTTTTGATTCTATTGGATACACTGGATCTTCAAAACTTTTGCGAGTTTTTGTTAGTTGCCAAATGTCAAACCTAATGCTGCTGAGCGCGTGTTAAATATTACCTAACCGCTCTTGCCATGATTTGTCAGAGAATTATACTGCGCTATCATTATTAAACCCTACAAGATTCGCATCACATATTCGGACCGACTGTTAGCTCTATATGTACCTGTCGCAAGAAGATGTAAATCTGTATTGTTTTCTTTTTTTTTTTAATATTAGTTTGAGTTTTAGTTGGTAATAAACTTTAAGATTGCTTATTAATGATCTTCAAAGGGTCAACTAATTCGATTTCAGCTCGACGAATTTAAGCCCGACGGTTTTAATTCAATTGGTTGTCAATTGTTTTTTAAAAATATCCACCAAGCGCTCTCTATCTTTATCTACAAGGTCAGTGTTTACCATACTGTCGCTAGCAGATTTTGAAATTGAGCACGATTAAGTGTTTAAGTATTGCTAAGCATTAACCTGTTGTTGCTTAGTTCCTATTCTATCTTGCTCCAAAATTTTGCGACCTAACGAAAAATTTTTATTAAGACCCATTAGGTCAAACGTGAAATATGACCTCCAAATTTAAATTTTGCCATGTGGTTAAACATTTGATCTGTTGAGTGGAAATTACATTAGGACAAGCGACTACTTGGATTCTTGTTCATAAAACCGTTCTCTTACAAAGGAATCACAAGATATTTGTTAGATATGGCCTTCTGAACCAGAGTCAAATATAAAAATAATTAATTTTCACTTAGTGTAATACACCATGTGACGCTCTGGAACAAATGTTGACTGGTTTTCTGTTTTTCGGAACTCGAAGTGGCAACTTCTTTCTTCTTGTAGCGCATAGGACAAACGGAAGCTTTGTGGCTGGGCCGGGGTCACAACATACATAGCAGACCACTGGTGGTCGGCCACTGGACACGCCACTAGAGATAGTGGTAGATGACCTGCTTTCGCTGCAAGCAAAAATTATTTGAGATAAGTTTCTGTTTATCACGACAATCGTTGTAACGATGTTTAATTCTATCACAAAAATTTCAACTTCCTCGAAATGCAGTGGTGCTCTTAAATCGGTTCATATCTACGTCTAAAAGAATATAGTTTGCCAAGACAGCAGTTTGTGAAGTAGTTGACGGCATGACTCTTAAGTGAGTGAGTAGGTACAATGATTTGATCTACCCCGTCTAATTGTTTTTTTTTTTTCTATAATAATTTTACTTAAGGCACACCATCTAATATGGTACACCACAAAAATGCTATGAGACAGATGAAGTGTCTTTGGAACGACAGAAGCATCTCATTAAAAACAAAGCAGAGGCTGGTTTGTACGCTGGTGTTCTCCATATTTATGTACGGCGCCAAGTCATGGACACTAAAAGCTGCAGACAGACGTCGCGTTGATGCGTTTGAAATGTGGTGTTGGAGGAAAATGTTACGTATCCCTTGGACAGCACACAGGACCAACGCCTCCATACTAAAAGAACTTGGAGTAAAGACCAGACTGTCTGCTACGTGACTTCAAAGAATTCTATAATACTTCAGCCACATCTCCAGAAAGCAAGGAGACAATCTCGAAAAGCTAATCGTGACCGGAAAAGTAGAAGACAAAAGACCACGTGGTCGTACTCCTATGCGATGGTCAGACCAGGTTTGCACCAATCTTATGTCTAAAATGTTTTATGATAATCTGCACGCCGCTGAAGATAGAGTCTAATGGCATAATATTGTGCTATCAAGAACAATCTAATGAGGAGGTTACGACCCTCAGTAATGAAGAATACGAAGCTAGGAGGAGGACACCAGTTAGTCATATCGTCTGCTTCATCAGAATCAAAGTATATCAACTTAAGGGGAGTAGATGCATTTACAGAACGTGAATTAATATTTTCTGCTATTTTTCAAAGAATAGTTTCCATACCACAAGTGAAAAGAGACATTTACTGCTCTACATAATTAACCGAAATAGTTTGATGCTGAAGTGGGAGTGAATCCGATCCCAATTCTGATGTAGGAAGTGGGTCAGATACGATAAATAAAATGAGGATGTGGTGATATAACAACTCTTTATATTTTGTTCAACTTGTATCAAATATCAAAAATAACATAAGATCACTATTAAAGCTTTCCATTATTTAATGACTAGTTCTGGTTTAACAATTCCAAGTAACTTAATTATTCCTTATTACAAATAAGTTATAATTTAAGCAATAGATAGTCAATTATAAATTGTACTGCGACTAATTTATAGTTGACAATAATAATTAACTTGTTTGCACAAATTAATTATCCGAGAGTCAAGGATAAGCTACTAGCAAGATACAACAAGTGTACCGAGCCACGCCAGAGCCTAGACTGCCTTATCGGCGGGCGCTCAGAGCCTTTCATACAGGTAGCAAAACAAGTTGAGTAGTAGGGATATCGAACGATGCGCTCGGTGGCTCAGGCGTACACCTGTTGTTTACAATATTCTTGCGTTTGACGACGCGGACGCCGTCATATATATATATATATATATATATATATATATATATATATATATATATATATATATATATATATATATATATATATATATATATATATATATATATATATATATATATATATATATATATATATATATATATATATATATATATATATATATATATATATATATATATATATATATATATATATTAAATGCCACAAGCGTAAGTGATGCATCCCGTCACACAGATGGCTTCTTTAGTATTTATGCCTACAAACGCGTATTGGTCCTGGTTCTCTTTGAAGAATAGACCATATGCCGTTCTGCCAAGCAAGTCGTAAGAGGCAAACAATTATCAATGTGAGTTACCAACATCGTGAATACTAGGTGGTAAAATTGTACATTGTTTCGCCCGGGTCTGGTACTACCACCGTACCTATTCTTGCCGCAATCGCATTAGTGCTTGTCACTGTCGTGTTCCAATTTGGATGGTAAGATTAACCGGTGATAAGTAAGGTAGCCTAGGGGGTATGTGGCATTAAGACACCGCCACAAGGATATAATAATAATAATAACAACACGCAAATTGAGCATAATGCAAAATCTCGATGTCTATAAACTATAATATTGCTGAAATATCGTGCCGGAACACGATAAGCTAAAGTTCGGATGTGCCTGTCCGGCCTGACTGATGGCTCCCGTGGGTGTCGCTTACGTTACATTTTCTCGTTGAAAAACCTACAATTCCGTCTGACTACGTATAAACTATCCACTGCGCAGTATTAAAAATCTATAAAGGGAGGAATTCGATATATCAATTACTGATTTATTAAAGTGCACGAATTGTTTGACTGCACTAAATTTTAAAATCGTCGTTTTATTTAGATATTGATTGATTTAATATTTATTGAAAGCAAACTATGTATACTTTTAAGAAAATTAATTTAAATCATGTACAAAGGGCGAGCTAATGTCTTACAAGTAGTATGTAAACTTATAGTTGAAAAATGTACGAGAAAGATCCGAACTACAACATATTATAAGAGGGAAACAACTGACATTATAAATTTTATATAGTCTTGTCCTAAATATTGTTACAAAGAAAAAAAACTTTTTTTGTACGTAACAATTATTACTATTACAGTGTGTTACTTTAATACATTAATATAAAACTATTAAAAATATATAAAGCTTATTTAAAGTGGTCTCCATTGGCTGCAATCGTTTAAACGTTGAGGCCAGCTGATATCAATAGAAGCACGCAATGTTTCACTGGGAAAATACTTCATTGCCAATCGTATGGATTTTTTTAGGAACTCCAAATTATCATGGCATTGCAAGCCATACTCTCTAAAACTGACCATACTGAAGTTATCTCTCTATAATTTTATTACACGGGCATTAAGATACATCTAACAGCTAGCCTATAGATAAAATTATCTGATAAAATTTATGTTTGTAGATAGCAAATAAACTAACCAAGGGTAAATCGTGTTCGGGTGCTGAGGGCCCTAAATCACTTTGATTGCTTCAGGCTGACGCAACAGTATTACTTCCGTACAAATTTTGCAACTTAATATAAAATTCGCGATCATGCTGAAGTATCGATTTTTTTAAATATCCGTAATAAAGAATCCTCACACAGATCCTTTTTGTAATTGGCAGAGCGAACCGAATGTAATTTTTTTTATGTTACTAGATAGCCCAATTCAAATAAGTGTTTTTTTCAGTTTTCTGATAAAAACAACATTGCTCGGGATTGGATAAGTGCCTTCTTGGCGATACGCTTGCCACCTATTACATTGTGGGGCTAAGTATCTTCGGCTTATTGCGGGTTCACTGGTTCTACCTCTTCAGAGACACGGTCTTGAAGATACTTTATTAGATTGCCAACAAGAATATGGTTATCCTGATGAAGACGAATCATGAAGAAGAAGAATCATTACCCATAGTCTCTAATGTTGCTATCCATATGTCGAGATGGTGCAGATGTTCTACTCTTCAAAGGGGGCCACAATTTGTCGATTGGTAATGGTGGCGATATCCACCGCCGCATTTAACCGACCTGATAACGACTCATTCAGTCCCAGTTATCACACTGGCTTGTGATAACTGGGACCGATAGCTTTATTTATTTAAAGCACGTAGCATAGATTTTTCATAATTATAAACATTCATCCTCTTAGGGGTTGATATTTGAAAAAAGTTAGCCTATGTTTCACTCCGGATTTTCAACTCAACAATAAATAAAATCTGTTTAGGAATTTCGGCCATAACAGTTCCCCCGTTTTAAGAATAGGCCAACAGCCGTTCTGCAAGGCAGGTCGTAAAAGCGACCAATTGGCATTGCGTGTCAACGTCTCATTGGGTGGGTATTTGGAACCACCACCACCTTACCTATTCCTGCCAAAACAGCGTCAATGCTTGTCGTGTTCCGGTTTGGTGGGTAAAGTAGCCGGTAGATTTATGCATGTGGCATTGCTATCCCGCCACACAGATAGCAACGCTCCATTAACATCTTTGGTGCCTAGAATCTAGATACGCGATGATTACTCTTTCCATTAGGAGAGTCATCTGCTTGTTTGCTATATCATAAAGAACGCGTAACAGATACACATATATACAGACAGACTTTCGCAATTTATATTAGTATGGATTAAGTACAAAGATTTTATACCATAAAACAACAAGCAAAGGAATAGCGCTCCTGATAGAAAGAGATATCACCTATTGATAATAAAGATGTTAGTAGCGCCTCACCACCTGTGTGTCGGGATGGTTATGTTGCATGCATAAAAATACCGGCTATCTTACTCTCTAAACCTAAATATAATACCAGCAAGTTATTGCTGTTTTTATCAAGTATAAAAAAGAGATATTTTTTTTTCAAAATGACTTACATTTGAACTTATGGTTTGTTACTTCGTCACCGGACTTGTGGGGCGAGCAGGGTGCTCTGCCATAGTTTAAATTAAAATTGGGGATGTAAACTCACGTGCTAAGGGCTGTCTCCTGTGAGACCGGACCTCGGCTTAGTGCGGCGTTCGCACTAAATGTGGTGGGCAGAGTCGTGGCATTACGCCCCATGTTAGGCGCGGGGAGATAGAGAAGTCTTTGTTGTCGAGACCGGACTTGTGTGTGTGTACTTCTACCTAAATACTTTTTGTAATTAAAAATGCACACACACATGTATATTTTTTTGTTAATTAAAAATGTACACGCAAATGTAAATATAATAATGTTTTTTTGGCACGTGCTGTAAGCTTGTTTTAGCGTTTTTAGATCAGAATTTTTGATCGAAGGGTTTAACTGATAACCAGTGATGAGGGTCACCAAGCCTCAACAAATACTGAGTTATTCCCTTTTAATGGGCTCAAATTACCACTTACTATCACTATCACTTTTATTCTTTTTCTTTTAGATATTTTTTTATTAGCATAAGCTTCGATTTGTTTGTTTTTTTGTTTTATACGGTAAATGTCCATTAATAAATAATTTCTTATTCTTCCTATTCTGTTCCCGTTCCCGTCCCCGTCCCCGTCCCCGTCCCCGTCCCCGTCCCCGTCCCCGTCCCCGTCCCCGTCCCCGTCCCATGAAAATGGGAACATCGGGATAGAAGAGAATGTTCTTAGTTTAGATCTATCAGAAATACTTTATATTTAATACATAATAAGTTATTTTGACGCGTCTAGAAGGTAAAAGTTACAGCTACTGCCGGATGGGAAAAGTAGATACACATCAGAAGATCTGGCGAAAAAAACTCAGCTGGTTCATACTTTTTCAACCGATGAAGAAACTTAGGAGTTTCTCAATTAGACGCATATATTTTTTATGTTAAACCAGTGATGAGGATCACCAAGCCTCAACAAATACTGAGTTATTCCCTTTTAATGGACTCAAATTACCACTTACTATCACTATCACTTTTATTCTTTTTCTTTTAGATATTATTTTATAAGCATAAGCTTTGATTTGTTTATTTATACTGTAAATGTCCATTAATAAATAATTTCTTATTCTTCCTATTACTGTTCCTGTTCCTGTTCCTGTTCCTGTCCCTGTTCCTGTTCCTGTTCCAGTTCCCGTTCCCGTTCCAGTTCCAGTTTGTTTCAGTTTCAGTTTCAGATTCCGTTCCCGTTCCCGTTCCCGTTCTCGTTCCCGTTCCCGTTACCGTTCCCATTCCCGTTCCCGTTCCCGTTCCCGTTCCCGTTCCCGTTCCCGTTCCCGTTCCCGTTCCTGTTCCCGTTCCCATAGCTGTTTTTCTATATCGGTTCTAGAGATAGATAGGCATACAGACGGTCAGTGAAGGTATACTCGTATAATTGGTTTCCGTTTCCGTTTCTCATCTTTTCAGCACGGAATCGTAGAAACTACACTTTAGTAAAAATGAAATGTGTGTGTACTTCATTGATTTTATCAATCAAAAGTAACGGTGAAGTCACGAAAATTCGAAATTGAGTGTAAGTGTAGTAGGTACGTTTATAGTTCATACATTTTAATACTAAACCAGGTGACTAATACAAATTCCATAATAATATCAAATACAGATTGACATTATAATCTTAGTATTAATTAGATAAGAGTTTTTACGTAGCATTATACCCCGTAAAACTACACACAATAAATAATACTTGAACTTCTGTGATTCATTTATCCAAATATATTTGATATACATCTCTATTCTCCGCACTGTTTAATGAAAAATTAACTAGCTCTTTATGAATAAAATATTAGAAGCTTAGTTGTAAGAATAAGCGACGAAACTGAAAAATTTCAACCTCATTCAAGAAACAACCCCGAAAAACAATTATCCATTTGTCAAGAATATGAATGAGTCAGTAAAACAACTGTAACAATGTCACGAAATGGAGATTTCCTCATAGTAAATTAATTTAGACAAAGTCCTTCAAGAGAAGCAAGCAAAATAGACCTTTAAATGGAAGAAATTAAACTTGCGATTTTCGCACAAATTTAAATGGACCTTAAATATTTGAACCCTTTTATCCCGGGTGTAGTTGCGTTGTGAATGCTAATAATGTAAGGGTTGCTATTTTAAATTTATGGAATAATTAAAGTTAATTCTCCTGAATAAATTGTTCAATTACGTAATTTATCTATTTCAGGCATTCGAAACTCATTAACCATGCCAATTATATATTGCCATGCCATGCCATAATATATAAATATATTGTATATATAAGTAATTTTATCTGTATTTAGAAAATGGTAAAATTAACTGAATTAATTATTTACAGATATTTTTTTTATTTCTCTGAATAATCGGACATATACATGTTTTGCAATAAATGAATACTCAGTTGTAATAAATTATTTTACTTCTGTCCTATGTTTATCATTTAGACTCAATTTTGCCCAAAGGTACACAGTACTACATATATGTTATTTAAAAGAATTGTTACGGTAAATTCTGAGAATAAAAACGAATGCCAAAATCGAAAATCTAGTGTCTGAGCCAAATATGATCGGTGCCACCAAATCCCATCAACTGTTTTGGCTCGGACACGTCGATTGTATGGGGGAGGATCGGACAGTTAAGAGAACTTATCTGGGTCGACCTGAACGGAGACCAGTAGGTCGCTCCAGGTATCGCTGGAGTGATCTGGTAGAAGCAGACTTGTGAGAGATCGATGTCAACAATAGGCGAGATATTGAGCAAGGTCACACGAGGTGGAGAGCTCTGGTTTCGGAGACTAAGGCTCACTTCGGGTCACCGAGCCAGAACAGTTAATTAGTTAGTTAAATTTTGGGAACAGCAGTAAAATTATTCATAAAATTGTTAGCTCTAACTTCTTAATATGGCTGTCTTAATAAAATCATTAAGTTTTGCAATACCTAATTTAGTATGGCAGATATATTGATCTCTTACATATAAACACAGCTAGAAAATTCCGCTGCAGGTGACGTGTTTTACTGTCATCAAAGATATTTATATATAAATAATGCTTCTCATAAAACGTCCATGACCTGAGGGGCCCGAAAGGTATTCATGCAATAGTTGCTTTAGCAGTTTATACTGCTCTGAAATTGCCATCGATTTATTTATATATTCTTAATACATTTTTTTCTGGGTTTCTAGTCATATAGGCCAACTGCTTATGTTCAATTCAAAAAAAAGTTATTGCGCAAATTACAGGCCTTAAAATTGTTGTATGCCTGTATTAATTTTTAACGTTAATGAATTTACGCCCAGCAAAGCAGGCGTGTTATATCTAGTTTAATTATTAAAATGTCACTTGTCACCTTATATTTTTAGTTTCGGGACAGCAATTTATATAATGACATTTTAAACTTATAAGTACGAAAACTCTTAAGTACGAAAAAACATTGAAATCAGAAGCGTAAAGAAAGTGAGCTACAAACTCACGCATTGGGTTATAAATATAATTAAGATGAACTGTACTAAAGCGAAAATTAAACCTAATTTCAGTGCCGAAACTAAAGAAATTCGTAACTAAGTAATATAAAACACATTTCGAGTTTTCACATTATTCCTTTACGATAACTTTCGTGTTAGTTAAGTTTATTCATTGTGCTTTTTACCACGGCCTTCGTTCTTCAAATGAAAGTATTTATTTTATAGCCATAAGTTTAATGATAAACGTATTCTACTGTAACATTTCATTACAAATTATCGTTTCATGAAATAATATTGGGTGGACTTTTTCCATACGTTACTTTTGTAGAAAAATATAAATAAAGTAGGTTAGATATTTAGTAATACTTACAATACATAATAATTAATTTAATAAATTTATACGTAATTTATAATAAAAACAAAAGGTTTTTCATAAAAATTTAAATCACGTGGTATAAATTTTCCAACATCCTTACCTTTTACTCCTTTACTTTTCTCGATACTTATCAATTCCATTACTAATAACATATTTTCTTTGTATTTGCAGAAGACCTTTAAAACCTACTTACTATTAGAAAATCTTTCACAATATATCTTATTTGTCATTACTGATTTTGACGCAATATTAAAGTGTACAAAATATTATGGTTTAAATATTAATTCTTGAAATCTCAAACAAGTATAATAAATCAGGTGCTGTTCGATTTTGGTATCGTGTCTCTGAAACCGGCGTGTTTGCAGGAATTCAGTGAAGTAAGCTATGAATGTGGATGATACAAGTCTGTCTTGATTGTGGTATATGGCAATCAATTCCCTTTGCCTAACCTGTAACGGATATTAAGCGTAGTATATTAAAGTATATTTTTCACTTAAACTGAATTTTATTCCATTTTTAGAAAAAAATGTCAATCGTAACTCTACGAGAAAATGTATTTAGAATAATTATGTTTATCGATATCAAATGACTCCCAACTTTGTCTAATAGCTGTTTTAGATGAAAATAATACGTCATTAATAAATTGAGCTTTTTATTAGGTTTTACGAAAACTTTTTATTTTATAGGCTAGCAAAAAGTGGATTATTTTTCTGATGGCTCCCCTCCTGATAACCATCGCTTATAGACATCAAAAATGTTAATCGTCTGGCGCTGTTTGTTTGATGGCCACTGTCCAGTACCCTCCAAAAAGGAACACATAAGCGGCAAGCACCGACGCTTTTGCGACAGGAGTAGGTGAGGCGATGGTACTATTGAGAGGTGGCAGAATTCTACCTATTTTTATTTAATTTAAATTATTTTAATGGCCAAAGAAATTTATTATAAACAAGCAAACATATACATACATACATATATATGTATACTATACCACATATACACATATAACACATTTATAAATTAGTTATACGTATGTATTATCTAGCGATTGGTGCAATCGATGGAATCAATCATATAGCAAAGAATTTCGCGACTTTGAACTAGTGACACTGTCTCAGTTGATTAGAGCGTCCCGTTCGAGGGAAGGTCGTAGGTTAAAATTTTCTTTATTATTTTTAATTTTTCAAGTTATCTCAAGCACGGGGTGAGTGAGGGTGACCGCAATAAATTACGACGTTAATGAAACATATTAATCTTCTCTCACCTTGGTGGACCAGGCCTCTGCCAGGGAATTAGTAAAAGGCGAATAAATGGCTACATCATCGTGACTAGTAGGTGGCAGGGGCCGGGTATTTGGCATCACCGCCTTATATATTTCTGCCGCAACAGCGACAATACATGCCATTGTCGTGTTCTGATTTGGAGGGTGAGGTAGTCAGTAGACTTATGCATGTAGCATTGCCATCCCGTAATTCGGTTAGAAGCGTACTTTAATATCTTTGGTGTACATAGGCAATAGTTTCTCTTTCCATCAGGAGAGACATCTGCTGGTTTGCTATCTAATGATATAAGAAGTAGAAAGTTTATCTTTTCTTCAAAATTAGCCCAGACCAACACATTGCAAAGCTCTTGGTCCTAATTATTATTGCAAATGATATTTGCAAATATCATCAGGTTATTTATCTATGTAAAAAAACCTGATGTTTATCTATATAGTTTTCGAAAGTCATCAATTTTATTGTCTCTGTAATAAACCTGATGATTTTCGGAACGGAGTGGATAGATTTCCTTATCACACGTTGTAGTTTGCGGGCTGTGAGACTATACCGAAAAAGTATAACAATTATTAATAAACACTAAATTACATACAAAAAACGACCATTTTACAGTGGTTTCTGAGGTATTTTCCGATTAACTAGGATACTAAAATTTTTTCAATCAATCTAGCTTGCCGTCAATTTTGAAAATTTACAAAAAAAATATCAACACCTCTTTTATTAATATAAATAAATATAAATAACCAAGAAAAATTGTCAATCTAATTACATTTTTGAAGTCAGTCACAGTCCCACACATAGCGGAATTCCGTTCCTACTGGGTGTCCATAAAATACCTCTCCTTTTTTATTTTCATTCCCTCTTCATGAACCAAAATAGATAAAAATTAATTCGTCAGTAAAACAAAAAAAGTCCATAATTGCATTCAATATATACTACAGTCTCGGTCCCAATTCCCTCGCTGAAAGCTGAACGTTGTATGTCGCGCCACAAAATGTTTGAACTGATGTTGAAAACTTTTAGTAGAATGTTTCAACTCGAAGCCTTTCTTTAAGCATGAACTATTTCAAAGAGCATACGTCTTGCGAAAATGAATAAATGAAAGTTATTAAGAATCGAATAACTTTTGCATTAAACAATTAGCTATACAAGTGTATGTATTTTAATTACACTGGACAAATTTCGACGCTAACATTTTTGTAAAATATACATTTTGTTAAATACCTACTTAACTCTTGTAATAATAATTAAATACCTACAAATTACAAAATAATTATTAAGCATTTAATTCTTGTAATACTAATTTGACTATGGTAATAATACTTAAATACATACTAATTATAAAATAATTACTAGGTATTTAACTCTTATAATATTACATGAGTTATGTAATATTATTTATCTTGACGAGACGTTGTGGAACTCTACCACCTAGTAAATATTTTATAATTAGTATGCATTTAATTATCATTACAAAAGTTAAATACCTAATAATAATTATTTCATAATTTGTAGGTATTTAATTATTATTATAAGACTTAAGTTAGTATCACACGATTTAAATACCTAATAATCATGAAATAATTTTAGGTTTTTAGCTCTTTTAATACTAATTTAACTCTTGTAATCGCATCTATGGTTTAGTGTTCCGGTGTCGGTGTTAGCTACATGAGGTTACAGTTTCGATTCCCGGGTCGGGGAATTCAAAATGATTTTTTCAATTTTCTTAACTTTTATAACGTTGCCCGGGATTGGATATTTGGATTTGATTGGATGCCCGGGACCGGTTGGCGGCAGGCTTGCTACCTTTTCACATTGTGGGACTGAAGTATCTTCGTCTAATCGTGGGTGCAGTTGTTGCAGTGCTGCCTTCCCCTTCGGGGATATGGGCGTGAAGCTACTTTTTAACTCTTGTAATACTAACTTAACTCTGGTAATAAAACTTACATACCTACTAACTTTGAAATAATTATTAGGTATTTAACTCTTTTAACACTCAAAACTCTTGTAATATTAACAAAATACCTATTAATTATGAAATAATTTTAACTACTAGTTATTTAAAATGAAAACAAAGTACATATTTTCAACTCTGTTTAGTTTGAGCCAGCGACCGGCGCCATAAGCACAGTCGGTAGCACATCGATAGATCGTATTGTCGCTAGGTCCATTTTTTTGGTATCAATTCTTAAGGAATTTTTCTTAGTTATTGGCCAAGCCGTTGGTCAAGTGATTAGCGAAATTGACTACGCAATGAACGTGGCTCGGGTTCGATTCCCGACAGGGTTAGTCATTTGTGTGACAAGTTTTGATGATTGTATTTCTGGGTTGGGTGTTTATTAAATATATTTCAATATTGATATATGCATTTCTATGTATTAATATTGTTGACTAGCCCCATATCATAAACACTTCTTCTATATGGAACCAGCTATCGAAAGAAATTTTTCTAAAAGAGCTTGATCATTCTTAAAAGGCCGGCAACGCAACTAACTGCAAGACCTCTGGTAGTGCAGTTGTCTATGGGCGGCGGTAATCGCTTATCATTCTGTCCTTTGTTACGTCTGCTATAAAAAAATCTTATATTTTTATCTACAACAGTAGATAGTTAGTAGAGAGGTAAACAAATTCCAGGGGGGGGGGGGGGGCAGCTGCCCCTTCCGGCCCCCCATGGATGCAGGTGCGGTGCAAATTTATTTACTAAGAGTTAGTTTCGTAATTTTTTAATATAACATTTTTAATATTATTAGATAGCAAACAAGCAGATGGCTCCCTTGATGGAAAGAGTAACCATCGCCTATAGACACCAAAGATGATAATAGTGTGTCACTATCCGTATGGCAAGATGGCAATGCCGCATGCATAAGTCTACCGACTAGCCGCTAGCTTACCCTCGAAATCGGAACACGACAGTGACAAAAATTGCCTTATTGCGGAAGGAAAGGTAAGGCCGTGGTACCAAATACCCAGGTGAGTCGTAGCTGAACTCTACCACCTAGTACACACGTAATAGCCAATCGGTCGCCTTTTGACTTGCCTAACACGACGGCAATTGTTTTATTCTTCAAAGAAGTCCGGACCAATACGGAGGAAAAAATTATATTTAAAAAATTACACAATTTTTATGTATTTTTTTAATATCCATACTTCTTTACTAATATTATAAATGCGAAAGTAACTCTGTATGTCTATCTGTCTGTCCCTTCTTCATGCCTAAACCACATTGGATTTGGATGAAATGTGGTACAAAGATAGTATAAGATGGATTTGGATAAAATGTGGTACAAAGATAGTGTGGTACAAAGATAGATACAAAGATAGACCCGAGAAAGGATATGGTATAGTTATTACCCCGGAAATTCCACGGAAACGAGAACTATTCGGCTTTTATTTTTAAAATTCTTCCACGCGGACGAAGTCGCGGATACAGGTATTCATGTTAATTTTTATAATTCATATATTATAATATGAAGAAAGAAGTGCTGCATAAGTAAAAGGGATTTTTTCGGATCAGGTCGCCGTAAGTTTTGTGCTCAGTAATAATTACTTGCTACTTTTAAGGTATTACGAGTATAACTACAAGCTGAGCCGCACAGCTTCGCCCGTAAGGACGTCCGTTATGTTGACGACATACTAGATTATTAACATGTCGTTCATATAATATTTCGTACAAACTTTCACCCCCTATTTCACCCTCTTAAGGGTTGATTTAAAAAACTCGTTAGCCTATGTTTAACCCTGGATCTTTCACTATCTTCTTGGCAAATTTCATTAACATCGGTTCAGCGGTTGAGCCATGAAAGCGCAAGACAGACAGACCTTTGCGTTTATAATATTACCTATAGTATGAAGTAGCTGCGCCTTTTAGCCTGCTGCATTATAAAAGTTTTTGGTGAATCCCACGGGAACAACTTATTTTTGTAGGATAAAAAGCCCACATGCTTTTCCGAAATATCATCTATATGTGTGTCAAATTTCATCCTAATCGGCTAAGCCGTTTTAACGTGGAAGAGGAACAAACATCCATTCATCAATACAAATTTTCGTATTTATAATATTAGTAGGATAAGGCTAGTAGGATATGGATGAATCATAATCACAGATCACACAAATACTAATAGGCACGGTGTTGGGCGTAAAATACGTAGCCGCTCATATGAGCAAATGTATGTAAATGTCAAAAGCATGTAGATATATTATATCGTAAAAAAATAGAAATATCCCAGGGTGCTATTTTATCGTGTCGAATTACAAGCAAAGGAATGGTGGAGTGATGATTTTATTTAATCGGTAAGTATTATAACTCTATATTTCTCTGTGTAAATGCAAGTGACATTGACATCCTAAGAAATTGCCTTAAAGGCATATCCAGCTTCATCCGTGACCAGGATACATCAAATCAGTATAAATAAATAATAGAACACAAATGCAAGGATCGATACTGTTGTTATGTGCAAATACTGATTAGAAGCGACTAGCCGGCTGCGGCTCTGTGGCTTTCCTGGATTTAAACCTGATGACTACTCGTAGTACAATCAAGCTTCGTACAATCAGCGCGAGGACAATAAATACAAATTAGCTATGTTGTACACTAACTGCTTACTGCAGTTTAAATAAATTATAACAAAAGTTAGGAATAGTAACAATCATTTTTCCCGTGTTGATTCCGGGCTCCTTTGCAGAATAGACCAACTGCCGTTCTGCCCGGCAGGTCGTAAAAGGCGACCGATTGGCTATGCGAGTCAATGCCATCGTGGCTACTAGGTGGTAGAGTTCTGCACTATCTCGCTCGGGTCTGGTACCACCGCTTTACCTATTCCTGCTGCAATAGCGTCAGTGCTTGTCCCTATCGTGTTCCGGTTTGGAGGGTAAGGTAGCCGGTAAACTTATGCATGTGGCATTAGACCTCGCCACAAGATAGCAACGCACTATTAACACCTTTGATGTCTATAGGCGATGGTTGACTCTTTCCATCAGGAAACCCATCTGCTTGTTTGCTATCTTATGGTACAAAAAAAATAAATTTATAAAAAAATATCGCTGAGCAATTATTATCACTAACGATGCCATGTGTTGTGATGCGAAATTCGACCGTATATAGTGTACTAAAATATATTTTTACTGCCGCAAACAACAGATTTTGGACGTAAAAGAAATAACTTACATGTGTGTATATTATCATGTAAGAATGTCACAAGAATGTGGTGTTTGTAATGTTTATTAAGCTATTGCATAGCTTCTATCGCGGGCCTTGAGCGTGGAGACCGAATCCAAAAATTCCGTAACGAAAAAACCTAGCACCCCCCACTCCGACCGGCACAGCGGTGATACTTTTTAGTTTTTCCATCTATCAATAAATACCAGAACTTTTAATGACTTTTCGAAATATCACGCTTGTCTCTTTAGTTCAGCAACCCATCTTTAGGTGGCATTGGTTGTATTTGAAAACTACCGTAATCAGTTGTTTGTGAGAAAGTATATAGGTGTATAGGTATTTATCATCTACGTACAACAGTGAATATCTGTACTCGTATAATTTGTATACAAAGTGTTTTAAATATGAGTAAACAAAGAAAAAAAAATACTGCATAAATAAAATAAATATATAATTGCATAAATTGATAAAAAATGCTACGCAATAGCTTTACCGCGGCAGTCTCCGAGTGCCACACGTCTTTTTTAAAATAAAAATATTTAAAAATATTACGCATATTTAAAGTTTCTGCAGTCCTCCGCAATGTAAACTATAACTGCGCCAAATTTCAAACTCCTCCGTTCGCGTCATTGTCATAAAAAGGGGTACAAATATTCACTGTACGTATTGATAATTACTAGCAATCATCGCCTGTAGCCGAAATTCGACCATAGACTCTTAAATTTGACATCTAACATTCGTAAAGAAAATAGTGTCGATGGGGATTGTTCCGAGGAAATGTTTGGATTAATTCCTGCCACAGAATTCCACTATTGGATATCGCGACCAAATTCAAAATTTCATCACCATCTCGATGTCTGGAAATCCACAACTGTGTGATTCTCGAGGCACTTTTTCCCCGCACTATTTGTCTGTGAAACCAATTACCGGTAGGGGTTTTTCCAAACGGATACGACTTAGGAATCTACAAGAGCCTACTCTTTCTGAAAAGGCCGGCAACGCAACTGCAAATCTTCTGATAGTGCGCTTGTTCATGGGCGGCGGTGATCACTTACTATCAGGTGAGCCTCCTTACCGTTTGCCCCCTTTTTCTATAAAAAATGTGTGTATAATAACATGTATGTCACATTAATGTAGTGTGTGTAATCTTTATTATTATTTAAATGTATTTCCAAAGCTTTTTATTAAAACATATTAAGTTTCTGCAGTCCTCCACAATATAAACTTGAACAATACCAAATTTCATACTCCACCGTTGGCGAAAGTGTCTAAAAAAGGGGTCCAAAGTTTTCCCTAGTTTTAGTAAAAAAGATACATTGATTTTATTGACTTGATTGATAGCAAACAAGCAGATGTGCCTCTTAATGGAAAGAGAAACCATCGCCTATAGACACAAAAGATGTTGCTATCAGATGGAATGGCAATGTCACAAGCATAAATCTACCGGCTATCTTACCCTCCAAACCAGAAGATGACGATGACAAACATTGGCGCTATTGCGGCAGAAATAGGTAAGGCGACGGTACCAAATACTCTGACGAGCCGTTGCAGAGCTATACCACCAAGTAGGTATGATGCTAGTGAAACGTATAACAGTCGCCTTTTTCGACTTGTCTGGCAGAACGGCCGGCAGTTGGTCTATTCTTCAAATGAGCCCGGGCCAACACGGAGGAAATATAGATTAATTAATATAGATAGGAATTAAAGGTGAAAAAGTTTCCACCCCGGGTCTTCAACTAACTTGTAGCCAAGTTTTATCAAAATCGGTAATGCGATTTAGCCGGGAAAGCGTTATATAGGATATTGGTCAAGTGGTTAGCGAACCTACCTACCAATCGATGGGGTTCGGGTTCTTTTCCAGACAGGCCAGGGAATGTTTGCTACATTTATGTGATGAACATAGATATTTGTATTTTTGGTTTTGAGTGTTTATTATGCATGTAACAGTGTTTATATTTGTATCTCTATATATATGTATCGTTGACTAACACCCAAAACACAAGCAAATAATTTACTTACTTTGGGTTTAAATTAATTCGCGTAATTTTTCCAGCGATATTGATTTATTTATTATTAGCTACATTCGTAAAAAAGTTCAAATATTCTTTCTTACCCAACGTAAAGACCAAGGTTTTTTTTGTAAGTACTACGTCTTATGTGAGTAATGTCGCAAATTTCAACTAGCGTATAACACTAAAGAACCTAATAAAATAACTTTATTATTACAAGTAACATAAATTTATATATGTTTCAAGGTACCAAGTATAGTGTTATAAGTTAAATTAATGTTTGTACAAGAGCGTTGAATCTATAGTGTTGATTTCGAAGTGTGTACGTCTCAGTTTATCTTAGCATCTCGAAAATTCGTTTAGCAACGACATCCTCGCGGTAGCGGCAACACAAATATATAGTACTGAGGTTAAAACTTGCCCCGCATGTAAAATTAGTTGAATAACTCCCCCGGTATCTTCGCTCTCTATATGAAAACACGTCTTTGCTTTAAGCCGAGCAAATTAGACTAGCGCACTTGAACACATTAAGCTGGCTACCCAAATTAATTTGCATTCTGTGGATAATTAAGAAAAAACATTTTACACGGGTTTTGTTAAATGGAATTGAGATTTATTTGTTAAATACTGAGGCTTAAAAGCGTTTTGTTATACTCGTATATCAGAAAGTGTCGATTTAACTTTACCAAACATATTTATAGCTATGAACAGTAGATTTTTTATATCATTAGATAACAAACAAGCACATAGCTCTCCTGATGGAAATAGAAACCATCGCCTATAGACACTAAACATGTAAATAAATGGCAATTCCAGATACATAAGTCTACTGGCTACCTTACCCTCCAAACCAGAACAGGACAATGACAAGCATTGACACAATTGCGATAGGATTACGTAAAGCGGTAGTACCATATACTCGGGCGAAACTACGGTACTCTACCTGGTAGTCACGATGGTAGTGACACGTAGGTATAGCCAATTCGTCGCCTTTTACAACCTGCCGGGCACAACGGTAGCTGGTCTTTTCTTTAAGGCGATTACAGCTGCGAACGACCTTGAGTTTCTAACAGGAGTAGCGCAAATATTATTTCGTGCGCTGGCATGCTCCAAAGTCAAAGAGTATTTACAGTGGATGCAGGTACCTACGTTTTAACATTTTTGTTCACCTATATGAACTTTTATCATCATGAATCGACTGAATTTTGTCAAACTCAAAACCAATAACCAGTAATCGCTCATTTATCGATTACATACACATTCATTTTAGAAAAATGATAAATATCTAAAGAAAAAAAATATACCGAAAATCGACAAACAATTATATAACAATTTACACAATAATAACAGTTACATATCCTATTTCTTTGAAAGTATTGTAATATACAATACATCCCGTATAGCACTTTATTTTAATACATACAATCAACAATTAATATTTAACAAAACCTTTCAAAATTTGATTTTGTAAAATGTAATCTCTTGAATAATATTTTAAAACTAACTAGCTTCTTAGTTTTTGTTTCAAAATCTCGTAATAAAAAAGAAGATATATAAATTGATTTAATGTTTATAGAGGAAACTACTAAATAAGTTGGTTTATTGAGACTTGTATGTATAAGATATTTAATTTATTTATTTTTAGTTGCTAAGTCCTTACTACCTTCAAATAGTACCAGTTTTTTTTTTTTGTTTAGAGTTTTGCTTTTTATTCGCTTGCTTGAATAATCTTCGTTGTTTAAATGTTTTATTTTTAAGCGATTGCATAGTTTCTATCGTGGGCCTTGAGCGTGGAGACCGAATCCAAAAATTCCGTAACGAAAAACCCTAACATCCCCCACTCCGACCGGTGATACTTTTTAGTTTTTGTCCATCTATCGATAAATACAAGAACTTTTAATGAATTTTTGAAATATCACGCTTGTCTCTTTAGTTCAGCAACCTGCCTTTAGGTGGCATTGGTTGTATTGGAAAACTACCGTAATCAGCTGTTTGTGAGAAAGTATATAGGTGTATAGGTATTTATCATCTACGTACAACAGTGAATATCTGTACTCGTATAGTTTGTGTACAAAGTATTTTAAATATGAATAAACAAAGAAAAAAAAAAAAAAATATATATATATATATATATATATATATATATATAGATATATATATATATATATATATATATATATATATATATATATATATATATAATTGTAATTGCATAAGTTGATAAAAATAGCTTTACCGCGGCAGTCTCCGAGTGCCACACGTTTTTTTTCTTTTATTTTTGTACATTTATACAAAATATTGACAAAGTACTTATCTATCTATAGCTAATAAAAAATTCAAGCGTAAACGTAGGTAAGTACATGAATAGTCTCAAAATATTATTCAGCGTCTACTCGCAAACAAAACTATTTATAAAGTACTAGCTTTCAGCCCCTTTAATACCCTCTTTTACCTCTTTAAGAGATAAAACTCACAGCATCCTTACATGCACGTTTATTTAATTGAATTAAAGAACATGACTAATAAATAATAAATTTGAAGAGATTTTGATTAAACATAATTTATTTTTTTTACAAACTTTACCACTTTTTTCATCATTTGAAAATATGACATTTGAAAACCTTAAACTCGTATTCATTTAATTGTATTAAAAATCATAAATACTAAGTTTTAAATAATTTCTACAATATTCTACAATAAACAATCTATTTTTTATACAAACATCAATGCTTTTTTTCACCCCTTAAGGAATGAAATTTTAAAAAATCCCCAAATATATGAATCTTAAATTGTGCTGAAGAACGTAAGTGCCGAATTTCAAGTTATTTTGAAGTAAACGTTTGATTTTTCATATAAATTGTAACACACACTTTTACTCCTTTAATGGATGAAACTTCTAACATTACATGCATGTTTCTTCAATTTCGATTGAAGAGCATAAGTACTAAAAAAATCCGAAAATTCGTACTTCTTAATTGTATTAAAATCATAAATACTAAATTAAAATAATATAGATTTTATAGTAATGCAATAAATAAACAATTCATTTTTGATACAAACTTTAAAGCCTCTTTTTACCTCTCTATGGGCTAGAATTCAAAAAAATATTAAATTTATATTTAATTTTTTTCAGTTAAAGGATAATTTAATTACGGCATATCATTCATTTCAACTCAAAAATGACAGAGTTTCATACAAACTTGCACCCCCTATTTCACCATCTTAGGGGGTGAATTTAAAAAAATTCTTTCTTATTCCTTGTCTATATCATAAGAACAACATCTCTAAAAAAACAGCCTTCTCGGTCCGAGCTCATTATCTATTATAAAGAAACATCCAAGCGTAAACGAAATGTTCAATATCCAAACGGCACAACCTTACTATTGTGCCAAACCTTCTATCTGTACTATTACTCTTTGACTCGAATATGGAGAGCGGAGCACGCTAACATGCGACACAGCCTCCCCGTATGAACGCTACCGGGAGACTGACTTTCGACGCGAGCGCTGTCCGCGAATTAAATAATAAGGTTTTTATTGATTTAAAAGCACACTATAATGATTTTGTAAAATTTTGAACTTAAATTTTATAAAGCAATAAATTGTCTGTAATAAAAAGAAAAAATCATCAAAATCGTTACAGTAGTTTGGAAGTTATAGGCAAATTTTTGCGTAAAAATAAGAAAGATATTCGATTTTTTTCCGACAAAAATAACAATAAAATTTAAAAAAACGAACTTAAATTTAAACTTAATTATATTATACGTATAATGCTTATTTTTTTTAATTATTGGACCAACCGGTTAGCAGTAGTAGGCTTTCAAAGAGGTGTCTATTTCGTAGTTTGGCATTACCTATCGTCTTAAAGGAGGTCCTGATCAATACGAGGAAATAAAGCAGTTGTTAAAATTATTTATACGTATTATGAAAGTAGTAGTTCTATATAGCTATACTATGTCCAGAGAGCAGTTTCTCGCCTATACATTGTCTTACAGTTTAAGTACTCACTACTTTGAGTGTCAGTCATTGTATTTTAAAGTACCTGAATGACCGAGCTTTGTTCGGTATTTTTTTTTTTTTTTTGGTTAAAATGGCGTTGTTTAACCACGATGGTAGGGGCTCGTAATAGCCAATCTGTCACCTTATACGACCGGCCTGGCAGAACGGCAGTTGGCCTATTCTTCAAAGGAGCCTAGGACCAACACGGGGAAAATAAACAATCTTACAATTTTATATGATATTATAGTTGAGATTAGTCTAGATTTGGAGCAGCGTCGTTGTATATAAAGTAGGGATAAGCAAGTACGTAAAGTACCCGGACAAGTCGTCGCAGAATCACTTAGCCGTCGCATTATTTTTTATGTGAATGTCAATGTATAAAAACATAACCACATTTTATGTCATATTTCTTTTACGACCGTCTTACTTATATTCGTTACAAAATTTCAGCGTCTCATATAATTTATATTATTATTATTTATTAATATTAGATGTTGCCCGCGACTTCGTTCGCGTGGACTTCGTTTACTCCGCACAGCTCCTCCCCCGTAGGTGATAGCGCGGTAATATGTAGCCTATATATTGACCCGACCTATTAGTAATATTCATGCAAAATTTGAAGTAAATCCATGCAGTACTTTTTGAGTTTACCCCGGACATATACATTGACTTTTCTACGATTTTATTATATGTATACTAGCTGTGTTGCCCGCGACTTCGTTCGCGCGGACTTCGTTTACTCCGCACAGCTCCTCCCCCGTATATGATAGCGTGATAATATGTAGCCTATATGTTGACCCGACTTAGTAATATTCATGCAAAATTTGAAGTAAATCCATGCAGTACTTTTTGAGTTTACCCCGGACATACATTGAGTTTCCTATGATTTTATTATATATATATATATATATACATATATATATATATATATATATATATATATATATATATATATATATATATATATACATATATATATATATATATATATATATATATATATATATATATATATATATATATATATATATATATATATATATATATATATATATATATATATATATATAATAAATTCGATATCGATTGTAGATCACGCCCCAAATATTCTTCTAAAAATATTCAATTTTCAGTTTTGACTTTCCTACGATTTAATTATATGTAAATAGATTTATATTAACAATACAGAGTTTTATATAAGAAAAGGGCAAATAAGCAGGAGAATAACGTGATGATAAATGATCACCACCACCCAGGGACAGCCACAACACTTTCTTCTTAAAACTCTTCCTAAAAGGCTGGAAACGGCTTTACAATTTTGCCGGCCTTTTAAGAATAAGTTAAAGGCTCCTGAGTTGTGTCCGTTCGGAAACACCCCCAGTGGTAAATGGTTGTAACTAAGGAATCGCACAGTTGTATATTTCAGGTCATCGAGGTGATGTTAATGGAACTTTGTGTTTTGATACGATGTCCGTTAGTGAAATGATAGATGCGCTAAAATATGCAGACATAACATACACCTTTGCGTAAAAGCAAGGAATCAAGCCGATTAGAAATATCCTAATCGTCAACGATTCGATCCACTCTACGATGAATGCGATCAGGAAGAAACTAATACTGCGGAGCTCCCGTTTAGAGATGAGAACAGTACTCCTTGTGAGGTCGAATTGGCGCTTTATAAGGTTGCAAGCGATGGGCTCGCAAGAAGTGCTGTCTCACTTTACTGAGCCCATCGAGTTTTTGGGAGACTAGTTTAGCCTGAAATGAACATTGTTCGATATGTCAACGCCATGAATTCCTATATTGGCTGAGACTGTCAAGAGAGTATTCTTAAAACGTAATGACATGTCACATTACAAAGGGAGACCGGTAAACGTACATAGTTGTGTCCTTTTAAGATTAAATCGGACTAAATTTAACAAACTTCATTCGGAGATTTAGTGTGTTGAGACTCAATTTCAGACACAAGCTTGAAGCTGGTTCTGGTTTTCTTCAACGTGTACCCGAAAAATATTGCTATGGCCGGAATATCATCACCAGTACTGTCATCTGCATAACAATGAATGTATAACTAAATATAATTGACATACATATAGGAAATCTACGTATAATTATGAAACAAAGACACGACTGCTGTCAATTACAATATAAACCGCAAATTAAAACGAATATAATGACTTATCTTAAGCCGTTTAGTACATTCCGTCGAAAAATATAACCCCCTTGTAGCGCAATCGGTTAATAATTTATATTTTATTACTTAGAAGTATAATTTATAGATGCAGACCACCCTGACTGTAACACTGGGGGCACTCGTGCTCAAGATATAAAAAAACAATTGAAATACAATATTAAAATTATATGATGTCTTCGATAACTTCTTCACAGAGCAAATAAGTTTAAATAGAGAACGTATGTATCCATTATCTTTAAGGAAACTAAGCTGTAACCAAGTTTTTTTTAACTGGCGGCTATGATATTTGAGCGCAGAAAACATAGGAAAGTTTTAAAGAAAGTCCTTTTCACATGTTTCAGACACACGAAGAGCATTATAATATTGATAAGATATTATTATTTATTTTCCAGAATAATTGGAGTCGTCTTCTAAGTCTATCGATAACTCTAATAGCAAATAAAAACAAACAAAAATAAATCGATATCGGAAATTTTCTTTACATTTTTTTAACTACGGCCAGTTCTTTGCCTTACAGAAATATAATCTGATTTTATGATAAGTATATCATCAATTGAATGCAAAAGCATCGTCAATATGAGCAGAATGCACTTTTTAACCGTTGGAAATACAGAGGTCCTCGGTTGACATTTATGCATATAATATTGTTGGAATTGGATAATATTTGAGTATGATGATCCATTTAAGCGTTCAGGTAGGTGTACTAAATTTCCTGAGTATATATATGTTTGTATATTTGTATGTTTCTAAGTTTGTCCACGAATTTCTCGGGGATTAAAAGCCACAAGATAATTCTTTTTGACTTAAATTAAGTACACTCCAACTTAGGGAATAGTTTAAATTTTATCAAATCGGGTCAGTAGTTGTTGGGATATGAGTATAGTTGACATTTGAAGTCGTTTTAAATTTTTAAATCACTATTATTGACATCGAAGGATAGCAAACAAGTAGATGGCTCTCCTGATGGAAAAAGATTACTATCGCCTATAGAAATCAAAAATGGAATGGACGCACCATTACTATCGTTGTGACAGGATGGTAATTTTGTATACATAAGTATACCTTCCAAATGATAGTGACAATCATCGATGAAATTGCGATAGTAAAGCGATGATTACAATACCCAGCCCAGACGTTGCAGATTAGAACTCTACTGCCTAACAGGTAGAGACAGATTTGACCAATCGTTCTCCTTTTCGAACCACCCAACAGACGGGCAGATAGGGTTTTTTTCAAAGATAACCCACGTCAATACGGGGTTATCTTTGAAAAATATATAGGGGAGATTTGTATTTTATACAGCTAGATTTTCCCCCGTGTTGGTCCGGGTTCCTTTGAAGAATAGACCAACTGTCATTCTATCAGGCAGAAGTTAGAGGCAACCGATTGGCTATACGTGTCACTACCATCATGACTACTAGATGCAACGTCTTGCAACGTTCTGCAACGTCTCGCTCGGGTATTTTGTACCACCACCTTTTAAAGAAAGTCTTTTTCACATTGTATCCTGTTGTCCTTATCTATTTTTGCCGCAATTGCGTCAATGCTTATCATTGTCGTGTTCCGATTGGGAGGGTAAAGTAGCCGATAGCCTTATGCATGTGGAAATGTCAGCTTGCCACATGGATATCAACGCAACTTTCAACGTCTTTGGTGTCTATAGGCGATTCTTTCTTTTTCCATCAGGCAATCAGGAAAACTATCTGTTTGCTATCTTTAAATATAAAAAAGATAGAAATTTACCCGCATTCCCAAAAAAATTAAAATACATTTTTTATCTCAACATACATATAAAAGCTATAAATAATTCCGCGCAATAAAATCCGAAATGGGACGGTTTGGCAAAGAATAGTCGCAACAAGGAGAATATTATTCAGTGTCACTGACGGGACGTGTGTCGTAATATATGCTTTAATAAAAGGGTTTCAATTTGCACTAGATCGTATATCACTGCAAAAATTCGAACAGTCTTAAAATTAGAATATTTTTTCATAAACATAGCATGTAGGATAGCAAATAGTGTGTAGAGTGTCACTAGCGGCATTTTATCCTTATGAGTGTTAGTGACGTAAATTACGTCACACAGTACTTGAAATAGCCTCAAGTAAGCCGCTAACTGACTTGTATCATAAATATAAAGTAGGTTTGTTAGATTACCTTTAAGTCCCACATCTAGAAAACGGAGATCCGACTAGAGAAAGAAATTCTTCGATTAGGACTTTACCTAAAATTGCGAATGAATGACATTATATATATATATATATATATATATATATATATATATATATATATATATATATATATATATATATAGTAAATATCCCTGGAAAAATTATACTAATTCATCATTAGATCTCTCGAATGTTCCCGTATCCCAATAAACTCATATGTTGAAGTTACACAAAATACGAACATATAAATTTTGCACACTATTCTATAATGAAAACTATATTTTGTGTAAAATTTCTAATAGTACAAATATATTGGTTTCAAGTAATCATAAACGAAAGTAAATTCTGGACATGCAAATAAATTATTCATTGTTTTTCTAACCAAGCTTTTTCCACTATTTATAACCGGCAGCCATATAATGCAAATATGTATGTATACATATTATATTATTTTGTGACCTTCCCAAAAGCTTAGTTCCTGCATTAACAATGTGCTTCAAACAAAAGAAGCCAGATGGATATAGGGTTACTATCTAGTAAGTTTTTTTACCGACGATAATTTAATGACAGTTAACCCACTTGATTATATGCCCACCGGATGATAATCAGGGACATATACAAAAGTAATATGAATACCCCTTCCCCTCTCTCAACGTTGACTAAAATTTTCTAGAAAAATATATATCTGCCTCCTATTAAGGCAGTTCGTAAAACGCGAATGATGGGCCAAATGTGTCTTTACCGGAACTCTACCACCTATAAGTAGTAATAGACGTTATGACTGCTAGGTGGTTCTGAAAGGTCTCGTCCAGACTTGGTTTTGTCGCTTTACATATTCCTGCCGCAATAGCTTCAGTGCTTGTCGCAGTCGTATTCCATGGGTAAGGTAGCCGTTAAATAAATGCATGATGCGCTATATCCCCGCCACACGGATAACAACACACAATTAACAGCGGGTGGTTCTACGTGAGATGGTTGTTTCTTTCCATCGAGAGAACCGTATTCTTGTCTACATACTATAATATAAAAACAGCAGCTTTTAATTTTAGTTCGACATTTATCATGAATAATATACGCGTGTAGCGGAAGACATTCTCCTGAATTATTGGCAACCCTACATGAATGCCAGATAGGACAATGCTTTTCTCGATGAAAGATTCTGAAAAACTGTAATGTAACCCTTGTCACGTCCGACTATCTTATTTATCTAGTCATGGGCAAAATCATTGTGTCCCTTTACGTTATTCTGAGCAAAAAAACATGCATTATTATCGCTGAAAGCTGATAAACAAAAAATAATTTTGTCTGCGATGTATATCTTATATTAACCAAAAAAGTACATTCGTATGTACTAACTATAAAAGCAGAACTACACGCATATTTTATTTTCATGGATCAATGAGATATGTAAAATACTGGTGTATAAGAAATTTTCAGTGGTCTACAATTTCGTACAGTTGTGTTTATTGTGTATTTAAGTTGCTTTCACAGCATAATTTCTTGTTCGATATTTGAAATGATTCTTTGCTAGGCAAATTCCTCTGAAATAAATATTACATTAATGCATATATAATAAAAAACAACATGTAATATGTTAATTAACTGTATTTAATAATATGTTCAATAGATTACATGCAATATTTTTATACAATATTCAGCTGTTTGTAAATTGTATGCAGTTACATAACTAATTAAGATTATCGTTGTAAATCACGAATTAAATTGCATATATTTGACGTGAATAAAGCTCAGACAGTGAAATATAAAAAAGCAATACGTTATCATCGTCACCTTACTCGAAAAAAGAGTGCTTTAAATCTAACGATAAAGTGAAATGGAGTTCGACAAATTTAGTCGCATTAAAACTGCAACTACCGACTTCAAACTTTCTGTATCTCTACAGTCTGCAATCCTGTCTAATCAACATTTACAAGCATTATATGAGACTAAACCGAAAGGTTATTTTCCCACGAAAAAAAAATTTTGAAAATCCGTTCATATATGATAGTTATGCCCGAACATACATAAAAATCTAAATCAGTCGGTTGACCTTGCAGGCCATCCCTGAAATTTTTATTAACTTATTTTTATATGATAACATAGCAATAATGCAGATGGCTCTCCTGATGGAAAGAGAAAACATCGCCTATCGCGAAACGTTGCGCAACTCTACCTCCTAGTAGTCACGATGGTAATGGCACGTATTCCAAGCCAATCGGTCGCCTTTTACGACCTGCCTGGCAGAACGGCAGTTGATCTATTCTTCAAAGGAGCCCGAATACAAATAGCGACTTACCGAACTCGCGACTAGACTTCGTAGTAAATCGTGCGATGACCATATTTTTGGATATTCTTATATTAGTTTCGTTAAGGTTTAGTATTTGGGTAAACAATATTTTCTTTTTATTATATTTTTATTGTTTACTCATAGTCATAATTATTATCATGTCGTTCAATATGTCAACCTTTATAAATACTCGAATTAAAAACCTTTTTAAGGAGTCGGTAGCAATATGGGCAAAAAACTTGCATGTTAGTGTTAATATAATAATGTGCAATAAAAAACTAGCTGCACCTCTCAGCTGCTGAATATTTAAAAATTTTCGTGAATCCCACGGGAACTTTCCGGAATAGAAAGCAGTCTTCTGTACATTTGTTAATACAAGTATTTTATTCCTGAACACATCCTTGTCACCAATATCTACATATATACGGCTAGACGGCGGCGAGGATACTCTTATATCTACATAATATATAAGAGTTCGTTGCATATATATTATAGACGAAAGAGACGCTTATCGCAACTGAACATGCCTCAGTAACGTAAAAAATGAGTACGCAGAATTCATAATCTGTAAATAAACATAAAACATATTTTTTATTTTTGGGATTGCACTTCCTTTATCCTTTATATTCTAGTAAGAACCGAGTGTGATAATATTGTTACGATTCTGTACTTGTGTAAAAAACCTTTAAGTACTGAAAAATAGTTCTTATTGGGTCACTTTGTTATAAGTATGTCCATTTATCAATAATTTTTTTTCAGTAACCGGTAGAGGTATTGAAATTTATCAAATATTGGATTCTATGGTCTTATTCAGACGTGAAAAAATCAAACCAGTAAGTCGACGCAACCAAAATATAATATGACCGTTTTACCATAGTATTTTTTTCACTTAGACACTTGGATCTTTGTACGTAGCAGGCTAGATTTAGCCATCTTAACTCTTCTCAGAAGCTTAAAAACCGGCTAATTGTTTTACAAGCTTCTTCTGGTGATTTTGGGTATTTTTGAATAGCTGTGGGAGAGATGCGCTGTGCTGCGCTCCCGGCTGCATGGGTGTCACCGCCTTGCTTGTTTCTTCCGTGAAACAGCTTTGCTGTGTTTCTAAGAGAAGGGCAAGAACGGCAGTGTACTTACTGGCCGTGTACAGTGTACTTACTTAAATTTTGCCAAGTAACACACTTGGCAAAATTTTAGCAAAAAAAGGCAAAGCTAAAATTTTTAAAAACAAGCATTGGCTTATATGAGCGGCGACAAGTTGGCCGCCCGACAGTGTGTCTATTAGTATTTGTGTGTCTGTGATATGTTTTTTATAATATTCCACAAATGGTCTTCGATCCACAGGCAATATTACAGTCTGGAACCTTAGCGAGTTTCACTTTCCATATTTATGTGAGGATATTATATTTTTGCCACTCAGTTAAGTGGCTAGTCTCTGACTATGCTATCGACGGGGCTCGGATTTGATTCCCGAAAGGAATGAGTGCTGCTTGGGTGATGAACACAAATGTATACATTTCGGGGTTTAAGTATTAATGAAATATATTTAAGTACGTTATATACTATGCATTTCTATATAATAGTTTCATTGACTTACACCCATATCAAAAGCAAATAATATGCTTTTGGGATTAAATCAGTTTGTGTAATTTGTCCAGCTGTATTTATTTATTTATCCCAGACTATTTTCATATTTCTTATGCTTACCGATGAGAATGTCTTCAAGGACAAAGGAAACATTTTCCATCCATTAATTGTTAGTGGGCGGTTAGATCTCTCCACAAACAACCGCATACTGCTTCTGAAGTGTCTGTTGTTTAAATTTGGCCAATTGGTGTTGTATATGGATTGAGATAATAGACAGCTCTGAAAGTTTAAAAAAAACTAAATTATGACGTTTTATCATGCAATTCCACAGTTTTTGTACTAATCTCTAAAACCAAAGCTCTGTGAATTGGGTTAAGTCATATTTCTAATGTGCAAGCTTGAATCATTTTTTATGAATTAACTACTTAGTCCTCGTTAATAACAAGAATCTAACGAGATTTGATCTTGTCAATTGATTTCTGAGCATTATTGTATAGTTTTTGGATAGTAAATTTTTAGTAGTAGTAGATAGGAGGTACTCATATTTCAAGTACAATTATTCTTTAGTATATTTTTGGGATTTATTGTAAATTATGAATCACAATAATATTAATTATAATTTAATTAGATATTAAGTATAACGTATACTAAAAAACAAAATTTATACTGTTTTATATTTGTACTCCAGTAGTGCGCCAGTTTTCTTTCAGTTCCCTCTCAAAACTGTTAGTCATGTTCGGTCTATGTATAAAATTCTCGATAGCAACCTGGTCTAATTAGAACTTAAAGAATCCCAAAAGAGTCGATCCCTTTTATCGAAAAAAAAATCATGCGATTATCATTAAGGTAAGCAAAATAAGTCGTCAACCGACAATATTTTTTTTGTATTATGATACAAAAGTTTATCCGTTATGAAACATTTTTAAAAGTCCAGTTTAAAAAATAGTTTATGTTATTGCAATTATATGTACCTTTAGCGTTTAATGTAATGTACTAAATTATAGAGATATTGTAAGTGACAAAATATTATTTGAAAAGAAAATACCTTATCCACAATACGAGTTCCAAACCAACAGGGAACCATTATTTGGATGACCATTACAAACATATACGTGGCGAGAAAAATATAATATGGCCACGGAGCTGGCTAAAATTTCAAAGAAAAAAAATTAAAAATGGGTAATACACCCATATAGAAGCTCCTATATCCACTTTAAAATTACTTTTACTTATATAAAGTTATACGCTAGGGACATAAGCTTTATTTTTAAAAACTTAATTGTTCATTAGACGTAGTATAAGCAGCAGTTTTCAACTGATAAGAATTCACATACAAAACCAGTTTAATAATTGCAGACATTCACAAATATCGTTAATTTATTTCAAAATATATGTACAGAGTCGAGTGCTGAGTATCGTGAAATTTATAACTCCCTATAAAAACATGATGCTTTTATGGAGTTCAAGTAATAAAAAATGCATTCATCAAATTTACAATTACAATTAAATTAACACGATTTACAAAATGCAGCTCAATATAAGTAAAAATATTGAAATTTTGTTGTGTTAAAATTTGGTAATTTATCAAATACTTATTATAAAACAAATATGTGTTGACCTTTACCTTAATATTAGAAAGTACATAACGAAATATGATATCTAAAAAAACAAGAATAAGATTAACTTACCAAAGTAAATCTGAACAAACATACGCAAATGATACAAGATGCCATACTAAATTGGATAAATATTGTTACGCTGAACACATTCTCCATCAAATCGCAAAACCTGCAAAATTATATTAAGTTTTTTAGAGAAATTCATGTGTCAAAATTTCTTATTTTTAAAATTTTATTTATAAAGTTTACAAGACGATAGTTTTATTTACAAATTAATACGTGAAGCTAAATTTTGTATCCCTTGTTACGACACTTATGCGAACGTATCAAAAATATACATTGTGAAGGAGCACAGAATCATCTCATAACACACACACACGTATATATATATATATATATATATATATATATATATATATTAGGTTGGTCGTTAAAAATATATTTTTTTGCGACGCCCCCTTAAAAAGCTTCTTTTTGATGAGAAAACACTGGGATTTTTGTTTTAATTCAAAACAACATGTGCCTCTACACGATCTAAGTTAATTTTTGTGTATAATCATCTTTTTGGGGAATTTTTCAGGAAAAATACAATTTTATTCGAAATATAAAAAATTATAGAACTTAAATCAATAAAAATAACAATATTTGATCAAAATAGCAATCAACAAAAATCCAAATTCAAAAATTTTCCCAGTTGATTTTGGTCTATTAAGGGGAACGGGTGGTCTAGCGGTCTAAAATTTAACCTATTTTAAAAATTTCATTTCTATATGAAGGTAATGACTAATCCTTTCAAATTTTTACACTTATTCTATTGCTTATCAACTACACAAAAATAAAAATTAAGACAAAAAAAATTTTCAAATTATAAAAATGGCGCTGAAGTTCCCCTCTTCAAAAAAATGGACCTGACTGGCGAAGGTCGATCGACCTTTCCTTCTGATCTGAAATTAAAAAAAATGACGGATTTTAAATAAGTGTAAGTATAGTGACCGCAGGAACTAAAATGAAAAAAAAAAATTTGAAAAAATTGGGCCGTAGTTGAAAGTATAAATCTGAAACTCGTTTTCAGAAAATACAAATCTGAAACTCGGTTTCGGAAAATACTTAAACTACGTGCCATTTTTTTAAATATTTTTTTCCATTCTAGTTCCGGCGATAACTATACTTATACTAATTTAAAATCCGTCATTCTTTTTTATTTCAGATCAGCGCCATCAGAAACTTCAGCGCCATTTTTATAATTTGAAAAAAAAATATTTTGTCTTAACTTTTATTTTTGTGTAGTTGATAAGCAATAAAATAAGTGTAAAAAAAATTTGAATGGATTAGTCATTACCTTCATATAGAAATAAAATTTTTAAAATAGGTTAAATTTTAGACCGCTAGACCACCCGTTCCCCTTAATAGACCAAAATCAACTGGGAAAATTTTTGAATTTGGATTTTCTTTGCTTATTATTTTGATCAAATATTGTTATTTTTATTGATTTAAGTTCTATAATTTTTTTTATTTCGAAAAAAAAATTGTATTTTTCCTGAAGAATTCCCCAAAAAGATGATTATACACAAAAATTAACTTAGATCGTGTAGAGGCACGTGTTGTTTTGAATTTTAAAAAAAATCCCAGTGCTTTTTCATCAAAAAGGGTGCTTTTTAGGTGGCGTCGCAAAAAAAATAATTTTAAGGTTATTATCAGATTTAGAAGAGGTTTTATTGTTTAGTCTATGATTGAATTTAGACCAGAAGGTGATCACTTGTGTTATTTAAAATGAGACAAAAAATCATTTGACTTATACTTAACTTACTTTGCTACTTTGTCATAATGTAATACACTATTCTTCAAATTCATATTTGCTTCATCTTCTTCTACTGCTGAACTTGTAATTTCTTGAGATACTTCATCAGATGAAACAAATGGTACTATACTAGTTAATTTTTTATCCAAAATATCTAATTGTGCTATAACAAGAATCATAAGACCCAAGAAAAATGTGTCAATGTTAACATTAAACAGCATAAAGATATGCATTCCAAAGCTTTGATAGAAATATAAAGGGTAAATAAAAGATTTTTTGAAATTTTCAGTTAAAAAAGAATAACTACAAACTGGCAATTCAAGTTCTACTGAGAACATTATATGTGCAATAAGCGGGGATAAAACATGAGTGAGATTTGAAGTATAAGAAACCAATGCAACTATTTTCCAGTAGGTTTTATTAAATTTTTTAGCAGCTTCTACTATCTGGCTTTCTTTATCTGTATAAGGTTGAAAAGTATCAATTTCTAGTTCTTCTAATATCTTACTAATTTTAGATTTCATCCAATAAAATGTAAGAGCTTTAGAACTTGCTGCTATTAACGTAAAGAAAAATATCATTTCTTCTATGAAAATATCTAGATGCCTCGGCAAGAAAAAAAAATTTAAAGTGCATAATCCCACATAAATTATAGCAAAAACGGAAATCATAAATATTGAATAATATTCATAGTATTTCCAATTACTTTTATTGGGATAGATGCCAAGGAATTTCCAATACCTCATGTTAAGATTAAAACAATCGATCTGATTTATCTGTTGCATTTTTAAATTCGAAGTGAACAATTACTATTTATTTAATTGATTGTTTTATTTATTTATTTATCACTCATTTATCGATGCCTTTGCCATTGAAAAGCAGTCTGTGAGAAGCAATGTATACTTTTTAATAAGCTTTATATAGGGTTTCTATAGCCAATATAGAGTAATATAAGTAAAAGATAAAATTTAAAAGTCCCTGTAATTAATCGCAATTGTTCCAGTATGATTGTTTTGTAAATTAGAGTGACATGAACTGCAAACGACACCTTGGTGTTTAATGTGTTTTTTATTCAATATTCATTTGAAACAGGTGCATTTCAAAGGAGTGAATTCTCAATAAGTACCAACATATGTATTTAAGCGATGCAAACGGATGTAGGTTAATTGCAGAAAACGTATTTTTTAAATGAGACGCAATTAGTAAAGGTTACGCCGTCCGTCCACAAAATGTGCAGAATTTCGTTCTAATTGCCAAGCTTGCAACTTTAAAAGATTTTTAAGCAACCCATAATACTCATATGCTTTGTGAATTTCAGCACTCCACAGTTTTAATTCTCTTCTTTATAGTATCACATAATTTTGTTTTCCTCTCCAAATTTGGTACAACTGTTGTGCCGCAATCAATTTCCAAACATGGAATACAATAATTTAAACATTTGTCGTATGAACGTAGACTTACTAAAATTCATTTTCAATGTCCTAACAATTGTATTAAAGTTTGAAGAAATAATTTCACTTTCAATTAATTGCTGTACTATTCAGGAATATTAATGATTCTCTTTGAATTAGTCACAATTAAATACAAACTTAAGTGATTTTAAAATAATTAATTTAAATTCTTATTGGAATCGAATTGTACATTAATTGTTTCATATGCTGGAATCAACTTCGTCCGCTTGATAAATAACTTTTACATAAAAGTTGTTTAATCTCCTTCTACGTATTTTTCGGCTGTCGTTGTTTTTAACCAATGTAAATTGAAAAGATAAGCTGTATTTATATCGATTTTTTACCCCCGATGCAAAAACAAAGGGGTGTTACAAGTTTAAGATGTATATCTGTGTGTCTGTCGTGGCCTTGTAGCACCCGGTTGGATAATCTAATACGGTTGTGTTTTCTTAATTGAAAGTCCTATCTTGCGAAATATTTCTTAGCTATGATTCAATAGAAGCTGTTCAGCCGCACATCCTTGTATCCGTTGGTACTGAAATTAAGCAAACTTGTGTAAAATAAGTAACAACACAATATTATGGTACCATCCAGCTGCTCTCATGATGTAGCCTGGATGTAAGGATTGGAACTCTCCAACAAAAAAATTTGACGTGACAACTTAGTTTTGGCTCATTGGTTTTGTTGCTGTAAGCAGGTACTATATTTAGTTACTAATCATGATTACGATAATTTAAAGATTAAGCTGAAAGAGTGCTATCGAAACTCACATGTAGAAAGAGGTAAGAATAACGGTCTGAGCGTGTAGGTTTTTTTATGTATAAATTTCCATTTCATATAATGTTCAAGATCTGAAGAAGGTACCTAAATTTATTGAGTTAGGTCTCAATTCTCTTGTATTGGCAAACACTTTGGTGCTGGATGATTTTTATGATCTGATGATGTAACTGGAAAGTGACAATAAGCGGCTTAACTAAACAAGGTAATCCCATAGAGTTTGGACACATTTGTTCTGTTTTGACTAACAACTTAGAGCTAGACGATTTCCAGGGTCTCGTGATGGAGCTGAAAGAAGATCATCAGAACTTTTGAATGAAATGGAATAACACTCTCAACTGATGAAACCCCCTATGCAAATCACATAAAACTATCTAGAGGGGGCTGATTCGGTTTATTTTGACATAGACGTTTATTCCCCGTGTTAATCTAGACCCCCTTTATAGAATAGATCAACTGCAGTTCTTCCAACCAGGTCGTAAATGGTGACATCCATACGCCATACGTGACATCGTCGTGACTACTAAGTAGGTAGAGTTCTGCAACGTCTCGTTCGGGTATATGGTACCAACGCCTTAGCTGTTCCTGCCGCGATAACGTCAATGCTTGTCATTGTCATGTTCCGGTTTTTTTGGTAAGTTAGCCAGTGAACTTATGCGTATGGCATTTCCATCACGTTACACGAATAGCAACGCACCATTAATATGTTTGATGTCTGTAGGCAATGGTTTCTCTTTCCATCAGCAGAGTCATCTGATTGTTTACTATCTAGAGATATAAAACAAAACATTTTAGTACTGGATAATTTTAAGGATCTCATGATGGAATTAGAAGGTGTTGATGGAAACATTTAAACTAAACCAGATAAACTCATCGATTTTTGACAAACGAACTGGTATTTTTAAGGTGTTATTATGAAACAGGACAGAGGTCATAGAATACAGAACTTCGGATAAAAATTAAGCAATTAAAAATTAAGTTTTGGCCTCGTTCGATTCATTCTTTTAAAAACTGTGGAACAGAATTATTTCCAGTATCTAATACGAGAGCTTGAAGAAGTCCATAAGACCCTTATTAACTACGTACCAAGTATTAACTACGTATTAATTATGAAAAAAAAAAATATATTTATGGAAATAAATATATTTGTATTAAAATATATGTTGTTTATTTTTTACCGTACGTATATGTTTACCAATTATATAAAAAAATATAAAAGGATAGGTCATCGATTTACTTTTTGAACTAAAAATCCTTGACTAACAAGTAGTCATATTTTTCTCAAAATATCGTATTACACCTGAATTATTTTGTAGCTTAAGCCATTTAAATTAAACACATTTTCTCTCTCTCACACCATCAATTCTCACACCAGTGTAATGCAGTGCTCAAGACCTCTTAAAAAATATACGCTTTACAGTATCGGATTCAATCCAAACAACTCATAAACCATTTTTGTGACCACGGTCCACCAGAACGAACTCGGAACGTATGCGTGTAACGGTCCGTGTTTTTTTAGCAAAAAAATGCGAAAATGGCTAGTGGTATGAGCGGTTATGGACTTCTTCTAGCTCTAGTATTAGAGTAAAGAAACTCGACCTCTCTCAAATTCAGCAAACCATCGCCTCACGATGCTCAAACAAGGTGCTTTTCTCCCAAAAGCATTTTGAAGACGAGCAGCACAGTCTTGCGAAGAAAGAGAACTTTTAAAATCATAAAAAATCATCGCTCTAAAATCTTTTCGATATAATTCCATTTTAGTTGCGTACGTAGAACTCTGGTGTGTGATAAAAAAACAATTGACAAATCATTTCCCGCCAATTGTTTTTTTTTTATTACAAAGAAGGTTGCAACTTTTTAGAAATATAACATTCGAAATTCAAATAGTTTTGATTAGCTAGAAGTGCAAAACTTTTAGTGAGCCCCATGTATAAACATCGAGTTTGATTTAAATTGTTATGTTTTTGCAAGCACTCTGAATCAGAATGATTTCCAAGGTAACATAGTGAAGCTGCAATTATACCATGAGATCTTTGTAATAAAAAAAACTCAATCTCATTGAGTAAGTACCCTTTAATCTGATTCTGTATCTCCTTTCGAAGATTATTAGCTCCTTTCATATTTGTTCTCAAAATAAAGCAAGAAGTCTCATGATAAGAAAATGTGTTTTTAAAATTTTTAATTTAAAGTTATTTACGCAAGACCTTAGTTCTTAAGAGCATTGTCTTTGTAGAAGGCGAAGGTGGCTGATTCAAACCCAATTTGGCTTTGTTTTTTCTTTTAAAAAATTGTTAATCAGATACAATTTACCGCTTAACGATAATATCTTAAACAATTACGAAGTTGTGCTAGGATTTGTCTTCGTCCAAAATCTATATTCATCTATATTAATATTATAAATGCGAAAGTTTCGATGTTTGGATGGATGGATGGATTTTGTTGCTCAATCACGCCAAAAACTACTAAACGGATTTACATGAAATTTGGCACACAAGTAGATGATAACCTGGAATCATACATGGACATAGGCTACTTTTTTATCTCGTAAATGAGCTGTTCCCACGGGATTCACCAGAAACTGTTATAAATGTAATGCAGCGGGCTGCACGCTGCAGCTGGTATTATAAATGCGAAAGTGGATGTCTGTTACTCAATCATGCAAAAACTACAAAACGGATTTGAATTAAATTTGGTACACACGTAGATAATGAACGGGAATAGCAAATATGATACTTTTATCCTATTTATGAAGTTGTTATAAAAAATATTTATCTTGATTACACGTCATTAAAATACCTGATTGTTCTTCTTAGGGTTCCGTACCTAAAAGGTAAAACGGAACCCTATTACAAGATTCCGCTGTCTGTCTGTCCGTCTGTCACCAGGTTGTATCTCATAAGCCGTGATAGCTAGAAAGTTGACATTTTCACAAACGGCAATCGGTCTATTCTTCAAAGGAGACCGGGACCAACACGGGGAAAATATCTATCTATGCCTCGCCGATGCCTCGCCTTAAGAAATATACGTCCCCTATAAAAGTTACGTAAGACTATCCAATCTTTTATGCTGAAACTCTAGAATGGTGAGAACTAACGGCATGGAAAATTGCAAATAAATGGCGCTAAATAAATTGATGACAAGTCTCTACAGATTAATGTAGCTGAATGCTAGCAGTAATGATGGTATTGATATACATGTTAACACCCTTTGCTCGCTTCTCATGAATTGTATCGTAGGAACGCATGTGGTTTATTCTTTATTGTTGTTTTTAACCCCCGACGCAAAACGAGGTGTGTTATAAGTTTCAGGTGTGTATCTGTGGATCTGTGTATCTGTGTATGTGTGTAGCTGTGTGTCTGTCTGTGGCATCGTGGAGCCCTGGCGGATGGTCCGATTCGATTGCAGTTTGTTTTAATTGAAAGCCCTCTTTTGCGAGATGGTTCTTAGCTAAGATTCAATAGAATCTGTTCAGCCGTTTCAAGATAACCAGCTCTTTTCAAATTGATGAAAGGAATTAAATAACTTGTAAATGCTTTATCAATACTAAATTTTGTGTTCTGTTACTTTATTGATATTGCAATTACATGGTAACGTCGGGCAAATATTTTGAGATTTTCATTCGAAGATCATCAGCGTCTATTTAACTGACAATTTTCGTATTGAAATAACAGATTTTCTAAATATTGCAAGCCACTTTTTAACGACTTTCTGATATCCGTTAGTACAAAAACTTGACAGACTTGTGAAAGAAATGCAAATACTATGGTACCATTCAACTGAGCTCGTGATGTAGCCTGGGTGTAGGGACTGGAACTGTCTGATGCAGAGTTTTAACAAGACAATCTTGTTTAGACTGTCTGGTTGCTATAAATACTAAGTTTGATTAGTGCTCATGATGACGAGGATTTGAAGATGGAGCTGATAAAGCGCTACCGAAACTCACGCGTAGAATGTAGAAAGAGATAAGATAGTCAAGTTCGGACTCGATGGGTTTTTGATGATGTATACTTTCCATTACATATAATGTCGAAGAACTGAACATGGAGCCGTAAGAGTGTAATTGTAACTCACAGATGGGAATTGCTAATATAGTGGAATTTGGAGTCAATTGATTTGTTACAGTAAGATCTTTCTCATGATGATATGGATCTGAAGATTGAGCCGAAAAAGTTACATTGGAACTTCAAGAATCCAGATTTAAAATTCAACTACAATGAACTCCTAAACTAAACGAGGTAAAGTTTTTGAATTAGCACTTAATTGTCTTATATTGGCAAATATCTTAGTGCTAGATGATTTTCAGGATCTGATTATGGAACTAAAAGGCAACCATGAGAACTCCTAAAATAAATAAGATAAACTTAACAAAATTGGACTTATTTGTTCTGTTTGGACAAATACTCTAGTGCTAGACGATTTCCAGAGTCTCATGATATAACTGGATCTCATGATATAACTATCTCAGATAGAACTGGAAATACTTTATGGAAACCTTGAAATAAAATTAGCAACACCATCGAAATTGAGGTCGTTTTTATCGTTATTTCAAGGACTTTGGAGAGGAATGGCTTCCAGTGCCTGATGATAGAGCTGAAAGATGTAACCAAGAACTCCTACACTAAACCAGGTTAATCCATCAAGTGGGGAAAAAATTCAGTTTGTTTTTGCAAACAATTTGGTGCTAGACGATTTTTAGTATCTGATGATAGAATTGGAACGTAGTCGTGGGAACTTCTAAACCAAACAAGATAAATCTATTGAATTTCGGATCTTGGTGAATGATTTCCAGGACTACATATTGGAGCTGGAGGCCATGAAACTTTGCAATAAAATAAATCAAACTCACTGAGTAAGAAACCATGCTTATCCTAACCTGATGCTGCAAGATCCCCTTTCGTAGATCATCATCTTTTCACGTTTTACTCTAAAAAAATGCGTATGTAGCGAAATGGCGTTCTGCGGATGTGTCAAGGGTTTTTGAAATTATTAATTTTATCTTGTCCTGTGTAAGTTCGATCCTATGATCGAACTAACACAAGAAAAATTTATTGACTTTCATTGTGCAATTATCTATATTATGTTAATAATTAAAGGGAATATTTGTTCCCCTTTTAAGACAATTGCATGAACGTTGAAGTATGAAATTTGGCATAGTTAAACTTTAAGTTGCCGAGAACTACAGAAACCTACTTTTTTAAAATAATATATTAATTTAATAGAATCGGTCACAGGCGATCGTTAGGAATAATAAGCGGCAGAAATAGGTAAGGCGGTAGTACCAGACCCGAGCGAGACAACGCAGAACTCTACCACCTAGTAGCCACGATGTTAGTGACTCGCATAGCCTTTAACAACCTGCCTGGCAGAACGGCAGTTGCTCTATTCTTCAAAGGAGTCTGGAAACAACATGGGAAAAACAACTTGACTTTGTCTATTCCTTTACATTGCTCTAATTTTGCCTCAACATCATTTACAGTCCACGCCTCGTGGCTGTGGAATAGTTTACCTTTAACATAGCGACAGGCTATGTTAAAGGTAAACTATTCCACAGCCACATAGTTTCAGTTTAAAAATCATCTAAAAACCCATTTGCCGAATCGTGAGTAATTTCTTCCTGTACAATGATATGGTATAATATATGTATTCAATCTTATTTTGTTTTAATAAATATATATTTATACCTTTAGACGAATGTGTATGTTTGTATAAATATATATGTATTTTATGTCTAAGTAAGTATATGTATGTATGTTTAGGTATTTATTTATGTATATGTATGTATATAAATATTGTAATATGGATGTATGTATATTATAATATATATTAATTTTATGTAATCTAAGTTGCTCAGTGGCACTTTCACAGCTACATTCTGTTGGCCCAAAGGTTGAATAGTGGATAATGCCATTAGGCATTAAGTTCACATTTGTACGAAAATGTATATTTTTGGTCTACAATAAAGTTTAAATAAACAAATTTCCGTTTACTTGTTTTTTAAGTATGAGGTGAGAAGAATAGCAGCTTTATTTGTTACTCCATAATATTGCAGTTTTTTAACAGAGTTTCATGATAAACGCAGTCAAATACCTTGCATAATTCAATTGTAGAAAGACCCTTAGAAAAACTAAACTGTTTATTGTGTTATAGTATATGTTTACTAAAGTGAAGTAGCAATAGATTAAGGAGAATTTTTCCAAATATTTTGCTGAGCGTTGGTAGGATTGAGAGAGGACGGTAATTAGTGGGATCAGTAGTACACCCTGATTAAACGACGTACGATGTACGATGTAAGTAAACGACACAGAGTGGAATATCCAGTAGCAAGTTTATTAAAGATACTAGTTTATTTCAACTGATATGAGCGATGGTAATGTTAAAATTTTATGTTGTGTAATGTAGCTTCGCTAAAACATCAATCAATATTTAAACCGTGAAGTGTGCAACATCCACACAAACCTACAACGAGTTTTAAGGATGTTGAAAAAATTTGTAAGTTTATGTTAATTTTTTTTTGATGAAATAAATAAATATATTAAAAAATAATTAATTTACTAAATTTCATTAAATCCAGGAATATTCCATTTATTATACAATCATTAAATACTACATATAAATCATCGGCAACTTCTTCGATTATTTGACTTAAAAGTTTAACAGAATGACCTCATAAATCTGGTGTATCTTTCTTTTTAATCGATCTAAAGGCTTTTTTTATTTTATCAAGGGTAAATAAATTTCTATGTTGGCAGAAGCGTTCAAGGATTGCGTGGTTAAAATTGATATGTTGTATTTTTTAAAATTCTGCAGCTACTTTAGCATGATCCTTTTTTTATTTTTTTAATAATTTAATTGATTAAATTTTCACCTATTTTTAAGTCCACCACACGACCAAGGTGACTTTTTTATCAGTTTTTCTATTTATTACATTCCATGTTGTTTTCGCTACATTGCTAGAAGTCCTAATTTTATTTTAGATTGTAATAGATTTAGCTAAATTGTACACACATTCATATATTTTTGAATAATTTTTAACATATTGCTGAAAATGTCAATATTATGAGATCTTTCGTCATACAACTCATATAACCTTTTCCTACTTTTAGTTATACCTGTTGACGCCCACTCTGTAAACCTCAGACTCCTATTCAAAGTTATAGTTTTAGGAATAATAACTTTATTAAAAATTTAAAAACCCCCGACACATTTTCTTATCCTCAGACCATTCTGCTTCATATACTCCCCTTGTTGGTTCCGGGCTCCTTTGAAGAATAGACCAACTGCCGTTCTGCCAGGCAGGTCGTAAAAGGCGACCGATTGGCTATTCAAGTCACTACCATCGTGACTACTAGGTATAGTAGTAGAGTTCTGCATTGTCTCACCCGGGTCTGGTACCACCGCCTTACTTATTCCTGCCGCAATATCGTCAGTGCTTGTCACTGTCGTGTTCTGGTTTGGAGGGTAAACTTATGCATGTGGCATTAGACCTCGCCACAAGATAGCAACACACCATTTCCATTTTTGGTGTCTATAGGCGATGGTTGACTCTTACCATCAGGAGACCCATCTGCTTGTTTGCTATCTTATAATATAAAAAAAATATGCATCATTTTAAAATCATATCGTGAAAAGAACTGGTTGTCTTCGCAGGATCTCTGCAGCATCATGTTAAGGTTACCATGGTTCCTTACTCAGAGGGCTTAAGTTGTTTTATTGCAGGCTCCCAGGGCTTCCTTTCAGCTCCACCATGTAACATATGATGAAATACATAACATTAATTAGTTATGTATTGTAGCGGTTTTCAAAATTCAACACCTAAGAAGGTAAAATAGGGAATGAAAATTTTATATAAGCGTACAGGTCAAACCTTGACCTAAGGTCATGAAACTTAAAATTTAGAACACGATGGGTACGTCATGGGAGGAATCTCCTATGACGTACCCATTTCGTAAGGCAGTTCGTAAAACACGGATGATGGCCCAAAAGTGTATTTACCGAAACTCTACCACATAGTATTCATAGCCGCTAGGACTACTAGGTGGTAGAGTTATCCAAGATCTGGTCCATGCTTGGTTTTATCGCCTTACGTATTCCTGCCGCAATAACTTCAGTATTAACGTCATAGTCGTGTCCTAGTTTCCTAGGTATGGTAGTTCTTAAATAATGCATGATGCTATACATCGCCGCTACACGAATGAGAACACACAATTAACAGCGGATGGTTCTACAGGAGATGGCTGTCTCTTTCCATTAGGAGAACCATATTCTTGTCTGCATATTATGATATAAAAACATTTTTTATATCAGATTTTATAATACATTCGTATGTATTATGAAATCGGGATTGTATGGATATTTCAAGATCAATGAAGTATCTAAAACACTGGTATATAAGAAATTCTGAGTTGTTTACAGTTATTTGCTTTCACAGCATCATATCTTCTGAGATTCTTCGTGGGGAAATTCATCTCAAATGAAAAAGTATTCACACGATGGTGTATCCGTCGAGGTAGGGAGAAGTACAACTAGTGCATCCACGATTAGCAGAAGATTCTTACCAATTGCCAATTGCACCAATATTGTCTAAGCTTAGAAAATTCTAAGTAGTAAGCTGTCACTTCTTATTTTAAAGGAAAAGAATGTGACAGCAGACAGCAGTGACAGCAGTAAAGACTGTCCTAAACTAAACAAGGTTGGTGCAATTAGCTATTAGTCCCACAATGAGATAGGTGAGAAGCCTATCGCCAACCGGACACAAATCCAACACCGGGCAACGTTGATTTTATTTAGGAAACTGAAAAAAAGACATGTTTTAATTGCCCGACCCGGTAATAGAACCCCGGACTTCATGTGGTCTACACTGATACCGGACCACTAGACCACAGAGGCAATAACGTCCGAGATGAATATCACATTAATATAATAAAAAATGAGTTATAATATGTTAATTAAATGTATTAAATAATATATGTTTTCATACAATAATTTTACACATTAGTCCAATGTTTGTATGCAGTTAAAATATTAAGGTTAAGGTTATAAATCACCAATTATATTGCATATATTTTACGTGCATAAGGATCAGAAAGAGAAAAGTGCATTAGCAGTACATTATCAGCATCAACTTACTCGAAAATAGAATGCTTTAAACCCAACTATTCCTTTTTAAATCATGAGATAGCAAATAAGCAGGTGTTTCTCCTGATGGAAAGAGAAACCATCGCTTATAGACAATAAAGAATGGTGCGTTGCTATCCGTGTGGCGAGATGGCAATGCGCCATGTATAAATCTACAAGTTAGCATACCAATGATGGTAGTCTCTTTCCATCAGACCTACCTGCGTGTTTGCAAAAAAAAGCCATATTTTCTTTTTATTATATTTTTATTATTTACTTATGAGTGTTAATTATGGTGTCGTTCAATATGTACAATATTTTACCAGTCAATCTGTATAAATATATAAATTAAAAACCTTTTTACAAGTCGGTAGCGTTATGGGTAAAAACCTACATATATGTTAGTGCTACTTAATATAATAATGAGCATACCGGCCGCTGAATATTTAATTTCTCGTAAATCCCACGGGAACAATACATTTTCCTGGATTAAAGCAGTCTATTGTACATTTGTTAATACGAGTAGTTTATTTCTGAACATATCCTAGATGTTAATATTTACACATTATAGATGAAAGAGGTGCTTATCGCAACTGAACATGCCTCAGCAACATAAAAAATGAGTACGCAGTATTCATAATCTGTAAATAAACATAAAACATTTTTATTTTTTTATTTTTGGGATTGTATTTTTTTATCCTGTTTATTCCAGTAAGGAACAAGTGTGATAATATTTTTGAGATTCCATACATGAATAAAAAGCCTTTAAGTACTGAAAAAGTTTGTCCATTTAACTAAAATTTTTTCTCACTAACATGTAGAAGTATTGAAATTTATCAAATGTTTGAGACTACGGTCTTATTCAGAATTGTAAAACTCGAACCTGTAATTCGACGCAATCGAAATATAATATGACCGCTTTTTTTTCAACTATTGCATTTTTTACACTTAAACACTTGGATCTTTGTACGTAAGTAGTAGGCTTAATTTATTCTAGCCGTCCTAACTTCTTTAGAAGCTTCTTTAGAAGATTTTGGGTATTTTAAGATACGTGCCTATATAGATAGATAGTAGTTTGGCCTTGATGACCATTTATGACGCATATTTTGCAATTTTAAACGGGAATCAAAACCTATCGAATACCCCCACTTCGACCATATCGACCTATAATCTTCATAATTCTAGGTCCACATGGAATAAGTGTCCGATTGAATTTAGCTAAAAGTAACGTCTTACAACGCATGTTATGGTAAAAATCTAAAATTATAAGTATGAACTTACAAAAAAGCGAATTAGTTTAAAATGGTACAAACTTATTATTTGAGATATTTTGTATTAGACAATGGAACAAACTTTTTTTTTATTTATAACAAGCTGAATTTTTGTGAACAGCTTCGTTTTGACGAGACAACCATCTTATCATCCAAAAATCTCTAATCGGGTAACTAATACGGGGCTTTAAAATTATGATTCGGTGAAGGAAAAATATTTACTAATAACAATAATTATTTTTCGACTTTAATCGCTTGATTATATTAGGAAAAACACAATGAAGCTTTTGTTCTACGCGTTCGAAGGATTTTCTGCCGAGTCCTGAGCTCTAAAGTTTCTTAAAATTCAAAAGATTTTTAAACTGATATTATACAATTTAAAAATATCTTAATTTTCTCACAACAGCTTGCTTATATTGAAATTCAAGAGTTACGTTGTCCTACACGTATTGTGAAAACTTTTCTTAGTCCGACACTCTAAGCTTTTCTTTTATATCTATATTTATTGGTTCGAGAATTTTCGAAGAGAGAAAAGATGATTGTCTCGTCAAAACGAAGCTGTTTACAAAAATTCAGCTTGTTATTAATCAAAAAAAAGTTTTTTTTGTGGGACCACGGTCTATATACTTAACTTTGCCTTTCGATTCCTAGGCATGGTTTTTTAGGTCGGATCGAACAGCAAAGTTATTCGTCTTTTAGTTAGAGCATTATTAGTCTGGTTAACAAGTGCTTTTGAGGTCAAAACTTTTTCTAATTCTCTAAATATTAAGACTTAGGTGTTATTAGATTCGGAATGGCATGTAGAAACTTTTTGAAAAAATTTAATGACCGCTCGCAAAAACTGCAAAAGTTATAAACAATTAAGTGAAAAAAACGGGTGGTTTGGTTTTTCGCGAATATCTCTAAAACTTTTTTGAGATTTTTTAAATTTAAAAAAAGATTCAAAGAGAGAAGAAATTTACCAAAAAAACGTCTGTGCTACCGGAACTGTAAGTTAGATATTTATGATTTTCCTAAAGGATTGAAAATACGCCCGAAAACGGATACTCCGGTTTGCCCAAGCCACGTCCACTTTGGGCTTTTAATGAATAAATATTATTTTAACTTATAAAATTTGAAAATTAAGAAGCAAAAAAACTGATGCGCCTATATGATAGATCAACAAACAATAACCCGTCGACAAATTTTTTCTATCGCGATTTTTTGTTTAGTTATCCATTAATTAACTAACAATTTTTTGTAGTACCAATGTTAACATTGAAAGTGCCATAATTGTTAAACTATAAATCTAGATTTTTTTCCTTTCATGGAGCTATTTGACAAAGGCTTTAGAATAGATTCTCGTTAAAAAAAATTCACTTTGTTATTAACAATTTACTGAGATAAAAAATTATGAAGCGCGATTAAGCATTAATTTTTTTCATAATAATATTACTATTGTTTCGTTTTTAATAATCAAAAGCTATCTAAAAATAATTACAAATCATTTTTAGATAGCTTAATTTAATTGTTAATATCAAAGTGAAAATTATCATTTTTTTTCCAACGGGAATCTCGGGATAAAAGGAAAAAAAAATCCAGATTAATAGTTTAACAATTATCGCTCTTTCAATGTTAACATTGATACTACAAAAAATTGTTAATTAATGGATAACTAAATAAAAAATCGACATAAAAATTTTTTGCCGACGGATTATTGTTCATTTATCTATCTTGTAGGCGCATATTTTTTTTTTACTTCTGAATTTTCATATTCAATAAGTTAAAATAATATTTATTCATTAAAAGTCCAAAGTTGACGTGGCTGGCGCAAGCCGGAGTATCCGTTTACGAGCGTATTTTCAACCCTCTGGGAAAATTATAAATCTTTATCTTACAGTTCCAGGAGTATGGACATTTTTTTGGTAAAGGAGATTGATGAGGCCCCATACAAATTTGGCTAAAAACGCATACACATGATGACGGCTGCTTACCGTATTTTAATATATTATTAATTTCTTCTGAAATGTAAATTGTATCACGGACACTTTTTATAATACTAAAATTCAAGAAACTCCTTCAAAGATTAATATTACTTGATTTTACAATTGTTACATTCAATTTTAAGCCACTCGCATCGCATTATATCGTCGATACAAGTATAATTCATTTTTGTATTACTTAACATGAAGATTATTTGATTTTAACCACTTAAATGTTGAAACCAATAAAACATTTGTTTACATAAAATGTTTGTTACTCGCTCACAGCGTAAATAGATGACACTTGTTGTTTTTTTTGTTTCTTTCGAATGATACTAAGAGTAATTATTTATACGGCCTTGTATGTTGTAGATTTCGATTATAATAATAAATATTTTCATTTTGTTGCATTTTATACAATAGTTGGTTTAAAATTTTGCGTCTTATTTATCCAACATTTTTATAATTTGTTTGGTTGGTCAAAAATAAAAGAAAGTGTTAACTTTATGGCAGAATAGAAAAACCTTCGCTTGAATTAGAAATAAGAAAAAGCGTACAAGTTTGATTAGTTTCATTACTTTCCGACTAAAATCCTTTTAAAATTAATTTGCTATTAAAAAGTGTCCGTTGTATTCTAATATTGACTTAATTGTAAATAAAATTAATTTAATAATTTCAGCTGACGCTATATTCTTGTAGTCCATTTAGGCCGATCTCATCACTCTCCTTCACTACTCTCTTTGAATCTTTTTTTTTCAAATTTTTAAAATCTCAAATAGTTTTTGAGATATTTGCGAAAAACCAAATCCCCGCTTTTTCACTTAATTTTTTATAACTTTTCTTCTTCTTCTCTCTTCTCAAAAAGTTTCTACATGCCGTTCCGAATCGAATGACACCTAAATCATAATTTTTAGAGAATTAGAAAAAGTTTTGACCTCAAAAGCACTTGTTAACCAGACTATATTGTTACAACCTTCGTGCCTATAAGTTAGAACGCAACCATTGGTGCGCGATTTCAATTCGAACTACACTGATTTTTATGAATATGAGTAATGGAAGTCGCAGCATATTCTCAATGCTATAAAATAATATTTATCAAAGTTCTACCAGGATACGTCATTCAAGATAATCTCTTAGGTTATAAGTGTAGCTAGGCGCGATAAATAAATTATAAATAAATATAATGGGACAAGTTACACTTACTGATCTAACCCCAAAGTAAGCAAATTATTTGCTTGTGTTATGGTTGCTAGTCAATGATACTAATACAAAGAAATACATATATAAATATTAAAATATATTTAATAAACACCCAAACCCAGAAATAAAAATATTTATGCTCATCACACAAATGCTTGTCCCCGTCGGGAATTGGACCCGAGCCCCGTCGATTGCATAGTCAGGGTCGCTAACCACTCGACCAACGAGGCGACAAAATAGCACAGCATATTTCTATTTGTTACGATATAATATTATGTCTAAAAGGGTTCGATATTTAGAAGCATTCACTCATATGAGCAGCGACAAGTTGGACGTGCCTATTAGTATTTGTCTGGTTTGTGATATTAAAAAAAAAATTAAAAATATTTTATTTCTTTACAAACCATTTTAACAACAGACTGTGGTGACATGCCTATTAAGTAAAAATATACCTGTATTAGGCAGTCACCGCCCATTCAGACCATGATTAACAAAAGGTAAGTAAATCTTTTAATTTCTCATGTATTAGTGTGTGTGTGTGTGTGTTTGTGTGTGCTCGTTTATATGTGTTTGATAATGTGCAATGTTGGCGTGGATGTGTGTAAGAATTATTAATAACAATAATATATTTTAATTAACAATAATAATGTTAAAAAACCATGGAACACAGAAAAAAAACTTGAGAGGTGTCAAGGGATACCCGGATGGAACGAAGTTCCTTTTATTATTATTTACAAAAAACCTGTATGTATACACTCAACAAAAATAATCGTCGCGACACCACACTGTTCAATGCGAAATAGAAATGAAAATATCTGGCTTGCTTTCTATAAGAGAGAGATAGAGAGAGAGAGAGAGAGAGAGAGAAACATCCGCACGCCGCACAGCTTACAATATACCTTACTATAGCAAAAAGTGTCGTGACAAATTTCGTAAGAATTTTTTTCCAACTAGCCCCCTTTCACAACGCGCGATAAGGAACTTCGTAGAATTTCGACCCACGGTCGAATTTCGGCACCCGGTCGAATTTCGGAACCCGGTCGAATTTCGGCACCCAGTCGAATTTCGACCCGCGATCGAAGTTCGGCACCCGGTCGAATTTCAACCCACGGTCGAATTTCGGCACCCGGTCGAAATTATACCGGCGGTCGAAACTCGGCAACCGATCGAAATACGACACTCGGTCGAATTTCGACACTCGTTCGAAACGAACGAGTGTCGAACGAGTGTCGAAATTTGACTGTCCGTCGAAATTCAACTTTTGGTCGTAATTCGACATTCGGCCGAAATTCTGTATAAATGTCGAACATTTGGCACTAGAAAAAAGTAAACTCAATCAAATAGTAGATAGACTCTTTGACTTTCAACGCACGAGCTAAAGGGACGTGACTGGATATTTCTGTGCTTACAATACCTTACTATAGCAAAAAGTGTCGTGACAAATTTTCGTAAGAATTGTTTCCGTCTAGCCCCCTTTCACAACGCGCGATAAGGAACTTCGTTCCCACAACTTGTTTTCTTTGTTTCATGTAAAAAACAATATTTAACATGTACATACATATTATATCAAATACGTAAATTTTTACTACATTTTACATTTTTTTTAATATTTAGAATTGTTTAAATATATATATTTTTCTAATGCCACAAGTCTTCTTCAATTCACAGGCAATATTACATATTGCCTGTGAATTGACTGTAGTCTGGAACCTTGACGAGTTTTACTTTCATATTCATGCAAAGATATTATATTTTTGCAACCCAGTTGGTCGAGTGGTCAGCGACTCTGACTTCGCTATCAACGGGGCTCGGGTTTAAGTCCCGAATGGGATAACTGTTTGGATGATGAGCACAAAAGCTTAAATTTCTGGGCTTAGGTATTAAGAAATATATTTAAAGACATTATATAACATAGGTATTTTTATTTCATGTAGTTGCACCTATGTCAAAAGAAAATAATATGCTTAATTTGAGATTAAATCAGTTCATGTAATTTGTCCAGCAATATTTATTTATTTGTCAATCTAACATTATTTTATATAACTTATACTTACCGATGAGAATGTCTTCAAGGACAAGGGAAACATTTTCCATCCAGTAATTGTTAGTGGGCGATTAGATCTTTCCACAAACAACCGCATACCGCTTCTGAAGCGTCTATTGTTTAAATTTGGCCAATTGGTGTTGTATATGGATTGAGATAATAGACAGCTCTGAAAGTTAAAGAATTTTACCTAAATTATGACTTGCTTGCTATAGCAAACAAGCAGATGGGTCTCCGGATGGAAAGAGTCACACATCGCCTTTAGACACCGAAGGAGTTAAAGGTGCGTTGCTATACTATTAAAAAAATATATTGGAAAAATACAAAAATTGATTGAATGTTGGAGACTCTTTCTTACTGATGACATTTTGTAAGAAATTGTAATACATACACAAAGCTAATTAAATCTGAAAAGAGCAGCTTGTGATGAAAAGAATTCAGGATCAAGTTGGTACATCTTAATAAAGAAGCCTATCAGAAGGTGTTAAATATGCCCTACTAAAAAGACTAAATGTACTTATTATAATAATGTAATCGACACATTTTATGTATGAAACATGCTGTTTACGTGTTAATATTGCGTTCAAACTGAAGACGATTACGAGGAGTCTGTTTTTTATATACTATAAGATAGCGAAAAAACAGATGGGTCTCCTGATGGAAAGCGTCACCCATGCGTTGCTATCTTGTGGCAAGGTCTAATGTCACATGCATAAGTTTACCGGCTACCTAACCCTACAAACCGGAATACGACAGTGATAAGCACTGATGCTATAGCGGCAGGAATAGGTTAGGCCGTGGTTCCAGACCCGGGCGAGCCAATGCAGAAGTCTACCACCTAGTATATTTATATCGTTAAATAATTATATTGTTTAAGTACTTACCCCGTGTTGGTTCCGGGCTCCTTTGAAGAATAGGCTAACTGCCGTTCTGCCAGGCAGGTTATAAAAAGCGACCGATTGGCTATGCGAGTCACTACTATCGTGGATACTAGGTGGTAGAATTCTGTATTGTCTCGCCCGGGTTTGGTTATCTATTCCTGCCGCAATATCGTCAGTGCTTGTCACTGTCGTATTCCGATTTAGACAGTTACCCACTGGTAAACTTATGCATGTGGCATTACACCTAGAAACAAGATATCAACGCAAATGCAAGGCCTCTGGTATTGCAGATGTCCATGGGCAGCGATGATCACTCAACATCAGGTGCACCTCCTGCTCGTTTGCCCCCTCTTCCATAAAAAAAAAATCAACGCACCATTAACACCATTGGTGTCTATTATGGTTGACTCTTTCCATCAGGAAACCCATCTGCTTGTTTGCTGTCTTATGATATAAAAAATATACCGTATATTAAAAAAATAACAAGGATTTACACTGTTTTCTATGAAAAACTTCTGCGCCTCTTTAGCTTAGATAATGAAATAAAGCGTTGCTTATTCATTCAATTCCCTTTAAAAAAAATTAATTATGGTTGGATATATCTATAAAATTCTCAATAGCAACGTTTAATTACGATATATTAACAACCCAGTAAAGAGTGTTGAGCCCCTATGCATGCTTGACAATTCCCATTATCGCAAAAAATACGTCTGTAATTAAAGTAAGCAAAATCTGTCTTGTCAACAGAGTAACTATAATTCTTCCAATACGAAAGTTTATTCGTTGCAAAATATTTTTAGACGTGCAATTTAGGATAATAGTTTATAAAATTGCAATGATATGCACCTTTAACGTTAACTGTAATTGCAATAACTTATTAGTGTGGAGTTAGTGGAGTTATTGTAAGTAATGAAATATTATTTGAAAGAAAATACCTTATCCGCAATACGAGTTCCAAACCAACAGGGAACCATAATTTGGATAACCATAACAAACATATACGTGGCGAGAAAAATGTAATATGGCCACTGTGCTGGCTAAAATTTGAAAGAAAAAGAATTAACTTTGTGATGGGCAATTTAGATTCTAGTGGATATTCGTGGATATGAATATACAGCAAAACTCTACTGAAATTGTTGTTTCAGTGAATTCTAAGCATAAATAATCTTATGTAAACGCTACTTATTATAGTCAAAAAAATTATATGAGAGTTATCACAAATGTAAAAATTTGTACGTGTTTTTACTGCTGTATTATTGATTATTGAAGTGGTTTAACAGATTTGGGCCTAATCTACGTAGGCTAAAGTTTATCTTGGAAAAATGTTTTTTACATCTAGGTTTCAGAAAAAACAATACAAAATCTCCTAAATATACACTTTAGAATTACTTTTACCTGTATTAAACTAGCTGACCTGGCAAATGTTGTTTTGCCATACAAATCACAAATTACTTATATTGAATATTTTGGTGAGGTACTTGAGAGACGGTGGGGGGAGCGGGGGTTCATTGAAATCAGTTCGGTAGTTTCGGAGTCCATCGCGGACAATCATTGTGACACGTAATATTATAAAGTAATATTATAAAGTTTGGATGTTTGTTACTAAATCACGCAAAAACTACTAAACCGATTTGAATGAAATTTGGCATACGTGTAGATGATGACCTGGAATAACACATAAGCTACTTTTTATCCGGGACAAGTAGGTGACCCCCGCGGGATTCGCCAAAAACTTATATAATGCAGCGGGCTACATGCTGCAGCTTGTCAAATATAAAATCAGCTCATTAAACATTCACATCTTTTAATTATTTCAGAATATGTGAGTCGAGTGCCGAGCATCGCTAAATTTATAATTATTCGCTTCATACAAAAATGATGCTTTTATGGACTTCTAGGCAAAAAGAATATGTAAACGGTTGACTCTGCAGCCCATCCCTGAAACTTACCGCTAAATTAATGTATTTTAAGCTCAAAGGAATTAAAACATAGATTTTTTCAGTTCAAACATCTATTTTATTAAAAATGGCAGTATATTGATTTTGAAAAGCTATAATATATTTTAGAAACGATGATCGTTTTTAATCTTTCGAATGGCATTCAACTCAATTTTTAAGATCTAAAATATTGATTTAGTAATCGATAGGATGAATAATTTTAAAGCAAAGTTAAAAAATATTACTTTTCAAAATTTTCATCATTGATAAATCCCAAGCAAATTGACAGATTTTGATCTAATTAACGGTAATAGACACAGTTTTTTAAGGAGAAAAGCTGAAAAAGTTTTAAGTCAATCGGTGTACTAGCCTGAAAGTTATCTTAAAAATATCAAGTAAGTTTGCTTAAAAACATCTTTTTATTTTAATACGGGGCCCGCCAAGGTTCGCTACGCCACTGCTAGGTCCTCAAAAGATCTGGTGAAAACTCGATTTTCGAAAATTGGGGCAAAATCAGTAAGTTATTTGTCTACGTACGTAGCGAGAAGTTAAAAAGAACATTCAATCTTGTAATTAATATCGAATTAACATCGTCAATATTTATCTCAATACAACGGAATTTTTTATTTACTTACTTTGTCAATGAATTTCACCCGTGTTGGTCCGGGCTTATTTGAAAAATATAACAACTGCCGTTCTGCTAGGCAGGTCTTAAAAGGCGACCGGAAGGCTATAGGCATGTCACTTCGTTCTTGACTAGGCGGTAGAGTTTCACAAAGTCTCACCCGTGTATTTTAGTATTTACTTATTCTTGCCGCAATAGCGTCAATACTTGCCATTGAGGTGTTCCTGTATGGAAGCTAAGTTAGCCGGTAGGCTAATGCATGTAGCATCTCTATCCCACTATACTGTTAGCAATTCACTATTAACATCTTTGGTGTCTATAGGCGATGGTTTTTCTTTCCATCAGGTTAGTTATCCGCTTATTTGTTATCTAATGGAATATAAAAAGCTAGGAATAAAAATATTGAAATATTTTGTTAAATATACATCAAATATTGCCATTATAAATTACAATTATAATATTTATTAGAAACAATAAACAAATTAAAATATTTACAAAAATGAGAATAAGATTCACTTACCAAAGTAAATCTGAACAAACATACGCAAATGATGCAAGATGCCATACTAAATTGGATAAATGTTGTTATGCTGAACACATTCTCTACCAAACCGCAAAACCTGCAAATAATATAATAAGTTTTTGAGGCATTCGTCATATATTATTCCTATTTTTAAAATTCTTATTTATAAAGTTTACGACAGGATAGTCTTATTTATAATATCAATACGTGAAGTTAAAAGATTTTACCCCTTTTTACGACAATAACGCGAACGCAGGAGTATAAATTTTACAAAGTTAAAATTTACATTATGAAGAAGCGCAGAAAGCGTATATTTTTTTAAATATGCTATAGACCCATATATAAAGATTATAATATATACGCATACACACTATTTTTCGATGGTTAAAATCTGTCTGTCTAATTTAAAAGAGACTTTACTGTTAAGTCCATGATTGAATTTCGATCAGAGATCGATCGCTACTATTATCAAAAACGCATTGAAAAACATTCGACTTATACTTAGCTTACTTTGCCACTTTGTTATAATGTGCTACACTATTCTTCAAGTCCATATTTGCTTCATTTTCATCTACTACGGATCTTGCCATTTCTTTAGTTACTTCAGCAGATGAAACAAATGGTACTATACTTGTTAATTTTGCATCCAAAATGTCTAATTGTGCTATAACAAGAATCATAAGTCCCAAGAAAAATGTGTCAATGTTAACTACAAAAAGCATAATAATATGCATTCCGAAACTTTGATAGAAATACAGAGGGTAAATAAAGGATTTTTTAAAGTTTTCAGTTAAAAAAGAATAACTACAAACTGGCAATTCAAGTTCTACTGAGAACATTATATGTGCAATAAGCGGAGATAAAACATGTGTGAGATTTGAAGTATAAGAAACCACTGCAAATACTTTCCAGTAGGTTTTATTAAATTTCTTAGCAGCTTCTACTATCTGGCTTTCTTTATCTGTAGAAGGTCGAAAGGTATCAACTTCTAATTCTTCTAATATCTTACTTATTTTTGATTTCATACAATAAAATGTAAGAGCTTTAGAATTTGCGGCTATTAACATAAAGTAAAATACCATTTCTTCTATAAAAATATCTAGATTCCTGGGTAAGAAAAATAAATTTAAAGTGCCTAATCCCACATAAATTATAGCAAAAACGGATACCATAAATATTGAATAATATCGATAGTATTTCCAATTGCTTTCATGGGGATAGATGCCAAGAAATTTCCAATACTTCATGTTAAGATTAAAACAATCGGTCTGAAATATCTGTTGCATTTTTAAATTCGGAGCAAACAATTACTATTTATTCAACTGATTGATTGATTTATTTTTTATTCAACCCTTCAATTTAATGTTTGTTGTAAACCGTTGAAAAGTAATGTATAAAAGTTTTTTACAAGCTTTATATAGGATTTCTATTGTCAATATACAGAAGTATAAGTACAAGATAACATATAAAACTCCCTTTAATTAGTTGCGATTATTCGACGATGATTGTTTTGTAAATTAGAGTGACAAGAACTGCAAACGACGCCTCGGCGTTTAAATTTTTTTTAATTCAATATTCATTTGAAACAGGTGCATTTCAAAGGAGTGAATTCTCAATAAGTACCAATATGTATTTAAGCGATGCAAACGGATGTAGGTTAATTGCAGAAAACGTGTTTTTTAAATGAGATGCAATTAGTAAAGTTTACGTCGTCCGCCCACAAAATGTGCAGAATTTCGTTCTAATTGCCAAGCTTGCAACTTTAAAAGATTTTTAAGAAACCCATAAATACATTCATATGCTTTGTGAATTTCAGCACTCCTCAGTTTTTGTTCTCTTTTTTATAGTATCACATAATTTTGTTTTTCTCTCCAAACTTGGTGCAACTGTTGTGCCGCAATCAATTTCCAAACATGGAATACAAATATTTAAACATTTGTCGTATGAACGTAGACATACTAAAATTTATTTTCAATGTCCTAACAGTTGTATTAAAGTTTAACGAAATAATTTCACTTTCAATTAATTGCTGTACTATTCAGGAAAATTAATAATTCTCTTTGAATTAGTTACAATTAAATACATACTTAAGTGGTTTCGAAATAATTCATTTAAATTCTTATCGGAATTGAATTGTACTTTGATTGCTTCATATTTATTTAATAGCTAGAATCAACTTCGTCCGCTTGATTATATATTATAACTTTTACATCAGTTTTTTAATCTCCTTCTGCGTATGTTATAATATTTTCTTTGCGGCTAAAGTTTGTTGTCAAACTTAAAAGTATTTTATCGAATTTCGGCCACAGGCGATCCTTAGTAATAATAATTATCGTTGAATATTTTACACAAATTAATCTAATCTCATTCGCCTATACATTAATACTTGAAGTAAAAACGTTGTATCCCTTTTTCCGGTAATTATCTAAACGATGTAGTATGAAATTTGGAACAAATAAGTTTACGGAGGACTGCAGAAACGCATTAAGAAAACATATATAAAACATAAAATTTTGCAGCTAGCGAGAATACATTTCATAGCAAGTGAGGATATTTAACAAATCCTTAACGAATTTAAAATTATAATGAAATATGTATTTATGTCAAAACAAAAATTAAAATGACAACAATAATCAGGGCGAGCGAAGCGAGCCCTACACTAGGCCACTTTGAATGCACTTTTGTGGTATTTGTTACTGAAAAAATATCGCACTTCGGGGTTTGAGCTTCGACGTGGTAGTTTAAATTCATGTCTAGATATGATCTACCATTAAAGTACCATTTTATAAACATTAAAAAAAACATGTATTAGAAATTTATCAGGGCGAGCGAAGCGAGCCCTACACTAGGCCACTTTGTATGCACTTTTGTGGTATTTGTTACTGAAAAAATATCGCACTTCGGGGTTTGAGCTTCGACGTGGTAGTTTAAATTCATGTCTAGATATGATCTACCATTAAAGTACCATTTTATAAACATTAAATTTAAAAAAACATGTATTAGAAATTTATCAGGGCGAGCAAAGCGAGCCGTACACTAGGCCACTTTGTATGCACTTTTGTGGTATTTGTTACTGAAAATATATCGCACTTCGAGGTATGAGCTTCGACGTGGTAGTTTAAATTCATATCTAGATATGATCTACCATTAAAGTACCATTTTATAAACATTAAAAAAAACATGTATTAGAAATTTATTACTACTAACGCCATCTATTATGAAACTAACGAGTTGAAATGCTAACGAGTTAAAATATTACTTTGGCGTGGTATATTTAATTCATTTTCAATCACTCCATTTTAATACAATATTAATCTATTAATACACTTGTACTTTTTATCTTCCTGCTACGTATGTGGATAAGGAAGTTACTGATTTTGCTCCGATTTTCAAAAATCGTATTTTCACCAGATGTCCGCGTTTTGAGGTCCTAGGAACCTCTTTCGACTCTTTTCGCGATGACGTCAGTGTGTCTTTATATATGCATGTGTGCGTGTGTGTGTGTTCGTGTGTGTGTGTGTGTGTGTGTGCATGCATGTCTGTATGTAAACATCCCATAACTTTTGAATGGCTGGACCGATGGAAATGCGGTTGATGGCATTCGATTGGATTCCACTCAACTTAGACTTCCTGAAAATTTGAATCAAATGGGCACAAGGGATTTTGATAAAATGTTGAAAAAACCTAAAAAGAAATTTTTGTGAAACAGATTTTTTTAATATAACTTCCAGATTAATTTACTGATTGAATACAAAAACTAATCAGCTATATTCTCAAAAAAATTGAGTCTAATGCATAAATTGCATCAAATCAGTTTATCTGTTTGGAAGTACTCGTCGACGAAAATTTAAAAAAAGTCTTGTTTCGACATAACTTCGAAATATTTCAACCAATAATTTTTTAGTATTCTACAATATTTTAGTACTATAAAATTACGTCGAATGCCGTTTTAAAAATTAAAATCGAATCTCATTTTCAAAAGTTACAGCTTTTCAAATATTAAAATTACGTTGTTTTTAGCAAACTTAATGTTTTTGAAATAACTTTCAGGCTAATATACCGATTGACCTCAAAATCTCATCAGCTTTTCTCCTTTAAAAATTGCGTTAAGTACCATTAATTGGATAAAAATCAATCACTTTGTTTGGACTATCTATCAATGACAAAAATTTTGAAAAAATGTTTTTTGACATTGCTTTGAAATTTTTGAACCTACAGATTAGAACCTAAAGCAATAGTTAAATTCAGTTGAACGCCCTTTGAAATTGACCATTTGAAATTTGATCAATTTGATTATAGTTTCCAAAATATACAGTTTTTCAAAAATCAAAGTACTGCCATTTTTATCAAAATAAACTGCATGTATGATTGTTTCGTTGGTTCATTCATATTTTCTTGACATTTTTTGTGACTAAGCAATTGAGATATTTCAATATTTCTTAGAACTGAAAAAAAATCTATGCTTATAGTTTTTACTCTTTTGAGTTTAAAATACCTTAATTTAGCGGGAAGTTTCAGGTATGGCCTGCAAGGTCAACCGTTTACAGATTTTTCACAATATGATTATTGTGAAACAGTACAAGTGTATTAATTGATTAATATTGTATTGAGATTAATTTTCAATCTTAGCCCGAGGGTAAAAAGCTAAAAAAGGTATGGTCATGCCCATATCCCCAAAGAGGTAGGCAGAGGTACAACGTGCGCATCCACGATTAGCCGAAGATATGTCGTTTAGTCCCACAACGTGATAGATGACTAGCTTATCACCTACCGGGTTATTTTTCTAATCCCGGGCATCGTTGTTTTTATTAGAAAATTTAAAAAAAAAAACACATTTTTGATTTGTCTGACTCGGGAATCGAACCCCGAGGGATTCTCTACTAAAAAAAATTCGAAAAACATATTCGCTGAGTTAGACGCCTTTGATGGGAATATAATGTTCGGATAAAAATACGCTGGCTTTTCTTAGGTTAGATAATTATAAATGAAGTCCATAAATTAGAAGATGTAATTCTCATAAAAATACTTTCTTAACAATATTACTAGGTAGTATAACTTTGCGATCCCTTACAAAGCTCTGCTTTTTGCTAGTAATAAAATAAATGTCGGGTCAAAACAATGACACAAAATTATTTGAAAAAAAAAAACGTATAACGACAAAATCTTATTAATTTTAATTCGTCAATGATTTATTTCGTCAATTAAAAAATAAAATAAAAAGAAAAATGTCGGATGATAAAATATGCGAAAAAATAGAAACCAATTACAATCATAATTTATCTACACTGAATTTTAATAAATTTTATATGCAGAGGTATATGTCGTTAATAAATTCTTGTACTGTGTAATAACTTTTGTGACAGCTTTTTTTGACAGATATTTCAATTTTTTACAACTCAAGTACTGAATTAAGTATGAAAAAGTCCTTTTAAACTCGTTTGTTTATACCTGAAACAGTTTTTATCGATTCCTGAAAAATTACAATTGTGTAACTTATCAGGTTTTTAAAAACACTGATTCAATTAAACAAAAGACTTCCAATTCCACCATCCATCATCCACCATCCACCATCTACCACCGTAATATTTTCTATCTGTTACAATGGCGCGCTTACGATTTTTTCTTCAGATCTTTGACATTGTACGGAATTGAAATTATACATAAAATAACCAACGAGCTCAAACTCGTTTATCTCACTACTTTCAGCATGTGAGTTTGTGTAGCACTATTTAAGCTTAATCTTCAAATCCTTGTAATCATGATTAGTAATTAAATTTAGTACTTACAGCAACAGAACCAGTGAGCCAAAATTTTGTTGTTTCGTCAAATTTTCATCTACGACTCCTTACATTACAGGCTACATTATAAGAGCAGCTGGATGGTACAATAATATTGCATTGTTACTGAACTTACACAAATTTGTCAAACTTCAGTGCCATCGTGCCAATGGCTGAACAGATTCTATTGAATCTTAGCTACGAAGCATATGGCATGATAAGGTTTTCAATTTATAACACCGTAACCAAATTAGATTATCCGTCCAGGTACTACAAGGTTACAGACAGACATACAGATACATAGATATACACCCTGATCTTATAACACCACTTCATTTTTGCGTCGGGGGTTAAAAAATAACTTATTAGTAAAAACAATGACACCTTAAAAACACGCAGAAGTAGATAAAGGAAGTTTTATGTAAAAGTTGTTTATTAAGCAGACGAAGTCGGTTCCAGTTATTAAATAAATACAGAACAACCAAAGTAATATTCAATTCCGATAAGAAATTAAATGAATTATTTAGAAATCACTTATGTTTATATTTAATTGTGACTACTTTAAAAATACTCATTAATTTTCCCGAATAATACGGCAATTAATTGAAAGTTAAATTATTTCATTAAATTTTAATACATCCATTAGAATTTTAAAACCATTAACGTTTTCCATTTCCCAAGCACAGGGTGAGTGCTATAAAAACAAAAATAACCGTTATAATATTGAAAATAAATATGTAAGTCTACGTTCATACGACAAATGTTTAAATATTTGTATTCCTATTTGGAAGCTGATTGCGACATTGTTGTACCGAAACTAGGAGAAAAACTAAAATTTATATGATACAAAATAGAAAAGAATTAAAACTGAGAAGTGCTGAAATTCGCAAAGCATGAGGGTATTATGTACTGCTTAAAAATCTTTATATTTGCAGGCTCGGTAATGAAAACGAAATTCTGTATATTTTGTGGGCGGACGACGTTACCTTTACTAATTGCATCTCATTTAAGAAATACGTCTTCTGCAATTAACCTATATCCTTTTGCAATGCTAAAACCTAGTTATAGTACTAACCTATGTTAGTACTTATTGAAATTCTCTTCTTTGAAATGCACCTGTTTCAAATAAATATTGAATAAAAAACACTTTAAACGCCGAGGCGTCGTTTGCAGTCTTGCTACTCTAATTTCCAAAACAGTCATAGTCGAACAATCCCAACTAATTAAAGAGAGTTTTAAATTTTATCTTGTAGTTATACTCCTGTATATTGACAATAGAAATCCTATATAAAGCTTGTAAAAAACTTTTATACATTGCTTTTCAACGCTAAAGGCATCGATAAATAACGTTAAATTGAAGAGTTGAGTAAAAAATAAATCAATCAATCAATTGAATGAATGTAATTGTTCACTCCGAATTTAAAAATGCAAGAGATAAATCAGACCGATTGTTTTAATCTTAACATGAAGTATTGGATATTTCTTGACATCTATCCCCATTAACGTAATTGAAAATACTATCGATATTATTCAATATATTTTATAGTATCCGTTTTTGCTATGTAGGATTATGCACTTTAAATTTATTTTTCTTACCCAGGAATCTAGATATTTTATAGAAGAAATGTTATTTTACTTTATGTTAGTAGCAGCAAATTCTACAGCTCTTACCTTCTATTGTATGAAATCATAAATAAGTAAGATATTAGAAGAATTAGAAATTGATACCTTTCGACCTTGTACAGATAAAGAAAGATAGTAGAAGCTGCTAAAAAATTAATAAAACCTACTGGAAAGTATTTGCAGTGGTTTCTTATACTTCAAATCTCACACATGTTTTATCTCCGCTTATTGCACATATAATATTTTCAGTAGAACTTGAATTGCCAGTTTGTAGTTATTTTTTTTTAACTGAAAACTTTAAAAAATATTTTATTTACCCTCTGTATTTCTATCAGTTTCGGAAATTAGTAAATAAAAACACTGAATTAACTTTAGTTGAATCTTATAGATACTTAGGTGTGTGGGTTGACAAATCTCTGACATGGCATAAACAAATAATAAATCTGGCAAAAAAGCACAAAACGCTATGGCAATGCTCAAAGTACTAAAAGGGTCGGGATGGGGTGTTCACTCATTTCATTTACGCAAGGCTTATATCTCACTTATAAGGAGTAGAGTAGACTTTGGCTGCTTCTTGTATGATAATAGTGCAAAAACGCATATTTGTAAATTAGAGTACAAAACCAAGCGATGAGAATTATAGACGGATTTATAAAATCAACACCAATCCATGTCATGGAAAGCGAGTTATGTTTACAACCGCTCTTTATTAGAAGACAATATCTAGCATATAAATATTGCTTAAAAGCGATGTCAATTAATAATACTCCTACCATTGAGTTTTTAAATAATTTGAGACCTCTTTTAACCAACAATTATTGGAGAAAAAAGAAACCACTATTAGCAGAGATTTACAACAAGGTTATAGGAGTTAATATAGCAACATTAGAAATGTACAAATTAGGATGCTGTATCTTGCAAATAAATACAAAATCATTTATCGCAGAGAATCTAGATTGCATAACAGACTGTAAACGGTTTTATAATTATAATGTAATTAAACATGAAATACCCCTAGAAATAAATAAAAAGTATGTGGGCTGGTATCCAATATATACAGATGCTTCTAAAACAATAAATGGCGTAGGTGTCGCTTTCTATGACGGCAACAACAAAAATAGTAAGCTTTTCAAAATTGATGCGCAGAATTGATATTATGACGGCCGAACTCTTTGCAATATTAGAGGCATTACGAGGCATAGGCAATTGATAAGAATGTGGATAAATTAGTCATCTATAGGGATAGCAAAAGTGGATTACAACATTTAAAAAGTAGCGTTTGTGGTAAGATATCGGTTCCTGTAGCTCATGAAATTATTAGGAAAATTAATGTACTTTACAAACAAAAAAAAAACCTCTAATGTTGCAATGGGTACCGGCTCACATCGGAATATCTGGAAATGAGAAAGTAGATGAATTGGCTAAACAAGCTATTGCAAATGGCGTACACACTAATTGTCGGCCTCATTTTTCAGAGAAGCTTAATAGTTGTAGGAGGGAATGCTGGGGGTCGTGGAAGGAATACTTTAACAAGTTATCCAAAATTAAAGGTATATGGTATAAGACCATGCAAGCTGAGCCGCCTCACGTACCCTGGTTTTCTATATCTGGTTTAAGCAGAAAAGAAATCATAAAAGCACATAGGCTGCGCTCCGGACACGTTCCAAGTAACAGCTTTGCATTTCTCATGAAAAAAAAAACATCTCCTAAATGCGACGTGTGTGAAAATATAGATGATGTTCAACACATTTTAGGGGAATGTGTCAGGAACACAGAGAAACGTACACGATTTATTAATATAAATAAGCTATGTAAAAATAATGTGCGTCTGTATAATAATGTCTTAGCTGAACCAACATCTGGCGCAGCTAGGATGCTGTATACATTTATGTAAGCAATCTAGATCTAAGACAAAGTTATAAGTTTAACTTAGAATAAGTTACGATGAGATTGACATTTTCATTATATGAAAAAAATCTCTATTAAATAAAAGAATTAAAAAAAAGGTGTCATTGTTTTTAATAATAAGTTATTTTTGAACCCCCGACGCAAAAATTTACTCATAATAACAACGAAAGAAAGCTAGTAAACTGTTCTTGACTGATGTTTTAGCAAGAAATAGGTTTAGTGGTATATAATTTAACCAACACAATATTAGAAATCGTAATTTTTATTATTTATAAACTAGCTGACCCGGCAAACGTTGTTGTGCCTTTTTAACTTTTTTTTTCTATATTTTCTCGCCTTTTAAACCTTCTCTGAACTTCAACAATTAAATTAAAACCAAAATAAGTCAAATCGGTTCAGCCGTTCTCCAGTTTCAGCGAGACTAACGAACAGCAAATAGATAGATAGTCAATTTCACTAGACATCAACTTATTAACATTTCACATATATAAGTTTAATATGTTCCAATATCTGTAAGGTTTATATAATCATATTCTCCATTATTTTACGGAGAATTACGCACATACGTGTCATCGTCGAGACTATTGGGTGGTAGAGCTCTGCAACATCTCGCCCGGGTATATATTACAACCGCCTGCCACGATAACGTCAATATTTGTGATTGTCATGTTTTAATTTTTTTATTTAAAGTTATTTAAGCAAAGTCTTTGTCTTTGTAAAAGGTGAAGGTGGCCGATTCAAATCCTATTTGGCTTTCTTTTTTTTTAAGAAAACATTTTTAATCAGATACAATTTATATGGAATAATATGGATATTGTCGCCTCTGTGGTCTAGTGGTCCAGGGTTGGCGTTGACCATATGGGGTCGCGGGTTCGATTCCCGGGGCGGGCACATAAAAAAAGTGGTTTGTTTTTCAGTTTTCTGAGAAACACAAAGTTACCCGGGATTGGAAAGTGCCCGGTTGGCGATAGGCTTGCCACCTATCATATTTGCGGGACCAAGTATTTTCGGCTAATCGTGGGTGCACTTGTTGTACCTCTGCCTACTCCTTCGGGGATATGGGCGTGAAGATACTTTTTTTTAATATGGCTATTAAGCGGTACATTGCTTGAGATAATATTTTCAAAAAATATAGCAATGCACCATTAACGTGTTCGGTCCGTAATGGTTACTCTCACATCAGGAGAGCCATGTGCTTATTTGGTACTCGTATCGAATGATATATAAAGAAAAGCTTAATCGATATTAACATTTTAACATCATTTAAAAACTAAAAGACAATAAAATATTTAAAGAAAATGTTTTAGTTTTAGCTGACTATAATATTTAGTACTTGTTTATGAACTGGAAACTCCAAGAACTTCAACAGGTAACTTCTAGTGAACTAAGCTCGTAGACACTTCAGAAACTGGTGTTATGTCTATTATACTCGTAGCAGTTTCGAAGTATATAGAAGTTTTAAGATCGTTTTGAATGTAACAACTTGCCTTTGACAAAACGTATTGCTGAACTTCATTTCTTAAGCAAAACTTTTTAAGTTTTCATAAAATACTTAGACCTTTTTATATTAATTTCCGTAGTTCAAGCCGTTAGCAGTCTCTTGCGTTTAAAAAATATTCAGAAATTCAAAATAAGTTACTGTTTTGCACATAAGTGATTTTTGCACCTTCAAAACTTCAAAAAGTAGTGATAGCCTAGTAGTAAAAATTTGCCACTTAATTATTAACATAACATAAGTTTGTAAGCATTAACAGCTTCTGCTAGTACCACATTAGCACACGTGTACTCATAGCATCAACTAATATTATTAGTTACACAAAAACCATTCCTAACAGTTTCCTGTTTTTATGTCGGGTATAATATTCAATTAAATTCTATTTCAGGATATTGAACATAAACTAGTTAAAATTGTGTATTAATTAAATTTTATCTAGTAATGCTACATCTCAATAAACATTTTAATTCGTGAACGTTAATTATATAAAAATCTCGTGAACTCATCCGTAACAGCTCGTCTGATTCTTATGAGTTTTTATATATTTGGTAGATATAGAGTTACATCTCGTATAACGAGGTAGTTAACAAATTAAAATTCCAGACAAGGATAAAACTTACATAAAGTTAGTTTATACTATAATATGTCAAATAGATATTTGAGATTTAATTCGCAAGTTTCGACGAAAGCAGTTTGAGTTTATCGTAGCTGCACATGTCGTAGAAGTGTAAAAAAAAGAATAAGCAGAATTCATTATTTGTAAATAAGGATAATAAGTTATCCACTGAAACGTAAATAGAAGTTACGAATTTTATATAATTTTAATACAAAAAGGAACTAGGAGTCTTTAGGGAGATTTATGTAGAAGGCCATTTATTTGAACATATTATTTATACAGAAATACCTCTACCGAGATACTAGTTCCTAGGAAAGTTGGCCCAGTGCTACTGTAAAATAGACTAGAAATCATATGGTTGATGCACAGAACTCCAAGTCAGTAAGGATATCAGTACTGCCCGAAAATGCAATTTAGCACAACATACGATCATCTGACATAAAGTACACATCGGACATTTTTAATACAAGTTTAGTATATTCTACATTTTTCATAGTCAGCACCTGGTGTAACTCCGTTTAATTTATTTTTATTATTTATTTACTTATTAACTTGTACTGTTTCACAATAAGGTAATTACAATTAATTTCCAAACTTTTTCGTTTACACAAGCATCCTCAAGTTATTTACAGTTACTAACTGTATAATTCAACATATATTTCTTTGAAGGTTCTATCAGAGCTTAGATTGTAAAATATCACAGCTACAAGTCTGTTTTGTAATTCAAATACGATAATTATGTGAAAGGAATTTCCACAGTGAAAAATTCCATATGATTTGATACTTTGAAAGGACCAAACGTAAACGGAATCTTTTTAGTGTTGACATAAGTTATCCATATTATTTTCACAGCAATATGTCTGAACTAAATTTGCTAATTAACTTACAGCACTGAAGAATTCATAGTCTTCATATTTATTACAATGAGATTAAAGTCCGCTTGCATTAAGATAATACATTTTTTATAGTAAATATCATATAAAAATATATTTAAATATTTTGTTCCAAGTAGAACTCTGGGCTTATAATTTGGGCGGATCTGTTTGCAAAATGTAATAATACATGCACGATTGCGGTACGATTTACGCTACCGAGTCGATTTCATAATTTTATTAGTTTGGTTACTTACCGATGTAAACGTATTTAAAGACAAAGGAAACATCTTTCATCCAGTAATTATCAAGGGCCGATTAGCTCTTTCTACAAATAAACGCAAACTGCTTCTGAAGCGACGGTTATTTAATTCTGTCCAATTGGAATTGTAAATGGATTGAGATAATAAGCAACTCTGGAAGATAACTTAAAAAGCTGTTAAAAATTATAACACTGACCACCAGTGGCATTTTCTTAACTCTCCACTACCATCATCAATATTTCACCCACCTTCACCATATAAAGAGAGAGTATAAAACATTAAAACGAGTCGATTAGTTTTCTAAGTTCTAGTCAAAAATGTACATTGGCAACGTACAGTGAGTGTGCTATAGCATATAGCGACAAATATTTAAATTAAGTTAGAAATATGGGTAAAAAAAATCACACACACACACATCTACTAATGTGTTTTTTAAATTCTAATATCAGAATAACTGAAAAATAAAAAAGCACAGTACCGACGACCAGATCCCCAAACTGAGAACAAGGAATTAATTATTCGAAACGGTATGGTTCAATTGTTTCATAGTTATTTTGATGAAAACCATGTGCCTCTAGTATAAATGTAACAATATACGTATATGCTATTCGATATTCCCAAAACTAGTAGCATTAAATGAGTGATTATTAATGGCCAATGGCAAATTGAATTGATATCTGACAAACGGCTAACCATATTATTATATTATTTACTCTTCTGTATTTTAAGGATTTTGTTGAGTTTTGTCACATGTTTCGATTTAAAATACAACTATCACTTCTTGTCTTTTAAATTAATTCATATTATGTTCAATGCGATGCAAAATCACATTGTTTCGTTATTTTACTGTTACATAACTGAAGTATAAATCAACAAACACGTTTTACACTTATAATACTGTAGTGTTAAAGGAATTACAACGCAATAAAATATATACACGATAATCTTACCAATAAAAATCTAAACAAACACACGCAAATGATACAGAATGCTATACTAAACTGTCACACTGAATCATGAATATCATGTTGCAAGATCTGCAGTTTGATTAAAGATATACTCTGCATCTTTTACCGTATTTATCATGGGGAGTGTTCCGACGAGTTGTTCGGACTAATGCCTGCCGCTAAATTCCACCATCGGACATCACGTCAAAATTTAAAGCTCCATCCTCACCACCTCGATGTCTGGAAATCCACAACCGTGCGCTTTTGTCGACACCTTTTGCCTCGCATTACTCCTTTGTGGAATCTATTACCCTCGGGGGTGTTTCCGAATGGATACGACTTAGGGACCTTCAAGAAACGAGCTTATTCATTCTTAAAAGGCCGGCAACGCAGCTGCAATACCCCCGGTGTTGCGGATGTCCATGGGCGGCGGTGATCACTTATCAGGTGCACCATCTGCTCGTTTGCCCCCTCTACCATAAAAAAAATACTTTAATCAAACTGCAGATCTTGCAACATGATATTCTACTTATTTAAAAAAAATAAAAAATTAACATCGATATAAAATAATAATATCAATAGTAGCTCCAATTGATGTCGTTGGGAAAAATGCCGATAAATTTCCTATGATTCATATTTATATTAAAACAAGCTGCTGCATCTGCTTTCTAAATGGTATCATTTTTGATTAAAACTGTAAAACAATAGTTATTCTGATTATATTTAACAACATTTATTGAATAACGTAACTGTGTTCAACTTAGTTCTTAAACTAAGTTGTTGACGTACTTTATGTGTCTACACTTATTTAAAAAAAATGTTAGAGAAAATAAAAATGTACGAGACTCTAATTAAATGCAATTTTTCTAATATAATAGGGTTTTAAATCAAAGGGTTAAGAAGAATTGAAAGCGACACCTTGAGTATTAAGAGTCTTCTTCATTTAATATTTATTTGAAACAACTGAACTTCAAAAAAGCTAATTCTCAGTGAATTTATGTTTAAATTCAATTCTTTTCTATTCAATTATGTTTAATTTATATGGCGATGCAAATAAATGAAATTGCAGAAAGTGTTTTAATGATTTTGCAATATTTCCTTATTAAATTTAAGTATTGCATTTGCTCCAGCTACTTCAAAATTTATAAACTTTAAAATTCCATAATCCTCTTGTCTATTTAGAGCATCAGTAAACTTTCATACTCTTCTTCTTTATATTAAAAAAAATATTTTCTCTCTCTAAAACGATTGGCAACACAGCTATGTCGCAATCAGCTTTCAAACATACAAATAAAAAAAATTGGAGTGTCTGTTTGTAATATTAAAATAACCGATTCCGAAATAACACTTTTTATGTTTTGGTCTGTCTATATGTTTGTCCGTCTGTCTCTCTGTCTGTTCCGGCTAATCTTTGGAACGGCTATACCGATTTTGACGGGACTTTCACTGTAGATAGCTGATGTAAGGAGTAACTTAGGCTACTTTAAAAAAATCCAGGCGGACGAAGTCGCGAGCACAGCTAATTTGAAAATAGAAATCGTAACCATTTGTTTTAAATCTTTACCAAAATAGTTTATACTTCAATTTATGACTGTGCTGTTTGGTAGAATTAATAATTCTCTTTAAAGTAAACCACAATTAAATATTGTGAACTTAGTTGATATAGTCTTAACTTAGTATAATAGTCCTTTGTTGTTTCGCTTTAATATTAAATTAACAAATTAAGACCATTTACGGATTTTAATTTTAATAAGCTATCACCTGCGACTTCGTTCGCGCAGTAAAGATTATTTGTAATCCTTCTAGATTCATCGTGTGGTACATATTGTGTGCTGGTCAGCAAACATAAACACAAAACATATTTCGTTTTCAATATCCTAACAATTTTCCTCATTGTTCGTGAACCTTACTGAAAATAGTTACCATCAGCCTGCGCTTTGCGGCAAGTAAGATGATGATTTCTCAATGTCGGGTTAGATTTTTAACTTTGCGGCTTGTGTAACATTTAAAGTTAAGTTTCACATCCGATTGTTTTCTCTTGTTTTTTAATTTATTTATTTATTTAACTTTATTATACACCTTAAATAAATTTGTACAAAAGGCGGACATAATGCACATTGGCATTCTCCTCTAGTCAACCTTTGGGCAAACAGAAAGTATGTAAACGGTGCCTCAAAAATATATGTTATATAAGAACATAGATCTTAATATATTAATAAATTCCCTGTTTTCTCACATTTGCAATAAAGAGCTGTATAAAAATAAAAACAAAATATAGACTAATTCCACTGCACAAACTTAAAGCGTAAATTTGGACTTAATTTGATAAAGGTCTTGTAAGACTTGCTATTCTAGCGTCTGGCTCGTTAGACAAACTAACTTTATCTCGAATTTAGTATTAGCAATCAAATAAATTAGGTGTCATTATTATGTTTCCCACGTTCAATCCTAGCTTTTGCAATAATGAAACAAAATTATTGTTAGATACAATTTATAGGCAAACAAATATTACAGTTACTCGTATTATACGCCATTATATTAAATACTAATTTTCTACCATAAGTTTTTTTTCACCAAATTAAGAAATGTAATTATAAACTAAGATATAAAAACTAAGATTTTTTATATAAATCTAACTCTGAACAACTATGTACCCCTTTTTAAAAAAATGCGAGGACTAAGAAATATGAAATTTGACACAGTTAAAGCTGAATAGAGGAGTAGTGCAGTAAGCTAATATTTTTATAAAATATGCGTATATACAAATAAACAAAATTAGAGTGTTTGTTTGTAATATTTGAATAACCGCTTTCTACTAAATGCAAATGGACGTATACACAGTACATATGCCAAAATAACATTTTTTGCAATTTTTGTCTGTCTCTCTATTAGTTCCAGCTCATCTTTAAAAACGACTGGACCGTTTTTTAATGGAACTATCACTGGCAGATATCTGATGTAATAAGGAGTAACTTAAGCTGCTTTTATTTTAGAAAAATTCCCACGCGGACGAAGTCGCGGGCAAGTAAAAAATAAATTAAATTAATAAATCAAGTGTTAAACACACTACCACGCGTTTGACACTCACACACACACGTATATACTATGTTGTTGAACTCTGTTGTCAAACTTAGATGTCATTCTCTCTATGATCAAACTGAGTCATAGATTATATTCTACACTCTGTCGTCGGCGCTTGGTGAAACACCATTTTCATTCAATATTTTATATAAAAAACACTTGTACATTTCACAATAAACGTATTTATTTTGAAAAATGAGTCATATATTAATTATTTATGCAACAATTTGTCTAATCGATGTTTGTGCTTTAATACTAATAGAACTAAGGTCGAATTTCGACCTATACGCGATCGCTATAGTACTTAAACCATATACATGTATTTTATTCTATTCACATGTTCAAATTGATTCTGTAAAATATTATAAATACATCAATCATATTACATAAATATATATCTCAAATCCAAGATAAAATCTTCTGCTTTTGGACAGGAATTCTTCGAATTCCTTCCCTTACTGTTTTGATCGTCTTTTCGTACGAACACTACGTGGACGGCCGGATATTTTGCAGTCATAAGCAGAGGAGGTTTCATTGTATTTATCAATAGCCCGGTATGCAAACATTTGACTAATAGCAAGCGTATGGAGAGTTTTAAAAATTGTTCCCTTCCCCTTCCCTTTATCACCCCACTTCATATTAATATCACAATATATTTTACAATGCATTCGCGCCAAAATGAGAAAACACAATGAACAATCATATAAAAATGACAGATTCAAATCTATGTATATAAAAATCAATTGCTGTTCGTTAGTCTCACTAAAACTCGGGAACGGCTGAACCAATTTGGCTAATTTAAAAAAATTAAAGTAGTTAAAAAGCAGAACAACGTTTGCCGGGTCAGCAAATTTCATATATAAATTTGTTTAGTGTATGTGTATGTATGTATATTCATATATGTATTATTTTATTTGTTGTGCACAATGCCTTCCCTATTATATATATATATATATATATATATATATATATATATATATATATATATATATATATATATATATATATATATATATATATATATATATATATATATAATCCCTACTCCACATTTCGGGTTAGCTGGAAGAAATCTCCGCCAGTAGAGATAAGCTCACCTTTTGTACAATATTTGCTATTCTTTTTCGTGTGTATCTTTCATTACGTGTACAATAAAATATTAAATAAAATAAATAAATATTGTTTCACAAACTTTAAACGAGCGATTCTTATATATAATTGTTTCTCTAAAACAACAAACGATTTCGACGAATTATACAGATAATTTTATACTACTGAAATTTATCGGCGGAGATTTCTTCCAGCTAACCCGAAATGTGGAGTAGGGATTAATATATATATATATATATATATATATATATATATATATATATATATATATATATATATATATATATATATATATATATATATATATATATATTATATATATATATATATATATATATATATATATATATATATATATATATATATATATATATATATATTATATATATATATATATATATATATATATATATATATATATATATTATATATATATATATATATATATATATTATATATATATATATATATATATATATATACACTTGTGTCTACACTTATTTAAAAAAAATGTTAGAGAAAATAAAAATGTACGAGACTCTAATTAAATGCAATTTTTCTAATATAATAGGGTTTTAAATCAAAGGGTTAAGAAGAATTGAAAGCGACACCTTGAGTATTAAGAGTCTTCTTCATTTAATATTTATTTGAAACAACTGAACTTCAAAAAAGCTAATTCTCAGTGAATTTATGTTTAAATTCAATTCTTTTCTATTCAATTATGTTTAATTTATATGGCGATGCAAATAAATGAAATTGCAGAAAGTGTTTTAATGATTTTGCAATATTTCCTTATTAAATTTAAGTATTGCATTTGCTCCAGCTACTTCAAAATTTATAAACTTTAAAATTCCATAATCCTCTTGTCTATTTAGAGCATCAGTAAACTTTCATACTCTTCTTCTTTATATTAAAAAAAATATTTTCTCTCTCTAAAACGATTGGCAACACAGCTATGTCGCAATCAGCTTTCAAACATACAAATAAAAAAAATTGGAGTGTCTGTTTGTAATATTAAAATAACCGATTCCGAAATAACACTTTTTATGTTTTGGTCTGTCTATATGTTTGTCCGTCTGTCTCTCTGTCTGTTCCGGCTAATCTTTGGAACGGCTATACCGATTTTGACGGGACTTTCACTGTAGATAGCTGATGTAAGGAGTAACTTAGGCTACTTTAAAAAAATCCAGGCGGACGAAGTCGCGAGCACAGCTAATTTGAAAATAGAAATCGTAACCATTTGTTTTAAATCTTTACCAAAATAGTTTATACTTCAATTTATGACTGTGCTGTTTGGTAGAATTAATAATTCTCTTTAAAGTAAACCACAATTAAATATTGTGAACTTAGTTGATATAGTCTTAACTTAGTATAATAGTCCTTTGTTGTTTCGCTTTAATATTAAATTAACAAATTAAGACCATTTACGGATTTTAATTTTAATAAGCTATCACCTGCGACTTCGTTCGCGCAGTAAAGATTATTTGTAATCCTTCTAGATTCATCGTGTGGTACATATTGTGTGCTGGTCAGCAAACATAAACACAAAACATATTTCGTTTTCAATATCCTAACAATTTTCCTCATTGTTCGTGAACCTTACTGAAAATAGTTACCATCAGCCTGCGCTTTGCGGCAAGTAAGATGATGATTTCTCAATGTCGGGTTAGATTTTTAACTTTGCGGCTTGTGTAACATTTAAAGTTAAGTTTCACATCCGATTGTTTTCTCTTGTTTTTTAATTTATTTATTTATTTAACTTTATTATACACCTTAAATAAATTTGTACAAAAGGCGGACATAATGCACATTGGCATTCTCCTCTAGTCAACCTTTGGGCAAACAGAAAGTATGTAAACGGTGCCTCAAAAATATATGTTATATAAGAACATAGATCTTAATATATTAATAAATTCCCTGTTTTCTCACATTTGCAATAAAGAGCTGTATAAAAATAAAAACAAAATATAGACTAATTCCACTGCACAAACTTAAAGCGTAAATTTGGACTTAATTTGATAAAGGTCTTGTAAGACTTGCTATTCTAGCGTCTGGCTCGTTAGACAAACTAACTTTATCTCGAATTTAGTATTAGCAATCAAATAAATTAGGTGTCATTATTATGTTTCCCACGTTCAATCCTAGCTTTTGCAATAATGAAACAAAATTATTGTTAGATACAATTTATAGGCAAACAAATATTACAGTTACTCGTATTATACGCCATTATATTAAATACTAATTTTCTACCATAAGTTTTTTTTCACCAAATTAAGAAATGTAATTATAAACTAAGATATAAAAACTAAGATTTTTTATATAAATCTAACTCTGAACAACTATGTACCCCTTTTTAAAAAAATGCGAGGACTAAGAAATATGAAATTTGACACAGTTAAAGCTGAATAGAGGAGTAGTGCAGTAAGCTAATATTTTTATAAAATATGCGTATATACAAATAAACAAAATTAGAGTGTTTGTTTGTAATATTTGAATAACCGCTTTCTACTAAATGCAAATGGACGTATACACAGTACATATGCCAAAATAACATTTTTTGCAATTTTTGTCTGTCTCTCTATTAGTTCCAGCTCATCTTTAAAAACGACTGGACCGTTTTTTAATGGAACTATCACTGGCAGATATCTGATGTAATAAGGAGTAACTTAAGCTGCTTTTATTTTAGAAAAATTCCCACGCGGACGAAGTCGCGGGCAAGTAAAAAATAAATTAAATTAATAAATCAAGTGTTAAACACACTACCACGCGTTTGACACTCACACACACACGTATATACTATGTTGTTGAACTCTGTTGTCAAACTTAGATGTCATTCTCTCTATGATCAAACTGAGTCATAGATTATATTCTACACTCTGTCGTCGGCGCTTGGTGAAACACCATTTTCATTCAATATTTTATATAAAAAACACTTGTACATTTCACAATAAACGTATTTATTTTGAAAAATGAGTCATATATTAATTATTTATGCAACAATTTGTCTAATCGATGTTTGTGCTTTAATACTAATAGAACTAAGGTCGAATTTCGACCTATACGCGATCGCTATAGTACTTAAACCATATACATGTATTTTATTCTATTCACATGTTCAAATTGATTCTGTAAAATATTATAAATACATCAATCATATTACATAAATATATATCTCAAATCCAAGATAAAATCTTCTGCTTTTGGACAGGAATTCTTCGAATTCCTTCCCTTACTGTTTTGATCGTCTTTTCGTACGAACACTACGTGGACGGCCGGATATTTTGCAGTCATAAGCAGAGGAGGTTTCATTGTATTTATCAATAGCCCGGTATGCAAACATTTGACTAATAGCAAGCGTATGGAGAGTTTTAAAAATTGTTCCCTTCCCCTTCCCTTTATCACCCCACTTCATATTAATATCACAATATATTTTACAATGCATTCGCGCCAAAATGAGAAAACACAATGAACAATCATATAAAAATGACAGATTCAAATCTATGTATATAAAAATCAATTGCTGTTCGTTAGTCTCACTAAAACTCGGGAACGGCTGAACCAATTTGGCTAATTTAAAAAAATTAAAGTAGTTAAAAAGCAGAACAACGTTTGCCGGGTCAGCAAATTTCATATATAAATTTGTTTAGTGTATGTGTATGTATGTATATTCATATATGTATTATTTTATTTGTTGTGCACAATGCCTTCCCTATTATATATATATATATATATATATATATATATATATATATATATATATATATATATATATATATATATTAATCCCTACTCCACATTTCGGGTTAGCTGGAAGAAATCTCCGCCAGTAGAGATAAGCTCACCTTTTGTACAATATTTGCTATTCTTTTTCGTGTGTATCTTTCATTACGTGTACAATAAAATATTAAATAAAATAAATAAATATTGTTTCACAAACTTTAAACGAGCGATTCTTATATATAATTGTTTCTCTAAAACAACAAACGATTTCGACGAATTATACAGATAATTTTATACTACTGAAATTTATCGGCGGAGATTTCTTCCAGCTAACCCGAAATGTGGAGTAGGGATTAATATATATATATATATATATATATATATATATATATATATATATATATATATATATATATATATATATATATATATATTATATATATATATATATATATATATATATATATATATATATATATATATTATATATATATATATATATATATATATATATATATATATATTATATTATATATATATATATATATATATATATTATATATATATATATATATATATATATATATATATATATTATATATATATATATATATATATATATATATATATATATATATATATATATATATATATATATATATAGAGGGAGAGAGAGAAAAACCGAGAAAAGCCTGCCTGTGAGAAAAGCCGAGAAGTTCTTCTCGGCTTTTCTCCGTTAAAACTATGTTAAAAAACCTACGAAGTTTCGTATGAATTACAAAAGTTCTTAGAGCTCCGAAATTCGGCTCTATTGCAGAATTCGCTTACAACAGACGTTTTCCACTCATAACCTATCTTCCTGTCATGTTTCATCTTCATAACTTAAGTAGTTTTCGAGTCGTTGTAATGAGTCATGCAGGTATGTTGCTTATAAAAATATACCTTTCCCTATGTTAATCCGAGGTCCTTTTTGAATAATATATCATATATGTGCCTTACAACTAGCCATCTTGTAAAAGGCGACCAATTGGCTGCTAATACGTATCACTAGCATCGTGACAACCACAGATTAAATGGATACGCCTTTCCAGTCAATTTCTTACTTTGTCAGTGCTACACTGAAGTACAGAGTTATACTACTCACCGATGAAATAAAATCATTCCAAGAGTAATTTTTAAGCTTTGTCATCACATTCGGCACGATAAAACAGTATAACATGGTTTATTTCTATTTTTTCACAATATAATGTAACTTACAAATATATGACATTTTTGACGGTAATAGGAGCGTTTGCTCATATGCGCGATGACACATTTCCTTCCCAATAGCGTTTCTATTAGTATTCATGTGGTCTGTGATGACTACTAATTCGATGGTAAAGTTCTGTAACGTATTGAACAGGGTTTGCTACCACCACCTTACCTATTCTTTCCGCTTTAGCGTTTGTTTTTAATTTTTGTCACTATCGTGTTCTGGTTTCGAATATAAGGTAGGCAGTAAACTTTAGCATGTGACATTCTAACCTCTCCATATGGATAGCAACGCACCATTCACATATTTGGTGTCTATAAGCAATGAGTATCTCTATCTGAAAAACCATCTGATCGTTTCCTATGAAATATAAAATATAGTAATTATACCAAGTAATGAAATATAATAGTGTTTGTTCAAGTAGCTGTATTCTTAGTTTTCTGAATATATTTTAATAGAAAAGTTTCCGTACTTACGTAATGAAAATCATGAGTGAAGCCCCATTAAGCTATGAGATGATCTGCACTGTAGCAAGTCCCCTTAGGCATGCTCTATCTACTAAATAAAAGAACCGACGCAGGCAATCTAATGATGGGTTACATCCCATCCGGTCAATGTATCATTTGGTAAAACTAAGTAGAAAGACTATTTAAATGACCACCAATGTCTAAGTATGTGAAATGAAAGAAAAACATTTATTATCATCGTTTGAAGTGTACAGTGAGAAAAAAAAAATAGGTATTTATTCAAACGGGTTTCAGCGTGACAGACCTGCAATACAGCCATATATTTTAATTGAAAATAATACAGATATCTCATTTGTATTTAAATCAATAGATAAGGTGTATATTATTTTTTGCTGAATAGGAGAGCAAATAAGCTGATAGCTCACCTTATGGTAGTGGAAGCACTTGTTGAAAGATAACACATACCAATAATACAATACATCCTCACAGCTAGGATGTACGTGAATATGCAAAAGTTAACCGACCAAGGACATTTCTTCAAGTAGATGCATAATAAGCAAGAGCTGATGCTATAGTGACAGAATCGCAGAATTTGTAAAACGTCTATTAATTTTAGTTATTATCACTTAAGAACTGCCTGACATGAAGATGACAGAATATTACATTTAGTTTATCCATCTTGTTCTGACTTTAAACATTAGACTAAAATAGTGAAATTTGATACATCAATTAGACTGCCAGCCGACCAGGTGTGGTGCACCTGTGTGATTTATGCACCTATTATTGTGAGATAATGATGTTATTGTTAACAACAATGAACAAATATAGATAAGGATAGTATAAATAAGCTGGAATCAGATGTCATGTTTTAGATTCATTGCAATTCTATCGCTTATTGAGGGCGTTACTCTGCCCAAAATTATATTGCGGGTGTAAAAGTGATTCAAGTGTTTTATTCGGCCAAACTGCTTTTCGGTTATACATGTCTAGTTTTCATTTCAAATCCCCAGACAGACCCCCACCGACAGACAGAACGTTAAATATTAACATATTTAACGTCCTTATAATAATATATTGTTGGGTTTCTTTCTCTCAGAATAATTTCGATATACGAAAATAAATTTATTGTTACCAAATAAAATATTTACCAAACGAGATGTACCCTAATGAGGCTGTAGCAAAATATACCTCGTATGGAGATGTACTCATAACTCACGCTTTGTTGTAGGCTCTCGCGAATCAAGTGAGGCTTGTGTTTCGCTCATCACGCTCTTGTAAAAACAAAAAATCTTGAGGGGAACAATTTCTGTGACGAAAAAGCGTTTCAGATACATTTTCATATAAATTACACGCAAAATGTTTATATGAAATACCTAACAGGCTGTAAAAATGGGGAAAAAGAATATGAATAATAACATTCTATAATTATTTTAGTACTGTGCGTGTATGTATCAGGGATGTTACGAATATTCGCATCCGCATCCGCAAATGCGGAATATTCGCATCAATTCAGACATCTGCATCCGCATTCACATCCGCATCAATCAATGCGGAGTTTTTACGGATGTAGATTCAAATTCAAAAAGGCAATATAATTCACCAATTTTCAAGTTTAATTACTAAACAAAGATTTCTATTATGTAACTGGAAGCTTAAAATTCTGTTGTATCATAAGTAAAACTAAAACTTGTGTAGTATTGTAAAAATAGGATTAAATACATAAAACATTTACGTTTAAATTGATTTCCAGTTATTTATGCACTTAATATTTTAATATTTTTTTTATTTAAAATCCGCATCCGCATCCGTATCGCATCCGCTTCCGCATTAACTCCGCATTCGCGGATGTGAACTTTTAATAATCCGCATCCGTATCTGCATCCGCGGATGTCAAAATTTTCGCATCTGTAACAACCCTGGTATGTATATGCATTCAGTCCAATTATTTTTCTTTCCTTGTCTGCGCCTTTTTATTTGACTTAAAAAATCCAATTAAAATATATAAGAATCAATATCTATATATTAATAAGTGAAATGAAAACTTTGTACCCCTTTTTTACGACGGAGAAGTATTTGGTACCATTAAAGTTCACATTGCCAAGGAGTGCATAAAGCTAATATTTTCGTATAATATCTATACATATAATAAAATCGTAGGAAAGTCAAAACTGTACATTGAATATTTTTTTTTAAAAGAATACTTAGGGCGTGATCTACAATCGATATCAAAGCCAAAAATATAGTTTTTAGAATTTTTGTCTGTTTGTCTGTTTGTCTGTTTGTATGTTTGTCTGTTTGTATGTTTGTCTATTTGTCTGTTTGTCTGTATGTCTATTTGTATGTTTGTCTATTTGTCTGTTTGTCTGTTTGTCTGTTTGTCTGTCCGTCTGTCCGTCTGTCCGTCTGTCCGTCTGTCCGTCTGTCCGTCTGTCCGTCTGTCCGTCTGTCCGTCTGTCCGTCTGTCCGTCTGTCCGTCTGTCCGTCTGTCCGTCTGTCCGTCTGTCCGTCTGTCCGTCTGTCCGTCTGTCCGTCTGTCCGTCTGTCCGTCTGTTCGTCTGTTCGTCTGTTCGTCTGTTCGTCTGTTCGTCTGTTCGTCTGTTCGTCTGTTCGTCTGGTCGTCTGTTCGTCTGTTCGTCTGTTCGTCTGTTCGTCTGTTCGTCTGTTCGTCTGTTCGTCTGTTCGTCTGTTCGTCTGTTCGTCTGTTCGTCTGTTCGTCTGTTCGTCTGTTCGTCTGTTCGTCTGTTCGTCTGTTCGTCTGTTCGTCTGTTCGTCTGTTCGTCTGTTCGTCTGTTCGTCTGTTCGTCTGTTCGTCTGTTCGTCTGTTCGTCTGTTCGTCTGTTCGTCTGTTCGTCTGTTCGTCAGTTCGTCTGTTCGTCTGTTCGTCTGTTCGTCTGTTCGTCTGTTCGTCTGTTCGTCTGTTCGTCTGTTCGTCTGTTCGCCTGTTTGCCTGTTCGCCTGCCCGCCTGCCCGCCTGCCCGCCTGCCCGCCAGCCCGCTTGCCCGCTTGCCCGCCTGCCCGCCTGCCCGCCTGCCCGCATGCCCGACTGCCCGCCTGCCCGCCTGCCCGCCTGCCCGTCTGTTCGTCTGTTCGCCTGCCCGCCTGCCCGCCTGCCCGCCTGCCCGCCTGCCCGCCTGCCCGCCTGCCCGCATGCCCGACTGTCCGCCTGCCCGCATGCCCGACTGCCCGCCTGCCCGCCTGCCCGCCTGCCCGCCTGCCCGCCTGCCCGCCTGCCCGCCTGCCCGCCTGCCCGCCTGCCCGCCTGCCCGCCTGCCCGCCTGCCCGCCTGCCCGCCTGCCCGCCTGCCCGCCTGCCCGCCTGCCCGCCTGCCCGCCTGCCCGCCTGCCCGCCTGCCCGCCCGAGACTTGCCTGTTTGTCTGTTTGTCTGTCTGTCTGTATGTATGTCCAGGGTAAATTCAAAAAGTACTGCATGGATTTACTTCTAATTTTGCATGAGTATTACTAACAGGTCGGGTCAACATATAGGCTACATATTATCACAATATCACCTACGGGAGAGGAGCAGTGCGGAGCAAACGAAGTCCGCGTGGGCGAAGTCGCTGACAACAGCTAGTACATTATAAATACATAAAATTAATAGACTCTTTTACAAAAAATCGGGCGTTTTGATATTTATACATTATTGGCAATCAGATAGTTAAGCCAAACTATGTTACTGGTTGAAATTAATTAAATTTGCTATTATCCGCGAACTGTTCTATGTATCCTCCGTGATGGTATTGAAAATAAAGACGTGGGATTATTAAATGGATAAGACTCACCGATGGTTTGGATAAAAAGACCCCAGCGTCACAATTATCCACCCACATCCACCACACTTTTACAACCACGTCTCACGCCGGCACCATTCACAAAAGCACACAATTTATGTACGCACTCAACGCACGTTTCTGCCATCTGTGCCACCTGCCATCTGTCCAACTTCCACAAAATATCAGGAAGCTGAAACGTGTGATCTCGGCTGAGTGGGAACACTCTCGATTCCAGGATTTAAATGTTTAAAACTAAATTCTCATTGATATTTTTTTTTATCATTTATATTAATGACATACATTCACCCGGGTCAGGTACCACCGCCTTACCTATTCCTGCCGCAAAGGCGTCAGTGCTTGTTGCTATCGTGTTCCGGTTTGGAGGGTAAGGTAGCCGGTAAACTTATGCATGTGGCATTAGACCTCGCCACAAGATAGCAACGCACCATTAACATCTTTGGTGTCTATAGGCAATGCTTGACTCTTTCCATCAGGAGACCCATCTGCTTGTTTGCTATTTTATAATATAAAAAAAATACTAAAAATATTAATATTATCCTTAGAAAAGACTGTAAGATGCTCGTTTTTTTGCGAAGGTGTATATAAATATACACATATTACACGGTAGTTAATGAACATAAGTACACATTTAGTAGTAGTCATTTAAAAAGTATGGTCACCGCACGATGTACTAGTCGTGTGTTCGGTAAATCACTGTTTGTTGTTCGCAAAATTTAAGTATCAATTTTTTTACATGTTTGATATCAGAATCGAGTACTGAATACCCTACTTCGGTATGTACAATATTTTACCAGCAAATCTGTATATTTATATTGTTTATGGTTAGAGCTTATAAGACAGCAAACAAGCAGATGGTTTTCCTGATTGTAAGATGTCATTATCATCTTCGGTATTTAAAGACAACGACCATCTCTTACCATCTGCTTATTTCCTATACAAAATAATAAGCTTTGTATTTATTGAACTCATTATATTGTTACGAATAATCTAGAAACGTGTAGAGTTGGAACGCTGGAGAGATCTAGAAATTAAAGAAAGAGACAGCTACTCCTATTGACAAACAAATAGTTGACCTAAGCTATGCCATAATGGACTTTGTGGTATAGAGCGTAAGGTTGAAAGTAGCGTGTACTAGCATTTATGAGTCATAACTTGTTTATCATAAGTTGATTACAATAATCGTCTATTATTTACGAGATGATCGTGGAACATTCGCGATTGTTTTAGAATTTTACCCTGGGTATAGAGATGTGTTGACAAATACAGGGCAGTTTTTATCAAGCGATCGAGAATGATACTTGAAGCGACCCGTGCGAAACGAGAAGTGTTTTATTGTGTAGTCGGTTAAGTTCAGTGATAGTACAGTGAGTGACTAATGTTAGTCAGAGTATTTAAGTATTACATTGTGTTGTGTTTTGTTGTGTGTATTTGTATTGTAAATACACGGATTTAATATAAGTGGTGTTTTCTTACAATTACGAACCCGAAGTACGTTACAATATGTAAGTAGAACCGTAAATGTAAAAGGTATTTTTAAATTTTCACTCAGAATAATTATTTTAAAACAAAAGTGATTCACCCGTTAACTCTTTGAAAAGTCTTGAAGCATACAACGATTATTCTCTTAAATTAAAAAAAATTAAATGAACATTATGTCCCAACTTTGCAATATAAAACGGATCTTTAATTTTAATCTTCTATAAACAGGCAAGTTTCATTTCCATTACATTTCCGGCGAAAATTCAATGTTAATTATTTAGCGAGAAATCATTTTCTCCGTAATTACAGTATCTTAAATCTTCTGTGTTCCAAATTAGGGAACATACCCATACTACGTGACCTATTTTTTAAGATTTTTCGACCCCTCCCTCCCCTCGGTAACCACTCGTAGTATATGCAAGACCCCCCCCTCCCCCTTTAGTTTTCACGTAGTAATTCATAGTTATAATTTTAAATCATTTCACAGGCAAAATTGAAAAAAAAAAAATTTGGCTCATACTCGTCTTTATTGCATAAGACTGCATGCATACTTAAATTACTAGTGAATTATGTATTATAAAAAAAGAACAACATTCGTGAAAACATATTGCTATACAGTTTGTAACTTACAGTAACTTAATTTACGAACACAACAATTATTTTCATTCATTAAATTTCTCTCATTAAAATCGACTACGTGACAAAAACCTGAGCCACCCCCCCGCTCCTGTGACTGACCGTAGTATTTTAAAGACCCCGCTCCCCCCCCTAAACGGGTCACGTAGTATGGGTACGTTCCCTTATTTATCAAGGTCCTTAAATACGGGAACGTGCATGAGTGATCTAGTATTAAACTGCCAACCTTGTGCAACAATGACACTACTTTAAGGCTTCACTCCATTGGAACTACAAATACTCTAAGTCAAATTTATGAATGATGATTGTGAGTTTGTGGGCTTACAAATGAATGCAAAGAAAACTAGTTCTAGTTTTCGAAGGTAATCCAGAACCCATTAAAGAGTTGTAGTTAGTAATTTTGTTAGTTGGTTGGAACAAATGGATAAGTTTGTATAACTTGGATGTACTTTTAACAGGGATTTATTTAGTCATTCATTCACATTTACAACTTTTTTTACAGGTTGCCGCACGGGTTAAACTGGATACGCCTTTCAGGACAATTTCTTAGGATGTCAATGTCGCTTGTGTTTACACAGAGAAATACAGAGTTATATTACTTACCCATGAAATAAAATCACTCCAGAGGTATTCCTTAATCCTTGGCTTTTTATTCGATACGATAAAATAGCACAATATAGCATATTTCAATATTTTTACTGTAAATAGTCATGATGGTAGTAACACGTGGCAGAACGGCAGATGATCAAGGTCGAAGGTGCCCGGAACAACACTGGGGAAAATTTACTTCACATTCATAGTTCTTATTTTTTACCATAGATATACTAATTACCAACATTGTAGTACAATAAGGTTTCTTTCATGCTGATATGGCACTTGAAAGACGACTTTTTTATAGTCGAAGTCTATTTAAAACGATGTTTCTTTTTTTTTTTCAAAAAATCGATTCTACCTTAGCCATTACAGCGCAATCAGAGCGAGCTGTATCTTTGACATCATAATTTCTGGACTGAAAACACTTAAAACCTTTGTGAGGCACTCAGTGACAGTTATTTGGTTCATGAACGCCCCAACTTTTTTTTCCAGTTTGTTTTCCATTTTAGCTTCCCTATAATAAACCTTCAAAATGTATGATATTTTCTCATAGGTTAATTTATTTTGGAGGAATTAAAAAAAGTTAGCAATATCAAAAAATTGATCTAAGTATACTCGTTTATTTTATCAAGAAAAGTCTTTATTATACAAAACCAATATACAAAAAAATGAATGTTATAAATATGTTATCTACATCTACACTAATCTGTAGGTATTAAAATATAAGTTGACTCGAAAAGATTATACATATTAAAGAACACGATAGGTAATGATCGTATACAATAAAAATATAATAAAAAGAGAATATTTCTTAAAAACATAGTAAACCTCAACGATGTTAGTGTAGTAATATATAAATAATATGGTCACTGCACGATATACTAACAAGCCTAGTTGTAAGTTCGGTAAATCGCTATTTGTAAACAATGAACTTCTATGCGCTGTGCGCAGGTGTCCATAATTAACATTTTTATTGAATAATTACGTCATAATGTATCAGTTTTCTACATATTCCTTATCAGAATCGAGTACTAAGCATCCTCCTTCAATATGTAGTCTTTTGTAGTCAGCCTGTATAAATCTGTAGTGTCTATCTGAACATTCATTTTTTGTATAATTTCGTAGCACGAAATTATAAGTATTTAATCCGTGGTGGTGGCAAAACAAGGCAAGGCGTTGCAGAACTATACTAACTAAGAGGAGCTCTAAGTAGTAATAATGTTAATGACACGTTTGGCCAATATAAAAAATAATAATAATATCATTAACAATCCTAACGAAACATATTCATGTCAGCCATTTTGTTTTCTAAAGCCGTTTATTAACATGTTTTGAAATTGAAACTTTTGTTCTAACGCTTCGGATAACATTAATTAACAGATATTTAATTAATCCCGCGAAGGTACTCTGATACAGTGTTTTCTTATGATTAAGCTATTTTATCGTTGTTTTACTCGTTGCAAATATTTTCCCGAATTGTTTGCCAATATTTTGCGAACGAAGAGCTAATTTTAATTGTCTGTTTAGTAAACGAATACACGTATTGCTTTTATGTGTAGTGAGAGTATAAGGAGTTGATCTCCTCTGAACATCCGTGCTCTGGATTCTTTAAACAGCCAGTTCACGGATGCTCAGGCTGCACTGGACGAGGCTATAGAAGAAGAAATTCATGGCATCCCCTTCCACGCTCACTGTGGATCTTTGTAATATCAGAAGGCTTAACTCCAACCTTAACGCCGTCCACTACCATCTCAAGACGATGAATCCAGCTTTGTTCTTTTTGACCGAGACACAGACATCTTCTCCTCAACCAGAAGTTACTTTCTCCTACCCGGGGTACAAATTGGAACATTCCTTTGTACCGCGGGCTGGTGTGTGCGTATACGTCCGAGAAGATGTCTGTTACCGATGCTTAAGCAAACTTGAAGATCGAGACCTGTCCATCCTCTGGCTGCGCTTGGTTTGCGACGACCATCCACGTATCTACGCGTGTCTATAATGGGAATTCTGAAGTTGACCGTCTTGTTAATCATAAAGTTGTTTCAGATTACGTGTTTGTTAATAGCATAGAACATTATTGTTATTATTTAACTTGTGATTCCGAATTTTTGTTTTATATACGTAATTATAACAATGGTGCCCAAAGGCTAATATAGTATACTCGTAGATTTTACAGATAAAGGATAAAATATGGCAGAATGTAAAATATGTAAAGTACAATTAGGTTTTAAAATCTCGGTAAGTATAGAATTTAAAAAAACATATTTTAAAGAAAAAACATCTTCTAACATCGGGGTATAGAATCAGAAAAAAACGCAGAAAAAAACCGTAAAACTTTTTTTTTATATATCATAAGATAGCAAACAAGCAGATGGGCCTCCTGATGGAAAGAGTCAACCATCGCCTATAGACGCCAAAGATGTTAATGGTGCGTCGCTATCTTGTGGCGAGGTCTAATGCCACATGCATAAGTTTACCGGCTATCTTACCCTCCAAACCGGAAAATATCTCACGAACATTATTATTCAAATACGTTTAAGTACACATACGTAAAGGTAGATTGAATACGATTTGTGACGTTTGATTTAATGGCATAAAGAGGAATCAAATCAATAGGTAGAGGTTTTTATTAAAGTCCTGAATCAAATTTTTAAAATATTGATTATTAATTTACAAACACATCAAAAGCGGCTTCCATACTCCTTTGTATATTTTTCTCTATGTTTCTACTTAGTTACTGAAATACTCATTTACTAAACTGACCATATATACCATTAAGTTGACAATCTACGCACGCGCGAGCAATAAATGATAGAAGTAATGTTTGTAAGATGTAGGTGTCTATTTTAATAAGGAGAACCAAAATTGAACATCAATGTTAAGTTAGAGATACCATCATTTTTGAATATTTTAAAATAACTAGTTTTCCTTAAACTTAACATTTTGTCTCGTCTCCACAGAATAAGCAACTCTTTTATGGGGCAAAGTATACGCTTCTACAATAAGCTGCCTGATGCTATTAGAGATTTATCAGTTAACAAATTCAAAAAATGTGTTAAAACAAAACTGTGTAAAAAAGGTTACTATAAAATATCTGAATACCTTGATGACAGGAAAGCATGGGATTAACTGCTCCTCATATCGGCAATCCTAATTATTAATGTAATAATTAGATACTAATTAAATATTATGTAATATTTGACTCTATCTCACACGAAAGCATCTGAGAATCACTGAAAGTAATAAACATAAACGAAAAATATATTAATATCCTAAGAAACATTTACAATAACAGCACAAGTAGAGTCAAGTTAGATAGAGTAGGTGAAACTATCCACATAAAGAGAGGAGTCCGACAAGGTGACCCTATTTCACCAAAACTATTTATAGCCGTCTTACAACTCGTAATGGAAAAATTACCATGGTCCAATAGAGGTATTAATATGAATGGGAACTTCTTAAGTCATCTCAGATTTGCCGATGACATAATTTTGTTTTCGGAAACCCCTAAGCAATTAAACACAATGGTAGATGACTTAAACCAGGCCAGTACAAAAGTTGGGTTAGAAATTAACCTTGAGAAAACTAAAATTATGACTAACCGCAGCGTATCGCCTATCCTAGTAAATAACACCCCTCTGGAGTATGTTAAAAAATACATATACCTAGGCAAACAGATCTCTTTTAGTAAAGAAAGAAACATTGAAGAAATACACCGAAGAGTAGCGATTGCCTGGAACAAGTTCTGGCATCATAAAGAAATATTTAAGTCACAACTTTCGCAACCGGCTAAGAAAATAGTTATGGACACAGCAATACTACCGTGTCTCACTTATGGATGCCAAACTTGGACCTTTGATCTCAAAACCAGGAATAAAATTCAGACTACCCAGAGAAAAATGGAAAGAAGTTGCCTAGGTATAAAATTGAAAGATAAGGTAAAGAACGTTGACATCCGAGGGAAGACAAAAGTGTGCGACGCCTTAACTTTTTCACTGAAGGGAAAGTGGAAGTGGGCGGGACACTTGGCTCGTTACAAAGATGATAGATGGACTCAAAGGTCTGTAAAGTGGTCAGGGCTAAGTGGCACTAGAACTAGAGGCCGACCAAGAGCCAGATGGGCAGATGAAATAGTAGCGAGGGCAGGCGGAAGTTGGATGGACACAGCCAAGGATAGAGAAGCGTGGCACTCTTTGGGGGAGGCTTTTACCCAAACGGGGTCCAAACCGATATAAATAATATAAATAAATAATGATTAATATAAATAATATATAATGATAATAGCTTTGGCGCATGTTGTTTATTATAATTAAATTAACTGGTAATGTTCATATTTTTATATATAATCAAATGTAAACGCTATTCTGTTTGGAATTAAATAAAGCTTTATTATTATTATTATTATTATTATTATTAATATTTTATTTAAAAAATGTTATGAAAAAAAGACAAGCCCGCTGAGTTTTTTCCGCCGGATCTTCTCAGTGTGTGGCCGCGTTTCCGATCCGGTAGTAGTTTAAAAAATGTTGACGCGTCAAAATAACTTGTAAAAAGTTTTATTGAATAAAGTACTTCTGATTTCTGATTTCTGATTTCTGATTTCTAGCACGATTATTGTGTTCGGCTCATGTCTGAGCGGATATTTGTCAAATGAAATGACATTACCGACAAATTGGTATACAAGTTAAAACTTTTTATTCCTTCACTTTGTATATTTTCCGAAAAACAGGACATTTTCACGTCCATGAAATATACTTGGGGCCACCAGGATAGAGTACTTAAAAAGGGACATATGGTCAGTGGTCACGTTATCATTTACGCAAACTTAAAAATCTTTCTACATTTTCTTTCGAAAAATATGTTCCTTGTCTTAACGGGCAAAATCGCGGTTGTATTCTAGGGCAAAATACATTGTCTGCTCTGAATTACGAATATTTGCCTACAAATACAATTTGAAGTAGTTGGAAGTGTAGACGACGCGGCGCCATGATTGCGCCTGGAGGGACGTGTGTCAACAACCAAAATTCTTCAAATAAGATGAGAAATAGAATTGTTTACTAATATACATATAATAAACATTTAAATTGCTCACTGCGTAGAAACTTAGTGATGTTAATCGATCGCGCAAGTCAAGTCATAGTTATTTTTAACCGACTTGAGAAAAGAAGGTCAATAATTTAACCTGCTACATAGAAGGATATTAAAAATGTTTATGCTTTTCATTTAGTTTTCAACCGACGAAAAATATCAGTTTGACATGTATGTAATATTGTTAGAATTGGATAATATTTGAGTAGGTATGATGATCTATTTAGGCTTCCAAGCACATGTGCTAAATTTCGTAGCTGTATGTATGTTTGTATTTTTGTCCTCAGATTTCTCGAAAACTAAAATAAATATCGAAATTATCCTTATTGATTGAAGTTAGGTGTAATCCAACTTAGAAAAAAGCCTAAGTTTTATCAAAATCGGCTAATTAGTTTTTAAGATATGGAAGTCAGTTTAATTTTTTAAATTATTTATGAGTATAATCAGTAAAGGGTGCCTCTCAGTTCAATTAACGTCCCTACGTGTTGGTCCGAGCTCATTTGAACAAAAGGCCAACTGCCGCGTCGTTGTGCCAGGCAGGTCGTAAATGGCGACCGATTGTCTATACGAGTCACTACCATCGTGGCTACTAGATGATAGGATTCCGAATTGTCTAGCCCGGGTCTGGTACCACCGCCTTATCTCTTCCTGCCACAATAGCGTCAATGCTTTTGATATAATAGCAACGCACCATTCACGTATTTGGTGTCTGTAGGCGATGGTTAACACTTACCATCAGGAGACCCATCTGCTTGTTTGCTATATTATGATATAAACGAGAACTCGTAAAAACATTATGATAGGTGGATGAAAGCGGTGAAATTTTTAATCCTAAATCTTATGTTTATCTTATACTAGTGACCCGCCCCGGCTTCGCACGGGTAGTAAGTAGGACACATATATTATTTTCCATCGTAATGTTCCATCAGCTTATTGCATTTAAACGTCACTTGCGTCACGTTGTTGATAAGCCAGTTAAATTTATTTTCGCGCTTGTTAGTTTTTATTTTGAGATAACTCCTGAGATATCTATTTAAATTGTATGGTGTAAATCTCTATCATAATGTACGTAAAATACTGCCTTAAGCAAGCAGTTATCTTATTCAATTTAATAAGAATCTGTTTTTATAGAAAAAATGGGCAAACGAGCACACTTGAGTCTATCTATCCTAGTATCTTCACGCCCGTATCCCCGAAGAGGTAAGTAAAGGTACAAAACCAAAGCACCCACGAGTAGCCGAAGATACTTAGGTCCCAAAATGTGATAGGTGGCAAGTATTGGCATAAAAAACACAAGACACACAATCAGTGTCGCAAAAACGTCCTCTAAAAATGAGCGCAATATTTTAAATTTTGCGCTCATTTCAAATAGAAACGCGTTGGTTGCGATACTGTCAATTTTATTACTTTTCATACATTGCTTTGTGAAAACAACTTATAACTCTTGCCCTTAAGGTTGGATATGCAAAAACATATATTTTTGCTATGTCTATAACTTGTGTGAAATTAGGGACAGTTTTGAGTGTCAGTTTTGTTTGGGACTGTGCATCTTGAATTTTTTATATCAATGGTGGCAAGCCTATCGCCAACGGGGCCCTTATCCAATCCCGGTCAACGTTGTTTTTATCAGAAAACTGATAAAATACGTTCTTGATTTGCCCGACCCGGCAATTGAACCCGATTTCTCATGTTGTTACCACCGACACTGGACCACTAGACCAGGAGGCAACAATTATCTATCCTATAATAAGAAATTATATATTGTTCAGTAGTTTCCATCTACAAAACTATATTCGTGTAATCCTGGTGTACGGTAGCGAAGCTTGGACAATTACACTCAAAGAAGAGAACAAGTTTCTGGCCACGGAAAGGAAAATCTACCGTAAGATCCTGGAACCAATTTAAAGGCAGGACAACAGATGGAGAATATAAACAAATGTCGAAATTGAAGAACTAGTGCCTACGCCAAATATTGTTGGCGCCGACAAATCCCATCGGCTGCGTTGGTTCGCACACGTCATACACATGGGGCAGGATCAAGTAGTTAAGAAAACGTATCTAGGTTGGCCGATTGGGCGTAGACTATTGAGTTGCCTCCATGGGCGCCGGCAACAGGGTGCAAGGCACCCCCTTGCACCCCCCTGGCGGGAAACAAAATACTTATAAAATAATAACAATATATGTATTACTAGCTGCAGCGTGCAGCCCGCTGCATTGTACACAGTTTTTTTGCGCATTCCGCGGGATCACCAAATTATTCCGGGATAAAAAGTATCCTATGTGCTATTCCAGGTCATCAGCTACCTGTGTGCCAAATTTCATTCAAATCCGTTCAGTAGTTTTCGCGGGATTGAGTAACAAACATCCATCCAAACATCTATCCAAACATCCATCCAAACATACAAACTTTCGCATTTATAATATTAATATAGATTCTTTATTTTTTAGTAAATGGTATGATGTGTAGATGCTATGCATCCCCCTGAAAGTGATCTTGGCGACGCCCATGGATGCTCCAGTTATAGCTAGTGTAACGTGGTAGATGTAGACTTACGTGAGATCTAAGCCAACTATTAGCGGAATAATGCGCAAGATCGTGTACAAGATGGAAAGCTATGGCTTGAAGGCCAACGCTCACTTCGGGTCACTGAGCCAGGAGAGTAAGTTAGTGACTTTTTGAGTTTTTCGTATACAGACAATCAGCGAGGCAATGGATTTTTTTCTATGTAGTATAGTACATAGAAAAAATGTTCTATGTAGTATACATATAGTAGTTACGATGGTTGATCACCAGCGAATAATTATTGCAAGAGGCATTTGCCTATGAAGAATAGTCTATCTTTCACTCTTTGTCTCTGTTTGTAAAATGCGAATGATTGGTTAAACATGTCACTCAATCGTCCGCCTTTTACAAACAGCCTGGTAGAACGGCAGATAGTTTTTTCTTCAGTCATATAAAAACAAATATTTGAAATCTTATTGGAATTATAATTTTGGAAGTTACCAGAAACTAAGATAGCATAATTTAAACTCGTTAACTGTCGGCAACACCTGCAAACGTACTCATTACCAGGCTAACTTCAAATTGACGTCGTTTAAAATTACTAGTGCGGGAATATCGGCACCGAATATTAGTTATAATTGCCCTAAGTAATGGCATGCTATTAATGAAACCAATTAGTATTGATATTTCGTATTTATTGATATTGGATAATCGAAATTTAAATATCGAATTAAGGGCGCGTATTCGATTCGCAACAAAACTTCATGTTTTCAAGTTTTTTCCACAGCATTATCGTAATAATGTGAACAGATTACCTATTCGAAGGATATTACAGTTGCAAGATTAAGTCTTGATTGAGTGCAAAACAGAACAAGAATATAATTTTTAATAACGGTTTTTTAAAACAAAGACAATTCCTGCATAGTGTTTTATGAAAATAAAGTCAAGTAAAGTCAAGAGCTATCTTTCAGGATGAATACAACCATTGTAATGTTCCACAATTCTGTGTTGAAAAAATTGAAATGTTGAATAAACTTTTGATTTAATGTTTTCACAAATTTAAGGAATATTTTGATGAAATTAGCAGATAGAAAGGCATATGATATAAAATAATACAATCTTAGCTACTTCGAACTTCACGCATAAATATCAAAGTTCGCAAAAATTATGTAACATAAATTAACAAACTCCTTTCTTGACACTATCCCAGCAAAAATTTGCAATCCTGATGAATAAAGTTGAGTCGCCCAGTTGTTACAATTATGCTACTATATATGTCATAGTACATGTGTTCACGGAATGTCGTAAATTTCAAAAAGAAAGGGAGGAATTGAGGCTTCATCTGAGCATACTGTTAGTTTCTAAGGAATGAAATCCCTAAAAAAATACTGTTTCACCAATATTTTTTGAATTTTTTTCAAAACTTCTCAAAATATTACTAAGCTGAATTGAATCCTAAGCTGAATAAGGTTCAAAATTTCAGGAAGTTCAAGTTGATTAAAGTACAATCGAATGACATCAACCGCGTTTCGATCGGTCAAGTCGCTCAAAAATTATGAGGTGTTTTCACACACATACGTAGATACAAACATACTAATTTCATCATCAAAATAGTCGAAAAAAGTTCCTAGGACCTCAAAACGTGGAGATCTAGTGAAAATTCAATTTTCGATAATCGGGGCAAAATCAGTAACTTCCTTATCTAGAATCTAGATACGTAGCGGGAAGTTAAAAAGATAAAAAATCGACCATTTCATCGATAAATAGAATTAACAGTGTAAGTGATAACACGCACCCTTGGGTAATACCATTATTGAACTAGAACTATCTTATTCTTACCTTAAAAGACATCCTGTTTACAAGAAATTTTTTTTAGAAAAAAAAATTAATTTAATTTTTTTAACTAGCCCCGAAAAAATGCGTTATATTTGCAGAAGAACTCAAGCACTAGTCCATTCCCTATATTAAAAACTTCGTTATGAGGAAGAGAGGTAAGTTTAAATTTATTATATAGCCATCATTAATATTTCACTAATACAACCTAATAAAATAAATAATCATAAATTACATATTTGTAACCTCCCCTTTAACTAAATTTAAAACTGAATTTAATGAGGCTTCTTGTGGAATAAATTAAACTATAATGTACAACCACGGAATAAATGGAGGCGCCTTCATAAGACATTACTTAGACATCAAGCGTAGTTAAATTTTATACTCACATAAATACGTCAATATATGCAAGAGCACATCAACAATAAAAACAATAATAATTTGCACATACTTTTGACAGTGATATGAGCGTTCGCTCATATGCACGGCTACACATTTAATGCCAAACGCCGTGTCTATGATTAGTATTTATGTGGCCTGTGTGTACAACAGTTACTCACATATCACACATACAAACACTCACATGCTCTCACATTTTTGTAGCATTTGCATTTTGCGGCGTTCATGGGTTGAGGTGGGTGCTAATGACTGCAACACGGCCTCCGACTAATGTCGTTTTTAGGGTTCCGTATCAAAAAAAATAAACAAGAGACCCTATAACTAAGCCTTCGCTGTCTGTCTGCGCATTTGTTTATTTGTCACCTGGCTGTATCTCATAAACCGTGATAGCTAGAAAGCTGACATTTTCACAAATTATGTATTTTCGTTGCCGCTATAACAACAAATACTAAAAATAAAAAAATGATGTGGTGTCGCGGGACACCAGGTAGGAACGAACTTCCTTCGGCTAAACGGCACTACTCGCTTGTGTACGCGACTGTCGCGCCTGCGCACGTCTCATTTAACGCTTTTATTACACGCATTTTTCTTACGGTTTTACTATCACATTTTTTTCAGTTCGGTCGCGCAGCAAAATCCCTATCCCCTCCAAGCCTGCCGTAAGGAACTTCGTTCCAAAAATAAAAAGGGGTCCCATATAATAAACGTGTTTTTTTCGTATTGTTTTGCTCCATATTAATAACGGTAACAGGTAGACGCTTAAAATTTTCGCAGAATGTTTAGTTGTGTATTACCCTTCAAAATAAATAATTAAATAAAAATAAATAAAATATTAAATTTATACAACAAACGTAATTTTTAAGCAATTTTTTACTCGATCTTAATAAACAGGTAGAAACGTGAATAGGGATGGTACAGAACCCTTCATGCGTGAATCCGACTCGCACTTGGCCGGTTGTTAATATTGCACATTTTTTATGCACCAAAAAATATAAAGATATAATTTTATTATTTTCGAATAGCCGTGACTTCGCTAGTGTGAAATGTTTCCACATTTTAAAGTAAAATAAAATACAGCATATTAATTCATTTCAAGAAGCCTAAATTTATATTCCTTTCAGTGCAAACTTTTCTTCTCCATTTTACTCCATGAGTAAGTGATGAGTTTTAAAAAATGTTGTTTAGGAATATGAAGCTTTGTACAGGAGGTTCAAACTTTCATTTTCCTAGATGCATTAATTTAGGGTGTGTGTGGTGCATCAGTCAGCCATTTAGTTAGCATTAGCGTTTTATTAACTAGTTTTTAAATTCAATATATTTTTAATGTTTTTTATGTTATAGGATGGCTCTACTGATAGGAAGAGACAATAATCGCTTATAGACACCAAATATATTAATGGTGTGATGCTATCAGTGTGACGGGGTAATAATGCCGCATGGAAAAATTGCAACACACGAAAGTGACCAACAGGTATTGACGGTCAATAATAGTTTGAGCGGTGGTACCAAGCCGGATACGTTGCTGAATTTAGCACTTTGGTCAAGACTAGTATATAGCCTATCATTTATCTTTTACGGATTTCCTGGCAGAATGGCAGAATCTTCAAATTGAAAGAAAAGGAAGGTGACAGAGTTCCGCAACAACTCACCCGGCTATTTCGTATTACCGCCTTACCTATTCCTGCCGCAATAGCGTCAATGCTTCTCGTTATCGTGTTCCAATTTGGAGGGTAAGGTAGATTTATGCATATGGCATTGCGAACCCGCCACACGGATAACAAGGCACCATTAACATCTTTGGTATTTATAGGTGATTAATTTTCTTTCCATCACGAGAGACATCTGCTTGTTTGCTTTTTTATGGTATAAAAATCGACACAGAGGGAAGATATACAAAAAACCTAATTCATTTTTCCATATTTATTGATGCAGGAAACAAAGATTTTACAAACATTCACGTCGTATTCTAAGAAAGTATTATACGTAAGGTTGTTTTGTACGTGAAGTTTACTATCTTTTTTAATCAGAGTATGCTTGAGAATTGTGCTAATGAGCACGGTCATTACGGGCGCGTGTTCCTGAAAATAACCGTGGGGAATAAAGCCTTACCGTGAAAAAGTAAACACTTAACACTTAAAAAGGATAGAGGGAGAATAACATGCGAGTGTGGGGGATTGCAGACATCGTGTTTAGCCATGTTTGTATTCTAATTATTAGCAGTAAATACGAATTACTTTGGATTTTTGAAGTGAAATATATTTTGTGACTGTGTGAATTAGATCTTAGAAAAAGAAAAAGTGCAACGAAAAAGAGTTTTATTTTCGATATGAATTTAATGGTCTGTTACTGTGAAATGATCATTAGGTACTGTGAAATTGAATTTTTTTGACGAGCAAAGTGCAGGAGACAACTAAAAATGTATTTATAGGGCTTAAACTGTGAGAGATTATGTATCTCTCTCTCGTTTTCGTTCTTCTCATGATGTAGTCATCAATATAAAATTGTCATTCAGTAGCTATCTCTGTCTCTTACTGTCCTTCTCTTTCTCTTTCTCTGTTAAATACCTCCATAGTGTATTCGTTTAAATTCTTTTACAAATTAACCAGAAAACAATGTGTCACTTCTACCGCACGTGAATTCTCACTCGATATTTTTTCATTCTTGTCATTTGTATATTCATTTATTTGATTGATTATGTATATATTAATACGTAAAGGAGAAACCGGACCGGACGTAGATCCCTGTTTAAGACAATTGTGTGAATGTTGGAGTATGAAATTTAAACAGTTTACGATGCAAACTTTCTGCAGTATTGTGTGTAATGTAAAGTTTCTGCAGCACTCCGTAATGTAGATTGACTTTACATTGCGGAGGATTGCAGAAACATTACATTAAATCAACATTAAGAAAACAACACATTACCCACACTACCTTCGTGTGACATTCACGATAGTATACACACACGTTTACTATTTTCCTTACGGCTAAAATCAGTTGTCAAATTTAAAAGATATTATAATATTTAGTTTATTAAAGAATTATTTAGTTATTTATTTAAATAATCAAAGTAACGAACATAAAAGATGAAGTGCAACTTTTTTTGTTCTTTTTGCATGTTTGTATTTTATTGTTTTTGAGATAAACTCACCTAATTTCTTTCGTGTACTACCAAGTCACATACACAGAGTACAATTCACAATTATTATTATTAACTAACAATAATGGAATTAACACTTTTATTTAAATTTATTCTAAATTTAAAACATATTTCGACGTAGTAGGTGGAGTTTTTCTTTCGTGTGGAGGAGGAGAAAAGACTTCCAAGTGTGGATTTGACACTCTTCTTACAAACGCGCCTTCAATTGTTCTTAAGTCTGAAATCACCGTCGTTGGTATGTGCATCTAGCATTATTATTTTATTATTACATCTTAAGGAAAAATCCCGGGTCAGGCAATTCATTTTAAATATTTTTTCAGTATTTCATCAAATATACACAAGATCAAATGTCCGTCCGATTTTTTAATTTTGAAGATTGGTCAGCTATCACACCACGGGAATTAATATTAAGTTTAAATAATATTATTAAATTATTAATGATTAATAGAAAGTACGTTACGCCTCTGCCTACCTCTTCCGGGATGTGGGCGTAATGGTATTTACTTATTCTTTCTTATGCTTACTCAATTATGCTAGGAGGGCAAAAAGATAGTAGAATGTGTATCGAATGAATGCCCATAGGTTTGAAATAATGAATTACAGGGCTTGTCAAAGAAGGCACATTAAACCTATAAACCTAAGTTGTTCACGATAAGTCCAAAACTTAAACAAAGTAGCAGTATTTTTTTATAAAATAAAAGAGCCGAATCTTAACACGTTTGATTCAAAATCAAAATAAAACAAATGTTATTCAAATTAGCATTTTGACGAATTGAAGTTTTAAAAACCGCTATCGATCGAAAGGCGGCCTCACACTGAGAAGATTCGACGAAAATACTCAGCAGGCTTGTATTTTTATCCAAAACAATATAAAGTTTCAAATTTATAACAATTTTAAATAAATCACAATAATTATTATTAGTGATTGCTATGAGAAGCAATTAATCCCAAGTTGTTTTGTCTTCCAAATAATCTAATTTAATAAGCTTTTTTAACAGTAAATACATTTTCTAAATCTGTTTATTGGAAACTCTCTTACAGCTTCAGAAAGCTCGTTGTAAAAGCGTATACCTACAATGCCCCACAAATGAGATTATTTCGAATATTTCTGCAGCGCTACAGAAAGTCACTAGTGAAATACATTGATCCACTTTAAAACTCTTTTTATAGGTACTACCTATAGAAAAAAAACAAATAATTTTCCAAGATAAAATAAATCAGTGTGTAAATATAGCACAAACTATACAGTATTATTCACAAAAACTAAATTCAAGATTTATTTGTATAGTTCAAAACTAGACAAATAAATCTTGAACTTGAACTTCACTAACATTGATTTATCATAATTTTATGGATTATATCATAAAAAGTTGTCATTATTATAGTCTAATCTAGTCTAGTCTAGTCAACAAGTTGAAAAATAAGAAAATACCGATAAGGCTTCTAAAAATTCATACAATATGTTGAATGACGCTTATTTAGATTTTAACGCCGTATTTGTCCAGGCACCCTTTGAAGAATAGGCCAACTGCCGTTCTACCAGGCAGGTCGTAAAAGGCGACTGATTGGCTAAATGAGTCACTACCATGGTGGCTACTAGGTGGTAGATTTCTGCATTGTCTCGCCCGGATCTGGTACCATCGCCCTACCTGTTCCTATTGCAATAGCGTCAGTACTTGTCACTGTCGTGTTTAAACAACAGTTAAACAAGAATAGAACATCTGTTGTTCTGCCAGGCAGTTCGTAAGAGGCGAACAATTGGTTATGCGAGTCACTACCATCGTGGCTACTATGTAGGTGGTAGAGTCCTGCATTGTCTCTCCCGGGTCTGGTACCACCCTTATCTATTCCTGCCGCAATAGCGTCAGTGTATGTCACTGCTGTGTACCAGTATTGAGGGTAAGACAGCCGGTGAACTTATGCAATCGGCATTAAGACCCCGCCACGAGAATAGCAAAGCACCAATAACATCTTTGGTGTCTATAGACTTGTTTGCTGTCTTATGATATAAAAGACCTATAACTTATAAACTTTTATTTATAATGAAAATTAGAAAAAGAGAAGAAAATTAAAAACAGGAAATTTTGATTTAAAAGTTTTGAATCCTGCAACTTAATCTCCATTATTTAAAATTTTAATTAAACGCTAGAATTAGGGCTCCGAGCTTTTAAGGAGCGAAAAATTTAAGGAGCTTCATCACATTTATCACGTTTTTGGACATGTTGACTAAACTATTTTACTAAATTTCTTCTATGTCCATCCATATGTCGCAGCGTCACAGAGCGTCAAGCATTATAAAACACACATTATTAACTACCTGCTTTCTTATTAATAATATTTTGTTATTTAATATATAGGAGTTAGCCTGTTCAGCTCAGAACATGAGAGCCCGAGTTGGATTCCCGAGCCGGGCAATAGTGTGTTAATTTTTTTTTTAAGGTTTTCTCGAAAATCCAAAATCTCAGTTGCAGTTCAAGTCTGGCAGGTTGTGTGTTATCCCATGCCTCAGATGATCAAATAAATCCTTCGGTCCCATTTATCGCTAAAAATAGACGAAACTCGCCTAGTTTTAACGATGGTTCATAACTCATTTCGACAACCGACAAACAAGCGATTTGTGGTGAACCCGAAAGTCTATAGACGTCCGGTTCACTCTCCTTACTCTACAAGGGAACCGGCATAATGGTACATTTTCATTCTACATATTTTACAACATTAATATGGTAAATAGTAGTGATACTACCAATTTTAAACTAAAATTACTTTTCCAACTTAAAACAATAGAATCATAATTATTCCAAAATCTGAAACCATAAAGGAGTGAAATAATTCTTTTCTTAAAAGCAACTTTGTAAGGAAATTATTTTTAAGGCTATCACGACTCTTGAAATTAATATTTCAATCAAGTATAATGTTACTGTGCGAATAAAACCGACCACTTTAAGACGATCTTGCCCGTTTATACGTCCACGTTGTTTCGTTGAGTTTTAAGGGGTCATTGTAGACCAGATGATATTATCATTCTGTATTATAACCTTCTGGATTGCAGAGTAGATTAAAACAATGGACGTGTTTGCAATATAGAAGCGGTGCAACCCTTCGGGTGCGTTTTAATTGCAGGGGTCGAGTCGGGAAAATAATGCCGCTAAAATCTTCCGTCTTAATTCTTTGAGGCTCCGGTTTTCTTGTTCATTTAATGAATACTAATAGTGTTCTTCATATTAACAATTTGCACCGGAATTCAGATTTGTAGGAAAAATGCAGTGATATTTGCCTTACGAATTCCGACATCTTAATTAAAAGGGGTGATCAATTTGTGCCGCAAAATGTTAAAGAAAATATCGCTTTTAAAGTGAGATTATATTATACGAATATCATCAGGCTCCCTTGCTGGTTGTAGTTCGTCTTTTATTGGGATCTAATTAATAACTATCTTGTAATTACGATGGTAATTACATGGTTTTCCAATCTATTTTTTGAAAAATTTTCTTTAAAATTGGAATTTGCCTGCCACAACGGTATATTGTTCAAAGCGGAAAAAATTTAATATATATTATTATGTTGACTTAATGGTCTATATTCTAAAAGGAGCGATATATGCGGACACTTAAAATATCCAGGATCTGAATGCCTACCGGAATAGTCTATTCTTCATAGAAGAAAATGGAAAATGTTAGTGCCTAGTATTCTGTTGACTCATTATGTTGACTTATTGCTCTAGAAATCTAGATTTTTTTATTTTTTATGTCATAGACATAACAAACAGATAGCAAACAAGCAGATGGGTCTCCTGATGGAAAGAGTCAACCATCGCCTATAGACACCAAAGGTGTTAATGGTGCGCTGCTATCTTGTGGCGAGGTCTAATGCCACATGCATAAGTTAACCGGCTACCTAACCTTCCAAACCGGAACACGACAGCGACAAGCACTGACGCTATTGCGGCAGGAATAGGTAAGGCGGTGGTACCATACCCGGCGAGACAATGCAGAACTCTACCATTAGATTCTATATCAGAATATCTGGGATTCAATATTAAGGTTGAATATTCTGTTTCGTTTATCAATTGTTTCGAAAAACATATATCTTTACAAGAACTATTTTTCTGGATGATGCTGTTTAATAAGCTTTTTTACTATTACACAATATAGAATTTCAAGAAGCCGAAACGAAGCCAAACGGAGATAATGAGGAACGTCTCATTTGTCTTAATATAATATCAGTAGATAAGAGAATTACATAAAATATAAAACAAAGTTTTAAAAAGTAACCAAATAAGTAGATAGTCGAAATATTACTATAACACCATATTGACGATTGGTCATCCACGACTGTTCGATTTGCTTGTAAATAAGGCTTTATACGAACAGGCAAACTCTGGTACAGCTTGCCTTACAAGGTTGTTTCGAGTAGTATTGATATAAGAATATTTAAAAGGGAGGTCATTAAAATTCTTACAAGCTGGCATCACGTTAGCATCTAACCTCTTGTGTTGCAAATATCCATGGGCAGTGGTGTCCGCTTTTCACTGACCATTAGGTGGCCCTTTGCTCGTATGCCTGCAGATACTATAAAGAAATATTAATTAATATCCACTTAATATACTGAATACTTTCAAACATATTATACAAAGAAAACTTAATTAGGTTTATCAACTAATAACAAAAAATGTCATCGCACCCGGTTCCCTTGAGAGGTAGGCAGAGGAAGCCGAACATCTGTAAACCTTCCAGCTTACCAAGATTTACCAGTTGACGAGATGAGTGGTGACCTAATGACGATTATTTACTATTTCTAGCAATAACCCGGACCGATGGCGTAACACACAACCCACCAGACTCCGAGCTAGAGAGAGCTAGCTAGCTTCGAGAATTAGGATTTTTCTCAGAAACTCCTTTGCCCGACTCGGGGATCAAAACTGAAGCCCCATGATCAGAGCCGAAAGGACAGTCCCCTATTCTAAATTATTCTTCGTTTTCTTACATAAATTTTCTAATAGTGTATGTTTATATTATAATTGGTATTTCCAAAATCAAAATTACATGCTGGGATTTTAAATAAAAGAATCTTTAAAACTTATCTGTTTATTGTGCCAAATAATTATAAAAATATAGTACAAATGATTCAAATATTAACACAAACTAATACGATAAACGACTTATTACTATAACCTTTATGCTTATTTTAGTTAAAGTTATTCTACAGTCGTAACAAAATACCAACTAACTATCAAGCTCGTCGTTGCGGCTATGCTAGCAAATAAAACCATTACTACATAATACATAATGTAAAATTCCCCCGTGTTGGTCCGGGCTCCTTTGAAATATAGCCCAACTGTCGTTCTGCCAGGCAGGTCGTAAAAGGCGACCGATGGCTATACGTGTCACTACTATCGTGACTACTAGGTGGTAAAGTTTCCACAACGTCTCACCCGGGTATTCGCTACCACCGCCCTACTTATTCCTGCCACAATATCGTCAATTCCACTGACGTGTTCCACTTTGGAGGGTAATTAACATCTTTGTTGTCTATAGGTGATGATTTCTCTTTCCATTGAGGAGCCAATTGCTTGTTTGCTATCTAATGACAAATCAAAACATATTTTGTATTCTTAGGTAATAATATGAAATATAACGATTAAAATAAAAAGAAATATTCCTACATACGTACTCGTATGAATATTTCGTTTTGTTTTAATCATATATAGATGAAGTGTTAAATGTTGAATATTCACCAGCCTACACTCTACACCAGCAAACTTTTTAATCTTCATTTTTCTGAACATTTCTTATCAACGTAAAAAAAGAATACGCCAACTTCATTATCTGTAAAAAAGTTTGAATTTGAATTTAGATAAAATACGACATAGTGTATAATTGTATATTTAGCTCAAATTTAAGATATAAACAGTTTCCACATCTTACAAATTCTCTCCAAAAGTTCGCCTTTTGTAAGGTTCTCGGGAAAAAATAGAAGATATTTTCTTCAAAAAGTTAAGTATTGGTCACCGAGCCTTTTCAAGAATATACTAACTCATGGCCAGCCAATTCGTAAAAGGCGAATGATTAAAAACGAGTGTAACTTGTACTATAAATAGCTGGAATAGATGATATTTCCTTCAAAACGCTTAGTTTGGTCACCGACTCTTTCAAGAATAAACTAACTTTTTGCCAGCTAATTCGTAAAAGGCGAACGATTGAAGACGAGTATAACTACTTACACCAAAGATGTAAATGGTATGTTGCTATGGCGGTGATAAAATATCACATACATAATTTAACCAACAAGCACCGGGGAATAACACTGGTGCTTGTTGCTCTCGGGTTCCGGTTTCGGCAGGAACTCTGCCAAATGGCCGAAATCTACCAAATCTACAAATCTATTTTTTTCGAATAGATCAATAATCATGCTAGCTGCCCCGACTCCGCACGGGTACTTAATAAAAATGAGACAAAATCTACTGTTTAGAGTACGATGACCATTCTTTATTGTAATATATTGCAGATGGGGGTGTATCTTCTATATATTACAATAAAGAATATATTTTCTGTTTTACTTACTCAGTTACTTTCTATTTTATAAGGTTTTAAGATTTCTCGTACGATTTTTAGGGTTCCGAAGTAAATTAGGAACCCATAGTTTCGTTGTGTCCGTCCCGTCCGTAAGACAGCAGTCTAGTGCAGAGATCCTTAGCACTCGATAACTGTAATTTACAGTAACTGTAATTTACATTTATATATATGATTTGATTTACATAATTTAATTTACATATATATATATATATATATATATATATATATATATATATATATATATATATATATATATATATATGTATATATATATATATATATATATATATATATATATATATATATGATAAATACGAAAGTTTGTGAGTATGTATGTATGGATGTTTGTTACTCTTCCACGCAAATACAACTAAACCGATTACGATGAAATTTGGTATGTATATAGCTGAAGACCCAAAATAACACATAGGCTAAGAAAAAAGTTAAAAAAGTTCCCGGAAAAGTTAGGTGATACCGCGGGATTTACTTACAACTTTTATAATGCAGCGGGCTATATATATATATATATATATATATATATATATATATATATATATATATATATATATATATATATATATATATATATATATATATATATATATATATATATATATATAGAAATTACATTACATTACAAGTAAGTTCTATATATGTACGCGTTTTTGACCCGTTTACATATTTTTAAAAAAGAGATAATTTTTTTTGGAGTCAAGTGTCTCCCCTTCTGCCAGCTAAACGTTGGATTTTGGGGGGGGGATATATATATATATATATATATATATATATATATATATATATATATATATATATATATATATATAGAAATTACATTACATTACAAGTAAGTTCTATATATGTACGCGTTTTTGACCCGTTTACATATTTTTAAAAAAGAGATAATTTTTTTTGGAGTCAAGTGTCTCCCCCTTCTGCCAGCTAAACGTTGGATTTTGGGGGTGGGAAAAGATTCACGGTAGATGTAAACATAATGAAATTAAAAGGGATCACGGCTTAGTTGGCTTTACAAGTGTTTGAGTAACAGTCGACCAACTTATAAAATGTACTTGGAGAAGTTTTTATAGGCGGTGAACCTGTGGTGCAGATATATTCTTCATTGGCGTTAAATAGTTTAAATGTTCATGAAACAATGAAAGCTCTTTTCTTAGTCCGCTTTATTATAATGGACTTCGGAACCCTAGATTGTGCGTGGCCCGATACGCATTTTACCAATTTTTGAAATATTTTCTGTCACACATTCCCCGTGTTGGTTCCGGGCTCCTTTGAAGAATAGACCAACTGCCGTTCTTGCCAGGCAGGACGTAAAAGGCGACCGATTGGCTATGCGAGTATATGGTAGAGTTCTGCATTGTCTCGTCCAGGTCTGGTACCACCACTTTACCTATTCCTGCCGCAATAGAGTCAGTGCTTGTCGCTGTCGTATTCCGGTTTGGAGGGTAAGGTAGCCGGTAAACTTATGCATGTGGCATTAGACCTCGCCACGAGACAGCAACGCACCATTAACATCTTTGTGTCTATAGACGATGGTTGACTCTTTCCATCAAGAGACCCATCTGCTTGTTCGCTATCTTATGATATAGAGAAAAACGCATATTGTCTTGTCCTGACAATAACGAAGCCAATAAAAAAGAATTATTCAATTTGGTGCATATATTTCGAAGTTATGTGCGTACAAACATTTTTTTCTATTTAGCAATACTCGCGACTTCGTTCGCGTAACCAGAAATCATTCCTTCCCTCTTCCCAGTCGGGTAAAAAAGTAGCCTATGTCACTTTTGGATAATAAAGCTTTCTAGAGGTGAAATATTTTTCCAAAATCGATCGAATACTTTTAGAGTTAAATTAAAACAAACCAACGATCAAATCTTTCCTCTTTACAATAATTATTTATATTTAGATCTAAATCGTATAGATAAATTTTTATTAAGCCTTAATCTATTATTATTTTAAGTAAATGTTAACGAATATTATTACCGAAACAAATGTTTCAAGAGATAGTGGGAACATCTTCCAGCCGTAAAACTTGATATCTCTGTTCGCTCGCTGCATGAACAATTTAAGCGTACTCTTGTACTTCAAAGGTTTTGAGATCCAATGACTACTGTAAGCCGCCAGTACAAGTTCTTGACTCTGGAATTTAAGACGCTTTAAATTATTTCACATTTGTCAACTATTTAAAACACAATTAGGAAGATTTTCTTCATCACGACACTTTTTTAGGATTCCATGCATGAAAAAAAAAACGGAACCCTTATGGGATCACTTCGTTGTCTGTCCGTCTGTCAAGACCTTTTTTCTTAAGAATGCGTAAAGGTATCAAGTTGAAATTTATATCCGACACTCGGGTCTACGGTCCTTCGCAGTTGTGTAAAAATCAAAGTTATAAGTCAACGCGATTGAAAGATGTTGACCATTTATGTCGCGTATTTTGCGATTTTAAAAGAGAATAAAACTTTAAGGGTACTTCTCGATAACCTACAATTATGAAATTTGGCAAGAAGCAATTTCTTAAATAAAAAATAATTAAACGTAAATTTTTAGCTACATCATAAAAAAAAACGCGATCCTAAGACCGTTTATGTCGCATATTTTGCGATTTCACAATGGAATCAAAACTTATATGGCACTTCTATAGTTCATTAATAGTTCCAAAGATTTCTACACCTTTTTTGAATTGTGTTCAAATTGTGTTCTGAAGATGAGCGAGTTCGCAGTCCAAGATAATTTTTTTTTTTTAAATCCTAGACAAAACACAACTTATGTGTTAAATTTATGTCAAGCTCACGGATGTTACAGTTGGAGATTAAACTAGCCAATTGTGAACTGTAAAGTGTCCCATCTTTACTACGGACGGTTAAATTTGACCTTAATTTTACCGCTTACTATTTTCAACTCTCCAAGTTGTTGATGAAACTTCTATTATGTAAGCACTTAGTCTAATAGTTTGAACTTTGAAATGATGTTTAATCGATAAATTAAACATAGATGAGCTTCCTTCTTGTTTAGACTTCTAAGATAGACCAGATAAAATTGTGCATTAACTCGGTTTGATTTTGGCAAATACTTAGGTGCTGGATGTTTTCTAGGATATGATGATGGAACTGAAAAATGGCCTTCTGAGATTAGCCTTATATAGTTGGCCTTTATGGCTAAATTATTGGCAGGGTTTGATAATGAACTTAGAAGGTGTTCATAATGATCCTCAACTAACAAAATAAGTCTGCTGAATGTGGTCAGATTTGGTATGTTTTTGGAAAAACTTGTAGTCATAATAATTTCCAGTACAATTATATGGTAGAGCTGGAAAAAGGCCATGGGAACTTTGCAGTAAAGCAACTCAAGCCCAATGAGTGAGGAACTATCATAACTTTAATCTGATGCTTCATTTCGAAGATCATCAGCTCCTCTCCCGTTTTAATTTTAAAATGTTGCATATGAAGCAGAATGGTCTTAACATACATACATATGTCTTAACATACAGACATAAGAAAATGTGCCGAGAGGGCTTTGATTTTTTTTATTTCAAGTAATTTATGCATTTAAATAATTAATTGATCTGTAACTCACCTTATATCGTAGTTGCGTCCCTAGCCAAGCAGGCACAAATATTTCGGAAACCAATGCAATTAAATAAATTATCATGAATATAATCGTTTCTATTGAAGATGGCTGGAATATAAAAAGGAACCTTAACCACCTCACTAATTAATCTCGAAGCAAAATGGGTTTCCACAGAGTGAGAGAAATGTGACCATGGTTCATTAATCTACTTGTATATAATATTGCTATAAAATTGTAAATAGACAATATCAGTATTTCCGTATGTTTATTTGTAATGAAGAAACTTAAAAAGTTCTTGAGTTATAATGCAAAATTATCACTAAGGTCATATTTTATTTTAAAAATAAGGACTCCCTAGGAAAATGGGAGAGGGCAGATTAGGCCTTTTAATATTTTTTTGATAACTCTATACGTAATCTTCATAGTAAACCTCGACGAAATTACTATACTAATATCCAAAAAATATGGTCACCGAGTGGACGACAGGCGTGCACCTTGACTTACACTATTTATAAACAAAGATCCCCGAAAAACAAAAGATGTTGGTCCGGGCACCATTGAAGAATAGATCAACGGCCATTCTACCAGGCAGGTTGTAAAAGGCCACCGATTGTCTATGCGAGTCACTACCATCGCGGCTACTAGATGGTATAGTGCTGCATTGTCTCGCCCAGGTATGGTATCACCGCCTTGCCTATTCCTGTCGCAATAGCATCAGTGCTTGTCACTGTCGTGTTCCGGTTCGGAGGGTAAGGTAGCCAGTAAACTTGTGCATGTGGCATTAGACCTCGCCGCAAAATAGCAACGCACCATTAATATCTTTGATGTCTATAGGCGATGGTTGACTTTTTCCATCAGAAGACCCATCTGCTTATTTACTATCTTGGATTGTACATTATACTACATGGATTTGAATGAAATTTGGCACAGAGATAAATTATGGCCTGGAATAGCACATAGGCTACTTTTTATCCCGAAAAAAAAACTGATCCCGCGGGATTCGCGAAAAACTTTTATAATGCAACGAGCTGCACGCTGCAGCTAGTTATACTTATAATAAGTCAAAATTTATGTACCGATTTTTAATATTTCGTTATTAGAATCGCGTACCGAACATCCTCCTTTAGTAAGTACACTATTTCTTTTCAGTTAAACTTTATTATAATGTTTTACATATCTTTAAATATAAAAAATCATAACGCCGGTTTCCTTGTGCCTTAACTAGGTCACCACGAATCACTGGCAATAAAGTTGATGATCCCAATCGCCGTGTTTTAATGACTTATAATAATGTTCACTTATTTTTTGCAAAAACTGGGACCAATAGATTACGAACTCATCATAGGAACAGTGGTGCATCATACGAACATACCACTACTAAATTCCGAGCTACAGCTGGGATTTTTTCTTAGAAAAAATGTATTGCATCTTATTTTAACTGTTTGTTTTGCGGACTATATAGCACACACAATATCTCTATAAGTATTGATAACTATTTCAGAGCTATTCAGTAAATTAGTTCACGCTGGGACGTCTAAAAGAGGGGATTAAGAATAAAACCAAAACTAGACTTTATTGCTTTTCGGGCATCAAACAAATAATAATCGATCGCTCTGGCGATCTATAACTTTAGTAACGAAAAAATAATTTTTGTACAAACTTTTCATTTCAATAAAGTCAATTTTTGTTCTTACTCTCGATCACCACCCTTTTTGATGGTTCACGCTTAGATTGTAAAGAAAATTCGATTAATTTTAGGACATATAGAAAAGAAAGAAAGAAATACAAAATAAAAATCACTACGGTGTACTACAAAAATACAGATGTAGTCCAATAAAAATAAATCTTACCAATATTAGCCCACATAAAACTACACAAATTATCAAAGAAGCCATACTGTATTGGACGAACATCGTTATACTTATAATGTCTTGAATTTTTGCGCAATACCTTTGAACATGGAAACATATGAAATTAGTTGTAACATAAAATTCAGGCGATATATAAATATGTATAAAGCTCTCCTGATAAAAACAGATAATAGGGATCATTATCTGTTTGTATCAAACAAAAAAAATGTGTGACTCGCTAACAACGATGTAATGCAACAAATATGACATGAAAGGTACTAATACTAGATAGAAAAAGTGCAAGCTGATGGCCTATTTTTCAAAGCTTCAAAATTTCATACTAACACGAAGATTTAAGGATTTTAACCAACGCCTCCTATCTAAAAACTATTGGCTAAGTTTAAGCTGTGGAGATCAACAAGTGATTGCATGTTGAGTCAATTAATTTATCAATGAAATCGTTTTATTTATAAATTGCGACTAACCCGGCTCAGCTTCCGCAGGTAGTAGAATATACCTAAATTTTTTTTCTGTAATAGTGTCGCATCAATTTGTTGCTTCAAGGATGTGTATTAGATTTAAATGTAACTTCGGTCGGTGGGAAACCGCTTGAATTTATTTTCTGTGTTACACATACACCTCTCGAAATATTTTTTTATATTGCACTGATTGAGATATAAGGTACGCAATACGCATACATACATTTTTACGACAAATTAAGACAGAGCAAAACTATTAGCGTTTGTAACATCTTAGGACTGTTATTTATATGTATACTTACCTTATCAAATTCTGATAATGTTTTATGTAACTTATAATCTTCATATCATTTGCAGTTATGAATTGCTCTCTTGGAATATTATTCAAACTATGAAATTCAATATTCAAAATCTTAAGTTGTCCGATCGCCATAAAAATTAATCCAGCCAACAAAGAATCAATATTAATATTATATTGCATATGACCATACATTCCGACTGATTGATAAATATATAATAAAACAAAATATTTATTGATGAAATCCTCATTTAGGAAATAGTACTTGCATATTGGTAATTTAATGCTTGCATTAAAGCAGAGAAAGTAAATAAATATAGGAATGATCACTTGCGAAAAATATGAGAAGTTGCATGTAGTAAAATACACTTTCCAGCATAATTTGTAAGTAACTACATGTTTTTCTATAATTTGTCTGCTCATATCGTCTTCGCCTCTAAAATTCTTACTATTTAATACACGGAAAACCTGTAAAATTTTCTTTCGCATTAAGAGTATAGTAAAAACTTTTGCAATAACAGTCGCTTCTGTGAAAATAAAGATTACTTCCCTAATCAGCAAATCTATTTTCCAAGGTGTATAGAGCACATTTAAAATTAACAAAATGTTGTATACGAATAAATTAATAACTAATAATATATATGTATAGTATTTATAATATTTATGAGTTGTTTTGCCAGGCCATATTCCAAATATTTGTAAAAAAGTAAAATTAGAATTAAAGCAATCTGAGATGTTGTCCGCCATATTGCCAGTGGCCACAACGAGTTACTGAATGTAACAGACGCTATAAAATTAATACCTAGGTATAAAAAACCTTGTATATCCCCAATTAGAAGTTGGCGACACTATAGAATTCTGAAAGTACCACAATTTTTACCTTTAATTACTATAAGACCTTTAATTAAAATTTCGGCTGTAACACTTCGATAATTAAAAAATTATACCCTTTTAAGAATTATCAAATTGTAAGATTACATACACTGTTTTTACTACCTTTTAGTAAATAATATCATCACGCCACGCGGCTCTGTGTGACATCGCGTCTTCCAAAGTGTGCAGAGTAAATCGTATGTAACTCTCGTGTGATGTCTCGCTCGGATTTGATACCACGATCTTATCCTTTCTAACCGTAATAGCATCAGTGCTTGACATTGTCGTGTTTGTGATTAGAGGATATGGCAGTAAGCGAATTTGTACATGTGGCGTTACCATTGACAGCAAAGCACCGTTACCAGTACCAGTATCTTTGGTGTGAGGAGTCTATATGCAACGTTATCTCTTTTATTTCAAAATTTTATTTTTTCTTACCTTATTTTTTATTTTTTCTTACCGTAATAGCATAAGTGCTTGACATAGTCGTGTTGGTGCTTAGAAGGTAGGGCAGTCGGCTCTTGTGGCACCACGCTTACTGTCTTTGCACAATTTTGTCTCTTACTTCATGAGAAACATGCTTCTTTGTTATGCAATAATTTAAAATAATTCAACATTTTTAATATATTAAATCTTTTTTTTCTTCAAATTTTATTACAAAATATATAGAAAAAATGTTTAAAGGAATAAGTTTGTAGTTATAATTGAACATTTTAACCTTGCTGTTTTAAAGATTGATAATATTTCACGTGTTTTATGTTGTTTGTGGATTGTTTAATACTTAGAATAATATTTTTTACAAATTATTTTAAATTCGTTACTATGATTATGAAAGATTTAATAACATAAATTATTTTTTTTAACATATCGCTATGTATGTGGATAGAGAAGTTACTGATTTTGTCTTGATTTTCAAAAGTTACCACCAGAGGGCCTACCATGAACTCTTATAATACTTGTCAAGTTCCAGGCAGTTCAACTATGAGTATTAACCTGTCAGGTTTTACTATCGTACCATGAACTAATTTTTGTTGACCTGCAATGCGTCATCTTCTGGCCGGTCACATTATCTCTGGCAGGACATATAAAATTAACGTTGAGAAACACATAACTTGCCGATTTTTAAATTTTAGTATAAAGTTATTATTGTTAATGCATTTTAATAAGAAATCTTGAATTTAAGAATACAAATTGGCAACAGAGATCAAGTTTTAAGTTATTTAAAGTCTACGTAAAATATATGGAACATAAAGTAAACCACGTAATATTTGTTAAGCGGCATCCATTAAAGAACGCAACTCTGGGAATATTACACATGACCTTGAACTGTTTAATAAAGACATTTATGTTATGAGCGCGGTTTTTAAATTTCTTGAGTACGTCTTGATTTTTTGAGATTAGAGTTTTGGAATAGTTTGTGACTATTTTAAAGCTGTGTAATTGTAATTTTAACACATTGATTTCATGAACGTGATTGATGTCGAAAGCAAAACGATCGTATGATATCAATATATTCAATGAACAATTGGAAGTTTTATGAGATATTTTAAGTACTCATAAAGATATTGCAACGGGATTCAATAAAAGTGCACACTCAAAACGTTAATTTTCATCACACATCTAAATTTATGTGTATCTCCTCTGTGGTCTAGTGGTCCGGTGTCGGAGTTGATCACATGAGGTCTCGGGTCGGACAATTCAACAAAATGTGTTTTTCAGTTTTCTGACAAAAGCAATGTTGCCCGGGATTGGAAAAAGTGCCCGGGTGGCGATAGGCTTTGGCTAAGCGTGAGTACACTTGTTGTACCTCTGCCTACCTCTTTGGGGATACGGGCGTGAAGATACTTTTTTTTATAAAATTAAAAATAAATAAAATATGCTTTAAAAGTAAGTAAATATTAAATAATAAATAAATAACTTTATTTAGAAGTAATAAATTAGGTACTGTATTTTATACCAATATCAATATTTTTCTAAAACACAGTTAATGTTAAAAAATATACAGTATAAATTCCTAATAGGACTAGGGCTAGGAATAGCAGTAATAATAAAAAATACCTACGTTTACAGTATATTTAAGACAAAGCAATCCAATAAAAGTTACTTTTTACCACCTGCAAGTGACCGGCAATATTATGACACTTTAGCAGTTCAAATATCGATTTCGGTCTGACAAAAACACTTCATGGTACGCTAACGCAGGGCAGAAGTTGGTTTGAATAGTAAAACGATCGCTCGCCGGCATAGGTCACGTGGTCACTGACTGGCCTGTTAGATAACGCTTTCATGGTACGAAATAGCAGGACAGTTTAATTATCGGCTAAAATTGCCCTGCTATAAGAGTTCATGGTAGGGCCGCAGATATCCATGGATTGAAATCCTTGGGAGCTTTTTCGACTATTTTTACGATGACGTTAGTAGGTATGTGTGGGTGTAAATATCTCATAACTTTTGAACGGCTTGACCGGTAGAGACGTGGTTAATGGCATTACATTGGGTTCCAGCAAGCTTAAACTTCTTAAATTTGAACAGAAATGGAGATTTTGATTGGTCCCCACGTGGACTTTTACCGCCCCGTTAGTTGAGTGGTTAACGAACCTGACTACGCATCAATGGGGCTCGAGGTTAAGCTCAAAACTACAGTCAGTTGAAATAGATTTAATTAAACAATTGAAATAAAACCTTTTATGAAACTACACATTTAAAAAATCGTTATCAGAAGATAATCGTGAAAGGCGCCGCCCCGTTGGTCGATTGCTAAACGACCCTGACTACGCAATCGGGGCTGTACGGGGCTCGCGTTCGATCCCCGACAGGGACAAACATTTATGTGATGAGCATATATGTTTTTACGGGTAGTATATACTACGGGTATATAGTATTTACGGGTTTGGGTATTTATCTATACTAATATTATAAAATTGTAGAGTTTGTTTGGTTGCACGCGGTAATCTCGAAAACCGATGAACCGATTCGAATAATTATTTTTGAGTTGGGTAGCCTGTTTATCGAAGAAGGTTGTAGGCTATGTGACATTACGCTACGACCAACAGGATCGGACTATCAACGAAAAATGTGGTCAAAACGGGATTTTTTTCTACTTTTGAGAGCTTTCCTGGCGTGCGCAGCGTTAACGGTTAAAGTTACACAAAAATCTTGTTTGATCGAATTGTTCATCTTCAAAAGTTATAAAAAAAGTCCGCGATAGTGTTCATCTATCTATTAAGGTTCACATTTTATGACCCTTTTTATGGTAATCAAAATTGTTTTAAAATAATGTATTATTTGCGAAGGTGTTTTAATAAACATTATTAACCTTTATCTAAATAAATTAGTTATTCATCACAAGTATATAATTTTGAATGCAATCGCCATTTATATCATTTGATTTCAACCAATAACTTAAGAGATATCAGTTTCAAGATATAATATTATTGTCAAGCACCGCGCATGGCAAGGCGCGCGTGCGAGTAGCGAGGTCAGACGGTAGCCTGCTCTGCGCATATAAGTTCCGATTACATTTTGATTAGTGCATGTTCGAGTCGTTGATTAGTGCGAGTGGATTAGTAATCAGCGTTTTTTTACTTTGCTACGCTGATCACTAATTAAATATATTCTAGTTTTACTAACACCCATACACATTCGTTTACTAACACCCATAACACAAACAAATGTTTGCTTACTTTGGTGTTAAATCAGTAAGTGTAATTTGTCCTGTGAATATTTATTTATTTAAAGAAATAAAATTAAGGTACTTATAAAGAGAGCATTAAATTATAAAAGGCGGGTACATGTGTCAATATATTTACTCTATTTATTGCTGATAGTAATTAATATGCACTGATTGCTTACAAATATAAATTATTGTTGATCATCTTGCACAGTTCGTATTAAAGTAAAAAATGAATACGCCATCTTCATTATCTGTAAGTAAAAGTTCATACTTTGTATATATCATGTCATATCTATAGTCATCACTGTACAAATAACATTTTATTTAATATTATCGACTTTAAAGCTCCCGAATGACATGTGATTCTGAAGGTCCTAAGTCCCAACAATCTATTTATTGGATTAGCAATCTTTATAAAAACATAAAAATATAGTAGTGTTATTCCGGGCCCTTTTAAGGGTTCTGTGATATTTTTATATCATAAGATAGCAAATAAGCTCTCCTGATGGAAAGAGACAACCATCGCCTATAGACACCAAAGATTTTAAGCGTGCCTTGCTACCTTGTGGCGGGGTCTTAATGTCACATGCATAAGTTTACAGTGACAAGATGAAGTTAATTTGCGGCTTCGCTCGCGTTAAATTGGGGGCAGATTTCTAAAAATATGATGCAACGATTACCAAATTTTAGCTTTCTACTTTGATAATTGTGAAATGCTCCATACAAACTTCTACCCTCCATTTTAGGAAAATGGGGGGTTAGAAAGAGGCAAAAGTATCCTATAACACTCCCTATGTCTCCATCCCTTCAACTATCTCCACTTAAAAAATCACGTCAATTCGTCACTCCGTTTTGCCCTGAAAGACGGACAAACAAACACACACATACACTTTCCCGTCGTATAATATTAGTATGGATTTCCAACCGGTTTCGCTTACATAAGCATCATCAGAGTATTTACAGCTACAAACCCAAACTTTAGTTTGTAACTGTAAAAACCGTGATAACGTTATAGTTTCGAAATTTTTTTACCAATAATTTTTCATCTACAATATACTTCATCTAGTGCTTAAAAATCTACAACTAATGCCATTTCAAAAACTAAAATCAATAAAAATTTTTAAAAGTTACAGCTTTTCAAATATATATATTTTTTATAAGATAGCAAACAAGCAGATAGGTCTCCTTATCGAAAGAGTCAACCATCGCCTATAGACACTAAAGATGTTAATGGTACATTGCTATCTTGTGGCGAGGTCTAATGCCTCATGCATAAATTTGCCGGCTACCTTACTCTCCAAACTGGAACACGACAGAGACCAGTACTGACGCTATTGCGGCAGGAATAGGTAAGGCGGTGGTACCAGATCCTGACGAGCTGATGCAGAACTCTACCACCTAGTAGTCACGATGGTAGTGATGCGAAAAGCCACTCAATCGCCTTTTACGAACTACCTGGTAGAACGGCAGTTGGCCTATTCTTCAAAGGAGACTGAGACCAACACGGGGAAATACGTTATTACAGCAAATATACTAATTCTGCTTAAAACAAGATAAAATTAAAAATATAAATAACCCCGACACATCCTCAGACCGCCATATGCATAATTTTAAGAGCTAAACGTAAAAGGATCTGATCATTTCGAAAGAGGATCTTGCAGTATCAGGCTAGCTCACTAAGGTTCCTTACTAAATGAACAAGAGCTGATTCATTGAAAAGCTCCCATGTCTTCCAGCTCCACTATGTCACCGTGGAAATCATTTTGATTCAGAGTATACGTAAAAATATAAAAATGAGATGAGAACAAATGAGACCACACTCAATGGGCTTATTTCGTTTAGTGCAAGAGTTCCATGGTCACTTTCTAGTTTTATTATCAAACCCTCTGAATCTCCTAATAATAAAGGGTAACTATATCAGCCCAAACTCCGATGGCTGTTCGGTTCCGTCATTATCTTAGAAAATATCTGGCACATAAGTGTTTGCCAAAATAAACCGAATTAGCTCACATTCAATGGATTTATCTGGAAGTTCTCATGGCCTTCTTCTAGCTCTATCATCAGACACTGGAAAACATCCTGCTTTAAATTTCTTAAAAGAACGAATCAAACTAGACCAAAATTGATGGTGCTGCTCAATTTCCCCATTTTCCCCTTCCCATGTTCCCACGACTTTCTTCCCACTTAATCGTAAGAACCTGGAAATCATCTAACATATCTAGTGTTAAATGATTTTCAGGTCAAATGAACAATACGGAATAAGTAAGTCCAAGCGCGATGGGTTTATCTCGTTTAGTTTAAAAGATCCTGTAGTCACCTTCCAGTTGCTTTAATAGATTCTTAGCCCACACTCGAAGGGTTTATCTGGTTTACGAACTGGAACCTGGAACTTCTTCCAGGTTTATTTTCAGAAACTGAAAGTCATTCTGTTCCAAAGTTCTTATTAGAACGAACCAAATGAGCACCAAATCCATGGGGTTGCTCAATTTAAATTCAAAGTTCCTATAACCTTCTTCCTGTTTCGTCATAGGACCATAGAAATTATCTAGCACCAGGGTATTTTCCAAAACAGAACAAATGAGTCCAAAGTCGATTGGTTTATCTTGTTTAGTTTAAAGGTTCCCATAATTACATTTAATTTCTATTATTAAATTCAAAAAAATCATCAAGCACTAAAAGCTATGCCAAAACAAACCGAAGCAACCCATACTCAATGAGATTTTTTAGGTTAGCTTAGAATTTCTCATGGATTTCTTCTTGCCCTATCATCTGACACCGGAAGTCATCCTGTTCAAAGACTCCCAATTAGCCCAAACTAAATGAGTTTATCTGGATTTGCTTAGAAGTTCTTATAGACTTTTTCCAGTTCTATCATCAGGTTATATACTGATAACTATCGTGTTTCCAAATCCTTGCAAAAGTTTAGTCCATTTTATTCCCATGACCTCCATCATCAGCTTTATTATAAGTAACTGAAAATCGTATAGCACCAGGATGTTTGTTAAAACAGAATAAAGAATCCCGAACTGGATAGGTTTATCTTGTTTAGTTTAGGAATTCCTATGGCTACCTACCAATTCCATCATCAGATACTAAAAATCATCCAGCACCAAATTTTTTACCAAAACAAACCGCATTAGTCCCCACTTGATGCGTTAACCTTAGCTTAGGAGTTCTGCGGTACATCTTCCAACTCTATCAACAAGCACTGGAAGCCATTGCTCTTCAAAGTCCTTATAATAACGAATCAAACGACTCTAAAGTCGATGTTGTTGCTCTATTTTATTCCAAAGTTCCCATAACGTACTTTTAGCTCTATCATGAGACCATGAAAACCATCTAGCATTAGAGTACTTGATCAAACGGAACAAATGAGCCCAATTTCGATTAGTTTATCTTATTTAATTTAAGAGTTCTCATAGTTACCTTTCAGTCCCATCATCAGATCCTGAAAATCATCTGGCACTAAAGTGTTTGCCAATATAAGACAATTAAGTGCTAATACAAAAACATTACCTGGATTAGTTTAAGAGTTCGTTATAGTTGCATTTTGAATCTGGATTCTTGAAGTTCCAATGTTACTTTTTCGGGTCACAGTTCCAGTCCCTAGGTCCAGGCTACATCATGAGCTCAGTTGAATGGTACCATTGTGTTATATTGTGACTGAGCTTTCACAAGTCTTCCTAGTTTTTGTACGAACGGATGTCAAAAAGTCGTTAAAAAGTGGCTTGCAATATTTAGAAAATATGTTATTTACATACAAACATCGCCAGTGAAATACATGCTGATGATCTTCGAATGAGGATCTTAAAATATCACGTCAAGGTTACCATTTAATCGCAATATTAATAAAGTAATAGAATAAAAAATTTAGTGTTGATAAAGCCTTTACAAATTGCTTAATTCCTTTCATCAATTTGAAAAGAGCTGGTGATCTTGAAACGACTGGACCGATTCCATTGAATCATAGCTAAGAACCATCTCGCAAAACAGGGCTTTCAATTAAAAAAACTGCAACCAAATTGGACCATCTGCCAGGCCGGTACGACGGCATGGACAGACACACAGATATACACATACGAAGATACAGATACACACCTGAAACTTATAACACCCCTCGTTTTGCGTCGGGGGTTAAAAACTGGGTTAAATACCGTAAATTGGATTAAAATCGGTTGATTCGTTCGGGATTTATCAATGACGAACATTTTTGAAAAAAGTTTTTTTTGACATTTCTTCGACATTTTTTAATCTATCGATTTTGTAGCTAATAAATTATTTAAAATTTAAAAATTGCGTTGCATACAATTCAAAAGATCAAAATTGGTCATCATTTTAAAAATATACATTTTTTCGAAAATCAAAATACTATGATTTTACAAACATTAGGTATTTGAAATCTTTGAGCTCAAAATCTATGATTAGATATAGTTTTTGCTTCTTTGAGCTTAAAATACCTCAATTTAGCAAGAAGTTTCAGGGATAGCCTGCAGAGTCAACCTGCTTACAGATTTTTTTTTATTCAAATGGAAGAGACTTATAGATCTACACGCAACTCAGCATTAAATCTTCTTAGATCTTGATTACAAAAAAGAAGCGATGCTCGTTAGTGGTCATAACACACCTATTAACTCGGAACGAGATCGTGATCGTTTTGCCACGCCGGCAACTCGGCTACGGATAAGATCACTGCGCTTACGGCTAGATAAAGCCATGCTTTAACGTGTTATGTACGGTTCCTATATACCTAAGTAAAACGACACGTTTTGATTATGAGTAAGTAACCTTCCCTATGAGGCCTAATCTAAAACTCTTCCTATATACAAGTTGTGAAAAATCTCATTATTATTTAATTTATTGCTAATGGTTACTGCTACGATAACGGATCGTTGATTATAGGAACCCGGCATTAGACAGGAGTATCAGAGACTATACAATAGTTAGTAATATGTTGTAAGCTCGGATACAGTGAGACGTAAGCTCGGGGACGCCAAGCCGTAAGCGAACTTGTCGATGGCGAGGTGATTACGTTACGATCCCAATAAGTGTGTGTCGCAGAAGGGTTTTTGTTCTTGTTCGGAGGGGTTGCGTTGTTCTGTGTATGAAAGTCATACAAAGTATACTGAATGGCTCAAACAGCGAGCTGATACGGTGACGTTCCCTTTTCGAGTTGATATGTATTCTGTGACCTTAAATATGACAAATACGGCGATGGCTATCTTCGCCAATTCCATCACCTATAATCTGATGAATCCTGGTAAATCTCAGCTTCTATCGACATTCAGTTTACTTTTCCTACCGCTAGGCGTGATTTTAATTATAATAAAAATATTCTGAAAGACTTAGGAAGAGATTAATATAAATAAAAACATTTTTATTACCGAAACGAAAGTATCAAGTGATAAATGGAACATTTTCCATCCGTAAAACTTTATATCTCTGTTAACCTCCAACATAAAAAACTTCAGTGTATTCTTATACTTCTCGGATCTTTCTATCCAGTTACTGCTGTAAACTGCAAATACTAGTTTTTTGTTCTGTAATTAAATATATCACTCTAACTACTGTGAAAATTAAGAAATGTGTGTGTGTGCGTGTGTGTGTGTGTGTGTGTTTGTCTCTTACTCTCCCTCTCAGTGTGTGTGTGTGTGTGTGTGCGTGATTGTGTGTGTGTGTGTGTGTGCATGTGTGTGTGTGTGTGTGTGTGTGTGTGTGTGTGTGTGAGTGAGTGTGTGTGTGTGTGTGTGCGTGTGTGTGTGTGTGTAGGTATGTGTGTGAATGTGGGTGCATGCGTGTTTGGGTGTGTGTGTGTGCGTGCCCTAGAAAATACTCTAGCTTCTTACTTGTACTAAACGTTTTTTAATTTATTTGGCAATCTATATTGCACACAACTTATAAAAAATGTATCAATAAATTAGCAAAGGAAAAAAGAATTCCTGGTTTTTCAAGACCTACGCTTTCCTATCAGATAACTCGAATTTTCATTAATTTCAAAACTAATGTTTTTTGGTAAAACTCGCCTTCTACATGCAAAAAACATAAATATCGCCACACCAGGTACGCAGAGTGAACGATAAGAGACCAGACCAAAATCCGTGTTAGTCCGGGCCCCCTTTGAAGAATAGACCGTCTGTCATTCAGCTGAGCAGTTCGTAAAAGGCGAACGGTTGGCAATACCTGTCACTACCATCGTGACTACTAGGTGGTAAAGTTCTTTATCTTGGTGATAAAAATATCTCGCCCGGGTTTCTAGCACCAACATCTTATATATTCCTACTTTGTTTTTCACTGTCGTGTTTCGGTTTGAAGGGTAGCCGGTAAACTTATACATGTGTCATTATCATCTTGCTGGACAGGTAGCAAGGTACAATCAACATCTTTCGTTTTCGCAGGCCATAGTTGTATTGTTCTATCGCGAAGCTCATTTGCGTGTTTGCTATCTTATGATATACCAGGGCGAAACTTTGCAGAACTCTACAACCTAGTAGTAACTATAGCAGCAAAACGTTTATCCAATCATTCACTTTTCTTGATCAATCTGGCAGGAAGTTAGAGTATAGAGAATATATTTTACTAAGAGGTAAAAGAAAATGGGTGTAGCCCATATGTGACGGAGAAATTCAATTTCAGTTAACACTGAGGTTTAATCTTTGCCAGAAGAGAGTTTGACAGAAGAGAGAGGAGTTAATTATTTTCTTATTTTCTAATAAACTTACCTCGTCGTTCAGCTGAGTCCCTAACCATGCCGGAACAAATACTTGAGAAACTATTGCAATTAAAAAGAATGTCATACAAACATATGTATCTAACGTGCAAGGCTGAAAAGATTAAACTGTATGTAAAGACGTTATTATTAAGCACACATAATCGATATATACATACAGCTGCAGCGCACAGCCTGCATTATAAACAGTTTTTGGCCAATCCTGCGGAATTATCTAATTTTTCTAGGATAAAAGTAAAGTTTTTGGTAAGTATCGCAGGAACAACTCATTTTTCCAGTATTAAAAACAGAATATGTGCTATGCCAGGTATCATCTACCTGTGTGCCAAATTTCATACAAATCTGTTAATTAGTTTTGACATGATTGAGTAACAAACATCCATCCATCCATTCATCCAAACATCCAAACTTTCGCGTTTATAACTTTAATATAGACTTTTAACCGTCGGCACTTGGTAAAATTCCATTATTATTAGTTAAAACTAGTAAATAATGCACTTGCACTATTATTCACTGCAGTCATATACACAAATTGTATATGACTGCAGGTTACTGAAAATCAATCAACCTTTTGATTCTTAATGCATCTCCAGGACGTAATATTCTTTACTGACAGTAAACGCATAAACGAACAAAAATTGTTCAATGATGCTTTAAAAAGTGATACCGGTGGATTGATTTGGAATTATAACTATGTGTATGTGTGTAGTGAAATAAAAGTACAAGTACATTATTAACTAATTTTAACTAATAATAATTGTTATAAACTGCAAGGATTACAAAAGGTACAAGAAATTAAAGGTCTTTCCAAGTCCTAGCTTTTGTGAAGTCCGATTTAGTGCTAGGGATGTTGAATCTGACATCCTCGTTGTATTATCATAATAAGCAAACATTTTTATTGGGTACGAATTCAGTGCAGTCAAACGGGATGAATAAGAATGCAGGGGTGTAAAAGGTCGAAACATACTACGTAGATGTGATACTATGAATAGCTCTGTAGGATTCTAGGCTTCGTACATTTTTACCCCTTTTTTCCTATTCACCCCGTTTGACTGTTCCGTTAATTAACCGCTCCATTGATCGAGTGACAGAGACAAACGATATTATTGTGTGATAAACATAGACGTTTGTATTTCTGGGCTTATATGTTTATTATGTATGTATCTGAATGTATATTTGTGTGACTATGTATTGTTATTGTTGACTAACACTCATAACACAGGCTAGTAATTTGCTTACTTTAGAGTTACATCAAATCGTGTGATTTGTCCAGCGCTATTATTATTAATATTATTTTTTTATTATTTTTTTTTCTTTATAGTATAAGATAGCAAACAAGCAGATGGGTCTCCTGATGGAAAGAGTCAACCATCGCCTATAGACACCAAAGGTGTTAATGGTGCGTTGCTATCTTGTGGCGAGGTCTTATGCCACACGCATAAGTTTACCGGTTACCTTACCCTCCAAACCGGAACACGACAGTAACAAACTGTGACGCTATTGCGGCAAGAATAGGTAAGGCGGTGGTACCAGACCCGGACGAGACAATGCAGAACTCTACCATCTAGTAGCCATGATGTTAGTGACTCGTATAGCCATTTTTGCGACGTGCCTGGCAGAACAACAGTTGACCTATTCATCAAATGAGCCCGGGACCAACACGGGGAAATACAGTAAAACTTTAACAAGTGACTAATCTATCAAGTGACTAATTCTGCCAGGTAGTTCGTAACAGGCAAACAATTGGCTATGCGAGTCACTTCAATCGTGTCTACTAGGTGGTAAAGTTCTATGTTAAATACTATATATTATAATCATAATTTGTGGCCATTTTTAATATTTAAAAGCAGAAATAGAGAGGTCATAAATGCATACCCAAAAAGTGTTACATGTGTTACAGACTATAATAATAGAAATATGAGATTTAAAAGATATACCACATTCCAATGTACGGACTATAATATTGTGATAAACTAAGACTAACGTCTTTATATAGAATGATGACTAACCTCTAACTCGTTGTTTTCTCTAGTCAAAGTGACCAGCCTACTTGTAAGCTAAGCTCCATAATTGTTTGGGAATTCCGGGAAGTCAAAGTATTTTAGGGAAAGATATAGTCTATATGACAAGTCCAAGAAAACTAGGCTAACTGTAGATATATAAAATTTCATCTTGATTCGTGCAGCTGCGTTAACGTCAACAAACAAACACACACACACACACACACACACACACACACACACACACACACAAATACACACTCATGCACATACACACAGACACAAAACCTTTGCGTTTATATTAATATTAGTAGGATCAAATGACATCTAACCACGCTTTTACAATTTACACAATATTTGAAATCATAAAAGTCAATTATGTGAAAAAGCTTGTTAGATGGTTGTCAGTAAATCATGTCTTTAATCGCCTAATAAATATATAAAAAGTTTGTTATACACTAAGATTTTATAATTTGAAAAATCTCAATTCTTTTACAGAGAAATATGAAAAATAACGTTCTTATAACAAAATTATGCCGTCAACACATCTTTCATTTGGTCGGCCTGGCCTTAAAAAACCTACAAAATGGGCTATTTTGTAGTTTTTTTTAAGGCCCGGCCGGCAGATCTGCCTTTTTTCCAGGTGGTTTTTAGTTTAATAGTGAGGGATTGGTAAAATAAAGAGATATTAGAGCTCTGCAATGTTCCTACCTATTTCTGCCGCAACAACTTCTGTAGCTATCAGTGCTGTGTTTCAGATTAGAATGTAAAGTACCTTATAAAATTGTGTGTTCAGCATTGTAAAATCAGATGGCAATGCATTATTTACATCTACGCAGACAAGCCTCGTTGTATTAGTAATTTACAATATATCTTACCATGGACAGCCAAAACAAAACAACGCATATTATCAAAGAAGCCATTCCAAATTGAACAAACATGGTCATACTTATAATATCATGAATTTTATCACAATATCTGAAAAAATAAAGGTTTCTGACATATTTATTAACAATATACTGCAATTAATTATATAAAATATCAAAAGCCAGAATAAATATAAATAAATAAATATTCACGTGACAAATTACACTAACTGATCTAACCCTAAAGTAAGCAAATTATTTGCTTGTGTTATGGGTGTTAGTCAAGGATACTAATACATAGAAATACATATATAAATACTAGAATATATTTAATAAACACCGAAACCCGGAAATACAAATATCTCACAGCTCATCACATAAATGCTTCTCCCCGTCGGGGATCGAACCCGAGCCCCATCGATGCGTAGCCAGGGTCGCTAACCACCCGACCAACGGGGCGGTCAAATGAATATGTTGATGACGAAGTATTGGAACAAGTGGACGAGTTTGTACACCTTAGATGTACTTTTTGTAATGTTGCTAGGATGGTAATAAAAATACTCCACTTGGTTTTCGGTGTATTTATTGCTCCTTATTTTACAAACTGGTACAAGTTATAACGTGACTTAGTATAATACTATGATTAATATTGTTCACTCGACTTGGGCTTCTCCTTTTCTGCCCGAAAGATGGTTGTAAAGAAATGTCAAATCATATGTCATTTTTATAGTGACGTTCCATTACTACACTTTTAGCAGAATTGGAAGGTAGGTACACCGTTAATAATTATATAGAATAGAATGTGCAGGGAACGGAACGAATGAAATGGTGATAAAGCCCTGCAAAAACTCTTTGCTTATTTCAATGCTATTGTATGAAAGTGAAAGTTGGATGTATGAGAAAAAGTTTGAAAACAGAATTTAGTTCGAGTTAAGATAACCATGGATGTCCGCAAACTGCGTTCATAATACAGGTGCTAGAGTTAGTATGGAAATATAGAAAACATAAGGTAAAAATTAATAAGAGTACGCTGTGTTGATTCACGGGTGGTTAAATTATAGTAGATGATAGTTTAATGGTGGAGGATGTAGGCACCGGGAAAGCCTAAGATTGACTTACCATTATCAGATTAATTGAGTGCTATCCCAGATGGTGTGAAAAATATGGAGAATATTCGTTTTTTTATAAGGAAAAGAAACAAATCAAACCTATAAGGATTGCGGCGTGTGGCACTCGATTTTCTTCACTTGCCCCTCAAAAAGCACGGTATAACAGTAATGGTCACAAAGACCAACTGCCTTGAAAAACGTATAAAACTAAAATATAGTACTTACTTCAATACTTGCTGATGATGGTGAATACACTTCAAGAATTTGTTTTTAATTTCATTTTCAAGAAGGATTTTATCATTCGGTACTCCCAAATTTTGCAGCTGCCAATTTAAAACTTTAACTTGTCCAATAGCCATGTAAATTAATCCAGCCATGAAAGAGTCTATATTAACATTATAATGCATATGAACATGGATTCCAAAAGATTGGTACACATACCACAGTATAAAATATTTATTCTTGAGTTCATCATTTAAAAAATAATACATGCTTATAGGTAACTTAATGTTAATACCAAATATCAAATAACCAAAAAATGGTAGCAGCTGAGAAAAATAGGAAATATAGGATATAAATGCATTAATATTCCAGCATCTTTTGTAGGTGGATATATGTTTCTCAACAATCTGTCTGCTTTTAACATCCCTACCTTTAAAATCCGAGCAGTCTAATATAGAAAAGGCTTTCAATATTTTATTTTTCATTATAAGTATCATAAAAGCTTTTGCAGTTACAGTTACTTCTGTAAAAATAAAAATCACATCCCTGATCAGCAAATTAATCTCCCAAGGAGAGTATAATAAATTCAATATCAACAAAATGTTGTAAAGTAATACGTTAATAAAAACGAATATATATGAGTAGTATTTGTAATATTTGTGATTTATTTTGCCAGGCCATATTCCAAATATTTGTAAAAATTTCAAATTTACATTAAAACCGTCAGATACACGTTCTACCATCTTGTTACGTTATTCGATAATGTGTAGCGAATGCACTTCAAACATGACTACAATTATTAATCTAGGGCACATAATAGTTCTTTGATAAACATTGCCACTAGATATAACATCACATTTAACAAGTTTTTTTTATTTTATATTTTTTATATATTGTTAAGGATTTTCAAAAGCAAACCACAATTTGTTTCTCTGAAATTACAAAGAAACGACAATTAAAGTTCACTAATATCGCTTCCTCAATTATATCCTTTCATTTATCTCTATACAAATCACAAATTTTTATAACAATAAACTGCACAAAATAATCAGAACCTCAACCGCCATTGAATCCAAAGAGAATCCAAGTTACAATCACTTCAACCGATGCACCCTCTACCGACTACCACAGATAACTTAGACATGCGCGAAGCGCGGAATATTAGAATTAATGAAATATAACGATATTTCATTAATTCTAATATTCCGCGCTATCAAATAACATTGCCACTAGATATAACATCACATTTAACAAGTTTTGTTTTATTTTATATTTTTTATATATCGTTAAGGATTTTCAAAAGCAAACCACAATTTGTTTCTCTGAAATTACAAAGAAACGACAATTAAAGTTCACTAATATCGCTTCCTCAATTATATCCTTTCATTTATCTCTATACAAATCACAAATTTTTATAACAATAAACTGCACAAAATAATCAGAACCTCAACCGCCATTGAATCCAAAGAGAATCCAAGTTACAATCACTTCAACCGATGCACCCTCTACCGACTTCCACAGATAACTTAGACACGCGCGAAGCGCGGAATATTAGAATTAATGAAATATCGTTTAATCTATATATATAAAAATCAATCCCTATTTTTCTTGGTCACGACATCACTCCTGAATGGCTGGACCAATTTCGGTAATTTTTTGTTGTGTTTGTAATTGTAAGGAGAAGGTTCTTATAAAAGAAAATATTAAGAAAATTGCGCGGAAAATTAGAAAATTTAAGAATACATAAACCATCACCATATAAAGTTTAATGCCATTTTGGCTGCGTGAAAGGACAATTCCGTAGACTTATATAAATTACGTGTCACGTTGTTTGTCCGCTATGGATTCCTAATATGTAAGACAAAACAATGTTTGCCGGGTCAGCTAGTTACATATATATTTCATATCATAAGAAGCAAACTAGCAGATGGGTCTCCTAACGGAAAGAGACAATCATCACCTCTAGACACCTCTAGACACATACAGACATACATACAAATACACACACACACACAAAGAGAGAGAGAGAGAAAGAAACATACAACAGACACACTGACATCATTGCGAAAATAGTCGAAAAAGGTTCCTAGGAGCTGAAAACGTGGACATCTGGTGAAAATTCGATTTTTGAAAATCGGAGCAAAATCAGTAACTTCCTTATCTACATACGTAGCGGGAAGTTAAAAAATACAAGTGTATTAATAGATTAATATTGTATTAAAATGGAGTGAATGAAAATGAATTAAATCTACCATGCCAAAGTAGCACTTTAACTTGTTTAATTTTAGCATTTTAACTCGTTACTTTTATAATAGATGGCGTTAGTAGTAATAAAATTATTAAAATTCTAATACAACATATATCTTCTATTTTATTTTAATATTTATAAAAAGGTATTTTAATGGTCGATCATATCTAGACATGCATTTAAACTACCACGTCAAAGCTCAAACCTCAAAGTGCGATACTTTTTCAGTAACAGATACCACAAAAGTGCATAGAAAGTCCTGTAGTGTATTGTAATGTAGTGTATTGTAATTAGGGCTCGCTTCGCTCGCCCTAATTACAATACTTTAAAATCGGTTCAGTAGTTCGGAGTCCGTCGCGGACAAACAACGTGACCCGTAATTTCATAGATATAATATACTCAAAGCGAAATTTATATATATATTTAGATAATTACGATTACGCTCTTAATACAGTAACGGCGTCTTTTATTTGATAAGTCTGTTACAGAGTAAACGTTCAATGACTCACTTTATCTGAGATGTAGTAAAAAATTCTTTAGAATTTTCGTTTCCGTTTGGAGGAGTTAGACTCCGTTCAGCTACTGCGAAATGTGATTGTAACTGAAATATGAACTATATTTCCCGTTTACACATTTCAATTTACTTTAACGCATTGTAAAATATTTTCCGGGTCGGGCCGATTCGAGCCAGTCATTGACGTGTATAATATTACCACATTATACACGTCAATGGAGCCAGTACACTATAAAAAACTAAAGAATTTTTAACAGCCAGTATGCAAGTGTGTCCATCATAAAAATTCTTTATTTATCAGAATTTTTATAGGTATCACCACGTGTTTTCTGTGGGCATCACGGTTGTCTTCAAATTAAACTGTCCAAATATTGCTTAAAATAAATATTGCTAAGCGTGCGAGCTGATAGTCTAACCTGACTTGCCCAAGCTGTTAGCCATAAAAATAGGTCTAGGTTTCGGAATCTATAAGGCTTAAAGTTCCAAAAGCTTTCATTTGTGTATTCTAAATTCTTCCACCAAAATAAATTACGATACGGTTCAAGATGATAATATTTGAGCCATTTTCTAGATCAATGTTCTTGTTTCCATTTTAATTAAGCACCTTCTAATTTAATAAAAAGTATCAATGTTGTCATTTCACTTTTATAGTAAAACAGCACGACTATTACATAAAGCTATAATTACATGATTATCACCTGCCTTTCTGTCTCATAACAGCGTAAGTATACAATATGTAATTAAATATACTATAATTAACGACAATAATGAAAACATGCAATTATTTTGTAAACGTTTTATTGCAAAATTACTCTTATTAAAAGGATATTGTTTGATTCATATAGAAACAATTAATTACAGTGAATGAATAAACATTTAAATACCTACAGCTTTTTAGGGAATTGTCTGTGATTAGAGGAATTTCTCGAAACAAAAATACCTACTAAAGGACATCTTTTGCTTCCTGATCCTCTATGGGGTGAGACATAACATCGTTAATGGAATTTAACCTGAAGTCGGAAATCCTTTATTATTATTTTTTTGAAAGGAGGTACTATAAATATTGTCTTAAAAATTTCAAGGTCTTTTCCAAAATTTTCAATTTTTTTACAAAATCAGTTTTGTAAAAAATACCCGTTTTTAGAGTTTGGAAGTAAACTAGGAACCCTTAAAGATTCGCTATGCCCGTCCGTCCGTCAGCACGAAATTGCTTGATTTTGGTATGGCGAGATTGAGCACTAACCTGATTTATTTATAAGATAGCAAACAAGCAGATCAGATTTCTGATGGAAAGAGTCAACCATCGCCTATAGACACCAAAGATGTTAATGGTGCGTTGCTATCTTGTGGCAAGGTCTTATGCCACATGCATAAGTTTACCGGCTACCTTACCCTCCAAAGCGGAACACGGCAGTTACAAGCACTGACGCTATTGCGGCAGGAATAGGTAAGGCGGTGGTACCTACCAAACCCGGGCGAGACAATGCAGAACTCTACCACCTAGCAGTTACGATGGTAGTGACTCGTATAGCCAATCGGTCGCCTTTTACGACCTTCCTGGCAGAACGGCAGTTGGTCTATTCTTCAAAGGAGCCCGGGACCAACCCGGGAAAATTAAATATTACTTCCAAAAGTGCGAAAATTAAGACAACCACGCAATAAACTTTAATTCTTTTAAACATTCCATTTCAGATCGTGTACCTACTCCGCTACACGAGCGTCATTCTAACCAAATGCTATTTCGTCGACTCTTTTTGTGTTAAAAAGCCGCAGTATATGTAGTACTTTATACTCTTCATAGAATGTCGTTGTTTTATAGTCTGTTTATCTCATATATCTCATAATATAATCTCATATTTTTCAAGAGAAATAAAATTTCGAAAAAATTTTATTACAATCACGGTAAATAATAATAAAATAAATATGCTAGTTGCACCGTATAGCATTGTGTGCATTTTGACATGTGCTATTCCAGGTTATCGTCTACCTGTGTGCCAAATTTCATCAAGTAACAAATATCCATCCATCCATACATCCAAACATCCAAACTTTTGCATTTATAATATTAGTATAGATTTTATCCATTAGAAAGACCGCACATATGCTACTTTTAGCTTCGGCGATCAGCGAGTAAGTCGCTTTTAGAAGCTGAATATAGCGACCGATCGCTTCACCCCGTACGCGGCACTCGAGTTGTTACTCGGAAGCTAGATGCCGCAATTAAACGCTAGACTCCGCACGCTACGGATGCCGGTCGCGGCGTTTAGCTTCCGCGGAATGAGACTTACATCTTATCTGATAAATACAGATTAACTGCTTGTTAAAATTAATTTGCGTTTCGGAAACTGGGTGTATCTTAGGCTAATCGTGGGTGCACTTGTTGTACATCTGCCTTCCTCTTCGCTGATACGGGCGTGTCAATACTTTTTTTTAAGGCCAAAACCAATCTATTTTTATTCCTAAACTAACTGATTAGTCTAGCCAAGGATACTTTGTACTCTATTTTATAGATTCAGGTTTTACTTTTCGGAAGTCCATAACTCAAAGACGAAATATTTAACTAGACTGACATATAATTTATACTTTCCATCGTCGGCACTTGGTGAAACTGCATCATATTGATTTTTTAAATATAAACACTAATTGTAAAGCAACTTACATAGGCCAAGCAGAGAGGCAATTTTCGACCAGATTGAAAGAAAATGTAAAAGTGTGGCACAGTGGAAAGGAGGAATCCGCATTTGGCAAACACTTACACGCAAAAAATCATACTTTCGACCCCGGTCAGGACTTTTCAACCATACATTTCTGCGAAAAAGGGAGGAAGCTGCTTTAGAGACCTTAGAAATTAATAAAATGAAGAATAACCCGCTATTATTAAATGAATAAACTAATTTAAATAGTTCCCTATTGTTAAATATTAATTTTGCTTAACAACATATTTATTATTATTTAATGATACGGTTATGACATATTAAATATTATTTATTTTAATTCAACATTAGGTTACAATTAATCTAAAAACAACTTCAAATATTATTTTAATATTAATTTATTATGTATTATTCAGTTCTGACATGTTTTATTTAGTTCTTTTAAATTGACATTTAAAATATATTACTTCAATTTGAAATTTAATATTTAATTATTCTTATCTGAGTATCACTTTTTATTGACATTAGTTTATTTGTTCACTTTAAATGTTATTACTATTTTACCCCATTTTTAGGGAAAAAATCTGACGTTGGCAATACTATATATGACGGTACTTAGCAAATAATTATTGTTCATCTACCTTATGTACTCGCATTTTAGTTGTATTATTATAGCCTTTGTGTATGAAGAATATTTAGGTTTTCAAATAATATAACATAAAAAGTTAATGTGATAGTAGCCCTGATGATGCTTTAATAGGCGAAACCCACAGAACACTTATACGAAGGCGAAACCGGTAACCCGGCTGTAAACCGGGCTGTAAAATTAAAAGTGATTGTGATATAAATAAAATTTAAATTACATTTGTGAAACAGTACAAGTGTTTATATTTAAAAAATCCCTTTCCATCAGGACAGCCATCTGCATTTTTGCTATGTAATGATATAAAGAAAATTACTTGGTTATTAAAATCACTGCTGGCGTTTGGCCTTTTAAAATTAAACAATGAGATAGCGTCAACTACCTTATTTAAATGTATTAAATTAGAAGTCATTGGATACTGTGATTATAACTGATAAGACCTTTGACTTTCAAGGAAGGTTTTATTACTATCGTTTATGTAACTTGATATTCGATTCAGTTTTGATTACAACGTATTAAAAAAAAGAGACATTTTTCACATATTTTATTTCAAATAATATTAATTTGAAGCTAATACAAACTATTTCATAACTATGAGCAATTTCCATAAATTATGAATTGCAATGAATTTGCAATTGCAAATTCAATTTCAATTACAATTGAAAGTTTTTATATAAAAATTATATTAATTAATGACTTACTTAATTAAGTCTTTAAAAAAAATAAACTACTGCTAAACTTATATTCGTGCATTTTTATATCATTAATTAAGTTTGACTGTTTTATAAGCTATTCATGTTTAAATATTTTCTTACACATCACCATCTTGAAAATTTCGTACTAGCGTGAAAAAAGAATAAGCTGTCTTCATTATCTGTAAAAAATATGTGGTACTCATTATTTATAAATTTAACGTCCTTTTTATTTTAGTTTCACAACGTTACTTTTATTATTACTAAAATAAATTTGTGAAATTAAAAATATAACATTAAAAAATAGTGCTAAAATATTACGTTTAATACAAAATTAAATTATCATTATAATTTTGTAATTCCTAATACGAAGTGCTAAATTTGCATAGCTCAATAAAGTGTATTTCAGATAATTTATAATGTAAATTATAAATTACGTGTTTCAGATAATTTATAATGTAAATTATAAATTATCTGAAACTAAATAATAACCTATAAGTAAAAGTTAACACAAAGACCCGATGTTATTTACACACATAAGAATTTTCACGCAATAACCAATTAAAAGATAAGATAAAGTGCCTTCTTTTCAAAACGTATAATGTACATAGCCAGCAAAATCCATAAATAGAAATGTAACTTCAAAATATCTTTGATAAACGGCCCCATGATGTTTGTTTTCCTTTACTACCACTAAATAATGATTGGCGATATTAATTTCACTTGCTCTAGCTATTTGTCTATTATTTTCTAGTTACCGCAACAAATGTGTCCAGAGATAGTGAGAATATCTTCCAACCGTAGAACTTAATATCTGTGTTCGCTCGTTGCATGAACAATTTGAGCGTGTTCTTGTACTTTTGAGACTTTGTGATCCAATCACTGCTGTAGGCTGCGGATACTAGTTCTTGACTCTGAGATTTAAAACATAATTTAACACAATGATAAAATGCATTAAAAACACCATCATATAGCTTCTCTTGTCGAAGATTGGACAAAACATCCAACGATATGGATATTGGTTAATTATTCCCCCATCGTTGCATTTTCCTCCATAGGTGACTACTGCTTGGTACTCGCTATAACAAGGAAGTAGGATAAATAGCTTAAATTAATTTTGTGTTATAGAATTCACCCCGTGCTATAAACACAAAGATAATTTAAGGAGTGAATAAGAAAAATTAATAGAATTGGTCATATAACAAAGAAATATTTCGCCACGTCAAGCCTGTCGACACTAGCTCAGTGGGAGAGCACCTCGGCTCGTGGGGAGGTCGCAGGTTCGAGTCGCGCGTGTCGATATTTTTCTGTGTTGTTTTTAATAGTTTAAAGTTGCATACATATGGGTGTATTACTTCACAAGCAGATTCCAGACTGCTACTGAGATTGTTGACTGTGTATATAAGAATAACAGAATTACGAGTTCATTGTTCTCTTGACCATTTGTGAACACTTGACTTTAGAATCTGAGTAGCACAAACTAACCGAGTGAAATTAATTATGTATTTTTATAGGATAGGAAAATAATTAAACAATCTTCTGATTTAAAAAGTATGTGTCTTTACTATAATGATGCTAATTATGTGTTATTGTGCTTGTAATTTGAATAAAAAATCTCAATACCAGAAGAATGGCAAGAAGTGACTTTTAGCGGAAAAAAATTATTGAGATTTTCCACCTAATATCCACTTGTACGGACGAGGTTAGTTTTTGCTCATGCTGTACAAGCTGCTAGACACGAAGGTATAAAAGAAAACTCAGACTAACAAAAATATTTATTTACTAGCATATCGGTGTATTTTATTTAGTTTTGCACTCAACCTTACCTCGTAATAAACTGTACCTCAAGCTGCGCATGGACTGTTTGAGAGGTCATTGCAATTAAATTCATACGAATTAAATATCTTAGTATGTCTTTGTAATCGTCTGTTATATATTCAGCTCCATTTTTTGTAATTAAACAGATCAATATTTTAGTATTGGCAGAGCAACTCCTATTCATAACCAGCTTATTTTAGTATCCAACCCTACTTCGTAACGTAAACCCGAATTTAATTGAAGCGCCTCGACTACTAAATGGCCACGTGGTCAAGGAATTTGCCTACTTTGCCCAGATCATAAGGTGCCGGATTCGTAATTTGATAATAAATTCAGTTGGATAAAAGTGTTACGGAGTGTTGAAAATCCTAAATTTCAGCATCTGCTCGGATCTGGCAGGTGGTGTGTTTCGACTCCCGTGCCTCAGAGAAGCATGTAAAGCTGTCGGTCCCGTTTGTCACCAGAAATTGGCAATAATCGTTATCAGGTCGGTAAAATATATAGATGGGTATCACCACTCATCTCGCCAACCAACAAACTAGAAAACCTGAAAGTCTATAGATATATCTTCGGTTCTTTTTGCCTACCCCTTCGTAGGATATTACTTTTAACTATAGCGGTGACGGGACCAGTGCAATGTGCTTAAAAACTGATAAAATTTAAATATTTGCGTATTTCGCTAACGCTTAGTTTCAATAAGTAGTGTTAAGCAAAGAGAAAAAAAGATGACTAAAATTTCTTTAGCGCAAATAAATTAGTGAGGTACCCTGTGCTGAGGTAGCTAACAGTCTTAAGTCTAAATGCTGGTTATCGAACTAAAATGTGCTTAAGAGCCATTTCACAAAATCGACCAACTAAAATTTAGATATTTTTTAATGGATGCGAGAGCTGGACGTCGTCGTCCATATAGTGCATCTAGTGCTGAAAAAATGAAAATAGTATTGATACTTTTAATATTTTAAATATAACTACGTGGTACTAATTTTGGGCCACGGACGTAGTGGATTTTATAGTATTCTCTTTTATTTATTTTTGAAATAAAAAATAAATAAATATTATTAAGTGACTTATTTTTGAATAAGAGTAGAATATAGTTTTATTCTATGCCAATTTCTATAGAGAATGTCATATTTTGATAACAAAAAAACCCAGTTAATATATCGTTAATTTTTGTTGAAATAGACATATTTGCTTAATTAATTAGATATAGTTATAGATCTTTTAGGAAAAAAGTAATCCATTCAGGCACAATTGTTGGATGTTTTTGGTCATTTAGTATTTTTTCTATTTAAGTTTGTTGATTCTAGCAGTAGCAATATCTTTTGAAAAAATGGCTTTCTTGCGTAATTGTCGAAACTTGATTTCAGAGAACATTTATTTTAAGAAATACAATTGATGATTAAAAAATCTGTTTCATTGAGGCAATATTTAAAAGATTAAACTATCTAATGGTACTATTTAATTAAATAAAAGTATGATATAATATGAAATATTAGTATAATATGAAAAATTAGGAGTTTGAAAATTTTGATTTCTCGTCAAAAGTTGATCTAAAGTGTGAACTGCCTCCTAAGTAACCGGTACAAAAATATTTGCACTGTTTTTCCTGTGAGCCATGAACATCTCAGCACAACTTTGTTCTTCTCGCCTCTGCGCTTCAAAAATTTCGGCGGATTTCTGAACGTCTCCACTTTGGTAACGTTCGAGTTTTGGTAAGGTAGGTACTAACTTATGCGTGTTGCAGTCCATCTCCGCCATACTTGGCAACCAACATTAAATGTTTGGGGTGAAAGGTGATAGTCGGATATTTTCTCGGGAGTAACATCTGTTTTGTAGTTATCCTATGTAATTGAAAAATCCATAAATTACGTGAGGCAATGTTGGCGTTTTTTTGACATCCACTTAATGAGATATCATAAGATTTTTGTTAAGTTCGTACTCTCACATGAATTTTTCAAAACGGGTAGTTTTAGTGTTTATACGTTAATATGAAAAAAAAATTGCTTACGAAATTGAATGTCTTTAAAACCAATCGATTTTTTTAATTTTAGATTTTTTATATTTTATTTTAGAATTCTATAATTAGAAGTGAGGTTAGTTAAATTATAGTGAGAGGTTTGTAAACTTTTTAGTAAAATCGATTTAACCATATTTTAGTGGACACGTTTCATTTAATTTAACCAATTTTTTCCTTTAATTTTATAAATGCTTATTACGGAAAAAATGCGTGACATCTGCCGAGTCACCCCCCTCCTTTACGTGAAATTGCGTGAGATTTTTCTCCACACCCTCCCCCTTAAATCCCTCGCGTTACTTATGGATGCGCCTAATCAAAACGCCTGTTCGTTTAAAGGATAGGTGGAGTAAATGAACATCGAGGGTATTTATTATTCACGAAGATTAAAACATTCTGCGAACTGTGAAATTGGTGACGAACCGCAACATCATTATCGCTTGTTGCTGACAGCTTTAAGCGATTTTTGATGCACGTAGAAACAAACTACCAAGATATTTATAAATAGAAAATACTCTATAGTGATTCAGCGTTTGAACCGATCATGATCACCAGCCGAGGAAGTAACAGGCTAACCACTAAATTAGATTAGCGGGTTAGTCAATTTAATTTAGAATAACTTATTCTTAGAACCAAACCTACCTCATAACGTAATTGTGTACCAAGCCAAGCAGGAACATAAATTTGAGAAACCATTGCCATTAAATAGCATATCATAAACATATATGTCTCTATTGAAAATGGCTGAAAAAAGATTTAAGAATGATGCCAAAAAAGCGAGACAAGTTTTAATAAAAAAATCGTTTACTTAAAATATTTAAAATAAACATAACATTTTTTGTGGATTTAGACCTCGCCACAAGATAGCAACGCACCATTAACACCTTTGGTGTCTATAGGTAATGCTTGACTCTTTCCATCAGGAGACCCATCTGTTTGTTTGCTATCTTATACTATATAAAAAACCTCCTCTTTACACTACATAATCTGGTGTGAGGGTGTACTTTGATACTGTCTGTGGATGTCTTATTATTAGGTATTTTAATTTACACAAAATTTTGCATGCAAAACTGAATGTAAGTTTTATTTTTAGTCTAACTTCCAAATTCCAATACGTGTGAAAAAAGTAAATGTAGGGATTTTTTATCGTACTTTTTCCTATTACTACTTAATTAAAATAAAACACTAATTTATAAAACTTTATTTCAATTAGTATTAATACTTATTAATTAGTTAAATTCAATTACCCTTAAAATTGTGAGTTCATATTTCTAAGCACGCACATAACAGTTCAACGACAGTAAATAAGGGTCGGAGCAAAAGTATTTTCGTATTTTGAATGTATTATTAGTAATCAAACCTCTTTGGCTGTACTGAATGTAACTGGAACAATGACGTGTATAATATTACCACATAATATTACGTGGTAATATTATACACGTCATTGAACTGGAAGATGCAATAAATTAAAAAAACACTAGTTCCCGCCATTTTCCAATTGTTTTTTAAGCAAGCAAAATGAACGTATATGACGAACAAATTCGGTACATTTAAAAGTTTTATTACAAAAAGGTAAAAATGTAACGAACGCCGCGAATATTTTTTATGCGGTTTACAGACCTAATGCAGTATCAATAAGAGTAGCATAAATGTGGTTCAAGCGTTTCAAGTCTGGAAATTTTAGTGTGAAAGCTGAGGTTCGCTCTATACGCCCTGTCACAGATAAAATCAGTGCCATCTTTGAGAAAGTGGAGCAAGATCGACATATTAGTAGTTACGACATTGCTGAAGAACTGGATGATGACCATAAAATAATTTTACATCCTTTACGAAAGTGTGGGTACAGGAAAAAACTTGACACTTAGGTACCACATGCTCTCACTGAGAGAAACCTAATGCAACATGTTCCCATTTGAGACTCTTTGTTGAAACGTAACAATTTCGAACCATTCCTAAAACAGTTGATTACTAGTGATGAAAAATGGATGACTTACGATAAGAATGTGCGAAAAAGATCATGGTCCAAGCATGGACAACCCCCACAAACCGTGGCAAAGCCCGGCCTGACTCGGAACAAAGTGATGCTATGTGTATGGTGGGATTGGAAAGAAATCGTCCACTATGAGCTTTTCCCATCGGGTAAAACTATCGATTCTGACCTCTACTGTCAGTAACTGATGAGGTTAAAAAAAGCTATTGACAAAAACCGGCCGGAGCTGGTATATAGGAAGGGCGTGGTGTTCCACCATGTTAACGCCAGACCGCACTCATCTACAGCCACCCAGCAAAAATTGAGAGAGCTTGGCCGGGATGTGTTAATACATCCTCCGTATAGCCCTGACCTTGTTCCATCAGATTTCCACCTGTTTCGGTCATTGGAGAACTCTTTAATAAGCATAAAGTTAACCTCAAAAAAACACTGTGAACACTACCTGTCAGATTTTTTTTATCAAAAATCTCAAAATTTCTACAGGAATGGAATCATGGCACTACCCACAAGATGGCAACAAGTCATCGATCAAAACGGCACATACATATTATTAATAAATAAAAAATTACATGGGGCACACTAAAAGTTTTGCACTTCTAGCTAATCGGAACTATTTGAGTTTCGAATGTTATATATTTAAAACGAACAAAAAAAATCAATTGGCTGGAAATGATTTGTCAATTGTTTTTTTATCACACATCAAAGTTCTACGTACGCAACGAAAATGGAATTAAGTCGAAAAGATTTTAGAGCGATGATTTTTTATGATTTTAAAAGTTCTCTTTATCTGCAAGAGTGTGCCGCTCGTCTTCAAAATGCTTTTGGGAGTGAAGCACTTTGTTTGAGCACCGTAAGGGGATGGGTTGCTGAATTTGAGAGAGGTCGAGTTTCTTTACAGGACGAATTTCGTGAAGGGCGGTCTTCAGCTGCTGTCAACGAAAATAATGTGGCTACTGTTAAGCGGTTAATTGAAGAAAACCCCCGGATTACCTATGAGACAATTCGAGGACTATTATATTATATTATATATATAAAGACGAGGGGATGGGTATGAGCCAAATTCGGAAAATTTTACACGAAGAATTTAAAGTTCGGAAACTTTGTTGTCGTTGGATCCCTCATGAACTGACAGCGGAGCAGAAGCGGGCTAGCGTGGAATGGTGCTCACAAATGCTACTGAAGTACGACCACGGACATTCTAATGCTGTTTATGACATTGTAACAGGAGACGAAACGTGGATTTATTGTTTTGAACCCGAAAAAGAACAGCAATCTTGTGAATGGGTGTTTGAAAATGAGAACAGGCCAACAAAAGTGAGACAGGCGAGAAACGTTGGTAAAAAAATGATCGCATTTTTTTTCTCAACTGCGGGTCCCATCTGTACAATTCCACTTGAAGATCAAAAGAGTGTTAATGCCGAGTGGTACTCTATCATTTGTTTACCCAGAGTGTTAGAAAAAGTTCGCGAAAGACGACCCAAAAGCCGCATTCTCCTACACCATGATAACGCTTCTTCACACACAGCCAACAAAACAAAGTCATTCTTAGCTTCCGAAAAAATACATCTCCTCACTCATCCTGCGCATAGCCCCGACCTAGCACCCTGTGATTTCTGTGTTATCCCCAAAATCAAAGATTTGATGAGAGGTTTTACTTTTACCAACTCCGAAGAGGCAGTGATAGCGTTCAATCAGCACGTAGGAAACATGCCTTCAGATCTGTGATCCTCCTGTTTTAAAAAATGGTTCGATCGCATGAAAAAATGTTTAAAATGTTAAGGAGATTATTTTGAAATGCAATAAACATAATATTTTGGTTATAACGTGTTGTTTTTTTTTTGGTTACGCAAAACTTATAATGTGACCTACGTATAATTAAAAAAATATTTTCCTTTGTATGAATAATATGAAAATACTTTTGCTCTGACCTTATACATACACGATTATACCTAACACATCAATCGCTTTTGGAGTCGCTTCTATGTGCCGTTTGTTTTCAATTGTTCAATCTAGAGTCAAGACGTGTAATAAATCTAGAGGAAACATTTGCATTTTTGTCTGTTTGTTACGAAAAAGCCCATAAACTACTGGACCGATCCTTAAAACTCTTTTACCTTTTTTAAGTATACTCGTTTTTAAGCATATTATTCCTAGATTGCGTAGAAAGCTATCCAGGTGTAATATAGGCTACTTTTTTACCCAACTGAGCAAAAAAAATAATGATTTTGGGCCATGCAAACGAATTTGTGACAAGTCAAAGATATTTTATAAGGGATGCCTCAAGCTTTTACATTTTACACTTTATAAATACATATCTTCATAAAATACAATCTACATATTATATTTATGTCCTCAAGGTAAATTCAAACTTACCTATCTAGTTTCTACCTAAGCCTACAACATTATGATGTGTTACCGAAAGAAATATTTTATTTCATTTTCACAAAGTTAAAAGCGCGTTGAGCACTTTTACTTTGGCTTTTACTTTGTGCTGCTGAGACGATAGAAAATGTGGTTGACTCAAGACTACTGTGACTACTTGTAAAACTCCTTATTAGCGAAGTATACGTGTTTGTTCCGTAAATATACCGAAATACAGAAATCGGCGATATAGAATTAAATAAATTCATTATGTCAGCTTTAGGTAGCTCCTCGGTGTTGGTCCCGGGCTCCTTTGAAGAACAGGTCAAAGGCCGTTCTGCAAGGTAGATCGTAAAAGGCAACTGATTGGCTATGCGAGTCACTGCCATCGTGGCTACTAGGTGGTAGCATTTTGCATTGTCTCGCCCGGGTCTGGTTCTGGTACCACCACCTTACCTATTCCTGCCGCAATAGCGTCAGCGCTTGTCACTGTTGTGTTCCGGTTTGGAGGGTGACGTAGCCGGTAAACTTATGCAAGTGGCATTAGACCTCGCTACAAGATAGCAACGCACCATTAACATCTTTGGTGTCTATAGGCGATGGTTGACTCTTTCCATCAGGGGACCCGTCTGCTTGTTTGCTATCTTAAGATATAAAAAAGATAGGTTTACTTGCTTTGATTTGAATTGAATTGAATTGAAAGATTGCTTTGCCGCCTTTGGAAGGTATTTACTCTTAAAAGTAAGACATATTCATAAATAAATCATGAATAAATCACTAAGTTCATTTGCCATCTACGTTTGACTACAGGGTTACTTGTAAAGGCCTGAACAAATTTTCAGAGAATGTTCAGAATGTCTGATATATGTAAAAAAAATTTAAAAAATTAAAAATGTCATTCGTATCCGACACAAAAAAAAACAAAACGCATGGATATAACTTCAATTAGGTACTTACGTAAAATTCGAACTGCAATATTTTGGTGTCTTCAACCAAATTAATGATCGGGAAAAGTGTAAAATGTAAAAAACATAGAGCGACAGATTACATAAAAGTTACTATCGTAATTATAGGTAAATGTAAAATAACACAATACAAGCATTACAGAGTTCATTTATAAGACTCGGTGCATCGAATTAATGAACTTAGTGGGAAATTTTTAAACGAATTTATATTATCTTATAAGAATTTTACAATAGGTACTAATAAAAACGCACTTTCTATTCAATATTTAGTTCCTAATTTGAAAATTTGGCCGGGCATTTAAAAGTAATCCAGTATAACCCACACTATATATTAAAAAAATGGCGCTTGCGGGGACATTTAAAACTCGCAGTGCAACATTATATTTTAATCAATGATCAGTTGGTGCGCTACAAATACTACGAGTAGAGGCAATAGAGGAATTTTTATACATAGTTTCAGTGTTATGTACTAAATGTAAATGCACAACACACTTACAAATTAGGGGGCGAAAGTGCCGTTATACGTCAAAAAGATTACGTAAATAAAAAAAACTAAAAAGTCAATATACAAATAGTCATAGTTCACACACACAAATAGTCTAAGTCATAATTGATAATTGACACAAAAAAATATTTAACAAAAAATATAGGAAAAATGATATACGGTAAATGTATAGCTACATTTTTTTCGTGCAAGGCACTCAATACGGCACTACATTCCGTGTTTACGGAGATATAAGCTGAAACGGTTTTCTCAAAATGGTGGCACTTTTTTAGTACAAAGAAACTTACCAATGTAAGGCCACACAAAACTACGCAAATAATCAAAGAAGCCATGCTAAATTGGACAAACATGGTTATGCTTATAATATCTTGAATTTCTGCACAATATCTAGAAAATAAAAAAATGGTAAATTGCGTGTCGAGCCGCGCGTAATGTAGGGCTCCGAAGTTGCCCATCACAATAATGCGGCCTAAGAATGAGGCTTTTATTGTTTCATACTATAAACAGTATGAGCATTTAACCTATTTAATGTCAATGACGGTTATATGCACACCAAGGTTCACCACCTATAAAAAGTTCTTCAAGTAGGTACATTTTATAAGTTGGTCGACTATTACTCAAAAACGTCTAACCTTAACGGCTTGATAGTTTTCCTTTAAACTTCATTATATTTACTACCATAGTGAATTTTCGCCCACCCCCAAAATCTACTGTTTAACTGGTAGAGGGGGGATACCTAACTTTAACAAAAAATAGCACTTTATAGCTTAAAATTTCACAAACGAGTCCCTTAATCGAAAACTTATTTTCATAAACCTACAATATTTTTAAAAACCTACCCAACGATATTCTACACTATGGTGTACACGAGAAAAAATTAACATCTAAAACAAAACATGTAAAGACATGTAAGGAGCTACCCTAAAAAATATTTTTCAAGATTTTATTTGATCACTTTATTGCAGTGACTAATATTTTTGACTGATATTCTTGCCAAACTCCAGGTTTCTAGTACTAATGATCTCTGAACTAGACTGCGGATGGACGGACGGACGGACATAGCGAAAATATAAGGGTTCTTAGTTTACTTCGGAAGCCTAAAAACCATTCAATATTGAGTGTTTTCAAAAAGACAAAATTAATTATGCAATAACCGGCAATAGCTTAATTATATTATAATAATAATAGAAATTAAATTTAGAACAAGTCCATATTATTTGCTATGAAATGGCTATGAGATAGCTACGAGAATATCTTCAATATCGTTGGTACTTGGCAAAACTGCATTATAATTCTAAGAATAATAATTTGTGATAATGAGCTATTTTGTCCTATTTTTATTTTTTTATATAAGATAGTAAAACAGTATATGGCTGTCCTGATGAAAAGAAACGACCATCGCCTATAGACACCAAAGGCGTTAATGGTTCGTGCTATTCGTGTGGTGAGGTCTTAATGCCACTTGCATAAGTTTACTAGCTACCTTACCCTCCAAATGGAAATACGACAGTTTCAAGCGCTGACTAAAGAAATATGGCGGTAATACCAAACCCGAGCGAAAATTCTCGATAATAGTCACGATAATCTATATATATAAAAATCAATCCCTATTTACTTGGTCACGACATCACGGCTGAATGGCTGGACCAATTTCGGTATTTTTTTTTTGTTGTGTTTGTAATTGTTAGGATAAAGTTCTTATAAAAGAAAATATAAAGAAAATTGCGCCGAAAATTAAAAAACTTAACCACCATATAAAGTTTAATGCCATTTTGCCTGCGTGGAAGGACAATCCCGTAGACTTATATAAATTACGTGACACGTTGTTTGTCTGCTATGGATTCCTAATATGAATGGCAAAACAACGTTTGCCGGGTCAGCTAGTAATAAATTAATATTCACTGGGCAAATTACAGTAATCAATCTAATCCAAGTACTTAAGCAAATTATTTGCTTGAATCAAGCTTGAGATATGGGTGACTTGACTCAATATTAGATTATTTGACATTAGTTTAGTTTTAGACTTTAGTTATTAAAGTTAATATTAAATGTTTATTATTTTTTGCCATTTACTTTTTTCGTCGGTTTAAATTTTAGTTAAAAAGTTTTATTTTTTATGTGGCAGTAATCTACTGTTTATTTATTAACCTTAATAACCAAGTTCTTATATACGTATACCTAAATATATCGTATACCTAAATAGTTTTGAGTTGGGGATAAGGGTGTCTTTTTAATCAAATTGGAGACTCTAGATAGGAGACTCTACACAGAACTCAGTATTAAAATCATTGAGTGAACAATTAATCACCCCAAATTTTATACCCTTGGGATTTTTTTTCAAATTTATATGAGACCAATTACGATGTATCAGACGTGTACACACAACTCAATGAGTAAACAATCGTATCCCTGTGGTTAAATTGTTTTATCAACACCCATACGGGTCCACCCTCGGGGTATATACCCAATAAAAAATTAACATCGGACGATTTTTTTTCTTTGCTTCCTTGTATGTCAGTCTCGGTCTCCTCCGGTATCTACATCTAACCATATATGTATGGTATATCTTTTTTGCAAATCATCTTTCTGCCATTCTTTCAACATGTCCGAACAAACAGAGCATGCCCCTTTTTACACCAATACTATTTTTAAATCCCAACCTCTCTCTTACTTCGGTATTACTAAATTTATCGACCGCCCCAACTATTATTCGACTGCCCCGTTGATCGAGTCGTTAGCGACCCTGACTACGTAATCGATGGGGCTCCGGTTCGATCCCCGACGGGGACAAGCACTTATATGATGAGCATAAATGTTTGTATTTCCGGGTTTGGGTGTTTATTAAATATATTCCAGTATTTATATACGTATTTCTATGCATTAATATCGTTGACTAACACCCATAACCCAAGCAAATAATTTGCTTACTTTGGGTACATCAGTTTTCCTCTGAATATATATTTATTTATGAGTGTTATATCTACAGGTTTTTCATAACCCTCTCATTTCCACTGCGGTAATTCTGCTTTTATGTCCTTTCTAAAAATTATTAATCTCATCTCATTAGAAAACAATAAAATTTATTCCTAAATTGAACTGCATCAACTAGTGTTGACCTGTCTACATTCAGAAGTCGGATTATAAAAATCGGACTACTCTCAAAGAGTGGCAATCAGAGAATGAACAATCAACCTTTCCTATTTCCATATGCAATGGATAGATTAGCTTTTTAAATCACCCTTGATATATATATTTTATCCTTGATATATACTCTATCCAATAAAAATAATTATTAAAATCAGTCTACTCTGTAAAAAGTATGCGTGGTCTAACATAAAAAAACAGTGGCGCTCCGGGAGTGCTGACAGAAGTGAAAACTTGAACAATTCACCATTGCATTTACTTCGATTAGGACATTCATTTCGTTATCTTCCCCTACCTTCCCCTTACTTCCCCTAATTTCCCCCTACCATCCTTCAACCGTCCCCATAACTTTCCCCTACCTATCCCCTATATGACCCTAACCTTTTCACTACCTTCCTGCTACCTTCTTGCTACCTTCTCGGTACCTTCTCGGTACCTTCTCCCTAACTTAATTTTAATCTTGACGTACAGTTTTATTTAATATACTATTATTTATTGATTTAATCTCCATTTGACGTTATATTATTATATATTTTGATATTTTAATTTTATAAGTAAGGTTTTTTCCAGTAATTCATATTTTTATATTTTACCGTCATTTACATGTTGCTGTTGACAAGCTGTATTTTGTAAAAAATACAAGTTTTTTTAGGCATGGGCGCAATAAAACAAGTTATATATAAATTTTGTATAGTAATGTATGGCTATGGTACATGTCCAATCAAAGTGATTTGTAATGAATATAAATTTTTATTTTATTTTTTTGTTCTCCTCATAAACGGCGAAGCATTCTCGACGGCGGTACTTTTTACGTACCCACTTTATTTAAACATGTTATTGTTATTGTTTACGATCCATGTAAATGTAAAATATAAATTTTGTTAAATTTTAAAACTGAAGTGAAAGATAGTATAATAGGTATTTAATTATTTCAAGTGTATAATTTGTAAATACGAAATAAAGAATATTTGAATATGAATTTGAATTACCTTCTCGCTACCTTCCCGCTACCTACCCGCTACCTTTCCGCTACCACCCCGCTAACTTTTCGCTACCTTTCCCATACATTCCCGCTACCAGTTTATGCCACTGTATCTTTGTACGCACATACACATTAATATGTGCATACTTAAATACAAAATAACATTTCACGAGTTCAATGATTTTTTCCATCTCAAAATACGCCTAACGTGCCTAAAGAAGTTTTCACTTCAAAAATAATATACCTACACGTCGAATTGAAAACCTCCGGTTTTTTCGTCGGTTGAAAATACAGTTTTACTCAATGCCGACAATGGAAAGTATCCATTAAATTAGTATGGACTAGTACAAATGCGAAAAGTTGTGGACAAGTGTAGATGAAATTTAGTTTACAGATATAATTTATGCCGGAGAATTCGTTTTCTGGAACATACTAAAAAACTGTAATACTTACTTGTAGCTCTATTTAATTACTTACTTTAATAACTTCTGATAATGCTTTATGCATTTTACGAATTTTTGCGTGAATTTTTTTTCTACATATATTTCATCAGATGTGTGTCCCAAATTTTTCAGCTCTAAATTCAAAATCTTAACTTGTCCAACTGCCATAAAAATAAATCCAGCCATCAAGGAATCGACATTGACGTTATACTGCATATGACTATACATTCCAGCAGCTTGATACGTATACCACAATGCAAAATACATATTTATGAGATTCTCGTCCAAGAAATAATATTTACATATCGGTAGGTCTATATTTGAATTAGGATATATCAAATAAGCAAATAAAGGCAAGAATACTAGTGAAGAATATGAGAAGTTGCATAAGATGGCATACATTTTCCAACATGTTTTGTACGTAGAAGCATGTTTCTCGACAATTTGTCTGCTCGCATCGTCTCTGCCTTTAAAAGCCTCGCAATCTAATAAATCGAAGGCTTGTAAGATTTTCTTTCGCATTAGGAGTATCATAAAAACTTTCGCAGTAACAGCTACTTCTGTGAAATAAAAGATTATTTCCCTGATCAGCAAATCTATTTTCCACGGAGTGTACGCTAAATTTAACGTCAACAAAATGTTATATACGAAAAAGTTCATAAATAAGAATACAAATGAATAATATTTGTAATATTTTAACGATATGTTGCCAGGCCATATTCCAAATATTTGCAGAAATACAAAATTAATGCTAAAGCTATTAGATATATCGTTTGTCATGTTAACATATTGAATTATAAAATATAACGAAAACACCACCAACCACATGAAGTGCTGGTAATATACTCGTATTTTCTGAACCAAGCCCAAATTATCGTGCCAGTTTTAAATACACAGTTTACACGTTTCTTACGATATCCCATAATTTGAATTTCAATGACAACAACTCTTTTTCTGTAATTGTAAAATTATACGGCTGTGAGACATTTATCATGTAATTCCACAAATTGGAAGGAGGCAACCAAGTTTTTTATCGTTTAATAATATAAGGTCTTTTTAGCAATAAAGTGAAAATTATTAAAAAAATCGACTGCGTTATGTTGTCTTAAATCTTCTACATACATACGTCTTGTAAAATCTTATACATATTTTTGACTCAGATCATAAGGTCCCAAGTTCAATCTTCAGGAGGGATAAACGTGTTCTTTGATGTTTTTTTATATCAAATCGAATATTAAATCGAAATCGATACTTACAGTCTGTTAGTGGTACCTAATGCTCCTGTGCCTTGGATGAATATATACAGATGACAGTACCAATCATTGCAAGAAAAAAGACAAAGTCATTATCTGGTGGTAAATGGAGGGGACAATAGGAAATAACACATTTGTCGCTAGCCAACTAACCGATGAATCGTAATGAACTAAAAGTTCTACTGACGTTCGGTTCACTATGCCTAACCCGTCAAGAGGCTGTTGCAATGATTTTTAACTGTCATATTAGCATATATTTTATATGCATGATTTTACATTGAGTTATGAATAATTTAATAGTGATCCCTTGTAATGTTACTAGTATTTTAGCATAGACCCTACAAACGATAAGATAGTCCTACATACAAAGAAGCAAACAAATATATATACACACTTCTTTTCCTTGTTTCAGTTATTACTTAATAGAGTAAGATCCCAAGGCCGCCATACGTTATTTATTTTCGAATACAGAACTCTTCTAACCAATAGCCATGATAGTAGTGACTCGCATAGCCAATCAGTCGCCTCTTACGACCTGCCTGGGAGAAAGGCAGTTAGTTAGACCATTCTTCAAATGAGCCCGGATCAATACGGGGGATATATACTAAAAATATATTGTGAACTTTATAGAGGAACTTTCATAGTTTCTGGGAGATGATTGGCCCTTGAAGTTGGTCTGACTGTCCACAAACGGGTATTAAAATAGTCCCCTAAGCATTATATATAAAAATTAAGACTTCGAATATAACAAAAGTTCCTTATATTTTTATGAGATTTGAAGTGTCTGGGAGAAGTTACTGCCTACACAAAAAGTCTGGTAATATAAAACTTTATTTTTACAAATATTACGGATAACATATATAAAAATCAGTACTTCAAATTTAACAAAAGTAAGCTATGTTTCTGTCTACCTTTTCTAGCTGCTATCTCTGAACGGGCCGCCTAGCCAAGCTAGCGAGCACGCACACGCTATTAAACACATATAAAAGTATCCATTCTGTAAATTTCGTAACTTCGAAAATAAGTAACGTTTGGAGGCTCTGTGATCTTATACTATAAGATATATAGTATAAGATTTTAATGAAGATATATTATAATATGATATTTAGGTATTTACCCCCCTTGGGCTATGTTTTTTTATAGTATCTGCAGGCACACGAGTAAGTGGACCGGCCGCCTGATGTAACGCGGTAAAAAGTTAGTTGCCCATGCGATGCTGTCTACTGAGAATTTTATTGACCCGCCTCTATCCCAAGGTCAAAATAACTCGGTAAAACCGTATGTGTTAAGCTTATCCAGAGTTTGTACAAGCAAATCGAACAGTCATAAATGACCAACTACCAATGTCGTGCGGTTTTTCACGGGTTGGTACCATCGCCTTCCCTATTCCAGCCGCAAAAGCGTCAATGCTTGTCATTGGAAGGCAAGTTAGATTGTAGACTTATGCATGTGGCATTGCCATCCTGCCATACACGTAGCAACGCGTCATTAACATTTTGGATATCTATAGGAAATGGTTTTTCTTTCCAACAGGGGAGCAGATGCTTGTTTGCTATTTCTGGTATAAAAAAATCTGGTTTGGAGGTTTGGTTCGAAATCGGTTTGGAGGGTAAGGTAGCCGATAATCTTATGGTTGTTGTGTTACCATCCTATCCCACGGATAGTAACGCACCAACTACATCTTATATATATATATATATATATATATATATATATATATATATATATATATAGGCGATAGTTATCTCTTCAGGAGAACCATCTGCTTGTTTACTATCTTACAATATAAAAAACATAAGTTTACTTACAATAGATACTTACCATTTTTTAGTTAAAATTCCAACATAAAAAAAATAACAATAAGTAAGCCCACGTCAAAAATTATCATTCTCATATAAAAGAGCCGTTGGACTTTTAATATCCTGAAATGCATTCACGCATCGCACAACGAACTTCATAAAGTGGAACTATGAAAGATGAGGCTGAGTTCGCATACCTACGTAATGATGACTGCAGGCCATCGCATTGTGCACCACACAGTACAGCCCGGAAAATTAAACCAAGTAAACTTGCTAGAAATTTCATGGTAGGCTGGGAACTTCGATAATCCGTTACTATAGAATATACACATAACAATATATGTCAATATCACAATGTGAAAGCTTGTCTGTCTATCTGTCTGTTCCAATTTTAAGGATATATAACTGATTTGATTTTTATGAAACTTGGCAAGAGAATAGTTGAAGTTTTTAAGCAATGTGTGGGCGTTCAAGCGAAAAGATTCAGTAGTCGTCACGTAGTTTCCAAGATATAAGATATACACCGTTTTGTATACAGTTTTTAATCGATAATTAATGCATTTTAATGTTCAGTCAATTAAAAATCGATTAAAAGTGCTGTTAATTTACGAGTGAAACTTTTCACTGTTTTGTATACATACACCGTTTTGTATACAATTTTTAATCGATTTTTACCGTTTTGTATACATTTTAATGTTCAATCAATTAAAAATCTATTAAAATTGCTGTTAATTTACGAGTGAAACTTTTCACTAAACTATGTATTAATTATCCGTTTAAATAGTAGCTGTTTATTTATGCACAATATCTTGATTTTTACACATTAATAAATAAAAATCTATGTAACAAATAAATAGAAGTGTTTTTTAATAAAACTTTTAAAATGTTTTTTCCCAAAACGAGTTTTTTTAGAGTTTCAAATTTAAATGTCGGATAAAAGTGTTTTTTTGAATATTATGCTACTATTAATTGACTGTTCTAAAATCCGAATCTAATCTAGTCAATCCATCAGGTATCGAGTTGAGACTAGATTCGGAATTCGAAAGCTGGTCTTAATTCAGTACACCATTGCTGGGACCTTTTTTGTCTACCTAAGTTAGGAATAAGTGTAAACGGGTAGTTTCTTTTGTTGGGAACTTCGCAAATTTGTTACTATAAATACGTCATTTATCAAAAATTGTGCTAACGATAATCTACTTATCCGTATTCCTAAAAATTTTAATGCTCATTTCATTTTCTTGAAAAAAAATTTTTAAATTTATGCAAACTTTTTTAAATTACTCTTAGAATCAAAACAAATATCTTATTAGAAGAAGCTTCAACAAATCACTGACTTTTGCACGAGTAACAGTAATAATGACCACAATAAACCGTGAGTAGTCTCTTTATTAATTATACTCTGTGTTAAGGACGACGAGCAATTAAATTTTGTCATAGTTTACATATAAACTGAGATTTAAAGACTTAATACTCATTCAACTAAGGTTTATGTTCATATTTATACGTAAACGATTATAAACTATAAATATGTCACAGGATAGCGCACAACAAAATTGTAACGGAGGCATTGTTAGCGGAGGCGGAGGCGGATGCAGAGGAGAAGAGATTCGCCTCCGCGGATGCGAAGTTTAACGGAGGCGGAGGCGGAGGTGAAATTTGAAGTAGAAAAATAGAAATTTATGGTTTATTTAAGTCTAAAATATTTATTTCAAATGGGTACATCATATCAATCATGCACTAAATCACTTAAAACAATTTCGGCAAAGTTGATTCCTATCATTCATTTATCTATATCGTTCTATTATTTATATCGTTGCCTATTACCCATAACACAAGCAAATAATTTACTTACATTGGGGTTAGATCAATTCGTGTAATTTGTCCAAAAATATTATTATTATTTAAATGCAGTAAAACGTCAACGACTGACTTATTTTGAAGAATAGACCAACTGTCATTCAGTCCATAAGAGGCGAACAATTGGCTATGTGAGTCACTTCAATGTTCTTCACGGCTGGTAGGTGGTAGAGTTCTACATTGTCTAGCCCGGGTCTGGTACTACCACCTTACCTAATCTTTTCTAATGGAATGAGACAACCACCGCCTACCGACATCAAACACGTCAATGGTACGATGCTATTCGTGTGCTTATGCCACATGTGTAAGTCTTCCAGCTACCTTACTTTATAAACCAGGACACAACAGTGATAGAGAAAAGAAAGTTACTTGTATACATTAACAAACATTGCTGCTATTGCGGCAGGAATAATTAAGGTGGTAGTACCAGAGAAATGTTCTCTACCAACTGGTAGTCACGATGATAGTGACTCTTATAGGTGCTCGTAGCTTATAGCCAACCGTTCGGCTTTGAATCAAATAGCTGTTAACTGACCTATATCTAAAAAACTACTGAACCGATTTAAATGATACATGAACTGTTCCCTAAATTGGCATATAACTGATTTAAATCAAAACAAATGATTTCGATATGGCTCTTAGTTCCCAAGAAATTCACGAACGAACATATATAAACTTACGAAATTTAGTACACATGCTTGGACTTAGATCATACTCGAGCATTACCTATCCAATTCCAACAATATCTATATATATAAAAATCAATCCCTATTTTCCTTGGTCACGATATCACGCCTGAATAGCTGGACCAATTTCGGTATTTTTTTTTGTTGTGTTTGTAATTGTAAGGAGAAGGTTCTTATAAAAGAAAATATTTAGAAAATTGTGCGGAAAATAGAAAATTTAAGAATACTTAACCTAAAGTTAAAATATAAAGTTTAATGCCATTTTGGCTGCTTGGAAGGACAATCCCGTAGAGTTATATAAATTACGTGTCACTTTGTTTGTCCGCTATGGATTTCTAATATGTAAGGCAAAACAACGTTTGCCGGGTCAGCTAGTTAAAATATATAAGTTAATCAGTTTGACATACATACATGTCAAACTGATAACTTATTTCGTTGGTTGAAAAGCATAACCATTTTTAATTGAGCGCTACAAAAAGGCTTTGTCGAGGCTCCACTAATTGTCAGCAACTAGTCCCTGGTCTTCAACATTTTATTTACTCACTTGAGGTTTTTCCAGTTTATTATTAAAAAAATATTTATTTCTGAGTTTAATACATAATCTTTTACTATTTAATTAACGCTTTATTTTACATAGAAAATTACACAATAAGAGAAAATAAATGAAACAAAAGTACGATGCTTACCGCTATAGCAACGCACCATTAATATATATATATATATATATATATATATATATATATATATATATATATATATGTAGGTAATGGTTATCTATTTCTATTATGAGAGCTATCTGTTAGCTAACCTATAATATATAAATGCAGTTGACGCTGTAAATTTAATTTTATACGTGGATTTCACTAACCCATACTTTACATACCTAATACTGTTTTTACTTACCTAAAATTAAAATAATCAAATTTTCATTAAGCTAATTATTTACATGGTGCCTATATAAAACCTAATATTTTTCCTAACCTAACCTAATATTTTTAATTTTAAACCTTTTCTATATTTGTATACTAACATTAGGTGTAGCGTCTCACTCTTGATTCGGTATCATTTACGATACCATTGTCTGAGTCAACGAAGTACTAAATTTTTAGTGGCTGAATCACAATTTCATTGTCTGAGTCAACGTAGTATTAGATTGTTGATGAATGAATTACATTGAATTTGTTATATCGTAACGTTAAATGAAGAAAAGTGTACCGCATTTACAGCATTTATACTAATAAAATTATGAAATCAAAAATAATACCCTGTTTTTAAACTATTTAAACTGCAATTTAACATGCAAACTGCAAACAACAGACTTTCCAGTATCTTCGGAACCCTTTATCAGATCTTCACCAAATCAATATGAACCAGCCGGGAATTATACCTTTGAAACCAAAAAAAATAATTTTTCAAATCGGTTAGATGTCTTCGATCACCTGTGATCAAAATATACTACATAGACTAAACAATAAAATATCTATTAATTTTGACCATTGACTTTAGTCGTAAAGAAAACAGTATTCATGTGTGTGTATGTGTAATATTTATTTTTATTAATTAAATGTTTCTTTTTAATTTTTCTTAATTTCTAATGCATTTTATTTAAAAATAAAAATCAATGCCACTTTTTGTTGTCATTTATAACTTAAGAACGGGCTCACCTATCCAAACCAAATATTTAGGCTTTGTTCGGACTACTTGGTAGATGGGTTATGTGAAGTTTTCATAAAATCGGTAGAGCGGTTCGTCATTTATCACATTTTTTGTAACAAATGAATTCATTAAATGGCGGATTATTTTGCTGTCAAATTAAACCTTTTTTCAAATGAGGATTGTGCTGACAAATTGAAACTCTTTTCAGTATTGACAGTAAAAACATGTTGTTATGTCATTCATGCGGTCATTTCATTTTGAACGTGCTTCGATTAAGGCAAATTGTCAGCGATAATTATTGCTCTCAGAGATTATTATTATAATTTGATTAGCTGAATAAACTTTTTTCTATATTTTATTACAAATACTCACATACAGTATAAACATTTTTCATTTTTTGCATTCTTGTGGAGCCTCGGGAAAGACGAATTTCTTAATTTAGGCATCATTATTTATGTCATCATTCCTATTATAGTTATCGGTGGTTGCTCAATTTCATATTCAAGTTTGTTCATTTTCAAATAAATACATAGAGGTAAAAAATGTAGACAAAGGGCTAGTTGACCATTCCTATTGCCTATTTCGCACAAAGCCAATTTTTTCGGCATTTTCTTTTACTATCGGTTAGTGAGGCATCTAGTCGTTGATTTAATAAAGTTTTTTTTTTAATTTGCTTTTACAAGGAACCCCTAAATTGATTAAGCTTCATACGTCGCGAAGCACGTACCGGGCGCTAGTTTTATTTAAAATATTAATTTTCTGCAGTCCTACGCAATGTTAACTTTAACTTTACCAAATTTCATTTTCCGCCGTTCACGCAATTGTTTTAAAAAGGAATCTAAAGTTTTTCTTTCACGTATTGATATACGGGGTGTCTGGTAGTTAATGGATAACCTTGAGATTGCTTCTAGTAGAACTTATGACTATTCAGAAATAAATACAAGAAATCTATCATAAGTAGTACCTAAGGTAAGTATTAAAAAACAATTATCTTTTGCCTTATTTTACTTTATTGAACGCACGAACGAACGTTGTTGTTGAACGAACGAACGAATCAACGAACAATAATTAGTCTTACTATTTACTATTTATCTATTAGAATAGTTAGTGCATAATATTAAAATAATATAAAACCGATGAATTTCTTTCATTTTTAGAAGTAGCCTTCAATAAAGCAAAATAAGGCAAAAATAATTGTTTTTTTTTTTGTTTTTAATACTTATCTTAGTTACTTAAGATACTTATGATAGATTTTTTGTATTTTTTTTCAGAATGGCCATAAATAAGTTCTACTATAAGCAATTTCAAGGTTATCCATTAATTACCTGACAATCCGTATAGATTGAGAATCTTCTCCTTTTTGGGAAGTCAATAAAAAATAAATATTTATCAGTTTTGTTAATTTAAAAATAATCACTGTTCTTCGTAAGAATGATAACAGATAATCTGATATTTTCCGATAATTTCAAATCACATAAAGCTACTCGTAAAAGTGGTCTAGAGAGGTTATCTGAAGCGAGTTCGCTCTGCTTAGTATGCATTAATCACGCGCGCGGCCGACAACGTGATTGAAACTAAATCCTGCGGGGCACCGCTTACTACCGACTGATTACTGTCCACAACATCACCACTGCACGGATATTTAGATGAACTAGCCCATGCAACACGACTTTAATACGTGATTCGAGTAAGTATGTGTCATTTCTTCGTTTATTATTATTATTATGGCATAAATAAGTGGTAATTATGGCATAATAAGTAATAATAACAATTTTCACATCGGTTACTCTGCAGGGTTGAGAGAGAGTGAAAGTTTCCCACGTCTTGATCCGGGCCCTTTTTGAAGAAAAGACCATTTGCTGTTCTGCCAGGCAGTTCGCAAAAGGTGAATGATTCTTAAAAGGCTGTATGAGTCACTACCATTATTACTACAAGAAGCAGAGTTCCGCAACCTCTCGCCCGGGTTTATGTTACCACAGCTTTAGCTTTTTCTGCTGTAATAGCATCAATACTTGTCATTTTCAAGTTTGAGTGTAAGGTAGCCGATAGACTTAATGCCACATGTATAAATGTGGCATTTAAGACTTCGCCCCAAAAGGATAGCAGCGCACCATTAACATCTTTTATGTCTATAAGTACAATACTTATATCTTTATTATTGAAGTGAAAACTTCTTTAGGCGCGTTGAGCGTTTTGGTAGAGGGTAAAATCCTCGGTTCGCGTCACCGACATGCTAATGATAATAGTATATCTATAGCTATGTTTTGCATATAGTTTTAATTACTCTCAATAGTTCCGTTTTCACTTCTATCGGCAGTCCCACGACTGCTACTGTTTTTTATTTATTAATCAATCGTCCAACCAAAGTTAAAATTAAGCAACGCGTTGCTTAATTTTAACTTTGTTAAAATTAAGCAACGCTGTTGCATATAATAGACCAAAATTTTGCGACCAAAAATTCGTAACTGCCGTGAATTTCATGGTATTTACGCATTTCATTCGACGAGCTTACAAGTGGCGTGGCGCATGCCTTGTCTATTGCGTTAGTAATAAGCAAGGATCATTAAACAATTAACATGTAAATTTTACTAAAATTAAATTAATCATATTTTTTAGAATCAACAGTAATTATTAATTTATATAGTAATACATGAAGGAAAACCTTTGGACTCCTTTTTAAGACAATTGCGCGAACGGTGGAGTATGAAATTTGGTAGAGTTAAAGTTTACATTGCGGAGGACTAATACTAATGTTTTTAAATAATATGCATTAGAAATACATTAAAATAATTAAAATAAATATTACACACACTACATTCATGTAACATACAGTACCGCCGCGACCAGTATATTCCGAGAGCAAAATGACTTTTTCAACTTTATCTCAATATTGCTTGGAGGGGAGTAGTTTTGTACTTCAACACTTCCTATTGGATGAGAATATGTAGTATATGATTTAAATACGAATCGGGGTATAGTATAGACGTTGAATTTCCCAAGAAGTATGAGAAATACACACTATATCAAGACAAATTTTTGGAATGAGTGATGAAACCCTTGATTTATAGTGTTAATACTTGATAGTCTATTATCGGTAGAGTTCCAGTGCCTCAGTGGGTACAATACTATCAATAAACAGCAATACAATCGATAGCATCGATAATATTCATGATTAAAAAAATAAACTATCAAAAGTATTGATACTATCGATAGTATTGCTATTTAATATTGCATTAATCACAATTACTTTCGATAGTATCTCTGCTATCCAAACTAATGATAGACAACTTTATTCTAATAATACATCGATAGTCAATGCAATATTGTGTAACAATACTATTGATAGAATCGATACTTTGTTTATGTCCAACGATTGATACTATCGACACAATCAATCGTTTATTTACTTGCAGCGTTCAATACTATCGATAGAATTGACGATATGGCGTTTCTAGTTTAAAACTATCGATTTTTTGGCAACGCTACTATAATTATATTCTTATGAATATTCAACATTATGGGAAGGAAGAAAAATTGTATCTGTGGATTTTGTTTACAGTTATGACGTGGTTACAAATTACTTACCAGGCTTACAAATTACTGGCCTAGTAAGTACTTGAAAATTAAAGTTAAAATGTTTGTTACGAATAATCTAGAAGCGTGTAGAGTTGGAGCGCGCGCGCGCTAACTATCTAGAAAACTCCTGTTGACAAACAAATAGTTGACCTGGGCTATGCCATAATGGACTTTGTGGGATATGGCATAAGGTTGAAAGTAGCGTGTACTAGGATTTATGACTCATAACATGTTTACGATAAGAAGTGATTCATTGTTTCCCGATACATTTAGATTTTTCTAGATCCAGTTAGGACTTTACCCTGCCTATAAATACAGAGATGTTGACAAACATAAGCCGGTTTTTATCAAGCGATCGAGAGCGATACATCAAGTGACCAGTGCGAAGCGAGAAGTGTTTTATTGTGTAGTGTTCTAAGTTCAGTGATAGTACAGCGAGTGACTAGGAAGTAAAGTATATTTTAGTATTACGTTGTGATGTGTTGTGTAAATACACGGATTTAATATAAGTGGTGTTTTCTTACAATTACGAACCCGAGTACGTAACAACTGGCGTCGGAAGTGAAATTGTGAATTGCCACTTATTCCGAAGGAAGGTGTTACCACCAGGTCTCAGGCTGAGACACAGAGGGTGTCAGAGGACACTGAGGTGCGTGCTGGTGATGAACCTGCAAGTGTTGCCAGCACGTCACTATCGTCGAGCGCAGCGCCTGCTGATCTTTCTGTCATACTGGCAGCTATTCAGCAACAACAGCAGCTGCAGGAACAACAACAACAAAAGCTTCAGCAACAACTTAGAGAGCAACAACAGCAGCTACAGGAACAGCAACAACAAACGCTGCGGGAGCAACTTCAACAACAACAGCAGCTACAGGAACAGCAACAACAGAAGTTACAAGAACACATCAAGGAACACTTATCTGTCTTTGATGATAAATTCTCAGTTATCTTGACGCAGCAAGACCAGTTAAAAAGCGATGTGGGCCTCGTCAAGCGCGACATGAAGAGTGTTGAGAAGAGGGTTGACCAGTTGGAGGCTAACTGCGATAAAATAAATGTAAATATGGACCAACTTGAGAAGGAATTTATGAAAATGAAGATCACGGGTGTTAAATCAGGTGTTGCCATTAATAGTTGTTCTCACCAGGTGGGTCCTCAGGTAAAGGTACCCACTTATGACGGTCTTACTTCATGGAGTACCTACCGGACCCAGTTTGAAATAGCAGCGAAGGCCAGTGGTTGGACAGACGAACATTGCCTAACAGCTCTGAGCACGGCGTTACGGGGACAGGCGCTCTCTGTGTTGGATGCAATGCCTAAAAAGTATCAGTTCGCTGATTTGATGGAGGCATTGGAAGCTCGCTACGGTGAGCGTCACTTGGAGCATGTGTTCCGTGCCCAATTAAAGGACCGTGTACAGAGGAGCGGCGAGGGACTTCAACAATGGGTCGTGGAAATTGAGAAGCTTGTGAGGAAGGCGTATCCTTCAGCCGACGCAAACACAGTGAATAACACCATCGTCCAGGCGTTTATTGATGGAATTAGAGACCTGGAAGTGCGTGCTGCTGTTCGCCTTCAGCATCGTGTGACGATGAAGAAGGCTTTGGCTCATGCACTGGAGGTTGAAGCTGTTCGCCACGAACCTCGAGCATATAAACATATAAAGTACGTGAGGTTACAGAAGTTGTGGCTCAAACAAAGGAAGTGGAACCTAGAAGACTGGGCCCCATGTGTTATGCCTGCGGGAAACGTGGGCACATTAGAGTCAACTGCCCCACCAAACCGATGGGTGCAGTTAATTGGCGACAGCAAGCGGCCGGAAGCTCAGCAGCTGAAGAGAGCAGGTAGGTCAACCAGCCTGTTAATCCATCCCAGGGAAACGAGTAACAGCCAGGATTAAGGGGCGGGTGCTGGTTGATCGAAAAACAGCCCCAAAAGTTGTCATATCCCAGGTGTGCGACCGCAACAGTTTATCCATTAAGGGGCTGATTAATGGCAAGAACTGCAGCTTAACGCTGGACACTGGAGCTACACGAACTGTGGTGCGACCAGAAGTAGCTGACAATGGCAACCTGAGATTGAGGAATTTTGGGAAAAGCAAGCTTCTGTCTGTCACAGGTCAGCCAATACCCGTCTTCGGTGAAGCAGCTGTAGTGATGCATTTGCATCACTACAGCTATTTAGGCGACCTATTTAGGCGACGAGTATTTTACTCACGACGTCGTAGTGGCCGATATTATGGATGACTGTGTACTTGGTTTAGACTTCATGAAAAAGAATGCCTGCAAGATTGATTGCAAAACAGGAGTTTTCTTATGTGGGCTAGTAGAAATTTTCATGGACCAAAGGAAAGGTAACAGTGGCTAGAAGAACCATCTTACCTTCAAGATCGAAGACATTGGTACGCGTGAACTTACCAGCCAGTTACAAAGGCCGGGGTAATAGGAGTGCGTTAATGGAGGACAATGGTGCAATTCCACACTGTGTTACAGGCCAGAGTTTGGTTTGTGACAACGGCTTGGCAGCAGTGCAGGTAGTCAACTTGAATGACAGTGACGTGGTGCTTAAAGCAGGCGATGTTGTAGGACAAAGTGATGAAGATATGACGTTAAGGAAACTGACATCGACAGGAAGTACAGCATCAAGAGACGTACCACAAGAACTCAAGGATTTGGTGAACAAGTGCAGCTACCTTACCGCGTCACAACGGCAGCAGACTAAGGATCTACTTTCACGTTATGCCAACATTTTCTCTAAAACTGATAGAGATGTAGGCAGAACATCTATAGTCAAACATAAGATTGACACTGGAAACGCGCAGCCGATAAAGCAGAAAGCTAGACGTGTCCCAATAGCCAAAGAAAAGGAGGTACAGGAGATGATAGATGAAATGAGAAGGAACGGAGTTACAGAGCAATCTTCTAGTCCATGGTGCTCTCCTGTAGTGTTGGTCAAGAAGAAAGACGGATCTACACGTTTCTGCATCGACTATCGTCGGCTCAATGAAGTCACCAAAAAGGACAGTTACCCACTACCTCGGATAGATGACACTTTGGACACTCTGGCAGGCATGTCTTGGTTCTCAACTTTAGATTTAAAATCTGGGTACTGGCAGGTTGAACTTAGCCCTAATGACAAAGAGAAGACAGCATTCTCCACAGGACAAGGATTATGGCAATTTAAAGTGATGCCGTTTGGATTATGCAATGCACCGGCGACTTTTGAAAGATTAATGGAATGTGTTCTAGCAGGACTTGTAGGCGATGCCTGCTTAGTGTATTTAGATGACGTAATAGTCATAGGAAAAGATTTTCAGCATCATCTGCACCAACTGGAAAGGATTTTTAATAAAATACAGGCTGCAGGGCTAAAGTTGAACCCAAAGAAGTGTCAATTATTTCGGAAGGAAGTCAACTATCTGGGTCATGTGATATCACAAAACGGCGTACAGACAGACCCTGAAAAGGTTAGTGCAGTACATAAGTGGCCAACACCCAGAGACAAGACCGAAGTTCGCGCATTTTTAGGGCTATGCTCTTACTACAGACGTTTGGTGAAGGGATTTGCTGAAATAGCAAAACCGTTGCATCGACTCACTGAAGAGAAGAAGAGTTTCGATTGGAATGACATGTGTCAACAAGCTTTCGATGAACTTAAAAAGCGGTTGTGTGAATCACCAATTTTGGGTTATCCTGATCGGAAAGGGCAGTTCATCGTAGACACAGACGCGAGTAAAACTGCCATTGGTGGTATCTTATCACAGAAGCAAGGCGATCAAGAAGTTATAATAGCTTACTTCAGCAAATCATTGTCGCGGCCAGAACGAAACTATTGTGTTACAAGAAGAGAACTATTGGCAGTAGTGAAGACTCTTCGACACTTCAAGAAGTATCTGATTGGGCGACCTTCCAAGCTGCGTACCGACCATGCTGCTTTGAAGTGGTTGTTACAATTCAAAGACTCGGAAGGCCAAGTGGCTCGCTGGATTGAGCAATTGCAAGAGTTTGACTTTAACATAGAACACCGCAGTGGAAGGTCTCACTCGAATGCAGATGCATTATCACGACGACCTTGTACGGAAGATTGTAAACATTGTGTAAGGATGGAGACGAAGGAAAGGGTTCAAGTATTGCGAGCTAAGCCTACGGATGACAGGTGGGAAACTGATGAGATGCGTAAGGCCCTGTATGAAGACAGAGATTTGCGGCCTCTAATAGATTGGATGAAGCAAGACACGGGAAAGCCCGAATGGCAGGAGCTGGCTCCCTTGAGCGCCATTACGAAAAATTATTGGGCGCAGTGGGAAAGCCTTGTGTTGCAAAACGGCTTACTGTACCTCAAATGGGAAAAACCTTCAGGAAGAGAACATCATCTACAGTTGGTCGTGCTAAGAAAACTTATCAAGGACGTACTACGTGAGTTGCATGATGGGGTTTCTGGGGGACATCTTGGAGTACGACAAACATTGGTAAAGGTACGAGAGCGTTTTTACTGGTTGAATTGCGATTGAGAGGATGTCGAGAATTGGTGCCGAAAATGTACATCATGCTCAGCAGTGAAAGGTCCGCAGGTCAGAAGCCGAGGCAACCTTAGACTATACAACGTGGGAGCCCCCTGGGAAAGGATAGCGATAGACGTGGCTCTGCCATTTCCTAAGACAGATAACGGAAACAAGTATTTTATGGTCGTGATGGATTACTTCACGAAATGGCCGGAGGTGTTCGCAATCCCTAATCAGGAAACCACGACGGTTGCTGAGAAATTAGTCAATGAGGTGATATGCAAATTTGGCATTCCGCTGGAGATTCATTCAGACCAAGGCAGAAACTTTGAATCTAATGTATTCCAGGAAATGTGTAAATCATTAGGAGTGTACAAAACAAGAACTACACCTTATCACCCGCAATCTGAAGGAATGGTCGAACGATTTAACCAAACGTTGTAAAGACACTTAGCCAAGCTGGTAGAAGATCACCAAAAGGACTGGGATAAATACATACCTCTTACTGGCTTACCGAACTTTGTGTTCCGCTGACACAAAAGCATAAAAGTGACGCCAGCCTATGCCTACTTCGGCAGACAGTTACGTATACCAGCAGACTCAATGACTGGAGGCCCGCCACGGAATGTAGAGACCCAATTAAGTATACCCGAACATGTTGAAGACATTCGTGAGAGGTTACGCGATATACACTCGTTAATAAGTAAAAACGCATTGGAATCAAGTCAGCGGATGAAGACCAGATACGACCGAAACGCCAATCATCGAGGTTTTCAGGAAGGATCTCTTGTTTGGCTACATAATCCGGTTCGGCGAAAAGGAAAATCACCTAAGTTACAGCGACGTTGGGATGGGCCATACAAAGTAATCACACGGGTCAATGACGTAACCTACGGAGTGCAGAAGCAACCAAGACGGACCATGAAGATTGTTCATGTTGATCGATTAGCCATCTATAATGGAAGAAATGATGTTCGGGACGAACATAACTAAGAGGGGGGTAGTGTTACGAATAATCTAGAAGCGTGTAGAGTTGAAGCGCGCGCGCGCTAACTATCTAGAAATAAAAGAAAGAGGTAGCTACTCCTATTGACAAACAAATAGTTGACCTGGGCTATGCCATAATGGACTTTGTGGGATATGGCATAAGGTTGAAAGTAGCATGTACTAGGATTTATGACTCATAACATGTTTACGATAAGGAGTGATTCATTGTTTCCCGATACATTTAGATTTTTCTGGATCCAGCTAGGACTTTACCCTGCCTATAAATACAGAGGTGTTGACAAACACAAGGCAGTTTTTATCAAGCGATCGAGAGCGATACATCAAGTGATCAGTGCGAAGCGAGAAGTGTTTCATTGTGTAGTGTTCTAAGTTCAGTGATAGTACAGCGAGTAAATAGGGTGTAAAGTGTATTTTAGTATTACGTTGTGTTGTGTTGTGTAAATACACGGATTTAAATAAGTGGTGTTTTCTTACAATTACGAACCCGAGTACGTAACATGTTCATAGTGTATTTTCTCAGCAACTACAAATAAACCGCTTGAGTTCCTAGACTATTCGCCGAGTCCGCCGCCATGCGCTGTGCTGAATCATACATTTTTTCACTCGCTCACCGCGTCCCCCGCTGCGTGGCAAAATTCGTCGGTCGCCCCACCGGTCGCTACGCCGCGTGGCATGTTTAGTACTTTCCCATACATTTGTTTCAGACGCCAGATCTTCGCCGTTCGCGCCGCGCGAAAAATCGTGGGCACGAATTTCCCGTAGCCAAACCGAGATGACGAAGTTTTGGCGGCAGCCATGCTGGTGATTATGTTGAATAGAAAAATGAATATGGGCTAAAGAATGGTTATAAAAATGTAGACAACAATGTTTCCGTGTTATTCTTTACTCTTAACATTCCACAGAGACGGCAGTACAATTTGATACATTCGACAATAAACTCTTTTTTCTTAATTTTTGGTTTCTCCTTTACCGTTATTTTTACGCGCGTACGTATACTTCTCATCAAAGCGAAACACAGACTGAAAAATATTGCGCAACGTGTCAAAATAACTGGTAAAAAGTTTTATTGAATAAGGTGTTTCTGATTTCTGAAAAACGGTGAATAACATTGCACAATTCATAATATTGTGCAATATAATTGATCATCTATGGGGCGTCTACTGCTGGGGGGTACTGCTGTCATCTTCTGAGGTTTTCTCTCTCTATCTAGACAGCTGTATGAAAAGTGATGGTGAGACCTAATAGACTGAGATATAATGTAGGTATTTGTTTCAAGTGATTATTACGAGTACTAGCTCCAGTTTTACCTAATACGAGTACTTCATGGTTAATTCATAGAAGTCTTTGGTTGAAAATAGATCTTTCCTATTTGTCAGTACCTACAGATAATTAAGATCTGCATAAGTGACACTGACGACGAAAACAATAAACTAAACTAAATGAATCACACTAATACGTGTGAGAATGTGTTTGTAAATACGACGTCCATCTACCCACACACAATCAGCGTCCAACGTAACATATTAAACTTTTTCCACTCCGAGATCCACTAAGAGAAAACGAACGGTACTTTTTGTGCGTCTGAAAAAGTGGTGTAATTTATTTTCCCTCGGTGTAATATTTAGTGCTGTCCATTACTACAGTTCGCGACCGAACATTATTCACTAACATCCATCTTTTTTCTATACTCGGAAAGCGTGTGTTGCCTTAATATTAACTTTTTTGTCTTCTCATATTCTGATATCATAATAAATATAAAAATGATTATATTCTATTTATTATGATAATAGCACAAAATTCTTTGGCGTTGCGTAGGCATGTTTGTTATTTTTACTACGTTTTTAGATTTTTTTGCGACCCACCCTAATTACGCCATCGATGAGGCTCGAATTTTATACCTGATATGGACAGATATTTGTGTCTTTTTTCAATTATTATCTTAGTTTTGTTATATTATCTTATTATTGTGAAGTGGTTAAGTAACATCCAATGTTTAATCTATATAAATATTATAAGTGCGAAAGTTTGGATGTTTGGATAGATGTTTGTTACTCAATCACGCAAAAACTACTTCACGGATTTGGATGAAATTTGAAACACATGTATTTGATGAATGGAAATAGCATATACGCTACGTTTTATCCCGGAAAAGTAAGTCGTTCCCGCGGAATTCACCAAAAATTATATAATGCAGTAGACTACACGCTACAGCTAGTAATCCATACTTATTGATCAAATTGAAGAGTCTGTCTGTGATTTCAAAATAACTAGGTTTATCCAAGTGCCATTGTTATTTTTACTAATACCTAAACAACAATAATGTATATAAAATAAGAAAAAAATGTAAATAAAGAAAATAATAATAAAGATTGTTAACGTAAAACTAAATAATTATTGTTTAGAGTGTACCTACTGGATAAAGATTAGTTGTATTTAACTAGGCGCTTCACTAACAAACTGTAACGCTGTTTGGCGAAATTTTGAACAATGTAAGGGTCATTCAATTTTGAGCGTAACAGACTCTTATATTATATATAAACAAATAATGTTTGCATTAATCTCCTATAATACTGTTTATACATTTTATATGCATCGAGTTATATAGATTTCATTGTGTAATAACCATGTATATAGGAATTATTTACCCTCAACAACTCAAATCCGGTTAATTTTGCACGTTTTACATGCATAACACGTGCGCCGTCTTTGGATCAATCGCAGATATTTTTTATTCACTTACGCTTTTAATCAAATTTATACACAAAACTGAAAAATACAAATTATTTTATATTCTGATCAAATTTCCTATCCCATTGCAATGAAAGTTTTTATTTTATGAGTATAAGTAAGTACGTAACACATTTGGCAAATATTAGCTTCGCTTAGACGCTGGCGAGGTCTATACGTAATGGAATTGGTCTTTGTGATTTTTTAGTTATGCTGTAACTTATGGGTCAAGTAGTCGTGGCCCCGATCCACCTGGCCGTGGCTCCAATTCGGTGCAAGAGTGATTTCTTCAATATTTAAATTTTTGGCTCTCAATTTTCAGGAACTGCCATGTCACATTTTTTTAATGTAATCGTACTATTTTTAGTAAACGGGTATTGAGGTGTTATACCTAACTTCCAAATGTAAATAACCATTAATAAACTTGCAGCTCATATCTTTCCAATAGCGAGAAATTTCAAAATAAATGCATTTAGTGACTTCCATGGTATAATTGGAATGGAAATTACGTTATTTAATTTTGTTTGCAATAAATAAAATGAAATATTTAATGTTTATACTGTAATTCATGCGATCATCAGATTAAATATTAAATAATGTTTGTCAGTTATTTTTTTTAACTTAAATCTGTTAAACCAAAGCTTATTATCATGTAGTCACTAATCACAATCTATATAATTTACCTCGTGGTCTAGGGTTCAATTTCAAAGGTGTTATTGAGGTTTTTTCGAGGTTTTCTCGAAAATTTTAAATCTCAATAGAAGCTCGGAGTATGGTGGAATGGTGTATTACCACTCCCGTGCCTTGGATGAGCACGTAAAGCTGTTGGTCCTGGTTATCGCTAGGAATAGTCGATATTCGTTAACATGTCGGTAAATGCGGTTATGAGGATCATTTTCTTACCTCCAAGACCAACCGTTTGTGTCCCCCTCGACCAACGTCTTGTGTCCCCCCCTCTGCCAGTTGCAGAGGGACACAAGACTCTAACAAAATTTAGCTTTTTTAAGCTTAATATTTCGCAAACGAGTCCCTTAATCAAAGAAATGTTATCACAAACTTATAATATTTTTTATAAGTAATAAACTTATAATATTTTTTTTATAACTTATATAAAAACCTATCCAATGATACCTCACACTCTGGGGTGCACGAAAAAAAAACTTCTCAACTTTACACTAAGAGGAGCTACCCTAAAAATATTTTTCAATTTTTTTTTTTATTTATTTATTTAAAACAGATACAGTTACAGGTTACAAAATTACACCTTAAATCTAGCTTATATATACTTAAAAAAATAACATTTCCATTCTGTGACCCAAATAACAACTGTATACAACTTTATCTAAAGAGAATAAAAACCGTTAACATCAGCAAAGAAAAATAAATGAATATAAACAGCGTTGCTGTGACTAATACATACAATATTCATGCCAAATTACAGCTTTCTAGTATTAATGATCACTGAGCAGATCTCTGATCAGCAGTCTATACTGACGGACAGAGGGACATAGCAAAACTATAAGAGTTTCTAGTTTACTTCGGAATTCTAATAAAGCTAGAATGTGTTCAGTCAATAAAATTATAATAAAAACAATTTTCAATAAAATATTTTTAAAAATTTGAAGTTTTAAGTTGACTCTTAAGCACTGTACTAACTTAAGCACAAGTTTCACATTAGTTTCATGTTTAAAGTTTTAATACTCGTAATATTGGAAATAGTAGGTATAAGCTTTTTTCCAGTAACAACAGCATGCTTAGGCCGAAGTTTAGTGGAGAGGAGAAATTCAGAAAAAAGAATCGCTGAAAAAAATGTTGCCTAATATTGTTTTAATGCATAAAACAGTCGTTCGTAGTACTTAAAAAAATATTCTTTATCTAATCTTGTTTTCATATCTGATACAGTATTTAGCAACATTATATAGCATTTGGTCTATAATGTAATTTCCATGGCCTATTTGCGGGCAACATATTTATTTTTTTGAAGGAAAAGTATGGATCCACTATTTTTATATGTTCTTTAAATTTGCATAAACTTTTGAAATGTTTGTGTCATTTACTTTAATTAAACGATTTCAAAAATACTATGGAAATTACACGGTAATTACAAGCCGGTGAGTAGCCACAGGTTTGTCGGGTGAAGAAATGAGTGGTGATCCCCATCGCCGCTTTTTACCGACTTCGATTATTTATAGTAATAACCGGGACCGATGTCTTTACGTATTCATACGAGGTACAGGAGTACTAACACACCACCCGTCAGACTCCAAGCTGCTACTGAGATTCTAGATTTTTAAGAAAATTCCGATAAAACCTCAACAACCCTCGCTTGATGGGGGATCGAACCCGGGACCTAATGAACTGAGCCCTGAGCCGAATATGCTATCCCCTAGACCACGAGGCAGTCATTAGAAAAAAGATCTGTTTTATTTTTCATTGATATTAATATCAAGGTTCAAAATCTACTTAAAACTATAATAATGCCAGTGCAGCCCACTGCTTTATTTTACTACAGTTTTTGGGGAATTCCGCGAAATCATTTAAATTTTCCAGTATAAAAAGTAGCCTACCTATGTGCTATTCCAGATCATCCTGAGTGTCAAATTTCATTTAAACCATTTAGTAGTTTTTGCGTGATTGAGTAACAAACATCCATCCAAACATCCAAACTTTCGCATTTATAACATTAATATAGATGTGTTGATTCAAACGTTTATACACGAAAGAAAATTCACTTAAAAAATTTAAACGAGTACACAAGTCGCGACTCAATAAATTACTTCATTATTGCATTCTGCTTGATGTCGCGTGGGGTAAAAATATGCAGGAATGTTTGCGTTGTTAAAAGCGCTGAATGTTTGTAACTGGCTGCCGGATGTCCGCCGGCGCCGCATCCTAATGCGACTTGCACTTAGCTTGTACACTTAGCTCAATCAACAGCCGTGTATACAACATAACTTGCAAAGATTGACAATATTAGGGGAGAGTTTATAATTTTCATGGTTTACTAAAGGTTTATTTAAATAAACATTATTAGGGTTCCGAAGTAAACTAGGAACCCTTATAGTTTCGCTATATTCGTCTGTCCGTCCACCTGCACGATAGCTCAGAGATCCTTAGTACTAGAAAGTAGAAAGCTGTAATTTGGCACGAATATACATATTAGTCATTTCAACAAAGTGGTAACATAAAGTCCTGAAAAATATTTTTTCAGGGTAGCTCACCTACATTTAAAGTGGGGATGTTAATTTTTTTCTCACGTCCCTCATTGTGTGGGGTATAGTTGATAAGTTTTTAAAAAAATTGTAGATTTGTGAAAACAAGTTTTCAATTAATTTGTAAAATGTTAAGTTTTAAAGTGCTAATTTTTGTTAGAGTCAAGTGTCCCCCCTCCCTCCCTTTGCATGCTAAACAGATGATTTTGCGGGTGGGAAAAATTATGGTAGTAGCAATTATAATGAAGTTAACAAGAAAACTATCACGGCTTAGAAGGCTTTACAAGTTTTTGAGTAATATTGAAACTTATAAGATGAAGGGTTTTATAGGCGGATATACATGTATTTGTTACTGCATAGAATAGCTTAAGTATTCATAGTATGAAACTATAATAGCCTTTTTTCTTAGTCCGTTCTATAGAGGTGGGCAAATTGAGAACTCTCCATTGCGCGTGGCCCGACACGCACTTTATCAATTTTTTGATTTTCAGTCGCAACCTATTTGAGTAATTGTACATATATCAGTGTGTTTTACAACCATTATACAGGTTGACTTGTAAATGATTGTACATACTTTTTTATACCATAAGATAACAAACACGCAAATGGATCCCCTAATAGAGAGAGAAACCATCGCCAATATACAAGTGTGGCGGGTTGGCAATGATACATGCATAAATTTACCGGATACCTTATCCTCCAAACCGGAACATGACAATGACAAGCATTGACGCTATTGCGGCAGGAATAGGTAAGACGGTGGTATAAAACATCCAAGCAAGACGTTGTGGAACTCTACCCCCAAATGGTCACGATGGTAGTGACAACCTGCCTAGCACAACGGAAGTTGGTATATTCTTCAAAGGAGTCTGGACCATGACGGGGCATAATGCAGGATGATCAGTACTCTATTTTGATACCGAATATGTGAAAAAAGTAGGTACTTAAATTTGGACCTAATTATCCAATAAAGATTAGTACAATAGCCTTACACGGCGCATAGAAATTCATTGTTTACAACAATAACCTTCTAATAGGTCATTTGTTTACAAGTAACAATTTACCGACTCGTTAGTATAACGTGCGGTGAACATAATTTTTTAATATTAGTACCTACACTAATTTCATTGAAGTTTATTATGTAGTTATTCGCTTTTTATTATATATTTATTGGTAACATATTATAACCATTAACAATCGTATCAATATGTATAATATTTTAGCAGTCAACCTTCATATTGTATAAGAAAATTGACCTCGTTTTAGGTTGCTGTAGCTTGGTTTATATTAACATGCATCTGCATCAGTTTAACATGTCATTGATACATTTGGAATGGAGTGCATTATTGCACGCATAGATATATCGCACGTTATTGTTTGCGGGCCGAGATGCGAGACCGTAAATGTGTAACATCTAAATGACACCAAATTACATACAAAATCAAACCATTTTGCAGTAATTTTTTAGTCACTTCCCGATAACCAATGAAACTAAAATTTTTTCGATCGATTCAGCTGGCCGTCTTATATATTTAAATTTCAAAAATCAAAAAAGACTGAGTCCAAAGATAACAGACATTAAAAAAATATACAGGCGAATTGATAACTCATTTTGGTAAGTCAGTTGATAATACTTAACCGTAGAATGGAGTCCTTTTTGGAAGTTCGCCATAAAGAAATCTATATTTTATTCCACTACTTTTAGTGGCATCGCAGAGTTCGCATGTTCGGCGAATTTTGCAAATTGAATTATTTTTTACTTTATGTCCACAAAATTATGCCTGAATCTATAAAAAAACAACCTGTAGCATGTTTCACTGCACAAAGCAGTTGCTCACATTTAATCCAATACGCATTTTAATCTATGCTATATACATCATATTCTTCTAAGACTTCATCGACAATTGATGTATTCAGGGACGCATGCTAACCTTAGAATTTTAAATAAAGTAGACAAGCAAATGTTATTCTAGGCGATAAGCTCAACTGGTTTCGACCAGGGCACATTTTCTACCTTTAAGTCTCTTAACTTATAGAAGAATTGTTAAAATTATACAATGACACCTTGACATATTAAGTAGCATTATTTAATTTCTAAGTTTAGATAAAGTGTCCCGGCGGATATCTTATCTCAAAATTTCGACTCTCTAAGTCTCTTAAGTTCGAATTGTACAGAATACACCTAATCAATACAAATACGTATCGTTCTTTGCCTTTGTCGTCACCGCCATCTTGTTTTCTATATTATGTACGCTAAAATTGTAATAAAGAAGAACTATAAAACATTCTAAGAATGGAATTTAGTTTATAATGGTTATTAAACTCATAGCCTGTTCTGTTCAAGCATTAACGGCGTAATAGCTTACACACGTGTTTATGAAATACAGCATCACCGTATATCTTCACATACCTATACACTGAACTTTATTATTTTTATACAACACTAGTTGTTTATATGACAATGCGTTATTAATATTATTTACTTGTAGAACATAGGCATTTATATGACAACGCGTAATTAATATTATTTACTTGTAGAACATAGGCACAGTGTATAACAAATACCCTTTATTCGAAAGGAGTAATTATTCAACTAGGTCAAAGAAATTATCAAAAAAACGGATTGTGGCTGTGTCGTGGACACAGTCGTGCATCTTTTACGTGAATAGTTCTTCGTCACATGTAATATCTTGCAAAGGTTACATTTTTCATTTGTGGTTCCAATTACAATGCTCCTCGTCAAATCTGCCTACGGACATAGACCACGTCCGTCCATCTTGTGGAGAGCGAAGTAGAGCGTAGGACGGCGCTACCACCAGATAGTGACTCGTTATTACCCACTGATACCGCAGAATTAGGTGAAATAATCAAAAACCTTCACCATAAAAAAGCCCCAGGGCCGAATAAAATCACAAATAATGTAGTTAAATACCTTCTTCCCTCCTTATATACCTACTAGTGAGCATCTTCAATGCACTCCTAGCCAGTTGCACTTTCCGGACGAGTAGAAAGAAGCCTCTGTCATAGAACAATACATAAGCTGGAAAAAGCCCCGAAATAATATCAGTAGTCACCGTCTCATTAGCCTAATCAATACGTCAGACAAAATCTACAAAAAAATTCACGCCAGTAGTAAATGTAATGAAATTAAACGGAAAACTATTACGGCTTAGAAGGCTTCTCAAGTGTTTGAGTCGATCAACTTATAAAATATATTTGGAGAAAGATATGTAGGCGATGAACTTGTTGTGTGGATAATATATTCGACATAGACGTTAGAAAGGTTGAATGTTCATATAAATAAATAAATATTCACGGGACAAATTACACTTATCTACTGATCTAACCCCAAAGTAAGCAAATTATTATTGCTTGTGTTATGGGTGTTAGTCGACGATACTAATACACAGAAATACATATATAAATACTCGAATATATTTAATAAACACCCAAACCCAGAAATACAAGCATTTATGCTCATCGCACAAATGCTTGTCCCCATCGGGGATCGAACCCGAGCCCCGTCGATTGCGTAGTCAAGGTCGCCAACCACTTGACGCCAACGGAGCGTTCATAGTATGAAACCATAGTACAAAAGTTTGGTTGTAAGATGCACGTATTTATAGATGTAATCACGGATTCTGTGGATGTAATGAATCAATCAATCAATCAATCAATCAAATGTTTATTGCAGAAAATAGGGTTAGTTACATGGTCTCTTATATTATGTTATTAGTTCTTCCTACTTTGCCGTATGAACAGCATGCAATGAAATTTTTTATTTGTGGCAAAATTAACATTTTTAATATTGCTAAGATATTATAGAATAGTAATTAATTATTGTTAACAAAATTAAAATATAAAATTAGTATATTATAAAAAATAATTATTATCAACAAAATTAATAGATTAATAATATCATTGTAATGTCAAATTGTATTAGTCAGAAGAATTAAGTAGAAAATGAGAGATACTTGGATGTTTTATGTGTAACAGAGACAAAGCGTAAAGGTAGTGAAACTACTGTCCTCCCCCGTGACAAGATGGCGCTGGCGTCTGGCGTACCCACGATCATGCACTGGAGTAAGTATTTTTCTATCGTCACCATTAGTCCTTGGTGAGAAACATTATGGTAAGGTTGATTATGGTATGGCTGTGCGTCGGGTAGACGACAGCATATTGCCCTGGTTCGATGTCAATATTGACGTCAGGCAGGGTTGTGTGTTGTGTGTTTTTAGCTCGCCTGTGTATCCTATATCTGGATAAGTATCTCCAAAGATTCATTGAATGCGAGAATGCGGATGACTGATCTAGTAGTAAACTACGTAATGTATGCAGATGACGCTGTACTTTTAGACTCAACTCAATCTGAACTTTAAACACTGGTCACGGTTATAAATGATAATTATAAGAGTATGGGCTTACAACTGAATGCGAAAAAACTAAAGTACTAGTATTTGAAAGAGAAGCAACCAGAATGGATGTAAAAGTTATGGTCACTGATGTAGTGCTGGAACAGATGGATGAGTTTGTATATCTTGGATGTGATTTTAGCAGGGACAGAAGGTATACCGCCGATATCGAAAGAAGTGTGCAGGGAACAGAGTGAATGGAGCGCTAGAGAGATTGCTTAAAAGCACATTTTTAGGTCCGGTTTCCCGTCTTGCCCTGCATAATTATGTTCTTAGCCCAATGCTATTGTACAAAATAATATTACAAAAACGCTCTTTTTAGTCCGCCTTATTGTGATGGCCAATTTCGGAAACCTACATACGCACTTTACCAATTTATCAGTTGTCGTCGTTGATATATTCGAGCGCCGTCATCTTTTTTCGTTCTATGGACTTCTTCACTCTTTCATATGGGGGTTCATGGGTATCATTAGATTACTATTTAAAGTCCCGTTTAGATGGTATACGTCCTTTCTAGCTTGATTCGGTGTTTGAAAGATTTTTTGACCGATAATTTTTTTTTCTATTTTTTTTTTTACTTAAATGACAAATGTATCTACTATATACATTTAAAATTTTTTTTTTTACACAATCGATAAATCTTTAAGAAAGCTGTCGAACAAAACTTAATTAAATATCATAAGTGCTCCTAGTAAAAAGATATTATACTATTATATGCTAATTTAGTAACACAGCGAAATTATCTAAAAATGGCGGCACTTCCTCCTCTATCTTCCGCGTAGCATCGTAGTCTGCACTAAGCTTAAAAAATTCTTTGATTCTTTAGCTATTTAGCAGTATAATTAGATTTCGGATGTTGATGATAGTTATGTAGCTATAACACCAAATTGTATCCCCCAATTTTGTTATCATTAGTTTTCTTGAACTGTCCCTCACTGTGAAAGTAAATTTAAAGACGTATTTACGTCACAAGAACAATAAAATTATTTTTATTATTAAAATGAAAATGTTTTGGTATTTTAAAATACTCGTCTTTACATTCCAATTACCCTTAAATTTAGCGAATATTTTAAACTGTACAACATCACGTCTAGTCAGCGACCACGGTGTTTTTGATGTCATAGTTGTCTCTGTCGAGTGTGTGGACATTTTTTAATAACGTGGTACATTCAAAATATCAATTAAGATTAATTATTATGATGGAGAAAAGTCTAGTGGATCTATCAGTAAAATAATAACATACTATCATTGATATACTATCGATCTTTTAAGTTTGACAACCAAAGACTTACATTAAACTCTTTGTTGACAATTACAGACCATATCCTTAAAGAAAATAGTAAACATGTGCGCATAGATCAATGACGTGGCATAGATATATTAGCGTATATTGTCATATATGTCACATGAGTGTAGAGTGTCATGTTTATTTTTATTAATTTAATGTATTTCTAATGCATATTATTTAAAAAATATTAGGTTTCTGCAGTCCTCCGCAATGTAAACTTTAACTGTGCCAAATTTCACACCATTCACGTAAAAAGGTAAAGAGGATTACAAAGTTTTTGCTTCGTGTATTAATAAATACATAGATATATAATTAAAGTAAGCTGCTAAATAATGCATTTGACGATCGGTAAGAGTTTTTGATACATATATACTGTATAAACAAAACTCCATGGGCTAGTGGTACTGGCATCGATTTATTTATTCAGGAGACTTATAGCAATTTAGCAAAATAACGTTGTAAATCTAGGTCCCAAAATAACCCAATTAAGAGTTTCCGTAATTAGACTATATACCCGTATATAATCCTGAGTTTGACTACTGTGTCTGGCAAATAGTCCTAAATATATTTTTTCATTCATTAGAAGCGGAGCCGCGGGAAATTTATAGTTTATAAACTCTTATATGCCAGCTCCATAAAATTATCTCTTATCCGTATATCAATTGATCAAAGGAATATTGATTTACAAGTCCCAGGGCAACAACACTCGCAAACCGGGATTCTAAATCTGGAATCCAGATTATCATTCGTTAGTAATACTCAAGAGCTGCAAAGCTCTCTGATTAATTCCCACCTGTATAATTTGCTGCCATTGTTACAACACACGGACATTTTGAGAGCTGTAGTTCCTATCTAAATGTACCACATATATAAGCGTATTCTAGTGTTATATCAGTGTTGCTATCAGTTGCTGTAAAGTATGCCTGACTTGAAATATATTTTTATATCATAGGACATCAAACAAGCATAAGGTTCTCCTGACAGAAATCTAAATAATTACATTATTATTTAAATTTCTGTTCTTCTCCTGATGAAAATAGATAACTAACGTCTATAGACACCAAATATGTTGATGGTGCGTTACTATTCATGTGGCGGGGTTAAAATTCTATATGCATATGTTTACCATCTACGGAACACGGCAGCGAAAAGCATCCACTATTGCAGCAGAAAAATGTAAAGCGATGGCTTTCAAAAGCGAAACGAACGAAGAATTTTCAAAATCCGAGAGGTAGGTACCAAGCGCGGGCCAAAAATGTGCTATTAACGGTGAGTTTAAGTGGTTTTTTCTAAGTTTTTTCAGATTTTTATATGGGAGTGGTACCAAAATTTCCAAGGATTTGCTGCAGAACGGTGAAATGCAAATTATTGAAGTATTTACACTAGAAATTTTCTTCGGGTTTCCTTGGATTTCAGCGAAAATGCAAAAATTTTTAGGGGATGGGGTGGTTTGATCCAGACGAAAATTATACAGCCAGATAGGAATTAACGAGACGAACAAAATGATATATAACACGTGTATATGGGGCCTGTATATGCTATGTGCAAAGAATTTTACCGGCTACCTTACCCTCCAAACCGGAACACAACAGTGACAAGCACTGACGCTATTGCGGCAGGAATAGGTAAGGCGGTGGTACCAGACCCGGGCGAGACAAACAGAACTCTACCACCTAGTAGCCACGATGGTAGTGACTCGATAGCCAATCGGTCGCCTTTTACGACCTGCCTGGCAGAACGGCAGTTGGCCTATTCTTCAAAGGAGGCCGGGACCAACACGGTGAATGTTTGTGCAATGCATGTTTGTTAATCAGTTGGCTGAACTCTGAATAGCTTAAATGATTTAGGTAAAATTTAAGTTTTTTTTTTTTAATAGAAAAGGGGGCAAACGGACATGAGGCTCACCTGATGGTAAGTGATCACCGCCGCTCATGGACAACCACACTATTAGAAGATTTGCAGTTGCGTTGCCGGCCTTTTAAGAAAGAGTAGGCTCCTGACAGGAGTAGCTCAACCCTAATTCTACCGCTGAACAACTGAACGGATCTGGATGAAATTTGCCACAGACATTGATTATATTCTGTAATACAACACCGACTATTTTTATCTCGGAAAAATACATTGTTCCCATGGGAATAATAAAAAAAATATTATAATATATGAATTTATGTGAAAAAATTGTTGTCAACAACCTTTTATAGTTTTGTTATTTTTGCGAATAATTTGCCCGATATAACATAAAAACTTTTTTTACAAGATGGTAGCCGCGGGACAAGGGGTTTGCTCCACATATATGAATTTAATTTTACACTTAGAGTAACATTCAAAAAATAAAGTTGTGTGTTCTGAATTTGTACGCTTACTTCAAAAAATGTAAAATTTAATGAATTAATGTGATATCATTGTCTGATCCGACGTAATCCTAGATTCTAAGCGACCTACAATCTCATTGTCTGAACCACCGGAGTAATAGATTTTTTGTGAATGTGTTACTCGAAATAGCAACGCTTAGCATATAAAATATATAGCATGCGTGAATATTATGTTAAAATATCCTTTATATAATGTATGGAATTCCTTGGTTTACAATTTTGTATACTTACGATCTGAAAATATTATTACCTAGATACTGTACCAATTGCATGGATACCGTTTTCGGCAATATGTATAACGTAATTGAAAAAACATAACAATCTTTCTGATGCAGTTAGGTAAGAAGCTTTTTTCGGAATAATAGAAACTTGCAGAAAACAATTAGCAGCCTCCTTACAGAAAAGCAGATGGTCAATTCTTAAAGTTGTTTTCAGACCAAGGCTTGCTTCCATTACATCGATCTTCTCTTAAAATACACCGATTCGAGTAAAAATGTATCTATCCATATCTATATATAATTTTGCTTTATCTGTCCTTTTTATCATTTTGTTTTCCTATCAGTTAACTTACACAATTATCTATCTATCTTCCTATCAGATTATGTTTTAGATTCTACTAGCTGTACCCGCGACTTCATTCGCGAATGCCATCCCAGCGGATTCGTATTTGACCACAGCATTTCTCATATTCAGCAATACTTTGAACGGTGAAGCACTCTTATCGAGAAATAACCTTTTTAGTGTGGATTTGATAACACGTTGACTTTGACATTTACCCTTGAGCCTTCTAGAGCTTTAGAAATTGTTTAACTGAAGTCACCACAAAACAATATTGAAATGCCTAACATAGGCCTGTCGTAACGCCTTATATTTTCTTCAGTCAAGCTTCCAGTTTTGTTTATCTGCCATAATATACTCATCCCTTATTTGACTAAACATCATATTTGACTAAAGTTCAAATTTGACTAAAGAACTTTTTGCAAAACCTACGTTTTATTGGGAGAAGGTTATACACCGGTGATGCAAATGTCTCTAACTGTACTGTCATCTTAAACATGGCTAGGACTAATCATCCACCGAATAAAAATGGCGTGACTAAACGACGCCACTGCCGTGACCATCATAGTCAACCAAGCGACTGCGAATTTGATCCTTATTTGTAAAAAAATGTTTTCGTCTACCTCCAAATTTGTACAAGAAAAACATTTGCATTCAGAGTTGTTTAAGCCGTTATCGCTGTTTAACGGCTGCACGGGTTAGATTATATTTGCTATATTATATATTTGCAATGTTTGTTACGTCATAGCCAGTTTCAAAGCAGTAGATCCGGTCACCATTCATTCCGCAGTTACCGTGTGCGAAAATTTGTAATAAAATTGTTATTCGACATAACTTTTGAGATATCTCAACCAGTTAATTTTGTCCGAAAACAATCTTTAAGAGCTTGCTAAAACCGCCGTTAATGCTATTTGAACAATAAAATCGATAAAATCGCGTTCAAAAGTTACAGCTTTAAAAGATTATAATTTTTGGTTTCAACAACCTTACAGATTTTTTGAGAGAAAAAGATTGAAGGTGAAAGCACAGATTATTAAATAGTTTCTTCATAACCCCTGGTGAAAGTATTGGCTTGTTGTACTTAGAGTTCCTAATGGACAACTGAATGAATTTTTAAAATCCATGCTGTATTTTTATCGTTTAATAATATGTTACTCTTTTGTAGTGATCTAAATTTAACAACAGACCTATTGATCAGGGTGAAATTGTATTTGCTTTCAGTAAACGTTATAACTGTAAGTTTATTATTATTAAGCCTAAATCTTGACTTGTAGGAGGTCAGTATCATTTTATTTATAATAAATTAAAAAAACGGGATTTTGCAATCTTTGCCAATATTTCGGACAATGTGCGTGTTTATCGACATGCATATTAATAAATGTTCCCTATTAAATTTCACTTAATGGTAGGCTATTCCGAAAATTCGCAATTTTGTTTTTATGTAGCAAAATTAGACTCCAACGTAAAAAAAGTCAGTCAAGTAAGTAAGTTTAAGTTTTTAAAATGATATAAATCTTCAAATTATCTGATTTTCTAATAAGATATCGATATAAGAGAAAAAGTAATCAAAAGGTTTTAATAATACCTTTATTTAATGAAAAAAAAAAACACACGGCTTTGTAATTTGTTATTATTAGAAAACAAAATAGCCTTAGACTAAAAAGCTTATCTTGTTCATTGAAAAAGATTTGCAATAAAAAGACATCCTGTTGCACTTTTTTAAAATCTCTAAAATATGTTTTTAATGTAAATCTATATAATTTTCAATAAGCAAGATAAGCAGTCAAGGGCTTTTTTGTTTTTTTTTATTATTAACTAGCTGTTGCCAGCGACTTCGTCCGCGCAGACTTCGTTTACTCCGCACTACTCCTCCCCCGTAGGTGTTAACGTGATAATGTGTAGCCTATATGTTGACCCGGCCTGTTAGTAATATTCATGCAAAATTTGAAGTAAATCCATGCAGTACTTTTTGAGTTTACCCCGGACATACATACAGACAAACAGACAAACAGATAAACAGACAAACAGACAAAAATTCTAAAAACTATATTTTTGGCTTCGATATCGATTGTAGATCACGCCCCTAGTATTCTTTAAAAAAAATATTCAATGTACAGTTTTGACCTTCCTACGATTATATTATATGTATAGATTTCAAACTACAAAGCAATTTTGATTCTCACTAATAAAGAAGGTTAAGTATCTTTTGATTACTTTTTGTCTAATGTTCTTCTGTAAGATGTTGATTCGGACTCAACTTCGTATTTTCTACTTAACAATCTTTCAAAAGTTCACCATATTGTTTTTTGTGAGTATACGAACTAGTTTCGGCGCTCCAACATATAGACTTTGCAGAACTTTCATTCATTTTCAAAGAAAACTGGTCGATTTATTTAATTTTGAAATTTATTCAATAGGTTACCTTTACGTGAAATTATATAAAAAACGAATTATATTATATTAGAATACTTATTAGATATGGGCAAAAAAAATAACCTGTTTTATTTTTTTATAAATAAAATGTTCTCGACCCCACAAGGTCAAGATTTTAGGCTTATGTTGAACACATATCTTACAAATTTTTAAAATAGTAAAATATCAGTTATAACTTTTACTTAAAACCCGATTAACATTTACTTAAAATAAACACAATAAATATACACGCTAACTTATAATTAGCCTTACGTTTGAAGGTTTCTATATATGCGAATAATTTTTTTTGGTGGGATAATTTTTGTACAAAAATTATTTAACACCGGTGCAGTCAGTCAACCAAATTAGTGGTAGTGCCATACTGCATTTGCAGCTGAATAGGCCGGCACGCCCGGGGAGATACCACTCTCTCACTTGACACCGTCGTAAAGTAGCAGCCCTGCTGCTGCGTTTCCTTCGGTTTGTGAGAGTCCCGGAGGCCTACCCCCCCCCCCCCCACGTACACTATGGATGCGCAATTAAAACAGAATCTACCCCAGGGGGGTACCACTTGCACCAGCAGTGGAGAATCCCCCTCTGGGCATCCGTGCTCTGGATTTCAGCCAGATCACGGATGCTCAGGCTGCCCTGCGTATTCTGGGGGGGGGGGCAAAATTGCGCTCACAAACAATCCTGTCCGGGGCAGACAAAGCAAGAAAGCCATGACACCCCCTACCACGCTTACTGTGGATTTCTGTAATATTAGGGGGCTTCATTCCAACTTGAACGCCGTCCACTACCATCTCGAGACGGCGAAGCCAGCTTTGCTCTTCTTGACCGAGACACAGATATCTTCTCCGGCTGATACCTCCTACCTCTCCTACCCGGGGTACAAATTGGAACATTCCTTTGTACCGCGGGCTGGTGTGTGCGCATACGTCAGAGGAGATATCTGTTACCGGCGCTTCGGCAGACTTGAAGGTCAGGACCTATCCATCCTCTGGTTACGCGTAGCTTGCGACGACCATCCACGCAGCTACGCGTGCCTATACAGGTCCCATAGCGGGAATACTGAAATTGACCGGCTCGTTGAGCATTTACGAACGGCTGTAGATTCCGTCTTAGAGCAGACCCCCTCCGCAGAGATCGTGATCTTGGGCGATTTTAACGCCCACCACGCCAAATGGCTTTGTTCGCGCACCACCGATCATGCGGGGAGGTCTGTTCACGATTTTGCCTTGGCGTGTGGTCTTACACAACTGGTAACTTCGCTCACGCGAGTTCCCGATGTAGATGACCATACGCCTTCACTGTTGGACCTTCTGCTGACCTCTCATCCAGACCATTATCAGGTATCTGGGGACGTTCCACTTGGTTCGTCAGACCACTGCCTGATCCGGAGTGAAGTGCCGGTTTCGCGCCTATCACGGCCTCCTTTAGCAGGCTGTCGTCGCGTTTGGTACTATAGGTCAGCAGATTGGGACGGGATGCGGTCTTTTTTTGCGTCCTACCCATGGGGGCGGTTGTGCTTCCCGTTGGATGATCCGAGTGTAGTCGCTGTCTCTATTGCCGATGTGGTGCTGCAGGGCATAGAACTTTTCATTCCATTTTCTGCAGTACCAATTGGTGGTAAGTCTCAGCTTTAGTTTGGTCGCTCTTGTAAAACGGCTTCACGCCGAAAGCAGGAGTACTACCGGGCTTGGGCTGCTGCGTCCGCATCTTGTGATGGAAAAACCAGCATATTACGTAAGGAGTACAATTCCGCCTCGAGGTACTTCAAAGGAGCTATCGCCAAGGCAAAATCTGAACACATAGGCAGAATTGGCGAGAAATTAGTTCGCCTTCCTTCAGGGACCCGTGCGTTCTGGTCTCTCGCCAAGGCTGTCTTAGGGAATTTCTCACAGCCCTCTCTTCCATCTTTGCACGGAGACGATGACTCTTTGGCCCATAACGCAAAGGAGAAGGCCGATCTCCTGGGCTCCTTCTTTGCGGCCAACTCGACTCTGGATGACCAAGGGAACGCACCGCCTACCATCCCGCAGTGCGATAGTTCCATGCCAGAACTACAATTTCGGCAGTCATATGTGCGTAAAGCACTACTTTCCTTGAACACCCACAAGTCTAGTGGGCCGGATAGCATCCCTCCGATCGTGCTAAAAGTGTGTGCTCCAGAGTTAGCGCCAGTATTAACACGCCTATTCCGGCTCTCCTACTCACTCGGCGTGGTACCGAATTCATGGAAGACAGCTTTGGTTCATCCCATCCCTAAAAAAGGAGATCGCTCTAATCCGTCTAACTGTCGGCCCATAGCCATAACCTCCTTGTTCTCCAAAATTATGGAGACGATCATCAATTCTCAGCTCCTCAAGTATTTAGAAGAGCACCAGCTGATTAGCGACCGTCAGTACGGTTACCGTCGCGGCCGTTCAGCTGGTGACCTTCTAGTATACCTAACTCATCGGTGGGGGGAAGCAGTTGAGTCCAAGGGGGAGGCGTTGGCAGTTAGTTTGGACATAGCGAAGGCCTTTGATCGGGTATGGCACAAAGCGCTTCTCGCGAAGCTGCCTTCCTATGGGCTTCCCGAGAAATTATGCAAGTGGATCACCAGTTTTTTGGCTGACCGGAGCATCAAGGTCGTTGTCGACGGTGCGTGCTCCGACCTTAAATCTGTCAATGCTGGTGTTCCCCATGGCTGCGTGCTATCACCGACTCTGTTTCTTGTGCATATCAATGACATGATGTGAATTCGCAACATACATTGCTATGCGGATGACAGCACTGGTGATGCTACATACTCCGGCCGAAGCGGTATTTCTCGGGAACACGTCGAACACGTAGGTTCACTCTGCGTCTTCTATCGTCTTTATCATGGGGAGTGTTCCGACGAGTTGTTTGGAATAATTCCTGCCGCCGAATTCCACCATCGGACACCGCGTCAAAATTTAAAGTTCCATCCTCACCATCTCGATGTCTGGAAATCCACAACTGTGCGTTTCTCCCGACACTTTTTGCCTCGCACTACTCTGTTGTGGAATCAATTACCGGCAGGGGTATTTCCGAACGGATACGACATAGGGACCTTCAATAAAAGAGCTTACTCATTCTTAAAAGGCCGGCAACGCAACTGCAAGAATTCTGGTATTGCAGATGTCCATGGGCGGTGGTGATCACTTACCATCAGGTGCACCTCTTGCTCGTTTGCCCCCTCTTCTATATATATATATATATATATATATATATATATATATATATATATATATATATATATATATATATATATATATATATATATATATATATATATATATATATATATAGGGTGTCCCAGAACTCAACTGACAAATCCTGATTAAATGCGCCAACTCTTAATGGCACTTGCCAAGGCACTCTAGTACATTTTTTTTAAAGGAGGGTGTTTCAAAGTCGACAAAGTTTGAAAATTTTAAATTCATAGTTTAACAAATAGTCTAAATTCTAGGAATCTTGGGGTAATTGTGTCATTATTTTAGACTGTGATTCTCGAGATGTTATTTAGGGTTACGGTTCCAAAGTTTAAATGAACAAAAATAATAAAAATTAACCACAATAACCGAAAAATGGTACAGTTAGACCAAATTTCTAGGTTTTTCTTAAAATGCCCATAATTTTCAAACTGCATGGGATAGATTTTTTTTCTGATTTTTCTCGTGATGGTTATGATCTATCCTGTCACCCCGTCTCGGCTTGACGTTGAGTTCTGGGACACCCTGTATATATATATATATATATATATATATATATTTATATATATATATATATATACAACTATATATATATATATATATATATATATATTTATATATATATATATATATATATATATATATATATATATATATATATATATATATATACAACTATATATATATATATATACACAACATAACTTGCAAAGATTGACAATATTAGGGGAGAGTTTATAATTTTCATGGTTTACTAAAGGTTTATTTAAATAAACATTATTAAGATTCCGAAGTAAACTAGGAACCCTTATAGTTTCGCTATGTTCGTCTGTCCGTCCGTTTGCACGATAGCTCAGAGATCCTTAGTACTAGAAAGCTACTAGTAATTTGGCACGAATATACATATTAGTCATTTCAACAAAGTGGTAACATAAAATCCTGAAAAATATTTTTTTCAGGGTAGCTCATCTACATTTAAAGTAGGGATGTTAATATTTTTCTCACGTCCCTCATTGTGTGGGGTACAGTTGATAAGTTTTTAAAAATTGTAGATTTGTGAAAACAAGTTTTCAATTAATTTGTAAAATGTTAATTTTTAAAGTGCTAATTTTTGTTAGAGTCAAGTGTCCCCCCCTCCCTCCCTTTGCATGCTAAACGGATGATTTTGCGGGTGGAAAATATCATGGTAGTAGCAATTATAATGAAATCAACAAGAAAACTATCACGGCTTAGAAGGCTTTACAAGTTTTTGAGTAATAGTCGACCAACTTATAAGATGAAGGGTTTTATAGGCGATGAACCTGTGGTGCGGATATATAACGTTTAATTGGATTCACGTTTAACTGGATTTGTCACCCGGAAACATTTGAAACTTGTGATGTCTGTAACTTCTGAATTATAAAATTGATGACCTCGATTTTAAGGGACTATATTTCGAACAAAAAAATAATAAAGGGTTTTGGACAACAGGGTAATTAAATAAAGATAAATATGTGTTTTGAATTTCATCCCTATCCCACGGGAACAGTGCTGAATTTTGTGCTATGCTGTGAACGGTGCTGGGATAAAAAGTATCCTATATGTTGCTCCAGACTCTCAGCTATCACCGTGCCATTATGAATTATGGCACGGTGATATATTATCAATTATGTCACCGTGCCGTATCAAAATTTCATTATTTTCTGTCTAGTAGTTTTTGCTTGATTGACGCACAAATTAACAGACATACAAAAATCTAATATTATTTTTTTCGCTTCTGTTATCGACATATTAACCGTCTCAGTTATAACTTTTCAAAAAACTTTTATGTAAAGAAATTATTTTTTTACTCTTTTATTATATGTATAGATTTAAATAAATATTACTTCCTCGTAATTTAAATTAAATGTTCACAGAGTAACCACTTAAAAGGAAGTTGGTTTTCTATTTACCATAAAAAGTTTACAGGCAAACTTAAATCACAATGTGCACATAGGTGAGCGCGTTTTGCTAGTGGCTCGATTACGGAGCAAGCACAAAGGCTTTCACACTTTTAGGGACCGAATGCTACGAGAGTCACAGCCATAGAATAAGGACATAACAGATATGAACTTCATTTCGATCTTGCCTATTTTAATTGTTGTATTGCAGAAAAGAGCTTTTAGGGCCATTCACAATCTTAGCCTGAGGGTTTCCCTAAAAAAAAATTCAAAGAAATTAATATTCTAACTGTTGTATCCCAATATATATTTGAGAACTTGATGTACGTTCGTAAAAATATTTGCTTTTTTAAAAAAATGGTGACGTACACTCACTTAATACAAGGAACAAAAACAATCTTGTTGTGCATGCATCTCGTCTCCACAGAATAAGTAACTCTTTTATGGGGCAATGTATACGATTTTACAATAAACTTCCCGAAACTATAAGAGATTTACCAGTCAATAAATTTAAAAAATGTGTTAAAACATTACTGTGTAAAAAAGGATATTATAAAATCTCAGATTATTTAAAAGACAAAAAAGCCTGGCTAATTTAAAAGAAAAAAAAGACAAAACAGAAACTGTTTAGTTTTTGGATAAATAAATTTTGTAAAAAGTAAAAGAAAAATAACTGTTGTATCCCAATATATATTTGAGAACTTGATGTACGTTCGTAAAAATATTTGCTTTTTTAAAAAAATGGTGACGTACACTCACTTAATACAAGGAACAAAAACAATCTTGTTGTGCATGCATCTCGTCTCCACAGAATAAGTAACTCTTTTATGGGGCAATGTATACGATTTTACAATAAACTTCCCGAAACTATAAGAGATTTACCAGTCAATAAATTTAAAAAATGTGTTAAAACATTACTGTGTAAAAAAGGATATTATAAAATCTCAGATTATTTAAAAGACAAAAAAGCCTGGCTAATTTAAAAGAAAAAAAAGACAAAACAGAAACTGTTTAGTTTTTGGATAAATAACTTCAGCTGAAAACCAAAATTTAGTACATTCTTTTTCGTATTTCAAACTGAATATCACCATATAAAAATCATGCGGAAAATTAGAAACATTATGAACAAATCTCTTGTTTTAGCCTGTTTTCGGAATTTTATATGATCGAATAAAGTACATTCTATCATGTAATGAGTTAGTACATTCCTTAAATAATATATTTTGTTCTTCTTATAATATATGTTGTTCTTTGTATTTAGTGACTGTACCTCATATTTTTTTAAACAAGCTAGTATTTTTACGGACGTACCTACTAGGGTGGATCGAAAAAAAAAATTTTTTTTTTTTTCTTAGCATGGGGGTAGAATTTGTAGCTTATAAAAAAAGAAAATTTTTCAAAAAAAAAAAATTTTTTTTCGCAACATTTAGAGATAGCCCACTCGTTTTTTAATAAATTAATGGATCAAATGGACTTATTCTAGCGAAAAAATTTTTTTTCCGTCAAAAATCGTGGAAAACATGAAAAAATAATTGCATATGATTTTTTTTTCACTTACCTTTTACTTTAATACAGATAAAAGGGCTGCTTAATTCTTTATTTTTCGCTTAAGTTACAAAAATAAAATAAAAAAATTTTTTTTGACTTCTGATTTCCATTTGGCTTTCAAAAAGACATTCCACAGATTCTAAAACATCGTTTAAATATTTTAAAATTTTTTAGTCCATTTGATCCATTATTTTATTAAAAAACGAGTGGGCTATCTCCAAATGTTGCGAAAAATTTTTTTTTTTTTTGAAAAATTTTCTTTTTTTATAAGCTACAAATTCTACCCCCATGCTAAGAAAAAAAAAAATTTTTTTTTTCGATCCACCCTAGTACCTACATTAACTTTTCAAATATACACCAAAAAGATTAGGAAGGATTTTTACGTGTTATTCGGTGATGAAATTCTGCAGGTGGAACTAAGCCGGACAACTCCCCGGGACATGTTACTCGATATGTCGATATCAAAAATTTCCATGCTAGCTAGTTTTGTCATTCAATTTCCCTGCAACGCACAATAACATTGATATAAAAAACCCAAGATACACAATCAGTGTCTCAAAAACGTCCTCCAAAAATGAGTGCACAATTTTAAATTGTGCGCTCATTCAAATAGATTCGCGTCGGTCGCGACATATATGATTTCTGTGGTCGCGACCACAGAAATCATATATAGGTCGCGACACTGTCAATTTTATTTCTTTTTGTACATTGCTTTGTAAAAACAACTATAAATCTTGCTCTTTAGGTTGAATATGCAAAGACATATGTTTTTTCCATACCTATAAATACTTAAATGAAACAAGCGACACTTTTGACTGTCAATTTTATTCAGGACTGTGCATCTTGGGTTTTTATATCAATGCACAATAAACATTTTTAATATCGCTAATATTTACAGATCCTGGTGTAAAAAAAATCTCGATTGATATCTTGTGTTGACTCGGTCCCCCTTAGAAGTATAGACCATTTACCACTATGCCAGACAATTCGTAAAACGCGAAGGATTGACCAAAGAAGGTGGTAATGTTTCGCAATGTCTCTCCTAGATTTGGCTTCACTGTCTTACCTACTTCTTAATCTTTTAGCAACTGCGCCAGGCAACTTTAGGAAGTCGGACGATTGGCCAAACTAGCTAAACATGTCACTACCATCATCTAAACTGGTTGGTAATATTCTGCAACATTTGCAATATTTAGTACCACTACCTTGCATATTCCTGCTTTAATAGCGTTAATGGTTATCACAGTCGTGCTCCGTTTTAATGATAAGGTAAGGTAGCCAGCATAAGCATATATTTGGCATTACCAGCCTGCCAAACGAATAGTAACGCACTATTAACATCTTTGGTGGCTATAAGCGATTATTTCCATCAGGGGAGCTATAGATCGACGAATGCCCTATAATGTAATTAAAATACCGGGTTCCTATAATCGACGATCCGTCATTTGTAAGCATTAGCGATAGCAAAAACGAGGCGTTCTACAAGTTGTTTGGAAATTTTGTAATTTGACGTTTATGGGAACAGTTTTAGCTTTTGGGTACACCACGATCCACCGATTTGTCAGTTGGCGAGTTAAGTGCTGATCCTCGTCACCGAATTTTACCGGAATGTTAACGATTATTGACTATTTCTAGCGATAACTGGGACCGAAACCTTTATGTGCTCATTTGAGTCATGGGAGTGGTAATACTCCACTCCGCCAGACTCCGAGCTGCTGTCGATATAGATTTTCGAAAAAAATCTCAATAACTGTTTTGCTTGACTAAGGGATCGAACCCGGGGCCTGACTAAGGGATCTGAGCCGAATAGGCTCTGCTACGATTTTTTTATATCATAAGATAGCAAACAAGCCAATGGGTTTCCTGATGGAAAGAGGCAACCAACGCCTATAGACACCAAAGTGGTTCAAAGTGGTCTTGTGGCGAGGTCTAGTGCCACATGTATAAGTTAGCGCGCGCTTAGAAGCGCTAATGCTATTGCGGTAGGAATAAGTAAGGCGGTAGTACCAGACCCGGGCAAGACAATGCAGAACTCTACCGCCTAGTAGCCACGATGTTAGTGACTCGCATAGCCAATCGGTCGCTTTTTACAACCTCCTGGCAGAACGGTAGTTGGCCTTGTAGTGTTCACTGATATACCTGGGTGTATTCTCATCAACACAATTCACGCGTATACACTTAGTGACGGTCCGAATCTTACTTTGATACCGAACCATACTTTACCTACAATAGCGCGTCTCCCCACCGACTCGCACGCAAAATACAGAAAACGAACGCTATGATCCACTGATAACACTTACACTACATGACTATTCTTCAAAGGAGCTTGGAACCAACACGGGGAAAAGCAGATCTGGTGAAAATAAAATACCTATGTACCTAATAGATGTAAACAAATAATCTTGAGAAAAATATTACAACCGCCTTACGAATACATAAATTATCTTGTGTAAATGGATATTACTTTGGATCGGGAACCCTATTATATATTAAATTATATAACCCTATCTCCCGGGGATAGAATTCGCGGTCAACCGAGTCGAGGGTAAATAATTTTGTGTAGGCTATTTGACAAACAAGGTTACGTGTAAGGAATATTTTAATAAGCCATGAGTATGTAATAAATATCAAGAAGATATTATCAATAAAATATTATACTTATATAATATTTTATTGATATTTATATCTTACTAGCTGACCCGGCAAACATTGTTCTGCCTTTTTAACTACTCTTATTTTTTCTATATTTTCTCACCTTTTAAACCTTCCCTGGACTTCAACAATTAATTCGAAACCAAAATTAGCCAAATCGGTTTAGCCGTTCTCGAATTTTAGCGAGACTAACGAACAGCAATTGATTTTTATATATATAATATAGAAGACTAGCTGACCCGGTAAACGTTGTTCTGCTTTTTTAACTACTCTTATTTTTTTTTCTATATTTTCTCACCCTTTAAATCTTCCCTGGACTTCAACAATGAATTTAAAACCAAAATTAGCCAAATCGGTTCAGCTGTTCTTGAGTTTTAGCGAGAATAACTAACAGCAATTGATTTTTATATATATAGAAGATAGATATATTTCAACTATAAAAACAAATTAAACTGACTTTAAAAACTATATCCATACTCAAAAAGTATTGAACCGATTTTGATAAAACTTAGACTGTTCCCTATGTTGGAATATACCTGATTCAAAGCAAAAAGAATTATCTCGATATGGCTTTTAGTTCTCGAGAAATTCGTGTACAAACATACAAACATACATTCACTCACAAAATTTCGTACACGTGTTATGACGCCTAAATTGATCAAAATACTCATATTATATTATTCAATATGAGTCTCTCTGGTCTAGTGGTCAAGCGTTGGCGTTGACCACATGAGGTCCCGGGTTCGATTCCCGGGTCGGGCACATTTAAAAAAGTGTTTTTTCAGTTTTCTGAGAAACACAAAGTTGCCCGGGATCGGAAAGTGCCCGGTTGGCGATAGGCTTGCCACCTATCACATTTATGGGCTATCACATCTTCGGCTAATCGTGGGTGCACTTGTTGTACCTCTGCCTACCCCTTCGAGGATATGGGTGTGAAGATACTTTTTTTATATTATTCAATTCTAACAATATTAAATACAATTAATACATATATGTCAAACTAACAACCACCGTTATTTCGTCCGTTGAAAATGCAGTAAAACTGCAACAACCGACTTCCAAGTTAAAGTAAAAACAATTTTATTCAAATTATACTTTATAGGATACTGTCGGTATGCTCTAAATTGAAGAGCATGAAACACTGTAGTAGCTTAACGAACAGAAGGGAAGTCAAGACACGATGAAAATGGTGGGTAGAGTATCTCAATAAATTCGATTCACACTGCAAGTGCAAGGCGTGAAGATTATTTAACGCGCGTTATAAGTTTTTTATTCCTCGGGAACAGAAGGTGCAGTAGGTATATGAAAGGTACCCCATGAGCTATCTAGATACTGTGACAACGTGTACCTAAATTTTTATGATGATCGATTAAGCAGTTAAAACGAAAAAAGCCTGTCAATCAAGCTCACTTTCGCATTTATAATATTAGTAAGGAAGTTAGGATTTTACGATAACCTTATTTCATCACAAAAATAAGTTTAAAAAGTAAATATTATTGCAACAATTTGTACATTCGTACGATCCATATATCTCTATGTAGCTTCTGAGTAAATTTTGAAAGAAAAAACCTTAAAAAGGGGTGAATATAGGGGTAACTCTATGGTGTTTAAACTAGATCTTTATATCCTTTCACAAAAGAGTGACTTCGTATAATTTCTATATGAACAGAATGAAAATAAGATTTGTATGAAGGAAATAATTATTCGGAATAGAGTGATAGTCACTCTATTCCGAATCGAACGCAATCATAAATTGTTAAACTCTACCAATTTATAAGGACTTATAATATTAAATATAGTAATCATTTAAAAAACTCTACATCCACAAGATGCATGTCACCTTTTTTTATTTTCGAATACATTTTGCGCAAATTTAGTTCCGTATAGTAAAGCGTCAAGGATCATAAATGCAAAACACAAATTCTTTGGCTGTACGTTTTTTGCATAATCTTTGCCCGGCTCATTACGAACACGAGTGCCTCGCGTGCAAGCTTGCATTAAGTTGCATAAGGCATTAATGCACCAACGCGAAGAGGCATGACCAGGCTTGCTCAGAAACTTTACGCTGAGTTTTTACTCGCCTTGTAAAGATTTTTCTCTCGGGCTGATTTATACAAATTAGACCTACATAAAGAGGGAACTTTATGAGAGTACGTGGCAACACGGCTTTGTTTCAATGTCTTTGTATTTTGTTTTGTGCACCAACAGCCTAAGGCTATATTAAAAATCAAGAATGCAATGTTTTTATGCAGTTGAAACGGTGGATTATTATGCGGATATTAAAATAACCGGGGTTTATTTTACGCCTTTATTTAAGGCTTAACTGTGTTGCTGGAAACTTAGTATCTACCAACTGCTTTTGAGCACTAATATGGGCTTTGTTTATTAGAAACATAGAATCAAAAACTAAAAAGACTATTTATTTCTATTTACTTCTTTAATATACATATTTCTTTAATTTTTTAAGAGTTTATTTAGCAATCCGAAAATGTAAAACAGTAAACAGATTAAATGTTTGTGTTGTATGAAGCCACTTATTAATAAAATAACTACTTAGAATTGTTTTTTTTTAAATATAAAAATATCTAGGTATATCTCTATTTGTAATTGAGATATTGAGACCTTTTCTATTATTGCGCATCTAAAATAGGTACGATCGAATCGATTAAAAATTACGACCCACAAAAAATTAGGAAGTTTTATACCTATTTATTTATATGCATAAATTTAAATCGTCTAAAACCGAACATTTTTGTTTGAATACTTACAAACAACCTGATTTTTATTTCTCACCGCACGCCTTTAAGAAAAGATGGGAAGGGTAAGTACTTTTTTTGGAGGTAAAGAATTGTTGCTAAAAGTTGCGACGAAGGTCGATAAATTTCACATGACTACTGCGAGAGTAGCGTTACCCACAAGATACACGTAACTTTTTTTAAATAATTTTCCTAACTAAGAAACACGAGTTCTGTTGAGGTCTAATGGATGGATTCGTGAAGAAATATCAAGTGGAAAGCCCATATCCGGAGTTCACCTAAGAAAATCAACGTAACACAATTTACACACAAACATGGTATTGTCATATTTTTAACAGATTGAAACAATGCAAGTGATTTGTCTTCTTAACTTACTACCCTGAAATTACTAATTATTTCAAGCTTAGTTTAATGTGATAAGGCTGGAGCCCTGACTGAGCAGCGCCACGGCGCGTAATCTGAAATTTTCAAAAATGTATGTAAAGTTTAAATTAAAATGGTCCTTATCATAATAAGTTAAAGTTGATTTCCATTTAATATTTTTTCTCGTTATGCTAATTTTTTATTTTATTTTCAAACTTTATATAATATAGAATATAACGTGTTCCGATTTGGAGGGTAAGGTAGCCGGTAAACTTATGCATATGGCGTTAGACCTCGCCACAAGATAGCAACGCACCATTAACACCTTTGGTGTCTATAGGTGATGGTTGACTCTTTCCATCAGGAGACCCATCTGCTTGTTTGCTATCTTATGATATAAAAAAAAACCGTCCGAACATCACAGGTTTCGCACAAGGAACTTATACACGATAACTGGAATTACTACGAAGCAATATTTGAAAAATAAAAATGTACTTTATTTCGTTCCAGATAAAGTTGACATTTGTTTCTTACATAACAGAGGGGAAAAACGTTCTGAGCAAGACAACGACGTGAGTGGATGTTATCCCTTTCTTGCAATTGCCAGTGTAAATAAAACTTTTGGTTGGTAAATTTTTATATATTCGTTAAATCCCTTTTATTCATAAGCGTCGATAGATACATTAGCATAAAATGTATTGTAATTAACATAGTGAGTTCTTAAATGTGCCTATTTTAATGATTACGTAATTACTTATGCAATGCAAAAACTGTTTCTCAAATTAGTAGAATTACTTAGTAGTAATTTGCAAACTAGGCATGGCCACACTTATATATGGCGATTGGCGCTTTATTTAGTAGAAAGAGACACACTCCACTCATGTCGTGGTACTCTTCGGAACGATTTTGAAGCGCGTGTAAGCATTCCGGGTAGAATATAATTTCCTTGGTTTCGCATTTATAATATTATTATAGATAATAATACATCACCTGTTTACATTCTAGGTAACTCTTAAGAATGAGTGATCGGGCGGTAGACTTTCGCGACTTGTATGAGTAGCACCTGAGTATGTCTTTACCATACTACATGGGGCAAACTAAAAGTTTTGCACTTCTAGCTAATCGGAACTATTTGAATTTCGAATGTTATATTTTTAAAACGTTGCAACCTTCTTAGTAATAAAAAAAAAACAATTGGCGGGAAATGATTTGTCAATTGTTTTTTTTTTATCACGCATCAAAGTTCTACGTACGCAACGAAAATGGAATTAAGTCGAAAAGATTTTAGAGCGATGATTTTTTATGATTTCAAAAGTACTCTTTATCCACAAGACTGTGCCGCTCGTCTTCAAAATGCTTTTGGGAAAGAAGCACCTTGTTTGAGCACCGTGAGGCGATGGTTTGCTGAATTTGAGAGAGGTCGAGTTTCTTTACATGACGAATTTCGTGAAGGGCGGCCTTCAACTGCCGTCAACAAAAGTAATGTGGCTACTGTTAAACGGTTAATTTAAGAAAACCCCCGGATTACCTATGAGACAATTCGAGGACTATTGAGGACTGGTATGAGCCAAATTCAGAAAATTTTACACGAAGAATTGAAAGTTCGGAAACTTTGTTATCGTTGGATTCCTCATGAACTGACAGCGGAACAGAAGAGGGCTCGCGTGGAATGGTGCTCACAGATGCTTCTGAAGTACGACTACGGACATTCTAATGCTGTTTATGACATTGTCACAGGAGACGAAACGTGGATTTATTGTTTTGAACCCGAAAAAAAAACAGCAATCTTGTGAATGGGTGTTTGAAAATAAGAACAGGCCAACAAAAGTGAGACAGACAGGCGAGAAACGTTGGTAAAAAAATGATCGCGTTTTTTTTCTCAGCTACGGATCTCATCTGTACAACTCCACTTGAAGATCAAAAGAATATTAATGCCGAGTGGTATTCTATCATTTATTTACCCAGAGTGTTAGAAAATTTCGCAAAAGACGACCCAAAAGCCGCATTCTCCTACACCATGATAACGCTTCTTCACACATTGCCAACAAAACAAAGTCATTTTTAGCTTCCGAAAAAGTATATCTCGTCACTCATCCTGCGCATAGCCCTGACCTAGCACCCTGTGATTTCTGTATTTTCCCCAAAATCAAAGATTTGATGAGAGGTTTTACTTTTACCAACTCCGAAGAGGCAGTGATAGCGTTCAATCAGCACGTAGAAAACATGCCTTCAGATCTGTGGTCCTTCTGTTTTAAAAAATGGTTCGATCGCATGAGAAAATGTTTAAAATGTAAAGGAGATTATTTTAAAAAGCAATAAACATAATATTTTGGTTATAACATGTTGTTTTTTTAAGTTACGCAAAACTTATAGTGTGACCTACGTATAAAGCTGCGAGTATTCCTGCGGCAAAAGCGTGTATCGTTGCTGTATTCCAGTCGCGCATGTGACTTAAAACAATCTCTGCCACCTAAAAAGTGCCTCACGCTGAAGCGATGACGTTAATGTATTTTACTGTCGTGCTCCGGTTTGAAGCGTAAGGTTGATAACTACTATATTATAATTTGTGTTATGGTAGTCGGTTATCCTCGTAGTATTACGAACCCGCCACACAGATAGTGTGCAGCACAGACATGTTTAATGAAAATATTAAATGTAAATAGTGTAAGTAAGGCAGGATAAATTGTATATTTCGTTTAGTTTGTAAGTTTTTTAAAATACAGCTTTGCCCTAAGACCTAAATACAGCTTTGTTGTATAAAAATAAGAAAGCTTTATGTAGTTGAGTTCTTTGCCTATAGGTATATTACGAACAAAAAAAATGGTTCCACGCAGTCGACTAACTTACGAGTCGACTCTTGCGAGATTATATTTATATGGGGGAACCCAGACTTACGAAAAACCCCGAAAAATGCAAAATTCATGTGAAAATGAATGTTTATCGATTATAAATAATATGTACAATGTAAGTATAAATCTTACGCATATGTTCACGCACTTTTCAGACAGAAAACAGGATAGTACGACCTGAAAAGGCGTACAACTCTATAATTGTAAGAGTTTCCGAGGTCCTAAAAGAACTGTAATGTATATAACTCTCTTGTTTGTTTATATAAGTTTGTATATATTAGATCTTTGTATATAGATAATAAATACCAGTATGTAATTAGTTTTAGATTGGTCTTAGGGCATAATGTACTTTGTTTTGCTTATATTTGTATAAAGAAAGTACCGTTTCACTCGCTAGAGGGCTACACTAGCTAATTAGAGGTAAGAGAACCTACCTAACATAAAATTATCTTGATAAGATTACGAGAAGTGGGATTTTAACAAATCCCAGACATTATGGTGCCAGCCGTCCTTGTCGGCATGTCTGGCTGAAAATACAATATTTTTCTACGCCAGCTAAGAAATTGTGAACAAAATATTTTTTGCTCCCCTTCTGAATGGATAATTAACAATGATCTTTGGGACAGCCTTCTATTCGAGTGCTAGCGAACGAATGAAAATGATGAAAATAATAAAATGCCCGTGGCAAAATACAATAGACCTTCTTGCAATTGCAGTCTCTCGAAAGTCTGGTAAGTATTATTAATTCAAAGTTCAAACAGTGCAATGTTCCCGTTGCTTTTCATAAATAAATAAACATAATTAATATCAGCTTAATTACGTCGAGTAATATTCACCGAAACAATAAAGCTCAAGCAAGGGGAAGCAACCCTTCAAAATGAGGGCAAGATGTTATCGTGATTCATATAAATTCATTATGAAATATTGGCCTGGTTCAATACATACCAATTTTACTATAAATTTAAAGCGTTTGTACGTTTATTTGTCACATTAGTTATACGATATAAATATGCATACTACCTGTTGCCCGCGATTTCGTCCGCGTAGTTAAAAAGATATGAAGTACTTTAGCCTGACGGGCTTTAGCTATATTGATTTAACACGGGACGGACAGACATAACAATTCAAAGCTTAATTTCTTTGATGGACCGAAAGAAAAAAGATTGAAGTATTAATTGGACGTAGTTAAACGAAAAGGATCCAATCCACAATATGGTCAAAAATGAGTTAAGTGCACCAAACTGATGCTAAACATCAATAATATTCGCCAGTAAAAAACATCTAAGCAAAAATAGCTCTCTATTACTTTATTCAACGTCAGAACTAGATCTCCTGTATGGCATGTTAAAAAAATAAACAATATCCAACTTCAAACTTCAATATTTCTGAAGTGATTTTGTGCGGATTGGTTCCTTCTCGTATAACTACGTCCAATTTATCTTATCATCCAGCTCGCCCCGATAGATTTCCGAATGTGACAATCTTTTCACCCAGTATTATAATATCTATTTATATCATCAAAATGAATGTCGTGACTATGTAACTTCGTAAATATCCTATACAGATAATCATTGTGTCGACTATGACGTTCTACAAAGTCGAACCTTCATTTCCCTAGCCCATCTCTATACTGACTTTCCGACTTCATATCAAGGTGACTCATCCTAATACTTCTAACACATTAGACAAATATCCTCACATTTGTACACAAAAAAACTTCTAACTTATTTACCTACATAACAAATAACACTAGACCTCCTATTATTAAACTTCCTAATCACATATTATTTTATGTTATAGTTTCAAAATTATTTGTATAATAATACCCTTTGTGTGATTTACATAGTTTTAAATATATACATTTATATATATATATATATATATATATATATATATATATATATATATATATATATATATATATATATATATATATATATATATACAATATTTACATTTACACAATTAGGCATATGCGATAACAATAATTGCCTTTTCGTGTAATTTTCCATAATAACCCTTTTTACAAAATACTCATATTTTACAAAATAAGACAAGCACTACTTACTACTATAATTGTAACACATAGGAGGTGTTCCCACTTTGTGTGTGTTACAATTATAGTAAAATTATGGTAGAACACCATCCCACTACCGTCTCGCTACCTTCCCCCTGCCTAACTATCTTCTCCCTATCTTACCCCTACCTTTCCACGCTCCTACGTACCCCCTACCTTCCCCTGACTTAACTTCTTCCTACCTGCCTTCAATCTTTCCTTACCGTCCCTTTACCTTCTCATACCCTCCCCACTACCTTCCCGCTACTTTTGACTACCTTCCTCTGCCTCCATCTACCTTTCCCTACCTTTTCCTCCCTCGCCCTATCTTTTTCCTCCTTCTATCACCCCCCTCTTCCCCATCTCCCCATCCCAATTTCCCTCTTTCTCTCCCATCCCCATCTCTCCCCCTCCCTATCTGCCTCCTCCCATTGAATCTGAATTTTATAGTATACGGGGCAAACGAGCAGGGAGTGCACCTCATGGTAAGTGGTCACCGCCGCGCCGCCCATGAACATCTGCAATACCAGGGGTTGCGTTGCCGGCCTTTTAAAAATGAGTAATCTCTTTTTTAAGTTTTAAATGCTGTGGTGCTTGCCATCTCAGTAGGTATGTTTTGAGAATTGGGTGTGTTATTTGGCACACGTCAAATAATGGGCAGCTGAAACTGTATTTATATTAAAGTTATATGTTTGTTAAATATAGATTTCTTTTTACATTTATAACTTACTAGCTGTTGCCAGCGACTTCGTCCGCGCGAACTTCGTTTACTCCGTACTTCTCCTCCCCCGTAGGTGATAGCGTGATAATATGTAGCCTATATGTTGACCCGAGCTGTTAGTAATATTCATGCAAAATTTGAAGTAAATCCATGCAGTACTTTTTGAGTTTACCCCGGACAGAAAAACAGACAAACAGACAAAAATTCTAAAAGCTATATTTTTGGCTACGGTATCGATTGTAGATTACGCCCCAAATATTCTTTTAAAAAAATATTCAATGTACGGTTTTGACTTTCCTACGATTTTATTATATATATAGATACTTTGACTTTTTCACCTTGATATTTATTTTATTTTGGACATCATACTGATATAAGGATAAGGAACCCAAATCATCCTGTAGTGCTGCTCTATAGAAATATGTGATTATACAAAATGTGAAATTTTACAAAAAAAATTATCATCTGCGTGCAATAAGTGTTTACCAAGCTCAAAACATTGGCCAATGTTGAACAGATAAGCATTGTAAAAAAGAGACCAAAGATGTGATCTCTGAGGTGCACCTACTTGTATTGTTATATTTTTTTTATGGAAGAGGGGACAAACGAGCAGTAGGTGCACCTGATGTTAAACATCAAAGCTCTTTTCTCGAAAGTCCCCGTGTCGTATGTATTCGGAAAAACCCCTGCCGGTAATTGATTCCACAAAAGAGTAGTAAGAGGCAAAAAGTGCCGGGAGAACCGTAACGCTTCAAATTTTGACGCGATATCCGATAATGGAATTTAGCAGCAGGCATTAATCCAAACAACTCGTCGAAACACTCTCCATGATAGATACGATAAAAGACGCAGAACGAACTTACGTCTCTGCATAACGCCAAGGAGTCAAGCCGTTTCGAAATAACCTGATCGTCAACGAATCGAACCGCTCTTCGTTGAATGCGATCAAGTGGAAGAAGATCAAGAGATGAGAGCAGTACTCCATGTGAGGAAGAATTTGCGCCTTATAAAATTGGAGACAATGGGCTGGCAAGAAGTACTGCTTCGCTCTGCTGAGCACACCGAGCTTTTTGGAGGCTAGTTTCACCTTACCTTCCAGATGACCGCGAAACTGGACGGTATTCGATAGGTCGAGTACCAAGATTCCGACACTGGCTGAGACTGTCAGGAGAGTATTCTGAAATCGAAGTGATATGACAAAGGGTGTCTTATTTGCGGTGAACGCGCAAAGCTGTGTCTTCTAGGAGTTAAATGTGACCAAGTTTTAACGAACCCATTCCGAGACATCAGTAAATCGATTCTCGACTTCAGACTCAAGCTTCTTTCGGCTCTCTTCGACGTGTTCCCGAGAAATACTTCTACGGCCAGAGTATGTAGCATCACCAGTACTATCATTCACATAACAATGTATGTTACTAATTCGCAACATATCATTGATATGCAGAAGAAAAAGTGTCGGTGATAGCACGCATCCTTGGGGAACAACAACATTGACAGGTTTAAGGTCGGAGCATGCACCGTCGACTGCGATCTTGCTGCTCCGATCGGCCAAAAAACTGTTTATCCACTTGCACAATTTCTCAGGAAGCCCATAGGAAGAAGCGCTTTGTGCCATACCCGATCAAAAGCCTTAGCTATGCCCAAATTAACTGCCAATGCCTCCTCCTTGGACTCAACTGCTTCCGCCCACCGATGTGTCAAATATACCAGTTGAGCGGCCACGACGGAAACTGTACTGACGGTCACTAATCAACTGGTACTCTTCTAAATACTTCAGGAGCTCACAGTTGGTTATGGTTTCCATAATTTTGGATATGGTAAGTTTTTGCGTTCAGTTTTTATAAATAGATCATTAACACAGCGATATTAAAATTGCAATTTTTACCACGTGTTAACGGATTAGCGATTAATGTTAATTTGCATTGAATCTTCTGAAATTTAAAGCTTTAACGTTTAACGAAGTTAACTTTTTAAAGTAACGGATTAACGATTAACGAAGTTAATTGTTTGATTACAGGTGCCCCACTATGAATATATAGTATTGTACATGTACTGAATTTTGAGATTCTGTACTATATACTATTGGAGAAATATGTAATACGCGAAAATATTATCTCTCAGTACAATTATCCAATATTATATTTTGCATATCGTTAATAAAAAATGACCTTTTGATTTAATTAATTTCAAACTTGACTGCGATAAAGCTTATGCCAGTTTTATTGAAAACGATCAATGTTAAATAATGCAAAAAGGGTAATAAATAGAGTTTTTATAAAAAATATAACTCAGTCTATTTTTTGTCCTTTCCTACTAAAATATTATATTTTTGAAGAGCATAATATTTTTACAGCTTTTTATAAAAAATACTTTAATCAGACAAAAAAAAATGTTGACAATCCTACTTGCAGATGACATACATCGCTCGTCCTTTCGACCTGAATTATTTATTCTCACTTTTTTTAGCCCTAGGTATTGCTTAACTTAACTTTATCTATTCTGACCTCCGCTAGGAGTATATGATTCTGTGATTCTACATCATTATGTTGTAGCATGTAGAGATGTAGAGTTAACTAATCGTTGATCCTCTTTGTTTTACTGTGTATTTTTGTGTTGTTTTTGTTAAACTTACTTAGTCGAAGCCTACAATCCAAAACAAAGCCGTTCTAATTCAATTTTCAAGAAATGGACAGAACGTTTCAATTTCTAAAATCACTCGACACTGGCAGAGCTCACTGATACATTTATCAGTGAGCTCTGCCAGTGTCATTATCATTATAATTGCCATTCGCATAATAAAGACGAAGAAGAAGAACGATTTTGACGTTCGTGGTGCTGACTGCGACGGTCAGTGTAGCCAATCCTACAGTTTAAACTGTAGATCTACAGTTTTTTGGAAATTCTTTCAGTTTTTAATAGGTCTCGAAATGTACAGTTTTTTAATTAAGATGCTAGCATCATCTATTTTATTGCCACGTATACTAAGTAAGCTTCAGTAAAACCTGCTAGTATCGAATCGGGGTTAACAGTCAACCAATTTAATAGATAGCGTTAGTGGTTAACAGTCGTATATCGTTTCAGTAGAATATATCTATTTTACCGACATTTTATTGTTTATTTTTTTCGGAATCCCCGTGAACGCTTTAAACATCGAGACATATGTACTTAACCGTGAATTTCGTCATTCGTCTGTGATGATTCTATTTTGTTCAGTTGACGCTGTGAGTTGAGTAAAAAATTACGAATATGCAAAGTTGCAGCTGTAGTAATTCTGACACAGATGTTGATAAATCTCCACTAAGAAGAAAGTAATGAGACACGAGCTTTGTTAAACATGATTTTTATTGTTTTTAACTTCCTCCCTATTATATATTCTTATTGTTAAAATTAGTGATATATACAACCTATGAGTTCTGTAGAAAACCTACTTGGTGAAATACTTAGTCTATAGCATTGACATGTATAATATTACCACTGGACAGATTATCCCATACAAATGACAGCTAATTTTATATGTCAATTTGAAACGCTATCGGCAGGGGTACCGAGAACTAATTTTGACGTATGTTGCATATGGTTGCCGCGGTAATTTAAATTAATAAAAACAGTAGCTTATTTTTTTAATTTGTGGACGTTATAGTGAATTTTTAAGTTCATATTTTGTATATTCTGGAATTTAAATCTGAGGAAATGTGCAGTTTGTAATCTTTGATACCAAAAGGGGAGCAAAACGACGTTTCACAGGTACGTGCATTTAGTCGCTGTTTTTAACAAAAATTGAGTGAAATTGTATTTTAAGCATCTGATTTTAATATATATTAGCGAGAACGATATAGATTTTGGGCAGAATTTATAATATTTATTTAATATTGTTTTGCTTAGAACTGGCTAGTGATATCAAGAGGTCATATCGATAATTTCAATATCGATATTCTATTTTAGGTCTTTAATTATCCACGCGGTTTTATTTATACATGCTTGCATATTTAAATCACTTTATGTCACCTTATTTTCTTCGCATATTAATTCAGTTTATTTTTGTAGATTTCCAGTAGATTTAACGCTTAGAAACATATGGCTTTACAATATGAAAGCAGTAAATTGGACTCCAAAAGAGTCAGATACTCTATGTTCAAAACATTTTGATAACAAATGTTTTATCGAACATTACAATAGGACAACACTGAAGTTGGGTAGTGTGCCAACAATATTTGAAGGATTATGTGAAGGTGAGTAGTACATTTTGTTTGGTTTTCATCTAATCTAACATGCCGAGCAATGTATACTTGTATGTAATTACGCTGATAATTTAGCAACTGGACCAGTGCAGTTTTGAACAATATAACATTTTGAACAATATAACGGATTGGATTTTTAACTTCCCGCTAGGTATGTAGATAAGGAAGATACTGATTTTGCCCCGATTTTTGAAAATCGAGTTTTCACCAGATCTCCACGTTTTCAGGTCCTAGGAACCTTTTCCGACTATTTTCACGATGACAACAGTATGTCTGTATGTATGTGTATTTTTCCCCGTGTTGGTTCCGGGCTCCTTTGAAGAATAGACCAACTGCCGTTCTTCCAGGCAGATCGTAAAAGGCGACCGATTACTATGCGAGTCACTACCATCGTGGCTACTAGGTGGTAGAGTTCTGCATTGTCTCGCCCGGGTCAGGTACCACCGCCTTACCTATTCCTGCCGCAATAGCGTCAGTGCTTGTCACTGTCGTGTTCCGGTTTGGAGGGTAAGGTAGGCGGTAAACTTATGCATGTGGCATTAGACCTCGCCAGAAGATAGCAACGCACCATTACCATCTTTGGTGTCTATAGGCGATGGTTGACTCTTTCCATCAGGAGACCCATCTGCTTGTTTGTTATCTTATGATATAAAAAAAAGTATGTGTGTGTGTGTGTGTGTAAACATCTCATAACTTTTAAAGGGCTTGACCGATCGAAACGCGGTTGGTGGCATTCGATTGGATTCTACTCAACTAAGGCTTCCTGAAAATTTGACCAAATCGGCCAAAAATTTTGGCGAAACAGTATTTTTATAATATAACTTCCAGATTAATATACCGATTGAGTACAAAAACTAATCAGCTCTATTCCTTAAAAAACTACTTCGAATGCATACATTTTTCAACCAATAATTTTTTGGTATTCTACGACATTTGTGTACTAAAAAAACTACGTCGAATGCCGTTCCTAAAATCTAAATCGAATTTAATTTTCAAAAGTAACAGCCTTTTAATAATTTTTAAATAACTTTCAGACTAATACACCGATTCACTTAAAAATCTTATCAGCTCTTTTTCCTTTAATAACTGCGTCAATACCGTTAATTGGATCAAAACCGGATAATCGCCAACCAATTATCCGGATTTATCATGACGAAAATTTTTGAAAAAAATGTTTTTTGACTTTTCTTCGAAATTTTTCAACCCTTCGATTATTTAGCTAAAGCAATATTTCAGATCTCAAAAATTGAGTTGAACGCCATTCGAAAGATCAACTTCGATCATCGTTTCTAAAATATACGGCTTTTCAAAAATAAATATATTGTCATTTTAATAAAATATATGTTTGAACTGAAAAATTAAATGCTTATAGTTTTTACTCTTTTGAGCTCAAAATACTTTAATTTAGCGGGAAGTTTCAAAGATGGCCTGTAGGGTCAACCGCTTACACATTTTTTCCTCCGCTACACGACAATGACAAACATTGACGCTATTACGGCAGGTAGGCAATAGGAAAGGCGGTGGTACCAAATTCCCAGATGAGACGTTGCGAAACTCTACCACCTAGTAATCACGATGGTAGTGACACGTATAATAATAATAATAATAATAATAAAGTTTATTCGGAACAAAAATCGTTACACATACAAACAGTTTTAGCGCTCTCAACTGCTAAAGTTAAAAACTGTAGCGCAGTGAGAGTGCCCCCTCTTTAAGTTAGGTAAAACAATGTTCCTTATAATTAAAAAATTTATAAGAAATTTATCCATACACAATTTATCATACACAAACAATATGTTCTTAATTGAAAGAAAAGTGTATGAACTTTTGAATTTAAGGTGTTGATTTTGATTTATGCGTGAATGTGTATGTGTGTGTGTGCATGCGTGTGTGCGTGTGCGTGTCCGTGTGTGTGTGTGTGTGTGTGTATGTGTGTGTGTGTGAGTGTGTGTGATGATTATGACGATGGCACAGGTTATCTCACGTATTTTAATAAACGTTCTGACTGTTCATATGAAAGCCGTACTAGCCAGTCAAACAATTTACGCTTACATAGTTTTATTGGAAGGTGATAAATTTCCAATTCCTTATTTGCTAGGTTGTAGAGCTTTGTGCTAAGATGCTGATAGTGACGGCTTGCAGCTGCCGTTCTGCGACTCATAGTTGGACATGCTATATCTGCTCTTCGCTTGTTATAAATCTCTGGATCGAAAACCAATTCTGAATGTTTCCGGAGTATTGTTTGCAGTACAAATAGTCTTCTTACAGAAAGAACATTACAGAGAGAGTAAAGGCTATCTGTCGGGAACCGGAAGGGTTTAAATGTCATTACTTTTAAAACGGCTCTTTGAGCAACCTCAACCCTAGCCATATGAGTTTGTGCTGCGGCACCCCAAACTGTAATACAGTATGAAATAACCGACTGTACTAGAGAAAAATAGACAATCTTTAACAAGGTAATATCAGCAATGCATCGCAATCTTTTGAAGATGTAAATTAATTTCCTTATTTTGTGGGTCAGGGATGTTATATGTTCTTTCCAAGATAATGAAGTATCTAGCCAGACACCAAGATACCTAACAGTCGAAGTACGCTCAAGTTCTGGGCAATCACAGTGTTTATATGGTAAGTTACAGGAATGGGCACGGATAATAAATGAATCTGGTGGTAAAGCCCTCTTAGTAAGGGAAAAGGTAAGGTATTTACTTTTAGATATATTTAAGGTTAATAAGTTTTCACATAGCCAATGAGTTACAGATTTCATTGCCAATTATGCATACATGCGAACTTCGTCGTATAGCCAATCATTAGCGTTTCACGACCTGCCTGGCAGAACGATAGTTGGTCTATTCTTCCAAGGAGCTCAGACCAACACGGCCAATTGTTCTGCATATAGGGTTCTAAGCCCCACTCATTGTTTGGCAGCCATTTTGGTTTTATGTTAGGTTGATATAGTCCAAAACCGGAAAACTTGTATTAATTTTAGTGCTAAGAAGTATTAATAAACCTAATTAAGTATACAATTATTTCAGACCCAAAGTTTTACAAAGCAGTTAAAATAGCTGACACAAATGATAAGGTGTCCGAAGAAAAAGGAATGGAAATGGAAGAAGCGTAACTATTAATGCAAAATAATTCGAGCACAAGTTTTTCCATATTAAAGCACCAGTCGCAAAAGCAATGTGGGGTCAAAAGGTTGCTAGGCGAAAATATCTGGGGAGAAAATAAATTTCATTTAAGTAAGTAAATGTAAATTGTATGTGTGCGCTAGTAAACGTAATTGTAAACTTAAATTGCATGCGGCAAGACTACTCGTGTTGAGTTAAGTGCAAAAAGAGAACCGTCACAGGAATAATTAAGTAGTTCTTGAGCTTTTTTACCATTTTGTTATACTAACAAAAAAGTTGTTTGATACATTGTAGTAACTTACTAGTACGCCTTGTTATTTGACTGTAACACCACGGTGGTTACTTTTTTATTCTAATAATTTGAATTTTTGCCATCTACTTATATAACTCACTTTTCAGGCCCAAGTGCAACAGACAAGTCAGCTACGGATCTACAGGATAAAGCAAAGATAAACAAAGAACAACAAATCAACCGGTTTACAGATTTTTTGATAAATTGGAATTAGTAAACAGCTTGATGAACTGAACAAATTGATGAAACCATTGGCTTACTTTAGGCCAAGATTGTCAAAGAAAAATAGAAAAATGAGTCATTTACTTTCAATACACAAAAACATAACAAAATTCCCGAAGAGATTTTACAGTTTTATAAAACTATATTTCTGGAATATTTGATGTTTTCTTTAATTTACTCATAGTCTACCTCCATGCCAAATTTCATCAAAATATGTTAAGTCGATATTGCGTAAAAGCGAAACAAAAAAGTTCGAATTTACAATGGAAACCCGATTCGCGCGAATACAGAGGATTCGCGATTATCCGGACAGACCACAAACAAATAATGTTTTGTTAGCACACCCACCATAACTAGGACCCATAAAACACTTTTATGAGCTCATCTCGTGCAAAACCACTTCAAATCTTGAAAGTAACCTGCGAATATATTTTTAGTACCGGCAAAAATATATTTGGTGAGTCTTAAAGCCACTAGCATAAGTTTAAGCTACCTTAACCTCCAAACAAGAATACGATAGTGACAATTATTGATGCATTTGCGTCAAGAACATTAAACCTATCATCCTCATCCATCATCAAAGGTCGAAACTTATCATCAACAGGTTTAATCATCTAAGGATAAGGCGACGTCTTTAACGGGCTCTATCACCTAGTAGTCACTATGATTTTTTATGTATCATAAAATAGCAAAGAAGCAGATATATTTCCTGATGGAAAAAGACAACCATCACCTATAGATACCAAAGATGTTAATGGTGCATCCCTATCCTTGCGGCGGGGTCTTAATGCCACATGCGTAAGTTTACCGGTTATCTTATCCTCCAAATCGGAACATGACAGTGACAGGCACTATTGTGACGGAAATAGGTAAGGTGGTGATACCAGACTCGGGCGAGACAATGCAAAACTCTAACAGTGTATTCACTACTGTAATAACACTATGGATCTACATCTCTCATACACAGTGCACATACTACAAGGATATTGGGTGAGGCCAGACTCTTCCTAGATTAGACAATACATATTAATATTATGTGCAATTACTTTTCTTTATACATAATATATTCAGTTATCCGGACTTTCAAGTATATGGATGCCTTATCAGTTAGTCCGATGAATCGAGTTTCTACTGTATAATATTACTAGCGACCCATCCCTGCTTCGCAGGAGTCAATTTCTCAACTATACCAAATACTAGAATATTTTGTACATATGAATATTCCTCTGCAATCACTATATTTCATAGTATTCCTATTAATTTTTACATTTGCGCAAGTTAATAATGCAATAATTAAAAAAGTATTTACATGAACCACAGGCCACCTGGTTGTAAATATTGAACGATCGATATACTTATCCAAGCTGTCGACAAAAGGGCATCACTAATTTTAGTTCCACGGACGCTCACATCTGTCTACAGCGCCAAAATGGCGATATTCAAATAGGCACAAAAATTCTGTGACAGCAGCCAGTCCAGTGGTAATATTATACACGTCAATGGTCTATAGTAATTCATGTTTTGAAAGTCGCGATTTTACTTTTGTGTTTTGTTTTTATCTCATCATAAAAGTATTATGGCTGCTTGTAAACTGAAAATAAATATAATTTTTGTCTCTGAAGATATGTAGTTTTTCTCTGAAGATTAAAAGTAATTTGCATATTATATTACATTATTTTAACACTTATTATTGGTATAATTAAATAATACAAAATAATAAAAAGATAAAAATGTAGATTTACTGTTTTTTATTTTGATATTTAGTTTTCTACAGTTTTTTCAAGCAAATCTACAAATACCTGCGCAGTTTTGTTCTCTGTTGGGGTTGACAACACTGGCGATGATTTATCATTTTTATTTATTTATCCTAACATTATAAAAACAATATCTTCTCTTTTGCCAAAGTATACACTTTTAAGTTCTAACAAGTAAGCTAAAATATACAATAACGATAAAATTAAAAAGAATGCGTTTCGTTATTAAACAACACGGCATTGGAAGTGAACGTATAGGAGTGTTATCAGATTTTTTAAAATCTCATGCTGTTATTGAAACCCCTACTGCTGCACTTTTGACCCAAGTGAGTGAATTAAAAAATAAAATAATTTAAAATTAATTAATTGGTGAAAGTATTAACATGTGATTTTCACTGAAATTGTCTTTCAGTGATAATCACGTTTTCCTAGGTTAGTTGGTTAGTTTTCGTGGTTCAAAATAATCACATCATCGCTGTGTGTTATTACACATCGTTTGCCTTATTTATGGATGGTACAGAATCTATTGCAACCATGCTTTCTATTGCATTCTTTTGCTGTAGATTGTGGATGAGATTTGTTTTGTCTTAGTCTCAGTCTTATGGCTTAGTCTGTAGGTAGGTACTTAAGAAAATGGCTAAATTTAAAAGTTTTAGACGTAGGCTTTGGTCATAGCCAAATATTTTTGTAGAGAAACTCATGTTGCCAATTGTTACAAAATATGAAACGAAAATAGATACAGAGGGATAAAAATTTACCCCGGGTAGTTGTTTTACTGATGATTTATTATTACTTAGACTTATGATGTGAGATGCTTGTGTGTGTTCTATCGAGTATACTTTGAGGAAAACTATGAGAAATTGTTCAGTTTAATCCCATTATTAGCTTTTTGCAACCAAACTACTTGCCGTAGTGAAGGCTTTCATATGCACCTCCTAGATACACCACGAGGGATAAAAAGAAGCCTATGTGCTATTCCAGGCCATCAGCTACCTGTATGCCAAATTTCATTCAAATCCGTTCAGTAGTTTTTGCGTGATTGAGTAACAAACATCCATCTAAACATCCATCCATACATCCAAACTTTCGCATTTATAATATTATATATTATATATAATGTATAATATAGATTGTAGAAAATCATAAAACTCTCATAATAACATATATTTTCATAAATTATAATACATTTCTTATATTCAAAATTGCAATAAAATACTACCTATTTCTGTAACAAGTCGGGTGGGAGTGTGTCGACGGAGCCCCGCTGCCCGGGGCTCCTATTTCTGGCTGTGGGATCTAACTAACCTACTTCAACTGTGGCATTGAATGATTTTTTTTTCTAGGTGGTGGGGGGCTTTGCCCTCCGATCCTACCAGAGTGGGAGGCTCCGCCCCTCTCCCCCCACCCCTGTCCAGTTTGCCTTTTACACGTTTTTATATATATTTTTAGTTATAACCTAATCTAACCTACACAGGTAGTTCACTTACTAGTTCAGAAAAATGGTTATAAAAAAAGTAACTATACATTTCCGAGAGTAGTATTATTAGAAAGGGGAAGCCAACCCCTATCCAACCCACCACTCAGAAATACAAAAATCATGCAGCCCGTTTCTAATGCCAGCCCCACCACAAACATATACATCTTGGTTTTTGTCCGCATGTGTAATAGATATAGTCATTCTATGAAATAACCTTCCTAGCTCAGTTTTCCAAGGGAGCTATGACTTAGGTGACTTTTAAAGGTGGATAAACAGATTTATCAGAAGCCAGTAGTGCATTGGCAACAACCCCTTATGTTGCAAATGTTCATGCCAGTGGTCTCTACTTAACATCAGGTAGCCCACTTGCTTGTATACTAACTGGTTCTTTAATAATAAAATCATATTTAGAATAATATTAATGTGTAACAGTTTAGAAACATGCAGCTTTGTTAAGAGGGAAAGGGAGGAGTTTTCACATACTTACTGCCTCTGTTTCAATCACATAGCTTTCCTAATGTTATAATTATGTCAGCGGAGCCCCACTGGTTTGCATTATTTTTAATGCAGGTTTTAAACTGCTATCCTCGATCTAAAATCCAACATCCCATCAATTAAAGTTTTTAAAACCCTACTTAGTCAGAAAAATTCCCAAATTTGGGGACCTGTAATTCTTTAAAATTAAGTATGGGGTGAATAAAGTTTCTGAATGTTTAAACAAATTCCATCATGGCAGCCAAACATGACTCAGCAAGAGTGTTTCATCTGATTTCTCGTGTTTTTGACTTCAAATTTGTTCTTTTGTATGTAGACAGAGACTCCTGCGCTCCATGACAGATAGTCTATTCTACAATACAGCCCTGGACCAACACAGGGAAATGCAAAATTTACAGGTAACCTAACAAACATGCTGCTTGTAAATTGATTAATATAATTTTAAAACTTCCTATCTGCAGTGAAATAAATAATATGGGATTATTGGAAGAATTACTTAATGTCCTCCATACCTTCATCTTTCCTCCTTCCAAGCTGCATGTTTCTAAACCCAGCCCTACTAGCATTTAGTAGTCTTTATAATTGTAGTGAAATGTTGATAGATAAATATTCCTACAAAATTACTGTTTTTTAATTTCAGGGTGGTAGTGTAGTGCATCTAACTGCAGAAGTGCTAGAAAAAGTATTTACGAGCCCACAGCTACTTTGGTTGTCATTGTCAAATACAATACAATTAGAAGCTGGGGTTGTAGCCCAAAACGAAGGGGTGGCAAAGTTTGCAGGACTACCTCAGCATGTAGTGTGTGCTACTTTATACAATATCAGTGAACTAACACCAAGTGGGCATTTTGAGACTGATAAAGTTCCTCTGTGGACTAAAAGAGGAAAAAAAATGATTTCTGCTGACAGGTACAATTTGATTTTGACTTGAGTAAGTTTTATGTTTTTGTTGTTCTGTCTTTAATATTCATAGTTCATAATATGACAAAAATGCTAATAACTTATTTTTGGCTAGCCTAAGATTTTATTTTACACATTATATTGAGTTTTCGTTAGATAATATTTTAATTACAAATACAATATATTCTCTCTTATCTAATATTAATGCCATTATAACTTAATTTGAGGATAAATGTTGGCTGTAGGTACATTGTACTATGTTTTTAGTAACAAAAACTCTGCCCAACTCGAAATAGGCATACATATTAATATATATATATATATATATATATATATATATATATATAATAAAAAGTCTTACATGTTTAATAACACAGAAGATGTATGGGGTGTAAAAAAAACCCAGCTCGATCCGAAAGAGGTATATAGGTAGGTCAATGGCATTGTCAAAAAAAAAAATTAGTACTAGTACTAAAATTGAACAACATCCCCTTAAATCAAGCAAATATTTTGAAAATTTATGTATCAATATCCATAAAATAATGTCACATATATGTTTGTACCAAGCTACCAAATAATGCCGTTGACGATCGTACATGGTTTTTTTTACACACTGTATATATCAGGTTCTTATAAAAGAAAATATTAAGAAAATTAGAAAATTTAAGAATACTTAATCACCACCATATAAAGTTCAATGCCCTTTCAGCTGCCTAGAAGGACAATCTCATATACTTATATAAATTATGTGTCACATTGTTCACTATGGATTCTTAATATATATAGCAAAACAAAGTTTGCTGGGTCAGCTAGTATTTTATAAATTTAAAACAAGCATTATCTGTTATCTGATTTCATTCATTGTTGGTTAGTTGACTTTTTGTCCCTTTCTTTATTCTGTACTAGCTGTGCCTGCAACTTCATCTGCGTGGGAAAAAAAACCTGCATAGTTACCATTACCATTCCTGTGAGATTTCCAGGATAAAAATTACCCTGTGTCCTTTCTCGGGTCTCAAACTACCTTCGTACCAAATTTGATCCAAATCAGTTCAATGGCTAAGGTGTGAAGAAGAGATGGACAGAGAATTATGTACCATATTATATGCACAAAGCACCCAATTTTGTATGGTTGTCATCACTGTCACTGAGCTATACATATCCAAAAAAGATAGCTATCATCTCATAGAGAAGTTTTGGGAAACTGCTACCTCACTAAGCACTAGGTTCCTAAAAGTACAACGGTGTAGTACTTTCTCTCAAAGTACAAACTGAGCAGAGGACAATGCAAATGACAAAAATGACAATACCTCAGCGAAACACTCAGGGCAAGTATGTCACACCTACCCAACATTAGTCATAATAGTGCACTAAGCAATGGTTTGTCTTCTCAAGAGACAACCCTTATTGCCACATGCCCAAATTAATTCTTAACTCTGGTTGAACACTTGCCCCAAAAATTCAATACCACAGTAAAAATAGTATATTTACTTACAACGTGGTCACTTTAACTTGACACATCTCTAGAATGTAAGGTGGGGCTTCCCTTCGCTCGCCTAGTTAATAATATAAGTGTGAGTATGGCCATGGTCAGCATTTTTGTTACCTATATGTGTGTAAATAATTTGGTTGGTTTTCTGTTATTGTTATATTGTTTTTGGACATTATTGTTATGGTTTGCGCCAAATGACGTCATCAACGGCACGCGTCAAGTTAATCTGACCGCAACGTAACTGCTTAAAACTTTACTGTTCACAAAAAAAAATTGCCATATGAGAATTTGATATTCTTGGATATTATAAGTATAATATATTACATTTTTCCATATTTATAACTGGTGAATGCATTTTAATACTTGAGAGTTGAGAGTAGTATTAAACATTCAAGACTGTAATTTTTCTTATTGCTGGTTTCTTCAATATTTTATAATAAAGAATAGGTATACAATTTGTATATGAGTTGTTAACACTTAATTGTCGTAAGTTTTTAGATTCCAAAACTAAAACTTAATATTGCATGTGTGTTGCTTGTATACATCTTAATTGTGTTCGATAATTTGCCTCAAGTTAAAATTATTTTACTATAGGTTTATTTTTTAGTTTTTACTTATTAATCATTCGCTTTTCAGATTTTACATATGTGACACATTATATATCAATCTTTTATCCAAACCTTCAATGTATAACAGATGAATACTGTATGTAAATCTAATGCAAAATAAAAATAAATTTTTGAATTACAATTATACCAAAACAAATAATTCAAAATTTAGATAATAAAATCTTTAATTTTTCCTACTGTGATGTAGTAAACTGGATTATTTGTAATGTTTTTAAATATTTAGCTTAGTATTTAAACAGTACATATCTACAGAAAGTAAGAATAAATGCATAAATGATGACCAGACCCATTTTTGAAAAATAGGGGCTTTTGTATCTATGGTGGTGGTTGTCTCTTTTAGTCAGGAGGAACATCTGGTTGTTATTACTTGAATTGGACCAGTATGTCACGATTCAGCATTATAAAAATATTTTTCCTTTTCCATCTTGTTTATTTCTCCCATGCAACAGCTTTGCTATGTTTCGGAGAGAAGGGTAAGACAGGCAGTGTGTGTACTGGCACCGAGACTTAACATCTTATGTCTCAGGATAGGCAACACACGAATGGAATACCTGGGCTAGTTCCAGCCCAGGTATCCCATTTTTGTTCATTGGCGACGTCGACCACTTACCATCAGGTGGCACGTCTGCCAATTTGCCAATCTCAATAAAAAAATAAAAAGAAAAACATAGTCAATCTGCCATTTCTCCAGGCAGTTTGCAATAGGCAAATGATTGGCTATAAGTGTCACTACCATTGTGACTACTAGTTGGTAATAGCACCAGTACTTGTCACGCTCACATTCCAATTTCGAAGGTAAGGTAGCTAGTTAGCTGCATACTTTTATGCATGTGCCATTACCATTCCGCCACTTGGGTAGCAATACAACAATAACATCTATGGTGTCTAGGCAATGGTCTCCCCTCTATGAGGAGGGCCATCTCTTTGTTTGCTAACTGTGTTTAAAAAAAGAAAGTTTCTAGTCCAATTGTACTAAATCTACAAAATTGGCAAATTGAATACACAGTAGTAGGGCAGATTTTCAGCAAAATAAAAACAAATTAGAAATTAGAATATTCAATAAATTGTGTGAAATTTAAACTCAGATCCACACACATCATCACCATTGCTTTCCCAAAATGCTTTTATATGCTGTTTTTTGTCCCCCACCCTTCTTGTGTTATAAATATTTTATAATAATTAATATATATTTTTGTATAATACACACACATATATATATATATATATATATATATATATATATATATCTATATATATATATATATATATATATATATATATATATATATGCACGATATTATATGCAATCTATACAATTTTAACTTAAGTGTTTAACATACTAAAAATACAGCTTCTCCCTTTCTTTCTTTCTTTCAACAATTTGCAGATATATGGATGTTATGGAGGTATTCAAACCAGATATAATTTTGGCGATTGCAGATGGCCGTACAACTCTTGAAGAGGGAAATAAGAGGATTGCAAAAGCTGTAGACAGAACATGTCATATGTTAAAAACATGTGTCGAGCGTTTCAATTCTTCTAAAAAGTTACAAGGAAGCAGTATTATTGGTAAATGTTTTTGTTATTCCTCTAAACCTAACTAAAAATTTATTTAAGTCTTGTTGATCCAAAATTATATATGCCTAGAAACATATTTGTTCAACTAAAGGACGGCATTTATATAACTTTTTCCCGTGCATCCGGGATCGCTTAAGTAAAACTTGGATAGAAATAGATCATTGTGTTGCACAGTTTCTCACTAGCCACGGTAATTTTAAAGCTAAATTATTCTCGTTTAAATTAGTTCCTTCTCCCTTTTGCGAGTGCTCTACATTAAACTGTAAATATGAACAAACTGCACATCACATTCTTTGGGAGTGTAATCTTTGGCAAAACGAACGTCGTCAAATGCTTGATAGTATCCAATGTATATCCGGTGTAATTTATTACTCCGATCTTGTGGGTACACGTGGGAACTTCCGTGCCTTCAAACGATTTTGTCACACTTACTACTGGAAGCAAAATTAAGTAGGCCATTCTGGTAGGTCCCTAATTTCCAAACTTCCGTGGTGCAATAGCAATCAGGCTTAAACTGATTGTAAAAGTCTCATTTCGTAGCATTTTTATGCTTTTAACATTTTGCTGTCTCCTGCTAAAAAGGGAGGGAAACAGGATGTATTTTCCTACTCCTCCTATATACTTCTGATTAATTTCGTTGCGGGATCCAAGACAGCTTAGCTTTTCCCCAGGGCACCCTGAGCTCGCAACTCAGAGGTTATCAGGACGGTTGCCGCTGTTGATTCTGGTTTACAGAAGTTACAGTGGTGGGAACGAGTGGTGGGCCCATTGCCCTTAAAAAAAAAAAAACATATTTGGCAATGTCTCAGACATCTTTTGTATCTATGGTGGTGGTCTCTTTTAGTCAGGAGGCACATCTGGTTGTTATTACTTGAATTGGACTAGTATATCACGATTCAGCATTATCTGAATACTCTGTTATATATATCTAAACCCACTGATTGGGGCTTGTGCGTTATTTCCAACATTGACATGCATTTCGTTCTAGTTTCGAGGGTGTCCGGGGCCATCCAGAAGGAATGATGACATTATGTAATGGCAGCCCCAAGTAGCATCTTATTTTTTAACCGCTATAACATCAGTGCTTGTTGCTGTCATGTTCGAGTTAGATCAAAAATGCGTTTTAGGATTCCGAAGTAAACTAGAAACTTCATAGCTCTCATCGGCCCGGTCGGAACGGTATTTCGCAAGACGATAAAGGAAATTTGATCGTGTAAACAGGAATTACATTTCATATTTCCGTTACATTCACGTCACGACGGCTAAACGGTTCCTGACAGCTCCGTACGGACTCCGCGACAGATAGCTGTCCGTCTGTCGTCCGTCGGCATGAGGAGTCTGTTAGAGCCGTACGTCCGTCACGGATTGTGAATAGAGAGCAACGAGTCGTCATTTATGTAACGTATGGCTGCTGCGAACGCGTATGGCTTGCGCGACACGCGTAAGTGTGCCACAGCATATAAACGGCTGCTGCGGCATGCGTACGCATCCGTTCCGGCGCGATCCGATGCCAGCCGGTCGGTGTGAATTGTACCTTACCCTCCAAACGATACACGCATCGACTATGTAAGTAACTTATGTATGTCATCCCTTATACACAAGTAAGAACGCATATTTTAACGCATTTACGTCTTTGATCCATAGGCGACGGTTATAAATTCCCAGGAACACTATCTGCTTGTGTACTAGCCTATGATATCCTATGATAGCCTATGATATAATTAGTCTTTGATATGAAATACACATCTACGAAAAGTATCTTTACGCCCGTATCTCCGAAGTAGACAGAGGTACTACTTATGCACTCACGATTAGTCGAAGATACTTAGTCCTACAAAGTGATAAATGGCAAACCTTTCGTGAACCGAACACTTATACAAACCTGGGCTATTTGTTTTATCATAAAACTAAATAAAAACATATTTTTTGAATTACCCAGCCCAGAAATCAAATCCAGGGCACAAAATAAAAAAGTACAGAAGACAAACTTGTGTATGTACTTCACTTTTTATACCTAAACTCGGCGATCGCGCTAAAGTCGTCACTTTGGCTTATGCACAAAAAACTGACACTAGTATCTTACTCCAGTAAAATAAAGTTTTAAATCAAAGTATGTCACTACATTTTACATATAATGTAGTATTAATGATGTGAAAACGATGTGTAAAGGTAATTTGGTCGGCAACCACCGGCCAGTGTTGAAAAAAAATAAAGCGTTTTTTGCTTTTCTGAAAAAGTTCTGAATAAAATGCGTAGAACTTATAATTTTACATCAAAAAGGTAATATGACTTTTCCTCCTCTGGTCAAAATATACCGAGTTAGAGAGGTCTTTAAGTTTAAGGTGAATGATTTTATAAATGACTAGCTAAGCCCGCGACTTCATCCGCGTGGAAAATTCTTGAAAAAAAGTAGCCTAAGTTACTCCCTGTCACATCAGCTATCTGCCAGTGAAAGTCGCGTCAAAATCGGTTCAGCCTTACCGGAGATTAGCCGGAACAAACAGACATAAAAATTGTAAAAAATGTTGTTTTGGTATGTGTACCGTGTATACATCCATATGCATTTAGTAAAAAGTGGTTATTTTAAAATTACAAACAGACACTCTAATTTTATTTATTTGTATAGATGACATAAATTTTAAATGCATTTTAAAAAAAGGAATATACGTATTTAAAAAAAGCTTTAATATTTTTAAAGCTTTTTTAAATACGTGTAATGACATTAATTAATCAAATGTGAAATAATAATACGATATGAAGTTGATGTTCTTTTTTTGTACTAAACTAGCTGTGCCCGCGACTTCGTCCACTTGGAGAAAATTCTAAAATAAAAGTAGCCTAAGTTACTCCTTATTACATTAGCTATCTACCAGTGAAAGTCCCGTAAAAATCGTTCCAGCCGTTTCAGAGATTAGCTGGAAGAAACAGACAGACAAAAATTGTGAAAATGTTATTTTGGTATATGTACCGTATATACATACATATGCCTTTAGTAAAAAGCGGTAATTTTAATATTACAAACAGACACTGCAATTTTATTTATTTGTATAGATGACTTAAATTTTAAATGTGACTATTAAAATATTTTAAGCTTTTTTAAATATGTATAATGACATTAAATAATCAAATGTGAAATAATAATATGATATGAAGTTGATGTTCTTTTTTTACTAAACTAGCTGTGCCCGCGACTTCATCCACTTGGAAAAAATTCTAAAATAAAAATAGCCTAAGTTACTCCTTATTACATCAGCTATCTGCCAGTGAAAGTCTCGTCAAAATGGGTCCAGCCGTTTCAGAGATTAGCCGGAACAAACAGACAGACAGACAATAACTGTGAACAATGGTATTTTATTTCTTGTTGAATTGATGACATAAATGGCGCTCTAAATAAGTATATAATAATAAAATCTAAGTTCAAAATAAATAACCCACTACAAGCAAACCAAAAATAATTTAAACAATATGCCGCGGCAGTTTGCAGTTTGTTAACGGCGGCGGAGAATAACATGCACATTAAAACTAGCTGTGTCTGCGACTTCGTCCGCATGCAAAAATTTCTATAATAAAAGTCCAGGAGTTTTATCCACGTAGTTCCCGTTCCCATAGAATTTCTGGGATAAAAACTATCCTGTGTCCATTCCCGGGTCTCAATCTATCTTTGTACGAAATTCCATCCAAGTCGATTCAGCGGTTTAAACGTGAAGAAGAGACAAACAGAATTACTTTCGCATTTATAATATTAGTGTGGATTAACGAGATTTTATCATCGGCGTAAGGCATTTTATAGAACGAAAAAACTTTATCTTTGCAATCTGACGATGCCATTTGTATACGTGCAAATTATACAATTTACCTGCGACATCTACATAACATACACGTAAGGGAATACAAACAAATACTTACTTACCTTCATTAAACAACTGGTAGCTTAAAAAACGATAATTCACTGTTTAATGACGAGTTAAAACAGCCGTTCACTGCACAATTGTGATAACTTTTTACTTGTTCCATTTTTACAAACACGTATTTAGTTAACTGTTGTAGCCGTGTCTAGCGTGCGCGGCGACATCCGCTCTCGCATTGAACCGAAACTTACCGAGATTTCGCGTCCGTGAGAAGTGTCTATGTGTGCGTTGCTCGAAGATAGGTGTATCTAGATTGTCTTCTTTATTTAATCGGTGCCCAGGGCTTCATGTGGTCAACACTGACACCGTACCACTACTACGTACCACAGAGGCGATAAATAGACATCTATCACAAGCAATATTTATTTATTTAAACTTTATTGTACACCAAAAATATACATATTTTCACGCCAAATCCCTTACGGGTTAGGCAGAGAGAACCGAGTGCCATACATCACAATCCTTGCAGGCTTGCCTCGCTTCCTCCACATTCATCACTCTCTTCGTATCTGATCGCGGTATGTCGGTCTTGGTCTTCCCGGTACCTATATAATGCGAATGTGGAAGGGCGTTCTTCCACATTCGCATTATATATCTGTTTTGTTAACCTTTCATCTACCATTCTCTCTACATGTCCGAACTTTCTTTTCTTTCTTTTCTTTCTCATCTTTACACCGACACTTTCTTTCAAACCTAACCTCCCTCTCACTTCCACATTACGAACCCAGTCCGCGAGTGTCACACCACATATTTTTCTTAGCGACCTCATCTCAATCGCGTTGATTCTACTTTTATGCCCTTTCTGACATACCCAACTCTCACTTCCATACAAAAGCGTTGGGATAAGCACATAATTATGCAGGGCTAGACGGGCAGCCTGACTTAATTTTGTGCTATTAAGTAATCTTCCTAACGCTCCGTTCACTCCGTTCCCTGCACACACTCTTCTTTCAACATCAGCGGTGTACCTTCCATCCCTGCTAAAAGCACATCCAAGATATACAAACTCATCCACTTGTTCCAGCACTACATCATCGAGTTTTCATGTTGTTGTTGCAAAAATATACATTGTCGTAAAAAAGGCGAACTTAATGCCTGTTGGCATTATCCACCAGGTCAACCTTTGGACCAACAGAGTGTAGCTGTGAAGGTGCCACTGAGCAACTTAGATTACATGAAATTAATATATATTATAGGACACATACATCCATATTATAATACTTATATACTTACATATATGTAGGAAGTGGGTCAGATATGATAAATAAAATGCGGATGTGGTAATATAACAACTCTTTATATTTTGTTCAACTTGTATCAAATAAATATCATAAAATCACTATTAAAGCTTTCCATCACTAATGACTAGTTCTGGTTTAACAATTCCAAGTAACTTAATTATTCCTTATTACAAATAAGTCATAATTTAAGCAATAGATAGTCAATTATAAATTGTACTGCGACTAATTTATAGTTGACAATAATAATTAACTTGTTTGCACAAATTAATTATCCGAGAGTCAAGGATAAGCTACTAGCAAGATACAACAAGTGTACCGAGCCACGCCAGAGCCAAGACTGCCCGAACGGAGGGCGCTCTGAGCCTTTTATACAGGTAGCAAAACAATTTGAGTATAGTGCGCACGGAACTAGTTGGCCGCGCCTTACGTATTACGTATTACGTATGGCGCGGCCAACTAGTTCCGCGCGCACTATAGTAGGGATATCGAACGATGCGCTCGGTGGCTTTAGGCGTACACCTGTTGTTTACAATATTCTTGCTTTGATGACGCGGACGCCGTCATATACATAAATAAATACCTAAACATACATACATACATATACTTACTTAGACATAAAATACATATATATTTATACAAACGTACACATATTGGTGCACCTAAGATTATTAGTATTATCTTGCTAAAATAAGTTGCGGATGTCTTCATCTATGATGTTTTCAAAGAAAAAGTCACGTTTTTTCATGCCTAGATTTTACGGTGTATAACAAAAACTCTGTCCAATTGTTAATGGCATTATTTGATAGCTAAATGCAGGCATGGACATGAAGTATTAGGTATAGGTTGTAGCACTTGTATTAATAATTTGAAACAAATATTTACGTTATATCTCTGTCTATGAGGTCTCTCCATCACTTTTTATACAGCTGTGTTAGAAAGAGTGGGTGAGACCTCAGAAGATGACAGCAATATTTAAAATCGTGTTTCAAGTAGGTATTATAAGTGCTGCCTCCAGATATAATACAGCTTCATGGTCAAGGACACGTTCATCAATCAATCAAACATCAGTCAAAATAATTCAGCTTAAAATATGTTTCAAATATTAGTATGATCACACAAAATGACGACTGGAAAATGTAAACAGGCAGAGGCTACGACTGTGACATCAAATTATTTTTATGCAATGAACGTGGTATAGTCTGCTTCAAAATACTCGCTAAATTTTAACGAAATTGAAGGGTAAATAACAGCATTTTAAAATATAATATTTTTATACTTAAGCAAAATAATTTCATTATTATTTTAGATTATATCATGTACCTATCTATATAGTATATACTCTTTTGAATCAGACAGGGATTTTATTACTCACTGTGTATCATAAAATAGCAAATAGGGAGATGGCCTCTTAATGTAAAAACATAACCGTCGCCTATAAACACACAAGATTATGGGAATGTTGCTACCAGAAAATAGGGATGCAACGCAACATGCACAAAGAAAGTCGGCAAAAATTTAGTTCTATTTTGTGTATCGTCTTGAAATATTAATTGATATTTTCATGCAATTATTTTTGTTACATATTTTGAAATAATAACTATTGTTTTATCTCCCAGTTTAAAATATTAATTTAAAAGAAGTAAACTGACTACGATCAAATAATATTCCTTTTTATGCAATAAACTAAATGATGCCCTTTTTTCTTAAGATTAGTAGAATATGTTTGTATCCTACGTATTTATTTTTCTTAGTAAAGTTATTTTTAATTATAATCAGCTTTTAAAAAAGTGCACTATCAATATTAAGAAAAGTAAATATTAATGATTAGATTTAAAATATTTCTTTTATTAAGTTAAAGTTGGGGTTGGGTTATTTATAACAAATAAATAAATAAATATTCACGAGAAAAATTACACTTACTGATCTAACCCCAAAGTAAGCAAATTATTTGCTTGTGTTATGGGTGTTAGTCGACGATACTAATACATAGAAATCTATACATAAAAATATAAAATCATAGGAAAGTCAAAACTGTACATTGAATATTTTTTTAAAAGAATACTTGGGGCGTAATCTACAATCAATGTCGAAGCCAAAAATATAGTTTTTAGAATTTTTGTCTGTTTATCTGTTTGTCTGTATGTATGTCCGGGGTAAACTCAAAAAGTACTGCATGGATTTACTTCAGATTTTGCATGAACAGGTCGGGTCAACATATAGGCTATATATTATCACGCTATCACCTACGGGGGAGGAGCAGTGCGGGGTAAACGTAGTCCGCGCGGGTGAAGTCGCTGGCAACAGCTAAACAAGAACAAACGTACAAATAAGAAAAAAAACGAAAAGCTATAAATACAGTAAACAAAGAAAAAGAAAAAACATACAATACTTTTTAACCGACATCGATAATTACAATTTCTACAGCATATTAATAAGCATGAAAAAACAAATAACATAAAAATAATTAATGTTTTTATATAGCAACATAATGGTAAAATGGTAAGTCACTCAGCAAATACATAGGGTGACAAAAGTTATCAACCCTACAGCTGATTTCTGGGCTACCTTTGTCTGTCACTTAAAACGGTTATGCAAAAAAAATAATGATAAAAAATAAAAATACAATGAATAAAATGATATATATGCGGTGGTGTAAAAACAGGGTGGCAAGGCTGGCAAAATGCCACGGGCCCCCGACCCAAGAGGGCCCCGGGCCAAAAGGCCGTGAGTTAAAAAATTTTTTTTTTTTACATTGTATGTGTAATTGACTACGCTGAAAATCTCAAAGTTTATTAAAATTAAACTGAGTACAACGTGACGATTTTTACTGATAGGATCCCTTCAAAAGAATTTGCCACTAGCCCCAGATGGTATAGTTACGTCACTGTATATATGGTATTGAAAATAATGTTGATTCTGTAACAATGAACTTATATAACTGGTATACCTATATACATGTGTATATCTAGCGATCAGTAACATCGATGGAATCGATCACAAAGCAAAGCATTTCGACATTTTGAATTAGTCGACTCTGATTCAGTTGGTTAGAGCGTCCCGGCTAGAGGGAAGGTCGCATGTTCAAGTCTTAAAGTTTTTCTTTCTTATTTTTAATTATAAATTTACACAGAAAAAATAAAACATCAACATCCCCCATTAAAGACAAAGACTTATTTCATATGTTTTCCGAGAATATGTACATGAGAAAGCTATACTGTAAAACATAAAAAAATATTTAATTTGTGTTTTGTATATTTTCAGGTGTCATATCAGGTGCAGCAAATTTACAAAGGTGTAGTAAATGCATTAAACATATTCTTAAATATGTAGACACTTTACAAGGAGTTTCTCTTGAAGGAATTACTGATGGCTCTGAAGAATCTTTGAATGTAGAGAGAGGTAAAATTGAAGAAATCTTTGAAAAGGTTGAGGTAAGTCTTATTTTCTTTTTTCATAATAGTAAGTAATTGAGATATATATCAAACAATATTGTTGTCAAAGTGTTAACTACTCAAGTCAACAAATCGACATTAAATTTTGAAAGCACACACATAATACACATTTTTGCACACTGCAATAATGCATTTCATTTGTGGGGGAAAACTGTTTATTTCTGCTCAGTGTCGATATAAAATTTCCAATTCAATATATAAATTCCTTTGTTTACATACAAATTATGATGATAATACCATGACGTCATGAGCCAATTACCATTTATAAGAAAATCTTAATCGCCTTTGTGATCCGGTGTTGACCACATGAGCAATGGAAACGGCGATAACAGCCGAGGAGTTATGGATAGTGTGTGAGTGCAATCATGCAAGAAAACGAATGAAATTAAATAATCTCTCTCACTCACACATTGTGATGCAAGTGAATGTAGCTCGTTCCACCTAGAGACATTCCACTGATAATTTGAGCTGAACTGCGAGCTGGTTCACAGATCCGGCCCAACTTCGTGATTTGTGAGCTGATCTGCGGTTCACGCGTTTTGATTGGGTTGTCTTTGTCTATCCCTACCACTGAGCTACCGTTTACTTTTTTTGACTATCAATGTAACACATTAAAAATTTATGACATAAAGGTAAATAATGAATTATCATCATACCATTTCTCATGCTAGTTAGGGAGGGGTAGTGGAATGTCAATAGACGCTCTGCTTCATAACAATTCGTATAGAAAGTTGACGAAATGTATATTGATTAGAAATCACCATCAATATTGCTACTTTGAACCAATTTAAAACAAATAAAAATTAAGTTTTTTGTGACAGCTTTGCATCCTTCTTTGCAGTTCACGACCAGATGCTGGACTAGTACTGAGATTTTTCCGAAAAGATCAATAACAATATTTCCCTATCAACACTGAATATTTTCGGCACTTTGTAAAACTTTATGTTAACACACATTTATATAATGTTATAAGCACTTGTAAAGTTTTACTTGGTTTTTATTGATTAACACCAACCAGTATTACGTTTTAACACATCATCAAGGTAACCAAATTGTACTTGTAAATCAATATCCTTGATTTGTTGCCCTGATGAAGCATTAAATGTGACCGGTGACTGGTGTCAATAAATTAAAACAAAGTAATACAGTACAAGTGCTTATTATAATCTATACATATAATAAAATCGTAGGAAAGTCAAAACTGTACATTGAATATTTTTTTAAAAGAATACTTGGGGCGTGATCAAAAATCAATATCGAAGCCAAAAATATAGTTTTTAGAATTTTTGTCTGTTTGTCTGTATGTATGTCCGGGGTGGACTCAAAAAGAACTGCATGGATTTACTTTAAATTTTGCATGAATATTACTAACGGGTCGGGTCAACATATAGGCTACATATTATCACACTATCACTTACGGGGGAGGAGCAGTGCGGAGTAAACGAAGTCCGCGCGGACGAAGTCGCTGGCAACAGCTAGTATTCTATAAATACACCTAAATTTTACCCTAACCTGGGAGTCAATGAGTCTTCATAATTGGGGCCGTATTCGGCCCCAATTATGAAGACTTGTATAGCTTATTAGCTACACAAGAACCTACGAGGCATCCATAGGCACTTTTCAATATTTTATTGTGTGTTTCCAGAATGCTATACCAAAGAGATTACTGAAAATTGTTGAAGGTGCCTGGAACCCAGCCATTGTGCTGTCAGCTATTGAGCAGGGATGGGATGTATTTGATGGATCGTACGTCATCAAGCTGACTAATGCTGGTCAGGCTATGAAACTAAACTTTCACTTGTACAAGGAGAATGATACACCATATATATTATACCTGAGTGATGAATGGTAAATAACTTTTTATATAATTATCGTAGAGCAAAAATAATTTGACATACATCTGATTTATACATGTATCTTACTTTTATTTTAATTAAGTTTATTGTACACCATATTATAATACATTGAACACAACTATTTCTCAGTGGAACGAATTATCAGCAGGGGTTTGTCCGAAGGGATACAACTTAGTTACTTTTAACAAAATACCTTATTGTTAAAAGGCCGGCAATGCGGAGAACCAACATGGGTAATTATTTATAAATAAACTAAAAACAAATAATTCGCCGTGTTTGTCCCGGGCTTCTTTGAAGAATAGGCAAACTGCTGTTCTGCCAGGAAGGTCGTAAAAGGCGACCGATTGGCTATACGAGTCACTATCATCGCGGCTACTAGGTGGTAGAGTTCTGCATTGTCTCGCCCGGGTCTGGTACCACCGCCTTACTTATTCCTGCCGCAATAGCGTCAGTGCCTGTTACTGTAGTGTTCTTGTTTGGAGGGTAAGTTAGCCGGTAAACTTATGCATGTGGCATTAGACCTCGCCACAAGATAGCAACGCACCATTAACACCTTTGGTGTCTATAGGCGATGGTTGACTCTGTCCATCAGGAGACCCATCTGCTTGTTATAATATAAAAAAAATGCAACTGCAAGACCTCTGGTAGTGTAGTTGTCTATAGGCCTCTGTGATCATTTACCGTCAGGTGAGGGTCCTATCCATTTACCCCTTCTATAAAAATAAGGTGAAGTTAATGCTTATTGGTATTCTTCCCCGTACATTATAGTCATAGAATTATATGTAAAAGCGAAACGTAGTTGGTTGAGAAACTTATCCATAGCAACCATTTTTAACATATGTTATATTTATTTTATAAATAAATAATTACGAAGAAAAATAATAGACACATTTTATACAGTTGACTTAAGTCTAGGTAATAGAGACCAAAATATTGAAATCTTTATATTTACAAATATTTAATCAAAAAGACATTTAAGAAAAACATACTTTATTCGTAAAGTTGTTTGTACTCTTAATTAATGCTACAAGTGGTATTATCTACATGTATTTTATCGCGATGGGCAACCCCGCTCCCAAGGACATAAATCCGTCATTAATCATTAGAAAATATACATTTCAATGGCGTGAGCTTGAATATTTTCATCTTTTAAAGATGCACTGTATTCTTATATATTTAACCTCGAACAATCTAAGTGATTGTGTATCTAATCAGTGCTGTGCGTTTTGTGTGTCTTATTATTGTTCATGTTAACCAGATGTCTTAGTATATCAACATTTGATACACCATCAGAACTGTAATTCAGTGCGGTGACAATAATTACGAACGGATTAAGAAATTAATAACAGATAATACAGGCAGGAGCTGTGAAACTACTGGTCATTTTGATTTAACACTTAATACAACTTAAGATTTGCCCCCGTATTGGTCCCGGGCTCCTTTGAAGAATAGGCTAACTGCCGTTTTGCCAGGCAGGTCGTAAAAGGCGACCGATTGGTTACGCGAGTCACTATAATCGTGGCTAGTAGGTGGTAGAGTTCTGCATTGTCTCGTCCGGGGCTGGTACCTCCGCCTTACCTATTCCTGCCGCAATAGCGTCAGTGCTTGTCACTGTCGTGTTCCGGTTTGGAGGGTAAAGTAGCCGGTTAACTTATGCATGTAGCATTAGATCTCGCCACAAGATAGCAACGCATCATTAACATCTTTGGTGTCTATCAGGATTCCCATCTGCTTGTTTGCTATCTTATGATATAAAAAAAAGCTATGTGTAAGTTGCTATTTTGAAATATGTACCTAGAAAGAAAGAAAGAAAGAAAATATTTATTTGCAAGAATATGGGTGTTACAAGTTGTTAAAAATAAATTAAGTTACCAACATATTCTACCATTATATGGTGTGCAAATATTTAAAAAAAATATCATTATAAAATATTACATTTAAAAGATTCTATCGAATATTTAGAATTACTACCGGATCGGAACGCGGCCACACACTGAGAAGATCCGGCGGAAGAAACTCAGCGGGCTGGTCTTTTTTCTCTATTTTATGTACTTGTTATAAATGTACAATTTCATATTACAAAAGAATTTTTTATAATTACAAGTTTCATATTTTGTGCAATTAAATTTTTTATAATTTACAAAATGTTCACTATTTACAAAATTTTACTAGGTACATTGAAATTTTTTAAGGACAATTCAACAAACTTATATTTCTATCCATTAATATTTAATTTTATCGGCTAAAAATTCTTTAATATCATAATAAGTTTTATCTAACAGCAAATCAAACAACTATTGAAAACATTGAATATCTTGAAACACTCCAGTTTTGTTTATTAATTGGTAATTTAGTATAACTTTTAATTATTGTTAAAATATTTTATAGATACGCTGACATTATTTAACTTTCAAATCATCAATCCTTAATAGTGATGACAAATACAAACACCATAATAAACCTTACATGTATAATGAACGCACATGACCCCACAGCTGACCGGTAATCTTGTGACTTCGCAATATCCATATGTTTCCCATGTTTAAAATCATGAAAACTGATGTTCAGTGCAGAATTTATGGCTATAAATTAAAAGTACTAATTGACGTATTTCATAGTGTGCGTTGTTTCTGTAACAAGTATTACTGAAAATTTTAACAAGTATTACTGAAAGTTTCAGAATAGTGATGGTGTAGGATACACTACGATAATAGCTTGATTTGAGTTGAGTTAGCTGTTGTAGGCAGAGTGATTAGTTTTGAGCATAAGTATTTTACAGTTCTTGTAGTGCTGTTTCAACAGTTTAATGGAAACGTATTTAAAAGCACTCTTACAGTTTTCTAAAAATTGCGCGACCACTATTGGATGCTTTTTGTCCACAGAGTGGGCTCTCCTTCCTCTATACTCCATGCAGTAATACTTTGATGCCAAACGTATTTTCAGTAGCGATGGGACCAATCATATTTTTTTCAATTCGAATAACCTGAGTTAAAGTGGTGGTTGATTCAAATAAATACCATTTGTTGAGTTAATTCGTGACTCAAATACGATACGAGAAGCGTGTGTTCAAGTATATACATATAATCGAGTGGATTCAAGCGTCCGAGTTGAACTCGTTTGCAGTACAATTAAAGAGTTGAGTTGAATTAATTACCACGGATTCACAGCAAATCCCTTGATATTTTTACTCCTTATTTTTCAGTTATAAAGAAGACTTCACTCCCATACTTCAGGACTGCGAGTGTCTCGCCTGCAAGAAACATACACGCGCTTACATCTGCCATCTGTTGAACACACGGGAGATGTTAGCTTCTGTGTTATTAAACATGTAAGACTTTTTATGATGTATTCAAGTGATTATATATATAGTGTATATATATATATATATATATATATATATATATATATATATATATATATATATATATATATATATATATATATATATATGTGTGTGTATATGATGTATATATATGTGTGTGTGTGTGTGTGTGTATGTGTGTGTGTGTGTGTGTGTGTGTGTGTGTGTGTGTGTCTGTGTATTTGACCGCCTCATCGGTCGAGTGGTTAGCATAAGTGTATGACAACATTTGTGTAATGAGCATAGATGTTTGTATTTCTGGCTTTGGGTGTTTATTATATATTTAACAGTATTTATTATGTATTATAATTGTTGACTGTCACCCATAAAACAATATATTATAATTTGTTTACTTTAAAGTTAGCTCAACTCGTGCAGTTTATGCACCGATAGGTATATTATTATTTATTTCTAGCACAAAATATAATAAACGATACATTTATGAATGGTTTTTTGACAGCTCGAAATTCTGTATGGCGCCGTACTTTTTAATAACATACTTATTGACACATTACACCTTATTTATATATTAGCATTTATTTCTACCAATTATTTGTAATCATTCCATTTTATTTCCATGAAGTACAATATTGTTTGTATGAAATTTTAACTTGAACAATACGGAACACTGTCAAAAAACTATTAATAAAATGGACTAAGTATAACACTCATATCACAAGCAAATAATTGCTAACTTTGGGGTTAGATCAATTCCTTAAAAACAGCAAAGAAAAACATCGACACGCGGGATTTGAACCTGCGACCATTTCCATAAAACTAGTTATACGTATAAACTAGTTACACGTATGTATAGCTAGCGATCAGTACAATCGACGTAATCGATCATATAGCAAAGAAGAATTTCGCCGCCTCGAGCCTGTCGACACTAGCTCAGCGGAAGAGCGTCTCGGCTTTAGGGAAATGGTCGCAGGTTCAAATCCCGCGTGTCGATGTTTTTCTTTGCTGTTTTTAAGGTTTTTCCAGATTCCCAAGCACGGGGTGAGTGCTATAACACAAAAATAATAAGATCAATTCTATGTGTTCTAACTGAGAATAGGACTGTCAGGATGACATAGTGCTCCGCATTTTGCAAAAACTTCATAAGTGATGAATGAGTAAGGTGTACAAAAAAATTCTTACAACGGAATACTTAAAAAATATATTTTCATTCTAATTGCTATACTTCTTATATCGATTCTTATCAGATCATGTTACACCATGTATTAAAATAAAGTGTAAAATAACTAATCGGCGAGACTGATATATTTTGCTATCTTTTTAATTATGAATATTATATTTTAATACTTTTTAGCCTATTCTGGACAAAGACAACCCGAACCCACAAAAATCTTAACAAAATTGGCCTTGTCGTTTTTGACTTATAAGTGGTGTAAATAACACGACTTTTTTATATAATATATAGATGAACAGCTAGACTGATATTTTTTACTATTTTTTATTGATGAAATTAAAATTATTAAAACGTTATTTGTACTTCAATAAATCGACAAAGTTTTTTGAACAAATGTTTTTTGCTGACATTACTAATTTCACACTTGGTATGAAGTTGATAACAAGCGCGATCCTATTCTAAGTTGGAACGCATAGTACGTGTAATTTGACCAATTTATTACTAGATGACCCGGCGTAGCTTGGCCTGCGAGTAGATAAACGTGTCGATATAGTTTTTCATACAGAGTTTCAGTCCCTATTACAGTCCCTTAGTGGTTGATTTAAAAAAAAATAGCCAATGTTTAAACCCGGATCTTTAACTATATCTATACCAAATTTCATCAAAATCAGTTGGACGGCTTAGTCGTAAAAGCGTAACAGACAGACAGTCTCGCATTTATTATATTTGTATGGATTATTATTATTTATCTACTAGCTGTGCCCGCGACTTCGTTCGCGTGGAAAAATTTCTAAAATTAAAACTCGCATAGTTTCCGTTCCCGTGGGATTTCCGGGATAAAAACTATCCTATGTCCTTTCTTGGGTCTCAAACTATACCTGTACCAAATTTTATCCAAATCGGTTCAGTGGTTTGGCCGTGAAAGCGTAACAGACAGACAGAGTTACTTTCGCATTTATAATATTAGTATGGATTACTCGAAATGCGACCATAATTTACCCCCTACAAGTCTAACTTCACGTCCGGCTATAACACCTAGGCCACTTGAAGGGCGGACATATGCGCTTTATAGCAAAAAATTACTTACTGATGGCAAACCACATACAATACGAATGCCACAACCAGTTTTTTGTGCATAAGCCAAAGTTGATAACTCTAGCACGACTGCCGCCGAACGAAAGTATAAAAGTGAAGTACGTACATAAAATTGACTTCTTTACCTATTTGTCATGTGACGAAAATGGCAATCACTGACTCTATTTCGGCAGAAGTAGATAAGACGCTGGCACTGAACCCGGGCGAGACTTTGCGGAACTCAAACGGAAGTCAAATTCGATTACAAGAATTATGTTAATTTTGATTTATTGATTTTCAGCCATAACCTTCATCATTTCGACCAAATGTTCCTTCACGCGCGTCAACACATCACCGCCAATACATTTGCTATCTACAAAGAACATATTACTAAACAATGCGAAATTTATAAGCCTTTACCATATCGATATAAGGCCCAAAATACAGAAGAACCAGATAGCAATCGAAATAAGAAAATTAAAAAAGATGTAGCGTGAACTAGTGACTACATTACAGTTAAAGTTACAAAACAGGATTAATATTTGAGTTGTTGAGTGGACACATACACCAAGAGTGGTGTAAATAAATCATGTTTGGTTAATATATCCTGGTTTTATTTTATTTTACTCCTCAAAGTTAAGAATCAAATAACAAATAGCTCCTATAACGAATTATTTGGATTTGTTATGGCTTTTAGGGTTCCGAAATGAACGAGGAACCCTTATAGTTTCGCTATGACCCTTTGTCCGTCCGTCCGCACGGAGCCTTATTACTAGAAAGCTGTAATTTGGCATGAATATAGATATAAGCAAAGTGGTAATAAATTTTTGAAAAATATTTTTTTTAGGGTAGCACCCCTACATGTAAAGTGGGGATGTTAATGTTTTTTCTCACGTACCCCATCATGTAGGGTATCGTTAGATAGGTTTTAAAAAAATATTGTGGGTTTGTAAAAACAAGTTTTCGATTAAGGGACTCGTTTGTAAAATATTAAACTTTTAAGTACTCATTTTTGTTAAAGTCAAGTGTGTGCCCCTTCCCCCAGGCTTCTGCAGGCTAAACCGTAGGTTTTGGGGGTGGGAAAAAATCATGGTAGTAGTAAATACAATGAAATTAAAAGGAAAACTATCACGGATTAGAAGGTTTTACAAGTTTTTGAGTGATAACTTATAAAATGTAGTTTCACAAATTATTTAAAATTTTACGCAAAATAGTTCGCTATGCTAGATGTCGTTGCACATAGATCACGCTAGTATAGCTAGCTAGTGGTTATTGGAACGAAGTTCCTTACGGCAGGCTTGGAGGGGATAGGGATTTTGCTGCGCGACCGAACTGAAAAAAATGTGATAGTAAAACCGTAAGAAAAATGCGTGGAATAAAAGCGTTAAATGAGACGTGCGCAGGCGCGACAATCGCGTACACAAGCGAGTAGTGCCGTTTAGCCGAAGGAAGTTCGTTCCTACCTGGTGCCCCGCGACATATAGGTATATGTGAGTGGTTACGCAAAAAGGAACCTCAAGGGAAAATAATTGATTTCGAGTAAATCACGTTTAAAATGTTGAGTCGAAATGAGAGAGGCGCGGGGTGTTTTATGTTAGTGTCGTTAGTGAGCGACTTCGTCAGTGAGAAATAGCACGTGTTTGCGATAGCTGTATTATTGGTGACTTATTTATTCGTCTTTTACTTGTCTTTATGTGCGCGCTAGAAAAAGAAACTAGTGTGCGCTGTGTATAAGGTGTAATATTTTCAAAACTGCCTCGGCTTACATAAAAAATCATTAAAAAAAAACTACGGCACCTAAAATTATTTTGATTAGAACAAAACAAAGATGAAGGACCATAGAATCAGAATTTATCAAAAAAAAAAACCGTTTCCAATCCCTTCAGGTCCCTTTTTGCGTAACCACTCACATATTTATATAGTTTATACCCGAACACCGAAGCTCAGGTAGGCATGGGTCGTACTTGTCAAATCGAGTACCAGGTTTTGAAAGTACGTCGCCGCATAAATACCAAATATGAAAACCAGGGATCAAATACTTTCAAAGTATTTTCACGTTTAGCTCTAATGAGTAATGTCATAACAAGTATTTTTACTTACAAACTTGATACCTGAGACTTCATAAACCTAACAAGTATTTTTCTAGACAGGAAATTGATCTGTGTTGCAATGTCACTGAAATTCAACACAGATCCCGAACAGAAATAATGACCCGTCTGAGTATACGCGTAAGAAACACAATCGCGTGTAAAATTAAAATACTCGTACTTTTAAGACTTGAAAGTATTTTTTGGCGTAAACAATTTTGCGCCTTATTTTAATAGAGATACCGTTGAACACCTTCACGCTGGCAATTCGAACGCGTCCCGCGTCAGGTGTCGCGGTCCTCGCGTAAAAAATACTTTCAAAGTATTTCGGGCTCGTACTTGGTATACGTACTTGAAAGCAAATACTTGGTATAAATACCTGGTCGCGTAAATACGCCTCATCCCTAAGCCCAGGTTTCGGAGGCCTCGCCAAGTACTTTCCTATCAGTATTATCATATAATCCTATTAGCTATTACTGTAAATACTTAAAAGTAATTAGTAAACATCACAGTAGGCATAATATGTCGTTCGTTCGATCAGAAAGAATACTGAAATCAATAAAGGAAAGACCCGGGGTCTTATGACCTGTTCAATCGATTTATTGATATAGTAATCACTTCAATGTAATCATGGGTTGTGAACAAGTCTCACGAGCAGAGTTACGATTCAATCGATTGATTGGTTTTATTTCGATAAACACTTATATTAATTAGTGAATTTGCCGAATTTCGGCTGAGTGTCTGCCCTATGTCGAATTTCTACCGAATGTCGTATTTCGGCAACTTGTTCAATTTCCGCCAAGTGCCGAATTTCGGCCAGTGTTCGAAGTTTCTGCCCGTTCTAGTAATAAACTGTTAATAAGATGAATAAAATTACTGTTTTTAAACAACTTCATACCTGGAGACACGACATAACCAACTAAAAAACTAATTTTCAGAATTTTTAAATAATAAATGATGGTATTTAATTTGCAAAACCCGCGAAATATATGGAATGCTGTGATGCAACTGAAATGAAAGGTAGTGTAAGGAACGGGGCAAAATTAACCAAGAAGTAAAAATTTGAGAAAATCACAGAGCGGCACAATAGTCGACCCACTTCCACCACGCTTTCTTACACGTCAGACGCAAAGGCAGTACACAACAACACACAAATTATGTACTCAGCGCACGTTTTTACTTTGTAACCGAAGCATCTTTAGAAGAGTCGAATAGAACTTCACTCTATGAAGGGTGAAGAAGCATTAATTGCTAAATTGCAAATAATTTTTAAATGCAAGCTACGCTGCCAAACTAGGGAATTGTCTTGAAAGGCGTATCCATTTATCGTATCAATTTGCCACATAACACTAGTCATTTTTTCTCAGTGCATAGAGCTTACTTTTAGATGAGCTTACGGATATTCGAATATATGTAGTAATAATGAAATTCGAATGAATTTAAAAATTTACATGACTTCTATAATCGAAGTATTCGAATAATTTCATTCACAATCACAATTCACAATTATGGAGAAGTTTTATAGGCGGTGAAGTGTGCGTCATATAACCGTCATTCACGTATGTTCGTAGTACGAAACAATAAAAGCTGTCTTCTTAGTCCACATTATCATGATGGGCAACTTCGGAACCCTACATTGCGCGTGGCCGACACTCACTTTTGACTTTACCAATTTTTTTCTGACATTGAAGCTATTGTCTCTAGTGTTAAACTTTTAAAACAGCTCAGGTTCACACTCACTGATTTCCTCAAAACTTGTTAATTCTTATAATGCTCTTGAAAATTTGAGTGCGAGCTCATTGGGTTTGTTATGACGACTTGATAGAAAACTATTAAATTGTTTTACAGTTACAAAATGTAAAAGGTACAAAAAAATTAAGATGATGTCGAAAAAAGCATTAGTTTTTTGCGTAATAACTACGAAAATGAAAGAAAGTAAAATTAAATTTAAAAAAATCGTATTTTTGTTAATTAAAGTAAATGAAAATGGATACTTATATCTAAAAGAGCTAAAATTGATCGTTTGTATGGTAAAGTTACTCATGATGTCAAAAAACAAATTAAAGTTACTAAGAAAAAATCCCAAAAACCTTTGATGCAAGTATTTTATACAAAGCAAGTTTAAAAAACATTTTGGTTTACATGTTTTAATGTGGAACATTTATTGCGGCGTATTTGCCCTGGCGAGATATCGCCGCGTACACATAACAGCGTCTCTCGTCCCATTCGGCCTGGCGACCCCTCATTCTCACTGTGCCTAATTTTTTAATTTTAATATTTACAAAAAGTATCTTCACGTGCGTATCCCCGAATAGGCAGGCAGAGGTAAAACCAGTGCAACCACGATAACCCGAAGATACTTAGTTCCACAATGTGATAGGTGACAAGCCTATCGCCAACCGGGCACTTTCCAATCCCGGACAACTTTTTATCTAATTGAAAACTGAAAAAAAAACAGTTTTGAATAGTCCTTAGAGGCTTAATATTAATTTGAACTATAATTTCTGTCTTCTCGGTTATTTGTTCTATGTTCATACAACGTAACATAATCTTTGTTAACTCCCCGCTATGTATGTAGATAAGGAAGTTACTGATTTTACCCCGATTTTCGAAAATCGAGTTTTCACCATATCTCCACGTTTTGGGTTCCTAGCAAACTTTTTCGATGATATTTACGATAACATCAGTATGTCTGTATGTATGGTGTGTGTGTGTGTGCGTGTGCCGGTGCGGGTATGTGTGTGTGTATGTATTTAAACATCTCATAAGTTTTGAACGGCTTGACCGACTGAAATGTATGGCATTCGATTGGATTCTGGTCAACGTAGACTTCTTAAAAATTTTAACCAATTCGGTCCCGGAGATTTTAAAAAAAATTGAAAAAACTTAAAAAAGTTTTTCGGCAAAACAGTATCAATTTTAATCTATTATTTATCTCAATTTAGGAACTCTTCAAAAATTCATGCTAAGGTACGTACGGTTTTTGCTGCCTTGATTTTAAAATTACCTCAGTTTAGCGGGAAGTTACAGAGATGGCCTGCATGGTCAACCGGCTTACAGTTTTTTTTTTTAATTTGATTGTATATACCTTTTCAATACTGGTTTGTTTCCTTACTTTTATGTGGCAAAAAAGGATGCCACAAAAAATAAGAAAAAAACGAACGATATCACTCTACATCGACAGTCTCTTCTCTTGTGCACGCCGTATCACATGTTGATCAACACATACATCTATAAATACAAATAACTTAAATTGTAGTGTAATATTAAAATAACCGCTTTAACATATACCAAAATAACATTTTTTACAATTTTGATCTCTGTTTGTTCCGGCTAATCTCTGAAACGGCTGGAAAGATTTTGACGGGATTTTCACTCGCAGATAGCTGATATAGTTAGGAGTAACTTGGCTACTTTTATTTTAGAAAATTTTCTACGCGCACGAAGTCCCAAGCACAGCTAGTTGTTGCGTATTATCTTAAGCGCACAAGACATTCTATTTTGCGACCGAGACAACGCAAAATATCCGCCGTCGCAAAATATAATATAGCCGCGGTCCAATCCGGCAGTAATTACCTATTAAAAAATGTCGACTCGTGAAAATTGACTTGAAATTATTATATTGTTACTAAATCTCAATTTTTTAACTTTCGGAAAATGGCTTATATCGGGAGTGATTTTTTATATAAAAATCAACATTTGTTTTTACATTTTTATCTATGTGTGTCATACCATTCATACGATAGTAATAACATTTCTCAATTTATTTTTACATCGTGTGAAGCAATAAATAACATTACAGTTGATTACGCACGCGTCGTAGTTCGTCTCCAACTGATAACTTGCAATAGTTTTAACATTAGACTTTTGGACCCCTTTCACAACCCCTATATCTCAGTAACCTCTTAACCGATTTGGCTCATGTTCTAAACTACCAAATTTCACGGTGTTCCAATCTTCCAACTATCGTCGAATAAACATTCATACATACCTACAAATGTCGGATTGTTTTAAGAGGCTAGTCCCTGACCGTGGGAATTCAAAATTGAACACACACATCCATATATTTCACAATTCATATATCCGAATATATTTTATTTCATCATAATCCCAATTATATTTTATTTCACAGGATAGCAAACAAGCAGGTTTTTTGATGTTAAGAATTAACCACCGCATCGCCTAGACACTAAGAATATTAATGGTGCGTTGCTATTCGTATGGCGGGGTTGGAATAACACATGCATAAGTTTACTGGTTACCTTACCGTCCAACCGGAACACGACAGTGACAAGCATAAACGCTATTGCGGTAGGAATAAGGCGGAGGTACCGTACCCAGGTGAGACTACAGGACTCTACTACCTAGTTACTAATTACATTCATATCTTCATGCCAGATGCCCTCCCAGGTAGGCAGAAAGAACCGAGTATCATGTCACGATCCTTGCACATTTGTTTCCACATTCATTACTCCCTTCAAACCCGGTTGCGAGGACTTGTCACCACCTTGGGACAGTACCTGATCAATCTGATCATGGTACGTCAGTTTTGGTCTTCCTAGGTCTTCCACATTTGCATTGTATACGAGTGCTAACTGCACTCAGCAGCCAGGTACATCAATTTTTGGTGAAACCCAAGGCAACGGCTTATTATTCCGGGATAAAAAATACCCTATGTGTTATTCCATGTCGTCATCTATATGTGTGCCAAATTTCATGCAAAACTCTTTATCCGTTTTTGCGTGAAAGGGTAACAAACATACATCCATACAAACTTTCACATTTATAATATTAGTAGGATTAGTGAGATACAAATAGCCTTCTCTCGCCTTTTACGAGACGCCTGGCAGTAAGGCTGTTCATCTATTCTTTAAAAAAGAGCCCTGAATCAATGCTGCAATTTATAGCTACCCGCCTCTAAAACTATATAGACGGTTTCCCATCAGGAATTTGCTTACTTTTTGTTTAAAAGGGTTCCATATACAAATTAATTTAAAAATATCCAATAAAAAAACACAGCATACTTTTTCATAATATTTACTGTTAATATTTACACAATTTTAGTGACACTTGAGCTAGGCGTATCATATGAAATGTGCATTAAATTTGATTTGTAATCAAATTACATTACATACATTATTAATATCTAAGGTTTAATATTTGGCAGGATTGTATTCAAAAAATTCCCAATACAATGCTTTATGTGCTACCAACTTCAAACAAAAAACCTCAAAGATTAGATACAATAAACAACTGTTTACATAAAATATATAAAATTGTTATAATATGTATAAATCCACAATTTTTAAAACAAATCTCATTGTACTACATTATATTTAAAAATATAAATATTTGGCGACAATTTTACAAAAATTGGCACAGCGTTTCTGATAGTCTTAAGTAATTTCATTGATTCTACACCACTTTCAACGACAAAATTAAATAAATAATCTTAAGACATTCAAACAATATTTAAATAAGTTACTCTGTTAAGTGTTTTCTGATTTGTGATAAAAATAAGTACTCTTAATTGATATGGACTTTACAAACATGATTTTCAGTATATTATAAAAAAAAAACAAGTTAGCTAATTGAGAATATAAATTTCTACATAAATAATTACAATGCATCCGGCATTTTAATTTTACTAACACTTAGACATACAAAGCCTATTAAAAATCTGCATACATTTAAAAATATAAGCATGTGATATGTCTATCACAGAACATTAGAACAACAAAGTAGCCATTTCCTAAAAAGAAATTAAAATGCCATTTCCCACAGACTATAAAATCTAATATTCTACTGTGACATCACTGTAATAATACAAAGCAAGATCTCAATGTGAGCGGTAATGTTTTCTACTACATTAGTAATTTTGAGATCCATTCAGTTCACTCGTCAGCCAACAGAACTTTGTTCCAATTGCCACAGTTTCTAACGCAGTAAACTAATCGAAGATCACCACTGCAGCCACTCGATACACTGATTTACACTAAATTAAGGATAACGTCCTTCGTTTTCTTTTTGCATTTATTGATACACTAATATATTTACTGCCAGCTTGAAAACTATACAAATTCATTTGTACCTGGCGTGTTGAGCGGTTCTTGGGCCTGTTGAAGAAAAAAATGTATAAATAAATAATTCATTTAATTAAAAAATTATACTACTGAAGGTTAAAACTAGACAGCGTAATGACTAAAGATTTACTAGAGGTTATGCTAAGTCATGTTCCATTTTGATACCAGTTGCTGCAGCGCTGAAATTAAAATAAATCCTCCAACAAGTCATAATTAAGCAGCGCTACAGCGTATAACGTATATTCACAACCAAAAGGTAACCGCCGCGAATTTCATGGCGCTTACTTTTTCACTCTACGAGCTATGAAGTAGGTGTTGTCCATTGACTGCAGTTTAGTGGCTCACAAATGGTGGTTCTAGTACGTTAGTACGTAGAAGTCTTTGGCTGAAACTGATATTACTTATACCAAATAAGTTTATAGACAAAATAAATTACAAATACCTTCACGCCTATTACCAAATAAAAGTTCGTTTGCAATTAGTGCTCCTAAATAAATTATTTCACACCCTCTATTATTATTTAATATTTTTTTTTTATTTGTAGAGTCAACCTCAGTCTATGAGTCTCATACAAGTATATAAGAACTAAATTCACTATATGTATTGGTTGCCTAGAAAAATACCTTATGTGCGTATACACACATACACACACACACACACGCACACATACAAACACACGTACACTCACACTCACGCAAACTTTCGCTTTTATAATTGGGATCTCTACTTGTAACCATTGAAAAGGAAGTGTTATGAATTTTAACTCCTTTGTTTATCAGTTATTACTCACCAATTATCGCCCTCGTAAGTATAAGCGTGAAAAAAAATGACTCAGCGTTTAGTTCAGATCAATGTGATATAAAAACAAGTTATTTTCCATGGAAAATATTTACAACAATTACTATATCAAAGGTATATTACTATACCAGTATCGAATGTTAACCTATTAACAAATACTATTTGGCAACTATGATTTAATACTGACGCGGTAAAAATGTTGGCACACTTAATCGCCGTCTTATGGCTAATAAAATACTCTCCTATAAACTTACTAACTTACGCTAAATACATCGAAATTTAAAATGTCTTTTGACTTAATTTTACTAAATATCTTAGTTAATTTTATTTACAGCAATAGTTTGGCTATGTTAACATTGGGGTTTTATAGATAATTTGCCTATGGATGTAATAACAAAATATAATATTAATCATAAACAACCAGGGTGTCTACTATTCTTTTCCCACCTCTTACTTTTCTTTTCCCACCTCAATAGATATGATAATCAGTTTCGTTAAGCGGAATATTCAAATAATTAAAATGTATATAAGATGTTATACAGAGAATATCTATATGTATATTATTTAATTATTTTTTTTAATGGAAAACCATCCGCTATAGTTAACCGATTAGAATTACAAATTAATTTTTTTCGAAGCCAGTTACAGGTTTTCACGTTAATGAAATTTATTGAATAGTAGATGTGTCAAAGATAAAACCATATAAAACTATGAATAAAATCGAAAAAATCAAGCAAAACGGTTTGATAATTCTTTTTTGGTTTGAGACCGGCAAGCTTTGGAACGAGCTGGCTGGATCTATTTTTCCTAATAAATACAGTTCTGGAAACTTTTAAGAGTAGAGTGAATAGGTTTCTTATGGATGGACGTGTACCACCTTCTTCTTCATTGACACTTTCCATCAGGTGAGATGGAAGACAAACGCCATTCCAATTAAAATTAAAAAAAAAAAGAATAGCTTCTGTACGCTTCTTGCTTAAACACAATTTTATATACTATCCAGAACTGAGTTTAAATATAGGTTTATATTTCTAGCTCGAATTATAAAGAAATTGGCTAATCTTTTAGCTTAAGCTTAAATCTTTTAGATTTGTGAAAGGATAGAATTTACCATAATCATAAATATCTAATAATAGTGAAAGAAACACTGAACACAAAGCTCTTATTTAGGCACAAAATGTGTACACTGAAATTAGATTTTCTTACTAATTATTAAACATGTCATATTTTCCTAATATTTCATTGACTTTCCAATATGTAGACACCCTAAGACACGGTTCTTTAATGGATTTGCTAGCTACACAGTATACATATTTAAATAACCTAATATAATTCTTATCAAATAATACCATTTGTTAATGCCCCATTAAACGTTTTTAAAATGTGTTTTTATAAAAATGCCACCTCTTTTATAAATGCCATTTAAAAGCTACTATTCATCTGTAATCGCCCATGATAAAGTACATCGCTATACATATAAGTAAATCTAGAGTGTACTAGAATTCATTCTGGAATACAACAGACAATCAATTATCGACACAGCATGCAAATTTTGTTATGTACTGAAGGTCATAACAATATATCGTACGACGATGACGAATTAGGCAAAAAAAAACTGTGTAATTGTTAGTAAATCGTCAATAACAAATTATAATCTGACTCATAAGTGAAAGGAACACACCTCCATTTGCTTTATTTCATCACCAAAACCCCTGTCCTATAATTATCATCATATTGAAGATAGCCCATAAGACTTATCTAAGACTATTCTGAATGTTCAGCGTACATTCCATAGCAGTAAGTGCCCTTACCTCTTCGCCCACGGTACTGGGGTACAATTTGCTGCCCGGTGCGTAGCCATTTTGTTCAAGTGCAAATTGGTTTTCTGTTGTCTTCCGGTAGACTGGATTGTCAAAGTTCATTGATGTGACATTCCGATGTACGTAGTGCCGGTACATAACAACGGCGATCTATAACAGATAAACAATTTCAATGAATGACGACGTCTTTGTAGATTGATGTCAATTACTTATATTGAGTCAACTGATTCTAAGGGAATGGAATGCAATTTACAGTGTTATTTCAAAATACGTTATGAATTGGTAAAGACCACTGAATTTTTTCTACGTTATGACATAACGCTGTAAAGAAAAAATTAGTAAAAAGATAATCGTAGCTTATTTTAAATGTATAAAGAAATTAAATAATATATAATATTCGAATTTAATAACAAAAACATAGTATTTGCCTGCATTAATTTTTACTTTTTATTGCAACCCATCCCTTAATTTCTGTCACCTCAACTTTAAAATTTTGACAAATTATTTTTGTTTCTTTTTCATTCCTTCCGGGGTATGCAAAAAAATTTAAAAAAACTTTACACACTTTAGAATGACTTAAATCAAAAGTCACAAACTGAAACTTAATTTCGTTAGTCTATTTTCTAATTAGGGGCCAGCTATAAATTACATCACACGTCAAGGGGGAACGAGGGGGTCGACGAAGTGTGACATTGTGTGACAAGGGATGGGAGGAGTCCCAAATTTGGCGACATCACATTTTTTCAAAGTATAATATTCTATATCTAAGTATTACAACACTAAATTTAAAAAGCTACCCGTACAAATAAAAAAATAATCTAATGAGATCATTATTCAAATGTAAAATATGTGACATCACACTAAGGGTTAAAAAATCAAGAAATTCGTGTGACGTAATTTATGGATGGCCTCTTATTTTACTTCTTATAAGTTTCATATACATACATCAATATAATATTTTATACTTAACATAATACAGTTTACACAAACAATGTAAACATAATACAGTTTACAGTTTACATACATTGTAAAATTCAGAATATGTAGGTATAGGTATAAAGTTAGCTACGAGGTGAAATATTTAAGTGATGGGTCAAAAAAAGGAAAAATCCGTCATTTAAACAATTGACGTCATTTACTTTAGCACGTTTTTTATAAGACTGACTGTATTTGCTAATCAAGTATAATTTTCGAATTTCAAAGCTTAATGACCAAAATGGCAACTTTTTACTAGCACATTGAGTTGTTATAAAAAGTTAATCGTCTAGCATTATTGCAGTAGAACAACAAAAAAAAAACGCATTAAACAATCCACGTAATAACCGAACGTATTCCCCGTGTTGGTCCCGAGCTCCTTTGAAGAATAGGCCAACTGCCGTTCTGCCAAGCAGGTCGTAAAAGGCGAGCGAGGTGCTATGCGCGTCTCTACCATCGTGACTACTAGGTGGTAGAGTTCTGCATCGGCTCGACCGGGTATGGTACTACCGCCTTACCTATTCCTGCCGCGATAGCGTCAGTGCTAGTCACTGTCATGTTCCGGTTTGGAGGGTAAGGTATACCGGTAATCTTATGCATGTGGCATTAGACCTCGTCACAAGATAGCAACGCACCATTAACATCTTTGGTGTCTATAGGAGATGGTTGACTCCTTCCATCAGGAGACCCATCTGCTTGTTTGTTATCTTATGATATAAAAAAAAACGTTATTGAATATACACATTACATATATATAGTAGTATATATATCGTTATTATTCAAAAACGTTTAATACCAATGTATATTTAGTAATCGTTGCTTAACATTAAGGAGAAACCCTGAAGTAAGATCGCCACTCGCAAGGACGACACATAGCTTGAATTATAAAACGAAAGTCACAACCCGAATGATAACTACAAGCTACAACGAATGTAATTTATAAAAATCACAAGCTAAATCTATCAGTGCTCCTCGAGACACGTATTTATTAAGAGTGACTCTTATGATGAATTACTGTAAAAATGTTTAAAACTGATTCTCAACACATGACATGCGTTTATACAGTTCAACACCTACTTAATGACTAATGCAGAAAATATTTAGATCAGTTTTACCTATTTTTAATTTTAGCATATTTTCTCTTAAGGGTTTCGTTTTATAAAATATTTTTCGTCGCGATAATATGGTCATGACAACATGTACCTAATACGGAAATGACTTCTTCAAGTATCGCGTTTACAAACTGACCGCTTTGCCTTCATTTTGACATTTCTCAAGTTATTGTACGATGTTGAAGACGATTACTGCGTGTAGTTTTAGTAAATACGATTCAGTAATTATCTAAATCTACCACCCAGTATTCAGTACAAATGACGGCGCAGAGTCATAGCTTATGTTGCGTCTGCGTCGCTACAACGTCATTGATTACAGGGTAAATAATGGACAACAGAGCCTGATATAGAATAATTTTTAAAGCGGCAAATCTGTCTGATTTAATATTATATTACATATAATTTTTATATGATTACATTATCAACATTATTTACATTAAAAAAACAAACTGAATTATTAATGTAATTTTGCAATCCAGATTAATGTCGATTTGTCGAACACTTTCACGCATAGCAAACAAGTCATAATAAGACAGCTTAGTTGCTCTTGCTTGTCAGCTATACGCGAATGTAGTGTGACGTGCTTTGATACTCACGAAGGTATAAAAAGCCTCAAACGTTTGCAGGTTACCTAATAGGTACCTTACCCGCCAAACAAGAACACGACGATTATAGAACTGACGCTATTAGGAAAAGCTATGGCGATTATATCAAAGTCGGATGAGACATTGTCTTTTATTTATAGATGGTAGTCGTTTATCGTTAAACTGTCTGGCAAAAGATTAAATTGATTTTTTTTTCATAAGTCTATAGAAATTTTCTGAACTAACACAGCCTTGTTTTTGGCTGCAAAAGATCAGTCAAATGAAATCTCAGCCTATACGGTGCTATGATTAATATTTGTGAGAAGTATAATCAGTAACGGATTTACTCATAATAGCCCTGGGGCTGGCGGCATTGTTTTAAGGGGGTCAAAGTTTGTAAATTAAATGCTTAATTTCAATAATCACTTCCGCACAAAACAAAGATAAGCAGCATATCTGTCAAAGCATAAGGAGGCATTGAGCATAAATCCGCTATAATAAAGGAGCCTGAGCCAATAGAGAAGCCTGTTACTCTTATCCATAATGCACTATATCCTCTTATAAGTCGTAAACGGTAAACGATATAAAAAAGTATCTTACAAAATTGATTGAAAATTTAATTATCTATATAAAGGTCTTTGCCATTTTTAGCTTCAATACATGGTTACGGAGATATAAGCCAAAACGGATTTACACAAAATGGCGGCACTTCTGCCCCCCTAATTTTGTAAATATTTTGTGTAGTTATATTCAGTACGTCATACTAAACCTATCTATAAAAAAACTCCTTCAATATAGTGCAGAAAAAATTCTCTATTGTCTGTACTAGTAGAGGCTTAGCGCACAAGATTTATGGACAATTGCACTAACATTGTCTTAAATTAGGATAATCCTAAATAGCATGCAATCACATTATTTTCATTTAAGATAAGAAGTGACAGCATACTATTTAGGACTGTTCTAAGCTAAGACAATTTTAGTACAATTAGCCATTAGAATCAGCAAACTTCTTATTCTATTGACAGTGTTTTGTTTATGCACTGACATAAGAATGATGTAAAGACTATTTCTTTTGAATATCATCATAATTGCCTTTTTTATCATAAGATAACAAATAAGCATATGGGTCTCCTGAAGGAAAGAGTCAAAACCTATAGACAAAGATGTTAATGGTGCGTTGCTATCTTGCGGCGAGATCTCATGCCACGTGCGTAAGTTTTTATTATGCCTAGTCAAAATTCAAACTTAAGATTACATGGGTTTCAGAAACATGACACCAATATAATTAGACCAATGAAGCAAAATTTTCTGATTCCAATAAAAATATGTATTGTTACTCACCAAAGCAGCTAATATAACTATTCCAGATATCACAGCAACAACAATTCCTGCAACAACACCCGCATCACGCCCATTGCTTGAGATTCCAGTGCCGGTTTTTGTTGTTTCTGGCACACCTGAAGAAAAAAAATTTATTTTCTTTATAAAAGAAAAGTTTATTAGGATACCCAAGTATCTTTTTAGTCACAAAAATTTTGTTATTTTGATTCTCAATGGTTCAGATAGGTAGACTATAAACTCAGACATATGTAGAACTTACTTGTAGAGTTCAAGTTTTCGGACAAGTAACATTAACCATAGTCACAAGCAGACTCAACAAGTAATTCCTTTCAAAAATGATAGTGAAACACGTTAGTATAAACGTTTGGACTATAAACTGAAAAAATTTTTTATAAATATTCTAAAATAAAATCATATGAATACATATCATGTAAAATTAACAAAATCCTATGATTTTATGTCCTTTTATTTGTAACAGTTCTACAAATATTACACGGTGTATTCATTGTGAGATTCATTTTTATTCATCAAGCTATATTTTATGTCCATACTATTAAAAGAAAAAAGTATCATCACACCCGTATCCCCAAAGATGTAGGCAGAGGTACAATCAGTGCACCTACGATTAGCGGAAGATACTTAGTCCAACAATGTGAAAGGTGGAAAGCCTATCGCCATCTGGGTACTTCTCCAATCCTGGGCAACATTGTATTTATCATTCACATTCACAGTCAAAGCATTTTTATTCAAATTATCCTTTACAGGCACTTTTGACGAGTCAACATTTTTTGAGTTACTACCGGATCGGAAACGCGTCCACACACACAAACGAAAAAACACACTTCTGAATTACCTAATAATAATTATTAATTAATTATTTTTTCAAAAAAAAACGAAAAAACACATTTCTGAATTACCCAACCTGGGAATCGAACCCAGGAGCTCATGTGGTCAACACCAACACCAGAACATTAGACCACAGTGGTGTAATAAAAGATTTTTATTATTATTATTAGATTTTTATTATAGAGCTATTACAGATTAATGTTCCTACTCTTAATTAATATTATGCCTGTATTGTAATTTTTTTTTATCTTAATTCATTATTGACGCATGACTCATGCCACTTAATGGATGAGGCTGAAATTTGGCATACAGATGGACTTAATATTAGCATCCCTAAAAAAGGAGATTTGTATGCCGAGAATTTGTATTTGAAGCTTCAGGATAAAATGAATTTAACACTCAAATCCAAGAGCAATAACTAAGGTAAAAGTAACTATAGTTATCTTAAATACGAGGATAATTGTTTATCACTAAAATAGAATTAAATAAGTGCAATAACAAACAAAGTTAATATGATTACCCACAACCACAGAATGAATTAAAACACAATTAGATACACATTAAGCATTGGTTAGCACAACTAAAAATATATTTTTCGTAACATTTTATAGTGAATTCATTACACGTTTATATGAATATGTCTTTAATGTCACACCAGAGAGTAAAATCAATATAGTACACTACGGTAACTACTCATAGTGTTCTATTTACAGACACGGTAAAGGAGATCAGTGCCAAACTTAACTGAAATACTGTGATCTAATAATTAGGATAAAATTATATTAATAACTATAGCTAAATAACTATAGTTTATTATTAAGCTTTAGTTATAATAATATGAGTCATAATCATTGGGAAAAAGTATATTTGATGAGCCTTTTCCAAAATTATTATTTTACGTAAACAATATCGATTGTTATAAATTTATTTATATTATTAAAGCCACTACTTTAAGAATACCTGGCTGACCAGTTTGTAAAAGTATAACAATTGGCTAAGGATCACCATTGTGACTAAAAAATGCTAATGTTGTTAGGGTTTGGTACCACCACCATATCTTTTCTTGCAGCAAAAACATATAGTTTAACACTATCATGTTCCTGTTTGATAGATAAGGTAGCCAATAATCTTAGGGTGTAGACAGACAGACTGCATTTCAACTGCAATCCGACTGCTAAATGGCAGTTCAGATGCAGTTTGAATGCAGTTGACACAACTGCAATAGAATTTGGTTTGCAGTTCTATTGCAGTCGTGTCAACTGCATCTGAACTGCCATTTAGCAGTCGGATTTCAGTTGAAATGCAGTCCATCTGTCTACAACCTTATGCTTGCAGTGAGGAATCCAGAATTTTTGTTTGGGTTAAACTAAGGGTAGACTTTATCAAGGTAATCATCAAATTTTTCATGGTTGGAGTGGGGGGGAGGCTTGAGCCCTAGCCAACCCTCCCCTAGAATTACATTCCCATGACAGCCAAAGAACTATTTACTTTGAGGTCTTTAGATAAAAGATAAAAAGTTAAAAATGTTCCATCAAAAAACTATCTGCTTGTTTGCTTTTCCATGATTTAAAAAAAAACATTATCATGCCAGTTTCCCAGCAGGATAAGCAGACTGAACTAACTGTTAATACAAGTCCCAGTTTATCGCAATTCATTAAGTTGTCAATTGATAAAATAGGTCCTAATCTCCGATAATAACCTTCTCTTGTTTCTTACCATAATTGGGATCTATGGCTTTACATACTTATAGGAATTTTAACCATCAGACTAACTCATAAAATCTCACCACAGCATATAATTGGTTTCTATTTGAAGTATATCCAAGCACAATAGTCTCATAAACATCTCATTAAAATCTTATTGAAGATGTTAGAAGTACAACATAATTTGAAAACTAGTTTACATTTAAATAACAAAATATTAAAATTGGACTTGCAAGATAGCCACAATATTAAGTCTTCAGTGTTATTGACAAGTATATAATTAATTCAAGAAACATACTGTTGTGACGAAGTTTGTTAATTGTTACATAAAGGTTTATAAGCTCTAAAGTTAGGTTTATCATGCACCCAAAACTATCTGTGTGTCTTCCCAACCAATGTTTTAAATTAAAAAAAATACATTACCCTCAAAATTTAAGCTTGGAACTTCTGGGATAAAAAATTTAAAATTATAGTGAGATTCTTCAATAGGTTTTTCGGTAGCATCAGGTATCCTATCCAAGGATTTATCTTTTAGAAATTGATCAATAAATGGTTGGTGTCTTTTATTTAATTCTAGTATATCACTTTCCCAGTATCGTGGCATTGGCTCTTCTTCAGTATTAACAACAGTAGTAACTTCTGTCTCTTCTGTTATATCTTCACTTTTTAAAAGTCCTCTTCCCAATTGCAAGAGAAGGCCTAGCCCTCTCTGTAATTTCACCATATGTTTTAACTTCACAGTTGTTTATTTACTTTCAAAATATTTACTCATCAATTGGCAAACAAGTTTGTTACGTCCTGTGAATCAATCAATTATCCCAAATTGAAGACACACAGAGATACAGACATTCACACGAAGTGTTAGTTAGGCCATAAATGATGCTTGCCAAAATCCACCACTTGCTTATATAGGATTCGGTGATTAGGAACTTGCTTTATCTTATCAGATGGGATGAATGATTCAAACCAATTAATTGTTAACACAGTATTTATGCTTGAAGCCCAAAGTTTTAATCAAAATTATTTGGTATTTAAATTACCCAATACATTACTGTATCACAATATTTTAATTAAACCTTTTTGCTTCAAACTTTTTAATAAACCACAACCCAATGGTAAAGCGGACGATAATCAAAAAGCAAGGGTTTATTCAGATATTGGTTACGATTTCACAATACTCACTGGAGATGGGATTTTCCTCTTTTATCAAAATTTTCTTTGAATCATTAGTTGATTTTTCCAACTCCACATCAGGTTTTATAACATCTGTAGGTTTTGATAAAAAAATATTTATAAAATATTATCTTGTTGAAAAAATACAAACGACACTTTCTTAATTGAAGGTAATACATTCACAGCCGGTATTCAAGATATAAAAATAAAATACGCGCGCAACTGGCTCCGCGCAGTGGTGAAATGACAGCTCGAAAATCTCAATTCTCAATTCTCAAGTACGAAACGAAACACGTTCGGTTTCCACGACATGCCAACAAAACGCCATTCCGATGACGTTACCGGATAAAAGCTTACCATTCACGACAAGATTTATAAATTAGCGAAACCATTATGGACATAAAATAATTATAACATCATATTATATTGCTTGAAAATTGAAATAAACCATTGTTATTATTATCATATCTCGTCACTTCATAGATTGAGCATTTTGATTTCAGAACTGCTATTTCATATAATTTTTTAAATTAAAATGTTTCTTTCCTTAAGAAGTATATGTATATTAAAGTAGTAATTAACCGCGAACTGTCAACTCACGATCGCAATATTAAACATTAGATTTTTGAATCTCTTATAGCTCTTATATCTCAGACTGTTTCAATAGACTCGAAAGACATTGCTCGCGCGTTTAATAAAATAATATTAAAATACTTAAAAGTATTTTATAGTTTTACATAAAACAATTTACTGTTCAAAGTCTACCAGTTTTCTCCATCCGTATATGCTTTTAATTAACACCCTTTTATGCAGGCTTTCCATTGTATTTTGTTTTTTGTAGTTTGTGTATTCATACAGGATATAGTAGTACAGGAGATAGAAGGATATATTAGTAAAGTTAAAAAAATATCATCACCCCGCATCCTTTACACGATAAGCATAGTGAACCGAACATAAATAGACGTTTCATTTCACCACCACTCATGGGTTTCTCAGTTGGCGTACCTGATAATGGCTACCGCTAGTTTATTATAATAACCGGGACCAACAGCTATAAGTGTTGACGTCACAATACTATTAACACGCCATAATCAGACTATAATAATCCCAAAATAATCATTATTCAAAAAATCTATTTGTCCGATGGCCGATGCAGAGATCGAACTCGGAGCCTTATGATTAGAGCCGAAAAGGTTAGCAAATATTTCAATCAGAACACTTAAAGATAAGGTTAGTCTTTCATATTTAGGTAGCCTTATTAAGTAAAGCTTAAGTTCCTAAGTAATATGCTAAACTCCTAGAAAATTTTAGTAATATGTTAATATCGTAAATTTAATCGAAATAATATTAATGCTTAAGTACTAATATAAGTTCACAAACGTGTTAAGTACAATAAAAATCAACCAAGTGCGTGTCGGGTCACGCGCTATGCATGGTTCCGTAGTTGCCCATCACAATAATGCGAACCAAGAAGAGGGCTTTTTATTGTTTCATACTATGAACATTAATGCCAATGACATATATCCACACCTCGGGTTCACCGCCATAAAATGTTCTCCAAGCACATTTATAAGTTGGTAAACTATTACTGGTAAACTTGTAAAGCCTACTTAGCTGTAATAATTTTCCTTTTAACTTTAAATTTTTTCACAAATCCAAAAGCAATCGCTGGAAGCAAGGGAACAGGGAACACTTGACTCTAACCAAAATTAGCATCCTAAAGATTAATATTTCACAAACGGATCCCATAAAAATACCTACCCAAAAATACCATGAAATACGCGAAAAAAAAATAAACATGGAGATATTTATTTTTTCAGGGTCTACCTTGAGGAGAAGGGGCAAAAAATTTTTAAAGACTGTTTTAGCTTATTGTCGATGTGACTAATGTATATTCATTCCAAATTACAGCTTTCTAGTATTCAAAATTTCTTAGCTAAGCATTGGAAGGACGGACGGACGACATGGCAATAATATAAAGGTACTTTATAAACTTCGGAACCCTAAAAACTTGAGTTTTGAGATTGCCATTAATTTAAGATTCTATGGCTAGCTTTATTTGGTCCACTACAAGTCTGGCGGTTTGTGAATTTTGCTACGTGCGATCCAGATCGAACGATGAGAAAGTACAATGCGATAAATTAAAAAAATATATAAGAGAATTGATAAAATGATAACTCATAAAACCGTCATTTAAGTGTTTGTGAAATTCCTTACTCTATAGTGAAATTTATTCATTTTTCGACTTGTTACGATTTATAACTTTTTTATAATTACAAATTAATTAAGGTCTACGTATAATACAGACGAATATTTCCGTATAGGTACCAAAAATATAAAACAAAATGCGTTATGTTTACGAATAATGTATAGTCGAGGTCAAGCACACGGCACACCGCTCACGCATGGCAAGCCGGATCGCGCGTAGATTGACTAAGAAATGGTGGCGTGATGTGACGCCACCTCACCTTATTCGCTAAACCGAGTCCTATTGGCCGACCGCCATCAGCCACAGGGCACAGAACCGTAACGCCGCAAATAAGGTCCAACTACATCATTTTTATACATTTCCAGAAAGGTTAACTCCTTATAGTTAGTAAGTTAAAGTACCTTCACTGAAGGTGGAAGAGTAGCTACCTATGTACTATTTTTGTTATTTTAATAAATTAAAAAGCACAGTTCCCATACTTCCCAACTATACCGTTAAAAGCAGTACCTATTATACTGTTTTTCACATTATACTATTTACTTATTTAAAATACTGTTTTTAGAAAACATTAAAAAAATAAAATACTTTTACTAAGGCCCCGGTTACACTTTGATTAGTGCGAGTGATTAGTAATCAGCGTAGTAAAGTGAAAAGACGCTGATTACTGATCACTCGCACTAATCAACGGCAGTCTACACGTGTTTTTTGCTTAATTTAGTATTAACCTGCACTAAATACTCGCACGCGCATTAATCTAAACTACTGTTTATTTTCCTTTTCCTAGTAAAAAACTTGGCAACCCTTAGTATATGGTATATGTATAATATACACATATATAGGTAGGTAGGTACGTAAGTATAGAAGCATTTTACAATTTCACTAATTGTAATTACACTAGAATGAAGATTGATAAACAAAGGCGCCACACGATTTTACAACTTACTATTGATTACTATTTACTAGCGATAATTATTTATTTACGTTAAAACGCTTACTCACTACCTATTAAGTTGGAAACTTCGATAAGCGCGATAGATAGCTGAATATTGATAGACATAAAATTCCGTGGAAGTTAACAGCGTACTGATGAATAATAAATTACACACAATAAAAAATATCGTACGATGTGGCGTCAGTCATTCATATTTCAGTGACGTTCGCGTTGCTTAAACACGTGTCCGGTGTTGACTTGTGGAAATTAGTTATGGGTGTGCATTTGGGTTACGCTTCTGACACAGAGAATTTTGTAGTTATTGCATCAGCGTTCGGGTTCTTAACTTTAATATTAGAATTTGCACTACCTACATTTAAGACGTAAACACTTGTAGGTACCTGCTATTCATTTAAGAATTGTTGGCCTATGTTTGATTTGTAGTAACTCTAATTACGAAGTTGATGGGACCCGATTTTGATTTCCGGAGAAAAGTGACGATCAAAAACATTTACGTTGTTCACTTGTAGTAGTACGTAGTTACTTGTTGACTCGCGCAGGCAAGTTATTTTGTGATCGATATAGTTTTTCATACAAACTTTCATTCTCTGTTAAGAGTTGATTTTTGAAAAAAAAATTTCATACCGTACCTATAATCAAATGACTCCGTGCCGAATTTCATTACAATCGGATGATTAGTATAGCCGTGAAAGCGTAATAAACAAACAAACTCAATTTTGTATTTATAATATTACCTAGTTAGGATATATTTCAGGACTAGCTGACCCGCGCACCTTCCTAGGCGTGAGCCCAGGTCTTCCACAATCATCGTGCCCATTAAAATCCCCCGCAAATTAACCACAGCACAACTGCAATAAACATACCTTAATATCCTAATAGATTTTGTTAACTCGACTGACTCGATCAGAATGAAAATAATGATAAAAATGCCTAACAATTTTCCAAAACGTTTTATAAATTACGGAGTTATTAGATAAAAAAAACATTTATATAACATTTGCATTGAGTAACCATTCATTTTTGAAATCGGATCAATATATAAACAATGTAGATTGAACCCATGGGCCATGACTAATTGATAAGATCATTGATGAATCAAGAATCGTGTTATTCCAAAATAATATCCGAACTGAATCTGCCGTTTAGGCCGTCGACAAAACAAGACAATGACTCAATCATGACGCGCTTTGACGCCATCGTCGAGCAAAATATTACTAGGAAGTAGTAACTAGTAACCTATTAACATAACAACTAAATCTCTAAACTACAAAGATAACAAACTTAAGAACGTAAAAATTACTTTCTCTTCCTGTTAGTTCGAGCGTAAGGATCGCCTACAGCGGCATCTACATCGCCTAATCTATTCAATCATATCAATGCTTATGGGTGTCGTCCTCCAGTTTAGAAAGTAAGGTTACCCCCCCTTTAATATTGTTCAAATGCGGATAGTAATAATAAACAGCGATGAGAATTATTTTGTTTGTACTTTGTTTTAAAAACGCACGCATAATAACAAATAAGCGTTTGTTTTTAAATAATTTAATAAAATAATATCGATTCTGTTCGATATACCATAAATACATCATTTATTTTAACTGTTTATCTTGCCATTATATCGCACCGATTAAACCCTTAAGACTAGAAACTTGAAATCTTTAATATATCGGCAAACATACCTACTTCTCATTTTAAAAACATTAAAAGTCGGTTAAATGTAATTTACATAATTCTTTCACACGCAGTGGAAGCCGCGGTCAATCCTTAGTATCAAATAAAACAAGCGTGATTGCTTTTTAAATAATTAAGTAAAAGAATACCAAACAGAATCCATAAATACATATCGTTTATTTCAACTGTTTATCTTGTCTTTAAATCTGTAAATAATTTAATTTCCTTATCATTTAATCTAAATATGTCACCAATCCCAATCACACTGATTTCTACTGAGTTATAAGGAGTTGAAGATATAAATGAGTGATATATATCCGTAACTCTGAAAGATACATATCACTCTTTTCTTTTCTCGGATATATTTTGCGCAAGTCTATATAGTAGGTACCACCGCCTTAAGTATTCCTGCCGCAGTAACGTCAATGGTTGTCACTTTCGTTTTCTGGTTTGGAGGGCAAGGTGGGCTGTAAAATTATACATGTGGCAATATCACCACGTCACATTGATGGAAGGCGCATCATTGGCATATTTGATGTCTATAGGCGATGGTTTGTCATTCTATCGGGGGAGCCATCTCCTTGTGATTTTGTATGATATATTAGAATCCATAAGGAACACACATACATAATTTTATTCTCTGTAAGTAACAAGAACTCTGTTCGATCAACATAGTCATTATTTGCTATTTGAAAACGTTCCTAATTCTAGATTAGAGTGATGTGTATTAGTTTCACTAGTTACAAATGGTACAAGAGTAGATAGTCTCTGTCTAGTATTAGACATACCCGCATGAATATTAGCGCTCCTGAGGTGCTATCAAAAAGTTTATTATTCGCTCTACTTAAATTATTTTTTGGATTTCAAAATTTACAGCCCATTTCCGCGTGGCGCTTAGCTGCTCCTCTAGCTCTACCCCAAGGCCAGCGCTATGTGATATTAAAATACTTTTTTTAAATATTTCTTAATTTAAGCAGAGAATAGGAGATGTATTAAGAGAATAATATATTACGCAACTAGAGTGGAAAGTATGACATTACAGCCTGCGTGATACCGAACCGAAGTCGAGGGCGATAAGAACATGGGTTGCAATTTCATATTTTCCTCCCGTGGTGCGTATACTTACTATGTTTTTATCAACGCCGAATTGAAAGTTCATATCACAGCTCAACAAAATTATTAAAATCAATTAAATAAAAACATTTTAAAACTATTGACATTCAATATTTTAACAACACTTTTCCCCGTGTTGGTCCCGGCTCCTTTGTAAATAGACCAACTGCCGTTCTACCAAGCAGGTCGAAAAAGGCGACCGATAAATACGTGTCGCTACCATTGTGACTATTAGGTGAAAGAGTTGCGCATTGTCTTACCTATTCCAACCGCAATAGCGTTAATGCGTGTCATTGTCGTGTTCCTGATTGGAGAGTAAGCTAGCCAGTAGACTTATGCATGTGACATTGTCATTAAAGTAAAGAGCTTTAGACGGCAGACAATATGGTACTTTCGTTTCTGAAAGTAGAGTCGAAATATAAACTTTTAATCTAGGTTTGATAATAATTACATAATTTTGGTACTGAATTGAGCATTTTAAAAAGCGACATGTTTATTTTTGTAAAGAGATTAGTTCATATTCTTTTTTAAGTCACTAAACTACTATTATGTATATCATATTATGTGTATGCCTATATATTATATATTATATATTATATAGTGGTTTTTTTTTAAAAGTAGCCTAAGTTACTCCTTATTACATCAGCTATCTACCAGTGAAAGTCTCGTCAAAATCGGTCCACCCGTTCCAGAGATTTGCCGGAACAAACAGACAGTCAGACAGACAGACAAAAATCGTAAAAAGTGTTATTTTGCTATATGTACCGTGTATACATCCATATGCATTTAGTTAAAACCGGTTATTTTAATATTACAAACAGACACTCCAATTTTATTTATTTGTATAGATGTATAGATTATATTATTTTATTTTTTATGTTTATAAGATAGCAAACAAGCAGATGGGTCTCTTGATGGAAAGAGTCAACCATCGCCTATAGACACCAAAGTGTTAATTGTGCGTTGCTATCTCGTGGCGAGGTCTAATGCCACATGCATAAGTTAACCGGCTACCTTACCGTCCAAACCAGAACACGACAGCGACAAGCACTGACGCTATTGCGGCAGGAATAGGCAAGGCGGTGGTACCAGACCCGGGCGAGACAATGCAGAACTTTACCACCTAGTAGAATATATGGCCTATATATTATGCATATGCCTATTTCGGGTTAGGAAGAGTTTTTGTTACTAAAAAGATAGTACAATGTACCTATAGCCTACGTTTATCCTCAAATTAAGATATCATGGCATTAAGATTAGATGAGTACGATGAAGTATCGATATTTAGCGATTTGATAATAAGTTTTAATACTGTCAAAGTAAATACTAGTTCAGTCCGCTTAGGAACGTATAAGACGTGAGAAAATTGCCTTGTTTTCTCAGTCATAACTGAAGTAATTTCTTGTATATTATTGGTAACATTATCACACGATTCAATGTAATACGAATCAAGAGTCACAGAATTGAATGTCTTTAAAACCGTCGCGTCGTTCCAAAAAGGAGGGAGTTGTAAAATCAGTATTTTTTGTTTGTTATTCCAGATCTCTGTTATTTATTAGTCAATTTGGAAAATTATTTTTTGTTTAAGGGTATATTTCCTTTTCAGTCCTATATAAATAAAGTACAGAGCTAATCCAGTATTTCAGATGTACAGGAGGTTTTTTTTTTATTTTTACTGCATGCTCTGTGTGCTTATGCTACAACCTTGTTTTGAAAAATGCAGGAGGGTGGAGATTGTGCGTTGTAGTTTCTCTGGATTAAAATTATCAATGATTAGGTCAAGTCTTGAAATCGGTTTAAAATGTGTCGGTAAATAGAGGTTTTTTAGGGTTCCGAAGTAAACTAGGACTTAGTATTAGAAAGCTGTAATTTGGCACGAATATTTTTTCTCACGTACCCTATTGTGTGGGGCATCGTTGGATAGGTTTTTAAAAAATAGTGTTGGTTTGTTGTAATAAGTTTTCGATTAAGGAACTCGTTTGTAAAATATTAATCTTTTAAGTGATAATTTTTGTTAAGAGTCAAGAAGTGCTGCAGAAGTGGAGACACTTCTGCAGACTAAACGGTGGATTTTGGGGGTGGGAAAAAATTACGGTAGTAGTAGGTAAATATAATAAATTTAAAAGGAAAACTATCACGGCCAAAACACAAGTTTTAGCCATGATAGTTCTTGAGTAATAGTCGACCAACTTATAAAATGTAGGTACTCAAGAGAAGTTTTTATAGGCGGTGAACCTATATTGCGAAGATATATTTGTCATTGACGTTGGATAGCTTAAATCTTCATAGTATGAAACTATAAAAGCCCTCTTATTAGTCCATATTAATGTGATGGGCACCTTTGGAACCCTACATTGCGCGTGGCCCGACACGCTCATTACCAATTTTTATAGAATGTTTCGCTCGGAGCGTATCTTAGATGAGAGCACTTCCTAACTAAACCTTAATAAACTGCATTAAGCCTAAAACGCGAATGATAGGTCTCGCACAGTGCGGACAAAAATTGGGATAGGCTATGTTAGCCTATCCCAATTTTTGTCCGTTGTATACAGAAAGTTATTTCTGAAAAACCTATAATTTAAACCGGTTTTTGATTCAAACCCTAATAATTTTGCTCCACAAGGAAACCGGTATTTCTGATGTTAGGTTGGATGTATGTTTTGATGATAAGAAAACGGTCCTGATTTTCTTACACTGATTGAGGTTTGAAAATTAACCGGTAAATCTCTGGTGGTTTTGCTTACAGAAGAGAAACACGTTTTGCGTGGCATGCGTATTAGGATATTAGAATCTCTTTTTTCTCTTGCGCAACATTTCTCGTATCGCATATCTTAAGCGGGCTGGGCGACTACTACATATTACATATATTTTTTTTTACATCATAAGACAGCAAATAAGCGGATGAGCCCCCTGATGGTAAGAGCCAACCAACGTCAATAGACACCAAAGATGTTAATGGTGCGTTGCTATCTTGTGGCGAGGTCTAATGCCACATGCATAAGTTTACCGGTCCTAGATGCATACCTTACCCTCCAAACTGGAATACGACAGGAACAAGCACTGGCGCTATTGCAGCATGGATAGGTAAGGCGGTGGTAGCAGACCCGTACGAGGCAATGCAGAGAACTCTATCACCTAGTAGCCACGATGGTAGTGACTCGTATAGCAAATCGGTTGCCTCTTACACCTGCCTGGCAGAACGGCAGTTGGCCAATTCTTTAAAGGAGCCCGGACTAACACGGGGTAAATGTATATCAATCAATCAATCAAATAATATTTATTCGACGTAGGTACATTTAAACACCCTAGTCGACGTCAACAAACATGAATGTAAATGTAAACAAAATATAAAAGATAATTTATATGTACAATATTTGTATGATACAATTTATAAAATTTACGTCTAGCAGAGAGAATTTTGTTTTGCTTACAGAAATGACCAATATTTTTACAAATATATTAAAAAATATTTATATACAATCATGAAGACAAAAAAATTTATAAAATTAAAAATACATATATTAAATGTCAGAATTTTTAAAATTAGATACAGTGATGTCAACATTAAGTAACTATTAATTTAGAAATTAAATTGGTAATAAAGAACTGCTATCAGATTCAATTAAAAATATCAAAATGAAATAAAAATTAAAATATAAATTTAAATAACCTGTAATTGCTTGCAAGTTTTTATATATTTAAAGTCAAATTTTATGTAGAAAGTTAAAACACAAAACTGGTATAAAAATGGTAGTAATGTCAAAAAAAAGTTTACTAGTACTAGTACTATTTACTTAAGTAAATGTCAAAAAAAATTAATTAAAATAAAATATTCACAATTTCTATATACCAAAATACAAAAGCTATTTAAAATAAAATAAATTAGAATTAACTAGATTCAAATTAATAGAAATTATTATATAATGCTACTCCTACTATTTCCATGCCTCCTTGTCATGTAACCTATGTATATTGTGAGTATATCTTATATACTCAAAAACGGTGGAATGATCTCCCTAGACATATTCAGGATATCCAGACTAAAAGCTGTTTTTAGCTGTAAAACAGGCAGGCAGCATTATTTGTCGCTTGATAGTGTATAATTTTAATATTTCTGTACTTTGTGTTCTTTTCATTCACTTTCTCACTTTTAATTTTTTATCCTAGATTTGGTCTCATTGCCACTTTTATTGAAATTATCAAAAAAAAATTTATCTTGCATCCTTGTTTGTTTTATTAAAATTTATTATTGTTAGTTTTTAATCTATATCAGATACAACATGCCTGCTATTTATATCTTGTGATTTCTCCAACAACCTTAATTGCTGGTTTTGCTGGAAGAAATCTCTTAAGGAGATAAGCACGCCTTTGTACATGCATTTTCTTTTTACGTAAGTATTGTTTTGTATTTCTATGTGTAAAAAGAATAAATAAATAAATAATTAAAAACGTTTGTTTTTTTACTAGCGCGTGAAATATCTCATGATGCAAATTTTAGGTGGTAGAGTTCTACATTGTTTCCACCGGGTCTGGTACCATCGTCTCACCTATTCCTTTCGCAATAGTGTTAGTGCTGGTTACTGGCGTGTTCCGATTTGGAGTGTAAGGTAACCGGTGAACTTATTTATATGGCATTAAGACCCCAACACAAGGATAATACCGCATTATTAGCATCTTTGGTGTCTATAGGCGATGGTTTGTCTCTCTCCATTAAGAGAATCATCAGCTTGTTTGCTACCCTATGATATAAAGCACAAAATAAATAAATAACAAAATCTTAGTTTGACTGGCTCTTTTATTTAAGTACGTTTAAAATACGTTTTTTTTCATAAAAGGTAAAATGTATTTAGTTAAGAATTATTTAAGCAATCCATACATGGTTATCAAGCATCCGGCTTTAGCAGTTAGTTATTGTTTTGAAGGTTTTAAGGAAAATTTGATGTTGTCGCATGTCCTTCCAAATGTTTATAAAAACATGAGGTCCATCCGCGTCATTAGCTAAATATTAGATTAGGCTCATTTCACATCTACGCAGCCGATTTATGAAGTCACAATACTAACAATGACATCAAAGTATTGCGTGGTTGGAAAACAATGTTAAAACTTTCGAAACCGATGTTATAATTTATAAACGTGGTGGAAGCTAATCACTCTGGCTCGTCATCGCTCGATTCTTCAGAGGATTTCAGGGGATTTGTAGTGTCAACATTTGCAAGCGATTATAGAAAAACTAGCTTAAATAACCGAAACTCGCCAATTACTCTAGCCTACTTCTGCTTCAGGACATCGCTGGAAGTAGACCATACATAGACACACAACAGACGATTTTTTAATTAGAGAAACGACGACACCCACCATACTCTTCAGATGTTGAGTAAAACATATTACTACTTTTCCGAACTTTTTACTGGATTTTATTGCAAGGAAAAAAATTCAATTTCATTAAGACAGTCCAAGCCGCCTTTGAACCATCGTTATTCTCAAACAAAATTTAATCAATCAAACTTTGATTTATTATAAAACAAACGCTGACATGGCAATAAGGATCTGTATCTTACAGATACTACGAATGTTTTTAATATACAATTAGATAACAAACAAGCAGATGGCTCTCCTGATGGAAAGAGAACTCATCGCCACTAATAGACATCAGAGATGTTAATGGTCCGTTGTTATTCGTAAACGGAATATAGTAACAAGCATTGAAGCTATTGCAGCAGGAATAGGTAAGGCGGTGGTACCAATACCCGGGCGACACGTTGCAGATCTCTAACATCTAGTAGTTACAATGGTAGTGACAAGTATATCCAATCGTTCGCCTTATTATGAACTGATGGGCAGAACGGCAAATGGTCTATTCATCAAAAGGGACCCGGACTAACACGGGGAAAGCGTAGTGACACATATCTTTGCCCACTTCTTAGAAGCTACCTGGCGAAAATTCAGGCAGTCTATTCTTAGTTAGGCACGACACAAGCTACCATTTTGTCACAGTTAGCAGAAAGATAATAGTGTCAAATGATATAATCCATGTTTTGACTTCTTCATATGCTTTTGTCACATAATTCTGCTATGAAGATTTTTTATCGCCCTTGGCCAACTTAGCTTTAATTTTCAAGTATATTATAGTGTGTATAGTTTTATTATATTTGAGAGAATGCCTCGTTCCATGTAGAGCATGTAAATCACCTATTATAGAATTATATATGTGCCAACGTATAACTTTATAGTCACAAACAAGTTCGGCAAAAATTTGTCTTGGTTTTCTGTATTGTCTTGATATATCAATTATACTTATTTATGAGTTTATTTTTATGTAAAATATTTTAAAATTAAAAACTATAGTCTTATCTCACAGATTAAAATATCTATATATTAATACGTGATATCTTTTTAAGACAATTGCGCGAACGGTGGAGTATGGAATTTTTCACAATCAAAGTTTACATTGCATTAGAAGTACATTAAATTAATAAAAATAAACATTACACACACTACATTCAGCTGACATGCGTGATATTATACCTACACACATGAATACTAAAATATTTTCTTCACGGCTAAAGTCAGTTGTCACACTTAAGAGATTTTATTGTTTAGTCTATAAGGTCGAATTGCGGCCACAGGCGATTGCTAGTTATTTTAAAAGGAAGTATTAAAATTTAAAACTGACTAGGTACGACCAAACTATATTCTGTTTTATGCAGACTAAATGTTGCCATTCTATATTTTCGCTAAAATTATTAGAATATTTTGGTATTCCGAGTATTTATTTTTCTAAATAAAATTATTTCAATTTGAGTATGTTTTTAAAAGATTAACTAACAATATTAAAAAAAAGTATATTTAAAATTATTAGATTTAAAATACTGCTTATAATAAAGGGTAAAATTGGCGTTAGGTACGGAATATTCGTATTTTATCCCACTAGTGTTTACTTTTATATAAATTCAATGAACAGTTATGTTTGAGACTAAAATGATATATATATATATATATATATATATATATATATATATATATATATATATATATATATATATATATATATATATATATATATATATATATATATATATATATATATATATATATATATATATATATATATATATATATATATATATATATATTAACATCTTATGGATTTTCTACCAATTCTCTATAAATCAATTAGACTGATTTAGTATTTTAAAAAAATCCATGCTGATAACACTGATTTGTATCTTACGACACGTCAATCAGTGTTATGTGTTAGATGCAGTATTTTATTATATATTTCTCATTTAAAGACCTTCTTTAGACTAGCGCCGACAGGGTTCACGACTAATTGAGGCTATTGTGCAAACACTACTTTAGTATTGTTACGAATAATCTAGAAACGTGAAGAGTTGGAACGCTGGAGGGATCTAGAAATAAAAGAAAGAGATAGCTACTCCTACTAATAAACAAATAGTTGGCCGGTACCCGGAAAGCTATGCCATAATGAATTTTCTGAAAACTGGCATAAGGGTAAAAATAGCGTGTACTAGGACTTGTTTATCATGAGTTGTTTACAATTAGAAGTTATTCATTGTATTACGCGATAAATTTAGAATTTTCTGGATCCAGGTAGAACTTTACCCTGGATATAAAAAGAGATGTGTTGACAAATAGTGAGCAGTTTTATACAGTGATCGAAGGCGATAGTACGAGCGACCAGTGTAAAGCAGAGTGACCAGTGTGTAATATAGTGAATAAGAGAAGTGTTTTATTGTGTAGTCGGTTAAGTTTAGTGTTAGTACAGTGAGTGACTAGTGATAATCAGAGTATTTGAGTATTACATTGTGTTGTTTTTTGTATTTGTATTATAAATACACGGTTTAATATAAGTGGCGTTTTCTTGCAAATTACGAACCCGAAGTTTGTAACAGTATTATAAATTATTTAAAACTATTATAAATATAATCTGTGGCACTAATCAAATCCAGCAGTTATAGTTTGCCCTTTGAGTAAATTTCGTAATATATATGAGTTAGTCTAGCATGATGAAAAAATAAAACTCTTTTAATGAAAAGATTGAAGTAAAATTTACGTTTGGATTCTACTTAATTCTTTAGCGTTTTTTGCTATTGCCATAGTACATGAACAAAAAAAATGCAATACACACACAGTCACAATGTTAATATGAATTTAATGTACCGGAGCGTAACAAAAAATATTCATTTTTCAATGCAAAAAAGGTTTCAACGAAATACCTAATTCATATTTTTGTAAGATAAGGTACTCTAAGTTAAACTTAATTTATAACATAAATGAAGTTTATTATTATTAAAATCACTTCATAACGAGTTTAAGGTCATTGAAGCTAGCCACAAATTATATATATATATATATATATATATATATATATATATATATATATATATATATATATATATATATATATATATATATATATATTTATTTATTTATATAAATAATTCACCATACCAGTTTATGTATAAGTTGATACCAAATAAATATTTGAATTTGAAAAATTGTTACATTAACGACCTGTTTATTTACCTACCCACGGAACACGGGCAAAGCTGCGTGGGCCAGCTAGTTAATAGCGTAGGATCGTTATAAAGCAGGGATTTCACCTCATGTTAAGAGATAATTGTAGCCAGTAGACGCCAAATGGCTTTCCTCTTGGCAAGAGCATAAAGTCACAAGATCTGTTATTTAATCACGCCTCTATGGCTAAATGTATTTGAATGGAACTCATTATTCAACATACAACAATCGGATGGTTTTATTTAAAAAAAACCCTGACCATAAGGCCGAAGGGCAAATTTGTGCACCTTCTGCGTTTCGGCTCGTACAGGTAATCAAAATGTTTAGTATAGCCCAGGGGTCGGCAACCCGCGGCTCGCGAACCACATGTGGCTCTTTAATTCTATACGCAAATAATATTATTTATTTTATACAAAAAAAATTTCTTTTAATCACTTTTTTGTGGCTCTTTCAAAACTGTATAGCCAGGTGTGGTTGATGGCTCACGTTTACTTCTTTAGAAGCTTAGTAACAAACTCCAACAATGGGTAACGGAAAACAATATTGCGAACTCGTGTTAACACATTTAGATATTTGTTACCAAACTATTGCAACTCAACGACTTAAGATGCTGACAAGACCTAATTTATTGAAATCGATGTTATTTAAGCAGTTTTTTTAAAGAAAAGCTAATTGTTATAGCACAACACAAACAAATATGTGTTAATATTCATAGTCAAAGACTGTGACCGGACTCGACACATAATTGAACAAAATTGGGTCGATCGAAAATAATTGCAAAGATTGGTCTTAAAATCATCATTAACGGTTCCATATCTTTATTTTTTAGACGTTATGGGTCTGCAATTAAAAACATGAAGTCATCATATTGTTGCGAATAATCTAGAAACGTCAAGAGTTGAAGCGCTGGAGCGATCTAGAAATAAAAGAAAGAGTTAGCTACTTCTATTGACAAGCAAATAGTCGACCGTTAGCCGAATAGTTATGCCATAATTAACCTTATCGCTTAGGGCATGAGGGTAAAAATGGCGTGTAGGACTAGTTTACAATAACTTATTTACGATTAGCCTGGTAGAGGATTCGGGAATAATGTGAAAGTTTACCATGGGTATAAATAGAGATGTTTTAACAAATAGAGGGCAGCTTTTATAAAGCGATCGAGAGCGATATTTGAAACGACCAGTACGAAGCGAGAAGTGTTTTAGTGATTTAGGGTAGTCGGTTAAGTTTAGTGTTAGTACAGCGAGTGTGACAAGTGTGTATAGTGTATTTACGTTAGCTTATTAGTGTATTTACGTATTTCATCGTAGTTTATTGTACTTTAGTGTTGTAAATACACGGTTTTAACATAAGTGGCGTTTTCTTACAATTCCGAACCCGAAGCACGTAACAATATTCATATCTAAACTGCTAGCGAATCATATTTGACAAATAATCTACGCATTTTTTTAATTTCAATATTTACTTAATAATAAGACCAAGCCGCCCAGTTAAATTGATAGTGGGCTCTCGTTTACTTCGATAAAAATAGACAGAGTGCGCGATTTTGGTGTTGACAGCGTCTTAAGGCGATTATAGCTGCGAACGACCTTAAGTTTCTGACAGGAGCAGCGCAAATATTATTTCACGCGCTAGCATGCTCCGACGTCAAAGAGTATTTACAGTAGATGTAGATACGTTTTAACATTTTTGTTCACCTATATGAACTTTTATCATCATGAATCGACTGAATGTTGTCAAACTCAAAACCAATAACCAGTAATCGCTCATTTATCGATTACATATCCGTTCAAAACAATAAATATCTAAGAAAAAAAAATATCGGAAATCGACAAAAGATCATATAACAATTTACACAATAATAACAGTTACGTATCCTATTTTTTTGAAAGTTTTGTAATATACAATACATCCTGTGTAGCAATTTATTTCAATACATACAATCAACAATTAATATTTAACAAAACCTTTCAAAATATGATTTTGTAAAATGTAATCTCTTGAATAATATTTTAAAACTTTAACTAGCTTCTTAGTTTTTGTTTCAAAATCTCGTAAAAAACAGTAGAGATATAATTTAATTTAATGTTTATAGAAGAAAGTACCAAATAAGTTGGTTTATTTAGACTATTTGTATGTATAATATATTTAATTTATTTATTTTTAAATTCAAACAGTACCAGTTTTTATTTTTTTTTCTTCAGAGTTTTGCTTTTTATTTGCTTGTTTGAATTATCTTCGTTGTTTATGTTTTTTTTTTTTGTACATTTATACAAAATATTGACAAAATACTTATCTATCTATAGCTAATAAAACATTCAAGCGTAAACGTAGGTAAGTACATGAATAGTCACAAAATATTATTCAGCATCTACTCGCAAACAAAACTATTTATAAAATACTAGCTTTCAGCCCCTTCAATAGCCTCTTTTACCTCTTTCAGAGATAAAACTCACAGCATCTTTACATGCACGTTTATTTAATCGAATTAAAGAGCATGACTAATAAATTTGAAGAGATTTTGATAAAACATATTTTATTTTTTCTACAAACTTTACCCCTTTTTTTATCCTTTGAAGAGATGACATTTGAAAAACCTTAAACTCGTATTAATTTAATTATATTAAAAATCATAAATACTAAGTTTTAAATAATTTCTACAATATTCTACAATAAACAATCTATTTTTTATACAAACATCAATACTTTTTTTACCCTTTAAAGAATGAGATTTAAAAAAAATCCCCAAATATATGATTCTTAAATTGTGTTGAAGAACATAAGTGCCGAATTACAAGTTATTTTGACCATAAAGTTTGATTTTTTATATAAATTGTAACACCCACTTTTACTTCTTTAATGAAACTCCGAACATCATCACGTGCATGTTTCTTCAATTTCGATTGAAGATCAAAAGTACTAAATTTTATAAGAGTTTTGATTTTTAAACTTTATTTACGAAACTTTATTTAAGAAACAAAATTTTACACTTATTTTTACCCTTTTAATGGATGAAATTATAAGAAATTCTAAAATACGTATTTGTTTAATTGTATTAAAAAGCATAAATACTAAATTTTAAGTATTTTTTGCAACAAACAATTCATTTTTCGCACAAAAATTAACGCTCATTTTACCCCGTTAAGGTATGAAATTTAAAAATGCGTACTTCTTTAATCATATTTAAAAGAATAAATACTAAATTTTAAGTAATAACTACAATAAACAATTTATTTCAATACAATCATTAACGCCCCTTTTATCTCTTCATGGGATGAAATTTAAAAAAAATCTAAAATAAATATTTCCCAAATTGTATTAATACAAAATTTCAAGTGATTTTGACAGTAAACGTTTATTGTTTCGTGCATATTTAAACGCCCCCTCTTACCCCTTTGAGAGATCAAACTCAAAGTATCCTTACACGCATTTCTTTATTTGGATTGAAAAGTATAAATATTAAATTTCAAGCGATGTTGATTATAAATTATTTATATTTTATACAAATTTTAATACTTCTATTTACCCCTTTAAGACACGAAATTAAAAAAATCCTGAAATTCGTACTTTATACCTGTATTAAAAAGCATAAATCCTAAATTAAAATAATTTAGAATTTATAGAAATGCAATAAATAAACAATTCATTTTTGATACAAACTTTAAAGCCTTTTTTTACCCATCTATGGGCTAGAATTCAAAAAAATATTAAATTTGTATTTAATTTTTTTTTCGGTTAAGGGATAATTTAATTACGGCATATCATTCATTACAACTCAAAAATGAAATGAAGAAATGAATGAAGAAACAATGGATTTACATGAAAGGCCAATGGCTGGTTACCATACAAAGCATTTGCATAAGATAAATTTGTAATATCTTCAATAAGTTGACGGTTTTTCATAATCAAAATTAATGCTAGAATATTCACAATTAATAGTTTTATGAAACAAAGGGGTTTTGGTTTTAAAAACGTTTAAATTATTTTAAGTTCAGTCTATTGATACAAATATAATATATATTTTTAAACTTTTTCTACTACTTATGCACAAATAATCACTTTTCGAACTACGAGTATAAAGGTAATTGCAAAGGCAAATAAGAGTCTATATGGCAGTCCAAATCAACGGAGTAAGTTATCTAATAATTTAAAATCGTAATGACACAATATACATCGAAAACTCGGTAATACAATGTAAACAATGATATTCTACTTATTATTAGAATATCATTGCCACTTATTAATAAAACTAGCTGTTGCCAGCGACTTCGTCCGCGCGGACTTCGTTTACTCCGCACAGCACCTCCCCCGTAGGTGATAGCGTGTTATTATGTAGCCTATATGTTGACCCGACCTATTAGTAATATTCATGCAAAATTTGAAGTAAATCCATGCAGCGCTTTTTGAGTTTACCCCGGACATACATACAGACAAACAGACAAACAGACAAAAATTCTAAAAACTATATTTTTGGCTTCGATATCGATTGTACATCACGCCCCAAGCATTCTTTTAAAAAAATATTTAATGTACAGTTTTCACTCTCCTACGATTTTATTATATGTAATATAGATAACTAGGTACTTAGAATTGATTTATTTTTTAAAATATCCATATCTCGATTTGTAATTGAGAATACGATCGAATCGAACAAAAGATAAAAATTTTCTATTTATGTCAACAAATTAGGAAGTTTTATACCTATTTGTTTATATGTATAAATTTTAAATCGTCCAAAACCGAACGTTGAATGACGTTGACTGTCTAATGTTAATAAATGATTAATTACATTTAAATAATCATTTATGAACATTATACAGTCAACGTCATTTAGAACTAACAAAAGCAATAGTGTATCTAGTGATTAGTCTTAAATCTAATTAAATTTTTAACGTCACCTTTATTAATATAAATAAAAAATAAATTAAGCACAAAGAAAATTAATTTTTATGGTTTTTTATTTATTTTTTCTTTTTTAAAAATAAAGTAATATTTTTTTTTAAAAAATAAAACATACCTACACATTTTCACACGAAAACATACCTACACATTTTCACACGAAGTCCCATACAGAGCAGGCAGAGAAAATTCAAAGCAGTATAGTTTGTTTAAAAATGTACTAATTATCTTACTTAACTTAAAACGGCAACATTACGTATTGTATCCTTTATTATAAATGTGAAATTCTGTCTGTCTGTTACTTTTTCATGGCTAAATCGCTGAAACCATTTTGATTAAATTTGGTAGAGAGATAGTTGAAGAGATAGGGTCAAACACAAGCTACTTTTTTCAAAAAATCAACCCCTTATGCGCCAAAATAGGGCATAAAAGATTTCACGTCATTTCTTGTTCATTTTAGCTGGTAATTTGGTAGCTTGTATTATATAAAGCACAGACAACCACTAATAATTGCTTATAATATACTTTACTTTTAAAACATAATATATTCATTTTCACACTCCTTACTCAGACGTAAAAGTTACGTGAGATTTTTTAACAAAATTACAAAGATTATATTTTATGATAGATAATTCAACTACAGTCTAAGACTTCTCAGGTCTTTTTAAATATCAAATTAATTCTCAGAGTTCTGTGACTTAAAACATTGGCTGCATTTTATATCAGAAAAATGAATTGTTCTCTAAAGATAAAAAAAAAAACTCGTGTACTGGGTTGGAAGCACGAGCTAACATCAGTATCGATGTTATTTATGTTCGTGGCACAACTATATATCTGTTCATTAGACTAAATTGGAACTACAGCCATCATATCGTGAAATATTATTCCGCTGTTATTTTTCTTAGTAAAATTCATAAATGACACCTCTAAACGCCTCACTAGCGACATTGTTTACTAAACACAGAACTGAACAAACAATAATATGTGCATTATCATTTTTTTGACATACATCATACAGTGTATAAGGAACGGTTTACCGAAAAATTAAGAAAACATGCCATTTTTACGTGCTTGTTAGAAAACTCCTTTTCTTGTGAGAAATGCAACATTTACGATTTATGATTTTTTGAAGTGAAAACTTCTTTAGCCGCGCTAGATGATTTCTGGCAGGGGAAATTTACTTGGTTTCGCGTCAGCAACATGCTTTTACGTTTGTCGAGGAAAGAATCGTATGAAATAAAAATCGATTCGTGACGGGTGTAAGAATTTTTATGATGAATAATTTTAGTACCTATTTATTCTGTTTTTTAGTAATTATTTAGTTTTGTAAGTGTTTTTTGTTACAAACATCATTTTTTTAATGATACCCATTCAATATTATATTATTTTTAGTGTCATAACATCGTAATATTCACACATAATATATACCATTAGGTTTATGATGAAAATCAGTAGTTAAACATAAAAGAGATTTTAATATTATAATCTGTGATCAAACTTATTTTCGAATTTCGACCAGCAGGCGGTTGCCAGTTATTATTATCATATGAATAAGTGTACGTAGAGATATCGTGAGGGTATCAGTATATGTATCAAAAAATTCCATATTGCAAGTGCGTAGCTTCGAATATGGTTTGAAAAACGACTAGCAAATTACATTCGCCGTCTTTTTGCATTCCTTCGATCATTCGATCTGAACAGTGACCTGTTCTTGAAAATGTTTCTTTTAGTTTTATTAAACTGTCGGTTAACGTTGATTAATATACCTACAGTACAAAAAAGTTGTTGTGCATAATAATTTCGTTTCTTTTAGGAGGACAATACAAACAAAATATGGCAAATTCGAGACTAATTATTATGCCCAGACTCGGTAGATGGGCTTTATATTAAAACTCTTATTAACCTCGTTGGTCGAGTGGTTAGCAGGTTAGTTTCTGGGTTAGAGTATTAATTAAATACTAGCGATAAATTAAAGCAAAATTCGACCATACACGAACCAATAAAAGCTTTTTTTTTACGTTTGACAACTGACTTTAGCCCTAAAAAATTAGTATACATTGTGTACATTGTCATGTATTTAACATGTCAAATGAATGGAGTATGTATAATGTTTATTTTTATTTATTTAATGTATTTCTGATAAATTTTATTTAAAAACTAGCTGTTGCCTGCAACTTCGTTCGCGCGGACTTCGCCTACTCCGCACACCTCCTCCCCCGTAGGTAATAGCGTGATAATATGTAGCCTATATGTTGACCCGACCTGTTAATAATATTCATGCAAAAGTTGAAGTAAATCCATGCAGTACTTTTGAGTTTACCCCGGACATACATTGACTTTCCTACGATTTTATTTTACGTATAGATATTGTGCAGTCTTCCGCAATGCATACTTTGACTGTGCTAAATTTCAAACTCCAGCGTAAATTGTGTTAAAAAGGGGTCCAGTTTTAATGTAATATATTATCACTTGTACTGTTTCACAATAAAGATATTATTATTTATTTCCAACCGGATTCGCTTACACAAGCATCATCAGGGTAATTTAGAGTTACAAACCTTCAAGTATATAGATATATCAGTATTTATTATTTCTATGTATTAGCATAGAGTAACAAGTTAGTAACGTTGACTAACACCCTTATCGGTCATATCCCAACTAAATTATTCGTTTACTTTAGGACTAGGTACATTTTTTGATATCAAAGATAACAAACAAGCAAATGGGTCTCCTGATGGAAAGAATCAACCATCGCCTATAGACACCAAAGATGTTAATGGTGCGTTACTATCTTGTGGCAAGATCTAATGCCCCAGGCATAAGTTTACCGGCTACCTTACCCTCCAAACCGGGACACGACAGTGTCAAGCACTGACGCTGTTACGGCAGCTATTACGCTATATCAGTGATACTTATAATTTTATATTAATATGTTAAGATAAAACTTTCTACCCCTTTTTAGATAGTTACACGAACGGTGGACAAAAAAAAACAATCCATATCCGTTGCATCTACCTCATTTCGCCAATATAATCGGTCAATTCAAAACTGGATTGTTGGTCGATACAGCAATAGATTGGTTACCCCTGCTCATTACTTCAGAAATATGTGTTGGTATTTAATTTTTTTATATTTAGCACTAGCTGACCCGGCAAACGTTGTTCTGCCTTTTTAACTGCTCTTAATTCTTTTTTTCTATATTTTCTCACCTTTTAAACCTTCCCTGGACTTCAAAAATTAATTTAAAACCAAAATTACCCAAATCGGTTCAGCCGTTCTCGAGTTTTAGCGAGACTAACGAACAGCAATTGATTTTTATATATATATATATTAATATTAGGTGATTCAAAAAAAAATCTAAGCCATTTAAAAATTCAAGCTATTTCTTCAAATTTCGAAATTTAGTAATTTTTAAATAGCTGTAATTAGTCTTTATGTAAAGATAATCATACTTTGTAATAGTTTTGTAAAGCTCGAAGACTCTACTTTAAGAATATAAAATCGTTTTTTATAAAAAATTGCGTTAATTATGTGTAAATTCAATTTAAAACAAAAACGATTTTTCCCATGTTAATTAAATGGGAAACTAAAAAAACAATAGCGACCCTTTAGAGTTGAGCTATAGGGCTCGCGTTTGGTGAGATTTTTTTTATATCAAATAGAAACATTTGAGAGGGTATGAGTTAAAAAAAATTAAAGATTTTTTTGAATATATATATATATATATATACATATATATATATATATATATATATATATATATATATATATATATATATATATATATATATATATATATATATATATATACACACATATATATATATATATATATATATATATATATATGTATATTTGACTGCTTCGTTAATTGCAGTGTGGTTGAAAAAACAAATTTTAGATTTTAACACCAAGTAAATTACGAGTAGGTAGTAGAAGCAGCCCGATTCAAGCCCGCTTAGAAGGTATAAGCGTGATACAATTTTGTCGATCAGTTATTTCGTCACTATTACATTAAGTATTTCTTCTTGGTGTCATATTGGACATATTATCCGGCAAAATGCTTCAAAAGTCGAGATAATAATCACTTTTGTCAGTAGTCGTTTTCTCTACCGCCCATAATATGTCGCTGTAATCATATCAAATTGGTCATTTCGTTAAGACGAAATTGTTTTACCCGTATCATTGTAATACAACGAAATTTAGACTAATGAATAACGATGATTAAGTTCAAATTAAATGTATGAATATTGTAGTTCACAAAAATCAGAATATGATATACCTAATGTTTTCTAAGGCCAAAATTAGTTTGTCTACTTGAGTAGACCACCACCACATAAACCAATGTAATTTATCTCCGCGACGAAAATATGTTTTTAGTCACATCCACGTTAAAATTAAGGGATGTTACATAGTCGCTTTCGACCAATATCGTATCGCGCACAACATATCACATGCTGTTCACTGACACATCTGTGAATTCTGTTGAATTATTTTGATCGAATTGACAGTCCCGGTGGAGTTGTTCGCGATCGTGACCACAAAATCAATGGGATTCGGGTTCGACACCTGAAAGGGACAAAGATTTGTGTGATGAGCTAGGTCAGGGCTGTCCAAGCCAGATACCATCCTGGGCTAATATGAATTATCAAAGAGGTTGGGGTGCCTGGAAGGCAACTCACTTTTCGAAAAGGAAAACATACAAATACAGTTAAGAAAAATTATTAAATAAAACATAATATCGTAAAAGGTGTATTGTAGTGAGATTTCGAACATTTTACGTGCACGAAGAAGACAGTAAATTTTTAAGTATGTCGTGGTGAATTAAAAACCGCACGCGGCCCGCGGGCCGTACGTTGGAGAGCTCTGAGCTAGGTGGTAGAATATTACATGTCTCGCCCGGGTCTGGTACTACCGCTTTACTTATTCCTGCCGCAGTAGCGTCAGTACTTGTCACTGTCGTGTTTCGGTTTGGAAGGTAAAGCAGCCAATAATCTTGTACATGTGGCATCAGATATCGCCGCAAGATAGCAACGCACCATTAGGCGATGGTTCACTTTTTCAGTCAGGAGACCCATCTGCCTGTTTGCTATCTTATGACATAAAAAATGAGCAGTATTTTAGGGTTTGATTTTGTTAAATATTTATTTATGTATTACTTTGCGGCAGTATCGTTAACAAACATTTATATCACAAGCAAATAATTTGTTTATATTGGGGTTGAATGAACTCGTGCAAAACTCGTGGAATATTTTTTCGCGTAAAGTTTTTTTTTATATTATAAGATAGCAAACAAGCAGATGGGTCTCCTGATGGAAAGAGTCAACCATCGCCTATAGACAACAAAGGTGTTAATGGTGCGTTGCTATCTTGTGGCGAGGTGAAAGCTACATGCATAAGTTTACCGGCTACCTTACCCTCCAAACCGGAACACGACAGTGACAAGCACTGACTCTATTGCGGCAGGAATAAGTAAGGCGGTAGTACCAGACCCGGGCGAGACAATGCAGAACTCTACCACCTATTAAAGTCTATCATAACACTTATCTGTTTATATTTACATCAAATATTTTCTTAAAACATGCGTAAACCTAAAAACGATCAATTATTACTGAATTTTCAAACAACACTGTCGCTTAATATGGATAAAATACATAATACATCATTTTTACTACAATCAACTTCCTGGTTGAAAAAACAAGTAGTCAAGGTCTTATCGAAAACGCTATTGTTTTTTAATAAATTCCAATTTTATTTGCAGAATAATACGTTACTAGCGATCGCCTGTGGTGGAAATTAGACCATAGACTTAACAATAAAATCTCCTTTAGGTTGACAACTGACTTTGGCCGTACTCAAAGTAGTAAGTATACAGGTTTTTTTTATATCATAAGATAGCAAACAAGCAGATGGTTATCCTGATGGAAGAGTTAACCATCGCCTATAGACACCAAAGGTGTTAATAGTGCGTTCCTATCTAGTGGCGAGGTATGCCAGTACATAATTTCATAACGCCGTTCGCATCGTAAAAAATTACTTTTACACCAAAAGTGAACCTGAACCACTACCAACTGAACTAAACCAATACTAAAAGTATGAACAGATTTTAAAAATTCTCTTTTTGTTAGGGACAACCCAAGTAGCACGTTAAGCTGTATATAGGCTGCATTTAGGTTCATTTTTAAACTTAAAGCTGTATACGAAGCCGTACAAAGGCTGTAGAAGCGCTTCTACAGCCGATATAACACCAAAAAGGGCCCCAAGTTATACAGCTTATTGCGTTATATAGGCTGCACAATAGCTATACAAGCTGTTATAAACTGTACAATGGCTGTTATTTGGTGTATAAAGAAACTATAACACTAAAGATACTCTCTTGTAACTGTCTTGTACAGCTAAGAGTTAAATAGGCTACACAATAGCTGTACAAGCTGGTATAGGCTGTACAAAGGCTGTTATTCGGTGTATAAAGAAACTATAATACTTAAGATACTCTCTTGTGCAGCTAAATGTTCTTAATAGGTGTTTAAAAATGATAAAAAGTAACTAATCTGTTTTTGATATTGTATAACATTATATCTGCAGACGCCATAATTAAAAATATATTAATAAACGATAAATTCTTGGACTTGGAGCAGTATTCAAGGGTGTATTCAAAGTGCAAATTCTAAATGACTGTGAAGTCGTGTATGTTTTTCCTCAAAATATTCACGCGCCAACGAAATAATCAAGATAACACAAATAAAATCATTGCGAAATACGGTAAGTGTTTGTGTTTAAGGTTAGAATATACAAGTATTTATGGTACAATATTGTATATAAAGGCATAATGATCATAATATAAGTTGCTTGTCAAGATATAGCTTTAGCTATTGCTAAATATATCTTTTATTTAACAATATATTTCTTTAATGTTGTTTTTAATACACAATAATGGCGGCGTTTTGTTATACAGCCTAAAGTGTATTTGGAGGGTGATATACTGCAAATAGCTGTACTGAATCTCTTTTTTGTTCTATTATACGGCTATTGGCTTTTAATTACCGTCCAAATACACTTTAGGCTGTACTAAGTCCCTATATAAATCTATTGTACAGTAATTGGCTTTTAATCACTTAACTTATGTTTAGAGATGCGTACAAAAATTGAAGAACCCTAAATACAAAACATATGTTTGTCACTTGATTTCGCTATTGTGTTGTATTGACGTCGGTCGTTTGACTTTACAACTAAACCAACTTATTGTTAACTATAACTTATGAGACATGTATTTTAATCTCGTTTTACTTTATTTTTCAGGGAAATATGCCTTATAAAATAATAAAAACAATTGAGAGAAGCCAAAACCGTATTTGTATCGTACCCAGTTTGTGGGAGGATAAAGGTGAATTATAATGACCAAGAAAACAACTTGATATAACTAAGTTGATCAAGAACGAAAAATCAAGCCCTTTAAATATTGGTCTATCACAAAAATATTTTTAAGAAGAATACGTTATTTCGTGATTGTGATTTAATATTATTAGTTCTTCAAAGAGAAACACATACTCTTTTGCCTGTAATTGTATCTAAGTATAAAATATAGATTCTCCATAGAAACTTTGTTGGTCACGTGACTTTTCACAATGGAAAAACAAAATTGTTTTTCGGGAATTTTCACAAATCGTTGAACAAAAGTTGTTCAAAATGACCCTCTGAGTCACCCCCTTTCGACTTACTATACCGCTTTTGTAAAACTCCGTATAGTAGCAAGTTAAAAATAAAAAAATACATATTTTCTCAGTGTAATTTTTATTTCTCTTTTTAACTCTTTTTTATATATTCTTTGAAGAATAGACCAATTGTCTTTCTGCCAGGCAGGTCGTAAAAGACAACCGATGGGCTATGCGAGTCACTTCCATCGTGGTTACTAGGTGATAGAGCTCTGCATTGGCTCGACCGGGTCTGGTACCACCGCCTTATCTATTCCTGCTGCAAAGCGTCAGTGCTAGTCACTGTCATGTTCCGGTTTGGAGGGTAAGGTGGCCGGTAAACTTATGCATTGGGCATTAGACCTTGCCACAAGAGAGCAACGCACCATTAACATTTTTGCTGTCTGTAGGCGATGGTTGATTCTTTTCATCAGGAGACCGATCTGCTTGTTTGCTATCTTATGACATTAAAAAAATCAGTTATTTTAAATTACCAACCAAGTAACCTTAATGAAGAAGATAAGCCTAAAAAATAATAAATCAGATAACCTACAATCACTTTTTAATGTTTTTGTTACGGAACCCTTTTCCTTGAACATTAATAAAAATGACGATTGTAGGTTTACTTGAATTAGTAATTTTTCAGCTTTATCTTCATCACGATTACTTGGTTGGTAATTTATAATATTTAAATATTCCTTTTCAATATTCCTCTTGATTTTTTCCACATGATATCAACTATGCAGATATAAAAACAGCAAACAACAATTTTCTCAGTAATACAGCCTTGAGCTGTACTATAGCTGTATATGCAGATTTTTTAACACCATTGGCTGCATAACAGTCTACAATTACGCCATAAATATTAGCTGTAGAACGGTGATTGCATATCCCATTTTACAGAAACAAGCGTTGAGTGATACTATAATAACACTTAAAGCTGTAATAAATTCCCGTGCTAAACAAAATACAGCTAATGTACAGCTTTAAGGATTAAAATCAGCCTAATGAGTAACAAATTGCTTAAAGCTGTACAGTAGAGTATTAATATTCAGATATAACGCCTAAAGCTTACGCGGAACTCTAAGAAAGCCCTTGTACAGCATTAGGCTGTAAATAAACTCATAAAGGTCTCTTATACCGATAAAAGCATCTTTTTACACCATTGTACGGCTGCAATAGAACTTTAAGTTCTATATGAGCTGCTTTATGGGTATTAAACATGCTTGATTGCTGCTTGGGAACATATTACCCGTGTGGTCCCAATTTAATTTGGGGAAGATCTGATACAGGGTTCCAGAGATACAAGAAATGGAATGTCGGTCGTTGCAGTTTTACTGCGTTCAAATTATTGGTTCAAAAGATAAACAGCTAATGGCTGATATCTTTTCAAGGAGAAAAGATATCAGCCATTAGCTGTTTATCTTCTTATGAGATTTTGAAACGTAGAAATACATTTAATTTTAGTAAGTTATTACGACGATAAGCCTTTATAATGTCAGATTATCCATTTATATACATGATCATATTAAAGGATAAGATAATAATGGCATACGATGCGTTTTGCCGTAAATAGTTTATTTTAGATATTATTATAAAGATAAAATTGTTACACCTGGTTCCAGTATTAGACGGGTTAGAAAGTGTGGGTCAAATCTTGCAAGCTAAATTTGCCCCAATTTACAATCTGATTTAGCTTAATTTTCGACATATATATATATATATATATATATATATATATATATATATATATATATATATATATATATATATATATATATATATATATATATATATATATATATATATATATATATATATAATATTTTTAAATGAATGGTAAAGTTAATGTCAGTGAGTCATATGCAGAATTATAAAGTTAATATGTTTATAGATTTAACTAGCTGCACACGTAAATCTACCGGCTTACCCTCCGAACCGGAACACGACAATGACAAATATTGACACTATTACGACAGAAAATAAATTCTTGTCAACAATGGTAAGATTATTATACGTATATGGTAATTATTGGCGATTTAAATAATTTTTGTATATTGACGTTATATCTCCCTTACCAATTGTGATAGTTTTTTAATATATTAAACAATGCATATTTACGTAGATATTACAAGATACTAGGTATGGGTTCCAACTAAGAATAGGATCGCGCTTGTTATGAACTTCATACCACTTGTGTGTGTACACACGAAACAACATACACTAAACACAAAAACATACGTCAAAGTGTGAAATTAGTAATGTCAGCATAAAAATATTTGTTCAAAAAATATTGCTGATTTATTTAAGAGCAAATAACGTTTTAATTATGAGATTTACATCAATAAAAAAATACTAAAAAACATCAGTCTAGCTGTTCATCTATTTAAATGTAAAAAAGTCGTGTTAGTTACACCACTTAAAGTCAAAAACGACGGGGGCAATTTTGTTGATATTTTTGTGGATTTGGATTGTATTTGTCAGAATAGGCTAAAAGTATTAAAATATAATATTCATCAATAAAAAAATAATAAAATATACCTATCAGTCTAGCCGTACATCTATATATGTATATTGTATATGTAGTCGTGTTAGTTATATTACACCTTATTTTAATATATGATAATATGATCTGATGGTAATCTAAATAAAAAAATATACCAATTAGAATGAAAATATATTTTTAATTGCACACCTTACTCATCACTTATGAAGTTTTTGCAAAATGCGGAGCAATATGTCATCCTGACAGTTCTATTCTCAGTTGGAACGCATAGTATGCAAGTTCAAGCAACGTGAATATTAATTAATCGTTAATAAAAACTTACACGTACTGATCTAAACTGCGATCTCAGCGACGCAACGTCAACTTGTCATGGGTACGAGCGTGAAGGACGGGCAGTAAGTTGCAATTTTATTTAATTAATAAGGTAGGAGGACCTTGCGTCTAAGTCTAAAGGTCGATTCACACCGGAATGGCAGCGGTTAGGCAAGAACTTCCAATGTAAAATAATACTAAATTATAATATCTGCACACCTGTAGAATCAATCTATATTAATAATTTCGTCAAGGGTTACGGTAGACTCAATCGAAACCTTACCTAAATTATGAAGCGTAAAAAAATAATGATTTTGAGTCGACGATATATATCCGCAAAATTCGGATTGTCGAGTATTTTGTTAAAATAGTGATTAAAAATTCTAACGGTGCTGACAGACAAATCGGCCATATTTCTTTAAAGATTACAAATATGTGGTGTAGATGGCGTGAGCATTTATAAAAGTATCGTAGAACGGAGCGCAGATTATCGTTAAACTTATTTTCTCTTCGTACTTAAAAGAGTAAAATTAGCAAATAGCAACACTATAGTGTTGTCTTTATTAAACCAACGTAATAGTTGAAAGAAGACGTCACTACAGTGTTGTTACTTTTTAATGTCTACTGAGTTAGTATATAAGATCCGGCTTCGCTCGGAAGTCTCATAATACACTTATGAGACTTCCGAGCGAAGCCGGGTTTTAATCTAGTATCGATATAGACGCGCGTAGCCGCTAGGCTGCTTGAGGAGCGTGGGCGGCTACGAACTTTTCAAACGATACCGATCTTTCCAAGAGTGTAGACAAAGTTTAAATTATTTTACACTAAAAGTACTCACCGGACGGCTACCATTCCAGTGTAAATTGAGCCTTAGTGTATACGTTGAATTACACAATTTATTTTTTAGCTTAACAATAAGCTTCTTACAACGTCTGAACATTTAATCTTAAATTGGAATTTATAATTAATTTTTCTCAGCGATCTACTGTCCTCGATTTCGTATTGCAATACATGCATGCATAAAACCTTTAATTAAAAAGTAGGTAAATTTGGATTAGCAATAAATACTAGAGATGTAAATACGTCTCAAAGTCGTATTAAAAATTGAAAGTGTAGAAGTACCGTTAGCGACACTGTATTCCTATCAGGTGAAGATTCGTAAAGCAGTTGCACATTGATTATGGCACATTAACTCAATCGCTTTTAAGCGATTTTATTTTAAGATCCTTAATTGCGGTTGACTAATAATTTTCGTAGTCGGAATTAAAGGCAACCTTACAAACCTACTGTATATTTGTGTAACAAGTTAGGTATATTCCATCAGGAGAGCCATGTGCTGATTTTTAAGGTTCCCTACCTCGAAAGGAAAAAAGTGGAACACTTATAGGATCACTTTGTTGTCCGTCCGTCCGTCCGTCTGTCAAGACCCCTTTTCTCAGGAACGCGTGGATATATTAAACTGAAATTTATATCAAATACTCAGGTCTACTGTCCCTTACAGCTGTGAAAAAATCAAACTTCTAACCAACGCAATCAAAATATACAGCCGTTTATGCCACAAATTTCGTCAAATTTTCGAAACTCGTAAAGAATTCAAAACCTGCAGGGTACTTTCCGTGAACTCAGAATTTTGAAATTTGGTACGAAGCTATGTATTTTAACACATATAAAGGAAAAATTGCGAAAACCGTAAATTTTTAGTTACAAAATATAATTAAAAAACTTTCCTCATGAACGCGTAGAGGAATTAAATTGAAATTCATATCAAATACTCAGGTCTACGATACATTTAAGCTGTAACAAAATCAAAGTTTGTACGGAACCCTCGGTGCGCGAGTCCGACTCACACGTGGGCGGTTTTTTTATATAATGATATAAAAGAAGTAATAATAAAGGTAAAGTTGAGCGAGCAATCTAACAAACTTACTTCATATTATGTAACGATTCGGGTAGCGACCAATTTGCAGCTATTTCGAGTCATGGTACTACTAGTACCATTACTCGAAATTATATGACTGTTATAGTGCCTAGTTCCATTACTCGAAATGATGTAACTGATAGCACTACAGTGCTACTAAAGGCTGCTCTATACACTTTCTTAAGAATATGTGACGGAATGGAATGGATTGGGCTACGTCAAACATCTGACCAAACTCCTACACACGTTAAAAAATGCATTATTATTGAACTTTGATAATTTTTAATTATGAGTTTTATATCATAGGGTATCAAACAATTAGAAGGCCCTGTTAAATGGATAGCAATTGCTACACTGACCCGCGGTCAAACATAGCCTACTTTTTGTTCAAAAATCAACCCCGAAAAGGCTGACATAGGGTACCTGTTAATATTATAAATGCGAAAGTCTGTCTGTCTGTTACACGTCACGGCTAAACCACTAGAATTATTTTGATAAAATTTTGGCGAAGGCGATAGTTGCAGACCCGGATTCAAATTTTTTTTCAATTATCAAACCCTAAGTTTTAATGAAAGATTATACTGATGACTACTTACTATACGCGGGGGTGAAGTTACGCAGGTCAGCTGGTTATGTTATAAAATTAAAAGAAAATGCTGCTGTTAAATAAATATTTTAAATTATTCTGGAAATTTCGGTTCATATTTTATATATTTAAAACAATATAAAATAAATGCAGATTTATGTGACGTTACATGTTTTTAACTTATATTGTTTCATTAAAACTCACATTACTAAAGTCTGTTTGAAATAAAAAAAATAATATTTAAACATAACTATAAACTTAATTATAATTAAAATTATGAATAAAAATTTTAATCATACAATAAATAAGCAAGATTTTTTAATTACACACAACAAAAAGGTATAAGCAACATGTACTAATTTGAATTGTACGATGTTTTTTTAAATATGTTTTTTTTTATTGTTTAAATAATATTTTTGCGTCTTATTGAAGTAAAAACAACCACTATGTATTTTAATTTGTTTATAACGTATATTAACAATATTAGTTTGTAATGTATCTTGCGTAGTACAAATAAAATACCGATGTAGGTTTAAGGCTACAATACTCAAGTATTATTAGCCCCCAAAACGTGCAAATGGATTGCATGAGCACAACATCCAATCAGTTGTCCACCTATACGTAGGGAACATATAACATGGACCCAAGAGCAAAGGGATAAAATCATATTTTGCGATTAACCTCTTTTCAGATTTAGACTAAATACAAGAACAGTAAGAGTGTACCCGTCGTCCTGGCAACGCTTGAAAGGCTGAGGTGCATTCAAAAGTTCAAAAGTTATTGTTAACTAGCTGTTGCCTGCAACTTCGTCCGCGCGGACTTCGTTTACTCCGCACTGCTCCTCCCCTGTAGGTGATAGCGTGATAATATGTAGCCTATATGTTGACCCGACCTGTTAGTAATATTCATGCAAAATTTGAAGTAAATCCATGCAGTACTTTTTGAGTTTACCCCGGACATACATACAGACAAACAGATAGATAAACAGACAAACAGACAACAATTCTAAAAACTATATTTTTGGCTTCGGTATCGATTATAGATCACGCCCCAAGTATTCTTTAAAAAAAATATTCAATGTACAGTTTTGAGTTTCCTACGATTTTATTATATGTATAGATTGTAATTTGGTTATCAAAATAACGGTTTTTTAGGGTTACAAAGTAAACTAAGAGCCCTTATAGTTTCTCTGTCCGTCCGTTTATGCGCATTCTAGCTCAGAGATCCTTAGTACTAGAAAGAATTTGACATGAATATGCAATATATTAATCACGGCAACACAGTAATAACAACAAAGAAAAACATTTTTTAGGGTAGCTCTTCTACATGTAAGGTGGGGGTGTTAATTTTTAAAAAGTTTATAAATAATAGTCAACTAATTTTATAGGCGGTGAATCTGTGGTGCGGATATATTCGTCATTTTCGTTAAATAAGATTAATAATATGTCCGGGGTACGGGGCTTTTTTTTTTAAAGAATACTTGGGGCATGATCTACAATCGATATCAAAGCCAAAAATATAGTTTTTAGAATTTTTGTTTGTTCTTCTCTTTGTCTGTATGTATGTCCGGGGTAAACTCAAAAAGTACTACATGGATTTACTTCAAATATTGCATAAATATTACTAGCAGGTCGGGTCAACATATAGGCTACATATTATCACGCTATCGCCGACGGGGGAGGAGCTGTGCAGAGTAAACGAAGTCCGCGCGAACGAAGTCGCGGGCAACAGCTAGTGAAACAATAAAAGCCCTCTTGTTGATCCGCATTAATTACTGTAAGGGCCATCCATAAATTACGTCACACGAATTTCATGATTTTTTGACCCGTCCTTGTCACATCTAGTCACATTTGTGAGACCCCTCCTACCTGATGTCACATATTTTACAATTTTACATAGGAAAAATGATATTTTTCGATTATTTTTGATCTATACAGTATACAGGTATTCTATTTTGAAAAAAATGTGATGTCACACAATTTAGGAGCCCTCCCTACCCCTTGTCACAGAATGTCACACTTCTTCGACACCCTCCGTCCCCCTTAACGTGTGACGTAATTTATGGATAGCCCCTAATGTGTAACGTCGGTTGTTTTTGTTGTTAATTTACTCATTTATTGTTTAGAGTCGAGAATACAAACAATTATTATTTTATAGAAAACTAGCTGTTGCCCGCAATTTCGTCCGCGCGGACTTCGTTTACTCCGCAAAGCTCCTCCCCCGTAGGTGATAGCGTGATAATATGTAGCCTATATGTTGACCCGACCTATTAGTAATATTCATGCAAATTTGAAGTAAATCCATGCAGTATTTTTTGAGTTTACCCCGGACATACATACAGACAAACAGACAAACAGACAAAAATTCTAAAAACTATATTTTTGGCTTTGATATCGATTGTAGATCACACCCCAAGTATTCTTTTGAAAAAATATTCAATGTACAGTTTTGACTTTCCTACGATTTTATTATATGTATAAATTACACAGACTATATAATTATACAGACTATAGTAAAATAAGGAATTGGAAGGGATTAGTTAATTAGGGATTTCTTTTTATTCTTATAAAACCTTTATTCAAGAACTTTTTGTATACGAAACCACATTCATAAGGAAGGCAATAGGCCATATTATGTGATTTTCTAAAACACACAGCGTTGATATGAAGAAGCTGATGTGAATATGCCCACAAAAGTAATTGTTTATGGATAAACTTACCACTTTAGTCTCTGATTTCTACTTATCTTTATCTGTCACCAGCAGGCAACCTCTTCTGTTAAGGGTGCTGTCGTATTTGTCAATTCATAGCCTTTGTGAATTTTGCCGCGAAAACATATCAATATTTTTAAAGTGTTGAATTTGTTAAATTTTAATTGTTAATATTCTAAAACAGCGTTTTATAAACACACAGTGTCTTTTTTCATATTTGTTTTCTAGTATAAATACGTAAGTATTAAAAATGAGTGTTGAAAATACGGAGTTTGAAAATAGAGATGAAATAAACTCGAAGGTTGATGCTTCGGAGGAAGATCAACCTTCAGTTAGATCAGTTCCGGATGAAACTTCATCTTCTTCATCTTCGGAAGATGAAGAGGGTATTACTTCGCCTCCGCCAAATAAGAGACGTAAAGTGTCATCTCGTAAGTATAAACATAATATTCAGACAAGTTCCGACCCACGAGTTGATCATTTAATTCAACAGGTAGGGTATATATCCCAATACTTAACGCAATTATCTCCATTACCATGTGTTAGTCAGAATATTTCTGAGCAAGAAACTTATAGCTCCATTCCATCTACATCCAATTTTTTGACGAACCCTACAAGTTCGCACAAGCTTTCATTGGGTGAGTTAGGTACAGAATTTGATGAAAAAACAATTATTCCACCAGCAAACACAGAACGATTAATAGAAATAAATCACCTTCAGAAATTTGACACACCTGCTTGGAAAGGAATTCGTTACAAAAAAGCCTTGCAATCTTGTCTCGCTAGCCCAGGGTTTGTGGGCCTTAAACTTAATGAAGAATTGTGTCATTTTAATCAAACCAAAGATTATTTAGCTTCCACTGAACAATTATTAGCTGGCTTATCTAACAATATGTTAGAACAAAGACATTTATTAAAAACAGGGTTACAGGCATTGCTCGACTGGGTTTCAGCAAATCCAAATAATTTAAATATCAACACATTATTTGATAAAATCACCAATACATTTGGACCAGGTTCAGCTTCTTACAAAAAGTCCGAAATTGCTATGCAAATTATTTGTGGTAAAAGAGCAGAGTGTATTGAGGTCAGACGTGATCGCCTTCTGAAGGAGATTGAAAATACCAATTTACGAGCAACACTGTAAAATATTCCTCCTAGTCAGGAATATCTTTTTAGTCGTGATGCTTTACAACCAGTGATAGCATCATTAGGTGGATCTCAAATGTGGCTTAATACACCAGCTTATATTAAGGATAGAAGACCAGCAAACACTTCACATTTCAATTCTAAAAAATCATACAGACCACATAGTAAGGACTACAAACCCTACAATAAAACACAAAATAAAGAAAACAAATCTGTTAGAAAGCAAAATCCCAAATATAGAAACAATCAGCCCTTTCGTAGAAATTACTCAACAAATTCCAATAGCACCATCAGCAAACAAAACTGACAGATTATTCAAGGGGGGTTGTCTGAAGGATTATGCACATCTGTGGGAGCAAAAAGGTGCCAACAGCTATATTCTAAAATTAATAACTGGTGGTCGCATTCCTTTTTTAAAGAAACCTCCCCTACAATATCCAAACAACCATGTTGTAAAACGATTTGCCACCACTACAACTCCAGATATGACAAACATGATTCTTCAGTTAAAACAGGAGAAAATATTAGAAACACCATCCATAATAAATCCAGGTTTCCTTTGTCGAATGTTTCTTGTAAAGAAGGCAGATGGAGGACTGCGGCCTATTTTCGACCTCAGAGGTCTGAATTCTTATGTAGCAGTAAAACATTTTCAACTAATTTCTCAGACCAATGTTGCAGAATTTTTACAGATGAACGATTGGTTAGTGAAAATCGATATTCACCAAGCTTACTTTCATTTACCAATCTCAGAGGCGCACAGGAGATTCCTCAGAGTAGTTTACAACAAAGAAATACTACAGTTAACTGCACTACCTTTTGGCCTGTCAGCAGCCCCAAGAATGTTTGCCACAGTGACAAATTGGATCGCGGAGATCCTACGAGCAAAAGGTTTCCGTTTACTAGTCTATTTGGACGATTATCTCCTTGTGAATCAAGACCGAACTACACTTATTTCTCAAGTTGCGGAAACTTTGAGAACATTGGAAACCCTTGGATGGAACATAAATTACAAAAAATCCATCCTGGAGCCATCTCAGGAAATAGAATATCTTGGTCTTGTGTGGAACTCCCAACAGAATCAGATAAAGCTCCCTGCAAAAAAGGTAATAAAAATAAAATCTATAATAACCAAGATGTTGAACTGTGGAAACAGTTCTCTAAAAGAAGTGCAGAGTTTATTAGGTTTGCTCAATTTTGCAAATTACACAGTTTCCAAAGGACGGCTTCACTGCCGCAAAACACAGGTATTTTTAAAACAGTTCAATCAGGACAGACAAAAAGAAAGAAAAATTCTACCTTTGACCGTTCGACAAGACCTGAGATGGTGGTTGGAAGTTGTAGATCAGAACTCCACACCAATAATAAAAAAGAATGTCACTCATTTCCTGACATCAGATGCAGCGGATGCAGGTTGGGGGGCCCAGTTAAACAATTGTTACCTCTCAGGGCAGTGGGCTCCTTACCAAAAAAGTTGGCATTCAAACATGAAAGAGATGTATGCAGTATTTGCAACTGTAAACAGTCATCGGAAGACACTAAGGAATGCACACATACATGTACAGTCAGACAACAGGACTCTGGTTGCATACCTCAGAAACGAAGGAGAACACAATCTGTTTCGTTGCTAAAGTTGACAACCAGGCTTCTGGAACTCACAGAACGGTTAAACATAACTCTTTCAGCCACTTATCTCCCGGGGAGATTAAACGGAATTGCAGATCACTTGTCAAGATGTCGCAAACTACCAGAGTGGCATCTACTACCCCAGGCTACAGAAGCCATTTTCGAAAAGTGGGGTGTCCCAGACGTAGACCTGTTTGCTTCCAAAGATTCCGCTGTGGTTCCAAAGTACGTCACTTTAGATTCCAGAGATGGTACTGCAATTTTTTGCGACGCTTTCAGTCAACAATGGGACTTTCACCTGGGTTGGGTATTTCCCCCACCCAGCTTAATACCACGAGTTCTAGCCCACTTGAACAATGCAAAAGGGACTTACATTCTAATAGCACCAGAGTGGACCAAGTGCTTCTGGTTACCAGACCTGAAAATGCGAACAAAAGCAGTGCCACTACCAATAATGAATTTGCGGAAAGTTCTAATAGACCTAACCACAGGGATTTGCCCTCCTCAAGTGGACAAGTTATCTCTTCTAGCATGGAAACTTACGGCTGGGCCGACAAGATTACCCACTGGTCTTTAGATGAACAAGATTTACTAAAGAGTAGTTGGAGAAAATCCACTTTAATGACATACAACGCTCCCATTAAAAGATGGTTGTTATGGTGTAACCAACACAATATTAATCCAAAAGCACCTGAAGATCAAGAAGTAGCTAGATTTTTAGCAAAATCATATTTAGAAGATAAGTTAGCATACAGAACCATACTCTTACACAAATCAGCTATTTCAACATTCTGTGCAGCATCAGGGATAGATTTTTCAAATAGATTTTTTACCAAACAAGTTTTGAAAGCAATCTCTCTTGCAAAGCCAGATATACAAAAGTCACCAGTATGGGATACAGGAATTTTATTTCATTGGTTAAAGAATTCAATAAATTCTAGATCATTGTTTGAAATTTCTAGACGGACAGCCTTAATACTTCTACTAGCATCAGGTCGTCGGATTCATGATCTCACATTACTTGATATAAATCCTCAAAATTTGGTTTACACAGATGATGATATAAGTTTGTGGCCCAAGTTTGGCTCCAAAACAGATTCAAGTACTCACAGACAGTCAGGTTGGTTGTTGCGGAAACATCCAGACTACAGAGTTTGTCCTGTTTCACACATTAATGAGCTTATAAATAAGTCTGAAAATAGACGACGTGCAGATAAAAATGTCACTAACCTTTTTATATCACTATCTGGTAATTTAAGACCTGCATCACGAACAATGATTGCAGGATGGATTCGGAGCATTTTTAAAGATGCTAACATTGATGCCCCACCAGGCAGTATCAGGTCAGCTGTAGCCTCTAGAAGTTGGTTAGAAAATAGACCTGTCCAGGAGATATTAAATAGAGGAAATTGGAAAAGCATTGAGACATTTAGAAAATATTACTGTCGTCCAGTAAATAATACAGATAATACATGTTCTAGTGTTGATTTGTTATGTAACAACTTTTCTAATATATAATCACTTTATCCTTTAGCAATTCTAATACTAAAGAATAGTTTATAGTAGGTATATGTTCCTTGTTAATTTGATCTCTTATAATTTAGTACATTTAAATTATTTCTATTGTTGATTTTATGATTTTATTTTAGAAGTTTAAGAATTGTTATATTTTTATTGTTTTGTTTTTTGAGAAGTGAATAATAAAATTATTTTAATATATTGAAATATAAGCTTAATAAGTCTTACATTTTATGTTCAACATAGCCTTTGTGTTAACACCAGCAGATACCAAACAAGTCTTCATATCAACGCTGTGTGTTTTAGAAAATCACATAATATGACTGTTTTGAATTCCAACAAAACAGGTATTATGTGTTGAATAAAACACACAGCGTTGCAGCAATGCTCTTGCTGGTGATCTGAAGACTCTATGAATTGACAAATATGACAGCACCCTTAACAGAAGAGGTTGCCTGCTGGTGACAGATAAAGATAAGTAGAAATCAGAGACTAAAGTGGTAAGTTTATCCATAAACAATTACTTTTGTGGGCATATTCACATCAGCTTCTTCATATCAACGCTGTGTGTTTTATTCAACACATAATACCTGTTTTGTTGGAATTCAAAACAGTCATATTTTTATCAGACTGACCAAAAGGAAGTAATATTTTGTATCACACGAACCAATTCGCAAATAACAACTAGCCTTCAATAATTGAACTGTGATAGCAAACAAGCATAATATGGCTCTTCTGATGATAAGAGATGACGATCGCCCACAACTACCGGAGCTGCTAATAGTACGTCGCTATCTGTTTGGCAGTGGTATTAGTATTAGGGCCACATACATATTATTACCTCCTACCTTAACCTCCAAACTGAAAGACGAAATTGACAACCGCTAACGCCACTGAAACAGAAAAAGTTGCGTCGGATCAAATCCGAGTGAGATGTGGAAAGATTCTACCACCTAGTAGATAAATTAAAAGTGTACAATATTTAAATTTGTTTTAACGTCAGACAGCAAACAAGCGGCTTGTTATTCTGATGGAAAGAGATATTTATTGCGTATAGACACCAAAGATGTTTATGGTACTGTAACACTTCCCTGGTATGACAACTAGGAAGTGCTGACCACCTGTCAACTTTTGAATAATGATATTTTTTTAATTAGAATAATGTAGAAATGTCATAAAATGAAACATAATAGAATTGGTTGTAATTCGGGTCGGAAATCAGTCCAAATAAATGAAGTTATAGTCTAATTTTCCCTTTTATTTAAAAAGTAAAGATAAATTACCGAACACCGATACTTAAAACAGCTAAAACATATTTAACTTTGCAATCTGATGCCATTTGTATACAGACGAATTATAGATCTTGCCTGCAACATATTATATGTGCATTAAAAATGTGATTAAACGTTTAGTATAGCAGTGTCATTTAGAGTAATATTTTCAAGCGACTTTTAAAAAAAACGCCGTCTTTTTTGTTTCTCAATTCGGATGTTTATATGTTTTTCTTTATGTATACGCATAACTTCTTCATATATACGTATTTGCAAAATTATTTTTAAGAGAGTATATTTCTGATTTGGTCCCACATAAATTTGGTAAAGATCTGATTTATGCTTCCAAAGATCAAGTAGTTTGGAAGTCGGTTATTGTGGTTTTACTGCATTTAAATTATATGACATTTATTTCACTACTAGGTACTTTATGTGCTATCATTTTTTGATTTTTTGAGAGATTGTTTGTGAGAACACAAGCATATAGCTCTCCTGATCGAACGAGAATCATTGTCTATAGACAACAGAGCAGTGTTGCCATCTGTGTAGCGAGTGTAATGCCACATGTATAAGTTTACCGACTACCCTCCCTAATTATGATTAGGGAGGGTAGTCAGTAAAGTTATAAGACTTTAGTGACACGTTTGTCTTAAGTCGCTTTTGTTTTCCTTTTACGAACTGCCTAGTAGGAAGGCAGATGTTCGGTTAGTCAAAAGAAGCTGTTAACTGTTTTTTTTCTTTCATTTTAGCATATAACAAGCCTCAATTTCTGCGGCGTCAATGATATTTACTGTCGTGTTTCAGTTGGAACGGTAAGGTAGCCAGTGAATAAAATGCATGTGGCATTACCATCCCGCCACATGAATTTCAACGCACCATTAACATCTCTTTGTCTATAAACTACGATAGTCTCTTTCCATCAGGAGAGCCATCTGCTTGTTTGCTGCCCAACACTATTAAAAATAGTAACATTAAAAACTTGTAGAGACAAACGACCCATGTGCTAATTCGTGTTGTAATTAACGTACCCACGAAATTTCGAGAACACCCATTTAGGATGCAACTAAATAATAGTCAAACACAAAAACATCGAAACATTCCCATTTATAATCTATATACATATAATAAAATCGTAGGAAAGTCAAAACTGTACATTGAATATTTTTTAAAAACAATACTTGGGGCGTGATCTACAATCGATATCGAAGCCAAAAATATAGCTTTTAGAATATTCGTCTGTTTGTCTGATTGTATGTCCGGGGTAAACTCAAAAAGTACTGCATGGATTTACTCCAAATTTTGCATGAATATTACTAACAGGTCAGGTCAACATATAGGCTACATATTATCACACTATCACCTACGGGGGAGGAGCTGTGCGGAGTAAACGAAGTCCGCGCGGATGAAGTCGCGGGCAACAGCTAGTAATAGTTATAAAATTCAACAATAAGTACATGGTTCCAAATAGCTAGTGCTCATTCGTGCATTAGTTACCTAGTCTAGCCTAGTTCATTGTTTTAACTCAACCTTTTGTTATTGTATAGGTATGTATAAGATTACCGAGATACAGTGAGAGTATGGTGTGACCGCAGGTTGCGTCATTTTTTATAGTAGCGACCTTCAGGTCTTATCGCATTACATTACCGCATGTACTTGTGAAGTATGATGTCCACGTTCTTGTGACCAGACGGGCCGTATTTTCCAGGACATTTGCTATTTAGCTGTAAATTTTACCGTGTCTGATAATGTTGTGAAAGATTGCATTAAGTCGTATTGTATTGAAAAAGTATATAAATTAATGGTTTTTCGCAAAATTATTGGTTTACATTAAAACATTGTTATCCCTTCCTCAATTTTTTTTGTCTTTTTTATTGGATCGAATGCTATATTAATGATTTTCGTAAAATATCCTATGAAGTAATTATTTGGTTTAATTATTTGATTTATGTGAATTGTGATTCGTTATGTGAATTTGCAATAAAAATTAATTCGTTAAATTTTTTTAAGTGTGCTAAATTTTGCCCGCGGCTTCAGGAGCTTTCATAGTTTTTTCAATCTTTAGGAATATTTTTTTATATCATAAGCTAGCAAACAAGCAGATGGGTCTTCTGATAGAAAGAGTCAACCATTGCCTATAGACACCAAAGGTGTTAATGGAGAGTTGCTATATTGTGGCGAGGACTAATGCCACATGCATAAGTTTTCCGGCTACCTCATCCTCTAAACCAGAACACGACAGTGACAAGCATTGACGCTATTGCGGCAGAAATAGGTAAGGTACCAGACCCGGGTGAGACAATGCAGAACTCTACCATCTAGTCTATATAGTTTTCTGGATGAAAGGTACCCGTTGTTATTTTCTGTACCTCTAAAAATGTATATGCGTGCAAAATTTCATGATGACAGGTTAGTTATGACTTACGCCTAACTTTTGGCTTGCCAATCACACCTAACAACAATTCTAATTGTTGAATGTCAAATGATCGTCTTGGGGCAAGGTTGTCGATAAACTTTGTGCATTTTCACAATTTACTTCGCATCATCGCCTTCTTTCGACATCTTAGGTTTTTGACTTCTGATGTCGAAAGGCGGCCAATATATCTAAGTATTAAGAGAAATATTTGTTAAATATCTGAATATTAATGCTACTCGGAAAACCCGGGTGATTAGGCATGCAGACTGTAGTATGATAGAGTCGGTCAGTTCGTATAAAGAAATACATATAAGGATCCATTATATCTGCGTGAAGTGCGATACCGAAACGTGAATGTCGGCACTTAAAAAGCACATCAGAACACTCCATATTGTACAGACGAAAGTGTATTGGAACACAGAGAACTCTAAAATATATCCGCAGGCTAAAGGCAAATATTACGTAATCTTCCTTCTCGTTTTAATTGAATATTAACCAAATGTTTTTGGTGTAACAGATTTCGCGTATAAAATGCTAACAATACAAGTCAAATTTAGGAAAATCAAGAATAATATGGAAACTGTATAAAGTATCTAACAAATTGACACATTTTAATGCTCCTATTAGGACCTTGGAGAGTTTGGTACGCTTACTCTGAAGGTCGTAGATTCAAAAACTACTCACGTCGGATTTGTTTCTTTTTAATTTTTTACATTTTTCCTTGTTACCTTATTACTTTATATTGTAAGATATGCGCAACAGCGCTACTACGTGTAATCTATACATATAATAAAATCGTAGGAAAGTCAAAACTGTACATTGAATATTTTTTTAAAAGAATACTTGAGGCATGATCTACAATCGATATAATAATAATAATAATAATAATAAAGCCATTTATTTCCCTTGTAAACAAAACATACAGTTCTCCAATTAGAAAGGAAAAATATGTATATATATAAAAATAAATGAAACATGTATGTTCGTCACATGGTCCCACTCTGGGTAAAGGCCTCCTCCAACTGTCTCCATTTATCGCGATCTTTCGCTGTCTGCATCCAGCCTATTCCTGCTATTTTTTGATTTCGTCTGCCCACCGATCCTTAGGTCTCCCTTTTTTTCTTTTTCCGATTGGGCCTGACCATTCGGTAATGCGTTTAGTCCATCTTTTGTCTGGCATCCTGGCGATATGTCCTGCCCATCTCCATTTGAGTTGTTGTGCGTGTTGTCCTGCGTCTATTAATTTGGTTTTTTTACGAATATATTCATTGTTTTGTTTGTTGATTAGTTTAAGGCCTAAAACGCTTCGTTCCATAGCGCGCTGACACGAACGAATTTTATTTTTAGTGTTTTTTTGGAATATCCAAGTTTGAGCTCCGTATGTGAGGCAGGGTAACAAACACGAATCAATGACCTTTTTCTTTAGTTTAAGTGGGAGCTTAGATTTCAGAATTTCCTTAAACCTCCAGTATTTCTTCCAAGTCATGTTTATACGACGTTCTAGTTCGTCTTGGTGTCGTGATTTTTTGAAGGAGATTAGTTTCCCGAGATATATATATATATATATATATATATATATATATATATATATATATATATATATATAGCTATCTACATAGTCTATAGCTTTTCCGTTTACCATAATAGGATTTGGTGTACCATTTGTGGCTACTTTAGTTTTCGATATATTTAACTGTAGACCTATTTTTCTACTAGTATAGCTTAGTTCTCCTATCATTGTTTCCAACTGTGATGATGTTCTTGCAAAAAGGATGATATCGTCTGCAAATCTTAAGTTGCTTATGTATCCTGTGTCAATCTACAATCTATATCGAAGCCAAAAATATAGTTTTTAGAATTTTTGTCTGATTATCTGTTTGTCTGTATGTATGTCCGGGGTAAATTCAAAAAGTACTGCATGGATTTACTTCAAATTTTGCATGAATATTATTTATAGGTCGGGTTAACATATAGGTTATCATCTACGGGGGAGGAGCTGTGCGGAGTAAACGACGTCCGCGCGGACGAAGTCGCTGGCAACAGCTAGTAACAACTAAAATAAAAAATAAGTATAGTAGGTATATACGTTGTATAATGTATATTATTTATTAACCGTCTCATTAATAAACATTATTACATATTATATATGCTTTGATTAGCTGAGATTATCTTTCATTTTTATCTAGGATCGTAGCGTTTTTTATCATAAGATAGCAAACAAGCAGATAGCCCCCTGCTGCAAAAAATCATCGCCTATAGACACCAAGGATGTTAATGATGGGTTGCTATCCGTGTGACGAGATGGCAATGCTACATACATAAGTCTACCACCTACTTTCCCCTCCAAACCGGAACACTACAACGAAAAGTACTGACGCTATTGCGGCAGGAATAAGTAAGGTGGTGGTACTAAATACCCGGGCGAGACGATGCGAAACTCTACCACCTAATTTCACAATGGTAGTGACACTAATAGCCAATCAGTCACCTTTTACGACCTGCCTGAAAGAACGGCAGTTAGCCTATTCTTTAATAGAGCCCGGACCAACAATGAAAAAACACCTGTTAAAGCTTAATTATCATATTAGAATAAAAAAAGGTAAACATTTATTTAATTTGCTTTAAAAACCTTTGCAGAGAAATTTGATTAAGTGGTTAGCGAACCTAATCACGAATCGATGGGGCTTGGGTTCGATTCCCGACAGGTACAAACATGTGTGAGATAAGCATAGATGTTTGTATTTCTGGGTTTGGGTATTTATTATGTGTATTACAGTATTTATATATAACTTGTGTTGTCTATAAAATACGCAGTCGTATATAGGCATAATATGATTATCTTTTTATTTATTCTTCATATGTTTTGTTGTACTTATGCTTGGACTTTTCTGGCAAAAGGTTTAAAATGACTGTTTGAGCAGCTTCTTTTAATTCAGGCGGCGTAAATAAATCTTCATTCTCGCTACTAGACATAGACATCAGAACAGAATGTAAGAAGTAGATACAATAAAAAAGAAAATTCGCGCGTACAATCGTTTTTTTTTAATATTGAGGAGGCAAATGAAATAAAGCACATACTGCCAAGTTTCCTTAGTAAATGCTAGTGGCCAGTAACATTTTGATGTGCTTCGAGATACAAACTTATGAATTTTAAAAAGTTAATGGAGGGGAGAAAATAACTATTATTCAACGTCAATTACAAATATATTCGCATTACCGGTTTAACGCCTGTAAAAACTTCTCTAAGGACGTTTTATAAGTTGATCTATTATTAATCGTACATTTTTTCTCAAATCCAAAACCAACCACTTAGCTGGCATGGGGGGGGGAGGACTCTTGAATCTAACCGAAATTAGCACATTAAAGTTTAATATGTCACAAACGAATCCCGAAACGAAACGAAAATCGAAAAACTGACTGCGAACCCGTAATATTTTTAAACAACTATCCAATGATATCCCTCACTTTGGGGGACGCAAAAAAAAAACATACCCACTTTTATAGGAGGTACCCTAAAAATATTTTTCAATACTTTATTGAGTGGACCCACTTTGTATATTAGAACCAAATCAGTTTTTTCTACTTCAAATAACATCTGAGCTAGGCTGCCTATTGACGGACATGGCGAAACTATAAAGGTTCCTAGTTGACTTCAGAACCCTAGAAAGAAATTGTTATTTATTGTATAAACGTAGAGTAATTTACTTTTATAGTGCTTTTAATAATAATGTCAGTGTTACTAATCACGTATACTTAACTTCATACAATTATCATAAAAAACCACTAAGTTACATTTACATAGCTTTTCGAACGCGGAATCGATAAAGTGCTGATTAAAAGTTATTACTATTACCATTAATTAGCCGACCGCAATATAAGTGACAAATAGTTCGTTCTAGAGCGAATAAACAGCCTTGAAATGCTTTACCTAGATAACATTTTCAGTCTTCAAGTGCTAATAATAATTTAGTAGCTTCTGCTAACAGTTAACATAAATGCTAATAGCGCAATGTGGGTGCATAAATTAAGCATCTTTCATTGGAATAAATAGTACAATATATTATTTTGTGATTATATATTTTTTTGTGATTTAAACAGCAAAGCCATGTTTATTTTCATTTCTATTTACAGAATAAATGATTGAACAATAGTAAAATGTAGTTTTCTTGATAATTGCTACTTATATAATAAGTTATGTTTTGTTAACCCATAGCTTTGCCTAGCTGTTGTAAAACGCTTTATTATGCTTGTAATGAAAAATAATATAATTACCTCTTATAGTAATATTTATTTGTTCATATATATTTCATAAAATATCAGAATATCAACAGCGCATTAAAATTTACGAAAAACATGTATATAATTTATTAGTAAAATTTGATTTGCATATGAAATTACACTTCTATAACCTTTCAAAACATTTTTCTAAACTACTCAACATTATAGTTGACATTACAATTATTCAGTGAATTGTTAATAGTGAATAAATAAAAATGAATCAAAAGTTTTGATTCATTTTGTTTTACATTATATTACTTCAAGTCGCAAAAACTGACATCCATATTATTTTGAGTCAAATAAAAGTTGCGTATCAAGCAATTATTTGACAATTAAAAAGTATCTTAATTAGCAACTTTACAGTTTGTATGCAGCCGACAAAGGCCAGGTAAATTTCGCTCAAGCCGGCTGAATAAAAGCTGTATAGGTATTTAGATATATCATTATGTGATAACCACTGCAGAAAAAGATTGTAAGAAATACATTGTCATGGCTTTTATACGAGTACTTTTGGCTACCCCCAGGCAGTATCGTTGACTAACACTTAGAACACGAGCAAATAATTTGTTTCGTTTAAAATTCGTGTAATTTGTACAGACTCCAGAGATATTTATTTATTTATTCATAAAATATAAAAAATGAGTACTCACTATCTTCGACGCACATCTGGTTGTCGGGCAGAAGTCGCAGTCCGTTGGGGCAGGCGCAGGAGACCTTCGGCGAGTGCGGGCCTATCCGTGGTGCGGGCAGGCACAGGTGCGAGCAGTGGCCGTTGACGGCCGCGCAGTGGTTCACGCCGTCCGGCTGCCGGTACGGGTGGTACACGTGGATCACCATCGGGTTTTGCAACTGGTGACAAACGACTCCATTAAATTTTTATACAGAGTTACTTTTATAGGTCCAGCCAAATTTTAAAATTATCACTGACGCTGTTGCGGCACTGAAGCTGGTGGTACCAAGTCGCGCGAAACTTTGCAGAACTTTACCACCTAATAGTGATGATGGTAGATAGTGACACGTCTACCCAATCGTTTGCTTTTTACGAACTACCTGACAGAATGGCAGATTGTTTTTTCTTCAGAGTGGACCTAGGGTGGTAGGGGATCCTCTATGATAATGAAATAACAGAAAATAGTGTATAAAATGTTACACTGACATGTTAATTTACTCGCGGGCGGAGCTGCGCGGGTCATCCTAGTAATAGCCACCTAACATATATTGCACGAGATGAACAAATCCGTCACTTTTGCCGTGACGTAGATTAGGAGATAGAGTACAGCGACGCCTTTACTGGTCACGGATCTACCACATAGTAATTCTCGCTGCCATAATAACAATGATCACGACTGCCATGTTCCAATATAGAGGTCTCTTATATATTTCACAATATATAAGTATATTCCAATATAGAAGCAGGGGGCAAACCGGGGCACTCGTCTCTGGCGGCAGTTTAGGGGGCGCCAAAATCATAATATCTTTAAAAAATCTTAATGTGTTTAAAAAAAATCACTAGACCGGCCTAGCATTCGGCATCAGTAATTCATTTGATTTTAAAATATTCCAATGATTTTTGAATACATCATGTGCATTCGGAAATACGAGTATATTCCGAGCAGCCGCAGCACAGCAAATTGTTGACACTAGGCAACATTTAATAACAGGGGCATTTCACGTCAAGCGGACAAGAAAAAAAAGTGAGGTTGTAAAATTTGTTTATATTCCGATCAGTTAGAGTTCTAGTAAATATTGGTATGCACACACATTTTTTTTCGTGTGATGCTTAATCGTCTAGTTATGGTGTTCTGAAGAATGGACCATATTTTAGATAGACGATTTATATAGATTTTTAACGTTATTGTTAGAATTAGCGAAGTAATAATATTTATATACTTATTATATATAATATTATAAATGCGAAAGTCTGTCTGTCTGTTACGCTTTCACGGCTAAACCGCTGAAGCGATTTTCATGAAATTTGGCATGGATATAGTTGAAGATCCGGGGTCAAACATAGGCTAATTTTTTTTCGAAAATCAGTCCCTGGAGGGCTGAAATAGGGGATGAAATTTTTATTAAAAGCTATTTGGACGACTTACTAATATACTCGCGGGCGAAGCTGCGTGGATCAGCTAGTATTATATAAGTGAAGTTTCTTCAAATATAGTAAAACGGATGTAATTGTAAAATTGTGGGACATTTTTTTTTGTTTTTCGTATAGAATAGAAATAACAAATATTTTAATATAGATTATACAATGCTGTAGCGTTTCCAATGCAATGCTTCCCTTGAAGGTTGATTGTAATGAGAATTCAGTTACTCATAAGGGATATAAGGAAAGTTACTTGACAGTCATCTCAACCTAAAGTACGAAGCCTAAGACAAATATAGACATGGTTGAGATATCATCATTTAAGCTCACAAAATATGATAAGAAACACGTATATAAAGATGTTACAGCACATCTTTCAAATAAAGTTTTAAGGCGAATACGTCTTTAAATTTGCTTTCATAGTGATAGGCAGTTTAGGAAAACTGATGAAAACAAAATTGGGTAATACAATTTGGTGTTATAGCTACATAACTATCATCAACATCCGAAATCTAATTATACCATTGGTTAACTAAATAATCAAAAAAATTTTGAAGCTACGTACGGAGTACGATGTTATGCGGAGGATGGAGGAGGCAGTGCCGCCATTTATAGGTAATTTCGCTGTGTTACAGAATTTGCATATAGTATATCTTTTTACTTGGAGCAGTTATGACATTTAATTACCTTTTGTTTGGCAGCTTTTTTAAAGATTTATTGATTGTGTAAGAAAAAAATATAATTTTAAATGCTTATAGATAGTAGACATATATGGCGTTTAAGTGCAAAAAAAATAAGAAAAAAATTATATCGGTCAAAAATTTTTCAAACGACGAATCAAGATAGAAAGGACGTATACCATCTAAACGGGACTTTAAATAGCAATGTAATGATACCCATGAACCCCCATATGAAAGAGTAAAGAAGTCCCTAGAACGTAAAAATATGAAGGCGCCCGAATCAATCGACGACGGCAACAGTACGACGAACAATAAATTAATAAACTGCGTGTTGGGTCACGCGCAATGTAGGTTTCAGAAGTTGCCCATCACAATAGAACGGACTAAAAAGAGGGCTTTTGAACTAATATTTTGTACAATAGCGTTGGGCTAATTCATAATTGGGAAAGACGGGCACCTGGACTCAAAACTGTGCTTTTAAGCAATCTCTCTAGCTCTCTATTTACTCTGATCCCTGCACACACACTTATTTCGGCGGTGTTTTTTCTATCCCTGCTAAAATCACATCAAAGATATACAAACTCATTCACCTGTTCCAGCACTACATCAGCGACCACAACTCTTACATCCGTTCTGGTTGCTTCTCTTTCAAATACTGAAACTTTAGTTTTCTTCGCATTCAGTAAGCCCTTACAATCATCATTCTTAACTGTGACCAGTGTTTAAAGTTCGTCTGAATAAATTAGGCAGTTTACCACTAATTCACTCATGCGCATTCCCATATTCAATGAATCTTTGGAAATACTTATCTAGATATAGGATAAACAGGCGGGCTGACAACACACAACCCTGCCTGACGCCGATATTGACATCGAACCAGGGCAATATGTTGTTATCAACCCAACGCCTATCCAAATCATAATTAAACACACCAGGGACTATTACTATTCAAACATACCAGGGACTATAACTATTTCATACCAAGGACTAATGGTGACGATAGAAAAATACTAACTCCAGTGCCTGCATGATCGTGCAGACTCGATCGACACATAAAACTTCTAAGCATCTCTCAATCATTACATCTATCAATTCGTGCATCTCATCTTACCACCAAACTTTTGTACTATGGTTTCATACTATGAACATTCACCTAAAACGTACACGGTTGTGTCCATGACACAGCCACAACCCGTTTTTTATTATAAGACTAGCTGACCCGGCAAACGTTGTTTTGCCATTCATATTAGGAATCCATAGCGGACAAACAACGTGACACGTAATTTATATAAGACTACGGGATTGTCCTTCCACGCAGCCAAAATGGCATTAAACTTTATATGGTGGTTAAGTATTCTTAAATTTTCTATTTTCCCGCGCAATTTTCTTAATATTTTCTTGTATAAGAACCTTCTCCATACAATTACAAACACAACAAAAAAAATTACCGAAATTGGTCTAGCCATTCAGGCGTGATGTCGTGACCAAGGAAAATAGAGATTGATTTATATACATATATATATATATATATATATATATATATATATATATATATATATATATATATATATATATATATATATATATATATATATATATATATATATATATATATATATATATATATATATATATATATATATATATATATATGTCGGCGTCCGCGTCGTCAAATGCAAGAATACTGTAAAGTGGAAACAACAAATGCACGGCCCGGGCCGGCAAGCGCATCGTTCGATATCCCTACCACTCAACTTGTTTTGCTACCTGTATAAAAGGCTCTGAGCGCCCGCCGATAAGGCAGTCTAGGCTCTGGCGTGGCTCGGTACACTTGTTGTATCTTGCTAGTAGCTTATCCTTGACTCTCGGATAATTAATTTGTGCAAACAAGTTAATTATTATTGTCAACTATAAATTAGTCGCAGTACAATTTATAATTGACTATCTATTACTTAAATTATGACTTATTTGTAATAGGGAATAATTAAGTTACTTGGAATTGTTAAACCAGAACTAGTCATTAGTGATGGAAAGCTTTAATAGTGATCTAATGTTATTCTGATCTAAATATAAAGAGTTGTTATATTACCACATCCGCATTTTATTTATCATATCTGACCCATTTCCTACATCAGAATTGGGATCGGATTCACTCCCACTTCAGCATCAAACTATTTCGGTTAATTATGTAGAGCAGTAAATGTCTCTTTTCACTTGCGGTATGGAAACTATTCTTTGAAAAATAGCAGAAAATATTAATCCACGTTCTGTAAATGCATCTACTCCCATTAAGTTGATATACTTTGATTCTGATGAGGTAGACTCCGATATGACTGACTGGTGTCCTCCTCCTTGCTTCGTTTTCTTCATTACTGAGGGTCGTAACCTCCTCATTGGATAGTTCTTGATAATGTTACGCCATTGGACTCTATCTTCAGCGGCGTGCAGAGCATCATAAAACTTTTTAGACATAAGATTGGTGCGAACCTGGTCTGACCATCGCATAGGAGTACGTCCACGTGGTCTTTTGTCTTCTACTTTTCCGGTCACGATTAGCTTTTTCGAGATTGTCTCCTTGCTTTATAGAAATGTGGCCGAAGTATTGTAGAATTCTTTGAAGGCACGTAGCAGACAGTCTGGTCTTTACTCCAAGTTGTTTTAGTATGAAGGTGTTGGTCCTGTGTGTTGTCCAAGGGATACGTAACATTTTCTCCAGCACCACATTTCAAACGCATCAATGCGACGTCTGTCTGCAGCTCTTAGTGTCTATGACTCTGCGCCGTACGTGAATATGGAGAACACCAGCGTACAAACCAGCCTCTGCTTTGTTTTTAATGAGATGCTTCTGTCCTTCCAAAGACTCTTCATCTGACTCGTAGGATTTTTGTCGTGTAACTTACTAGCTGGTGTACCTCAAGTAAAATAAATATAGAAAAGAAAAATTAGACGGGGTTAATCTGATCATTGTAGCTACTCACTCACTTAAGAGTCGTGCCGTCACCTACTTCACAAGCTGCTGTCTTGCCAAGCTATATTAGGACTTGAAGATCTCTTCCTTTTAGACTTAAATATGAACCGATTTAAGAGCACCACTGTATTTCGAGGAAGTTACAATTTTGTGATAGAATCGAACATCGTAACAACTATTGCCGTGATAAACAGAAACTTATCTCAAATAATTTTTGCTTGCAGCGAAAGCAGGTCATCTACCACTATCTCTGGTGACGTGTCCAGTGGCCGACCACCAGTGGTCTGCTATGTATGTTGTGACCCCGGCCCAGCCACAAAGCTTCCATTTTTCCGATGAGCTACAAGAAGAAAGAAGTTGCCACTTCGAGTTCCGAAAAACAGAAAACCAGTCAACATCTGTTCCAGAGCGTTACATGGTGTATTACACTAAGTAGAATTTAATTATCTTTTATATTTGAGTCTGGTTTAGAATGTAGCCATATCAAACAAATCTGTTGTGATTCCTTTGTAAGAGAACGGTTTTATGAACAAGAATCTCTAAATAGTCGCTTGTTTTGATGTAGTTTCCACTGAACAAATCAAATGCTTAACCACAAGGCAAAATTTAAATTTGGAGGTAGTTTCACGTTTGACCTGATAAGTCTTAATGTTTCGTTAGGCCGCAAAATTTTGGACCAATGTAGAATAGGAACTAAGCGAAAACAGGTTAATGCTTAGCAATACTTAAACACAATCCTGCTCAGTTTCAAAATCTGCTAGCGAGAGTATGGTAAATACTGACTTTGTAGGTAAAGATAGAGAGCGCTTGGTAGATATTTTTAAAAAACAATTGACAACCAATTGAATTAAATCCGTCGGGCTTAAATTCGTCGAGCTGAAATCGAATTAGTTGACCCTTTGATGATCGTTAATAAGCAATCTTAAAGTTTATTACCAACTGAACTCAAATTAATATTAAAGAAAAAAACAATACAGATTTACATCTTCTTGCGACAGGCACATAAAGAGCTAACGTCAGTCCGAACGTGTTTAATTAATTAATTTATTTTTTTATAGAAAAAAGGGGCAAACAAGCAAGGGGCTCACCTGATCGTAAGTGATTACCGCCGCCCATGGACAGCCACATCCCCGGAGGTCTTGCAGCTGCGTTGCCGGCTTTTTGGGAGGGAGTATGCTCTTTTCTTGGAGGTGCCCGAGTCGTGTCCGTTCTGAAGCGCCCCCGCCGGTAATTGATTCCACGGAGGAGTGGTGCGTGGTAAGAAGTGCCTAGAGAATCGCACAGTTGTGGATTTCCGGACATGGAGGTGATGAGGATGAAACTTTGAGTTTTGCCGCGATGTCCGATGATGAAATTCGACAGCAGGGATCAGTCCAAACAGTTCGTCGGAGCGCTCTCCATGATAAATGCGGTGGGGGATGCTAAGCGAACTTACATCTCTGCGTGGAGCCGGGGAGTCAAGCCGATTGGAGATTGCTTGGTCGTCAACGATTCGAACCGCTCTACGCTGAGTGCGATCAAGTGGAGGAGGCTGATACTGCGGAGCTCCCGCCCAGAGATGAGAGCAGTGCTCCATGTGCGGGCGAATTTGCGCTTTGTAGGGTTGCAAGCGATGAGAAGGCAGGAAGTGCTGTCTCGCTCTACTGAGCGCACCGAGCTTTTTTGAGGCTAGTTTGGCCTTTTCTTCCAAGTGATCGCGGATTTGAACGTTGTTCGATATGTCAACGCCAAGAATTCCAATATTGGCTGGGGTTGTCAGGAGAGTGTTCTCAAAGCGAGGTGATGCGAATATTGTAGGGTTGAATAATGATAGCGGAGTATAATTCTCTGACAAATCATGGCAAAAGCGGTTAGGTAATATTTAACACGCGCTCAGAAAAATTAGGTTTGACATTCGGCAACTAACAAAAACTCGCAAAAGTATCGACAAGCTTTGAAGATCCAGTGTATCAAATAGAATCAAAAAATCAGCCCAATCGGACATTTTATGGTTGAGTAGAGGTAATGAAAGATTAAACCTTTTAGTGTAGGTGACTTTGTTAGGAATGTAGAACGACACTAAACGAAACTTGTCTCAAAATATAAGGGCTCCTTAAAAGTTACTGCAATTTTAGAAAACAAGTGCGCCCACGATAGCCTCTGCAAAGTTTCCCATATTCCTGTAGGGTTTCTTCCTTTACCTATATGAAAATTATAACAAGGATGACGTGACGGCGTATACTCATGATAATGATCTTGTTCATAAAACTGGTCCAAACAAATTTGATAGAAATGCAGTGTATATTGTAAATAGTTATAACAGTCAAGAGTTTTTAATATCTTCGAAATACCTGCGAAGGAGATTCTCTAATCTTGTAATAACTAATGCCACTGTTCATGAGGCTGCATCATCAGCAAAAAAAAATACGATATAAAGCAAAACAAAAAAAAATAATAATAATTAAAGGAAATGGGAGTCTTATAAAACTATGAGAAGAAATCAATGTAAAAAAAAGTAAAAGAAGTAATTTAACAAAAAAATTTAGGATTGACAAAAGATGCAGGATTGACAAAAAATGTAGGAAGATGACGGCACACTCCAGTCTCCGGTTTTGAACTGATGAGAGGGAGCTTAGTAAACTCCAGTCTCCGGTTCTAACTGATGAGAGGGAGCTTAGTGCACTCCAGTCTCCGGTTATTAACTGATGAGAGGGAGCTTAATACACTCCAGTCTCCGGTTTTTAACTGATGAGAGGGAGCTTAGTACAATCCAGTCTCTGGTTTTTTTTAATTGACGAGAGAGATTCCTAGCTTAGTAGAATGCAGTCTCCGGTTTCAAAACTGACGAGAGTTTAATAGTTATAGTTGCTGAAGGGGTTGCCGGACCAGCACACTATTGTACCATTTCGCTAAAGGTCACGCTAATTATAGAGTTGTAAAAAAAAAAATAAGATTACGTTTAGTTTTCTAGAAGATATGTCAGGATGAACGAGGCGTTCCTTGTCCTCAGATGTATAAAGATGCGCACACGAGGACGTGTGCATGTCAGTATGGCCGTGTCGGCGTCCGCGTCGTCAAATGCAAGAATACTGTAAAGTGGAAACAACAAATGCACGGCCCGGGCCGGCAAGCGCATCGTTCGATATCCCTACCACTCAACTTGTTTTGCTACCTGTATAAAAGGCTCTGAGCGCCCGCCGATAAGGCAGTCTAGGCTCTGGCGTGGCTCGGTACACTTGTTGTATCTTGCTAGTAGCTTATCCTTGACTCTCGGATAATTAATTTGTGCAAACAAGTTAATTATTATTGTCAACTATAAATTAGTCGCAGTACAATTTATAATTGACTATCTATTACTTAAATTATGACTTATTTGTAATAGGGAATAATTAAGTTACTTGGAATTGTTAAACCAAAACTAGTCATTAGTGATGGAAAGCTTTAATAGTGATCTAATGTTATTCTGATCTAAATATAAAGAGTTGTTATATTACCACATCCGCATTTTATTTATCATATCTGACCCATTTCCTACATATATATATATATATATATATATATATATATATATATATATATATATATATATATATATAGATAGCGAATAAGCAAATGACATCAAATGTATTATTGGAGCGTGTTCAGTTATAAGCATTGACGCTACTGCGACAGGAAAAAATACACCCTCCATACCGGAAGTCGGAACACGACAGTGACAAGTACTGACACTATCGTGGCAGGAATAGGCAAGGCGGTGGAACCAAGGAACAAAGGAGCCCGGTCGAGACGTTGCGGAATTCTCCAAAGAGGACCCGGAATAACATGTTGAAGAAAGATCAAAAAAGCCCAAGCTAACCGATATAATCTCTCAAATGTGTAAGTACATAGTATGTATTTGTCGAAACTTGCACCAATCAAGATAACCTTATTTAAAGGATTTATACAACAGAGTTTTCGATCAATATTTGATCGAAGCACAGAGTGCATAGAGATTAAATAAATGCAAGTACATAATGATATAATTTTATAAAATATGTGTCGCATTTACTACCAAGAATATATGTTTCAGTTTTTGCGTCGTAATAAATATTTATCAAAAATTGAATTAAAAGCTTTACGAATTCTTACGATTAAGTTAACACATAATTTATAGTAGTATTATAAAATAATAAATACTGAATATATCTATAAATGCCGAAAGATAAAGAAATATATCAGATATTTTACATAGTTTTTAAATTCTAAACAAGCATAGAAAATACAACCAAATTAAGAACCTGCTCCTTTTTGGGAAGTTGGCTGCAAATGTTCACTTTTTTGCAGCAGAGTATAGCAAATAGGCGATGTAACTAACAGATATCCGCTGCATTTCGATACATGCAGAGGTTTTTGGCTTGTGACAAACAAAGTAGACATATACTAGCGACCTGCCCGCAGTTTCACCCGCCTAGCTTTTGTTCCCGTGGGAATATCGGAAAGGTTTATATACTAAAACCTTTCTCAAGAATCAATCTATCTATTAAAAAACAGCATCAAAATCCGTTGCGTAGCTTTAAAGATTTAAGCATACATAGGGACAGACAGAGAAAGCGACTTTGTTTTATACTATGTAGCGATTTTACATTCGGCGAGGGAAGAAGCCGAGTTCGTTGTTTACATCTGACATTTAAGAATACTTTTAATTGACAGATTTTAAAACTATTTAAATAGAAATAAAATAGGAATCCTTATAGTTTCGCTAAGTCCGTCCGTCCGTCCGCATTATTATTACTAGAAAACTGTAATTTGGAATGAATATACATACATATTACTCACGTCAACAAAGTGGTAATATAAAATCTTGAAAAATATTTCCTTTTAGGGTAGCTCCCCTACATATAACATCCCCACGATGTTAATTTTTTTCACACTTACCCCACTGTGTGGGGTATCGTTGGATAGGTTTTTAAAAAGCATTGTAGGTGTGTGACAAAAAAAATTCGGTTAAGGGACTCGTTTGTGAGATATTAAGCTTATCCCCGTGTTGGTCCCGGGCTCCTTTGAAGAATAGACCAACTGCCGTTCTGCCAGGTAGGTCGTAAAAGGCGGTGATCGTGGCTACTAGGTGGTAGAGTTCTGCATTGTCTCGCCCGGGTCAGGTACCACAGGCCTTTCCTATTCCTGCCGCAATAGCGTCAGTGCTTGTCGCTGACGTGTTCCGTTTTGAAGAGTAAGGTAGCCGGTAAACTTATGCATGTGGCATTATACCTGGCTACAAGATAGCAACGCACCATTAACATCTTTGGTGTCTATGAGCGATGGTTGACTCTTTCCATCAGGTAACCCATCTGTTTATTTGCTATCTTATGAAATAGTAATAAAAAAATCTTCTAAGTGCTAATTTTTGTTAGAGTCAAGTGCCCCCCCTCCCACCCCCCTCTACAGGCTAAACGGTTGACTTTGGAGGTAGGAAAAAAATTATGGTAGTAGTAAATGTACTTAGAGAAGTTTTTATAGGCGGTGAATCTGTGGTGCGGATGTATAGTTGTCATTAAAGTTGAATATCTTAAATGTTCACAGTATCTATACAAATAATAAAATCGTAGGAAAGTCAAAACTTTTCATTGAATATATTTTTTAAAAGAATACTTGGGACGTGATCTACAATCGATATCGAAGCCAAAAATACACTTTTTAGAATTTTTATCTGCTTGTCTGTATGTATGTCCGGGGTAAACTCAAAAAGTACTGCATGGATTTACTTCAAATTTTGCATGAATATTACTCACAGGTCTGGTCAACATATAGACTACATATTATCACGCTATCACCTACAGGGGAGGAGCAGTGCGGAGTAAACGAAGTCTGCGCGGACGAAGTCGCAGGCAATAGCTAGTAAAACTATAAAAGTTCTCTTCTGAGTCCGCATTATTGTGATGGGCAACTTCAGCACCCTAAATATCTCTTTCTTCCTTTTTCTCTCTCGTGCGCGACATAGCTTACGTGTATATCCTACGTGGGGCATGTCAATCGCAATGAAACTATTTATAAATGTACTCATTCATTGTACTTTTTTTATTAACCATCACAACACACGTAATATTAATTACTATTCATCTCAACGAACTTCAGATAACCTATTGTAGTATTATTCAAGGATTTATAACGATATAATTTCGATATTTTTGCTGTTTCGTGATTGGTTCCCTGCGTTTCATACTGTTTCGTAATTGGTTCCCCAACTAGCCCTAGAACACAACGTCATAATATCATATACCATAACCAATCACAACCGCGCAAATATATCGAAATCATAACGTTTTAAATCCTTGGTATTATTTAATGTTTGCTTGACATCTGTCAAAATGTAACACGACAGACATACGTATTCTATGACGTGTCTTATCGTCAAATCGTATCGTATTTATAACACAAAAAAAATATCTGAATTCACTATCAGTATTTTTCGTACCTACTCTTGATGACAAAACGTGTAATAACAAGTGACGCAATTGCTATTTATCACAAAATTAATTTGCATCGGTATTATTTGTTGACGCAGATGATTCTTTTATATTACACGATTACATAATATATACTATCGCGTCTGTTGTATAGTGGTCAGGTGTTGGTGTTGATCCCAAGAGGTCCCGAGTTCGATCAATTTAAAAATGCGTTTTTTTTTTGTTTTTCTGATTAAAACAACGTTGCACGGAATTGAAAAGTGCCCGGTTTACGATATCACAGTATGTTCGGTTCGGCTAATCGTGGGTGCACTTGTTGTACCTCTGCCTACCTCTTCGTGGATGCAGGCGTGAAGATACTCTACATGTAATCTTTATGTATATAGCAAGCAGCTCTGATGGCATACATATAAGTCATCGTTAGACACCAAAAATGTTTTCTATTCATTATAGTTGATATACAGGAGATATAATGCATAAGTTACCTTAAAAACCGGCTAGCTAATCCTCCAAAACGGAACATAACGGAGAGCAGTAAGTCATTGCAGCAGGATAAAAAAGGCGGAGTTTCAAAATGGCCGCGACTAATACCAGGTGAATGTTGGTCGAGGCTTCTTGTACATTTTTTTTATAACAGGATAGTAAACATGCAGATAGCTCTCTTGAATTAGGGAGTAAACCATTGCTAATATACGCCAAATATTTTACAGTGGGTTGCTATCCGCGTGGCAACGATGTCATTCCATTAGCGTTAGTTTATCAACTATTTTCTAAATCGGAACATGACAATGATAAATACTGATGTTATTGTGATAAGAGTAGAAAAGGCGCTGGTACCATAACCGGGAAGATGTTACGAATTTCCTGACTGGAAGACATATATAGTAATAATAATCGTTATTTTCTCCCTTTATTACAACGTACAGTCAGTAAAATATTAGTAATCGTAGGATTGTTTGGGGAGACAGGAGTCTAAACCGAGTTTTACCCGTATTATGAATCTCCTGGCCTCCGCCTCTTAAATAGGTACAATATTTTTGGATATATTTAAATTACAAATTGGAAGATTTAAAAGAATAATGGTACTTGTTACATAAGTTTTTAAACGTATGCAAGCGTGTGTGGTTTGTAATAGTATGTATATCTATCTATGGTATGTGTGTGTGTGTGCGATGTATATGTTTACATGAAGGTAATATACTAAATTTAAAAAAATCGATCAAGCGAGATAATTTATTAAATATTAATAACTGACATTCGAAGAATCGTTATTACCGTTAATTTCCCCATGTCGATCGAAGCCCTGTGTTAAAAAAAGATGAACTGCCTTAATGCTAGGCATATCGTAAAAGCCGAAACAAAGATAATACTTGTCACTAGCACTAGGTCTGCTATCTAGGAGATAGAATGCTGCAACGTCCCGCCTGGGTTTCGTTACCACAGCCTTGTCAATTCCTGCTACAAAAGCGTTGGTCTTTGTCGCTGTCGTGTTCCAGTTTGGAGGGAAAGGTAATCGGTAAAACTAATACATATGATATTCTATTCCTGCAACACGGACACTAACGTTCTGTTAACATCTTTGTTGTTTAGCGACGATTGTCTCTTTCCATTAAAAAAGCGATCATCTTGTTTTCTATAAAAATAAAAAAAAAAACGTTACTATGCATTTACCCGCAGTATATATAAAGGGTTACTTTTAAAGGTCCGGCCAAATTTTAAATTTAGAAACTAACTGAAAGTGCGTTTTGATTAATTATTACAAAATAATATAAAAATATTCGTTTAAAAATATCCCACTAAATTAATGAATTGGATGCACCGAGTCTTGTGAAAGAACTCTGATTACAGAGTTAGCTTAATGCTTGGTAGTGTTTTATTTTACATTTTCCTATAGTTACGATATTAATTATTATATAATCTGTCGCTCTATACAAGTACATTTTTCCCGATCACTTTTGTTGAAGGCACAAAAATATTTTAGTTCGAATTTTGCGAAAGTAATTGAAATTATATACATACATTTTGTTTTTGTTTCGGATAAAAATTAAATTTTGATTTTTTTTAATTTTTTTTATTACATAAATCGAACATGTCGATTCTGCACAGCCTCTAAAAGTAACCCTTTAAAAGTAGCCCTGTATAGTTAGTTATATGTGGATATTAACGAAAATGTTTTACCGTATGTGTAGCAGTGATCGCTTCGACATCTTTGCCGTTAAACTTGTTAGCGCGGAACACCGCAGTCTTGTCCCAGTCGGTCCAGTACACCCAGTCTTCGAAAGTGGTGATGGAGAACGGGTGTCGAAGCACGTCGGTGGAGTAGAGTATCACCCGCCGCGCTGAACCGTCGTAGTTGCACGATGATATTGTGTTGAGTTTTGCATCCACCTGTACAAGTATAATGTATACGTTGATAACAAAAATATGTCATAGATTTGCCCCGTGTTAGTCCGTGCTCTCTTTTAAAAATATACCATCTTCCTTTTAGACAGGCAATTCATAAAAGGAGAATGAATGGCTATGCGAGTCACTACCATCGTGGCTACTAGGTGGTAGAGTTCTGCATTGTCTCGCTCGAGTTTGGTGCCACCGCCTTACTTATTCCTGCAATATGTATATGTATTTTCAATCGACAAAAAAACGGAGGTTATCAGTTTGACATGTATGTATGTAATCTTCCCGTGTTGTTTCGAGTCTCCTTTGAAGAATAGACCAACTGCCGTTCTCCCAGGCAGGTCATGAAAGACGACCGATTGGCTATACGTGTCACTACCATCGAGGTTACTAGGTGATAGAGTTCCGCAACGTCTCACTCGGGTATTTGGTACCACCGCCGTGCCTATTCCTGCCGCAATAGCGTCACTGCTTGATATTGTCGTGTTCCGACTAGGAGAGTAAGGTAAACATATGCATGTGGCATTTAGACCTCGCCACAAGAATAGCAACGCACCATTAACATCTTTGGTGTCTTCAGACGATGGTTTTCTCTTTCCATCAGGAAAGCCATCTGCCTGTTTGCTATCTTATGATATAAAAAAACGCAAAAAGTTGCCAATTAAATGATCTTAATTCCCTCTTTTAATTTTGGACATCTGCCAAGTAACGCCTTAATCTATAAAGTAAAGGAAACGTATAGAGTGTCACAAGTGCACTGTATCCCTATCAGTTATAGTGCCATAAATTGCGTCAAATTAATATACAAAGTTTGATGACATTATCAAGTTAATTTAGTACACGGATTTCACTAGTCCATATAAATACCTACGTGGTAATAATAAATTATAAATTAAAAAATTGTTTTTACATAAAATTTTAAAAAAAAACGAATTCGTTATTATATAATAAGTACCAAACACGAAACATCCCTTGCAATATTTGTCAACTCACATTATATTCTGTCGTGTGATATCGTTTACTATTACCTGCTATCGATTACCTGCGTCGGCGTAATACTAGATTGTAGATGGCTGAATTACGATATGATTAACCTGGCCTGACAAAGTACTGGTTTGTTATTAAACGAATTACAATGCATTTAGTTATAACGCCACGTTTAGAAAACAGAATATAAGGCGTGTGTAAAAATTATAAATTCTAAAAAAATATATCCATTTTTAAGCTTTTGAGTTTATTGGGTTAACTTTTTTGTTCACGGTCTAAAATATTCTTAAAATGTTCTTTTAGTTAAATGAATAAAGTTTTCGGCATCGCTCTGTATCGCTTGAAATGTTAGCCTCTACTCATCTTGTTATGAAAATAACTGAAATATGAAGTAGGTTAGGAAATAAAATACACATATTATATCTTACTTGGATTGACATCAAGTAAGTTCTGCAACAACGAGTTGCTTCGTTTATTTTACAATATTTGTACGAGGTCATTGTAATTTTGTACAACAATTACATACCTACTTACATTCTCTTTTAGTTAAAAATGCTTTAATGGCCAAATTTATTTGTGAGAAAAAAGAAAGTATACTTTTATATGTTTGCGATTATAATGGGCGTTACTGGTGTTTGAATTTGTAAAATTTCAGAATACTTTTACTAATAAACCTTTATTTATATAGGTTAGTTAAGAGTTTTGACTGAAAGTTTTATTAAAATATATGAGTAGATTTTTTTTATATTTTGGAATTTATGGACTAACTTCATACAATCTGAATTTGAAGACTCAAGAAAACTTTAAAGATAGGTAAAAAACATTTGAAAAACATTAAAATAATTATTTCCTAATTAAAGTTTATTAAAAATCAAGTCTCATTTTATTTTATTCTAGCTTGGTGACCGAGCTTTGCCCGGATGAGATTATTTCATGGGAGAATAGATTTAAGATTAAACTTACCTACATCTTAATAAATCGTAAGAGACTACATATAAAATTTTGTGAAAATGGTTACAGTCGTTTTGGAGAAAAATTAATTACATATAAATATATACGAAAATTGCTCGATTAACCGTAAGTCAGTTAGATCTGGTACACCTAATGTAAGACTTGTATGTTATCCATTCTAATATTATAAATTAGGAAATCTGCCTGTCTGTTACGCTTTCACGGCGAAATCACTAAACCGGTTTTGATAAAATTTGGCATGGAGATAGTTGAAGACCCGGCGTCACGAGCTAACTTTTTTTAAAAAATGAACTGCCAAGGGACTGAAATAGGGAATGTCTCCTTGTGTGTAAACTATATTGACGGCATGTTAATTTATTTGCGTCTGAAGTTGTGCGAGTCAGTTAAGTCTGATAATATTTATTGTTAAACGTGCCGGAAAAAGCTTATCTGAATAAAATATTTTTTGAGTTTGAGTTTTACAGTTTTATTTATATGCTTTGTCATAACTATGCTTTCGTCTGTAAGGAGAGTATTAGTATTAGAGGAGATACTTATAAAAAACTTACCCAATAAACACGTTTCCGCACGAGATCCAAAGTAAGTCCATTGGGCCATTTTACGTCATAAGAGACGATAGTCTGCCTGTGTGACCCGTCCATACCAGCGCGTTCTATCTTTGGCACTTGTCCCCAATCAGTCCAGTACATCCATCTGTATCAATACGTTAACATGATTATAAATCTAGACTACGTTTAAAGAGAACTTTACATATTTTTCTTTTCTTTCTTGTAATATTTAACTAAGTATAAATTACGTTAGGGAACATAAGTTCTGCTTATATGTCGCTATGAATAGCAGTACATATTTTTAGAAACAAATGTACAAAAGTCAAAGAAAGCATAAATACGCCGAAAAAGCACTAATTTCAAAAATCACAGTACAATTACTGTGATTTCAGTGTATATTTTAAATTAAATGTATGAAAGTTTTTTGTCCGTGGCTTAGTTTAGGTTAAGTTATTTTTCTGTCCTTCGGGAACAGTACTTTTTTATGGATTAAAGATACCATAAGTCCTTTTCTGTACCAGTGACATGTATGGAAAATTTCAAACTAGTTGGTTAATAAATCAGCTTACTTTTGTATTTATTACAGTTAGGGTAATTAGAAATAGGATATTTGATTTCACTGATAATTCATACTTGAGGAGCTACCTCCGATTATAATTTGTATGCAGGGCAACATCGCTTATTCAGTTTTTTTTATATCATATGATAGCAAACAAGCAGATGGGTCTCCTGATGGAAAGAAAGAAAGAGTCAACCCTCACCTACAGACACCAAATATGTTATCTAATGGTGCGTTGCTATCTTATGGCGAGGTCTAATGCCACATGCATAAGTTTACCGGCTACCTTACCCTCCAAACCGAAATACGACAGTGACAAGCACCGACGCTATTGCGGCAGTGAGACCCGGGTGAGACAATGCAGAACTCTACCACCTAGTAACCACGATAGTAGTGACTCGCGTAGCCAATCGGTCGCCTTTTACGACCTGCCTGGCAGAACGGGAGTTGACCTATTCTTCAAAGGAGCCCGGGACCAACACGGGGAAAAACCCATACATGACTTATTTGTTATCTGCGAGACATGAAGAAGTTAAGAAATGTCAAGATTGTTCAGATCTTACTGTAGAAACCAAAAGCAAAGCAAGCTATCTTTGCAATGAAAATCATAGACGTTAATTAGTGCCAAAAGTCATGCATTTTAGCACAGTTCAAATGCACGATCTTTAACTAAGAATTGTCAAGATTTTAGTAGCATATGTTTATGCTTAAAAAGAAGTAATGCAATACTATTTGGCACTTCTACTTATACTTACGACACTTTTGTTTTACCGTCTCTTTGGTCGCGTGGTTAACGCAACTGACTAAGGAATGAATACGGACAAACATTTTGCGTGATGAGCATAGATGTTTGTATTTCTGAGTTTGGGTATTTATTAAATACTAGTGATCGCCTGTGGCCGAAATTCGACCATAGACTAACTAATAAAATCTCTTTTAAGTTTGACAACAGACTTGAGCCGTAAAGAAAATAGTCATACATGTGTGTATATTATCGTATATATCATATGTAGTATGTGTAATATTTATTTTAATAAATTTAATGTATTTCTAATACATTTTATTTAAAAATATTAGGTTTCTGCAATCTTCTGCAATGTAAACTTTAACTGTACTAAATTTCGTACTCCACCGTTCGCGCAATTGTTTTAAAAAGGGATATAAAGTTTTACTTTCACGTATTAATATATAGATATATTCCTTATTTATATGTATTAGCATCGTTAAGTAACACCCATATCACAAGTAAATAATTTGCTTACTTTGGGGCTTTTGGGTTTGATCAAATAGCGTAATTTATCATGCATATATATTTTACCTATTTTCTGTTTTTTATTAGGCAAATTTTTCTGAGCAAATTGAAAAATCACGCCATCACCATATACTTACATTCTGTACATACATTTTTTTAAATAATATTCATATTTTATAAACATTTATATCATACCAAACCAATACCCCGTGTTGGTCCGGGTCCTTTGAAGAATAGGCGAACTGCCGTTCTGCTAGGAATGCCATAAAAGGCTACCGATTGGCTATGCGAGTCACTAATAGGTGGTAGAGTTCTACATTGTCTCGCCCGGGTCTGGTACCACCGCCTTATCTATTCTTGCTCCAATAGCGCCAGTGCTTGTAACTGTCGTGTTCCAGTTTGGGAGGTAAGGTAGCTGGTAAACTTATGCATGTGGCATCTGCTTATTTGTTGTCTTATGATATAAAGAGAACATAAAAATTGTTAATAATTGATATTTTCCAATAAAATATTATTTTTAATCAAACCCATTTCTATTAATTTTAAATTATCCTTGTACATTAACAGCCTGATAAAACTAGTCATAATAAGTGATTATTCGTGATTCATTAATTAACTCTAATATAAATCATTCAGACATTATTTAATTATCGTCCTCGACATCTATTCAATAATAGTAATTAAACCTTGATAAGTGATATAATAATAACTATAATATGTCTCTTATCTTTATTTGGGTTTTATACACGGCGTGGAATATTCCTAGCTTTGGCTTGGTAGACGCGTAGTTGACGCATTGTCTCAACATTTTTTCACATTGTCGACCACACAGGTACTATTTTATCGCAGTGCTACATAGTAAACATAGTCGAAATGAGTGTAAGCCTGGAGGGCTGCAGTTAGACGATTGGGCGTTGCGTCGACGCAGCGTACCACGTGTACGCTACAGTTATTTGAATGAAAAATCAAAAATGACTCAGCGTCAGTGCTACGTCGACGTCACGCTCACGCAACGCGCCATTTGCGTCGGCTCTAATATATTTTTAAATGAAACATAGCTTTTAAATATTTGCCATTTTTGTAACATTGTATCATATTCGAGACATATATTACAATATTATTTCTAAAGCATATCTACTAAATTAACCTAAAAACTACTACATTTTTGAATTACGACCTAAAATAGCTACCACCTTAATATAATAAATAAAATATAATAAAAGTATAAAAAAATATTTATTTAAATTTTCCACAAGCACTGCATTCAGTACTAGCAGTCTAGGATACATTTCTACAATTGAATTTTTAGATATTATTTATATTCAACGATCGCAAAATTGGTGATCAAGTTTTTTAAGTGAAAATTACTTACATTCACTGTCTGGTTTTAGTTTGGAAGGCAAGGTAACCAGAAAACTTATGCATGTGGTATTACACCTTAGCTACGCGGATGGCAATGCGCCATTAGCCAAAATAACTTGTTTGCTATCTTATTATTATTTTATGAATTAAAAAAAATCTAATACGTGAAACTTACTCAAATATTCACTGAAATCAAATGAAAACATTTATTTGCAAGAATATGGGTGTTACAAGTTGTTAAAAATTAATTAAGTTACTAACATATTCTACCATTACATGCTGTGCAAATACTTAAAAATTATCATTATATAATATTACATTTAATACATTGTATCGATTTTTTAGAATTACTACCGGATCGGAACGCGGCCATACACTCTACAGATTTGGCTTATATTTTTATTACTTCTGTCTGATTTCAGTTTGGATGGTAAGGTAACCAGAAAACTAATGTATGTACTATTAGGTTTTTGCTACACGAATGGCAATGCGCCATTAGCCAAAGGAACTTGTTTGCTATATTATTAATATTTTATAAATTTCAAAAATCTAATACATTTTTTGTAAAACTTTTTTTTTTCATATCTAGATCATTAAGTTTTTTGGCTTGCTAAAGTTTTTTTTTCGAAATGAATTTAGGCAGTTGGTCTGTATAGCCGTCATTGCCAAAGGGCAGAGTTCTCAGCCAGAGTTTAAGTTACTCCACCCTGCCCCTAAGGAAGACGCCCACTACACGCGGCACATGGTATGATGGTAATAGGTATTTTTAATTGTATTTAGGCAATCAGTCTGTATGACAGTTATTGTTCAACCGGGCTTATTGGGCGAGTAGAGTGCTTAGCCCATGGATTAAACTGATAACGCCTTTCAAGGCAATTTCTAAAGTTGTCAGTGTAGCTTGCATTTACACCCACAAATACAGAGTTATAGTACTTACTAATGCAATAAATACACTCAAGGGTATTTGTTAAAATACTTATGGCTTCATATTCGGCATAAGTGGCATTATCCTATTTTCCCACGTATATCTACAAGCGTTTGCAATTTGCAAGCAATTTCTCATATGAGCGACACCACATTTGTCGCCCATCACCGTGAATCACGGTCCGTGATTATCAGTATTTGTGTGTTCTGTGGCTTAGTCAGAGTTTGGTGGGCTTAAAACGCGCCCTAAGAGTGTCTCCTATGAGACTGTACCACAGCTTAGGGCAATATCATGAAGATAAGTGTCATCTTGGCTCTCCGTAAGAGCATTCAGGATTTCGGCTGGTTATAAATTTTTGTCCAGGATTTCGAATGTTTACGGACCAAAACCGGACGTTTTTGTGGCCTATTGACGCTTACGTGTCTACAACACGGTCACATTAACTTGACACACCTCTGGAATGTGAGGCCCCACCCGCTTCCCCCGCATTTCCTTAGCTCGCTCGGAAAGTTTCAGTATGGTCAGCATCTCTGTTACCGATAGGCGCGATGATAACTTGGCTAGTTTTCTGTTATTTTCTATTGCTTTTGGGCATTATTGTTACGTTTTGCATCAAATGACGTCATCAACGCCAAGCGTCAAGTTAATGTGACCGTGATGTTTGTATCTGTGATGTGAGTTTAGGGACAAGTTGGACGAACTTATGATGTAACTTCATGGACAAGTAGGAAGCTAAGAGAATATCCACGAGAGCGAGAAAGCCGAAACGTTCCCTGTGCGACTCCCGTGATTCGGCTACAACGCGGTCCGTACAACAGAGAGGTCGGTAGGACCATGGGTTGGTGGAGGGTCTTGACCTATGATGTGGAAGCTATTATAGGAAGTTTTATTGATTAAGAAGTACTTTATTATACACGTCCAAAAACAACACATTACAAATAATCTTACCCGTCCAGCGGATTCAGTGCAATAGCTCTTGGTTCCTCCAGTTTATCCCTGATAAGCACTTTCCTCATATTTCCCTGTAAGTCTGACAGTTCAATGTGATTCTTGCCAGTGTCGGTCCAGTACAGATGGTTGTATATCCAGTCGACAGCCAAACCGTCAGATGTAATTAGTTGATCTCCAATTACCACGGTACGCTGACTGCCTTCATCTATTGGTGCTCTGTGAAAATTTATAAAATTGATATTATAGAAGAAAAAAGAAAAAAAGATGTTTTATTTGCAAGAATATGGCTGGTACAAGTCATTATAACTATCGACCTAGCGAACTAGCGGTACATAAACTGAACAATAATTTCTTTTTTAAGTTTGACGAACCATATACTAAACAATAAAATCTCGGCAGTAGTAAATTACCGGTATAAAGGTTCGTAAAATACAAAAAATCAATCATTTTAATAAAAAATTTAGATGGTACTTTTATATCGCCTAAAATCAAGTGCGTTATCAAATTATTTCCGCAGCTGGTTACATAAACGTCACATATCACAGTGAGGACGGTCGTACGTGGACTAGCAATAATTATTAATTATATTCTTTTATTTTAATTTTATTAAATAACTAGCTGTTGCCAGCGACTTCGTCCGCGCGGACTTCGTTTACTCCGCACAGCTCCTCCCCCGTAGGAGATAGCGTGATAATATGTAGCCTATATGTTGACCCGACCTGTTAGTAATTCATGCAAAATTTGAAGTAAATCCATGCAGTACTTTTTGAGTTTACTCCGGACATACATACAGACAAACAGATAAACAGACAAACAGACAAAAATTCTAAAAACTATATTTTTGGCTTCGATATCGATTGTAGATCACGCCCCAAGTATTCTTTTAAAAAAATATTCAGTGTAGAGTTTTGACTTTCCTACGATTGTATTATATGTATTGATAATAAATATATTGTTGTTACCTACAAATTTTATTTAATACTAGCTGTGCCCGCCACGCCACCGTCCGCGTAGAAAAAATTAGCCTAAGTTACTCCTTATTACATCAGTTACTGCCAGTGAAAGTCCCTCCGAAATTAGTCCAGCCATTTCAGAGATTAGCCGGAACAAACAGACAGACAGACAGACAGACAAAAATTGTGAAAAATGTTATTTTGGTATGTTATGGTGTACTGTGTATACATACATATGCATTTAGTAAAAAGCGGTTATTTTAATATTACAAACAGACACTCCAATTTTATTTATTATATCTGATGTCTGCGTTAGTAGTTTCAACTTTTTTTTAATATACAATAATTTATCATCAGATGATGATAAATAGCTTTATTCATCAGCGTGCTAAGTGTGAGTTTTTCTTTTCGCATTCGATCGTGAGCGCGTTTCGAGTTTACTAGGAATTTGTATGTGATTTGTACAGCGCCACCTAGTGGTAAACTGGTTTCTCACGTTTACCACTAGGTGGCGCTGTACAAATCACATACAAATTCCTAGTAAACTCCAAACACGCTCAGGATCGAATGCGAAAAGAAAAACTCACACTTAGCACTCAGAACAGACGATGGTAGTGACGTGTTTGGTACATTCTTCGCATTTTACGAACTGACGGACAGGCAGACAGAAGGTCTATTTCTCAAATAGGGTTTGGTCGGATGCTGCCATATATAATATATTGTAAACAATAAAAATATATTGTAAACTAGCTGAGCCCGCGACTTTATCCGCGTGGAAAAATTTCAGCAAAAAGTAGCCTAAGTTACTCCCTATCACATCAGCTATCTGCCAGTGAAAGTCCCGTCAAAATCGGTGCTGCCGTTCCCGATATTAGCTGGAACAAACAGACAGACTGACAGATAGACAAATATTGTAAAAAATGTTATTTTGGTATATGTATCGTGTATACATCCATATGCATTTAGTAAAAAGCGGTTATTTTAATATTACAAACAGACTTTCCAATTTTATTCATTTGTATAGATAAAGAGTAGAATACCTTGTGTTGGTCCGGGCTCCTTTGAAGGATCATCTGCCATTCTGACAGGCAGATCGTAAGGCGAACGATTGGCTTTGCAAGGCACTACCATCATTGCTACTAGCCTACCGCCTTAGTTACCTATTCTGCCGCAATAGCGTCAGTGCTTGCCACTGTCGTTTTTCGGCTTGAACGGTACTTGAGGCACCCTTTACCTCCATGCATATGGCACTAACACCCCGCCACATGGATAACAACGCACCATCAACATCTTTGGTGTCTATAAGCGATGGTTGTCTCTTTTCATCAAGAAACCGATCTGCTTGTTTGCTATCTTGCGATATAAAAAAATATCGGCCAACTGCGAGTCGGACACGCGCACGGTTCTGTACCATCATATATATAAAAAACGGCAAAAAAACGTTTGTTGCATGGGTGTATTTTTTCATTATTTATTTTATTTTAATTTAATTAATTTATTTTTAAAGTGAATATATAAATAAATATTTTGTAATATTTCAAGTGTCTACCACTTGTTATTAAGATCGAGAAAAAAATTGGAAAAAAATTGCATTTATTGTATTGGAGACCCTCTTAAATATTTATTTTACACTGTTTTGTATTTGTTGTCATAGCGACAAAAGAATACGTCATTTGTCAAAATTTTAACTATCTTACTATCACTATTTCATGAGATACAGCCTGGTGACAAATGGATATACAGGCAGTCAGAAAGATCGAGACAGGCAGTCACAAAGTATTAGTAATAGGGTCCTGTTTTACCCTTTTAGTACGGAACCCTAAAAAGAATAAAAAAATTTACACCTATTCTGAATCAGTGTTTGAAAGTATTTAGCTATTGAATAAGAATAAGTTCCAGTTTTATAAAATTTTATTATTGAAAACGGGCAACCTTAAAGATAATTCAAGATATAAATTTGATATAAATCTACTGCATAAATAGGTGTAACTGTATCCGACGCCGGTTTTAAGAGTTATATGTTCATAATTGTTATTAAACTTACTTGTATATCTTCTCATCAGTAACGTCGCTCCAAAAGATCATTCCAGTTCTAAATACATAATCCAATGCCGTAGCAGATTTGGTATCGTTCACAATGGCGACCATTTCGTGGTGATCAAGGCTGATTTTTCTAATGTCGAAACGCCTCGCGAAAAGTAGAGATGGATGACCCTCGGTTGCCTTACAGCGGGTTCTATCTCGAAGGTCTCTGGCGTAGCCTGCGTGACACTCGCATTTGTAGGTGCCCTTTTCATTTATACATATTTGAGAACATGAGCCGGGATCCATGCATTCGTCGATATCTGAAAAATTAATATGTATTATGAATTCACTGACTCGCTATTTCGCTAATTGATTAAGACTTGGTTACCTGCAACTGCTTGATTGGTTTGTGCCTTGTATTTACAAAGAAGCAAATTTTGAAACAGTCTATATACATAACTCGGGTTTCCAAGTGAGTAATGACATCAGGGTTTATAAAAGGAAACAGTGTACAAAGTCTACCGAAGCCTCTTAGCGCTATATGTTCTAAATGTCCATGGGTAGTTTTTGTTTTGAAATGATTAATGCAATAAGCCTTAAGGGCTAAAACAGAGGCGAGCAGAGTGTTCAGCCAGAGTTTAAGGTATATAGACAAGTGCTCGGCTTAGTACGGCGTTTTGACTAATTATGAAGAGAAGAGTCGTAGAGTAGTGTCTCGCTTTGCTTTAAACGTGGGGCGAAAAAAGTGGGTGGTTTCTTGAGATTTGAGGCGATTGCCGCCGTTATGGGATCGTTGGGTCGGGTTGGCTCATAGCAGGGTCTCCTGAACATAAAGACGAGTTTGCATCTATATCAACATAGTCTGCCATTGGCAGTAATGACTGTTTGTCGTGTATTTAAACATTAGACTAGTCGCCGATATGCCTACAAATACAATGTAAAATTATAAAAATTCCATACATAATTGTCTTATAATTTTAGTCGCCGATAGATAAATCGCCAAACCTATTCAAAAAAGGTACCTGTGCGAACTTTTTAAATAATTAAGCTTTGGTCTTATGCTCGAAATACACGTTGGCTGTGATACATTTCAGTTTGAAAGAATGCACAACTCAGCTGAGTCATGCGAACAATTACTACAAGATAGGACAAACAGGTTGTCAATAGATACATAGTACAACAATAGTTGTTGAATACACTCATTATTATGTTGTATCAACATATGCCTTACGTTTGAAAAATAAAAAAGTACCTATTATCACGCCCGGTTTCCCTTTGGCCTGTGGGGTAGGCTAAATAAACTGAACGTCTAAAGACTTTCCGGTTCACCACAATTCACCATTTGTTGTTGTCAATAAGCAAGATTAATGGTGATTCCCATCGCTGTATTTTACCAGCCTTACGTACTCATGCAAACAATAACTACAAGTCAGGACAAACACTTTGTCAATAGATACATCGTTGTTGAATACACTCATTATGTTGTGCTAACATAAACTTTACATTTGAAAAATATAAAAAGTGTCATCACGCCCGGTTTCCCTTGTGGGGTACGCAAAGTAAACCGATCATTTATAGACTTTCCGGTTCACCACGATTCACCAGTTTGTCAATTAACAAGAAGAGTGGTGATCCTCATCGCTGTATTCTATCGATTTGATAACGGTTATCGACTATTTCTACCGATAACCGGGACCGAGGCCCTTACGTACCCATCCGAGGCCTAGGAGTGGTAACACACGATCGCGTCAAACTTCGAGCTGCTCTGGAGATTTTTAATGTTTGTAAAAAACCTCGAAAAAACCTAAATAAAACTTGCCCGACCCGGAAATCTAACCTGGGACCTCACGATCTAAGCCAAACAGGTTAATCCCTACACCACGAGGTAGAGGGCAGGAATAAATAAACAAGCAAAAATACGAGTTTGTAAGAGCTTGCGAGTATTTAATGCATTTCCTTTACAAAAATATAATAAAAGAAAAATCACGATGCCATTGAAGCTACCACACTTAGAATATTATATTTTTGCGAGGTCTTATGCCACATGCATAAGTTTACCGGCTACCTTACCCTCCAGACCGGAACACGACAGCGACAAGTACTGACGCTATTGCGGCAGGAATAGGTAAGGCGATGGTACCAGACCCGGGCGAGACAATGCAGAACTCTACCACCTAGTAGCCACGATGGTAGTGACTCGGTAGCCAATCGGTCGCCTTTTACGACCTGCCTGGCAGAACGGCAGTTGGCCTATTCTTCAAAGGAGGCCGGGACCAACACGGCGAAATCTCCTCTAAAACCTATCTCAATATCTTAATTTATCAGGTTTTACGTTATTTGCGAATGAGTTAATTTATGAATATTCTTAATTTTTTTTATTTCTTCTCAAACAAAGAAATGTTTTATTAAATAGATTGAAATTATATTTTATTTTTAATGTATATTCACCAAAATGTAATATCATCGCCGCACACAAATGAAAAAGAACTATACAAGTCGGTCTCAAGATCTTATATGATTAATGTAACCTATGACCTAAACTGTGACAGCGGTCTTATCCCAAAGAAAGCAAATTATTTGCTTATGATAATACAAAGAAACACATATACAGGTAAATAAAATCCTGTCCAATCCGAAAGAGGTGTATAGGTAGGTCAATGACATTATCAAAAAAATATATATTTTTATTAAAATAAGAAAAATATTGTAGTTTAAAGTGCCTCAATTTAGTACTAAAATTAAGCGACTTCCCCTTAAATCAACCGAATATTTTAAAATTTTATGTATCAACTAGCTGTTGCCCGCGACTTCGTCCGCGCGGACTTCGTTTACTCCGAACAGCTCCTCCCCCGTAGCTGATAGCGTGATAATATGTAGCCTGTATGTTGACCCGACCTATTAGTAATATTCATGCAAAATTTGAAGTAAATCCATCAGTACTTTTGAGTTTACCCCGGACATACATACAGACAAACAAAAAAAAATTTAAAAACTATATTATTGGCTTCGATATCGATTGTGGATCACGTCCAAAGTATAATGTAAAAAAAATATTCAATGTATAGTTTTGACTTTCCTACGATTTTATTATATGTATAATATAGATATTAATAAAATAATGCTACAAATATGTTTGTATTAAGCTACGAAATAATGCCTTTGACGATCGGACAGGTTTTTTTCATGTTTTTTACACACTGTATAAATTCTGGAATCTACTTAGAAACACCCAAACGCAAAAAGACGAACATGTATGACCGCCTCGTTGGTCGTGTGGTTAGCGAACCTAACTACGCATCAATGGGGCTCGGGTTCGATTCGCGACAGGGATATATATATATATATATATGTGTATATATATATATATATATATATATATATATATATATATATATATATATATATATATATATATATATATATATGTATATATATATATATATATGTGTATATTTCTATGTATTAGGTTTGTTGACTGACATCCATACTACAAGCAAATAATTTGCTCACTTTGGGGTTAGATCAATTTTTGTAATTTGTCCAGTGATATCAATTTATTAATATTTAATTACCAGCTATTTCCCGCAACTTCGTCCGCGCGAATTATTGCGAAGAGAAACGTTGGCGTTCGTTTCACTCTGCCTACCCCAAGTAACAATCGTGATGATATTCATTTATTCAACACTAGCTAGCACCAGCGACTTCGTCCGCGCGGACTTCATTTATTCCGCACTACTCCTCCCCCGTAGGTGATAGCGTGATAATGTGTAGCCTATATGTTGACTCGACCTGCTAGTAATATTCATGCAAAATTTGAAGTAAATCCATGCAGTACTTTTTGAGTTTACCCCGGACATACATACAGACAAACAGACAAAAATTCGAAAAATTATATTTTTGGCTTTGATGTCGATCGTAGATCACGACCCAAGTATTCTTTTAAAAAAATATTCAATGTACAGTTTTGACTTTCCTACGATTTTATTATATGTGTAGATGTATGCTCATCACGCAAATGTTTTCCTCGTCGGAAATTGAACCCGAATCCCGTCGATTGTGTAGTCAGGATCAGTATTCGGGAAAAGGGGCGGTCTACGCAACTTGGTCGAAAAAGATTAAGCTTAATAAATTTCAATATACGATGTTTTTGACCTATTAGGATTTTCCAAAAGCTTAACTGCTAAATCTTCTACACAAATTCAACCAAGGTTTTGTAAACAAAAACAACACTGACATTCGAGTATAAGCCGTAATTGGTGTAAGCCGAGCCTATAAATCAGCCTTAAACAAGAGATATTAAAAACATAATTCAACACCTTACCTTAATAGCAACAACCTTTTCATTTAATTACGGTAATAGAAAGTTAGGGTTTTTAATGACTTTCTAAAACGAAAAATTCATATATTATCCACTTACTTTATCGTACTAGACCTTAAGCCCCGTTTTTACTTTGATTACTGCGAGTGTAATCGTTTAATGCAGGTGCTTAGTATTAATCCAAAAATACGTGAAGATAGCCGTGGATCAGTGCGAGTAATTATTCGTAATCAGCGTAGGAAAAGTGAATAGATACTGATTACTTATCACTCGCACAGATCAACGTCTGTCTTCACGTATTTTTGTCTTAATACTAAGCACCTGCATTAAACACTCACACTCGTACTAATCAAAGTGAAAACGGGGCTTTATGGACTAATAATAACACTGTAAAGCAAGTTTAAAGATGGTCTATTCAATAATATTGCAGTGCCAAGTGAAAAAACAACCTGTCAAGTGTAAGTTGGACCCCCATATCGGGGGTTTCACATAAACTTGTAGGTAATCTTAGCTACCTACTAAAGAATTAGCACCATATAGGTTTTGATTTTGTTGTGAAATCGCAAAATATACGACACTAGCTGCTGTGTCTGCGACTTCATCCGCGTGGAAAAAGGTTTTATCCGTGTATTTCCTCTTCCCGTGGGAGTTCCGGGAAAAAACTATTTCGACACTAGCTGTGCCCGCGACTTCTTCCGCGTAGAAAAAGGTTTTATCCGTATATTTCCCATTCCCGTGGGATTTCCGAGATAGAAACTATCCTATGTCCTTTCTCGGATCTCAAACTATCTTTGTACCAAATTTTATCTAAATCGTTTAAGTGGTTTAGGCGTGAAGAAGAGACAGACAGAAAGACAGAGTTATCATATGTCATATCTTCTGATCACGTTTTTTGTGATGTACTTAACTAAAAATTTACGGTTTTCGAAATTTCGATAAGTTTGGTGCAAGCAGACAGTAATGTATTTTAACGCTGATTTTGGTTAAAATGATATTACAAAAAATATGTGAAGTACTTTAATATTCTGTTTTAAATATTTCACATTAAAAATAACAATATTTTAAATAGCCTGTTTGTTTAATTTTGCTAAATATACAGCTGCTTTTTATTTGCGGTTTTTTATCCTTTAAGTACTGACGTCATAGAGTAAGCTGAATAGTCTAGTTCCCTTGGCCAGTAAAGTAATAACTCTCAACGATATAAACAGTTATTAGATACCTCATAGGTTAGACAAGAACTTTCTTATATAAAAAAGAGTACCAAAAAGTACGTATCTAATGATTACATATAATTTTTTTGTATTTTGAGAATCAAAATCCATAGTATGATATTATTAAATAGGAATAATAAAAATCATAAAGATTTGTCAATGGGCGTAATCGGTGGAACTAAGATTAAAAATTTTGTCAGAGTAAACAAAAATTAGCTCTGAGCGTCTGAGCCTTTCATAATTCTATGTCAACGGGAAGTCTTCTATATATTTTGATTTCTTTTTGAAATGGAATATATGCGGCATGAATGGTCATATCTTTTGATCACGTTGACTTATAAGTTTGATTTTTTCACAGGTTAAAGAGGGACTGTCGACCCGAGTATTTGATATAAATTTCAACTTGATACCTCTAAGCGTTCTTGAGAAAAAGGATCGTGACAGACGGACAAATGGACAACGAAGTGATCCTTAAGGGTTCCGTTTTCCCTTTTAAAGTACGGAACCCTAAAAACTTCATAGATTTTTTGTTAAATCTATTACTGGTTTAAAATGAAATCAGAATTATCGGTAAGTAATTTTACAAGAGCGATTCTAAGATCTTATAGAATACTAGCTGTTGGCTGCGACTTCGTCCGTGCGGACTTCGTTTACTCCGCACTGCTCCTCCTCTGTAGGTGATAAGCGTGATAATATGTAGTCTATATGTTGACCCTACCTGTTAGTAATATTCATACAAAATTTGAAGTAAATCCATCCAGTACTTTTTGAGTTTACCCCGGACATACATACAGACGAACAGATCGTTAAATATTTTTAAAAAATTAGTTAAAATGCATTATTTAAATTCTTGTCCTACAGATTAGATTATTATATTTCTCTCAAGGTCATTTTTCTGTGCGTTTCTTTATATATATATATATATATATATAATATATATATTTTTTAATTTTAATGTGTTTGTATTATTATGTTATTTGTTTTGTTTATGTGTGAGAGCAGAATTGTTTTGTATAGTTATAGCATATATGTACAGTCTTAAGTTATTGTAAGTGTAATAGTACATATTTTACGGATATCCTACTCTACCTTAAAATGTTGTTCTTATTAACAAAGGTTGTCTGGTAGAGATCGCTCTTTGGCGATAAGACCGCCTTTGTGTACTTTCTTTAAATTGTCTTTAAATTATTCGTACTAAGCATGTATTTTTACTGTAATTATGTGCACAATAAAGAGTTATCATTCATTCATTCATTCATACAAACAGACAAAAATTCTAAAAACTATATTTTTGGCTTCGATATCAATAGTAGATCACGCCCCAAGTATTATTTAAAAAAAAACTGTTGAATATTCAATGTACAGTTTTGAAATTTCTACGATTTTATTATATGTGTAGATTTATGTAAATCTAAATAGTTTCGACGAGAACACTTAGTAATATTACGTATACTCAATAGAGGAGCATTTCAAGTTCCATTCACTGAGGAAGCCCAATTGGCGTAGGCCCGGATAATCTATCGATTCGGGAATGTGAAAGCTCAAATTGTACTTAGGTGAAATGTATTGCTTCATCCTTTTCCAATCAGTGGAACAAGGGATCGGAATTCCTTAGTAGTCGGTCGATATACATGGTTACATCATCTGTATTACTTAAGATCGACTAAGCTCTAGCAAATTGTGATTGCTTTATGGGCTGTATTGGATTAATCGATACGTTACGGTTATTGAATTGTCATTTGTATCAAAATAATATATTAAACATAACCTAACATCATAAAGCATCATTGACTGCCTGATGGTCTAGGGGTAGCCTACTCCGCTCAGTTCGATCCCCAGATCAGGCAAAAGTGTTATTGAGGTTTTTCAAGGTTTTCTTGAAAATCTAAATCCCCAGCAACAGCTTGGAGTCTGACGGAGTGGTATACAACTCTCGTACCTCGAATGAGCACGTACAACTGTCAGGCCCGCTTATCGTAGGAAATAGTCGATAATCGTTAAAACGTCAATAAATAAAAAAAAAACTTATTTCGCTAACCGACCATATTGCTGAATCGCGGTGAACTGAAAAGTCTATGGACGTTCGGTTTACTCTGCCTACCCCGCAAGGAAACAGGCGTGATGATACTAACATCACAAAGAAAGATCAATATTTTTGCCAAAAAATATGAACTCTGAGAACAACTCTAATAATGTCCTATAATAATCCTAAGTCTAGGAAAGGAACTATAAAAATTCTACATCACGTCTACTGTAAGAATTTTTTCATGAAAACTAATGATGACTAGCTGACCCGGCAAACGTTTTTCTGCCTTTTTTTTTCTATATTTTCTCACCTTTCAAACCTTCCCTGGACTTTAACAATTAATTCAAAACCAAAATTAGCCAAATCGTTCCAGCCGTTCTCGAGTTTTAGCGAGACTCAAGAACAGCAATTGATTTTTATATATATAGATAGAACAAAACGTGCAATGATTTTAGAGAACTTATCTATCAATTGAAAATAGTTCGCAGTACCTAAAGTCTAACAACCCCGAATACGCAACCAATAGGCCTTCAGGGTTAAAAGTTTGTATAAATGAGCATAGATGTTCGTATTTCTGGATTTGGGTGTGCATATATTACAGTGACTATCCATGTATTATTAGTATTGTTACGTGCTTCGTGTTCGTAATTGTAAGAAAACACCACTTATATTAAATCCGTGTATTTACAACACAAGTACACAAAATGTAATACGTAAATACACTATACACACTGGTCACCTTGCTGCACTGGCACTAAACTTAACCGACTACGTTTAAAGAAAACAATTCTCGTATTCACTTAAACTGGTCACTTCGCTTCGCACTGGTCGCTTATACTATCGGTTTCGATCACTGTATAAAACTGCCTTCTATTTATCAACACTTCCCTTTTTATACTTGAGGTAAAGTTCGACAACAATCGCGAATGTTCGGCAATCATCTCATAAACAGTTGACAATTATTGTAAACAACTTATGATAAACAAGTTATGATAAATAGGTCCCTAGTACACGCTATTTTCAACCTTATACCTTATACCACAAAGTCCATTATGGCATAGCTATTCGGATAACGGTCAACTATTTGTTTGTCAATAGGAGTAGCTATCTCTTACTTTTATTTCTAGATCTCTTCAGCGTTCCAACTCTTCACGTTTCTAGATTATTCGTAACAGTATCATTGACTTGCACCCATATAACAAGTACATGATTTGCTTACATTGAGTTTATTTTTCATGTAATTCGATCAACATGTGTAATTTGTCCGGCGATATTAATTAAACCGCCAACGTAAAAGTGCTAAAGACTAAGTCAATGAAAACACACGTCATAACTAAAATAGTACATTGGTATTAATCCTAACTAAACCACACCGTATTCAAGGCTGTTTTAATTCTTGTAGATTACTTCAATTAAAATTTGTCACGAGTTTTTAAATAAAAAATAATAATAAAAATAAGTGCCTAGCGACATAATATGTGATTTTATCTATGGTAGGTGCGAGTAGGTAACATGCGTTGCGTGTATTGGGCGTCACTAAGGTTTACGTACATTATGTACGGGAGGTATGTATTGTCGGATTGATAACCTCCTCTTTTTGAAAAGTCGGCTGTGATTCTGAGGAAACGAGGGTACTTACATTTGAAGCTATAGTAAAATATGCAAATGATATACGTACTAAGAAGTGAATACGTAACTTAATCTTTTCTATTTTCGGTATAATTTCCCGTTGGACTGACTTCGGAAACGAATCAAATAAATTACAAGTAAGACTCGAATTTATATCTTTCTTAAACTAAATTGCCTTAGAATTTATTTATGAATTATATCCTTTTATCTCGCTCTGCCAAGTGGATTAGCCAACGTTTATGCTAAGTACTTGACAATCCGCAGATTAACGTTTTGAATTCAATCATGCTAATTTTCATCAAAACCGAACGAACCGGATAATCCTTTACAGCGTCTGCCCGAAATCCCAGATTAGTTCAATAAATAATTCAGCATTGTTAATCAGAATCTATGAGGGGATAATTTTGTTGTTTAAGAAACACGCTAACAGTTCACATGCAATTCTTGACCCCAAAGTTCTTTATTTATAAGATTAATGGCCGGTTTCTAAGTATATATCAATAAAATGACTCATTTTAGTTACAAGTAGTAATATTTTCTACGAACCGTTAGCTAAAACTTTTCGTATAAATGTCAAGTTACGAAATATAATACGCCGGTTGCTAATTGTCATTGACGCGAATAACGAGTCGTTGATTATAGGAGCCCGGCATAAAATATTTTTTTACGTCGTAGTTTTAGTAAACAAGCAGAAAGATCTCCTGATAAAAAGAGATAACCCTGCCATGCCTATTTATAATGAAAATAGTAGTTAAACAAGGATCCTGCATGTTTTTTTTTATCCTGCATGTATTTCTATTAACAAAAAAAAATGGTTCATGAATCTTGAGATTCAACTATAATAGTAAACATACATCATTCCAGGCGTTTTTGTTATATATATATATATATATATATATATATATATATATATATATATATATATATATTAGGGTGGATCGAAAAAAAAAAATTTTATTTTTTTTCTTAGCATGGGGGTAGAATTTGTAGCTTATAAAAAAAGAATGTTTTTCAAAAAAAAAAAAAATTTTTTTCGCAACATTTAGAGATAGCCCACTCGTTTTTTAATAAATTAATGGATCAAATGGACTTATTCTAGCGAAAAAAATTTTTTTCCGTCAAAAATCGTGGAAAACATGAAAAAATAATTGCATATGATTTTTTTTTCACTTACCTTTTACTTTAATACAGATAAAAGGGCTGCTTAATTCTTTATTTTTCGCTTAAGTTACAAAAATAATAGGAAAAAATTTTTTTTGACTTCTGATTTCCATTTGGCTTTCAAAAAGACATTCCACAGATTCTAAAACATCGTTTAAATATTTTAAAATTTTTAGTCCATTTGATCCATTATTTTATTAAAAAACGAGTGGGCTATCTCCAAATGTTGCGAAAAAAATTTTTTTTTTTTTGAAAAATTTTCTTTTTTTATAAGCTACAAATTCTACCCCCATGCTAAGAAAAAAAAATTTTTCGATCCACCCTAATATATATATATATATATATATATATATGTATGTATATGTTTTATGTATCATCAATAATTTTGCTTTGTTTAGCATTTGGTATAGCATCAGTGCCAACTTCTTCGCCGATATGGAAAATGATGCAAATTTTATTTTTGAACTCGTCCTAACTAATATAATAATAAATGCGAAAGTAATCTTCTTTGACACACTTTCATCTCTCAAAAACTTCAGTGATTATCATTCAATTTTATATTTTGAATATAATTGTCAACGGTACAGAAAAATACATAGAGTACCTTAAAAAATAGAGTACCTTACATCCAAAAAATGAATATTTAAGCTGTAGTGTAAGGTTTGACAGATGTAAAGCAACGAAACTATGTTAAGTAGAAAATACGCATGGAGTAAATTAATACAAAAATTGCAGTTGCAGAGACAAATATTAAGCTTTGTTTGATATTCAATGTTTTCCCATACGTTGAATGAAGACGTAAAAAAACATTTTTTTAAAGTTGTGTTTATAAGATCGGAAAACTGTGACATTTAAAATTACCTGCCTGTAGAGCTCCTTAGCGAAAACCCGCTAAAGCATTACTGTATGCAATAACGTTTTGTTAAAGGTAATATAATCAGTAGGTACAGCATAATAAAAAACAAAATGTATATTCCCTTTTCAACATTATTCTTAATTTGAACACATACAAGTGGTGGACGTGTAAATGAAGTCACTCACGTCATAAGTTATATTATAATCTGGCTGTGTAATTATATCAAAATAATATACATATAGAGCCAGATACATTGTTCAATTATTGAATGAATAGCGATATTACGAGAACGGTAATAATTCACTACACGTCTGACTTCATAGTTATAAACGATGCAGTACATTATATACTACCAATAGTGGCAATCTACAATATACTGAGTTATTGAATAGAAACATTAATCCTTCAACATGATATGTTATCTAAAATGCACATTGCTTTGCAATTCACTTGTTCAGAAGTGTTTATTATACTGACTTAAATTCGGATTGATTACTCTTGAACGGGTAATAAAAATTGAAATTGAGTTTATCGATCTTTATGCATAATATCCCCCCCACATGGAAATTAAAGCACCATTGACATCGTTGTTGTCTATGGACGATTTATCTCTATTTATCTTGGGAATATATTTTTATCTGCTTGTTTCCTATCCATGGTACAAAAAGTGTACTTAACATTTTTAAGCGTTAAAATATATGGTTATCTATCTATAGTACACATAGCTTTAACTTCTTGAGGAACAAAAGCGTCAAATGAAGTAGCTATTTGAAGCTCAATAGATAAAGGGACCTGGGATGTAAAGGGTTGGGCAACGTCATATATTTATTATAAATCTTCTATACTATGGTCTTGTTAAATCTTTATAATTTTCTTAATTCCAGTAATATTGAAATGCAAGGTTTATGTGTGGGTGTTTAATGAGTCTTTACATTAACTTTTACATGTCTTTACTTTACATTACAGTAATGGCTGAACGGATTTGGTGGAAATTCCGGTAAATTTAATTTTAGGCTTAACACTGATTTGTATCCCCGAAAAGGAATTGTTGCCTATTCACAAAAAAAAACATTTCGTTTTAGGCTGCGGGACTCAGCTAGTCACGGTAATTTAAAATGTACGTGTTATTATTCCGTCTTCACCCTAAAACGGCTGAACTGATGTGGATCAAACTTGATGTTTAAGCAGTTGATGCCCAGATTTAACACATAGGTTACCATGATAACCAGGTACAAGGCAGTTTTTCCACGAGTCTTGCCAAAACCAAATATCACTGAGAACGTACTTGGCCTTTCAAAAGTAATAAAAATTGCTAATGTCATCGTTGTTGTACAGGGATTCACAAAAAATGTGATCTCTGGTAACGTAATTGGTTATTGGTAAAAAAATTGGTTGTCCGTAAAGTCGGTTTACTGAAGATAATTAACGGACAGAGAGAACCCAGTTCTATCCATCGCTACCGAGGCTTTACTGTTTCGATTTGTCCATTTTCATAATTCTCATCTATAACTATTCAAATTACCGAGCTCCTTGATAAAACTAATAATATGTATGTAAAATAATTATATGTATATTTCTAACCTAATTGGAGATCACATGTAATCATATACGCATGCACACTCACACGCACATTAATACTACTTAGTGACGTAGGTACTTATATAGAAATATTAAAAAATATTAGCCCGTAATTGGCTTTTAAAATGATTCTAGTAAGTAAAATTTAAAATAGACTAAGCTATGAACTTTGTTATACATAAGTAAATAATGTTACGTGATAACGTCATAACAAAACAAGATCGCTTGTTCCGCGCTCTCGCTTGCACGCTCGGCTCAGTCGGAACAAGGCAATGAGTCCTACTTTTTCGTACGTGCAACCGGCGTTCATCGATTTATAAGACATTATGACATCAAAATAAAAACAAAGAATTAATTTCATCGTCACCATATAAAAATTCATAAAAATGTGATTACTGGTATTAACGTATTTGGTCATTGGTAAATAATAAAAATTGTTAACGCCAACGTGATCATATCTTACCAGATACAGCTTTATCCATCTTTTTGTTGTTTAATGTCGTATCACAAACCTGCGTACCTACCATTTATTTTGTACCACATCATTAGAATTAAATCAACCCAACAACAATAAATTTCAACAGGTAAAGCTACCTAAACAAAAGACTCGTACAAACAACAGAAATAAATCAAGCGTAACAAAAAGGTACGTACCCTCACAAGTTGTGTTGTCAATGAGTTTGTATCCCTTGTCACAGTCGCAGTAGTACTTCACTGGGGTGTCTATACAACGTTGCGTACATCCACCCATGTTTTTCTCACACTCGTTTTCTCCGCACCTATCTGCAGGCTCGTCTTCGAAGTTCGGGCAATCAGGATGTTTATCGCAAACTTTTGATAGGGGTATACACATCCCTTCGCCGCAGTCGAATTCTGTCTTCTTGTCACAAACTGGCTTCGGTTTCGCTGTAATATAATATATATCTTTTTTGATAACGAAAATGTTGATATTTTTGCTGAAATCAATAACAAATCTGGAAATCCTAGTTGAGCATTTTTTTTTTAGTTTTTGTTTTTATTTTTAACGATGTTACGGACGTACACTCTAAATCCTAAAACCTCCAAAATTAAGTGCACGTCTCAAAGTACTCGTATATTTAAGTAGTATAAATTATAATTGATTCGTATTTCTACTCTGATCGTTGTTTTACTGTTTAGCGAGGTATATTTGCCGCTAAAAATCATGGAATCAGATGAACCAGCATTACGTAGTAAAACGCAAAATAATACGCAGCAATGTATACTCCTCGTCGAAACAAGTCACAATATTTTTGTAGTTAAAAACATTACCGAATCCTGATAAAGCAGTCTTATCAACCGACGAAAAAATTGAGGAATCTCTCAATTCCACGCGTATATTTTTTAAATGTTAGGCAATCGTAATTTTTACTGAGTAGTCCGATTTTGATCATTTTTTTAGAATAGGTATACTCCGAGCGATGTCTTACATAATTAAAAAAAAATCCAGCACAAATGGTATAAAAACAGAGGATAATTAAATATTCTCCCACTGATTTTAATGTATGCCACAAACAATTTTTCCTCTGTTTGATTTTTTGTTAAAAAGACATTATTATAACACAGTTCAATGTTAAGAACATTGTTTTTAGCAAGTTTATACCAGGATGGCTCCAAAGACTCATATGGAGTTGGATGTGCTTTCTTTGATCCACAGGAAAATTGTTCAATTGTATTTCAACTACAAGCTGAACTACGTATAATGCACACTGAACTATATGTCATTGCTGAAGCGTTATCATATATTAATTCAATTTCCAATCGAGACACGAACATATTAATTTTGACGGACTCAAGGAGTGCACTCCAGCACCTAGTGCGATGTGTGAATATTTGCTAAGGGATGCCTATCGCTGACCAGATTTCAAACTTGCTTTACCAATTTCATATAAGTAGTATTAAGGTAATTTTACAATGGATTCCCTCATATGTGGGAATCTGTGGTTATGACGTGGTTGATCAGTTAGCGCGAAGTGCTGTAAGTGAAGATGTTGAGATAAAATGTAGACCTATTGCATTCGAATTATTGACATAGCTAGACAAAAATGCTTTAATCATTAAATAAATGGAGAAAAAATTATACCAGCTTATACCCGTGTTGGTGCCGGACTCCTTTGAAGAATAGGCCAACTGACGTTCTGTCAGGCAGGTCGTAAAAGGCGACCGATTGGCTAAACGAGTCACTAACATCGTAGCTACTAGACGGTAGAGTTGTGCATTATCTCGCCCGGGTCTGGTACCACCGCCTAACCTATTACTGCCGCAATAGCGTCAGTGCTTGTCACTGTCATGTTCCGATTTGGAGGGTAAGGTAGCCGGTAAACTTATGCATGTGGCATAAGACCTCGTCACAAGATAGCAACACACCAATAACACCTTGGTGCCTATAAGCGATGGAGGACTCTTTCCATCGGGAGACCCATCTGCTTGTTTGCTATCATATAATATATTAAAAAAACCTAAAGAAACCCAACTATCGTTTAATTTTAGACTGAATATTGGAAGACTAATATTTTTATACTACCTGAGGAAACCTCTATTTTCTTTTTAAATTAGGATTAGATATATTATTCTTATTCTTATTCAAGCTAAACCGATACCCAATGATTTTATTTTTCATCGTAATAAATTTTTTATTGAAAATCAATCAGTGCTTGCATAATTTTTTAACTTATTATAACTAGGTAAATCCTTTCAACAATTCGAGTTATGCTAAAATGTAATGTAACATCATATGTGAAATTCTAAATGCGAAAATATGTCTGTTTTTTTGTCTATTGGCTTTAGCCGCCGGTAAATCGTTGAACCAATAATGATGCTTTTTTTTAATCTTATAAGATAGCAAACAAGTGGATGGTAAGAGGAACCATCGCCTTTAGACACCAGGGGTGTTAATGGTACGTTGCTAACCGTATGGCGGGATGGCAATGCCGCATGCATAAGTCTACCGACTACCTTACCCTCCAAAATGGAACACAACAATGATAAGCATTTGCGCTATTGCGGCAAGAATAGGTAAGTACAAAATATCTATTATAATGGTACAAAATATATATTTAAACAAACAAATCTCACCTCTTTATAATATTAGTATAAATTGGTTTATTTCAAGCGATAATATTTCGATATAGTGTGTGATGATGAGATATAAGAAATAACAAGACATCAACAATGCATATTATGATTTATTGTAATGGTACAGCAGCTGACCGCTGGTCGCTGGAAAGGGGTGGCAGACCGAAGAACGGAATGACGTCACAAAATTAATGAAACCTGTCGTCTTGAAAACCTAGACAAATAGCGTCATTATGTTGTACTGGCGACTTGCTTTCTTCGGATATAATTTACTAATGTAGAGAATACGGCTGAGTTAAGTAACGTAATAATTTAATTAATATTTCAATAATAATTGTCAACCGTAAGAACGACATTTCTCTTGGAGTTTTGGAGAACTACAATTCTTAAGTAAATAATTTTAATGTACTTCTTAAGGTTTAGTTAGCAAAAAATAACAAAATAGAATTTATGCGACTTACTTATTTTTAAATTATAAGATAGCAAACGCATTACAAACAAAACAATTATAAGTTAGAAAAGAAGATGGGTCTTCTGGTGGAAACAGACAATCATCGCCAATAGACACCAAAGATATTAATGGTTCATTGTTATCCCTGTAGTAAGACTACTTGCGTAAATTTACCAGCTATCTTAACCTCCAAACCAAAACAGGATAATGACAAGCATGGAAGTAATTGCAGCAAGAATAGGTAAAGCGGTGGTACCAAATACCCGGGCGAGACGTTGCGGAATTCTACTAAATAGTAATCACGGTGGCAGTGACACGTAAAGCCAATCGTTCGCCTTTTACGAACTGCCAGGCAGAATGAAGATGGTCTTTTCTTCAAACAGGGCCCAGACCAACACGTGAGACAAAAAATGGGAGTTAGAAACAGTTATCGTACATATAACCAGTGCCGTTAAAAAGAACGATTAGCAAGGTGCTAACACTGCCGATCGAAGCAACGCTCGGACTCAATTCTCGGTATGAACAGATGGCTGTGTGATGACCATATCTGTTTATATTACTGGACCATGGTAATTTTTTATTTAATATGCCATAGGATAGCAAAAACCACAGCAAGTGTCTATAGACGATAGAGACAACCATCGTCTATAGACACTAAAGATGTTAATGTTGAGTTGCTGTCCGCAATGTGGCAAGATTTAAAGTATAGACATTGGCACGGCGTGATGGCATTAGGACGCAATGACAGCCCAGAGTGTTTTCGCGGTAAATTTAAATTTTAAAACATGAATATTTTATTATTAATGTATTTTATTTTACAAAAATAAATATTTTTTTGGCAAATTATTAAAGAGTTTTTCAAATTTAGTCAACTCCTATCAATTACCAAGTACAATATCCGTGTCGGACACTGAACCGTAAGTAAGATTTTATGTATGTTCATCTAAAAGAAATCTAAGCAGTAGTTTGGAGTCTGGAATCTGTTGTAATGGCAAGTTAAGCTGTTGGTTGCGATTATCGTAAGTAATAGAGGAAATCGTTAATATAACCATCACCAGTTTTGTTAACCCGCATACGGTGAAAATTGTTATATGTATAACGACAACCAGTTGACTTTTTCTGTCGTTTGTTTTATGCTAGGGCCGCATTTGCGTCTATCGTCTCGAATTTACATGCGCGCTAAGGCACACGCAGTCCGGAATTTATGCGAACATAGCCGTTAATAGCTGGTCACATCTGAATTTATCGTGTCACGAAGCTTTGTGGCGATAGACGCAAGTGCGGCTCAGGCATTATACTACTAGTAAATAGCTTATAATAGCTGTCTTTGAAAACATATAAGCGAAATAAATTTTTGTTTATATGTTTTCAAAGTTGTTCAAAGTGTTTCAAAGAGTTGGCTGATCAGCTTAATTTTTTAATGACTTGATTAGCGACCTAGGTAAGTTGTTTGAATATTAGAGTTTGAAACTTTTTTAATTACGTAAATAAAAGTAAATTCGATTCTTCGAAACTCGATTCGAATTCTTATTTATATAACAGTAACAAGTCTGGTAAATTCTTTGGAATACTGATAACACTTATAACCTTGATGTGTGGGTGGAACGGATGATGCTCATTTATCAAATCTAATTATTCTGTATCGTATCGCAAAAGTTTACTTTTAATGATATGGCTATAATATCATCGCTCTTTTTTGTAGAAGACAAGGGCAAACGGACAAGAGGCTGATAGTAAGTGATCACTGCCACCCATGCACTACTAGAAGTCTGGCAGTTGCGATGCCGGCCTTTTAAGAACGAGTAAGATCTTGTCTACGCCGTTCGATTAAACCCCTGCCCGACTGCTTCCACATGGAGTAGCACGAGACAAAAAGTGCCCCGACAATCGTACTTTTTCGAATCGAATTTTCAGATCGAGATAGTTAGGGTTAAATTTTGAATATTGTTGTGATATTTGGTGATGAAATTCAGCGGCAGTGATTAATCCTTTTCTCGGAATTCGGAATTTCTCGGAACGCTCCATACGTAAATGCGATGGAAGATGAGAAAAGTGAATCCACGTCTCTATGCAAGGCCAAAGAATCAAGCTGATTAGAAATTGTTTTGTCGTTGACCATGCGAGCTACTCGCTATACACACGCCATAGGGTTAAGATTCGTTGTGTCACTGCAGTGGTTGTCAAACTGCGACCCGCAGGTGATATTTGAGAGGCACGCAGGCGCGTACATAAAGCAAATCTGGGTCTTACCTTTATAGTAACCACCTCGCTTTTACGAGTATTTGTTTCGTGTGTCTGGGTGTTTTTTGTATGCAAGGTAGTTTATTGATCAAGCGCCTTTTGACTCCTCAGAAAATGTATTAGTCATGTCAACTAAACAACTCAAATAGTCCTATGCGGCCCATCACTAGACAGCCACATAAAAGAATACAAACAAAGAATTTAAGGAACGAATATTGCAATATTCTAGTTCGCTTTGTCGCGCGCCGCAAAAATATCACTTCCTGGCCACCGATGTTATGATTTTCTAATGTTTCATAAATGACATAAATGAGTCGTTTATGAAATTTTCATAAATGACAATTATGTTTCATAAATGACATAAAGTGTTGTAACACAAATGAGTGGAAATCTACGTACATGCTGCAACGGCTTTTTTTATAGAAAAAAGGGGCAAACGAGCAGGAGGCTCACCTGATTTTGACCTAAGTGATTACCACCACCCATGGACAGCCACATCACCAAAGGTCTTGCAGCTGCGTTGCTGGCCTTTTAAGAAGGAGTATGCTCTTTTCTTGAAAGTGCCTAAGTCGTATCCGTTCGGAAAGACCCCCTCCGGTAATTGATTCCACAGAGGAGAAGTGCGTGGTAAGAAGAGCCTAGAGAATCGCACGGTTGTGGATTTCCAGACATCGAGGTGATGAGGATGGAACTTTGAATTTTGCCGCGATGTCCGATGATGAAATTCAGCAGCAGGGATCAATCCAATCAGTTCGTCGAAACACTCTCCATGAGATATGCGGTAAAAGATGCAAAGCGAACTTATATCTCTGCGTAAAGCCAAGGAGTCAAGCCGATTGGAGAAAGCTTGGTCGTCAACGATTCGAACCGCTCTAAATTAATAGTACTTTTAGGTATATACATTAGAATTTATCTAGCGTGGGGAAGGATCCCCGATTCCGCTACATTGGGAAGCTACCTGAATATATGTTAACAAGGAAATGATTCAGTTATTACTTTTCGTTACAATTTTATTATTATTCATTGCTTTACCTGTTTTCTTCGGAGAAAACTCATATATGAAGAAGAATAAACAGACATCCCGGAAACGCGTATTATCGTTTTGATGAAAATCAAATTTCATTTTAGTAGCTGGTATTTCATTTCTATTAAATAACTCTTGGAAATTGTTTATCGTGCTCGATTTTACTTTCATGCAATAATCAGTTTTCATCTCCATAGGCATATAATACGTTTTTCTTATAAAGAAATTGCGCGTTAATTTTGGAAGAAGCCAATCAGATACGATTACATGATGCGCGTAAAGAGAGACACGTTCACCAAATGTATGTTCTTTTGCTTTCTAGCTATGGGCCATTTTCACTGACATAAGCGCTCTATTTTATGACTTGCATACTCTGTTTTATGTTATCGCCATGTTCATCTCCTTCTAAGGGCGGTACACCCTACGCTACGGGACGCTAGGGCAACGTCGCCAGCCACGTATTCAAACAATTTGTATTGAAAGTTACGAATTAGCTACGTCGCTTAGTAAGTTAGCAGCCAAATATTTTAATATAAACTGTTTGGATACGGTGGCCGGTGACGTCACCAAGGCGCTCAATTGAGTTAGGGCCCTAACGAGCTACCTGGCTGGACGCCACTCATTTATTACGTAAACTATTTTTGCTAGCAAAAGAAAACATAAGAATAGGTCGACCTCCTTCCCCCGTTTAGTATTTATTGCATAAGAATCTAAGAGAAAAAAATTGTAACCGGATGATCTTACAGGCCATCCCTGAAAGTTCCCGCTAAATTGAGATATTTTAAGCTTAAAGGAACAAAAACTATACATGAGCATAGATTTTTTTCTAAGTTCAAAAAACTAAATTTTGTTAAAATTGTTAGTAATTTGATTTCTGAAAGCTGTATATTTTGGAATCTGTGATCAATTTTGATCGAATGCATTCAAAGCAATTTTATAGCTCTAAAATGTTTTATTTGCTACATACAAAATAATGTCAAAACACTTTTTTTTTTCAAAAATGTTCGTCATTAACAAATCTTAAATAAATCGACCGATTTTGATCCAATTTACAATATATTTGAAGCAGTATTTCACAGAGAAAACCTGATTAGATTTTTAAATCAATCGGTATAAATCGGTATAATCGGTAATCAGAATAGCCTGAAAGCTATTTTCAAAATATTATGTTAAAGTTTGCTGAAAACAACAAAATATTAATATTTGGAAACCTGTAACTTTTAAAAATTTAATTCGGTGTTGATTTTGTGAAACTTTATTTGACGTAGTTTTTTAGTACTAAAATATCGTAGTAGGTCGGAAAATGATTGGTTAAAAAATCTCGAAGTTATGTCGAAAAAACATTTTTTTAATTTTTTTTTTTAAATTTTTCTATATGTATATTTATAAAATTTGCGCATTTTTGTAATCTTATCTAAGGACTATCAAGACTCCCTACAACCCCTATATACATAGCACATGGTCTACATACATAAACATAGCACATGGTCGAACCTCTTCACCTCTAAATCATCTTACGTAATAAATGAATGTCCCTCTGGAAAGCACATAGTGTAATCTTCAGAAACGGCTCAGAGAGACACTGGGAAATAATGAGGCCATCAGCAAATTAGAAAACGCTGACATTATATTTGTAAATAATTAAAAATACTCACTGCAATTCACTTCATCACTTCCATCTGGACAGTCCTTATCACCGTTACAGTACAAAGCGCCGGGTATACAACTATGATCTTTGCATTGGAACTGATCTATCCTGCAGGTAATATTTCCACGGCATATCTCTGGAGCTTCGTCGCCACCATCAGGACAGTCACTGTCTCCGTCGCAAACCCACGCTCGATGAACGCAAGTCATACGATCCCGACATTCGAATTCTGTTGCAATACACGGTGATGTCACTTTAGGGACGGTACCGCAACCCTGAAAAAATCGTTTTCATTTTATTTTTGTAGTAGCTTCCATTAAAATTAGCAATAGAGAGGAGAATATGGTGAATTAGGGGCATGTCCGTTGAGGACATGCATCATGAGATGCTTTTGTTGATTTATTTTCTTGACGTGGATTAATTATCTTTACAGGTTTGCTGTAACTAACACGTTTGCATATTTTTTTAATCCACAGAATTGCAAATAAGCAGAGAATATCGTGACGAAAAAAGATAATCATAGCTTATAGACACCAAGGCTAGTCATGGTGTAATTTGTTGCATCTAGAATTCCACCACACGGCTTCAACACAACCTATATGTGGCATTACAATCGCAAAGGTATTATGTTCACCGGCTACCTTAACCTTCACACCGGAACACGACAGCGAAAAACGCTGACGCTATTTCGGCAGGAATAAGTACGGTAGTGTTACCAAAACTCCGTTGAGATATTGCAGAGCTTGGTAGAGTTCTACAATGTCTCAACCGGGCTTTGATCAGTATAAAGTATGCATAATAAATAGACACGCCTACTCATGACGTACGATAGTAGACGTAGGTAGAGGTAGGTAGGTGAGCTGCGGCTCGTCGCACACTATAGATGAGCAATTGTTACCGATTCCAACAATCGAATGGTTTGATACTACTTATATCATTATTCGAATACAAAAACAATCGATCGCTAGTTTTCAAATTCGAATAAAACCGCTACTTTCATTCATTTGCTTTTCCATACAAAACTGATCTGTATTCACTTACAATAAAGTCTACTTTTAATTGATATTCGTAGTAATAATTAAGTAGTTACTGATTTGCGAACCGCTAGTTTACTCATTCAGTTTGCCATAAAAAAACTGACTGTCTTTTTCGTACTATAAAGATTGCTTTTAAGTTTTATTTGATAACACTAATTAATTAAATTAGTTTTTAGAATATTTTTTTTTATATGGGTGCAATAAAAACTACGATATTCGAATAAAAACTAGTAATTATTGTTAATTCCGATTATTCAATTTACCACGCAAAACTGGGTACTATTTCACAGTACATAGAGTTTAATTTTAGATGAGGTTACGAATATTCGAATATATAAACTAGTAGTAATGAAATTTCAATCGAAAGAAAGAGACGACGCAATACATACGTATTTACTTCTCGCTTCGAATGAGTTATAAGCTAATTTGAATGATTTCTACAATCGAATTATTCGAATAATGTCATTGACAATCGCCTATCTTTATCGCACACTCTCAGTCCGACCGCCGAGCGAGTAACTGTGTCAGTGGAAATTACTGATGTTTTAATGGTGCATGTACCAAAGGTTACAGTCAGTAATCATGATGTCAGTGACTCTTGCCTTCTCTCGCCTTCAACGAGCTGCCTAGTAGTAAGGCTAATCTTCAGAAAGGGGCCCGTATCAACATGAGGGATAAGATTTTATAAGGCAAAAGAAGACATCTCAATCATTGTTATATGTAAATTAGTCATTTTATCTACTGAATATACAAGATATGCCTACAAGTAAATTAAGAAAAGCCCTCAAGAAGTGGTTGGCAGTTATGTCCTTTTACAAGAAGGTGACTATTTTAGACATAAAAAATTAAATTGTGAATTAATTTAATTATTTTTTTAATTAATGTTTTTCATTAATGTTTTATAAATAATTTTGCATGCCAGTTATGGCCAATATATGAAACGCAAACGATCAACGATTTAACGTATGTACAGTATTTATTGCAATGAGGTGAATAAACAAATGATGTCTCCAACCAACTTTCCATTGTTTTAAAAAATACAGCAGTTGTTATTCTTACACAAAAATTGATGATCTTCCAGATGAACTTTGGTTTTTTGAGTAGGTTGAGTAAATATGGTAGATTTATCATACTGGAAATTGGATATTTGTTATTTCATTTTTAATTTCTTTAATAGCGCTGCCAGGTTTTTTGCATTGTAGCATCGCCATTTCGTGTTTCTCCATTAATGACGTGTCTAATTATGTATATGTCGCAGTGAAATTGTCAATAGTCGTTAAATTATAATCTACCTAGGGTTTTTATAATTTGGTTAGGTTAGGTTAGCAGTTAAATTATAATATCACTTAGGTAGATTATAATCTAACGGTACTGACAATTTCACTGCGACATATATACCATCTGGTAGTCTTATGGGAATATGTTTTGTTTCGCAGGCTCCCTAATTGATTGATTGGACTTCTCGGGCTGCCGTACTATTTATTGAGTTTGAAAATTCGTCAAGACGTAATTATTGTTGTGAATATTCTAGAACAAAGTGAAGTGAGAATATTGGAAAAATCTAGAAATAAAAGAAAGAGACAGCTGCTTTTATCGGTAAAAATATAATATTTTTCTTGTATTATCCTAACTTGTATGAAAACAAAGTAGCAGATAAAGCATTATCATTTTTTATGTGTGTTCACCGATTATTCGAAAACGATTGAACCGTTTTAGAATAGAATAAAAAAAATAGATTTTTGTTTCGACGGGTACATATACTTCTCAGTATTTAATTTGGTGAAAATATGTTTGGCGTGACCCTATGTAATAAAATTATATTTAAACTTCTTTAAAACTCAAGAAAAAAGGGCGTGTTTAAGGAACAATATAAAAACTGTAACCTTCACGTTTTTATTACATACTCACGTAACTAAACTTCAATGGAATCGACGCGTTTAGGGCACCTTAACACATGCACATGATACAACGTCGCGTCGTGTTACGGCGCAACACAGACGCTGAGGTAGACGAAGCATAATGTGTAAGAGCCCTAAACGTTTCGATTTGTTTGAGATTTTGTTACGTGAATAGAGCAGCTGTGGTCAAAATTCGACCGTAGGTTTAATAAAAATTTTTTTCTAAGTTTGACAACAAACTTAAGCCAAAAACATAATAGTATATATGGATTCTATGAATATAGTACCAAATGAATGTAGTGTATGTAATTTTTATTTTTATTTATTTAATGTATTTTTATTATCTAATATATACTCGTATTATATAAAAATATTTGGTTCTGCTCTTCTTCACAATGAGTTTACATTGTACATGTATACAAGTGTAAAATTTATTGCTATCCTCTTCCTTTGCAATGTAAACAATATCTTTTACCCGCTTTCAAAAGTTTCTCCCAAAAATTCCTCTATTACAGCGAAGGTTCTTAGTGGATTAGGAAACTTTAACATGTTTTTTGATGTGCCTTCAGGGAGTGTACCTAATCCTTGGAATAATTTATTGTTAGTAAGCGGGTCGTGAACCGGGTCACGTGTTTAAGTTATTAAGTAGCTTTTGTCCCTCATCAACACGTGTACAATTTGCATTCATTTAGAGTCCTATCTACTCTACTGTTGTTTACATCTTAATTATATGCTGTATTGTAACATACTAGGTACCTACTCCATACAATTTGACTTACGATAAAAACAACTTAAGGCGAGGCATCGCGACAAAGGGAAAAAAACTGGTTTGCTAAATCACGTTTTGTTTGTATTGATTGTTAAATAAAAATTATACAAAAATTGCACGATATACCTGAAGATATTATCTAAGAAATGTGCTACCTTATTACATGAAAGCAATTTTTTTCTTCGAACATAACTACTATTATTGTATGGTTCCTATATCAATAAAACGACTCATTTCAGTTATGAGTAGTAATATTTTTATGATTATTTTTATGTTTTTTTGTAATAGTTTTTTTGTTTACCTTATAGTGATACGAGAACCCTTTGAAATATAGATCTGCCATTTTGCCAAGCAGTTTGTTAGAGGCTAACGATTGGCTAAGCGAGTCACTACGATCGTGGCTACTAGGTGGTTGAGTTGCATTGTCTTGTTCGGGTCTGGTACGAGTATCGCCGCCTAATATTTCGGCCGTAATAGCGTCAGTGCTTGACACTCGTATTCCAGTTTAGAGGGTAAGGTTGTCGGTAAACTTATGCATGTGGCATTAATACCCCTTCATAAGGATAACAGCTATTAACATCTTTGGCGTCTGGTGATGGTTGTCTCTTTCCATCAGGAGAGCCATCTGCTGGTTTGCGATCTTATAATATGAAAAAAAAAAACATACAAACATAACAAAATTTAGTGATTTGTGGCGAACCTGTTTTGTGAGAGACTATGCCTCTATTATTCCTTTTTGTGGGGCACTTGTGACTTGTAACTCACTTTCAATTAATTCAAGATCATATAAACAATCAGTTTCCGCCCGCCAACTTAAGAGTAAATTTTTGAAAATTAAAAAAAAAACTAAAAACGTCCAAAAATTTTTTTTGATCGCATAGTTAAGAACAGTTACGAATAATTGAAATAGCAAAAGGAAATAAAAAAATCAATTTCCCTTTAACCAATTTAAGAGTCAATTTTAGAAAATTAAAAAAAAATTTAAAACGTACAAAAAATTTTTGATCACACAGTTAAGAACAGTTACCGAACAGTTGAAGTAGCAAAAAAAAGTCAATTTCCCTCTGCCAACTTAAGAGTTAAGATAACCTTCTTTCAACTATTACGTTGGTTTAAAGAGAACAACACTATAATAGTGTTGCTATTTTTTAATTTCTACTCTTTTATGAACGAAGAGAAATAAGTTTCACGATAATCTGCGCTCTGTTCTACGATACTTTAATAAAAGATCACGCCATTTACACCACATATTTGTAACCTTTAAAGAAATATGGCCGATTTGTCTGTCAGCACGGTTTGAATTTTTAATCAATATTTTAACAAAATACTCGACAATTTGAATTTTGCGGATATATGTGACTCAAAATTATTATTTTTTACGCTGTACAAAAAAAAATTGTTTTTTTTCAGTTTTCTGAGAAACACAAAGTTGCCCGGGATTGGAAAGTGCCCGGTTGGCGATACGCTTGCCACCTATCACATTTGTGGGACCAAGTATCTTCGGCTAATCGTGGGTGCACTTGTTGTACCTCTGCCTACCTCTTCGGGGATATGGGCGTGAAGATACCTTTTTACAATTTAGGTAAGGTGTCGATTGAGTCTACCGTAACCCTTGACGAAATTATTAATATAGAAATATTAGACAAATTAAACGACAAACAACAAAACAGTCTAGTCAATAGAACTTAAAAATAAAAAAGAATAAGGAGGTGTATGATAATAGTACGTTATTGCAAAGGCCGGGAAACAGGCAATTGTAGGTCGAGTATGACTTTGAAGACCGAGCTGTAGGCGAGGGCTTCAATGATATGAGACAGGCAATTTCCATTCCGCATATATTATAGTGCTTTTCTCAAAAAAATGCAAGGAAATAAAAAAGGTACACGTAATATATTAAATTTGTGACTATACAGCCATGTGAACGCATCTTGTACCAAGATAAAAGCATTCTTCATTCAAATTGCAACCCAGCACGCTTTTTCATACAATTGAATCTGAACCAAGAAACGCGCCGGCAATGTAACATTGCCGACGTGTTTTTTTGTTCCAAATTTTTCAAAAAATCAAAAATCGCGCCGGCAATGTATTCATTTCTCTGTGTACGTAAATACGATATTTCGTATGAATTTTATTCAAACGCTGTTTCCGCGCATGTCTGACATAAATACTTTATCTAGGAGTAAAGAAAACGTAATTATAATTTTATAAACATAAATAACATAAATTACTGATACCTTAGTGTGTAGTGTGTGTGATATGACAAAAAGTGTCATATCACAGTGTGCGAGCATTAAAGTGAGTAAGTAAAAGTGAGGTTTGTAGTAGAAAATGGTACAATATTATGCCAATTTATTAACAATACAATCGACAGATTTACTGTTTTCTATGTCAATTTCGTATTAATAACTACCGAGTTCAATTACTAAAATCAACGGTATTTCTTTTTTAATAGTCCTTTATAGCTGAAATGTCATTTTAATTAATTATACAATGATAGACAAAGTTTTTTTTAAATTTATACATTTTCAACTGCATAAGTTATATTTTTCCAACCATATAACACAACGATGGAAATTGTAAAACAATTATGTGAGAAATAACAACACAGTTATGCACCGTTTTTATGCTGACTCTCCACAACAAACTTAATTTAACCCAACGGTAAGCCATAGGATATGATATATCTGCAACTGGTTCTTAACTTCGTCCTCTGTTATTATGGACGAGTTTGAATTGCATTAACCTAGCACTTTATCAGTAAAATTGGCAATATCGCTTTATAACCTTCAGTGTTTACGTAACTTTGAACTGTTAAGAGCACCTGTATCGCACTTTCAAATAGCTTTAGAGTTTTATTTTTATTTTTATAGCGACTCTTCATTTAAGTATTCCTGCACTTAAATATTGTTCATATCACAGAGCACAGAATCACAGTCGGTCGTGGGGCGCGACCGACTGTGATTCTGTGCTCTGTGATTGTAGTACTTGGATGACAAAGCATTACTCGTTTTTTTTTTTGTAAAAACGATGTTTTTTTAAAAATGAAACCTACCTAGATCAATTTATCGTCCCCGAAATCCCTGCATTTTAGATTGTACAAAAACTTTTGAACTTTTGATTGTACAAAAAAATTAAGAATATTACATTTCTGCAGCAAAGTTAGGAGACTCTCCCGTCCCGTCCCCGACTGGTCCCGGGTCTCCTTTGAATAATAAGCCAACTGCCGTTCGTAAAAGGCGCCGATTGGCTATACAAATACAAATCACTTACAACGTGGCTATTAGGTGGTATAGTTCTGCATTGTCTCTCCCGGGTCTGGTACCAACGTCTTACCTATTCCTGCCACAATAGCGTAAGTGTTTGTCACTGTTGTGTTCAGGTTTGGAGGGTAAGGTCGCCGGTAAACTTATGCATGTGGCATTGGATCTCGCCAATAGCAACACACGATAGCAACGCACTATTTACGCACCTTTGGTGTCTATAGGCGATGGTTGACTCTTACCATCAGGAGACCCATCTGCTTGTTTGCTATCTTATAATATAAAAAAAAAACTCAACGCCCTAGAAACGCTCGAAATTAATAGAAGCAAAGGGGAAACAACCCTGGGGTAGGCAGGAGGGGGTGTTTATAATTATTTCCATACCATATTATAGCAAACAAGTAGGAGTCTCTTAATGATAACAGACAACTTTCGCTTTTAGTCCCCAAAGATGTTACTGGTGCGTTGCTATCGACGTGGTATAGACTTTAGGCAATAGACAAAGACAAGAACTTACGTTATGTCAGGAATTGGCAAGACAGTGGCATGATTATAAAATTACATAGCAAGAAAGAAAGAAAAAAAAAGAAAATATTTATTTCCAAGAATATGGGTGTTACAAGTTCTTAAAAATAAATTAAAATACCAACATATTCTACCATTATATGGTGTGCAAATATTTAAAACAAATATGATAGTATGATAATTGTTAATAATAGATTAAGTGTTTACAGCAGAATTCTTGTGGTCTAATTCGAGGTAATATACTAAGATTTAGCATGGTAATTGAAATTACTCTTAACGTAACAAAATTGCATAACTTGATTTAAGTTACACGTTGGGTAAACTTTATCCAAGAGTTTTCGTTGAAATTTCTGATTTCTGTGTATGCCTACAATTAGTTACTATTAATAAAAAGCTCATTTTGGATTGAAACAAAACACTTCTAAGTGCAAAATGTAAAGAAAAAGGGAATTTATTCGATAAAAACATAGTACAAAGTTATAGCTGGTAATTTGGCCTTTACTGAAATAGACCATATTGTTTTAATCTTAAAACGGGACTTTTAGTTGATCTGAACTACGCATGTTATAAATGATAGATTTATGATCTATGACTATAAGGAGAATCGAAATTGAATATCAATGTTAAGTTAGATTTACCAAAAGTTTTGAATAAAAAAAGTATCTTCACGCCCGTATCCCCGAAGGGGTAGGCAGAGGTACAACAAGTGCACCCACGATTAGCCGAAGATACTTGGCCCCACAAATGTGATAGGTGGCAAGCGTATCGCCAACCGGGCACTTTCCAATCCCGGGCAACTTTGTGTTTCTCAGAAAACTGAAAAAACACATTTTTTTAAGTGCATGTAGCACGATTTCGGTTTGTGTCTAAGTGAATATTTGTCGAGTTAGAATTACTCACAAATTGGCATACAACTTTAAACTCTGTATATTTTTCGAGAAACGGGACATTATCACGTCTCTGTGATATGCTTGAGGATACTGGGACAGATCAGTTGGAAACGACATATTATATAGACATCAGACATGTTAATCGTGCGTTGCTATCCATGTGCGAGGGGCGGTATGTAACTGTGCGATTCCCGAGACACTTTTTCCCCGCACTATTCCTCTGTGGAGCCAATTACCGGCAGGGGGTTTGTCAAGCGGTTAGACTTAGGGACCTTCAAGAAAAGAGCCTACTCTTTCTTAAAAGGCCGGCAACGCAACTGCAAATCTTCTGATAGTGTGGTTGTCCATGATGAAAGAGTCAACCATCGCCGATAGACACCAAAGATGTTAATGGTGCGTTGCTATCTTGTGGCGAGGTCTAATGCCACATGCATAAGTTTACCGGCTACCTTACCCTCCAAACCGGAACACGACAGCGACAAGCACTGACGCTATTGCGGAAGGAATAGGTAAGGCGGTGGTACCAGACCCGGGCGAGACAATGCAGAACTCTACCACCTAGTAGCCACGATGGTTGTGACTCGATAGCCAATCGGTCGCCTTTTACGACCTGCCTGGCAGAACGGCAGTTGGCCTATACTTCAAAGGAGGCCGGGACCAACACGGCGAAAAACGTTTGCCCCTTTTCTATAAAAAAAGGTATATGTTACCGACTACCTTACCCTCCAAACCGGAATACGACAGCGACAAGCATTTAAGTAGGGATAGGTGAAGCAGTTTTACCAAAACCCCAGCGTGATGTTGCAAAATTAACTAGTTAGTAGTTGTAACTAGAGATGTGATAAACGGCTTTTAATTATTAACACGTTTAAACGTTTTGCTTATACTTTTAAGCGTGCTTAAAAAAGCGCTTTTCGTTTAAACGCTTTTTTAAACAAAAGTTGTTGATCGTTGAGAAGGTCGATTATAAAACGAAGATTTAAGTGAATTAGTGGTGACCGATAAAGCCGAGAGCTGAAAAAACCTTCAATGTTTTATGGTTTTGTTAGTGTTATTACTTATTACTAGCTTATAGAAATAACGTGTTATCAAATACAATACAAATTATCATACAATACTAGCTGACCCGACAAAGGTTGTTTTGTCATATAATTTATTGAATTAAAAAATAGGGGTTGATGATAGAAGGGTGAATATTAGGGTTGTATGTATTTTTAATGCCACATTATAAAAAAATAAAAATAAAAATTTTGTCCTAAAAATAAAAAGCAATGTTAGGGGTGGACAACCCTTATCACTTAGGGGTATAAAAAAATAAACAGTAGCCGATTTTCAGACCTACTGAATATGCATATAAAATTTCATAAAAATCGGTCAAGCCGTTTCCGAGGAGTATGGTAAATAACATTGTAACACGAGAATATCTGAAATGAATAGTAACACAATATACACTTTTTTATCCATTACCTAATTTCAATAATTAATATAAACAAAATTGCTTTGAAAATTTGTAAAGGGATTCGTGTCATGTTCGTACGCTCGCTAAGTAAAATAAACAATTGATGAACGCGTCGAATTTCTTCAACAACGAAAAGCGTACTGGAACTTGAAAAAACGTAAGTTGTTAATTCGTTGTCAGTCCGACACAAATATTGCGTAAACAACTAGAAAATAATTTAGCCACTTAATACGATAACCAATCCAAATTGTTATCGTTTCTTATAGCAATAGTAATAAGGTTGTTAATCCAATAAAATGAAAAATTATATTGAGTCTTAGAGTATAGAAATTAGGTTCTTTATTCTATTTTATTTTGATTTTTAACGTTATTGAAATAAGGTTACTTTTCGTCAAACATGATTATATGGTATTTAAATTTTTGTATCTTAAACATCAACGTTTAAACGAAAACAGCTTAAATCCGTAAGCGAGCTTATAGACTTATTTTGAAAAGCCTATTTTTTTTAAGCCTATATCGTTTAAACGCCCACGACTAGTTGTAACACGTTATAGTGACACGTACCTTTCTTCATCTATTACGATATGCCTAGCAGTAAAACAGTTTCTCTATTCATTTAAAGTGGCCCGGGTGACATTATGACAGTATAGTTTTGTCTTTTATGTCAAAAACATATCCACATTCCACACTAGTTGACGAAATCAACTGGTGTGGCATGATGTCAGTATTTAAAACCTTACAATAAGTGTGCTAGATATATGTACTTGTACACACACATACGCACAAATAGGCAAAATGATTTACAAGAGATTCGCCCGTATTCTCAAAGAGGTAGGCAAAGACACAAACAGTGCACCCACGACACTACTTACGGTCGGTTTTAAAACACAAATTCATTTTAACAAATAATAATCTTCGTTTCGGAATCCTTTCAGAAACCGGCCGTTAGTCCCACAATTTTTTATATCATAAGATAGCAAATAAACAGATGGGTCTCCTGATGGAAAGAGTCAACCATCGCCTATAGACAATAAAGATGTTAATGGTGCGTTTCTATCTTGTGGCGAGGTCTAATGCCACATGTATAAGTTTTTCCGGTTACCTTACCTTCTAAACGACAGCGACAAGCACTGACGCTATTGCGGCAGGAACAGGTAAAGCGGTGGTACCAGACACGGGCGAGACAATGCAGAACTCTACCACCTAGTAGCCACGATGGTAATGACTCGATAGCCAATCGGTCGCCTTTTACGACCTGCTCGGCAGAACGGCAGTTGGTCTATTCTTCAAAGGAGGCCGGGACCAACACGGCGTAGCTTATCGCCACAGAATACTGGAGACTAACAGATGTCAGTGTACATACTCGTACAAGTAATATTCGAGCAACGCACACACAGACACCTCACATGTACGCGATGTCTCGGTTCGGAATAAACTGTGTATTCTGTGCTATTGCCAACCGGGTACTTACCCAATTCCGAGCAGCGTTGTTTTTATCAGAAAACTTGAAAAACAGATTTTTCATTGGTTGAAAAAAAAAATTACCTTTTCATCACTTCCATCAGGACAGTCGACATCACCGTCACACCGCCACCTGGCTGACACGCAGTGCCCGTCGGCGCAGGAGAAGTGGCTGGTTGGTTGGCACGTCGGGGCTGGACATTTCACTTCATCGCTACCATCGCCGCAATCATCATCACCGTCGCAAACCCATCTCTGCTGTATACACTTGCTATTCCCGCATGTGAATTCGTCCGATCGACAAGTTTCATCTAATAATAAAGACATATTTTAGTTTTCATTTTAACACCTGCCTGAAAGAAAAAGATTTTTTCTTTATAAGATCGCAAACAAGCAGATGGTTCTCTTAATGGAAAGAGACAACCATCGCATATAGACAACAAAGATTTTAATGCTGCGTCGTGAGGCGGTGTTAGTGCTACTTCCAAAAGTTTACCGTCTACCTTACCCTGGAAACCGGAATACGACAATGATAAGCAGTGAAGCTATTGCGGTACGAATAGTTATGGCGGTGGTACTAAACATCCGAGCGAAACATTGCGGAACTCTACCATCTAGTATTCACAATGGTAGTGACACGTATGGCCAATCTTTGCCTTTTACAAACTACCTGGTAGAATACCAGATGGTCTATTCTTTAAAGAGGGCCCGAATCACCACGAGGTCCTTGGTTCAATCACCAGGTAGGGTAAACTGGTTAATAAAGTTTTTTACGGTTTTGTCAAAAAATCGAAATCTCAGTAGCAGCTCTAAATCTGATGGTGTGTGTATAAGTACGTATTCAGTAGCACGCTGCCATTTATCACATGAAACATGTGATAGGCAAGTTGGTAAGATATGCCGTTGAGATTAGCACTTGTCTCACCAATTGGAAAAGCAGTGAATCGTAGTGAACCGGAACGTCTTTTAATGTAAATGCATGACAAGTTCTGTTGTTGTGTCTTGGTAAATAAAGATGTTGACACCAAACCCAGTATAGGCGTTTCAGAACTCTGAAATCAAGTAGACGTAATAAAATAACTTTTAAATCCAAACTAATATTATAAATGCGAAAGTCTGTCTGTCTGTTACGCTTTCACGGCTAAGGCGCTGGACCGATTTTCATGAAATTCGGCATGGATATAGTTGAAGATCTGGGGTCAAACATAGGTTAATTTTTTTTTCAAAAATCAGTCCATGGAGGGCTGAACTAGGGGATAAACTTTTTATTAAAAGCTATTTGGATGACTTACTAATATGCGGGCGAAGCTGCGCGGGTCGGCTAGTTAACATATATAAATGAAAAATTGTTTCCTCATTCCTATCGACTTTCGCTTTAGTAATTGTAATTGCACTACAAAGCAACGAATTTAATTAAAATATAACATACATTCATTTAATGTTTCATTGTTTTGTCAGCACTTTTTAGTTTTAGGTTAGCTATTTTTTAATTGGAAAAATATTATTTCTCTATTTGCGGGCTAATAACTAGTAAATACAGATTACTCAATCAAAAAAGAATAAAATAATAATAAAGACCTATAACATCTGACATATGTTCCTCATACAGAACATTAAAAATATTATGCTGAATATTTTTAATGCTGAATATAACGAAGGATAAACATGCAATTTATAGTTTTGGAAGAAGTAACATAAATATGGTGTCGGTAAAATTCGGTAAACTCTTTTCACTTATTTCCTTTTACTAGGTCGAACTAAAACTGACGCGAATATTATTGGACACATCGGATCACTTCATCAGTTTTGTATCGGTTGGTTGGTTGGTATCCGTCACAGCATTTTTCGATAGCGATTTTTTTTGAGAGAAAAGGGGGCTAACGAACAGGAGGTTCACCTGATGGTAAGTGATCACTGCCGCTAATGGACATCCGCAAAATAATACTGTTAATAGCCGTAAAGTTGGCTTACAATTTTATGCTTGATATCGCTGCTTCATTTTATGTTGACTTCGGGCGATAGCGTAAAGTAAGAAACAATTCAGGCTACAACTGAAACCTGGTAAATAGGAAACTCCACAATTATTTTATTGACACGACAAAGCATTCGAACTTATAATATCACTAACTGATCTGCAGCTAAATAGGCTAAGCCGCAAGAATAGTGAGACAGTATTCGAATAACCATAACGACACATAATAGTTTTAAAATAATTTAGAAAACAAAATGGCAAACTGCATGCAAAATTCCGAAAATTACCAACAGATATAAGAAATAATTTTCTTGAATTATCGCTAACATTTAAGTCTGCTGCAGATTCATTGCTATACAACCATGCACATTAAAATCTAAAACATTTCAAAGAGAACAATAAATTTAAAAGAAAAGAAAAGTAGTTGGGAAGTGCTGGCATTATTAGAGCGTTCCGCAGGCAAGCTAAGTGGTCGACAATTAATGAATGAAAAAAATAGGCGAAATGCAAGAAGTTTTCAGCTGTAATGAGTTTAAAAATAAACCACACCAAGGCTTAAATACTGCAGTCTTAAAAATATATATTATTAGCGGCCTAAAATATATACTCGTATATATACCACCATATATACACCACCTTAAATTTTGGTCATCTACCACTGTTCGCTTTTCATGCACATTCCTGGCCCGAACACTCTACCGCACATGGTATTTACAAGGTGCTTGGGTATGTTTAAGAGGAGGATTAACAGTTTCTTTAAGGGTCGGTATCGCATTAGCAGCTAGTTCCTTTTGTTGCTGATGTCCATGTACAATGGTGACTTCTTTCCGGCAGGTAGCCCAATGCTCGTATATCTCAATTTCTACAAAAAATGTACAAGTACCACGTCAAAGTCTACTGTAGTATGCACAATATATACGACGCTTATTGAGATAATGTTACGCAAGTATAGAAAAGGGAATATCTTCCCACTTAGGCAAGGCGTAATGCCTGGGGACCGAAGTCCATCTAAGAAGCGTTGAAAATTAGTATAAATCATTACAGGGGAAATAAGTGTTATAACGCAAATGAAGTTTGATTGGACTTGGCCGCCATAAGTAGTTAGTATGCAAGAGGTCACGATAAGTCTCACATTTAAGCAACCAGTCTTTTTATTTTGGAATAAACGCTGTTGTGTTATTTAATTTTGTTTACTATACGCACAATCATTATGACCTGCTTTAAACTATACTGAATAATATTTATAGTGTATATTGTGGATATGTGTGTAAAAATTAGGAGGGTCTTACAACGTTTGTACATAAATCTTGAAAAAGTATCAGGAAGTTTAACTCAGCAGATATAAAACGCAAATGTGGACAGACAAAGGTAATGGCGGAAACCAAAGCTAGAAGAGACAAGAAAATATCATAATCAAACTGAATTGGATTGAAAAGTTCGAGGGGATTTCAAGTCTTCTAAACTGTGTCGTATAAAAAATATTAATATAAAAAAATATGGGAAGTCTGTCTGGATCACGATGTTATAACAAATAACTAATGTTATTTATACGTTGCTATTTATAAAAGTGAAAAATCGTTAATTTAATAATAAATGAGGAGCATTTGACTTAACTTTTGACATGATTTAATGCAAGGTTTTTATATGTCTATTAGAGGGTTTTAAATTAAATATTTAATTAATACCAACGTTTACAAAACTTGTAAACGTATTTAATTATTTATAACAATCAATACACAACAGATATAGAAACACAACAGATATAGAAAACGTGTCTAACAGTAAGCAAAAATTCTGTTTCCGAAGAGTCCCGTGTTAAAATACCTTAATTTATATTTTTCTAATGTTTAATTTATATTTTTATATACAGACAACGTTTTTAATTTAAAAATCTATGTCATAAAACTGAAAAAAATTGAGCCTTTATGTTTTTAGTCTATTCGCAGCCCTTCCACAAATTGCGAAGTAAACAAGAGAAATTTTTGTACATCGCAATCTCATGAATAATACTTTGTACAAAGAGTAATACCTCCCTGTTCATGTCGGATGTTACGTTGAACTTAATTAAATTCCTCTGCTACGGTAAAATGGATGCCAGTGTCTAGTTATTCCTTATTTAATAATTTACGGTCTGAAAATAACTCTGATTATCATAATTCACCAACGTTTCGTTAAAGTAACAATGCGATTATTATGTATTGCGTTACAAATTTTTGTTAATGTTTTCTAATAGTATTAACGAACTTTTATTTTTTTATGGAAATAATAACTTGCCTAGGACTGGATATGTAGGTATGTGTTCTGCTTGTCAATATCACATCAGTTTATAGTCAAATTTATAAAAATATTTAGGTATTTCGTACGATATAATTAAATACAGATTACATACTCCTTGGTGAAAAGTCAGGGTAAATGTGTGTACTAAGAGTATGCCGTCACTATCAAAGACATTAAATAACGTGATTGACGGCATCTTTTATAACTTCGTGTACGTTGTAACTAAGTATATCTTGTCATTGTTTAGTATTACTATGCCGATGGTATTAGTATAGAAGCACAATGGTTTCCATTGCACATGAGGAAATCAATCAACTTTCCGAAAAACATGCCACAAATTAAACCGATTTGCTAACATACACCATGTATACCGACACTTATTATTTTTAGAATATAAGCTTTTAAATTTTTTAAATATAATATTACAAGAATAATATAACGATTACGTTTTAAAAAAAATCTAAACTCAGAATCAGAATTATTACTTGACATTCAGTCTAAAACACGGGACTTAATCTACAAATACAAGCTTTCGATATTTAAGTGGAGATTTTAACGTCAAGAAAGTCTATTCAGTAAAATACAGTTTAATATCTGAAAATGTCGTAACAGATGGTTGCTTTCAGCTATGTATGAGGAAAATAAAAAGGGGATGCAATGCAGAACGCGTATTTCTTTACAGTAGCGACATTATAGAGAACAAAAGGCTTTGTTGAAAAAGATAACATGCTTTTTGGTATTATAAAGCCACAATCAAGACATCTTTGTGCACATAGAATATATAGGAAGGCATATATATAGGAAGTGTTTTGACATTAAAAAAGAATGTAAAAAGTACAAATTGGAGATGGCGAACAAGAAAATACATGTATTGTAATCAATCGCGTGAAGGTTGTATACAAGATACAAATCTCACTGTTTTTAAATAAGAAAGTTGGTGTATGTTTATTCTGTTACTTCTCCTCACGTTGAGGGATTTGCATAAAATTCGATATAAATATAGGCAACGTCCAGGCGATGAAATTGGGGACTAACATGGGGGAATTATAATTATGTGTTCGGTACACATAATTATAATTTCCCGTGTTGGTTCCGGACTCCTTTGAAGAATAGGCCAACTACCGTTCTGCCAAGCAGGTCGTAAAAGGCGATCGATTCTCTATACGAGTCACTACCATCGTGGCTACTAGGTGGTAGTTCTGCATTATCTCGTTCGTGTCTGGCACCACTGCTTTACTTATTCCTGCCGCAATAGCGTCAGTGCTTGTCACTGTCGTGTTCCGGTCTCGCCACAAGATAGCAACGCACCTTTAACACCTTTGGTGTCTATTGGCGATGCTTGACTCTTTCCATCAGGAGACCCATCTGCTTGTTTGCTATCTTACGATATATAAAAAAAATTAACGTCCAGAGGCCAGACTGAATACAGCGCTAATTTTTATCACGATAAAATGTAATGTTCGGGTCAAATTACTTTTATTTTACAAATTACAAAAAAAAATACTCCTGAGTTCTTATAAGCAAAGTACTGCTTAAAATACTTTTTCATGGTGATCATCATCATTTTAAGTTATTGACGTCCACTACTGGACAAAGACTCCACTACTAAACTTCGCTACAGCCCACAACTCTCTGTCTTCGACGGCTTCCACTGGTCAGATGCTTTGACCAGGTCGATGGTCCAACTCTTAGAACCGTACTCGTAGTGTAGGTTCTAAGAGATGGACCTCTTAGAACCTACACTAGGACGTTCAGTGCGTGTTTGCGATTAGAGAACTTTCTTAACCTAACTACTATCAGTACTCCTGCCCAATATTACTTCAACTTGAACACGTTAAACACGTTGGTCACTTTTGTTATCCTAAAAATCATTTCAGTTTCTTTTATGTACAGAACACCAAGCATAACTCTTGCCTAGCTGTCTGGATGTATTTCAATTAATCTTAAGCAATTTTAACAATCAATTTGCATCCATAGAGTATTACTAGCAACACGCTCTGAAATATTACTCCGTAAAAACTTATTCGGTTAGTGGTGGTCTGAAAGTAACCAAAAATTTGGAGCAAGAGTTTGTGTTGCTGTCTGCGATGTTGCCATATGAAAATCCGTTAAAACTTATAATTGGTAGGAAAAATACTTTCACTCCCATATTTTCGAAGACTCAGATGCAATTGCAACTTCCATAATATAACATATCGGAAAATAGGACACAAATTTAGTTTCTAGCAAGCTACGTTTTATGGTAGAAAAAATCTCATTTACAACGAATTGTCAGATTTGAGATTCAAAGTAATGAGTTTCTAATCTAATGAAAAACTTGATTTTTACATAATCATGACTGTCTTTATACAAACACATACTCTGCCGTTTAAGCTGTATTTTATTAAACCGCTTCATTATTTAGCTTCATCTAGTATGGCTTGATCTTCAATAATCATGTACTGTCCTAGTCATTCCTATTACTAAACAAAAATGATAACAGTTATCACTTCCGGGCCGTTGTGCGTATGTGAGCACTCCAATGTTAGGGATATGTTTATATTTTAAATTCTTTAGTATTCGAAAGGAAATTTAGCATTATGAGGTCATTAGTTGACCTGCACTGTGAAAATAGTTAATGTTATTTAAGCAAAGGTAGTTGCTTATTGCTGTATTACATCTAAAATTTTACCGAAATAGATAAGAATTTCTTTTCTCGACAATGTAGATAACTTGAAAAGAACCAAGACTCTATATAAATTGTTTCCACAAAATCCATCAAACTGTAGGGAGGAATGTTGTCAATTTTTATAAAACAATATCGCGTAGGATATTGAGTTTTTGTTAAACAAAGTGATTGATGGGTACACAAAATATACGGCGATTCTGCGGACATATGAATCTCGGCTATAGTAATTTTTGATCAAACATGGCTTAAAGCAGCCAAAACAAACAATATGCTGATGGAGTTTGTTGGCATGTTATGTGTACAATAAACTTGGGTTTGTTCTCTCTTACAATTTATTCCATATAGCTATTAGTAAATAAAGTGAAAGTTTATCATCAATTTCTACATTCGAGTCGGTTAAATTGGAGAAAAGGTATAATGAAATTTGGATGACGTGTATTTTTGGGAAGGGGATAAATGTAAAGATTTTGATAACTAAATATACGTACAGTTATAAAGTTGTGATAATTTTCTTTTAAGACGATTTCATTAAAAGGAGAAGGTTGTCAATTCGGATGTTTAATGTGTGGATGAATTCGCCTAACTCTTTTTTAGTTTTTGAGAGTATACTTCGAACTTGGTCCAATATTAATTTGGTGATTTTATCGCCTCTGTGGTCTAGTGGTCCGGTGTCAGTGTTGACCACATGAGATCGCGGGTCCGACCCCGGGTCGAGCAATTAAATATTCGTTTTTTCGTAAATAACGTTGCCAGGGATTGGATAAAGTGCCCGGTTGGCAATAGGCTGGTCAACTATCACATTGTGAAACTAAGTATCTTCGGCTAATCGTAGATGCACTTGTACCTCTGCCTATCACTTCTGGGACACGGGCGTGAAGATACTTTTTTTCTAACTACTAATTGGTCCAATATAAATTTGATAATTTATGGCCTCTGTTGAGGTCCCGGGTTCAATTCCCAAGTCGGGTAAATCTAAAATGTATTTTTTCAGTTTACTGATAGAAACAAAATTATCCGGAAGTGTATAAGTAACCGGTTAGCGATAGGCTTGCCACATATCACATTGTTGGACTACATATCTTCGGCTAATCGTGGGTGCACTTGTTGTACCTCTGCCTACCTCTTCGGGGATACGGGCGTTAAAATACTTTTTTACTTTTCTGATTCCTGATTACAGAGAAGGTAGGTTGAAAGTCGGTTGTTGCAGTTTCACTGCATTTAAATTATAGTTCAACTAATCCTAAAGTAAGAGTTTCGCACATGTTAGGTCAGTAATTGATTAGTTAAAAATACTATACTTAACAAAAAACTTTATCGAATTCGAATATTTGGACAGAAGTTAAGCTAAACATTAGCTTAAATAAAGACATAACTGTTGATTTTGATTTATAATTTACCTATTATATGAAAAGTTTAAAATTTTTAATTTACATAAATTATTGCATAAAATATTATAAAATAGGCGAATTAAGTGACTTTAGCCAATTTCTTCCAGTACACCTAGCATTTGTAGAAAATTTATAAAACATATTTTACCTACTGGTATCCATACTAATATAATGCGAAAGTTTGCCTGTATGTCTGTCTGTTATCCATACTATTATCTATCATCATCATCAATCCATACTATTATATATATATATATATATATATATATAGCGTGATAATATGTAGCCTATATGTTGACCCGACCTATTAGTAATATTCATGCAAAATTTGAAGTAAATCCATTGAGTACTTTTTGAGTTTACCACGGACATACATACAGACAAAGAGAAAAACAGACAAAAATTCTAAAAACTATATTTTTGGCTTTGATATCGATTGTAGATCATGCCCAAATATTCATTTAAAAAAATATTCAATGTACAGTTTTGACTTTCCTACGATAATTTTATTATATGTATAGATAACACTATGGGTGTTACAAGTTATTAAAAATAAGTTACCAACATACTCTACCATGACATGGTGCGCAAATATTTTAAAATTATCATTATATATCATATTACATTGAAAACTTTTCTATCGATTTTTTTAGTATTATCTATATATCTTCACGCCCGTATCCCCGAAGTGGGTACACTGAGAAGATCCGGCGGAAGAAAGTCAGCGGGATTGTCTTTTTTTCTCTATTTTATGTACTTATTATTAATGTACAGGAATGATTTCACATCACAAAAGTTATTTTTATAATTACAAAGTTTAATTTTTATTTAACAATTTACAAAGTTAATTTATCATTTACAGAATTTTATTATTCAGTTATATTACATACATTTAATTTTAAGGTGAATTTGATAAAGTAACATTTCTATCTATTAACATTTAACTTTATCGGCTATTCTTTAATATTATAGTATGTTTTATCTTATAACAAATTTATTTGCGAAATTTATTTGAATGGTATGGTACGGTATGGGATGGTTAAACATAACGAAACTTTTTTATTTAACATGTTTATTTATTAGGCTTATCACATCTTCACCACAGGAATCATATCTGAAACCTGGGATATATTAATTATACTATTAATCACTGGACGATGGAGTCTCGGTGTAAATACAAGTTAGTTTTTAATTAAAATGTTTTGCCTCATACATAATGTCGCTTGTGTGGCAACGTTGGAATTACGTGCAAATGAAAAGCGTGTAGGTAAGCCTTTAGGCATTCGTTCATTACTTTTGTGACAACAAAGAAATTACAGTTTCAAAATAAAGTTGAGACAAAAAATTAATAGCTCACAAAACGCATTATTACAGAGATTTAAAATGAAAAACATTTCTAAATCCTGTTTATATACGAGTCGCAATACCCTGTAAATTTTCTTGTTAAATGAAAGCTTTGGTTGGATTTATTTCCTGATTTCAGGGATGAGATAAACAAATTAAAAAGTAATCTAAACACTGCTCCTTCGTTTTCATTTCAAACAAATAATGCAAGAGACATAGCAAAAGCAACACGTTTGAATTGATTCATGCAATAACGCAGTAAATGTACGTAACATTTTCATTTAAATATATTCTATCCCTTTCCTTTTATATTATACGGATAGCAAAAAACAAAAAGTATTTAATAGTTATGACCACCACCTTTTTTGAAAATTAATAAGCAATGGCCTTGTTGGCTACAAGGGCCGACCTAGGTTAGTAAAACAAAGTGCTCAAACAGAGGTTGTGTAGAAGAAGTTGGAATCTAATATTAAAATACCAAGAATAGTTTCCTCAATGATAGGATGTTCAGCCTTATGTACGAGGAAGACGTTTTGTAATTAAATTTTTATTAATAAGATGTTATATTTATGACATCGCTACGGTGTTTTGTCGTTTTTAGGGTTCCGCACTCAAAGGGTAAAACGAAGACTCCGCTGTCCGTCCGTCTGTGTGTCTGTTTGTCTATCCATCTGTCACCAGGCTGTATCCCATAAACCGTGATAGTAGAAATTTTCACAAATGATATATTTCTGTCGCCACTATAAAAAATACTAAAAACTGAATAAAATAAATATTTAAGGTGGGATTCCATACAAACGTGATTTTTTGCCGTTTTTTATAGGTAAATGGTACGGAACCCTACGTCCGCGAGTACGACTTGCACTTGGCCGGTTTTTCATTATTCTGTAAAGTATGAAACAAGACAATTAGATTTTAAATCAATAAATTACTTCAGATGGACTTGTTCCCTTACCCACCATCAGAAATGATGACTTATTTTTCTGCGATATACCTAATCATCAAAAAAAGAATAAATCTTTTCAATTTCAACAAAGGGATGTAGCGGTTTTTTCTAAAAAAAAAACTTCAATAATTAGAAAGGCTTTGTAGAGAAATTAATGTGGTTATAAGAAAATGTAGAAATAGATACACCAAAAGTTAGTACAAAAGCAAATAATGATTGCAACAAGCACACAAAATGTAGTATGATTCCCTTACTGCATGCTTTTTCATCTGAACCATCCGAGCAGTCTAAGTTGTCGTCGCACATCCACGTTAGAGGTACACATTCTCCATACTTCCCCCTACAAGTGAACTCCTCCGGGCCGCACGACTCTGCTTCTGTTAACCCAAGTCATTCACATGCTAAACAGTTGTTATAATATGTTTATGTGTAATATTTAAGGCACAAATTAGAATACAGATAAAATCAAACGTCTTGAAATACAAAAACCGGCTATCGGAACTTAAAATTGCATAATTTATAAATCAATTTGTGTAATTATAATTTTATATTCTTGCTTTGGCTGATGCGCTTATTGCAATGCAATAAAAATTTCGTAAAGTTTGTAAAAAAAAAACAAGTAAAAGAAGAGGCGTCAATATACACTGAATTTTACAAATTGTGTCAGTATTCCTTTATGTTTTATGGATTACCGGTTTTTGTTTCCCAAGCTACATTAAAATATTTTCTGTTTTGCCCCGGCCTTTTTGGCTCTCATAACGCTATACCGAATCTTGTAGGAATTTCCTTTCTTCCAATGAAGTTATATCGAATGATTCATGTGGGGTGATAATTTCCCAATATATCAGTTCCGTTGCGTGTACACTATACGTTTAACCCGTGCATGCCCCGGGTTCGTGACGATATCGCATGCTTTATTCGCCTGTAAAGCATGCGCTTACCACAGTCGTGTTCGTCAGATCCATCTATACAATCGGCAACGTCATCGCAATGCCAGGAACCAGGGATACAATTCCCCGAAGCGCAAAAGAAATGGTGTGTTGGGCAAGAGCGTAGCATTTGTGTCTCTATATTAAAAAAAATTAATTAATTTTTCAATTAAATTCCAATTTTATGGGATTTGAATGTGAAATGAATTAGAAATGAAATAAAGTGATGGTTATCGGGTTTGTAAAAGAACATGCTTCCTTAGTCTGTGTTCCCCGACGAGTACAATCTGGGGATCTTCAAGAGAAGAGTGAACAGGTACTTTTAGGGAAGCGCGTTCCATTTTAGGCAGCATCTTAGCTTACCACCAGGCGAGATCATGGTGAAGCGCTTTCCAATCGAGAATAATAATTTAAAAAAGACGACAGATATCTGTAGGTATCATCATTACCAAGATTAGTACTAAACTTGGCTAAATATTCGTAAAACCAAGTTTCTGCTCCCTCTATGTATGTATGTATTTCATTTTTAAATGATTTTGGCCATCTGGAATAGTAACACAAGAAGCAGTTGGAACAAAAAAACACCTTATTATAATTTTTATAGGTACCTAAATACAAAAAATATTTAAATCATATAACAATTACGATTAAACCTGCGTTTTAAAAATATGTATACGATCCACCATTATCATAATATGGAAATTAATAAATCGAGACGTATACAGATATTAAACAATCGCTTTTCTATCCGCCGAAATAACAAGTTCAATTGTTGAAACTTTGACCATTTTTATCGAGTATTGACTCGAGTAAAGGATACCTCCCAGTCTCTTTATCAAGCAACTCGAAAGTGGCAAACACAAGCAAAACGCATTACCACTATCGTGAAAACTAGATGGTAGAGATCTGCGTCAATTCAGTCAGGTTCCTATCTATCACTGCGATGATGGCACCTCACTATTTGCCAATGTAGTGGTTTCTGTAGACATATAAAACGAGATTACATCCCTGCTATTAGGTTCTCAGCAATTATATTTATAGGCAATAGATATTTCTTACCAATCGTCTGCGTCTTGCTAACTTATGCCATACAAAATCGGAATCTAATGCGAATCGATCGCTGATATAGCGAAACTTGTGTAGTTACTCAAAACACCAAAAGTGTAATTTGTTTTGGTAACACAAGCAAACACGGACGGTGCTATCAATACGTATATAAATAATAAAGTATAGTTTTATTCTAATTTTATTATATTGTTACGAAGGAAAGAAATAGAACATGCGTTAGTTTAAAACTAAGAACAAATTAGCCCGTAAACTTTATATACAAGTGCGAAATTTACTTTTACGCCAAAGCTCTGTTCAAATATGATTAAATACAAATATCTTCTGAAGCTGAAGGATCAAAATGGGGAGAACTGTAAGAGAGGGTTGGAGATCAATATGACAGCATTGAAAAAAGGCCTATAGAAGATGATGAATATAATTATAATAATAAATATATGGGGAGGCAATTGTATGGGCGCATGCTTTCAACTTCGCGTCATTGAAAGTGTGGATACATTACATGATATGTAGATTTTGAAAAACTTGAAGCTCCATTTGCCTCCTTCATATATGGTGGATTTGTTTGATTAGCATGATAATGTACTTCTCATATTGCATATAGTCAGAGTCGTCGATAACCTTCGAGACTTTAAAATCAATACTAAGTGATGATGGACTTAAGCCCCCTAAACCTTGGGAGACAAATAAAGAAAAAAAAATACCTACGCCTGCTAATCTAAGAGAACCTAAAAATGAATTAAAGGAAGAATGAACCAATCCCTTAAAATGTTATTAATAATCAAGTTATGTTTCACATCTCTACCCTAGTTGCTAATAAAATTCTAAGGAGGCCTTTGGCTGGGAATGAAACTTATACATATGAGGCTGGGAAGGAAATGTGGCATTCTTAATGCCACATGTATAAGTTTGTCCCGCCACAAGGATAGCAACGATCTATAACATCATAAGCGATGATTGTCTCTTTCCATCAGGAGAACCATCCGCTAATTTTCTATTTTATGATATAAAAAAATAAAAACAATCATATTTAGTTCATTCAGAATAAGGAAAGGTGTGTCTGATTAGCCAAAATTTGATGTTGTTTAAAATAATTAAAAAAAACTGTTATCATTTTTGAAGCTATTTATTTATCATTTTTGAAGCTATTTAGTTAAATTGAAATATATAGTTTAATAAAGAGCCACAATGTCAGTGGTAAAGAGGAATTAATGAAATGCCAGGTGGATAAATACGGGGAAACTAATTTATGCTTCCGCTGAAGTCAGGCGAAGCTGTAATGTAATTAATGTTACTTAATAGTCCTTATTTCTAGCATAATGTCGCTTCACGTCGCATTAAACAAATTAAATAATCCGAAGTCCAAATACCTTGCCGCTAAAGCCTTCACTTGTTCAAATTACCTAATTGTAACACAAACTTTTGGAATAGAATTATATGGATTTCTGTTTATTTAATGAGGAGAGTATTACAGCAGCCACTAAAGCAAATTGATATTTTGTATAGAATCCATAAATATTATATAAAATAATTACAAATGTTAATATTGTCTTTTTTATTTACAGCTTCGGAGAAAAAAAATATGTTCATATAATATGTATATTTAGATTTCAGAGGATTTCATTTTCTTTTCTAGTTTATTTATTTATACACCATCCAACTTAAAAACATCTGACAGGATTCATTTGCATTTTTTCTTATTTGAAAGTGTAAATTAGCGCATATACCTGTATATTCGTTGTTGTAGTAAAATTATAATCATGATAATAAGATTTCAGAAAGACTAGATCGAGTTAGGATTTTTATTGTAATCCATCCATACTTAATATTATAAATGCGAGTCTGTCTGTCTGTCTGTCTGTCTGTTACGCTTTCACGGCTAAGCCGCTGGAACGATTTTCATAAAATTGGGCATGGAAGTTGAGATCTGGGGTCAAACATAGGTTATTTTTTTTTAAAAATTAACCCATAAAAGGTTGAAATAAGGGATGAAATTTGTATGAAAAACTATCTCGACGACATGTTAATCTACACACGGGTGAAGTTGCGCGGGTCAGCTAGTTATCAATAAAATGTAATGCAATATAAACTTGTCACAAGGAAGAAAAGCTTGAAAGGTTGCCCAGAAAACTGAAAAATTGTGAAAAACCTAAAGTAGTCCCCGTGGTTGTCCGGGCCTCCTATGAAGGACCATCTGTCATACTACCAGGCGATTCCTATAAAACGAAACATTGGCTATATGTGTCACTGCCATCGTGACCATTAAGTACAGCGCCTTATTTATTTCTACCGCAATAGCATCAGTGCTTGTCATTGTCGTATTCCGGTGAAAGCGTATATAAACTTCTAGTAGATAGAGTAGCCGGTAAACTTATTCAAATGGCATTAGCACCTAGCCACGCGAATAGCAAGTAGCAACATCTTTAGTGTCTATAGGCGATGGTTATCTCTTTTTATAGGAGAGCCATTAGCTTGTTCGACATTTTTTATAATATACAAAAAAATTTTTTTGACAAGCGAAATTTTAAATTTTAATTAATTTTATTACAGAATACACAATTGATGACTTTGATTTTATTATCTTACAAATGATTTCTAATTATTTATATATCAAGAAATAAGAACCCTAACAATGCCAAAGAATAAAAAAAATATTTATTTAAGTTTATTTATTAAATTTAAGTTTTTTTCTATATTCTTCGCAGTAAAATGAAATCATATATTTTTTACCTCGAAGACATAGTAGATATTAAAGTCCACAACTGCAGCTACCAGCATTAAATATTTTAAGATTATACTTCTATATTTTTGTAATAAACTAAACAGGGAAATTTAATGGATTTTTACTACTTCAAACTACGACTATTGTTGTATTGCAAAAAAAAATGTTTCTTTTTTTTAACTCTTTTCAGACTGCAATTGAAACATCTATTGTATTTTAACCTACCTTTATTAAAAAATACAAATAATAAAAGATGTTGATGCCGTATTGTAAAATATTTGAGAGCAACGAGGAGCACAAAAACGGTACATCGAATCCTAATTAATGTCGTTCAATCTGTGCTTGAATAGCAAGCACTTCCTTCTAGTATCAATTACTAGACAAGTGATGAAAGGTGTACTGAGAATTATCAGACGCTATGAACCTACTTGAATCTTATTAATGTAACCTTATCTGAAGGGAGATTTTTGTTTTTGCCGTTATTTTATCTTATATATTTTTTTTTAATTTAAATTCTGTATATTTTATCTTGCATTATTCATCTACGTAAGAATTAATAAAATATTTAGAGTTCTACGGTGCGATTCAAATAAATTAAATTAATTAAATTTTTTTGTATGCAGGTTCGATTACCGAGAGGGACAAACATGTAAGTGATGAGCATAGATGTTTGTATTTCTAGGTTGGGTGTTTAATATGTATGTAGCGGTATTTATATGGTTTTTTTATGGTAGTTTGATAAGTAAACTGGCAGACGTGCCACCTGATGGTAAGTGGTTGACGTCGCCAATGAACATAAACTAGTTTACCTGAAACTCGCTCAGGTAACTCATTTATGTGTTGCCTATCCTGAGACATAAGATGTTAAGTCTCGGTGCCAGTAATTACACTGCCTTTTCTTCGAAACACAGCAAAGCTGTTAAACGGGAGAAACAAGCAAGATCGTGATACCTATGCAGCCGGCAGTGCAAAATTAGTATTGTTGTACATATCAGTATCGTTAAGGCGAGGTATTTTGACGTGCGCCAATACCTACAATAGAAAGTCGATGCAGTATGTTCTGAAAACGCTGGGAAATGGTTTAGTTTCAGATAAATAAATATAGGACTTCAGCTGAAAACTAAGCTTTAGTACATTCTTTTTTGTATTTAAAACTAAATATCACCATATAAAAATCATGTGGAAAATTAGAAATATTATGAACAAATTACTTGATTTAGATATTTTTTTCAGCCTGTTTTCAGAATTTTATATGATCGATTAAAGTACATTCTATCATGTAATGAGTTAGAACATTCCTTAGATAATATCTTCAGGTATATCATGTAATTTTTGTAAAACTGTTATTTAACATTCAATACATAAAACATGTGATTAAGCAAACCAGTTTTTTCCGTTTGTCTCAGTTCCTCGCCTTAACACACTTAACACAAGCGAATAGTTTTTTCGACTTGCAAATGTATGTGTATATAAATGAAGGTAACTGCTTTTGATTCACAGAGTTAACGTAAAATTTCTGCGAAAAATAATGTTGAACTAAAAAAACGAAGCTTTAATTGGGAAAAGGTTAATTAGTTAATTAGCATTATATGACTGCTATACATATTTATTTTGTCTTTATAGTATATTTTTTTGACAATCAAAGTAACTGATTAATAATTCATTTATTACAATTGGATCAAACGAATGGAATATATATAAAATTAAGCGCAAAGTGATATACATACTTAGATTATTAAAAAATATAATCCTTCGTTGCGTTTTCGAATGAGTTTTCACTCATGGTAATAATTAAAATTCTGTATCGCAGCAGATAAATTAATTGTGAAATTTACAGTTCATATTATTCCAAACTCGTAGGGATTGAATAGAATTTGGAACGGAGGCTGCCATACCTTTAGTTATTGGGGTATTATTGGATTAATCAAACTATCAATAATTGTCCTTCCTTTATCCTACCCAGTTATTAACGTAATCACAAATTACATCAAACCTGCGTGCCAAATGCCTTTACGGTTATACCAAAAAGAAAATAAATACTGCAAGTAAAACTTACTATTACTTTATGCTTGATAAATTTATGATTTTTTTAAGTGACTAAGACTACATTCTCATTAGAAATATGTCGCAGGCAATTTATATGTTTCGTCACTGTACAAACGACGTAGTCATTTTTAGCCGTAAACGTTCAATACAAATTACCGAAGGCACATTTTTGATGACTGAAACTGCATCAATGTCAGCTAGAAAAAACATCGTTTTTTTAATTATTTTTTTGTAATGTGGCATAGAAAATACACACAACTCTATATTATCAACCTTCTTTCACTAACCCCTATTTCTTAATAGCGATATTAGTATTTCAATAATTTATATAGCAAAACAACGTTTGCCGGAGTAAGTCAATGTTGCCGGGTCAGCTAATATTATTATAGAAGTTGCCTGCGACGTACACATAAAGTTTGGAGAGATTTACATTTTTAACTAATTAAGTTATTTTTCTTTTACAAACAGGACGCACATTATTACTACTATAAATAATAAAGTACTATATGAACTGAGATAACCCAAAGTAAGCAAATTATGTGCTTATGATATGGGTGTTATAGTCAATGAAAAAATAATATGTAAATATAAAAGTGTTTAATAATCAAACAAAGTTAGAAAACAAAGATTTGGATTTATCACAAAAACGCTTGTTTTTATCGGTAATCGAACCCGAGCTCCGTAAACTCAACCAACGGTGCGGTCGATTACAATTTAGGTTTTAAATTTGAAAATTGTATAATGCGAAGTTTACATAATATATTATTTACTTTCAATTTAAAAAAAATAATTACAAATCGTATTTTGGTGATCAAAACAACGTTTTACAGATAAGTTTAGAGAGGAAATTAAAAGATAGTTTTGGCTATGTTTAAATAGTTAATTACAACTTTAATCTGAAATTTCCAAGACGAAATTCAATTTATTACGAGTAAATCAGTACATAAAGAAGATTTGCTTCAAGCAATACTGTTCCTATAAAAAATTACCTTAGTACCATACCAATGATTTCTATTCACGGATATATAAATATTTACATCTATTTTTTGCTGTTTTTTTTTTATTTTTTATACGTTAACGTAAACTTTATGTTTTCAAGTTTTTTCAAGAGCAATATCGTAATAATGTAAGCAGATTATTCGAAGAATATTACAATTTTTGCAAGATTAAGTCTTGATTTAGTGCACTACAGAGCGAGAATATAATTTTTGATAATTTTTTTTAAAAAGACAAGCCCTGCATATAGTGTTTTACGAAAATAGGCGTCAGAGTTATTTTCAGGACGAATATAACTATTATAATGTGCCATAATTTTTTTGTTTTTTTTTTGTTTTTATATCATAAGATAGCAAACAAGCAGATGGGTCTCCTGATGGAAAGAGACAACCATCGCCTATGACATATATATATATATAGAGAGAGAGAGAGAGAGACACCAAAGATGTTAATGGTGCGTTGCTATCTTGTGGCAAGGTCTAATGCCACATGCATAAGTTTACCGGCTACCTTACCCTCCAAACAGGAACACGACCGTGACTAGCTATTGCGGCAGGAATAGGTAAGGCGGTGGCACCAGACCCGGTCGAGCCTATGCAGAACTCTACCACCTAGTAGTCACGTTGTTAGTGACGCGCATAGCCACTCGGTCGCCTTTTACGACCTGCCTGGCAGAACAGCAGTTGGCCTATTCTTCAAAGGAGCCCGGAACCAACACGGGGAAAAATTTTATGCATTTTTCCAACAGGATATATAGTCCTAAAGTGCAACACAGAGCCAAAATGACAAAAATATTGTTGTTAGATATTAAAAAATAATATCAAAAAATTACAAAATCCTAAAATAGAAACTTAAAATATTTATTATATGTGAATTAAGGTTATGTTTAATATACTGGTTTTTTTTTTTCAGTCCCTTATATGAACTTATTTATTTTAAAAAAATATTTTTAAAACACTATTAATCCTCGCGCGTAATCGTTTGCCAATCAAATTTTGAACCTGTGGTAAATTGAATAGTAAAGGCTTAATCTTGCAAAAACTGAAATATTATTCGAATAATCTGAAAAAGTCTCTTCATGCTCATATCCCCGAAGGGGTAGGCAGAGATACAACAAGTGCACCCACGATTAGCCGAAGATACTTGGTCCCATAAATGTCATAGGTGGCAAGCCTATCGCCAACCGGGCACTTTGTGTTTCTCAGAAAACTGAAAAAAAAAACACTTTTTTTAACGTGCCCGACCCGGAAATATAACACGTGACCTCGTGTGGTCAACGCCAACACTGGACCACTAGACCACAGAGGCGACTCAAATAATCTGCTCACGTTATTATGATATTGCTTTCAAAGAAAATTGAAAACATGAAGTTTTCGTTACGAATCGAATACGCGCCCTTAAGCTTCGACGTTTTAAAACTATCTGAGTGCTAAGTGTGAGTTTTTCTTTTTGCATTCGATCGTGAGCGCGTTTCGAGTTTACTAGGAATTTGTATGTGATTTGTACAGCGCCACCTAGTGGTAAACTGGTTTCTCACGTTTACCACTAGGTGGCGCTGTACAAATCACATACAAATTCCTAGTAAACTCGAAACGCGCTCACGATCGAATGCGAAAAGAAAAACTCACACTTAGCACTCTGATCAGAAACTCGGCAAAACATCAAGACAGTTTAGCGGGAGAAACTCGATGTGCTTTTTATGTACCTACTCGTATTTCAATAGGATATCTAATCCATACTAATATTATAAATGCGAAAGTAGCTCTGTTTGTCTGTCTATTCTTCATACCGAAACCACTGAACCGATTTGAATGAAATTTGGTACATAGATAGTTTGATACCTGAGAAAAGACATAGGATAGGTTTTATCCCAGGAATCCCATGGGAACGGGTACTATACGGATAAAACCCCGGCACTCTTTTAAACTCGTCTCTCTTTTAAACCATGGTAATAAGGAGTAACTTAGGCTACTTTTATTTAAAAAAAAATCCACGGGGACGAAGCGCGACTTCGTTCAGCTAGTATTATAATAATTCAGTAAAGTTGTGTGAGAAGTAATACATTTATTTAAATAGCTACAAAGATTCAACCCGAATCATATAATAAAAATAATACTATAATGTCAAAAAATGTTCATTAAGATTAGATATTATTATAATTAATTAAACAAAGAACACGAGCGAAACCCCATACATCGAATGCTTTAGTATTATCTTTAAATTTAATATATTCCTTAAAATTTGGTATCAACTTCTTAACTTATCAGCCTTAAAAATATTTTTATGCTTGGGAAATAATAGCTAAATAAAGTTGGAAAACATTTAGTTCTTTCTTTAGTAGACTATGTTTAGGATTTATCTTATCACTAGCTGCAGCGTTCAGCCCGCTGCCTTATAAAGGTTTATGGCGAATCCCGCGGGATCACCTAATTTTTCCAGGATAAAAAGGATGATGACCTGGAATAGCACATAGGCTATTCCAGGTCATCATCCTTTTTATCCTTTATATTTTATCATACACCTGTGTGCCAAATTTCATTCAAATCCGTTCAGTAGTTTTTGCGTGATTGATTAACAAACATCCATCCAAACATCCAAACTTTTGCATTTATAATATTAATATAGATTGGGTCTCTTCAGTACAACTACTAATCTCAGAAATCTAAGTTAGATTGACAGAATTCTGAGCTAAGATTTTGATGACACTTTATAGATACTTAAAATAACATAAAAGTAATTAGCTTTAAACTTATGCAACTTATGCATGTGGCATTAGACCTCGCCACAAGACCGTCTCGCACCATTAAAATCTTTGGTGTCTATAGGCAATGGTTGACTCTTTCCATCAGGAGAGCCAAATGCTTGTTTGCTATTTTAAGATAATAAAAAAACAATTCTTTAGTACAAAAACAGGAAGAATGTTTATTTGAGACTTACCTATTGTGAAAATTTATGCCATGTGGTAATGAAATCATAGTTTTGTAGGTGTTACCAACACCTAAATACGTTGATAGAAGTCAATCAAATTAAAGTCGCAATATCTATACATATCTATTTTTACATATAGTAAAATCGTAGGAAAGTCATGTATGTCCGGGGTAAACTCAAAAAGTACTGCATGGATTTATTTCAAATTTTGCATGAATATTACTAATAGGTCGGGTCAACATATAGGCTACATATTATCACGCTAGCACCTACGGGGGAGGAGCTGTGCGGAGTAAACGATGTCCGCGAGGACTAAGTCGCGGGCAACAGCTAGTTTCTTATATGATTATTCAGAGGTATATAAAACGTCATACTTAAAGTGATTATTCCTACTGATATATTTTATTTAGTTGATTAAAAAAATAGAAAATTAAATTCTACTTTGTAATATAATATTAGCACTCCAAAAGACACGCAAAAGATGTTTAAACTCAAAATCGCTTGTGATCTTTGGACAATACAGAAAAAATTAAAATGGGTATCATAATAACATAAAATAAAACCGAACTTTACTTATAATCCTCTTGATAAGAGAAGTACGTAAAAGTTTAATATTCCGCGTACAAAATTATTTTAATAAATTAAGTGTCATCATAAATTCTTAAGCCTTGGCATTTCCCATAATAATATAATCAAAAGATGGCGCAAAGGCGCCATATTATAAGTACGTTCATACATACAGCATATGTTTATAAAATGATGTAGATCAAAGTGATTTATGCTAGATGAATTTCGCGTGTTTAACAATATATTAATACGTGAAGCAAAAACTTTGTACCCCTTTTAAAGATTAATTACGCGAACGGTGGAGTATGAAGTTAAGCACGGTTAAAGTTTACAATTTACATTGCGGAGGACTGCAGAAACTTAATTTTTTTTATATTCAATTTATTACATACACTAAATTCATGTGACATACGTGATAATATAGACACATTTATATTATTTTTAACGGCCAGTCAGTTGTCAAATTTAAAATAGATTTTATTGTTTAACTAGCTGTTGCCCGCGACTTCGTCCGCGCGGACTTTGATTACTCCGCTCCTACTGGTTGTAGCATGATGTTATATAACCTATAAACAGGCTATCCAACTCAATAAGAATTATTCAAATCAGCAGTTTTTGAGATTAGCGCATACAACCAAACAAACAAACTCTACAATTTTATAATATTAGTATAGATATATGGTCGAATTTTAGGCCACAGGGCGATCGCTAGTTATGATTAATCACTGACCGCGCGAGCGAAGTCAGAGAATATCTAGTGTTGAGATTGGTCGCGTTTGTATATTTCAACTAAATATCCACAGCCGAATATCATAATAAGTACAATATTATAATATTTGCATTACATTGGCCAATTAAGGATTTTTTGTACACTGTGACTATAAGCATTTAATTCTAATCTAATTTTATAACTAGAGTATTTTTGATCCGATTGTAATGTTTGGTAGCGATGTGGGGGAAGCAAATAGATTTTTGAGTTTGACCAACATATTAAGTTTTATCAAGACAAACAAGAAGAAATTAATAGAAGCAAGAATGCTTCCCTTATAAATCTAAAGTATTGCACTAAATAAAGAAATCATTCGCCATAAGCGAATATCGAAATTTAGGTAAGTATGTTAATTCTCTATAAAACTTCACTCAGATGTAGGCTATTGTGAAAATTCAAAATTTTTGTTTTTATGTCGCAAAATCAGCTTTCAACGTAAATATGGTAAAGTTTTTAAAATGATATGTATACTTAAATTTTCAAATTATCTAATTTTCTAATAACATATCGACATGTTACTTGTTAGAAAAAGTAATCAAGAGGTAATTATTACACCTTTATTTAGGGAAATCAAAAAAAAAATAACACTTGGCTTTGTAGTTTGACATTAATAAAAAAATAGCCTTACTCTAAAAGGCTTATCTTGTTCATTGAAAAAGATTTGAAATAAAAATATTTCCTTTAAAATACTCCAATTAAGTAGAATAATTAGTTAGTATTCCCTTAAATTAAGTAAATATTTATAAAATATATCTATAAATACATCTTTCAATTACACTATTCCACAATTATACAATTAGTACATTGAATAGTTTTTTAAAAGAATAATTGGGGCGTGATCTACAATCGATATCGAAACCAAAAATATAGTTTTTAGAATGTTTATCTGTATGTATGTCCTGGGTAAACTCAAAAAGTACTGCATGTATTTACTTCAACTTTAGCATGAACATTACTAATAGGTCGGGTCAACATATAGACTACATATATATATACGCGATCACCTACGGGGAGGAGCTGTGCGGAGTAAACAAAGTCCGCGCGGACGAAGTCAATCATATAAAGCTAGTATAAGACTTAGTCGATTCGATAAGATTTTCTACTAATTATATAAAGTGAAAAAAACATTGGGATACTTAATTAACATTTTTGCGTATATCCCAATGAAGCATTTTAGTTTTAATGAAAAGTTGGCTTGGCTTGGTTACAAAGACCCTTGCTATTGTCACTCGAGGATCTGTTTTTTGGACTGTACCCGCGAACACAATAGGGGCGGTAACGTAATCAGCAAACATAAGCAAAAAGATATTTCGCTGCAGTAACGATATTCCCTTATTTGCGAAGAAAATTATTCGTCTCATCTCTATTCCGCCTTTTGTTTATACAAGGATAATTTAGAAAATTTAAATAATTTATGTTTATTAATATTAGAGGCCTGGTTTATTTAATCAATGTTTTTAAAGACGTAATGAATTATTTGTATTTCTCAACCGCAAGTAAAAGCAATTAGAATATGTAATCTAACTTATGCTGCGACTTTGTTTATACAGTGTGTAAAGAAAATCCTGTCGGATAATTAAAGGTGTTATTTGGTACCGTGATACGGTTAAGTATGTGTAATTATTTTAATAATATTAATTAATTAGTTTTCCCAATCAAAAGGTAATCTTAAATGGTATTTTCATAAATTAAGTATGACAACACCTACAAATAAGTAAATTCTATTCTCTATTATTCAAAGAATGCCGCGCAAGTCGGATGTTACCGCAGGACACGCGGCGCGTGTGTGTCGCGTTTGAAGTTCCTTACTAAAAAGCCGAAAAACGAAAGCCGCCAAAGCGAAACAACGAAACAAACAGCGACAAGGTGTTGTCATTTGTAAAATATTTGCTTAACTCTAGGTAAATATAAGTAAAAAACACGAATATTAAAAAACTATATCTTTTTATTTTCAGAAATAAAGTAATTTTAATATTTTTTCAGTAATGCCTTTAACCAACTTATATGCCTCTTTCGAACCGGACAGGGTTTTCTTTACACACTGTATAATATGCAAGCACTCGAGTGTTTATAGTAAAGGGCAAGATGAACTATCTCCATATTGATACGTGAAGTAAAAGTTTGAAATTACGTGAACAGACTAATATGAAATTCGCCACAGTTAAAGTTTACCTCTTGAAGGAGTGTGCAGAAAACTTATATTTTTTATATAATATTCATTAGAACCACATTAAATTAATAAAAATAAATATTACACACACACACGATCATTTATCCGACTTAAGTACATCATAATATACACATATTATATTTTGTTTAAGATTTGAGTATAACATTAAAAGCAAATATTAAAAAGCAGACCTAGTCTGTTTTCAAATTAAAAAGAGATTCTATGGTTTAGTCAATAGTGTCATGCTATTCTTGTGGTTAACTTAATTCTAATACACAAGTTTACCTTAGTATTCAAACTGAAAAACGACCGTGACAATCATGCTTTTGCAACGAACAAAGCGACACGTCACAAGAACAAAATCGTATCTACAAAACCACCAAATTACAACATATTTGTTTGTGGGAGTACATTGTATATAAGATGATGTTCACTTGAGCATTTCCAAAAACAAAAGACCAATAACTATAAAAAATATATTGTCTTTTGGCTTCGTTTTTAATGCGAATTTTATTATAAAACCAATTTCGTCTGATCTCTCCGTATGATTTTGTTCTTGGGACGTGTCGAAAGATAAGATGCAAAAGGCTACCGCATAAGAGTCACACGGAGAAAAAGAGTTTTGCAATGTGTGAGCATTGCAAAACTCTACCACCTTGTTTAGTTTTCCCCGTGTTGGCTCCTTTGAAGAATAGACCAACTGCCGTTCTGCCAGGCAGGTCGTAAAAGGCGACCGATTGGCTACGCGAGTCACTACCATCGTGGCTACTAGGTGGTAGAGTTCTGCATTGTCTCGCCCGGGTCTTGGTACCACCGCCTTACCTGTTCCTGCCGCAATAGCGTCAGTGTTTGTCGCTGTCGTGTTCCAGTTTGGAGGGCAAGGTAGTCGGTAAACTTATGCATGTGGCATTAGACCTCGCCACAAGATAGCAACGCACCATTAACATCTTTGGTGTCTATAGACGATGGTTGACTCTTTCCTTCAGGAGACCCATCTGCTTGTTTGCTATCTTATGATATAAAAAAAACCTAGTAACCACGATGTTATTCTCATTTTACCAATCATTTGCCTTTTACAAACTGACATAAATGCAAATGGATTCTTTAAAAAGAAACCGGATCACCACGGATCATTCTTTGAACCTTAAAAGAAATACTATTGATCTAAAGGCGTAGTTCTCGATTACGTCTACCTATAAGGATTACTTAAATTATTTCACGTAAGTACCTTTTTTGTTGTTATTCAAGCCATATTTATATAAAAGTTTAACTTTAATTTAACTTTTAAATACTAACGGGGTAAATATTGTCTTTATAAACCTACTCCGTTTTTATGATGAGCTGTCGCTTTTGTTGTTATTATCGCTTGGAGCCTTAGATGATTTCAAAAGTTATATTAGTTTACAAGGACCTTTGCCATTGTCGTTCAAGGACTCAGTTTTTCGGTCTTCACAGGTCTATAAGTAGGGTCATAATGAAATTAACAATGGCTTTAGTATAATTTGCCGCAATAAGAAACTTTAATTAAAATATAAATAAGCCTTCGTCCTATTTTTCGCTTTGTTTACTTACGAATATTAAATTTCGTTAATTTATTTTGATACGCACTAATACTAAGGATGTTTGCTTATTTTAATTTAGTTCATATTTATATACTTATATAACACTAGCTGTTGCCCGCGACTTCGTCCGCGCGGAGTTTCTTTACTCCGCACTGCCTATCTCCCGTAGGTGATAGCGTGATAATATGTAGCCTATATGTTGACCCGACCTGTTAGTAATATTCATGCAAAATTTGAAGTAAATCCATCCAGTAGTTTTTGAGTTTACCCCGGACATACATACAGACAAACAGACAAACAGACAAAAATTCTAAAAACTATATTTTTGGCTTCGATATTATTCTTTGAAAAAAATATTCAATGTACAGTTTTGACTTTCCTACGATTTTATTATATGTATAGATAATATAAGACATTTTACTTGAGTACATTTAGATTACATAGATATTATGTATGATTTATGATGTTATGAATTAAAGCGTAGTCGTTTTTTTAAATAGTTTTTCATTGTTTTGTTAATTGCTTTTTAACGACTAGAAGGGTAGATATTTCTCTTACCAACAAGTTCATGGGTACCCACAATTGGGGACTACCCTATCCTGATTATCGAATAGAAGTTAAAAATTTTAATTACTAATTAGTAACAATATAATTCATTCTACAGTAAAACTCAAAATTACTTAGCGAAATAATTCAGTATAAATAGCTCTACCATCTAGTAGTTGATTCGTTTAACGGATCGTTCACTTTTTACGAACTGCCTGGCAAGAAGGCAGTTGAAACCACAACTGTTCTATCCCGTCATTAAACATTAAACTATTGAAAGGTCTATACAACTATATCTATATTAATAATTTCGTCAAGGGGTACGGTAGTCTCGATCGAAACCATACACGAATTGTAAGGCGTAAAAAAATAATGATTTCGAGTCGCCAACATATATTCGCAAATTTCGGATAGTCTAGTATTTTGTTAAAATCGTTATTAAAATTGTAACGGTGCTGACAGACAAATTGGCCCTATTTCTTTAATGGTTACAAATATGTAGAAAAGATGGCGTAAACATTTATTAACGTCGATTATTGTTAAAACTTATTTTCTCTTCGTTCACAAAAGAAAAGAAATTAAAAAATAGCAAGACTGCAGTGTCATCTCTTTCAAATCAACGTAATGACGTCTATTTTAGATAAGTCTATTTTATATTACGCGGACGCTAGTTTTGTAAATCTCTCCTTAGAACAGATTAATAAACTTGAGCGACTTCAAAATCTATGTATACGATTCATATTTTGTCTGCGCAAATATGATCACGTTTCCGAATTGCGCATCAAGCTCAAATGGTTACCAATTCATCTTCGTCAGAGTACACATATTCTCTCACAGCTTTACTCGATTCTTTATGATCCAAATTCTCCTGTATATTCGAAGGAAAGATTCACTTTCCGTATCAACCAAGACAAATATCTGAGATCAGCTGACAATCGTTATCTTTTAATGCCAATTCAAAATACTAATTATTACAGTCGTTCATTCATTTCTCAAGCTGTGACGCTGTGGAGGAGGCTTCCTAAAGATATTAGGAAAGCGCCGAGCCTAAACACTTTCAAGAATATGATTAAATGTCACTTTCTATATAGCTAATTGTATTTTGTCTTTAAATTTTTGTAATGTAGTTTACGTATTACTTACCAGTAATTTATTTGCTTATTTTTATTTTTTGTTATTTTATATTATTGGAATGTTGTCCATTTCTTTTAGAAGCAAAAACTATAAATGTACTCGTGGTTAGTACCACCTTTAGAATATATTTTTATCCTATCCTTAAGGTTGTCTGGAAGAGATCGCTTTTTTAGTGATAAGACCGCCTTTGTGTATCTAATATATGTAGAAATAGTCATGTAATTTGTATATTGTCATTATTTTTGGTGCACAATAAAGAGTTATGGTATTGTAATAGTTGAAAAAAGACGTCACTGCAGTGCTGCTATTTTTCTACTATTTGAGATAGTATATAAGATTGTGTAATAAGAGCGAAGCTGGGTTTTCATCTTGTACATGAATATAGCCATTAAGACCTAAACCACCAACCATAATATATAAAAATCATTAGTAGTCATTACAAAATTAATTACTACTATTTTTCGAGTTTTTTCAGGTACATCTGTCTCACTCCTAAAAAAATGCCAGCCTAAAAAAGTCTATGTCAACAAACGCCCTATTTGTACGGAACTTGGTTTTTGTTTGTATTAACGTTTGGGTGATTTGAAAAGTTAGATTGGGTTACAAAAATTCCAACCATTGCTGAGGACTCTGTTTTTGGGTCTACCCTCGCGGCTGTAATAGGGGTCATAACGAAATCAGCGAACATAAGCTTAAGTTTATTCGTATTTCGCCACAGAAACAACACTCCCTTATTTGTGACATACATTAATCTCGGCTCTATTTTAGCCTTTTGTTTACTTAGGAATATTGAAATGTGTGGAACTTTTTTCCTAAGCTTACTGGGAAGTTAAAGATTAGCGTAGCTAGGATTTTCATCTTTTGTGGGTCGTGTCCGGTCCAATATTAGTGTCCGGGCTTTGCTAGGTTTTTATAAGAAAACAAGCGAAGCAACGTCGGATTTATTACTGTTAAACAAGGTAACGTCCGGCTTTTTGGGCCAAATGTCTTGCCTAATAGAGCGAAGAGTTACGCTATTTTATTTTAGAAAATGGAACCCTAAGCGTAGCTCCTTTTAGAACTTATACCTATGTGTGTCTCGATAGTGTTACATATATTTTTTATTTTTGGGTATTTTAATAAACAGTTATTTTATTTTTATCTTGATGAAAAAGTATACAAGATTTTAGATACGGTGATAATGTAGCCTAATATGTAGCCTATATGTTGACCCGACCTGTCAGTAATATTCATGCAAAATTTGAAGTAAATCCATGCAGTACTTTTTGAGTTTACCCCGGACATACATACATACAAACAGACAAACACAAAATTTCTAAAAACTATATTTTTGGCTTCGATGACCGCCCCGTTGGTCGAGTGGTTAGAGACCCTGACTACGCAATCAACGAGGCTCGGGTTCGATCCCCGACGGGGACAAGCATTTGTGTGATGAGCATAAATGTTTGTATTTCCGGGTTTGGGTGTTTATTATGTATGTAAAAGTATTTATATATGTATTTCTATTTATTAGTATCGCTGACTGACACCCACAACACAAGCATATAGTTTGCTTGCTTTGGGGTTAGATCAATAAGTGTAATTTGTCCCGTGAATATTTATTATTATTATTATTTATTATTCTTTTAAAAAAATATTCAATATACAGTTTTGACTTTCCTACGATTTTATTATATGTATAGATGTATAGATCATTTCCTAGTCTCTTATTAATATATATAGAATGAATTTATGAATATATACAAAAGGCACTAGGAAATTATTAAAAATATTTTCGTAACACGTTAAAAATAGTTGAAAATTATGTTTAAAAATCCGATCCTGCCTCGATGACAATCTCAGCAGTTTTTATATTGTTAAACAGCTAATCCATAACAAAATTGAGATAAAGCTCCGTGCTACTTGCTTTGATGGATACCATAACGTAATAACGTTTCTTAGGTTGCCAACGTTTAGCAAAATAATACCGACACGTTTAAATCTGTCTTATTTTTTCTAATTTTGGCTGGATGTTATATTTTTCCTTGCCACGATTCGGGAAAATAATACCTATAAGTAAACACCGGTTGATGCTTAACATCCAAGCCTCGTAACACGCTTTTGACGTTGCTAATTTGACATCGGCGTTGTTTTTCATTTCTCATTAATGTTAAGTTGAAATGTTAAGGATATGCTATATAAAAATAGGGCATCATCTGTCTCTAGGACTAATACTGCGGCCACACTTGCGTCTATCGTCACAAAGCTTCGCGCAATAACGCGATACATGTAGATTATTATCGACTATCTTCGCAAACATTCCGAGTGTGTGCCTTAGCGCGCTAATATCTTCGGGACGATACACGCAGGTGCGGCCGAAGGGTTACTGACATTATACAAGTACTAGTTATTTCCTATGGAGTAGCAAGATTAATGTTTAATTTAAATATGGTCAAAGTTTCAACGGGCCGCTTATAGCTAAAACTTTTGGTAGAATTGTTCATATGACTATATCAAACAACTGATTTACTTATAGATAATATCATCCAAATTAATACTTACTGCAAGTCCCTGGCTCTTCATCTGAACCATCAGAGCAGTCCTTTTCGTTGTCGCATTTCCAGGATAGTGGTATACACCGACCGGTTTTGCAACGGAACTCTGATGATGTACAGGTTCGGCTTTCTGGAAGTAACAAAAAACGTAGTTTTAAAATTGCTTACGAAAATTCGTCGCTATGAGAAAATTGTATGAGTATATTTAGAGGATTTTCTTATCATATAGATTGATTGTTGCTAGGGCAGAGATGTAATTGTAGTATTACAAACAAAGAGTATTCGCAAAACTTACTCCCGGGCTTCATAAATTAAACCTAGAGTGACGAAGCGAGCAGTTTCGTTAAATATCTTAAACTTGATGTCGAGGAATTTCAAATATAGTTAATTCATCAGAATTCACATGATTATCTGCGTTCCATATAATTTTTAATCTGACCCAAACTTGTGTAAAAATTGTAAAATTCTTTAAACGCTTTTTATAAGTTTTACTCCCTACGTTTCTTACCTATATTTTTATTTCATTTGTTTTGAAATTTAGACTCCATAGTTTCAGAAATATAGAGCGTGAAATGGTATTTTTCGAATATTAACTAGTTATAATAAAATTGTAGAACAATAGAATCGAGGATTTTATAAGAGACTTTAGTCATTGATATAAAAAACCCAAGATACACAATCAGTGTGTCAAAAACGTCCTCCAAAAATGAGTGCACAATTTTAAATTGTGCACTCATTTTTTGGGAGCGTTTTTTAAATTGTGCACTCATTTCAAATAGAATCGCGTCGGCCGCGTCACTGTCAATTTTATTTATTTTCGTACATTGCTTTGTAAAAACAACTATAAGTCTTGCACTTAAGGTTGGATATGCAAAGACATATGTTTTTGCCATATCTATAACTACTTAAAAGAAATTAGGGACACTTTTGAGTGTCAGTTTTGTTCGGGACTGTGCATCTAGGGTTTTTTATAACAATGACTTTAGTCCCTTATTTAATATAGTTGATAATTTCTTGTTTAATTTTCCAATTCAGTTTTTCTACAAAAATTCTGTAAGTTTTAAAATTTACAGAATTTTTTAAAACTCTGTAAATTTTAAAATCTGAAACACTTTCTTAAGGTAAGATTTAAAAAAAAACTGCTATAAATGTATATTAAAAAGTTATGTCACTATTTCCAGTAGGGATAATCACGAAGACTAAATCCAGAAAACATAAATATATATTTTTATATTTATTTGTTTATGAATGAATTCAATTTAGAAGTTAATTCTTTATGCTTAATGCTTACATAAGAATTCTCTGTCACATTAGATTTATGTGTATATTATAAGATTATTATCCTGTAAATCATATTCACAGGAAAACAAAGCCCATTCGTTTTTTATTTGACAAACAAATATGAAAGAAGTTCTAGCATCTTATGAATAATTGATTCGAGTGAATAATGTTATCATTCATAACAATTTGTTTGTTACATTTTGTTATTAAAATAGTTTTAGCCCTTTGTATCGCTTTAACTTTTTTCTTTTATTAAAATAAATCATACAAAATAATTTCATGCCATGTGTAGCGGTATAGGTTTCGGTATATAAGTATACGTCCTAAATAAGTTTTTAATAATATTTTTGGCAATTAACATATGGCCCAAACTAGATAATATGATGACAATATGATATGGTTTTGGCTACTCGAAAGATTATGAGAATATCGTTGGCTTATCTTTGGAACACTGGTTGCAACTCTACCTACGTTTGAAGGGATATAAGCGCGATGGTATTTATTTATTTAAAGATCTCGTTGTCGATCAACGCAATGCAACGATTCATGAGAAAATTCAATACATATTATAAGTCATCATTATAAATTGAAAATTAACAAATCCTTAATTTTAGAAGAAAGAAAGAAAAAAAGCGGAGGAAAGTCTGTAAAAGAAAATACACATATAAAAACCAACATCTGTCAGTGGTAATTAAAAATGTGCCAAGTATCGGTACTTGGCATAACAAATTATATATGTATAGTACTACTCGTGTTCAACCTAACATTTCAGTCATTATCGATGAAAACTCGGCTATGATAAGTGTCTAAATAGTAAATTAGTTAGTGATAAGTAAAAATGTCCTCTTTACAGAAAAAGAAAGAACATATATTTAGTATAGTGTTAACATAGGTTCAATTGAGAAGAGTAGGTACCAAATTCCATTTTTTTTCTCTATAATGAAGGGACAAAATTTTGCTCGACTCGCCTACTCTATGAATGCTTTCTCTATTATCAAGAACACGGCATTATAAAGCACTAGCTTTTGTCCGCGGCTTCGCTCGCGTAAACTGAGAGACAAGAGTAGCCTATGTCACTCTCCATTCCTTCAACTATCTCCACTTAAAAATTACGTCAATTCGTCGCTCCGTTTTACTGTGAGACAGACAAACAAACACACACTTTCCCATTTATTATATAAGTATCCACTAATTACGTCATAGATGTGTTTGAATAATAGCCGAATGATGGGGCAATATGAACAGAAGTGTGGGCCGCGTAGTAAGTATAATACGAACAAGTTTAAGCTTCGCGTGTTAAGACGATTAACTCGGTTAGTCTCATATCAAACGGAATAACACACGAACTCGGTTCTAATACTTTATAGCGTGACAAATTGGTAAAGACTATAACCAAAGTCTATGTAGATTTAGGCGTAGGAAACTAACATCGTCTTTCAATTGTGAATGGTGTTTCTTTTTATATCATAATACAGCAAACAAGTAAATGACTCGCCAGATGAAAGGAGACAACCATTGTTTACAGACAACAAAGATGTTAATGGTGCGTTGCTATCACTGTGGAGGGGTGACAGTTTACCGGCTACCTTACTCTCCATACCAGAACACGACAATGATAAGCACTGACGCTCTTGCAACAGGAATAGGTAAGGCGGCGATACAAATCTGGGCGATACTTCGCAAAATTCGAACGTTGTCTGACAAGACTTGCCTTTTAAACTATAAAATATACAGCATCTACTTAAGAATTATAATTAAATTTTCTTAAAATTAAACACACACAAAGGCTCCAAAGGAAATGGACGTTATGAAATTCAGTACAATATACTGTCTACATAAAACTGGTTTATAATTTATTTATCTTAAGGGTGTTACGCACTCTCGCATAATTTGCAGCCGAAACGTAAATGCTGCGAGTAATATAAGCACAGTATATGTAGCTTCTTTACAGCTATCTACGCAATAAATTCAAGTTTACCACCAGAGATTGCTAAGATTGCTGCGCTGTTATAACACGCAGGGAGAATTTGACTCGGCGAAAATGGAAGCATAAAAGTACCATTTGGCGTTTTTATTAGGGATTCACGTGACATTTCTTATCTAATATGTTCTTATTAGTGTAGTTTCAAAAGTCTACAAATAATAGAAAGTTATTGAAATGTTTGACAATTTCAAAAAGTTAACAGCACACAATGGTCTTTTTGGGATTCCGTACACACTTTAAAAGGAAAAAAACGGCCATTAGTTAACTTATGAATGTCCATATGTTAACCGATGGCCTTACAATTACATTTTTGTCAAACATATTGCATCCAATCATTAATATTTTGGATATAGACGATGGTTATCTCCATCAATCCGTAAAGTTATTTGCTTGTTTGATGTCCTCTCAGATCAAAAAAAAAGTTAAGAGAGAACCTTGCGAAAAAGAAAGTGTTTTATAAACATGTGTGTCTGGACTCTGGGCCGGTGTTGTGGTGTTTCTTATGATTAATGAAAAATGAGTTTCTATTTGTGTGAAATGTGACTCCATCCTGCTTTTTATCCCTTGTAGTTTTTAAAACCTTTCAAGACACAATTCAGCATTTTACTTGAAAATTTTGATAACATTTTGATGGATACGTCGCGACAGCTAGATGGACAACTTGACAAGGTAAGACGTAGTTTAGTGGTACGTGTATGCGTGTATTTACACGGCAAGGCGTAGTTTTATCCGGTGTCATTTCATTGTTCGCAGTGTATAATCAGCTCTCGTGATGGAAAGATAGAGATGGATGTTTGTTACTCAATCACGCAAAAACTACTAGACGGATTTGAAAGAAATTTGGCACACAGGTATATGATGATTAGCCGGAACAAACAGACAGACAGACAAAAACTGAAAAAAAAAATGCTGTTTTGATATATGTATCGTGTATACATCTATATGCATTTAGTAAAAAGCGGTTATTTTAATATTACAAAAAGACACTCCAATTTTATTTATTTGTATAGATTAATAAACATAGGCCACTTTTTATCCCGGAAAAATTAGGAGATCCCGCGGGATCCGCCAAGAACTTTTATAATGCAGCGGGCTGAACGTTGCAGCTAGTTGTCTATAAACACCAAAAATGTTAATAAAGCTTTGCTTTCCATGTGGCGGGATGGTAATGACATGTATAAATTTACCCCCTAACTTACCCTCTAAACTCTTACTATTGTCTAAACAAGTTAAATCCATTAAATAAACATAGTTTTTACTTCGCAATTCTTAAACTCTGATCTGAAATTTTCAGAGAAGAATTTATATATATTTAAAGATACATTTTACAATAGGATTTTATGAATAAAGAAGTAAAAACCAATTATCTCATAATAGAAGCAACGCCATTTTAAATTATTTGTTTGGGTTTATCTATTTGTCTCTCTAAATGTAATTTAGTGTTAATATAAAAAAAATTTAGAAGCTTATAGAAGAAAATAAAATTTTCTTTGTGTGCTGTCGAGAAACAACGCAAAGGACATTGTCAAGTTCCTTGCACCCGGTGTCTTTGTTTCAGATATTACTTGTAGCAAATTTTCTCTAAAATATACACTTTGCAACTACGGCAGATCTCAGTCAGGAAACTTTCTACGTATACGGGAAAGTTTACAAACGAGGATTCATAGGAGGATCATAAAATGCAGTGATGAGCAATATAACTTTTACGGAAACTATAGGTACAAGAGGAATATTTATGATATGGCTACTCTGGTTTTGCTTCCTATATATATATATATATATATATATATATATATATATATATATATATATATATATATATATATATATGAAGGTTACTAAGTAACATTTTTATCCAATTTCACATTTGAGGGAATATATTCACATAAATAAGTATAAAGACCTGACTCATATCCACAGACCATTTTTCACTATCATAATACAAAAGAGCAATAAAATTCTTTATAACTACACAGGTAATCCCTTAAGAAACGCTAAAGCATTTCCCAGTTCCTCGAAAGCCAGAATGGCTATTCCACGGGAGTAATAGTGGCACTCTAATATCCACATTAATGCCTGCTGTACAATGTAATGTAGAGTTCTTATCGCTCTCGCAATAAATTTCCAGGTGTTACTACTTATATTTTACTTTAAAACTTATTTCACATTTTCTGGAGCTTATATTGCAGCTACCACTCATGTTGTCGAAATGAAATTTTTATTCAGGACTAACTTTTACCCGCGGCGTCATGGAAACATTACCGGCAATGCCGGGCAAAATTTAACTTTTGTCGAATTTTTTGATGTGAAAAATTTTATAGGCGCGTTAGACGATTCTTGGTAAAGGAAAATTTATGGGTTCGCGTCAGCAACATGCTAATGTTTAAGGCAGTCGGTTCAGCCGTTTTTGTGTGATTTAGTAACAACTATCCATATATCCAAATATCCAAATTTCCGCATTTATTATACTAATCTAGATTACTAGAAAAAAATCAATAACATTGAGAAAAAACCCAGTTTGAAATGAAATAAGTAAGTATATTTTTTTATAAATTGCTTAACAGAGACATGGCTTTTAAACGTGACCAGAAAAAGTTATTTTTCTCAAAACGTCCATATAACCAATTATTGAATCTTTGGTAAATATATTTGTAGGGTTTCAAAAATACCAAAGATCTGAAGAAAATAAAGGAATTCCACTGCGTGTAAATTATACTAGTTTGCGATTAATCGTCGCAGTTCTACGGGCAAAAAATAAGCAAACAAGTCGGCCTTCGCGAGCGTTTCATCGCTTCGATTTTACCAATTTACATAAGTACTCTACTTCATCTGAAATTCAATTCCGAATAGATTAGTTATTCTAAAAGCGTTTACTGATATACTTTTAAATTTTTTAGCATTTCTTTTTGTACTGCGCAAGAATGGCACCTAATGTACCTATTTATGTATCTGTTTGTGATTCTGGATAGCCTAAATGGTAAATAGTTTTTGGATCATCTGAAAATTACAGATCGCCAGATCGATCGATGACTATTTGTCTTATGCCAAATTGGAAAAAGTTCGTTTTTCATTGTAACGATGGCGCGATAGAACACGCTCGCGCACAGATACCATCGGTATCTTATTGCACCATCGTTATTACATTTCATCACGGAGAAACGTGAATTTCTAGTATTTAAGCTTAATGTAAAACCCAGTTTAATTACAGTTAGTAAAACACATTTATCAACCGATGTGTGACTATCATTTAGTCTACGTAATATTCTTTATTTTCAGTATCTCATAATAAACAATACCCCAGTAGTAACAACACGGCGATGTTGTTTATTTTAAAATTATATTTTTATCATTTTAGATAAATAAAAATGTTGTAAGAGACCACTGGTCATAACTCGTGTGACATTTGCAAATTTTTTTAATCTACTAACTGGCTATTTTCACAATTGAAGTTTAATTTTCTAATGTAATTAAAATAAATTGTTGGTTTTATATAAGTACCTACGTGTTTTAATAACGAAAGAGAAATAAGATTGCCAGAAAATTTTGCTCACTTGAATATTCGACGAGAGGGTTAACCTGAATCTAATTATTAGGTCATATTGACCTCTAAAACTACGCTTGTTATAATAACATGTTTCGTAGGGTTGTTTTGGTTTCACTAATGGCCGACGGCTTTATATGAACTGTCCTTTACTTGTATGAAGGTTGCATTGCAGAAGTACATCACTTTCACAATTACGACGAATATACTGACACCACTGAAAATTAAATTAAAGCCGTTAATACTTCAGATCCTTTTCTATAACACAAATACATATACTTGAAAAATATAGCCCTCCTTTTAGTACAGTAGGACAAAAATACAAGTAAACAAACAAAATCCAACTTCGGTCATTTTTAATGCGATAAATCAAGCCCGAGCCAACAGGGTCGCATAAGATGATCCGTAACTTTCTAACTCTACAGCAACTTCGCAGCTTGTACACCCCGTAGAAGACTGATGAGCCCCGACAAACAATATTTATAAAACTGAAGCTTCGAAACGAAAATTAATGACGGAAACTTTCGCAATACCCGATAAAAAAAGTGGACTTTGCCGGCAGCAGACCGCTACTAAAGTTTTTCTACCGCTTAGCATATTCTCGGTCTTTTTGTTAGGGGTTTGCTTATTTAACAGGCCCAGATGTTACACGTTAATATTTTTATTCAAACATCATATGAAAAGTAAAATATACTAGCTCGTCCCGCTACTCCGATTGCAAAATGTTTGTTTTTTATATAATAGTATAGCAAAGAAGCACATGGATGGATCATCCTATAGAAAAAGAAAACTATAGTTTATAGACACTAAAGATAATAATACTATGTAACTAGTCGTGTGGCGGAGATGTTATGCCACATGCATAAGTTTACCTATTATCTCTTTTATTCTCAAAACAGATTTTTTTTATAGAATCAGCCGGTATACGAGCAAGGGCAAAAGCTAGTGAATTATAATTGCTTTATTGTGAAACGGTACAAGTGTATAAGTGATAAAATATTACATTAAAATGGTGTTTCACCAAGTGCCGACGATGAAAAGAGTACAGTCTATACATATAATAAAATCGTAAGAAAGTCAAAACTGTACATTGAATATTTTTTTAAAAGAATACTTGGGGCGTGATCTACAATCGGTATCAAAGCCAAAAATATAGTTTTTAGAATTTTTGTCTGTTAGTCTGTTTGTCTGTATGTATGTCCGGGGTAAACTCAAAAAGTACTGCATGGATTTACTTCAAATTTTGCATAAATATTACAAACAGGTCGGGTCAACATATAGGCTACATATTATTACGCTATCACCTACGGGGTAGAGGGTGTGCGCAGTAAACGAAGTCCGCGCGGACGAAGTCGCAGGCAACAGCTAGTATTTAATAAATTAGCAACTCTGATAATGTCCCTTTAACGCCAAGCGAAGAATAAGCAGTTAGATAATCGAAACCTTTTAATTAACACGTTGTTTGCAGTCGATGCTCACTTACAATTGGGAATCTGATTAAATATATCATTATACGTTAGCTTTACTCAGTGATCCGTTAAAGTCGTGCCACTATAACAGGGAGATTAGAGATACTAATACGGTTAATTAATCCCTCGGATATAGGCTCCCATTATCAGAATCGCAAATACCGACTCCATCGGTCGCATTGCAGACGCGGTTTGCTAGGCTAACGGGGGTTGAATCACTAATTAAGAAATACACAGATTAGAAGGCATATATTCTCCTAATTGAGATACAGGAACTGGTTGTTATTGAGCTCGTAGATTTTCACGGAATTACTATCAGCCATATTGCTAGTATTTTAGCAATCTATATCTATGTCTATACATATAATAAAATCGTAGGAAAGTCATGTATGTCCGGGGTAAACTCAAAATGTACTGCACGGATTTACTTCAAATTTTGCATGAATATTACTAACAGGTTTTCGCCGTGTTGGTCAACTGGCAACGGCCAACTGCCGTTCTGCCAGGCAGGTCGTAAAAGGCGACCGATTGGCTATCGAGCCACTACCATCGTCGTTACTAGGTGGTAGAGTTCTGCATTGTCTCGCTCGGGTATGGTACCACCGCCTTACCTATTCCTGCCGCAATATCGTCAGTGCTTGTCGCTGTCGTGTTCCGGTTTGGAGGGTACGGTAGCCGGTAAACTTATGCATGTGGCATTAGACCTCGCCACAAGATAGCAACGCACCATTAACATCTTTGGTGTCTATAGGCGATGGTTGACTCTTTCCATCAGGACACCCATCTGCTTGTATGCTATCTTATAATATATAAAAAAGGTCGGGTTAACATATAGGCTACATATTATCACGCTAGCACCTACGGGGGTGGAGCTGTGCAGAGAAAACGAAGTCCTCGCGGACTAAGTCGCGGGCAACAGCTAGTTTTCTAAATAAATATTCCCTGATAACAATTATCGCTTGATTCTTGCGGTATTCTAGACTGATAACTTTACGTGATCATCCAAGGTATGGGGTATTAACATACCATAACAGATGATTTCGAACATAGAAAAAAACCTAAATGACACATTATTGTTTGATCCTTAGTGCCCGTGTTGGTCCGGGCCCCGTTGGAAGAATAGAAAAACTGCGATTTTGGAAAGAGTTTGTTAAAAGCGAACGACTAGCTATCGTGACTACTAGGTGATAGAGTTCAGCAACGCTTCGCCTGGGATTGGTATCACCGCTTTACCTATTCTTGCCACAATAGTGTTAATGCTTGTCACTGTTATATTCCGGTTTGGAGGGTAAGGTAGCCGGTAAGCTTATGAATGTGGCATAACCGTCCCACCACATAGATAGCGACACATTATTTTATCTGTACGTACCTCCTTGTGAACCTCTTAAGCGGCTGGACCGATTTCGACTTTTATTTTGTACTAGCTGTTGCCAGCGACTTTGTCCGCGCGGACTTCGTTTACTCACTGCTCCTCCCCCGTAGGTGATAGCGTGATAATATGTAGGTATTATTTGACCCGGCCTGTTAGTAATATTCATGCAAAATTTGAAGTAAATCCATGTAGTACTTTTTGAGTTTACCCCGAACATACATACAGACAAACAGACAAACATTCTAAAAACTATATTTTTGGCTTCGATATCGATTGTAGATCACGCCCTAAGTATTCTTTTAAAAAAATAATCAACGTACAGTTTTGACTTTTCTACGAATGTATTATATATATAGATGTTCCATTAAATCCCTACTTTCCGAAAAGATTACGTCTTCCTGAGCGACGAAATTCAATAGCAATTAATATTGTTTTCTGTTGTTTTCAAAAATTCGGTAATAGGATAATTTTCGAAGATTATCATGTAGATATTTCGTTTTAACAAATGTTGCTTAGTAACATTCCCTAATAAAAATCATTCCACTATGCGGGATCCCCCGAGATTACGCAGAATGAACACGACGTTGTTGATGGACTTGATGTTTACCATAATTCAACAATATGTTGGTTTGTTGTTTACTCAAATAAACTTTACAGGCATTTTCGTCGAGTCAAAATTTGCAAAAGTCAAAAACTCAGCTCTCACTTTGTCTACTCTGTAAATGATTTGACGCAGTGTATGTCCATATACTTAAGCATATACTCATATAAAAATATCACACTATATGTATGTACAATGTACAAACATAGTATAAAAGAAAGTACATAGTGACCCAGCTTCTACTTATTATAGCAGCTTGGTTTAGACAAGCTATTTAGTAGAAAACTTAACTCATTACGCGTACCTACAACACACACGCGTGTGTGCACACGCGTTTAGTTTGACCCGAATGCACCTAATGGCATCTTTCCTTTTAGTTCATGTTGATTAGGTGACACGACAACTCCATTAGACTATGATTTTGATGAATAGCGTCAGTGTTAGTCACTGTCGCGTTTGGAGAGTAAAGGTAGCAGATAGGTAAATTTATGCATGTGGCTTTAGTATCACAATATACGTATAGAAATGCACCACAGACATCTTTGATATATACGATGATTTCTCTTTCCGTCATGAGAATCAGAATGCATGCTAATTATCCTATGATATACCAAACAAAGAAGTTGATGACTCCTGATGGAAAAATCTGTAGATGATGGCAATCATCTGTAGAATATGGTACTTTCTGTATGTTTGCTCTATCTATCATACGATTAAATAAATGAACAAGTAAAACTGACACGGGGTCGTTAGTAAAATTGTAACAGGAGATAAGAACTTCAAAGGGTGGCAATGGCAATTTTGCGCCAATTAGGGATGAGCCGAAAATCGATTTATATTCGGTTTAACCGAATTTCGGCAGTTTGAGCCGAACTTCGACATTCGGCCCAAATTCGGTTTAAATGCCGAACATTCGGCAATAGAAAAGGTACCCATTTTCACTATTTTGACTGAAATCTACACTAATATTATAAAGAAGAAAGATTTGTATTTTTATATGTATCGAATAAACTACAAGAACTACTGGAGAGATTTGAAAAATTCTCTAACCATTAAAAAGACATTAAATCGTCCCCGAGTAATATAGGCTATATTATATTTACAAAAAAATTAGAGATCCCTGCCTATAAAATCCTAGTATCAAAATTTTGCCGATTTGTCATTATTTCGCGCGCACTGCGAAAACAATTACCGATATAGAAAACAATTTAAGTAAATCCGTAAACAAGTCACGACGTGTCGCTCTCGAGAAAGCGCGTCAAAACTTAAGTTCAGGCGAAATTCGGCCAATTTTTTTTATTTTCACCGAATGTTCAGCCGAAGTTCGAATTCAGTTCAAACAACATTCGGCCCATCTCTTTTGTTCTATAAACTATAATATAAATTCAACAGTTTTGTTCTATAATTGACGGAACATTTATAATCAGGCACCCTATTCACACATTTTCTTACACATTATACCATATCGTAGCACGAGTCATGACGGACAACATCGTGTTTTATAGTAGGGGAGCCCAAGATGCTAAATCGGTAGTTACTCGAGCGTCGTAGGGACCTATTCGATTTTTTAGACTAAATTATAGGAAAAATAAAAGGTTATATAATGTTTTTCATTTCAATGATAGGGGTAAAATCTATAGATAAAAAAAATGTTTAAAAAAATTCAGTGACATGAAAACACTGAAGCGCGTTAGATTAGGGTATAGCGGGATAATTGCCAGCTAAAATTAAGAAAATCTGACGATTAAAGTGTAGCGTAGGGGAGTGGGAGTATCACAAAGTTGCAAAGAAAATGTTGTCTTGACAGTCTCGAGCGCGACTGAATTTTCATTTTATCATGGAGGAAATTATGTAAGAATTACGAAAAAAGTATAATCTGACAATTTCCACAAGCTGAAGTTATCTATCTTAATTTTGTTTTTTTTCTGTCATAGTTACCTCCCTCCATAGAACGGGCTTATATTTGGTGGAGAGCCTTGAGAGCCTATGTGTACGAGTATCAGAGACCTAAGCGCTTCGACTCGATTGACGTTTTGTCACGTGAATAGAGGGGCTAATTGTAAATGTCCCGTCAATTATTTTAATAACTAGTTGATCCGGCATACGTTGTTTTGCCATATAAATTGTGCTAAAAATAGGAGTTGGTGGTAGAAGAGTGAAAATTTAGAATTGTATAATAAAAATTGGTGAAGCCGTTTCGGAAGAGTATTGTTGTTGTTGTATTGTGACACGAGAATTTTATATGTAAGATAAAATTAGAAATGCCTTATGCAAACTAGTGGTGGGCGTTTAATAAACGAACAGTTTTTTTAGACTGTTTCTTTAGCGTGAACGAATAAACAGTCTAACGTTCTTTGATAAACGAGTTTATGAATGAACTATGCAACGCGTCTTTATAACGTTCGCGTATGGACTGTTGGTTTCGTGGAACGATATGCGCAACCAAAATGGGTATCATATTCACGACGCCGACGAGTGGAGGGGAACTCGAAAGTGGCCGTGGGATTATAATACGTACATAAAATGAAATAAACTTCTAAATACGCCAGGTTTATGTATATCTATTATTTAATATTTAATTTCATAAATGAATTTTTTTTAAGAATTTAAATTTTATAATAATAAATAAAACTGCCAGTTCTAAGTCTGGAAAAATTATGAAGTTTAGTTCATTTCTATAAACAGTTAACTTAGGTTAATAATAATCTTCGTAGAACTTCGTAGTCTAGGAAGTAAATTAGTCGAAAATTAAACAGTTTTTTCAACTAGTTTATCGTTTACGATAAACAGCCTCGTTGCGTCGACGAAAAATACGTCAACGACCCACCACTAATGCAAACCCGGTTGGAACGAAGTTCGTTTTGCTATATCTGAGGCTATGACTGACTTCAATATATCAATATCAATAATTTTTATTCAAAATAGGATACATTTGTATCACTTATTGAATGACATTTCAAAGATAAATTAATAGTAAATTTGAATAACATGTCAAAAGTAATAGCAAAAATAATACAATAAGAATATGTCTAAAAAAACATTAAAATTTACCTTAGTTGAAGTAGATTTGGTCGCAGTCTCAAAAAAAAACGTAATTTTTTCCAAACATCTTTGTCATCGATGTAGTCACTTGTTTTGTAGTATGCTCTTTGAAATTTCCTATCCGGGAGATTAATTATTTCCGTAGGAATTTTGTTATAAAATCTTACTCCGTTTCCTAAAAATGATTTGTCGCTTTTTTTAGCCTAAATCGAGGTACTACGAAACTATTTATTTTTCGAGAACTGTTGTGATGAGGGACATATTTTTCATATTCAATTATGTTTTTCCTGACATTAACAATATTTACATAGACGTATAATGATGGTAGGGTGATTGATTATATTTATTTTTTTAAACAGTTCTCGAAGGGAGTGTCTCGGTTTTAGATTATATATAGATCTTATGGCTTCTTTTTGTAGAACAAATACTCTTTCTAAATTGGCCGCTAATCCCAACTTAAAGGAGATGTCAAGTTAAACTGCACGTATAAGTGATTTGTACAAAAACATTGATATTGTTACGAATAATTTAGAAACGTGTAGAGTAGGAGCGCTGGAGAGATCTAGAAATAAAGGAAAGACATAGCTACTCCTATTGACAAACAAATAGTTGCCCTGGGCTATGCCATAATGGACTTTGTGGGATATGGCATAAGGTTGAAAGTAGCGTGTATTAGGATTTATGACTCATAACATGTTTACGATAAGAAGTGATTCATTGTTTCCCGATACATTTAGATTTTTCTAGATCCAGCTAGGACTTTACCCTGGCTATAAATAGAGAGGTGTTGACAAACACAAGGCAGTTTTTATCAAGCGATCAAGAGCGATATTTAAAGTGAACAGTGCGAAGCAAGGAGTGTTTTATTGTGTAGTTCAGTGATAGTATAGTGAGTGACTATAGTATAAAGTGTATTTAAGTAGTATACTGTGCTGTTTTGTGTATTTGTTTTGTAAATACACGGATTTAATATAAGTGGTGTTTTTTTACAATTACGAACCCGGGTACATAACAATATGAAGGCAAGAAGCAGGAACAGCGAATATGGGTATTACCTAATACCTACGGTATTACGTAGTACCTAATAATATTCTTAATTATTTATAACTTTTATTTTAACTAGCGATGGGCCTGTGGTTAAAATTCGAAAATAGATTAAACAATAAAATCTCTTTTAAGTTTGACATTACCAAACTTTTTTATATCATAAGATAGATTATTCATTCGAGATTACTTCACATAATAATATATAGATAAAAGGACAGGTTTAAATTTTAAAGCATTAAAATTCAAAATTATCGGCCATCTAAATCGATTGGAAAAGTTTTAATTTCCGAGGGGATCGTGAAATGTCTCAAAAATCATAGCAAATGGCAGTTTTTGTATGTAATTTGGTGTCAATAAAAAAAAAGTCACACATTTTTCGGTCTCTTAGCCCAGAAGCGATAAAACCCGAGAACGATAAGACCAATTCGGCTAATTTTTGTTTTGAAATATAAATATAAATAATTTTATATAAATAACGAAATCCGAAGGAGATTTTTTTATCATAAGATAGCAAACAAGCAGATGGGTCTCCTGATGGAAGAGTCAACCATCGCCTATAGACACCAAAGGTGCGTTGCTATCTTGTGGCGAGATCTAATGTCACATGCATAAGTTTACCGGTTACCTCACCGTCCAAACCGGAACACGACAATGACAAGCACTGGCGGTATTGCGGCAGGAATAGGTAAGGCGGTGGTACTAGACCCGGGGGAGACAATGCAGAACTCTACCACCTAATAGCCACGATGGTAGTGACTCGTATAGCCAATCGGTCGGCTTTTACGACCTGTCTGGCAGAACGGCAATTGGACTATTCTTCAAAGAAGCCAGGGACCAACACGTGGAAGGAGCCCAAGACCAACACGGGGAAGGAGCCCGGGACCAACACGGGGACCAACAAGGGGTTATTATGTAGAGAATAATGGGAACGCGCGCAGGGTACAGCTAGTTTACGATAAAATAAAATGCGCGTTAGTAACTTTAACAGTTTTTCCAAGACGTGCACCTAGAAACAACTAAGTATGTTTAATATATCACATAAATAAAATTTTATTTGTATCAAATAACTCGAATTCAAGAGATCGAGACGTTTTCACGCCACCAATGAAATAAGCTCATTCCTTGGATGTCTTTCGTTGAGATAAATTCACTGTATCGTGAAATGGTAACAAAATTGCTCTCGTGAAATTGCTTCTGAGCCTTCGATAGTTCGTAGTCATATGATGTTATCCACTATTTGATTCTCGCAGATAACTTTATTTGTATATCAACCATCTTACGACTCAATATCACCATAATTGCAGCTGTAAATCTTAAATGCAGAATTGAATCATAAATAAATACCTTTTTCCTCTTAGTGATGGCAGGGTAGGTATTATTTTATATTTATTATTGCTGGACAATTTTCCCCTTTTTCCCCGTGTTGGTTTGTTGCCGTTCTGCCAGGTACGTCATAAAAGGTGACCAATTGGCTATTCGTGTCACTGCCATCGTGGCTACTAGGTGGTAGAGTCCTGCAACGTCTCGCCCGGGTATATGGTACCACGATTTATTTATTACTGCCGCTATAGTTTTGTAATGTTTTGTGTTCGGCTTGGAGGGTAAGGTAGCCGGTAAACTTATGCACGGATATCAACATACCATTGTCATCCTTGGTTTCTATTGGCGACGGATTCTCTTTCCATCAGGAGAACCACTCCACAGCTTGTTTGTTATCCTATGATATAAAAAATTAAAACAAATAGTCTTTTATTTATCAGAGCCCAAAGCAAACACGGGACGAAGGATACGAATACATTATAGAACACGTTTCACATAAATTTAATTTCCTTAAATTAGTAAAACATGAATTTCCATTTGTCGTTACCAACCCCCACAACCACAATAACCTTACTGGTATAATTATGTGAACCGATAATACGATTTTATATTACTTTATTATCACGATTCTATGTTTCATTCTGCTGGTTCCCCGAAGACTTCAAGATTGTCGTTACGTCGCGAGGCAGGTTACACTATATTACATCATACGACATGTTCAGAGATCCGTATGAATTCTTATATCCAAGTTATTCTTTTGACAACACAATTGTTGGTTATAAACACATTCAGTCTGTTTGTCCCACCAATGTTGTTCTTAAAGTCAAAATAAACCGAAAAAAGACAGATTCTTGTTTTTGTAGAACTTTTACAAACCTTATACCTTAAAGTAACTTATTTTAATTTTTTTACATGTCACACATCTAAAATTACATAAAATACAAAATAAATTATAAGTAAAAATATTTTTTTTAAAACAAGCGTTTATTCAAATGAACAAAAAAGTAGAAAAATTAATTCACAAAATCGTGTTATGAAATCCCTAAATCCACAAAAGAATTGCATGCTCTGTAAGCAAAATGATGTTTGTATCATAGACAAATACTATCTACAATCAATATGTTAATATTCTTGTGCGTTTTAAAAGTGTTGTGGCCAAGTTTTATACCTAACTGGATTTTATTTTATTAGCAAAACTACGCTATAAGTTTTAAAATCGCATGGTGTAACAAGTCTTCCCCGTGTTGGTGCCGGGCTCCTTTGAAGAATAGGCCAACTACCTTTCCGCCAGGCAGGTCGTAAAAGGCGACCGATTGGCTATGCGAGTCACTACCATCGTGGCTACTAGGTGGAAGAGTTCTGCATTGTCTCGCTAGGTCTGGTATCACCGCCATACCTATTCCTGCCGCAATAACGTCAGTGCTTCAGTAGCGTCAGTGCAGTACCGCCAGACCATTGAAGCGACATTTTATAATGAAACAATTATTGCTATGGTAACGTTACAAAAAAGTTTAAGAGGAACCTTGCATTTTTATTTAAATATTTGAATGATTTGTCTGTAATAATATTCATCATATCTTTTTCATAATTTCTTACTCTTAAGTTATTACCAAGGGGCAGGAAAATAACTTTTAATCAAAACGAAGCTGCTGGCAAAAGCTAACATTAGTATAAATTGTACAACACTACACTTGATTGAAGTATTAAAGATCTTTATATGAAGTGCTTATACTGTTATGGTCATTGGTCACTTTACAAACCAAATGTTTTGTTTGTAATATGAAGTTTTTACTATTACTAGCGATCGTCCTGGGGTCGAAATTCGACCATAAACTAAACAATAAAATCTCTATTTAATTTGATAACAGAGTTTTATCGTAAAGAAAATAACATACATGTGAGTATAATCATGTGTAACATGAATGTAGTGTGTAATGTTTATGTTTGTTAATTTAATGCATATATTTTTAATGAATATTACTTAAAAATGTTTGGTTTCTGCAGTCTTCCGCAATGAAAACTTTTACTGAGCCAAATTTCGTAATTGTGTTAAAAAGGAGGAACAAAATTTTGGCTTTACGTATTAAAATGCAGATTTAATATTTGAATGATTTGTCTATACTAATATTCATTTACATCTTCGCGCTAAATCTTTTCCTCTAAAAATTGTTTCCGAGCGATACAAAATGTTTTTTAATCCAAACGAAGCTGCGAGTAAAAGCTATGATTGTTTTACCTACACTTAATGCAATCGATAGAAATATTTATAAGTATATAATGCTTCATACAAGTGATGCTTTGAAAGCAGCAGACTTGCTCGATCATAAGTTGTATGTATGCAAAATATCTTCTAGTGTATTCGTCTGTGCGCTTAAGTGCAAACACTTGTTTTCGCCTAAAGCACTATTTCGTCTAGACGTGGGCCATGAAAAATTGTTCAATTAGCATATATGTTCTACACTAGTTCAGTTTGGCAAATATAATGTGTTAAGAGTAGATATTGGAGTTTGGTTAAGAGTTAATACATATGTTTTTTCGTAACTAGGTACTTTATAGGTTGCCTTGTTGGTTAGTCGACTCATTCCATTGAGATCGTGAAGTTTTGAATTAGATCTCCGGTTTGCATATTGAAATTTATTATGTATTTTCTAAAAAATCTCAGTGTTGGTTCTTTTATATATATATCATAAGGTAGCAAACAAGCAGATGGCTCTCTTGATGGAAAGATAAATCATCGCCCATAGGCACCAAAAATGTTAATGGTGCGTTGCTATTTTTGTGGCGACGTTTTAATGCACACGCAAAAGTTTACCGGCTAGTTTATCCTCCAAACCGGTACACGACAGTGACAAGCACTGACGCTATTTTGGCAGGAATATGTGAGGCGGTAGTACCAGATCCGGCGTGAGACAATGAAGATCTCTACCACCTATAAGTAGCCACTCAAGACACAAAGACTTTCACCTTATACGAAATGCCTGGCAGAACGGCAAATGACTTATTTTTCAAAATGAGCCGGGACCAACGTAATAGTATAGAAAATAATACAGTATAGGGGGATAAAAGTATAGTATAGTTTGATATAACAAGAAGAATGTGTGTTGTGTTCCGACCTTGCCTGTTTATATCATCACTACATAGTATAAAACAAAGTCGCTTTCCACTGTCGGTCTCTGTGTATGCTTAGATCTTTAAAATTACGTAACAGATTTTGATGCGTTTTTTTTAACAGATAGAGTAATTCAAGAGAAAGGTTTATATATAATAACATCCATGATATAGTAGATAAATACTGTTATAAATATATTTAGCAAAACAACGTTTGCCGAGTCAGCTAGTTATTAATACTAATGATCGCTTGTGGCTGAAATTCGACCATAGACTGAACAATAAAATCTCTTTTAAATTTGACAACTGACTTTAGCCGTAAGGAAAATAGTATTCATGTGTGTAGATTACCATGTATGTCACTTGAATGTAATGTGTATAATGTTTATTTTTATTAATTTAATTTAATAAATTGTACAACACTACACTTGATTGAAGTATTAAAGATCTTTATATGAAGTGCTTATACTGTTATGGTCATTGGTCACTTTACAAACCAAATGTTTTGTTTTTAATATGAAATTTTTACTATTACTAGCGAAAGTTTTACTATTAATAATAATAATAATTTATTTCAGATATAGCATCCATATTTTTAAATTCATGAAAATTATTGTTAGAAATTGTTTAAAATTAATATTAGTGAAGAACTCATGACAACAGAGATTTAAAATTAAAATAGTTATGGGAAACCCACGTTGCATTAGTTGTGTGCCTTGGTATTGTGCAATCACAACCAATGTCGTAGAAAGGGGAATCCCATCGACATTAATGTATTTCTTATCCATTTTATTTAAAAATATTAGATTTCTGCAGTCCTCCGCAATGTGAACTTTAGTTGTGCCGAATTTCACACTCTACCATTCGCGCGAATATCTTGAAAAGGGGTCCAAAGTTTTTCCCTGAAGTATTTATATATAGATGCCTGCACTACAACGGTAGTTTTTATGCATGTTTTGATACAAATAAGTCGACTTTAACATGTATTCTATACTAGCTGTTACTCATGACTTCGTTCGCGTGACCTAAATTCAAAACATCCTTTAGACAGTCAGGTAAAAAAGTAGTCTTTGCCACTCTTGGATAGTGCAGCTATCTAAAGTTTTATAGATTTTTAGAGATTTTTATAGAAGAGGGGGCAAACAGACAGGAGGCTCACCTGATGGTATGTGATTACCGCCGCCCATAGATAACTACCGACCAGGGGTCTTGTGATTGCGTTGCCGACCTTTTAGGAATGATTAGGCTCTTTACTTGAAGGTCCTTTAGTCGTATCTTTTCCAGAAAATTTCTGCCAATAGCTGGTACCACATAGGAGTGGTGCGGGGCAAAAATGCAAAGGTACGAAAAAAATATTTTTAAATGTCGATCCTGTCGTTTTTGAGTTTATTCGTTACATATACAAATGTTTATTTGACAGTTGTTCCGAAACTTGACTGTACTCCGATCTACCTAACAAAATTTTCCAATGTTAGGACACACTTCTGGGATCTCTTATAGAGAAAAGGGGGTATAAATATTGGTAATCCTCGGATTCTCTAGTCGCAAATGTGGAGCTATATGCTGTCTAATTTGTTCTAATTGGAATGAAAAGTAATGGAGCATTATCAATATGAATAAAAGATTTTACCGCCCCGTTAGTCGAGTGGTTAGCGACCCTGACTACGCAATCGACGGGGCTCGGGTTTGATCTCCGACGGGGACAAGCACTTGTGTGATGAGCATAATGAGCATAAATGTTTGTATTTCCGGGTTTGGGTGTTTATTATGTATGTAAAAGTATTTATATATATTTCTTTGTATTAGTATCGTTGACTAGCACATATACATACATAAATATCTTCACGCCAGATCCCTTACGGGGTAGGCAGAGAGAACCGAGTGCCATACATTAAGAACCTTGCAGGCTTGTCTCGCTTCCTCCATTTTCATCACTCTCTTCATACACACATGCCGGTTGCGAAGACTCCTGACACCACCTTCGGATAGTACTCGATCAATCTGATCATGGTATGTCATTCTTAGTCTTCCCTGATACCTACATCCTTCCACATTCGTATTGTGTATCTGTTTTGTTAACCTTTCATCTACCATTCTTTCTAAATGTCCGAACCAACAGAGCATGCCCTTTCTCATCTATAATACAAGCATTTATAACACTAGCACCTATAATACAAACAAATAATTTGCTTACTTTGGGGTTACATCAGTAAGTGTAATTTGTCCAAAAAAAGACTTGAATGAAAGGCAGAAGAGACAGGCCTTGCACGTCGTAGACTCATCTAGTAATAGATATCCGTCTTCCAGACCAACTCAATATTTGCTCGACCGACCAATGGATCGTGACCCATAGTTTGGGAAATACTAATATAGACTAATTTTAAAGAGAAAATATTTATCCATACTAATATTATAAATGCGAAAGCAACTCTGTCTGTCATTCTGTCTCTTCTTCACACCTAAACCACTTAACCGAAATTTGGTACATAGATAGTTTGAGACTTGAGAAAAGACAAAGGATAGTTTTATCCCTGAAATCTCGTGGGAACGGGAACTGTGCGGGTCTTTTATTTTAGAATTTTTTCCCTGGGACGTATTATACAATTTTTTCTACGCAGACGAAGTCGCGGGCACAGCTAGTATGATATATAACATTCATATGAAAAGAGAATGAAGTCGCGAATAACGGCTAGTTAAAAATAAAATAATTTTAGGGGTACTCTAGAACCTCACGCAATGCCAACAAAGTGAAACTGTAATAACAATAACATTCATATGAAAAGAGAATGAAGTCGCGAATAACGGCTAGTCAAAAATAAAATAATTTTAGGAGTACTCTAGAACCTCACGCAATGCCAACAAAGTTGAAACTGTGCCTAATAATGAGACGATAAAGCCACGGATGCTAACTTTTATACTCAATAATTTAGGTAGGACTAAGTTAATTCAACACCGAAATCCCAATGCTCTTTTTGTAAGTAATACCTTAGGTGAAAATTTCACTTCATTAAAATGTTTTGGGAGCGGCGAAGTTTGGATTAAACTCATGTAAAATTCAGCAGTGACCTTGACTGGCATTACAATGAATAAAATACTGGATGGAATTAAACTTGAAACTAAGGAAAAATTTACGTAGTTTTAGATAAGTAAAATGAATTTATTTAAATAGATAACCCCACACACAATGTGGACTGTGGACTTCATATTCAAACACTTTGTAATATTATCTTCTTGAACCGATCTACGCTATCGTTCAAAAAAGTACACCAAAAATTTTAATGTAATAATCATACTTCTACCACAGCGTATATGTATAATAGTTTTATATTATCATCTCTTTGAACAGATCGACGCCATCGTTACAAAATTAGATCGAAAATTTCAACGTAATAATAATACATCTACCACAGATAATATACCTATTAGTTTAATATTATCATCTCCTTGAACAGATCGACGCTAACGTTAAAAATTTAGATCGAACATTTCAAAGTAATAATCATACTCGTACTTCTACCACAGAGTATATAATAGTTTAATATTATCGTCTCTTTGGACAGATTGACGCTATCGTTAAAAAAATAGATCAAAAATTTAAACGTAATAATCATGCATCTACCACAGATTATATAATAGTTTAATATTATCATCTCCTTGAACAGATCGATGCTAACGTTAAAAAATTAGATCGAACATTTCAAAGTAATAATCATACTTCTACCACAGAGTATATAATAGTTTAATATTATCATCTCCTTGAACAAATCGACGCTACCGTTAAAAAAATCGAATATTTTAACGTTATAATCACAGAAGAAATTTAAAAATTCCATGGTTATAATTATATTTCTAGCACAGATTATAATAGCTACTATGCTTTTACTTCGAAAAACTTACCCCTAAATTGGAATCAATATTTTGTTAACTCGTGTAGTAGATTTGTATCTGATCAGATTTTTGTCTTTCTTTCACCCTTACGGTGTAGACAGACAGACTACACTTCAACTGCAATTGACTTTTAAATGGCCGTTCAGATGCAGTATGAATGCAGTTGACACGACTGCAATAGAACTGCAAACCAAATTCTATTGCAGTCTTGTCAACGGCATTCAAACTGCATCTGAACTGCTATTTAGCAGTCGGATTGCAGTTGAAATAAAGTCCGTCTGTCTACACCCTTATTCGTAGCCTTCTGATGAATATGAGATAGATAAGCGTAGGTAATACTACCAACTGTTTTATAGAGATTACCCCCTAGTTGGTCAGGGCTCCTTTGAAGAATAGACTAACTGCCGTGTGCCAGGTAGGTCGTAAAAGGCGACCGATAGGCTATGCGAGTCAATACGATCGTGGCTACTGGGTGGTAGAGTTCTGCATTGTCTCTTGTGGGTCTGGTACCACCGCCCTAGCTGTTCTTGCCACAATAACTTCAGTGCTTGTCACTGTCGTGTTTCGGTTAGCGCGTAAGGTAGCTGGTAAACGTATACATGTGGCATTAGACTGCCACAAGACACGCACCATTAACAACTTTGGTGTCTATAGGAGATGGTTTACTCTTTCCATCAAGAGACTCATCTGCTTATTTGCTATCTTATGATATAAAAAAATATTCGAATAGTTTTCTTCATAACTTCATATAGCTTAAAAGTAATATCCACGGCATCTGGACTGCAACGATTAATTATCAATTCACTTCATAATACGAGTTATTTAGCCTATAATTTTTATTGTCATTAGAGCTGTTATCGTAATTAATGTAGTACAGGAATAATATGCGGTTAAGGTTTACCAAACACTAACCATAAACATTGCAAACTTTTATTAATTCATTTGAAACGTAGTGAATATTGAAGTGGTGTATACGAATTTCTCATCGATCATGTTTCATCATTCACGAGGCACGGAGGCATATAAGGTTGTCAGTCCCGTTTATCACAAATAACAAGTTATTGTAGTAAAGCTTTTAAAATAACATGATTTCGGTTACCACCAATCCCAACAGCTGAAAAACGAGTGAAATGGAATGGAATGGTCCGGGCTCTTTTGAAGAATGGACCAACTGCCGTTCTGCCAGGCAGATCGTAAAAGGCGACCGATTGGCTATACGAGTCACCACCTAGGTGGTAGAGTTCTGCATTGTCTCGCCCGGATCTGGTACCACCGCCTTACCTATTCCTGCCGCAATAGCGTCAATGCTTGTGATGGCCGTGTTCCGGTTTGGAGGGTAACGTAGCCAGTAGACTTATGCATGTGGCATTGCTATCCCGCCACACACATAGTAACGCACCATTTTCACCTTTAGTGTATATAGGCGATGGTTTCTCTTTCCATCGAGAGACACATCCGCTTTTTTCCTATCTAATGATATAAAAAAAATATCAACTCTGTATACGCTGCAACGGAAAGCGCTTTATGATATTTATTGTAGACTAGCTGACCCGGCAAACGTTGTATTGCTATTTTAACTACCTTCCCTGGACTTCAACAATTAATTCAAACCCAAAATTAGCCAAATCGGTTCAGCCGTTCTCGAGTTTTAGCGACACTAACGAACAGCAATTGATTTATATATATATATATATATATATATATATATATATATATATATATATATATATATATATATATATATATATATATATATAATATATATATATATATATATATATATATATATATATATATATATATATATATATATATATATATATATATATATATAGATTGATAGATAAATAACTACGCCCATTACAAACTCACTTCGATAAATTGAATGTTCCTTCATTAATCTTACCTAAATACGGCACATCGCTACGTTTTCACCACCTTTGTAACCCTTTTGAGTTCTAGTTTCATTAGACTAAATTACCAAACGTTTTGTAAAGACTCTTGGTATTCAATCCAGACATTTTAGCGGCATTCAGAGATTACGTTCTAGAAAAACTTTATCTACGTAAAATTTTGTTCGAATTAGTACGTTTTTAGGGCTCCGTACCTCCTAAGGAAAAACTGGTTAAGTGCGAGTTGGACACGCATATCGAGGGTTACGTACAACCCGTTGTGTACAATATATAGGTAACCTTAGCTACACATAAATTTTATGATTTCAGGGTTCCGTTTTTTCCTCATGAGGTACGAACCCTTAAAAACAGACGGACAACTAATTGATCTTATAAGGGGAACCTTATAAGACCAATTAATTGTCCGTCTGTCAAGGCCCTATTTCTCAGGAACGCGTAAACATATCAAGTTGAAATTTATACTAAATACTCGGGTCTACGGTCCCTCTCAGGTGTGAATAAATCAAACTTGTAAATCAACGCGATTAAAGGATATAAACATTTATGTCGCATATATTGCGATTTCAAAAAAGGGAAACCAAACCTATAGATAGGGTTATTTCCTGTATAACTCAAATTGTGAAATTTGGCAAGAAACTGTCTTACAGCACATGTAAAAGAGAAATTAAAAAATCGCAAATTTTTAGTTACATCACAAAAAACGCGATCAGAATATACGACCGTTTGTCGCACATTTCACAAGGGAATCAAAAAGTATGGTGTCCATCCCGTTGTCCTAGAATGTTTAGCTAAAGTTTACCTACAAGCTTACCTTCTAGCTTGTACGGAACCTCGGTATTCGAGTCCAACTCCAACTTGACCGAATTTTTATATTTCAAATGTTGCGTTAAACATCAAAAACCTTATAAAACAAGTTTAAAAAAATATAAACAGTGAAACTTTTGAGGATTGGAATTGGGTTAATTCCAATCCTCATACACCCCTGGAACCATAGATTAGGTAGGTTAAATTACCAAATTTAAAAAGAAGATTTTTTACGCCCGTATCCTTGAAGGGGTAGGCAGACGTAAAACAAGTGCACCCACGATTAATGGTGGTTAATAAAACGCATAGCATTAAATTATAGCGCGCTATGTATACTCAACGTATAACGTACGCTATTTAGATTCGCATTCGACGCTATAACATAGCGCAACGCTATATACCTAGCGGCTAGAGTAGGCCGTTATAACTTTACAACCTACGAAGTTACGAACTACGCATAATCTATGAACTACGCCATCTAACGTCACCGTAGACGCTAGACATTATGTAATAGTGTATAGCGTTATAGCGCTCGGTCATCGCTCGCCGTATGACGCTTTCCTGAGTCACGCGGTATGTCCAAAGAATACTTCGTCGGCCGTTCCAGTGTTCGTGTTCCAGTTACACGTTATAATATAGTCTATAACGTAGCACGTGCCAGAAAAATATAGTTTATAGTCTATAACGCGCTATCATAAAAATAGTTTATTTGAACAATACTACCCACGATTATCTGAAGATACTTAGTCCCACACATGTGATAGGTGGCAAGCCTATCACCAACGGGGCACTTTCCAATCCCGGACAATATTTTTGTCATCAAAAAACTAAAAAAAAACACATTTTTTTAAATTACCTGACGATGAACTGAATCCGAGACTGTGGTCAACGCCAACGCCGGACCACTAGACTACAGAGGCGATTCACCTAATTTATAGGGAACAAAACATGATTATACACTGGGAGTGTAATAAAAAGAAATTTCCAGGTCGGTTAATAAAGAACCATGTCATGAGAATATACGAACATAAAAAATGGTAGTGACTCACATTGCCAATTGGTCGCCTTTTACGACCTGCCTGGCAGAACGGCAGTTGGTCTATTCTTCAAAGGAGCCCGGAACCAACACGGGGAAAAAATACGATATTTTTTATTTTAATAAAAATAATTATTTTATTATTATTATTTTGAAAATATCTTTGACTTACTTTGACTTACTTGAGGCATTGACGAAAATAGCTTCTTGTGTTTAGATCTTACATTTTCTAGATTTAGACATTTTGAAAAAATTTGCTTTCGCAAATTGTTTAATTTTTTTTATTTACTAGCTGCAGCGTGCAGCCTGCTGCATTATAAAAGTTTTTGGCGAATCCCGCGGGATTACGTAGTTTTTCCGGGATCATATACCTGTGTGCCAAATTTCATTCAAATCCGTTCAGTAGTTTTTGCGTGATTGAGTAACAAACATCCACCCATTCATCCAAATATCCATCCATCCAAACATCACACCAAAAAAGCATTTATAATATTAATATAGATTAGAGTAACTTGTTAATTAAAGTCAGAGATCTCTGATTGAAAATTAAAACCATAGCCAGCAATTGAAAATAATTTCCAAAGGTTTTTCCATAATCAATTAGCTTTGAAGTACTTCGACCCCTCTTTCTATTCCCCTAAAAGAAAATTATTAAAGTAAAATAATCCTATTGAGAGTTCCCATTAATAACTGAATTTTGGATGTATAAAGTAAACATTTTTTGTAAGGTTCACAAAATGTTACTCCCCGGTATACAAACACTTTTATATTTCTTATAGTTAAAACTTCTTATATGCGTCAAGTAAACCGACTAACTAAGTCCAACGAATTGATGTTCGACGAAAAGACCTAAAAATCGAGTTATTTAAAGAAATCATTATAAACCATAAGTCTGGTTAGAGCTATCATCAAGTCTAAATATTTTTTGATTTAGTTAATCAGGTTAAAGTGTAAGTACTACAAGGTAAAAATGAAGATGCATTTAAAATTTATGTGATAAAAAAATTGTGCCATACTCAAAAATAATAAGCCACTAGTACTACTGATATTTTAAATATTCGTCGGTGTATCGCTTAGGATAAGCAACGAGTAAATACATATTTTGACGTCATTTAAAGGATTGAGTCCAGAAGGGCAGGCCGCAACGGGGCGGAGCGAATCGTAAAAATTCTCCTAGATCGCTTTCATACATTTTATACGAACCATCGCAGACTAAAGCGGGCCGCAGCGGCTTTTTGAGCGGCGGATTTCGGTAAAAGCGAATCGACCCTCCCCGGCTCGCCGCCGCGGCCCGTCCTAGTGTCGTTGATCCTCATATCTACATGTCTGGTACTAGTGTTTTTAGAAATTTCGTCGGGCATTGTGATATTATTCGATTTGACGATTGATGTGTAAATTAATCACAAAATTTGCAAAGACTTTAAACAATGATTAGAATTAAATATTAGTAATTGAGAAAAAAACAAATATAAGGTTTCCAGGGACTATAATATATATATATACGAGTATAAGAGTATTTATCTCAATAAAAGAAATGAGCACATTCGAGGCCGCTGTGGCATACGTGATGTAACTTATAAATTGTATGAGACTTAACTCCGTTTACTTGACCATTTTATTCGTAGTCCAAAGGTCTAATAAACGAAACATAATGCCTTGACCTAAAAAGAGTCAGGAATAAGATTTTAAGGAATGCCAAAATAGTAATGCTTCGAAGTCGTGCAAAGTACAGTACATTCATAAACATTTTTAAGCCAAATTTTTACGAGATAAGGAGAGAGATCAAAGTTCCATATATCATGTACTAGGCAGACTTGTCTTGCTTCCTTTATATTCATAACTCTCTTCATATTAACACGCCAGTTTCGGAAACTAATTTGATCATAGTAAGTTCAGTCTTGGTCGGTTCCTGTACCCACATCTGTCCACATTCGCTTTGTACCTACAGCTGTTTTGTTAATCGTTCAACTGCCAATCTTTACGAATCCACAAAGCGGATCTTTCTTTCTTTCTCACTGTAGCCCTACGAAAGCGATCCACGAGAGGCAACATCAAAAGTCGTAACGTTCTTGTTTAACCGCGTTAATTCCCCTTTCATACCCTCTCTGAATATCTAGCTCTCGTTTCTATACAACATAGAGCACAGAATTATGCCGGGCAAGAAAATGACTGAACCGATATACGAGTAAATATTGTTTTAGGTTCAGAAAAATAATAATACTTAGTAGGAAAAAAATACTTTTTTTGATCAAGACAAAGTCTAAAATAATATATATATATATATATATATATATATATATATATATATATATATATATATATATATATATATATATATATATATATATATATATATATATATATATATATATATATATATATATATATATATATATATATATATATATATATATATATATATATATATATATATCAGGCGCGTGCGCTCCTTGTAGGCAGAAAAGCAGTGCTTTACTTGCCATTCACAGATATTTTAATAAAACGTTCGTACGTTTTAGATGATTTTAATTAATAGTAAGTAAATGAATAAAATGTGTCATAATCATGTGCACGCCGCTGAAATCTATAAAAGAAAAAGTTTTTGTGGCCGAGTACTCCGTCGCATACTCAGTATCATAATCCTGTGCACGCCGCTGATATATATTATTTATTAACTAGTTTAATATTAAATATAAGTACATATAATATATCGGCTTTCAAACTGCTTCGACCAGCCTACTCAATATTTGTCCGGAGGCTTTTCGATTTAACTGCTAGAAGTAATTTGCGATAATTTTATAATATCGTCTCTTTTACCTTTAAAAAATATGGTTATTTTAAATTATCATTGCTTTTTCTTTGCGTATAGCAAATGTTTTTTTAATATCATAACATAGCAAACAAGCAGATAGGTCTCCCGATGGAAAGAGAAAATCATCGCCTATAGAAAACCAAAGTTGTTGATGGTGTTTTGCTATCTTGTGGCGGGGTGTTAATGCCGCAAGCATAAGTATACCAGCTACCTTACCCACCAAACCGGAACATTACGTCGACAAGCACTGATGCTATTGCGGCAGGAATAAGTAAGGCGGTGATACCAAATACCCGGACGAAGTCTAACACCTATTAGTCACGATAGTAATGACACGTATAGCCAGTCGGTCGTCTTTTACGACCTGCCTGGCAGAACTACAGTTAGTCTATTCTTCAAAGGAGCCCGGATCAATACAAGGGAAACAACGTAACAACGTTTTACTCTTATATCAAATTTTATCAAGCCCAACAAACCGATGCAAAGGAATAAAAAACACACGCAAACGCATACACTCACGAGATTTGGTAGGCTGGGATTTAAATGATTTAATTTTTTTTAGTTGAAACTAGTTTATCACTCACTTGTACTTTTATTTCACTATTATTATACACTAAATTATTTAATTTTATCGACCGGTTTCGCTTTTTAAAGCATCTTCAGGACGTAATATATAAGAATATTACGTCCTGAAGATGCTTTAAAAAGCGAAACCGGTCGATAAAATTAAATAATATATAAGAATATTACGTCCTGAAAATGCTTTAAAAAGCGAAACCGGTCGATAAAATTAAATAATTTAGTGTATAATAATAGTGAAATAAAAGTACAAGTGAGTGATAAACTAGTTTCAACTAAAAATAATGGAATTTCACCAAGTGCCGACGATTGAAAGTGTAAAATCTAAATGATTTAAGTTTAAATGTTTTTTTTATGTAAGGGCCTTGAGCAACCTTAATTTACATTTTAAAGTATATTTTTTATGTAAATGCCTTGAACGATCTTAACAATACGACCATTTGCCTCGAAAGAAATTTATTTTCTATCTAAATTGTGAGATGTTATACACAGTAATCCCATGCTATCGTGTGTGCAATGCGAGCATTAGGTAAAATTGTCCCCAAGATGGCTGTAGCATTGAAGTGCCGGGAAATTGTATTACCGGGTTGTCCTCGCAAGGCAATGGCGATGAGTGCATTCGTTACCAACGTAACTGGCAGCTTTGGAGCGCACTTAAACATTGCATGCATTGCAGCGCTCTGACTATATTACATCAGGAGGCACTCACACTGTACAGAAGTTTAGACGTTCTGGCATTGTTGTTTATAATTGCTTTAAATTCTATGTGTTATTTAAGACCAAGGCTACAAATAGAAGCTTAGCAATGCAAGTTATCCTTGCTTTAAGCAATCATATAATACAAATTCCTTAGTTTAATTTTTATCTTTCCAAGAAGGACTAAATTTGTTGTTTATAGTCCAAAACATAGTAAAGGTAATTGCTTTAGACATTTTTTGATTCTGATAATAAATAATCAATTAATAAAAGATTACATGAACATTAAGATGATTATTTTAGGTCGTCATTACGATTATTATTTTTAATAACCAGATCTTATCGCTATTAGTTCTCCAGATGAAAAGAATGACCATGGCCTATAGCCCACGTAGATGTTAATGATGCATTGCTATCCTTATGGGCAAGGATGTAATGCTTTTTGCGTTCGAATATGTATGCAATATGGAATCTCTATTTGGGGAAACTCAATTGACTTAATGAGAATTTTCAGAATTCAAAAGAAATGTATACGTGCAATATGTAATGTTAATCAACTACACTCTTGTGAAAGCCTATTTAAAACTCTTAAATACTACCTTTACCTTGTCTTTACATACTGTCGGTATGAGTATTTGTAAAAAAAACATCAACATTTGTTTAAAACAAAGGCTGAAGTATTAGGGCACTCATATTTTAGAAACAGTGAGAAGCTACATGTGCCTAGCCAAAGACTAAATATTTATAAAAAAACGCATATTGTATGGTAATTAATATATACAATCATATTCCTGATAGTCTAAAATCATTACCTATAAATATATTTCGCAAAAAATTGTCCGATTTACTGTTAAATAAAACATACCATGATATTAGAAATTTTTTTTAGCAGATAAGATTAAATGTTAATAAATAGAAACATAAGTTTGTACAATTTACCTATTGCGACAAAAATTACCCATTTTTGTGTACCCATTGTTGTGTGTGTTTTTGTAGTGGTGGTACCAAAACCTTGGCAAGACGCTATAAAACTCTACAACCTAGTAACTTCAGGAATTACTAGAGTTTATCGGTTGAGGCAAAAGTCTAAAAACATATCACTGTCTAAAAAGCTTCTTATTGCTATTACAATGGTACTTGTCAAGTCATCGTCAAAGGTCTTTGTTTTTAGGTTGCCGAATACACATTTTTCAATAATCCTTTTTTAATAATTCAATTAGCTTTAAAAGCTTTTCAAATAAATCTCTTCGCTTAAATTTTATGTTTCATTGCTGCATAGTAAAAATTTAATCTATTCGTGCCCCGCCTGTTTTCAATTAGGCCGCAATTTTAATTAGAGATGTTGGTGTTTATTACGAAAAGCGCTCTATTTATTAAAAGATGCACTTGCGCCGTTTCTATAACAGTAACAAAGGAAAGTGGGACATAGACAAACGTTATAGCTTTACCTATTGTGTAATATCAACGCTCGTTTTACTGACTCGTCTCTGAAACATTTTCAAGAAGTATTTGTCAAACAGTTTGTGGAGTTTTATCTTTGAGTGTTCAACTTAAGCCAGAAAGGTGTAAATTTACATTAATATTTGAAATTTCATTTGATACACGACGGTGATATACTAGCGTGTTCCGGTCTGGAGGGTAAGGTAGCCGGTAAACTTAAGTATGTTATTTCACTCATTTTCATTTCATTACGTCCAATCATTGCTACTTATGAAAAAAAAATATATGTTGCATTAAAACCCCGCCGCAAGGATAGCGCGTTGCTATTTGCTACCATTAATGTATTTGGTATCTCTAGGCGATGGCTGTCCCCATCATGAGAGCCATCTGCTTGTTTGCTATTTTATGATATTAAAAAAACAATTATCATCACGCCTATAACAGTGAAACAAACATGGTTGAATACTCTGAATAGAAGGATGGTTATTCAATCTCTGCATTAAGTATTGAGAACTATAATTGGTATCCATAATAAATGTGACAACTATGGATTGTAAATACCAGATCACCATCACATTGTCATGTAAGTGTCTTTGAAACAGCCCTTAAGAAAAATGGCGCTGTTGTACCAAATGATCAGGATTGATGAAACAATAGTTTTAGGAGCTCCAAAAATAGCTGAAGTTGGGAGAGCCAATAAGTTCAATTCTACCGAAATAGCTCGCTTCATATTCATAGGCTCCGCTACACGAGTGCCATTCAAGGTTTTGTATTTTAATGCTATTTTGTGGACACTTTTTAATTCAAAAAACCTATAAACTCCTTGTATTTACATTTCATAATTAGGTACATAATAACAATCAAGCTTTACGTACTATCTCCGAAAGCAGACTTTGGGCTGGTAAGTTTTTTCGAAAACACTACATTTTGATTTGCAACTTTGTTTTGATATAGAAAAATGTTAAAATTGATTGATGTGTGTATACTTAAATACTTTATTCATGCAACTACAAAACTTAATTAAATCAACTTACCTGAGTTTGCAAAGTCATATTTTTTCGTATATGAGTCGTAATCGTCGTCGTATATTGTAGCTATACAGTTCGTTAAAAGGCTGCACAAGGCAAACCAAAACACCCAACATAAAGCCATATTTCACTTACTTGTACACACAGTTCACTTTCCACATCGGCTATTTAGTGTATTAGAAGACAAAATGGCTAATAGAAAAAGTATTTAAATGTATTAGTCCACGGTCTCTTCTTTCTATTATAAAGACTACCTAACTTATATAATAACATGTTATTAAATACTTAATTTAATCAAACGTAATTTGCAGCTATGTGGCCTTATTTACGTAGCGAAAATTTAATCGAATCGAGGCGTTTAGAGCTTTTACACATTATGCCGTCGTAACACGACAGGACGTTGAACGTGTCACGAATTAATATATAAATTATTATTAATATATAAAATATATTATGTCCCTCCGCCGTGTTGGTCCCGGCCTCCTTTGTAGAATAGGCCAACTGCCGTTCTGCCAGGCAGGTCGTAAAAGGCGACCGATTGGCTATCGAGTCACTACCATCGTGGCTACTAGGTGGTAGAGTTCTGCATTGTCTCGCCCGGGTCTGGTACCACCGCCTTACCTATTCCTGCCGCAATAGCGTCAGTGCTTGTCGCTGTCGTGTTCCGGTTTGGAGGGTAAGGTAGCCGGTAAACTTATGCATGTGGCATTAGATCTCGCCACAAGATAGCAACGCACCATTAACATCTTTGGTGTCTATAGGCGATGGTTGACTCTTTCCATCAGGAGACCCATCTGCTTGTTTGCTGTCTTATGATATATAAAAAAAAAAAAAAAAAAATATGTGAAATTTATTGAATCAGAATAAACTTATTTATATATACACAATACACAGCCTAAAAATATAACTAAAATGTTGTGCGAGTTTCAATAGAATTTTGCCGACGCTGACTAATAAAAATATTCATCTGTTGTAGGTGGTTATTTAAGAACCAATATTGTATAGTGCCACTCACAATGTATTTTAATTCCATATTAATTGATATAGGGTTTTCAGAATGAATAAACAAGCAATTCAAAACTTTAGTAAAACAAATTGAATTCAGAGAATAATTGTTAGACAATGCCAAAAACATAAATTTTAATTGTATTGTTTTATAAAATTATAAATGTATTTTAATTGAACCAAAATAAAAATATGCATTGAAAAGTGTCAATGAAAATTTGATAATGGTTTTATATTGATTTTCTTACAGTTCTGTCCCATAATTATAATTTACTAGCGATCGCCCTGTGGTCGAAATTCTACCACAGACTAAACAATAAAATCTTTTTTGAGTTTGACAACAGACTTTAGCCGTAAAGAAAATAGTATACAATACGTGTGTATAATAATATCATGTACATGTAACATGATTATAGCATTTGTAATGTTTATTTTATTAATTTACTAGCTGACCCGGCAAACGCTGTTCTGCCTTTTTAACTACTCTTATTTTTTTTCTATTTATTTTCTCACCTTTTAAACCTTCCCTGGACTTCAACAATTAATTCAAAACCAAAATTAACAAAATCGGTCCAGCCGTTCTCGAGTTTTAGCAAGACAAACGAACAGCAATTGATTTTTATATATATAGACAGATATAGATTGTAATTCTAATGCCATATTTAAAAATATTTCTGCACTCCTCCGCAATGTAAATATTAACAGTAACAAATTTCACACTTCACCGCTCGCGTACTAGTCTTAAAAATCGGCCAAGTGCGAGTCGGACTCGTGCAAGTAAGGTTCCGTACTATCCTTGTTTAAGTTTCTACGTGTTTATTAAGATCGAGTAAAAATTGCTTAAAAATTATGTTTGTTGTAGGGAGGCTCCCCTCCCTTTAATATTTACCTTTTTTATTTAATTATTTATTTGAAAGGTAATATGCAACTAAATATACTGTGAAAATTTTTAGCGACTATCTGTTATCGTTTTTAATATTGAGCAAAAATATACGAAAAAAAAACACGTTTATGGTATGAGGACCCCCCTTAATATTTTTATTTTTATTATTTGTTGTTATAGCGGCAATGGATATACATAATTGGTGAAAATGTCAGCTTTCTATCCATCACGGTTTATGAGATACAGCCTGGTGACCGACAGACAGACGGACAAACAGACATCGGTGGCTTAGTAATAGGGTCCCATTTTTACCTTGCATGTACGGAACCCTAAAAGCGGCACAAAATTTTTGCTTCACGTATTAATATATAGATAATTTAAAATTACCCCTTTTGTATTGTATATCAATAAGCCTCCTTTCATTTTTAATTTTTAATATGTTTTCATCTATACATAAAAATCAATTGCTGTTCGTTAGTCTCGCTAAAACTCGAGAACGGTTCAACCGATTTGGCTAATTTTGGTTTTGAATTAATTATTGAAGTTCAGGGAAGGTTTAAAAGATGAGAAATTATAGAAAAAAATAAGAATAGTAAAAAAGGCAGAGCAATGTTTGCCGGGTCAGCTAGTTAAAGCATATTTATTGCTTTTAGTGGCCATAGAAGTACACGTATGTATTTCTAAAGTTCATATACCATCATCTCCACCTTCCTTTTTCCTGCAGCAATATCGCAAACATTAGTACTAGATAATATCTAATAACTATAAAAAAGTAATATTTTTGACAGGTCAACAAACTGGTCAGCTAGTTGCATATTAAAATTAAATACACATTAAAAAACTCCACGGCTTTCTTGTTAGAAGTAATTTAATATAATATCAGACTTCTCACGGGGTGGGCAGACAGACCCAACTGCCATTCGTCACGCCGTATGGCAATTGATTCTCTCTTCGCAAATTTATTTTGCTTCCGTCTTCCCCCACATTCATTACTCTCTTCATAAAAACATGCCGGTTGCGAAGACTCTTACACTTCTACTATAACGTTATAGCAATTAATACATTGTTTTAGTCGTGGTATAGTGGTTAAAATTTCGCAACATATTATATAATAGTTACTATCGTAACTTTTACGCGTCGGTCCGAGGTCTCTTGTTCGATCAACGGATGGTGCAAAATTTTTATTGAGACTAGTATAATATACAGAGGTTTAGGCATATTCTCGAAGATCAAAACCGTGTTTAAGGCATATTTTCGAAGATCAAAACCTCAGTAGATTGGTGGTATTGTGTCACCATGTCTCGGATGAATACAACGTGAGAGAGAAACGATAAGCAGTTCTTGTTATCAGCTCGGTAAAATGCGGTGATGAGGATTAGGAACCACCCATCTCGCTAACCGATAAACTGGTTATGATCGTAAACCGCAACGTACGTGGTTTTGGTTTTGTTCACTCTAACCATTCCGTAAGGGAACCAGCTTGATGATTATATTTATTTATGATTATCTAACGGTGGCTGGTGGCATATCGACGTAGTCAAGGAAATATAAGTAAAAGTAATTTCATTTAAAATATACTGAACAAACTTTGTATAGGACCCGAATTCGGAAATGCTAGCAAATATTAAGATATCTTCTTTTCGAAGAGTAAAGTAACTTCTTGTAATTTTAACTTGTTTATATTTTTAACGCTGAATATCATTTTTATTTATTTTGGACTTCAATTGTGTAAACACGTCATTATTTGATGTTTAAATTACTAATCATACTTTTTTTGGATCATAGGAAAGTTCTCACTATCCTTTTATGGTGATATAAAGATGAAGACCAGTGTCTTGATGGTGAAAATTTAAAAAGCTTTCATTTATGTGACATTTCTGGGTTTTTGAAATTATTTCATATTTTTTGCGACAAAGACATTTTATATCTCGTAGTTTTAACGTATTTAGACTAGGAATTCTCCACCAAAAATAGCATAAAAAATGTAAGTGCGAAAATATGTACAAAACGAGTGTCAGTGAATTTTATAAAAAATACTTTTTAGGTAAGTATTATGTATCGTTTTATAATACTTCTTTTGAACAAAAAATAAACCGAAGAAGTTATGCATGGTCATACATTAAAATCAGTGAAGGAATAAGCAATAATTTTTTTTTCAAAATTGTATGAGGCAACCCGTGGGGTATAGTCTATCCTATACAAGAAGAATTACCAAAATCAGACTACTCCATAGGCGTACCAAGGGGGGGGGGGGCCAAAATGGGCCCCCGGCCCCCCTGGAATTTGTTTACCTCTCTACTTACTATCTATTGTTGTAGGTAAAAATATAATAATATAGTCTTAAAATGTTATGGTTCCCCCCCCCCTCCCCCCCCTCCTCGACCCAGAACCTGGATACGCCCAAGGACTACTCTGTAAAAAGTTATGCGTGGTCTAACATAAAAAAAATATACGCGTCGAACTGAGAACCTCCTCCGTTTCTTCGTAGGTTGTAAACGCTCCTCATTTTACCCAACATAGGAAATAACGTGGAGAAGCCGCGGATAGCTACTAGCGTATTTAGAAAAAAGCCTGCACTAAAACAATAACGTTCCTCGTATTGTTTGCCCTCTTGCACCATTTGTACGTATCACCCGTTATATCCGCGTACGGTCATTTGAGCCCTGTTTACGACTCTCCCTTTTACGACACCGTAATGTATTTTGATTGTACTTTGGTCTTTCGGTGTTGTATATTGCGTTGGGCTAGAGGGAATTCATGTATTTTAGGATGTATATCTAAACTATTACACCATATAACATTTTACAACGTCAACTGAGTACCTACTATTAGTTACCGTATACTTCAAAGAATAAAGCAATCATTCGCTTGGTAATTGCAAAAGTAAGTCAAGGCAACAGTATTTTTTTTAAGTTGTGCTGTAACTGCCTAATGGTACAGTAGTTAGCCTGTTCGGCTAAGATCATGTCTTGCCCCCGGTCATGATCGGGTCCCCTTAAAGAATACACGATCTGTCATTCTGCCAGAGAATTCGTAAGAGGCGAACGGTTAATTTTTACGAGACAATAATATCGTTAGTTCTTGTTACTGTATTCTGGTTTGGAGAGCAAAGATTTTGGTAATATTATGCATTTGTGAGTGGCAAACGAAAGACTATACCAATCACTATCGTTGTGGCTTGTAGGTGGTAAAATTCTGCATTGTCTAGCCTCGGTCAGGTACCACCGCCTTACTTATTCCTGCCGCAATAGCATCAGTGCTTGTCACTGTCGTCTTCCGGTTTGGAGGGTAAGGTAGCCGCCAAATTTACGTATGCAACATTCCAACTCCAACACATGAATAGCAACACACCATTAACATCTAACATCTTTGATGCCTAAAGGTGGCAGTTATCTCATTCCTAAAAAAGAACTATCTTATTTACTTTCATTCGAAATAATAAATCAATAATGTTTTTGATAACATAAAACCCAATGATTACAGAGGCAAATTGATTAAAGTCGAAATTGATGACACGAAAACATCAACAACATTTAAATTCAGCTCGTGTACTAGCCATAGATTGTTTGTTATGGCAAAAAGGTTTTTAATTATTTCAAGGGATGGCAATAGCGAGCAGAGCGATATCAATCAAGTACAACGCTTTCAACATTTTATCCGTCCAACATTTTATTTTATAGCAAAACGGTATTGCTGGGCGTATAATAAAATAAATTGAATACCAATGAAGGATCAAATGGTTACACGTAAATTTGTAAGTATACGATATGGTTTCGGGGAAAAATTCTACGATCGTTTACTTAAGACTCGTTTTTACGACGTCGTTAAACCAGAATCATGGTGAACAGACGTCTTAATTTTACCCCAAAGTGTCGGCTTTGCAATATCTACGCTGACTACGAAATAATTAATACCGTCTGTCAATTTCACACCCATCACTCTTGTTATCAGACCCCCTTTTGACGTGTCTTTTGAATAAAGAATAGATTATTGACAATTTTAACAGTTGACTCAGCTTCGTACTTAGTGGATGTACCTACCTATTATTTGAATACTTAGCAGTATTATTTTTTGTAGCCTGAGATTTATATTGTTTTATCATCGATTTATAACGCAGTAGGATTTATTTTAGTATTTTGTATTGCAACAGAGTTTGTTGCACGTCATCGTTTGCGGGCTGAGAGACTAAACCAAAAATGTGTAAATATAAAAAACGAAACCAAAACCGACATATTTTTAGTGTTTTTAAGAAATATACTTTCCGATCTCTTAGGAAATTAAAACTGTTTTCAATCGCTGACCTAGGCGTCCATTTTGTGAATACGCAAAAATATTTTATAGTTTAACATTATAATTTCCTTTTTTATCAATATAAATAAATATAAATAATCACTTTTGGCCTATTTGTTCTGACGTCACAATCTCAGATATAGCGAAACTTCGTTTCATTCATCCTTTAGATACTACAAATGCAAATTCGTGTATGCCTGACGTGTCTGCCTGATAACTAAGAATTTTCAGTTATTTTGTCCACGTGAAAGAAACCACGTAAGAAATTGTGATGTGTTTATAAAGCTAGATTTTAATATTTCACCTAATTAAGGTATTTATATGGTTCTCTTGTCAAAGAAAAACCACTGTTAACAAATGTTAAAGATGTTTATGATGCATTGCTACTTGCACGGCCGAGTTGTACATATCTTTGTTATTGTTGTGTCCTACAGAATCATCCTCCAAGCCGAATACGACGATGACAAGCACTGATATTGGTGATAAGAATAGATAATGCGGTGGAAGTTTACCCATAGTTACACCGTCAAATCTATACATATAATAAAATCGTAGGAAAGTCAAAACTGTACACTGAATATTTTTTTTAAAAGAATACTTGGGGCGTGATCTACAATCGATATCGAAGCCAAAAATATAGTTTTTAGAATTTTTGTCTGTTTGTCTGTGTGTCTGTTTGTCTGTTTGTCTGTATGTATGTCCGGGATAGACTCAAAAAATACTGCATAGATTTACTTGTATGAATATTACTAATAGATCGGGTCAACATATAGGCTACGTATTATCACGCTATCACCTACGGGGTGGGGCAGTGGGGAGTAAACGAACTCCGCGCGGACGAAGTAGCTGGCAACAGCTAGTAAAGATATATTTAGGAATTGTTGGCCTTTTACGGACTACCTTGCCGGAAAGTAGCCTGATAGTAAAAATATTGATTATCTATTCTACAAATGGTCTGGACCAAAATGGAAAAATGTGCACGAATAAACTAACAATTAAACTATATAATTTCAGGACGACTTTGTATTGTGTGACAAAATATCCGCTACATTTATATTTATTACTTTAAAAGTGAGTAACACAGAGGTCGCCATAATGAGTGTATGTTCATTCTTTAACATGTAAATTAATTAACCCATTAAATTAACATACAATATTTACAGAGCACTGGGACGTAGGTACATATGTCATTGTCATTCTGTTTTATAGAACTCGTCTAAATAAAAATTTAAAATAGAAGTTTTATTTTTGATAAAAACGCGTTTTTGTAGCTCATGAAATAATAATTTATAAAAAACAATATTATAATATTGTAATATTATAAATGCGAAAGTTTGGATGGGTGTTTGTTACTCAATCACGCAAAAACTACTGAACGAATTTGAATGAAATTTGGCACACAGGTAAATAATGACCTGGAATAGCACACTTTTTATCCTAGAAAAATTAGGTGATCCCGCGGGATTCGCTAAAAACTTCTATAATACAGCGGGCTGCACACTGCAGCTAGTAAATAATAAATATCTCTGGACCAATTACATGATCTAACCCTACAGAAAGCAAATTAGCTAGGCTATATTCTGTAAAATAAAACAGATTTTACAGATAACAAAAAAGCACAAGGTCACCTAATGGAAGGAGAAAACCATTGCCTTTAAACACTAAAAATTTAAGTAGTACGTTGCTATCCATGTAGCGGAGTTGGTACGCCACAGCATAAATTTACGGGATATATTACCCTCTAACTATAAATATTATAGTATATATACGACGGTTAAGATTATCAAAATTAGGTTACTTTAAAAAAAGGGTTCCGAATCATCAATTTGAAAGTTATCGAAATGTAAGTAAAAGGTGATCCTATTTCCATTCCCACAGTCCCGTTCTATATTTAGAGGTCCAACATCATATTATTGATTAGACCTTAATATTTCATTAGTATTCAGGCTACAGTACTAAATATCGAATTTAATTGATAGTGACCTCAGGATAAACTCGGTATTTATATAACGATAACTGAAACTGCTTCAAACACAATCTTATAAATTACAATTATAATGTTACGACCCAAAAACTTGTAATTGTGTCAACTCCTACGCGTTAATCACAGCAAATGCGAATATATAATAATTAATATGCTTCGTGGTCTAGTATTTAGCTTATCTGGCTTGAATCATGTAGCCCCGGGTTCGCTCTCAAGGTCGCGAAAGCCCAAAAAAAATTACCTATATATTAATACGTGAAGGAAAACTTTGGATCCCTTTTTAAGACAATTGCGCGAACGGTGGAGCATGAAATTTGGCACAGTTAAAGTTTACTTTGCAGAGAACTGCAGAAACCTAATATTTTTAAATAAAATGCATTAGAAATACATTAAAATAATAAAAATTATCATTACACACACTACATTCATGTGACATACATGATAATATACACACATGTATTCTATTTTCTTTACGGCTAAATTCAGTTGCCAAATTTCAATTAAAAATTAAATAATTTAAAAAAACGCTATTTTTATAAAAATTGACTAATCGAAACGAAATATCAACGACACGCACAACTCGAGAAGAATGTCAATCTAAACTAAAAGCAAATTTTGTGCTATAATGTTAATTGTATATATTTTTTTTCTTTGTCTTAAAATTATTTTTTACCACAAAAAGTGTTTATCGAATAGAGTAAACCGAACATCCACAGGGGCTCCGGTTCGCAAACTTTTACTGTTTGGTTGGTTGGCGAGACTAGTGATTATCTCCATTGTCGCATTTTACCGACTGATAACGACTATCGCTTGTTTTAGCTCTAACAATTTTTTGCCTCATCCGGAAATTAAACCTAGGACTTTAACAACTAATTTATATAGGCTAATTTAACTACGAATAGGCTAATTTAACAACGAGGCAGTTTAGCTATTTTTATAATTACTCGTTAAAGCCAAATTACAAATTTAATATGTTTTCGTTATATTAATGAAAAAGTCTTAAAGGTTACATTATCAGCGTCATACCTTCTTATGCTGTGACAACACTAGTTTCTTTATTCTTACCATTATTTTCCTGCTTTTTACTCTGTGGCCAGTAAACTTACGCAAGCGATCAAAGTAAGTTATAGTAAAAAACTACTGAATATTTAACAAAATTATTTAAAACGTTGTAAAAAATTTAAACGCAGTAAAACTGCAAAATAAAGACCAACCTCCTACACCTCTGGAACAGATCTTTATTAAATTTGTAGGGGACAAAATCTGAGATATACTCTCTTAAACAAAAAATAATATGACGGAGCTATGCCCGAACATACATTAATAAAACATATAAACATCCGAATTAAGAACCTCCTCTTTTTTGAAAAGTTGGTTAAAAACAACATGACTGCTGACTGAAGGTGGTTCACTATCCTACTCTATAAAATCCTTTTTAAGAATGATTACTGAATATTGTTTTCATACAATATGCCAGGTTCCTCAAAAAAAATTCCTCCTCTAACCTACTATCTTCTGAATATTATACCTATCTGCCTGAATATTATAAATTCATTATATTGTAAGTAAAAAGTTACCGAGATCAACTCTATTTAAAAACTTTGCGTTGAAAAAAGTCTGCGAAGCTGAAGACTTATAAAGAAACTTGCTCTGCGTTAAGGCTCGCCAGCGAATATTTCATTGAAATAATAGTTTTCTCGATCATAATACCTATATACAACTAATCGTATCTGTGAACATTATGAAAGATTTGTACACTCGTGAGAATAATTATTTTAATTTATCTTCTATTAAAAATAGAACGATTTTTTGCGAACTTTATAATAACAAAACCTCAAAACGCTATATTTGTTTTATTCAAAAAAGTCATTTATATATCAATAGCCTAAAGTTATTTTGAATATTATGAAAGTGTTGGTAACAAAAAACGCATATGAAAATGATTCTTTATTAGTCTGATCCTTTTGTATGTATCTTATACGATGTCTTAATGAAGAGCGAAATTTTCTATTGTATATAGGCAATGCAATATAAATATTAAAGTAATTATTATTTCATAAAAATTATATATTTGATTATAGTTGGTATAAGGGCATATAAGTCGATGACATTATACAAAAATAACGAACATAATCAACATATATAAACATATGTAGTATAAAATGTTTAGGAATAGAGTTTCGCAGTTTTTTACTGAGCTTTTCCCAAATTTCAATTTCCAAAACCTATGTACTTAAAAAAAAGATTGTATTTTTTATGATTTAATTACAAATGTACTTTTTTCAGATTTTCTCCTGTACTTGTAGTATACGGCGATATTTATTTCATCGGTAAGTATTATAACTCTGTATTTTTTGGAGTAAATGCAAGCGGCACAGACATTATAAGAAATTGCCTTGAAAAGCGTATCCAGTTTAATTCGTGGATATAACACTTGTCACAAACAGTTGCTTTCTATTCATTAAATATTTAAGTTGCTTTGGGTTTTGAACCAAAACTCTTCCAAAAAGATTAGAAGATAAAGGGATGTAGTGACATTTACTATTAATATATGAACACGAATGTACATTGTTCCTATCGAAGGAGATAGAAACTTGCCCGGAGATCCGGATTGAAAGCGTAGTAGTAAAGTTTTTACCGCTCTTAAGGCCGCATACCTAACAAGTAGAGTAGGCGAACGTTACAAGCAATTCCACATTTATGCGTTAGCCCAAATATTTCTTTCATTCTTGTCGTTCTAACGTGAATGATTTATTAGTGGCAACCTACCTTTAGACCTATTCAAAATTGAAATTCCCTACGATTTACCCTTATAAAGTTTCAGATATAATGTACTCTTTTGAATAAAGGAATATACAGTCGGAAACAAAAATATATGTTAGAACTAAGTTTCATTTTTTTTATATACCATGAGATAGCAAACACGCAGATGGTTCTCCTGATGGAAAGAGAAACCATCACATATATACATCAAAGATGGTAATGTTGCGTTGCTATTCGTGTCGGGACGGCATTACCACATGTATAAGTCTACGGTTACCTTACCATCCAACCCGGAACACAACAGTGAAAAGAATTGACGTTATTGCGGCATTAATAGGTAAGGCGGTGGTACCAAATACCCGGGCGAGTCGTTGCTGAACTCTACCATCTAGTAGTCACGATTGAAGTGGCAGGTACAGCCGATCGGTCACCTTTTACGACCTGCCTGGAAGAACGGCAGTTAGTCTATTCTTCAAAGATGCCCCTACAACCACGGGGAAAAATCGTAGCGTTCGTAAGGCATTTAATTTTTTTTAAGAAAATTTGTCAAGCCACTTTGTTGTGCAAGCTTACGAGAAACACTAAAATATGAGAATAATGCTTAGCATTAGTTAAATATAAACATCATATTGGTACACATTGTCTGTCAAACATTTCCAGGCTAATTAATATCCAAACATGTTAAATAAATTTTTTTATATAACATTTTTGGACAAAGTTACAAAATCTTTTTCACAAATAATACTTTGATTATTTGGTAGTTTTACCTGGAAAGTTTCCTGGGAGTGTTGAAAATTGGTGTTTGTATAAATTTTGATTTGCAATCTCCGAATTACAACTGTGCCACTGTGTGTGTGGTATCTTTGCCGCTTGCGTCGTCATATTGCAAAAATCGCTCCTAATGGTAATTTTTCAACATTATCTCATTTCCTACTCATTTTACGATAAATATACTTTGAAAGTATCTTCACGCCCGCATCTCCGAAGAGGTAGGCAGAGATAGAACATGTGCAGCCATGATTAGCCGAAGATACTTAGTCCCACAATGTGATAGGTAACCAGCTCATCGCCAACCGGGCACTTTTCCAATCCCGGGCAACGTTGTTTTTATCAGAAAACTGAAAAAACACATTTCTTTTATTTGACGACCCAGGTATCGAACCCGGGACCTCGTGTGGTCAACGCCGATACCGGACCACTAGACCACAGAGGCGGTCACATAAAAACACTTAGGTTTATTTAAACACTTAATATAATTTAAATTTAAGAAATTTTTTTTCATTTTATGTCCTAATAATTTTTCGGAAGATCAATAATTTTGGCCGCCAAGATTATCCAAAATGCGTATCGGCAAAAAAAAACTCTTTTCCACACTACCTTGAGGTAGAGCAAGTGACGCATTTTCTATTGTGGTTTCCCTTGTAGGTCTAATCTTATTCAAGAAAAACTATTCACTCACGTCCCGCTTTCTAAAAAATCCCACGAGTACAACTTATTTTTCCAGGATAAAAATAATCCTATGTCCTATTCTAAGACAAACTTCGTCTAAATCGATCCAAACATTTTTGCATGGAAGAAGCGAAAATTTAGTAATAAGTATCCAATCATTTAAAAACGCAAACATACAAACTTTTACTTCTGTAATAATATGTATGGGATACAATTTCATAATTATAACTAAGCCTACTGGGAAACCACAATAAAAGACGCGCTTCTGACATTACCTCAAGGTTGTGTAGAAATGAGTTTTAGCTGAAACGCATGTTAAAGTACACTTTGCGGCGCTAAAACGTTAAATATAAATTGAAGGAAATTTTTTCAAGTTATTTTGTATATAAATGTTTGAGAGTTTGTTGAAAAACTGCTACTAGGAGCCAAATTTCTAAGATGGCGGCGCAAACGGCAATGATACGAAGTGGCAAAGTTGAATTCAGAAGGAGTACAAATAAATCGGCTTATGTTTAAGCAACCTATTCAATTATCAATATTTTTTGTGCTTATGATACATTTTCTGGGTAAGGCATTTTATGGTGACAAATCTTTTTTTGGAAGTCATTATATTTCATCACAAATAAATCTATATAAAGTACCGTGTTGGTTTTCCCCGTGTTGGTTCCAGGCTCCTTTGTAGAATAGACCAACTGTCGTTCTGCCAGGCAGGTCGTAAAAGGCGACCGATGGGCTACGCGAGTCACTACCACCGTGGCTACTAGTTCGTAGAGTTCTGCATTGTCTCGCCCGGGTCAGGTACTACCGCCTTACCTATTCCTGCCGCAATAGCGTCAATGCTTGTCACTGTCGTGTTCCGGTTTGGAGGGTAAGGTAGCAGGTTAACTTATGCATGTGCCATTAGACCTCGCCACTAAATAGCAACGCACCATTAACATCTTTGGTGTCTACAGGCGATGGTCAACTCTTTCCATCAGGAGACCCATCTGCTTGTTTGCTATCTTATGATATAAAAAAAACCTACCAATTTTGAAAGTCCCTTATTTTCGAACCACATTACCGTTCTATAAAGTTTAATCTAATAATAATTTTGATTTTCGATCGAATTCTCAATCATATATTAATTTTTTAATTCGATTTTATGAAAATATAACATCAATTATTTTTTATCGAAAAAAAATTTGAATATGTGTATTATATCTACAAAAGCGCTAATGTTTTGTTTTCTTATTAATATGAAAGCTTTGAATATTAAAATATTAAAGTTCCCGTACTTAAGGAGTTGGAGTAAATGGTAATATGGGTGCATAAATCTGTTCTATTAAACATATTTTACGTCCTTTGAGTATTTTTTAAATATGAGTAAAGTACGAAATAAAAGTACCTACGTTCTTTAATACCAGTAATATAAAAAATTAAACAGACTTCAAAATATCTGTCAACTCCCATATCTCAAAAACTACTAAACCGATTTTGATAAAACTTGAACTGTTCTCCAACTTGGAATATATTGAATCTAAATAATAAAAAAAATATTTTGTTATGGCTTGTAATTCCCGAGAAATTTGTGGACAAACATATAAACATACACACATATAAATATATAAACAAATTTCGAAATTTCGTACACTTGCCTTTTACACGTGCAATTTAGGACGCCTAAATTGATCATTACACTCAAATATTTTTCAACTCCAACAATGTGAAACTGATAACCTCGCTTCTGATGATCTTCTGATGATGATCTGACGCGCTTCTGACATTACCTCAAGGTTGTGTAGAAATGAGTTTTAGCTGAAACGCATGTTAAAGTACACTTTGCGGCGCTAAAACGTTAAATATAAATTGAAGGAAATTTTTTCAAGTTATTTTGTATATAAATGTTTGAGAGTTTGTTGAAAAACTGCTACTAGGAGCCAAATTTCTAAGATGGCGGCGCAAACGGCAATGATACGAAGTGGCAAAGTTGAATTCAGAAGGAGTACAAATAAATCGGCTTATGTTTAAGCAACCTATTCAATTATCAATATTTTTTGTGCTTATGATACATTTTCTGGGTAAGGCATTTTATGGTGACAAATCTTTTTTTGGAAGTCATTATATTTCATCACAAATAAATCTATATAAAGTACCGTGTTGGTTTTCCCCGTGTTGGTTCCAGGCTCCTTTGTAGAATAGACCAACTGTCGTTCTGCCAGGCAGGTCGTAAAAGGCGACCGATGGGCTACGCGAGTCACTACCACCGTGGCTACTAGTTCGTAGAGTTCTGCATTGTCTCGCCCGGGTCAGGTACTACCGCCTTACCTATTCCTGCCGCAATAGCGTCAATGCTTGTCACTGTCGTGTTCCGGTTTGGAGGGTAAGGTAGCAGGTTAACTTATGCATGTGCCATTAGACCTCGCCACTAAATAGCAACGCACCATTAACATCTTTGGTGTCTACAGGCGATGGTCAACTCTTTCCATCAGGAGACCCATCTGCTTGTTTGCTATCTTATGATATAAAAAAAACCTACCAATTTTGAAAGTCCCTTATTTTCGAACCACATTACCGTTCTATAAAGTTTAATCTAATAATAATTTTGATTTTCGATCGAATTCTCAATCATATATTAATTTTTTAATTCGATTTTATGAAAATATAACATCAATTATTTTTTATCGAAAAAAAATTTGAATATGTGTATTATATCTACAAAAGCGCTAATGTTTTGTTTTCTTATTAATATGAAAGCTTTGAATATTAAAATATTAAAGTTCCCGTACTTAAGGAGTTGGAGTAAATGGTAATATGGGTGCATAAATCTGTTCTATTAAACATATTTTACGTCCTTTGAGTATTTTTTAAATATGAGTAAAGTACGAAATAAAAGTACCTACGTTCTTTAATACCAGTAATATAAAAAATTAAACAGACTTCAAAATATCTGTCAACTCCCATATCTCAAAAACTACTAAACCGATTTTGATAAAACTTGAACTGTTCTCCAACTTGGAATATATTGAATCTAAATAATAAAAAAAATATTTTGTTATGGCTTGTAATTCCCGAGAAATTTGTGGACAAACATATAAACATACACACATATAAATATATAAACAAATTTCGAAATTTCGTACACTTGCCTTTTACACGTGCAATTTAGGACGCCTAAATTGATCATTACACTCAAATATTTTTCAACTCCAACAATGTGAAACTGATAACCTCAGTTTTTTGTCGATTGAAAAATAGGCCACAGATGAGACAAATTCATACACGCGAATTCCTTACCACTCCACATGTAAGTAATGGTAAAATAAGTCAACTTACTACTATTATTTTTTGTTATAGCGATCAAGGTAAGTAGGTACATAATACTTAGTAATCAATATTAATGTTAACCTATCATGGTTCAAAATATACATAAAAATTGATTAACAACGTCGGAAAAAGGATTTTTTATAGCACACGTAGGTATTAAAGTTTTTTTTTTTGAAATAGGTTTAAAATGAAAACGAGCCTCCACTCATTTTTAACTTTTTTTTATATTATTTTATACCGACAAAAAGCATACGCCCGATAATAATTAGGTATTTGCCTATTGCATTTCACAAGATTACAGCATTTTACAGACTGATGGACGGACAGATACTTTTACTAAATAGCCCCGGTGTAATGCTTTAGATACGGAACCCTAACAATTTTGACCTAAACAAAGGCGTTCACTATTAGTAATATTGCACTATTTTGTGATTTTATAAAAGACGTGCTGTTTCTTTATTAACTTTTGTTCTAATTCATTGAGTTTTAATTCGAATTAAAATTATTGTTTTTTTAATAACTATCATTTGTTAAAATACAACTACAAAAGTTTTCATATAAAATTTTAAGTACTACGAAATTACAAACACAGATAAAATATTTATCTTTCGGCATTGGTCATCGTATAATGTACCTACCTATTATCCTGTTAGAACCGATTTAGTTGTGAATCATTTGTAAAAAATTATGGCACAAGCAAACATAATCAAAATCTTTGTTATTATGGAAATCGTTTACTTACATTCTATTTCTGAGTATTAAAAAAAAAGTGCCATCACGCCCGTATCCCCTAGGGGGTAGGCAAAGGTACAACAAGTGCACCCACGATTAGCCGAAGATACTTGGTCCCACAAATGATAGGTGGCAAGTCTATCACCAACCCGGCACTTTCCAATCCCGGGCAACATTGTGTTTATCAGAAAAAGTGTCCGACCCGGGAATTGAACCCGAGACCTCATGTGGTCAACGCCAACGCTGTACCACTAGACCACAGAGGCGATAAATTCTTAGTATTTATTAAAGAAATAATTCAATAAAACTTAACCTGATATGCATTACGCGATACTAGATAATTCGAAGGCTGCTTAAAAGTAAATGAGTTTATCAATTTCTTTTGTTCTTCTCCTTACATATATTTTTAAAGATATCACTATCTATTTTTGGAATATTCAAATATTTTATTTCAATAATATTGATATCATAAGAGACCACACATTTATAAAGATTTATCTCGAATATCGGTTTATTTCTTACGCATAAAACTGAATATACTTCTAAAATTTTTTGTATATATAAAACGATAAGATGAAACCGTAAACTCACAAATACACTTCTATTAGCCACGAGTCTTTGCGCAATAAACTTGTTAGTAAATAATATATACGTAAATAATTCCACAGTAAGTAACGCGAGGCGCGATAGACCGCGCCGATAGTCAGAACGCGAATGCGAGGGGAGCTTACAACCACCAGTACCCAGCTTTCAATCTCCCTATCCCCACCCCCTTCGTCTGATAACCTGCTACTTCGGAAGTCACTAAACTCCGCTATGAATGTCACCCAGGCCCAACTAAGTTGTGAAAGAAAATGTGATTTTTATTGAAAAGGGGTCGGTATCACGCCAATCGCCATGGCTCTGTGCGAAAATCGATGCTTTATCGTTCAAATATAAGGTGTTACGAAATCAACTCGCGTAGCGTCCAATAATACTCGTGGGAGAGGACTAAAACGTCCCCGGAGTAACGAGAAATTGTGCTTCCTTTAACGATGATCAATTGAACATTTCTAATGCGTCTTACTTACCAATACGCGTTTATTAAACTTAACAAAATTTATTAGGCATTGCTATCTTCTTTTCTTTAAATAGTATCTATCACATATAATAAAATCGTAGGAAAGTCAAAACTGTACATTGAATTTTGTTTTAAAAGAATACTTGGGGCGTGATCTACAATTGATATCGAAGCCAAAAATATAGTTTTTAGAATTTTTGTCTGTTTGTCTGTATGTATGTCTGGGGTAAACTCAAAAAGTACTACATAGATTTATTCAAATTTTGCATGAATATTACTAATAGGTCGGGTCAACATATAGGCTACATATTATCACGCTATCACCTACGGGGGAGGGGCAGTGCGTAGTAAACGAGCTCCGCGCGGACGAAGTCGCTGGCAACAGCTAGTATAAAATAAATTCGCTTCCGCTATATATTCGCTTATATCTTTAAAATTGTACAACGGATTTTAATACGGTTTTCATCAATAGACGGAATGATTCAAAAGAAATGTTTATATGTACAATACATCCATATTATAGTGCAAAACAAAACGAAAATTTCAAAGATTTTTCTAAACATATTCTTGTGCGCTACATTTAACCCGTGCGAAGCCAGGGCGGATCGCTAGTCCAAGTATAAATAAATCTAAACAGGAAAATTATATAAAAAAATAAAAATGCATTATCACTGCAGAAGTAGTCAGAGGTACAACTAGAGCACTTACGATTTAAATAATAAATATTTTCTCTTAAGAAAATTATAAATTAATAATTTATAGTATAGATTGTATTACCACGATTTAAATCTAATTACAAAATATTTATCAACTAAACAACCATTGTATTTCCCAGTGGTTAATCGGTCCTTTTGTTTCAGTCATTAGACTGCTAAGAAATAACTTTAGTTGTTTTGTTTTTGGTTCACGACTTATCCTTTTGTTTCTTTCTTCTACAATTCAACTTTTCTGTTTTAAATGCCTTCAAATTTCCACAATAAAACCCTCGATCTAAACTACTTTATAAGACTGGAAATAAATGTACACCGCTTCGAAAAGACCCGAAATTTTAAGAAGGTACATGAAATTCAATTTTTTTCGTCAAGCATTCATATCAGATATTATACTTTAATTTTCTTTACTACTAAAATTACAATATTTTAGGGTAGGGAATTTACTTAAAAATATTTGTTTTATCCATACTTCCATACTATAATATTATAAATGCGAAAGTAACTCTGTCTGTCTTTCTGTCTGTTACGCTTTCACGGCTAAACCGCTGAACCGATTTGGACAAAATTTGGTAGAAATATAGTTTGAGACCCAAGAAAGGGCATAGGGTAGTTCTTATCCCGGAAATCCCACGGGAACGGGAACTATTTTATTTTATTATATTTATTTTATTTTATTTGGAAAGCATACAGTGTACATACTCAATTTATATTACAATGTGATTAACTAGGCAACATTTATTTGCTTTCGCATATTGTAACTACGTTAGCTTGAGTACTAGAAAAATAGTACATACAATGAAACATCTATAGTTAACTAGAACTAAATCCGTTTACAAATAGACAAGCACGTTGGGTCACGGTGGCACACAGAACCAGTTATTGGTGATTTTATTTTTTAATTGGTCGGGGGACGTGTTAAAAAAAATCAAATTCGGGGAAATCATCCAGTTTGTTGACATGTTTTACGGATCTTATAAGAAAGGCATTATTTTTATATTTTGTTGAACAATAGGGAATGTGAAGATATTCATGGATACGCCTAACAGACTTAGTAGGTATATTCAATTCAATTTTATTTAGGAGATCCGGGGAGTCAAGTTTATTCTGCGCTATTTTTACCAATAGGGTGACGTCGGCAATTCTTCGTCTCTCATAAAGTGGTAGTAAATGATGTCTTTTACATGTTTGTTCGTAAGTGTCGTCGAACTTATTGCATTTATTTTGTAGGTGTTTTACTAATTTATGTTGAACAGATTCTAATCTGTTAATATAAAGCATGTATTGAGGGTTCCAGATTTGCGAACAATATTCGAGAACACTACGGACGTATGAACAGCAAAGGATTTTGATAAGCTTAATACTCTTAAATTACGAGCTTTGTCTTACGATGAAACCCATAGACTTGTTGGCCCTTTTGACTATATTATCTACGTGTTTCTGGTATGTCAGTTTTGAATCATGAAGTACCCCCAAGTCTCTAATTTCATCCGCTGATTTAACCTCTTGTCCTATAATTGTATATTTAAATGTGATTGGTTTAGGTTTACACGTGAAAGTCATGCAATAGCATTTTGAAATATTAAGATCTAATTTGTTATGTGAACAGTGTTTACTATGCGGGTTTTTATTTTAGAATTTTTTCACGTGAACGAAGTCCTGGGCACAGCTAGTTATTTATATATTTAAGAAGCGGTGTAGCAACACCATGAAGCCTTGGAAAATATTTAAAACTGTCGATCCCTTAAATGGGCTCTGTAGCAAATTCGACAATCGGTGTGCGGTGCAATCCGTCTTATCGTTGTCAAACTGGTGAATTTTATTTGATCCCAAGTATTTAATGACTTTGGGCTCATTCCGACTACTCCGCAATGACCTTTTCCAACCCGGGGCTTGCAAAGTATATTAAAATTGCCCTTTTCAACCGATTTCCCAAATAAGAGGAGATTCTCAGTCCGACTGTATTAAGTTTATTACCTCACAATTTAATCATTTATTGACTGATTTACCGAAATATTATTTTTTGTTTTGGAAGGGTGTGGTGTTCGCATTTGGTTTCATAGATTTTCAGAGATACAGGGCATTGAAAGTCTGGTGTTTGCAGTTTTATTCCGTTTATATATTATTATCATCGAAGATAAGATCTACATAATTCCCTGAACATTTCCCGTTCCCTGAAGTGAAAAAAAAATCATAGGAGAATTATATTACAGCAACAATTTAATCTGAATTCTATTTAGACTTTTCCGTTTTGGTAGCTTTGAGGTCAACAAACCTCCCAAGTGATTTGTATTTTCTAGTTTGTGATTCGCTGGTTAAGGAAAATATTTCGAGTTCTAGATTGCAGATAGTAAGCAATGTTTATTTATTTAACGTCTACTTTAAAAAAGGACTACACATAAAAAATATTTGAACTTATATATGGACTATATCAATAATGAACTAAGCGTAACTTTACTAATTTGACATAATATGTTAACTAAGCCTTTACTCGTATAGCAAGTTATTTTTTACTAAATTCTGAAATAAATAGGCATTTTCAGTCACACTAGACATACCTACATATAACCGGTGGGAGGGATGCGCTGTGTCGCGCTCCCGGCTGCATGGGTACCCACCACCTTGCTTATTTCACCCGTGAAACAGCTTTGCTGTGTTTCGTAGAGAAAGGCAAGACAGGCAGCAATTACTGGCACCGAGACTTAACATCTCTTGTCTCAGGATAGGCAACACATAGATGAGTTACCTGGGTTAGTTCCAGGTAAACTAGTTTATGTTCATTGGTGACCACTTACCATCAGGTGGCACGTCTGCCATTTTGCCTAACCAACTAACATAAAATAAAATATAAATACTCGAAAGTCGACCATTGACAAAAACATAAAATCTCTTTTATATTTGACAACAGACTTTAGTCGTAAAGAAAATAGTAAATTTTACATGTGTGTATCTTATCGTGCATGTCACATGAATGTAGTGTGTGTAATTTTTATTAGAGTTCCGCACCTAAAAGGTAAAATGGGACTTTATTACTAAGCCTCCGCTGTCTGTCTGTCCGTCTGTCTGTCTGTCACCAGGCTGTATCTCATAAACCGTGATATCTAGAAAGCTGAAATTTTCACAAATTATGTATTTTCGTTACCGCTATAACAACCAATACTAATAATAATAAAAAAAAATATTAAGGGCGTCCCATAACGTCAACAATAAACGTGTTTTGTTTTTATTTTGCACAATAATAATAACGGTAACAGGTAGGCGCTTTACGATTTTCGCAGAATATTTAGTTGTATACTTATTAATTTTCAAAATAAATAAATAAAAATAAAGTAAATAATAACGAGGAACTCCCATACAACAAACGTAATCTTTAAGCAATTTTTTACTAGATCTTAATAAACACGTAGAAACTTGAATATTTTTAAAAAAGTATTTGAAAATATATTAACTATAGAATTAAATACCTAATACATAAAATAACTATTTGAGAATACATACAACAAACGTGATTTTCTTTTATAGATGTTGCTACGGAACGCTTCCTCGTTCTCCGCAAAGTAAACTTTAATTGTGCCAAATTTCATGCTCCATCGTTCGCGCAATTGTCTTGAAAAGGGATCCAAAGTTTTTCCTTCACGTATTAATATATAGATATGTACACCAATGGTGACGTAGTTAAAAATATAATCATCTTAGCTCATTTCTTTGTTTCTAAACCATCTAATGTCAACGAAAGAATTAAAAATTAATAACAACACCTTATAATGTATTTTAAAAATGTTTTAATGTGTTTATTGCTAATATACATTAAAAATGTTTTAATGTATATTAGCTCTCTTTATATATTCACTAACTGTTGCCAGCGACATCTTCCGCGCGGAGCCCCTCCCCCGTAGGTGATAGCGTAATAATATGTAGCCTATATGTTAACCTGACATATTAGTAATATTCATACAAAATTTGAAGTAAATCCGTACAGTACTTTTTGAGTTTACCCTGACATACATACAGACAAACAGACAAAAATTCTAAAAACTATATTTTTGGCATCGATATCGATTGTAGATCGCGCCCCAAGTATTCTTTTAAAAAAATATTTAATGTACAGTTTTGATTTTCCTACGATTTTATTATTTGTATATAATAGAATATATATATAGACTAGCTGTTGCCCACGACTTCGTCCGCGCGGACTTCGTTTACTCCGCACAGCTTCTCCTCCGTAGGTGATAGCGTGATAATCTGTAGCCTATATGTTGACCCGACCTATAAGTAATATTCATGCAAAATTTGAAGTAAATCCATGCAGTACTTTTTGAGTTTATCCCGGACATACATACAGATAAACAGACAAACAGACAAAAATTCTAAAAACTATATTTTTGGCATCGATATCGATTGTAGATCGCGCCCCAAGTATTCTTTTAAAAAAATATTCAATGTACAGTTTTGACTTTCCTACGATTTTATTATATGTATAGATTACTACTTTATATAATACTAGCTGTTGCCAGCGACTTCGTCCGCGCGGACTTCGTTTACTCCGCACAGCCTTTCTCCCGTAGGTTATAGCGTGATAATATGTAGCCTATATGTTCATTCAAAATTTGAAGTAAATTCATGCAATACTTTTTGAGTTTACCCCCCCCCCCGACCTACATACAAAAAAACAGACAAACAGACAAAAAATCTAAAAACTATATTTTTGGCTTCGATATCGATTGTAGATCATACTCCAAGTATTCTTTTAAGAAAATAATCAATCTACAGTTTTGACTTTCCTACGATTTTATTATATGTATAGATTATCGCCACGTGGGTAACCACTCGGTTAGCGACCCTGACTATCGACGACGATCGACGGGCTCGGGTTGGATCCTCGATGGGGACAAGCATTTGTGTGATTAGCATAAATGTTTGTATTTCTGGGTTTGGGTGTTTATATATATGTAAAACTATTTATATATGTATTTCTATGTATTAGTATCGTTGACTAACACCCATGACACAAGCAAATAATTTACTTATTTTGGGGTTAGATCAGTAAGTGTAATTTGTCCCGTAAATATTTTTTTCTTTACTTTATTTATTTTATAAGTTAGCAGATATGCAGAATCAACCATAGCCTAACAGACACCATGAATTACTTGAACTATTAGGAACATTTAAAAATAATAATAAGCTAAATTGTTCTAAACATTTTAAACGAGAGCAGTTAATAATCAAAAGTAGTTTATATTTATCAATGTAGAAAAACAAGATGATTTTCACCTGGGTTTTAATTAAACAATTTGAATGCAATAAAACTGCAATTACGACTTCTAATTTACACAAGATTAGAAGTCGGTAATTGCAGTTTTCTGCTCAATTATCTCTGGAACTCTGAATCAGAACTCTAGCAAATTTATATGGCAAGAAATAGGAAATATACCACTTCCGAGGTAACTAACATAAAAATACAAGCGAAGTGAGAGCTCTTTTTTGGAAATCGGTTGAAAACAGCTTCTTTAACGTAGTAGACCGCGAAGCTGTATGAAACATGCATCAGATAACAAATTACAAATCATCTTGCGTTTTCTGTCTTATTCGAAGTCCCAACGAATTGCATCAGAATAATTTACTACAGGTTTCATTGTAGCCATCATATTAAACTTTTTGTTAAGGTACACTTATGACCAAACTATACATAATATATTTTGTGACGCGTAAAAATTATGTAGATATATTTTAAAATTAAGACAATAATGTGTTGTTATCGATTAGATTTTATTGTAATCTATACATACATATAATAAAATCGTAGGAAGATCAAAACTGTACATTGAATATTTTTTTAAAAGAATACTCGGGGCGTGATCTACAATCGATATCGAAGCCAAAACTATAGTTTTTAGAATTTTTGTCTGTTTGTCTGTTTATTTGTTTGTATGTATGTCCGGGGTAAATTCAAAAAGTACTGCATGGATTTACTTCAAATTTTGCATGAATATTACTAACAAGTCGGGTCAACATATAGGCTACATATTATCACGCTATCACCTAGCGGCCAGGTGCTGTGCGGAGTAAACGAAGTCCGCGGGGACGAATTCGCTAGCAACAGCTAGTATAAATCATAAAGTGTTTCGCAAATCTGGTTGTCACTTACGGTATTTATAAAAACTAACATTGCATTTATCGTTTTAAAATGTCCACTGACATGAATTTTATTTTTTTAAGTAACATAATCTTACGTATTTTATTCCGTAACATTTTAATACTTCACAAATCGATCCAATTCTATACTACAATTCGGTTATTTCCATGCGGTACTGGTGCTTACCAGGTGGTAGAGTTCTGCAACGTCTCGCCCGGGTATTTGGTACCACTTCCTTACTGTTCCTGCCGCAACAGCATCTGTGGTTGTCACCTTAGTGTTCCGGTTTGGTGGTTAAGGTAGCCGGTAGACTTATGTATGTTTTTTTTATATCATAATATAGCAAGCAAGCAGATAGGTCTCCTGATGGAAAGAGTCAACCATCGCCCATAGACACCAAAGATGTTAATGGTGCGTTGCTATCCTGTGGCGAGGTCTAATGCCACATGCATAAGTTTACCGGCTACCTTACCCTCCAAACCGAAACGCGACAAAGACAAGCACTGACGCTATTGCGGCAGGAATAGGTAAGGCGGTGGTACCAGACCCGGGCGAGACAATGCAGAACTCTACCACCTAGTCGCATAGTCGCATAGCCTATCGGTCGCCTTTTACGACCTGCCCGGCAGAACGGCAGTTGGCCTATTCTTCAAAGGAGCCTGGGATCAACACGGGGATATTTAGTTAGCGTTATTGTAGATCCAGCGACACAAAACATTTTTTCGAAATAAAAAGTATTTTATGTAATCATTTAAGTTATAAAATATCTGTGTTTATTAGCGGTCAAATAACAAGCATCCAAACACACAGACTTTCACATTAGGAGGATTTTCATTATCATAAATACTGTTTTAATTACGAAGAGAGGTTTCGGCTTGACTATTTCGAGTCTCTTCTTTTCCAACTACGGAATATTCTTCAGAGTAATGTCATTGGCTTTTGTATTAATTGTAAAGTAAATATAAATTATAAAATAAATGTCGCCTCTGTATTCTAGTGGTCCGGTGTCTGAGTTGACCACATGAGGTCCCGCAATTGTTAAATGTGTTTTTTCAGTTTTCTGACAAAAACTACGTTGCCCGGGTTTGGAAAAATTGCCCGGTTGGCGTAAGACTCCACCTATCACATTATGGGACTAAGTGTCTTGGACTAATCGTGGGTGCATTTGTTTTACCTCTGCCTACCTCTTCGGGATACGGGCGTGAAGATATTTTTTTCGCTTCATAAAGTACTATACTTCATAAAGTATATCTATACAAATATTACAATGAGTTAAAGTTTGTAAGTTTCTTTGTAAGAAGCACTTCCTGTAACTACTAAACAGATTTTGAAAATTCGTTCCCAAACAGAAAGAAAGCTACATGTTACAATTCATGCAAATATTCCCGCGGGATCACGAGTCACGACGCGGGAAATGGCAAGTGCATTTCTTGTGTAATTTTCTCTCCAGAATTATTACCACGTAATCTGTAATAAGTGTTTAGTGCACATAATTTTGCGTTTGCTTGTACACAATTATAAGCAAGCTTTCGCAGTATCTTACGGCAGCCAACAGCTCATTGCGTCAGATAATTCACAGTAATTGATCGGATCGATACGGAAACTAAAAACTAGACTAATATAATTCCATTTAAGTCAACTTTTTGGTTGGTTTTTTCTTGTGACTTTTTAAAATTCTTGTAATTGCAAGAATTGGAATCAAAGTAATTGCCTTGTTACAGACCTTTAACGGTGGTTAATATAGAGGGTAAATTTTTCAGCGGTTTGGACCGCGGTATGAATTGCCTAAGAGCTCTTTTGGAATGGGTCATTTCGGACCGCAATAGTAGAGCGGTGCGAATCGCTCAATCTCTTATTGTATTGGGTTGATTCACACCACTGTGCAGTGGATGGTTATTTAGATCTTTAAATTGATATAAGTAGAACTCGAACCAAGAAAAGAGCATATGATCGTTTCGCCTCGTGGTCCAAATTGACGCATTTCATAAAATACCTTGGGCGATTCGCACCGCTCCATCACTGCGGTGCGAATGAACTATGTTAAAAGAGCTCTTGGGCAATTCACACCGTGGTCCTAACCGCTCGCGGTGCGAAACGACTAAGGACCCATATAAACCACCAAGTTGAAACATGACAGTGGCAAGTACTGTCTTAATGGTGGCAGGAATTGTCAAAGTGGTGAGTATTACGTAGTAGTCGTTATGGTGGTAGCTTTGGTTCTCCTTTACAAGCTATTGTTCTTTAAAGACCTGGACTAATACAGTGAAAATTACTTTTACTAGCGATCACCCTCTGTTCGGAATTCGACCACAGACTAAAAATCTCCTACGTTTGACAACACATTTTAACCATAATCAAAATAGAATATGTATTATGTGTGTGTATAATTTGATGTGTGCCAAATGCATTTTTTAAATCCTCATTATATAAAAATACTAGCTGTGCCCGCGACTTCGTCCATGTGGAGAAATTCTAATAAAAGTAGTCTATGTTACTCCTTGTCACATCAGCTATCTGCCAATGAAAGTCCTGTCAAAATCGGTCCAGCCGTTCCAGAGATTAGCCGGAACAGACAGACAGACAAAAATTGTAAAAAATGTTATTTTGGTATATGTACCGTGGATACATCCATATACATGTAGTAAAAAGCGGTTATTTTAATATTACAAACATACACTCCAATTTTATTTGTTTGTATGTATGTATGTGTGTATAGATGTATACATTATAGGTTTATGCACTCCTCCGTAAAGTATGAATTAACTGAGCCTAATTTCATACTCCAAATAATAACTCCAATTTAATACATTCGCGTAATTTTCTGAAAAAGGGACATGAAGTTTTTGCTTCACGCATTAATGTATAGATTATATATGCGTCTAATGCCTCAGCCGCACTTACATTTATCGTCACAAAGCTTCGTACAATGACACGATAAATACAGATGTGACCGGCTATTATCAGCTATTTTCGCATATAACTTCGGGATAGTCGCAAGCGATCCCAGCATATAAGAAGGTAGATAAAAAATACCGTAAGCATAAATAGCTGACGAGACTAAGTACAATAACGAACTGGGGGAAAACTTTATTCCAAAAAAATGTAAGCTTCCGTGCGATGCCCGAGGCGGAATGCCAGTTTATGGAATATCAGTCGTTGGGAAAAAATGTAATATGAAACCCACAGTACGTTGTTACTTGCTTCATATCCTCCATTACTGAGGGCGTGAAATATTTTATTATTAATTCATATAAAAAGTTTTGGTATAAAGTAATATTTTCATAAGGTTATAAAGCTCACAATGTTATACACAAAAGTACGGTATCATTTATCATTAGTCATATTAGACAATTCCATTAACATTATAAACGAGAAAACTTGTTGATTTTGAAGAAAGTTTGTGTTTTTATTTCTTTCTCTTTCATTTCCTCCCTCTGTGTGTGAGTGCGTGTGTGCGTGTACGCGTGTATGTATGCGTGCGTGCGTGCGCACACACGTGGATATTTAGTCTTTTATGTTGAAACGGCTGGACCAATTTTAAACGAAATAATATACGGGTAGTTCATATACAGATTTATATAATAATAATACTAAATCTTTATTTCTTTAGTAACCATCAAAACATCAAGGGTTCACTTCTTCTTTTGAGTGCCATGACCGCTCGTGCCAGAAGGAGTCACTCTTCCTCACACACCCGGCAAAAGTATTTCTGCCTTTTTAACTACTCTTATTTTTTTCTATATTTTCTCACCTTTTAAACCTTCCCTGGACTTTAACAATTAATTCAAAACCAAAATTATATATATATATATATATATATATATATAAATTATATATATATATATATATATATAAAAAATTAATACATACATATAAATTTAGAACGAATGCTATTCTGTAATATTTCACTTACTTGAGAAAAATAATATTGTTTTCACTTTCTATCTTTAACTGTCAAATCTATAAAAAAACTGTCAGAATTATGCAAAGGCACCGTGATTTGCTAAGTAAAATGGTGGCATTGGATTATGTCTTACTATATATATATATATATATATATATATATATATATATATATATATATATATATATATATATATATATATATATATATATGTATATGTATGTATGTGTGGGTGTATCTTCATAATGTAAGGTATTGATTCTGAGGTTAGGTTACTTTTGGCTTGCATTCGCGTTGAGACAAGGGTAAGATTTGTTGAATTTTATCCAATTAATTACACAAATGCGATGAAAGATATTTAAACTGTGATTTTACTTTACACAGACAATTTTTTTCAAAAAAAATGCACTGTTTTCTTGGGATTTACAAAAAGATTTATTCACGCAGCGACTGCTGAGTGCAGCTAGTAGGTATTTATTATACACGCTAATCACACTAAAATGTTAGAAAAATTTAAATAGATTTTATTAGGCGCACTATTAATCTGCCGTAAAATATAGGATGTGATTTGTCCAAAAATAATTAGGAATACGATTTCTCTTAAAATAATTATATATATACACTATATATACACTATATTACAGAACGAACAGTCACTTTGTAAAAAAAAATTGATTACAGTCCATTTCTGTTGTAAATATATTATTACATCTCTTAAATCCGGAGACCTATCTACTTGTTTGCTATCTTTAAAAAACAACTGTGTTTGGTAATTAATTGTGTTACAAAAACACTATACAAATGTTAATAACCGACAGGGTCCACGATGATCTAAGCTTTATTTTAATGTAACATCTTGTAAACATCGTGGAATGCAAATAAATAAATAAATAAATAAAATAAAAGCCTAAACATTTGCAGTTGGTATTATATCCTCGCCACATAGATGGCAATGCAACATCTTTAATGTCTTTAGATGAGTATTATTTCCATCAGGAAAGATATGTGCTCGGTTGTTAGTAAAAAGAATAATGAAATAGTTTTATAAAAATTAAAATATTATGGTATTTTAAAATGATTGCTTTATCCTGAAATTTCCCTAAAATTTTGCAAATAATTTAAAGTTAAACATCACCACCACTTCACATCAGTGGCGGCTGTGTCATAGACCATATGCAAAGAATACGGTAATAGGTTAACCGTATTCTGTGCCACATGTGTTGCATTTTGTGTTTCTACAGATAATACTAAAATATATTATTTAAGACTAATTATTTCAATCACGATTTTTTTTGTCTCGAAATATCTACAAAATAATCACAATGGTAGCTTAATTCGATCATATAATTCTATTAAGCTGCGTAACTATATCCTTGTAAAGTTTATATATATACAATATAATTACAACTAGCTGTACACGCGACCTCGTACGCGATTGCCATACTTGCAGAGTAATTATGTATTTGACCACAGTATATCTAAGGAACTTTCTTGTTTTGATTTGAAAACACGTTGACTTTGCCATTTGCCCTTGTCCCTTGTGGGGCTATAAGCAATGTTGAAGTCAACACAAAACAACATTAGAACACCTAACATAGGCCTGTCGTAACGCCTTATATGTTTTACAGTCAAGCTTACAGTTTTCTTCGTCTGCCACCATATACTTATTCCATACTAGCTGCGCCCGCGTGTTAGTCCACGTAGGTTTTTTTTAAAAAAATAGTCTAAGTTACTTCTTATTACATCAGCTATCTAACAGTGAAAGCCCCGTCAAAATTGGTCCACCCGTTCCAGAGATTAGCCGAAACAAACAGACATACAGACAAAAATTGTAAAAAGTGTTATTTTGGTATATATACCGTGTATACATCCATATGCATTTAGTTAAAACCGGTTTTTTTAATATTACAAGCAGACACTACAATTTTATTTAATTGTATACATGTATACATTATCAGATACACCCTATAATTAAGTTTCACTTTTAACTGTTTTTTTCTCTAAAACATAATATCTTACCACTACCCAGCAGGAAACATGCATTGTAAAATTTTGCTTTGCTACAATTTTGGTTTTCCTATCGCATATGATTCTCTGGAAATACATCTTGCACAGATAAAAATCTTATATTTATTACGCGAAAGGAAAATTTGATAAAAGTTTACTCATTTTCAAGATTAAAAAGAATGATACAGTGGGTATTCGGGTAATAAATGTTGACCGTCTTATTACTAAGAGTTGATTAAATATTTTTTCCGTTGATTTTCTTCGAGGGAAATTTAGGATGAATATATTTTTATTTTCTTCTATCGTTCAATCTCTACGTGTCAATGCACAAAAATTCTAAAAACTATATTTTTGGCTTCGACATCGATTGTAGATCACACCCCAAGTATTCTTTAAAAAAAATATTCAATATAAAGTTTTGACTTTCCTACGATTTTATTATATATATAGATATAGATAATAACCTTAACTTATTTATTACCATCAGAATGTGAATTAAACTTAATAATTACAGCATTGATGATTGATTTGTTTTATTGAAATCAAAAATCAAAATCAAATAATGTTATATTCAAATAAAACTTTACAGGCACTTTTGACGAGTTGAATTTTGATTCTTAAATTAGGCACTAACGGATCGAAACGCGACCACACACTATACTAGTTGATATTATTGCACGCCTCACCATATATATACATACGTTTTCACCATATATATATACGGTTCGTTCTACGTTGAATGCGATCAAGAGGAAGAAGCAAGTACTGAGGAGCTCCAGCCCAGAGGTGAGTACAGTTTCCTCATGTGAGGTTGAATTTGGGCCTTGTAAAGTTGGAGGTTGAGGTTTAGTTAACACCGTCTGCCAACGTTAAAAATATTTTTTCCCTGTTTTATCAAATTATAAATCAAACATTTGAAGTAAACTTTGAAAGAACAACCCGTTTCATATTGGACAGCTAGACATATGAAGGCGATATCGAAAAACAAGACAACGAAATAAAAAAAATGCGCATCTAGATAGAACGTAGTTAAAATACAGAAGAAAAATATCGGTGAATATCCATTTTATTCGCTCGACTAGTGCACTCAGGAGACAGAAAGGAACATAGCAGTAAAAACTCCTCTCGAAAATCGATTTGTGTTTTTAGGTTCGGGGTCGACAAATACGGCAACACGTTGAGGACACTTTGTTAGGGCTTGTAAAAACATGTCAGTCTTAAGTAAGCTAAAATACTTAAATACTATATCATCTTGAATATTGGTGATAACTATTTGTTGAGGATTTCTCCATTGTGCATTATTAAATGTAAACTCATAGAATAATAACGCATAGAAACCAAGACGACCCGCGCAATATTAAGCCATTTCAAAGAAGCCTGAAAAGGCTTCTTACGCTCGCCGGCCGCTCAGACATATGACACGCGCCACACGGAATACAGCTCTTGCAATTTAAAAAATATGAGTTACTTTGTGGTGAAAGGCTTTCGCCATGCTTTACAAAAGCGTATTTAAGACTTGAAGATCACATTTCACAGATAAAAACTACTTGGCATCGGATATTTTTGTATAAAATTTAAACAAATAAATCGTAAATATCTACGTAGAATATTCAAAATGTTGCCAGTCAAAGGGGAAAATATTCTAACATGTATTTGTTTTTGCCTGTTTTCATTATAATTAATAACATGTGCATCCCTATTTCATGTGCGATATTACATAGCCTGGATTTTGCTTTAATTTATAATGATTTTTAAGTGTTGGTACTTACCATTATACTACCATTATATACAAGTATTACAAAGCAATTTGTCAGACCAATATTACAAGCCCTTCGTTCGTGTATAGTGTGGACATTTAAAAGACAAAAACATTGTTTCAACTAGCATTATAGATGCCGCAGTGATCATTAATCATCAAAAATACTGTCACTGCCAAAAAGACTTTTTTAATTTTTCTTATGAAATAATATGCCATCGTATGGCATTATTTCGTGATTTGCTTAGTGTCTAGTAGTTTTATTGGCAATATTTTCGAGTTTTATCGACGAAAACATGTAGGGTAACGTGTTCTTAAGTCGGTCTGCGCTGAATGTTGGCCTCCTAATATGTTTATGCTGATAATTAAGTTTCAATTCTACATAGCTTGAAATTTGTATTGCGAATGACGACTTTGCTCATATGGCTGAGTATTAATACGCGACTTAATTAATTTGTGTCATATACTCCAATGCATGTATAGCAAGTAGAAGCCCAAGAGTTGCCACGTAGAGCTGTATTGTTTCCGACTCAGCTAAAAACGTTAGAGGAGATTACGGAAGGGGATTGCTTTTTCTATATTCTAAGATCTGAACCAAAACAGTTGCGCACGATAGGTGGTGCTCAAGTCATGCACAGAGCCAATAGTAGCTTTTCTTCCATTAGTAGCACTCAATATAGTAGTCAGAAATATTATGTTTAGCTTAAAACATTGTAACCTTTTAAATTAATTTAAATAAATAATTTGATTAATAAGCATACATATCCCATTCCTTTTTACCTCAAAGTGTTCGTAAGTATTGTTCCTGCTTGCCCGCCTATCTGCTATCCTTCAAGCTAGTTTAGCTTTAAACAAACATACACACATACACACACAGACTTACACATGAAGACACACAAACATTCGCCAAGCAATGCACAAATTTGTAATAGCATTTGTATTGTACAATTAAAGGTAAAATAGGTAAAAATATATTAAATTACAAATAAAAGCACAAAAACTAAAAACAAATATAACGTTAAATAGCTTTGGAACATCATCTTGAGAACATCTAGAATATTTCACGGCATTTAAAATATTTAACGTAACCGAAAAAAAAGAGTAAGTTTCAAGTTTATACTAAATGAATATTAATGTTATATGAAAGACTAGTTGTGTACCGGTAAGGCAGACATATTTTAAATACCGTTTTGGGAAAATATTTATTTGCTTGCAACATTATTCCAGTCTTTGTGTGCGTGTCAACGCAAGTTTTGGTTTAAAATATGAACGAAACATTGAATGCAATTATCACTCTGAGCGTTATTACTCTAAGTGTAAACTAATATTATAAAGAGAAAACATTAGATTTTTTGTTTATTTATTTGCTACAATTTAATTCAACTTGATACTTGATAAAATCAGCGTAATTAAACTATTAGACTGATTTTATCAAGCATCTAACATTGAGAAAGTTACATTACCTAAGAGTGACATAGGGTACTTTTTACCCGAGTGGGCAAACGGAAGTAATGATTTTTGTCACGCAAACAAGTTCGCGAGTAACTGCTAGTTGTATCATGAGTGTAAGAAATAAGTATCTCATGACTTGTATAAATCCCGGTGTGACCAGAAGTATGTTAAAATAATTTTCATAGAAAATTCTCAATAATTTTTATCTAAAAAGTTGCGGAGTTACTTTAACATCTCGAAAGTACATCTATCGTATTCCAGTAATCACAAGTATACATAGTCATTAAAGTTTACAAATACGATATCAGGGATCTCGAACTCTACGATTGGGTTTTCCTTTTAAGAAAAATATCAATAGCAAGCTATAAAGTCTGCAAGTTGTGCCAAACCTTCGTGTCGGAAAATGATATTGGTTCCGGTTATCGCAAAATCAAGTGCTAATCGTTCATGTTGGAAAATGTGGCGATTGGCATTAAGACCCACCTCACCAACTGACAAATTATAACAGCTAGGATCATGGACGTTTATCTCTCTCTGACGACTTCTGAACGGGAACCGGCGTAATAATACTTTTTTATATATTTGTATAAAAAGAAATATATATTGTAAAGTAAAGTAAAGTATCTTCGGGCCCGTATCCCCGAAGGAGTAGGCAGAAGTACAACAAGTGCACCCACGATTAGCCGAAGATACTTGGTCTCACAAATAAGATAGGTGGCAAGCCTATCGCCAGCCGGACACTTTCCAATCCCGGGCAACTTTGTATTTAATGTTTTAATTTAATGGACACCCACGGTTGGCACGGAGTTGATTGTAACTTAAAGGAGGTGTCCAATTTAACTAGACGGAGTCGAACGAGTCATTTGTATGAAAACGTCGATAAACGATCAGAGAGTAAGATACCCGTTCACAGTCATGCAATAATTCTTGATTATTTATATTAATAAGAAATTGTACTTGGACGGTAAAAATATAAATAACTAGCTGACCCGCGCACCTTCGCCCGCGAGTAGATAAACATGTCGTTGAAATTGCTTTTAATCAAATTTCATTCCCTGTTTCAACCCTTCAGGGCTTGATTTTTTTTTAAAAATTAGCCTATGTTTGACCCCGGATCTTCAACTATTTCCATGCCAAATTGCATGAAAATCGGTCGACTGATTTAGCTGTGAAAGCGTAACAAGCAGACAGTCAGACTTTCGCAATTATAATATTAATGTGGATTTCTGCATATTCTCAAAACTGGCGGTCAGCTGAGTTGATTGAAAAATTATAGTTTCCTACGTGATCAGGCAGTGGCTCAAAAATCACTGCAAAATGGCTGGTTTATGTTTTTTTTTATGTTATTAGATAGCAAAGAAGTAGATAGTTCTCCTGAAGGAAAGAGAAACTATCGCCTATAGACACCATGGGTGTTAATAGTGCGTTGCTATGCGTGGGACGGGATAGCAATGACACATGCATATGTCTATCTTACCCTCCAAACCGGAACACGTCAATGACAAGTATTGGCGTTATTACGGCATAAATAGGTAAGGCGGTGGTACCAAGTACCCAGGCTAGACGTTGCGGAACTCTACCACCTAGTAGTCATGATGATAGTGACACGTATAGCCAATCGGTCGCCTTTTACGACCTGTCTGGCAGATGGTATTTTTCAAAGGAGCCCGGATCAACACGTGGACATTTTTGTGTTTCACATATTTGGTCTAGCCTCTCAACCCATAAACGATAATGTGTGATATGGAACTCCATTCCAAAAACATCTTTTTACTTGAATTGAATAAGGAAACTTAAAAGTTTACACATCCAGTTATATGAAGTTTATTTACGGTGTCTCCTTGATAAACCGGTATATTATCGGTAGCGGCACAAAATTGCATCAGGGACTTAATTACTATCCACGGAGGCTGGAGGACGTACGCATGACGAAAACCAGACCGACGATAATATATTTACTTTCAAATGATTCAAGACAGACTACTTTTTGCTCAGAAACTTGGTAAATATTTGCATTCATATCATACTCTTTGTTTATTAGCGTTAACTACTTTGATTATTATTAAAATATCCATATTAATATTTTTAATACAAAAGCTTATCCGTCCGTCCGTCTATCAGTTTGCTGCGCTTCACCGCTTAACCGCTGAACCAAATTTTATGAAATCTTAGCGAGAAGATAGTTAAAGGCCCGGGGTAAAACTTTTTCAGAAATCAACTCATAAAGCGACGAAATAAGGGACGAAAGATTACTCATAATAACTACTCGTAATAGTGATATTCGTTTAAATTTGCGGTGACATAGACTATTAGGTACCTACTAGCTGTGCCTTGCAGTCCACTGCATCATTTTTTTTTTGGGAAAATCCCACGGGAACAACTTCTTTTTCCGGAATAAATGTATGTATAAGATCATCATCTATATGTGCGCTAAATTTCATCCAAATAGATTTAGCCGTTTTTGCTTAAAGTAGTAACAAACATCCATCCATCCATCCATCCATCTTCACAAACATTCGTATTTATAATACTTTTAAGTAGGATGTGACCCCGTTTGAGCGTCTGTTAATGTACGGTTCACTTCGCGTACCCCGCAAGCAAACTGACGTGCTGGTATTTCTGCAGAACTCTAGAGATCTATATATTAATAGGTGAAGCGAAAACTTTATACCCCGTTTTACGAAAATCCTTGAATGTAAGTAAATAAAATTTGGCACAGTTAAAGTTTATATGTGGAAGAAGTGCAGAAAGCTATTATTTTAGTAAAAAATATACTAGAAATAAATGAATAAAAACCTACACAGACTACTACGCGATTCACATTGCGTTTTAAACAAGCACACGTATGTACATAAGCTTTTAAAGGTTCAATTCTGTAGTTAAATTTAAAAGATTTTACTGTTTTGTATATGGTTGAATTTCGATCAGAAGGCGATCGCCAGTAATTGACTAAAGTGTTAATAGTCTAACTGAATCATAGTTTGTTCATACTATATTTTTTTATATACGATAGCAAACAAGCAGATGGGTCTCCTGATGGAAATTGTCAACCATTGCCTATAGACTCCAAAGATGTTAATGATGCGTTGCTATCTTGTAGCGAGGTCTAATGCCACATTAATAAGTTTACCGGCTATCTTACCCCCCAAACCGGAACACGACAGTAACAAGCACTGACGTTATTGCGGCATGAATAGGTAAGGCAGTGGTACTTGGGCGAGACGTCGCGGAACTCTACCACCTAGTAGTCACCGTGGTAGTGACACGTATATAGCCAATCGGTTGCCTCTTGCCTCTTTGCCTGGCAGAACGGCAGTTGATCTATTCTTCAAAGGAGCCCGGACCAACACGGTGGAAACTAACTTGTCTAATAGATACTTTTCGTTTATATAAAAAACACATGATCAAATTTCTATTATTAGAAAATCAATAGTAATGATTAAGAAACTAAATTTAGCTCGTCGACGATCAATTAAAAAGGATTAATTGTTATCAAGTTATTTGTTTTCTACTAAAATGTCACATAACATTATAAGTCCTAATTCTAAAGTAATCAACCCCTTTGTTGGAATATATTACAAATTCTGATTGAAGATATGTTTACATTTATCATGTCGGTGACAGTATCAACCGCATATATGTAATAGAGTACCAAGCATGAGAGCCACTGAGTTGACACTTGACTGACTTCCTCGTTAATTTGAAACTGGAATTCTAAATCTCATCAGCAAGCAAATATAAACCTTAAATCCGCTCTTGAGATCCTCGATGAAACGAGAATTCCGCGTATTATTTACTGCGTAATATTGCTGCGACTTTACATTTGAGATAAAAATGTCTAGGATGGTGCAGATCAATAGATCATCGGAAACTAAATGTGCTGTTAACTGATAAAGCTTAATGAGGTCAGAGGTTTGAGTTATAGTCTAGAGCGTTTTTTCTGACTGGTAATTAATTTCAAATTTATTAAACAAAAGTTTTTGAACTCGATAAAAGTGAATTAAAAGGCAATGACCATAATATATAGGTGTATAATATATTAAGCTAACGTCCTAAAACGACTTTGCGCGAATATGGGACAAAATTCACTAAAACATTATCCTTTTGGAGCAATTGGATATAAATAATTCTATAACCTGAGTTTATAAAAAAAGAAGTACAAGGAATCAAATTCAAGAAACTTTTTTAAAACCAATTACTGGTAAATATTTTTTAAATGACTAATTATCTGTTTAATATTAAGAGCGCCGGGGACAATGTGTTATAGTTTGGTTCACTAACCAAACGGCTGGAATCGTCAATCGTTTTTAATGGCAAGTTATACGAATATACAACAAACAGTGTTTAATATTTACAAGATATTGATTTGGGCGAGGTAAACGGAGACGATAAATGGAAAGACGTCATATGGTGAGCAGTCAAACACGACATTGACACAAATTGACACTATATCGACAGGAATAAGCAAGACATTAACAAGACAGGTAAGCAAGATCGACAAATCGTACAGAATTCAACACCTTTTTGAAATGGATACCCTGCAAAACAATGCTACGAGTATATTAATATCAACAGAAATGATGCAATATAAAACTAAAAATCGTGATTCGAAATACGGGAATAACGTCTTTAGAAAAATAATTCATTTTCTTTATAAAATAGCATGAACTACCAATCTTGTATAAGTCTTGTATATGTATTATTTAATTGCAGTTTACGAAACACATTAGTCCAATATAAATGTTTTAGTTGCATCGTCATAATAAATGGATTCAATAGATGGAAAAATGTCGTTTGTAATGAATTATTTTACGTGTTAACGTGGAGTCCCTGAAGATTTGCTCAGCTCGCGAGACTGAAATATTAACTGAAGTGCAACGCCCTTCTAGGTTATCGACTTTTGTTGTCGCTAAGAGTCTGAATGTAATCATACTTGGTAAGGGAATTTATTTTATTAACCGCGTAGTTATTAGCTTACTATCTTGGATGAAATATAGGATGAGATTTAAAAGGCCATAATTATCTAATGAGCTTAATGAACATTATATATCCAGTAAATTTAAAATTTAGAACAGGGAAAAATTATATCTATAACTCCGTAGACGCGGAATTGTCCTCCTGCTTTATCCAATGTTTTGACAGCGAATGACCTTTACAACGACTAGACGATATAGTTTTATGACGTCTGCCTTACGTTTGGAACCGCCGCGTTATTTAGTTATAGTTATTTTCGAGTTGTTAGCGTTGTGTTCTGGCTTGGTCGGTAAGGTAGCCGGTACAAGAAGCCTTTACGTATGATAAACTAGAATAGTAATACTTGACGTCCACAGGCGATGGTTATCTGTTACCATCTGGTAAGCCATATTTGCCGTCTTGTGGTAAACAGAATTTCCAATTTGATCGAACTTAACTTCACCATTAATTACTTTTTATTTTAACAGGAATTGACGAGCTTTTACTCCGTCAAGAAATTAATACTTATGATTAAATTTTTACCTAGCCTTTTTATACTTATATCATTAGATAGCAAGCAGATGGCTCTACTTATGGAAAAAGATATACATTTCCTATAGACACCAAAGATGTTAATGGTGCGTTGCTACCTGTATGGTGGGATTGCAATGACATGGCATTGCAATCCTTCCATACGATCTAATGCCACATGCATAAGTCTGCCGTCTACCTTACCCTCCAAACCGGAACACGCCAATGACAGGCATTAACGCTATTGCGACAGGCATAGGTAAGGCCGTAGTACTTAATACCGGTCGAGACGTTGCGAAAGTCTACCACCTAGTAGTCACGATGGTAGAGTCACGTAATACTAATCGTTCGCCTTTTACAAACTGCCTGGCAGAATGGCAGAAGGGTTATTTTTCAAAGGGGGCCCGGACCAACACGGGGAATAAATAGAACTAATAATTTTCACGCGGAATAAATTAAACTCAATTCTCTGTAATCAAATGTCGAACTTTGCATTCGAGTTCATAGTTCAACATTAAGCCAACAAATACGCACACACAAATCGTTATCAGTAAAAGTAAATGCGTAATAAAGACGACAAGCGACATCCCCCCGGATACGCTCGACCCACTTACCCAGCGCTACTACGTAGTTAGTCGGAGTGATAGTGCACTTTTGTCCTACTGACGAGTTTCGTGCCAAATAAATTGTATTTGTTTTATACGTGCGATCCGCTCCAACTTTACAAGTATGGCTTAAGTTTATTACAATATAAGGCTTCAGCCTTTATGGTTAAGTATGAAATGATGGAATATCTATTGACAAATTATATTGACTGCTCCTTGGTCTAGGGGTTAGCTTATTCCGACCAGATTACGAGGTCCCGGGTTCAATCACCAGGTCAGGCAAAAATATTATTATTGAGGTCTTTTCGATGTTTTTATTGAAAATACAATTTCTCAGTAGCAGCTCAGAGTCTGACGGGTGCTGTGTTACCACCTACGTGCCTCGAATGAGCACGTAATACTGTTGGTCTCGGTTAACGCTAGATAAGATAGCTAATTAACGCTAATTAACGCTAGATAAGATAAGATAGCTAGATAGATAATTTTATTTATTTCGATAAAATGCAGTTATGGGAATCACCAGTCATCTCGCCCAACCGAAAAATCGGGATTAACCACAAAGTTGACAGAGTGAGCCATTCTGCCTACAGATGATATTTTTGGCAAATTATAAGGAACGAAACAAATAAATAATAACACACTTTAGACCCTTGTCTCGGTCTCTTTTAAAGAAAAGACCTTATGCCTTCCTGCCAGTAAAGATATCACCGCCTATAGTAACAGATGAAAGGGGGATATTTTAGAAATTCAGGAGTTATTTTGCGGAAATTCATAATTCAAAGGAACGGAAATTTTGCAAATAAAATACCCTAATTTCGTTACAAACTTTTCGTAAAAAATTACAAAATTAATTACCTTAATTTCATCTTTGAAAGGGGGTCACACAATTTAATGGTGCATTTCCATACGTATTGCAAGTTTTACCGGCTACTCTACTCTTCAAACTGGAACACGACCATGAGAAGCATTAATGTTATTCAACGGTAAGAATAGTGAAGGCGATAGTAGCAAAACTGGGCGAAATATTGTAGAACTCTACCAACTATTAGCCAACGAATAAGATTTTTGGCATTAGCCAAACATTTTCGCCTTTTACAAACTGCCTGACAGGAAGGCAGAGGATATATTCTTTGAAAAGGACCCCAGCCAACTCGGAGACACACATATTAATAATTATGTTTTCGACTTGTTATAATCAGATAAAGTTCAAATAACTTTATTACCTGCAAGAACACCAAAGTTTTTCAACTTATATAAAAGAAGTTCGCGTGAAAGTTGCCCTAAGTCGGAGCTAATGAAAACCGATGTGCAACTAAAGAAGACAGAACGTTGGTGAAGTAAACTTGTAATAAAAGTTACCCAATAAAAGTCTCATAGAATTGTGCTGGTAATTCGGTGTTTTATATTCGTCTTTCATATTAGGAAACGGAATAAGAAAAGGCAAGAATATAGTTTATACTTTCCATAGTCGGCACTTGCTGAAACTGCATCCTATTGGTTTTTTAATATAAACACTTGTACTGTACACTTGTATATGACGGTACTTAACAAATAATTATTGTTCAGCTACCTTATGTACTCGCATTTTAGTTGTATTATAGTCTTTGTGTCTGTATAATAATATAATAAGGTAAAATGTTTATGTGAAAGAAGCCCTGATGATGCTTTAATAGGCGAAACCGGTTGGCATTAAAATTATAATAACGCGTAATTAAAAAAAATCGGTTGAGCCGGGCTCGTTTTGAAGAATAGATTATCTTACATTTAGCCAGGCTATTTGTAAAAGGCAAACGTACGGCTTTTCGTGTCACTACCACCGTAATTATTTAGTGATAGAGGTCCGCAACGTCTCGCGTGGGTATATGGTACCACCACCTGTTTCTGTCGTAATAGCGTCAGTGCTTGTCACTGTTTCGTGTTTCAGTTAGGAGGGTAAGATAGCCTTATGCAAATGGTATACTTTGAAAGTGGCATTGCCATCCCGCCGTATTGATAACAATGCACCATTAACATCTTTGGTGGTTTCAGGCAATGGCTTTTCTTTCCATCATATTTAATGATACAAAAAAGGAAACCAGCACTTTTTATGGAAATAACAACAGCTGATAGTATTAAAGACGACAACAGCGACACTAGACCAGCCCTCAGAAACTGGCTAGAAATTAGCTTGATGATATTTATATATTGATAGAAAATAGATTTACGACACAATCGAAACATCGAGCATCCCCTTTTGCTATAAAGTAAAACGAATATTGCTTCTTTGATATGACCTCGTAAAAGTTGACACAGGTGATGAAAAACATATTGGAAAAGTTTCAGATACGAGTGTTTAATCTGTTCGATGTTTTGACGTAAAGCAAGCGCAAGTTTTGTGTACGTACGCAAAATACAAATATCGTTTTTGCTGAACATTCGTTCGAATTTTATTTTTCAAAGACATCAAAACTTCAAAGCTTTAGGTAATCAAAAAAATCTTCAAAATTTTGCAAGGAAGATACAACGATAGAAGGTGTATAATTTGTTGGATTATAAAAATCACTTTTAGAATTCCGAATCTAAAAGTAAATAAGAAATGGAACCTTATAGTATCACATTTTTGTCTGTCTTTCAAGATCTCAATTAATCTCGGAAATACGGAGTATCGAGTTGAAATTACAGCCATATATAAATACATAAGTCTACAGTCCCTTGAAGCTGTAAAAAATGCAAACTTCTAAGTTAACGTAAAAAAACATATGGTCATATATAATCAAAATTTGTAGGTTATTTCCCGTCAACCTAAAATTATTATGAAATTTGGTATGTAATATTTTACGTAGGTAAGTATAAGAATACTACAGGATAAATCTAAAACTATAAATTTACAATTAAATCATATAAATATAGTCTTTATTCATAGGCTTTGGAACCTAACATTCTCGGAAAAAAACTGCGAGACACGATTCCTGAATCATCATAATATGTCTACTTACAAAAGCATGGAACTCTCGGTGGTCGAGTTCGATTCACACTTTTTCGGTTTTTTAGTAGTTACTTACTTTTCACTTATACTGCTTTATTATCTAGAGATTAAAATTCTATTTGGTTCAGATCATGAGGTCTTGGTGTCAATATTCGTGTTGAGCAAAAATTTTTGTTTTGGAAAAATATCTCAGTCGTAGCCTTACAGAGTTGCGTTAAAATCCTAGTGACTCGGATGAATAAGTAAAGCTATCTGTTTCGGTTTTCGTCAACGACAACCGCCAAACCAGTTGACCGCAGTGGAGAGGAGCGTTTGTTGATGAGTATCTCTACACACTTTACCGTAAAGGCACACATACTATAAAACAAAGTCACTTTTTCTGTCTGCCGCTATGTCCCTATGTATGCTTAAATCTTTAAAAGTACGCAACGGATTTTGATGCGGTTTTTTTAATAGATAGATTGATTCTTGAGGAAGGCTTTAGTATATAAACCTTGCCAATATTCTTACGGAAACAAAAGCTATATATATATATATATATATATATATATATATATATTGGCGATGGGCTGATTACTCATCACATTTAATCTAATTGTGGGGACACTTGTGGTAGCTCTGCCTACCTCTTCGGGGATACGGGCGTGAAGATATTTTTTATTTATAACATATTTTAAGTATACATTGATTCTTTAATTTAAAAAAATTATAGAAGTTACCACCCATTTTTCATAGCTTGACGACACTTACTGCGCAATGCGTTGGATACCATTTGAATCACAATTCATATACAACAGCATGTTACTTTTTCTAGTGTTTCATTTTTGAATGAAATGTTCGATTGGAACAATTCAAAAGTAATGTACTAGTATTGTAGAAGCATTGAATATTAAGTGATTCTTTTCGATGATGATTAACACCATAAAACCAGCACTTACATTATTTTTTTAACAATAAACATAGTTATAATGACATAATTATACAGCAAGACATGTATTGCGAACTTTTTGTAGATATTAATAAGATCTCTGAAATTGGAGTTTATTGTTTTATTCTATTATTAATAGTTCTCATAGTTCCTTCAAAATAACTATTTTTTGCAGGTAAATATATCCTATGTTTCTCAATAGTAATACATTATGATTCTAGTAACTTAGTACATGACCAAAAATTAACAATCCGTGGTATTTGAGATGTTTTTTTGTATCACAATTAAACAAACAAATCATTTTTCTGGTAAAGAGATAATCATCAAGACTTTTATAGGTAAGATGGTGGCAAGAATACAATCTTACATAAGTTACCCCTCCAAACCGAAATACGATGGTGACTAGCACTGACGCAATTGTGACACCAAAATGTAAAATGATGTTACCGGACGGGATGTTGCCGAGCTTTACCTTTATTTAGTTACTACATAAGTGAAAAGTTACGTTATGGCTAATTGACTGATATAAAATGTCAGGCAATATGTCAGATGAAACACTCTAAAAGACGTCGGGAGTCCGAACAAAGACAGGCAAACAGAAAACGTTTACTTATTTTCGGTAGAGGAATCATAATATGTTTATGTTTATCAATGTAATCATATTATGTTTGCAGTCATGTTTGCGCATTTACATGTATTTAGAGTCTAATTTGTGGTCCTATTGACCTACACACTACGCACTAGTCGTTAATCGTAACATATTTGTAAATATAGCATGAATGACCGAATTCTGCGCTTGATAGTATTATCTCCTATTGTAGGCCATCGTGACTGGTCAAGCTATTTTAGACGGAAATACGGGTTTAGAAAACTATTATAGAGTATTTTTTCAACATAGATAATAGTTTTTTTCTTATAATATGTCTATTATCGTATAAACAGTGCCGGATTAAGACTACTTGATGCTCTGAGCAATTCGCGCCTAAGCTTGCCCCTATATCTATAAGTAAATCCCGCCAATCCCATGGTTCCCTTTGAAGAATAGACGATCTGCCGATCTACCAGGCAGTCCGTAAGAGGCGAGCAATTGCCTATGCGAGGCACTAACATCGTGGCTACTATGTTAGTGTAGTACTAGGTGGTAGAGTTCTGCATTGTTTCGCCCGGATCTAGTAACACCGCCTTACCTATTTCTGTCGCAATAGTGTCAGAGCTTGTCACTGTCGTGTTCCGGTTTGGAGTGTAAGGTAGTCGGTAAACTTGTGCAAGTGGCATTTGACCTCGGCATCATTTGGTGTATAGACACCAAAGGCCTATAGAGGCGATAGTTGACTCTTTCCATGAGGAGACCCATCTGCTTGTTTGCTATCTTCTAATGTAAAAAAAATGTCATATCTGTACAGACACAGTATAAATAGATTGTGCGGATGCAAAGCTTCTAAATACTGAGTTCAGTCATTACTTTGAATATTGCTTGACTACACTGCACAAAATGCTTTGAAGTTCACAAGTACGGAATGCATAACATCGCTATCGGGTCATGCTCAATTTCTCACATGTATTGACAATATTGACATCGTCAGAATTGTACGTCCACAGGACGCAAACAGAATTCGGTTCAATAATGGGGTAATTTCTAACTAACTTCGCATGTATTCACTGGGTTCGAGCCATTTTGCTCATGCAGAAATGTTTTCGAAGTATGTGTCTAGAGTCCATTGGGAAAATTTCAAAAACGTATTGCTCAGCCCATTGGTCTAGGTACCGGCTTTAGTACAAACATGAAATCGTACGTTAGAATCCCCGGTCCCCGATTGGATGTAAATAAGTTTTGACAATATTTGTTTATTTCATAAGATAATCGAATAAGTAGCTGCTTATAGTATACAGAATGTAGGATAACTATCTGGTTATCCTAATAGAAAGAGATAACTATTGCATGTATGCATATACAGATATATACGGGTTAACTGGTTGAAGGCCTTTTTTTAGTAGAAATATATATGCTATAGAAAGAAGAAAAAGGTAGAAGGCCGTACATAATAAAGAACCTGATAGTTAAAGATCATATGTAACTAATATAGATATACAAGGAGAATATTGCTAAGCTACCTCATAAACCTCAATGAAATTAGTGTAATAATACTAAAAATGTATGGACACCGCGCGACGCGCTAACAAGACTCTTCTCGAGTTTGACAAATCGCCGTTTGCAGAAAGTAAAGTTCGATATCTATGCGCGGGTGTCCGTAATGAATAAAATAATAAATATTCCCGGGACAAATTACACTTAACAGGGGTCAGATCACCTCAAAGTAAGGAAATTATTTGCTTGAGTTATGGGTAAAATTCAACGATAGTAATACATAGAAATACATATATAAATACCGGAATATATCTAATAAAGACCCAAACCCAGAAATACAAACAATGTTGCTCATCACACAAATGCTTGTCCCCGTTGGGAATCGAACCCGAGCCCGGTCCATTTTCGTAATACTCGTTGTAGCGCTGAAATAATATATATATATATATATATATATATATATATATATATATATATATATATATATATATGTATATATATGTATATGTATATATATATATGAAGTGCTGAACCACGTTCTTTAGAAATTAATAAGAAACTATAATAAATAACTCGCCGTGTTGGTCCCGGCCTCCTTTGTAGAATAGGCCAACTGCCGTTCTGCCAGGCAGGTCGTAAAAGGCGACCGATTGGCTATCGAGTCACTACCATCGTGGCTACTAGGTGGTAGAGTTCTGCATTGTCTCGCCCGGGTCTGGTACCACCGCCTTACCTGTTCCTGCCGCAATAGCGTCAGTGCTTGTCGCTGTCGTGTTCCGGTTTGGAGGATAAGGTAGCCGGTAAACTTATGCATGTGGCATTATACCTCGCCACAAGATAGCAACGCACCATTAACATCTATAGGCGATGGTTGACTCTTTCCATCAGGAGACCCATCTGCTTGTTTGCTATCTTATGACATAAAATAAATAACAAAAAAAAATAAGTAAATTTACTGTTAAGACTCCATCATAACACTGTCACAACTTACATCATTGGATCAAAACAAATATCCTGTTCTGTATTAATAGCCAAAAAACGACTGCGATTTCCGATTCCCGAATGTCTCGACATTTTACATCAAGCAACCTAATTTTTTTTAAATTAGATTCGATCATTCGAAACTTAGTAACATCACCCGATTATAAAAAAAAATTAGCTACTAATCTCATAATCAATATTAGTATTAGTAAAATTCGATTACACCAATCATACACAATTGCCCAATGCTAGTCTCAAGAGGTAGGTACATTAACATTACATAATCATTCTCAACTAGTAGCTAAGTCATGTTGAATATTCCTTTCTATATGCATAAACCTGATCCACTACTCTGAACAATTGAATTGCAAATAGCTGCCAACATAATAAAACTACTTGATAGTCCTTACAATCTGGAAATTCAGTGAAAAGTTTTGTAGTAACAATTTACAATTTCTGATGTTATAAATTTAAACGTTGGTAAAGGTAATGTTTGAATGATGCCAACGTATAGAAATAATCGAAATACTTTCATTATGTAACTGCCCGCTGTGTGATTTAAGTTTTTTGTAAATTCTATGGAAATAAAGTATCTTCACGCCCATATCCCCGAAGGGCTACCCCTTCGGGGATATAGGCGTGAAGGTAAAGGCAGAGGTACAACAAGTGCACCCACGATTAGCCGAAGATACTTGGTCCCACAATGTGATAGGTGGCAAGTCTATCGCCAACCGGGCACTTTCCAATCCCGGGCAACATTGTGTTTCTCAGAAAACTGAAAAAAAAACATTTTTTTATGAGCCCGACCCGAGAACCGTACCCGGGACCTCATGTGGTCAACGCCAACGCTAGACCACTAGACCACAGAGGCGACTATGGAATATAAAATACGTCATTTTATATATGTGTTAAGTCTGGAAATACCTTACCTGTGCACCAGATTTTATCTAAATCCATCCAGCTGTATCCATCATCATCCAGCATCCAGCATATCAAACATATACACACACTAAAAGCTTTTGCATTTATAACATTACTCGGATGATACGAAATAACTGAATTATTTTTGTGTGTACTGTGTGAATTTGGTACTCGGGTTATCTATATCCAGATTAAGCCATACGCTATTGTATATTTCAAAGAATATGTACATAGCTCCCTTGAGATTTGCAAGAGACTAACACACTTAATCTCAGTTTCTAAAATGAAAATCTTATGTTTGTTTAGGTACCTACTGTCACGGTAACATTAAATAAAAATTAAGGGACGCGACGGCCTCTTTGGTCAGTAATTGGCTGATTCGACTGAAGATAGTAGAGGATCTGGGATAAAATCTCAGGTCATGCAAACAATTATACCGGAGCTTTCCTTGTTTTGACAACTTGTTCTCTGTGGCATGAGGCAGTAAGGATTTTGAATTATCGTCTCCGCGCCGCGGATAACACGTATCGCTCTGGCCACAGCCATTTACGGCGCGATTGCGGCGCGGCGAGCAACAAAAACAAATGTAGGAAATTGTATGGAGTATCCGAGTATGCCACAGCTATCGGCAATGAGAAATTGTACCGGTGTACCTCTAGCGCGGAAAGAGTCGAGCGATGCCCGAACATGGCGCAAGATGCGATTAGCGAGGTGGTAGAGTATCACTAGGTGCTAGAGTTCTGCATTGTCTCGCCCGGATCTGGTACCACCGCCTCACCTATTCCTGCCGCAATAGCGTCAGTGCTTGTCTAAAAAAAAGCGAATGAAATAATTCTGCTAGCGAGTAGAGTGAGTAGCTAGTATCGAGGTGCGCTCGACCATAGCTCAGAGCGGCGCGAGCGGCAAATTCGGAGGACGCATTTGACATCACGAGCCCCTTCGACCAGACTTTGATCGAAGACACGCCCATAACAAAATATTTTGCGCGTGGAGTTTAAAATTAATCGTAGATATTTAACAATTTATTAGTGAATTGCTCAGTAGATCTGCTATATGGATGTCAAAACATAATCAGTCTCTAGGTATATTTAAAAATAAGACTGTGGAGTTCGCTACACTTATTGCCTTTTATGGTTGAGACCACTTAATTCAAGGCAATAACGTGCCACCTTAGATATCGCAAGTTTAAAAATTCTAAATACTTGCGTACAACGCCGACGTCACCTTAGTCGTTTTCGCAAATAGCATACAATAATCTTTACAGGAATTTCAACATGTTCAACCACAAAAAACATGGAACTAAGGAATTGCTCTACTGCATTGGTTTTGTAATGACACTACGAGCAAATAAAGCATCTATCTATGTTTATAGATAGATGATTTATTTTCAATTCACATAATCTTAAAATTTGCACTGCTATCCAATTTGTAACAGCTTTTGAAATTTCAATGTTTACTGAACGAACAAACGCAATTCTCCGGAGAATCGGAGAATTTCGCTAACATCGAAATAACACTTGTCACTAACAATATGTCTACGAGGTACAGTTCTGCAACGTCTCGCCCAGATTTTGATACCACCGCCTTACCTATTCCTACAGCAATAACGTTGGTGTTATCGTTATCATGCTCCGATTTAGAGGGTAAGGTAGCCGCTAGATTTATTATGTTTAGCATTCCATCCCAGTAGGCGATCCATCCATCCATCACTATCACTGTAGGCGATGTTGTTCTCTTTCCATCAGAAGAACCACCAGCTTGTTTGCTATTCTTTAAATTAAAAATATGAATATGAGCCAAATGGGTCAAGATACAGAGCTGTTTTAGCAGGGAATTCAAAATGCTAATCTTAAAACTGGGTATGCCACCGCGAGTTATCAGCTTGGAGCGAACCACAACTTAATAAAATAATTAAAAAACAATCAAAACCCCTTCCCGAATACAATTTTATGTGATTTACGTAAGAATTTAAAAATAGAAAACAAACTACAAAGCTGTGGTTTAATGTTACTATTTATTAAAACAGATATTAACTTACATCGAATATTTAACGACAAAAGTGTAAACAAAAAGTATTTGCTCTGTGATATATGCATGAATAAAGCCGATAATTAAACAATGAATCAATGCATTCATTATCTCGTAATTTATAATGAATAGTAAGTTTATTTCCTCTTTACATGATAAAAATGTCATAGCAATAAATTGTTATATTGCCCGCAATGCTTATCAACAAGTAGTACGCTGGGGATAATTCTAGTATTATTAAACTCGTAGACCAATATTTAATGGTCAGTACTAACAGGGCCGTATTTCGATTTAATCCAATGATTTTAATGCTTCTTTGTTTAGTGGTTTGTATGTTCAGAGCGGCGCGGTTTTGAATCCCACACAAAGGTGTTATTGAAGTTTTTCCATATATATATATATATATATATATATATATATATATATATATATATATATATATATATATATATATATATATATATATATATATATATATATATATATATATATATATATATATATATATATATATATGTATGTATGTATGTATGTATGTATGTATGTATGTAAGTATGTATGTCGCAGTGGGGCTCGTATTCAATCCCCGACGGGGACAAGCATTTGTGTGATGAGCATAAATGTTTGTATTTCCGGGTTTGGGTGCTTATTATATAATACTCCAGTATTTTTATATGTATTTCAATTATATATGTAGTATCGTTGACTAACACCCATAACACAAGCAAATAATCTGCTGACTTTGGGGTTAGATCAGTAAGTGTAATTTGTCCCGTGATCATTCATGAATTTATTTATTATGAATTAATTTATTAATTCCAACAAACTGTTAAACAACAAAAAAAAATACTTGTCAAACTGATAACCTTCGTTTTTACGTCAGTTGACAAAATTAAATTAACTCTAATGGTAAATATGATAATATCCAATATAATCAGCTAATTATGCGAGTTTAAAATAGGCAAACAAATTAAACTCACACTAACGCAAATTTGCACTTTCACATATATAACTATATATATCAAGGAGTTTGATAAAAATGTTACAACGATAAATTATTGTATTTGACCCAAAACATGATCTTCAGTAACCACTGAATATAACATTAGCTGCATATTTAACTCTATATTTGTGCAACATTTTATTAAATTTTTTTAAAGAACATGATTATAGAAAAATCAATAGAATAGCAGAAAATTAAAAAATAGACAGTTTTTGTCTTTGTAAAGATTTAAATAACTATAGTAAAAAATATTAAAAATTAATATTTATAGTGTATTTCATACCATTCAAAGTCAATGTATAATAGAAAGCTTGCTACAATATATAAAGCTAATAGAATTTATTTAAAAAAAAGTCAGATTAAATATGGAAATTTTAAACGGCCCTGTCACTTTAGTAGAAAGAAACAACTAGAGTTCAAAGACAATACTAATATGCACAACAATGTATAAAAATTGTTTACAAAAATATCTCGTTTATGGAGTATATTCGTATTGTTTTTATTACAGTGTATAAAATTTCAATCGCTTCTAATGGAAAAAACAAGTGATTATTTGTAATAATGTAAATATTATAGGGCGTTTCTCCGTTATGTTAAGATTCCGTTAACTGATTTTTTGAACTTAGAATTGTATTCGATAAGTATATTTCGAATTATTTCAAGTTTCAAGTATTTTTATATTTTGATAAAGAAATCCCACAAATTATACTATTGTTTTAAAATAGTCATGAGAGATAATATATGTACATGAGGCTATTTGAATTTTGAAAGTTATATTTTTAAAACGTTGCAACCTTCTTAGTAATAAAAAAAAGAAACAATTGGCGGGAAATTATTTGTCAATCGTTTTTTTATCACACATCAAAGTTCTACGTACGCAACGAAAATGGAATTAAGTCGAAAAGATTTTAGAGCGATGATTTTTTGTGATTTTAAAAGTTCTCTTTCTCCGCAAGATTGTACCGCTCGTTTTCAAAATGCTTTTGGGAGAGAAGCACCTTGTTTGAGCACCGTGAGCACCGTCGTGAGAGGTCGAATTTCTTGACATGACGAATTTCGTGAATGTGGCTACTTCTAAGCGGGTAATTGAAGAAAACCCCCGGATTACCTATGAGACAATTCGAGGACTATTGGTATGTGCCACATTCAGAAAATTTTACACGAAGAATTGAAAGTTCGGAAACTTTGTTGTTGGACCCCTCATGAACTGCCAGCGGAGCAGAAGCGGGCTCGCGTGGAATGGTGCTCATAGATGCTACTGAAGGACATTCTAATGCTGTTTATGACATTGTCACAGGAGACTAAACGTGGATTTATTGTTTTGAGCCCGAAAAAAAACAGCAATCTTGTGAATGGGTGAAAATGAGAACAGGCCAATAAAAGTGATACAGACGAGAAACGTTGGTAAAAAAATGATCGCGTTTTTTTTTCAGCTACGGGTCCCATCTGTACAATTCCACTTGAAGTTCAAAAGAGTGTTAATGCCGAGTGGTATTCTACCATTTGTTTACCCAGGGTGTTAGAAAAAGTTCGCGAAAGACGACCCAAAAGCCGCATTCTCCTCACCATGATAACGCTTCTTCACACACGGCCAACAAAACAAAGTCATTTTTTGCTTCCGAAAAAGTACATCTCGTCACTCATCCTGCGCATAGCCCCGACCTAGCACCCTGTGATTTCTGTATTTTCCCCAAAATCAAAGGTTTGATAAGAAGTTTTTCTTTTACCAACTCCGAGGAGGCAGTGATAGCGTTCAATCAGCACGTAGGAAACATGCCTTCAGATCTGTGGTCCTCCTGTTTTAAAAAATGGTCCGATCGCATGAAAAAATGTTAAAAATGTAAAAGGAGATTATTTTGAAAAGCAATAAACATAATATTTTGGTTATAACATGTTTTTTATTAAGTTACGCAAAACTTATAGTGTGACCTACGTAGAAGGAAAGTATATATATATATATATATATATCTCAAACAACACCGAATTACAGCCATTTACAACATGAAACTGTGGGTTGTATTCTGAAGCTAATAAAAAAATATCTCGTTATTGGGTTTAGCAGGCGTAATCGTGCCAGTTCCGTTCATACCGACATACAACAGTTTTTTACACTTAATAAAATAATTGTCTTTAAAAAATATCAAATGCGTTAAAGCGGGTGTCATTGTTTGTACCTATCATACGTGAAGTATAAAAATTATTATTCTACAAGTGCAATATTAATATTATAGAGATATAAACTTCAGAAAGTTGATTAATTTAGGTAAGGCGAGGATAGAGCTTCGCCTCAGTTGAGGCGTGCAATAGTAAGTAAGATTAATTATTTCACCCAGAAAGATTTACCAATCAAATCGTACAAATTAACACCTTTTTACAATTTTGATATACATAATATATCCATGGGCGGATGCTATGTATTATATACATATAAAATAAAATCCTTTGACATAAAATAAAATATCAATCTGTTGCTGCTACGGTACAAAGCTGTGATTTTTTCATTAAAGTATTTTCAAAATTCATCAAGGTTTGATATACTTTTAATCCGTAATACCGGGAAATCTGTTTGATTACGATTCTTGATACCGTTTTGTTGGCGTAATGTTATTGGAAACGTATTTTGATGTTTTATCTTTTCATTTGACGCGAAGATCAAATGTTCGAACATTTGCAAAATAATGCGCCTTTATTTCACAGTGATAATTAATTAAACATAGATTGAAATGTAACGAGAAATAACTTATATAGATATATAACTTTATGTCATTCATGAAGATTTCCCTTTCAGTGTTTTTCTAAGTTACTCTGGTCCCCCTTTTCTAAGAATAGATCAACTGCCTTAGCACTAAGCATCTCTCAGAAGCATCTCGTAAAAGTCGAGGGAAGGCTTAAAACTATCACTACTATGTTATGACTACTAACTAGGAGGTAGAGTTCGGTAAATTCTCATACGGGTTTTTTCTTACCTTTCTTATTCCTGTTGCAATAACGTTTTTTTTATATTATAAGATAGCAAACAAACAGGTGGGTCTCCTGATGGAAAGAGTTGATCATCGCCTATGGACACCAAAGGTGTTAATGGTGCGTTGCTATCTTGTGGCGAGGTCTAATGACACATGCATAAGTTTAGTAGCTTACCCTCTAAACCGGAACACGACAGTGACAAGCACTGATGTTACTGCGGCAGGATAAGGTAAGGCGGTGGTACCAGGCCTGGGCGAGACAATACTAGACCACCTAGTAGCCACGATGTTAGTGACTCGTATAGCCAATCGGTCGTCTTTTACGACCTGCCTGGCAGAACGGCAGTTGGCCCATTCTTCAAAGGAGCCCGATTGGATATGCAAGTCACTCCCATCGTGGCTACTAGGTGGTAGAGTTCTGCATGGTCTCGCCCGGGTCTGGTACCACCGCGTTACTTATTCCTGCCGTAAAAGCGTCAGTGCTTGTCGCTGTCGTGTTCAGGTTTGGAGGGTAAGGTAGCCGGTTAACTTATGCATGTGGCATTAGACCTCGCCACAAGACAGCAACGCACCATTAACATCTTTGGTGTCTATAGGCGATGGTTGACTCTTTCCATCAGGGGACCCATCTGCTTGTTATGCAAGACAGCAATATCTTATGAATTATAAAAAAAAAACATTTTTTCCTGTCGCATCCGTCTATCTGTAAGGTTATGCTGTTGTTACCATTAGACAGAGGGACTCATGTAAAAAGTTTCGGTGTAAAATTTGTAAATTTTTTGTGTTAATTAATCGAAACTAGCGATCGCCTGCTCGTCGAAATTCGACTTAGTTTTATCGTAGATTTCTAAGTTTCAAAACAGAATTTAGCCATAAACAAAACAGTATAAGTACATGTGTGTATAATATGATGTGAGCCAAATGAATGGCAGTGTGTGTAATGTTTCATGCGTTTCTAGCTTTCTGCGCTCCTTCGCTATGGAAACTTTGGTATGCCAAATTTCATATAGATAGATCATGGTCCCACGGACAAACTTTTTTTTGATTAATAACAAACTGAATTTTTGTGAACAGCTTCGTTTTGACGAGACAACCATCTTTTCTATCTTTGAAAAATCTCAAAGCGGGCGACAAAGTAATGTTTGGGGCTCTGAAAATTTTTAATTTTGAGGAAAAATATTTATTAATAACAATAATTACTAAAAATAATAATTTTCGACTTTAATCGCTTGATTATATTATGAAAAATACGATGAAACTTTTTCCTACACATTCGATGGTTTTTCTGACAAGTCCTCCACTTTAAAGTTTCAGAATTATGAGGTTTTTAATTTGATATTAAAAAATTTGAAAACAACCTAATTTTCTCACAACAGCTTGTTAATTATTATTGTAATTCAAGGGTTACGTTAAAAACATTAAAAACAACAAAGAAAAGGTTTGAGGGAAATGGTCGCAGGTTCGAGTCACGAGTGTCGACATTTTTCTTTGTTGTTTTTAATATTTTTCAAGTTTCCCAAGCACGGGGTGAGTGCAATAAAAACAAAAATAATAAGGGTTACGTTGTCCTTCACGTAAAGTGGAAACTTTTCTTAATCCGTCACTCTAAACTTTTCTTTTTTATCTTTCTATATTAGTTACACGATTCGAGATTTTTTGAAGATAGAAAAGATGGTTGTCTCGTCGAAACGAAGCTGTTCACAAAAAATCAGCCTTTTATTAATAAAAAACAAGTTTGTTCGTAGGACCATGGTCTAATACGGTCGCGTTGTTTTCGTTAAAACGGGTACACCGTTTTTGCTTGACAATTACCTATTCCAGTCCCATTAGCGTCAATACTTGTCATTGTTGCGTTCCGATGTGAAGGATAGGGTACCTGGTAGACTTATGCATGTGGCATTGCCATTCCGCTACACACCATTAACATTTTTGGTGTCTGTAGGAGATGGTTTCTTTATTTTAGGCATTTCATGCACATTATGATAGATCTTTATCCTGTATCAGTAAAACAACTCGTTTTAGTTACGAGTACTTACATTTTCTACGGGGCGTAAACTAGGACTGTAAAATTACCAAATATCCAAAAAACTTGAAGAACGCCGCGCTATTGTTACATTGATTGCTAATGATCATATTACGAATAATGAATCGTTGATTATAGAAACCCGGCAAATCTAATCCAAATGCTCGATGCGACAAACTGGTGTAACACTACGCCAAAAAGAATTGTAGGTATATAATTATGTTCTCCTACCCGTGCAAAGAGTGGGCGGGGTGCTAGTAGAAGATGAAACAAGAAGGAATCCGTACACTCTGTCCATAGTATGTACCTGAAACAATACAATAATAAAATTAGATACTGTTATTAGAGTATACATATCTTCACAGCAGATCCTGGGGTAGGCGGAAAGAACGTATTAAATTAAACGTCCTTATTCTTTCATAAAAAACAAGCCGGTTGCGAAGAGTCCTGATACCATCTTCGGATAGCACCCGATCGATTTGACCATGGTGAGTACAATATTGGTCTTCATCCGTACCTACTTTTATTAGTATTTCTTTAATATATAAAACATATGGTATGTTTAGACGATGATTGTATCATTCCACCAGGAGAGCTGTTACTTGTTAACAATATAAAAAAAAACTTGAGAAACATATAAATTCCTATAATTGTTAATTTAATAGATTGAAAGTAGATTTGAAATAATTGGATTATTTTCCAATCAATTCTTTTATTCTGGTTTCAAACCAAATCATTCATTTTAAGGGCTGGTCTTAAAAGCGTCATTCTTGTAACTAAAAGTTATATTCAAAAGACTGTACTGCTTACACTATTTTACCTAGATTACTAACTAGTAGCCTCGGTTATCTAGTGCTGCCAGCAGCTTCGATATAGGCGCAAGAGATCTTGTGCCAGGAAAATCGTTCTGAATAGGTTTTTCTAGAAAATATAACTAGCCCAAGACTAGATGTGTCCGATTTGACGATAGGTTGCACACCTGTCACGCCACGGGACTTAATAATGTTACCTACTCGTGGTTACACCTTCGCCTACCTCTTTACCGCCCGGCCACAGCTCGCGCGGCGCGACCGGCGACGCGAATTGCGGCGCGACGAGCGAAAACAAATGTAGGAAACTGTATGAAGTATGCCACAGCTACAGGCGACGCGAATTGCGGCACGAAAAAACGCGCGACCGTGAAGCACGGTGTGATGAGCGAATAAAACAAAATAATACTTTTGTTTTATTCACTAGTATGCCAGGGTTGGAATCAGAATAACACAAAAATATTACCAAAGGAAATTATATAGATACTATATTGTATTAAAATTTTTACTACTATTTTTAGACTCCGACGCAAAAACGAGGGTTGTTATAAGTTTCAGAGGTGTGTCTGTGTATCTGTCCGTGCATCGTAGCGCCCAGGTCCGATTATATGGTCCGATTTAGTTGCAATTTTTTTTACTTGAAAGCCCTATTTTGCGACATGGTTCTTAGCTATGATTCAATAAAATCTGTGCAGCCGTTGAAAGCTCGCCAGCTCTTTTCAACTTGATGAAAGGAATTTAGCAACTTGTAAAGGCTTTATCGATGCTAAATTTTGTATTTAATTACTTCAATTAATTGCAATGACATGGTGACCTGATGCGACAATATCTTCATTCGAAGATATCAGCTTTTATTTAACTAGCAATATTTGTATGTAAATAAAAGATTTTCTAAATATTGCAAACCATATTTATCGACTTCCTGATGTTTGTTTGTACTGAAACTTGGCAAACTTTTGTAAGTTCAATGACAATGCAATATTATGGTACTATCCAGCTAATATCATGATATAGCCTGAATATAGTGACTAGAACTCTCAGATGTAGAGTTTTGATGAGGTAACCAAATTTTGGGTCATTGGTTTTGTTGCTTTAAGTGCTAAGTTTAATTAGTACTCATAACGACGAGAAATGGATCATGGAGCCACTAAAGTGTCATTGTAACTCACATACAAAAAGTGTTAAGATAGTAGAGTTTGGAGTCGTTCGTTTCGTTGCAATAAGATATTTTTCATTATTACGAGACTCTGAAGATGGAGCCGAAAAAAGTAATATCGAAACTTCTCACATCTAGATGCAAAATGCTTAGATAATAAACTTCTAAACTCAACAAGGTAAGCTTATTGAGTTAGTGCTCAATTGTCTTGCACTGACAAACAATTTGATGCTGGATGGTTTCTAGGATCTGATGCTCATCATTACTTAGGATTTAACGATCGAACTCGAAGGTGGCCATGGTAAGTTATAAACTAAACAAGAAAAACCTATTTAGATTGGACTCAGTTGTTCTGTTTTGGCAAATGCCCTGGTGCTAAATGATTTACAGGGTCTTATGATGAACCAGGAAGGAGGTTATCAAAACTTTTAATTAAAATTGAGCAACACCATCAATTTTGGACTCGTTTGATTTTTTATTTTAAGGAGTGTAAAATAGGATAGCTTTCAGTATCTGATGATAGAGAGGAAAGAAGTCCATGTGATTTTCTGTGATCAGTTAAATCCAATGAGTGTAGGCTTATTCGATTTGTTTTGGCAAACACTTAGATGCTGGATGTTTTTTAAAATATAACGATGGAACTGGAAAGTGGACACTTGAAATTGGGCTGATATAGCCTTTATTGCTAGAAGGTTCACATGGTTTGATAGAGTTACATGGCGGAGCTGGAGGCCTTGGGAGCTTTGGAATAAAACAGCTCAAGCTCATTGAGTAAGGAGCCATAGGTTAAGGTTACCTTTAACTTTATGCTGCAGAATCCTCTTTCGAAGATAATCAGCTCCTTTACGTACGTAACTTTTACGCTAGGTGATGCGCGTGCATCTTAAAATTTCACTCGCTGTCTAAAGAAATATTACGTGCCTAAAGAAATTAAACTTCAAAAATCTCGAATGGAGGGATCAATGAAAAGGTAATATATGTAAGTATCAACAATAATGGTATTTTTGCGTACAATCCTAACGTTACAATAATATGTATTACGCATCAAAAGAATATAGTAAAAATAGTACTAAAAAATCTGACCCTGGTACTAGCTAGTGACAGCTTAGAGCGGCACGCCGCCGCGGTCGCAACAAGTCGAGCTGTGGCATACCTAGATGGTCGCGCGACTCACCGCGCCGCATTTCGCGTCGCAGGTCGCGCCGCGGGTAGCTGTGGCCGAGCCGTTATACCTCTCCGATACATGCATGACGATATTATTTCTTTTTTTACCAAATTTTCTGTTTTCCCGATTTCTATCGGCTTTAGCGAGTGGGCAATAAACGGATAATATTTAAGAAAAATGTATCTTCACGCCCAAATCCCCGAAACAGTAGGCAGAGGTACAACCAGTGCAGCCACGATTAGCCGAAAATACTCTGCCCCACGATGTGAAAGGTGGCAAACTTAGAACGGGACTGGAACTTCATGTGGTTAACACCGACACCGGACCACTAGACCACAGAGGCGATTTAATAATTATTTTTATCCAATTTATTTAATAAATAAAATAATTGTATTAGATTAATAGCTCAGCAAACGTTGTTCTATCATATAAATGGGGAAGGCTGTAAATAAATAAATAATAATTAATATTCACGGGACAAATTACACTTACTGATCTAACCCCAAAGTAAGCAAATTATTTGCTTGTGTTATGGGTGTTAGTCAACGATACTAATACATAGAAACACATATATAAATACTGGAATATATTTAATAAAAACCCAAACACGGAAATACAAACATTTATGCTCATCACACAAATGCTTGTCCCAGTCGGGGATCGAACCCGAGCCCCGTCGATTGCGTAGTCAGGGTCGCTAACCACTCGACCAACAGGGCCGTCAAATGAATGAAAATTTGGATTCAGGTATTTTTTGATGAAGAATAAAGAAAAATCATTAAAAAAGATAGAAAAATTTAGTTATTTGTAGTAGTATTAAATATACTTATACCTTTTTTGACAGTGTTCAGTTCAGTCATCAGTTCTTTAGTGATACACCTACTAAAATGTATTTGTGGAAAAATCATAAAATCGGTCGAAAGAGTTTCGGAGAAGCGGGTCCGCATAAAGAATAAACCAACTATTTTGAAGCCATTTAGCTAGCTATTTTGAAGTATAGGCCAACTGCCGTTTTGCCAGCCGGGTTGTAAGAGGCGACCGATTGGTTATGTGCATCACTACCATTGTAGCTACTAGGTGGTAGAGTTTTGCATTGTCTCGCCCGGGTCTGATGCCACCGCCTTACCTATTCCTGCCGCAATAGCGTCAGTGCTTGTCACTGTCGTGTTCCGGTTTGTAGGGTAAGGTAGCCGGTAAACTTATGCATGTGGCATTAGACATCGCCACAAGTTAGCAACGCACCATTAACATCTTTCGTGTCTATAGGCGATGGTTGACTCTTTCCATCAGAAGGTCCATCTGCTTGCTTGCTATCTTATGATATAAAAATAATACTATGACATGAGATTTATATAATAAATTAGAAAAGTTCATTTTGATAAAGCAAAATTCTAATGTCCCCATATGTTCTCAAAATAACAAATTTTACTAACGACAAACATTAAAATTAGCGGTTCTGTTGTATGTATACATTCAAACATAATTGTAGCCATTATTTATAATGTGAGAGTAAATATGGGTAATAAAGATGACAAAGGGAAGAGTTTCATTATCGTCGGGACAGTAACCCGAATAAATATCAAATAAACACTCATAGAACGTGGATTACGCCTGACCCCGATAGGAGCTTACCTACGGCTGCTCATGACATAAAGAATGATATATATTTTGAATTGGGAGGCACTTAATGGTTGAATATCATCCTTACATTATATTCCTTTATGTTAAAGGATTCTTCCTAGCGAAATGCTGAATTGGCTTTTGAAACAGTTTCTTTTTTCAAATATTTATATTATGATGGTAAAATATTTTTTTTGTTTCGGATTTATAATTTTTTTGAACAGAAAACACGATTTGTTGGAGTGGGCTCCTTTGAAGAATTACCGTTCTTCCAGGCAGATCATAAAAGGCAAAAGATTAACTATACGTGTCACTACCATCGTGGCTACTAGGTGGGAGTGTTCCGCAACGTCTCGCCCTGGTATTTGGTACCACCGCCTAACATATTCCTGTCACAATAGCGTCAATGCTTGTTACTGTCGCGTACCGGTTTGGAGGGAAAAATAACCGGTAGACTTATGGATGTGGCATTGTTATCTCACTCCAAGGATAGCCACGCATTATTAATATCTCTGGCATCTATAGGCTTTCTCTTTTTATCTAATGAGTCATCCGCTTGTTTGTTAAATAATTATATAAAAAAATGTTTCTCCTAATGGAAGAAATAATCATCACCTACAGATCCGAAATATGCTAATGGTGCTTTGCTATCCGTGTAGCGGAGTTGGAATGCCTCAAGCATATGTTTACTAGCTACTTTATACTCCAAACCGGAACCATGACAGCAAAAAGCACCGAAGCTATTGCGATAGAAATAAGTAAACCCGGTTGAGATGTAGCAATACTTTACTTACCCTATAGGTAACCCTATAGGGTAGGCTGGCGTCTACCTATCAGTTAGTTCGTAGAGACAAACGTATTCTAAACTGTTCACCACCTTTGCGACAACTAGGTGATATAGTTCTACGATGATTCATTTGGGTTGGTATTTGGTATCTAATACATTTTTCTATCACGGTAACTACCTACTTCTCGGTGTTGTTCTGGACTTTTTCAAAAATTTACTTCTTTTCACCTAAATAACTCATAAGAGACAAGCGAATGTTTAACTTAAAACTCCTATCTTGTGTGCCTACTATCCGTTTCGTCTATTACTGCCAGTATTACGTTAGTGCAATCATACTCAATCACTTATCGCGTTGCTAATAACCAAATCCAAATAGCAATGAGGTTTATAGGCTATATAGCTTTTGCCGCCTCGATTACGATCTAAGCGTTCGATCAACATCGGACTATATATATTTACTACTGTGCAAAATTCTATTTTGAATTAAAAGTAAAGAGTTCACAAATAACGGAGGACGGAGACTTCAACATTATCGAAAAACTTTGAAATCGATCAAACTGACTGTACAAACGGAAATGACAAGGAAATCCAGGTTTCTGTAAATAATTTTATATTATTAAGGGCATGAAACAAAGAAAACAAGTTTTCTATGTTCTATGTTCCATGATTTGTTGTTTTCTATGTTCCATGATTAAGGAGATGTTATATAAATAATTTTATATAATATCCCCTTAATATCTCCCTTCTAGTACAGTAGATTAAAAAATCTTTCTAAATCGGATAAAAAATTCCTTACTTTAAGTTATAAGAAATCTGAAAAAGTAGTTTTTAAGCACAGTGTTTTCAAGTAGTAAGCTGTTGATGAACTGCGATGAGCTTCGGAATTACAAACTGCTTTAAACTGTTTACAACATTAATAAGTTTCAGCTTCAGTATACAGCAACCCTGCTGAAACTAAACGAATAGCGTGATGTTGTAGTTTAAAGTTATAATAGGAAAATTTCGCGGGCTAACGGCAATGTTTATTTCACTATGATGCTAAAATTTGAACCTTAGGGTTATGAGATAATTGCATCATAGGACACGATTAATTTTAAAATAATCATTATGGCAGAGGTTTACCAAGTGTCGACGACGGAGAGGATAAAATATATCAATTTGCTAGTTAAATTTGAATCCTCCTTTGAAGAATAGATCAATTGCCTTACTACCAGGCAGTTAAAACATCAACAATAATCGTTATCAGATCGGCTAAATGCAGCGATGGGGATCATTACTCATCTTGCTAACCGACAAACCGGTGAATCTTGGTGAACTGTAAAGAATAAAGATAAACATTTTTTTTCCAATCTGGAACCGAAACTGGGATTTTACGATCTGCCCTGAATATATTTACCTTTAGAGCACAAGGAAAACATTAAACAATGCTAAAAATATTGTCTTACTATTTTTATCATTACGTAATACTGCGTTAAACAAAACGACTCAAGTAATTAGGAAAAGTTCAACTAAATATTTAAAGGTCTCGGCAAATTAAACAAACATCAACCGATGTCAACGCCTAGTACTGTTCTAGGGCAATTCAGTATTTAAGCAGGTCCAATTTCACAGACGACGCTAATCTCGCTCGAGGAGCTTCACTTTCATTAGCATTTGTGTAATTTTATCAGTAGATCTTTGTAAGGGGCGTCCCTCGCCCGGGATAAGCTCGCCTCATTTGTCCTCAAACATTCCAACAAACCCAAATTTCATTTCGTAACGCTAATGTAAATTTCATTTTTAATTTATTATTGTTAGAAAGATATAAATTGTTAGAATTTCCCAACAGTATCGTGATAACTTGAATTTCCCACACTAAAAATAATTATTTCAAGCTAAATGTCCATAAACGCGTTTTTGTATGTTATTTCGCTCTTCGTAACTGAATTCTTTAAAAATTTAACAAAAAATATTGACACGACAGGATTTGAACTTGCGACCTTGACTCTGGCCAGCACGCTCTATCCAACTGAGCCACGTGTCGAATGATTTAATGTGACGAAATTTCTCTATAACTGGGTCACGTGACATCTTCACTCTTTCCATCAGGAGACTCATCGACTTGCCTGCTATAATAAATAAATATTCACGGGACAAATTACACTTAACTCCAAAGTAAGCAAATTATTTGCTTGTGTTATAGGTGTTAGTCAACGATACTAATATATAGAAATATATATAAATACTAGGATATGTTTAAAAAACACCCAAACCCGGAAATACAAACATTTATACTCATCACACAAATGCTAGTCCCCGTCGTGGATCGGAGCCCGAGCCTCGTCGATCGCGCAGTCAGGGTCCCTAACCACTCGCCACTCGACCAAAGGGGCGGTAAAATGCTGTCTTATGTTATATAAAAAAGATTATATTAGAAATAATTAAGTAATTTATCGTTACTGTTCATCGTAAAATTTAGTTACTGTAATTAATTTTCAATCGAGATCTTTAAAGTTTGCCCCAAATCTAATTTGTTGTTTTATAGAAGCTCTTAGCGGAGCAGCTGTTACTAAATAAAGATTTGAACTTAAGACACAAATCACTATTAATTAGAAATTCATAAACTTTAAGTTTTAGTATCATAACAAACTTGTTAATGTAACTTTGATTTTATGAAACTTTGCCAGTATGTCAACTATTTTCTACACTATTAATATCACCCTCCGTCTATTCATTGTCCATATTTATAAAGAGAAAGAATTTATATTTTTATATGTCTGTAACGAATAAACTCGAAAACTGAAAGACCTATCTTAATTTTTTTACCATTAGAAAGTAACAAATGCTACTTTTAACCCGATTAAGCAAAAGGAAGTAATGATTTTGGGTCATACGATTAAATTCGGTAGTAACAACTACCATATTACAAAGAGGAAAGATTTGTTGATACAGCCAATAGTTCGCGTTTTAAGAATTGTCTGGCAGAATGGCAAATGGTATATTCGTCAAAGAGGGCCTGGGGCCTAACTCACGTTATTAAACGGCAATCGAATCGAAATCTTTAAGACTCTTACACATTTTCTTACATATTATGCCGTGTCGTAGCACGTCTCGACGTTCTATCAGGTTTATATGTGTGAGAGCCCTAAGCGCATTAACTCAATTACGTGAATTGGGGGGCTGGACCAATACTATCAGTGAAAAACAAATGGATAAATTTACTAGCTATTTTATTACCCTAAAAAGTGGAACACGAAAATGACAACCGCTCATATAAATGCGGTGTAATAAGGAATGGGTTTGATACCATAATAAACTCTAGTAAGATGTTGCAAAAAGTAACCGCAGATATAAATTCGATGTAATAAGGCATGGGTTTGATACCATATTAAACTCAAGTGAGATGTTGCAAAAAGTAACCTCTGATATAAATGCGGTATAATAAGGCATGGGTTTGATACCATAATAAACTCTAGTGAGATGTTGCAAAAAGTAACCGCTGATATAAATGCTGTATAATAAGGCATGGGTTTGATACCATAATAAACTCTAGTGAGATGTGGCAAAAAGTAACCGCTGATATAAATGCGGTATAAAAAGGCATGGGTTTGATACCATAATAAACTCTAGTGAGATGTTGCAAAAAGTAACCGCTGATATAAATGCTGTATAATAAGGCATGGGTTTGATACCATAATAAACTCTAGTGAGATGTTGCAAAAAGTCTGCAATCTAGTAGTGCGATGGTAGTGGTAGTAGATGGTATACATAAACTGACCATATTGTCTTTTTCTTAAAACGGGACATTAGCTCAATGTAAACTAGGCAAGGAATAAATAATAGCAAATATGTATATATTTCAGAAAAATCAATGTATCTATGTCGATGATATATTTACATAAAGAAAATCGAAATTACATGTGAATATTGAGTTAGATCTACCAGAGTTTGAATTTATTTGGTTTTGCTATTGAAAATTTTACATTTTAAGCACGATTTTTGTATTAGGCTTACAATTGAGCATATACTCATCAAGATAGATAAGATTGCCGACTTGATATACAATTTATAACTTTTTGTGTCGTGACTGTATACTTTCGAAAAACAAGATATTTCAATGGCCGTGAATATTCTTTGAGATGCCGGGACAGGATAGATAAAACCGAGACAGTCCCATACAAAACGGGACGTATGGTCACGTTAGTGATACGTTTCTTTAATTGTTGTCCTATTACGAACTGTTTGGCAGGAAGGTAGGTGGTATGTTCTTCAAAACGATGGTATGTTCTACCTTGAAGTTAGTTTCTTATACTTATATCTTTTTTTGTGACCCCGTGTTGGTCCGGGCCCCCTTTTTCGAATAGACCATCTGCCGTTCTACCAGGCTGTTCTTAAGAGGCGAACGATTGGCTATGGGTTACTAAAATCGAGGTTACTAGATGGTAGAGTTCTACAGGAGTAGAGGCCCGCCCGGATTTCATACCACGCCTTATCTATTCCTGCCGCAATAGCGTCAGTGTTAGTCACTGACGCTATTGCGGCAGGAATAGAGAATTTACCGGCTTACTTTCCAGTTTGGAGAGTAAGCCTATAGTAGATATGGTAAGTAAATTTATGGCTTTAAGGCAGGGTCCTAATGTCTCGCCTAGCCTTGCCACAAGGATAGCAACGCACCATTAACATCTTTTGTGTCTACAGGAAATTATTGTCTTTACCAGTATATATGTCGCAGGGAAATTATATATATATATATATATATATATATATATATATATATATATATATATATATATATATATATATATATATATACACAATAAATATAACAAATTCTAATATTAATTTCACCAACATAAATATACATTTTCAGTCCATATTGTAGGTATTTTTAATATCACTGATAAAATTAAGAACCCATTTCACGTGGAAAAGCTTTTGGTCAATGCTAAATCCAAATATAAATCTAACATTTCACATTTAGCTTTACCTCGAAAATTGTTTGCGATCTATTTTCATATAATGTAAGTAACCGGTATACTAAATAGAAACTCACCTCAGCGAAGGATTAATTTTAGACGAAGCCTGTCTAAATAATGTATTCAATTAATCCAAGTTCAACTCAGTACCGTAGTAAAGATACCTATTGTTGATAAGGTTGCCTAAATGAAATCCGTTTAGTAGTTTTTGCATGATTGAGTAACAAACATCCATCCATACATCCAAACATCCAAACTTTCGCATTTATAATATTAATACAGATTTTTTAAATCTATGGTAGAATGGAGTCATAAAATTATGATGGAATTACGAACAGTAACAGTAAATCGCTTGAATCCGTTTTGTTATTTATTTTAATGTTTTCATGCTGGGCACGCACAGTGCAAGATAATTAAGCTATATTCTTAAGTCTTTCAAGCGTCGACTTCTAAGTGAAATGAATTTAACCGGGATAAAAAGTATTCTAAGTTCCATTTTAGATCCTGTATACGTTTGATCATAACTTTAATTTACATTCGTAGTCGGGAAAGGAAACACGGCGTGGTAATAATTACATCACCACAATAAATTTAATGATCTTTTTAAAAGCCTGTAGAAGTCTTCACAGGCCTTTATGATGCCTAAGGTCAATGGAAGCATGAGTGAATGGTCCATCTCTGAATGTGGAATAATAAGAAATCTTTTCATTAAATACCTTCAGGTGAGACAAATTTCCTTATTTAAAAAAATGTTATATTCACACAAGGAATAAAACCAGTTTTTCTGTGCATGTATCTCGTTTCCACATAATAAGCAACTTTTTTATTTAACAAAGTGTACGCTTTAACAATAAGCTACAGAATGCCGTTAGAGATTTACTAGTTAACAAATTCAAAAAATGTATTAAAATAAAACTGTGTATAAAAGGTTATTACAAAATATCTAAATATCTAGACGACAAGAAAGCGTGGGATTAACTGCAACATATATCATCAATATGTATTATTATTGTAGCAACTACATACAAATTAAACATTGTGTGATATCTACTTAAAAATGAAACTTACCGCTAAATTGAGGTATATTAAGCTCAAGGAAGCAAAACTATACCTAATCACAGATTTATAAGGCCAAAAAGTTCAAAAAGCTAAAGTTTGTAAAAATAACAGATGTATATTTTCAAAATGATGATCGATTTTGATCTTTTCGATCGATCGATTTAAATAGCATTCAACGCAATTTTGAGTTCTAAATTGTTTTATTAGCTACAAAATAAAACTTTTTAAAAAATATTTGTCACTGATAAATCCCGAACGAATTAATCGTTTTCTAAGTAAAAGAGCTGTCTAAATTTTTTAATTAATCGGGATATTAGCTTGAAAGTTATTTAAAAAATATGAAGTAAATTTACTGTAGGTAAATAATCTATATTTAATATTATAAATGCGAAAGTTTGGATGTTTGGATGGTTGTTACTCAAGCACGCAAAAACTATACTGAACGGATTTGAATGAAATTTGGCACACAGCTAGATGATGACGTGGAATAGCACACAGGCTATCCCGGAAAAAATAGCTGATCCCGCGGAATTCGCCAAAAACGTTTATTATGCAGCGGGCTGCACGCTACAGCTGGTACATTTTTAATATTCGAAAAGCTGTCAATTTTGTAAATTTGATTCTATTATCATTTTTGGCACAGCATTTAACGTAGTTTCTTAAGTACTAAAATATTGTAGAAGATCAAATATTGGTTGGTTAAAATTATTAAAATTTTGACAAAAAAACATTTTTTTAAATATTTTTTCGTCAACGATAACTTCCGAACAGATAAATGGATTATGATGCAATTTGCGGCATTAACGCAGTTTTTCAAGGAATAGAACTGATTAAATTTTGTACTCAATTGGTACATTTGTTTGGTAGTTATAAAAAACATTGTTTTTCCGAAACAAAATTGAGTTATTTTCAAAATTTCTTAAAATTTCCAAGGCCGTATCGGTTAAGATTTTTAGGAAGTCTAATTTAAGTGGAACCCAATTGAAGGCTTTAACCCGCTTTTCGATCGGTCAAAAGTTCTGAGATGTTCACATACATACATACATACATACTGACATCATTGTGAAAGTCGGAAAAGGTTCTTAGGAGCACAAAACGTGGAGATTTGGTGAAAGCTCGATTTTCGAAAATCGGGGAAAATTCAGTAACTTCCTTCCTTATCTACATACATAGCCGGTAGTTAAAAAATTTCATACATGAATAATGACAAGCGTGCTGAATTTCTTCCGTCGGATCTTCTCAGTATGTGGCCGCCGTTGTTGCGTTCCAGCAGTAGCTTAAAAAAATTTGACAGTTTTATTAAATAATGTGCTTCTGATATCTGTTTTCTAAAATATTGTTTCGTAAAATATTTAATACTACAAACGAAACAAAAGAAGTTTGTCAACTTTTACTTAAAACATTAAAGCTTTCAACTTGATATACTTCCTCACAATGCAACGTGAATTAATCTTAACAAGTTAGTTGTTAAAGTTACATGAAGGCGGGGCTTTATGCGAGTTCCTGTTAGCCAGTTTTATAGTGAACTATATTGTATTATTACATTAATTTCTTACAAAATCATACACATTTAATTATTTTTAATAAAGTAATATGTATTTACTATTTATTAGCGACCCGCCACGGCTTCGTACGAGAGTGGCAGAAAGAGTATTAAATTTGCTAAGGATGAATAAGTTACCACTTTTTTAAAAGTTAAAATCTTGAAAAACCTTAAAAACAGCAAAGAAAAATATCGACACGCGGAATTTGAACCTGCGACCATTTCCCTAAAGCCGGGAAATTCCCGGCTTTAGGGAAATGGTCGCAGGTTCAAATCCCGCGTGTCGATATTTTTCTTTGCTGTTTTTAAGGTTTTTCCAGATTCCCAAGCACGGGGTGAGTGCTATAACACAAAAATAGTTAAAATCTTTTTTTATATATTATAAGATGGTAAACAAGCAGATGGGTCTCCTGATGGAAAGAGTCAACCATCGCCTATAGACATCAAAGGTGTTGATGGGGCGTTGCTATCTTGTGGCGAGGTCTAATGCCACATGCTACACATAAGTTTACCGGCTACCTTACCCTCCAAACCGGAACACGACAGTGACAAGCACTGACGCTATTAATAAATATGGAATAGACAAGGCGCTGGTACCAGACCCGGGCGAGACAATGCAGAAGTGTCTAGGTGGTCTAGTAAACAATCCTTACAAGATAGACTCATGCCATCGCAAATTTTTTTATACTCCTATAAAACAGGATATAACAAATAAATAAAATATTAGTGGAAAAATTGTTTCGAATTGATCTAACCTCAAAGTTAACCTCAAACGGGCAACAGCTAGTTACAAATATGAAAGTAGGTATGAAGATTTGAATGTTTAGATACTTGTCCGTTTGTGCTTAATTAACCACACAAAAATTTTCTATTGTATTTAGACGAACTTAACACATAGACTTTTATTTTTGTCTCAGAAATATAGCCATCTCTATGTATGTGTGTATATATATGTCTCTACATCAGGGAGAGCCATCTGCTTGTTTGCTATCTTATAATAGATAAAAAATTGTTCCGTGGTGGTTCCGTGAACAAAAACTTAGTGCAGTTTGCTTACTGTCCATACTTTTTTTATATTATAAGACTAGGTGTTGCCTGCGACTTCGTCCGCGCGGACTTCGTTTACTCCGCACTGCTCCTCCCCTATAGGTGATAGCGTGATAATATGTAGCCTATATGTTGACCCGACCTATTAGTAATATTCATGCAAAATTTGAAGTAAATCCATGCAGTACTTTTTGAGTTTACCCCGGACATACGTACAGACAACCAGACAAAAATTCTAAAAACTATATTTTTGGCTTCGGTATCGATTGTAGATCACCCCCCAAGTATTCTTTTAAAAAATATTCAATGTACAGTTTTGACCTTCCTGCGATTTTATTATATGTATAGATAGCAAACAAGCAGATGGGTCTCTTGATGGAAAGAGTCAACCATCGCCTCTACACACCAAAGATGTTAATTGTGCGTTGCTATCTTGTTTCTAGGTTTAATGCACATGCATAAGTTTACCGGCTACCGTACCCTCCAAGCCGGAACACGACAGTGACTAGCACTCACGCTATTGCGGGAGGAATAGGTAAGCCGGTTGTACCAGACCCAGTCGAGCCGATGCAGAACTCTACCACCTAGTAGTCACGATGGTAGTGACGCGCATAGCCACTCGGTCGCCTTTTACGACCTGCCTGGCAGAACGTTAGTTAGAATATTGATTAAAGAAGCCCAGGACCAGCACGGGGAAAATATATACTTAATATTATAAATGTGAAAGTTTGTCTGACCATTACGCTTTCAAGGCTAAACCGATTTCAATGTTATTTGGCAAGGAGATAGATGAATATCCGGGGTAAAACTAGGCTGCTTTAAAAAATCATCCACTCCGGGGCTGTAATAGGGAATGAATGTCTAAAAGATTATATTTATGACAAGCTGTTACTCGGGACTTTGTTCGCGTGACCCAACATCGTTACTTCCTTTTAATCAGTTAAAAAGTAATCTATGTCACTCGTAGATTTCCACGACGCGACGTCGCATATTGAAACGACGCCGCATCGTGGTACGACGGGACGTCGTATCGTGTTTATGTGTGGGAGCCCTATGGAAATGTGCAACGTTGCGTTGCGGTCCTCTCCGCCCCGTGCGGCCCATCCCAGTGTGCTCAAAACTTTACTCATCAGCAGGTAAGGTATTAACGTGATCTGGCATAAACTAATCAAACTTACTTGTTTCAGTATTCTTAGAACTTATAAAATTTTAAGAATATTATTAAGCCAAGGGACCCTACTTGATTTACATCTATAAATACATTATTGGAATGTAGATTTTTACCACCGATGGCTATTACCACCGAAACTGACTTTTCGTGACTGATGTACGTAGACATTAACACACCACTACTCGAAGACGGCTGGCTGCTATTGAGATTTTGCTGAGCAGAAAAACTCCAAAATAAATTTTGGGCCAAACCAAGAGTCAATTTCATTATCTCCCGATTTACAAGTACTTAAACTTGGTTGGATTTACAGTTGAAATAGATAACCATTAAATGCAGACAGTCAATAACAGATTAAAGTCAGAAAGCTAATAAAAGGGTTTGTCAATATTAGTACAGATCTTTGGACTGAAATTACATTACTATGCAGCTGCAAATAATTCACTAAGACGATGAATTGTAAACGAAAATTGGGATATTCGTTTTAAGATATAACAATTTTTAAGCTGTTGTTTTTACAGATTTACCCTATCTCAGATTTTAGCGCATTCCGAGTGAACACTTCAAAGAGATTGTTATAAAAGCAACATCATTTCCACTCCAGAATTTGCATCCGAATTTTACGTTTAAAATACGGTAAAAATCGAGACAAACTTAGCACCGGGAATTTTTTCAAACTGTTGAAAGAAATACTGGTGCAAAGAATGATCGAAAAGTAAAGGACAAAATAAAATTTATAGTGCTTGTCTAACTTTAATAGGTTGACTAAAAACTTTAGTCCAGATTTTTTTTAAACATTCCCTGGTTTGATTAATAGACAAAACAATCCATTAAATAGTCGGTGAAGGTCATATTATAGTGAAATCTGATACTATAACAGTATCGATGGAATTTCGACACCAATCTTAGATCACTACACTCGCCATAAGGAGCTGACTTCTTTCCATTTGTCTACTATAAGTACAGTACAAGTAAAGTTATTTAAGTACATCTGTATCAGTACTAAAATAACTTTACTTGTAACTTCTCTATTTGTGAAGACACTAGGTGGTAGAGTTCTGCATTGTCTCGCTCGGGTCTGCTACCACCACCTTATCTATTCCTGCCGCAATAGCGTCAGCGCTTGTCACTGATGCGTTCCAGTTTAGAGGGTAAGGTAGCCGGTAAACTTATGCATGTGGCATTAGACCTCGCCATAAGATAGCAACGCACCACTAACATCTTTGGTGTCTATAGGCGATGGTTGACTCTTTCCATCAGGAGACCCATCTGCTTGTTTGCTATCTTGTGATATAAAAAAAAGAGACCCAGAGAGCACCTTATCTAATCAAGTGCTAAGCGGGATTTCTACTCCTTATAACAAACATTCTTTAATCTATTTACGAAAAACAAAATTATCTTAGTTTTATAAAAGAAAAAGTGAATTTAGAAATACATAAGAAGAAAAATGTTTTTGTTTTCATCTTTTGAGATGTACAAAGTATTTCCACGTAAATGAACATGCAAAGGTTAAAATCTGAAGGGGAAAAATCAAAGGCGTGTCTGCTAAAAGGCTCACATAAAAAGACAGTAATCTTACTTAGCGTCTCCTTTGGCAGTCAAGCTATTTATAGTATGAATAGTTCCACGTAGAATTTCTTTCGTTTACACTCGCAATTATATGCTCGACTTTTTACGAAATTTTTTGAATTCGCTCGCAAAATGGAATTTTGCAAGAATTTGTGTCATTGCATCTTGATTTAGGGAGTTGTCATATTTATTGTTGCTTGTGCTGTCTGTTGTAATTAAGAGATCTTCTTGACAGGCAATTCGAAAAAATAGTACGATTGATTAAACCTGATTTACCTACCTACCTATTAGAGGTTAGCTTTTTGCGACAACTCGTCCAGTTTTTTGTCACGCTATATCGCCCAACTGGTCATAAATAATCCAACGTTAAAAATATATGCTATCCGCGTGCCTTAAAGGGGTGAAAAAGACTTCCCTTAAAATTGGCACGCTTGGTTTTACAAAGATTCACACATCCCCTAATAATATTTGCTCTGTGGTTAAAACTATGCCATCAAAAGTTGACATTTCGGGACAGCCTTATTAAGCATCGTTTCTCTGTGCTGTACTAAACAGCAGATGTTGCTATTATTATAATCAGAATCACGTATTAACAAAGACATAACCATACTCATGTGCTAAAATACATTCCATTAAAGTTTATGTCCATTTTATGATCACATCGGAGCACGAAAAATGTATCTCTCTCATAAAATTATCATATCATTGTGACTCCGTCTACAATGAAAAGTGTTATGCAGCTTTTAAATAACTTGGAACGTGGAGATAAAAAGTTAAAATTCAATGAGAATTTTTGACAGAGACAAGTCGAAATGTATAACAATGATTTATGGAAACTTAGTTCTCCGTGTTGATCTGGGCTCCATATAAAAAAGAACACTTGCCTGACTGCCAGATATATCTATCTAAAAAAACGAAAGATTAACATCATGACTACTAACTTGATGGAAGAGTATTGCAATTTGTTTTTTGTTTCGCAATTACCACATTACCTATGCGATAGCGTTTGGTGCCTGTCACTGTCGTGTTCCAGTAGTCGAGAACTTGATACATATCACATTTAAACCATCAATATCGTTGACATCATTAGGCGATTTATCTCTTTCGATTAGGACAACCATCTGCTAGTTTCCTGTCAACTAACGACAACGAATTTATTTATTAAACTATAGTCGAATATCACCAGGTGCCAATTTGATGTAAGGAGTGCCAGTAAGATTTCAGTCCTTAATTAGATTTGGTGTGACATTTAGATTTATTTCGAAATAAACAATTGAAAAAGATAGGAAATTCATTAAAAAATTACTTATAAAAATTAATTATAGCAATATATCGGTCAGCTGCTAACTTCGGCTCAGTGGCGTAACTATACCATCTGGGGCCCTTGGCAAATTCTTTTGATGGGGATGGGGATCAATAAAAATCGTCACGTTGTACTCAGTTTAATTTTAATAAACTTCGTGATTTCCAGCGTAGTTCAATTACACGTACAAAGTAAAAAATATTTTTGAGCTCGCGGCCTCTTGGGCCGGGCCCTTTTGGGTCGGGGGCCCGTGGCATTTTGCCAGCCCTGCCACCCTATTGTAACGCCATTGCTTCCGCTAATCCCTCTCCATTTACTGCCCTCTTTCGCGCAACTTGAATGAAAATAATTTAATGTAGATAAGTGAAAAATATATAAATTGAGTTTGTTTACAAAAGCGGAACATTTTTATTCTTGCCGGGACAGTGGGACGGACAGCCTGAAAGCGGGTTAGTCACCTTACTTTTACTTAAAAATGGCCCGGACTACCAAGGTTTTTTACTTAGGTAACTTTCGATTTGAGCCTTACGCTACTGTAACACAAGAGTGTTATTGTAGCATAAGGCGCAAACCGAAAGTTTATTAAAATTTTCTATTTTAAACTTTTTTAAGTTTTAAGGAAGTTAATATCAATGCCTGCGATTACAAATTATTGTACACACTATAGCTTACTGGCATAAGAAAACAGTCAGTACCAACAAACCCATCCTTGTCGATACCAATCAGAATAAATTTGCACTGGGAATTAGGACCGGTGAACCTGTCTTACAAATAACCTGTCTCTAAATACAAGCAGCCACGCACTCTGGACCAAACCATGGCATTGGCTTAAGTGATAACCAGAGGTAGCTGAGGTGGTAGCCCGTTACCACCTGGAAAATATTGAAGATTTAAGGCTAACAAGGTAGTAGAGATTCACAATGTTTCGCCTAGGTATTTGGTACCACCGCCTTACCAATTCCTGCCGCAATATCGTCAATGCTTGTCATTGTCGCGTTTCGGATTGGAGGGTAAGATATTCTGTGGAATGCATGTGGCATTGTAATCCCGCTACACGGATAGCAACGCACCATTAATGGCAATGGTTTCTCTTTCCATCAGGAGAGCCATCTGCTTGTTTGTTATCTTATAATATATAAAAGAAAATAATTAAAAATACTTTCAAATGAAATATATCAATAGAAAGACTCTCGAATCCTGTTATTTATTTAGTTGCCAGCGTTTTCGCAGCGGGCTGCGAGAAAATCTTGTTTGTTATTAGAGCGTGCCCGTCACTAATGACTTCTCTTGTTTTCGCATAAAGCAAAAGTGCGAAAACAAAGTCCTTTAGTCAAAATTGTTTTGAAATTTAAAAAATATTTATTTATACTAGCTGACCCGTAAAACGTTGTTCTGCATTTTTAAATACTCTTATTTCTTTTTCTATATGTTCTCACCTTTTAAATCTTCTTTGGACTTCAACAATTAATTCAAAACCAAAATTAGCCAAACCGGTTCAGCCGTTCTAGAGTTTTAGCGACACTAACGAATAGCAATTGAATATTATTATATCATTGATTATTATTATATAAGACTAGAAGATGATCTGTAATTGTATATTATGGCCTATTGGTTTGCTGGCATTGAAATAACCTTCCAGACAGGATTCCAGTATGCAAAACTATTTTGTATGATTAGCTTGGTTTGTATTCATGTTCTGTGTTTATAAATTTCGCTTAGTATATAAAATGTTCGCATATTTCTATATAATAAAACAATTTGGCGTAGTTTAATTTATATGATTAAGGTGCTTAGCACCATTATATCGAGTGTATTGTAAAAATTGTCTGGAAAAGATCATTTTTTAAGTGATAAGACCGTCTTTGTATATCTTATATGTATGGACGAAAATTATTTTGTAAATTATATGTTGTTTAGGCGCCTAAGTACCATCACGCCCGGTTCTCTTGCGGGGCAACAGATAAACCAGACGTCTATAGACTTTTGGATTCACCACGATTCACCGATTTATCAGTTGACGTGACGAGATAAACCCATCACCGCATTTCACCGCTGCAGTTAATAAAGATTATTATGAATTATTTCTAACAATAACCGCGACCGACGGCTTTACATGCTCATCCGAGGCATGCGAATGGTAAATACACGACTCGTACTTCGAGTTGCTACTGAGAGTATGGATTTTCGAAAAACCCTTAATAACAAAACTGTTATTGCAAAGGTTTGCAATGTATTTTTAAATGATAACGTTGATGATGGTAATGGTGGTGGTAGTGGTGGTAATGGTGATGATGATGATGGAAATAACATTAATATATAAATGTAAAACAAAGCCAAAATGGATGTTTAAATTTTTATGATTTTGGAATTCTCTTCGTCCGGAATAGAATAATAATGAGTGTTAAATTATGATATTGGCAGTGTTAAATTATAATATTGGTTGGCATGTCATTTACATACTTAATTTTTTGAATTTAGGATTTATTTATTATAATAATTAAAAAATGAACTTAAAATTTTGTATTAATTTTAAAATCCTGAGACATTTCGATTCATTGACTGTTAGGCGGAACAAAGTCAGCTAGATGAATTTAGCAAGTTATTATTTATTTTGATTTCAATATTTTAACTGAAATTTGATTTAAAAATTTAAGGAGATAATATATTTTGGAGGTTAAAATGTTTTTATATATTTTAATATTTTATATTGTTTCAGGCTTGTTTTAATTTTTTTTAATTACACTGTTTTTTTTTAACCCTAAAGTACACCTCACCATCACTGCCAGTATATTACACATTGCTGTTTGCCATCATACCACAAGACAAACCCCAGCTTAGAAAGTAAATAGCGCACTACGCTCGCAGTAATAAGTACGGTCCATTTGAGAAATTTATTGTGCGCACTTAACCGCAAATAAATTGGCCAGGCACCACGTGAACTGCGCTGTTAGTGGCCATTCCTCCTAATGTGTCCTGTTTCTATTGCCATTTTATTTTATTCTGAGTATCGTGTTATATGACGTTAAACTCTTATTAAATCTAACAGCACACAATGCTTGTGAGCCATTTGTGTTTATAGTTTAAAACAAGTTGTAATATTTTTTTTTATATATCATGAGATAGCAAACAAGCAGATGGGTCTCCTGATGGAAAGAGTCAACCATCGCCTATAGACACTAAAGGTGTTAATGGTGCATTGCTATCTTGTGGCGAGGGCTAGTGCCACATGCATTAGTTTACCGGCTACCTTACCCTCTAAACCGGAACACGACAGCAAAAAGAAACGACGCTATTGCGGCAGGAATAGGTACCAGACCCGGGCGAGATAATGCAGAAATCTACCACCTAGTAGCCACGATGGTAGTAACTCGCATAGCCAATCGATCGCCTTTTACGACCTGCCTGGCAGAACGGCAGTTGGTCTATTCTTCAAAGGAGCCCGGGACCAACACGGGGAGACGAAACCGCGAAAAGCAAATATTTATTTATGTAAAATATTCCCAGCTAGAGTTCTGAAACTTTTTGTCTAGAACGAGTATCAACGCTTTAACTTTTCCAACCGCAACACCAAATGGAGGATTATATGGTAGCCGGTAAACTTACAGGCACACAAATAACACCATTAACATCTTTGGTGCTTATAAGCAATGAATCAAGAGAAGTGTAGTGTAGAATAAACATACATAAATAATCTGTGGAATAAACAATAATGTACCCAGAATGTTTATATATACAAATTATGACAGTTGACACATTTAGTAATAAAAACTAACACATCATTTTATATGAAAGTTTTTATTATGTTTGTATAACTTACTAAAACGGAATTGTCCACAACTCAATAAATCATTATAACTTTTATTGTAAATTTATTTGTAGTAATGTAGTTTATGCTATTTTCACTGGATAAAAGGCCAATTGAAAGCTTTTGCTGTGTTAACTAAGCAGACTAGGCAAAACTGACCTAAGCATAAGCGTGTTTTATAAATTTTCACGATTAGTACGTTGTATTTTTTTCTACGATCTATTTTGCTGAATAATTAAATCAACTTGCTTTATTTAATTACGAGTATCAAGAGGCAAAGATAATAAAAACGACAACAGTACCCTTCGTTATCGAAAATACGAAAACACAATTAATTGGCTTCCGTTTTGTAACTTTGTTAAAGGGATTGCTGGAATGGCAACATTGATGAATTTTAAATGAATTTTCACCGAGGTGTGTATGTACTTTCAATCTCTGTGGTACTTACAAAGGTTATACAGAAATCTGTTTTACCGTGCATTCTACTGATTTGAATAAAATAAATAAATCGAACTCTTGTCGACAATCATACATTTTTCGCCAGTCTCCAAACTTTTAGTCTCCGGAGAGGTGTTGGATTTCTATGTACATCATCTGTGTAATGGGGAGTTTGATTTTGATAAACACTTGTATTGTTTCACAACTTTAATTTATTTATTTTAAAGCCAACCGTTTTCGCTTATTAGAGCATAATAGGGGCTATTATTTAAAATATTATTTAAACACTAGCTCTTACCCACGGCTTCACTCGCGCATATTTATTTTAGAACTTATTTAACCTTTCTTTATAAAATACTTTCCTTATTTTACCCTCCTAGTAATCGAATTTTGAAAAACTTTTAAACACGTAATTCATCATTTTTTTGTACTAAATTCATATGAAATTTCATGCAAATATGTTTAGGGAATAAAAAGTTTCATACTAACTTTTATCCCCTATTCTCCCCCTTCGGGAAATAAAAAGTTTCATACAAACTTTTATCTCCTATTACACCCCTTCAGGGTTGAAATTTGAAAAATCCTTCCTTAGTACAACATCATAAGAGAAATATGTTTGCGGAATTTCAAGTTTCTAGCCCTAAGGGTTTGGCCTGCGCGTATATACATCAGTCAGTCACTTTTGCCTTTTTTATAATATATAAGATAGATTAGTGTACACACGCAAAGACCTTTTTCCTTTTCCTGTTTTTTTCTTCCGTAAACTAGTTCATAGAGTAAAGTAACTTTAACAAATTATGTCAACAAATCGACTTAATGCATTCCTTGTTCTATTATATTCTTTATTTGAATTATCTATATGAAAATTCAAATAAAGAATATGATAGAACAAGGATTCTCTTTATGAGTAGCATGTCTTGCAATTATACATGTTAAAGCTTAGACTTAATGTCGAATTTTCTAAGAGCCCATTGAGGATGTTACTAAATTTTACGAGCAATATTTCATTTCTGTTCGAAGCAAATGTAATTAAATCTGAATTTAGTGTTTAAATTACTTTGTTAACATTTCTGTTTCTGAGATAAGTAATTGGTACATTTTTTCGCGATTTTAGTATGAGACCCGATGATATAAAAAACACAAGATACACAATTAGTGTCTCAAAAACGTCCTCTAAAAATGAGCGCAACATTTTAAATTGTGCGCTCATTTCAAATAGAATCGTGTCGGTCGCGATACTGTCAATTTTATTACTTTTCGTCATTGACGTGTATAATAATATCTTTTCGTACATTGTTTTGTAAAAAGAATTGTAAGTTTGACGCTTAAGCTTGGATATGCAAAAATATAGATTTTTGCCATATCTATCACTACTTGTGTGAAATTAGGAACACTTTTGAGTGTAAATTTTGTTCGGGACTGTGCATCTTGGATTTCTTATATCAATGCCCGATGTCCATATATTAATAAGTCAATGGCTATCACACAAAATTTTAAAAGCAGTATCTCCTCTATTTTAGACCATTTTCAACTTGTCGAGCAGACTATTACAGCTAAGTGTATCGTGTATGAATTTCATTAGTTTTATTCTAAACATACACAGTAAGCTTCCGCTGGTTAATTCATTACAAAAAATGGCACAGTTGACCCCAACAGACTTCATAAACTAAGAAGGGGTGTATTATTGTGGTGGCCTATTGTTCTCAATATTACCGGGACTCCCGGCAAAAATAGACGGCCAATCTGAGCGCCGCCGGCCCAAGGGAAATGAAGTCCGTTCAGAAAATGCAAATTGCTTTTGTTGATTCTGAATTAGCCTCTACACTTAAAAAAGTAATTTCGCTTTGTATTAGAACATTATAATTATTTTTATATTCAGCTGATCAGGGGGATTAATAAATTCTCGGTCAGGTAAAAAATATTGCTTCCGTTTTTCAGAAAAAATGTTACAGGTAACCTAACCGTTAAACCTACCTAACCGTTAAAGTTGGTAAATGCGGCGGTAGTAATAAACGCTCATCTCCCCTAGCGAAAACTCGTTAATAAACTGGAGCATCTTACCCCGTGTTGGTTCCGGGCTCCTTTGAAGAATAGACCAACTGTCGTTCTGCCAGGCAAGTCGTAAAAGGCGACCGATTGGCTATGCAAGTCACTATCATCGTGGCTACTAGGTAGTAGAGTTTTGCATTTTCTCGCCCTGGTCAGGTACCACCGCCTTACCTATTCCTGCCGCAATAGCGTAAGTGCTTGTCGCTGTGGTGTTTCGGTTTGGGGGGTAAGGTAGCCAGTAAACTTATGCATATGGCAATAGACCTCGCCACAAGATAGCAACGCACCATTAACATTTTAGTGTCTATAGGCGATGGTTGACTCTTTCCATCAGGAGACCCATCTGCTTGTTTGCTATCTAATGATATAAAAAAAAACTTCCGACGGACGTCCGATTCACTCTCAATAATTGTTTTACCAAGCGAAATTATTATTACTTATTATATGAGCCTGATGCAATAATAATAAAAATCATTGAACAAGACTAATTGACCTTTTTTTTATCTTTTTTATATCATACTACCTTTTACCCGCGGCTTTGCTCGCATTCAAAATTTTTTTGATAAAAATTATTCTGTTACTTCTAATACCTCCAAGAACATGTGTTCAAAGTTTCATGATGATCCGTCAAGATTCCCAAGTACGGGGTGAGTGCTATAAAACAAAAATAATCCGTCAAGTAGTTGTTGCGTGAAAGCGTAACAAACAAACTTACATTCGCATTTATAATGTTAGTAGGGAAGCTAGCAAACAAGCTGATGGCTCTCCTGATGGAAAGAGAAACTACCAAAGATATGAAAGGTGCGTGCGATCTGTGAAGTGGGATGGCAATGCCTACATGCATAAGTCTACCTGCTACCTCACCCTCCAAACCGGGACACGACAATGACAAGCATCGACGCTATGGAGACAGCGCGAGCATTAAATATTCGAAGTCTTTTTTCCGACAAATTTAAACATAATATGTGTATTTTCTACCGCCTCATTGGTCGTGTGGTTAGCGACCCTAAACACGCAATCGACGGGCCTCGGGTTCGATCTCCGATGGGGACAAGCATTTGTGTTTAGCATAAATGTTTGTATTTCTGGGTTTGGGTGTTTATTAAATATAGTCCAGTATTTATATATGTATTAGTATCGTTGACTAACACCCATAACACAAGCAAATAATTTACTTACTTTGGGGTTAGATCAGTAAGTGTAATTTGTCCCACGAATATTATATTATTTAATACTACATTGTCGCTGTCGGTTTTTCCGGACAAATTAGTTTTGGCAACTTAGTGCTTTCGGCGCCAGATATAGTTCATTTCTGGAAATTTTAGCGCTAAAATTTTATATGCTTTTTAATTGCCTCAACTAGTACATTCTCAAGTATCTGTAGTATTTTTATTGTGTTGATAAATCAATCAGTATCGTGTTCGAAAACACAGGTAACTATTAGCTAACAGTAGAACAACTTATTTGCATTCGGTTTGAATGAGCTATCTTGCTGTTTCAGAACGCAAAATCTAAAATTTCTATGGAAATGCGTGTGGACTGTGATTCGTGAAATCGTGTTTTTGAATTTTGGAAAGTGATTGGTGACTCCAACTGCGATAAAGTCGTTTTAGTTTTGTAATCATGATTTTGTTTTATTATCAAACATTTCTAAAATCTATATAATCAATTGCTGTTCGTTGGTCTCGCTAAAACTCATGAACGACTGAGCCGATTTCCTAATTTTGGTTTTAAATTAATTGATGAAGTCCAGGGAAGGTTTAAAAGGTGAGAAAATATATAGAAAAAAATAAGAGTAGTTAAAAAGGCAAAACAAGGTTTGACGAGTCAGCTAATTTTTATATTATTTGGTGCCCTTTTAATAGAATTAGCGTTATTCTAGTGCTTTTTTTGTGGATTTTTAGCACATTTCTTATGATAGATTTGGCAACACTGCGAAAATAGTCAATTTATTGGCTGTAATAAGCTACCATTTCGTTCAACACGCCTCAAGGGATTTGACTCAAGGCCAGTTATGTCGTAGAGGGTATAGTACCCCCTACAAGCCTAAACTCTTCTTAAACCATGCCTTAGCCATTTGCTCAGCTATGCGGTTGTTTTCGCTCCAGAAACAATTTTTACAAATTCAACTGTTTTTTTTTGACAATAATATTATAGTAATGATTCCAAAAAATCTAAACTTAGCTTTTACAATCGGTATAAATAATCTAAATTACTATGGTCATTTTTAAAAACAAACATTTCCTATATAGTAAAATACAAAGTGATCTTTATAGGAAATGTCACAGGGACATGTAAATAGAGCAATTGTGTTTGCTTATAGAATCGCGTCTCGTCACATCGGCATCGTTTCCTTAACCCGTTTGGAAGTCTCAAGTTCGATGTGGCGCATCAGCGACAGGTTCTAGAATCTAGAATATCTAACAAAATTGCTCATGATTGACGTTCGTAAAAAATCTGTTTTAATATATGACTCATATAAAATCACAACACAATATTGTACACGTTGCAGAGTACGAGTAAGTATTAGCTTAGATGATAAGTATTAGATAAACATCCCCCACTTCATCTCTCGCGTTGGTCCGAGCTCCTTTTGCCAGCCATTCTGCCAGCCAGTTCGTAAGATGCGAACGATTGGCTGTGTGATTCATTACTATCCTATTAGGTGGTATCGTTCTGCATTGTTTCACCCGAATCTATCGTGAATTTTCTATGATTATTTTGAATTTTAATACTTAGTGGGAGTTTTCAGTACATTTGAAAAACGTAATGGTTTCACTTATTGAATATGCTCATTTTATTACTTCACTTTCACTCAGTACTGTGCGAATGTAATAAAGCTTTAGCTTCACCAGTTTGCTCGTGAGACTGAGTGATTTCATCTTGTACAAAATGCAATTTAGCATAGTAGTTTTTTTCTTCGGTGCGGGCCCTTTTTGAAGAATGGATCATCTTTTTTAATAGTAGAGGGGGCAAACGAGCAGGTGGTTCACCTGATGGTAAGTGATCACCGCCGCCCATGAACATCTGCAATGCCGGGGTCTTGCAGCTGCGTTGTCGGCCTTTTAAGAATGAATAAGCTCGTTTCTTGAAGGTCCCCAAGTTGTATCTGTTCGGAAACACCCCCGCACCCCAAAGGCAGCCGTTAAATGTATGTATGTGGAAATTTATCCCACCCCTAACATTATTAATTTTTTTTTATTATTCTTCTGAGGGAAAGAGATAAGCATCACCTATAAATACTAATGAGGTTAATGGTGTGTTGCTATCCGAGGTTGGAATGCCATAATATGCATAAGTTTACCGGCTACCTTATTCTCCGAACCGGAACGCAACAACGGTAGTCTCTGGCGTTATTACCGCACGAATTGGTAAGCCTGTGGTACTGAACCTGATTGAGATGTTGCAGAACTCCGCTTCCATCTACAAAGGATTGTTAATTCTTTTTCTGCCGTTAAAAAAACAGAATTTATAGTACAATTTGCTTATTATTAATAACTTTATATCAAAAGTACTATGTACCTATAAACATACGTATCTCTTTGGTCCAACATTTCATTATTTTTGAGGCGCTAAAACGACCAAATTGTCCTAAAACTTTTCTTGTTCCCAAACAAATCACTCGAGGCGCGTAGCGAGTCGGGTTGAATCAATTATAACTTTCACAGACCAAATCTGTATGCTTCAAGGCCGACATATTTACAAATAAAAGTTAAATGAAGCTTCGTCAGCGTTATTTTATTTTTTGCGAGGATTGTAGGATGAAATTTCAAGGAAATCAACTCAATATTATATATATGTATATATACCGACGGTGCCCGTAAAAAATTGTCGAAATCCTGAAAGGTAGACACTTTGTAAGGGACCCGTAAAAAACAAACATTTATTTTTATAAAAGTAAATTTTATTTACATACAAAATTAAAAAATAAAGGGTTGACAAAATTAGAGCCACATTAGTGTGTAAATAGGAATTATGGTGTCCTTTTGACAGCACTTTTACAATTACAAACATGGATAAAAATAATAAATGTGATTTAAGGGGGCAAGCTCTCAACTCAAAGAACCGTTTAGAATTAGGGCTGTCGTTTGTGAGCTCTACGGGTTTTATTTAAGAAAGGCATTTTCGATTTACGGGTTAATATTTCTCAAGGCCAAATCTATGTTAAGCGAATCATTGGCGGCTGATGATTTGTTGTATTAGTATTAGTTCTGTTTTAGTGGTTATTGAAGATAAAAAACGAAGAAAGCTTCAAGTAAACTTTTTTTCTTACAGTAACAGCTATTCCTGTGTAAGTTTTCTCCCATGGTGGAAAGCAATAATCATCATCTTTAGACATAGTTGATGCAAATATACACTGAAGATAATGTAGCAGGGAAAGTAAAGCGATTGAACCATTCTCGGACGAGATATAGTAGAGCTCTACCACCTAGCAGGACGCATGTTCTCTTGTTCATCTTTTACGAATTGCCTAACAGAAAAGCAGATATTTTTAACAACTGGTATATCCTGGCCAATACAGTGACAATAAAAATGTTTAGTGAAAAATTAAATGTACTGACTACTAAATCTATTTCTAATCTACTGGTAAGATGTTTTTGAAGCAATTCTAGACATTACACAGCTGCATTGAGGTCAAATGCAGCAAATGCAGTGACGTGACGGTAGCTGGGCAGCTTCGTAACGAAGCAGCCACATAATTGCATGCTACGCCAAACTTGCCTTTGTTTCAAGGCGATTCCGTAAAACAAACTGCGTCCCTTTCAAATAAAACACAAACCACATTAATTATAAAAGATCGTTTCTACGTAACTTAGCTTCTGTAAATTTAAATTAAATAATACAAAAGATATTGGCATATTTTTTATATTTTAGTTTTAAAACAAAAGATTCAATTAATTTTACTGACGATACATAGAATTACTTTTAAAGGTCCGGCCAAATTATAAGAGGCTGTTCAGAATCCACAATATGTTCGATTTATACAATAAAAGTCAGGCATGTCGATACTAGCTCAGCGGTAGAGCGTCTCGGCTTTAGTGAGACAGTCGCCGGTTCAAATCCTGCGTGTCGATATTTTCTGTGTTGATTTTAAAAAGTTTTTCAAGTTTTCCCAAGCACGGGGTGAGTGCTATAAAACAAAAATAATAAAAAATAATTTAAAAAAATTTCAAATTCGTTTTTATCCGACACAAAAAAATCAAAACGTATGCATGGATATTATTTCAATTACGCAAAATTTGAACTAAAATAATTTAGTGCTTTCACAAGTAAACTAAAAGTAATAGGGAGAAATGTATTTAGAGCAACAGGTTACATGATAGTTACTATCGTAATTATAGGTAAATGTAAAATGACACACTGTCAGCGTAACAGAGATCATTCATAAGACTCAGTGCATCCAATTCATGAATTTAGTAGGATATTTTTAAACCAATAGTTTTACATTATCTTGTAATAATTTTACAATAACAATTATAAGGTACTTTCAATTCAATATATTATAGACATGAATTTTCAAATTTGGTCGGAATTTTAAAAGTAACCCTGTATTTTCGTTATTAGAATGTATATTTCTGATCGCTTGCTATTCGATAGTATGATTTTTTTTATATAATATACTAGTTAAGGCGATTACAGCTGCGAACGACCTTGAGTTTCTAACAGGAGCAGCGCAAATATTATTTAGCGCGCTGGCATGGTCCAAAGTCAAAGAGTATTTACAGTGGATGCAGATACCTACGTTTTAACATTTTTGTTCACCTATATGAACTTTTATCATCATGAATCGACTGAATGTTATCAAACTCAAAACCAATAACCAGTAATCGCTTATTTATCGGTTACATATACATTCATTTTAGAAAAACGATAAATATCTAAAGAAAAAAAATATACCGAAAATCGACAAAAAATTATATAACAAAGTTACGTATCCTATTTCTTTGAAAGTGTTGTAATATACAATACATCCCGTGTAGCACTTTAATACATACAATCAACAATTAATATTTAGCAAAACCTTTCAAAATTGATTTTGTAAAATGTAATCTCTTGAATAATATTTTAAAACTAACTAGCTTCTTAGTTTTTGTTTCAAAATCTCGTAATAAAAAAGAAGATATATAAATTGATTTAATGTTTATAGAGGAAACTACTAAATAAGTTGGTTTATTTAGACTTTGTATGTATAATATATTTAATTTATTTATTTTTAGTTGCGAAGTCCTTACTACCTTCAAGTAGTATCAGTTTTTATTTTTTTTTCTTTAGAGTTTTGCTTTTTATTCGCTTGCTTGAATTATCTTCGTTGTTTATATGTTTTATTTTTTTTATTTTTGTACATTTATACAAAATATTGACAAAATACTTATCTATCTATAGCTAATAAAAAATTCAAGCGTAAACGTAGGTAAGTACATGAATAGTCTCAAAATATTATTCAGCGTCTACTCGCAAACAAAACTATTTATAAAGTACTAGCTTTCAGTCCCTTTAGTACCCTCTTTTACCTCTTTAAGAGATAAAACTCACAGCATCTTTACATGCTCGTTTATTTAATTGAATTAAAGAACATGACTAATAAATTTGAAGAGATTTTGATTAAACATATTTTTTTTTTACAAACTTTACCACTTTTTTCATCGTTTGAAGAGATGACATTTGAAAACCTTAAACTCTTATTCATTTAATTGTATTAAAAATCATAAATACTAAGTTTTAAATCATTTCTACAATATTCTACAATAAACAATCTATTTTTTATACAAACATCAATGCTTTTTTTACCCTTTAAGGAATGAAATTTAAAAAATCCCCAAATATATGATTCTTAAATTGTGTTGAAGAACGTAAGTACCGAATTTCAAGTTATTTCGACCATAAACGTTTGATTTTTCATATAAATTGTAACACACATTTTTACTCCTTTAATGGTCGAAACTTCTAACATTACATGCATGTTTCTTCAATTTCGATTGAAGAGCATAAGTACTAAAAAATCCGAAAATTCGTACTTCTTAATTGTATTAAAAATCATAAATACTAAATTTAAAAAATTTAGATTTTATAGTAATGCAATAAATAAACAATTCATGTTTGATACAAACTTTAAAGCCTCTCTTTACCTCTCTTTGGGCTAGAATTCAAAAAAATATTAAATTTGTATTTAATTTTTTTTCAGTTAAAGGATAATTTAATTACGGCATATCATTCATTTAAACTCAAAAATGACAGAGTTTCATACAAACTTTCACCCCCTATTTCACCATCTTAGGGGATGAATTTAAAAAATCCTTTCTTATTCCTTGTCTATATCATAAGAACAACATCTGTAAAAAAACAGCCTTCTTGGTCCAAGCTCATTATCTACTATAAAAAAACATCCAAGCGTAAACGAAATGTTCAATTTCCAAATGGCACAACCTTACTATTGTGCCAAACGTTCTATCTGTACTATTGCTCTTTGACTCGAATATGGAGAGCGGAGCATGCTAACATACGACACAGCCTCCCCGTATGAACGCTACCGGGAGACTGACATTCGACGCGAGCGCTGTCCGCGAATTAAATAATAAGTTTTTTTTTTATTTAATAGCACACTATAATGGATTTGTAAAATTTTGAACTTAAATTTTATCAAGCAATAAATTGTCTGTAATAAAAAGAAAAAATCGTCAAAATCGTTACAGTAGTTTGGAAGTTATAAGCAAATTTTTGCGTAAAAATAAGATAGATATTCGATTTTTTTCCGTTAAAAATAACAATAAAATTTAAAAAAGCGAATTTAAAATTTAAACTTAATTATATTATACGCATAATGCATATTTTTTTTAAATTATTGGACCAACCGGTTAGCAGTAGTAGGCTTTCAAAGAGGTGTCTATTTCGTAGTTTGGCATTACCTATGGCCTTAACAAGCCGATGGCTCTAACAATGGAAAACCAACACGGGGGTGTTAGTCTGGGCCCCTTTGGAAAAATAGACCACATGCCGTTCTGCCACGGAGATAGGAAAAGGCAATCGATTGGCGGTACGTATCATTACTATCGTGACTACTACGTCATAGAGTTCTGCAACGTCTCACCCGGGTATATGGTACCCAAACCTCGCCTATTCCTGCCGCAATAGCGTTAATACATGTCAGTAGTGAAATAAGCGAGTGGTAGAATTGGCATTACTGTTCCGCCACAATGACCTTTGGTGTCTATAGGCGAAATTTCTCTTTCCATCAGAAGAGCTATCTGCTTGGATCTAGTGACACAAAAAATGAGATTACTATCGTTTATATACACCAAAGTTGTACGTAAAAAGTGCGTCATCGTTCATGTGGCTTACCGCAAGCATTGACGCTATTGAAGCAATACTAGGTAAGTCGATGGCATCAAATGTGGGCAAGACAATGCAGAACTCTACCATAAAAAACTAATCGGTCAAAAATAATTAAAGTACTTTATTAAATTGGTGGTACTCGGGTCGTTAAACAGGTACTCGGCTCGTTAAACATGCTCATTAAACATGTTCCTGTGGGCATGCGTGGTTTTAAATTGTAGGCTATTTGTTCTAAATGTGATTTCTAGGGTTTCTTAAAAACCTATCACTGCCATGTTGACTAAAATACCTGCCCGAGACTAGATTTAGCCCCGATTTATCGATATTTTGGTCGGGATTAGTCAAGAAGTTAGTTGCCAAAACTATAGCTGCTACTGAGATTTTGATTTTCGCACTATCCGCGAAAAAATCTCAGTAATACTCTTGCCTGACTCGGGGAACGAACTCGGGACCCCATCATCTGAGCATAATAGATTAGGGTCCGTAACCAATAGATCACAAGGCATACACCATGGTCATTATTATTATATCGATTCATATACAAGTGATGTTTATAAATTCAAATACATAGCAGTTTACCAAGTTTTAACAAGCTATTGAATAAACGATGTTGACTCTTCAAAACATTTCGGTGGTACTTTAACGTCTAAAATAAAATTTAACCCAACGTTTGAAGTAGAAAGAACATATTCTATATCAAAGGAAATTAAATATATGAGTATGTAATCCCTTAAGGATATAGGATACTTAGGTAAGCTTTTATAATTTCGGCATTAAAGGTCAAAAGAATCCTTAAGCCTTGTTGTTCTAATAGCGTGCTCAGCTGTAGCATAAATCTCAGTTTCCAATTCTCGCTAAAATGAAAAATGAATTTGGATTTTTTCTATTAAGAAAAGTTACTAATTCTACTGATATTATAGTATAATTAGTTATTAATTTTTTTACTAAATAAAAGTTATTGCTTAAAGTGTTTTAGAACCAAAAAAAAATATAAGTTTACTCGTGGTACGCGCCACTTTTAGAATACCTACATATTATTGTCTCATATTTAAGGTTGTCTGGAAGAGATCGCTTTTTTAGTGATAAGACTGCTTTGTGTATCTAATATGTGGAGAAATTTATATATTGTCATTTGATTTTGGTTTATAATAAGGAATTATTATATGTAGGTAATGTATTGTATAATTTATCAATTAGTTTTAATTAATAAAAGGAATATTTACAATTTCAAGTACGCACATGTTTATCAAGTAAAACAAGTTTGTTCATATTAAACTTCCGAGGGGTCTTTCGTTATATACGTTCAGATGATTTTTTTACATAAAATTTTACATAAAGTTTTCCTCAGGGTTTGAAATAGTAATTTTCTTGGTAAAACAAAATACCGTTTTACGAATATTCGATAGCGATTTGGCTGGTCTGCTTGTATTTAAATTTTAAATACGAGCGTGCGTAAATTTTAAAAGCAATGCGTTCGTGGCAGAGCGGAAAAGTTGACAAAGGGAATGTTGAATAAAACTATGAAAGGTTATAATTTATGACGAACACTTAGATAGGACTTGATCCTGTCAATTATGAAAAAAAAAGCGTATAATACTTCGGATGAAAGGTAATAACTCCATATAAAATACAATGGAAATATTACAAAAATACTGTCAAAAATATTGAATATATCAACAAAGATAGAAAGTAGTGGATACTTTGTGCAATTTGTATTTGTATTTAGTTTTAACACCATTTGAGTAGTAGAAAAATCTGACTGTATGTATAGTATATAAACGTGCCAAAGATTAAAGACTCTTTTTGGATGCACTTCAAGTGCGTTAAATTTTTTATAAGACATATAGAAAATGTGATTACCAAAACTTACTCGGTAAACTTTAAAAATGTTTTACTTTTAAATAATAAAACAGTTTATAATTTTTTTACTAAATAGACCTTTTTAGATTTAACATAGATAAGTCAAAAATTAAATTCATTAAATTGCGAATCCGCATATATATATATATATATATATATATATATATATATATATATATATATATATATATATTTTTTTTTTTTTTATATCATAAGATAGCAAACAAGCAGATGGGTCTCCTGATGGAAAGAGTCAACCATCGCCTATAGACACCAAAGATGTTAATGGTGCGTTGCTATCTTGTGGCGAGGTCTAATGCCACATACATAAGATTACCGGCTACCTTATCCTCCAAACCGGAACACGACAGCGACAAGCACTGACGCTATTGCGGCAGGAATAGGCAAGGCGGTGGTACCTGACCCGGGCGAGACAATGCAGAACTCTACCACCTAGTAGCCACGATGGTAGTGACTCGATAGCCATTCGGTCGCCTTTTACGACCTGCCTGGCAGAACGGCAGTTGGCCTATTCTACAAAGGAGGCCGGGACCAACACGGCGAATATATATATCCGATAACTGTCTGATAGCTATACAACAATATAATTATACGATGTTTATCACGGCAATCATCAAACAAAACATTATCTTGATAATTTCAAATTCTAGCTTTTGCTTCATGAATAAAAGTCGTTAGAGAAAAAAAAGTGTCACCAAAGCTCACAATTTAAATAATTCATAATTCAACATTAATAAATAATATTGCGTCATAACAAAGGCTATTTAATATTTAAATAAACGAAATATGTATAATTCTACAAAAAAAAAATACTTTAATTTTTATTTATAACTTTCAAATGTATAGAGATGAAAACGTTTAAGATTTTAAAAGTTTATACAAATTAAACATTCAAGAAGACGAATGAAGGCCGTCCATTTAGAGCATTTTTGTATTGTTTAAAATTGCCCTTTCATTTATGCATGAATAAAATCTCGTGAAGTGATAAAACGTATGTATACTATAGTGATAGTTTTTTCCCAATGTTTTTTCCATGTTACATATTTACACTTCGACACAGGCTCACATTACATTCAAAAAAACATTGTAATTTAAACAAGCCTACCCGTCCACAAAATTTTCATGATGCATTTCCGTTTTGTAATGAAGCAGAGCAAAACGACAAATAACATTTGTGTATGCAAGGATTTTTTTTCTTTCACGTTACACCCCATATATTGTGTAATGTTAATGGAAATATAGCAAACTTAGTTTTTAGCAGTGAGTGTCAATATATTTTTAGCGTTAAAAGCGCTTTCAAACTTGTCAATTTCAAAACTTTTATGACAACATTTAACATACTTTTCATCAGGCATGTCGCATCGAAGAAAATCATAAGATTGCGTAAAGAATACAAAGACATAAGACAAAAAGCTTAAATCCTTCTATTCATGACTACTATTTATTGGGCATAAATTTTTTTATTTACTCTTAATGAGTTTAAATACGCGTGTATCATCGAAGTTTTTCAATTATAATGGTATATGTATAGTGGCGCGTTATTTAATTTATTTTTTGCACATTCTCAAACGCAGCGAGTAAGCAGAACGTCAGATATAAGAGAACGCCTATAGACAAATATTAATTAATGGTTAAGCGAGTCACTACCATCGTGGCTACTAGGTGATTCTGTATTGTCTCGGCCGGGTCTGATAACACCATTTTACCTATTCCTGCCGCAATAGCGTCAGTGCTTGTCACTGTCGTATTGCGGTTTGGAGGATAAGGCAGCCGGTAAACTTATGCATGTGGCATTAGACTTCGCCACAAGATAGCAACGCACCATTAACACCTTTGGTGTCTATAGGCGATGATTTACTCTTTCCGTCAGGAGACCCATCTGCTTGTTTGCTATCTTATGATATAAAAAAACATAATCAATTATCATTAAATATACAATAAAGAAGAAATATTTTATTCTTTGTATGTTTTGTAGAGGATAAACTCAAATAATAGTTAATCAATTAAAAAATACTTCTCGCATGGAAATCCACATTATTTCGGGGTTACCTACGTTACGTTTTTATACGACTAAGCAAAAGAACTAAGCTAAGATTTTCTGATTCAAATTGGGGGCAACATATAGTCTCCTATAAATATAGCCCATAAAGCCTTCCTAGCAAGCAAAAAGCAAGAAATAATAAGTGACTTATACAGAATGCTCCTTTCTCACGTAATAGTAACATGTAGCACGCTATTAGTCGTTACAAAGATACCAGACGGCTGCAGGACGCTTTGGCATACGAATGAATCAGGGTGGACGGACGTGACACATACAGGGTACATGCCCAAGAATACAATATGTCCGCTCCGTCCGTTGAATCGATAATACAATTCAGAAATTAGCTTTATTGTTCTACTTCAAGAAAATTATTAGCACTATAGGACTGTTATTATTATCCCAAATGTAATAAATACAAAGCAACAATCTACGTACCAATGAGCACAGTTATTACTTTTCTATATAACTTAACATGATCGGTTCGAGAATATTATTATCTGCGATTGGAGAATAAATACTTGTTCTTGTCTAAAAAAATAGAAACAGATTATCGAAATGTTGACGCGTCAAAATAACTTGTAAAAAGTTTTATTGAATAAAGTACTTCTGATTCCTGATTTCTGAATATATTTGTTTGGATTTATTTTATATGCAAGACATAATATACGGTAGATGAAATTGCCTCTATTTAGAAGAGGTTGACATCTTCTAGAACTATTCGAAAAATGGTATTTTCATAAGGTGAACTGGTCATAGATCTTTCGAATCAATTTCCATGTTTCTCTCTCATAAAAATCACTGATGATATACGGTGGGCCATGGATGAAAGACAGATCACGCTTCTTACTCTTCTTGATTTCAGCAATGCGTTCAATTGTGTGGACCATGATATTTTAATTGCTATTCTTCGTTCCTTAAATTTATGTCAATCGGCAACGGCCTGGTTCACGTCGTATCTTAGTGGGCGTCAACAACAAACGCGGACTCATGAAATGCAGTCGGACTGGTGTGATGTTGTTAGCGGTGTTCCGCAAGGCGGTGTGTTATCCCCCTTACTTTTTTCGGTTTTTATAAATGCAGTCACTTCTCATATACAGCATTGTTCCTACCATTTGTATGCAGACGATTTGCAGCTTTATCTGTCGTTTAAGCCGAATGACCTAGATAAAGGCATCGCAAATATGAACGCTGATTTAGATGCAGTTTGCACTTGGGCAAAAAACTATGGACTTATGTTGAATCCCGATAAGACGCAGGTAATGTTAATTGGGCGTGATAGATATCTGGCACAATTTGATTTGGAGACACTCTCCCCTGTGACTCTCAACGGTAAAAGTCTCTCCTACCGTACGTCCGTAAAAAACTTAGGTATTTATATGACCAACAGCTTATCGTGGTCGCTCCAAGTAAGTGAACTTAGTCGTAAACTTTTTGCATCTATGCATGCACTAAAACGTCTACAAAACTTTCTACCTTTAAAAACTAAAATTACACTAGTTAATGCACTGTTGTTGCCTATCCTTGATTACGCGGATATTTGTTACACTGATATAACCGATGAATTGTTAAATAAACTTGATCGGCTGCTTAATTTATGCATACGATATATTTTCGGACTGCGTAAATATGACCATGTCACTCATTTTCGGTCGGAATTGAAGTGGTTGAATATTCGTTTTCGGCGTGACATTCACGTTTTATCATGTTTATTTAACATTCTGAAGAATCCATCATTTCCAGTATATCTAAAAGAACGTTTTGCATACATTTCAAATCAGGGTAGGCTTCAGCGGTCATTTCACTCAAGTACGCTGATGTATCCGGACCACAATACGGCAACATATTTTAATTCCTTCACTGTTACTGCGATAAGATTATGGAATGATCTTCCCTCTAAGATGCGTGAATCATCAACACTATCAATTTTTAAAACTGCGGTATATGATCACTTATTAAAACGTCAGAATTCTTAATTATTGTATATGTGTGTATTTTATATTATATTTATGTAATTAAATATTATGAAAATGTATCTATAATTTGCTATTGAGTATTGATGTATGTATATTTCTCTATGTAAGTAGTCAACCTATATTTATTTATAGTATTAATTGTTTGTATTATTTCTACTGAGGTTCTTAAAATGTTTATATGACTCTTGTAGAATATTCTTAATAATAGGTTAGTTATGATAAATTAGTATCTAGTATTAAGTTTTGTTAATAGCTCATAATTAATTTATTATGCACTACCCAAGTTTTTTCTCTCAGCATTACGGAAGGCAAACTGTGAGAAAATGCTTAATAGCATTAAGTTACGCCTTTGTACCATTATGTGCAATAAAGTGTTTAAATAAATAAATAAAATGTTTTCCCACTTTGGTGTTGGTCCCGATCTTCGCCGTGTTGGTCCCGGCCTCCTTTGAAGAATAGGCCAACTGCCGTTCTACCAGGCAGGTCGTAAAAGGCGACCGATTGGCTATCGAGTCACTAACATCGTGGCTACTAGGTGGTAGAGTTCTGCATTGTCTCGCCCGGGTCTGGTACCACCGCCTTACCTATTCCTGCCGCAATAACGTCAATGCTTGTCGCTGTCGTGTTCCGGTTTGGAGGGTAAGGTAGCCGGTAAACTTATGCATGTGGCATTAGACCTCGCCACAAGATAGCAACGCACCATTAACATCTTTGGTGTCTATAGGCGATGGTTGACTCTTTTCATCAGGAGACCCATCTGCTTGTTTGCTATCTTATGATATAAAAAAAAAAAACTTTCGGCTATAAATTCAGCACCTTGTCATGTTGAACAGCTAAGATGACAAGGAGGAAGGATAGACCTTACAATATGAATCATTCCATAATAACAAACAAATGGGCTTAAACTCCATTTTCTTAGCATTCTGCATCTGGATGATCCAGTTCCTATATACAAGCTCAATCATGTGAATACCAAACTTATGTAAGTCTGTCAAATATAAGGAAATGGCCTATAAATGGTTTTGCAAAATTTGAAAATCTGTTATCTGCATACGGACATTGCAAATTAAATAAAAATTTGTAAAATGTCATCGAATTACATTGATATCTTCAAAAGGGTTACGAGTTTAGTCATTAAAATGAACAGGGTGTATCCTTAGAATAAGTGATAGATTATTTAAAAAAGAATTATAGCAATTAGTTGTCTATATTTTCTAAAACGTGAAGACAACAAAAAGTGCACAAACCAACGGACAACTGTAGTAATAATCTTTTGACTACATTTTCGTAATCTATACATATAATAAAATCGTAGGAAAGACAAAACTGTACATTGGATATTAAAAGAATACTTGGGGCGTGATCTGCAATCGATATCAAAGCCAAAAATATAGTTTTTAGAATTGTTCTCTGTTTGTCTGTATGTATGTCCGGGGTAAACTCAAAAAGTGCTGCATGGATTTACTTCAAATTTTGCATGAATATTACTAATAGGTCGGGTCAACATATAGGCTACATATTATCACGCTATCACCTATGGGGGAGGAGCTGTGTGGAGTAAACGAAGTCCGCGCGGACGTAGTCGTGGGCAACAGCTAGTATATAATAAACAGATAAAAAAAATTGACTGTGACTATATTATTCACTACATCTAGTTTCTGAAACATCATTTTTTATTGACTTAGTGCCTAATATAAAAATATCATAAATATAACCACGATTTTATTTTACGAAATCGACACAAAGCGGAATATTGCGAGTAAAGCACAGCTTAGCGCTAGCGCGGAGGCGTGCATAAGAAATGGGGAAAGAAGTGCGGAAAGAGAAGAGAGAAAATAAAAAAGGACAAATTAAAAAACATCCGGTTGGAAACCGGACGATCCACGACACTACTGCATTTTTATATTTTGGTTTATTTTTCTAATAAAAATTTTGATTGTTTTTATATCTGTTTATGATTTTTGATAAAACGCTACGAATCCACGGTGATTAAAAAATTAAAAAAAACCGACATATTTTCTTATCAGCAGACCACCATCTTGCTTTGTATGCATCAGTTTAAGAGCAACACGTGACAGAAGCGAATGATCTTCGAAAGAGAGTGCTTCAGCATCAGCATAAGGTTACCATGGTCCATTACTTAATAAACTTGAGTTGCTTTATTGCAAAGCTCCCATTGCCTCCTTTCAGCTCGACTATGTAACACTGAAAATAATTCTCAGTGTTTGCAAAAATATAACAAATGAGACCTTTGAGGACCTAAAAGGTCGCCATAGAACGAGATCTATGACAACCTTCTAGTTCTATTATCAGACCCTGTGAATCTTCTGGTAATAATGGCCAACTATTACAGTCCAATCTCGGATAACCACCTTCGAGTTCCATCATCAGATCCTAAAAAATATCCAGCACCTAAGTGTTTTCTAAAACAAATTTAATTAACTCGAACTCAATTTGTTTATCTGGTTTAGGTTAGGAGTTCTCATGGACTTCTTTCAGTTTTATCGTAAAATCCCGAAAATCATCTAGCACCAAGTATTTTGTAAAATACAACAAATGAGTCCAAAACTCGATAGGTTTATTTTTTTTAGTTTAAAAGTTCCTACAGCCATCTTCCAGTTCCATCATCGGATCCTAGAAACTATCCCAACAAAATATGCAAAACAAACAGAATTAGCCCACACTTAATGGGTTTATCTGGTTTAGCGTAGGAGTTCTCATGGACTTCTTCCAGCTCTATCATCAAACTGTGAAAGCCATCCTGAAGTCCTTAAAGGAACGAATCAAACGACCCCAAAGTCTACTAGTCAAAGCTATTGCTCCATTTTAGTTTAAAGTTCCCATGATTTCCCTCCAGCTCCATCATAAAACCTTGAAAATTGTCTAGGACCAGAGTATTTGTCAAAACAAAACAAATAAGTCCTAACTATTTTAGCTATATTACGTTTATCTTGGCGTCATATGTCATCACACAGAATTTATTGTTTTTTTTTTTAATTACTATAATAACCAAGTTTTATATTACAATCTTAAGTTTCTCTAAACGCATTAAAATAATAAATCCCTTGGAAAAATAATGAAGAATATAAAAAATCCTTCTATTTTTTTCTCTTTTTTTCACTGAAGTAACACGGGTAGCTCATTCGGATTTCGTTGCAATACTACTTATCAAAAAATTCGTATATGCGTTGGGTAAACTAGTGTCATTATATATTATATAACTAGGTGTTAAATATTTCAACTTTGACAAATTTGGTACATGCCAAAAATGTCAGTAATCCCAAAACTTAATTACTAACTTTCATACATTTAAGTTTACCGTGTGTAAAATCAAATGTATAAAAAGGCTAAAAACGTTAACACAAATTCTAATTGCTTAAAGACTATAAAATGTACAAAATGCACATGTGAATTGAGAAACGAAAACAAAAGTACTACACATTCTGATAGTCTCTTTAATAAATGTGTCTAGACTAGTCGATAGCAGGTGTGTATTACAAAAAGGAAAAGTTTCAGCCATATTCACTGTTGGAATTTATGGAAAGACTGATATACCACTATTATTTTTTTAAATTCAAGAAGTTTTCATAATTCCTTTTCGATAAAAAACTGTGTGGTGCGCAAGGATTCTAATAAACCCTTTCAAATTCAAATAAATAAATAACACTGAACAATTAACACGAATTGATCTAACCCCAAAGTAAATTATTCATTTTCTCGTACTATGGGTGACAGTCAACGATACTTATACACAAAGATACATATATGAACACTCAAATATATTAAAAACCCAAACCCAGAAATACAAACATCTATGCTCATTACATAAATGCTTGTCCCTTTAGGGAATAGAAACCGATTCCCATTGATGCTTAGTTAGGTTCGCTAACCACTCGTCCAACAGGGTGGTCAAATAAAACATAAAACAAAGTAAAAACGAAAGCAAACCTTTAATGTTCATCAAAACGAGTTTGCGATGTATTAAACTCCAGTATTTTACCTAGGTTGTAATTGAAAAGATTAAATTTTAGCGTTCAAAGTCAAGCGTAGACGGATGATTAAAAAATTCGTCATTCTATAAAAACAATGGACGAAGCGACGCATAAAATAAGAATAAATAAAAATAAATGAAATAATTTGGACTAAGCTATAAGTGCTTTTTGAGCTAACCTAACCTAACTTCACGTATTCTCTATTTAGTTTGAGTTGTGAGTGTAGTTAGTATGTGCGAACCTAAATTAAGATATTATATTTACTTCAACAAAATACAACGTACAAATATTCTACGCAATACAGTTTTTTCAGTATTTTGTATACCAACAAATAATAAAAATATCAAATACAAATCACAAAGTCTTCCAAGTCATTTTTTATACCATACTAGCTGCAGCGTGCAGCCCGCTGAATTATAAGAGTTTTTGGCGAATCCCGCGGGATCACCTAATTTTTCCGGTATAAAAAGTAGCCTAAAAATATCAAATACAAATCACAAAGTCTTCCAAGTCATTTTTTATACCATACTAGCTGCAGCGTGCAGCCTGCTGAATTATAAGAGTTTTTGGCGAATCCCGCGGGATCACCTAATTTTTCCGGTATAAAAAGTAGCCTATGTGCTATTCCAGATCATTCAACATCATCTACCCGTTTGCCAAATTTCCAAATTTGCCAAATTTTTGCGTGATTGAGTAACAAACATCCATCCAAACACCCAAACTTTCGCATTTATAATATTAATATAGATGTTATTTTCTTATATTGCTATCCACAAACAAGCAGCCGGAAAGAGACACCCATCGCCTATAGTTACTAGAGATATCAATGATGCATTGCTACCTGTGTGGCAGGTGTGGAATCCGAAAGTTGTGCTTAAATCGAGTCGACTCAGAGTTGCAAATTCTGAAATATCGCTGTGCGCGAGCGACCGAGGAAAGCAAGCGATTGTACGTCAGCGCGATTTGTTGATCATGTAAGACGATATTAATTTATTTACTAGTCACGCACGTGAAGTACTATATTACCAAACATTGGGACCTTAAAGAAAATCACGTTTAGGACGAGTTTCAATAACCAGAAAGTGGACGAGTAAATTATAAAAAAATGTTAAGATTTGTTAAAATGTATGGGAAATACGACCACCTTAATTAATCACATCAAAAAGGAGCATCTAAATGGTATTGTTGGAAAAATAATGCTTTAACTTGTCGTCATTAGCAAATGGAAATAATATTTTCGTTGAACCATCGTAGGAGCCTTTTCAAAAAAATGAGGCAAACTCTGTCGAGCTTGGCCGCTAAACATAGGCGCTTATTCTAATTTTTTTTTTATTATCGATAGGGAAGCGCTCGACCACGATCTCGCCTGATGGTAAGCTACGATGTGGCCTAAGATGGAACGCGCTTCCCTAGAAGGTACCTGTTCACTCTCCAAACCCGAATACGACAGCGATATTCACTAACGTTATTGCAGCAAAAATAAGTAAACCTTGTTAGTTAGTACCAAAACCCAGCTGAAACGTAGCGAAACTCCACCACCAAGTTAGTAGTCAAAATATTAGTGACATGTATTTGAAGTGAGGCAGTTGATCTGTATTCTGTTATTCGAATTAACACGGGGATCTAATTTTTATATTTGTATTTACTGTACAAGCTTAAATTATTACCTGTATATAGCAAAAAGATATATAATATAGCAATAGAAAAAATCCGTCAGTGCAAAGAGATTTATCGCGTTAAATCCTAACAGATTTGGACGAACCGCAATTACTCTAATTGATTTTCGGCATCACAGCTCTAGTTACAATACAAAGGTATGCGGCAATTGCAAAATGCATTTAATTTGCACTAAGCTTCAGCTCAGCTCCTCAATTTTACACGGGGCATTTTATCAAGTTATCTCCACTTATTTGGGTACTTTTCATTTTAGTAAACGTACCTGCGTCATGGAACATACGTCATAAAACAAAGCTACGTTAAAACATACATCATTTTAAAAGTAATTGAAGAAATTAGCGACGCGTATGACCGAAAGTCGACTATAGACTAATCAATAAAATGTCTTTTATTGTTTGTTTTTGAGTTTTATGTTTTGATAGCTGACTTTAGGCGTAAAGAAAATTTATTATCATGTATGTTCCATGTAGTGTGTGTAATGCTTATATTTATTTATTTGATATATTTCTAATGTATATTATTTAAAAATATTAGGTTTCTGCAGTCCCCCAAAATCACGTATTCCAGACGGATCAACTAAACCGATCAACTACAAACTGATCAATTATTGTTTTTCATGGCGGTACAACTATTTGATTGATTTGATAGGAATAAACGGACCAACTTCATTTTGTCCCAACGGTTCAACTTATCAACTAGTACATAAAAAATGACAAGACAATTTAAAAACATACGTGGCCGTGCCCAACACACAGCCACAATCCGTTTTTTTTTTGTATAAAATCAATGTTCTTTTTTCAGTTGAGCTACCCTTAATAATTTTATTTTTCAAAATTTTCTGCATCGTTTTGTAACGGTTTATAAAATACATCTATTTTTCAAATTTCAACCATATGGTACTCATAGTCTTCGAGTAAAATGACTGTGACATGCGGACAGACGGTCTTACGTACAAACAGACGTACATGACAAAATTATAAGGGTTCCGTTTTCGTCATTTGGCTAAGGAATCCTAAAAAAACTCTTTATCGAAATTTTTTGTTTTTAAAAATTTCTTGAAATTACCTGTACCGAATAGATTAAAATTTTCGGGGAGTTTAACCTTGGCGAAACCCAATCAAATGTCATTAACCGCGTCGCAATCGGTCAAGCCCTACAAAAGCTATAACAGATATATCTACATACATACACAAAAACATACATGTATACATAAAACATATTGAAGTCATCGCGAAATTGTCGTAAAAGGTTCATAGGAGCTTGAAACGTGAAGATCTGGTGAAAATTCGATTTTCGAAAACCAGGGCAAAACTAATAGGGGCACTAAATTTGCGGAAAGTTAAAAAAAATTTACACCTCGGTGACTGCCACAATGCAATCCAGTTATCTTCTTTACAATCCACAATAAATATCGCAAACATAATGACCTCATCGTAGCAGTTGCTGCTAAGCTTTGAGAAGTTATTCAGTTTGTATTTTACGCGAGTAGTTGAACCGTAGGGAAAAGAAAAGATAGTAATTTTCATTGCAAAAAGGTCGGAGTTGTTGAGTTGGTCCGCTCGGAAGAAAACACGCAGCAGAGTTCCAATCCGAACAACTAGTTGATCGGTTTAGTTGATCCGTCTGGAACATGTACCCAAAATGTATACTTTAACTGTTTTAGATTTCATACTTCACCGTCCACGCAATTGTCTTAAAAAGGGGTCTAAGGTTTTTACTTGAAGTAAAAAATTGAAATGAAGCAAAAACTATGAACATGAAATCAGTTTATCGTGACTATTCCTGAAATAATTTAGACTCAGCTCTAGGGAAGTGCTTATCGAAAATCTAACATGACTATAATTCAAATAAATTCGAAACTAAATTGAGATACATTTTTTAATAAAAAAAGAACAAAAGGCGCAATTATTTCAGTAACTTGTATTTCAACAAAATATAAAATATATCAAATTCAAAGAGGCCTAAGTAATCATAACAAACTTTTTGTTTATACTTCAAAACCTCAAATTAATTACGAACGAAAACTTTTCCGTTCTGTTTTGGGTGATTTTAAAAGCGATAGCAAAAGAAACGGGGAAAATCCCTAAGTGTAAAGTAATTTACCGCAACTAATCCTGGCAGATTTGGATGAACTCCTATTACTCTGATTGATTCTCAACTCCACAGCTCTAGTTACAATATAAAGGTATGCGGCAATCGTAGAACGCATTCAATTTGCACAAGTCTCAAGGCCTCAATTTTACGTGGCAGGTATTTTATCGACAAATCGAATTTACTTATGTAAGCATTAACTTAGCCATAATTTGGTATTCATATCTCCCGTGTTGGTCCGTGCTTCTTTGAAGAATAGGCTAACTACCGTTCTGCCAGGCAGGTCGTAAGAGGTGACCGGTTAGTACCGTGGCTACAACATGGTAGAGTTCTGCGTTGTCTCACCCGGGTCTGGTACCACCACCTTACCTATTCCTGCCGCAATAGTGTCAGTGCTTGACGCTATCGCGTTACGGTTTGCAGAGTAACATAGGCGGTAAACTTATGCATGCCGCATTAGACCTCGCGTCAATATAGCAACACACCATAAACATCTTTGATGTCTATAGGTGATGGTTGACTCTTTCCATCAAGAGACCCATCTGTTTGTATTTTATCTTATGCCATAAAAAAATCATTTTGTTTCCCGCATATTGGCCTGGGCCCCTATTGAAGAATAAACCTCCTGTCTATTTGCCAGGCAGTTCAATATTAGGCGATAGAATTTTGCAACGTCTCACACGGGTTATAGTACCACCGCCTTACTTATTCTTGCTGCAATAACGTCAATCCTAATCATTATCGTGTTTCGGTTTAGAGGGTAAATTAGCCGGTAGAATTATGCATGTTGCATTTGTTCTTTCGCAATTATTTCAGTAACTTGTATTTCAACAAAATATAAAATATATCAAATTCAAAGAGGCCTAAGTAATCATAACAAACTTTTTGTTTATACTTCAAAACCTCAAATTAATTACGAACGAAAACATTTCCGTTCTGTTTTGGGTGATTTTAAAAGCGATAGCAAAAGAAACGGGGAAAATCCCTTAGTGTAAAGTAATTTACCGCAACTAATCCTGGCAGATTTGGATGAACCCCTATTACTCTGATTGATTCTCAACTCCACAGCTCTAGTTACAATATAAAGGTATGCGGCAATCGTAGAACGCATTCAATTTGCACAAGTCTCAAGGCCTCAATTTTACGTGGCAGGTATTTTATCGACAAATCGAATTTACTTATGTAAGCATTAACTTAGCCATAATTTGGTATTCATATCTCCCGTGTTGGTCCGTGCTTCTTTGAAGAATAGGCTAACTACCGTTCTGCCAGGCAGGTCGTAAGAGGTGACCGGTTAGTACCGTGGCTACAACATGGTAGAGTTCTGCGTTGTCTCACCCGGGTCTGGTACCACCGCCTTACCTATTCCTGCCGCAATAGTGTCAGTGCTTGACGCTATCGCGTTACGGTTTGCAGAGTAACATAGGCGGTAAACTTATGCATGCCGCATTAGACCTCGCGTCAATATAGCAACACACCATAAACATCTTTGATGTCTATAGGTGATGGTTGACTCTTTCCATCAAGAGACCCATCTGTTTGTATTTTATCTTATGCCATAAAAAAATCATTTTGTTTCCCGCATATTGGCCTGGGCCCCTATTGAAGAATAAACCTCCTGTCTATTTGCCAGGCAGTTCAATATTAGGCGATAGAATTTTGCAACGTCTCACACGGGTTATAGTACCACCGCCTTACTTATTCTTGCTGCAATAACGTCAATCCTAATCATTATCGTGTTTCGGTTTAGAGGGTAAATTAGCCGGTAGAATTATGCATGTTGCATTTGTTCTTTCGCAATTATTTCAGTAACTTGTATTTCAACAAAATATAAAATATATCAAATTCAAAGAGGCCTAAGTAATCATAACAAACTTTTTGTTTATACTTCAAAACCTCAAATTAATTACGAACGAAAACATTTCCGTTCTGTTTTGGGTGATTTTAAAAGCGATAGCAAAAGAAACGGGGAAAATCCCTTAGTGTAAAGTAATTTACCGCAACTAATCCTGGCAGATTTGGATGAACCCCTATTACTCTGATTGATTCTCAACTCCACAGCTCTAGTTACAATATAAAGGTATGCGGCAATCGTAGAACGCATTCAATTTGCACAAGCCTCAAGGCCTCAATTTTACGTGGCAGGTATTTTATCGACAAATCGAATTTACTTATGTAAGCATTAACTTAGCCATAATTTGGTATTCATATCTCCCGTGTTGGTCCGTGCTTCTTTGAAGAATAGGCTAACTACCGTTCTGCCAGGCAGGTCGTAAAAGGTGACCGGTTAGTACCGTGGCTACAAGATGGTAGAGTTCTGCGTTGTCTCACTCGGGTCTGGTACCACCGCCTTACCTATTCCTGCCGCAATAGTGTCAGTGCTTGACGCTATCGCGTTACGGTTTGCAGAGTAACATAGGCGGTAAACTTATGCATGCGGCATTAGACCTCGCGTCAATATAGCAACACACCATAAACATCTTTGATGTCTATAGGTGATGGTTGACTCTTTCCATCAAGAGACCCATCTGCTTGTATTTTATCTTATGCCATAAAAAAATCATTTTGTTTCCCGCATATTGGCCTGAGCCCCTATTGAAGAATAAACCTCCTGTCTATTTGCCAGGCAGTTCAATATTAGGCAATAGAATTTTGCAACTTCTCACACGGGTTATAGTACCACCGCCTTACTTATTCTTGCTGCAATAACGTCAATCCTAATCATTATCTTGTTTCGGTTTAGAGGGTAAATTAGCCGGTAGAATTATGCATGTTGCATTAACATCTCGCCACACGGATATCAAGGCAACATTTATATCTTTGGTGTCTATGGACGATGATTGTCTCTTCCCATCAGGCTGTTTTCTATCGTCTCTAATAAAAAAAATATTCAGGCAAGAATTGCGTTTGAAAACTTGTCTATGATTTGTATTTTGTATCTTGTAGAGTCGGTAATATATTCAAACGACTTTGCAAACAAAACAAATTTGTCTATACGGTTATATTTTTTCATGTTGGTAACCTCAGATCTCAGCCATTTATTAAGCAATTTTAATAATCATTTTATTTGTTTTGGACGGTAACAATCACATAGAAATTTGGTGAAGATCTAAATTTCAAAGATACAGGAGGTTAAAAGTGATTGCAGTTTCACTGCGTTAAAACTTTTAATTATGAAAAATATTGGCACGTAAATTTAAATTTGTTGTGTCATTAAGCATCTTAAATTCTTTGCGTGATGATAATACTTAGGTATATTGAACAAATACTGACGTTAGAATCATAGTTGAATGTAAAACGGGGTTGTGGCGATGTCATGGACACAGCAGTGTTTGTTTTCCGTGAAAACGTCTACGTAACAAGTAATATTTTGCGATGGTATAAATTTTTATTCTTCGTCCTGCGACATGTGCCATCGTTGATCGGTTCGGACGCTTTCATCTTTTTGCTTTTTGTAAATTTCATTTTCTGCTTTGAACAAAAGAGAGTGATGAGACCGGCCTAAATAGACTACAAGAATATAGCGTCAGCCGAAATTATTAAATTAATTTTATTCACAATAAATCAATATTAGAATTCAACGGACACTTTTTAATAGCAAATTTATTTTAAAAGGATTTTAGTCGGAAAGTCGTAAAACTGATCAAACTTGTACGCTTTTTCTTCTTTCTAATTCAAGCAAAGATTTTTCTATTCTACCATAAAGTTAACACTTTCTTTTATTTCTGACCAACCAAACAAATTACAAAAATGTTGGATAGATAAGACGCAAAATTTTAAACAAACTACTGTATAAAATGCAACAAAAATGAAAATATTTATTATTATAATCGAAATCTACAACATAGAAGGCCGTATAAATAAGTATTCTTAGTATCATCCGAAAGAAACAAAAAAAATGTGTATGCGGTTGACCCTACAGGCCATCACTGAAACTTTCCGCTAAATTAAGGTATTTTAAGCTCAAAACCCTTTTGAGCTTAAAATACCTTACAAACTATAACATAGATTTTTTCAGTTCAAACATCTATTTTGTTAAGATGGCAGTATATTGATTTTTGAAAAGTTGTCTATTTTGGAAACCCTTCGAATGACATTCAACTCAGTTTTTGAGATCTGAAATATTGCTTTAGCTAAATAATCGATAGGTTGAAAAATTTTGAAGCAATATCAAAAAACAGTATTTGACACAGTTTTTAAAGGAGAAAAGCTGGTAAGATTTTTAAGTCCATCGGTGTATTAGACTGAAAATTATTTAATGTATATATATCCGAACATACACAAAATATACAAACATCCGAAATGAGAACTTCCTTTTTTATGAAACTCAGTTGAAAAGTAAATAAATAAATATAATAATAATAGCGCACCACTCAATTTTATTTACTTTTTTATTGTTCTATATGAACGTTGACATTGAATATTGAAGTTGAATAATTTCAAAAGCGATAACAAAAGGATTTACGGTGCAGCGATGAAGAAAAATCCGTTACCGTGAAGGCAGTTCACCGCAACTAATCCCGACAGATTTGGACGAACCCCTATTACCCTGATTGATTCTCGACAGTGTAGCTCTAGTTACAATACAAAGGTCCGCACCAATTTTAGAACGCTTTCAATTTGCACTGAACTGCTTGATACTCAATTTTAGGTTGCCCTTCACTATCGACTACCTGAATATGTATGTCTCTTTTGCTTCTAACTTGTTATTAGCATTAATTTGATTACATTGAGTTTGACAAGCAAATTATTTTTCATCTCTTGCTTCTCAATTCGTACGAGGTGAAGTTTTCTACTCATTGCTATGTATACATAAATTTTCAAATTGTTTAATTTCAATTCAACAGTAGTTTAGAAAATCCAAAAGAACACGACACATAATGCTCATTTAATCATTGGTTGCACGGTTATAAAATAAAATGAAAATAATAAGAACATGAAAAAAGTGTGTGAGTGTGTGTATCAGCTCTGACACACGACTATGGTCACTCCTTCAGAACTAGTATTGTGTAGGTTATGTAAAGAAAAGGCAAATGAAAGCATCTATCTATCTATCAATGCGGGCTATATCGCACTTAGCCACATTAAGGGCCATTGTGCGTAAAGGTATAGTGGCTATTCCTGCCAACCCAGCTCATTCCAAAGACCCAGCACCTTAGAGGGATGCTCAAACAGCTCTCCATATATTTGAAAAACTGGGCCCTTAAGTACTCCAATTCCTCGCAATGAAACAGCACGTGGTGAGGAGTTTCTTCATGATTTAAGCACAACCTGCATAAGGGACTATCAGTTAGCCCCATGGTGTGCATGTGTTTATTCATTGGACAATGCCCCGTTATCAGACCAAATATTTTCTTTAATTCTACCCTTGGTAGTTAAAGAAGTTTTCTAGTCAGTTTCAGATTCAGTTTAGGAAATGTTTGTTTAGTTTGTCTACAACTAGTGAGCATTTCCTAGTGTTTTTTGTGTTTTATCTTGGTGATCTCTTTTATCTTAGTTTTTAGCAGGTTGAAGGTAGAGATAAATGAAAGCATATTTAAAGATAACCGAAGTATATTATAAATATTTACTTATATTATTTACATAATGTCAATGAAATATATACTGTAAACTTTTTCACATAGCTAGTAAGCTGAGTACACGTTTGTATATAAACACATACATAATCTCGAAGTGAAAGGTGGCTAAAGGATGTTGCGCAAAGGAACGTAATGCCTCACTTTTAGTTATCGCTCGATTTTACTCCTCATAAAATTTCTATACCGCGAGCTAAATATGAGTATTATTTCTTAGCAAGTCTGCGAAAAAATCATAATATGAACAAACTGAACATGCGCATTTGGTAGGCCTTAGGACAAATGTCCATTTTATTTATGCTGAAAATTAAACAAAATTCTAGTTTAGTTTTTACTAATTATAATTAAACAACATAGAGTTTAGAGAGCCAATTGAATTACGAAATCCTTCCAAGTTTCCAAGTTACACATTTTTCTTACTACTTGCCAGATTTTTAAAATTTATTACGTCTTTTTCGTTCCTATTACATTAACTTTTGAAAATTTCAAAATAATCTTTAATCTTTTTTTATATCATAAGATAGCAAACAAGCAGATGGGTCTCCTGATGGTAAGAGTCAACCATCGCCCATAGACACCAGAGATGTTAATGCTGCGTTGTTATCTTGTGGTAAGGTCTTATGCCACATGCATAAGTTTACCGGCTACCTTACACTCCAAACCGGAACACGTCAGTGACAAGCACTGACGCTATTGCGGCCGGAGGCGGTGGTATCAGACCCGGGCGAGACAATGCAGAACTCTACCACCTAATCTTTATTGATTTATTTATAAAGTGGTATATTAATTAAGTTCTGTGCACAAGAATAACAATAGAAATAGTTGCAACAAAAGAGGCGTACTTCGCATTACGAGTCGTGCAATATTGATAACACAACCGGCATTAGGGTACAGCTTGTTGTTACATTATTGCAAGATAAGTTATAACTAATAAGGTAAGTAATAAAGTAAATTCCCCGTGTTGGTTCTGGGCTCCTTTGAAGTATAGACCAACTGTCATTCTGCCAGGCAGGTCCTGAAAGGCGACCGATTATGCTGTGAGAGTCACTACCATCGTGGCTACTAGGTGGGGGAGTTCTGCATTGTCTCACCCGGGTCAGGTACCACCGCCTTACCTATTCCTGCCGTAATAGCGTCACTACCGTGGTGGTCGGTTTGGAGGGTAAGGCAGCCGGTAAACTTGTGCATGTGGCATTAGACCTCGCCACAAGATAGCAACTCACCATTTCACTTTCTGACACTTTCCATCAGGAGACCCATCTGCTTGTTTGCTATCTTATGATATAAAAGAAAAAAGACAAGAAAAAAAAATAAACGATCAGATGACGTTTATTTTTAACTACCTGACCCGGCGAACTTTGTCAATGAATTAGCTGATTTAGTATTTTAAAATTAGATTTTTATGAATATATATATATATATATATATATATATATATATATATATATATATATATATATATATATATATATATATATATATATATATATATATATATATATAAGTTATGATAATTCATCTTATTTGTGTGTTGTCTGAGTGTTTAGCGAAAATTCGCTCGATTTCCGACAGGAAGCAGTATTTGTATGTTGAGTACATTTTTTGTATTTTTGGGCTTTAGAGTTTATTAAACATAGTTTAGTATTTATATATGTGTTTTTATCTGTTAGTATACAAAGACTGACACCCATATTACTAGCAAATAATAATTATTAGCATACTTTGGAATTACATCTATTCGTGTAATAGGCCAAGCGATAGTTATTCATTTATTTTATTTATGTATTCGTTTGTTATCATTATTATCAAAACAAAAAATGAAACTCAATAAAGGTATCACATATAAAAGCATATTATGATATCGCGTTTGAAAATTTCGTATCTGTATGCATACAAGGTGCCTATATACGAGATAGGTTCCCGCTTCGAAATTCATGACGTGAGCCCGGACTCCTGACTGATTGGAACTTGTATGTATTTGTGACTAGCTCGTTTGGATTTTTCAAAGGGATATGGTAGGAATTGGTAAAAGAACAATTTGTGTGTATGTGATTCATTAAAGCTTATATGCATGTATGCAATGTACTACATAAAACGATCAAAAATTCTAATTCGGTGATTCAATACCTTACATAACCATAGTTTAAGATATGGCAAGGTTAGATGCCTTATATATAATAGTTCGGAAAATATATATGTGCCAGACTGAAAAAAATTGTTTGGATGATTATATATATGGAATAAATTAGTTGATAACCATAAACAAAAAGTATAATTCGATAAATAACATTAATTCAATATAAAAATTAAAAGCAGCATGGCCGTCGATCACAGCCTATGTCGGGGATACATTTAACTTGCATCTTCTTGTAAATGCCTGAAATATAATGAGCCCACTATGCTAGTACAGCACACTTTTTTACGGTAGTAGTTATAGAGCTAGCTTTAATAGCAAAAAGCAAATCACTCTAGTACCCGTCCGTCTGTCACAACCAATTTGCTCTGAAGCTACTTGACCGATTGTCCTTAATCTTGTATATCGGGGATCCGAAAATACACGTGTAACGTATATAAATATTTATGTAAACTTGCAAAAGAAGTCATAAAACAATCTATACCATACCAACATTATAAAGAAAAAACATATTTTGTTCTTTTGTATGTTTGTAACGAACAAACTCAAAAACTACTAAACCGACTTTAAAAATTCTTAAACCGTTAGGAAGGGACACTATCGAGGAATGGCCTGGGCTATTTTTTTACCCAACTAAACACAAAGAAGTAATTATTTTGGCTCACACGAACGAAGTCGCGGGTAACAGCTAGTCGTCACATAAAATCTGTATCTGTATTTTATAATCTGGCACGGATGTATCAAAAAAAGTAGAGTATAGAGAATGGTAATAATTACACGTAGACATTTAGTTGGAAATTAGAAGATTATTAAAATAATATGTCAATATTGTCAAAAGTGTTGATGTCAATAAACGTTATTGTAATTATTATTATTTATAAACTGTTCTCTATAATAGGGTCGGACTAATACGCAGAAAAGTGTCTTGTTAGTTTGTAATTCGAGATTAAAAAATGTAAATTGTTTAGCCAATTATATGTCACAGCCATGTTTTTTTGCTTTATCAAAGAGTACTGAAATATCGTGAAGAATTATATAGTCACTTTTTATAATTCTAAACTAAAATCAGAAAAAATTGAGTATACCTGAATGGTCGATTTGGCGGCAAATGGAAGTGACATTGACATGTTTACATTTATATTTTCGAATTACATTTCAGAATATGAAATTTGTAAGTCCTTGTTTTCAACGAGCGAAGAATCATTATATTATTAACTTTGAGTATATAAACCTCTTATATCTATGACTATTTAAGCAGTTTATTATTTATTTATTTATATATCAGACCCGTTTCCTTGCAGGTAGGCAAAATTAACCGAACGTCTATAGACTTTCCGGTTTACTACGATTCACTGGTTTGTCAGTTGGTCAGATGGGTGGTGATACTCACCGCCGCATTTTACCGACCTGATAACGACTATCGACTATTTCTAGGGATAACTGGGACCGATGGCTTTACGCGTTCATTCGAGGCACGGGAGTAGTAACACAGACCTACCAGATTCCAGCTGCTCATGAGATTTTCGATTTTCGAGAAAACTTCGAAACAGCTTCGATATCTAACAGTTTTGCACGACCAAGAGATCGGTCCCGGGACCTCATGATCTGAGCCGAATAGGCTGACGCCTAGATTCTATTAACGATATCAATTCTATTAACTATGGATTAACACGTATGTAACAAACCTCTGTAAAAACATATAGTGGATATGTTAATCTATAAACTTTCTTGTAAATTCTGGAAGATGGGGATCATCTGGCAACGAGCAGGAAGTTCTTCTAGCGAAATGTTTCAGACTGGAAAGTGGAGATTTCTTTTTGATAACCATTCAACTGATATGAAAATGTGCTTAAGCGTCAAATAAGTTAATTTGGCTAATTTGGTTTAAGCAAGTTTAAACAACAAATGTTGTCTTTAATATGATGTATAGAATATTCTATGTATATTCCTAACATAGTTATCGTTGGTGTTGTCTACACTGTTCATAACATACACCTATGCGGTGTGTATACCGATACACTTTAATGAGATTACCTATCCAATACAGACATGATATTCATGGATCTCAGTTCAAGTAAGCTACTAGCTTACGTCTTACATTACCCATTTAACTCCATTAAGAGTGAACACTGTGGTCTGGAAGCTAAAGCTTAACATATCTTATATTCCCATATATTCCCATTGATATTTAATAACGAATTATCATTAAAATGGCTTTTAACGTATGCAGTTTTTTTGTATCATTTTTATTAAATGTAAAAGTAATTTTATTGGGATTATTAAATACAGAAAAAGCCATTCGTCGTCTTAAACTCTAATACAGATGCAGTAGTAATTATATATATATATATATATATATATATATATATATATATATATATATATATATATATATATATATAATTACTAGTATTACATTACAGATTAGGTATTTAATAGCGCTCACATGTATATAGTATACTCAACGTAAATTAAGGTAAATATATAATTAATATGATTTTATTTGTGTATATTTTTTTGCACGTTTTCTTTATTATTTTTTTTTTTTTTATATAATAATATTTTGTTATTCTTTTTTATATGTTATATAGTATTTGCACATGTGTCAGCTATTCCTTATGCGTTATGGTAATTATACACATACATCTTTGCATTACCACATACGAGTATGTCTTTCGCTATAACAACCATGCTGGCTTTCAAAACTATCTGACATTCGTCCACATTTAATCGTCCGTTGGGTATATTTTCGCTAGCCTGTCCCGTACTTGATTATCATACAGACTTCGCTCTGTATCCTATCAAGCTCTCCAAAACAATCAGGCATTCGCCAAAGTTGAACACATCTCTATGAAAAAAATTTGAAATTGTTTATGGGCATCTACATGTTCAAGGTAGTTACATACAGGTTTATTCTTTAATTTCACACTATAATTTACTTGAATACTACAGTTGCTTGTCGAAAAGTCAAAAGAAATGTGTAGGTAAGCATTGTAATCGTTAGCAAATATTATAAGATGCCACTATAATAAATAAATATTACCAGCTGTCGGCGAGAAACGGCTATTTAGATTATATTTATGAGCTGCTATTTTTCATTAAATTTTATCGGATAAAATTTCCTCTAAATGATTGAAAAAAAAATTGGTTTACATCAAACGCAAGAAATGTAAGATGTCAATTAAAATAAAAACGAACAAATTGCCTCTATAAAAAGTCACGTTCGATTTCACCTAATTTTCGCGTCGAATGAAAATTAAAGAAGTCCCACGGGAATCCAATTTCACGGCAGCTATAATCTCGTTAGGGACGTCTGGCATTCATTAACATTTATACGGTTCCGCGAGAGAAAACTTAGAGAATCAGATTCCTTTCTTTAAAGCGAAAACTCCTGATGCACTAATCTAAATTCGCAGCTTCGGGCACAGGTGCTGTGATAGAGTTTCCGTACACTTACTATTTTGGAACTTCAAATTTATGCTCTAACTTTGAAGCTCGAAAATATTAATAGCCAGTACGCGAAATGAATCATGACTTGCTTTATTAGTTTTTAGGTTAATATCTGCTATACGTTCACTTTGAAACTAATGCCTTCGGTGAATAACTCAGTCATAAATTTTGAAAACGTGACAAAAATAAAATATTTAGTTTAGAAACAGTGAATGAAATCACTTTATTCAGAATAATTTTTTATATATATACATATTAATGTGTAGGGGGGGGGGTATATAAAATAAATATATATACATAACAACGTGTGCTCGATAGCAAATTTTAATCATTTTAAGATGCTATTTACCATTTTATAAAAAAAAATCGCATGTATATTTTCTTTTTCTCTACAATAGTAAACCCATTTTAAACATTGAAAAAATTTAATCAACAATCATTGTATGCTAACATTTCTAGGGGCGCTTTTCCCCGTTTTGGTCCCGGGCTCCTTTGAAGAATAGGCCAACTGCCGTTCTGCCAGGCAGATCGTAAAAGGCAACCGATTGGCTATAAGAGTCACTAACATCGTAGCTACTAGGTGGTAGAGTTCTGCGTTGTCTCGCCCGGGTCTAGTACCACCGCCTTACCTATTCTTGCCGCAATAGCGTCAGTGTTTGTCACTGTCGTGTTTCGGTTTGGAGGGTAAGGTAGCCGGTAACTTACGCATGTGGCATTAGATCTCGCCTAGTCTATAGGCGATGGTTGACTCTTTCTATCAGGAGACACAACTGCTTGTTTGCTATCTTACAAAAAAATAGTTTTTATGCTCTTTCCAGAAACCCCTAGCATAATATTCATTCCTAAATGCTTAGGGTTGGTGAAGTGTGGCAAAAAGTTTAATTTGAATATTTTTATACATACCTTCTTTATTCATTACGTATTGTGTATATATATATATATATATATATATATATATATATATATATATATATATATATATATATATATATATATATATATATATATATATATATATATATATATATATATATATATATATATATATATATATATATATATATATATATATATATATATATATATACTTTTAAAGGTTTTATGAAACCTTTAAATATTCTGAGAAATAAAAGTACCTAAGTTTAATAAAATATCAAGACATTTTATTAATTTAATTTTAACTTTCTGCGGATTTTATAGATGACTACAATTCTACACTGAAACAAGAAAAGCAACGCAATGAATGAAATAAACTCACCAAAAGCCTGAAAATTAAAGAATACCCTAACATTGAATGGTTCTTCCTCGTTCACTAAACTTTGTTTCATTTGTTAGGTGCGCATTGTGATTTTGCACAACAGTCAATTCTGTGGCACTAAAGTCGTCAAACACAAACAAAATAGTAAAAATTCTAAATTTATTTGTATTATCTTCTTTGTGTTACAAGTTTCCGCCTGAATTTCCATTTTGTTTTGTTGATCAAAAATATTTTTTCTTAATTTTTTTAACCAAACTGTTGTTTACTTCCTTAAACAATTTTGTGGTTATAGGTTTGTATCATAAGACTTAATTTATGTTGGGAAAGCAGCGTACCCAGTCCTACATAAATATTGGGACGATTAAACTTTGATCAAAGATTAAAGAAAGTTTTCCGAAGTTGGGGCGAACGGTACGATTCTTTAAAGTAGCGATCTAATCCTGAATTCCATTAACTTTACTGAAGCTGTTTCTGAGAAGTTGTATATGATCTCATTTAAGTCATTGAAACAAATGTGTTTAATTCAATAATCAATACATCCTGAAGATGCATAAAAAGTGAAACCGAGTGAGTGATATATTAAATATAAAGTTGTCAAGTGAAGCTAAAGTATATGTGCACAGTCAATTGTGTAACAATGTGTTTAAATAAATTGAAAATTAGATTAGGAAAAATGATTCAAGCAATAAGAATTTTCGAGCAATAAAATTTTTTCTATCGGATGTACACAGCCCTATAAACTTTTAAGTTAACAATAAACTCAAAACGAGCCAAACTCAACGAAATAACACCCAGGATAGACTGAGAACATTTTAAGAGTGAACGAAAAGAGCCGATAAATAAAACAGGAAATGACAGAAAAAATAATACACTGGTATTTTACAAAACATTTTATATAAATAATAAAAGGTTTTGTAAAATAAATAATACATTAGTATTATTACCTTACATAAGAAGTTTTAATCAGTTGACCTACACATATTTTTTGCTGGTAAACAATCATAGCCAATGTCAATATTTCAACTAAATCAGACTTTACTGATGATCAGGTCTTAATTTTGAATTGATAGTCTAGAACGACAAGTAATATACTTTATTTACAGAAATGATAGACATATCAAGGCAGATAAGTATTTAACAATAGTCCAGAAGATTACTCCTATTTTACTTAGAATTGTTTGTTTATTTGCGTAGTACGCAATGATAATTGACTACAAAATTATGAAAACCATTATCTTTACATTGCAATTAATGACATTCACAAAACCAATATATTAGTGGAACATTTTGGACAAAATTATGATCAAATATAAAGATATGGCGGCCCATCGCTGAAACAATAATGGAGCAATTTTGGAATGTCTAGATTGGATTTATTATATGTCTTCACTCAATATTGTTTCAGTACTAAGAGCATCTTTTGTAACCCCACAAGCAAAAGAAGAATGTTATAAGTTTAATTGTGTATATATGTGTTTGAATGTGGTATCGTAGCTTTGAGTTGATGAACTGATTTTAATTTATTTCCTTTTCCATTTAAAACGGAATTGATTCGTTGAGTAAATTTGAAGTAATGCAGTTATAAGAGTCTGTAGAATATATAATGGTATGATTGCGTATACCCAATGTATCATATTATTCAGATCGTATATTAGGTTTAGGTTTTTTCTTGTTCTGTAAGTAATAATTAATATAAAGCATTTACATTTCTCCTTACATATCAAATTTGCGTTTTAAGGAACTGGCTACTTTGATATCAAATACTTGGTCAGGTTATTAGCATAATCAACGCTTTTTACGAAACAATAAGAAAAATAATTATTAGCTATTACTATGACAACAAAAATTAAGAGAAACTGCTTATGATGAAGTATATTAACATAAACTCTGCCTACCTCATTATGCCTATATCATAATAGTAAGTAATAAACAATATTATTTTTATCCCTGATATTACTAAGCGTCCAGTCCAACTAACGTTGCAATATACTTTGCATAAACAAAGAAAACCAACTTCGCTCATTTATCGGACCAGAGATCCTTCAGGATAACGTAGCGCATTCTAACGGAAATAGAAAGTCAAGTGTTGAAAGCTTTAGTTAAGAGATAAATCGTTCCATACTTTATGTATCTGCGTTGTGTCGAGTTTCGAGAGCGAAACACTCAGCGGATCGGTTTTTGCGTTGGAAAATATCGGGTAACGTTTGCTTTTACCGATGTGTAAATGTAAATATTATGGTTCGTTACCTTAGTATGCCTTTTCCGAATAAGTTTATTTGGAGTTGATCTCGCGGGTGTTAAATTATTTTTTTAAAATGATAACATGAATTTGCTTTATCTTTTTTATATGTTAAATCAGTTTTTTATTTGTTTAATTTTTCATTATTGCCTAAATGATATCGCATCGGCATTACCAGCTCCGCGACGCATTATTTAGGTTTCGAACACCGGGTCAGACAAATCGTCATAAAAAGTTTTTCAATTTGTCAATAGTTTGAACACCTGTCGTATCCTAGAATTTAATATTATTGGCTATCATTGGTACGTCTGCCAACCATTTCTGGGATGTGGGTGATAGGGCAGGTTTGTTTATTATTTCATTCTTATTCTTTCTGAACCGATAAAAACTGGAAAATTCGTTCTTTGATTCTGTCTCTCTCCCTAAAAGGTAATTTAAATAAAAGATTTTGAAATATTTAATGGGCATTCACATAGTTATGGCAATTACGTAAGTCCCATCAAGGTTAACAGAACTTTAGTTAAAGGAAAAGTGAGGAGCGTCCTTGCCATAAGCTACTTTATACACATTTTGTTACTGGTCTACTTAGAATGCTTTGAATTCCGTCACGAATATTAATCCGTCTTTTAGTAAATAATGTCACTCGCTCTCACTTGTTCTGATTTGTTCTAGGATTTCCGTATGCTGGTATAATCGTTTATTTCGCGTTTTCTCTGATCGGGTGGTAATTGTCAAATCGTTTATAAAACTTATTTTTTTAAACATTATAAGACAACAAACAAGTATTAATTGTTAAAAAAAAATATACGATCGGTACTGTAAAGGTACGGTAAAGAAACCAGCCTCTCGAGTTTCATTTGTCAGTATTGATATAGACATACGCAGACCGTGGTTCGAATCGCAATCAGCTGAATTTGCATGTGCCCAATTTGTGTTTGTCTGTCACTCTGTGGAACTCCCTGTGTTGATTTGGGTCCTTTTTTAAAGAATATATCAATTGTCTTATGCTAGTCATCTTGTAAAAGGTGAGACAGTCTTGTTACAATTCGACTGGGTTTAACACCTCCTTACCTATTCTGGCCGCAATTGCGTCGGTGCTTGTCGCTGTCGTGTTCCAATGTGGAAGATAAGATAGCCGTTAACTTTTAATTGTATCGTTCCAACCCCGCCGTACGGATAGCACCAATAACGTCTTTAGTCTTCATTAGCGATGGTCTTTCCATGAAGAGAGCCATCTGCTTCTTCGTTATTCGATGAAATAAAAAAAATATCTATTATTTAGTCAGCGCTAAACTTCGCCGTGGATGCACTAACAATGAACATACATTTTGTTTCTGCATTCGAAAATATTCGCATTAGTTACACTGATGATTCACAACAACAATATCATGTGTGTCCCCTTTAATGCGGTTTCATTATACATTTACGTAAGCACAGTACGAATACAGGGGAAAGCCATTTGATGATTTTGTATTAAATGTTTATTACCTCGTAGGTCGCACGTGATGAGTTTGATTGTGAATATCAAAGGCCGAACATGAACGATGGACAAAGTCAATTAAGTCATTCTGATTTGAAATTTGAAAATACCCATTATAAATTATAACGATTATAATAAAAAAGAGTTTTTTTTTATTATCGATAGGGAAGCGCTTGACCACGATCTCACCTGATGGTAAGCTAAGACGCGGCCTAAGATGAAACGCGCTTCCCTAGAAGGTACCTGTTCACTCTCCTCTTGAAGATCCCTAGATTGTACTCGTCGGCGAACACAGATGCCTTAATTTATAGCATATAAGGTAAGGATAAAATAAATTCACTTCAGCGGCTTATTATTCGGAACGATAAGATAGCACAACTTGGCATATTTCTATTATTTTGCGATCTATCTAGAAGCGTTTGATACTTATAAGCATTTGCTCATAAGAGCGGTTACACATTCCAGCCGAACACTGTGTTCTTATGAGGTTTGTGGTATATATCTATGATATACATATATAAAGGCAGAGAGACACGGATTTGATTCAAATTATATACATTGACATCGGCAAACGATTTTAGTAACGACAGCATTGTATGTTTTTTGAAAATCTAACGTTTGGCAACAATGTCGTCTTTAAAGGCTGGGTGCTATTACTAAATTTGTTTTAATATATTTAAAATAGGTATTTATGTAACAAATAATTTAAATATATTAAAACGAATTTGGAGGAAGGTATATCTATATAAAAACTAAATATGTTTTATATTTCGACATGATAAATATCCTCTATTTTTTTTTTACTTCCCGCCACGTTAGTAGTAGATGCAAGAAGTTACTGATTTTGTCCAGATCTTCGAAAATCGAGTTTTCAACAGATTTTGAGATTCAATGAAACTTTTCCGCCTATTTTCAGGATTGAACGTTCGAAACGTGGTTGATGACAAACTAAGACTTTCTGAAAACTGGAACCGATTCAGCGTAGGACATTTTGAGAAATTTTGAAAAAACCACGAAAAATCGGCTTAACATTGTTTTTTTTTTGCAATAACTCCCGGATTAATATGTCGATTTATAACAAAACGTAATCTGCTACTTTCCTTAAAAACTACGTCTAATGCCGCAAATTGCATCAAAATCAGTTAATCCATTCGGGAGTTTTCGTTAACGAAAAATTTTGAAGTGTTTTTTCGAGATTTTTCAATCAAATTATTTTTGACTTTCTGCAATATTTTAGATAATTAAAAATCGCATTAATACTTACGCAAAAACGCCCATTCAAAAATAATAATAATAGAATCATGTTTTCGGCTAAAGCTTTTCAAATATAAAAAATATGTTGTTTACAACAAAACTTCATATTTTTGAAATTACTTAAAGACTTATCTTAATTAATTCAAAAATCGAATCAGTTCTTCTATTAAAGATGCGTCAAATACCGTTTGGTTTTTTTTAAATGTATTAAAATTACTTAATTTATTCGGGATGAAAATTTTTGAAAAGTGGTTTTTTTGACATTATTTCGATATTTTTCAACCAATGTTTTAGTTAAGACACCATTTTTTAAAAATTGCGTTGAATGTCATTCGAAAAATTCAAATCGATCATCGTTTTGAAACTATACAGCTTTTCCAAAATCGAAATACATTTTAAACAAACTTTAGATTTTATAACTCTGAAAAATTCTATGCTTAGGTATAATTGCAGCTCCGTTGAGCTTAAAATAACTTAATTTAGCGGAAAATTTCAGGGATGCAGGGTCAACCGGCTTACAGATTTTTTTAATTGGGAGTTAAACCAAGGATGATAATTAAATAAAATTTTATGTTATGCGGCCAAAAAGGCTTATAATAAAGCATTAAGTAATGTTTTTTCGGACATTTTAAAACTACGCTTAGGTTCAGATGATGATAAAAAAATGAGAATTCAGTTTATTATTATAAAAAATATCTGTTTATTCAAGAATAATACAAAAACAACTGAACTAATTTTGGTAAACTATACGACCAATCTTAATACTGGTAAGTATTTTTGTATTACCTACTACGTATTAAAAAGACTTTCTCCGTTTTATAGAGGTAGTATAATTTCGTTTATATTTAAATACGTAGTATGTATATTATGATTGGTTTAAAATATATAAAAAAATTAGCAATCAAAGTAAGGCCTGGATACGAGGCGATTCGCATCTTGATTCCGGTCCGTCATTTGGTGAACCTTGCTATAGAGTATTGAAAATCAAAAATATAGACTTACGGTAAAAAAACTTACGCTTACGGTTAGAAAAAAAATTATAAGTGACTGCTTGTTTTCTAAAGTCAGCAATAAAAACTCTCGAGATTGTCAAAGACCAACTTCACCCTGCTGGCTTGTAAAGCAATTTATCGCGGTTAACCTTTTCACTTTTGAGCAGAATCTCGCCACCACAGCGACGCGGACGATAAAATTCGTAGCGAGTAATAGTTATTTTATTTCCAAGTTAGAACTTGGAAGTCATATAAATTAAAAAAAATGAAACAATAAAATTTTAAAAAAGCTTTAGGTAACGAATCCAACTAAGCAATCGATGGAGATTGGGTTGTCGTTCCGGTAGAGATAAATTACTATAATTGTGTGTTGAACATTCTTGCGTGTATTTCTCGGTCAGTGTCTTATTAATATTTCTAGATATTGGTTTAGTTAAATAACACTCATATCAAATATGTAATAAAAATTTAAAAAGAAAAAGTGTATTTATGTAGACTGGGCAATTCGGATTTCAAAAACATAATAATTATTAATGTATTGATGTGAATTTTTCATATATCACACAATAGTAAACAAGCAGATAACAACTCTTTTGATGGAAAGAAGGAACCATATTGGCACCAAAGATGTTAGTAATGTTTTATACTATTAATCGTCGCCCCTTGGTGAAACTGCATTTTAATTTTAATTACTAGTACAACTAGTACAAGTGTTTCATAATTAAAATTAAGATGTTAGTAATACTTCAAACTAACGATAAGAAAGTAACAATGCACCCTGCTTTGCTACCCGCTTGGAAGAGTGTAAAGCAACATCCATACGTTTACTAGATAACTAACCTTCCAAACTGAAACGCAACAGACGCAAGCATTGACGTTGTTGACGACAGAAATAGGCTTTTTCTTTTTCAATTTCACCACACTTTCACAATAGTAGAATTTGATATTTACGAATTGCCTGGTAGAATGGCAGCTGCTTTAATCTTCAGAATGGACAGGAACAACACTGTGTGTAAAATTATGTTATTTATTAATCTTTGCTTAATTATAGTAAAATGATAATTTTGTGTAGAAGAGCGATGCAAACAGGATTTACTATCTTGAGGCGTGCGAGCAAGCGAGCCAACTAAAGGAAAGCAATTTTTACCCAAGGCTTCGTACATTTGTGACTCCATGAGTCAGCTACCAATGCGACAAAGAGTTCTACAAGACTTTGTCCATTTTCTGAAAATTGCCGATACTAGAAGAAATTAATGGTTACCTAAATATTCAATATATTTTCTTATTTATAAAATGTTTCTCCGTGTTGGTCCAACTACCATCACAAGAATAGACCATCTGCCGTTCTGCCAGGCAGTACATATGACGCAAATGATTTGCTATGCGAGTCACTACCATCGTGGCTTCTAGGTGGTAGAGTTCTCCATTGTCTCACCCGGGTCTGGTACCACCTCCTTATTCCAGGCACAATAACGTCAGTTCTTGTCACTGCCGTGTTTCCATCCAAGATTGTCCTCGTCGTCGTGTTTCCTAGATTCTGATAGCTTATGAATGGGGTATTAAGACATATTAACATAGTATCGCCACTCGGATAGCAACACACCATTTACTTCTTTGGTGTCTATAGACGATGGTTGTCTCTTTTGATCGTGAGATCCATCTGCTTGTTTGATATCTTATGACATAAAAAACAAAAAAAATGACAAGTTATTGAAGCTTTATCCAGTAAAATAAGTATTGCCCACGACTACAACAATTTGCAGTCAATTGGCTTATTAACATTTTTATAGCTTCGTAACAGCCTGTACAAAGGTAATGTAAAGTAATGTAGCAATCTTTTCCCCCAACCGAACAATGTAGAGATTTAAAGGCCCATTCGATTTTTATACTAAAACAGAGATACAGTTAGCATATAAGTCTGTTAGCGGCACAAATATTACAGTTTGTGTGTGTGTTCACGCCTTTGCTCAACGTAACGCAGACCGCCCTAAATTAAACCTCGATCTTTGTATTAACCTTCGGTCTGTAATCTCCTTAATTAAAGGGCAATATAGAATAAAGATTAAAACAGGTTAATTATACTTATTAACTGATATTAAAAATAAATAAATTTTTTGTTCCTTTTTAATTTAATATATTTTTTAAATTAATGTCAAAAAGAGAAATAAATTTATACGAGCATTAATGTCATAAGGTAGTAAAACGATTCAATAATATTTAAAAATATAGGACATACCTAATATTTAATACCGTTTTAATCTGGTTTTTAAACATAAAAGATATATACAACTTGATGATTTAGGTTAAATTTTATCATAAACGATTAGAAGAAACGGGGTTATTAGGATCATTGCATTTTGTTTCTTTGTCTTGAACGATTTTACGCACAGATAAGATTGAGCTGAAATTTGGTATACAGTTTTAGCAAACAGATAGATAGAATGATTATTGGTACACAATAAAGTTTTTTTTTATATCATAAGATAGCAAACAAGTAGATGGGTCTCCTGATGGAAAGAGTCAACCATCGCCTATAGACACCAAAGATGTTAATGGTGCGTTGCTATCTCGTGGCGAGGTCTAATGCCACATGCATAAGTTTACCGGCTACCTTACCTTCCAAACCGGAACACGACAGCGACAAGCACTGACGCTATTGCGGCAGGAATAGGTAAGGCGGTGGTACCAGACCCGGGCGAGACAATGCAGAACTCTACCACCTAGTAAATTCATTCATCCATTCATACATTATGATTTCACGATGTACCTATACGCGGTCCAAACGTGTATCTCTCTAACGTCACGGTCTGCCGACTTGAAATTTAGTAAATAGTCCTAAAAATTAATCTACATAGTGTTTCTGGCTTTGTATCTTCGCGCTAAAGTAACTTAGTGATTTCACCCCGATTTCACATACATTTACACATAGATATACATACATACTGACGTCATCGTGAAAAGTCGGAAAAAATTTCCAAGACCTCAAAACGAAGAGATCTGGTGAAAAATAAATTTTGGAAATCGAGGTGAAATCAATGACTCTTTTAGCAGTAACTTAAAAAGTATTATTTTTCATTATTTCCATATTCTTGAACCATTGATTGGTTCTTTAAGAGCTTTAAAGTTTTGTAGCTAAGACAAAATTTTAAAGCTCTTAAAGTTGCGTTGCTCAAAATGTTCAAAAAATTTAAGGATTTTAATCGATCTTCGCGTCAAAGAATCAAAAGGCATTTTACGAAACTCAGATTTTTAACTTTTTGTTTCAAAAATCTATGAATAGGTTTATTTTTACTTCTTACCTTAATTTAGCGAGAAGATTCAGGGATAGTTGAAGGGTCAAGCGGTTTAAGGAATTTTTTAAATACATTTTATGCATACTGGTCCATGGGTTTGGGGTAGTAATAAACAGTCATTATTATCAAAATAAAAAACTCAATTGCTACCTAACCCGAAAAAACATTACCCTCCTTTTAGTATAGCCGTGTAAAAATTATTTAGCCTAAAAGCCCTAGATTTTACACTTTCAATCGTCGGCACTTGGTGAAATTCCATTTTTATAAGTCTAAACTAGGTTATAATCACTTGTACTTTCATTTCACTACAAATATAGACAAATAATTTTAAATTAATCGACCGGTTTCGCTTTTTAAAGCATCTTCAGGACTAACTTAAAGAATATTACGTTCTGAAGATGCTTTAAAAAGCGAAACCGGTCGATTAATTTAAAATTATTTGTCTATATTTGTAGTGAAATTAAAGTACAAGTGATTATAACCTAGTTTGGACTTATAACCTAAAAGCCCTGCTCAACGGACGAGTAAAACCGCGGTTTTGTGGCTCGTCGGTTAAGCTCGTACGTATATCATTGCACTACTCGCATGGCTCGCAGATCGTCATGCTTGTCATATTTTTTCCATGATTCATCGAATACGACAGCTTCACTTGTTAGTCCATCAGCACTAACGAGCCAAACCAAACCGTCGCTGTTTCAACACCGTGGTAACGGCTCATACATCGATCAGGACCTTTAGTCACACACACAATTAAGACAAATCAAATGACTCCTCTCAAGCTAAAATCCATTAAGCCGTTTAGGCTACAGAGTGTATCAAGCAAATATACCTACATAGGTACAAATATACATACACTGGAAAAACATAACCATCTTTCAGCACAACCCGGTAAAAACTCAGTGCGTTTGCAATTAAAACTAAATTTTATCGAAATAGGTTTAACCCCTATCTCTAAAAAAGGGAAACGTAGACAAAGAATTGATTAAATGCTGGTGTTTGTTAAGATCTGACATTGCGACGCGTGCGAAAGGTTATCCAAGTTTCTGATGACCAGCCGACCTCGCCCGACCCAATTAGTTATCTCGCAAGACGTCTACGACGTAACGTTTCGATTAATTTCAAATGTTATGTGTCACTTTAATAAGCCTTGACCCTTATCGCTTTTGTTTGTTAAACAAAGAGAGACGAAAAAGTGAATGAAAATCGGCCAAGTGCGTGTCGAACGAGGCGCAGCGTCTATTTGTCATTGATATAAGGTAGAGAGAGGATAAGCCCTAATTTGCATATACGAGTATATTTGACCGCCCCGTTGGTCGAGTGGTTAGCGACACTGACTACGCAATCAATGGGGTCCGGGTTCGATTGATGCTTGTATTTTTGGGTTTGGGTGTTTATTAAATATATCTCTAATATATTATATATGTATATATATATATATATATATATATATATATATATATATATATATATATATATATTAGGGTGGAGTGAAAAAAAAAAAATTTTTTTTTTCTTAGCCTGGGGGTCAAATTTGTAGCTTATAAAAAACAAAAATTTTTGAAAAAAAAAAAATTTTACTCAACATCTTGAGGCAGCCCACTCATTTTTAAAATTAATTACGAGTAAAAATATTTGGTTGCAAAAAAAAAAAATTTGTCTTCTAATGTCTTAAAACATCCAAGAATTGGCAATTATGATCATTTCCAACTCAAATTTTATTCTAGTGCCCTAATGAGGAATGTTACTTTTTTGGATTTTTTTTAAATATTAAAACAATAGTCACAAATTTTTTTTTAACTTGTGATTTTTAATTGGCATAAAAGAGGACACTTTGAAGTTTTTAGAACGCTTTTAAAAATTTTTTTTTGCAACCAAATTTTTTACTCGTAATTAATTTTAAAAATGAGTGGGCTGCCTCAAGATGTTGAGTAAAATTTTTTTTTTTTTGTTCAAAAATTTTTGTTTTTTATAAGCTACAAATTTGACCCCCAGGCTAAGGAAAAAAAATTTTTTTTTTTTCACTCCACCCTAATATATATATATATATATATATATATATATATATATATATATATATATATATATATATATATATATATATATATATATATATATATATCTATACATATATAATATATCTATACATAGAAATACATATATATTTATATATGTATTTCTATGTATAGTATCGTTAACTGACACCCACACTACAAGCATATAATTTGGTTACTTTGGGGTCAGATCAATTCGTGTAATTTGTCAAATGATATTTATTTATTTATTTTATTTATTACTTTTTCATTACACAAATATGATGCAAATAAGTACCTCAATAACAAAAACATATATGTCTCGTTTTAACACGTCATTACTTACGTAAGTAAAATATATAAGGTAATGATTGATTGATTTAAATTATTTGATTGATATTTTCTGCGAGTTCAATAATCCACGTCTTGAAGCACATTTTTCACACTTCGCCATTTTATAATTTCACTTTCATAAAGTATTTCGTCTGTCAAATATCTATTGTTCGGAGTTTATTTTTAGTTTTAGAGTAATGTATTTGTGTTTTTTGATTTTGGTTGCGTTTGATTAGTTAATTGATAAAAACTAACATGACAAAGTTTTGCATGCAAAGGGATTATAGTTGGAGGCGACGCCATATTTGAGAAACTTTTGGCTCCGGGTCACGTGACCTTATTTCTTATCATCTAACTTCTTATATCAATGGTATTCGGCTAAGAAATTTTCAATGAAAATTATGACTGTAAAGTTGGCCAAATAATATAAATCGTGAAATAAATGTGTATAGGTATATATGTCCACATACAGCCTTTTCACTGTACAAGAAATCGCTCTGTGGTTGAAATTCGACCTAAGACCAAGCCATAAGATCTCTTCTAAGTTGGACAACAGACTTCAAACATGACAATGAACGATCAATCATAGTGAATTTGAACATCCACTTTTTGACACACTCTCCCTACTTAGCAAGATAATCAGCATAATATATTTAGACAAATTCTGATTATTCCCTTTCAAAGATTATTTGTTATAGAAATGGAGGCAAACTAACAAAAGGTTCACCCGATGGTAAGTGGTTACCACTTCCGGTGGTCATTCGCAATACCAGCCCTCCAATTCACGTCACTTCAAGTCGTCACAACAAGTCGAAACACTTGGGACTCTTACACATAAACACGATTCAACATCACATCGTGATACGGCGCGTCATAATTCATAAGAAAATGTGTAAGAGACCTAAAAGCTTCGACTACAATTACGCCTAGTTATGTGAATCGGGCCTCAGAGGACTTGCAGTCCCGCTGTGTAATCGATTCCACACAGATTTAGTTCGAGATAGAATATGCATTTCCTAACATTGAAAAGATTGCCTCTATTTATTTATTTTTATTTATGTCATAAGATAGCAAACAAGCAGATGGGTCTCCTGATGGAAAGAGTCAACCATCGCCTATAGACACCAAAGATGTTAATGGTGCGTTGCTATCTTGTGGCGAGGTCTAATGCCACATGCATAAGTTTTGTGATGCCTCTGTGATCTTGTGGCCGATTCCAGCGTTGACCACACGAGGTCACGGGTTCGGTTCCCGGGTCGGGCAAATCAGAAAATGTGTTTTTCCAGTTTTTTGATAAAAACGTTGCTCGGGATTGGAAAAGTGCCCGGTTGGCGATAGGCTGGCCACCTATCACATTGAGGGACTAAGTATCTTCCGCGAACCATGGGTACACATGTTATACCTACCTCTTCTGGGATACGGGCATGTAAACTGCAAATACTTTTGAGAAGGTCATTATTGAGTTTTTTTTTAATAAACTGGTCACTATTTCAAATCCGGTTTTTAAAAAGGAGCAGTAGTAGTTCTCTATTTCAGGACCTACTGATCAACAAAGCAACATTTTTGTAAGTATATTTATGTTCGATATAATTTCCCGTAGGATAAATCATTGTAATAAAGTTACCTCGGTGATCTGTTGTTTCAGCGGTCAGTAATTTATTACCTGCAACAAAATAAGCACACCAATTAATCACGGATAAACAAGTATACTACATTTAATTTTCAATTATACTTTAATTAATATTTATAGGCATGCAATACAATGCAATATTACTACAAAGGCAACTTGATAGTAATAATTGTATTTACAACAATTCAAATAAATAAAAAGAAAAATTCTAAATTGCACGTTTTATAACGCTCATTGAAATGATCAAGATCAAGATAATTGAAAATCAAGATTTTTTTATCAAGGATTTAAAACTTTATATCGATATGTTTGCTGTTTCGTCTTGCCGCGTTTCATGCTGTTTCGTGATTGGTTCGCCAACTAGCGCTAGAAGACATCATATCATAATACCATAACCAATCACGACGAGCAAACATATCAATATTATAACGTTATAAGTTCTTGTTTTTTTATTATAATTTACATTTCTCTAATAATTGAATGTTGTTACGTTTCGCAATGTTTTGGTGCCACGGCCTTATTTATTCCTGCCAAAATAGCGCTAATGCTTGTAGACCGTGGTTCCAGCAACAATTTTTTTCAGTTAACCGATTCGAGATTTTCGAGTTTATAGTTATAAAAATTTAGCTTGTTATTAATGAAAAAAAAGTTTGTTCGTGGCACCACTGTCTATTACTGTCGCGTTTCGATTCGGAGGTTAAGGGAGCTGGTAAAGTTATGCGTTTGGTATTTTAGGCGATTATTCTCTCTTCCTATCAGGAAAGCTATCTGTTTTTTTTTTTGTTGACGAAAAATAAAATTTTAGAATTATTTTATGCCCATAATTAAATGTACTACTGTAGTACAACTAATACGAAATACTATCGATCGCCCTGTGGTCGAAATTCGACCATAATTTTAAGATTCTGTTTACCGTAAACGAAACAATTAAATCTCTTTTAAGTTTGGCCACAAACCTTAAACAATAGTATAAATACATGTGTGTATATCACGATAAATGAATGTAGTATGTAACTACTATTTTATTAGTTTAGTCGTAATGTATTTCTAATGCGTTATATAAAAATATTAGGTTTTTTGCACTCCTCCACAATATAAATTTTAACTGTGCTAAATTTCATACCCTATGTTCTGGCTATTTTCGTAAGAAAGGGATACAAAGCTTTTGCTTTACATATCAATATATAGATAGAAAAAAATATATATTATATCAACCGCAATTAATTTTAACAACAATATACGTAAGCTTGTTTGATCTAAATTCATAACAATTTCCATAACATTGCGAGATTAGGTACAGGCTGTACGCAATTTATTTACGTTACGACTTGGCTGGAACGAATTTTTAACATTACGAGTTTCAGAGAGTATCCCGGAGGCCATTATTCACGTGGCAAACCACCCACCTTGCCGTTTGTGGGCAGCGTTCGCTAATTTATTGCCCTTTAAGTGCCTTGAACAGCAAAAGCGGCCAAGACGTGGAACATCTGGGTTTATCAATAATAAGATTTAAATTGCTTTGTTTCAGCATTTTTTGTATGAAAAATATGTAGAATAATAGGTACTTATTATTGACTTAAATGTTAACCTAATTGTTCAATAACAATGTTTATGTATGTATTACATATACGGGTATATGTATATTATATACCCGTATATGTAATATAATGGTACATATAATGATACCAATGTTCACCAACAAGAAACGCGCCGGCAATGTCGTATGAAAAGGCGTAGTGTAAAAATATTATTATTACTTACATAAAAATATATTGTTTTGCATTTTTAAGAAAATCACTAAATATGCCTCGGCAATGAAATGGTAATTGCAGGTATCGTAACATTGTCGCGCCACGCTAGTATTGTCTCAGATACTTAATCTGTACATAAATTCCCTCTGCACTCCCGCACGAGAACCGGCTTGATAATATTTTCTGTGATTAGTCAAGTAGATAGACTTTGAGAAATATCAGCTTTAAAATCATCTGATAGCCCGAAAATTTTTCCTTTAATGTGGCTGGCAAAGTAAATTATCTTCTAAATTTATTTTGGTGCCATCACTCTCCATTCTCGTCGTTTCAATTCACGACTTTTTAATAAGCTGGAGCACAATGAAAACATACAATAAATCCAGATAAAAATCGTGATTAAATTACGCAGATGACTTTTTAATAAAGGAAATTTGAGCATCAAAGTGAAATAAAAAAATGAAATGGAATTTCGTTTTTCAATTTGATTCTGCGTATATTGATTGGATTACGCAATATGCCCAAAACCGCGCAGATTAATAGCGTATACACGGTGGAATAGGTATCAGTCGATTAGCAATCTAATTTATTCAAAATCAATGCCTCTGTGGTCATGGACACTGACACCAGACCGCTAGCCTAGTGTCAGTTACGAACACATGAAGTTCCGGGTTTGGTTCCCAGGTGGGGCAAATCAATAGTGTGCTATTTGAGTTTTTTTGAAATGAAAACCGAAAAAACACACAAAAATCCCGACATTGGATCGATGCCTGGGTGGAGATGTTGGCGATATTCGGATAATCGTGGGTACACTGGCCGTGTCTCTATCTCTTTGGAGATACGGGCGTGAAAATACTTTTTTCAATGCACGTTGCATACTGGGTCAATTTTTGTATACAAAAATACATCGTATACGTACGTAATAAACGTACATCAAACTCACATGATTTCAATTGTTTAACTCGATTTGTGTGTAAGTCGACATTATCTTGACGAGCTTCCGACATCAGTCGAAAGAGCAGAGTTTTGCTGTTCCGGTGGACAAGATTCATTTGGGTCACTAAGCCTGAAGTCGGTATAGTCTCGTTCGATAGAAAATGGCTGTCAAAAATTAATATCTCATCAGTGTCGCTAATGTATATAAGCAATTAAACATAGGTATTAATATCAGGGCAATGGTTCTTTCCTTTAACAAAATTTGTTTATTAAAAAACTCGACTGCGTAGAAAAGTGTTCTGAAAAGTATAAAATATCTAATTAAGTCCTTTCAATTGCTATCCTACTCCGGCATACAACATAACATCAGCTATAAAATGTTTCTTTAATTCATGTCATAATGTCGTCGAGAGGCAAATATAATGTCATTAGTCCCCGTGTCGGTCTAAAGTACGTGTCACCAACATCGTGATTACCAACCTGGTAGTAGTTCTGCAATATATCTCCGCGGTTTGGTCCTGTCCTATTCCGTCCTATCCTGTCGTATTCCGGTTTGGAGCGTAAGTTAACTGGTAAACATATCCGTGACGCATTTCATCCCCGCCATGTGGATAGCAACGCATCATTAACATCGTTAGTATCTACAGGCGATATCTATCTTTTTTATCACGAGAACCATCTATCAGCTTGCTTGCTTTTCTATGATTATAAACGTCCGAGGCCTATAAATGATTAAATGGCTTTTATTGATACGGAAAGTGTCGAATTGTGTTAAGTAATTTAGAAATATTGCGGGAACAGAAGAACAGCCATATTATAATAACGGGTGGTTCTATTGATGTAAGGAAATAAACATTATTTATAGATAGCAAAGATGCTAGTGGTGCGTTGCCGTCCATGTAGCGGGTATCTAATTCCACAAGCAGAAATTCGTCAGCTACTTTAATTTCTAATTTAAAAAAAGAACAATAAAAAGTACTGACGCTTTTGCCATGGAAAAAGTAAATACCAAATATAGACAAGGACGACATAATGGTCACAATAGTAGTGAGTGAGTGAGAGAACACAATCGGACAATTGTTCGCTATTTATGAACTGCCTGTCTAAAAGGCAGATGGACATTCATGGATATATTAAACAAAGGTCCCGAGCCCTATTTGATACGCCATGTTCAAGTTCTTTTTGGGGAATAGTTCAACTGATTTACTCATAGGCATCTCGTAAAAGACGAGAAAAGGCTAATAACTAATATGTATCACTAACTTCTAACTACAAATTAGGTTGTAGAGTTCTGCAACATCTCGACTGGTTTTGGTACCATCGCCTTACTTTTTCCATTTGACGCAAAAGCGTCGGTTTTTGTCGATGTCGTGTTCTGATTTGGAGGAAGATAGCCGGTAAACTTATGCAACTGGCATTCCAATTCTGCCGCGCAGCAATGTATAGCAATAACATCTTTGGTGTCTATGGGCGATGGTTATTTCTTTCCACCAGAAGAACAATCTGCATGTTATGCTATTCTATGAAATAAAAAATACATGGAGCTTAGACTAACACAGAGATATAGAGGTACTGCCCAAAATTATAAACCTCTTTTTGGCCTCGCCGTAGTCATCTAAAAATTCATACCATTATAACTCTGTATAGCGGTTTTTTAAATGAATTCATTTCAGGAATGTTCAAACACAACACGACAGAGTGTACGGTTCATTACAGAAATGCAGTCTGTCATCCCTTTCAGCAAAACATTTGGTATATTTCTACAGTTTTATTGAGTGCGTTTTTCGGTTTAAAGCTCTCTGGGACAATAGATTTCCCTCTGTCGCTGCACCAAACATGACTTATGCTGGTGTAATTAAGTTCTGTACACATGGCGCAAACGCAAACAACGTTATTTTTTCTTACTTGAAGTAAACAAAAATATCATTGTTTCGGTAATAATTAGTAATAATTAATTAGTGACAAAAAAATCAAAATTTCACTATTTTTTATTGTGTTTTACGTTAATATGGACATTAGTATACAGACAGTTTTAGACCCGAGAAGGGATATAGGATAGTTGGTAGTGACTACTAGGTGGTAGAGTTCTGCATTGTCTCGTCTGGGTCTGGGCCTTACCTATTCCTTCGTAGCGTAGCGTCAGTTTTTGTCACTGTTGTGTTTCGGTTTGGAGGGTAAGGTAGCCGGTAAACTTATGCATGTGGCATAAGACCTCGCCACAAGATAACAACGCACCATTAACACCTTTGTTCTCTATAGGCGATGGCTGGCTCTTTCCATCAGGAGACCCATCTGCTTGTTTGCTATCTTAAAAAAAGCTTCTCTGTACACTTAGCTTATTCCTAAGTGATAGGAGCACATCCAGCAGAAGTACAGTTGGCTGGAGCCTGAGGCGTCAGGGAAAGAAATCGTCGTACAATTCTTGCATTGTTCGTCAACACGACTTTTTGTACGAGTAGCTTGGGGATTATTATTTTATCACGAAGCCCAAGTTTATGTAAATAACGACCAAGAGACGTTGGAATTATTCCATACACTGAAAGAACTACTGGAATTATTTCAGTGGATGTTACCCTCCACATATCTGTTATCTCATGGGGCAGGTCTAAATATTTCGTTTATTTTTCGGATTCTGCTTTAACTACGCTTTCGTCAAAGGGAATGATAACATCCACTAAAAATACTAACAACTGGGTCTGATTCATCAACGCGGTATCAGGTTTACTCACGTAAATATTCCTGTCCGTGGTGATGAATCTGGTCCAGTAGAGCTTGGCTTGATCGTTTTCAAGGACCGGCTCCGGCGTATACTGGTAATAAGGCAATATTTGGTCTATAAGTTGGTATTTAAAAGCAAGTTTTTGTTGAATTATACTGGCTACAAGATTATGCCTGTAATCTCTGTTGGTCAACATTAGACATCCATATGAGAGATGCCTTAGATTATCACCAGGATTATTATTATTATTCTATTATATTATACATTTTTTAAAAAAATCATAAGGTTCCCTAAAATAAAAGGAATTTGGTTGGTGTCCCGTTATCTTTAAAGTTTAGGAAACCCTGCCCTAGACCACGAGGCATTTGTTCATTAATTATGATTACTTTATAATTAATTGATATAGTGCATATGTGGTTTTCATATAATTCAACCGTTTAAATACGCTTATGTACGTACGTTCGTTTATATTATTTATATGCGGAATGCAGCTCGAAAGCCTCATGTGATATCGAAATTAATGATGAATAATCTGCGGCGTCCATTGAACACAAGAGCACGTCCGATAGATTTAAGCATCACGTCAGTAAAGTGTTGAGCGATGTTGGGGACATGTGAATACGGATAGACAAACTAATTATTGTCTGGTGTATCTTAAATTATTAGTATTTTCACGCCCGTATACTCGGAGAGGTACAACTAGTACACCCACGACTAGCCGGAGATATTTAGTCCCACAATGAGAAAGATGGCAAGCCTATGTAAGAGAACATCCATTACTTACGTGAGGCTTTTATGAGGGGGAGAGGGTCGTGTCAAATCTCACCCCCAACCTTATGTATGTGGGGGAGGGGGGAGTGGCTCTCGGAAAATATAACGTATCCTTTTACCATTTGTTAGAATCTATCTAATCAGTTGGAATGGCTATCAGAGTATCAGAACCAGGTAGGAGTAAGTAAGATAATTTGCGCCGTCTTAGATGATGTTACTGAAAATCAAATGGACATGTCGGTTCCAGTAGTCACCCTTAAGACCATACATGAGTCTTCGTGGACTGCGTTAAAGTGAATATATGTTTACGAATTTTATTAGATTCTATTTTAGCACTTTATTGTTCAGTTTTCTTACTGGGATTCAATGATATGTAATTAGAAATCTTAAATAATACTCTTAACTTAGCTTAAATGAAAAAACTATAAGTAAATTGTTTTTCTAAATAAATCTAATGTAATCAAGCACAGATTAACTTATGTATTTACATGAGTATATTAAAAAATATGCATTTTAAAAATCTCACTTAAGATTCAGGAGGTTGGTGGGGGTCAGGCAACAAATATATAACCAAATAAAAATATATATAACCAAAAATATATCTAACCTAAAGGGGAAGGGGGAATCCAAGTTTCTTCCAGACCGGTTCAGTAGTTTTTGCGATACGAGTTTAGTTCACATTTTAAGTCGGTTTAAATTTTTAAATGTTATTGTTATTATAAAACAAAATTTCTATTATTTTCTTATGTCAAATAAGACAAATTATACAATTGTACATTATAGTAAAATCAGCTATTGAGGTTTCTTTCTAAAGAAACAACAAATATTTTTGTAAAATACAGATTAGGAATACGCAAAATTACGGAGTAATGATTACGTTTTAAAATCAAAATCGTAATTGAAAACAAAATATCTTTTAATATTTTTTACTTTTTACCGTAGGCACTTGGTGAAACTCCATTTGTAATTTTGTTAATAAGTACACTTGTATTGATTGTTTCATAAACAATGATTTGTGAAACAGTACAAGTGTATGAACAAAATTACAAAACATCTTTTATTCAAATTATCCTTTCAAACTAAAAGTGCCAGCTTTTGAGGGTAAAAATATTTTTCAATTTAGGTACTACCGAATCGAAACGCGGTCCCAAACTGAAAAGATCGGTTGAAAGAACTCAGAGCGCTTGCCTTATTTTTATCTTCGTTTCTTTTATATTTAATTAATGTGCAATATTTATATCCCAATAATTATTTCATGCTACATTAAATTGTAACGGCTAGATATGAGGAGCAATTATTTCCAAGCATTTTTGTATTTTAAACAAAACAAACATTACGATTCATACAATGTTGCTTTGCAGTCTTGACATTCATAACTCTTCTAACCGGGCTCCTATTGTAACAACGACTGATTTGCGATACGTGTCACTACCACCGTGATTGCTAGGTGGTAGAGTTCCGCAACATCTCGCCCGAATATTAGTAAAACCGCTTTACCTATTCCTGCCGCAGTAGTGCCAATGCTCTTTACTGCAGTGTTTCGGTTTGGAGGGTAACGTAGATGGTAAACTTATGGATGAACACTAATCACATCTTTGATGACGATTTCTCTTTCCATCTGTATCAGGATCATCGAATAAGGCCAAAAGTCTTTTTTATATTATGATTCCTCATCATAATATAAAAAAGACTTTTGGCCTTATTCACACCAGTTTGTTTATGGTATGGTACATGATACATTAGTCTGTTTCCCAATATGTAATTAACCAAAGACCAATTAATGGTCTGTTTGAGATTTTTTTGTATCATAAGATAGCAAACAAGCAGATGGCTCTTTTAATGAAAAAGAGAAAACCATTGCCTAAGGACATCCAAGAGGTTAACGGTGCGATACAATCTTTGTGCTGGGGTCTAAATGCCACATGCATAAGTTACCTGCTACCTTACCCTCTAAACCGAAACACGACAGTGACAAACGCTGATGCTAATGCACGATACAGAAATCTACCACCTAGTAACCACGATGGTTATCACTTGCATAGCCAATTATGCGCCTCTTACGAACTGCCTGGCGAAACGGCAAATGGTCTTTTCTTCCAAGAGGGCCCAGACCAACACGAGAGACAACATACAGGAGAGTACAATTCACATTATCCGATTTGTCTGTAAATTTTACAATCGCATTACAAATGTAAATTTTTCGTCTACTGTGGTTTTTTATATATCACAACATAGCAAACAAGCAGGTGGGTCCCATAATGGAAGATAATGCTAATATGTTTAGCTAATTGTTCGGCTTTTACGAGTTGACTGACAGAATGACAGATGGTGTCTATATTAAAAAGGATCTCTGACCAACACAGACTAATCTTCAATAAAGTACCAAAGAAAGGAAGGAATGTATCTTCACGACCATATCCCCAAAGAGCTAGGCAGAGGTACAAGTGCACCCACACCATTAGCCTAAAAGAAGAGAAATATTTACTATTATAAAAAAGTTATATGTACCATTTTTTGTTCACCTAAAATATGAGAAATTCGAAATTTAAATCGGATACCGTAAATAAATAGAAATTTTTATTATTTATTAGGTTACACCATTAAGGTAACCAGCTTTCGCGTAGATGCATGAGAACCGGAGTTCGAATCGTTCGTCGGGCAATTCTTTCTCGTAAATATTTTTCAGCTATTCTGGAAGAAGAAGTTGGCCACCTAGTTGAGATAGTCTTCCGCGAGGTCTAATGCTACATGCATAAGTTTACCGGCTACCTTACCCTCCAAACCGGAACACAACAGTGACAAGCACTGATGTTATTGCGACAGGAAAAGGTAAGGCGGTGGCGGTGGTGACCAAACCCGGGCGAGACAATGCAGAACTCTACAACCTAGTAGTCACGATGGTAGTGACTCGCATAGCCAATCGGTCGCCTTTTACGACCTGCCTGGCAGAACAGCATTTGGTCTATTCTTCAAAGGAGCTCGGAACCAACACGGGGAAGTGTCCATACCGACAACGTCTTTTCTCCTTAATACATGTTCCAATTTCCTCATATAGAATTATTTCTAGATGGATGATATACAATTATTTCTAGATAAGTCTTTTTTCATTTATACAACGACAATTTCTCTTAATCTTAACCTCCCTCCCAATCCCATATATATATATATAGGCGGTAATATGATAAATGTCTCATGTCGACAAAGAAAACAAATTGATTAAGTCCATAAAATAATAAGCGATATAAGAAATACCAAACAGTAGTTAAGTAAATAACAGATACTGCGCGTCACGAGATAAAGTAAAAATAACACGTAGTTAGACAGTCGTTATGTCCTGATTTATTAGCTAATATTATTTTATGTGAGTTAATATCCGAACAGTGACTTATTGATGTGTTTCTCTATTATTCCGGATATTCGATTGTAATTGTTCATAATCAACGTTAATGACATCATTTCAGTCCACTGACTTCAATCGGGAGGATTTGGACTTATGCGGTTTTACTTTTTTCTATACCATTATATAGCAAACAAGCTGATGGCTCTCCTGATGGAAACAGACAATCGGTCACATACAACAAAGATGTTAATTGTGCGTTGCTATCCATTTGAAGAGGTCTGCCTTAGTTTGCCGATTACCTTACTTACTAAACCGGAACACGACAGTGACAAGCACTGTTATTGCAATAGGACTAGGGAAGGCGGTGGTACAAGACACAGGCGGGACAATGCAGAACTCTACTGCCTATTAGCCATGGTTATGTGATTCACTTAGCCAATTGTTTTTTTTTACAAACTGCCTGGCAGAACGGCAGATGGTCTTTTTTTAAAGGGGGCCCGAACATTGGGAAAAAAACTCTAAAAGAAGTCAAGTTGAAAGCTTCTTCCTTGAGATATTCTCAGTTTGTAGAGTAGTGGCGTAGTTTATAGTAGGCTACAAAATTGTTGCCGCATCGAAAATACAATTAATTAATGAATATTATTTTTTATATCATAAGATATAAAAAAAGAAAAAGCCTAGGATTAATTGCTTCTCATATCAATCTATACTCGTATTTTTTTATAATTCTGTAATATTGTGATGCTGTGAAAAAATTTTGATATGAAAAAAAAACCCGCTGAGTTTCTTCTGTCGGATCTTCTCAGTGTGTGGCCGCGTTTCCGATCCAGTAGTAGTTTGAAAAAAAAAAGTTAAATAATACACGAAACATGAGTAATAAATAATCAGAAGAACTTTATTCAATAAAAAGTTTTATTGGATAAAGTTCTTCTGATTTCTGATAGCAAACAAGCAGGTGGGTCTCCTGGTGAAAAGAGTTAACCATCGCCTATAGACACCAAGGATGTTAATGGTGCGTTGCTATTTTGTGGTTCCAAACCGGAACACGAAAATGCCTGGCAGAACAACAGTTGGCCTATTTTTCAAAGGGGCCCGGGACCAACACGGGGAATAATATTTAATTGGCAATGCCTGATAGGAATGAGATTGATTCGATTATTACTCACTAATTTGAGGAGATTAATAATCTATATACATATAATGAAATCGTAGGAAAGTCAAAACTGTATATTGAATATTTTTTTAAAAGAATACTTGGGGCGTGATCTATAATCAATATCGAAGCCAAAAATATAGTTTTACTCGTCACAAGATAACAACGCACCATTAACATCTTTGGTGTCTATAGGCGATCGTTGACTCTTTCTATCAGGAGACCCAACTGCTTGTTTGCTATCTTATGATATAAAATAAAAATCAATCGGGAGAGCCGTCTGCTTGTTAGCTATCTAGTGATCAGAAAATAATTATCATATTGTGTTCATAATTTCCCTATTATCTACTTTCCTTTTTTTACTATGCTCATGCTGTTGCATAAAAGTTTTATAATTTTTTATTCAATCAAACCAAAACTTTTATTCGTATTAGATCAGATTGATCAGAGCTGTCCTAGAAAGAGAGCTGTCCTATAGTGGTGTCGAGAATCTCCGCAACGGGCATGTGTGTATTTAGAAAATCATGAATGTGGAGGAAGCAAGGCAAATCTGCTAATATCACATATGACACTCGGTTCTTCCTACCTCCCTCGTTAAGGAGCAGACGTGAAGAGTATATGTATCATTCTATTAATTTTAATAATAAATATTTATTTGTTAGGCCAAAATAAAACAAGTATCGTCAGTACAAGTGTAAAAAATTCTATTAATAGCGAAAAGATATTTTTTACTCTTAAGATAAATCATACAAAAAGAACAAGAAATAATTGACCTATATTTGAATTGTTCTCGTTAAGTGGTCATAAGAGCCCACGTACAGAGAAACGTATGCCGGAAGCAATTTCGGAGGCCTAGGGGCGAGGTTGGCCGCCTTGACATCCTATTTCCGGCGAACACTTCCAGGTTGTCAGGCGGTGTTAAATATCACGGGGAAGAGTAGTGGCTACAGAAAGGAAATTGGCTGTCGACTAACGTAGGTGTTTTATCTAGCTCGTGTGACGTTTACAAACATTTTATTGAATAGGTTTTAGTTATCTGTTAAGAGTTTTTGACTGAATCTACGATAATAGAAATTATGGTTATTACGTGTTACGTTGTTTGTTCGCTATGGACCTAAACTACTGAAAAGATTTCAATATTTTTTTGTAAATATCTACTGGTTGGTCCAACTTAAAAGATAGGATAGGTTTTATATCAATTAACCCTTCTCCCCTCTCAAGTACCCCACCAAAATATTCAATACAAATAATTTGTATGGCAAAACAACGCTTGCGGTATCAGCTAGTATTTATATATTTATATTAGATTCACTGTGTTGACAGTGCGCTACGCAACACGTGCGTCTACGCGGTGTCCAAGTATGCCGCGTAAATACATGTGGCACACTAAAAGTTTTGCACTTCAAGCTAATCGGAACTATTTGAATTTCGAATGTAATATTTTTAAAACGTCGCAACCTTCTTCATAATAAAAAAAAAACAATTGACGGGAAATGATGTGTCAATTGTTTTTTATCACACATCAAAGTTCTACGTACGCAACGAAAATGGAATTAAGTCGAAAATATTTTAGAGCGATGATTTTTTATGATTTTAAAAGTTCTTCAACGAAAATAATGTGGCTACTGTTAAGCGGTTAATTGAAGAAACCCCCCGGATTACCTATGAGACAATTCGAGGACTATTGTGGATTGGTATGAGCCAAATTCAGAAAATTTTACACGAAGAATTGAATGTTCGGAAACTTTATTGTCTTTGGACCCCTCATGAACTGACAGCGGAGCAGAAGCGGGCTCGGGTGGAATGGTGCTCACAGATGCAACTGAAGTACGACCACGGACATTCTAATGCTGTTTACGACATTGTCACAGGAGACGAAACGTGGATTTATTGTTTTGAACCCGAAAAAAAACAGCAATCTTGTGAATAGGTGTTTGAAAATGAGAACAGGCCAACAAAAGTTAGACAGGCGAGAAACGTTGGTAAAAAAATGATCGCATTTTTTTTTCTCAGCTACGGGTCCCATCTGTACAATTCCAATTGAAGATCAAAAGACTGTTAATGCCGAGTGGTACCATTTGTTTACCCAGGGTGTTAGAAAAAGTTCGCGAAAGACGACCCAAAAGCCACATTCTCCTACACCATGATAACGCTTCTTCACACACGGCCAACAAAACAAAGTCATTTTTAGCTTCCGAAAAAGTACATCTCGTCACTCATCCTGCGCATAGCCCCGACCTAGCATCCTGTGATTTCTGTATTTTCCTCAAAATCAAAGATTTAATGAAAGGTTTTACTTTTACCAACTCCGAAGAGGCAGTGACAGCGTTCAATCAGCACGTAGAAAACATGCCTTCAGATCTGTGGTGCTCCTGTTTTAAAAAATGGTCCGATCGCATGAAAAAAATATTTAAAATGTAAAGAAGATTATTTTAAAAAGCAATAAACATAATATTTTGGTTATAACATGTTGTTTTTTTAAGTTACGCAAAACTTATAGTGTGACCTACGTATAGGATTCTCGGCGCACTGTTTATTAAGTTTAGTAAGAAGTATTTTAATATTTATTTTTAACTAGAGGTTGCCTGCGATTTCGTCCGCGCGGACTTCGTTTACTCTGTACTGCTTGTCCCCTGTAGATGATAGCATGATAATATGTAGCCTATATGTTGACCCGACCTGTCAGTAATATTCATGCAAAATTTGAAGTAAATAGATGCAGTCCTTTTTGAGTTTACCCCGGACACACATGCAGACAAACAAACAGACAAAAATTCTAAAAACTATATTTTTGGCTTCGATATCGATTGTAGATCACGCCCCAAGTATTCTTTAAAAAAATATTCAATATACAGTTTTGACTTTCCTACGATTTTATTATATGTATAGATGTTATTTTTTCTCATCGTGTATTTGTATGTGACCGCCAACTATCACGTCTTTAAATATTGAAGGTAACTTACCGGTCAGTCTTTATATATATATATATATATATATATATATATATATATATGTGAGTGGTTACGCAAAAAGGGACCTGAAGGGATTGGAAACGGTTTTTTTTTTTTGATAAATTCTGATTCTATGGTCCTTCATCTTTGTTTTGTTCTAATCAAAATAATTTTAGGTGCCGTAGTTTTTTTTTAATGATTTTTTATGTAAGCCGAGGCAGTTTTGAAAATATTACACCTTATACACAGCGCACACTAGTTTTTTTTTCTAGCGCGCACATAAAGACAAGTAAAAGACGAATAAATAAGTCACCAATAATACAGCTATCGCAAACACGTGCTATTTCTCACTGACGAAGTCGCTCACTAACGACACTAACATAAAACACCCCGCGCCTCTCTCATTTCGACTCAACATTTTAAACGTGATTTACTCGAAATCAATTATTTTCCCTTGAGGTCCCTTTTTGCGTAACCACTCACATATATATATATATATATATATATATATATATATATATATATATATATATATATATATATATATATATATATATACATTCAAAAATTTATCGACTTGATACAATACAATGTAAGTAATAACAAAAAATCATATGAACGCACCGAAATAATATTTACAACTCCCCATTCCGTAATAAATAAAAAAGATACACGAGTAAAATGCTAAGCTTTTTAAGCATAAAAAATAAACTCTTTCACGCCTGTAACCGCAATATCAGCGGGTGTCCTGGCATTCTGCCAGCTACACCCATTACCTAACAATCTCGTACATACGTTTGCTTGCCGGCACCGAGTTTATTCAATCAGGTGTGAGAGAAGAATACTGAGTGCTGATATAAGGAAATCTTTGTATTATTTGAATGTTCGTGTTTCTGCTACTTGATTAAACAATATTTATATAATATAATAATATCGGTAGACAAAATACGCGAATTGATCCAACCCCACAGTAAGCAAATTATTTACTTGTGTTATGGGTGTTAGTCAACGATACTAATTCCCCCACTACTACTAGTTCCCACCACTATAACTTCTGTAAACCAGAATCAACAGCGGCAACCGTCCTGAAAACCTCTGAGTTGCGAGCTCAGGGTGCCCTGGGGAAAAGCTAAGCTGTCTTGGATCCCGCAACGAAATTAATCAGAAGTATATAGGAGGAGTAGGAAAATACATCCTGTTGTTATAAATACTGTTATACACGTAATAAGCACCCAAACCAAGAAATGCAAACATCTATGCTCATCACACGAATGTTTGTTCCTCTGTCAGGAACCTGGAATCCCGTCGATTCGTGATTAGGTTCGCCTCGACCGAGGGAGCGGTCAAAAAATATTTGGTTTCATGTTAAGGATTATTATAACACCAAGGCCAAGATATTATATGCTAATTTAATTAAGGTACTATATTTTGTATTTAATATGTTTTATCTATTTATTTAATTTTGTAGGATAACAAGCAAACAGATGTTTCTTCTGGTGGAAATAGAAAACCGCCGCCTATAAACAGCGAAAATATTAATGGTGCGTTGCTATTCGAAAGGCAGGGTTAAAATGCCACTTGCATCATTTTTTACGGCTACCTAACCCTCCAAGCTGGAATAAGACAGCGAAAAGCATCGACATTGTTGCGGCAGGAATAAGTAAGACGATGGTACCAAAACCTGGTCGAGATGTTGCAGAACTCTACCAACTATATCAATCTACATACAAGCAATATTCGAGCAACGCACACATAAACACCCCTCACGGACGCGATATCTCGGAATGGGTCGGGACAATTTGTCCCGCGCCAGTCCGAGATATCGCGTCCGTGAGAGGTGTCTATGTATGGTGTGCTCGAATATAGCTTGTATGTAGATTGACTTCTGTAAGTCTCCAGTATTCTGTGTTAATAGTCACGATGTGTCAGGCATTAACTTTCGCGTTATACAAGAAACAGTAGGAGTAGTAAGAAAGTTGATCTATTCTTCATAAAGCCCCATTTCAATACGGGGAAAAGCAAAAATACAGAGCCATCTCAGTATTTAAAAAAAAATGACGGTGGTTAAATAATGTAATCGTGTTTTTTCATATGTCAGAAACAAGCAGATGGCTTTCTTGATGGAAAGAGAAGACTATGGCCTATTGACACCAAAGATGTTAATGATGCGTTGCTATTCTTAAGGCAATGCCACAAGCATATGTAAATCTACCGGGTACCTTAACCTCCAAACCGGAATACGACAATGACAACCATTTACGCTATTGCGGCAGGAATAGGTAAGGCGGTGGTATCATATACCCGGGCGAGTCGTTGCGGAACTCTACCACCTAGAAATCACGAAGGTAATGACACATAACGAATCGGTCGCCTATTACGACCTGCCTGGCTGAACGGCAGTTGGTTTATTTTTCAAAGGAGCCTGGACCATCTTTTTTAATATCAAGAGTAAGTTTTCCTTTAAACCCCAGTCAAAAGAAGAAATTAGTTTAAAGGGTGAATTTCTGGTCTGTATATACTATATATCAATGTAGTACTAAACAGGTGAACACATGTAGATTATTTAAAAGGTAAATCAAAATGCAATGTTTCTTGAGGTTAGTCCGACGTGACGACGAAAATTGGACGTAAAACGACTGACTGACAAACTGACTAGCCCACTTCTCGATAACTAGTACAGCAGTTGTTTCTTATTTGAGGTCACTGAATATGTTGTGAGAAACTGAGAACAGGAAAGTACTCGTAATTTAAAGATGGAATAATGTTTAGTATGTATTTGTTTTATGTTTTTACAGTCAGTTATATATTTTTTAATCGAATTAAAAATCACTATACGTTTAAACTTAATTCATTCCATTCCATTTCATTTGTTCGTTTCATATTCTCGATCTATTTCAGAATTAAGTACCATGGGGCTCGTAAATTTTACATCTGAATAATGATTTTCCGGCGGGGATTACACTTTTGTTTAATTTGAATTGCATTAAATCATTTGCACGTGGAATATCTGATATAATTTTATATGCACTATATTTAGTAACACATATACTAATTACAGTATTTTAATTTTAGTAGTGATTTATTTAATTTAATTTATTTTATTACATATGATAGCCAACAAGCAAATGGTGCTCCTGGTGAAGTGAGACAAAAATAGCAAATAGACACCAATAACGTAAATGGTGCATTGCCATCAGTGTGGCGGGGTTTAAATGCTACTACATACATAATTTTAACGGCTATTTCACCCTCCAAATCGGAACATGACAGTACCAAGTACCGACGCTATTGCTCTAGCAATAGGTAAGGCGGTGAAACCAAACCTGTAGTTTACCGGCTTGTCAGTTGACAGTGATTCTCGTGCCTACGTTTGTCAACTTTAATTTTGTCAACATGTTCCTTTACCATACGGATTTCACGTAATTTTATCAGTAATTAGTACAGCACTGCTGACCGATAAAATTGCGTGAGATACATCAATAAATCGGTAGTATACTCACAACTGCTAATGAGGTTTTTGAAAATTCTGTAAACACTGAAAATATTATTTCTACGAGATAATACAATAAATTTTGTTGAAACTTTAGCAATAACTATTAATCAACTAGTAGAAATAATAATATATACAGCGTAATGGGCTGTCACCCATCTGATGAGTACATGAAGTACGAAACGCTTTGTAATATGCTAACGTGTTGAGTTTCAGCTTACGCCTAAACCAGCACAGGGGCTGGATGACCTATTGGTCTCTGGTTTCCCTCTTAGCTCACAAATCCCATACAACTTAGTCCGGCCTTAGCCGTGTCAAGCCGCAATGGCGATGCCGTAATGGCATTTCACTGTTTCGTCTTCTTTTCGACTCTTCAGGTGCGATGAGATCGCACGACAGTATTTATACATTGCTTCTCTCTTGTGAGAGTAGCTATGTAGAATGGAACGGGTTCCAATCCTAACCGCTGAAGCGGCCGTTGGTCTAGCGAGCGTTGCTCCAATAGACTCAAGAGTGGATGGTCCTCCCCTGACTCTCATGTACTCATTAGATGGGCGACAACCCATTACGCTGTGTATGTTATGCTCATCCGCATAGGATACAAGTGAGAATGGACCCCTTCAGGGGAGGATCATCCACTCTTGAGTCTATTGGAGCAACGCTCGCTAGATCAAGGCTTCAGCGGTTAGGATTGGAACCCGTTCCATTCTACACAGCTACTCTCACAAGAGAGAAGCAATGCATAATAATATATGTTCAATTACAGATATGGAATTCTAGGGATGAGCGTGAAATAATTCACATATTTTGAAATAATTGAACAGCATTAGCATAAATACGCCGGTAGGGAGAAGGCGTATAAACGGAATAAATTATCTCAATTATCGATTCGTATAATACTAGATACGTATAAATACCTACTGTAGTGCTTAACATTTAATTTATGCACTATAGTACAATTGTCAACAATAAAAAAAATACAATTTATTAATTTTGTGTATGCCTTTAAAACATAACACTTTTCCACGTTAAAAAGTAGCCTACGTGTTTTTCTTGTATAGCAAATGAACAGATAATTTTCCTTATGGAAAGAGATGACTACCGCATACCAAAGATGTAAATGCAGTGTTGCCATTCATTCCCTGAATTCCACTGCCACATGCATAACATTTCGAGATACTTTACCCTCTAGACAAGGCAGCGGTGCTGAATAAGAAGTTGCAGAACTCTACCACTTTAAGTAATTATGGCCGTGAAATTTTCGTTTGGACAACACGGCAATGTCTCCTTCTTCTAGGTGTGGGACTTACAGGCAACATCAACCTACTTCATATTTAAAAACTTCACAAAGAAAAATTTTTACATGACAGGATTTGCACCTGCGACCTTGCCTCTGGTCGGCACTCTTTATCCGACTGAGCCACGTGTACTTCAACGTGATGAAATTTCTCTTCGCTTTATGATCGATTCTGTCGATTGTGTTAATCCTGTCGTGTTAAAACTTCTTTTTTTTTAGTTTTTAAGTTTTGCTTAGTACGGGATAAGTGCTAAAAACACATACCTAATATACGGCTACTTCATAGGTATTTCTGTAACAAGTCAGGTAGGGTTCTATGTCTAAATCAAGTATATTTTAAAAGTAATTCGAACAATGAGTCGCGAAAAATTGTTAACGGCGGCGTTAATGATTTCTTCTTCTTTGCCTGCTCCCTTTTTGTGGTCGGTCGTAGGCGCTAAAACGTTCTGTTTTGGATTGTCTGTGTATTTAACTGTACTTGCTTCATATCTTTTGTATCGGCTGTTCACCATATAGCCAACGGTCTTCGTCTGCCCTTTTTCTTGTCTAGGGTAGCCGGTGATATTTTAACAACGTATTCTTCGTCTCACTTCATCATGCCCGTACCATTTCATACGGCTCACAACTATCTTTCTCACAATAGCATCGACTTTGAAAGATCCTGTGATTTCATTACGCATATTATCAAATCTGGCGGCATTAATATCATGGCGCATATTATAAAATGACGAAACTTTAAATTCGGCGTAAGGTTATTTTTAAACCTATTTATTTTCGTAGTCTGTACGACGCCGTTTGTTTACTGATGAAGCATAGAATTAGCCTGCGACGTACAAACGTCTATCATTATTGTTAAATATTAAGTCCGACAGACTACCAAATATTCAAACATCTATTAAATTGGATAGTTTCCATCGTCGGCACTTGCTGCATAATACATAATTTGCAATACATAATCCAAACATCCAGCAACACTAACTATTTAATTAACATTATTTGCAGCAGTTACATGATTATTCATTACGAGTTCAGCAGCATTTCATTAATAATAATAATTATATAAAAATATCCTTGGACATGTCACATGAATTAATCTAACCCCAAAGTAAGTAAATTTTTGGTTAGTATACGAGTAAGAAATTATTAAATAGGAATTCATCTGTAAATACTCAAATATATTTAATAAACATAGATGTCTATATTTCTGGGTTCGGATGTTTATAAAATCTCATCATACAAATGTCTGCCCTGTCAGGAATCGAACCGGTTTCGAACCTATTCGACCAACGAAGCGGTCATTGCATGTAAATCTCGTATATTGTGAAGCTCTGCCACATAAGATACTGCAGAACTCGTCCACTTTTAGGTATTATGCCTGTATGCGAGCCTTCCTTTTCGATCATTTAACGATTGTTGTATCTTTACATCAACAGAGCGATCTGTTTGTTTCACAAAGCACTTCTATAAATTTCTAAGTCTGTACACACGATAAATTAGCCCATAATAATCTAATGTAAACATGATCATAATCGTAAATTTATAGAGCAATATACATATAAAGGTGTTAAATTAAGTCAACTTCATTCATTAATTATGATTCTTGTCAACGAGGACGCCCAATAGACAAGCTTTTACGTCGGAAGTTCGTAAAATTTATGAACCGGTTATATCATGTATCGTAAACAGGAACAATATTAAGGAAGAAACGTAAATATTTGCTTTTGTGTTACGTTATGAATAAAATTTGTATGTTTTACGACAATCATAACATTCAATAAATTTTCTTATCATAAGATAGCAAACAAGCAATGGAAAGAGACAAACATCGCTAATAAATATCATTGATCTCATGGGACGTTGCTATCCGAGTGGCAGGGAAGGAATATCAAATGCATAATTTTATCGGCTACCTTACCTTTCAAATAAGGCGGTGGTATCAAAACCCGGGCCAGACGTTGCAGAACTTTCCACCGCCTAGTTAATAGTCATGATGTTAGTGACATGTATTAGTCTTTTCTCGCCTTTTACGAGAAGCCTAGCCGTGAGGCCGTTGATCTATTCTTCAGAAGCAGTCCGGATCATCACGGGATGACATAACACATATATCTTGGAACCACCATTTTACCCATTCTTTCAACTATAATGTCAATGTTTATCACTATGGTGTTTTGGCTTGGAGTATATTTGTGCTTGGCCTAATCATTGAGGGGAAAAATTTCTTTTTTTTAAATAATTCCAAAGGAATTTATTTTACTTCTTCTCCTGTGACTAGGAAAAGAAGTGAAACCAGAAATACGTAAGGCGGTGGTACCAGGCCCTGGCGAGACAATGCAAAACTCTACCACCTAGTAGCCACGTGGTAGTGACCGACAGCCAATCGGTCGCCTTTTACGACCCGCCTGGCACAATGGCAGTTGGCATATTCTTCAAAGGAGCCCGGGAACATCATAGGGAAAAAATGGTACCGGATATCGTTGGAAGTAAGCGGGAATCGCTATCATCAGATCTTTAAATCGTGGGATACCAGAAAATCTATATACGTTCAGTTCACTCTGCCAGGCAATCGGCGTGTTGCAACTTTTTTATTACTAACACTTTCTACATAGAAATATATGCTAACAAAAACCTAAAAATCAATCACTCCAGTTTACTTCAGCAAAAGTTAGATAAGGTTGTGAAAAAGGATTACGTCGGAGAAAATCTTGACCTATTTGTCAAAGTGACTTTTGTTATGAAAAGCCGTGTTATCCAGGACATAAGAGTATTTTCACATTAACTCTAAAATTTGTACTGCAGCTCGACGTCTTTTTACTTTAGCATATCTTTTCCAATATGAAATACACCTATTAAATTATATGTTTACCGTTCGGCTTTTTTTACAACGCAAAGTAAGGTATCAAACAAGTAGATGGCTCTTTTGGTAGAGAAAGGGACCAATACATATAGACACCAAAGATGTTAATGGTGCGTTGTTATCCTTGTGGCAGGTTTAAAGTGTATAAGTTTATCGGCTACCTTATCCTCCAAACCAGAACAGGACAGTGACAAACACTGACGCTATTGTGGCAGGAACAGATGAGGCGGTGGTATCAAGCCCGTGCAAGATAATGCAGAACTCTACCACCTAGTAGTCCCCATTGTAGTGATTCGCATAGTCAATCTTTCACCTCTTACGTACTGCCTGACTGAACGATAGGCGATCTATTAGGAAATCCAGAGTTGGATTACATTAAGGTCGCACGTTTACCAATCGAACGAAGGTACCATGATACCCTTAATCTTTACAAATGCGACCAATCATTAAGTCTAATGGTATGCCTTTAGTTTTATTCCTCTTAATGTTCAGCAACTTAAACCTTGTAACGATCGTGGTTTTGGCAATATCAGAGTGTCGTAGTAATTTTTCTGACTATTTATAATTTGCAAAGTAAAACTAATGTTAAAAATATTAGCGAACTATCTATCAGAGACAAACAAAAAATATTTATCTATAAATTAAATAAAAAAATGTTCTTTTATAGATTCAGGCTTTACCTTGCGGAAAAGAAAACTAGTTATTTTTTTTCCTTGCAAACTAGATACTTTACAAATTTCCGCGAAATTTGCAAAATATCTAGTTTTCTTCGTCTAAAGAAATGTAACTAAACTGTCTATTGATTTTTTGTATAATGAATTAGACTAAAATAATAATAATAATAAATATTCACGGGAAAAATTACACTTACTGATCTAACCCCAAATTAAGCAAATTATTTGATTGTGTTATGGGTGTTCGTCAACGATACTAATACATAGAAATACATATATAAATACTGGAATATATTTAATAAACACCCAAACCCGGAAATACAAACATTTATGCTCATCATACAAATGCTTGTCCCCGTCAGATATCGATCCCGAGCCCTGTCGATTGCGTAGTCTGGGTCGCTATCCACTCGGGGAGACCAACGGGGCGGTTTAACTATTGTTGTTGGTCTAATATATGATCACAAAATTGCCTATAGTTACCACAATTACCCTATATTACGAATGTTTGTCATCTATATACTTATAATAAATCTGTAAAGAGGTCAATTCTGTACATGAAATATATTTCCAAAATAACTATCTGGGGGTGATTAGGGATCGATACTAATGCCAAAAATGCAATTAGTAAAATTTTTGTCTGTCTGTCTGTCTGTATAACCTGTGTTTCTATAAACAAAAACTACGCGACGGATTTTAACGAAACCTGATACAATTATTTTTCATACTTCTGAGCTGGTTATAGTATACTTTTCATCACGCTACAATCAATAGGAGCAGAGCAGTGAAGGGAAATGTTGGAAAAACTGGAGAAGTTACTTCATCTTTTAAGCTTCCGTCGCGTCTGCAACCGGTGAAACGTTTGGTAAACTGGAAAGTTTAATTTTTTTATTTCATTGCCCTTTATGAAAAAACAAATTAAAAACCGGAAATTCTATAGATTTTCGGTTTGTGTGGTGTGTGTGTGTGTGTGTGTGTGTGTGTGTGTGTGTGTGTGTGTGTGTGTGTGTGTGTGTGTGTGTGTGTGTGTGCGTGCGTGCGTGCGTGCGTGCGTGCGTGCGTGCGTGCGTGCGTGCGTGCGTGCGTGCGTGCGTGCGTGCGTGCGTGCGTGCGTGCGTGCGTGCGTGCGTGCGTGCGTGCGTGCGTGCGTGCGTGCGTGCGTGCGTGCGTGCGTGCGTGCGTGCGTGCGTGCGTGCGTGTGTGTGTGTGTGTGTGTGTGTGTGGTTAAAGCTACACAGAATTATTTTTAGTTCAGACTTCACAATCAAGTATCGGCCGTTTGGCTCGCACATGCCAGCCCATTCAAGGGACAAGGACCAAGGTCACTTTCAGTTATATTATTTTTGTCAACTGCCAACTTATGCACTAAGTTGGCTACGTAAGAACTATATTCAAATAAATGTCCAGTAATTAATGGTTAAAATATTAGGCAACTAATATATTTGGTTCGACTAATATGCTTTAGATTTTTATTTTTTTATTTTATAAGATAGCAAACAAGCAGATGGGTCTCCTGATGGAAAGAGTCAACCATCGCCTATAGACACCAAAGGTGTTAATGTTGCGTTGCTATCTTGTGGCAAGGTCTAACGCCACGTGCATAAGTTAACCGGCTACCTTACCCTCCAAACCGGAACACGACAGTGACAAGCACTGACGCTATTATTTATTGTTAGATTTTTTTTCGTCTGAATGAAATAAAATCAGTGTGAATAATTTGCTTGACCTTTAATGACGTAATGTGATTTTTTGTATGTTTGTGAGTGATTATTATTTACAAATAAAACTTAAATTCATTAAAATATAGCGTAAATTAGATTGTTTAAAAATAAAAGTTATCTTCATAATAGTTTATAGAAATTAGATTCTCATAAAGAAAAGTTACTTTCATGACAGTTTAGTGTGAATTACGTTGTTTAAAAATTAAATCTTAGTTTCATAATAATTAAGTGTAAATGATGTTGTTTATAAATAAACGTTTGTTTCAGATTAATTTAGTTTTTAGATATCGATAGGTAAGTTTTGGCTAATTTACGTTCACTTTTTTATATTAGTTTTATTTTTATTTACGTTTTAGCTTTTAGGTATTAGTTATTTTAGTAGTGTTTAAATGTTCGTTCAAATTACAAATTATTAATAGTTTACATTTTATTTCTTTTTAGGTGAAGTAGTAGTAGGTAATAGGTACGCATAGATTTTTAGATATCGATAGGTAAGTTTTGGCTAATTAACGTTCATTTTTTTATATTAGTTTTATTTTCATTTACATTTTAGCTTTATTTTCATTTGCCTGCATCAATGCCACCTAAAAAACGATTATCTTTATCTCAAAATTCGAGAGAAGCTATGAGAATGAGAAATAGGCGTTTTCAAGAATCGGCAGAGGAAAAAGCACATCGGTTAAACTCTATGAGAGTTAGTGCCTCAACTTCTCGAGCCAATGAAAGCTCTCCCGAGAGAGAGATGCGATTAGCAGCTGACAGAGTGAGACGAGCTACATCACGGGCGTCTCAAAGCTCTTCTCGACGAGAGCTAAGGCTTACCATTGACACATGTTGTGTTATCCCGAGAACCTGAAACTGCTTCACAACAAGAATTGCGGCTCACAGCGGCTTACAGCTGATCGCGAACGTCATATTTTATTTCGAGAATCTGAAACTTTTACGCAATATGAAGACCGTTTAACAAATAATACGGTGCACCATAATATTATTCGATCTCTTGAAGATGAACATGAGCATGAACAACGACTAGAGTCGGGACGCGAATATTACAAATTTTGTAATTGTCAGATGCCGTATAATTATGGGAAAAATATAAGGAAAAATTTGCAGAAGACTTTCTTCGGAATATATCTCACAATGATGAAGGCGAAACTTATGATAATTTTCGTGATCTTGCCATAAATCAGTGCTTAGTGTATTAATTTTTGAAAAGCTATATTTGAAAACGATGATGGCATTCAACTCAATTTTTGAGATCTAAAATATTGTTTTAGCTAAATAATCGATAGGTTGAAAAATTTCGATGCTATGTCAAAAAACATTTTGTTTTTAATTTTCTTCATTGATAAATCCCAAACAAATTGACCGATTTTGATTAAATTAACGGTATTTGACGCAGTTTTTAAAGAACAAAAGCTGATAATATTTTAGTTAAAAAAAAATTTAATATTTGAAAAGCTATAAGTTTTGAGAAGTAGATTCGATTTTGATTTTTGAAACGGCATTTACGTAGTTGTTTTAGTACTAAAATATCGTAGAACACCAAGAAATTGTTGATTGAAAAATTTCGAAGCCATGTCGAAAAAACACTTTTTTCAAAATTTTTCGTCAATGATTACTCCTGCAATTTATGTATTAGACGTAGTTTTTTGAGGAATAGAGCTTATTAGTTTTTGTACTCAATCGGTACATAAATCTGGAAGTTATATTAAAAAAAATTCCGCCGTGTTGGTCCCGGCCTCCTTTGTAGAATAGGCCAACTGCCGTTCTGCCAGGCAGGTCGTAAAAGGCGACCGATTGGCTATCGAGTCACTACCATCGTGGCTACTAGGTGGTAGAGTTCTGCATTGTCTCGCCCGGGTCTGGTACCACCGCCTTACCTATTCCTGCCGCAATAGCGTCAGTGCTTGTCGTTGTCGCGTTCCGGTTTGGAGGGTAAGGTAGCCGGTAAACTTATGCATGTGGCATTAGACCTCGCCACAAGATAGCAACGCACCATTAACATCTTTGGTGCCTATAGGCGATGGTTGACTCTTTCCATCAGGAGACCCATCTGCTTGTTTGCTATCTTATGATATAAAAAAAAAAAAACTGTTTCGTCAAAATTTTTTTTGTGTTTTTTCAAAATTTCTCAAAATCTTCGGGACCGAATCGATTCAAATTTTCAGGAAATCTAAGTTTAGCGGAATTCAATCGAATGCCATGTTTCGATCGGTCCAGCCGTTCAAAAGTTGAGATGTTTACATACACATACACACACACACACACACACACACATTCATACATGCAGACATACTGACGTCATCGTGAAAATAGTCGAAAAAGATTCCTAGGACCTCAAAACGTGGACATCTGGTGAAAACTCGATTTTCGAAAATCGGGGTAAAATCAGTAACTTTCCTATCTACATACGTAGTGGGACGTTAAAAACTGGTTTGCTAAATCACGTTTCTTTATATTGATTGTTAAATAACAATTTTACAAAAATTATACGATATACCTGAAGATATTTTCTAAGGAATGTGCTAACTTATTACATGATAGAATGTACTTTATTCACTTGATCATATAAAATTCCGAAAACAGGCTAAAAAATCTTTAAAACCAATAATTTGTTAATACTATTTCTAATCATCCACGTGATTTTTATATGGTGATATTTAGTTTAAAAAAAAAGAATGTACTAAATTTTGGTTTTCAGCTGAAGTCCTATATTTATTTATCCGAAAATTAATACGTTTTTCAGCGGTTTTAGAACATACTGCGCGAGCGCCGCCGACCGGCCGGTAACCCCGCAACCGCTATGCCCCTGCAATTTAAATCTGTAATATCTTCGAAAATATTCATTTAAATTACACGCTGTAAATGGCCATATTGATCTAAATTAAATCAACAATAAATTTAAGGTATTTAATTGGATAAGGATTAGTGCTGTATTGCTTTAAATTGCTTCGAAAAAAAGCCATTATTTCTCGTAAAAAGTAAATGACAAAAAATGCTATTGTGGGTTATCCATAAGAGATAGACATATACCATCGCTTCTTCAAGGTGTACAAATACTTAGTACATTATTTTGATAAATCTCATTATCATTCAGCCTGCATTTTCAATGTAAGCGGAAAAAAATATAATTATTTACGACATGACATCAGAAAACTCAAAAATTGCAGTATTTCTCTAGAACATATTGAATGTTATAAACCTTCCTCTTTAAATCACGATAAAAAAAACACATCATAATCCGTTGCGTAGTTTTAAAGATTTAAGCATACATAGCGACATAGAGACAGACAGAGAAAGCGACTTTGTTTTATACTATGTAGTGATATAGTTTTACCCTTTGCATTAAACGAGCAATTCTTGTATAGTTGTATGTAATTGCTGGCCCAAACAATTTTGACGAAATGTTGTATTTAGATACTAGATGAAAACCCGGCTTCGCTCGGAAGTTTCATAATACGCAATTTTATATACTGACGTCATAATATAATAGACATTAAAAGTAGTAACACTGTAGTAACGTCGTCTTTCAACTTGTTACGTTGGTTTAATAAAGGTGTTGCTATTTTTTAATTTTTTCTCTTTTATGAATTATGAATGAAGAGAAAATAAATTTCACGATAATCTGCGCTCCGTTATTCGATACTTTAATAAATGCTCACGCCATCTACACCACATATTTGTAACCTTTAAAGAAATATGGCCATATCGGCCATATTTCTTTAAAGGTTACAAATATGGTTAAGGTTAAGGTTACAAATACGGTCTCAGCACCGTAAGAATTTTTAATCACTATTTCAACAAAATACTCGACAACACGAATTTTGCGGACATATTATATTGTCGACTCAAAATTATTATTTTTTTACGCTTTATAATTTAGGTAACGTTCCGATTCCGTTCCGAGCGAAATTCATTCACCCAGCTAGTAAAGTTTTTATAAGTTAACCAATTTCATAATTTACGACATCGTCTGGGTATAAAACGAGTAAACGATAATAATACCTTACAGGCGTTTGAATGAAATATTTTTTTAATAGCCAATGGTATTAGGTCTCACGATGTTGCTTGCAATTTTTTTTAAAACGCCGTAAACACATTTTAAGCCATTTGCCAGCCCTGAAGTAATAGTACAATTTATTAAGCTAATTAAGAAAAATTTACTGATTGTACGTGAAACTGCAGAGGTTAGTAAAGACAAATCAATGAAAAGAGTTACTACATGTTTTGGTCGTATGCTATAGCTTTGAAAGCTGCAAACGCTACAGAAGAATTATGAGTCTACAGTTTTGCAATTCAAATCGAATTTTTAACCGAAATGAATAGCGGTCGGCGAATACATCCGCAATATACGTTATTCATTGGGGAACGCAGTTGCTATGTATTGTTAGTACATAATGTACGCGCCTGTAGGACGCTTTGAAATTTTAATATTGTAAGGGAAAATATAACAACTGAATTTTTACATTTTATAAATTAAAATTTCCCATTTTCAGTATATTTTTAGTGATCAGATTATGTAAGATCAGATTCAAAAAGTTTTGGGTTTGAATCACTAACGATTAGTTCTTTATTTCTTAATTTTTAGGGCTCTGTATCTCCTTACTTCGTTGTCCGTCACAGGAACACGTAGAGATATCAAGTTGTAATTTATGTCAAATACTTGGGCCTAAGGTCCCTCTTAGCAAGGCAACGCGTATGTCACATATTTTGCGATTATTGCGATTTCAAAGGGGGACCAAAACGTATAAGAATACTTCTCGTTGACATAGAGTTATTAAATTTGGCAAGAAGCAATGTCTTGCAGCACACGTAAAGGAAAAAAAATGCGACAACCGTAATTTTTTGGTAACATCACAAAAAAATTCGATCAAAAGATGTGACCGTTTATGTCGCAAAATATTTTGCGATTCCAACTCCCAGTTGACTTGTTTTTTTTCTATTATCAATAACTTGTCTGGAATTGAATCTGTACTTAGTATGTTGACTGGATTAGGCATCACTGTCTAGCGACAGTAACAATAGGTGCCACTAGCACTACTAACTAGGTGGCAGAGTTCTTCAACGTCTAGACTCTAGACCGAGTTTAGTAGGTACAACTGCCTTTACCGCCAAGCATTAATGCCATAGCATTAGTGCTTGTCGTTGTCGTATTCCAGTTTAGAAGGTAAGGTTACTTTATACAGGTGGCATTCCAACCTTGCCACACATAATGCTGATATGAGGATTTATGAAATAGAAACCAGTCCCACCGTTAGGGTAACTAAAATATCTTCAGATAAAGTTGAACTTAACTTACTTTACGGCTGCTTTGTAAGATAAGTATAAGAATGAACGCTTTAAACTGTTATTAAGTACATAACAGCTCACTGAATATAGCAAAAAATGTACAAGAAGCGAGAACGACAAGAGACTTGCTCGGCTATCTGGAGGAGCATTGTTATGGCCGAATAAAACTAGATTATGGCGCGCACTAGGGACAAGCGCTTAGCAACTTTATTTTTACACCGATGCAATGCCTTGAACATCTTTAAATACATTTCAGAAACGCTACAATTCTGTTCACCCTTCACTTAAGACGATTTGATAGAAATGTGTATTCTACTCGTATGACTGTGTTCTCGTTTGTTTGTTTTTTAATGGTGGTTTCATCCCTCATCCCATTTGCATAAGTTTAGTGGCTAAGTTACCCTCCAAATCAGTTCAAGACAGGGAAAATTATTGACATTATTGCGGCAGGAATAGGTAAGCCGGTGGGCCAGACGTTGCGGAACACTACCACCTGCCATTCACGATGGCAGTGACACATTACGCCAATCTTTTGCCTTTTACAAACTGCCTGGCAGAATGATAGATGGTCTTTTATTCAAAGGCGGCTGAGACCAAGAGTGTATTTTCGACAAATAGTTATCGGCCAGTGGTTAAAATTAACCTTAAGTTATGTAGAAAAATGAGCTTTCTGCACTTATGTCAAATCTTAGACCTCTCTCTGCACGCAATCCATACTAATATGTAAAATGGGAAAGTGTATGTGTGTGTTTGTTTGTCCGTCTCTTACGGCAAAACGGGGCGACGAATAGATGTGATTTTTTACGTGGAGATAGTTAAAGGGATGGAGAATGGCATAGGCTACTTTTTGTTTCTTTCTAACCCCCTACATCAGCCTCGAATTTTATGCGAGCGAAGCCGCGGGTAAAAGCTATTGTCTTATAAAGGAAATTCGAAATGTTCGGTTCACATACTCGTATTAATATAAAGATTATAAGAATAATGTAATGCAACAACACGTGAAGATAAAATCGGACGATACTTAACTCCAAGGAGGTAACAGTTTCTTCAAACACAATAGTATGCAAATTTAACATTAGGTAAGTACATTTCCATAAAAGATAAATATACAGAGGTATATCTTCACACAAACACCCATGTCCTTTGTAGCGAAAAACACCACAAACATTAATGGAATGAGGAAGGGCGAGAAATAATAATGATGGGACGTTTTACCAAAAGTGATCCGTTATAAATTAGCATTTTAACCTTCGTCGTAGACAACTAAATATCGGGAATATATCACAAAATCCCGGAACACCTACAATTGTTTAAATTTTTAATGGCCCTTTGGAGACCCTTAAGAATAATAAATGATATACATAATAGGTACTTTCGGGTTTCGATACTATTGTTTTGAAATATCTTGACTCACGCAATTTAAAAGATTATTTATTTGCTTATAATGTTTAACTAAAAGTCCTGGTTTCAAATTCCATGTCGAACAAAGTGTTCTTATTGAGATTTTAAAAAACTTGTGCAGAATAGGCTAGTTGGCTAAATTTGAAACTCTGTTTAATAATTTAATTTTTAGGTATATTAACGAAAAACTATTTATTTTTGTTACATAACGTACATTTTTTTATATATAACATAAGACAGCAAACAAGTAGATGGGTCTCCTGATGGAAAGAATCAACCATCGCCTATAGACACCAAAGATGTTAATGGTGCGTTTCTATCTTATGGCGAGGTCAAATGCCACATGCATAAGTTTACCGGCTACCTCACCCTACAAACCAGAACACGTCAGTGACTAGCACTGACGCTATTGCGGCAGGAATAGGTAAGGCGGTGGTACGAGACTCGGGCGAGCCAATGCAGAACTCTACAACCGAGTAAATTACATTTATTTTGCGTTTTAAAATTGAAATTAAAACGAATATGAAATTATAATTCACGATCTGGGCTCTCATTTTTATTCTAATGACATCACACAGTGGTTCACTGGGTCATAAACGTTACATAGGTACTCTGTCGTTTCTATAAAAATGACAACATCAAAATGAGGTTTTACCACGATGTGACGTAAGACTTCCAGATTTGCTTTTACTGTCACGTGACTTGATGCATATTTTTGCCGAATTTATATCTTAAAAATATGAAACATTAACCTTTTATGTTTTGTAACAAATATTTTTGTTTTTTGTTATCTTAATGTCATAACTAATCATTAAAAACTATACTTATCCAATTCACTTATTTTGGCCGTCCCGTTGGTCTACTGGTTAGCGAACCTAATTACGAATCGAGGGGGTTCGGGTTTAATTCCCGACAGAGACAAACATTTGTGTGATGAGCATAATGTTTGTATTTCTGGGTTTGGTTGTTTATTAAGTATGCTACAGTAGTTATACATGTATTTCTATGTATTAATATCGTTGACTAAAATGTGACTAAGTTCGATAACACAAGCAAATAGTTTGGTTACTTTAAGGTTAGATAAATTCATGTAATTTGTCCAGCAATATTTATTTATTTATTCTAAATGGACACTAGCCAATTGGATGTGTACACAATTTATTAATAAGTTGGCAACCTCGTACGTTTTAGCATCAAATACCGTTGACTAATCATGGGTGCATTTTAGCCAATAGAATCTAACACGCTTATAGGAACGTGACGGTATTTATTTTTGGAGCATATATACAGAGTAGGCGAGCCAAGCCAAAAAGTGATCCCTTTGATAGAGAGAGAAGAAAAAATCTGTTACTTGTTTCTTTTTTAAACACACATTTTGTAAAGCAGCAGAGAAACCGAATTAAGTAAAACAATATTCTCGCATCAATTAAGAAAGAAGCCGATCCCACCAATCAAATTTTCATATTAAGTGTTGCCAAGACGAGATCTTACATTGTCAAAAGTTATCAGATCTGATGTAGAGCCAAGCTTTTAACTCTACAAGCCCTAATTTCTCAAACTCTACACCTTTGTTACAATATGTGGCTTAGCGATGGTCTTAGCTTGGCTTGTAGAGTTAAAAGCTTGGTTGTACAGTGCGAATCATAATATGGTGTCGCCTTGGCAACACTTGACATAAAAATGTTTGTTGCTTGTAACATATTTTTATTTAGTTCATTTTATTTAATTGACAAAAACTCGAAGCATATTTTTTCATTTGTAATAAGAACTCTGTGTAGGCACTTGTATAATTTTCAGATCTCTAGTAGTTATGAAATTATCTTTGTACGGAAAGACTCATACAAACTTTCATGTTCTAATGCAAAGGGCGAGAGGTGGTTCATTAAAAATCCTGAAATGTCTTTTATATTTGTACAAAGTTATTATATATAACAAAACGTTCCTATGTTAATTTCCAGACCTCTGTTATCAAAATTTGCAAGTCTCATACTTTTCAACCCCTTGTTTAAGGGGATGGGGGATAAAAGTTCGAAGTTTTTTTTTACCAGACCTCTGTTATCAAAATTTGCAAGTCTCATACTTTTCAACCCCTTGTTTAAGGGGATGGGAGATAAAAGTTCGAAGTTTTTTTTAATTATTTGTGTACTAACACTACCTTACATTCCAACTGTCAGTTTTCTAGGATTTCAGGAACAAGAACACTATATATTACCCTAGTAAGCAAATGATTTGCTTGTGGTATGGGTGATAGTGAAAGATATTAATACATAGAAGAAGAATATTAATACATATATTGCGATTGATATCTATACTTAATATTATAAATGCGAACTTTCAGTTTATTTGTGTGTCTGTTACGCTTTCACGGCCAAACCGCTGAACCAATTGTAATGAAATGTACCGTATCTGCTATACCAGATTATTAAGATATTTTGTGCAATAATATTGTTACGAGTTTCGCGTTCATACTGTGCAATAGAATACCACTTATATTAAAACCGTGTAGTTACAACACAAATATACGAAACATCACAATGCAGTACGTAAATACACTGAGAAGCACTAATAACAGTCACTATACTAACATTAGAATTAACCGACTACAAAATAAAACACTTCTCTTATTTACTGCACTATATCGCTTCACACTGGTCACCCGCACTGTCGCTCTGAATCGCTTTATAAAAACTGAACTCTATTCGCCAACATATCCCTATTTATACCCAAGGTAAAGTTTGACTACATTCCTGAATCTGCCGAAATCTACGCGTGACAATGCTAATCGTAAACAAGTTACTGTATACGCTATTCACCCTTATGTCCGATGCGATAAGGTTAATTATGGCATAACTATTTGGGTAATGGCGGCTGTTGTTTAGAAGTAGCTATCTCTTTCTTTTATTTCTAGATCTTTCCAGCGCTCCAACTCTTCAAGTTTCTAGATTATTCGCAACATACATTCAATGCTTAAAGTCGATTGTGATTAGCAAACGTAACTATAAACTTCTGGGTTTTGGTTTTTAAGAAGGACAATGAGATATCTTGTAGATCGAAAAAGTTATTAAATGAAATATTATACGATTCCAAAAATATCACATACTTACATACAGTTCGAACTGAAAACCTTTTTTAAAGTAATAAATATAAAATATGTTTATTTCCACAAATTACAAAATCCGATAACACCGAATTAAGGCTACGTGGATATTTCAATGATTAATGTATTTACAGAATACAAAATTATGTATTAACGGTGAACTTTTGTTAAGCGTGTTATAAATTATACATGATAAAAGTGTCTGGTTACCGGTTAAAGTAAGGTTTTTGAAAAGGGGTGGTAAAACATTACATCGTATCGACCCACACCATAGTCGACCTCATGTTTTTACATGAAGCCAGACCTATTGAAATGTAAATTATGTTGAAACAGAAAAGCAAAATAATTTAAATATATGCATTATAATTTTAATTTATTCCTGAACACGTTGACAACAAAACTACTTGTTTTTACATCTTTTGTTTATTTTTATGTTTTTATTCATTTTTAAATTTAAAAGCTCTTTTAAGTTTAAAAACAAGTTATGCAACTTTTAGGGCTATATTTAACTGGAACACCATGGCGGCGCAAGCAGTCACCGCTACCAGCAAAATGTATACAGCTCTATAGAGAGTTACTCACCTGGTGTTCGTTTGGTTGCGCAACCAATTTGGCTGCGCGACCATCTCAGACGCGTGCACAAAATGTTACTGGTCACGCTTCCATGCTGGTCGCTACTCCAGGACTGACTGATTTCCTCAATATAGTGTCTTGCTTTAACAAACCATTTTCACATAGAGTCAGTAACTCATCAAACCTCACGGACATCCTCACGTGATAAAAAACTTATCCAGATATCTTCTTATATCGTCGTATATGTTGACAAATTGTCCTTTTTTACAGCGATCGGATAAATAAGAAGAGGGATGAACCCACCACTGTTTCTTTTTTTCTTGAACTTTCTTTTCCTACGTACAAACAGCAGTAGTTCTATCTCTTCGAGGTCCATTTTGATACTGTCTCAGTATGGTGTGGCGACTCTGGTGCCTGTATGGTGTTTGGTAGCTTACGGATACCACGCTGGCGCGACTAGTTGCGCCGCCATGGTATACCAGTGAGATATACGTAGGTCACACTGAAAGTTTTGAGTAACTTAAAAAAACAACATGTGATAACCAAAATATTATGTTTATTGGCTTTTTAAAATAATCTCCTTTACATTTTAAATATTTTTTTCATGCGATCGAACCATTTTTTAAAACAGGAGGACCACAGATCTGAAGTAATGTTTTCTACGTGCTGATTGAACGCTATCACTGCCTCTTCGGAGTTGGTAAAAGTAAAACCTTTTCTAACACCCTGGGTAAACAAATGTTAGAATACCACTCGGCATTAGCACTCTTTTGATCTTCAAGTGGAATTGTACAGATGGGACCCGTAGCTGAGAAAAAAAACGCGATCATTTTTTTACTAACGTTTCTCGCCTGTCTCACTTTTGTTGGCCTGTTCTCATTTTCAAACACCCATTCACAAGATTGCTGTTTTTTTCGGGTTCAAAACAATAAATTCACGTTTCGTCTCCTGTGACAATGTCATAAACAGCATTAGAATGTCCGTCCGTTCAATTCTTCGTGTAAAATTTTCAAAACAATAAATTCACGTTTCGTCTCCTGTGACAATGTCATAAACAGCATTAGAATGTCCGTCCGTTCAATTCTTCGTGTAAAATTTTCTGAATTTGGCTGGTAATCCTGAGCCCTCGAATTGTCTCATAGGTAATCCGGGGGTTTTCTTCAATTAACCGCTTAACAGTAGCCACACTATTTTCGTTGACGGCAGTTAAGGCCGCCCTTCACGAAATTCGTCATGTAAAGAAACTCGCCCTCTCTCAAATTCAGCAAACCATCGCCTCACGATGCTCAAACAAGATACTTTTGTCCCAAAAGCATTTTGAAGATGAGCGGCACAGTCTTGCGGAGAAAGAGAACTTTTAAAATCATAAAAGATCATCGCTCTAAAATCTTTTCGGCTTAATTCCATTTTCGTTGCGTACGTAGAACTTTGATGTACACATCAAAGTTCACACTGTGATAAAAAACAATGACAAATCATTTCCTGCCAATTGTTTTTATTTATTACTAAGAAGGTTGCAACGTTTTAAAAATATAATATTCGAAATTCAAATAGTTCCGATTAGCTAGAAGTGCAAAACTTTTAGTGGGCCCCATGTAGCCTTTAAGGCAGTGAATTTGATAGAACGTAAATTACACTTTAGCTCCCTACGCAAAAGCAAGGGGTGTTATATGTTAAGCATTTGAGTGTATGTGTCTGTAGCATCATACCTTCAAAACGGATGGACCTTTGGGCAACGACGTCTTGATATAATAGAAGAGTCTGCCAATACCCCAGTTCTTTGATCACTTATAGTAAATGTCGTGTTTGGGTTTAATGGACAGATTTTGTTCCTCTGAAATTATGTTATGAGAAATAAAGGTGACCAGATTGGATCATGGACAAATAGTTAGAAGGCTAGGCTATAGTCAGTGACACGTATAGCCTAGCCTTCTAACTATTCGTCCATCATGATTACTTTTACTACGTAGTAGTCGCATTATCTCTTCTTATTCCTCACGCAATAGCGTCGGTGCTTGTCGCAGTCATATTCGGTTTTGGAGGGTAAGGTAGATGGTAAACCTATGCATGTGGCATTACCATCCAGCCACATGAATATCAACGCACCATTAACATCTTTGGTATCTTTAGACGATGGTTGTCTCTTTCCCTCAGGAGAGCCATCTAATTCTTTGCTGTCTTATAATATAAAAACGCAGAAGATTAATCGCGTACGTTTGGATATTTTAATTTTCATTTTTTTTTTTATATCATAAGATAGCAAACAAGCAGATGGGTCTCCTGATGGAAAGAGTCAACCATCGCCTATAGACACCAAAGATGTTAATGGTGCGTTGCTATCTTGTGGCGAGGTCTAATGCCACATGCATAAGTTTACCGGCACGATGTTTTCATGCACTATTCCAACGGCGAACTTTACCAAGTGAAACAGTCGTGACTTATATTCATATAAAAAGCAGTATAATATAGTACGCTAATAAAAAAAAATTGTTCGTTTTATAATGACACCACTGCTGGCTGGCGTCGGTCCAGCTCTTAGTCGTGAACACTGAAATAAGCGTGGAGCAAACACAAAGAACTTTGTACAACTAAAAAACAATGAAGCACTGACATTTTCATTTAAGGCTCTATTATAAAAACACAGGGACCGAGTTTAATATTATACTCTTTTAAAAAAATCCATCTTGTTTATGTTTGCGATGTTTTACAGATACTTTTTCTTTATGTCTTAAGATAGCAAACAAGCAGATGAGTCACTTGATGGAAAGAGTCAACTATCGCCTTTAGACACCAATGATGTTAATAGTGCGTTTTTATCTTGTGGCGAGGCCTAATGCCATATGCATAAGTTTATTGGCTACTTTACCCTTCAAACTCGAATACGAAAGTGACAAGCACTGACGCTATCGCGGTAGGAATAGGTACCTAAGGCGGTGGTACTAGACCCGGGCGAGACAATGCAGAACTCTACCACCAAATAGCCACGATAGCAGTAACTTGTATAGCCAATCGTCCGTCTATTACAAACTGTCTGACAAAACGGCAGATGGTCTATTCTTCAAAGGGGGCCCGGACCACCACCAAGTACAGTTTTACAAAAACTAACCAGGTTTTGCCGCATATCAAATTTAACATATTCTAGTTTAAGGACTTCGTGTTTATTACTGTCGTGTTCCAGCTTAGAGCGTGATTAGTAGTAGTAGAGTAATCGTTATCTCGCGTGTATAGTCTTTTATCCTTACCACGTGGTCATCATTTTCAAATTTCACTAACTAGCGATCGCCCTGTGGTCGTAATTCAACCACAGACTAAACAATAAAATTTCTTTTAAGTTTGATAACAGATTTTATCTGTAAAGAAAACAGTATACATGCGTGTATATTATCATCTAGGTCACTAGAATGTAGTGTTTTTTTTATATAGCAGAGGGGGCAAACGAGCAGGTGGTGCACCTCACGGTAAGTGATCATGGACAACTGTAATACCGGGGATCTTGCAGCTGCGTTGCCGGCCTTTTAAGAATGAATAAGTTCGTTTCTTGAAGGTACCTAAGTCGTATCCGTTCGGAAACACCCCTGAGGAAAATTGATTCCACAATGGAGTAGTGCGAGGCAAAAAGTGGCGACAAAAGCGCACGGTTGTGAATTTCCAGACATCGAGGTGGTGAGGATGGAACTATAAATTTTGATCCGATGTAGTGTGTGTAAGGTTTAATATGTATGTATTTTAATGTATTTCTAATGCACATTATTCAAAAATATTATATATCTGCAGTCCTCCTTAATGTAAACATCTACTGTGCCTTTATACTTCACCGTTCATGTAATTGTCTTAAAAATGTGTACAACGTTTTTACTTTACGTATATTTATACTTTATATACTTTACATATAGGGATTATGCTTCGCTTTTTTTTAAATTTCCTACTCAATATCAAATTTATTTTGGGTTAATCTTCGCATAAATATTCCCTTGTCATATTCTTTTTAACTTTTTGCAGCTCGTATTTTTAAATATGAAGAAAATCATCCCAAATCGGTAAGGAAGAAAATCTATAATCTTTTGTGAAGTTTAGTCTTCGTTCGCTCTGATTGCAAAAAGGTCTCTAACGAAATTCATTATTACTTCAACTTGATGAAAGTCTGCCTTAAAAATAAAAACATTTTTATATTCGAACTCAATATTAAATTACTTGCGAGGATCCAAGTGAGTCCTCGAAATAAATTGTTTTGAATGCCATAGCTTTGATATGGATCAAATTCAATTTACCTTGTCATATTGTTAGTATAGGTACGTAGATGTATCCTTGTGAAGTTATTACAAAGTTGGTGATATGTACATGTATCCTTATGAAGTTATTAGAGATTTGAAAGGCAATTAAAGTTTTACAGAATTTTGCAGAATCGTTCACGTTTTATAAATGGGGTAAGAAGTTTTAAAAAATATTACAAAATTTACGTCTTTTCTCACTGTTTACTGCGTTCTGTCTGTGCCATATAAGGGCCACGTAAAGCAGGCAACTTTTATTTTTGTAGGGTTTTTGATAACATTATTAAAAGTAACATAAAACTTTAAAGAATCATTAAATTAGAATAATTCTACTGAGTCTTCAACTACTGAAACAACCTTGAATACAAAGACGTTTACACGCACGCGAAGCGCACTTTTTGTTTCTTATGAAAATAGAAGGCAAAAGGATGTGATCACCACCACAAATTAATTTTGCTTTTTCTTATATACATATATTTTCTAGTTTTAAAATCATTATTATAAATGATAAAAATTAAGATACCTTCTATCGAGCCCTTCATTCATTTTGAAATTTACCTGAAAAAATAAAATGAAATTTAATTAGGACGGTAGGTATAAGAAACAATATTTTATTTTTAATATAATGTTAAATACAGTTCTTAATTATATAACAGTAATATAGTAATATTCATGTAAAATTTGAAGTAAATCCATGCAGTACTTTTTGAGTTTACCCCGGACATACATACAGACAAACAGACATACAGATAAACAGACAGACAAAAATTCTAAAAACTATATTTTTGGCTTCGATATCGATTGTAGATCACGCCCCAAGTATTCTTTTAAAAAAATATTCAGTGTACAGTTTTGACTTTCCTACGATTTTATTATATGTAAGTACTAATAGATAAATGAAGTGCTAAAATAGCTTATTTCTGCCAACAAATATAAATAAAAGCGGACAAGTGCGAATTAAAGTCGCGGCGAGAGAGTTCCTTACAGGCTTTTTCTTCCTTAAGGTAAAGAACTATTTTCTAATTTATTTTCAAATTTTTATTTCAAACTAGCTGTTGCCTGCGACTTCGTCCGCGCGGACTTCGTTACTCCGCACAGCTCTTCCCGTAGGTGATAGCGTGATATTAGGCTACAGCCTATATGTTGACCCGACCTGTTAGTAATATTCATGCAAAATTTGAAGTAAATCCATGCAGTACTTTTTGAGTTTACCCCGGACATACATACAAACAGACAAAAATTCTAAAAACTATATTTTTAGCTTCGATATCGATTGTAGATCACGGCCCAAGTATAATTTAAAAAAAAATATTCAATGTACAGTTTTGGCTTTCCTACGATTTTATTATATGTATATAGATGGATATATAGATGGTATGTTTCATGGTATGGTTGTATCTCACAAGGGTCAGCTTTCATCTGTTTTCTTGAATCAGTACAAAATTATTTTAAATTATAATACAACTATTAAACTTGAGATTTTCACAGACAGCACTTTCATTTGATTCGTCACACGATATAGTTTGCACTTTTGTAGTTTTTTTAACTTCCCGCTACGTAAGTAGATTAGGAAGTTACTGAATTTACCGCGATATTCGAAAATAAGTTATCATCAGATCCCCACGTTTTGAGGTCCTAGGAACTTTTTAACGATGACATCAGTATGTCTGTATGTATGTATGTATGTATGAGTGTGTGTGTGTATATGTGTATGTAAACATCTCATCACTACATAGTATAAAACAAAGTCACTTTCTCTGTCTGTCCCTATGTATGGTTAAATCTTTAAAACTAAGCAACGGATTTTGATGCAGTTTTTCTTAATAGATAGATAGATTCTTGAGGAAGGTTTTAGTATATACACCTATCCGATATTCTCACGGGAACAAAAGCTACGCGGGTAAAACCGCGGGCAGGTCGCTAGTAACTTATAAAGCGCTAGGCCGAACGAAACGCCCTTGATGGCATTCGATTGGATTTCACTTAACTTAGATTTCCTGAAAATTTGAACTCAAAAATTTTTTTAGCGAAACAATATTTTTTTAAATATAACTTCCAGATTTATGTACCGATTGAGTACAAAAAAATAATCAAAACTAAAATGATCTTTGCGAATTAAAAAAAACAAACAAGCAAATGCTTGTTTGTTTTTTTTAATTCGCAAAGATTAGATCGCAACAAACATCTGCATCAAACATGAGCTAAAAACCGGAAAAAACATATTCATGTCGTATTAGGCTCACTTCCTTTGCGTCCGAGGTCGGGATGAAATGTAACGTAAAATAACCCTCTCCTCCAGCATGACTCAATGTTTTTCATTCAGTCCAATTCTTTAATTCTTTGAGGTTTTTATTCCATAACAATTATTAATCTAAGCAATTTTATAGTAACATTATAGCATTTTGGAATATTTCCAAATAAAATCTCATACGATTACACTATTGTTCGACAGATTCTTTCAACCCTATAGAAAAACTAGAATGAAAATCCCTATGATACGAATGAATATACATATTTAGTAGCAGCGCATTACAAAACAATATTATATTCAAAATAAATCAGGTATTTATCCTCCTTTTTTTTCAACACAGATCAGGTCTTTAGGAAAATAGAATTAGATTACTAGTGACAACCGGGACCGATAAAATTACGTGTACATTTGAGGCACGGGGATTTAACACATCATGTCTGAAGTCTCCGAACTGCTGTAAAAATTTGGAATTTCAAGAAAAATCTCGAAAAACCTAAATTACATTTTGCCCGATCCGAGAATGGAATCAAATAGACAAACCACTAGATCTAAAGGTAGCAAACAAACAGACGCTACAGGCATAAGCTTACCTACCTTATCCTCTGAACTACCCCCATGACCAACTGGCGTTTTGTAAGGCAGGTCGTAAGAGGCCATCGATTGGCTATACGTGTCTCTACTATCGTTACTACCAGATAGCAGAGTTCTAAGTCTCGCCTGGGTATTTGGTAGTACCGCCTTACCTATTCCTGCCACAATAGCCTCAGTGCTTGTCCTGTGCCAGTTTAAAGAGTGAAAGTAGCCGGTAGACTTATGCATGTGGGATTGCAATTCCACCACACGGATAACAAAGCACCATTAACATCTTTGTTGACTATAGGCGATGCTTTCTCTTTCCATCAGGAGAGCCATCTACTTGTTTGCCATCTAATTATATAAAAAAACTGTAAACCGTAGACTACGAGTATAATTATGTAGTACAGATGATTTTTACATATTAATTGAAATTTTAACAATTTCCGACGACGTCAAGTATAGATACTGACAATAAATCATTTGTAGTGATTTATTAATACAAATATTAAATTCTACCCTACAGAGCCCACTCCATTATCATTTTTGCATGATTGAGTAACAAACGTCCAAACATCTCAACATCTTAACAATCAAACTTACACATTTATATATACTAGCTGCAGCGTACAGCTCACTGCATTATAAAGGTTTTGGCGAATCCCGCGGGATCACCTAATTTTTCCGGGATAAAAAGTAGTCTATATGCTATTCCAGGTCATCATCTGCCTGTGTGCCAAATGACATTGAAATCCGTTCAGTAGTTTTCGCATGATTGAGTAACAAACATTCATTCATCCATTTATTTATATTATTAATAATATAGATTTTTAACAAAAAATAACACATTTTTAACAAAAAATTAAACCAACGAAAAGTTATGCGTGGTCATCTATACATATATTATGGCCAATGCTAAAGAAGCGAAATTTATTATTGTCATTGTTTTTAGCAAACTTACTTAAATATTAAGTAACTTGGCTAAAACAACGTAATTTTAATATTTGAAACGGCATTCGACGTAGTTTTTTATGTATTAAAATATCGTAGAATACAAAAAATGTGTGGTTGAAAAATTTCGAAGTTATGCATAAGTTATGTCGAAAAAACACTTTTTTTCAAAATTTTTCGTCAACGATTACTTCCAAACGCATAAACCGACTTTGATGCAATTTATGCACTAAACGTAGTTTTTTGAGGAACAGAGGTGATTAGTTTTTGTACTCGGTACATAAACTGGGAAGTTATATTAAAAATATACTGTATCGCGAAAAATTTTTGTGGTTTTTTAAAAATTTTTGAAATCTCCGGGGCCGAAATGTTTCAAATTTACAGGAATTTAGGTTGAATGAAATTCAATAGAATGCCATCAACCGCGTTCCGATAGGTCAAACCGTTCAAAAGTTATGAGATGTTTACACACACACACATACATGCATACATACATACATATTGATGTCATCGTGAAAATAGTCGGAAAACGTTCCTAGGACCTCAAAACATCGAGATCTGGTGAAAACTCGATTTTCGAAAAACGAGGCAAAATCAGTAACTTCCTTATCTGCATACGTAGCGGGAAGTTGCAAATTAAATGGTAACACCCTCGGAGGAAATTGGACTACTCTGTTACGCGTGGTCTGCGCGTGGTCCAACATAAAAAAATATACACGTCGAATTGAGAAGCTCCTCAGTTTTTCGGTTGAAAATCTATACATATAATAAAATCTGTATGTATGTCCGGGGTAAACTCAAAAAGTACTGCATGGATTTACTTCAAATTTTGCATGAATATTACTAACAGGTCGGGTCAACATATAGGCTACATATTATCACGCTATCATCTACGGGTGTGGAGCAGTGCGGAGTAAACGAAGTCCGCGCGGACGAAGTCGCTGGCAACAGCTAGTATGACATAAACGTATTAAAATAAAGGGCTGATATTGATAATTGTAACTTTAATAACAATACTCAAATGTTTCATTTCAATAAATGGCGATACCTATAAATGCTACTATGTTCAATGCCTATAACTCTAATCAATAACCCTTTTCCTGCTCGTAATATTGTTCTACAACATAAATGGTAGCATAAAAGGTTCGATAAATTGCAGACCGGACCTAATCGAAACTTGTTTATTCTGTGCCGTTTGTTTACGACCGTGGGACGCGTAACAAAGTTATTGTTCAGTACTCGTGGTTGCCGTGGTGCTTTAGGCACTAGTTGGCTTTCAGTTCAATATATTTCAGTTAACCGGTTTTCTAGTTCAGATACTATCAAATTAGATAACTTTACTACGGTGAAATGATTGAACTGGAACTTTGAAGGTAACTTTTCTAATAATAAAGTTGCAACTACAACAATTTTATTACATGAAATTCATTTATTTAAAGGTAATTTTACGAAACAGTTTACATCCAAATTGTTATAAGTACTAATGTAGTAGTATAGTAATAGTAAAAGGAAATGTGGTGTTAAAAAAGAAAAATTGCAGTAATCTACTTCAGTTTTGCCGTAAAGAAACGCTTAATAATTTGTATTTAAAAACTAATGTGATTTTGCCGCCCCAGGAACTGAACAGGCTAAACAGAACTATTGTTCACAGACCAACAAGTAGTTGTATTGATATAATTACTGACATAAATAAAAATATTTTGGAATCCGCACGTACGTTCATGACTATTCCATGTTCAAACATTAATTATATAAGAATTCAACAAAGCACTCCTTTAGCCTTTTCATCTTAAATGTAAATATTCTCTTAGAATAAATAGCAAAATGCACTTTATATTGAAATCCAATAAAGTATCCTTGTGACGTCCAGCGCAGTTTATTGTACAACGATCTAGTTCTATTATAAGAAGTGGCCGTTTTTTTACTATATGTATATAGTAAATCATAGAGTAAATACACGTGCAAATTCTTGTTGATTTAAAATTACATAAAAAAATGTCTCGTAAAATCAAGATTTGAATATATATCAAACACACGACCAAAACAAACGAACAGCAAACAGCAAAAAATTACTTGAATGTTCCTCTTGGACAATTAAGATGTTAATTGTGCACTGCAATATGGTAGGCATGTAATATCGCGTAAAAAGTTAGCAGCTACACTATCTTATATATATATATATATATATATGTGTATATATGTATATACACACATACATACACACGCATTAGACAAGGCGTTAACCTACAATGAGCGCCCGACACGCAGTAGAACCATATGACCTAGTAGTCACTATGCTTACTACGAGTACTAAACTTAGATGATGAATTAATTGTATACTAGCGATCGCCTTGTGGTCGAAATTCAACCACAGACTTAAAAATACTCGTATAATCTCTTAAGTTTGACAAGAACTACGTCTAATGCATACATTGCATCAAAATCGGTTTATCCGTTACTAAACTATCGTAAGTTTAGTACTAACAAAGCAACGTCGGATGCCGTTTCAAATATCAAAATCGAATCTAACTTTAAAAAGTTACAGCTTTTCAAATATTCAAATTTTGTTTTGTCAAACTTAATATTTTTAAATAACTTTCAGGCTAATACACTGATTGACTTAAAAATCTTATCAGATTTTTTTAGTATTTTGGAGGATTTTTGTTTTGTTTTTTAAGGTTAATACTAAGAGTAACTTGTAAAAACAGCCCTCAATGTTGTAAATTTCGATTATAGTAATAAATATTTTTACTTTAGTTACATTTTATACAATAGTTTAAAATTTTGCGTCTTACCTAACCGACATTGCTAATTTGTTTGATTGGTCATGAATAAAAGAAAGTGTTAACTTTATGGCAGAAAAGAAAAGTCTTTGCTTGATTTCGAAGTAATAAAAAGCGTATAAGATTGGTTACTTCCATGATTTTCCAATAATATTATTAATCATCCAATAATCCACTTCCAATAATCCTTTTTAAAATGTACTTGCTATTAAATGACCATCGTGTATAAACAAGTGTCCGTTGAATTCTAGTAGACTTATTGTACATTAATTTGAAAATTTCGGTTGACGATGATTCTTGTAATTTTATATTTGAGGCCGATCTCATCAATCTCGTTTAGTTATTTACTGACTAAGTATATGCGAATAATTAAAGTGATATCCAAGAGTTTTATGAGTAAAACACACATATGAAATATGTAATATTTCATTAAATCATATTGGACCAAAAGTCGACATAGTCTTAGCTACCTCTTTTAATGTTTGTAAAGGCCAACAAAGTACTCGTATATGAACTCGCTCAAAGTTGATGCTAATATTTGCTATCCCGTTCATTTTGTTCAAGCCGCTGGCACTAAGCGAAAACCCTTGAGACTTTTTGTTTGTGAGTTGTGCCTTCCTAACTAGTTGAAGTTCCGGCAAAGCCATAGTGCGTGAATGTGCACTTGCTTATTAGTTTGTTTTGCATAAAGGAAATCTTTTACTCGGCGTTTTCAAGTAACCTTTCTGTAGTTAAGTCAAGTAAAGTAAAATTCTGTAGCTATTTTAAAAGAGCAACATTTATGTTAGAATCTTGAAGACTTATATAAAAAGGAAACTTGAGTGGAAACAGCTTAAAAGATTCCTGCAAACATTTTTCAAAGTTTATGCGAAGTCAAGATATTTTAATACTTTTTGACGAAAAAGGATTTTCAAGTCTCCAATAACAACTTTTAAAATAAAACTTATAAAATACAACAATTGTACCTTAACCCCTTGCTGGTCCGGACGCATTTTGAGTAATAAATCCTCTAACTTGTCAGGCAGTTCGTAAAAGTTGAATGATTTTCCGAACATACTAAAAGTCACGATGATGGTGACACGTTAAGATAGTAACCCATCTACTAGGCTATGTAGATACAATTCCGCAACGCCTAGTCAGGTTTAGTACCACCAATCTATAATTATATAGCCATGTACTTGTTTGTTATTCAGTGAAATCTTCATAATGAAATGATATAAGGGAAACGTAGTTACATAATAAGCACTATCATCGTTGCCGTGTCTGTTAATATTAGCTTTCTTTATCAAACTGGCTTGTGCACAGCTTTTATCTACACACAAGTGTATTATCCCGTGTTGGCCTGTGCCTTCTTTGAAGAATAGACCATCTGCAATTCTTCCAGCAGTTCGTTCCTTCCTACTTCCAGCAAAGACGAACGATTGGCCAAACTTGTCACTACCGTCGTAACTAGTGAGGTAGAGTTCTGCAACAGTTCGCGCGGGTCTAGCCCTACCACCTTATATATTCCTGCCGCAATAGCGTCAGTGTTTGTCGTAGTTGTGTTACGGTTTGAAGGGTAAGGTAGATGGTAAACTTATGCTCGTAATACCACCAACCCACCACTCGGATAGCAAGGCACTATTAACATATTTGGTGATTATAGGCGATAGTTTCTATTTCCATCAGGAGAGCTATCAGCTTGTTTGTTATCCTATGACATCATTTTTTATTGAATACATTAAGATCTAGTATGTATAAGTTATTTATTTAGTAGATTTTATCAAACTTCAAACTTATTTATTTTACATAAATCAGAGTTACATAGGATGTTATTTATAAATACAGTACCTTAAGCCTGTTTTACCAAATAAATGGCGTGCAAAATCTTATCACATCATCTACATCCACATTATACATTTTTCTACAAAATTACAAATAATATTTTAAGCCTTTCAGAATAAAATTTAAATGAAGGTTGAAAAAACACATATGTACATATATAACTTTCTAAAAATATACAAAATACGTTTTAATACTTATAAAAAATTAAATAAGTTAAAATATCGTCTGTTGAATACTTAGTTTAATTTATTTCCCGATTACTTTGATAAGTTTAGGTATGAGATGTTACAATAGAGCCGCCATGAGTTTGATCAGCTTAGCATCGAAGATGTATGATAAAATTATTTAAGGATAAAATTGTTGTGGGGAGGCATGAGAAGGGTTTTAGGACTGGAAGAGGATGTACGGATCAAGTTTTCTCACCCCGCAACATAAAAAAAGCATTTGGCTATCGGCCAGATGGTTTTCTGCGGTTTTGTGGATTTCGAGAAAGCGTTTGATAGAGTTATGCGAAAAAAATTTTGAGACATTTTACCCAGTTATGGGATAGACGGGCGTCTGCTGCGAGCTTTGCAATCCATATACTGGGATTACAAATCATGTGTGCGGGTGGACGGCAACATATGGCCCCGGTTCGAAGTCAATATTGGCATCAAGCAGGGTTGTGTGTTGTCAGCATGCCTGTTTATCCTATATCTGGATAAGTGTTCCCAAAGATTAAGGTCATTAAATCCGGGAATATGTATGAATGATCTAGCGATAAGCTACCTACTTTATACAGATGACGCTTTACTTTTACGCTCAATTTTTTCTGAGCTTCAAACACTGGTCAAAATATCATTTCGTTTGAAATATGAGCTTATATGAGGCAAAGCCCATCATCGCGATGCAATAATATGACCGATGTAAGAATACCAAAATAGCATAACAGTAACATAATCATGCCAGTTGCCTTACTGAAAAAACGTTAATGGAAGGTTGAAAGTCGCTCTGGTTCTCTACGATTGACTGTGTCAGCTGGGCAAAGTAGTGAATGATCTCCATTTTGCCCCTTAATGACAGTAATTCCACATTTGTAATAACCGGCACCGATAGTTTTAAGTGTTATATAAAGCACGATATTCTACATCACTAGGAGAGTATGGATAGCTATTAACACAGCTAAAAGAAAAAACCTGGTTACAATGTGTTTGAACCAATCTGAAAATCGTATTGGACTTCTCGTTATCTGAATTTAACAAGATATCTGACAGACGAAGGAAGGCAGCTAAAAAAATAAAATATGAATAAAAGTAATTACCGGAAATTATTTTTGTTCATACAAATGAGAAACACATATTTTAACTGACAAAAAAACGAAAAAAAAACACATGAATGGACATGAATCCTCCTTTCTTCTAGCGCACTAATCTTGCTCTACGCTCTAATCGGATCATCGCTGAACGTGTCGACAAGTTCAAAGTGGCGATTTTTTTTGTTCGATTGTAGTGATCGTTAGATTTAATTTGAATTTTCTTTGTTATAAGGTTTTTCAAGTTTTCTTAAGCACGGGATAAGTAGTAAAACACCTATATATATATGTAATATTGTTGGGTTTGGATAATTTGAGTATGATGATCTGTTTAAGCGTACAAACACATGTACTAAATTACGTAAGTGTATGTTTGTTTGTCCGCGAATTCTCAGGAACTATAAATAATATCGAGATAATTATTTTTGATTTAAATGAGCCAAATCCAACTTAGGGAAAAGTTCTAGTTTAACCAAAATCAGTTTTGTAGTCATAAAATATGAGAATAGTAGATATTTGAAATTGGTTCAAAAGAGATTGATGAGATCGGCCTAAAAGGGCTACAAGAATAGCGTTAGCCGAAATTATTAAATTAATTTCATTTACAATATGTCAATATTAGAATGCAACGGACGCTTTTTAATAGCAAGTTAATTTTAAGAGGATTTTAGTTGAAAAGTCATGAAACTAAACAAACTTGTACGCTTTTTCTTATTTATAAATCAAGCAAAGATTTTTCTTTACTGCCATCCAGTTACCATTTTCTTTTATTTCTGACCAACGAAACAAATCATAAATATGTCGGATAGGTAAGACGCAAAATTTAAAAAAAAACTATCGTATAAAATGCAACAAAAATGAAAATATTTATCACTATAGTCGAAACTTACAACATAGAAGGCTGTATAAATAAGTATTTATAGTATTATCCTAAAGAAACAAAAAAAAAACCAAGTGTCCTCTATTTACACTGTGAAGTGTAAATGAGTAACAAACAAGAAAGTTATATTCTACCCGGAATGTTCACACACGCTTCAAAATCGTTCCGAAGAGTACCACGACATGGGTGGAGTGTCTCTTTCTACTAAATAAAGGGCTAATCGCCATATGCAAGTGCGGCCATGCGTAGTTTGCAAATTACTACTAAGTAATTCTACTAATTTGAGAAACAGTTTTTGCATTGCATAAGTGATTACGTAATAATTAAAATAAGCACATTTTAGAACTCACTATGTTAAATACAATACATTTTATGCTAATTTATTTATCGACGTGTATGAATAAAAAGGATTTAACGATTACCGAATATGTAAAAATCTACCATCTAGATAGTTTTATTTACACTGGCAATTGCAAGAAAAGGTACAACATCCACTCTTGTCGTTGTCTTGCTCAGAACGTTTTTCCCCTCTGTTATGTAAGAAACAAATGTCAACTTTATTGGTTACGAAATAAAGTACATTTTTATTTTTCAAATATTGCTTCGTAACAATTCCAGTTATAGTATATAAGTTCCTTGGTAACAAATATTTAATGTCAACAAAAGTTTTTTTTCGTTTTTTTAACTTTTAGGTGGTTAAAGTCAAATAATCCTTATGATGAAAGATACAAAAATTAATCATATTTATGTTGACGATATATTTCGATGTGAATGGCTTAAAATCGAAAGTAATAATTGTAAATTCAAGAAATATTAATCTTTGAAGAAGTTTCGTGAATTTTAGTACCTATTATAAAAAGTGTCCGTAATACAATTTACATTTCATAAGAAATTAATAATGTCTTACAATACGGTAAACAGCTATCATCATGTGTTGCGTTTTAAGCCAAATTTGTATGGAGCCTCATCATTCTCCTTTTGAAATTACTAATTTAAACCCAAGATGCTGTATTTTAGCTGTAAATTTATTTAATTTAAAATTGAATCGTTATTTTGCTTCACAATGTTTCAAGTAAAATATTAACAGAATCCTAAATAATCTAATTTAAAACTTCTAAAACTTTATAAACTAAAAAAATTCAGAATATAATTTTCAATTAGTTTAACAAATAAAATGAGCATGCGAGCAAAATTGGAGCTGATGTCAAGTTTTGATAACTGCCGCAGACGGAAACAAAAAGAATAAATGTGATACTTCAGTCTGGCAGTACAGCGTGGCTGTTTTTTCGGTAGGATTTTGACGGAATTAATTACTTTGAAAATTACTGTTTACTCTGGCAAATAAATTAACTTGGTTTGGACTAGAAATGAAAACTGCCGAAAGTTTCCGAATGTTTTTAGGAATCTTTCCAATACTGCACGTAACATTGCGTAATATTGCTTGAAACTTGCCAAAGTTGCCAAATTATATAGGAGGTTTTAATGAAATTTTCTATGTTTATGCCCCTCACGAAGTTAATTATATGATTTGTAATTATTATACTTGTTTATAGTAAGCCTGTCATTTACAGTAATCACTGCAATAAATGTAAAATTAATAATGATAATATGTGAAGATAAAAATATACTATAACACTGGGACCTTCGTGATAGCTGACCCTAAAATTTCTTTTGTAAAATATATTGTATACAAAGAAAGAGGGTATTGATACTGAATGAAAGAAATATAAATCACACTAGCCAACACGAGCGGCTTCGCCCGCGAGTAGGTTATTATTTTGTCTATAAAGTTTGGTTGCAAAAGTCTGGTTGCAAACCAAACTTTATAGACAAAATAATAGCCTACTGATAATAATATTGATATTTTTAAAAAGTAAGCCTACGCTTGACCCCGGATTTCAGATATCAAGTTTCATCTCTCCATGTCAAGTTTCATCAAAATCGGTTCAGCAGTTTAGCGGTAAAAGAGTATCAAATAGGCAGACTTGCATTTATAATATTAGTATGGAATTATGGTCATAATAAGTGAAAAAAAGATAGAAAGTAACCTATGTTCATCCCAAGATTTGGATGTATGGACGGATGTATGGATGGATGTTTGCTACTCAATCACGCCAAAACTATAGAACGGATTTCGATTAAATTTGGCACACAGGTAGGTGATGACTGGGAAAAATGAGTTGTTCCTGCGAGATCCGTTAAAAAACTTTATAATGCCGCGGGCCGCACGGTGCATCTACCCTATATTAATATTATAAATATGAAAGTATGGATGTTTGGATGCATGGTTGAATGGATGGATGTCTGTTACTCAATTACGCCAAAACTACTGACGGATGTGCTAAAATTTAGCACACAGATAGATGAAGACCTGGAATAGCTACTATATTTTGTCCCGGAAAAATGAGTTATTTGCGCGGGATTCACCAAAAAATTTATAATAATTAGACCAGTGTATGTCACTGTAGTGTCCCGGTTTGAAAGCAATACAAAATAGGTACTATTTATATACTCCGTGTTTAATGCCGAAGGTGTTCCATTCTTAAAGGATAGACTTTCTCCTTTTAGTTCTGCAATGTCAACTACGTTGCTTTGTTTCTGTCGCATCTGATCAGTGTAATCTTATAAGTGTCATTATATTTTTGCCACATGGATGACAATGAGCGTAATGGCTCATCTACTTCTTTGTTATTCTATAATATGAAAATGTATTATGATTTGATGATAAGATCTATCCTAAGTCAAAACGATTATACTTACCTAACATATAAGACTACAATGAATTGGTCTGTCGCATTAATTATTCATTAGCAAAAGTGAAAAAAAATATATAAAATACTAGCTGACCCGCGTGGCTTCGCCCGCGAATATATATTAATAAAATAAGCTTTTAATAAAAATTTTATCCCCTATTCCAGCCCTCCAGGGACTGATTTTTGAAAAAAAAAATTAGCCTATGTTTGACCGGCGTCAACTATATCCATGCCAAATTTCATGAAAATCGGTCCAGCGGTTTAGCCGTGAAAGCGTAACAGACAGACAGACCGACTTTCGCATTTACAATATTAGTATGGATATTCTGAATTTGAAAGATTATGTCATTATTAAGAGTGCCTTAGTGGGCTACGCAAACTTGTTCCCAGTACGGATGCAAGTCTTGCAAGTTCCATTAAATTCGGTCCTTTACATAAATTAGGATATAGATATAGAGAATCTCTCAATGAGTATAGTTTAGAAAAATCAGTTTCTTTTGTGTATTAAGGTAAGATTAAATTACTTTATTTTAAGTTCTTATTAATAATTATACAATTAGTAATTATAACGTATTAATGAAATATTAGTTAATAATTACTAGTTTTTTAAGTTTTACTAACACATGTTAGTTGTTTGTTTGATTTTCTTTGTTGATACGCTCATATAGTTCCGATGATTGCTAAAGGTAACAATTTGGTGTCATTTTGGTCCGGGCCTCTTTTAAAGAAAAGACCATCTGCCTCCCTGCCACGTAGCTTGTAAAAGATGAATGGCTGGCCAAATATGTTACTATTAGGTGATAGTTTTGCAACGTCTCGCCAGGATTTGGTGCAACTAATATTACTTATTAATGTTTATGTCTCCAATTAAATGGAAAAAATAAATTCTCAAGGCCTGTAAGATACGTACAGTGCTACTTTCAAAGTATTACGTCATTTAAGATTCTTTTCTAGGGATACACTCCCAAAAGGAGATATTTGTAAAAAGATTTCAATTCTTGTGAATTGAAAACCACTTTTTTTAGTATTCACAATTGTTATGAATACATAACGATTGTGAATACTAAAAAAAGTGGTTATATAATGTAGAATAAAAGATAAAACTGGATGTAGTCATTAAAAATTAATGATTAAAAAACATAAAGTATTTTTAAAAAGAGGGGCATATATCCCGGTTCTACCCTAGAGATATAAGTAGTAAAGCATCAACCTACTTATAGACCGTGGTGCCACACACAATTTTTTTTGATTAATAACAAGTTGAATTTTGGTGAACAGCTTCGTTTTGACGAGACACCCATCTTTTCTATCTTCAAAAAATCTCGAATCGGGTAACTAATAAAGTTAGCAAGCTTCGAAAATTTTAATTCTAGTAGAAAATAATTGATTAATAACAATAATATTTTTTTACTTTAATCGTTAGAGTACTTTATGAAAAACACGAAAAAACTTTTGCCCTACATATTCGATGGTTTTTCTGACGAGTCCCCCAGTGTGGAAATTCGGAATTATAAGATTTTTAAATATATAATAATCAGTTTAAAAATAATTTAATTTTAGGCTTATTAATTATTATCATAATTTAAGGGTAACTTTGTCCTACGTGTAAAGTGGAAACTTTTCCTAGTCCGACACTCTAAAGTTTTCTTTTTTATTTGTCTGTATTAGTTACCTGATTCAAGATTTTTCGAATATTAGTTTCATATATATATATATATATATATATATATATATATATATATATATATATATATATATATATATCAATTTTTTTTGTCCGACTTTTGTAAACATTTATTTAAGGTGTACAATAAAGTTAAATCCATACTTCCATACTAATATTATAAATGCGAAAGTAACTCTGTCTGTCTGTCTGTCTGTTACGCTTTCACGGCCAAACCACTGAACCGATTTGGATAAAATTTGGTACAAATATAGTTTGAGACCCAAGAAAGGACATAGGATAGTTCTTATCCCGGAAATCCCACCGTGCGGATTTTTATTTTAGAAATTTTTCCACGCGAACGAAGTCGCGGGCACAGCTAGTAAATAAATAAATATTGAAAAAATGGACGGCTCTTCAAAACGAAGCTGTTCACAAAAATTCTGCTTGTTATTAATCAAAAAAAGTTTATTCCTGGGACCACTGTCTATTAGTAGTTGCTGCTGCTGAGCGAGTACCTAGACATCTTTCATTTGTTCCTTGAAAACACCGTAGTCAACAATAAATGATATTCGTGAAAACACCGCTTTAGTAATAGCTTTTCTTTGTTATATGAATCCAGTAATTTATGAAAAATATATATTCGTTAATTTGATAATAAAGACAAGGATGCATTTGGTTTGCGAGATTGCTTCAATGCTTAATCAATCAATCAAGAAATATTGTTTTAAAGGCTTTCTGTGTTTGTGTTATGCCGTCTTTAGGGTTCCGAAGTAAACTAAGACACCTTTTAATTTCACTATATCCGTCCGTCCGTTCGCATGATATCTCAAAGATCCTTTTTACTAGAAAGCTGTCATTTTGCATGAATATACATATTAGTCACTTCAATAATGTGGTAACATCAAATCTTGAATAATATTTATTTTTTGGATAGCTCCTCTACATGTGAAGTGGGATATTAATTTTTTTTCTCACGTACCCCACTCTCGCTTGTAAAATATTAAGCTTTAGAGTGCTAATTTTTGTCAAAGTCAAGTGTCAAAGGTCTTGTAGCTGCGTTGCCGGCCTTTTAAGAAGGAGTATGCACTTTTCTTTAAGGTCCATAAGTCGTATCCGTTGGGAAACAATCCCGCTGGTAATTGGTTCCATTAAGGAGTAGTGCGTGGTAAGAAGTGCCTAGAGAATCGTATGGTTGTGAATTTCCAAACAGCGAGGCGATGAGGATGGAACTTTGAGTTCGCGAGCGCGAGAATGCGATGTCCGATGGTGAAATTCAACAGCATGGATTAATCCAAACAGTTCGTCGGAACACTCTCCATGATAGATGCGGTAAAAGATGCTAAGCGAACTTACATCTCTGTGTAAAGCCAAGGAGTCAAGCCGATTGGAGACAGCCTGGTCGTCAACGATTCGAACTGCTCTATGCTGAATGCGATCAAGAGGAAAAAGCTAATACTGCGGAGCTCACACCCAGAGGCGAGAACAGTACTCCATGTGAGGGTATTTTTTCACGAATTTGCGCTTTGTAAAGTTGCAAACGATGAGCCGGCAAGAAGTACTGTCTCGCTCTACTGAGCACACCAAGCTTTTTTAGGCTAGTTTAGCCATTTCTTCCAAATGATCACAGAAACTGAACGTTGTTAAAAACATTTTTAATTTCCTGCAACGTAGGTACGTAGATAAGTTGCTGATTTTGCCCCGTTTTTCGAAAAGCATGTTTTCATCAGGTCTTAGTTGTGTTTGTGTGTGTGTGTGTGTGCGCGTGTGTGTGCGTGTGACTGCGTGTGTGTGTGTGTGAGTGTGTGTGCATATGTGTATGTAAACGCTTCAGAACTTGAACGGCTTGACCGATCGAAACGCAACTGATGACATTCGATTGGATTTCTCTATGTATGTAATTTAGGTAAACATGATATTTAAGTATTTTAAATATGACACTACATTTCAACTTACTGCATGTATGCCTATGGAAATCGAAGATGATATTATGAAACTAATCTGCCTTTTTATTTGTGTATAATCATGAAGTATTTATATAAACTACACTGTATGTCAACTTACTACAAATATGCCAACAGAAATCGAAGATGATACGAAACTGACATGATTTTTTATTTATATCTAAATAAAATTCTAACTAAATATAAACTAGTCATAAACTTTTTTTTATAAACTAGACTACAATTCAACTTATTAAATGCAAGGAAGAAACAATGGAAATCGAAGATGATATGAAACTGATCTGAAACATTTATTCATTTTGCATGACATTTTAAACTTATACAAACTAGTGTAAATTAAACAATGCTTACAGTAAATTAAATAAGTATCACGATGTAAATGTGACACGAAGTGAATCAGAATGAGTTAGCCGCGTTCACACGATAATAAGGTAGATTTACTAACTTGTCGCCGTCTTTAACCGCCGGGACCAAACAATTTCTGGGAACTACAAACACCACTCCATTATCAATAGTGTATTAACTTGCAAGCGTTTTCGGAAATTGGCTCTCCACTTCACGAAAATATAATTTTCTTATTTTGCGGGGACTATCTATCAACCAATTCCGACGGTTATACTTCAGTGAAATTTCAGAGTAGTTATATATCATGTTAAAGCTATACTCTACATCAATCTTCACTTCCACTATCCATAAATAGATTGCGATTCATTTATATATAAAAACACCGGTGTTTTTTCATTGTTAAATAAAAGCAAAGGAACAGATGGGTTTCCTTATAGAATGAGATAGCAATCGCTTAAAAATATTAATAATTAAGTATAAAATATTAATAAATAAGTTTTGTGTCAACAAACGCTAATGGTGAGTTGTTATAAATCCATGGGAGAAGCTTGTTATAATACCACATAGGATTTTTTGGTACATTACCGTCTTTGCTTACCTTACTTCAATACTTATATATAAAAAAACCGATGCAATTACGGTATAAAAAACTTGTTTTGCTTTTCCAACTCGCTTAATACAAACACGCCGGTTACGAAAACTCAAGAACTACTTATATTTTAGACTACACGCGATCATTTTGAAGATAGCTTTTAATTATTTACATGATCGAGGATAAGAATTTAATGAATCAATTATAAATAATTGTATATAAACTATTAATTTATCTTGATATCTGTTATCATTTATTCGTGGTTCACTTGATGGTGTTGGAAGAGGTTCTAGCAGCCTTAGCTCTTATTATAAGCGAAATTTTGTTTCTTGAAACAAATATTATTGAGTTTCAAACTACACATTAATTTCTCGTTTCATAGTTTAGAAGACGTAGGCAGAGTTAGAATTAGTGCAACCACGATAAACCACATATATCAAGTCGCACAGGGAATGTCATTGTACTGAAAAGCTTTTACGAAATTATCAATTTAAATTCCTTAAGACCTCCCACACCTGTCGTCATCTAAACCTCAGGAGATAATAGTAAACATATATTTTTGCTTAAACCTGACCATCTTTGATATTGAACAAAACTAATGACTATGTATATGGTACTAACAAAAAATTTCAAAAGGCTTTGATACGCTTACATTAATAATATTGATACGCTTACATTAATAATGATTATAATGGAAATGTGTAAACATTATTTCAAATTTACCCCTTGTTGGTCTATCTGCCGTTCTGTCAGGGAGTTCGTAAGAGACAAAAAATTTGTTAGAGTTTTAATTTAGTACCACCGGTTTACCTATTCCTGTCGCCACAACAGCGTCAGTGCTTGTCACTGATGTGTTACGGTTTGAAAGGTAAGGTAACCAATAAACTTACGCATGTGGCATTAAGACCCCGCCACAAGAATAGAAACTCACCATTAGCACCTTCTGTGTCTATATGCGATGGTTGTCTCTTTTCATCAGGACAGCTGAGATCTGCCTGCTTGCTGAATCTAACCTAAACTATAATATATTATATGAAACCCAAGATTAATACATTTCTGTTTCGATGTGCCCAAAGCGGCTTTATTTGAGCTACTACCTAACATAGGTCACATTTACCCGACTTATCAAACAGAAATAAAGTTTTTGGCTCACGCGAACTAAGTCGCGGGCACTAGCTAGTTAGTAGCAAATAATTACCTGTACATCACAAGCAACCTAATCTTACTTTAAGCCTTATTATCTGATAGAACATTAGTCGTAACATGAACATAATTAGATTGACTAAATTAGTCAATGTAATTAATTAGGTTACAGTCTTTGATCAAAAAACGCGGAGTAACTTGATATACAAATTCGCAACGTCGCAATTTTACGTTCTTTAAATTATCCAGGCGTGACTTTAATAACACAAAAAAATGAAACGTTAAATATATTATATCTATCTATATATATAAAAATCAATTGCTGTTCGTTAGTCTCGCTAAAACTCGAGAACGGCTGAACCGATTTGGCTAATTTCGGTTTTGAATTGATTGTTGAAGTCCAGGGAAGGTTTAAAAGGTGAGAAAATATAGAAAAAAAATAAGAGTAGTTAAAAAGGCAGAACAATGTTTGCTGGGTCAGCTAGTATATCTTATGTATATAAAAATCAATGGCTGTTCGTTACTCTCGCTAAAACTTGAGAACTTATTTTTTTTAGTTTTGAATTAATTGTTGAAGTCCAGGGAAGGTTTAAAAGGTGAGAAAATATAGAAAACAATAAGAGTAGTTAAAATGGCAGAACAACGTATATTCGGTATTTTCAACCAATGATAAACGGAGCTTATCAATTTGACATGTATGTACATAATATTGTTGGAATTGAATACAATTCTAATATGATGATCTAATTGATATAAAAAACCCAAGATAAACAATCAGTGTGTCAAAAACGTCCTCCAAAAATGAGCGCACAATTTTAAATTGTGCGCTCATTTCAAATAGAATTGCGTCGGTCGCGACACTGTCAATTTTATTTCTTTTCGTACATTGCTTTGTAAAAACAACTAGAAGTCTTGCACTTAAGGTTGGATATGTTTTTGCCATATCTATAACTACTTAAATGAAATTAAGGACACTTTTGAGTATCAGTTTCTTTCGGGGCTGTGCATCTAGGGTTTTTTATATCAATGGATGATATATTTAGGTGTCTAAGCACGTGTATTAAATTTCGTAAGTGTATGTACTTTTGTATCTTTACACGGGAATTAAAAGTCTTACCGAGATTAATCTATTTGATTTAAATCTGGTATATTCCAACAAAAGGAAAGGTCTAAATTCCACCAAAACCGGTACAGTAATTCTTGAGATATAGGTATAGTTGGAAGATATTCGAAGTCGGTTTATGTTTTTAAATTACTTTAATAAAACGAGTATTAAAATTACGAGGTTTGAAATTCCATTAAAAATCGAATAGAACTTTCAAAATGAACTCTTAAAATATAATGTACGAGTACATTCATATCAAAGAAAACCGCGGAAATCAGTGCTAGTTCACACGTTGCTAACCAGATTCGTCAGCTCCAGTAAGCAAACATTGCAACGTTCGTAGATGTTTGTTTGGCTCTCCTTGCTACGGAATGCTACGGTGTAGAATGCTGGTGATAGAGAAACTAACAATATTCTAGTACCAACGCTTACAATTAATTCCCTAAAAAAATTTTTTCCCTTTTACAATAAAAACCTTTTACAGTTTCATTGGTTTACTTTTCGCTAGGAATTTTCTTCAAGTAACGATGAAGTTTCTTATAGGGGCGACTGTAAAGACCATAGAAAATAATTTGTTTACTTATGTATATTGTAAAAAAATATATATAAATTCACAAAAAAAGTATGGGAATTGCTTTTATAATCGAATCTATCCTAACCGGACAGAAGCAGTACGTATTGTACCGGAATTCGACATGTTTATAATTTTTTTTTGTTATATTTGAAATGTTTTTAGTGAAAAATTTATTAATTCATAAAAAATTACTTCAGGTATTGCAACTAAAGTCGAATTAAAGGTGTACGATAAAGATAAATAAATAAACGAATAAATAGCAACGCATTCTTTCTATCACAAAAATACTTGGTTTCCTCATTTAGGAAGCGATCCTATGGTCTCATGCATCTGCACTGTAAGTATTATAGGCATATTTCTTAAAAATAATGCAAAACTGAATAAATATCGCAACGTCGGTTCCTTTGCGAAGTAGATTAGTTAGCCAGCAGTACAAACTCCTGGTTTACCACAGTACACTAGTTTGGCAGTTTGAAAGATAGGTGGTTTGTTATTTGCGAAAATAATTTGGAATAGGAGCTACTTAGACTTTTCTAAATCAAAATAATCCAATAAATCTTGATCGACCCGGTTACTGAGTCTGAAACCATATGGTCTGAGCTAAAAAGGCTAACTACTATACCAACAAGGAAATTTAACGAATTTTTTTAATTTCTGAAAATGGTCGACTTTTACGCAACGTACGCCCGCAATAACTTTACATTATGACTACTCACAAATTCTACGTGCGTGCTCACTTCGTGCGTTCATTTTATTCGTATCCATAAAAGATAAGTTAAAAAAGTATCGTAATCAATTTACTGGGAAAGATTGGGCGCCACTTGGTGACTTGAGTTTTTAGTTTGGAAATTTTACTTTTATTGAAGTGATTTATTATCCAACTACACAGCATAAGCGTTTTTTTTATTATGTTTATTTGACTAATCCAACGAACAGATGGTTATTCTGATGGAAAGATATAACTGTCGTCTATAGACACCTAAGATGTTAATGTTGCTAGCGCTGCAATATTAATAGATATTCTATAAATAATTAAAGCGGTAGCCCTAGATTTAGCCTTGAAACAGTTAGCTATTAATTTAATCACAAATATCCATGTGAATTGTGAAACAGTACAAGTGTCTAAATTTAAAATTCACATTATGACGGTGTTTTGTTGCCGCCGATAGAAAGTTTTAAATATGCGGTTAACAAAGCGGACACCATCATAGATACTAAAGAAATAATTACAATAACTTAACCTTTTACCAATATTTCAAGTTACAAACTTTAAAAAATGTTGAAATATTACGGTACACAATAACAAAGCTTTTTATTTTTCTAAAAAGGTCGCATTGAAATTTATTTGTTCGTAAGAAATTAAAATACCATTATTGGTAGAAATAAAACCAGTCTTCTTATCATTCCGTTTTGTTAATTCTATTTTTCTAATTTAAATAATTGACAACCTTACAATCTGAGCCGAACCGTGATGTAATACTGATGTTATTGCGGCAGGATTCAGATATAAATGAAGCTGTGGTACCAAACTTGATAGAGACGGTGTAGAATGCTACCATATAGTAATTACGATATTAGTCACATGTATAGCCAATCATTCGCCTTTTACAAAGTGCCTGATAGCATTGCAGATTCTTCTTACTTACCTGGGATGAGCTGCAACAGTTTACTCGTGGCATATATCAACTCAAGCAAATCCAATCCTACTTTCAAAAGCAGTTAAACGAAGAAGGGCTTTACTCGTTTTACATGCATTATGAAGATGATATTGTTCTGAGAGTGCAACTACGATCACGGCATACAAGTTTCAAACAATATAATCTTTGAATACAAAAAATTGCACACCTGCTGCGTCCATATTATGGTTTCTGTCTTACTGGCGCTGCGCCATAATTTAACCGAAGTCTGAATGGCTTTCAGACTTCGGTTAAATTATGGCGCAGCACAGACGTCTTGTCGTGTGCGCCTGCGCAAGACGCCTCCAGTTGTGGATGGTGTTGGTCCGAGCTCCTTTGTAGAATAGACCAAGTGCCGTTCTGACAGGCAGGTCGTAAAACGCGATCAATTGGCTATACATGTCACTGCCATCGTGACTACTAGAGTTCTGCAACGACTCGCCCGGGTATTTGGTGTCACCACCTTACCAATTCCTGCCGCAATAGCGTCAATGTTTCATATTTCGGTTTAGAGGGTAAGGTAGGGTAATATAAACATATGCATGTAATTTTAAAACCCCGTCTCAAGGATAGCAATACAATTGTCATTGTTATGTCCAGTTTGGAGGATAAGGTAGCCGGTATACTTATACATGTGGCATTGCCATCTCACCACACGGATAGCAAAGCATTATTAACATCTTTGGTGTCTATAGGCAATGGCTTCTCTTTCCATCAACAAAGTCAACTGTTTGCTATCTTATATAATATTAAGAAATGATCCCGTACTGACTTAAGTGATTTGGATGGAGAAAACAATGAAAATTAGAAATCATGTTACTTGAATCTGAAGTGTTCCTTATTATTTTTATTAAGTAAAATATTTTACTCAAATCAAATTGATATTGTTATAATATTGATATTGATATAATGTTTAAAAACACTCTATATAATTATATCTTGATTTAAATGTTCTATTGTACTTTAATATTGTAATGGGGAATAAGAATCAGTTTGTACCAATATATGTTCATAATATGAACGTATATTGACTCTTTTTAAAAAAGCACGTTGTGCTTTTTTAACCTATAAGAATTTAATTTTGGATAAACTGCTACATACTGGAATACAGTAATTAACAATAGATCTAGCTAAACTAGCAAAAAGCAGAGCTTTGTAAGGGCTCGCTAAGTTATATTACCTAGTAATATTCTTAGGAAAGTATTTTTATGCGAATTACATCTTTTAATGTATCATGGACTTTAACATCTTTTAATGTATAAGCTTTGTATCTAGGGAGGCGCAGAAAAATAAAACCAAAATAAAAAATAAAATGTTTCTAAGATAAATTTTTTTAGTACTTATGTATCAGAAAAATTCTTTAAAATTTTCTTGATTTTTTAAAAAACACAATTTTTATAATTATCAATGTTATCTACACAGAATAATTATAAAGGTTATCTACATATTTTACACCTTATTTTCTGGTCTACCTTTAATATAGTACCTACCTATAATATGTAGTAACTCAAGATCTATCTCGCGCCACCACTTCGCTCTTGAAGTCTAATATTGATAGAAATCAATTTTTATTTATGGTAACTTTCTCGTATAAGAGTTTTCTAGGAAAAATGAGTTTTAAAAATAAAAGTTGATCTTATAAAGAAAATTTAATTTAATTACCCTCCAAAATTTTTAGAATTAATATTGGATTTACTGCAGGCACGAAGAATTGGTGGTAAAAACTCAGCGAATAAATTTTTCGAATTTTTCCCTCAGAGAAACTCTCGGGGTTCGATTCCCGAGTCAGAGAAATCAAAAATGTGTTTTTTTTCAGTTTGCTGATAAAAACAACGTTGCCCGGGATTGGAAAAGTACCGAGTTGATGATAGACTGGTCACCTATCACTTTCTGTAATCTGTAAATGGTTGACCTTGCAAGCCATCCCTGAAACTTCCTTGAAAAGCTATATATTTCGGAAACGATGATCGATTTTGATTTTTCAAATGGCATTCGACTAAATTTAAATATTGCTTTAGCTAAAAAATCGGTAGGTCAAAAATTTCGAAGCAATGTCAAAAAACATTTTTTTCAAAAATTTTCGTGATCCCAAACAGATTGACCGATTTTTATCCAATTAACGGTACTTGGACTATATGACTACATATGATGATAAGATTTTGAAGTCAATCGGTATATTTTCCTGAAAGTTATTTCAAAAATATTAAGTAACTTTGCTAAATAAAACGTAATTTTAATATTTGAAAAGCTGTAACCTTTGAAAATAAGATTCGATTTTGATTTTTAAAACGGTATTCGACGTAATTTTTTTAATATTAAAATATCGTAGAATACCAAAAAATGATTGTTTGAAATATTTCGAAGTTATGTCGAAAAAACACTTTTTTCAAAATTTTCATCAACGATTACTTCCAAACGAATAAACTGATTTTGAGGCGATTTACGCATTAGACGTAATTTTAGAGCTGATTAGGTTTTGTACTCAATCGGTACATTAATCTGGAAGTTATTTAAAAAATCTGTTTCGCCACAATTTTTTTTTGTTTTTTCAAAAATTTTCAAAATTCCTTGGGCCCATTTAGTTCAAATTTTCAGGAAGTATAAGTTGAGCGGAATCCAATCGAATGCCATCAACCGCGTTCGATCGGTCCAGGCGTTCAAACCTTATGAGTTGTTGACACACACACACACACACACACACACACACACACACACACATACAGACACACAGACATACAGACATACAGACATACTGACGTCTTCGCGAAAATAGTCGAAAATAGTTCCTAAGACCACAAAACGTGGACATATGGTGAAAACTCCATTTTTGGAAATCGGAGTAAAATCAGTTACCTCCCTATCTACATTCGTAGTGGGAAGTTAAAAAGTACAAGTGTTTTAATAGACTAATATTGTATTAAAATGGAGTAGTGAATGATAATGAATTAAATGAAATAAAACTACCACGCCAAAGCTTAAACCTAAAAGTGCGATATTTTTTTAGTAAAATGTACCACTAAAGGGCACAGATCGTCGCCTAGTGTAGCTTTGTAGCATTTAAACTCGTAACAAAATTCTAATACAAAATGTATCTTCTGTTTTTTTAATGTTTATGAAATGGCATTATAATGGTAGATATCTAGACATGAATTTAAACCACCATGTCAAAGCTCAAACCTAAAAGTGCGATACTTTTTCAATAAAATGTACCACAAAAGTGCATAGAAAGTCCCCTAGTGTAGGGCTCGCTTCGCTCGCCCTAACTAATATATATTTGCTTCAGCAAAGTCATGTCTTATTGTTTAAAAGATCCAAATAAGTTTCCCAATGCGGCCGCTGACGAGCTCTAAATGCGTATGCCAGGAAAGTCGTGAATGCAACATAACTTCAATATATTTAGTTACTTTATTCATAATGTCACCGTTACAGGATTTAGTGTCTTAATTATCGTACTAGTGAATTTTGATACTAAAGTTAGGATGAGGTTGAATATTAGTTATTAAAAAACAAATGTAGCAAGTTTTTTGAATATTGAACGAAAACAGATTTTTAAAGCCACAATTAATTATTATGTCGTGCAATATGTTTGCCAAAATAGCTCTTAATAAATAGTGCATAAAGACACAAAAAGATGAAGTTACTTGTGTTAGAAAGTTTCAAATACATATTAAATGAAGATTAAAAAATAACCTTTAGTTGAAAGTGATTAAATGTTTTTCCTTATAAAAAATATTTAATATAGTTTGAGAAATGAATGAAAATTCAAATTTTTATATGAACTAATTTTCAATTGAAGTAAATTTAATCTCTCTGTGAAATGTGCTATAATTTAATAGACATATTTGCTTCGTATAACATGGCTGCTAGAGGCTTAATGGTTATAATATGTCTTATAGCAATCCCTAGCGTTCTCTGCCAATTTATTGAATAATTAAACCTACGTTTCAGCCTAGGATTAAATTTAATTATCAAAGGATTTCACAGATGAAACGGCGTTGTATGTGTTGAATGTATGAAGATCAAAATAGGAATCGAAGGTTACGGCTACGGCTTAAAATGGGAAATGGAAATAAATTTCCTTCTATAAATTTACTAAGCGAATAAAACTTCTATCATAATTTTTAAATAACAAAAACCTGCACCAATCAGAAGTTTGCAAATGTCATTGTGTACTTGCTCAATTTCTTCTACTTGGGTTAGTGAGTGACTGAGTCTCGCAAAGCTTTTTATAAATATGTGGATAATATATAAAGTAAACGACGTTATAATACCGAGAACTCTCAAATTCTTTCATTATATGCTAAGGTTTAAAACAATACTTAATTTGTACTTAGCGTGTTAAGAATCAAGACACACTTGCAACCCGTTCTGCTTTAGAAATATAATACGTGGTACAAATTATTTAAACGTAAAAAGTAACGCACTATTTACAACTTCAGTTCTGCTTCTTTGCTATCCTATAATAAAAAATCAGCAAATCAGTTGACCCTGCAGGCCATCCTGAAACTTCCCGCTAAATTAAGATATTTAAATCTCAAAGGAAGAAAAACTATACCTAAATATAGATTTTTTTCAGAGTTCAAAAATCTGAATTTTGTTATAAATAACAGTAATTTATTAGCTGTATATTATTTTGGAAACGATTATCGATTTTGATCTTTCCAATAACATTTAACGCAATGTTTCAGAGAGCAAAGCTGATTAGATTTACAATCAATCGGCATATTAGCCTGAAAGTTACTTTAAAATTATTAAGTATCCCGTAAACAACAAAATATTAACATTTGAAAAGCTGTAAATTTTGACAATTTATTCGATTTTGATTTTTGAAACTGCATCTGACATAGTTTTTAAAGTACGAAAACAACGATAACTGTTGAACGGATAAACCGATTGTGATGCAATTTATGCATGAAACGCAGTTTTTTGAGGAGAAGAAGTGATCAGATTTTATAGTCAATCGGTACCTTAATCTACAAGTAATATTAAAAAAATACTACTTGTAAATAATTTTTTTGAGGTTTTGTCAAGATTTCTCAAAACGTCCTGGACCAAATAGGTACAAATTTTCAGGAAGCCTAAGTTGAGCAAAATCCAATCGAATGTTATCAACCGCGCTTTGATCGATCTAGCCGATCAAGAGTTATGAGCTGTTTACATGCACACATACACATACATACATACAGACATACTGACGTCATTGCGAAAATAGTCGGAAAAGAATCCTAGGATCTCAAAACGTGGAGATCTGGTGGAAACAAGACTTTCAAAAATCGAGGCAAAACCAGTAACTTCCTTATCTACATACGTAGCGGGAAGTTAAAAAAGAGTTTAGATAATAAACTTTTTAAAAGAATATTTATGCGTAATGGCAACCGCATAACAAATCGTTGGTAGTTTAGAAAGACTAAGCAAAAAAAATTGACTAACACGAGCATCTAAATTATTTAATAATATTTTGAAGACTAGACTAAGTACGTGAGAATTGGATAAGTATATGTTTGTTTTTTTAAATCATAACAAATATATGTCAGAACTCCATTTCTACGTCAAACGTAAATAAAAACTTCGGATGACTGATTTGAAAGAATTAATATAAAATAGATGTTAAAAGAGTCAGTGAAGCGTACGCTCGGTTTTTTTCTTTTGCCTCAATACAGTCTGTTCTACGGAGCCACATAAGTTTTAACTAGCCCCAGGGGCCTCAAGTTTCCGCCAACCGTTTATTCTCTACAACAAACTTATTTCTGAAAGCATCTACCTAAAATGTTGATGCTTACCTACTCAACTTTAATGGCGCATTCGAGAGCTTCGATTTTCTAAAGTAAATTTCACTTGAGAAAGCACATTGCCAAAGTATATTTGCTAAAGTTAACAGTACTTTCAAATTAGTGAAATAGATTTTTAATCTATACATATAATAAAATAGTAGGAAAGTCAATGTATGTCCGGGGTAAACTCAAAAAGTACTGCATGGATTTACTTCAAATTTTGCATGAATATTACTAACAGTTCGGGTCAACACATAAGCTACATATTATCACGCTATCACCTACGGGGGAGGAGCTGTGCGGAGTAAACGATGTCCGCGCGCACGAAGTCGCGGGCAACAGCTAGTATATTATATAAGACAGTAAATGAATGATCTGTTAAGAACTATGCTCGTATTTTACCTTATCCACGGATTAAAGTGGACGCGTCATTTAAAACAATTCTGTATGTTGTTAGTGTAGCTTGTATTCACACCCATGAGTTTTAATATTTATCGATGAAATGAAATCACTCCAGGGTATTTATAAGCCTTTGCTCCATAATCGGCACGATAAAATAGCACAACATGGAGTATTTATATTTTTTTACGATAAACACGATAAAAGCGTTTGACATTTACATACACTTGCTTATATGAGCGATGAAAGGTTTTCCGCCCAACGCCGTGTCTATTATTATTTGCGTGGTCTGTGACCTTATCATATATTTTCTTTTCACGAAAACGTGATTTCTATACTGGTTAAAGCAAAGCTAGACCAAGAGCAAGGATTTGAAAAATAAGGTAGTATATTTACTTACCAAAGAAAAAATAGTCATATTCTTTAAATAAAAACAGTAAAAACAATAGCTTTATTAGAATTGATATAATATAAAGTATTAAACCGAAACTTAACTTGCAACTAAATTTTATAAAATGAAACATAATTCCTTGGTAATTTTTAGCGGAGGCACAAATTAATACTAATATCAAACTATCAGTAGGTTTATAAAAAGTAAAGCTTAACTGTAACTATATTTTTGAAACCCTTATTTTTTGGCACAAACTTAGATATTCTTTCCTAAAGATTTTAGGACAGTAGTTTCAGAACGGAACTGCTTTAAAAGTGAAAAAATGGTGGTTAAGATCATCAATAAACATCCGATCTAAGATAATTTTTACAATCACTAGTTCCATGAACAGTATTAGTGTGTGCTGTGAATCTTTCTTTTATTAAGTATTACAAAAATTAAATTCACGTATTCCTGAAGAGGTAGGCAGAGGTACAACTGGTGTATACACGATTAGCCGAAGATCACAGATCACACAAATACTAATAGACACGGTATTGGGCGCAAAATGCGTAGCCGCAAGGCTTAAGGAATACCTCTGACGTTGAAAACCTAAGAAATTGCCTTAAAAGGCGTATCCAGTTTAATCCGTGCCGAAGATACTTAGCCCCACATTGTGATAGGTGGCAAGCCTATCGCCTACCGGGCACTTTCCAATCCGGGGCAACGTTGCTTTTATCAGAAAACTGAAAAAAAACACGTTTTAATTGCCTGACTCGGGCAACTGAACTCGGCATCTCACGTGGTCAGAGGCGATTATAATATTAAGATTAAAAAGTCGCACGTACCTAAGCGCCCAGAAAAAATGATTTTTATTTTTAAATCTAAGTCTGTATAGGCTTGTGTCCACTTAGAATGAATCGCATATATTGTAGTTCTTGATGATTAATAATGAAATCGAAAAAACATAAAACTAAAATATTTGTAATAAAAGGATTAACAATATTTTTAGTATATAAATTCGGCAAAATAGACATAAAGACACGTGGCAGTGAACGCAAGCCTGCGAGCGTTACGTCACGCCGTGGTAAAACGTCATCTTGATGTCATTTTTTTGGAAAACGCAGAGTATGTTTGAGTTGAGTTTGAGTGTCCAGAACGTTTTCGCGGTAAATTTTAATTTCAAGATTATAACGCGTAATTTTTATTATAAAATGTAAATAATTTAACAAAATAAAATACATTTTTGGTTAATATACTTAAAAAGTAAGTTATTTAACAGTTTTTTCCATTTAGTCACCTAGCCTTTTTTCCTGAAAGCTTTAGTATATTTTTTTAAAGAGAGAGTAAAAATATTTAAAAAATGACTTCTTCTATTTAATTTATGTAGTCTAAAGTGTTCCAAATTAAGATTTTACTACACAGGAATCATGATGCAGTTTGGCAGATAAAATAAATGTAAAAAATCTGTAAAACGCATAGATATAAAAACGGTTGACGCTGCAGGCCATTCCTGAAACTCCCCGGTAAGTTAGGACATTTTAAGCTCAACAGAGTAAGTAAAAACTACAAGCTTAGATTTTTGCAGTTCAAACATCTAGTTTATGTATTAAAAATGACAGTATATTGATTTTTAAAAAGCTAAAATATTTTTAAAACGATGATCGATTTTGATGTTTCGAATGGTATTTAATACTATTTTTGAGGTCTTAAATGTTGTTTTAGCTACATAATTGATTAATGGATTCATCAACGATAAACATTTTCGCCGTTGATGAATCCCGAAAGAATCAACCGATTTTAATCCAGTTTACAGAATTTTTGCAGTTTTAGTACGCAAAGGAGCTGACTAGATTTTTAAATAAACCGGTATATTAGTCTAAAATTTATTTTAAAAACATGAAGTAAATTTATTGCAAACAACATAATTTTCTTTTTGGAAACTTTCGATTTAATTTCGATTTTTATTTGGATCGCCATTAAAAGCAGAAAACGGTGGGTTGAAAAATCTCGAAGTTACGACAAAAACACTCAAAATTTTTCATCAACGATAACACTCGAACGGATAAACCGATTGTGATGTAGTTTGCGGCTTAAGGCGCAGTTTTTTAAGGAATAGAGCTCATTATATTAGAGGAGAGAATCGGTACATTAATTTGGAGGTTATAATAAAAAACATTGTTTTTTTCAATATTTTTTTTGTTTTTTATAATTTCTCAAAATGTATGTGGCTAACTCCACATATCCTCCCTCCTCCCTATGAACCAAACCCAATTGAAATCGTGAAGAATTCTATCACTTGATTAAAACAATTGTACAAGCATTTTTTTAAATTTTACAAGATGACTGGCAACAAGCAGCCCCATACAGAACTGTATTGGTTTATTGAGTTATGAGTGCATTGAACAATACTCAAGGCTGGATTTATTGTTCAACACACACGTTTAACACACATACTTATTAAGAATATTGTCGTGAATACTAAAGAAAAAAAAACACGCTGAACGAAGACAAAATGGCTTCCAGGATCTTTGTAAACGTACTTGAACCAATATATGAAATGAGGCCTCAGAGTCCCATACGACTTTTATGAACATGTTCGCGTGAAATTGTTCCTCTTTCCCGCTGCATATGACCTCATTAACCGCTTGTTCACAAAGTGCTTTTATAAGACTCCATTAATGCCTCAAGTTATGATCATTTCAGTTTCCGTATTATATTGTATGTAGCAAAAGGAAGAGGAAATAAAAATAACTTTTACTAAAAAAAACATATAATTGTGCCAGTTTTGTTACGACTAAATGAAAATTGAAAATAAAATAAATATTTTTGAAAACAGCCTATTAGCAATTAATTATTAAAATATTCCAGTCACATAGAAATTTCCTTCTTATTACCAAACATTATAAAACATTTACTTGTGCCTTTATATTGCACGCCACGACGAAGTATTACTCTTCTTGCGCCTTATTAAAATCAAGCAGCCTTTTTGAAAGAAAAAATGTCTCTATAATATTCATATTGCAACTTATAGAATTATATAAATACACGTATGTCAACAAAAATACTCGTTTTAATTTTATTTTTAAAAGAGTTTTTATGTACTCTTCATATGAAAAACCTAACTGAAATAAAATTTCCGAGGCAGTTCGGATGATTGTATGGTCGGACCTGGCATAATTATCCCCGCTAAATTTAACATATCGGGATATTTTTTTGTTACCTTTGAAATTACAGCGCGCAATTTCCTGTTGCAAATGGCTGTGTAATTCAGGATTGTTTAATTATAATAAATAAAAATATAGAAAACAACTAGTCTTTGGTAAAACTGGCGAGGCCTTAGAGGAATATTTAGTTATTCCTCTGAGGGCGAGGCGGATGAAGGATCTTATGAAACAGACACTTGGGATAGAACGGTTGTCAGAGGACGCGACTTCGTGATACATTATGGACGTTACAAATTATAGTGATTTATTAGTTATACTATTCGATGAAATGGTTGATTATACGGTTGACAATTATAATTGAAGTTATCATTACTGTAATAATCCACGCCTAATAAAAATGTTCAAGAATCATGATGACGGTTCAGAGACAATATAATACATGTAATTTTTTTAATTTGTATAAAAAAGTTAATCCCACGCATACTTTACATTTACAATTTTTTACATTTACATTTGACTGCCCCGTTGGTCGAGTGGTTAGCGAACCTAACTACGAATCAATGGAGCTCGGGTTCGATTCCCAACATGTATATATATATATATATATATATATATATATATATATATATATATATATATATATATATATATATATATCTATCTATAATCGAACATATATTATGTTTATTGCTTTTCAAAATAATCTCCTTTACATTTTAAACATTTTTTCATGCGATCGAACCATTTTTTAAAACAGGAGGACCACAGATCTGAAGGCATGTTTTCTATGTGCTGATTGAACTCTATCACTGCCTCTTCAGAGTTGGTTAAAGTTTTACTTTCATCACATCTTTAATTTTGGGAAAAACGCAGAAATCACAGGGTGCTAGGTCGTGGTTATGTGCAGGATGAATGACGAGATGTACTTTTTCGGAAGCTAAAAATCATTTTGTTTTGTTGGCCGTTTGTGAAGAAGCGTTATCATGGTGTAGGAGAATGCCGCTTTTGGGTCGTCTTTCGCGAACTTTTTCTGACACCCTGAGTAAATAAATGGTAGAATACCACTCGGCATTAACACTTTTTTGATCTTCAAGTGGAATTGTACAGATTGGACCCGTAGTTGAGAAAAAAACGCGATCATTTTTGTACCAACGTTTCTCGCCTGTCTCACTTTTGTTGGCCTGTTCTCATTTACAAACACCCATTCACAAGATTGCTGTATATTTTAGGGTTCAAAACAATAAATCCACGTTTCGTCTCCTGTGACAATGTCATAAACAGCATTAGAATGTCCGCGGTCGTACTTCAGTAGCACCTGTGAGCACCATTCCACGCGAGACGCTTCTGCTCCGCTGTCAGTTCATGGGGGATCCAACGACAACAAAGTTTCCAAACTTTAAATTCTTCGTGTAAAATTGTCTGAATTTGGCTCATACCAATCCCCAATAGTCCTCGAATTGTCTCATAGGTAGTCCGGGGGTTTATTCAATTAACCGCTTAACAGTAGCTACATTATTTTCGTTAACGGCAGTTGAATGCCGTCCTTCACGAAATTCGTCATGTAAAGAAACTCGACCTCTCTCAAATTCAGCAAACCATCGCCTCACGGTACTCAAATAAGGTGTTTCTCTCCCGAAAACATTTTGAAGACGAGCGGCACAGTCTTGCGGAGAAAGAGAACTTTTAAAATCATAAAAAATCATCGCTCTAAAATCTTTTCGACTTAATTCCATTTTCATTGCGTACGTAGAACTTTGATGTGTGATAAAAAAAACCAATGGACAAATCATTTCCCGCCAATTGTTTTTTTTATTACTCAGAAGGTTGCAACGTTTTAAGAATATAACATTCGAAATTCAAATAGTTCCGATTAGCTAGAAGTGCAAAACTTTTAGTGTGCCCATATATGCCCATAATTTGTCCAGTGATATTATAAAAAAAACATTAAATTACGCAAATTCTTTGAGGCGTATTGGGTTTTCCAAACTATTAAGATTTATTGCTAGAATTTGGGGCCTTTTTTACCGTTTGTTTTTGTTTGTAAGGCAAAAGCATTATTTTTTATGTATAAACTGGTTGGTAACTTTATCTTAGCACCCCAGCTTAACGGCTAGCAATGCATCACTGGTTTATCAGTCAGTATATCAAACTTCCTAATTTAATCTGGGCTTTGACGTAGCTAGCACGCTTTTACATGAGTTTTAATAAACACTTTAAGGGTAACAAAGCAACTGCATTGTTTGCTATTACATTTTACTTGCTTACAGGCGCACTTTGTAAATTTAAATCGTCTAACTTTGACGTGGAAGTTGGTATACGTAACATGTTATTACCAGATTTATGAGTCAAGAGTACAGTTTTCCTCGTATTGAGGAACCCCTTAGAAGAATCATAGACTATCTGCCATTATGCCATACAGTTCATAAAAGGCGAACGATTGGATATACGTGTTATTACCATCGCAACTAATAGGTTGTAGAACTTTGTAAAGTCTCGCCCGGGTGTTAGTACCACCGCCTTACCTTTCCATTCCAGGCAAATAATAGGTACGTCAATCTTAATGTCTATTGTATTTTTCTTCCCGCATAATTTTGTATTTCTTTTATATATGATTTTTTTTATTATTATTATTTTTAATTTTAATCTTAAGTTATTACCTAATTTTGTTTTGTTTTTAATTTTTTTTATTATTATGACTTATTAGTTAGTTATTTTATTTTCTGTATTATTTCAACTCAATTTTTATTGTAATTCTGTTTTTTTTTAATTTTAATTATTTTAATTCAATTTTAATTATATAAAAGTTTTGCCAATATTTTTTAAATCTAAATAAGGTTTGTCACTACAAAATGAAAATCCGTAATTGGCTCATAATCACATCATAATGTGATTTTATACAACGATTTATTTTATAGTGATATGCTGTGGGTTTTTTTGTTGATGAATAAATAAATAAATAAATTTCCACCCACTAGTACTTCTTCTACTAGATGGTAGAGTTCTGTTACTTCTCACCTGGGGGTTGGTACCACCTCCTTACCTTTTCCTGTCGCAATAGCGTCAATGCTTTTCACTGTCGTGTTCCAGTTTAGAGGGTAAGATAAATGGAAAATTTATGCATGTGGCATGACCTCCACACGCATAGCAACACACTATATACCATACAAAATCGTTTTTAAGTTGTTGGAGTTCTCAGTCATATTGAATTATATAGGACTAGCCTTAGTTTTAAATACATTGTTTACAAATTCGCTTCTAATTTATTAAATAACTTAGTTTTGAAACAAGTAGAAGTTTTACATGATGATTACTCTTTAATACAAGCAATATGAAAGATTTAGGTAAATCAGTGTAATATGGAAACTGGAACTCTTAAGTCCTTTGACTATATAAAGTATTTAGAAATTTAATCGTCAAAAAACGTAATAATGCCTGCGGTCAAGTTATTAAAAGTGGAAAGTACTTATTCTTTAAAATACTGGGGTTATGAAGCATTATTTTAATCTCAACACTTAAGTGTGAATCTCAACACTTAAAAGGAGCTTGAGTCCATAATAAGACGAAATACTTAGCTTTTTGAAGTAATTTCTTTCTATTTTATTATTGTCTTTTGTAATATTTATAGGTAGTGGTCGTTACTATTTATTTACTCGTTTGTTGTCATATAATAAATCATAGAAAACTAGTTTAAAATCTATATCCGACGTAGAAAACAGACTATTAAAGTTAACGCAAAGATTGTGCATCGAGGGTTAAAAAATATAAAACTTTCAAATCAAAAGAAAAGCAATTTAAAATCGTCTACTCAACTGTATAAGTCAGTGAAATTCACAATCCACTGAAAACTCTGAACGTGCAGGAAGCGCTCATTTTCAACGCAGCATATTAAAAAGTCAAATGGCACACCAGTACCACCGAATACGTGATGCGATGAAGCCGAGCGGTAAATTGATTTCCTGTAGCACATATCATTTCCATTTGCGAAGATTAATGAGATCGGCGTTATTTTATTTCATTATTCGACGGAATAGAAATAGACGTTTTGCATCAAGTGCAGGGATTTGTAAATAAATGAGCGCCTGTCTAAAGTTGAAAGATAAAATAATAACTTTCCAAATAAAAATATAATGCGCTGGCTCGACTTTCTTAACCTGTGGCTTGGAACAGTAAAGTATTATTTACTATCTCTTACGAAATATATTTTACATTAATTTTGTAGGTAATAATACATTTTTCTTGTTGGTCATGATCCATTACGTCTTATTTGAAAAAACCGGCCAAGTGCGAGTCGGACTCGAGCACAAATAGTTCCGTACTATCTCTATAAAAATGGCAAAAAATCACGTTTGTTGTATGGGAGCGCCATTACATATTTATTTTATTTTAATTAAATTATTAACTTTCATTTTTTTTAATTTTTACTTTATAAGATAGTAAACAAGCAGATAGGTCTCTTGATGGAAAGAGTTCATCATCGCCTATACACCAAAGATGTTAATGGTGCGTTGTTATCTTGTGGCGAGGTCTAATGCCACATGCATAAATTCACCGGCTATAGCTTTCCCTTCAAATCGGAACACGACAGCGACAAGCACTGACGCTATTGTGGCAGGAATAGGTAAGGCGGTGGTACCCAGACAGAGACAATGCAGAACTCTAGTAACCTAGTAAGCTTGGTTTTGACGAAACGCTCATTTTTCTCCCTTCGAAAAATCTCAAATCAGGTATCTGGTAAAGTTATTGCGCTTCAAACATTTTAATTTGGTTAAAACAAAATAATATTGAATATGAAAAATAATTAGTTTTTTTACTTTAATCGCTTGATTTTTCTGACGAGTACTTCATTTTAATGATATCGGAATTATGAGATTTTTAAGTAATTGATATCAAGTAATTGATATCAATTCAATTGATATCAAGTCAAGTAATTGATATCAATTTAAAAAGAACCTAATTTTTTCACAACAGCTTGAACTCAAGGGTAAAAATGTTCTACAAGTAAAGCGGAAACTTTTCGTAGTCCGACACTCTAAAGTTTTCTTTTTTACCTACCTTTATTAGTCGCCGAGAGAAAAAATCGCCGTCTCGTCAAAATAAAACTGTTCACAAAAATCCAACTTGTTATTAATAAAAAATAAAAATACAAGACTACGGTCTAGTAACTTTAGAAAACTTGATTTAATTTTTATTTTTGAAACAGCATTTGACGTAGTTTTTTAAGTACTAAGATACTGTAGTTCGAAAATCGATGGGTTGACAAATTGTTTCTCAACGATAACGCCCGAACATGGGATATATATATATATATATATATATATATATATATATATATATATATATATATATATATATATATATATATGAATTATATTATATAAACTTCGTATGTAATAATACACTTCAATACGTCATGAAACCATCACGTGAAGTACAACCCCCCATCAATTTAACCCCAAGAAATCACAGCTTTGTACGTTTACCGCTAAGACGTCGCCTTCGTTGTGTAGTCTCTTTTTGAAAATACTCTTCTGACAGGCACAACCAATATCGAAATTCTGGGAGTCAGCATATCGAATAATATTCAATTCCCTGGTCATTTAGGAGAGTATGCTAAATTTGCCTTAAATAATTACTTTTGACGAATCATCGTCTTCAACTTTAATCTCCAGCAAGTCTGAAATTCTAATAATAATGTATGACTCTTTGAACAATAAATATAGCAACAAATAATAAGAAATCAATTCAATTTGCGACTTTCCGCGGACTTTTATAAGCTCTGCAATGCCATTGAAAACAGTAAGAATGAAAGAATCTGTAAAATTAATCGTAAATAATTCATGATAATCATGAATACTTTTATTAAAGAGAGTAAAATAACTTCAAGACCAATCTCACAAGAGTCAAACACAGAAATTCTAAGTATAACCAAGGGCACGTCAAACTTGTTCCATTTCATCGCATCGCAATCGATTAATCTAAAACTTAGCGAATTCTCGAAGTAAGACTCTATCTGGAAGCATCCAATGCATAGTTCAAGAACTGATTTGAAATTCCATTCAGTTATCATTCTTACTTTGTTTGACGTTATTAATCTACAGCGGTCAAATGAATACAGTGAAATGTGAAGTATTCCTTTTTATACGGAAGAATTGATAACGTAAGACAGCAATCAATGCTGACGATACTATAAAAAAGGTTCCCAAATGTTTTTTCTCATAAACTACATTCAAAATTTTGCTCATAACTATTTATAATTGTCCTTAGCAAAGACAATATTAGTGCAATTGGCCCTTTTTAAAAACTAGGACAAGTCGACTACTTCACGAAGAAATCTTTAAATTCACATCTAAACTATTTAATTACAATAATAAACCATTTATATCATTCTAGTTATAAAAAGTAACTGCCTCATGGACTAGGGGTTAGCGTGTTCGGTTCAGATCATGAGTCCGGTTTCGATCCCCGGGTCGGGCAAAAATGCTATTGAGGTTTTTCCGAGGTTTTTCTCCAAAATCCAAAATATCAGTAGCAACTCGGAGTTTGACGGGATGGTGTGTTATCACTCCCGTGCCTCGAATGTGCACATAAAGCCGAAGGTCCCAGTTATCGCTAGAAATAGTCGATAATTGCTATCCGGTCGGTAAAATGCGACGATGGGGATCACCTCTAATCTCACAAACCGACAAACCGGTGAATCGTGGTGGACCGAACAGTCTATAGACGTTCGGTTTACTCTGCGTACTCCGCAAGGGAAACGGGCTTGATGATACTAGTTATATGTTAAATGAATATATAAAATTATATCTTAATCAGTTCTGCCGCTGAGGTGTGAAGGAGTAACCAAGTAACAAACTTTTGTAAGTACTAGGTACATACACACACAAACTTTCGCTTTTACGATATTATTGAAATGGACAGATAAAATAAAAACACAAGACCAAATATAAATCAATAAATAATAACATTTTCATATACATTATCAAATAAAGAGTCCGAAGTCGAAAACGAGTCAGAGGAAAGATTAACCATACAATACTAACACACGTTTGGCATCAGTAATGTATTTGACCAGAAAATTGATTTCATGTTGTTACATTTGAATTCATGTTAATATCGGCCGCAAGAAATAACATTTCACCCCTTTGAATAAGGTATACCTAATTTCCTTGAGATTGATTTTGTTATTCATGACCCGAAAAATTAAATATTTGCTGCCGATTCTAGAAGAATTGTGATATTCATTCGCTAAGTTCAAGGGAAAATATCAATCTTACTATATATTGTCGCGTGTCAACTCTTTTATATTGTTGCGAATAATCTAGAAAAGAGAAGAGTTAGAACGCTGAAAAAATCTAGAAATAAAAGAAAGGGACAGACTGCTTCTATTGATACACAATAGCCGCCGTTACCCAAGCAGCTATGCCATAATGGACCTTCTGTCATAGGGTGAAAATAGCGTGCACAGCAACTTGTTTACAATTAGCATTGTTTGTACGATGTTTTCGCAAGATTTGAGAACATAGTCGAACTTTACCTTGGGTATAAATAGGGATGTGTTGACGAATAGAGTTTCACTATACAGCGACTCGATGTGATTGTAAAGACGTCCTGTGTAAAACGATATAGTACAGTGAATACGAGAAGGGTTTTAGTGATTCAGTGTAGTCGGTTAATTCTAGTTTTAATATAGTGAGTGATATTAGTGTTTATCAGTGTATTTACATATTGCATTGTGGTATGTGTGGTGGTGGTGGTATGTGGTGGCATTGTGGTGTATATTTGTGTTATAAATACATGGTTTGAATAAGTGGTACTTTATTGCACATTACGAACGCAAAGCTCCTAACAATATATACGCTTCTCTATAATTAACTTCATGAAAATATTAGACATTTGCCAGTTAATAAATAAAGGGAACAGTTTTAAACTCCGTTTAGTTTTTACACCGAGATGTCCGAGCTCCCTCTCTTTGAAGAATAGGCTGTCGGCAGTTCGTAAGAGGCGACCGATTGGCTATACGAGTCACTATCATCGTGGCTATTAGTTGGTAGAGTTCTGTATTGTATCGCCCGGGTCTGGTACCATCGCTTTACCTATTCCCGCCGCATTAGCACCAGTTCTTGTTACAGTCGTGTTCCAGTTTAGAGGGTAAGGTTAGGTGGTAAAGTAATGCATATGGCGTTAGGATCCCGCCGCAAGGATAGCAACGCATCATTAACATATTTGGTGTCCCCAGGCGATGGTTGTCTCTTTCCACCATGACAGCCTTCTGTTTGTTTGCTCATGGTATAAAAAAAAGTTCCAAACTGTTAATAACTGTTTATATATATTGTACATATATATAAATTAATTGCTGTTCGTTAATCTCACTAAAACTCGAGAACGGCTGAACCTTTGGCTAATTTTGGTTTAGCATTAATTGTTGAAGCCCAGGGAAGGTTTAAAAGGTGAGAAAATATAGAAAAAATAAGAGTAGTTAAAAAGGCAGAACAACGTTTATCGGGTCAGCTAGTAACATTATAAACCCGTACTAACGCTATCGTGTTAGAGTGGTGGAGAAGCTGAAGGTAATAAGTAATAATGTTGATACCTAATAGAGGTAACAAGTAATTCTCTAACAAGTAACTTCCCACTAAATTGAGGTATTTTAAGGTCAAAGAAGCAAAAACCATAACTCAAGCATAGTTAACATTTTATGTGCACACATACATACACACACACACACATACAAATAGACACTTACATACATACTGACGTTAACGTGAAAGTAGTCGAAAAGGGTTCCTAGGACCTCAAAACGTGAAGATCTGGTGAAAATCGGGGTAAAATCAGTAACTTCCTTATCTACAATCTACATACGTAGTGGGAAGTTAAAAAAGGGGGAAAACAAAAAACTTCGTTCCAAAATATTACACGACACTCACGCATTTTTTGTTATTAAACCTGAAATTAAATTTTTTAACAATGTTCGTTAGTTGACAAATTATATTTACAATAAATTGGCTTATATATTTGGAAAATACTGAGATATAATAACAACACAATGTATATTATTCCTAACAAAGCCTAATAACGGGCAATTAAGGGGCTCTGAATTTCTTCCTTGATAATATCAAAGTTGCGACTAGGGAGATCGAGGAAGATCCTGACTAAGTTTCGTTACCATCCGGAACGTAAAAGAACGTAACTGATGCTATGAATACTTAATAAGGGTTTTATTAAAACTGGTCGAGTTGTGCTGTTGTCAGTTTTGTGAAAGAACAAGAGTTTTATTGCTTCTAAACGAACGTTATGATCCATACTAATATTATAAATGCGAAAGTAACTCTGTCTGTCTGTCTGTCTGTTACGCTTTCACGGCTAAACCGCTGATCCGATTAGGATAAAATTTGGTACAAATATAGTTTGAGACCCAAGAAAGGACATAGGATAGTTCTCATCCCGGAAATCCCACGGGAACGGGAACTATGCGGGTTTTTATTTTAGAAATTTTTCCACGCGAACGAAGTCGCGGGCACAGCTAGTACTTCTATAATGATTGAGAAATTGACATTAAAATACTAGGGCTTTGTTTCTACTGTCTTCGTATGTTGGGTTCAATTCTCGACCGCGAGTTTAATTTAACATCTCATAACTTTTGAACGGCTGGACCGATCGGGACGCAGTTGTTTGCATTCGATTGGATTCCGCTCAACTTAGACTTCCTGAAAATTTGAAGCGATTCGGTCCAGGAGATTTTGAGAAATTTTAAAAAAACACCAAAAAAAATTGGCGAAACAGTATTTTTTTATATAACTTCCAGATTAATGTACCGATTTGAGTACAAAAACTAATCAGCTCTATTCCTCGAACAACTACGTCTAATACATTAATTGCATTAAAATCGGTTTATCCGCTTGGGAGTAATCGTTGACGAAAAATTTTCGTTCATTGTCAGTTTGAGAAGATATCTGTGTCTCAGTAAGGAAGAGCAATGCCAGCTTTGCCATCTCAAGATGGTAGTGGACGGCGTTTAGGTTAGAGTGAATTCCCTGATGTTGCAGAACTCCACGGTAAGCGTGGAAGGGGTTGCCTTAATGTTAATGCTCCGTTTGCCTCGAGCAAATTTGGGATCAAGCGCATTTTCGCCCCGACGCCGGCAACCGTTACACAACCGTTTACAATTTTTTTCTCTCCCTCTCTCCACTTTTTCTTCATCGCGTGCTTCCTCTTACCTCTTTCCGCCTGTCTCCGCCTATTTCTGCCTGTTTCCGTCTTTTCCCGCTACTTTGTTCCCCCCTCTTATCAACTCTTCCTCTCTCCCTCTACCCACTGCCCTCTCTTTCTCTCTATCCCTACCCCTCTCCCCCTTTTCCTTGCCCTCTTCTCACCCCTCCTACCGAACAGATGACCCATTTTTAACGACTACTCATTTTTTATATCATAATATAGCAAACAAGCAGATGGGTCTTTTGATGGAAAGAGTCAACCATCGCTTATAGACACCAAATTTGTTAATGGTGCGCGTTGCTATCTTGTGGTGAGGTCTAATGCCACATGCATAAGTTTACCGGCTACCTACCCTCCAAACCGGAACATGACAGTGACAAGTACTGACGCTATTACAGCAGGAATAGGTAAAGCCGTGGTACCAGACCCGGGCGAGACAATGCAGAACTCTACCACCTAGTAGCCACGATGGTAGTGACACGTATAGCCAAACGGACGCCTTTTACGACCTGCTTGGCAGAACAGCAGTTGGCCTATTTTCAAAGGAGCTCGGGACCAACACGGGGAAAATAATTCACATAAGTTTTCTTGAATTTTTTTGTACCAAGTTCTCAAAATCGTCGGCACTTGGTGAAATTTCATTATTATTAGTTGAAACTAGTTTATACACTTATACTTTTATTTCACTATAAGTATAGGCAAAATTATTTTAAATTAATCGACCGATTTCGCTTTTTAAAGCATCTTCAGATCGTAATTTTTTTTACTTTAGTGAATCCCCGAGCCAGTGAAAGTCCCGTCTAAATCGGTTCATCTGTTTCAGAGATTAGCCGGAGACAAAAATTGTAAAAAATGTTATTTTTGTATATGTATCGAGTAAACATCGATATAAAAAGCGATTTTTTTTATATTATAAATAGACACTCCAATTTTATTTATTTATATAGAATATAGATTAGATGTATAAATTATGGACACTGGAAATAAATAAATTTATTATTATTATTAAACATAAATTAAGTAAACATAAAAATATTAAACGTTAATATCAAGCGTATTAAAACGTATATTTATTCAAACGATTCAAAAATGAAATATTTAATAAATATAAAAATTAAATATGTAGTCATTTTTTTCAACTTCTTTCAATCAAGCTTTCAACAATGCTTATGTATACTGTTAACAAAGATCATTTTTAAACGTCTATGATAAACGGCTATATTTTCAACTTAGTTTGGCGCGTTAGTTAAATAAACTTAAAAGCTTTAGAGTAGGTACTATCAAATAATACAAAGACGAAATAAATTTTAGATACGGTCGTGTCCTCATTGATATTCTTCAGCAGGACTGGAATAGGCCGATACGACCTTAGAGGGTCAGCACTTTAGTAATTTACAGTTTAATTACTGGATCCATATTCTATATATGGGTTCAAAATGGGGACACTCAATGGAATTTATGCATCACCCTTGAGATAACAGAACGGTTCTACGGCTATAAAATAGCCCCAAAGTTTCCTTTAACGTAATGGGTTTTAATGTACATAATAATGTATGCAGGGTGACAGTGTTGCAACATTTTGCATCGACCTACTTAATATTTTTTCTGTTATGATCTCACGCCAGGCTTATTTAACGTTTGTTCATGAATTGTTAAATTTGCTCGTTTGATCCAACTAGACAATTCAATCTCGGGATTCCGAATACGGGGATACTAGTACAGCGGCTCATTCTTCGGTATTCACATCCCAGGATAATATTGGTAGGTTATCAACCCCATATTTCAACAACTAGGACTGAAATTGAAATAAATAGGATATTTATATAGATATTTTGTTTAAAACAGAACACTGTAATACATACAGTAGCAGTAGTAAATACAACATAAGTAGTAATAAGATGTGAAAATAAAACTTAAATGACAACAGCGAGCGATGATTAATTGAATGAAAGTATTTTAGTTAAAAGAAAGTACAGTACCCGGCGATAAATATTGCACATCGACCTTTGGAAAGAGACAATCGGCTAATTTCGGCTTCGTAGAGCGTTATCTCTGTCGCACAAAATAAACAGTCCGGTACCTATTAGGAGCTGTTAAAACAAGTATGATTTGCTTCTTTTGATATTTTTATTCTTTGTATAAAATACACTAATTTTTCTATAAGTGATGGCTTTAGGTTGGGGTAAAATAAAATAAAAAAACATTTTTACATTATGTTTACGTATTTAATTATTTTGGAACATTACAGCTTTAGTGTACATAATAAACACCATTATACCTATTGCTAAAATGAGACATTGCAATAAAAATAATAATAATTCTAATTCTCAATTACTTCCATTTCACTATCTGTGCTCTCAAAGAGGTCAATATCACTGTCACTATCAGCCGTATTTATTACTAATCTATCAGTGTAATTTTCTAAACTGTGTTGAATGCTTCTATATTCATTCTCACATTTGATTGCATGATCGCAAACCTTTTTCCACTCTTCAGCGCCGATCATGTTTACTTTTTCAGTCAATAATGTTTTTACTGTAGTTAAGTTCATACCCACATTTCTAGAGGCTACATAGCCTTTCAGTTGAGACCATATATTTTCAATTGGATTAAAATCCGGATGATATGGTGGCAATCGCAACACAGTGTGCCCATGTTCGGCAAGTATTTTGTCCACAGAAAACTCTGTATACCTCTCCTTGTGCTGACATATAATAGCGTAAATCTGGGTTTTTGTTAATTTTGGATCAACTGGAATTTCATGTCTGTTTAACCAGTTGATCATTTCCCGTTTAATGGTGTTTGAGTTGGGGGGTCTCTCAACATACTTGTTGTGATAGGGTGCGTTGTCGATAACTAGAACAGAATCACTGGGTATATTTGGGATTAATTGGTTAACCAGCCATTTCTCATAGTTATCGTTATTCATTTCATTGTGATAGTCACCTGTAGTGTCCGTGGATTTATACGTTAAAAAAGCACCGGGTACAAAGCCTTTTTCATTTCCCGCATGAACTATTATCAAACGTTGACCTTTTGAAATTGGCTTTTTTACTCCTTTTTTCTTATCGTCACTCCAAGATTTCCCTTTAGTGTGGGATGCATGTATATATGACTCATCCATGTAGACGATATTTTTTCCTGTTTCGCGAAATTTGCGTATTTTATCAAGGTATTCCATTCGTTTGAGACTAACGTCGTGCTTTTCCATTAGAATTTTTCGATTATCTTCCATTTTAGTGAACTGAAATCCCATGTCATGAAGTATTTTTCTCAACGTTTTTTCAGACCCATTGTAATTAATAGCTTCAGATAACTTAGCTTTTAATGATTTTATTGTTGGCAGTTCATTAAATCGTAAGTGAAAATCATACACCATTCTTCGAACAACATCGTAATCAAAATCGTCCATATCCAAACGAAATTGCTTTTTTGGTCTCCCTTTTTTTGGAGTGCTGAACTTAATTTCAGTCGAATGTGTTTCAGTACTGACTTCGTTTAATATATTGTTCAAAGTTCTTCTTGAAATTCCAGTGGCATTTGCAACTCGCTCTTGAATCTTCTTAAAATAACAACTTACATTTTCATCTACTTTTTTTTTAAATCTATCAGCTTCGCTTACAAAGTATTTATAAACATTGTAGATAATTTCACGTGACTGACCTCGTAAAGGTTTCCCTCTTTTTCCGAAAGATGCCATATTACAACTTTAAATTATTTAAATTTGTGGGTGTTATCAACTCTAAATATATATTTTTTTCGGGACGCGACTGCACTCTATCGTACTTGAACAACGACTGACTAAACGTCACATAGGTAGTGTGGGACAGAGATAACGCTTTACGAAGCCGAAATTATCCGATTGTCTCTTTCCAAAGTTCGATGTGCAATATTTATCGCCGGGTACTGTAACTAAAATGTAAAACCCAGGACGCTGCTTAAAAACTATCCAGGACTGACGCTACAAAAACTATTATATATCCTGGGAACACAGGTCGGCTTCCAGCTCTACTTTAAACGAACAGTATCACTTTAGAACAGAAAGAAAAAAACATTGTGTATCACACGATTTTTACACGGAGAATTAAAATAAATAAATATTTTGACAAGGAAGGCGAACAAAATCTTATATAACCCTACAATAAAAATACATATATTTATATTTACCAAATATAAAAAATACATCAGAGTTTTGTACGTATTATCAATATTCAAGAGAAAAGCTTTCCCAGCATGTAAGTTGATATGATTTCTTAATGATGTAAATAAACATAAAAGCAAATCATTAGTCTTGATTTCGATGTAATATCTCATTTCAAACATTTTTATTTATCTTTAGTCTTACGATATGTAATAACATGTTTCATGTATGCGTCTATGGAAATAAAATTATATTTTTAGTATATTTATTCCTAAAATCCCTTTTCAACCGACTTCCCAAAAGAAGCAAATCAATTCGTCTGTATGTATTTTTAGGATTATTATTACCTTCTGTGGTAACAACCCTCGGTCATTTGTGAACCGATTTTTAAAATTCTCTTTACGTTTGGAAAGGTTTACTCCCCGTGTGGTTCCATTTTAACTTGGTAAAGATCTGTTGCAGAGTTCTGAAGATACAGGATACGGGGCTCAACACGACAAAGACAAACATTTTTATGGTGAAACATTTATTGGTTGGGTATTTATTAAATATATTTTAGTTTGGTAGTATATTTTATTTTACTTAGTTTTATATATATATATATATATATATATATATTATATATATATATATATATATATATATATATATATATATATATATATATATATATATATATATATATATATATATATATAATTTTAGTTAGTTTTATATTTAGTTTGGTAGTATATTTATTTACCCGGGCAGCGTTGTTTTTATAAGAAAAAAAAAAACAACGCTGCCCGGGATTGGAAAAAGTGCCTGGTTGGCGATAGGCTGGCGACACACTGTGGGACTAAGTATCTTCGGCTAATCGTGGGTCCACTTGTTTTGCTGCCTACCTTTTCGAGGAACGGGCGTGAAGATACTTTTTTTTAGTAATATAATATGTATTTCTGTGTACTAAATTTCTTAACTAACACCCACATCTCAAGCAAACAATTAGCTGACATTGTTTAGATTAATTTGAATAATTTGTACGGCGATATTAATTATTATTTATTTTATAATTATAATTTTAGACTACATGTGACATGTATATAGTTCCAAATAGTAGATACATACTTGTAACATCAGCTAGAGACATAACACTCACAACGCCTCAAGTTAAATGAGGGAGGCGCCTGGCTTACGCGTGACGTTGAGAGATTGCCGCCAATGAGTCTAGTTTCGCATTCTACGCGATCATCCCGTCCATCAGTGTCGGCCCTAGTGGCCAATAATGTCACGCCATTCCATTATTAGCTCGACGAGACTTACTTTACTCGAATTTGACTGTGATGTGCTGATGTTTGTTGCTTTTATTTGGATTTTCACCTACTTAAAAACGAGGAATTTATACTAGCGAAGCGTATTTTTTTATTATTATATTGTAAGTACACATTTTCTCCGTGATCTTTGAGTCTGATCGCGCTATAACAAAATTAAAAAAGAACAATATCTTTATATCTTTTTTTACCAGCATGGAGACTTGATTCCACTTCTGGCTTAATCCAGGAGCTGAGGTTGCAAAATATTGCACGCAACGATTATGTAACACGCTAGCAATTCTGCTACTCATGTCGAAAACTGTCTACGTTAAACTGTATTAATTGTACCATCTCTACTATCTGTCAGTCGTCAGATGCTTATCGGTTGTAAAACAGAATGAACCACGTAAAGATGAGGATGAATTTTGCGTGGAAATATTATATTAAACATTTCCATTACTTTTGCTATACATGTCAATATTCTTTACAATTAAATATTGTTTGGTTTCTTTTAAATGTAAGTATTTAAAAACAAGTCCATGTTTAACCATAATTAATGTATGTAATTTTCCAAGGGTACGCGCAGACACTGGAGTCCGCAACAATGTGTCACCAAAAGGAATTGCCAACGTCAGCATGCATAATGTTCTTAGACAAAGGAAGATTTATCTGTGTGCGCTAATACCGGATACAGAATACTCCGTCACTGCTAACAAGGACGTGACTGATTACAGGAAGGTAAGATACGGAAATTGCTTGCTTCATACAAAAATGATATAATGCAAGAAATTGTTCGCTTTAAGCATTGACTGTATATGTGCTCTCTTTCGGAGAGTTCATAATTATTACAATATTCAGAGTTTTTTGATCTATCGTGAAATTTTGTAATCCATACTAATATTATAAATGCGAAAGTCTGTATGCCTGTTTGTCTGTTACGATTTCACGGCTAAACCGCTGAACCGATTTTCATGAATTTTAACATGTATATAGTTGAAGATCCGGGGTCAAACATAGGCTAATATTTTTTTAAATAATCATCCCCTATTTCAGCCCTCTAGAGAGAGGGCTGAAATAGGGGATGAAATTTTTATTAAAAGCTATTTGGATGACTTATTAATATACTCGCGGGCGAAGCTGCGCGGGTCAACTTTAGATTGTAGAAAAACAGTCTTTAAAGACTGTTTCTTTATAATTAAAATATATTAGATAACATCAATATTAGTGTTAGCAAACTTTGAATTTGAATACAGAGTATGTCGTAAAAATATTAGACTATAGAAGTTAAACACGGGATGTGATTTCAATGATTTATATTACAGATTAATGGGTCGATTTATCTATACATCAATACTTGCAAAAACAGCAAAAACTTTGTACTTCTTTTTACGACAGTTACGCGAACGCTTTTTCGTTTGAGTAATTGTAATTAAAAGGATTACAAAATTGTCGTAAAAACGAGTAGAAGTACATAATGAAATTTGGCACAGTTAAAGTTTACATTTCGAAGAAGTGAACAAACCTAATATTATTATACAAAATCCAATAAACTACACACACTACATTCACTTGATATACACTGTACATCATAATATACACACATGCATATTATTATGTTTATAGCTTAAGTTTGTTGTCAAACTTAGAAGAGATTTAGTTAGTTATGTTCGAATGTCGATCACAGGGTCGAATGTGTGTCGACGACAATGTCGACAGAATGTCGACGACAGCTAGTTCATTTAAAAACGTAAAGCAATAACAAATTACGCATATAAACGAAATGACAATTCTACAATGCCCAGACAATAACCAATCCATCACGGATATATGTTTTCTGTGGCTAGAATGCTCTCTTTGTTATGTAGAGAGATACGCTTATAACGGTTCAGCGTACGAGTCAGGTGTCTTTGCTTAGACAAAAATGTTTAACAATTACTATCTGCATGGGTTTCTTTGTTACCATATAACACGGGAGAATATAGACTAATGATGATTTACTGTAGGTAAAATGGTCCGTACACTGAGATGCACCCGTTAGAAGTGCGTGCCAATTCTCATTTATAATAAGTCTACACATATAAAGTCCTATGTAAATAAAATAACTTGTTGTTTTCATAAAACATTTATATTTTATGAATACATCGAATTATGTTTTCAGCTTTTCTTGTCTTCAGCGTACAAAGAGGTATCTCCGACTTGTCTGATATGAACGTCAACGTAAAAAGAGTCACATATTAGTTTTTTCGAGAAAATATTAAAAAGTTTAAAATGCTTAAACACTATTGTGAACTCCCTAAATCTAATAACTCACTGTAGAAAAAAATGTTTATAATTACGCATAGAATTAATCCAAGAGAGATTTGAACATTAATCACGCTCTCCTGTAAACCTCAGTTTTTGTCATGTCACTTTATACGTAAGAAACGTCGACATATCACAATCACATATTATTAATGGACCAAGATTTTGGAGAATCGACCTTTTGCCAGACAGATTGTAAAAGGTGCCAAGGTGTAAAAGGTGACTTCTGTATTATCTCATTCGGGTCTGGTACCACAGACTTACCTATTCCTGCCGCAATAACATGAGTCCAGATCCAGTCTGGAGGGTAAGAAAGCCGGTAAATAAACATGTGGCATTAAGATATCTTCATAATGATAGCAACGCACCATTAACATCTTTGGTACCTATAGGCGATGGTTGTCTCTTTCCATCAGGAGAGCCATTTGCTTGTTTGCTATCTTGTAATATAAAAAAGACGAACAGTTGGGTAAACGCGTAACTATAAATAAATAAATAAATACCACTGGACAAATTACACAAATTGATCTAACCCCAAAGTAAGCAAATAATATGCTTGTAGTATGGGTGTCAGTTAACGGTACTAATACATAGAAATACATATATAAATAATCTAATATTTAATTAACACCCAAACCCAAAAATACAAACATCTGTGCTTATTACACAAATGCCTGTCCCTGCCGGGAATCGAACCCGGACCCCACTGTGTAGTCAGGGTCTCTAACCACTCGACCAAAGGGATCGAGATTCAGTGGTTAAGTCCTGAAATCACGCACACAAATAAGGCACAACCGCCTTACCTTCCCTGCCGCAATGGTATCAGTGGTCAATGCTTGTTGCCGCTGTGTTCTGACTTGGTTATACTTAGGCACCTTGGTTATACAAGACGGTCACGAACTTCTACACCATGCCTACTTCCGCCACTTCTCCTACACCAAAAAGCCGCATTCTCCTACACCATGATACCGCTTCTTTGGTTAAGCAAGTTTACCTTTTTGTAATATTTTTATTGGTTTGTTATGTTTGGTGGTTGGTATTACACATGACAATAAACTATTATGTACAGTCCTTAACTAGTCAAACAGAACATATGCGAACAACGAGTGTGCATTAATTAATTATTTGAACAATACGTAATCAGTGGTTTACCTCTAATTAAAGAATGCGGTTTTCCCACATACATACTAGTATATGCTTCACCAATATTCTGAATAAAACATGTGTATTTAATATATTGATGAATTTGTTTGTATCATTTTTTTTATATCACTAGCTGCAGCGTGTATACGCCTGCTGCATTATAAAGTTTTTAGCGAATCCCGCGGGATCACCAAAATTTTTCCGGGATAAAGTAGTATATGTGTCTTTCCAGGCATCTACCTGTGTGCTAAATTTCATTCACATTCGTTCAGTAGTTTTTGCGTGATTGAATAACAAACATCCATTCACCCATCCAAACTTTCGCATGTATAATATTAATTAATATGGATAAGATAGCAAACAAGCAGACGGCTTTACTGATGGAAAGAGATAACTATTTCCAAAGATATAAATGGTACGTTATAGTGCGCACGGAACTAGTTGGCCGCGCCTTACGTATTACGTATGGCGCGGCCAACTAGTTCCGCGCGCACTATAATACCCTTATGGCGGGGTCATACCACATTTTTTTTATATCATAAGATAGCAAACAGGCAGATGGGTCTCCTGATGGAGAGTTAACCATCACCTATAGACACTAAAGATATTAATGGCGCGTTGCTATCTTGTGGCGAGTTCGAATGCCACATGCATAAGTTTACCGGCTACCCTACCATCCAAACCGGAATACGACAGTGACTAGCACTGACGCAATTGCGGCAGGAATAGGTAAGGCGGTGGTACAAGACCCGGTCAAGCCGATGCGTACTCTACCACCTAGTAGTCACGATGATAGTGACGCGCATAGCCACTCGGTCGCCATTTACGACCTGCCTGGCAGAACGTCAGTTGGCCTATTCTACATTTATCGGCTACCTTACCTTCCAAACTACAGGAACACGACAGTGATAAGCATTGACGCTATTGCTGTAGGAATAAATACGGTGGTGTTACCAGACCCGTTCTAGACGATAAAGAACTCTACCACTTGGTAGCCACGATGTTAGTGACTTGTACAGCCAATGGTTCGCCTCTTACAAATTGCCTGACAGAACGGCAGATGGGTCCATTCTTCAAATAGTGCCCGAACCAACACGGGATAAAGGTTTAAAATTACTAGTCTGAATAAACAATTTTTCACCAAGAAATTCACATTCTCAATCTAACAGTGAAATTAGCAATATTATTTAAAAATAAATAAATATAATCACAATTAGGATAGCAAACAAGAGATAACTTATCTGTTGGTAATAGAGAATCATTCCCTATATAATAGTCAAATACATGTTAATGTTTCGTTGCTATCCATGTAGCAGGACGGTAATGTTACATACTATGCGTTCCAACTGAGAATAGGATCGCGCTTGTTATTAACTTCAAACCACAAGTGTGAAATTAGTAATATCAGTAAAAAAATATTTGTTCAAAAAATTTTGCTGATTTATTGAAGAAAAAATAACGTTTTAATAATATTATTTTCATCAATAAAAACAATACTACAAAACATTAGTCTAGCTGTTTATCTATATATTAGATAAAAAAATCGTGTTATTTACACTACTAATTAGTCAAAAACGACGGGGCCAATTTTGTTGCGATTTTTATAGGTTTGGGTTGCCTTGTCTAGAACAGGCTAAAAGTATTAAAATACAAAATTCTTCACTAAAAGACAGCAAAATATATCAGTCTAGCTGTTCATCTATATATATGTATAAACAAAAGTCGTGTTAGTTATTTTACACCTTTTTTTAATACATGGTAAAATGGTCTGATGGGTATCTTAATAAAAAGCATACCAATTAGAATGAAAATATATATTTTTTAAATATTTCGTTGTTAGAATTTTTTGCACACCTTACTCACCACTTATGAAGTTTCTGCAAAATGCGGAGCAATATGTCTTCCTGACAGTCCCATTCTCAGTTGAAACGCATAGTACAACGCATAGTGCATAGTACATAGTACATGCGTAAATATACCAGCTTACATACTTACACTTCAAAGCAAGAATGACAGTAACAACCATTGACGCTTTTGCGGCAGCAATAGATGAGGCGGTAGTACGGATGTGATGTTACGGAATTCTGCTTGTAGTAATTATGATATAGTGTCACGTATAGACAATCGAAACTTATACATACATAGAATAGTTTTTATCCTGGAAATTCCATGGGAACTGGAACTATGGGGGTAAGACCCCGGGACTGTCTACATTTTAAACCACGATAATAATGAGTAACTTAGAGTACTTTAAGAATTTTTTTCTACGCGGAAGTCAGGGGCATAGCTATTTTGTTACATAAAATGACTGACGCTAACATATAAAGAGCAAAACGCTGTCAAGTAATTTCATTTCATTATACGCGTAATATTATTGGCACCGCAAAATGTCACATCACTCATAATCGTAAAAAAATGAACAAATATACATTTACATCAAAAAGTTCATAAACGTTTACTAAACGAAGAAATTTTTAAAAATATTAAACTTAATATTAAACTTAATATATTATAGAAAACTACACTAATGTGTATTACAAGATATATTCTCTTTCTGCACATCTCCCCCATAACTTTAACCGTGTCTTTTATATTCCTCCGTCCGCAAGATTTTCATAAAAATGGGTAAATGTTTAATTTGTATTAATATATTAAACTAGCTAATTGAAATATTTTAAACTAGCTTTTGCCCGCGGCTTCGCACGCGTTAAATTAGAGGCAGATTTCGAAAAAAATTACGCACGATTTTTTTGTTAGTCACAAAGAGTACGCATTGTAATTTTTGGCTTTCTACATTGGAAATTGCGAAATGCTCCACACAAACTTCCACCCCCCATTTCAAGGAAGTGGGGGATTAGAAAGAGACAAAAATTAGCTTATGTTACTCCCCATCCCTTCATCTTTTTCCATTTGAAGAATCACGTCAATTCATCGCTCCGTTTTGCCGTGAAAGACGGACAAACAAACACACACATACACTTTCCTATTTATAATTTTAGTATGGATGTGATTTTTCTAAATGTAAAAAATAATTTGTAAATCAATGAAAAAAGTTATCGTGATCATTTTGAGCATAATCTAAGTTTATGTAAGCGTAACCGGCTGGATAATAAATAAAAGTTGACTTATTGTGAAACAGAACGAGTGTCAAACAGTACATACTAATTAATATATTATAATCGCGAAAATCTGTCTGTTTATAACGCTTTCACGGCTAATCCACTAAATCGATTTTGATAAAATTTGGTTAGGCGGAAGTTAAACATCCGGGGTTTAACATATGCTATTTTTATTGTTATTAATTAAATATTTAATTGGGGACATTAATATAAAAAAATGTATTGAAATTAAATTACGTCAATAGCAGACGATAGAAAATATGAAACGTTTTATAAATATTAACATTTACTATTTTTCACTCACTTTTTGAGCACGCACTTAATATACATCAATATATATTTCTATCCTTAAGGCTTAGGTATGAAGTTTCTTATGCCTGTACGTCACTAATTGTACAAAGACACACTAGAGTAAGACCTGTCATAACGTCAGGTAAAACAATTAAGGTCCATAGATAGCACGTCAGACGGATCATATAAAGCCCTGTCAGCTATAATATAGGTTTAAGTCAGTCTCCTGCATGTGACCTGATTTCAGATTTGTCTCACAGAGCAGCACGATACCTTTTAATATTAGACTGAATAAGCTTGTAGGTCAATAATAAATATAAATACCATCCCGCCATTTCGCTTGCAAGGAAAGCAGAGTGAACTGCAAATCATAAATTCCGGGTTCCTTTTCACGACCACTCACCGATTCAACAAATGATGCGATAAGTGATGTTCTCCATACATTGACCAACTTTAGCCACTTTCACTCGTGCCTTGCGATAGTCAGGGTAGGGATAGATTTATATTTGCATTTTCGAGGCAGGGATTTTAAAAATCGCAACTCCAGACTAGTAAAGAGATTTATTTTGAGAAAAAATTCAATAACATTATACGTCGGCCTAATAGATACGCCATTTTAAATTTAATCCCAATATACTAGATTATATAGCACTAGGCAATTAACGGATTAAAAAATAACGCTGGAACGCTGGTTAAATCTGCAGAGCTTCTAGATTACGAGTATAATATCCTTGTAGAGATAACTATAGGATCTACAAGCATCTTAGCTACGTAGTCGTATTGTCCACTTAAGTATTAGTACTTGGTGCACAGAATAATAGCAGTGGTGCTATTAACATATTTTCAAATACTTACGACTCAAAATCAATGCTACCAAGTTTTTATAATTCACGTTAGCGACCTAACCACGCAGTCATAAGAGTCGTATTTGCTATTTAAGTATTGAGGCCATAGGGATTATATTACCTTTATGATTAAGACTTGATGCATATTGACAGATGATATGATATTAGATACAGTGATTCTGGTTTACAGAAGTTATAGCGGTGGAAACGAGAGGTGAGCTCATTGCTCTATAAAAAAATTGTAACGTTATACTATAATAGTTACGTTCGTATCATGCGGCACTCGTGACTAAATTGCGCTACGACGCATAAGTTTAAAACTCGGTGTCTTTATTCTGCCCGTGTCCTTAACCCTTCATAAATACTCGTACATGTTCTATTTACGACGAGCAACGATTTACACATATTGTAGAGCACATTGTAACAAGAGTTATCCTAATCGATGTATAAAGTGGCTTAATTGCTCAGTTACTAGGAACTTGTACTGCTCCATTAGCTCTACGATCGGGGGATAAGAATGGTTATGTAATCACTAAGTAAATAAAAACAAATATTATTCTGATAATATAGACATTGATGAATGTTTGTCTTTGATTAATTCATAAATATTGAAAACTTTATGAAAAAAATGTGGTGTAATAATCGCGGATCGCGTTCGTAATACCGAAAACGGCGTATTTGCATGAAGAGAGTAATGAATGTGCAATAAGCAAGGCAAGAAGTCTGGATGGACCATGACATATGGCACTTAATTCTCTCTGTCTACTCCATAAGGGATTTGACATGAAGATGTGTGTATGTGAGTGTACAAATAATGAAATTTTATTTTGTGATATAAATACGTTTTAAACTTAATTTTATGTACAAAACGCCTGCGATTCTTTACCACCACGACCTCGTAGTGGGCTCAAAGAGAAGTGAGTGTTCTTTAGCTGCGTTACCTCCCGGCCACGCGAACCGGCGGCGGTGTGTTTGTGTGACTGACCTTTTCCAGCAACTTGGAAAATATGCCCAATAGTGAGATAGGTCGATAGTTAGGTTTGTTCCTCAATCCATCTTTATGTATTGGGATAAGTAATGACAGTTTCCAGCAGTCGGGGAAAATTTCATTTACGAGACATAAATTAAAAATATGAGTAAGAGGCTTCAAAATAACACTTTTTATGCTTTTTATTTATATTATTATTTTTTTTATATATCATAAGATAGCAAACAAGCAGACGGGTCTCCTGATGGAAAGAGTCAACCATCGCCTATAGGCACCAAAGATGTTAATGGTGCGTTGCTATCTTGTGGCGAGGTCTAATGCCACACGCATAAGTTTACCGGCTACCTTACCCTCCAAACCGGAACGCGACAACGACAAGCACTGACGCTATTGCGGCAGGAATAGGTAAGGCGGTGGTACCAGACCCGGGCGAGACAATGCAGAACTCTACCACCTAGTAGCCACGATGGTAGTGACTCGATAGCCTATTCTACAAAGGAGGCCGGGACCAACACGGCGGAAATATTATATATATATATATATATATATATATATATATATATATATATATATATATATATATATATATATATATATATAATATATATATATATATATTATTATATATATAAATCAATCCCTATTTTCCGTGATCACGACATCACGCGTGAATGGCTAGATCGATTTTGCTAATTTCTTTGTCGTGTTTGTAATAAATTGTCAGGTGAAGGTTTTTATAAAATAAAATATTAAGAAAATTGCGCAGAAAATTAGAAAATTTAAAAATACTTAACCATCATAAAAAGTGCAAATGCCCTTTCAGCTGCCTGGAAGGACAATCCCGTATGCTTATATATATTACTGCCGTCCGCAAGCTAAAATGCCGTGCAAAACTAACATCTTGACTTTTTAATGCCGTCCTATTCAGGAAAAAAATCTCTATCGATTTTTGAGATACAAAAACGAATATGTCCGTTATCTACAAAGAAAACTTATCTTTTCAACGCTAAAAAGTCCTTATGGATCTTTGCTAAACTAAAAAGCGATTAAAGATACATTGTGTGAGTTTATCAAAATATTTCATACTAAATAGCCTAGCTAAATCGCCGCTAAGTGATATTTCTACTCTACAAAATGGTTAAAGTCCCTTAACATTTTTCTAGTTAAAATTTCATTAAACTATTGTTTAGTAATACTTGTCTATAAAATCGTTACCTAAAAATCCTAAACAAGACTGCGGTTAAAATCACTTAAGCGCTTTTTAGTTTTGTATTCATACCCTTTTTTTCAAAATTTATAAAGCTATAATGCTATAACGACAGATTTTAAAAAACTGCACTAGTGTTTTTTGTACGGTTACTTGAAGACTAAATTGCGGCTAAGCCGCTAAACATAACTAAAATGCGGCTATCTGCTCTCGCGCGGTTGATCTATCCGTCAAAATGTTCGGGATGGAGGGGGATACGTTCTTAGTGTGTTGTACCATCTTCTAGAAAATAAAGTTGGCAACACTGCACTCAGTGCGGCGCACAGCGTTGCCAGAATGTTACTTTTGTAACATTTTGCGTTACTTTTGACCCTCTCATGTTACTTCCATGTTACACGACTCAAAATGTTACTTTTACGTTACTTTTTGGACTTATGAAAAATATAGAAAAATCCAGCAAATAAAATTGATGAGATCGAAGAGGTTTTTTTTTATTAAACTGATAAGTTATCTTTACTTAGATATATGGAATACAAGTCAATTATTTAATTAAAAATTCTTACGATTCTTTCGAAGCTTTACTAATGGGACAGAAAACTTTTGAGATTTTGTGCAAGTAATAAACTGTCATATTATAGTATCAGTGAAATTTTCCACATAAAATAAGGAAATATTACTTTTCTCGTGAAAATGTTACTTTATGAGCTGCTATGGTACATATTTTTACTCTTTCTCGTAAAAACTACTGAACAGAATTAGATGAAAATTTGCTGCAATGTAGCTTAAACATTGAAATAACATAGTGTACATTTTATTGCGAAATTCACACGTGAACGGGTAAAATCCGAGGAAACAGCAGGAATTTGTGTGTTCGTTGCTGCTTATTGGTTATCGTTTCGATGTAAGTAAGTAGGTATCTAGTTTTTATTAGGAGTCGTCCACAAATGACGTGAGATGTTTAAGAGGGAGAGGGGGCCGAGTCAAATCTCATCTAATGTTACGTTGGAGAGAGGGGTTTTTTGGAGGTTTGACGATTTGGGGGCCTCGGCAAATATCACGCAATTTCTTTCTGATTAAAGCAAAAAAAAAAACTATTTTGGTCCATTATCCAGATTGTACATGCTTAAGATTTAATCTTAAGCGTAATCGTAATACGATTAAGATCATTCACTAATTCGTTCGAAATCAAATAATTTCATTCATACTTCGACGTTATACTACTGACTGTCAAACCACCATATAATAAAACAATTATACCAAATATCTTAGCCAACGCCAACGGCTTAGAGTGGCTAGATCAGAACAAAGTTGAAGGAGCTGATGATTTTACTGAAAATCATATGGACATGTTGGTTCCAATAGTCTCTCTTGAGACTGCGCATGATTCTTCATGGATTGAATTAGAGCAGATATGCTTTTTTAATCGCAGTAGTTACGATTTAAGTATTCTATTGTTAAATTTTTATTACATTTATAACTCTCAGAAATATTGATTATTAATCTTAACTAAATAAAAGCACGAAGTTGTAAATAAAAGCACCAAGCAATTTTTTTCCTTTTTACAATAACAATTTTATGCTAAACGCATAAAATTGTTACACACATACATTTGAGAAACCCGCATTTTGAAAAATCTCACGTGAGATTGGGAGATGGGGGAGGGGGTTAAATAAAATCTCACAACATCTCACCAGCAGGCTTAGGATAAGCACCACGAGATATATATCGATCGAGAAAGTGACGTTTGCTTGACATTTATTAATATCTCGATGGACGTTATTAAGCATGACACGATAAACATTTAAAACGTCAGAGATAAATTAAACAAAAAGTTTACTCGAATAGAGAAATAAATGTTGTCACTAGAAGTCATAGATATTATACTAATTCTGATTTTTAAGATACACCTTTGGTGCATTTAACTTGTGTTAATCATTATGAGCTTTTGTTTACATTTATAACTTCCTGTCATCATTTCTCTTCTTTGTCAGAGTCGAAGGAAATATAACCAAAGCCTAGTGTAGCCGTACCTATTTACAATTGTAATTAAAGATATTTTACAGGTTTTTGAATTATTCTCTCTTTTTAGTTTTGACCATCAAAACTAGTTAAACAATGAATTATGATTCATAAGATGTTTTAATGTAAAGGGCAATTAAGATGCCAGCGTGTATTTATTTCTGGGTGTATAACTGCGTAACTAATTATGCGTAAAAGTGCGTAACAATTATTATTAACAAGCTATTTTTTTCCACTATAATTATTCCTTTCAATTATAATTCTAACATTATTGAGTAAATTAACATCTTCTTTTAGACTATTCAATCAACATTTTTGATTAATTTTTTTGATGAGAAACTTCCATAGAATTGTTGTGATTTGACAATGACACGAAAATGCATTACGATAAACAAACATAAATGTATAGTATTATGCCAACTAGAAAATAAGATAGAACAGAATACAATTCACAGTATTTTATGTTACAAATAATGTTATCTATTAATAGCTCCAAAAATCAGCCAGATGCAAGCAATCCAACCTAAGACTTACTGTTAGACCGTGGTCTTCAAGAACAAACTAAATTTTTGTGAACAGCTTCGTTTTGACGAGACAACCATATTTTCTATCTTTGAAAAATCTCGAATCGGGTAACTAATAAAGATAGATAAAATAGGGAAACTTTAGAGTGTCAGACTAAGAAAAGTTTCCACTTTACGTGTATGACAAAGCTACCGTTGAATTACAATAATAATTAACAAGCTGTTGTGAGAAAATTAGGTTATTTTTAAATTGATTAATATCAATTTAAAAATCTCATAAGTGGGATTGTCAGAAAAATCATCAAATATGTAGGACAAAAGTTTCATCGTAGTTTTCATAATAAAATCAAGCGATTAAAGTCGAAAAATAATTATTGTTATTAATAAATATTTATTATTTACCGAACCCAATATCTTCGCAGCATTAACTTTATTAGTTACCCGATTCGAGATTTTTCGAAAATAGAAAAGACGGTTGTCTCGTCAAAATGAAGCTTTTCACAAATATTCAGCTTGTTGTTAATCAAAAAAAAGTTAGTTTTGTGGGACCACGGTCTGTGATTTACATCTCAAGAACGAAAAACATTTTTCTTCGACTTTTCAGTTTATCTCTCTTTGATTCAAAGACTTACTCAAAGAGTATATAAATTTTATTTTATTTTGTCTTCTTACATTTACTTCTAACGAAAAAACGAGTGTGAGCTACACTCGATTTTTTTATTATTTTTGATTGATTAGTTAATATTTTGATTATTATAATATGTTTTTATGTATTATTTTTCCTGAGTATATGTTATTAATAGTAACATTAAATAATACAAAATAAGCACCAGCTTTAAATTAACCTTTTATTTTACATTTAGTTTTCTACTGAATTTTGTAGAAAACCTTGTAAGTAGTTGTAATTTTGAATAGAGTTGGTAACACTGAGTAGCACGAGAATTCGTAGAATTATTTTCTCTATACGAAAAATTAAAAGTTTATTTACATTACGTCAAAAAGTATTGTACTGTAACTAATTTGTATTTTGTAATTTATTATAAATTAATTAATTATCTAACCATTACGTACAAGAAATTATTAATTAATACTGTTTGGTTCTCACATCTCTAAAATCATCATCATTCTTCCGATTCTAGTACAAAATTAAATTGTGTTAGGTATGTGAAATGGGAACACAAAATAAAACGTAAGTAGTGTACTTCTTTATACTTATATTTTTTAAAAGCCTATATAGGTTATTAAAAATAATTATGATTTTCTTTTCAGGATAAGAAGTAATAAGCATAAATTAACTTTGTCACCATGGTGGATTCATGGACTAGACTTGTAGCACCAAAGATTAAAGTCTTTAATATTGGGAAAGCATAATATAACACCATATATTCTACAAATACTTCATACATTATAGTTTCTAGAGGAAGAAAGGAAAACATTGGAACACTGTGTAAGTATTTATTTACATACATATCTCCATGACAAATCATCTAACAAGGTAGACTGAAAGAATCAAATTTTAAACATATTTTAATATATTTCTTTCATTGTAAAAGTTGTGGTCTTTTACAAAATTAATATCATAAATTCAAGATTATATCAAAAACTTGATTCTTGTAAAAAAATCCTGAATAATATGAGAAGCTTTCTCTGGAGAATAGTGTAGGCTTCTTTCACTCCCTTTTATAAATGTAACCAATTGTTTTTTCGACCCCATTATATAATTTACAATGCAAATCTATATAACACTACACAAAATGCAACATGCAAGACTGGAGTCATAAGTCCTGAGTTAACTGACAAAAAAAAATATTAAGTAAACATATATAACAACATTTTGATAAGATATATTTGTTTACAGGTTGACTAAACAGCGAGTAATGGAAATAGAATAAAGAAGCCTTTCTATTTATTACATTTTTTGAAATTGTTGATTAAGAAGATTTATTAGTTAATGCTGAATATTATATTTTTCTTGCTGTTTTTAATGGTTGTGCAAGATTGAAAAATAAATTTTAATTTGTAGAAAACAATTAAGTTTATAACATGATAGTCTTAATGTACCTAATATGTGTAATTTTTAAAATTTAAATTAATAGAAAGTTAATGTTACCTTAGGAAAAAATATTTTACTTGTTGATTTTTTATTTTCAAGTGAAAATCCATACTACTCATACTATATAGTAAACTAATTTTTGATATTGAATTTTCATTACTGATTAATTATGCGAGATAACAAGAGATATTTAAATTGTAGAAAACATTTAAATTTAAGTTATAATAGCTTTAATATAGTGCGTGTAATCTTCTATAAGTTTGTTACATTAGTGAAAATTCAAAGATACATGTTAATAAATTTAAGTCATAAGGTGATAAATTGTGAAAATTATTTATCTATTCTGAGAAGTACAAACATTAATAATAATTGTTAGTTTAGTAAAGTAGATGTGTTTGTATATTTTTTAAAACTCAAATTTAATTTTCTTTACAAGACTGCTTCATATTACACACTTTTTATAATTATTCATTTTGTATTTTGTGTGATTTATTCATTTTGTAACTTTATTAAAGAAAATAAAAATTGTTTCTCAAGACTTTTCCATATAGTAAAATCTATGTTTGGCATTAAAACATTAAATACTATGAATAGTGTGTCATTAAACTTATATTTAAAATTAGCCATTGATGACTATAAGTTTCATTTTTATTATATAAAATTATTTAATACTTAGATAGAAGGTTTGCCTAGAGTATATATTTTTTTAAATAAATCTTATACAACACTAAAGTATTTTATTATACCAATAATCCACTAAGTATTGTTACTACCAAAATCACTTCGATTAAAAAACAAGAACAAAAGTAACAAAGTTAACACTTCTAAAAGAAAATATTTGTAATTATCATATCGAAGGGTCCTACGTATACTTGTGCAAGTGCAATGACACAACTTTAATGGAGGCCGGATTAAATGTTCTGTAGCTTGTAATCTATACCTTCATATAATCGTAGGAAAGTCAATGTATGTCCGGGGTAAACTCAAAAAGTACTGCATGGATTTACTTCAAATTTTGCATGAATATTACTAACAGGTCGGGTCAACATATAGGCTACATATTATCACGTTATCACCTACGGGGGAGGAGCTGTGCGGAGTAAACAAAGTCTGCACGAACAAAGTCACGGGCAACAGCTAGTTTTGACATAAATCAATAGAAGTATTTGAAGTAATTTTAAGGCTTTTGAGGCAAGAAAATGGTTTCCGTTGTTTTGCAAGTTGCACCAGTATACATAGGATCCGTCAATATCTTCTATTATGTAGTCTTCGCATTTCATCCATTTCAATTATGCCATATGAGGGCATCATTTGTTCTTCTAGGATATTTGTCAGTAATGTTAAAAATCCTGCAGTTGAAGTCTTATCTGCAAATAATAATTATATTTTTTATTGACATATTGTAATAAACAATAATAACAAGAACTGACTGCCTTTCTGTATGGTAAATTATCTTTAAATGTAGACAAATATAAAATAATAATGTTTACACATGTAGGTACCTAGGTAATTGAGAACTAGGTACATGTGTCATATTGGATATTTTAAGTTATGAATATTACAGAAAATAATACATCATAGTAGTATGTTAATCATACATGGAACTTGGTCTGAAAACAACTGATTAAAACAAATACTTTTTTTGACTAAATATAACTTGAATGGGTAGTAAAAAATCCTTAAATACATAATCAATGCAAGCCTTAGAGGAATAACACATTTGCATCATTATTCTATGATGTAAGCATTGTTGTTGTTTGTTGGTATGTGGCTGTAAGTATTGTGAAAAGTTGACCACCAAGAAAAGGATTATTACTTGTATCCAGCTGAAATTTAACATACACTTGACATGTATATGTAACATATTAACTGTTTAAAAAAGAAACTCGAAAAACTACAGATAACTTTTGAAAAAATATAACTTTATTGAGTTCACCTAAGTCAAATTAGTATTTACTACAAAGATATTCTGTTATTACAGTTAATGAAGTTGGATGGCTGTCATATCTACTAGAAACTGAATTACAAGTCTCTTATGTTCACTTACCTTTAACTAAAGAGGCATGCCTTGATCAGTGTGTGGCTCTAAACCTCAAAATTCACAAGGGTCTATATTATTTAGAGAGCCATGGTTATTGGGTTTATTGAAGCGCTATAGTGATTGGAATGCTCCGTCCGTTGTGTAAAAAGATCACACAAATTTCCTATGTGCCTTCTTTGTTTTTTGCAGGCTTGCCGTTAACCGTAGATATTTAGCACATAATAGGTATAATATGGAACTGCCACCACTATTAAATACATATATGCCATACTGCCTGCCTGCCTGCCTGCCTGCCTGCCTGCCATACATACTACTGCCAACACTGGACCGAAATCTATATTTAATAAAATGAATAGAAATCAAAAAGTTTTGTAATTATTGTATAATTAAAGTATAATAATATGAAATAGTGGATAAGGTTATCAACATTTTAACCAAATTTTAACGAAGTGTCATATGACAAATCGATAAAATGACAGCAAGACGTTTCGATCGATAGAGAAAATAACTACCGTCGAGTAAAATTGATCATTTTCTCTTCCTTTGAAGTATCATGTCGAATCAAGTGTCAAATGCGTTAGCGAATCGAGAAAGTGACATAAAAGTCGAGAAAACGAGGTCGATAAAATTTTATCGTGTTGCTTATCCTAAGCCTGCTGGGGAGAGGGAGGGATAGAAAATTAAAAAAACACCTCACGTAATTTATGGACCTTATCATCAAATATTATGTCGTTTATTTATTATTAGTACTTATCACTTTCAAGTTTTGATTCGTAATGAATATGCCATCACAGAATGTAGCATATATAACAATGATATACAGGCATGATATACAGTGATATTTTTAATTATGAATATTCTTGTTACAGGCGGTTTACTATTTCACAAAGAGCTAAAACCATTGTAAATATGGTAACAGATAGAAATCTTCGAGCAGTAAAATGTTCGCATCAAGCATGAACTGATGTCGATCATTATAATACATTTTTTAATTTTTAATGTTATAGTTTTGATAGCGTGTAATGCTACCGAATTCAAAATTCCAAAGAATATAAATACGTTAAATAATGATAAGTTTTGATTTTTATAATATAATTAGCTGCAGCGTACAGCCCGCTGCATTATAAAAGTTTTGTTAGCGTCAGGACCCCTGGACCACAAGCGATATTTGATGTTTCAATTACATTAAACTTTAGTACCTTTTTGGTACTATTTGGTACCTACGGTCAAAATTTTAGTACCTCGAAAAAAAAAGAGAAAAGTGAAAAAGAAAATGTCCAGACATTCTGACGTCAGGTTGTCTGGACCACATTGATTTCACTTGGATTAAAACGAATAAGCAAACTTATTTCTTCGTAAAACTTTAGTATCTAGTTAGTACCTAATTAGTACCTCATAACGTTTTTTTTATTTAGAATGATTTGTTGTATAAATAAAAAATTATATCCGAAATTAAAATTGTAGGTAAATAAAAAGATTAAAAGATGAAACGCACTATGACGGGGTGAAGCATAGCGGAAGGGGCTACATCACAAGGGCAAATGCTTGCTTGGTACATTGGTGCAGTGCATTGTCGGATTGACATAATGTGCTTATGAATAGATTTACCGAACATCTTTTTTTTCGTTTGTCTTTTATTTAAAGTCAAAGTCAATCTGGCAGCTATGCCAGTTGTGGTAAAAATTAAAAAAACAGAATTATTGAAAATTTTGAAAATAAGTAACGTGGAAAATATCGTGATCGATGACGATTTCTTCACAAATTTCTTAACATATGAATTATTTTTCTTTCCCTGTAATACTAAGTACATACGATATTTTTTTTTAAATATAACTCCTTTTAGGTTTACAAACTTAAAAAAGCAAAAATCATCAGAATTCATTTATTAGATAGTATACTTTAACACATTATCTACAGGGGCCATATCTCCTTAGGATTCCATGGCAGTGACGCTAGCAGGGCTTCTGTAGCTACCATTGGCATCTATGATATGCCAAAACTAGCTGCCAAAGCGAATGCCAGACGAGATTAGTCTCGCTTGTACACGCAACCCGGATATTGAAGAGATTGCACTTGTTATCATTCATTTGACGATATATCCGAGACTGCATGTCTATTTTTAAATTCGACATAAAGTAAGTTGTTCGGTATCGATTGCTATTTTAAATTTTAATAATACCTACTTAGTAAAATTCAACAAACATGGACGCACAAAATCACGCCGAGAACTTTTTTAATGCCTAGTGTTTGTACAAAAACGTGGTTTTAGTTTTACATTAATGTATAACATTACGCGTTCACATATTATAGCTTTCCGGACTAGGGAATACTTGGCAATGGAAAATATCCAGGTGTTGTCCGGGCCTGCTCAATTGCTTGACATCAACACCATCGAACATGCATGGAATACGGGCCAGAGACGTGTTTTGGAGAACTTGAACGAAGTGAAAACAACCCAACAACTGAAGGATTTGCTAAAATTCTATTGGAAGCGATTGCTGCAGGACAATATTACCATTTTTTTACATAAGATATCAAACATGCACATGGCTCTCCCGATGGAAAGTAGTGAGTGTAAAGTAAAACTATTACCTATAGATACAAAAGATGTTATTGCCGCATTGCTATCCATGTGGCGGTGGCCACATACATAAGCATACCGGCTAGCTTACCCTCTACAAGCACTGACGCTATTGCGGCAGGAACAGGTAAAGCGGTGGTACCAAATACCCGGGAAAGATGTTGCGGAACTCTACTATCTAGTAGTCACAATGATAGTGACACTTATAGCCAATTGGTCGCCTTTTACGGCTTGCCTGGCAGAACGGCAGTTGGTCTATTCTTCAAAGAGTGCGGACCAACCTAATGTAACTCATCGATTCTATGTATAATAATCGGTCCTGATAAGTTGTGAACTACAGAGGAGGCTACATTTTCCATTAAAGTAACCTATTAATTAACATTAAATAAATCACTTGCACAGATTGTCTGTATATAAGCAAAAATTAGCCTAGTCAAATTTTGAGTTAGATATACATATATTCTAAGTGAAGTAAATAAATAGTGTAAATAATTGTCTGTTAAAATTTGAAAACTTGTATTAATTTTTAAGTAGCAAATACTTTGGTAGTACCAAAAAATAATAAATTGTTATGTAAATTTATTTTAGAATGATGCATGTTTTTGTAACATAAATTTTAAGAGTTTCTTTACAAAACTTGGCACCCACACAGATCTCAATTCTTTTGTCTGCGAAGCCGACAAAGATGCATACACTTATATTGGACTTGGCTCTCAATTTCACATTTAGGTTTTGATAAGATTATATTTAGCAATTTAAGTTTGTTTTAAAAAGTCAAGTTTCTTAAGTACTTTATTTTGTACTTTAGTATGCGGTACGTCATAGTACACAGTTTGTTGATTTACGTTATTAAAAACAAATTTAAGTAAGCAATTGATATTTTTACATAAATAAGGAACTGAAAATATTATTTAAATAATGCAAAATAAACGTTATAATGTAAAAAACTATTGCAATATTCAAATTAGTTCATGTTACTACATATATGTACAAAAAATATCTCTAGCCTACTGTTTAGGCAACCTCATGTCCTGGCCGTGCATGAAATTTCATCAAAATTAGTTCAGCCATTCTTGAGTTATAGCTGGATATACAGATATACATACAGACAGACAAACGTTTAAAAAATAGTAAAATTTATATAAGTAACTCAAAGCAAATATTTATCACGAAGTTTGTCAAATGTTTATTTAGCTACCGATTTATATCGTATTACAAGTAAGAACTTATAAACAAATATAAATATTTATAAACATTATAATAATATGTAAGTACTTTAACACCTTTTTTATGTTACAGATAAAATAGTGCTTGCCACTTGTTCCATTTTAAAATGTATTTAGAATAATTCAATCAGTCAATAATTCAGTAGAATGTTTAGTCATTTTGTAATTTGTCAGATGTAATTTGTTACTTAAGGGGCTCTGACGAAAAGCCCAATAAAATGAAGCTATACAAAAGTTGAAGTCTTTTAATTATAAATTAGTAATTTTAAAAATTGATCCTGAGTACCTCGAGAGATAGGAGCTGCCTAGTCGAGTAAACCCCCGTGACGATCGGAGTAGCGTCACAATACTTATAAATATTGTCATCAAACGTACTATCTAATAAATTAACTCTGGATAATTTTTCTTTTACAGGTTGGTAAACCAAAAAGGATTTTTGTTTTAAAAGTTTTGCCGTTGGTACTTAGAATTGCAAAATTTTTAATAATTCTGATTTTTTTTCTTATTTTTACCACAACTGACATAACCTTGTTATCACACAAGTGTTCGCCGGTTTATCTGACTTCGACTTTAAATAACAGACAAACCACAAAATACGTTCATTAAAACTATTCATAAGAACATTATGTCAATCCGACAATGCACTGACCCGGCACGTCACCAATGTACTAAGCGAGCATTTTTCCTTGTGATGTAGCTCCTTCCGCTTCACTTCACCCCGTCAAAGTGCGCTTAAGCTTAAGATTACCATTATCGAAGAATGTTACTTGCATTACGTAAAGTTTCGAAAGTACAAACTATTTTGAAAAAATGACAATTACCTTATTTTTCGATAGGGCAACCGTTTATCTACCTACAATTTTATTTTCGGTTATAACTTTTTATTTATACAAATCATTCTAAATAAAAAAACGTTATGAGGTACTATTTAGGTACTAAAATTTAACGAAGAAATAAGTTTGCTTATTCGTTTTAATCCAAGTGAAATCAATGTGGTCCAGACAACCTGACGTCAGAATGTCTGGACATTTTCTTTTTCACTTTTCTCTTTTGTTGTCTAGGTACTAAAATTTTGACCGTAGGTACCAAATAGTACCAAAAAGGTACTAAAGTTTAATATAATTGAAACATCAAATATCGCTTGTGGTCCAGGGGTCCTGACCCTAACAAAGTTTTTGGCGAATCCTGCGGGATCCCCTAATTTTTCCGGGATAAAAAGTAACCTATGTAATATTCCAGGTCATCATCTACTTGCGTGCCAAATTTCTTTTGAATCCGTTCAGTAGTTTTTGCGTGCTTGAGTAACAAACATCCATCCAAACATCCAAACTTTCGCATTTATAATATTATAATATAGATTATGAATAATTGAATCTACACTTGTTTTATTTTTGTATTTTATTTGACACCCTTCGAAAAAACAGGATATATCCTAAACTAAAATGACGTTACAGAAATAGATTCGCTATTTAGCTGCATTTTTGCTATGTAATGAAGTTAAAATTTACTTTAAAAAAAATATTTTTTTAAATATTACTAATCAAAGAAGCGATTGAGCGACTTTAGCCGCATTCTAATGTTATTATAAATACCATGATGATAATTTAAAACAACTCTAAAGTCCTTTAACGGCTTTCTTACTTAGAATTAATGAGATTTTTTTTAAGTATCGTATTTTTTTTACAAAATGAAACTAAAACCAAACACTAAAATGCCGCTGTTGTTCACCCTACGGCATTTTAGTCGCGGATTTATGATTTGAAAATTAGATGAACACTAAGAGAAAAGGCAGTTTTAGTTTTTTTTATTATTTAAAAATCCCTATTTTAATTTTAAAGTTACGTCATGTGAAAGGGCTAAGTGAGATTTATCAATCAGTACCTAGAAGTCCCATTTAAGACTTGCGGTTAACAAGTAGCATTCATTTTAACAAAATCCCACGTTTTTTGCGATTATCTCAAAAAGTAGTTTTGTTACTTAACGGCATTTTAGCTTGCGGATGGCAGATTACGTGTCATGTTTGTTCGCTATGGATTCCTAATATGTATGGTTAAAAATCGTTTGCCAGGTCAGCTAGTATGAGGTGTATATATATATATATATATATATATATATATATATATATATATATATATATATATATATATATATATATATATATATATATATATATATATATATATATATATGCTTATTTTGAAAATATCATTGTGAACTACTTATAACTTACCGTAAGATGAGCAATCACCCCTTAACCCAAAGCCCTCAAAACTCCCTCAGATCCCGTATAGACCAATCTCATAAGAGAAAACTCATTAATTGGAATTAGTAACCCATATATTAATTCGATCACATCCTCTCTCCAATAACTCGTTAGGTCAGTCACTTGACGCAACTTATAATTGCAAAACTTCTTCATAGTCTATTTAATTGTGAGTTGAGGAGAAATTGGTACTTTAACTTCGGAGGATCAATTTAACTTGTATATCATTGTAGCTAACAAACAACGTACAACTACATATATTGCTTAAAATTTGTATACTAAAAATCCATGAACCGGTTGACTACGCAGGCCATCTTTGAAACTTCCTGCTAACATAAGATATTGAAGCTTACAGCCATTAAAATCTCGAAATATTCTTTAAAATTGACGTTATTTTATTTTTTAAATGCTGTATTTTTTAATGCGTCAGGAGATTTGGATTTTTCAAACAGCATTAAACGCAGTTTTTAAGCGCTGAAAATGTGTCTTATTTTAAAAATCTAACATTTAAAATGTATGTCAACTATAATTCTAGAACGAATTTACCGATTTTGTTCCTATCTCCAGCATTTGCTGAGCTGACTAGATTTAGGAATCAATCGGTATCAATTGTTTTAGTAAATTTACTTATTTTTTTTATTTTCTCAAATCTTTCGGTTACTTCCACCCAAATAGAGTTGGGTAGAACCACAGAACACACAAAAACTAATAGATACGCCATCGAGAAGGAAACGTGTCGCCGCACATATAAGCAAACGCTATATATATATATATATATATATATATATATATATATATATATATGTACGTATTTATTATAACAGTATAACAAGGAAATAGATTTACACGCTATTTGCTTATTTTATTATTTTATTATAAGTACTTAGCTCATTTATCTGTAGGTATAGATACGTCAAAAGTAGATATATCACTTTGACTTATCGAACTGGACACTTCGATCGGACACGATAGTCTTACTCGTGTTACATAATAGTATCTAGATAAACGAGTTTTGCTCAGTATTTTTTGGAAAAACTACGTTTTTTAAAAACGAAACTGCATACTAAATTTCATGTAAATCGTTGTAGCCATTTCCGAGATTCATATTATATATTTATATATACACAATAATTGCACGTTTTTTTATATCATAAGATAGCAAACAAGCAGATGGGTCTCCTGATGGAAAGAGTCAACCATCGCCTATAGACACCAAAGGTGTTAATGGTGCGTTGCTATATTGTGGCGAGGTCTAATGCCACATGCATAAGTTTATCGGCGACCTTACCCTCCAAACCGAAACACGATAGCGATGAGCACTGACGCTGTTATGGCAGAAATAGGTAAGGCGGTGGTATGAGACCCGGGCGAGACAATGCGGAACTCTACCACCTATTAGTCACGATGGTAGTGACTCGCATAGCCAACGGGTCGCCTTTTACCACCTGCCTGGCAAAACGGCAGTTGGTCTATTCTTCAAAAGAAACTGGAACCAACACGAGGAAAAAAAGGTATTAGATTTTTTTTGGTAAAAACAACGTTTCTAAAAATAAAACATAGCTAGATCCATTTATCGCCCTTGTATCCCCCCGCATACTGAATTTCGTGAAAATCTTTAGAGCCGTTTGGAGATTCATATGCATTATACAGTGTATAAAGAAAACCCTGTCCGATCCGAAAGAGGCATATAGGTTGGTTAAAGGCATCACTGAAAAAAATATTAATATGACTTTATTTCTGAAAATAAAAAAAGACATAGTTTATTAATATTCGTATTTTTACTTGTATCTTATATCTTTACAACAACAATTGAAATATTAAATTTAGGGTACCGCGATTCTCAGAGGACGCAGTTTTTTTTTTATGTGTAGGGGGTTAGTATAAACTTTATGTCAAGTTTATCCTCCGCCCGCCATCTTGGAAAAACGGGTGGAAAGGGTTTTTGCGCTATATTTCGTAAACTATGCAACCCTCCAAAAAAAATTAAAAGAAATTATTTGTAGCAAATTAAATTGTCTATAACTTTATTTCTACTACTTTTTATCGTAAAATGGAAAATAAAAAGTGATAAGCAAATATAACTGAAAATTTTTGTCGTCTGATTAATTATACCTACTGTCCTTCAGATATTATATTTTATGACGACGTCATTGCAGATTTTGCTGTTTCTCCATGCCTTTTCACCCCACAAACTTAAACATAAGCTTATATAAACGTCTCCCCTCCCCCCAACCCTCTATATATCAAAATATTAAAATTGTGTCCTGTCAAAAACGAAGGCTAAGACCTAAAACATGTAATTAGTGATGAGCAAAGCAAGAACAAAACCAAGACACGGAGAATCTTGTTATTGGTATACCAAGACCAAGGCTGAATATGCAAATCAGTCTTGGTGTTGCTTTAATACTACGGTCTTAAAGCAAGACCAAGCCAGCCAACTTTGCGTATTAATAGTCTAGTTATGTTCATTATTATTTAATAGTCTATTTAATAGTCTAGTTATGTTCATTTGATTTGTTACTTGTTTTTTATTATAATTTTTCTGATTACTACCTATCATTATATACATTTTAAAAACATGAATGATACACAGTATTAAACTAATAAATACAAACTTATTGATTAGCAAAATTAATGGTGTTTCTATCTTCGTATGTGCTAACTTTTACCGAAAATGGATTTTTTTTCGATATTGAAAAACAACTTCAAGTGCTTTTCCTAGGCGCGAGGTTGTTGACACAACACAGCCAGATTCCACACAGGTACTGAGATTTTTCAGAAAGAAAGAAAAAATAACATTTTGCCCAACCGGAGACCTCGTGATACATAGATATATCTAGCTTTAAAAGAACATATCCATTAAGAATATAACATATTTTTAGAGGATGTATCTCTTTAAAGATAAATTTTATAAAGTTTAAACATCTACAACACCGGTATATTTTATATTTAAGTGAAAGTAATGTGTTCGTTTAAACCCCGTGATAACTGTTGATATAATATTAAATTCTCAACGTTACGACATCTTTTTGCATGAATTTCTTCGTCGGCAAGTATAAATTTTATCCCCATGTCTAATAAGAGACAATGTACGATTTAACGCTGAATCTCACAGGACCAACGGGTTTAGATATCACATATTTTAGTATTTGCTCGTGACTTTCTCGTTTATATTTGGAACTTCGAATCTTTTCCGAGAATATGGAATGCTATAAAATTATATTATTTGGCAGATGACGGGGACAGAAAAAGTCAAATAAGTATTTTTTACATTTAAATGCAAGTTGTGATTTATTTTATGTTTGTTTTAAATAACTACCAATTTCTGTACTTCTTCTTTCCAAAGTGTTGAATACTGAATTCAATTCAAGTTGTTATTCATTTCAGTTTCGGAAATGAAACCTCTGTCCGAACGTCTTAGACCGAGAAACGCGATATTGTCTGCGTCTCGTCATTTATCACTTATCGATTGGAGAATGTCCCTTGCTGAAATTCTTCGCTTAATTTAAACCTGCAATTGCTGTTTTATTGTAATGGAAAATTTATTTAAGAAATCACTGACAAACTCTACTCTACTATTTATATAAGACAAAAATAAGCAGCCATTTTAGTATTTTTCATTGAATGTTGAATTTAAGATGTTATACGTTCAAACGAATGTCGAAAACCGAGTAACGCGATATCGTCTGCGTCTCCCTGTTTATTATTCAATATTCTTTATATATACACATGCATATGGTGCCTATACATTCATACTAAATCATAAATGCGAAAGTAACTCTGTCTGTTTCTTTTTTCTGCCTAAACCACTGAACCGATTTGGTTGTAAATTTGTACAAAGATAGTCGAAAGAAATATAGGGTAGATTTTATCTCGGAAATCCCACGGGGACGGGAACTATGCAGGTAAATTCCTGGAATTTTTATTTTATCGACGGACGAATTCGCCGGCACAGCTAGTACATAATAAAGTGTTTATTAGTTTAATACTGTGTAACATTCATGTTTTTAAAATGTATATAATGATAGGTAGTAATCAGAAAAATTATAATAAAAACAAGTAACAAATCAAATGAACATAACTAGACTACTAAATAGACTATTAAATAATAATGAACATAACTAGACTATTAATACGCAAAGTTGGCTGGCTTGGTCTTGCTTTAAGACCGTAGTATTAAAGCAATACCAAGACTGATTTGCATATTCAGCCTTGGTCTTGGTATACCAATAACAAGACTCTCCGAGTCTTGATTTTGTTCTTGCTTTGCTCATCACTAATTACATGTTTTAGGTCTTAGCCTTCGTTTTATATATATAATAACAAGGTCAATGGAAAAAATACATGTCAAAATATTTATATTTATAATATTTAAATTTATATTATAATATTTAAATATTTATATTTAAATATTGTTTGGTTTGAGTTTCTTTTAAAAATTAAGTCATCTTACTTTTGCTTAGAAAACGTGAGATAAGTCGCACACGAAAAAAGAGATTTTGTCGATGTCAACTAATATTTCGTTTATCCTAACATGCATACAACGAGTAACATAATTTCCTGCAAAAGTGGCTGTTACTCGCTATTTCGTTCAGATGACCCAAAATAAATACTGCCTGACCCAAAAACTTTTCTAGAAAAAAATCTATTAAGTACAATTTAAGCTACGCTATCCAGTCAGCAGTTGGGGAAAAAAGTTGTCCATATTACTTCTAGATAGTGTAGTTTTTAAATGGTAAAAAATTTTTTTAGATCGGTCCAGTAGTCTTTTGTTAATATTAATTACGACCGAAACCTGAGTATATAAGTAAAAGTTACAAATATGTTATGTGTTTACGTATTAAATCTTACCCTATTATATTTATGCAAACATGTTAGCTACACTATCGCCCGTGTTGGTCCCGGGCTCCTTTGAAGAATAGGCCAACTGCCGTTCTGTCAGGCAGGTCGTAAAAGGCGATCGATTGGCTATGCAAGTCACTACTATCGTGGCTACTAGGTGGTAGAGTGCTGCATTGTCTCGTCCGGGTCTGGTACCACCGCCTTACCTATTCCTGCCACAATAGCTTCAATGCTTGTCACTGCCGTATTCCAGTTTGGAGGTTAGGTAGCCGGTAGAATTATGCATGTGGCATTAGACCTCGCCACAGGATAGCAACGCACCATTAACATCTTTGGTGTCTATAGGCGATGGTTGACTCTTTCCATCATAAGACCCATCTGCTTGTTTGCTATCTTATAATATAAAAAAAAAACATGTAGAAATGATGACATCAATGACGTGAAAACAAGCCAGTGTTGCTTTTCTCACGCATCATATCGTAAACTTCAAATTCAAATCATAAAACGCGAACGTTTGCCAAAACGCTACTTTCATTAAGTTCTGCGACGACTCGCCGCGGTTTTGATGCCACGTCCTTACTTTTCCTGGCAAAGTAGCGTCAACAATTATCAATATTGTATTTCGGCTAAGCGGGTAAGATAGCCAGTACATCCATCTAAGTGGGGGGACCTACATGTATGGCATCGCACTATTAACGTCTTTGATGTTTGCAAGATAGATGCGATTTATATATTTTTCCACGACGAGAGTAATTTGCTTATATGTGATTCCGTGATATAAGTTAACCTATAAACTTAGATAAAAAATTTAACAGCATAATAACAGCTCAGACTTTGATTCTATCCAATATCCAAGGTTTTCTTTATCATTCAGAGCACAGACCACACAAACATCAAGAGACATTAAGTTCAGGCGGGGCACGTGTAGCTCCTGATATGAGCAAATGCTTGTTACTTTTTACTCACACAAGCCAGCGTGTTACTTTTTTCAGTACAGTCGGATAAACTAACGCAAATAATAATTTTTGAAAAGGTACATGCGCGGCAAAAAATGACATCCATTTTCAAGTAGTTAACTTATTAATTTAAAAATACAGGTTACAAAAGCACTATTCAGGATGACATAAAAAAATAAAATTTGGATTAAAGTCAACATTTGTAGGCACAGCAGTGAAAATACTATCACAGGGTGTATGTACATTATCTCGAGTTGAAAAAAAGGAAAATAATTTGAAAAATACATGACTTAATTTTATTTTTTATTTTTCTGATAATTATCATGACTTTGCCTATCACTCGGTGTCAGCTTGAAGGCGACTTATAGGCAGCCCGTATTATATCGTGAAAGAATAGAAAAATTCCATGTTGTATTATTTTACCATGCCAAATGACAAGCCAAGGTTTGAAAAATAACCCTGGAGTGATTTTATTTCATAGGTACTATAATTCTGTATTTCTGGATGTAAATTCAAGCTACATTGACAACCTATGAAATTGCTTTGAAAGGCGTATCCACTTTAATACGTGATTCAGAGATGTAAATAGAATGGCTATTTATTAATACAAATTCCTTGTGCAGCCTTATCCAATAGAGAATAATTACGTTTTGGTCGATAGCAAATCTGGGGCAGAAATTTCAATAGGAGGCCGGCGCTGGGCATTCCAACAATGCCAACGGGTAACCAACCACTTTATTATATCCAGTTAATCTATCGCTTTAGTATCTACATAATATTAATAAAGGCGTTATAACATATTTGGGGTTACATCAGTAAGTGTAATTTGTCCCGTGAATTTATATGACATTTTAATAAAACAATCCTGCTACACGGACAGCAAGGCACCATTTATTTATCATTATAACATATATCACAGGATAGTAAACAAGCAGATGTCTTTTCTGAAGGAAAGAGATAACCATCGTCTATAGACGGACACCAAAGAAGTCAATGTTCAGAGCTGCAGAGATATATATAATAGTTACCAAAACAGTCCGAACTCTGAGGGCTTTATATTTCTTAACTAGTGGAGCCCGCGAATTTTTTAAAATGAAAGTCCCGAAATTTTGTCGGATCGGATAAAAACGATGCTATGTACTTTCTCGGGTCTCAAACTATCTTTGTGCTCAATTTCATTCAAATCGGTTCAGTGGTTCAGGCGTGAAGAAGAGACAGATAAACAGACTTACTTACGCATTTATAATATAAGTATGTATTAACGCTGCACTGTACCCATTTACTTATAGCTGTACCGAAAACTACATAACAGGTTCTGTTAGTTGAAAACCGAATAATATTTTAAACGCCGCCGTTCGTCGAGTACCTAGTAGCAAACCTGACTACGCAATCGACGGGGCTTGAGTTCGATTCCCAGCAAAGACAATCATTTGTGTTATAAATGCCTATAGATGTTTGTATTTCTAGGTTTGGGTGTTTATTAGGGATGGGCCGAAATTCGTTTTACATTCGGTTTAACCGAATTTCGGCAGCTTGAACCGAACTTCGACATTCGGCCAAATTCGGTTTAAATGCCGAACATTCGCCACTAGAAAAAAGTATCTTTTTTGCACTGTTTTGCTTAAAATCTACGCTAATGTTATAAAGAGGAAAGATTTGTATTCTATATTTTTGTATATTGTATCATCTAAACTCAAAAACTACTAAACCGATTTAAAAAAATCTTTCACCATTAGAAAGATATTAAAATCATTCCCGAGTAACATAGGCTATACTATACTTTCGAAAAAAATCCGTAAAACAGTTGACCCTCAGCAGGTCATCCCTGAAACTTCCCACTAGATCTTTATCTATATCGTAGCATATCACAGATTTTTTCAGAGTTCAAAAATCTTACATTTGTTACAAATATTCGTTAGTACATAGAAGTCGTAAATGACAGTAATTTCAAAATTTTTGAAATGCTCTATATTTTATAAACGATGATTGATTTTGGTCTTTCGAATGGCATTCAACGCAATTTTTGACCTCTAAAATGTTTTCATAGCTACGTAATCTACAGACTCAGAAATGTCGAAGCAATATCAAAAAAAATTTTTTTTTGAATTTTCGATATTACTAAATCCCAGATAAATCGACCAATTTTGATGCAATTTGCTTATTTGACACAATTTATAGAAAGAAAAGCTGATTAGACTTTTAAGTCAATCGGTATATTAGTCTGAAAGTCATTATAAAAATGCTAAGTTTGCTGTAGACAACAAAATATTAATATTTGAAAAGCCGTAACTTTTGAAAACTTGATTTAATTTTGATTTTTGAAACTGTATTTGAAAAAATTTCGAATTTATGTCGAAAAAACACTTTTCCAAATTTTTTCGTCAACGATTACTTCCGAACGGATTAACCGATCATGATACAATTTATGAATTAGACGCAGATTTAAAAAAAAAGAGTTGATAAAATTTTATAGTCAGCCGATACATTAATCTCGAAGTTATATTAAAAAAATAGGTTTCGTCAATTTTTTTTTCGATTTTTTCAAAATTTTTCAAAATATTCTAGTCCGAATTGGTTAAAATTGTTGGGAATTCTAAGTTTAGCAGAATCTAATTGAATGCCATTAATCGCGTTTCGATCGGTCAAGCTGTTCAAAAGTTATGAAATGTTTACATACACACATACATACAACCACACTCTCTCTCTCTCTCACACACACGCACACACACATACATACAGACATACTGACGTCATCACGAAAATAGTCAGAAAATGTTCCATACTTAGCGGGAAGTTAAAAATCAAAAGTTTGATATAGATGAAGATACATATATTTTAAAACATGATGATTTAGATCTTTTTAATTGCATTCAACGTAATTTTTACCTTTAAATGGTTTTATTAGCTCCAAAATCGGTAGATTAAAAAATGTCGAAGAAAAGGTAAAAAAATAGGTACGTCAGTTGACCCTGCAGGCTATCCTTGAAACTTCCCGCTAAATTGAGGTATTTTACGCTCAACGGAACAAAATCATACCTAAGCATTTTTTTTCAAGGTTCAAAATTCTGACTTTTGTTATAAATGACAGCAATTTCATTTTTAAAAAGCTGTATATTTTTAAAACGATGATCGATTTTCATCCTTCAAATGGCATTCAACGAAATTTTTGAGCTCTTAAATGTTTTTGAGCTACATAGTCTATAGGCTAAAATATGTCGAAGTAATATCAAAATTTGTTTTCAAAAACTTTCGTTATAATAAATCTTGATAAACCGATTTTGATCCAATTGACGGTATTTGACGCTATTTATAAAGAGAAAAGTTGATTAGATTTTTTAAGTGAATCGGTGTATAAGCCTAAGAGTTATTTTAAAAATATTAAGTGAGTTTTATGTAAACAGCAAAATTTTATTATCCAAAAGTTATAATTTTTGAAAACTTGATTCGATTTTGATTCTTGAAACTACATTTGACGTAATTGTTTTAAGTACCACAATATTGTAGAAGGTTTGACCTTCAAACAAGTTTTGGTCAAAAAGTCTCTTATCTTATATAAATAAACCACTTTTTCCTAAATTTTCATCAACGATAACTCCCAAACGGATAAACCGGTCTTGATACAATTTACGATATTTGACGCAGATTTTTAGAAAGAAATGCTGGTTAGATTTTTAAATCAAGCAGTGTATTAGCCGGAAAGTTATTTTAAAAATATTAAGAAGTTTTCTGTAAACAACAAAATATTAATATTAAAAAAGTAAAAAACTTTTGAAAACCCGATTCCATTTCGTTTCTTGAAACTAAATTTGACGTAGTTTTTTAAGCACTAATCTATTGTGGAAGGTCAAATTAGTTAGAGAAATTACCAAGTTATATCAAAAAACACTTTTCTTAAGTTTTTCGGCAACGATAGCTCTTGAGCGGAAAAACCGATTTTGATGCAATTAATGCATTGAACGCAGTTTTTGTAGGAATAGAGCTGATTAGATTCTGAGTGCTAAGTGTGAGTTTTTCTTTTCGCATTCGATCGTGAGCGCGTTTCCAGTTTACTAGGAATTTCGCCATCTAGTGGTAAACTGGTTTCTCACGTTTACCACTAGGTGCCGCTGTACAAATCACATACAAATTCCTAGTAAACTCCAAACGCGCTCACGATCGAATGAGAAAAGAAAAACTCACACTTAGCACTCTGTACCTAATCTATACATTTATGTACTTAGATTATACAAAGTTATTTATTTATGTATGTTATTTATGTACAAAGTTATGAGATGTTTACATATACACATACACATATATACAGGCATGCTGACCTCATTGTGAAAATAATCGGAAAAGATTTCTAGGACCTCAAAACGTGGAGATCTGGTGAAAACTCGATTTTCAAAAATGGGGGCAAAATCAGTAACTTCCTTGTCTATATACCTACGTAGCAGAAAGTTAAAAATAAAAATCCATTCCTAAATTGGAACAATGTAACTCAATGTATCAAAATTTTGTTGTTACGTCACTAATTCACGTGCGTTGCGAAACCCATTAACGATCTCCTATATATTCATACTAAAATTATAAATGGGAAAGTGTATCTGTTTGTTTGTCCGTCTTTCATGGCAAAACGGAGCGACGAATTGATGTGATTTTTTAAGTGGAGATAGTTGAAGGGATGGAGTGACATAGGTTACTTTTTCTCTTACTTTACGCGAGCGAAGCCTCGGACAATATAATAGATAGTAGTAAATAGTAAAATAGGTAAATAGCTAATATAAAATAATTAAATTTTAAGCAAATTCGTAAAAAAGTCACGACGTGTCGCTTTTAAGAAAGCGCCCCAAAATTTAACCGAAGTTCGGCCGAAATTCGGCCGAATTTCTTATTTTCACCGAATGTTCGGCCGAAGTTCGAATTCGGTTCAAACCACATTCGGCCCATCACTAGTGTTTATTAAAAAAATTGAGTATTCATATATATGTAATTCTATGTATACATATCGTTGACTAACACCCATATTATAAGCAAATAATATGATTTTTTGGATTTAGATCAATTCGTGTAATTTGTCCTGTGATATTAATAATTATCATTTATGAAAATATTACATATACACAAACATAGATTCGAAAACCATTTATTTCTAGCAGTCAAGCGATACAATTTTTAAATTTACTTTCATATTACTTGTTAAAGAAAAAAGTTTTTAGCCTAGTTTCGTATAGGCAAAGCTCACTTGTAATTTGGTCAGAGTCAAAATGAAATACAGAGGAGTCCGGAACGTTTTCGAATTACCAAATAAAATTACATATGCATTGAGTTGGTGGCTTTTCCACTGATGGCGTATCTCGTTTCAATTTAACTTCTTTTCATTGCTATTCATTTATTCCCATTTTATTATGACCGGATAAGCAAAAAGCCATAGTTGAAAAAGAATATAAATTTGAAATTTGAGCCAACACAGGTGAACGTTTTCGGAAAATAATTTATAAAAGACAAAATTATGCTTGATGCAACCTACACATCGAGTAAGTAATCAGATGCTCAAATAAACGGGAAGTTATCACCGAATAATACGAGTATGTACTTCGTGAGAAGATTGAAGTGTCTCATTAAATCTTGTATATATCGTTGAATCGAAAAATGAAGATGACTCTCCTTTTAGAGCGAAAGAGATTTGCCTATGCCTACCAAATGTGTAAAGGATGCATTGCTGTCTTTGTATCAATGATCTAATGCGACATAAATATGACAGTGACAAGCACTGAAGATTAAGTCACGTGTAGTCATCTTCAAGATGAATTTTTTTATGATTATTTTATTTTTATTTATTTGGAAAACAAATAGTATAATTAACATGACAATATCTAAAATTACAACTGAATACCATTTAAATGTTTTCACATATAAGAAACTAAAACTAAAAAATACACGCAATGATAAATAATAGGTTTTGACAGTTTACAAGATTTTTAGGACTATTTACAGTTATTTTAGGAAACGCCATCAAACCTTAATAAGAATATTTTAAAGCTATTTTCACTTAAATTCAACAGGTTCAGGAATGTCATTGAGTGCATTGACATAATTTGCCGATCTTACAAAGAATGAGTTTTGCCTATAGTTATTATTGCATATAGTATTTGTTAATACTTAATTACTACTTAACTGTAAATATGAACAAACTGCAAATCATATTCTTAGGGAGTGTAATCTCTGGCAAAACGAACGTAGCCAAATGCTTGATAGTATACGATGTATATCCGGGGTAATCTACTATTTCGACCTTGTAGCAACACGTGGGAATTTCCGTGCCTTCAAGCGATTTTGTCATACGTACTACTGGAAGCAGAATTAAGTAGGCCATTTTCGTAGATTCTCAAATACCTAAATTACCGTGGTGCAATAGCAATCAGGCTTAACCTGATTGTAAACTTCTCATTTCTTAGCAGTTTTTTTGCTTTATCTTTACGCTGTCTCCTGCTGTAAAGGGAGGGAAACTGGATGTATTTTCCTACTCCTCCTATACTCTTCTGATTAAATTCGATGCGGTTTCTCGGATGCGGGATGCTCAGGGCACCCTGAGCTCGCAACTCAGAGGTTATCAGGACGGTTGCCGCTGTTGATTCTGGATTATAGAAGTTACAGTGGTGGGAACGAGAGGTGGACCAATTGCCATTAAAAAAACTTAATTACATTATTATTAATATTAGTTAATTACATTATTTTTAATAGTTAATTACACCTTTTCAAGATGCCTGCCAGAAGAGTAAATCGTATTTAGAAGCATAAAATAAAAAAACGAAAATAATAACTGATTCGATATGTCAACATAAGTAAGTATTTATATAGACCTATCATATACTACCTTTCCCGCTCTCTTCGCTGGGTGTAAATTAATTGTAACGACAGATAAAAAAAATATTTCCTATTGCTTGCGCAATTACGTGTTCTCACTGAAATTTCTTAAATTAATTATATAAATATATAATTAATTTAAGAAATTAAATCGAAAATAAAAACTGAAAAAAAAAACAACCAGCAAAATGCGTGTCGGGTCACGCGAAATGTAGTGCCGTATCGGGTTCCGTAGTTAACTAAGAGGACTTTTTATTGTTTCATACTTTGAAAATATAAATTACTTAACGTTATTGACAAATATTTGTCAAGCGAATGTATATTCGCACCATAGGTTCACGTCACGAACTATAAAATCTTCTCAAACTTTATATTATCCTAGACGCAGCGTGCAGCCCGCTGCATTATAAAAGTTTTTAGTAAATCCCGTGGGATCACCTAACTTTTCCGGGATAAAAAATAGCCTATGTGTCATTCTGGGTCCTCAGCTATCTCGGTACCAAATTTCATCGTAATCGGTTCAGTAGTCTTTGCGTGAAAGAGTAACAAACATCCATACATACTTACAAACTTTCGCATTTATAAATTACTAGCTGTGCTCGCGACTTCGTTCGCGTGAAAAAAATTCTAAAATAAAAACCCGCATAGTTCCAATTCCCGTGGCATTTCCGGGATAAGAACTATCCTATGTCCTTTCTTGGGTCTCAAACTATATTTATACCAAATTTTATCCAAATCGGTTCAGTGGTTTGGCCGTGAAAAAGTAACAGACAGACAGAGAGACAGACAGAGTTACTTTCGCATTTATAATATTAGTATGGATAGTATGGATAGCTGTGCCCGCGACTTCGTTCGCGTGAAAAAAAATCTAAAATAAAAACCCGCATAATGCCCGTTCCCGTGAGATTTCCGGGATAAGAACTACCCTGTGTCCTTTCTTGGGTCTCAAACTATATTTGTACCAAATTTTATCCTAATCGGTTCAGCGGTTTAGCCGTGAAAGCGTAACAGACAGACAGACAGAGTTACTTTCGCATTTATAATATTAGTATGAATAATGTTAGTAGGAAGTTGGCCGGCTGTTACTCATAAACTTGTAAAGCCTACTAAGCCGTGATAGTTTTCCTTTTAACTTTATTATTCAAATTACTTCCGTGAATTTTTTCACACACCTAAAAGCAATCGTTTAGCTGGTAGACGGGGATAACAAAAACTAACTTTTTAAAGCTTAACATTTCACAACTATTTTTATATACATCACCAACGAATCCTTAATAGAAAAATTGTTATCACAGACTTACAATATTCTTAAAGAACTATCGAATGATACCCCACACTATGGGATACACAAGAAAAAAAAAATAACATCCTCACTTTACGTGTACAGGAGGCACCTTAAAAAATATTTTTTAACAGTTTATTACATGATTTTGTCGGCGTCAGTTATATCTATACTCCATGGTTAAATACAGCTTTCTGTCTGATACCACCACCGAACCTATTCCTGACTCATTGGCGACGGTGCTTGTCACCGTCGCGTTCCAGTTTGAAGTTAAATAACCGGTAAACTTATGCAAGTTGTTTACCGGTTATTTAACTTGTACCCACCCCGCAACACGCATTGCAACGCACCATTAACATCTTAGATGTCTATAGAAGATGGCTCTCTCTTTCCATGTGGAGAGCCATCTGCGTGTTTCCTATCTTTAGATACATATAACGAGGTCGTTAGTTTCTTGATAAACAATTCGAAAACGAAAATAAGATTTCTTGATATTAAATGAGGTTAAACAGAAAAGAAGGAAAATATATCCCCAACACGGGGTCCCTTAATAAAAATAAAACCTCTACGTTGATAACTTTATATCATTATGAAAATTATTTACAACATAAAAATTTAGAGGCAAAATTTGCAGAAATATATATTTCATCTCGGACTGTTTAACTTCATTTTGAATTTATACCAAGCCCCAAAGCTTGTTAGTTCAAAAATTTCACATACTCGTAAGTGCTCCTCTAGAGCTCTCCAATGATTATATTAAAATTAATATATTATAATGAATATGAAATATTATCAGTGTTCTTATTTTTCAGTATTATAATTTTTTATATATATTTTATTCATTCATATTTCATAAAAATACAATTAAATGCATATGCTGTTTCTATCACCTTTTTCTAGAGAACCTTATTTAAAGATATAAATTTAATTGATAAGTATGTAATAAGTAATATTTAACATAAGTTATTCGTAACTTTAATATAATTTCGAGGTATTCCATTGGGGCCTTAGAAAATTGTATGTGCTCTCGTTGGTAAAGCGGAGCAATAGTCGAAACTAAACCATAACGTACAGAAATAAGGTTGATTAAATAATAAGAAACTTTTATGATATTGCGATATTTTAGTGATCCAGTATATATAATTCTCAAGCTATTTTTTGCGTTGAGTTTGTAGAAAACACTCAATCCTGTTATTTTTGATCGAAGGGCACATTATTTTTACTGGGAATGTTTTATTCAAGTACGATTTAATTTTTATAACATATTCATTTAAGTTTTGCTACTGCAAGTACCTACTGCTGCGTCCTGTTATTAAACTTGATTGTTCTGCTTATTCCAGTTTCAAATTCTAGTTTTCTTAATTTAGGGTTGGCAACCCTCATAATACCACGTGTATGTATAATGGGTATAAAGTCGTTTTTAAAATTTGTTACAAGTAAATTTAAAGCTTATTAATTCTCATTACTCTTTTTACGCACTACACTATTACAGCGGCGTGCGCTTCTTCAAGGCATAAATGCAGTGCTTTACTTGCCATTCACAGATACGTTCGTACGTTTTAGATGCCTTTAATGATTAGTAAATAAATAAATAAAGATAATATAATAACTTAAAAACGCCTAATATTTTATAAATAGCATATATTTACAAGCACACAAACATTATGTTTGCCAGGCGTCTGGTATCTCCAACCAAGTAATGCCGCCACAATTAGCAGGGTATTTGTTCGCAAGTGTGTAGTAATTTTGCTATTCGTGCACAGTTTGCAAACGTATACACTCATGAATATCTAAAGCGGCGACTGGCGTAACTCCAGCGGCGCGCTACGTTCGGCAGTTGACGAGAGTAATCGGAAATGTTTGTTGCCTAATGTCAATAATCCGACTAAAAATAATAGATGGAAATCTAATAAATCACGTTCTGCACATTATGCATTTTTGTTTAGTAAGGTTTTATTTGTTTAAATAGCACAGATGTTTTGTTTTGTGGGGACCATTTTGTACCTATTTTTATGTGATGAGCATTGTATAGTATTTTGTTTGAGCCATATATTTATTATTAGTTTTCTTAGAAGATTTTTCATTTTAACATTTGAAAAATTGTACATTTAACAGTTTATTACTGAGTTTCTATAATAATTGTAGTGAGCTGCTTTTACTAGTGCATTAAATGTTAATTTTTTAAAAATGTTATTTGATTGTGAAGTTTGTCTTGAATATGTGTGTTTATTAAAATTTTTAAAAAATTCTCACAATTGTCATTCAGTGAAAAGATTCAGATTTTGTCTAAATGTAGGTGTATACTCGAGTTACAATTAAATCAGCAAAAAAGGAAATGTAACTCGTAAGTTTTAGGTTAAAAGTTATGAAACGTATAACTGAATGTGTGGTTGTGTACACACGATTAAATTATATTGTTTTCCTTGCATATTGTTACCGCCGCATACCCAGTGTCATAATCCTGAGCACGCCGCTTCTATATTAGAATATCATCAGTTTCACAGACGCATAACAAAGTAGGCCGCCACGTTGTTTGGTTTAAGACTATGAACAAAACTATCAAATAATATGAATTAAAAAAAACTCCACATCTATACAATATTCCAAGAGTTTCCAATTGTTACATTTAGAGTTAAAAGTCAAACGTCTAACCAATTCACAGTTGAAATCATATATCAATCAGATCCCAGCACACAGGAATGACTTAATTGCCAGTTAGACCTTGAAACTGGTCGGCGAGCCGCAGAATTCGGGAATAGTTGAGGCGCCCTGCTTGAACTTTGAACTAGTCGCCGAACAATTCCATTAATGGCGTGCGGTTCACCCGCCTCACGTTGTCGACGCTCGTCGCGCGTCGGCGGTCAATAGATAATGACATTGAATAGTATTCGTGTTAAGCACTTACCATGTGACAGATTTATAGGCTAACTAGAAAATACTACTACTTTGATTAAATCATCGAATATTTTACGTATAGTACCTTTCTTTAAAAACTAAAGTTTTGCTTGTCACTTTCGTGTTCCTGTTTGTAGGGTAAGGTAGCCGGTAAATTTAATTTTTTTGAAAGTTTTAAAAACAATAATAACTTTTGCCCTGATGATGCGTTAAAACGCGAAACCGGTTGGTTTTAATAAATAAAAAGTCAAGTAAAACAGTACAAGTGCTTTTAATACGATATAAATATAAGTTATTGTTATTATCTACCTATTACAAATTTTCTGCACAAATCAGTCTGCTGACGTGGGTGGCACTTAAGCGCGAGTGCGACTATTCCCAACCATTCCAAGATACGTAACTCACACTATAAGTTTTGCGTAACTTAAAAAAAAAACATGTTATAACCAAAATATTATATTTATCGCTTTTAAAATTATCTGATTTACATTTTAAACATTTTTTCATGCGATCGAACCATTTTTTAAAACAGGAGGACCACAGATCTGAAGGCATGTTTTCTACGTGCTGATTGAATGCTATCACTGCCTCTTCGGAGTTGGTAAAAATAAAACCTCTCATCAAATCTTTGATTTTGGGGAAAATACAGAAATCACAGGGTGCTAGGTCGGGGCTATGCGCAGGATGAGTGACGAGATGTACTTTTTCGGAAGTTAAAAATGACTTTGTTTTGTTGGCCGTGTGTAAAGAAGCGTTATCATGGTGTAGGAAAATGCGGCTTTTGGGTCGTCTTCCGCGGACTATTTCTAACCCCCTAGGTAAACAAATGGTAGAATACCACTCGGCATTAACACTCTTTTAACCTTCAAGTGGAATTGTAAAGATGGGACCCGTAGCTGAGAAAAAAAACGCGATCATTTGTTTTCAAACGTTTCTCGCCTGTCTCACTTTTGATGGCCTGTTCTCATTTTCAAACACCCGTTCACAAGATTGCTGTTTTTTTTTTTCGGGTTCAAAACAATAAATTCACATTTCGTCTCCTGTGGCAATGTCATAAACAGCATTAGAATGTCCGTGGTCGTACTTCAGTAGCATCTGTGAGCACCATTCCACGCGAGCCCGGTTCTGCTCCGCTGTCAGTTCATGAGGGATCCAACGACAACAAAGTTTCCGAACTTTCAATTCTTCGTGTAAAATTTTCTGAATTTGGCTCATACCGATCCCCAATAGTCCTCGAATTGTCTTATAGGTAATCCGGGGATTTTTTCCAATTAAGCGCTTAACGGTAGCCACATTATTTTCGTTGACGGCAGTTGAAAGCCGCCCTTCACGAAATTCGTCATGTAAAGAAACTCGACCTCTCTAAAATTCAGCAAACCATCGCCTCACGGTGCTCATACAAGGTGCTTTTCTCCCAAAAGCATTTTGAAGACGAGCGGCAGTCTTGCGGAGAAAGAGAACTTTTAAAATCATAAAAAATCATCGCTCTAAAATCTTTTTGACTTAAAGAACTTTGATGTCTGATAAAAAAAACAATTGACAAATCATTTACTGCCAATTTTTTTTTTATTACTAAGAAGGTTGCAACGTTTTAAAAATATAACATTCGAAATTCAAATAGTTCCGATTAGCTAAACGTGCAAAATTTTTAGTGTGACCCATGTATTTTGTCCATGCGAGGTGTTTTTGTGTGGTTGCTCGAGCGCCTTTTGTATGTAGATATACTTCTGTACCTATTTGTTTTGTGGAAATAGTGTGTTAACACCACGGATTAAATGGAAACGCCTTTCAAAACAATTTCTTAGTTTTCAGTGTAGCTTGCAATTACACACACAAATACAGAGATATACTACTTAGCGATGAAATAAAATCACTTCGACGTTAAATTTTAAACTTTATTGTCGCATTCGGTACGATAACACAGTACAAAATGGCATATTTCTATTTTTTTTTCACGATATAACTACAAATGTATGAAAGAAAGCTAGCCACAATGTTTTATGTCTTATCTGAGATCGTAATATATCTTAAAACATAGGTATTTTATTTCAGTATAAACTTGTAATATAGAAAGTCTCGAAAGATGTATTAGAAAAATGTAATGCATTTTTTTGTAAGTCTCCATAGCGAGCAGTTCGACGAAATTACAAAAAAAAAAACAATTCAATTCACAAAGAGTATAGAGAAAGGGAGACTAGCTCTGTGAATAGAAGTATACATCAAACAGTGGTCTCGTCACCGCCGTAAAATATTTTTTATAAAGAAAGTAGTATTGAGTAATTATATATTGCTATTTAATTTTATTTATCAAAATATAGAATATTTTAGCTCATTTGTCCATTAAGATACTATAGTGATAAATCTAAATACGACAAACTGACAACTCGTATCGCAAAATGTCAGTAATTTATAAGAATTCAAAATATTTACTTCGTTAGAGACGTTTATAAATGAAACTTGTTTTTAAATAATAAAACAACAATTATTCTAACACGAATTTGGTTATAAGACATGATATTCAATTTACGAGTCCAAGCGATGTATGAAGTGTGGCCAGTGTTCTTTGTGACAGTGATAGGAGCGTTTTCTCATTCCTGTGGCGACACATTTCTTTCCCAATAGCGTGTCTATTAGTATTCATGTGGTCTGTGGTTAACACCTTGGGACAGCACATAAAGATGATGGGTCACAATTATCGCAAATAACAATTGTCCCGTGTTAGTCCGGGCCCGTTTGAAAAATAGACAGTGTCGTGTTCCGGTTTGGAGGGTAAGGTAGCCGACAGACTTACGCATGTGGCATAACTATCCTGCTGCACTATTGCAATATACTATTAACATCTTTAGTGTCTCCTTCGATCAGGAGAGCCCTCTGCTTGTTTGTTATCTTCTGATATAAAAAGTAATCGTTAAAAATCGCAATATGGCGATGGAACTATTTATTTAATTTCCCAGACGATAAACTGATTAACCTGATACAATACTGATTAACATGATAAACCTGAGTATCTACAGATATTTAGTTCACTGTGTCTACCACGCAAGGAGACCTTATTTATTAATTTTAAGCAAGCATTCAGTACCTAACTATGTAGTCATACTAAACTGTGAAGTGAATAATTAGTAAAGGGGAACATCATCCGTATTGCTAGCGGCATTCATATAGCGCCAGATGTTCGACTAACACCATTTGCGAGATGCAATCTAAACAATGACTGGATTGAATGGAACGATTTTGCACAATAACATTCGTGGACAAATGTATTTTCACTGGTATTATATGTGATTTAAAAAAAAGTGCGAAATAAGCCCTACCAAAAACATATAATATACCGACTTACATAATATACTTTGGCAAATGAAAATGAAAATGAAAAAATTTTTATTTGCAAGAATATGGGTGTCACAAGTTAATAAAATAAATTAAATTACCATCATATTCTACCATAATATGGCGTGCAAACATTTTAATTTAGGTCGCTTTCTTTATAATTACTACCGGATCGGAACGCGGCCACACACTGAGAAGATCCGGCGGAAGAAACTCAGCGGGCTTTTTTTCTATTTCACGTATTACAATTATATGTATTACAATTTACTAGAATTATTTCACATCAAAAGTTATTTTTACAATTCACAAAATATCATCTTATGCTCAATTCAAATTTTTACAATTTACAAAAAAATTACCATTTTACAAAATTTGCCATTCAATTTTTATTACATTTAAATTTTAAGGCAATGATAGAAAGTTTAATTCAAAATAACACAGCAAATATTTTTCGACCGACGAAAACCAGAGATTATCAATTAGACATGCATGTACCTATGTAATATTGTTGGAATTGGATAATATTTGATTATGATCACGCCCAAACACATATATAAACATACGCTTACGAAATTTAGTACGGTACTAAATTTCGTAAGCGTATAAAATTATATTTATTTTTGTGTTATGGCACTCACCCCGTGCTTGGGAAACTGAAAAAACCTTAAAAACAACAAAGAAAAATATCGACACGCGGGATTTGAACCTACGACCATGTTCCTAAAGCCGGGATGCTCTTCCACTGAGCTAGTGTCGACAGGCTCAAGGTGGCGAAATTCTTCTTTAGGGAGATGGTCGCAGGTTCAAATCCCGCGTGTCGATATTTTTCTTTGTTGTTTTTAAGGATAATTATATTTGTCCATTAATTTCTCAGGAACTAAAGGCCACATCGAGATAACAGTTTATAAGTTAAATTCGGGTATATTCCAACTTAGAGAACAGTTTAAATTCCATAAAAATCAGTTCAGTAATTTAAGACATACGAGTATAGTTAATATTAAATATAAACTATGTAAATTCAAATTTTGAAGTCAATCTATATTATTAAATACTATTATAAATATAACTTAATTTAATAACTGTGAAGGCAATGGTGCTCAGGATTTTTCGTGCCATGTCAGTGTTGGAATGATTTTTAAAGTTAATTTCATGAAAATTATCAAATATTCAATGAAATCCAATATTGAAAATTTTAATTAACTTTATCATATCTCGACATTAAACATCTAAATTAATTAAGACTACAGATCAGATTATTAGAAAATTAAATAATAAGTTTACGCCGTAATGCCAATCATAATTACTAAAATAGGCATCTGGATCTTAAAATATTAATAAAACCAAGAATATTCGTCGATATCTAAATGTAGGCTTCTAAATTAATTAAAATCTTGAAAGTATTATAAAGTAGCGTCAAATTTAAGCAAAACTTTCTTAATAAACATTATAATCTGTACTAATACTACTAAAGAGGTATAATTTGTAAGTTTGTGAGCTGCGAGCTTAATAGATCTAAAGATTACTTTCTACAAGAAAGTGATCTTTAGATCTATTGAGCCGATGTTGAACATTCTTCACAAATAGAAAGTTAATTAATATAAATAAATATAAAGTTAATATAGAAAGTTAAGAAATATTGAGTGACATAGGCCGTGTATTATCTCATAAAATGAATTTCAAATGAAAACGCTTTTTCAAGCGCTACTGCAAGGATGAGAGATTTATGATTGAGTTCTAGAAAAAAATTGTAAAGTTTGATACCTAATACATATAAAAAGCCAGCGAAAGCATATGCCTTAATTTTATATTAAAGTCACACACACACACACTTTTTAACTTTCCGCTAGTAGTAGTAGTTGGTTGTAGAAGGAAGTTACTGATTTTGCATCCATTTTCGAAAATCGAGTTTCCACGTTTTGAGATCCTAGGAACCTTTTCCAATCATTTTCACGATGACGTCAATACGTAAGTATGTGTGTGTATGTGTATACGTAAAAATATAATAACTTTTGAACGGCTTGACCAATCGACCCGCGCTTGATGGCATTTTATTGGGTTCTACCAAACTTAGAATTTACAGAATAAATGCGAACCGATTCAGTCCCGGAGATTTTGAGAAATTTTGAAAAAAAAATCAAAATCAATTTTGGCTAAACAATGTTTTTTTAAAAAAATATATCCTAATTAATGTACGTATTAATTATAAAATCAAATCAAAAAAACTGCCTCTAATGCCGTATATTGTACCAAAATTGGTATCTATTCAAGAGTTACCGTAGACGAAAAATTTCTACAATATTTTGGTACTTAAAAAACTGCATCAAATGCCGTTTCGAAATCAAAATCGGGTCAAGTGTTCATTAAAGATACATTTCAAAGTAAAACCATCACAAAGGAAATAGAGAAAATAAAAGTAAATAATTTAACATATAGAAATATCAAACAATTGAACAATGAAACAAATCCAGGAGTAAAAAACTAAAATCCACAAAAAATACAATCACATGGGATACCAAGTCCAGCCGTTCATGCAATTTGGCATGGAAATAGTTGAAGATCCGGGGTCAAAAAAGGCTAATTTTTTTCAAAAATCAACTTTGAAGGGCTGAAATAGGGGATGAAATTTGTATTAAAAGCTATTTCGACGACATATTTATCTACTCGCGGGCGATGCTGCGCGGGTCAGCTAGTAGTTACATAAAATTAAAGAGTTTAATGAACGGCCTCTTGTAATTTGTTTACTTTGTCGCGGGGCGCACAAATACAACCTGCAGGCCGCGGTTTGATGACCAGTGATAATGCGACGTCATTAGGACGTAAGCCCGCCGTAGCCCGACATGTGTAGCTGAACCATAACAATAATGGAGTACCACAGGGCAGTGCTTTAGGGCATTCACTATTTTTATTTCAATATTTTTGATCTACCTGACGTTATCCGCGTCTATGTCTTCCGCGATGGCACTAAAAAGAAAAACGTCGGTTTAATAATGGATAAATCTCATTGAAGGTCCGGACAAAAAAAGGCCCCAGCGACACAATTATCCATCCACATCCACCACGCTTTCCCACTCGCGTCCCACGCTGGCACCAAGTACAAAAGCACACAATTTATTTACTCTACCCGTACTCTAGTTTGAGACCCGAGAAATGACATAGGAGAAATTTCTATCCCGGAAATCCCACGGAAACGGGAATTATGCGGATAAAACACTGGGACTTTCGACGAAGCCGCGGGCACAGCTAGTACGACATAAAAGTTTGTTCCTGTCCGGAATCGAACCTGAGCCCCACCAAATGCGTAGTCAGAGTGACTATCTCTTGATCAAGGGGACGATAAGATATAATAAAAGTACATACATTATTTATTAAAACGTATGTCACTACATAGTATAAAACAAAGTCGCTTTCTTTGTCTGTCCCTATGTCCTTATGTTCCCTATGTCCCTATGTATGCTTAAATCTTTAAAACTACGCAACGGATTTTGATGCGTTTTTTTTAATAGATAGATTGATCTTGAGTAAGGTTTTAGTATACAAACCTTTCCGATATTCCCACGGGAACAAAAGCTACGCGGGTGAAATCGCGGGCAGGTCGCTAGTTATTTTATAAAACTGAATATACTATTTAAGTAAGTTTTCTTGAAGCTTTAGCAAAGCTTGTGACGTTTTACGATGGCAAAGAGAAGATATTAAATTTCTTACACATTCAAAGGCTATAAAATTTTCCAGCATCGACGCTACATCTACGCATATATAAAAAGCCAATATTGAATTTGAAAAGGAATCCATACAGTTAAACACGTATTGTATATTAATGGAATATTTTCTTTCAAGTCTTTATTCATTTCCAGAGAAGCTATAGAAAATAGAATGCTTTTATATTTTAAAATAAGAATAGGTATAAGGCGGCGTACATTAATTACGCGAGGTGAATTTGGCGTTTTCTCGACCCTCATTCCCCTCTTGATGAGTTGTCAGCTTGCTTGTGAGGTTTTGCTTAACACCCCCCTTTAATTTCTCGTGAGAGTATTCGTTATATTCGTATTTATACGTTCATCTTAAAATATCATAATTTTGCTTACAACATTTTTTGTACCTATTTGAAACTGACTCGCGACCGCCCACTAGTTGAAATTCGATCGTGAGTTTGATCACAGACTTAATTAGAATTAATTTAGATTTAATTACTAAGTGTGACAACAGAATTTCACCACAAAGAAAATATTTTATACTATCTGCAGCGTGCAGCCCGCTGCTTTATAAAAGTTTTGGCATATCCCGCGGGCTCATCTTTTTCCGGGATAAAAAGTAGCCTATGTGCTATTCCAGGTCATCATTTACTTGTGTGCCAAATTTTATTCAAATTCGTTCGGTAGTTTTGGCGTGAATGAGTAACAAACATCCATCCAAACTTTCGCATTTATAATATTAATATTGAATATAGATAAGTGAATATGGGTGAACGAGTATATAGAATGCATTTTAGTGAGTGTTTTAATGCATCCGTATCCAAACTAATATTGTAAATACTAAAGTCTACTGTTGGTGACTGTCGTCACTTTCACGGCTAAACCGATGAATCTATTCGATAAAATTTAGCAAGGAGATTATTGAAAATGTGGGATCAAAGATAGACATTTTTTTCCAAAAATCAACCTCTAAGGGGTCAAAATAAGGGGTAAAAGATTATATGAATTTTTTGTACATTTATAAAAGGGTGATCATAGATTACTTGAGAGATCTAAAAGGTGAGGAGGTGGAGCTAAATCCCACCAAATCTCACGTAGAGGAGGGGTGACCGAGCAAATAGCGTGTAATTTTTTTACGCAAAAAACAGTGTACAAAATTGAAGGAAAACTAAGCGAATTTTAGTGAGTGTTTTAATGCATCCGTATCCATACTAATATTGTAAATACTAAAGTCTACTGTTGGTGACTGTCGTCACTTTCACGGCTAAACCGCTGAATCTATTCTACAAAATTTAGCAAGGAGATAATTGAAAATGTGGGATCAAAGATAGACATTTTTTTCCAAAAATCAACCCCTAAGGGGTCAAAATAAGGGGTAAAAGATTATATGAATTTTTTGTACATTTATAAAAGGGTGATCATAGATTACTTGAGAGATCTAAAGGGTGAGGAGGTGGAGCTAAATCCCACCCAAATCTCACGTAGAGGAGGGGTGACCGAGCAAATAGCGTGTAATTTTTTTACGCAAAAAACAGTGTACAAAATTGAAGGAAAACTAAGCGAAACATGTGTGTCCACTAATTTTGAATAAATCATATTTTACAGGGAATTTTTAATAGTTCCCTTTGACGTCAATAAGTATTCTATTTTCTCACTATGATTTAAGTAACCCCACTTCTAACTGAAGACTTAAATACTAGTCTCAATTGGTTTTAAGGACTCAAAATCTTGAAGAATTTTTTTTTTCAAATTACGTATAAACACTAAAAATACGCATTTTGAAAAATCGCACGTGAGAATAGAGGGGGGAAAGGGTAAATCAAAATCACACGACATTCCACCAAGGAGGGGAGGGTTAAAATACGCCAAAATTGTCTCACGTAATTAATGGACGCCCCCAAAATGTTAACCTACTCACGAGGTGCGCGGGTTAGCTTGTATAATTTCTTTACATAGTATAAAACAAAGTAGCTTCCTCTGAATGTTAATTTATATATTTTAAATTACGCAACGGATTTTAATGCAGTTTTCATCAGTAGATAGAGTGATTTAAAAAGAAGCCTCTGTGGTCTAGTGGTCCAGCGTTGGCGTTGACCACATGAGGTCCCGGGTTCGATTCCCGGGTCGGGCACTTAAAAAAAGTGTTTTTTCAGTTTTCTGATAAACACAAAGTTGCCCGGGATTGGAAAGTGCCCGGTTGGCGATAGGCTTGCCACCTATCACATTTGTGGGACCAAGTATCTTCGGCTAATCGTGGGTGCACGTGTACCTCTGCCTACCCTTTCGGGGATACGGTCGTGAAAATACTTTATTTAAAAAGACAGTTTATATGTACAATACATGCATCAGGCAGCAAGCCAAGAATTTCAATGATTTACCGTAAAAACATAATGTTTGCGCTTATGCATTGAGTAATCTTATAACCTACCTACTCAAAACAAAATAGGGCGCACCCTGATTTTTTCACAAAAAAATAATTGTATGACACTTAAAACTTAATTTTAGGCAAGTTCAAGTGTCTTACCATAAACTTGAGATGTTTATGTATTCTCAACATTATTTTGAACAACATTTTTTAATATTTACCCACAAGTGGATAGACAAACAAATTAACTTAAAATTTTAACAAAAATTCTTATTCACTTGTGTTTAGACTATCGTTACGAACGTTCCTTGATTTGTTTTACTGTTGAGTTAAATCATTAAGTTTCATAACAATGTCACGGATCCGGCACCATATGAGCATGGAAACTTTAAGAGCAGTGGTATTGCTGCAAGAGGTAGAATCTCAGCGATCAGTAGCACTACGCTTAGGTGTATCGCGGCGAGCTATCCGAAACGCTTGGGAACACTACCAGAAGACTGGTAGTGTTTCTAGTTACCCCATACTCCTCCGAACCGGCTTGACCAATTTTCATGAAATTTTATGTTCAGTAGGTGTGAGAATCGGCTACTATCTAATTTTTCATACCCCTAAGTGATAAGGGTTATCCACCTCTAACATTTAATTATTTGGTCATTTTTTTTTAATTTTAATTTTTATTATAATATGGCATTAAAAATACACACAACTCTAAATTTAGATTTAATTATATCCCCCTTATACCACCAACCCCTGTTTTATAATACAATAATTTATGTATATGGCAAAACAACATTTGTCGGGTCAGCTAGTGGCATATATAGTAGTGAGATAAAAGAGTAAGAGAGCCGGAGCGGAGTCGCTAGTATTGTATAAACTAATAACTTTCTGCATTACATCTCCATAATACGAACTTTGATTGTGCCAAAAGCTATACTCTTTAGTCCTCGTAATTTTCGTAAAAAGGAGTATAAATTTTTAGCATCAAATTTTAATATATTAAAGCTAACGAAACTAATTAAAATATTTAATTACAAATTATAATAGGTATAAAATCAAAGTGAGAAAGTCGATCGCTACGTTGAAAAAAGGAACCACTAAAATTTCTAGTAAAATATGATTTACTGTTTAGTGGAGACACATTTATTATTTAATTTTACAGTTTTTTCTCAATTTTATAAGGTTGTAGAGGGACAAGTCTAAAATAGCAGGTGTAGAAAGGCCAAATATTGTAGTGACAGCCCATATAGCTTTAGCAAGCCCATATAACTTCGGTTTTCAAGAAATGAGATTTTAGTTTCAATTAAGACAGGCAGGCAGGCTTAGACAAAGTAGCAATATAAAAAATATTTTTCAAGATTTTTTGTTACCACTGTTGACGTGATTAATATTTATATTCGTGTCAAATTACAGCTTTCTAGTAATAAGGATCTTTGAGCTATCGTGCGGAAGGACGGACGGACGTACGTACGTCGCGTAACTAGTTTACTTTTATGGTTCCTAGTTTACTTCGTAACATTAAAAAACGATAAAGACGTTACAAAAGAATAAAAATTAATATAAGCTGCGCTAAATCACGTGGTCAATCGTTACCGAAATCGGTAGACAATGTTATAATTCGTGACGAAACCATTAAGGAACGAACTGTTTGAACATATAATGTTATTTCCTAGGTTTTTGGTTGGTAGTCATAATGGCTTTATATCTTTGTCTTAAAGAGAAAACAATTTGACACGACGACGGTGTCAATAATTCGATTTCGTTATCTCAGAGATGACGACGACAATGGATATCGTTTCGCTTCGAAGCGATATTACTTTGTCTTATGCCGCATTTACACATTCGTACGAATAGCGAGGCGAATGGCGAGGCGAGTCACGAACACGCATGTGTAAACAGTGCGCTTGCTATTCGCCTCGTACCTCGCTTAGCGACTTGTGTCCCCCACGAATGTGTGAACAGTTAGTTCGTGACGGCACACAATACGAATATTTCGTCGAGTGACGAGGCGAATAGCGAACACAAATATGTAAATGCGGGATAACGTTTAAAAATCTTAAAACGTTATTTGTGACAGTACATAGAAGTCTTTGTTCGTGACATTGTTTTTAATAATTTCATTTACAGTGACAAGGACTCCTATATCGAAAAAATCGCACTAAATTTTATGATGGTCGTATGAGACATATTGCTCGCACATTTGATACTGCTGGTATCTAATAAAATTTATAGCTACTTTTACAATGTGACAATACCTATTAAGTTTAGGCGATAGCTTGTTTTTTATAACTTGACTCGCACGGATTTTGTAGCGCCATAACGTTTATATATCTTCATAAATTAGAATAGAGTTTGCAAATTTGCCAAATTTTGTATAAAAAGTGTTATACAGGACATTTACCACGGTCGTACGTTTATACAAAAAATTATGTCGAATAAATTTATGAACTCTGCTTTATTCCGAAAAACTTTTTAGTTTCCTTTATTGCAACAACTTCTATTTTTATTCTCGTTCTAGTAAACAGAACCTATTTAATTTAAGAAAAGTATCTTCACGCCCTTATCCCCGAAGATGTAGGCAGAGGTACCACCACAAGTGCACCATCGATTAGCCGAAGATACTTATGACCAAGTGCACTAATATTGTCTAAGCTTAGGAAAATCCTAAGTAGTATGCTGTCACTTTTTGTCTCAAATGAAAAGAATGTGACAGCATGTCACTAAAGCTAAGACAAGGTTAGTGCAATTAGTCATTAGTCCTACAATGTGATAGGTGGCCAGTCTATCGCCAACCGGGCATTTTTTGCAATCCCGGGTAATGTTGTTTTCGTCAGAAAACTAAAATAAAACATATCTTTGAACTGGCCGACCCGGGAATCGAACCCCGGACCTCATGTGGTCAACTTCGATACCGGACCATTAGAGTACCGATATAGGTAATTGATATGCCCTTTTATCGATAAATCAATGAATCAATGAAGATAAATTTTGTAATTTTCAGAAATTGGTTTGTTATAATAGGAACGCGAAAATCATGAAAAATCTAATGTGTTAATACGTATCTGGAGAGAAAAAAAACATTATAGTGTCTCAATAGACTCGTATTTCCTTGAAGGACATCTACTCGTAATTCAAATAGCTGTCTAATTATTTGTTAGACAATTAAGTTCTATATATGTACGCGTATAGGTATTGAAGTTTTTTTGATATCATAAGATAGAAAACAAGCAGATGGGTCTCCTGAAAGAAAGAGTCAACCATCGCCTAAAAACACCAAAGATGTTAATGGTGCGTTGCTATCTTGTGGCGAGGTCAAATACCACATGCATAAGTTAACAGCTATAATAATTTCAAGCTTATATATTCTAATAATAATATAAAAGCAATTAAAATAATTAAAAATAACACATATTTCCAGAAGATTTATTGAAGAACAAGTACTGAAAGGGACTCTCTTTTAAACTCAAAGCCTAAGCTTGTTCCTAATGAATATGGTCGCAACTGGTACTTACTATTATCTTACTCGACTTTAAAATAAAAGAGGTGAAAATTAAATGATTATAGCATACCTCAGTTTCAATTTATTTTCGTTCTTTCATTTATAAGCCGATATATAATATGTACCTGATAATATTTTTTGTACCTGATAATATTTTTTAAAGTGAATCCATTTTTACCTTGGTTTAAGGAAGCCTTTATCATGCTGGTGTTAACTCTTACCTGAAAAAAAACCAAATTCAACTTAATCATTTTTGAAAACATTTAATTATCTTCATATTTCTTTATTACTGAGTTCTATATTTTTATGTATCTATAAACTACTAATAGTCTGTCTTGTTCGCTAAATTAATACACTTGCTGTGACTCCATTATGTGGTTAAATAATGTCTTAAACTCTTTGACAATAAGCTTTGTATAAAATAAGAGCATACTGGATTCAAAAATTAAACCTGCAAATGGCCTCTTTGCGACTTTAATTTTTTTTATCGTATAACAGCAAACAAGCAAATTGTTAAATGAACGGCTACGTTATCCTACAAACCCGAACACAAGTGATAAACGCAAACACTGCTGTGACAGAGGAAAATATGACGCTTCCAAACTTCGTCAAGTTCGTCAAATGATTGCCCTCTGATCGAAATTTGACCATAATTCTATAAACTCTCTCAGTGTGAACTAAACAATTAAATTTCTTCTAAGTTTGACAACAGATTTGAACTTGAAATAGGAGGAAGCAGGAAACAACTAGTAAACACATATTATAAGTATATAATATGTGTTTCCTGCGGCTTCGTTCGCATGACCCAAAATTATTACTTCCTTTTTTTCAGTTGAATAACATGATAGCCTATAAGCCATACTCATGAATGTGGCTATCATACACAAATAGTTTTTTTTTTAAATCTGACTGGTAAATCTAGAGATCCAGAGAGAGAGAGAGAGAGCGCGTTCAACCAAACAAACAAACAAACTCTTTACCTTCAGGTATAATATTAGTATACAATATATTATGATGAATGGCAAATGAATGGTAGTGTGTGATGTTTATTTTTATTAATTTAAAGTGTTTCTTATGCATATTATTTTAATATATTAGCTTTCTGCACTCCTTCGCAATGAAAACTTTTCTATTTTCATCAGAAGAGAGCTATCTGCTTGATTGCTATCTTATGAAATAAAAAAGAAAACAAATGACACAAGGAATACGCAGTTACATAATCAGGACCATCATCGATTTTTTAATGGCTAATCTTACCTCAATTTCAGTTTTCTTTATTAAATTTGAATGCGTTTGACCCGAGCTATAATTATAAGAATGTATGAAATGAAATAAAATATAGTGTATGTAAGTTGTTTATTTCATTAATTACTATTTGTACACGACAATTTTATATGAGGATATATTTTTATTTCATACTTTATAGAGCACAAATTTTCAGTAATCAGATTTAAGTTTGTATGTGCATGCAAGCCCCAAATTTTGGGAAAATGTGCAGACCGTATAATTGTAGTTTTTTCTAAAAATGGCAAATACCACAGACGGCATAAATACTAATACACACCATTGGGAAGGAAACGTTTTGCCGCGCATATGAACAAACGCTCCTATCATTGTCGAAAATGTCAAATATTTGTAGACATATTATATCGTGAAAAAAAAAAACAGAAATAAACAATATTGTATGGTTTATCGTACTGAATGCGATGACAAAGTTTAAAAATGACCCTTGAAGTAATTTTATTTCATCGGTAAGTAACTCTGTATTTCTGTGTAAGTGCAAGCTTCACTGACAAGTTAAGAAATTGTCTAGAAAGTCGTATTCATTTAATCCGTGGCAAAAACACAAAGAAAACTTACTAAATATTTAGGTCTAAACATATACAGACGTCCACAACCGTGCGCTTTTGTTTGCATTTTTTGCCTTGCACTACTCCTTTGTGGAATCAATTGCCTGCGGGGGTGTTTCCGAACAGATACGACTTGGTGACCTTCAAGAAACAGCTTATTCATTTTTAAAAGGCCGGCAACGCAGCTGTAAGATCCCTGACATTGCAGATGTTCATGGGCGGCGGTGATCTCCATCAGGTGCCCCCCCTCGTTTGCCCTCTCTTCTATAAAAAAAATACTCCTCCGATACGGCTTGACCGATTTTTATGAAGTTTTACATGCATATTCAGTAGGTGTGAGAATCGGTTGCCCCCTCTATTATAAAAAGAATATAGTTTTTCATTTACACATTTGCTTTTACAGAGAGAGACATTTGCTTGTAAGAGATAGTTTGGATAAGAAACATATAAAGCTGTAAAGTTTATAGTTCCTTTTACTCCACAGTAGATCTTTAACCAATAACTAGCAGCCACAAATATATAATTAAACACAAAACTCGGACCAGTTGATAGTAGAGGTCCGTACACATTGAATTATAAATAAAGCATTTATCACTGTCCCCATTTAAAGCGAGCTTGTGCCACCCTGTTTCACATGACCAAGCAAACAATAAAACCTTTAGTTACACTAACGCTGCGGTGCAAATAGAAAACTTGAAAACAACTAACTTCAAGAATATTTTCGGAATGATTTTTATTTAATTAGGTTTAAATATTCGGCACGTCCAATTTTATTACTTTAATTTTGTAATTACATTTATAAAGGGTTATTTTAAAGGTTCGGAAATTTTCAGAGGCTGTTCAGAATCGATAATATGCTAGTAAAATAATAATTTGAAAAATTCAAAATTTCATTTTCATCCGACACAAAAACAATATGCATGGATATAATTTCAATTAAGCAAAAATTCTCCCCGTGTTGGTTCCGGGCTCCTTTGAAGGACAGGTCGTAAAAGGAGACCAACTGGCTATGCGAGTCACTACCATTGTGGCTACTAGGTGGTACAGTTCTGCATTGTCTCAGCCGGGTCTGGTACCACCGCCTTGCCTATACCTGCCGCAATAGCGTCAGTGCTTGTCGCTGTCGTGTTCCGGTTTGGAGGGTAAGGTAGCCGGTAAACTTATGCATGTGGCATTAGACCTCGCCACAAGATAGCAACGCACCATTAACACCTTTGGTGTCTATAGGCGATGGTTGACTCTTTCCATCAGGAGACCCATCTGCTTGTTTGCTATCTTATGATATATAAAAAGCAAAAAAGTCGAGAGCAGCTCGAGTAGTGCCGCACTCCGCACACACCGCCTGGCGGCCGATTCACACGATATGGTGCATCCAATTCATAAATTTAGTGGGATATTTTTAAACGAATATTTTTATATTATCTTGCAATAATTTTATAGTAATAGTTAAAACGCACTTTTGATTCAATATTTAGTTCTTAATTTTAAAATTATCCGGCCGTTTAAAAGTAACCCTGTATGTGCATTGATACCTATTATATCTCTTAAATGCTAGAACAGACTAACTACTCTTCTAGGTTTTACCATAAAAAAAATAGTATATTATGATTGTCAATCGCGTGCTTAATATAAAAGTATATGTATATATCAAAGGATACCTAACAAGGAGATGACTCTCCTGATGGAAAGAGGCAGCCATCGCATTTAGACACGAAAAATGTTAATGGTGCGTTGCTATTTGTGTGGCTAGATGGAAATGCCAATGCATCAGTTTACCGGCTACATTACCATCCAAACCAGAATACGATTGTGCCGCACACTGACGATATTGCGGCAGGAATCGGTGAACCGGTGGTACCATATTAAGACCGGGCAAGCGTTGCGGAACTTTACCACTTGCTTGCAAATCGTTGCCTTTTACGAACTGCCTGGCAGAATGGCAGGTGATCTATTTAGAGGGCAGGGACCAACACGGAGAAAAATTAGCCTTCTGCACTCCTTCACCATGTAAACTTTAACTGTGGCAAATTTCACAATCCTACGTTTGCGTAACTGTCGTAAAAAAGGTATTTTTTATAGTATAAGATAGCAAACAAGCAGACGGGTCTCCTGGCGGAAAGAGTTAACCATCGCCTATAGACACCAAAGGTGTTAATGGTGCGTTGCTATCTTGTGGCGAGGTCTTATGCCATGTGCATAAGTTCACCGGCTACCTTACCCTCCAAACGGGAACATGACAATGACTACCACTGACGCTATTGCGGCAGAAATAGGTAAGGCGGTGGTACCAGACCCGGGCGAGACAATGCAGAACTCTACCACCTCGTAGCCACGATGTTAGTGACTCATATAGCCAATCGGTCGCCTTTTACGACCTGCCTGGCAGAACGGCAGTTGACCTATTCTTCAAAGGAGCCCGGGACCAACACGGGGGAGCTAATGTTGATTTTGTAATACAGTTTTTTTATATGGCGTTTTGTTTTATTAATAAATTCATTAATCATATCCATAAAATAATTTGTCCGACACGAAAATACGCACACAGATATATGCGCTAGTGGTAACACGCAGCCACGTTTTATGTTAACATTTGTATGGAACACTACATCTATAGTATGTTTGATCTAAGACTGCTCCTTGTAGGCACGTGTAACGATGCGATGTAACCTTATGGCTTGTCACCTTGTCAATGCAACTTATACCGTCCATATTTAGCGTAACATGTCTGTAGCGATGCCACGCTGTCCGGTCCGTTGTAATAAGTGTGGACGCAGCTTTACAGTAGTAGTGTAACAGTGTTACACAGTTAGTAACAAAGTCCAGTTGTCAAATGCATTATTTTATAAGGATCATATATGATCCTTATGAAATAACGCCTTTGATGTATATTATACCCATGTGTAATTGTTTTATAGATAAAAATAAATATGTAGGGGATGATGGTTATCAAGGTGATGTCACCACTGCGGAGTTTGATTACGTCACGCAAGGATGGAAAAGGGAACGTCTTACCCGCTAGGTAAGGTGTGTCTGGGGACCAAAGTTCGTTTGAATTTTTTTTGTAATGACTATATACAGTTGACCCTACGGGTCTTCAATGCGAAGTAGAAGTTTTGGGAAGCAGAGTACTAAACCAAAATTTAAATTAATTTTTGGGCTACTAGCGCCTGCGTTTAGTGTTATCTCATTGTTTCGTTGTCTCGAGAAGCGTTAAAACTTGTACTTGTACCTATAATATATTAAAAGATAAATAATTGTTATACTTAGCGTGATTGAGAATCTTCAATTTTTATATATTGTAGTGATGTAAATCACTTGACAGTACTCCTCTAAAACCGAAGGTTAATCCCATTAAGCCAGTGAAACTATTTTGCTTTGAATTTTGATTGACAGTGAATCCATGTAGTGAGTTGAAAGTTTAAGGTGGGCTCCGAAAAGCGGAGATGTGTCGTAGCTTGTAAAGCCATCTGTTGTTGCTGCTGGAAGCGAGAGGGTTCTTAATAGATGCTGATTGTTAGAAGCTTGCTTTATGTTGTTTTATCGAAAGGCCACCATTGTAGAATAGGGGCGAGTGTTAGAGTAGTGATGGTTACAGTGTTATCACGTCGGGACCACCACTGTGGGGAGAGTGATCACGTCGGGCTGATGTTGAAGACAAACCGTGGGCATTAGTAGCCTGAATTTAAATTAAAATTCTGCTATAAATTCTCCTCGCTCAGTAGCCCGGTGTTGCTATTGAAGTCTTTCAGGATATCGGCTATTGCATAAAACAAGAATGACATTATTCATAGACCCAAAAAGTATTCCTATATTTTACTCTTAAATGGTTTTATTTTATGAAAAAGCTATTTTTAATTACTTAAATCTAATTAACAAAAACAGAAAAAGCGGATTTAGCATTTGTTATAATATACACGTACATTATGTGCTGCATTACTTAGCGAATAGTGCTCTCGCGACCCGCTGTATTTTGTTAAACCGTACGTTCATAAATTTCAAGATTTAATTTTCACGACGTAAATTACACTCGTTCAGGCTCAGCAAAGGCCTATAAAATTCATGATCAAGCATACTGTATTTTACAAGGAGTTTAAACGTAATTAAAAATGGCTTCTGCAGGGTGCAGTAGTAACTTCCTATTTCCTGTCTATTTTAATATTCGGTCATTCAAAATATAGTAAGCGGTTTGACGGATTCATTTTAATAAGTTTAGCAGACTCATAAAAATTACTTTGTGAATAGTTGGCCCATTCACAAATTAATTTAACGTCAATTAACCTGTCATCTAAAAATGCATGCATTTTATCTTTTTATTTTAATTATTGCATATTTTTTATAATTATTGCATAAGACAAAGTACGCTTTTTTATTGAATATTCATAGGATAGAATAAAGCAGATGAAACAGGTAGGCTGGTTCGCTTTAGAATAAATGACAACCGCATAAATATAGACATAAAGATGACAACGATGCATCAGGCTGGTTCGCTTTAGACTAGGAGATAGCCGCATAAATATAGACATAAAGATGACAACGATGCATCAGGCTGATTCGCTTTAGACTAGGACATAGCCGCATAAATATAGACATAAAGATGACAACGATGCATCAGGTTGATTCGCTTTAGACTAGGAGATAGCCGCATAAATATAGACATAAAGATGACAACGATGCATCAGGCTGATTCGCTTTAGACTAGGAGATAGCCGCATAAATATAGACATATAAGATGACAACGATGAAACACTCTTCATCTTCACATCTCCGTGGCTGAATGAAAAGCATCTAACAAGATTTTCGTCTTGCCTCAGGGATATGATGCTTCACATCCAGCCATTATCTTCGTAAGTGGAGCTACAACTTAATACACAAGTTTTCCCATGGCTATGAGTGTACAATTCCTATATCGAGCCACTATTCATCTGGCTTGATATTATGCACAAAAGATTTGTACGCCTCATAAGTCAAAAGTTTAGCCGCTCTGGCTATTTTTACTTCATTATTCTTATTATTCATGAATCAAGAAAAAAAATAAACTGCTAATTAAATTTTTGTTATTAATTATTTAGTGTTCCGAATCTTCGTTACTTTAAAAAAAAGTCAGTCGTTCATTCATTTATTTAACCGTCAACATAAAATATAATTAATAAAAGCATTAATTAAAATTTTCTGGCAACAGGAACGAGTTAGATAGCAGATATTAAGAGGATTCGATTAATACAATTTTTTTACTTGTCCTTATGAACTGTTTGAACGTGCAAAGATATTGTTATCTTCTTTTAGGGTCCAGTTAGTAGATAGCTTTTCATTATAACTTCAAAATTTGCTACCATATCACCACATGACTATTTTTATTGACCAAGAGTAGCTGTACATATAAACCATATTAACTGTCAAAAAAACCACTCAGCTATTTCAATCAACGCACTGGAATACAGAAAATAAAAACAATATATTTTTACTGAAGCCCAGTTCCAAACAAAAAATATACGGGACGTGTTCGCAATGTTAATATTATCGAATATAGCACGAATATAACAATTCATATTTATGTGTCGTACGTATGTAATAAAAATGTGCATAAAATCGTGACAAATATTGAAATGTTCCTAAATATTGATGCCCGGTGTGACTGCTTTCAATATATTTAAATATATACGGAGTCAAGAGCCCACAGTAAACAGACCTCTCGAAATAACATCCCGAACCTGCTCGTATCTGAAAAACTCGTTACGTCCCAAGAGAGGTAGGCCGGTATATCTCAAGTTGATTAAACTTTTACTTGTTAACAATTTGAATTTTATTACTGTTGGTAATTTACCAAAAACCTTTTACAAATGATATTTTTGTGGATTCCTAGATTGGCATTTATGTGGATACGTTGCCATCTAAATAAATTGCTACATATGTATGTATATGTCTACTGAAGGATATTATATTTTTACTTTTTTATAATTCACGGAATGTTTTTTACAAACTGTATATTGTACATATAAATATATAATATAAATATCACTGGACAAATCACACGAATTGATCCAACTCCAAAGTAAGCAATTTATTTGCTTGTGTCACTTAATCGGTACATAAATCTGGAAGTTATATTAATTTTTTTTTTAAAAATACCGTTTCGCCAAAATTTTTTTGGTGTTTTATTTAAAATTTCTCAAAATCTCCTGGACCTGGACCGAATGCCATCAACCGCGTTTCGATCGGTCCAATCGCTTAGATATATATATATATATATATATATATATATATATATATATATATATATATATATATATATATATATATATATATATATATATATATATATATATATATATATATATATATATATATATATATATATATATATATATATATATATATATATATATATATATATATATATATATATATATATATATATATATATATATATATATATATATATATATATATATATATATATATATATATATATATATATATATATATATATATATATATATATATATATATATATATATATATATATATATATATATATATATATATATATATATATATATATATATATATATATATATATATATATAGTTAGGTTCGCTAACCACTCGACCAACGAGGCGGTCAAATTTATGTGTATGAATTATAAATTGAATAACAAACAACTAGATAGTTATCCTGATAGAAAGAGATAACCATCGACTATAGACACTAAAGATGCTTATAATACGTTATCACCCGTGTGGCAGGGTAGTAATGCCACTTGTATAAGTTTATTGGCAACCTTAAAAACAGGAGCAACGACGACAAACGACAGTGGCGAGAAACAATATACTTGCTGTGTTTCGAAATAAAAATATTAATCAGATTGGTAGCAGGAATTTCCAAGACGAGTAATGAATTTTACAACTGTTCATCTTCGGCAAATAATGGTAAAGATAAATAATTATAAAAAATACCAGGACAACTAAGCAGGTAAATAATAATAAAAGTAAACCTTTCATTTCAACTATCTCGCGGTTTCGCTCGCGTAAAATTTGATTCGAAATTGTTACACGTATGCTTACAATATTGGATAAATGACGTGAATTTCTCATAAAATCATCATTCGAAATAGAATTTTGATAAAAAAAAGGACTAATGGCCAATTACACCAACATTGTCTTAGCTTATTTATGAAAATCCTGAGTAGTATGCTGTCACTTGTTGTCTTAAATGAAAAGAATGTGACAACATGTCACTAAAGACTGTCCTAAGACAATTTGGTGCAATTAGTCATTATCCTTTTAAATAATACGAAATAGAATCATCTAAATCGATTCGTAAATAAAAAAAAACTGAGGTAAAAAAGCAGCTGGATAGAGAATCTCCTTAATTTTTAAGTAAAAAGTGATCGTTCATATTCTGGTAAAGATAGAAAATACGGAAGATTTTGTGCGACGCGCGACGTCGGCAATATTGAAATTGACAGCTTGAAGGTGATTGACGACTGCAGGTACTCGTTATAGAGCACTAATTGAACTGAATTTGTATACCTATAGGTTTTATACCGACATACTAATTATTTCTGATGATTCTTTATCTTCTTTTACGTTCATGAAAAGTTATAGATTATTTTTTGAAATATTCTTTGGATAAAGTATGGCTAATTACCATACAAATTAATGTTTTAATATTCCCGTCTTCATCAAGGGTAGAGATGCGACATCGCTCATATAAAACATCCATATTAAGACATCGATTTTTTCTCAAGTGAAACATCGATGTTAAAAACATCGAAGTTTAATAATGAAAGCCTCTAAGTCTTCATTATTCTTTTAGGGCTACGGTGAGTTTGTTCCATTTCTTACAGCACTTTATTACTTTTCCCTTACAGTGGTATTTCAAAGGTATATGTAAAAGTTAGCGAAAATTTGTAAGTTAACTGGTTTCCTTCGTTGAGTTATGGATTTTGCAAAGTAACGCCTGAATCTATAAAATATGTATTTCCCATTGTTCCACACATGTACCACAGAACACTTGAGACTAACAGAAGTCAATGTAAGTACAATTAATATTCGAGCGTAGCACACATAGACACTTCTCACGGAGGCGATTTCTCGGAATGGATCGGAAAAAACTTTCCCGAACCATTCCGAGATATCGCGTCCATGAGAGTTGTCTATGTGTGTGTTACTCGGATATTACTGGTATGTACATTGACTTCTGTTAGTCTCCAGTATTCTGTGCCTGTACTTACTACTCATACCGATTACTTAAGATCATAAGAGCCAAGCGAAGGCAAACTATCTCATCTGCGATTAGTAGGTGGTGCTGTATACTTTTAAGTTTGAAATCTCGGTTTCACAATAAAGCCTCGTTCTGACTTGGCTAATATTTTAATCGCGTAGCTAGTAATTGAAAACTAAACATGTCTGAACACCAACAATTTACACGAGTAGACATAATTTAGTCAAGCCGATCCGTTTCATTCTATTTTCTCGGGTGAGTAGCGCCCCCACCACGCGGCCCCCTCACAGGCTCACCGGCTCAACAAACGTGAACCTCTCGTTTTGGTCGAGATTATGTATATTAGTTATTATAAATGCGAAAGTTTGGATGTTTGGATGAATGTTTGTTACTGAATCACGCAAAACTACTGAATAGATTTTGCATGGATACAGTTGAAGAACCGGGGTCAAACATATGCTAATTTTTTTTTTCAAAAATTAGTCCCTGGAGGGCTGAAATAGGGGATGAATTTTTTATTAAAAGCTATTTGGACGACTTATTAACATACTTGCGGGCGAAGCTGCGCGGGTCAGCTAGTATATATATATATATATATATATATATATATATATATATATATATATATATATATATATATATATATAACATGTTACTCTTTTGACGGACAAAGCTGTTACGTTACTGTAGAATAATTTTATATATTAACCAGGCTCTAAAATATGTTCCCTCTGTGCGATAATATAATATTGTAACATCTTACATACAACCCACGAAGCCATCCTTCTTACTCCATATCGTAATTGCTAGTATTAAAGCAAAGTTGTTTGTATGTAACCCTAATAAATGGACGGTATCGTTGTTGCTTAGATCTTACACGTCTGAAAGTAGGTTTTCGGTGCTCGATCATAAAGTAAATATTGCGTATTTTATGCGTCATGGCTGGTAAGCCATGTAAATGATGATTTATTGCCTAGAATACGGACGCTGAATTTCGATTATAAATTTATTAAGTTACATAAAATTTATAACGTAAAACTTTTGCTCCATAATTTATCTTCTGAATTCTAAATGAGTTAAATAAAAACGTCTTTTTGTTATAAAAAAATATTTACCAAACTTATTTTAAGCTGAAAATTTATAAAAGTATTTCTAGGTCAAAATTTGGTTGACCGATCAAACATTTAAGTTTCCGGGTACGTTACTATTTAGACAGATGTCTACAGTTACAGGCACTGACGAAGAAAACAAAGAATAATAATGTAGTGGATGTTAATCGAAAATAGTCACCCTGAATTTAACTACTGTCATAAATACTTAGATGAAGCAAACTATATTTTCTTGTCAAAGCACAAATACAATATTTTATTGTAGTCAGTAGAATGAGGGTGATACCGATGTTGGGCACAATATTAAAGATTTTGCACCCCAAAATAACAGAGTTATCTATCAAACAAGTAAGATGGCCATTTTAAGTATAAGTTTATTTATCATTCTCTTAAACAGAAATTGAGCGTGGTCATAAAACGCGTTTGTTATAATTACTTTCTCATTTTTTTAAGTTAAGTAAACGTTAAGAGGAAAAATTATTATTTTACAAAACAAATGTTAAATAAAAAATATTTATTGAAATCATCCACACACATACATATCTTCAAACTAGATCCCCTACGGGGTTCGCAATCAAAGAGAATCGAGTGCCATATGCCACGATCCTTGCAGATTTGTCTTGCTTTTTCTACATTCATTACTCTCTTCATACAAACACGCCGGTTAGGAAGACTCTTGCCTTCACCTTTGGTCACAATCTGATCATGGTGTGTCACTCTTGCTCTTTGCCGATATCTACAACCTTCCACATTCGCATTGTACATCTGTTTGGTTAACCTGTTCTGTTTGGTTAATCTGTTTGGTCATCTACCATACTTTCTTCATATTGGAACCAACAGAGCATGCTCTTTCTCATTTTTATTCTTTCAGGACGCATTCTTTCAGGACTAACCTCTGTATCACTTCGACAACATTGAAAGCATAATTTTATTAATCAAACGTTAACTAAAATATTAATTATTTATTTTAATAAATTCAATTAACCTATACCAAATGAACCAAGTGTTTGTCCCACACATCATTAAAAAATTATAAAGGTTACAATTATTAATAATTTTTAATGATCACCATTTTCAAGTCAAAATACATATTATGCTATATAAATAATAACATCATCCATCACGCAAAAAAGTGCTTGAAAAAGAATTTTTGTTTGGTACATTCGAGTACAACAATACACTTCATAAAATGTTAAATGGCTGATTGCGCTTTTCCGCCATTTAAAATTTATGTATGGAGAATTTATCTAACATAATTTAGTTAATGGAGGATTAAATTTTCATTTTAAGTTTTTCAAGCATACCTTTATTTTAATGAACTATGCGTAGGAATTCGGAAACCTGTTTATGGCACGAAACCGGATGAAATTTAAGATAGTCGTTCGCTTGCTAACGCTATTCTGCCCTTACTTCCAGAAGTCTTAATTTTAGAGTCAGCGCGATAAGTGTACATTTCACATTTTTAGCTAGTTATTTGTTTTAAAAGTTTGTTATTAATTGGGTATTATTATTTTAAAGACAAAAGATAGAAATTTAACGAGTTGCTATTGCTACACAATGCGACATAATAATGCGACATTTCAATTACATTGTTATACAAACAAAAACGAGGTGTCTTTGTCTACATAATATGCCTTTTATTCATCCCAGAAAGTAGTGGGACTAGGACGTAGTTTGTAAAAGAGAATATATTACGTCACTTGCCATTAATGCTTCAACTCCTGTAACTTGTTGAGTAAAGCACTATTCTACTCCCTAGAAGATGCTAAAGTTACGAAGCAAACGTAAGTACGTATTAATTATTATACTGAAATATTTGCCTTGGTATTATTAAAAAAAAGGAATCTTCGCGACTGTACAAATACTCAATGATGAATTAGACCCGTTCATATTGTCATTGTTAAGTAAGTACCTATCGGTATTAATGATTAGGTTGCCAATGATGACTACCAAAATTGTCATTTTGAGTAATACCCCTCTCTTCCTCTCTCATCACCATTTTATAAGTTTACATAGAAAGCAAGTTCTCGGGCGGGCTATATATATATATATATATATATATATATATATATATATATATATATATATATATATATATATATATATATATATATATATATATATAGATAGATAGATAGATATAAGCGAGGGGTTGAATGTGGAGCCGAGCTTTGCTACTGGATCGCTGTAAAAAATATTTTTTGACTTTCTTGTCTGAGAACTTGCTTTCTATGTAAACTTATAAAATGGTGATGAGAGAGGAAGAGAGGGGTATTACTCAAAATGACAACAACCCTAATTTTTTTAAACTCCCTACGATCTACCATTTTTTTAATTCAATAATTTATATGGCAAAACAACGTTTGCCGGGTCAGCTAGTATGAAATAAATAGTATTAACGCCACCAAAAGAAAGTAGTCCAATTTTAGATTATGAATTTTTAAGTAGTATCTAGATATTACATGTATACCATAGAGTGTTTGTGATTACAAAAAGCAAGAGTTAAAACCAATTATTGACAATTTCTATTAGGCAGATCTAGAAGCTGTCTTTATCGCTGGTCAAAATCGATATTATTTACAACTAGCTGTTGCCCGCGACTTCGTTCGCGCGGGCTTCGTTTACTTCGCACAGCTCCTCCCCCGTGGGTGGCAGCGTGATAATATGTAGCCTATATGTTGACCCGACCTGTTAGTAATATTCATGCAAAATTTAAAGTAAATCTATGCAGTACTTTTTGAGTTTACCCCGGACATACATTGACTTTCCTACGATTTTATTATATGTATACAAGCTGTTGCCCCAACTTCGTCCGCACGGTCTTCGTTTACTCCGCACAGCTTCTCCCCCGTGGGTGACAGCGTGATAATATGTAGCCTATATGTTGACCCGACCTGTTAGTAATATTCATGCAAAATTTGAAGTAAATCCATGCAGTACTTTTTGAGTTTACCCCGGACATACATTGACTTTCCTACGATTTTATTATATGTATATAGATTTCTATTAGGCAGATCTAGAAGCTGTCTTTCAGCACCTTTTTTAGACATTCAATGTACAAAGGCAATATTATTAGCGAGAATTTTACCCTCGAGTCATTTACGATTACGAAGTTCCAGTTCCTACATCCCAACTTCATCGACAGTTGGAACAATCGAGTTGCGATTGTTTCATAATATTGCATTGTCACGGAATTTATATATAAGTATGCTTATTTCAGCTTAATATACTTAGTTATCACTTCACATTAAACTGAAGCGGACTTATCGGCCTATTTCATGCTGTAAATTTGTTTGCGAGCCTGAAAACTTAACTTCAATAAACGACACTTTAAATGTAATTGGATGAGTTTTGATGCAGACACGTAAAAACCCAGCTTATGCGAATTGAATATCGGTGATTGTTTGCGGATATAACGAAATAACATAAAAAAAGCTAAATGCCTACTAGGTGGTGGAATTTTGTGAAGATTCGCGTGGATTGACGACACCACTTAGTCTGTTCTGGATAAAAGCTAGAGTAACTGGTAAACTTATTCATGCGGCGTAATATCCCTGCTATTCGCGTAGTAGTAACATCGTTTTTGTTATAGAAAAAAAAATTCGTGTTGTCTTTTAATGGTAAAAAAGGACGTTAGCGATCTTATAAAACAAACAAACATACAAACATCCCAATAAACATTATTACTTGTGCATAACGATGAAAACAATATCACAAAGTATTACTTTATAAATAGCGACTTGCGACTAGAAGCAGCTTTACAGAACACAATGCTACAGCTATGGGTATGTTATTTTCATTTAGATGGAAAAATTATAATTAAGTCAAAAGAGAACATTCTTAGGAAACGGTTAAGCCCGGAAACTCATTTCTCTTTTCCTGGAGGTGAAAGGGCTCCGTAATTTACATTTCCGTGTCATTTTCCATAACAATGTCAGGACTGGCGCGAGCTATTCGTACATTGTGCTTCTCGGAGAGCAAAAAAATTATGCATTAAATGTACATGTCATAAAAATATCACAATATTCCAAGCTTATTTGAATGTTATAAACGTTATAAATATAATAAGAATGGTTCTACACTTTACTAATGTTCTACTGAAGAAATGGCGATTTAATTTGAATTAAAATGTCATTTTTTTTCTTTCGGATCACTACATCTCCGAAGGAAGATGAAATCTTTACCAAATTTAAAATTTGCTATTCGTTACAGAAACGTAACAATTCATACAACATAAATTCTACTAATTATTTAAATGCGTAGATTTAAAAATTTTAAATGATTGTTACACAATCACGCAAAAACGGCTTGAATGTACAACAGGTAGTACATATACAAGTTAAAATATTGTACATATTGAAGGACACGGTAGTTAATGGTCATATGTAATGTATGAAAACATAATAAAAAGAGAATATTGCATAACTAAATAGTAACCTATTAACTACAGAGTATCGAAATTAGTGTAGTTACACAAAGTATGGCCACCGCACGATGAACTAACGTGTCGTCTAATCGCGATTTCGGTAAATCGCGGTTTTTAAACAATGAATTTCTATGCGCCATGCATATAGCACAATAGAATAATAGTTACATAGTAAACTGAGTGGGGTGTGTTTTCAAATTATATAAATACAGATGAGCGGAGCGCTAGGGTTGACTCCCACAAAAACTAGAACTGATGGTGTAGATTTTTATAACGAGTCCAGGTAAATCTAAAGGGATGGCTAAGTAATGTATTTGCCTTGTAGGATGTAGTATAAATATAAGTATGATGTGCGTAAGTTCTAAATATATCTTTCTATGTTAGATGAACCGCTTTTTTATGTTGTTTAATTCATTTCAGTGATGGGAGTGTCTTAAGACACATATATGAAAACAATATGAAATTTCGACCAATGTGAAATGGCGACATTTGGTCACCGTATTGAGAGTTATATTTTTGAAGTTATACGTCTTTTGTCGCGTTAGAAAAAAATAAGATAGTAAATTTTTAACACGCGCGCACACAATCACGAAAACCCGACATCATGAAATTAACTAGTCAACACTTTTAGTTTTTAGCAAGATATTTCAATTTTGAACAAATACCTGGTTCTTTTATGACACTTAAAAAATATTCAACTAGGTAATGCGTTATAATATAATTTTCTTTCAAAATATTAAATACCTTTTTTTATTATTAGTAGAGATGGATCGAATGTGGTTTAAACCGAATTCGAAGTTTGGCCAAACATTCGGTGAAAATGAAAAATTCGGGTGAATTTCGATTCAGTTATGGCGCGCTTTCTCGAAAGCATCGCGTGACTTAGAAATTTACTTAAATATTGCTGGATGTACCCCGCCCGCACATCACGCTCCTTCGTGTTGCGTCTAGCCGGCCGGTCATAATTCGGGGATCTCGGTAAGGCATCTGCAATTTTTTTTAAATATAATATAGCCTACGATATTCGGGGATGATTTAATATATTTCTAAAGGAGAAAAATTTTTTCAAATCGGTCTAGTAGTTTCTGAATTTATTCGATACATATTAAAAATACAAAAAAGCAAATCTTTCCTCTTTCTAATATTAGTGTAGATTTTAGTCAAAATAGTGCAATTAGATCCTTTTTTATAATGCTGAATGTTCGGCATTTAAACCGAATTTCAGCTGAATGTCGAAGTTCGACTCAAGCTGCCAATATTCAATTAAATCGAATATAAAACGAATCTCAGCCCATCCCTGCGTCGTTTTCTCTACAAAGATAGGGTAAGACCCCGATTACCCTTTGATTAGAGCGAGTTCGAGAGTTTAATGCAGGTGCTTAGTATTAACCAAAAAATACGTGTATATAGACGATTGGTACATAATACATGGGCGATAGATGATTGGTGCGAGTGATTAGTAATCAGCGTCTATTCACTTTTATAATGCTATCTACACGTGTTTTTTGGTTAATACTAAGCACCTGCATTAAACACTCGCACTCGCTCTAATCAAAGTGTAATTGGGACATAACGCAAAGGATAAAATTTTTAGAAGGATTATCTTGTAATGTCAAAGTAGTAGAAATGCTAACGTGCGTAGGTATGTAAGTGCACATACAAGTTTTTTTTGTTTTAGGAAATATCAAAATTAAAGGATGTGTAATTGTAATGATATCAAAAATTTATAAGCAGCTTAATTAAATTTAAAAATAAGTAATGCAATCACCGACAAGCAAATGACAAATTACCGCGGCGCCAAGCGCGCGTGGCGGCGTGACACTGCGTGATTTTGTCTTGCCAAGATAGGTTAGCGGTCATTTAAACGACACGTCCTGTGTGTGCTGCGATTCGGGCGCTCTGAATAGAGACGTTTTACTGTGTAACTATTATTCTATTGTACGTATAGTGTGTTCTTACTTAACATTTTTATTGGATAAGTAGGTCAAAATTTAAGTACTTATTTGTTTACATATTCGGTATCAAAATGAGGTACTGAACACCTTTCTTCAGTATTTGCAATCTGTTACTAGTCAACCTGTATACGCGGACTTTTCAAACATTAAGTTTTTCCTAAAAAAATATTCACATTCAAATTGATAGAAAATTTTAACCACACAAAGGTTTGTGAAACCTAGCTAGTTATAAAATAAGCGTAACAAAATAACTTCTTCTTATGTAATATTAGTGGAACTCCAACGAATAACATGCATTTATATTTAATAACTCGCAAGAAATAAGCAAAATCTACAATATCACGCACTGAATGGTGGCGATTTACAACTTACTAGGATATCATTTTACTCTTTCCCGCCGCAATATTGTGTTTTTAGATTAAAGTTACTAAAGTTACTTGACAAAAAACCATATAGATAACAATAGCTGCAGCGTGCAGTCCGCTGCATAATACACAGTTTTTGGCGCATCCCGCGGGATCACCTCATTTTTCCGAGATAAAAAGTAGCCTATGTGCTATTCCTGGTCATCAGCTACCTGTGTGCCAAAGTTCATTCAAATCCGTTTGGTAGTTTTTGTGTGATTGAGTAACAAACATCCATCCAAACATCTATCCAAACATCCATCCAAACATCCAAACTTTCGCATTTATAATATAAATTAATAATAATTACTATAGATTATCAACATTTTAGTACAGAAGTACCACCAAGAAGCCAGTTTATTAGCTGAATGCTATGCGATTACAAAGATGTATTCTATAATAATTTTAACGTCAATTAAAAAATGAATGACAAAGATGCAACAGTTATTTCACGAACTCTGCTGCGAGCATGAAGTCATTTATAAAAACTAGATATATCACGAAAACTGATATTAATTACCAAATACCAAATATCCGGCCAAGTCCTCGACCACAGCGCCTTATATTCAGTGCCGATTTCGACCCATTCCTATCTACTCATTCATCACTATCGACTACACGTAACGGTAGGTTAATACTAGTTACCGAACGGTTACATATTTCGCTGATAAGTGATATTAGATCACGATCGGTTTCATTGCAGAGCGATGTGTGTAGGGGCGGGCGTGTGTTTCATTAGCGATTTGATCGATCACGAATCACGTCACGCATGGAACGGAAGATATGCTGAAATTTTGTTTTCATTCATAACAATTTACCTCTGGTAAATTTTAAGCATTATTTTATTTTTACTTCGTCAAATATATATTTTGAGTAGCATGGGCGATTTTTCTCATGATTAGGTATTCGACAAAATAGTTCGTAATATACGACCTATGACTAAATACAGATAAAAAAGGGGCCGAATACCGAATAGTAACCGAATATTCGTAGCATCTCTAATAAAAACAATCTGTAATGGTATTAGTCGACCTTCGACCTATCGCAAAATGTGGATTGTTATAAAATTTAATTCCGTGATAAGAATTTGCTACGAAATGATTATTAACAATGAAAAATAATATCCTTTTAAGAAATTCCGTAAGAGCGACTCTTCTTTATAACAACACTAAAACCTAACAACCACGACGCATCCTCGACGTTCGAAAGCATCACGTCTTCGAAAAATACTTTTATAGACAACGAAAGGTTAGGAGGCCGCATAAATACTCGGATGCGTGTGTTCGTGACTTGCTTACGTGAAATTTTTCATAAATTGTCTCAGGTAATGTATCTTTATGTCTAGCTCTTCACGAACACATTTTTGCTATTACGTGGCGAAATATTTTATTTTTATAAAATACTAGCGATTTGCTACGTACCCCACTGCGTGATAAAATATTTTTTTGTAAATCTAAAGAGATTTACGCATTTTTTCCAAGTTAAAAATAATCTGCTGTCAATGTGTTCGTGGAGAATATAAATTCATATATTAAGGTTAATTCACAAAAACAAACATTGTGAATTTCATTATACTTACTTATTTCATTTCCCCGTATTAGTTCAAACCGCCTTTGAAGAAAAGACAATACCTCGTTCAGCCAGGCAGTTCGTAAGAGGCGAGCAATTGGCAATGCGAGTCACCACCATCGTGGCAACTATGTAATAGAGTTCTGCATCATCTCGCCCACGTCGGCAACCACCGCCTTACTTATTCCTGCCACAATAACGTCAATGCTTGTCACTGTCGTGTTCTGGCTTAAAGGGTAAGATAGCCGGTAAACTTATGCTTTTTTTTATAATAAGTTAGCAAACAAGCAGATGGGTCTCCTGATGTTAAGAGTCAACCATCGCCTATAGACACCATAGATGTTAATGGTGCGTTGCTATCTTGTGGCGAGGTCTAATGCCACATGTATAAGTTTACCGGCTACCTTACCCTCCAAACCGGAACACGACATTACATATACAATTTCAATGACACCAAACGGAAAGTACGTACATATCTTTACAAAAAAATAAGAAAGAATTTTCCAAATCGGTTAATAAATTATCATGTTTTGAGATAAGAAACACAAACATACCGAGTGAGTGAATTGAGAGGCTCCTTGTTTTTGGGAAGTCGGTTTTCAAATGAATTCTTCCCGAGTTAGACCGAAACTCTACCTACTACACAATAATAATGTAGTTTGAAAAATACTAAATTGGTTTTCGTATGTTTATTTGTGGATTTAAGTTTTTTGAAGTCAAAAGTTGTGGTTCAGTCCTGATTTAAATCAATACTGCTAACAACCCAAATTAAAATAAGTTACCTCCTTCTATATTACATATATAGATGTAAAATCTACATATTATGTCATTTGTAGCTTTTTTAATTATAAGCCATTTGAAATAGGAAACATTTTTTTAAATCATAAGATAGCAAACAAGCACATGGGTTTCCTGATGAAAAAAGTCAACCATCGCCTATATACACCAATGATGTTAATGGTGCGTTGCTATCTTGTGGCGAGGTTTAATGCCACATGCATAAGTTTACCGGCTACCTTACCCTCCAAACCGTAACACGACAGCGACAAGCACTGACGCTATTGCGGCAGGAATAGGTAAGGCGGTGGTACCAGACCCGGGCGAGTTAATGCAGAACTCTACCACCTAGTAGCCACGATGGTAATGACTCGCATAGCCAATCGGTCGCCTTTTACGACCTGCCTGGCGGAACAGCATTGATCTATTCTGCAAAGGAGCCCTGGAACAACACGGGGGAAAATATGGCATTAAGACCCCGCCACAAGGATAGCAACGTACTATTAACATCTTTGGTGTCTATCCATCAGAAGAGCCATCTGCTTGTTTGTTATCTTATGATCAATAAATCAATCAATCATAATTTATTGCATCAAATGTGGTAGGTAGGTACACGAAGTTCTTAGGATTATTAATAGGTAGTTCGCATATTTGACCTTTTGGCATGCAATAATACATAATGAATAAATATAATTTAAATAGTTATTCATAACTTAATTTCTAATTAAATAATGAATAACTATTATAACTACATACCTATTACATATAATTTTCAATTTCAGTACAAAATTTTGTCAATATAAGGCTTGTGTGGTTATGCTACTTTTTACGACATTACTTTTGTTATATTATTTTAATTATTATTCATAAATTCAATATATTATGTTCGATTTACATTAACCGATTGTAACAAACTACCTTCAAATTGTTACACTATTGGCATTAGCGTAAATCGGTTTTACTTCGTAGTTCGTCATCTATCCTGTCAACACTAATGTTATAAAAAGGAAAGATTTGATTAATTGACTTTGTATGAATGGATAAATTCAAAAACTACTTAAACGATTTAAAACTTCTTTTACCAATGAAAGCTTTACCGAACTAATTAAAAGGAAGTAATAGTTTTGTGTCACACAAAGTCGCGGGCAACAGCAAGTTTTCATTATTTTTGTTGTTTCAATAAGATCAAATTCATTCACTAGGACACATTCTCGACTTATTTTCAAGAATTATAATTTATCTACCCAATAATGATCTAGTTACCTATTTTTAAATCCATTCATGAAGACGTTAATGGATAATTTGACTGAGCTTTGATGACAATCATCAACCTAATGCCTGCAGATTTCTCGTTCACAAACTCATCGCAGGTAAATTTGAAACTTAATGAACCATATGCTTTCTAAGAGCGGCAACGTGCCTATATCAAGGCAAGCGCTTTTCTTTGACCTCGTTGACAACGAGAATGATTATATGTACATATACTTTGAGATAATGTTGACAAAATAAAATGTATAACGCTATATTGTACACCTCACACGAAGCGTCAGGTAGTACTCACCAAAATTAGAAAACTTTATAAACTAAAAAAATATCTATAATGTTCATAATTTTATGATTATTTGTCATTGTTTATTAATAAGTTATATGCAAAATAAATTTGTTAGTAATCAAAATGAAGGAACTATATAACATATATACTAATATTGGTATGAGAGCAATAACACAGATTACTAAATAGTTACTTGGCAATAGTAGAATATTCGTGTGTTGTAGATATACAACATACGAATATTCTGTCAGTGCTCATGCATTTTTTTATTCGACCACATCTGCATGTAATATTATCAAAATTAGCATTCCTTATCGTCGCCACTCATCTATTTCCATTCGTATTTCATTCAACTCAAAACTAACTTCAATTTCATTAATCTTCATTCACTGCTTTATTATTAAATTGCTCCGTTATATTGTTTATGAACAAAAATATCCTCTATCTATTTGGAAACTTTCAATTGAACTAGTAATCATAAAATCATTTTACTAAACTTTAATAGCACTTATCATTAATACCAGTAGTATTATTTATTTCCAGTAACGTGAGTATATATTAGAAGTAATACACTAAGCGTTCCAGCAACGGTGAACAGTTACCATTAGATTAGTATCGGCGAATCGGCACCTATTAAAAATTAAGTAATTACAACCAAAAAGTTCGACTTTATTGTTATAAACGTTTTATATGTTATTACAGTTTCAATTAAACTTTAATTTTTTAAGATGACCTATAATAATATTTTATGCAACAATATAAAATTTTAAATTTTAAAATTTCAAGGAGCATTGGTCTCAAAGAATTTGCAAGATCCAACGTCTTAAAAGTTAATGGACCGGGATACGCACAGTGTTGAAAATCACTAAATCTAATCTAAAAGAAAAACTTCTAGAATAATATAAAAACACGCCATGTCAAGAAAAAAACGCATTTTAACGCATCTGATATTTTAAAAGGTAATAGTTTTATATAAGTAGTTTAATAAACCCGAGTCTCTCTGGAGGGCTATATTCATGGATGTAGTACGATTAAGCCCGCAAAACTTCACATATCGAGATTTTTTTATTAGCTTTAGAATAACAGCGCGCAGTTTCCCCCCGTATTCCCCGTGTTCGTCCGGCTCCTTTGAAGAATAGGCCAACTGCCGTTCCATCAAGCAGGTCGTAAAAGGCGACCGATTGGTAATACGAGTCACTACCATCGTGGCTACTAGGTGGTTGAGTTCAGCATTGTCTCGTCCGGGTCTGGTACCACCGCCTTACCTATTCCTGCCGCAATAGCATCAGTGCTTGTCACTGTCGTGTTCCGGTTTGGAGGGTAAGGTAGCCGGTAAATTTATGCATGTGGCATTAAACCTCGCCACAAGATAGCAACGCACCATTAACATCTTTGGTGTTTATAGGCGATGGTTGACTCTTTTCATCAGGAAACCCATGTGCTTGTTTGCTATCTTATGATTTAAAAAAATGTTTCCTATTTCAAATGGCTTATAATTAAAAAAGCTACAAATGACATAATATGTAGATTTTACATCTATATATGTAATATAGAAGGAGGTAACTTATTTTAATTTGGGTTGTTAGCAGTATTGATTTAAATCAGGACTGAACCACAACTTTTGACTTCAAAAAACTTAAATCCACAAATAAACATACGAAAACCAATTTATTATTTTTCAAACTGTATTATTATTGTGTAGTAGGTAGAGTTTCGGTCTAACTCGGGAAGAATTCATTTGAAAACCGACTTCCCAAAAACAAGGAGCCTCTCAATTCACTCACTCAGTATGTTTGTGTTTCTTATCTCAAAACATGATAATTTATTAACCGATTTCGAAAATTCTTTCTTATTTTTTGAAAAGATATATACGTACTTTTCGTTTGGTGTCATTGAAATTGTATGTGTGAAACTTTGATCCAGGGTTCAGAGATACAGGAAAAGGGAAATCAGTTGTTGACGTTTGTCTGCGTTTAATTTTAGTGTTCCATACCGAAACTCGAAAGGAAAAAACCCTTATAGGATCATTTGTTGTCCGTCCGTCCGTCGTCGGTTTGTCAAGACCCTTTATCACAGGAACGCGTGGAGGTATTAAGTTGAAAGGAGAATGATGAGGCTCCATACAAGTTGGGCCTAAAAAGCAACACATGATGATAGCTGCTTACCCTATTGTAATACATTATTAATTTCTTCTGAAATGTAAATTGTATCACGGACACTTTTTATAATACTAAAATTCACAAAACTCTTTGAAAGATTAATATTACTTGAATTTACAATTGTTACATCCCATTTTAAGCCACTCACATAGCAACATATCGTCGAAATAAATATAACTTATTTTTGTATCACTCATCATGAAGATTATTTGATTTTAACCACTTAAAAGTTAAAAAACGATATAACTTTTGTTTACATTAAAATATTTATCGCTCGTTCGCATTGTAAATGACACTTATTTTTTTTTGTTTCTTTCGGAGGTTACTAAGAGTACTTGTTTATACAGCCGTCTACGTTGTAGGTTTGGCGTTTAATAATAAATATTTTAATTTTTGTTGCATTTCACACAATAATTTGTTTAAAATTTTGTGTCTTGCCCATCCGAAATGTTTATAATTAATTTTGGTTGGTCAGAAACAAAAGAAAGTGTTAATTTTAAGGCAGAAAAGAAAAATCTTTGCTTCAATTAGAAATAAGAAAAAGCGTACAAGTTTGTTTAGTTTCACGACTTTCCAACTAAAATCCTTTTAAAATTAACTTGCTATTAAAAAGTGTCAGTTGAATTCTAATAATGACTTATTGTAAATTAAATTAATTTAATAACTTCGGGTGACGCTTTATTCTTGTAGCCCTTTTGGGCCGATCTCATCACTCTCCTTTATATCAAATACTCAGGTCTACTTTCCGTTAGAGCTGTGAAAAAATCAAACTTTCTAAGCCCACGCAATCAAAAGATACAGCCGTTTTACCGCAAATTTCCGAAAAGTTTTGAAACTTGCAAGGGGATCAAAACCTACAGGGTACTTCCCGTGATCTCAAAATCTTGATATTTAGTACAAAGCAACGTCTTACAGCACAGATAAAGGAAAAATTGCGGAAACCGTAAATTTTTGGATACATCATATAATAAAAATATTTTTATTGATAATGTTAAGGAACCCTTTGTGTGCGAGTCCAACTCGCACTTGGCCGGTTTCCTTTCTTGATATAACCCACGCCCATTGTGTAGAAATTTTAATATTGCCATTATACGTAGATCACACTATAAGTTTTGCGTAACTTAAAAAAACAACATGTTATAACCAAAATATTATATTTATCGCTTTTCAAAATAATCTCCTTTACATTTTAAACATTTTTTTAGGCAATCGACCAATTTTTTTAAAACAGGAGGACCCCAGATCTTAAGGCATGTTTTCTACGCTGATTGAACGCTATCACTGCCTCTTCGGAGTTAGTAAAAGTAAAACCTCTCATCAAATCTTTGATTTTGGGGAAAATACAGAAATCACAGGGTGCTAGGTCGGGGCTATGCGCAGGATGAGTGACGAGATGTACTTTTTCGGAAGCTAAAAATGACTTTGTTTTGTTGGTCGTGTGTGAAGAAGCGTTATCGTGGTGTAGGAGAATGCGGCTTTTGGGCCGTCTTTCGCGAACTTTTTCTAACACCCTGGGTAAACAAATGATAGAATACCACTCGGCATTAACACTCTTTTGTGCCAAGTAGAATTGTACAGATGGGACCCGTAGCTGAGAAAAAAAACGCGATCAATTTTTTTACCAACGTTTCTCGCCTGTCTCACTTTTGTTGGCCTGTTCTCATTTTCAAACACCCATTAACAAGATTGCTGTTTTTTTTCGGATTCAAAACAATAAATCCACGTTTCGTCTCCTGTGACAATGTCATAAACAACATTAGAATGTCCGTGGTCGTACTTCAGTAGCATCTGTGAGCACCATTCCACGCGAGCCTGCTTCTGTTCCGCTGTCAGTTCATGAGGGATCCAACGACAACAAAGTTTCCGAACTTTCAATTCTTCGTGAAAAATTTTCTGAATTTGGCTCATACCAATCCCCAATAGTCCTCGAATTGTCTCATAAGTAATCCGGGGGTTTTCTCCAATTAACCGCTTAACAGTAGCCACATTATTTTCGTTGACGGCAGTTGAAGGCCACCCTTCACGAAATTCGTCATGTAAAGAAACTCGACCTCTCTCAAATTCAGCAAACCATCGCCTCACGGTGCTCAAACAAGGTGCTTCTCTCCCAAAAGCATTTTGAAGACGAGCGGCACAGTCTTGCGGAGAAAGAGAACTTTTAAAATCATAAAAAATCATCACTCTAAAATCTTGACGTAAAACTTTGATGTGTGATAAAAAACAATTGACAAATCATTTCTCGCTAATTGTTTTTTTTATTACTAAGAAGGTTGCAACGTTTTAAAAATATAACATTCTAAATTTAAATAGTTCCGATTAGCTAGAAGTGCAAAACTTTTAGAGTGCCCCATGTATACCGAAATGTTAAATAAATTTGCAATTCAATGATTTAAGAAATTCAAAGAATATTTTGATGAAAGAAGCAGAGAGAAAGGCATATGGTATAAAATAATTAAATCTCAACCACTTCGAACTTCGTGGTTCACAAATGTCAAAGTTAGTAGAAATTATTTAACGTTAGTTAATAGATTACGTTCAGGACATTATCCCAACAAAAAATTTGCATTCCTGATGAAAAAAGTTGACTCACCCAATTGTGACAACTGTAACACTATAGACGATATAGTACACATGCTTACGGAATGTCATAAATTTCATAAGGAACGAATTGATGCAGGAATATGAAATTAATTCATATAGTTTATCTAAACATACTAGCGCAACCAAGTTCCAAAATTGCAAAATCTTTAATTGATTTCTCTTATTCTGCGCCAATAACGCTTATGAGTAAATTTATTAGTATAGGATGGGACTAACATGTTCCTAGGGAATAAAAGTCCCTTAAAACAAAATAGATAAAAAAAAAACACAACCACCCACAAAACTAAAACTAAAGTCTCTAGTAACTCAGAAGAATAGTTTTCTATCTCTGAGATAAATAGTTATATATATATATATATATATATATATATATATATATATATATATATATATATATATATATATATATATACCAAAAGTTATGATAATTCATCTTATTTGTGTGTTGTCCGAGTGTTTAGCGACCCTAACAAGGCAATCGATATAGATAGCAAAGTTGTGCATGAGGCCACGAAAGTTTCTGAGTTGGTAATGGGTAATGTCTTTCCTTCAAATTTATTTTATAATATTTATTTATAGTTGGTGGGGTAGTAACGCACGAGGGGTAGTTATTAATAAATTACGAAGTAGTCAAGCGACAATTAAAAATACTCTCATTTAACTTCAAAACGTTTTATTTATGTAGTAATTTATTGTACTTTTTTAACTTTCCGCTACGTATGTAGTGGATAAGGGAGTTACTGATTGTGCCCCGATTTTCGAAAATCGAGTTTTCACCAGTTTGTCTGTATGTATGTATGTATGTATGTATGTATGTATGTATGTATATATGTATGTATGTATGCGTGTGTGTGTGTGTGTGTGTGTGTGTGTGTGTAAACATCTCATAACTTTTGAACGGTTTGACCGATCGAAACGCAGTTGATGGCATTCTATTAAATTTCATTCAACCTAAATTCCTGTAAATTTGAAACAAATCGGCCCAGGAGATTTCAGAAATTTTGAAAAAACACCAAAAAAAATTTTGTGAGGTGTATTTTGTTAACATAACTTCCAGATTAATGTACCGATTGAGTACAAAAACTAATCAGCTCTATTCCTCAAAGAACTACGTGTAATGCATAAACTGCATCAAAATCGGTTTATCCGTTTGAGAGAAATCGTTGAAGAAAATTTTGAAAAAAGTGTTTTTTCGACGTACTTTCGAATTTTTTCAATCAATCGTTTTTTTGTATTCTACGATATTTTTTATCACTAAAAAAACTACGTCGAATGACGTTTCAAAAATTAAATCAAACCTAATTTTCAAATTTTTACCTTTTTAAATATTAAAATTACGTTGCTTTTAACAAACTTACTTATAATTTTTGAAATAACATTCAGGCTAATTCACCGATGATTTAAAATTCTTATCAGCTTTTCTCCTTTCAAAACTGCGTCAAACACCGTTTTATTAGCTTAAAATCGGTCAATTTGGTTGTTATTTATCAATGACGAAAATTTTTGAAAAAAAAATATTTTTGACCTTACTTCGAAATTTTTCAATCTAAGTATAGGTTATTTAGCTCAAAAATCTATATACTGCCGTTTTTAACAAAATAGATGTTTGAACTGAAAAATATATATCCTTATAGTGCTCTTTTGAGCTAAAATACCTTCATTTAGCGAGAAGTTTCAGGGATGGCCCGCAGGGTCAGCCGTTTTTATATATTTTTTTTTCGTATAGAGATTTTTTCATAAAATATTTATCTCATCATATCTTATTTAATTTTACTTTTTAACATTATTTCTAGGATCTCAAATCTATGTCTGTTTTTTACAGAAACGTGTAAGTGTCCTACCCGAGCTCGATATAGTGTTTCAACTAAAATACCATTATACAAGCCCACATTATTTATTTAACTGAAACAAATTGATAAATTGTGTTCGCTTTTATTTGTTTCTGACATATTTCCCCAAAATGTGTCGTATCTTTTAAAAATTATTATTCTGTTGTTTATAGATAAAGACGTGTTGCGTTTTGCACAGGGTTGAAACCAATTAGTCTGCCGCAATTCTCGTTTGTCACTGTCATTCAGGTCGTTTGTCTCTACTGGTGACTGGGAAATGGTAGAGCGAAGCGACAAACATGTCGTAGGTTATAATTCCTTCAGTAGACGGGCTTCGGTCGCATCCTCCGACAGCTCAAGTTTAATTATGAAATTGTGTCGTCAGTAGCTTTTCGGGTTACATTATATATTTATAGACTAGCTGACTCGAGAGATGTCCCGTCAATACAACTAGAATTAATAAAAAAGAAATTGACGGCTCATGAACTGTCAAACACGTAAGGTCAAATGGTAGTTAAATCTTTCTTCGTTACAAATTTCTGGAATTTTCCGAGTTTTTGTGCAATTTTCTTATTTTTTTATAACATATGAATATTCAACAAAGTAGATGAAAATTTTAAATAAAAGATGAATTAAGTCGGTAAAGTCGTTTTCAAGTTATGGCGGGATATATATTTATGTAACATGGAAAACTAACACTCAATTTGATATTGGAATAATATTGGATTTTGAAACTCAAACGAAACAACAACAAATGTTAATTTTTGTAGAAAATTAGCGCATATTCGTTCGCGTTTGTATTTAGTGCGTCACTTTCACCCAAATGAAAGTGACAGAATAACTGCTATTTTAAAACTTTTTATACATATATAATAGATAGCATACAAGCAGATGGCTCTCCTCGTAGAAAGAGACAATATTCGCAAATAGAACCCAAAAATGTTAATGGTGCGTTGCTATCCGTATGGCAAGAATGGAATGCCAAAATGCATAAGTTTACTGGTTACCTACCAAGCCGGAACGCGAGAGTGACAAGCATTGACGCTATTGCGGCAGAAGTTAGTAAAGGTGTGGTAACAACCTGGTTGAAACGGTGTGATCTACACCGTTTACACCGATCTATATATACCACCTATTGATGAAACTAGTTTATTTAATATTAAAATATTATTGCTTAATTTGTCTAGTGGTTAAGCTATTTGGTTCAGATCACGAGGACGAGGAATATATTATTTCAACATCAAAAAACTTCTCAAGTGACAACCCCGTGCCGACGTTCGCAGCTTGGTCATAAAACTGTGGCGCACAAAGAAAATTCACGGTTCGCGCGCGGTTAAGTTACAATTTTGCTTGCAGGCAGGTAGCTGGCTGCCGAGTCTAGGTGTAAACCTACCTTTTGTAAGAGAGTTAATCTTCTGTACGGCAGCACTATTAAGTATTCTGTTCTGAAGTTACCGACGAGGTAGTAAAACACAAAAATCAACCCATCAATAAACAAAATTCATGCGCTTGTTATAATATTACTTGTAGTTTAAATTTCATGAGCCATTAACCGCACTGCTACAATATATTTTCAGAGATCGTTCCGTCGTAATCCCATATTATATAGACGGGAACGGTTATTTATGAATGCGGTCAAAAAAGGATCTAATGGCGGCTTTAGTCAAATGTAAATTCTGTATTTCCGTATAGAAAGGGCTAAAAGTAGCCTATTTCAAATTTCTCCGTTTGGTAATATTAGAATGAGATTGAGTTTGTCATACTTACTCAAAATAGCTGAAATATTTTCGTGTCAAAATCAATAATAACATCGGTGGACAAATTACACAAATTGATCTAACTCTAAAATAAGCAAATTATTGCTTGTGATATGGATGCTAGTCAACAATATTAATAAATAGAAATACATATTATATAAATACTAAAATATATATTAATACGCGTATAGCATAAACTTCGCTACACGTATTAATTACACGCTACACTAGGCGACTTTTTATGCACTTTAGTGGTATCTTTTACTGAAAAGTATCGCACTTAGAGGTTTGAGCTTTGACGTGGTAGTTCAAATTCGTATCTAGATATCCCAAGAGATTTTGATAAAATTTTGAAAAAACCCAAGATAGCAACGCACCATTAACAACATCTTTGGTGTCTATAGGCGATGGTTGACTCTTTCCATCAGGAGACCCATCTGCTTGTCTGCTATCTTATGATATAAAAAAAAAGATATGATCTACCATTAAAATACCATTTTATAAACATTAAAAAAAATAGAAGATACATGTATTAGAATTTTACTACTACTATCGCCATCTATTATAACAGTAACGAGTTAAAATGCTAAAATTAAACGAGTTAAAATGTTAAAATGATACTTTGGCGTGGTAGATTTAATTCATTTAATTCCTTTTCATTCACTCCATTTTAATACAATATTAATCTTTTAATACACTTGTACTTTTTAACTTCTCGCTACGTATGTAGATAAGGAAGTTACTGATTATTCTCCGATTTTCAAAAATCGAGTTTTCACATCATCCACGTTTTGAGGTCCTAGGAACCTTTTCTGACTATTTTCGCGACGATGTCAATATGTCTGTATGTATGGATGTATGTGTGTGTGTGTATGTCTGTATGTAAACATCTCATAACTTTTGAACGGCTGGACCGATCGAAACGCGGTTAATGGTATTTGTTTGGATTCTACTCAACTTAGACATCCTGAAAGTTTGAACCCAATAGGCCCAAGAGATTTTGATAAAATTTTGAAAAAACCCAAAAAAAAATTTGGTGAAACAGATTTTTTTAATGTAACTTCCAGATTGATGTACCGATTGAGTACAAAAACTAATCAGCTCTATTCTTAAAAAAATACTTCTAATGCATAAATTGCATCAAATCAAATCGGTTTATCTGTTTATATATTATTAGACATCACTTCGAAATATTTCAACAAATCATTTTTTAGTATTCTACAATATTGTAGTACTAAAAAAATTACCTCGAATGCCGTTTTAAAAATCAAAATCGAATCGTATTTTCAAAAGTTATAGATTTTCAAATATTAAAATTACGTTGTTCTTAGCAAATTTACTTCATATTTTTGAAATAACTTTCAGGTTAATATACCGATTGACTTCAAAATCTTATCAGCTTTTCTTTTTTAAAAACTGCGTATAGCACCGCTAATTGGATAAAAATAGGTCAATTTGTTTGAGATCTATCAATGACGAAAATTTCTGATTAAATTTTTTTTGACATTTAAAAAAAACTATTTATCTTAGCGAAATGTTAAAAATGTGTTTTTCTTTATAAGACCAATTTTCATTTTTAATACCTAATGTTTTCTTGAAAACTCTTTTGCAAGAAAGCTACCATAAATAAAAATTGATTTCTATCAATATTAGGCTTTAAGAGCGAAGAGGTGGCGCGAGATGGATCTTGAGTTGCTACATATTATAGGTAGACCGAACTATATTATAGATAGACCAGAAAATATGGTGTAAAATTAGAGTAGATAACATTAATAATAATAAAAATCGTGTTTTTAATAAATCAAGAAAATTTCAAATAATTTTTCTTGTAACTATTAAAAAATTAGTCTTAGAAACATGTTTTTTATTTTGTTTTATTTTCCTGCGCACTTCTAGACCAAAGCCTGACGACGCCTTAGATGGGAATACATGTATAATGTTTGAGTAAAAATACGCTGGCTTTTTTAGGTTAGATAATTATAAATAAAGTCCATATATTAAAAGATGTACCTAAATCTCATAAAAATACTTTTCTAACAATATTACTAGGTACTTTGCGAGTCCTTACAAAGCTCTGCTTTTTGCTAGTATATGTATAGATATTTTAGTATATATATATAATATGTATTTCTATTTACTAATATTGTTGACTAGCACCTACATCACACAACAAACACCTTTTTACAACAATTCCCCGTCTTGGTCTCGGGCTCCTTTGAAGAATAGGCCAACTACTGTCTGTCAGGCAGGTCGTAAAAGGCGACCGATTGGCTATTCGAGTCACAACCATCGTGACTACTAGGTCGTATAGTTCTGAATAGACTCGCCCAGGTCTGGTACCACCGTCTTACCTATTCCTGCCGCCATGGCGTCAGTGCTCGTCACTGTCGTGTCTTATGCATGTGACATTAGAACTCGCCACAAGATAGCAACGCACCATGAAACCCTTTGGAGTCTATCGGCGATGGGTGATTCTTCCCATCAGAAGGCCTATCTCCTTATTTTTTATCTTATGATATAAAAAAATTAAAAAAGAATTATGGAGAATAAAGTTTGGCACGGTTAAGTTTACATTTCGGAGAAGTGGGGAACTACAATTTTTAAATATGTTTAATAAATATTATACTAAATTAATAAAAATCAACATTACACACACTACATTCATTTAAGATACCTGATTATATAACATACTAATTAATATGTTAAGGATCAAAGTCTGTTAACAAATTAAGAAAAGATTTTATTGTTTTGTGTATGGTCAAATTTCCACCAGGGAGCGATTGCTAGTATTCAATAAACACCCTGACCCAGAAATACAAATATGTCATCAGTCATCACGCAAATGTCTGTCCTGTCGGGAATCAAACCCGAGCCCCAATTTTATAGCACAGTTTATAAAACAAGCAGACGGTTCTCCTGATGACAGAGATAAACACAACCAGTAACTGTTGCATTATTATCTGTCTGCCCGGTCAAAACGCCTCTGAGATCTAGTGATCCTGTGATGGTGTTGACCACATGAGGTTCCGAGTTCAATTCCCGGGTCGTGCAAATTGGACGTTGTTAAACGAAAAGGATCCAATCCACAATATGGTCAAAAATGAGTTAAGCGCACCTAACTGATGGTAAACATCAATACTATCGTAAAAAACATTTAAGCAAAAATAACTCTCTATTAATTTATTCAGTGTCAGAACTAGTCCCCATGTATGGCACGTTAAAAAAAAATATCCAACTTCAATATTTCTAAAGTGATTTTGTGTGGATTGGATCCTTTTCGTGTAAATACGTCCAATTACAAAATGTGTTTTTTTTTTCAGTTTTCTGATAAAAACAACGTTGTCCGTATTTTGCCCATATAACAATTGCCAATTGAGCACTTATCCAAAGTGCTCGATTGGCAATTGGCTCGCCACCTATCAAATTGTGGGACTATCTTCGGTTAATCGTGGGTGCTCTGATTGTATTTGTATTTACCTTTTCGGGGATACGGGCTTGAAGATATTTTTACTCAGTCTAAAGTGACAAAAAACATCCATTCCAAGATCTGATGTTTTAGCAGTAATTAGGAACGTTGAGTATACGGCTTATGCCGGGTACCTTTTTTTAAACGATGCGTCATTCGTAGCAGTAACCAATAGCAACAAGTATAAAATAACGAGGCGTTCCGAAGTTTTTTGGACATTGGGTAATTTGACATATTTTCTATGAACAGTTTCAACTTACACCAAAAACGAGTCATTTTACTGGTAAAAGAACCAGACATAAATCAGCGCAAAACTATAAAATGATTACATCTTGTTATAAAATAACTAAAACTATTACAAGAAATATCTCGATTTGCTTTCAGTGGATTCACCTAGTTTTGAAGTTAAGCGACACATATCTATATATATAATAAAATCGTAGGAAACTCAAAACTGTACATTGAATATTTTTTTAAAAGAATACTTGGGGTGGAAGGCTATATAATATATAAAAATAATAATAAAATATGTCCGAAGTAAACACAAAAAGTTTTCTTCAAATTATGCATGAATATTACTAATAGGTCGGGTCAACATATAGGCTACATATTATCACGCTATCACCTACGGGGGAGGAGCTGCACGGAGGAAACGTAGTCCGCGCGGACGAAGTCGTGGGCAACAGCTAGTATCCTATATGTTGTATACATAATACTCAAAGGTTGTATACATAATACTCAAAAACAACTAACTAAAATAAAGGTCACACTGGATTTCAAATCATGACTAATACCATTTATATATCGAAGCTTGACAGGCAGACAATAGAAGCCAAAATAGATATAGAAGCCAAAATTTATAGCATTACCTTTCCGTATTTGGATAAAAAAGTAGGATGTTGAGCACAGTAATAAAAAAGCATCTTTATTGCTTTAATATACTTGGTGAAAGGGTCTTAAAATATGGGACATATAAATAAGATTCTGTGACCTTTACGTATGGAAATATAAGATGAATATTTAGAGGACTTAATAAAACGAGGGGTATCAGGAATATATTTTTCACAAAAAAGTATGTATTATCTTACGACATCCGTCTTTCAAATTGAGATTATGACATGAAATCCGTTATAAGATGACATTTTCCGAAGATATCGATATGTTGCCGGATGGGTGGAATATACAGCTCCGATACAAGGGTTCATTTCGTTTTTGCAGTCAAGCATTTAACGGCAGTAATTTATCTTCCTGTTGAAATTGATTGGTTCGTTTAAATTTTTGCAATCGACCCTAAGCATTATTAACGACTTTAAATACAAATACCGTCATACTCGTTTGATATCCTCTGTAGATCAAGTAATAAACTTAGGATAAGCTACCGGTGTAACATCCATTTTAGAGAGGAGTAAACGATTACTTGTCATATAAATCTTAAACTTTAATTTTAAAAAGGAATAAGTAGGTATTTATTTCACCTGTATTTATCAATTACGTATTTACCAAAAAGTTTAAAAAAAATTGTTTTCATAATTATCTTTATATGAGGGACTTAAAATAAATTTAAATGAAATATATGGACTAAACTATTTGATTACCAAAAACAAAATCTAAAAGTCAAATAAATTAAAAAATAAAGATGACATGGCTTTCCATCATAGCCTGTACGGTGGGGACAACCACCTAGTAGGTTGGTTAGTCAAAATTTGACACGTATTAGCTTTCTCTCGCCTTTTATGAGATGCCTAGCAGTAACTAAGTTAATAAATTCGTCCCAGTTTGGTATCACCGTTTTGCCTATTCCTACCGCATTAGCCTCAATGCATGTCATTGTCGTGTTCCGGTTTGGAGGGTAAGGTAGCCGGTAAACTTATGGATGTGGCATCACCATCCCGCCACTAGATAACAACACACTATTAACATCTTTGGTTCGTAACATCGTGGGCAACACTTGTCCCTTTTCATCAGGAGACCCATCTGCTAGTTTGCTGCCCTATAAAAATAGTCGCATTGTATTTTTATGGAATAATAGTATCTTCATTGCAGTTTTTTTTTAATATACAGTATCCAATTCCCGTTTGTCCCGATGCCTCGCCTTAAATTCTGGCCAAACAACAAAAAAGACCGAAATATATTTGATTTGGTTTTCGAAATAAATTTATTTGTATGTCATTTATATATATTTAGTTTAGTTATGTAACCATATCTATATTTTGTACACAAAGTCCACTTATATGATTTCTTTATCTTCTTTAACGGATTAGCTGCAAGAAATGTTTTTAAGGCGAGGTATTTCGACGCGCGTCAATTCTATAGAAAATAGATGACGCGGTATGTTCTGAAACTGCTGAGGAACGTGTTAATTTTCGGATAAATAAATATAGGATATCACCTGAAAACCAAAATTTAGCACATTCTTTTTTGTATTTACAACTAAATATCACCATATAAAAATCATGTGAAAGGTTAGAAATATGATTAACAAATTATTTGTTTTAGAGATTTTTTTTAGCCTGTTTTCGGAATTTTATATGATCGAGTAAAGGACATTCTATCACGTAATGAGTTAGCACATTCTTTAGATGATATCTTCAGGTATATCGTGTAATTTTTTTAAATTGTTATTAAACAATCAATATAAAAAAAATCGTGGTTAAACAAACCAGTTTTTTCCCGTTTGACGCGATGCCTCGCCTAAGCATAACATAAATACAGTGGAGCGAGCGACTACTTATGTTTACTTTCTCATATTTTGTGCTATTTTCTGTGTATAATAGTTTTACTTTAAAAAAATAAAACATAACAAATTTCCTTTTATATCAACTAGAGAAGCTTTATAAATAAAATTATTCCTAAAGATCATATTTCTACGATTAAATAGCTTTTCAGAATTCCCCACTCATTTCGCGGTTTAGTATTCGGCTTCGGATAGGAAAATCCACGAATTCCCATCTATTTCATCCCTGAATAACGAAAGCGCCGTCATCTAACTGATATCGCCGATCTACAAAGCTCAGAGGCATGAAATATGTTTTGCTATCAAAGGGGTCCGCGTACTTTTAGATTTTTTCCAACAAACATCAATCAAATTGGGTAGTCATGTAAAACACCACAGAAAAACAAATATCGTTCTATCGTTTACTGTGATATCTACGATACATATAGGGTTAGACAGTACCTATTCATGTGGTCTGTGGGTTAGAATTGTACGTCGGGTTTACAATGAATGGAGAAATATTATTAAAACTTTTGTAACGATTATATTATTTTACTATTTAACTATACCACTATAGTTATTAATAAGTATATTTTAAATGAAAATAATAAAAAAAATCGAAGCTGAGTCTTTCTACTCCGCAAGGGAATCGGCATGATTGTATTTATATTTATTTGTATATATTGTTAGTAGTTGTATTTATTGTTAATAGTTTACTGACAATGTAACTTGTATAGCTATAGGTATATTAATACGTAAAGGAAAACTGTTGTTAACCTTTTTACGGAAGTTACTCGAATGGAGGAAAATAAAATTTGACACAGTTAAAGTATACATGGTGGAGGAGTACATAAAGCTAATATTATGATTCGGTTTAAAAAAAATATTTCTCATAAAGAATACAAAAATTCACTTAAAATGAGAAATTACTGTTATAAACAATAATGCAATTCAAAAGTGTCTCGGGTACAGTTATAAACTATCTAAAATACAAATAAATGAAGGTAGTACTAGAAAATATATAAGAAACAAATAACAGCGTGTAGTGGTGAAGCCACATTAACTAAATGTTATTTTTTACATATTTAATTGTTAATATGCTTAGAAATATATTATTGAAGGAGGGTAGGTGCTAAAATTCGTACAACGCATCTCTCGGTTTTAATTATTTAATCTATAAAAACTTACACATTTTAAAAACAATATTCGTGTATATTTTGTGGTAAACAGTGTATTTATTATTGTCGTATATAATAATACATGATTATAAAGTTTCCAATGAATACATAAGTGTTGTACTACCTGTCCTGCCAGCTACACCGTTTTTCTGTTCATGTGTTTTTTTACAATTTGGAATAGCACTACACATAATTTATTTGCACTCATGGCCAATCTCAGCTCGATTCTCGTAAAACAAAACGAACTTAAAGCTATGCTTACTAAGCAATGTTCAGAATTCGAGGCCCGATTCAAGACCTGCAGTGATATTAGTGATGCCATGAGTTTAAAACAATTACATGCTGAGTTTTCATCTTTCAAAGAACAGATGTTGGCTATCCTGCATCTTCTAAGACTACAAATTACTGAAGTTTGCAAGTCTTTAGATTATTTTAAAATGGCACACCGTAAAAAATATCTCTTAGTAAAAGGTATTCCATAAAATACGACCGAAATCCTTGATGTTGTTATAAGTGATTTCATCCGTAATCATTTGGGAATAGAAGATGTCTCAAAAACAGCATTTAAATTTGTCACTCGATTGGGAAAGCTTCAATCGGAAGGTAAAGCCCGCCCAGTGCTGGTCCGCTTCACACAGCCATTTTTCAAAACATTGGTATGGCAAAAGAAATCTTGTCTTAAAGGTACCAGTCTTGTCATATCCGAATATCTTACTCATAGACGCCAGGCTCTTTTTATAAAGGCGCGCAAGAATTTGGGCATCAAGAACTGCTGGCCTAGAGACGGCATCATATATATTAAGGCTTCCAACGGAGATATACATAAAGTAGATTCAGATGAGGATTTGGTGAAACTGAGTAAGTTGCAGAATGTAAATCAGACAATAGCAGCCTCAATCATGTACCGGCTGCCTCAGTGCAGATCGATGGGGAAATTGATCTCGTAAAGCAAAAGCGTTCAGTACGTTCCCGTAAATGAGTGGCCAACTTACAAGAACTGTTGGTATTTACTTGTTCAATAATTAATCAGGTACCTGGGTCCTTGATAGTTTTTCTAGGTACTGTACTATGTTGCTTTCTATTTCCAATGAGTTTATTACACATTTTAAATATTTTATAATTAATCAATTCTTTCCATCCACTTATACTTGAAACATATAATAGGTAATTGTTGTAAATCATTACAAGCTCTGTGTACCCATATGTATGTATGGAAATTTGGATGGAACAGCTCACACACACATTTACATACTCAGCATCTTAACATGGTGCACAAGTATTTAAAGTGTTCAAGTAAGTATAGGGATGTATAATAAAATATAGCTCACATTTATATAAGTAGTTTTGTAATAAAAGTATTAATTAATATAGTTATAGCTTTAAGTAGTTAATAATAGCTTTAGCAAATTCATAATAATCATTTAACCATTAAGGTCTTTAAGGTCTTTTTTTTTCCAAATATATACTTTCAATTTTATTATTGCCTACTTAAAATTATTTGTATTAAGTGTGGGTTAACAATTAAGCAATTTTATATTTATATATATATATATATATATATATATATATATATATATATATATATATATATATATATATTATATGTATATATATATATATATATATATATATATATATATATATATATATATATATATAATATGTGACCTTATCAACTAAGATTCACAAACATTTAACTTCCATTTGTAACTTAATAAAATAAAGTTATAATATGTTATGTAGGATTTAACAGGATAATAGGTACCGGTTAACTATCTTTCATATACATTCTAATATAATTCATACACATTGTAAGTTTAGGGCATACATTTGTCCACAGCAGCACTCATTCAGAATATAATAATAAAATGGTATTTTAAGTTGTATATCTAAACATATATATATATGTTCTGTTTGACTTCATGTAGTGGTCAGATTAATTTCTATTTTTACTTCAAGCGTTTAAGTTCCCCTAATAAAAATACTATTGGTTCTATAGACAAAGTAATCGGATAAAGCTTTAGTACCTTTTGTCTATCGTAAGGTAAAATAGAGAACAATTCAAGTTGCTTCTTCGCTCATCCTTGTAAAGTGACATTTAAAACCTATTAACTTTATCACAAAGTGATTAATAGCTAGATGTTAGAATATCAACATTTCTATTATTATGTCTTCTCATGTGTTTGGGTCGCAGTAGCAATATTTATCCATAATGTCAGGTAAATGTTTTTTTTTTCATGCCATATTTACTTAATTGCTTTTGTTTTGTTATTTGAAATGTATTTTTACTCATGTTTTCCTATTAAAGTAAAAATAGACTTCCTACTAATGTATAATAAATGATATTTTGAATTTTTTTCTTAATATTTGCTCTTAATATTTGTCTGTTTACATAAATATATTTGCAGGATGTCAATTTGCTCAAGTAAAAACAAAAATATGTGTTAGATGTCTTTAATATTCTGTTTGAGTGTGAAACACACAACCAGTTTATACTTGTTGATTCTTATTATCGCCCCGTTGGTCGAGTGGTTAGCGACCCTAACTACGCAATCAACGGGGCTCGGGTTCGATCCCCGACGGGGACAAGCATTTGTGTGATGAGCATAAATGTTTGTATTTCCGGGTTTGGGTGTTTATTATATATATTCTGGTATTTATATGTGTATTTCTATGTATTAGTATCGTTGACTAACACCCATAACACAAGCAAATATTTGCTTACTTTGGGGTTAGATCAGTAAGTGTAATTTGTCCCGTGAATATTTATTTATTTATTTATTATTTATTATTATAAAGACACTTGACTTGTGTTTCTAATTTGATACCAAAGTTTGGATGAAGCTCCTGTTAAACATAAGTAGGCTATTATTTATAGTTCCTTTTTAAAATGATCTGTTTTCTAACATATTTTGGAGCACACTAAATTTGAGAACCTCATTTAGAATTTATAGTATTAGTTTGTTCCATAACTGTAATCATTCTTCTCATAAGTAGATAATAACTTGGAATACAGATTCATTTGTATCTTGTGTACATGCTATGTTGAATCTTTTGCTGGTATTAATGTATGTAATGGGTACCTACCTACTTCACATCTGTTTAGTTATTTTTTGTTATTCGAGTAACTGTCAAATATCAAGTAACAATTATTGACAGTTGCAGCTGATGAACGTGTATTTTTTTTATCATAGGCAAAGACCAAGGGCCATGCTGCCATATTCGTCGCCGATGCTGTTCAATTCTATGTTACAAGAAGTAGTTAAATACTATTCCCACACCCGTAAACGTGGTTTTCAACTTGTTTATTCTAAGGGTTTTCTTTGAGTTTGAGTTTGCGCTATGTGTATTATCATTTTTAAGACTGTGACTTTTTTTTTCTTTATACCAGCAGTTAATTTTTGTTTTAATCACTGTTACTATCTTTTTCATTACATAAGTACCTAGTGTTAATGTTAACATAGTTTTAGGTTTAATAGTAGTACATGGTGTGTATACGTGGTAATTATTGGTCCATTTTAAGCAAATCAGCTAGACTAATTTGATGCACTATAAAATCTCTGTTATTATTTGCATAGCCTATTTTATGTTCAACACAGTGTATTTGTAAACTGTGTGTTAGTTTTAGTAACGTCTATATTAAGTTTGAAAGAGTTTGTAACATATTAATTATCTATAATAACATACTCCAAGCTTTCTCATCTATTATATTGTTCTTGTTAACCGGCAGGTCAGAAATGTATGTGTGTATTTAATAATATTTAGCATATTTTTTTTGTTGTTTTTATTATTATTTCACATATTATTGTAGTTTACTATATTTTTTTATTATTATATTATTATATATAATATCTTTATATTATTTAGGTATATTATTATTTAAAATATTATTATATATATTGTTTTTATTTTATTTATTATCATGTCAGAAGATTCGTTCTATTCAGCCTATATAGCCTTCAGTCTCAAGTGATGACTCATTTGATACTCCTTTTAGTCTCTGTGATGGATTGCAAAATGCCTTTTCAAAACACCGTTACTCCTTTAATGTTTGTCACATAAATTGCCAGAGTATCCCCTCCCATCACGCTGAGCTACTCGATACATTCCGTTCTTGTACAGCCCATGCTATCTTGATTTCTGAAAGTTGCCTTAAACCGCAACTTGACACTTTCTCATACACTCTTCCCGGGTACGTCCTGATACGCAATGATCGTGTGGGTAAGGGTGGTGGGGATGTAGGAATATACTTACGTAGTGATTTTAAGTATCGTGTTCTATCCTCCTCACCTAATTTGTACTCAAACTCAGCAGAATTTCTATTCCTTGAAGTTTCGCTAAACGGAGTTAAGGTAGTTGTTGGGGTAGTGTATTGTCCCCCTAATGCTGACTATTTCTCTAGGCTTGAAAGTGCATTAGATTATGTTTCCACTGATTATGATCACACTATCATAATGGGCGACTTTAACACCGACTTAATCAAAATGTCAACCAGGTCACAACGACTGTTAGATTTAATTCATTCTGACAATTTCACTGTACTTTCATCAGATGCTACTCATCATAACCTTCACTCCCCCGATACTTTACTCGATTTGACCCTGATCTCATCTCCCACCCACGTTATAAATTATGGTACTCTTATGGCCCCTGGCTTCTCACATCACGACTTACTATTTCTGTCTTATAAGCTAAAGTCCCCTAAGCTATTTCCCACCACAATTCGGGTGAGATGCTTTAATAAAATAAACATACAAGCATTTGATGAAGATGCAAGAAATATGGAGCTATCAAACGTTTTTAATGCAAAGTCTGTGGACGATAAGATCAATCAGCTAAATTCTGCTGTGCTTGCTTTATTTGATAAACATGCACCATTTAAATTAATTAAATTAAAGCGCCCCCCAGCGCCATGGATAACTGATGATGTTCGTAAGGCAATGACACGTCGTGACCGTGCTTTCAGTAAATTTAAGCGTAACAGGTCCAATGTCAATTGGGAAGCATATAAAACAGTACGTAACCGTTGCAATCAACTGGTAAGATCTGCTAAACGTCGCTACATACACGAGAGTATTACTAACTCTTCCGCTTCTGCTGTGTGGAAATTTCTAAAAACAATTGGCGTCAATAACAAATCTTTAAGCAATGACGTTAGTTCGATGTCATTGAACGATCTTAATAATTTCTTCACGTCAATCCCACAGTTAAATAGTACGGACAAATCTGTTACTCTTACTCAAATCAAAGAATGAAATTTATGTAATGTCTTGTCTCATCCTCTGGACGTGTCTGAGCCATTTTCTTTTTCGCCGGTAACTGAAGACGAAGTATCTAAAATCATAGCTTCTATAAAATCTAAAGCTACCGGAAGTGACGGTCTGGGCCGTACTATGATTATTCCAATCCTTAAGCTTAAGCATATCGATGTTGCAATTACTCACATAATCAATACATCTATTCTAACTGGTATTTTCCTTCAATTTGGCGTAATGCCTTCGTAATTCCACTACCCAAAGTTCCCTATCCGACAGCCCCTTCCCACTTCCAGCCCATTTCAATTTTACCATTTTTGTCAAAAATTTTAGAAGCCGTTTGCCATAAGTAAGTCTCTGCGTACATTTATAATAACAATATTCTTAGTCCACTTCAATCAGGTTTCCACCCCGGTCACAGCACCACAACTGCTTTACTCAAAATGACGAAAGATATAAGAGAGGGAATGGAAAATCAGCTTGTTACTGTTTTGGTACTTATTGACTTTTCTAACACCTTCAACACAGTTGATCATGACATATTAATTGCTATGCTTAAATATCTTAGATTCTCCGACTCGTCGGTGAAATGGTTTTCTACATATCTTCGTGGTCGTCGTCAAGTTGTTCGCCTTGGGCAAGTATTCTCTGATTGACAAGAACTCGTTTCAGGTGTTCCGCAAGGGGGCATTGTATCCCCTTTACTTTTTTCAATCTTTATTAATTTTGTCACTCCATCGATAGACTGTCCTTATCATTTTTATGCCGATGACCTTCAGTTATATATACATACCGATATTAACTCTATTGAGTCAGCTATTTATGATCTAAATTGTAACCTTGACCGAATTCGGGACTGGGCAGCTAGATTTCGGATCAGGGTCAATCCATTGAAGTGTCAGTCGATAATTATTGGGAGTATCTGTCAAATGACGAAATGTCTTTCCCCAATTGTTTTTGATGGCACTAAAATTCCATTTTCCTCATCTGTTAAAAACTTAGGACTTTATATCGACTGTCATTTTAATTGGAATTGCCAGGTTAATAGTGTGTGTCACAGAATTACTGGAGCATTGAGGTCTCTTAATAGATTTCGTAATCTCTTGCCAGTAAAAACGAAAGTGTCTCTAATGCACGCGCTCATTATGCCAATATTGGATTATGGTGATGTATGTTATTCTGATGCACCTATTTACCATCTCAACAAACTCGATAAATTGTTAAACCAAGCTAGTTGTTTCGTTTTTTGTCTCCGTAAATTTGATCATGTCTCCGAATATCGAAAAAGGCTGCGATGGCTCACAGTACCACAACGTCGGAAGCTCAGGATTTTATGCACCTTGTATTCTATTATCTATGATCCCCTATCCCCTGCATATCTCAAGTCTAAATTTAAATTTTTATTAACCACCCATAATTTAAGTCTTCGATCGTCTGCTTCCCAAACTCTTTCTATTCCGCTTCATCGCACAAATTTTATTTCAAACTCTTTTCTTTTGAGTGCATCTAGATTATGGAATAAACTACCTTTATCTACTAAACAATCTAGTAACAAGCGGCTATTCAAAAAGAAAGTACACGATCATTTACTTAACAATGATATATTTTAATTTTATATAATGAGATATTTAGTATAGATAAATTGGCTGTTGAAAAATTACGATAATTATGTAATACATAATGTTTTCATTTTAAGTATTAGTATTATAGTATGTATGTATTTATTTTATATTATTTGTTTATGTAGTCTATGTTATTACTTAATATTATATTAGTATATCCGTTTAAGTATATTATATTAGTATGTTTTATTCATAGTAGTATTTTTGTATTATTACTTATATAATTTTTTAAATATGTATTCTTATTTAAATTTTATATATCTATATTTTCTTTGTACCTACACACTACAGTTTCTGTTAGCCCAAAGGTTGACTGGGAGAGAATGCAACTAGCATTAGGTCCGCCTTTTGTACAATTTTACTTCATATGTAAGTGTACAATAAAGTATAAATAAATAAAAAATAAAATTAATAAAACTAAATATTATACACACTTTCTTACATTTGACTCTCATCGTAATATACACACGTATATATTATTTTGTTTATGGTTGTAATCTGTTGTCAAACTTAGAAGGGATTTTATTGTTTAGATATTTCATGAAGCTGTATTATATCTGGAGGCAGCACTTCAATACCTACTTGAAACCAATTGAAAATAGTACTGTCATCTTCTGAGGTCTTACCCTCTCTTTCTAACACAGTTGTATAAAAAGAGAAGGGGAGACCTCAAATACAGAAATAGAACATAAATATTTGTTTCAGTTGATTAATTCGAGTGCTAGCTCCACCTATCCGAGTATCTAATAATTCGTGAGATATTTCGATTGCCTTGACAATCGTTAGTAATTATATAGTATCCGAAAATCCGGGTGTATAACAAATATTCTTATTATAATTCTTCACAGCAAATTAGCTACGTCTAATCACAAACTTTTGACGGACGTCTAATTGATTGATGATCGCTCTCATTATGTCGACCTTCGTTTGAAATTTTTAAATTTGTTTTTAAAATAACTGATGGCCAAAATTGCAGGGTAAATTTATAGATTTATATTTTAGTGTATCATTTTGTATAAACAAAACCTGCGGAAGGTAATTTTAGCCACTAATCATTGTGAACTAGACAAGCAAATCATATTTCTTGTAACTATTAAAATATTTCAACTACAAGTATTAGGTATCAATTATCATTATATTAAAATATTAGTTCCGTATACTTTACTTTTTCGTTCCGTTTACTTTTTTTATATCATAAGATAGTAAACAAGCAGATGGGTCTCCTGATGGAAAGTCAACCATCGCCTATAGACACCAAAGGTTTTAATAGTGGGTTGCTATTTTGTGCCGAGGTCTAATGCCACATGCATAAATTTACCGGCTACCCTACCCTCCAAACCGGAACACGTCAATGACAAGCACTGACTCTATTGCGGCAGGAATTTATTGAAAAAAATTACTTAAATCATAATTATATCCTTTTGATGGCGTAACTATGTAAATAGAAAACATAATAATTATAAGTGATTGATTATATAAAGAAAAATAATCTGAATGTTAAAAAACCCACAAAATTGTTTTTTGTAAGTACGCAATAATCTAATTTAATTAAGATTAAAACCAAAACCAAAAATTAATTTCAGCTGATCCAGATTTTCCTTTAGATTGTTGTGTAATTAAGGAGTTTGAAATTATAATGGTGGCTTTTAAACTTAGTTTTAATTAAACATTTCACTCTATTAAACGTTAAAATACTCCAATTTCTGTTCTATATAAAGGATACTATTTCAAATATTCAGAAGTTTGTATATAGCTTTGTTTTAAGGTCGACTTAAATTTGCAAAGCAACAAAATAGAGATTCGCATCAACAAATAAAAGTGTAATCTCTCAAAATATTGTTTTCTAGAGTAAATAAAAAAAACACCCCGTTTATTTGATATTGCATATAGAATACATTTTTCTTTTGAGTAATAATAGATGGATCCCGTGTTATTCAAACGCCTTTTGAAGAATAGGCCAAATGCCTTCCTTCCAGAATTCTTGTAAAAGGTGAGAGATGGCTAAACGTGTCACTACTATCGTAACTAGTACGTGATAGAGTTCTGTGCCGTCTCGCCTGGGTTTGGTACCAACGCCTTACGTAGGTAATTCTGCCGCAAGAATGTAATAATGTAGAAACGGGTGAAATTATGTTTTCTTCTATATCTATAAAACGGACAGAAACCCAACTTTTGATTTCTATAGGCGTGATCATCGTACGCCAGAATAAAATGCCAGTTCAACAAATCGTGTTAATTATGCTATATACCTTTCCTACCAAGTTTACCTAATCACCTACTTGCATAAACATATGAATTGGTAATTGTCCATGTTAGTATAGTCATGTATGTGTGTAATAATTAGTATTATATAGGGATGGGAATTATAGCTACTTTTACTTCACTGTCACGTCATGAAGTTATTTTTGTCACTGTTATATCACTGGTGATAAATCACGACTGTTATATTTTATTAGTAACGATAATTGTCACAGTGGGTGCATTTAATTCCGTATGTTACATCGCTGCAGAGTGATTGCAAAGTGAAATAAGAATAATAGTAACAAGTGATTAGTAAAGTGGAATAACATAATAAACTGTTATTGCTTTGTCTCTCTCGCACGATGGATTTCTGCGAATTATAAGCTTAAGTAGTAGCTTGGCCCGCGTGAAACTAAATCAAGCTCGCGTTATATATAACAGTCGGTTTTGATGCATATAACTGGCATGACACGTGAATTATTTTATAAAGAATTATATAACCAGTGACGCGTGAAATGTGCCATGCCTAGTATTTATTATACGAACTAAACGCTTGTTACCGCCAAAACTTCATTAGAGACCTATTTTTGAAGATGGATAAGATAATTGCAGGGTACCACAAGAAATTATTTAAGGACCTTTCCTATTATGATTTATACACATGATGTAACCATTATTAGCTAACATAACAAATAATGAGCTGGGTACGACCAACTTGCGTTATCAACGTACTTACTTCGGCTGCCGGTATTGTGTCAATGGATAGATTAGACTTGAATTTTTAATCGATTCTTTGGTCTAGTGGTCCAGTGTTGATGTTGACCACATGAAGTCCCGAGTTCGATTCCCGGGTCGGGCAATTCAAAAATGAGTTATTTCAGTATTCTGAAAAAAACAACGTTGCCCGGAATTGAATGAGTAGCGATAGGCTTGCCACCTATCACATTGTGAGACTAAGTATCTTCGCGGTGCACTGTTTGTACCTCTTCCTACCAATTCGGGTGTGAAGATATTATTTTTTTATTTGAAAAAAAAACTATGTTACGTGTACTTTTAAACTAATACATTCGATCGTAAGTTGTTTGACTTTGTAAGTTTGGTTTTATTTTGATAATACATATACAGCGGCCATGTTATTAAAGTTGTAGCTGTGAAACTTGTAATTTTTAAGTAGTCATAATTTAAAAAAAAATAAGTTGAGTAATATATTATGCAAATAAGTTTTATTCTTATGTACATAGTACCTACTGGTAGAAATTTGATCGCAATTATATCTTTCATTTTTAATATGTTAATTTCATCACATAAGCTTAAAACATTATAAATTTGCAATTATAACCCTAAAACGTAATTTTGTTTTACAATTACACCTAATAAAAAATTACACATCTATTACGTTATGCTGTTTCTGCTTGTGACTCTCTTTGAAATATTACAAGAATGGATAAAGGTATGAAAATATTAGAACACACAACAAATAACTTTATTGTTTAAAACATAAGTATCTTCACGCACGTATCCCCGAAAGGGTAGGCAGAGCTACAACAAGTGCACCCACGTCCCACAATGTGATAGGTGGCAAGCCTATCGCCAACCGGGCACTTTCCAATCCCGGGCAACATTGTTTTTATCAGAAAACTGAAAAAACACATTTTTAAATTGCTCGACCCAGGAATCGAACCCGGGACCTCATGTGGTCAACTCCGACACCGGACCACTACACCATAGAGGCGATTTAAAATAATATATTTATCATTCTAGATTTGGACTTTAATAATAAACATATATAATAACATATATATTTATTAATAAAATCCAAATCTTTAACATCAAATTCCGTTAAGCACATTTAATTACATTGATATGAGTACATTCTGTATTATAATTTACGCTAGAAAGAAATAATATTCTATATTTCTTTCTCACCTACAAAACTTACAGCAGTAAAAATAAGAATCCACATAAATTCATATAACATTATCAAATATTAAAGCAGAAAAAGTAAGTATATTTCTGCGATATTTACTATAAAACTTTTGCTATATTCCTATTTCTCTACGTTTCACCCTTGAATTCACTGCCTGTTCTACTTAAGCTAAGTTGCCGCACCCGACTGCTTAAGTTAAACTTAGTTTTCTCACCTTTCCTTGTTAAGGAGAATAACACGGCCTGAATAAAATAACAAGTGTGTCAAAAGATTTTGATCGTATTTATTTTTTATAAAATATCGTACGTGGTACGGTCCCTTTAAATAGAAGTACTGATTTTCGTCTGACACACAGGTTCACTAAGGCTAACCGCTATTTATTTTGACGTTTCGATAATCACTTGTCACTAGCGATAATCGTTTTTTTATATCATAAGATAGCAAACAAGCGGATGAGTCTCCTGATGGAAAGAGTCAACAATCGCCTATAGACATCAAAGATGTTAATGATGCGTTGCTATATCTTGTGGCGAGGTCTAATACCACATGCATAAGTTTACCGGCTACTTTACCCTCCAAACCGGGACACGAAAGTGACTAGCACTGACGCTATTACGGTAGGAATAAGGAAGGCCAGACCAGACCCGGGCAAAACAATGCAGAACTCTGTCGCCTAGTAAATCGTTAAAATTTTAATACTGCACTAATTTGATTCACATTGGGATTATTCAGGAACAAACCGAAAAGTGCGAGTAGGAGTCGTCCTTTAAAAATATGATTAGAGATGGGTTAATACCGATATTTCTTAAGATTAGGTGATACTAATATATTCACTTTGAAATATTATAATGTCTTAACTAATATGTCAGTATTAACTAATATTTCACTGTAATTTGGACCTTAAAGTAACAGTAATAAGATCTTATACTGATACGGCAGGAAAATGTCTTAACTAATATATCAGTATTAACTAATATTTCACTGTAATTTGGACTTTAAAACAACATGAATAAGATCTGATACTGCAGGAAATACGTCCGTCTCATTCGTACGTACGACGCGGCGTATCGTGAAAATATTTTAATATTTTCACGAATCCGACGGGCGCCATTCTAGTGAATCCGAACTATTCCGAATACCGAATGATATTATCCTATTCATTTTGGATATCCGTTACAGATATTAGACGAATATGAAATATTAGCATATTACAGTTCGCCGGATTACTAATCCACGAATCCTTTCAATATTACTAATATCTTAGCGAATACTAATATATCAGTCACACCATTAAATATGATATGTTTAAATATTAAAACCACGGCCAAAAATCAAGCACTGATCACTCACTTCTGTCTATACAATATGCTTTAAATAAGGATACCAGGCTTTAATATTACCTCTGAAAGATTCTTTAGCAACCCAGAATAACAATGTAAGTTGTATAAAAGTTTGAAATAAATTCTACGTCAAATAAATTAGATGTGTAGCTTAACAAACTTAATACTTAGATGAACTAACTTGATACGAATAACGAACCAAACAAAATTACGGTTGTTTATTGACAAAGTGTAGAACTTACTCAAACGACATTTACTTAATCTTGTTTCGAAGAATCATTTTGAAATTCTCTCATGTTTCTGTGTTTAGCTGTTCGATTATCAGATTGTATTCGCTTTTAATCTTACGTAGATATTAAATTATTTCGAACAATTATTTTGCATTGTCTCGCCCGGGTCTGGTACCACCGCCTTACCTATTCCTGCCTCAGTAGCGTCAATTCTTGTCACTGTCGTGTTCCGGTTTGGAGGGTAATGCATGTGGCATTAGAACTCGCCAGAAGATAGCAACGCACCATTAACACCTTTGGTGTCTATAGGCGATGATTGACTCTTTCTATCAGGAAACCCATCTGCTTGTTTGTTATTTTATAATATAAAAAAACGAGTTTATGTATATTAGTTATAAAAACACATATATTTACAATCATCAATCGTTATCAACCGACAAAAGGAAGTTATCAGTAGATATGATGATGATATGGTAGACACGTATGTATGTAACATTGTTGGTATTGGATAATATTTCAATATATTGATCTATTTAGGCGTTCAAATACATGTACAAAATTTCATAAGTGTATGTATGTTTGTACGTTTGTCCACGATATTCTCGGGAACTAAGAGACGTATCGAGATAATTATTTTTAATTTAAATCATGTATATTGAAACTTAGGGAACAGTTCCAGTTGCATGAAAATCGATTAAGTTGTTTTTCAGATACGGATATAGTCGATATTTGAAGTCGTTTAAAACTTTGAAATTACTATTATTTTTAATTACAAACAAAGAGATGCCTCTCCTGATGGAAAGATAAACCATCGCATATAGACTCCAAAGTCCTTAATGGTGCGTTGCTATTCGTGTGGCGGGATGACAATGCCACAGGCATAAGTTTACCGGTTACCTTACTCTCCAAACCCGAAGACGATAATGACAAGCATTGTAAGTTTGGCAAAAACTTAAATTTTAATCTCTACCTAAGGGTAATACAGACTTTCTTCACATATTCCGAAGTAAATAACTCCAGTGTGTGTTTACTAATGGCGTGATCTGCTCAGTTTTTATATTACGATATTAATATTTGCTACACGATAGCGCTACAGTAATAACATGTCATATCATCATATATAGGTACACATAATTAGAACACATTTTATATTATGTAATAAAAGTAGGTAAAATATACATATCTTGAAATATAGAATAAGGTAGAAAGCATTGAGTGGTTATATATCACAATTAATGATGCCCGCAGAATTGCCTTACTCTCTTTGCCTTCTACTCGACTACATCCGCAACTCTCTAGATTCAAATTTGCCGATTTTAACGATTGAAAGACACAATATTTAGACAGCACCCGGTCAATTACATCTCTGTGTGTCACCCTTAGTCACCCTCAGTATCCACACTTCTCAAAATTTGTATTGTATATATATTTTAACAGTATTCTTTCATGTCATTCTTTGAGCGTTTTTAGGCCAATAGAGCATGATCATTTTTTTTGACCGCCCGTCCCGTTGTTCAAGTGGTTAGCGACCCTGACTACGCAATCGACGGGGGTCGGCTTCGATCCCCGACGGAGACAAGCATTTGGGTGACGAGCGTAAATGTTTGTATTTCCGGGTTTGGGTGTTTATTAAATATATTCTAGTATTTATATATGTATTGGTATGTATTAGTATCGTTGACTAACACCCATAACACAAGCAAATAATTTACTTACTTTGGGGTTAGATCATGTCCCGTGCATATTTATTTATTTATTTATTTATTATTATTTATTCTCATTTCATACCATTACTGCAATAGTGTTATCATAGTATCATTACCATATAATTTACGTTCACATAATATCATCAAATGTGAAACGTGTCGTATCACAATTTTTGTAGCACGCTACGTCGTAAATTTAATACGGGCAGCCTTATAAATCGACTTAAATTGTCGTAGCATGTTTCTCTCTGTATTTGCTACGGCACAATATACCTATTAAACTTCAAAAGCCAGCGTGTCGTAGCACGGGTTGCTACGACACGCTGGCTTATTTAAAATGCTGGGTTATTTAAAATGTTAGAATGTATTGAGAATGTGTTTTTGAGTATATTTTTTAGGGTTCCGTAAATAAAAGGTAAAACGGAACCCTATTACTAAGCCTTCGCTGTCTGTCTGTCTGTTACCAGACTGTATCTCATAAACGGTGATAGCTGAAATTTTCACAAATTATTTATTTCCGTTGCCGCTATAACAGCAAACACTAAACTTTAAAAAATTAAAATATTAAGTGTGGTCCCCATACAATAAACATGTTTTTTTTGTATTTTTTTTGCTATGATGGTACGGAATCCTTCGTGAGCGAGTCTGACTCGCACTTGGCCGGTTTTATTATATGGGTTAGCAAACAAGCATATTCCTTCCCGGCAGAAAGACATACTTAACCTATACCACCAAGGAACTTAGCAGGGTATTATGAATTACCACCTGTACTGCAAGATGTAATGCCTTCTTCATAAGTTTATCGACTTCGTTACTCTTAAAGTCGGAACACGACAATGACATCCACTGTTATGTAAATCTTCATTTAGTAGACGTAGGAATATTTAGATTAAATACTTACGGTATACAGGAACAACATTTTTAAATAAAAATCATATCCCCGATTTTCAATCAATTATACAAACAGAGAAAGAGAGGAACAACATAAAATAATAAAATAATATTAATAAAATATTCCCCCGTGTTGGTTCCGGGCTCCTTTGAAGAATAGACCAACTGCCGTTCTGCCAGGCATGTCGTAAAAGGCGACTAATTGGCTATGCAAGTCACTAACATCGTGGCTACTAGGTGGTAGAGTTCTGCATTGTCTCGCCCGGGTCTGGTACCACCGCCTTACCTATTCCTGCCGCAATAACGTCAGTGCTTGTCACTGTCGTGTTCCGGTTTGGAGGGTAAGGCAGCCGGTATACTTATGAATGTGGCATTAGACCTCGCCAAAAGATAGCAACGCACCATTAACACCTTTGGTGTCTATAGGCGATGGTTGACTCTTTCCATCAGAAGACCCATCTGCTTGTTTGCTATCTTATGACATAAAAAAAAATACTATTAATAAAATCTATACATACAATAAAATCGCAGGAAAGTCAAATCTGTACACCGAATATTTTTTAAAAGAATACTTGGGGCACGATCTACAATCGATATCGAAGCCAAAATATAGTTTTTAGAATTTTTGTCTATTGTTTGCCTGTATGTATGTCCGGGGTAAACTCAAAAAGTACTGTATGGATTTAATTCAAATTTTGCACGAATATCACAACATATTATCACGCTATCACCTAGGGGGGGAGGAGCTGTGCGGAGTAAAAGAAGTCCTCGCGGACGAAGTTGCGGGTAACAGCTAGTACAAAATAAAATAGGCAAACCTTAATCTAAGCACGTATTTAAAAAATGTATTGATCAATGCAGATATGTGATTAACGGATAAATTTCAAAAAAAAATCTGCAACGCAAGAAATTCGAAATACCTCTATGAAGAATTTTAACCTTCTTGATCGAAAAGTTTAGGTTGGGCGCTGATGTCAGTCAGTCAGACCACAAAACAGTGGGTACAGAAGTCAATATGTGTATGTACTTCAATTTTCATGCCTACCCTAGGCGGTCACTCTAGGGTTATCAGCTTTGGCTCATGCACAAAAAACTGTTAGTGGCATTCGTATCTAGGTATACGTTGTTGATAGTAAAATAGGAAGAACGGAAATGTAAACCAAAAATAACTAAAATATTTTAATTGATCCCAAAACTCATACTCGTAGTACACAAAAGCTTATCGCCAAAAAAGAGATCTCTACCGGATAACATTTGTTGAAAGGATATACAATATTAAGGTAAAATAGTGCTTGTCACTCCCGTGTTCTGGGGTAAAGAATTTTAATGTTGTTATACTTTTTACAAATTTTATGAACAAAGAAGTCCACGGCAGTTAAGCGCGAGTGCGACTATTCCTAACCAATCCGAGATATCGTGTCCGTAAGAGCTGTATGTGCGTTGCTCGAGCGCTTTTTGTATGTAGAATGACTTCTATACCTATTTGTATTGTGGTCAACTTTTATTTTAACTGACAAAAAATGTTATCAGTTTGACATGTATGTAGATAATATTGTTAGAATTGGACAATATTTGAGTATGATGATCTATTTATATTTTGTTATGTAGAGATGTGGCATCACTCTGCATCTTTTATCGGCTCTATCATGGAGAATGTTCCAAGGAACTGTTTGGATTAATTCTTGCCGCCAAATTTCACATCGCGACAAAATTCGAAGTTTCATCCTTACCATCTCGATATCTGGAAATCCACAACCGTGCGATTCTCAAGGCACTTCTTGCCAGCACTACTCCTATGTTGAGTCAGTTATCGGCAGATTTTTTTACAAACGAATACAACTTAGGGACCTTCAAGAAAAGAGCTTTTATACTTAAAAGGCCAGCAACGCAACTACAAGACCCCTGGTAGTGTAGTTGTCTATGGGAGGCGGTAATTACCATTAGGTGAGCCTCCTGTCCTCTTGCCCCCTCTTCTATAAAAAAAATGTAGGCGTCCAAGCACTTGTACTAAACTTCATAAGTGTATGTATGTTTGTATATTTGTCCATGTATTACCTGGGAACTTAAAGCCATATCGACATAATTCTTTTTTATTTTAATCAAGTATTTTCTTACTTAGGGGAACAGTTTAAGTGTCATTTAAATCGGTACAGTAGTTTTTGAGAAATGGGCATAGTTGTTAACATATATTTGAAGTCGGTTTAATTTTTTAAATTGCTTTTATCATACGTATACAGATAAGGCTACCAGATAATGACATTGTCGTTTATAGAGGATTTTTGGTATTATTCCCTGTACATATGATATTTAATTAATGAAAATATTTTCTGCTTTGCTATCCCAACGTACAAAACCCAACGGACAGATTCATTTTAACTAATTTAGGGCCAATATTTTAGAAGGTCTGAACGCCGGAGTTAACCATTAAAAGAATGGATATAGCTCCGGTTTTATATAATGGAAACAAAATGTAACCTATATAACTTTCCTGGGCAAAAGTATTTATTTTATTAAACAAACAGCATTATCAGCATTATCTTAGCTGCTTGTCTTTTATTAAAACAAGAAATTTAAAACAAATAGCCAGTTATAGGTCTTCGAAGATTGATACAAGATAAACATAAAATTTATGTTTACGTTTGTCCAGGCCCTCTCTGAAGAATACACCATCTGCCAGGCGATTCGAAATAGGAACTGTTGGCTAAGAGTAACCACCATCGTGACTACTAGATTGAAGAATTCTGTAATATCTCGTCCGGGTCTGGTACCACAGCCTTATCTATTCCTGCAGCAATAGCGTCAATGCTCGTCATTGTCGTGTTCCGGTTTGGAGAGTAAGGTAGCCGGTAGACTAATGCATGTGGTATTTACCATTCCCCCAGCCGGATAGCAACACATCATTAACATCCTTGGTGTCTATAACCTACAGTTTCTCTTTCCATCAGGAGAGCCATCAGCTTATTTGCTATCTTACGATATAAAATAAACTCTGTTGTCAAACTTAGAAGAGATTTTATTGTTTAATCTAATAAATAATTCCTTTTAATCTAATAAATAAATTGGTTCATAGAATTATGATCAATTTTTGAGCGCAGGGTGATCGCTAGCATATATTAATACCTGAGGCGAAAATATTAGGTCCCTTTTATAATAAAATTGCGTGCCCAGATGGATCAGAGATTTGGCACTCTTCACATTTATATGGAGAAGTGCAGAAAGCTGAAGTTTTTATAAAAATAGAAACAAAAAGTTTATGTGCTAAATGTAACACTATTAATATTTTAAATTTGACCGCCCCGTTGATCGAGCGGTTAGCGACCCTGACGACGCCATCGACGAGGCTCGGGCTCAATCCCCCACAAGGGCCAAGCATTTGTGTGATGTGCATAAATGTCTGTATTCCCGGGTTTGGGTGTTTATTAAATATATTCTAGTATTTATATATGTATTTCTATGTATTAGTATTGTTGACTAACACCCATAACACAAGCAAATAATTTACTTACGTTGGGGTTAGATCAGTTAGTGTAATTTGTCCCGGGAATTTTTATTAAAAAACAATTCGCCTACTACGTGATCACTAGTATTTCTGATTACAGGTTCCACAAAAAAAACATGAGAATGAATTGATAAGTCTGTATAAGTTTGGCAACAAGTGTTCACAGAACATACTATCTTCTCCGTGTCAGTCCGGGCTCCCTTTGAGAAATAGACCAACTCCTGTTCTGCCAGGCAGGTCGTAAATAATGACCGATTGCCTATACATGTCACAACCATCGTGACTAGATGGTAGAGTTTCCCAACATCTCGCCCGGGATTTGGTACCACCGCTTTACTTATTCCTGCCGCTACCGCGTCAACGCTTGTCATAGGACCGTGTTCTGGTTTGGAGGGTGAAATAACCGGTAGACGGAGAAATAAATGTGGCATTCCCACCCCCAGCAACGCACCATTAACATCTTTGGTGTCTATAGGCGATGGTTTTTTCCATCAAGAGAGCCAGCTGCTTGTTTGTTATTTAATGATATAAAATTAAGTCATATTACTGCTTTTCTCTAACCCAAATTATTATTTTTTGAAACTCAGATTTCCACACAAAATGATACGTCCTGAAAACACAAATTGGTGTTCAAAGGAAAACTTTTGAATAAATCAAGTATCTAACAAGTATCGCCAGTAAAAAGCTTTTCACTTTGCTTTTTAAAGATTCATTTCTTATACAAATTGTTAACGGCGCCGTACTATTAATATTATTTGTAAAGTCACACTTTATAAATTTCCTCGTTTTAAAAGAAAAAACTTATGATTGAGAAAGAACATAAATCGTAAATAATGCCAAACACAAAATTGACAATGCTTACTATGAATGATTGAAGATATGGGGGAGACCAAGATTGATGCATCATGGCGAAATGTTATGTTTCCGAACCCGGCATAAATATGCCGGGTTTAACAAATGTTAAGAGAATTATAAATGTGAACGAAAAAATAGGCTTATTCAGATCGTGGCGCCTTTCGGTTGGTCGGTTGGTGCGATGTCCGATTGTATCTGAAGCCCAAATTAATTATATATATATATATATATATATATATATATATATATATATATATATATATATATATATATATATATATATATATATATATATATATATATATATATATATATATATATATATATATATATATATATGAGGTTTTATCTATATATTTTTGAATTTCTGGCCGTATTTAATATTTATATATATTCTACACTTTTCATCGTCGGCATTTAATGAAACTCTTAACAATAAAACAACAACTTAATTGTCTTATACATTTACTAAAAGTTTGTTAAGTTTACAAGCTAATAAAATATAAGAGGGAATTTGGAAATATGTACATCTTTCTTCCGAACACGATTAAGTAAATGTCGTTTGAGTTAGTTCAATACTTTTTCAACAAGCGACCGTAATTTTGTTACTTTCGTTATTCGTATTAAGTTGGTTCATCTAAGTTATTTAGTTTTATAAATCTTCAGGTCTAACTTATAGGACTTTAGCTTTATTATATTTATAAGCGTTTATTTTACTTGAAGTATTAAAGTGTACAGGCAAGTCTTGAAAAAAAATTATTTTCTACAAGTTCTTAGAAGCCGACATCGTATTGGCAACTAACCCTTTTTGTTATAAATGTCCATAAGCAGCTTCGATCAGAAATATGAGCAGTGACGACCGCTTACCAAAGGGTAATCCACTCGCTCGCATGCCTATTGCCTGCACATTCAATAAAAATAAGTTTTCTACTTCCACTCATATTTGTCTGTTTTGGCAAATGCTATACTTTCCACTTTCTGCACTGTTTACATTATTCCAGATTCTATATGTGTTATCTAATTACATTTTAAGAGTTACACTATAGAAATGATTTATTTAAGTAAAAGATCAACTTTATAATGACACGATTAATTAATATAAAAATCATTTTCGTTCAACTCAACATACTGAGTTATATTCTGTCATGTTTAGGTAATTTTGATTGTAATATAGTACTTGGAAATAATCGGATAATGATCCAGTTTGTAGCCAAAGCAAAATTTTACCTAAATTTACTTTTAAGGCTTGTCTTGTTATGATAAGGATTAGCAGAAAAATTGGGTAAGATTTTCTTTTACTAATATATACATATGCATTAACCAACATCATCGGACAGCAATGAAGATCACTACGATTCACGCTGGTTAATCAGACATGACGAACTATAGTATTGAAACAGTATCCAATCCACTCCGTCTACCTCGCAAATTATTTAGCGTAAGCATTCATAAATAAACAAGGTTGTACACAATGAATTGAATGTATAAATTACTTTTATCATACCTGAAGATCTGGTAGAATTTAATTATAGCAGATTCTATGTTTATTTGCTCTTGTAGATTTAATTAACAATTATGTGATGAATTAATTAGATTCACAAACATAAACAAATAAGAGATACACTCCACTGGTGAAATTACATTAGTAAAGACAAAAGCTTGAACGCATTGACATCCCCGTACAAAGGCAATATGCAAAGAGATTTACACAATACTCAGTAAGGCGGCATGACTTTGATCAAGCTCAACGCTCTTGAGAATACGTGCAATATTATTTTGTTAACAACAGTTCGTAAATGTTTGTAATATTCTAAACATTTTGCAAAATAATATAGCTTTTAACTAATAAAATATGTGAAAAATAACACGTTTCTGCCTTAAATATGGAGTATATGTTATCTGCATCTGTAGCGTTCAATCACTAATTAATGCACATTAAAAAACAGTAATTGAATACTAATAAATTAAAAAAACACACTCAGTTGAAGATCTTCCAGTTAAGGCGATGCATCGGAGACAAACGGAAAAAAACGGGTTTGTTTAATCACATTTTTATGTATTTATTGTTAAATAACGGTTTTACAAAAATTACACGATATACCTAAAGATATTATCTAAGGAATGTGCTAACTCATTACATGGTAGAATGTACTTTACTCGATCATATAAAATTCCGAAAACAGGCTAAAAAAATCTCTAAAACAAATAATTTGTTCATAATATTTCTAATTTTCCACGTGATTTTTATATGGTGATATTTAGTTTTAAATACAAAAAAGAATGTGCTAAATTTTAGTTTTTAGCTGAAGTCCTATAATTATTTAATACATATTTATCTGAAAACTAAAACGTTTCCCAGCGGTGTTAGAACATACCGCGCCGCCCGCTGCCCCACCAGTCGCAAACGAGCGCTTGCTAACGCTGGTTCTGTGTCAATTTGTCCCGTTTTTGCATTCGCGAAAAAGTTTTATTCAATTGAAAATGGCAAATAAAAAAAACAAAATTAGAAAAAAGTCAGTGCTGCTCTCTAAAAGAAGGACAGGCAAAGAGAACTTTAAGAAACGGTATGTATACTACTCTTGTTTTGTTGTAAAATTATATAGCTTACCCCTATTTAGCCGACTGGGTACATCCAAGATAAAATAATTATAACTAATATCTAAGCAGCTATATTAGACAAGGAACGATACATTATTTATATTACTCATCTTCGTTTGGTTCTCAAGAGTAATTTCTCCACTTAGGTATATTAGCATTTTTTACGAGTTTTAGTTGATTTCGTAATTACTTGATGACACAGTCTAAAATATATATCAGTATGATCAAAATTGTCACATGTTTTCGCAATTATTTTACACAGTATGTAAACATCAGTACATACATCAGTATATACATAAATTATAGTTTTTATTATATGGATATAATGTTGCCTCAAATCATCTGGGTAAACGTAAAAAAATAGTCCTGTATTGAATATACTATTTTATTTTAGGTCAACAAAGCATCCACGGGTGGCTGATATGACCACTCCATTAGAAGAATTGCAACCTGTGAATATCAATATTACAACAATAGAAGAGTAAGTAGATATTAGTGTGATATATTATATTTATTATATAAAAAAATATAATAATTTAACAAATTTAACTATTTCAGATTGACTTCAAACACTTTAGATAATAAACGATGTGCAGAATATTATGATGAGCTACCTCAAAATAATTTGAATGAGTAAGTATATAACGCCATGAATCATGATTAGTGACATAATACACAATACTCCAAACAAAATCTTACCTTTTTTATATATCAATAGATAGCAATCAAGCAGATGGCTCTCATTATAGAAAGAGATACCATCGCCTTTAGACACCAAAGATGTTAATGATGCGTTGCTATCCATGTAACGGGATGGCACTGGCATATGTATAAATCTATCGGCTACCTTACCTTCAAAATCAGAACACAAATTGACAAGTACTGATGCCATTGCGACAGAAATAGGTAAGGTGGTGGTACCAAATACCCGGATGAGACATTGCGGAATTCTACCACCTAGTAGCCACAATGCTAGAGACACGTGTAACAGTCAATAGGTCGCCTCTTACGACCTGCCTTACAGAACGGCAGTTGTTCTATTCTTCAGAGGAGGCCGGACCCACACGCGAGCAGTTACCGTTTACTTAACTTGTTTACTTGTCAATTTAATAAAACAATATTTTATTATTTTTAGCGCAATGGAGGAATTGGATAACACTTATCTGATTGTAGAATCTGAAATCGAAGACTATCAGCCTGTCAAAGGGCGACGAATTGTAGACATAAATTATCTACTGCTGCAACTGCAAGAAAAATCTCACCATAGCGATTTATTTGACTGCAAAACAGGGTATTTTCAGCTGATTGCCGAGAAGCGTAATGGTTTGATTTCAACATTTAAATTCAAATGCAATATGTGCAAAACAGTTATTATGCTGGACTCTGAAAAACCAGAAAATACAGAGATGATCAATGTAAATATTGCTGCTACCTCTGGCATAGTGGCGACCGGAATCGGTTTTTCTCAGTTTGAAGAATTATTTTCTGCAATGGATGTGCCTGTTTTTGCTTCAAGTACCTATACACATCTACAAAACATTATTTATGATAACTGGGAGAAAACTGCCGCTGAATCAATGGAAGATGCCGCAAATCGCGAAAAACAAGCAGCAATTGCTGAAGGTAGTATAAAAGACGAATATGCTCTCGTCGATGTGTATGTCGATGGAACTTGGTGCTCAAGATCCTATGGAAATAATTTCCGTGCTAATTCGGGAACAGCAGCTATTATAGGCAAAAGATTTGGAGAAGTTCTCTACATGGGCGTAAAAAATAGGTATTGTCTGATTTGTGCCCGGGCTGAAAAAAGAGGTCTTGACCCAAATGAACACAAGTGTTACAAAAACTACAAATGGTCTTCTAGCGCTATGGAAGCAGATATTATCTGTGAAGGTTTTAAAGTCTCGCAAGAAATGTATGGTATTATATACGCAAGAATGATTGGTGATGGAGATTCATCAACTTACGCCAAAATTTTGGAAGCAAAACCATATGACAACCATATCGTCGAAAAAATTGAATGCAGGAACCACATACTACGGAACTTTTGTAATAAGCTTCGTGCTGTATCTAAAGACACAAAATATACTCTGGTTCTTAGAAAGACTCTCACGAATGAAAAGATTATGAGCATGCGAAAGGTGATCGTGAAATCAATTAAATACCATAAAAATTCTGAAACATCCAAAAATGTGTCTATTACGTTGCTACACAATGACATTGCTAATTCAGTCTCGCACTCTTATGGTGACCATCGTCTTTGTAATGACTACAAATTGTACGAAAGAAAAAAATATAACCGGAAGTACAATGAAGCTGGTGGAAAATTCAACGTTCCTTTTTCGAATCAAATCCATTGTTGCCACAGCAGCAAATAAAGCTCGTAGTCTTATCGAAGATGTAGACACAAATGCTGTTGAACGTTTCAATAGCGTTATTGCTAAATTTATAGGGGGTAAAAGAATAAACTTTTCTTCCAGGAGAGGTTATCAAGGAAGATGTGCCGCAGCTGTTGTATCGTACAATAATGAGACAGCAATATCTAGCGTGCAAAAGGCAATACTCGGAAAAAGTCCCAAGGGTAAGGTCAAAGAACTAGAAAAAAGAAGATCATTAAAAAGAAAAAGAAACCAAGAACACCCTACAAAAAAATTTCGAAAACTCGGTGAGAAAAAGACTCTTCAACATGATTATGGACCTAAAAGTTTGGCCCCAGATATGACGTTAGAACAGTTAGAGAAAGCAAAAGAGCTGTTTCTTGATAATTTAAAAAATCTAACTGCTAATAGAACAATAATAGAAAGAAATACTATATTACAACGAGATAGCAGTGACTGGATTGAAATAAGAAAAAAAATTATAACAGCTTCAAACTTTGGACCTATTTGTAAAAGACAAATATCTAGAAGCACTGCTCCATTAGTTAAAAATATACTTTATAAAAAAAATTTAGCACATGTCACATCAGTGTCTCACGGTGTTGAGCATGAAAAACAAGCCTTACAACAGATGGAGCTCCAAGAAGGCATCAATATTGCACCATGTGGGCTTTTCATTGACGAACAATTCCCATTTATAGGTGCAACACCGGACGGTTTAGTCGGAGATGACAGAATTATTGAAATTAAATGCCCAATAACAGCATTTAAAAAAGGATTTGATGCAACAATAAAAGAAAATAAAATACAATTGTACAAGTTGGACGAAAAAAACAATACAAGATCAATTAACAAAAAAAGTAATTGGTATTATCAAGTTCAGGGTCAGCTTCGTGTAACGGGGAGAAAAGAATGTATTTTCGGAATTTGGATTGGGGAAAATGAACCACTCGTCATTGAGCATATTTATAAAGATGACGAGTTCTGGAAAGCGAAAATGGAGAAAAAAATTGTGAACTTTTATTTGAAATGCTTATTACCAGAAATTATTGATTCGCGACATATTCGTGGCATGGCCATAAGGGATTTAACATTAGAAGGCAATTATAAAAATATTTCTATGAATCTGTCACAACATGAAACATTAAAATCGAAAGATACACCCATAGAAAATGAACCCAATATACAGCGCGACGAATATGATGCAAACATGTACCCCTGTAAGCCTCAACCTAGAAGTTTAGATTTTAACGAATACTGATGAATTTATTTTTATAAAACAAAACATACTTTTTAGTTGCAGTATTTTTATTTCATAAATATAACTTAACTAAATGATCCGACAGATGTTGTTCTGTCGTACTTACCTATTATCTACCAGCTACCTACCAATTATCTATTTACTACTAACTATTATCTATCTATCTACTACTAACTATCTACTTACTGCCTACCTATTACCTACTTATACTATTTTTTAATTTTTCATACATTTTCTTCGTACAAACCTTGTCCTAAAAATAATGGACATAAAAAAACATTTTATTTGGTGCATAAATGTATGCACCAAATAAAATGTTTTTTATGTTCATTATTTTCTTGTCTTTCATAAATTTTCTTGTCTCAACAATTGAACACAACAAAAAAGAAATATCTAATTTGGTGCAGCCGTTTTCGAGTAAAGGTGTGACCAAAGAAAGTGTATATTCACTTTTAACCGACTAAAAAACGGAGGTTATCAGTTTGACATGTATGTATATTATTGGAATTTTGTTGTAACTGGTGAGTATGATGATTTAGGCCCCAAAGCATGTGTGCTAAATTTCATAAGTATGTATATTTATAAATTTGTATGTTTGTTCCCGAATTTGTCGAGAACTAAAAGCCATACCGAGATAATTCTTTTCTAATCCATTTTTAATTGGCCGCCCCGTTGGTCGAATTGTTAGCGACCCTGACCACTCAATCGACGGGGTTCGGGTTCGATCCCCGACGGGGACAAGCATTTGTGTGATAAGCATAATTAGTATCGGTGACTAACACCCACAACACAAGCAAATAATTTGTTTACTTTGGGGTAAGCAAATTATTTGCTTGTATTATGGGTGCCAGTCAACGATACTTATACATAGAAATACATATATGAATACTAGAATATATTTAATAAAAATCCAATACTCAGAAATACAAACATTTTTGCTCGTCACACAAATGCTTTTCCCCGTCGGGAATCGAACCCGAGCCCCGTCGATTGCGCAGTCAGGGTCACTAACCACTCAATCAACGGTTGGTCATACGTAAAACATACGTAACATACATACATACGTAAGATAAAAATAATTCATTTACTGAAGTATTTTATACTGTGGCGTGCTAACATTACGAACAATTGGCGAAAAATAAACAGTGCACTGAGTGCGGGGTGTGCGCGCGGCCCCCCACACCTCACTACCTAAAATATAGGCGCGCGTCAAAATACCTCGCCTTAATATAACTCATAAGTGGGCGAAGGCAGCAGATAACTAGTATTTTAGCATAGCGGAGGGTTTCTTTCGGTTTTAGCACAAAGCACTTCTTTCAAATCTTTCTTCCTGTGGACTTTCCAAGATATTATGCAATTGGACCAAGTTCTTGCTCGAAGCATTAAGATGCATCTACGCGTTATTTCTTCTGCACATAAATCTCATATCACAATTTTCAACTTTCGTTGATAAGATGTTAAAATTCGATATTATTTGTATTATTGATTGTCGTATCTCCTTATATTAAGAATATTTCCTTGACATCATCAACCAATATTGAAATTTCTGTCGTCGATATATCGAGTAACATTCCGTGCCCAGTAAAATCGCATGTCCGTCGCATGCGATTTTATAAGGCACGAATTCGGCTTTACATGGTGTGCTGTCCTCAACTCTGATCGGGGGCTACAAAGCAGGGCCCCAAGTCTGCTAATTAAAAATTGGATCAATAGCATCTCGATTGGGTCGTGTTTGAATAATTTGACATATTTCGTATTCTGTTAATTATTTAAGACCAATTGCGTTTCATTGACACACCATCCAAATACGATTCAATCGCTATTGAAAAATTCGCAATTCTGCTCCATTTCTACCTTTCAATCGCGTTAAAGTTGTCCCTCGATCGCGCACTAAACGGTAGTCTGCTCTGTATTTGACAATCTTACTATTGAAGTACAATTCAACAACAATAGCTTTTTAAAACTGTTTCTTTGAATTTTCTTGAAATTATTAGCAAAATACATGAGAGAATGTAATGTGCAATTAGAAACAATTGAATTAACATAAGATATATACAAAAAAACGTCAGCCAAGTGAAATTAGACAAAACCGGCCCCGAAATAAACATTTCTAGAGGTATAAATAAGACAAGGAGACCCGTTATCGCCCACATTATTTATAACTGTGCTGCAAATCACCATGAAACAACTTAAGTGGTCAAATAAAGGCATAAATATTAAAGGAAGCTACCTTAGCAACTTAGATAAACAAACATCTTTTTCAAAATCCAGACACAGACGAATTGAAAAGGAGATAAGTTCTTGTCTTGGCATAACAAAGAGGTCTTGAAATATGATTTACCCTTAACAATAAAAAAGAAAGTCTGACTTGTGTATCTTACCTTGCCTCTCTAATGCAAGCCAAATGTGAATGTATAATAATTACACGGGAAGAAAAATTGTAACATGTCAGAGAGCCATGGAGAGAAGTATTTGAAACTAAGAGACAAAAAACGACATAGTGAAATAAGAAAAAAGACCAATATTATGGATGCTTTGACCCACTGTAAGAAATTAAAATGGAAATGGGCTGGCCACGTAACATGTCAAAATAAAGAGAGATGGGCTAGAAAAATCATTACATGGGACTTCCCCCCCCCCCCCCCCCCCGTGTTCAAGACAGAATAAAGTGGAGAGAGATGGAGAAGGTCTATATTCGTCTAGAGGTCCTAAATAATAAGAAGAATTTTAAAAACTAGTGAAAAATAAATTCTTTAAAATGCAGTAACATAATTAAACAATAATGTATCTTCCTATAAAAAAAATGTACTCTATTAGTATTAAGGAATTAAAAATGGCTTATTATATGTTAATATTATTATAGGAGTCCATTAATACCAAGCCTATGTTGGTTTATTCTGGTCTCTGGTGTAGATTTTAGCTCAATAGCATGATAGGTAAATCTTCCGTTGGATCTTAATCCAATAATACTTATATTATCACGCTAGTTCCTTTGCAGACTGCAGAATAATTCCACACACACACATATTCATGCAAGATGCCTAATGTGGAAAGCAAAGAGAAGGTCGATAAAATTTTCGGTTCACCACGATTCACCAGTTCGCCTGTTAGCAACTAGCAAGATAAATGGTGATCCTCATTGCTGTTTTTTTATAAACGTAATAACGGAGTATCGCCTCATCCAAAACACGGTGGTGCTACCACATCACCAACAGACTCCGAGCTACCAAAAATATCTCATTTACACTAATTTTGCCCGACCCGAGAAAAGGACCCAAGATATAAACTATTATTTAAACCCAAAACCACGGTGTAATTGTTAAATTGTGAAATTATGTAAATGCTTTTCACAATCTTGTACAAGCATTTTGGTAAAGTTTCCCACTTGGAAAAGAACTTCCAGAGCAAACAATTCCAAAATTCAATTAAAATCTTGCACAATGGTGTGAATATCAGCAGGTTAGTATTTATACTTGGATCAAAAGACAAAATCATACCCTATCTATTCTGATAATCTTTGCCACTCAGAAGATACTCTGAACAGATTTTGTTGTGTTGATTTTCCGTTTCAGATACCTAGTATTATACTTATTACTTAAGATGAAATATAATGACCACCAAAAAAAATTGTAACCATAAAATGTCTCACCAAAAAAATTAAATCTGTACCAAAAATAAGATACCTTAAATAACATCTATCCAGCTATTTAAGTCATGCCTGCGCTTCAAAATGTATTCAATACCCAAAATTAGTAAACAATCACCAAATAATAAGCATTGTGTTATTACTACCCGGTACCCAAATATATCACTACTTTTGCTTTAAAATGTACTACCTGTCTGTTTAAAATGTGATTTCATAATTTTTGAAGACTGATTCTTCATTATGATTTTAAAATAATTATAATTAAACAAAGAGGACTGAGTATTAAAGTTTTTGAAGATTGATCCTTCATTAAGATTTTAAAATTACAAGAAAAGACTTCCTTATTAAGTTTTAGGTTCATTTTTAAATAACATGTTGACTGTTGTATTTATTAACAGTTTGAAAAAGATTTAATAAATACTTGAATAATAATATTGTTTTAGTAGCCATTATTTTATTTAAAGCTCTAAGGTCAGACTTTAATAGACATTTTCAGTACCATAAGTTAAACTTTAGAAAATCATTTATAATTTTTGAGAAAACAATTATTTATGTACATTAAATGTAGATTTTGTTTTCTTTTGTAGGATAAAAAATATGTCACATACTTGGATAAACTTTCAAATTATAATGCGGTAATATTTTGGTGATTGTTTACTATATCTGGGTTGTTCAGCAATTACTTTGGAGATACAGAATTATTTTGGATATAAGTTAGCAGGCTTTAAATTTATTGGTTACAATTTCATACTAAAAGGAGGATTAAATTCTGGTAATTACTATTTTTAGTAGTTTATAGTGATTTTTTTGGCATTTTATTTAATTATATCTAGTGATTGTTTAAACATAAGCCTATTACTACTATGCTAAGCAATTATGTTAACATTTTAAGTAACTGGCACTTGCTAAATGTCCGTTGGCAAGAGTGCATTTCATAATGTATCTTAAGTGCGCACCTTAGAGCACCACGCACCACCTTAGAGCTTTAAATAAAATAATGGCTACTAAAACAATATTATTATTCAAGTATTTATTAAATCTTTTTCAAATTATTAATAAATTCAACAGTCAACATGGTACTTAAAAATGAACTTAAAACTTAATAAGGAAGTCTTTCCTTGTAATTTTAAAATCTTAATGAAGGATCAATCTTCAAAAACTTTAATACTCAGTCCTCTTTGTTTAATTATAATTATTTTAAAATCATAATGAAGATCTTAAGAAGAAAAGTCTTCAAAAATCATGAAATCACATTTTAAACAGACAGGTAGTACATTTTAAAGCAAAAGTTGTGATATATTTGGGTACCGGGTAGTAATAACACAAAAATTTGCTTATTATTTGGTGATTGTTTACTAATTTTGGGTATTGAATACATTTTATTTTATTGCATGACTTATGCGCATGCACAAACTAATAAATAGCTTCAACTGTCCTCCCAAATAGTCAAAAAAACTTAAAACTCAGAGTAAACTCATTTCTATTGCAGAAAATGATTCACTATAATATGCCTAAAGAAGTAGTCATAAAAACAAATAAATAAAGCTTTTTTTATTTTAAAGTAAGAAAACACTTCCACTTAAAAAATATAATATTTTTCACTCAAACATTATTTAATAAATTTTAAATCATTTATGTCTATATATTAAATACACAAATCATCGTTCAGCAAGACTTTATTCACTAAAATGCAAATTCATGTGTACAACAAAATAAATTCATTCTTCATCACTCTAGATTGGACTTCATCATTTGTCTCTTATTCGTGTTATTTTTTCACACATTATGAAATAGTGTAGCATTTCCTTTGCTGCCTTTATAGTATCTACCTATGTATTACAGCTATATTTTAAGCTATTTTCGATAGAAGAAAACTACATAATTATAATAAATTTGGACTGAAACTTGATCGTGTTGGTGGATAACCGTATTTTGGCGATTGTGCCATACGATATTTCTAGATATCTTGAAATTTCTTCGTCTGTTTGTGGAGTAACTTGAATGGGTTTTTTAAATATTTTTTTCTGTTTTCAAGATGAAGGCAGCCCTGTATCTGTGATTTGACTTGAATCGTATGCATAATACTATAATACATATTTAAGTAAGTTCGTTTGAAATCGTTTTAGTTTTTGGTTGGTATCGTCATTCGAGGATTCTCACGTCTATTTTTATGAGCTTTTCTTTTTGAAGATCATGAAAGGCAGATTACTTTATATTCGATTTCTAGTTATCTTTCTTCGGTGCAGTTTCATTCTTGGCAGGCCTATTTTGTATAAGTACATTATATGATTTATTATAAAACAGTCACGGAAATATACGCAGTATATATTATTACGCTGTAATATATTTCTTTTAAGGCAATACACATCTTAATCTATGATTTAAGTTTATTGTTTTTAAATATTTACTTAGGTTGACCTTTCCAAAACAGATGATCGATTGGCTTTTTACTTTTCAATTTTTCGATTTGGCATGGATAATCACTATATACAGCCAACGTATTATAAATAAAGTGTTTTTAAATAACCCATAGTTATGTTCTATTGACTAGACATTCAATATAATAATAATTACTTCGAATTTGATCATAGAAAATAAAAAAGTCGTCGTTTTAAAATAAAATAATCATTCATGTATTAATTCAATGTAATGGTAGATTTTAGTAAGCAACACTTAGAATAGTGTCATTGAGATGCTATTACAATCCAATTGTGATACTATTACGATTATGGTTAACATTTAGCAGAATACCAAATTTGTCACAATCATAATCGCGTCGTAATAGCCTGGCAGTTGAATCGTAATTTTACTTAAATAGCAGACTTGGCCCCCAGTTCAAACTTCGAATCGTTGACGACCATACTATTTTAAATAGGCTTAATTCTTTGGCGTGGGCTAAAGATGTACCTACTCCATAAGGGACCTGGCATGTAGATATGTGAATACGTATGTATGTATTTTAATTTCATTTATTTTAGTATTTACTGTATCATTAATATTTATGAATAGGTAGAATAATTAAACATTAAATTAAATAACCGTTAAACTTTGTGCAGTGAGTTTTGCACGCTTCACATCGCGGGGCATTTTAGGTAGTGTTCACTCTCAAAGTCAAGCAATTTTCTATACAAGCAATTTAGGTAAATAAGTTCTATCACTTACATATTGCACTTTTAGAGAATAAGTTCACCAATATTTAAAGGAACACGTTTCTAAAATAAAAATAAAATCGTGGACCATAGGTTATAAATAATAATGTGGTAAATATTTACAGAATATCTTGGCAAACATTTAATTGAATTCAGTGTTCAAAAAATTGATTCACAAGGCCTTGTACATATGTATATAGTATGTATTTTATTAATTGCAACCCTTGTAGCACTTAAATAAGACGGATATTTTTTTTACTCCTTGTCTTTGATGTAGCTTCAGGTATATTTAGCTTCCTACTGTGAGTCCACGGAGATACTCTAAACTAGGCTTGTTGCGAATATCAGCATCGGCATCCGCGGATTATCAACATGGATTTTAATATCAGTGTCAGCATCTGCATCAGCAACGATCGATGCTGATTTTTTAATGCTGATATTTAAGTTGTAGCATGTTCATTGAAGGATCCGCCTAGCGAAATTTTTTTGTAGTTTTAACATTAGGTATTACTGATAATTATCATGTTCATAGATATATTAAACTTCTATATACTCAAAGGTCATGTTATAAAAATGCTCATGATTATCTTTTTTATAAACACAAACGATAACTTAAAACGTTGTTTAATTTATTATTATAAAATATAAATGATTATTACAAAACATTTATCTTATATGAAAGTATACTATTAATTCAGATAGAGTCGTAGTATATTTTGTTAACATAAAAATATACCAATTATTAAGTATAACTTGTGTTTTGTTGAAATTAACATATCACATTTGCTCTTAATTAAATAATTACAAAGTTGGATGTATTTTATATCAATGATTTATTATTATCAACATCATCATCCGTAGATGTTGATTTAAAAAATCAGCATCCGCTGATACCGTAAAACCTGCATCAGCAACAACCCTGCTCTAAGCTACAATAAAATATAATATAATATAAAGCGCCTGTTAGTTTTCTAACATCAATACACGGTACGTCGACATACTTTAGAACACTCGAGTGAAAAGGGGGACAGGATGCCGTGGTTAATAACGATTTATGGAGCCCTTTTGTTCCACATCTCTTATCTGCGTCGTGTTCGCTATTCACGCTTGATTTATTGCATCGAGATGTCAGAGGAGGAGTATGTGGAGCTAAGCTATAGAAAAAAACAATATCCGTAGAGGATTTCCTAAATCTGAAAATATTTTTTTTTTTTTTTTGACTATTTTAGTAGGTAAAACTTTGTGCCCTTCGTCGACGTCTAATAAAATACAGTAAGTATATACATAATATATATAATTTACTAATATTGAACAAATACTTGTATGGAAATAAGTAATAAATGTTTTTTTGAATCATTTATATATAACTAGCAACCTGTTTGCGGTTTCACCCGCGTAGCTTTTGTTCCCGTGGAAATATCGGAAAAGTTTATATAATAAAAACTTCCTCAAGAATTAATCTATCGATTAAAAAAACCGCATCTAAATCCGTTGCGCAGTTTTAAAGATTTATAACTTTATTATATTTGTGAAGTGCAATTCGACTCTCCTGAAGATGCTTCGGTTGTGAAGTGAAACGTGCGTTGAGTACATAACTTGTGTGCCTTTGCTTCTGACGTGGAAGAAAGTGACGTGGAACTGGGTGGATTATTGTGCCGCTGTGGTCTTCTATAATTTTAAACTTCGGATAAGTTTGCCCTATTCCTTACACTACCTTTCATTTCTGTTGACTCACGGCAGTTCCATATAACATTTTGCAGAAATTTGCAAATTAAATACCATAATTTCTGTTTAGTTTACTCGTAATGTTATAAGCAGGTTTTAAATACTATACGTAAGGATTACGTAGATTTATCATGCCCCAGTATTGCAACCTGAAATGCGCCATAAATTATATTTTAACATTAATTAATTATTAACCAAATTCATTTTCCCCGTGTTGATCAGAGTTTCTTTGAAGTATAGAGCAAATGCCGCTATACCAAGCAAGTTGTAAAAGGCGACCGATAGGCTATATGTGTCACTACCATCGTGACTACTAGGCGGTAGAGTTCCGCATCGTCTCACCAGAGTATATGGTACTACTGCTTACCTATTCCTGCCACAATAGCGTCAATGCTTGTCATTATCTTGTTCCGTTTTGGGGGTTAAAGTTGGGCGGTAGATTTATGTATATAGCACTGCCATCCTACTGCACAGATAGCAACGCATCATTTACATCTTTGGTGTCTATAGGCGATAGAGTATCTTTTTCTTTTATATCATGAGATAACAAACAAGCAGATGGGTCTCCTGGATGGAAAGAGATGGAAAGAGTCAACCATCGCTTATAGACACCAAAGGTGTTAATGGTGCGTTGCTATCTTGTGGCGAGGTCTAATGCCACATGCATAAGTTTACCGGCTACCTTACCCTCCAAACCGGAACATGACAGTGACAAGCACTAAAGCTATTGCGGCAGGAATAGATAAGGTGCAGTACTATACCACCTAGTAGCCACGATGGTAGTGACTCGTATAGCCAATCGGTCGCCTTTTACGACCTGATTGGCAGAACGGCAGTTGGCCTATTCTTCAAAGGAGCCTGAAACCAACACGGGGATCTTTGAGACAACCCTGATTTCATAAGAAAGGATAAGATTTAAGCGTTAGAAAGAGATGCAACTTCTAGGTAAATTTAAACGTAGGTAATCAATCGCCGCGCAATCTGAATTCGACTTAATTGTATCGTGGCAAGAGTCCCTATTTTTTTAACCGACTTAACGGAGTGTCTCTCCTGTACTTGTATTATTATATGTTCTGTGGTAAAACTAAGCATTCGGGAAAAAACTTTAAATTATAGTATTTTAGCGTACTATCTTTAGATGTGGATAGTATATACTACAAAGGGCGAAATCATAGTATTAATACAATAATTATAGTACAAAATCCAACCATGCATGTCACTTGTCCTGTTTCAATATAAGGTAGCCGGTAAATATATGCATTTGGCATTACACCACTGTGAAACGTATTGCAACTGTTAACATCTTTGCCGTCTTAAGGCGGCTGATATCTTTCTCTGTCTCTCAATAAGGAGAACCAGCTGCTTTATCTGCCATCATAGGCTTAAAAATATATAAGCCACTACAATTTACTTTGATATCCCGATTTGTTATATGAATGGGAAATGCCCTTAATAATTATCACATTTTTTGCATATATTATACGAATTTTCGTGTTAAATAAACACCATAATAACATTTATTTTAAAGTTAATTACAATGAGGCCAATTTTATCATTGTATCGTGGTTACCTCGTTGCAAGATCCCTTCCTTTCGTTCAATTCGCTCTTTTTTTACCAAGAATATTCACTCTTTGATAGTGCATAAAATCGTTTCCTTTATCTTTTTTGGGTTTTTAATGTAACCTTATCCTAGGTTTTTTGGGTTTGCGATAGTCCAACCCAATCCTGCTTTAATCCGTTAGTCTTTAGAGATACACCTTTAATTTGAGTTTTAGAAAGCCAAGCGGAGTACGTTATCGGTTATAAGTCTGACGCAAGATTGTTCATTATTAGTGAGTTTCCGGTAAACGTGCTGTAATTAAGTTCAACAAATTTGGAAATATATATTTAAACATATTTATTGAACATATAGTACTGCCTATACTGGTCCATTATAAGAATAACCCCACGACTAACGTAACTTTAAACTTTTGGAAAATAGATAGACATTTTGCTTGAGGCGATACATTTAAGCAACGTTGTTTGTGATGCGATCATTTTTAACTTTCCGCTACGTATGAGGATAAGGGTGTTACTGATTTTGCCCCGATTTTCGAAAATTGAGATTCCACCAGATCTCCACGTTTTGAGGTCCTGGGAACCTCTTCCGATCAATTTCGCGATGACGTCAGTATGTCTGTATGTATGTATGTGTGTGCTTGTGTGTAAATATCGAATAATTTTTGGACGGCTTGACCGATCGTAATATGGTTGATGACATTCAATTGGATTCCGCTTAACTTGGACTTCCTGAAAATTTTAACTAAATAAAATTAATAGATAAATAAAATAAAAAACCTAAAAAAAATTTAACGAAATAGTATTTTTTAATATAACTTCCCCGTGTTGGTCCCGGGCTCCTTTGAAGAATAAGCCAACTGCCGTTCTGGCAGGCAGGTTGTAAAAGACGACCGAGTGGCTATGCGCGTTACTACCATCGTGATTACTAGGTGGTAGAGTTCTGCATCGGCTCGACCGGGTCTGGTACCACCGCCTTACCTATTCCTGCCGCAATAGCTTCAGTGCTAGTCACTGTTGTGTTCCGGTTTGGAGGGTAAGGTAGCCGGTAAACTTATGCATGTGGCATTAGAGCCGGTAAACTTATGCATGTGGCATTAGACCTCGCCACAAGATAGCAACGCACCATTAACACCTTTGGTGTCTATAGGCGATGGTTGACTCTTTCCATCAGGAGACCCATCTGCTTGTTTGCTATCTTATGATATAAAAAAATAATAATTAATGTACCGATTGAGTACAAAATCTAATCAGCTCTATTCCTCAAAAAACTGCATACGATGCATAAATTTCGTCAAAATCGAGTTATACATTCGGAAGTTATCGATGACGAAGAAATTTGAAAATAGTGTTTTTTCGACTTCGCTTTTAAATTTTTCAACCAATCATTTTTTGATCTTCCACAATATTTTAGTACTTCAAAAACTACGTCAAATGCCGTTTCCAAACTTAAAATCGAATTAAAATTTTAAAAGTTACAGCTTTTCAAATATTAAAATTATATTGCTTACAGCAAACTTACTTCATTTTGGAAAATAACTTTTATGCTAATACGAGTACATCAACTTATTTAAAAATCTAGTCAGCTCTTGTACTTAAAAAACTGCGTCAAACGCCGTAAACCGGATTAAAATCGGTTGGGTCGTCCGAGATTTATCAATGACGCAAATTTTTGAAAAAGTTTTTTTGACCTTTCTTCGACATTTTTTAACCTATTGATTTTGTAGCTAAATAAAACAACTCAAGACCTAATAAATTACTTTAAACGCTATTCAAAAGATCTGAACCGATCATCATTTTGAAAATATACATCTTTCCGAACATTAAAATACTATTTTGTCTTTACGCTCCTACAATACTTTCTATTACCATAAATTCTTTTGTTTTCTCGGCACCTATCTGTATAATAGAATTTATTCTAAAATTTCTATTTATAGTCTTACCAAATATAAGTGCAAGCAAATCGTGTCCCTTTGGCTCCTTGATTTATCTTATGATGAAATGGAAGAATTGATAAAAGTGTTAAAATAATATGATCCTATCTCTGGTAGCATCTTATATAATTATATCTCCCTAATATACTTTGTAACATTTATAACGTGTGGAATGTAATTCATATATTATGTACTGTATAAGTGTATATGTATGTGTATGTATGTATATAAATGTGTGTAGGTATATGTATATGTAATACATGAACACTCGCATTTACAAAGTTCTCACTGTGTCTGTATATTACACGCACACCCCTTTTCACTGATATTCTGTATACATGTTCACTTGATATGTTCCGAAAGTATTCGATTGATAAGTTCCGAAAGCACATTTCATTGCATGGACTTTTTGATATATAGCTCCATCTCGAGGTGAAGGTCTGGTGATCTGTCATCACAGGGTATCCTAGTGCAGACACCAATCTCTCACATTTCGTTGTTTTAGACTATTATACTAGTAAAATAAAACTTATTGTACCGAATGATTGTGAGAGAAATAAATAAATTTATTATTATTTATTATTAAATTTATTATTATTATTTTTACAAGCTTTAGATTCATGCTTAGGTATAGTTTTTGCTTCGTTGAGATTAAAATATCTCAATTTAGCGGGAAGTTTCGGGGATGGCCCGTAGGATCAACGGGTTCACATATTTTTTAAGAACAGCGATTGGAATAAGTGGCGTGTATTACTATCAGTTTATCGTTTGTCGTTTGATGTATACTGTAAGATAAAATTATTAGTGTTTTCATACTTTTAGCTTTGCAACTTTATTATTTCTAAATAGCTTTTACTAAGTAACAGTACAAATATTTCCGAACTATTGACCGTACACGATTATTTTAATTCAAGCCATATTAGTTCTTGTGGCTTTGTAATAATCATCAAAGTTGAATGCTGCAACATTGATAACCTTTTGCTGTAATGCTCTCAGTCAAGTCCTAAGTGATGTTCAGACCCTCCCCATGAGACAATTACATTCATCTCCGGAATAAAACCGCACGCGACCTCCTAAGCTCGCTTTATTAAGGTTGCGCTTAATTTAATCTAAGAGGATCGTTCTGAATTTAAGAAAGCTGTTCGCCACGTTGACTTGTGGTTCAAAAAGGAACACTCCGTAATGTGTCGACTACACGGTCAAAATACATATCAATCAGATGTACAGATCAGATTTGTAAAAATCAGTGTATAACACTGATTTTTCTGACTGATCAAATAGTTATAATCTTCACTAGCTGTTTTGACTCAGTACTCTTTAATCAGTCGGATAAAAATTAAAATTATCCTATTTATAATGCTATATTATACATAGTAATTTTATATCTATGAAGGATTTTTTTAGTATTATTTATGTCAATGAAAGAATTTTGAAAATCAAAAAAAAAATTCTGATTTTTCCCGTTACAAACAAACAAATTTCACTTCTTTTTTTACGAATTAAATCCATACTAAAATTATTTTAGTATGGGTTAAATTTAATTTGAAGAAAAAGATAAGGAAGTTAGCTGACATGTTGCGATAAAATATATAATTTTACATCAGTTTTTTATCCATCTTTACCTTAAAATTAATTCTATTGCCATAATGAATTCAGATTCATATTAGTATAAATATAGCAAATAGGATTTGACAATGTAGATTCAGAAGTTTGACCGTGTATCCCGCGCTTTAAGAAAGCCATTATACAGGCACATAAAAGAAATAAGTATAAATCAGAAGCGTCGGCCATTACCGCGTAGCTCCGCGTTATTGTGTATACTCTGTCACGTTTGTAGAACACAAATGTAACAAAGTAATCGCTATTACAGAACACATCGCCTGTGGTACTTTTCGGTTTTATTCGCTGCCGTCTTCCATGATAACAATATTGTATAAATGACGAGGAAGCGAAATGTAATTCGCTTTTCTGTTATTGGTGATGCTTCGTTTGATTAATTTTAAACAAACTTTATTAATTGTGTAAACTATTTATATGATGTAAATTTGAGGATTATTAATTTATCTTTAAAAAACTCTTAATTCTCTTATTTGTTTTCTCAATCCGCGCAAGAATTTTACTAAACCAATTTTTAGCTGTCTTCTCTTTCCTAAAAACTACAAGCCTGCCAAATTTCAAGTTTAGAGGTAGAAAGGTAGTTAGAATATTTACATTATCTAATTATTTATTGTTTTGTTTTTACTTATACTTACTTTTATTCAAAGATGACGTGCATTCAATAATAGTACGAGAGGTGTTGTCAGGAATTTTTAAGAAAATAAAAATTGACATGTATACACTAGAAACTGCCTGTCTATATGCATTCGACGCTCTAATTAATGAGCCATCATGTCTTTTGTACATCGTTAGTATTACATAGCAAACAAGCAAACCGAAGGATTTCTTGGTGGAAACAGAAAATCATGGCGGGATGATATTGCCACATGCATAGAGGCTAATTTAACCTTCGCCCCAGAACACGTCAAGAATAAGAAATCGATGGTACTGTAACACCTTTATGGTGTTACATACGAACTGGCCATTTTGTCGACTTTCAAATGTAGAACTGTTTAGTATGTAGAGAAAGAATAAATTGTTTTTAGAATAGAAGAGTCTCTTTTAAGATTTGACGTAAGATAGACGTCTCTAAAAATAAACGAAGATATATTACGAAAGTCTAATTTCTTAAAGAATCCCAAAAGGTCCTGCTACTAATTAGTACCTCGAGCAGCCAAGCGAGTACCAAGAAGGTTCCCTGAATAAAAGGGGATATCGTCGGCAAAGTAACACGTCCGGCACGTAGTACGCTGGGCGGTGTTACAAGTTGGCGGAGGCGCCGTGCAGTCGCAGTGTGCAGTTGCTGTGGGAAGTCGCTGTGTGAAGTCGCTGTGTGAAGTGGCTACGGAAGTCAAGTTCACTTCGCGTTCAGGCGCTACACGAAATCACCACGCTAGAAAAACCAGGAGAGCTAAGTATTGGTGTCAGAGGGTAAGAGTTAAGATGGAGGCCATCAAGCGCTTCAACGGAACGCAAAACTTGGCGTTCGCTGAGTTTATTAAAGATTTCAAAACGGTCGCGGCAATAAATAAATGGGACATGGAGAGCCTACCGTTACTTCTGGGACTATATCTCGACGGTCCGGCATTAGCATTTTATAAAATGATATATACCGACACGGCCAATTTCGATGAATTATGTAGAAAAATTGAAAACGAATTCCCCGTTTCAATAAATTATGTGGAACGATTTTATGTATCTAAGCAAGGCCGTGATGAGGAACTACTAACCTATTTTTACAGACTCAGCGACACCGCAGCCAAAGCTGAAATTTCAGACGTAATTTTTGTAAAACAATTCATCAAAACGATGTTACCCTCGCTAAAAGAAAAACTGGGGATGAGAGTGTATTCGTCGCGAGAAGAATTACGAAACACAATCATTCAATACAACGAGGTCTTTGGGGGTCAATTGAGAGCGAGTAACCTTCCTTTACAACCGCCAATGGGGGTACAACAGAAGGTGAAATTCAGGGAGGAACCGGACATCCTGCCCAGTACGCCCATACGCTCACAGGCAGAACGTCCACAGCCATCGGAAGTTTTTCACACGCCCCGGTATAATTTAAGGCCGAGACATTATGAAAGAACGGCCTCAAACACACGTAATGATTTTCAGACGCAGCCCGATGTCACCGAAACACCCAAACGTACAGGGACGCCGCCAATGAATGAAACGCGGGAGATGAGAGCTGCGTCCCAAACAGATGAAGATCTCCCGGCAGAAAGCAAAGGTTTGTCCAGTCCATTTATACAGGTCATAATTAAGGGTCATTCGTGTTCGGCGTTAATCGATACGGGAGCAGATATATCGTGCATGTCAAATGATCTCGCGGAACATCTAAAAATGACATTCAAAGATGATGCACCCAATAGGCATTTTGTAAAATCGCTAGGAGGATCGTTACTAAATGTGATAGGAAAGACGTGTGTAAATTTAATGATAGATAACAGTATTTTTGCGAATGAAATGTTAATAATAGAGAATATTAAAACTAAACTTATATTAGGTCGAGACTTTCTGAAAAAATATGATGCTGTAATAGACTTTTCAAAGAATTTCATATGTCTTAAACAGCGTTGCTATGTAGATTTCATTAATACCTCATTGCTACGAAATAATGATGATCTTTCCAGTAGGGACGGCTACCATAGAAACGTTGTAAATAGTAATGTCACTGATGTAAATAAATCATATAATTTGTTAAAAACAGATTACATGTATTATGTGAATTATGTAGAGAAAAATGAGGATAAATTATATCCGCACGTAAATTCTAACAATGAATGCGAAATGGATGAAATTAACATTAATCCGGAATTATGTAAAAAGCAAAAGAATATGTTACGAAATCTGTTTAGTAAGTATAGGAAATGTTTCGCATTTAGGCCCACAGAATTAGGTAGGTGCAAACTAACAGAAGTAGAAATAAAAACGGTAGACCAGGTAGCAGTACACCACCCGCCATATCGTGTCTCACCTAGGCAACTGGAAATAATCAATACGCAAGTGAGAGAAATGTTAGACAACGGTGTCATTCGCGAATCTAAAAGCTCTTATGCTTCCCCAGTAGTGTTGGTGCGGAAGAATGATAACACATGGAGATTCTGTGTGGACTATCGTAAGTTGAATAAAAAGGTGGTGACAGATAGCTATCCATTGCCTATTATAGAGGACATTTTAATATATCTTTCAGGTGCCCACTATTTCGCAGATTTAGATTTAAATTCTGGCTATTGGCAACTTATGATTTCGGAAAGTGATAGGCATAAAACGGCATTTATCACACCGTCAGGATTGTATGAGTTTAACGTGTTACCTTTTGGCTTAAAAACAAGTCAAGCAGTATTTCAACGTACAATGGATAAGGTGTTAGGGGATGTCAAATACAAGAATGCCATCTGTTATGTTGATAATATATTAATATGGGGGAAAACTTTCACAGAATTTAAGGAAGCATTAGAAAAGGTGTTAATGCGCCTTAAGGAAGCGAACCTTACGCTTAAACCAAATAAATGTAGTTTTGGGTTTGGAAAGATAAGTGTGCTAGGGCATGAAATATCGGGGGTTGGTATTCGACCAGATAGCAGGAAATTAAAGGCGATAAAAGAAATGCCTGCACCAACAAATGCAAAACAGGTAAAATCGGTACTTGGAGTATTCTCCTATTACCGTAAGTTCATTAATAATTTTGCCAAAATTGCGCTACCCTTAACAAAATTACTAAAGAAGGGGTCGAAGTTTTGTTGGTCCTCGGAACATCAAAACGTGTTTTCCATTATCATAGATCGAATGTGTAACCCGCCTATTTTAAGTCATTATTCTAGTGATAGGGATGTTTTAACTAGACTGTATATAGATGCTAGTGGAGAAGCTTTGGGATGTTGTTTAATGCAAGGAAAAATAGAGATGCATCCGATATCGTATGCGTCGAGGAAGTTGAGTGAGGCAGAAAAGAAATATTCCACTACTGAGAAAGAATGTTTAGGTCTAGTGTGGGCGTTAAATTATTTTAGGCATTTTTTATGGGGATTGAAGTTCCAAGTCGTAACCGATCACAAGGCGTTATGTTGGCTTAGAGATAGGAAGGATATGAATGGAAGGTTGGCGAGATGGTCACTGAGCATACAAGCATATGATTTCGATATCGTGCATTGTGCAGGCAGAGAGAATGTAGTTGCCGATTTTTTAAGTAGAAACCCGTTGAGTGTGGAGAGTACAGCTGAGAACGCCCAGAAAGAACAAGAGGATGGTTTGGAAGTATATAAATTAGAGGTAGTTAAGGTACAAGAAGAGCAAGGGATGGATGAGTCATGTAGGCGTTGGTTATCCCGAGTAAGGATGAGCGATACCGGAATATATAAGGGGTATATTTTGAAAGAAGGGGTTTTGTGTAAGAGAATAAAGCGTGGACATGTTATGAAAGATCTTGTAGTAATACCAAAGGGTTTGTTATGTGAGACCTTACAGGAACTGCATGACGACCCATGGTCAGGGGGTCACTTGGGTTTGGCAAAAACGTTGTGTAAATTCCGAAACAGTTATTATTGCGAGAATGCTGAGAGGGAGATTGAGAAGTATGTAAAAACGTGTAGGTTGTGTCAAGAAAGAAAAAAAGGTCAAACAAGTGGCTGAACTACAACCTATAACTGTGACCCATATGATGCAAAAGGTAGGAATCGATATTTTAGGGCCTTTTAGAAAATCTTTAAACGGAAATAAATATATTATAGTATGTTTTGAATATGTGTCGAAGTATGCGATATGTAAAGGGGTACAAAGAGTTACGGCAGAGAAAGTGAGTGAATTTCTGACTGAGGAGGTGTTTTGTAGATACGGAGGTGTTAAGGAAGTAATTTCTGATAGGGGAGCAGTGTTCACGTCACACCTAGTAAAAGAGACTGTGAATCGATTTGGGGCAAAGTCGCGATTTAGTACGGCGTTTAGGCCAGAAACGAACGGGTTAGTAGAACGGTTCAATAAAACGCTGGTTCAAATGTTATCGATGTATGTTGCCAGGGACCAACGAGACTGGTGTAGATTTGTGCCATTAGTATGTCATGCATATAACACTAGCAAACAATCAACCACTAAAGTTTCACCATATATGATGATGTACGCTAGGGAACCGATATTCCAAAGCGACATGGGGGTAAATAGGGATAGTCAAAGCCGAGAAGTAAATTATGCCGAGAGACATAATTTACAAGGTGCGTTAGTTCAGAAGGCAGTACAAAATATTAGAAGGGCACAGGTTAGGCAAAAGAGATATTTTGACAAAAGGGCTAAAGTAAAGGACTTTTCACCGGGACAGTTAGTATTAGTTTATACACCAAGACGGGTGGACAATAGAAGTTTGAAATTATGTAGGTTATATAAAGGGCCGTTCAGAATAGTGGAAAGAATATCTAATGTAAATTATGTAATTACGAAATTAAGCAATAGGAGATATAGAGATATTGTACATATAAATAGGTTGAAAGCATTTCATGTACGTATGTAAAAAAAATATATAGTGTACTTATAGTCATTCATTGTAATAAAAATTGTTACATGTTAGACCATTACTTTTGTTTGGGCTTATGTATGAGAATACTAATACTTGTATTTGTTTCATGTAATATGACGGGGCTCAACCAATGCTGTGATGATGGACCGAAGCTAAAAGAAAAAAGATGACCAAAAGAATATTAAATGAAGAAATGTCATATTTCCAATAGCAATGTATTCCTCTCAAGTTCTTCCGCTCAATAATAAAGTATTATGGGGGCATAATGTATACTAGGGACAGAGCCGCCTTAGTATGAAGTCGAAAGAGTCAGTATAGGTTAAGGGTTGAAAGTCTTTTGAAGGGGAGTTCAACTTTGTAGTACGACATAGTCGACACAAAGGATATCTGTATAGGATATGCATGAACTCGGATAGTTATGGGAGATATTATAATGATGGTATTAATATGGTTCAGAGTAAGGAATATTTATGATCGTGATATATATATGGGGGCGAGCTCGATGTTGAGAGGAAGTAATACTTCAATCTTTTTTCTTTTGGTCCACCAAAGAAAAGAAGTTTGAATTGTTATGCCTTTCCATCTCTTATTATCTCTTATACAGCTAGAGCCCTTCAGGCTAAATTGTAATAAAATGAAAATTGTTTGCGGTAGGATAGGTTAGGTGAGGGGACTGTGGTCTGTCTTTTAGAGGGGTTTTGGGAGACCAAAGTTTGTGCCATGGTGTGGTGGTAAATGAACAGAACCACACATGGGGCAAACTATCTTTTAGGAAAAGACAGTCCCACCAAAATGTACCTTCCACTCGTAGGTAGGGCAATCAGGATAGGGATAGGTAGGCCATACGAAGGGAGACAAATGCCCATCCAGTTTCAGCTGCTCCCACCTTGGGGGGTAGCTGATGTAACACCTTTATGGTGTTACATATGAACTTGTAATACTAACGATGTCTTTTGTACATCGTTAGTATTACATAGCAAACAAGCAAACCGAAGGATTTCTTGGTGGAAACAGAAAATCATGGCGGGATGATATTGCCACATGCATAGAGGCTAATTTAACCTTCGCCCCAGAACACGTCAAGAATAAGAAATCGATGGTACTGTAACACCTTTATGGTGTTACATACGAACTGGCCATTTTGTCGACTTTCAAATGTAGAACTGTTTAGTATGTAGAGAAAGAATAAATTGTTTTTAGAATAGAAGAGTCTCTTTTAAGATTTGACGTAAGATAGACGTCTCTAAAAATAAACGAAGATATATTACGAAAGTCTAATTTCTTAAAGAATCCCAAAAGGTCCTGCTACTAATTAGTACCTCGAGCAGCCAAGCGAGTACCAAGAAGGTTCCCTGAATAAAAGGGGATATCGTCGGCAAAGTAACACGTCCGGCACGTAGTACGCTGGGCGGTGTTACAGTACCATACGTAGTACTCAAGATATTAGAGACTCGTTTGGACCACCACCACTTTTTAATTGCGTGAAGAATGCTTGAAGAAACATGCTCCTTTCGACCAAAGGAGCATGTTTCTTCAAGCATTCTTCAAGGGCTTTTCCCCACGTTGATTCTGGGCTCCCTGTGTTGATTCCGCGTCTCCGTGTTGGTTCCGGGCGTCTTTTAAGAATAGGCCAATTGCCGTTCTGCCAGGCAGGTTGTAAAATGCGACCGGCTATGCGAGTCACTGCCTTCGTAACTACTAGGTGGTCGAGTTCTGCATTGTCTCGCCCCGGTCTGGTACCACCGCCTTACCTATTACTGCCGCAATAGCGTCAGTGCTTGATACTGTCGTGTTCCGGTTTACAGGGTAAGATAGCCGATAAACTTATGCATGTGGCATTAGACCTCGCCACAAGATAGCAACGTACCATTAACATCTTTGGTGTCTATAGGAGATGGTTGATTCTTTCCATCAAAAGACTCATCTGCTGGTTTGCTATCTTATGATATAAAAAAGAACTTTTATTGTAATAAACAACAATATTCGAAATGTTGTTGAACTTCTTTATGTATTTTTATTTAATACCTAAAGTGTTCGCTTGTATTTTACAAAAGAAATGGCGGTAGATACGGACACACAGCACGTGCATGTGTGGTGTACGTGAATTATTTTCTTCTATCACAAAAATGGTAAAATCATTTGAACACAAATAATGTAAAGTCGACAATCTAAATCAAATTAATATGAACGCAGACACTTAGATAATTAATTACTTTGCCCGCTGTATGTATAAAATTATATGCTGCTACTTAGGTAGGACAACTTTTGATAAATGAAGGAACGAAAAATCAAATTTTATTTTAAAATCAGACGCATTCCCTTTCGGATTAATTGTAACACTTTATAAAAGTAATAAAGTATATCCAAAAGTAACGCCACAGGATATTAATCATTATGATGACACTCTGACAGACTCGTGCTGATATGCAAGATCATTTAAAAAATGTATAGGATAAACTCTGTAGCGACATCAACCCGAACGGACACATGTCACTCCGAGTGCAAAGATGAGGGTTTCGAGAAAGATTATGGCTCGTTGCGCATTAACTTTTCAAGTAAATGTGATAAATATTCTAACACGACCTTTGATAAACTAATGTTTTATAAAAGGTCTTTTTTGTATGGCATAGGATATCCAGGAACTCTGCCAATTGACACTATGTTATTGAACTGTTACCTTTTTTATATCATAGGGTAGCAAACAATAGCTGGCCTATTAGAAAGATATAGTTATTACCAGGACTATTATATTGGATACGTTTTTCAAGACAATTTCATACGTTGAAAATATAGCCTGCATTTACACACAAAAATACAGAATGATAGTACTTAACGATGAAATAAAATCCCTCCAGAGGTATTTTTTAACCTTTGGCATTCTTATTCAGCATAATAAAATAGCACAACATGGCATATTTCTGTTTTTCACGTTATAATACATCCTCAAGCATTTGCTCATATGAGCGCCTACACATTCCCTGCTCAACAACGTATCTATTAGTATTTGTGTAGTATGTGGTCATTAACACATAAACAACAAAGACATTAATGGCCTTTTGATATCGTAGCAGCAACGATATATACCACATGCAGAAGTTTACCATCTACCTTACCCTCCAAATGAGGCATCATAGTGGCAAGCATGAACGCTATTGCGATAGGAAAGGTGGAACCAAAACAGGACTGACTACATTTTGAAAAACTCTATCACGTCATCACGATATTAGCGACAAGTTTTATTAGTAATTCGCGTTTTAAAAACTGTCTAGCAAGTAGATTATCAATTATTACCCCGGACTAACACGAATTAAAAAAGACCTCTTAGGTAATGCCTAGTTGTAAAGTGTCACGAACAAGTTTTACTTCACCTTTCTGCAAAAACACTACGTGTTAGTGACTGACTAAACATTTTTTTCACTCTTTGCTACCTGGCACACAGAAGAGTGGTCTATCCACTGTAAATAGATTCTAAAAATACAGTAAAGATAAACACAATTAAAATTCTTTTACATTAGTACTTGCTGACTGAAGATTATAAAATTAACGTATGCCTATCGGAGTATGCCACGATGACCTTTTGTTTTGAAGTGTATAGGAGTTTATACCCACTTACTACGTAAAATTGATGCGGAAAAATACAAGGGTCTTGCTTGATCTTCTTACAAAGTGGCATTTTAAGGACGTTGTTTGTTGCGAAAGGTGCTTATGTATTTCTTTGATGTTTGTTCGTGTTAAAAAAGTAAAAAATCGTTTAAGAGGATTTGAAGCTAAATATCATATGTCATCTACAAAGGGAATTTCCGAGGCGCAATATGACTGCGTATTCTGTACATACAATGTTTTTTGTAAATTTTGTGATACGTATTTTTTAAGACTCACTGACATCAATTTTACCATTTTGAAAATATCAGTCTGTTCCTTTATAATTTAAGAAAGGCTTGACCGATATTAATAAAAATTGGTATGAATAAAAATCGCGTGATAGCGCACATAATATGCCATGTCGTTTTTGTCTGTCTACACAGCATGACCATAAACTAAACTGGATACGCTTTTCTAGGTAATTTCTTACGTTATCAATGCAGTTTGCATTTATATTATGTAGAAATATAGAGTTATCCACCACATGAAATCATTTACCGATGAAATAAAACCTTTTAAGCTTTAACTTTTTATTCGGCACAATAAAATAGCATAACGTAGCATATTTCTATTTATTTGAACGACACTTTCAAGCGTTTGATCAGATGAGCGGCTACACATTCCCCGCCCAAACCGTATCTATTAGTAACTGTATGGTATGTGGGCTTGATCGATCTTGTTGAAAATTAGTATAAAATAAGAACACGCGCCTGCGTAAATAACGGACAGTACTTGGATGAGCGGTACTTTCGTCGGAGCGGAGTACTTTCCTCGTTTTTATTTTGAAAAACGACGTTTTCTAAAAATGAAACATAACTAGATCGATTTATCGCCCCTGAATCCCCCTACATACTAAATTTCATGAAAATCGTTGGTGCCGTTTCCGAGATTCAGATTATATTTTTATATATATAAAGGAGAATTGCTCGTATAAAGGTATTAATTAGATTATCATTTTTAAAATCACAAATTAAAATTTTAACTAAAATATCTCCGACATTAATTTATAAAAAAAAAAACTCGCAATATAATCAATGTTTTATGCAACTGCAAAACAATTCTCGCAATATAACCAATGTTTGATGCAACTGCAAAAAAAACCTCGCAATATAATCAATGTTTGATGCAACTGCAAAAAAATTCTCGCAATATAATCAATTTTTGATGCCACTGAAGATAACTTAGTAGTCACGATGTTTATGATAAGTATTGCCAATCGTTCATCTTTTATGGACTCTGGCAGAGGGCATATTTGTAAGGGTACCAAGATCAACGACGTTCTTGACGTTTGGGTTATCCAGTTACATTTGCACAATTGTTCGAGAATTCCATAATTGTAAGTAAACAACTTCTTTATCCTGCATTCTGTTGGTAGTCAAAAATTTATCGTCAATGACCTTTGATCCTACTGTTTCCGCTCACTGATAAATCAAGTACACTGTGAGGTCACCAGCTGAGCAAAGTTAATAAAAATCGTACTAAAAAATCAGAGAGGTCATAAAGGGATTGATTGCACTAAAGCAGTTTTCTAAGATTTCTGTACCACGCCAGAAAAAAGCAAAAACAACGCCGCCGGTACACTAGCACGTGCCAGGAACACAATCTCAGGGATAGCGTAGGTGGACTTAAATTATGAATGCATGCGTTAACCTGTCTGCCAGGAAACTGTCAGGTAATTCGTAAAAGGCGACAGACTATACATATCACTACTATATGGTAGAGTTCTGCAGCTCCTCGCTCGGGTCTGGTACTACCGCTTTACCTATTCTTGCCGCAATGGCGTCAATGCTTGTCAATGTCAGGGTAATGAAACCGGTAAACTTATGCATGTAGCATTGTCATCCCGCCACACGGATAGCAAGGCACCATTTACATTTTCGGTATCTATACACGATGTTATCTCTTTCATTCAGGATAGCTGCTATTTAAATATAAAAGTTTATTTATTTATTTTATTTCATAGGCTAGTACCTACACAAGCAAGTGGTTCTCCTGATGGAGGAGATATCCATCGCACATAGATGTAGAAGATATTAATAATGCTATCCGTAAGGTGTGTCAGAATGCCACATGCATAAGTTGACGAATAACTTAACATCTAAACCGAAATACAACAATGGAATGCGCCGATGCTATTGCGACAGGAATAAGTACCTAAGGCGCTGTCACTAAACCCGGTCGAGACGTTGCAGGACTCTACCACCTAGTTAACACACACACTAGTTAAGTCACAATGTAGTGATACGTTTGCATTTTCTCACTTTTTACGTTGTCAAGCAGTAGTAAGGTTAATAGTTAACAGTTAACAAGTTAATCTATTCTTCAAAAGTCTCCGGATCAACACGGAGAATATCTAATAAAGATAAGCCTGAAATAAATGTAACCTAATTTATGTGATCTACGATGGAGGCCAATCGCGGGCGCTGTTCACGGAAATTTGTTCGCAGGCGGCTTCCACTGAAGTAACAGCTTTCAAAATTAGAGTTTTTGTATGAGGTGTAAACTCTGATTTCGTGCGACTTTTATTAACCTGAGCTACACAATATATTAGAAATGAAAACTCCTTGTAAGCTGCAATACAATTAACGGTCTATTCAATTTTGGTTACATGCCTCAGTAACATGATAATTTCCACAGACATCAGGGCAGGATCAATTACACGAATTGATCTAAGTCTGAACCCTAAAATAACCCTGACCGAGTTTGAGGTAACAAACGTAAAATAAACTGCCGAAAAACCTCCTTCTTTTGGGAAGTAGATTGTTTACGGACTTAAAGAACAAGGAATACTAATTACAGAGCTAAACAAGGCTAACTTAAGAACTATGGTATATTAGCCACAAATCTACACTATCTACTATTTTAAACAGGTAGGTTTTGTTTGCCTATGCTATATACTAACATTATAAAGAGAAAAACTTAACTCAAAGACTAAAGGACCGATCTTAAAAAATGTACCCTAACAAAGGTACACTATCAATGCTCAGGAATGACACATACTACTGTTTTACCTTATTAAACAAAAGAAAGTAATGATTCGGGAGGTCGCCAGTAACATCTAGTAATGGATAAACCTAAACTACTGGACCGGTTTAAAAATTTCTTGCCGAAGTAAAGGGACATTAACATTGAGCAATATAGGCTACTTTTTACTCGGCTGAACAAAACGAAGTAATGAGTGTAGATCACACGACGGAAGTCGCGCGGAACAGATAGTATCGAATACAGGCAAATTAATAAACGTTCATGAAAACACAATTACCAACGACATAACTTCTGAGTGCTAAGTGTGAGTTTTTCTTTTCGCATTCGATCGTGAGCGCGTTTCGAGTTTACTAGGAATATGTATGTGATTTGTACAGCGCCACCTAGTGGTAAACTGGTTTCTCACGTATACCACTAGGTGGCGCTGTACAAATCACATACAAATTCCTAGTAAACTCCAAACGCGCTCACAATCGAATGCGAAAAGAAAAACTCACACTTAGCACGCTGAACACGGAAAAAAACAAGGAAGAAATAGAGAAGCCTCGAGTAGTGTATGTAGCTTAATTTACATGAACAACGTTCAAACTCAATCATGGATGCGGCTTGCGAAAATATATTCACGAACGGCTTCGAAGTGAAATAAAAGCTTTCGAAGCACGTGTCTGTATATAAAATAATAACTTTACCTGCGACTTTTGTCAATCCGAGCAATATAATATTCAGCGGAATGTAAAAAAACTTAAAGTGTAAGATGCAGTAATCTACATTATCTGTCAAACGTTTTTTTTCAACATTATTATAATATAATAGCTGTTGCCTACGACTTCGTCCGCGCGGACTTCGTTTACTCCGCACAGCTCCTCCTCCGTAGGTGATAGCGTGATAATATGTAGCCTATATGTCGACCCAACCTATTAGTAATATTTATGCAAAATTTGAAATCAATGCAGTACTTTTTGAGTTTACCCCGGACATACATACAAAAAGACAAAATTCTAAAAAATATATTTTTGGCTTTGATATCGATTGTAGATCACGCCCCAAGTAGGTATTCGTTTAAAAAAATATTCAATGTACAGTTTTGACTTTCCTACGATTCTATTATTATGTATAGATTTTTAACTATCCTCTATGTTACTAGTATCGAAGATACTGACTTTGCTCCGAGTTTCGTAATTCGTTTTTCACCAGATCTCTACGTTTTGTCGACTACGTCGTCAACATTGTCGGCAGTTGACTAGAATGACGTCAGTATGCTTGTATATATGTATGTGTGTATGTAAACCTCTCCTAATTTTTTTGAACGGCTTGACTGACCGAAACGCGGTTAATAGCATTCGATTGCGTTTCGCCAATCTAAAACTCCAGAAAAATTTGACGATACAGCCCAGGTGATTTTGAGAAATTTTTGAAACACTACAAAAAAAAATCTTATAAAAAGCCCATGATATTGCTTTTAAATAAATAGAACAAACAGACAACTCTCATTCATTACATCTATCGATTCATGCATCTTATCTTGCAACCAAACTTTTGTACTATGGTTTTATACTATGCACATTCAACCTATTCAACGTCCATAATAGATATATCAACACCACAAGTTCACCGCCTATAAATCTTCTTCCAAGTAGATTTTATAAGTTGCTCGACTATTACTCAAAGACTTGTTAAGCCTTCCAATCCGTGATAGTTTTCCTTTTTATTTCATGATATTTACTACTACCATGAATATTTCCCACTCGCAAAACCTACCGTTTAGATGGTAGAGGGGGAGGGGCTTAATATTTCTGAAACAATCAGTCTCTTAATCAAGAAATTGTGCTCACAAACCGACTTTATTTTTTTAAAACCTATTCATCGATATCCTTCACTATGGGGTATGCAAGAAAAAAATCACCATTCATATTTTACATTAAAAGGAGCTTACCTAAAAAAATATTATTTAAGATTTTATGTTACCACTTTGTTGTCGTGACTACTATGTATATTCATGCCAAATTACCGCTTTCTAATACTAGGGAACTCTGAGCTAGACTGGAGATGACTGGAGACAGACGGACGGAAGGGCGGACGCACATAACGAAACTATGAGGGTTCCTATTTTACTTCGGGACCCTAAAAATGATGCTGAAACATATGACAGATTACGCATGACGTATTCACGTAAAACATACACGTTTTGTAAATGTTCCGGTTTACAAAGCAAAGTCTCAATTATTTTGAACTTCCATCCTGAAAATGGACGCGGTAAATAAAAGATGGAACAAATTACGCGGATATAACCTTAGTTACGTGGTCTTCTTAATTTTAAAAAAGATTACTGATGATATTGCTTTCTAAACACATTACAGTAAATAAAAGACATAATAGGACAGATCAAGCAAATATTACCCAGTCTACATAGTCTAGTTCGAAGCGAATCGCGGGCGCTGTTCACGGGAATTTGTTCCCAAACGGTTTTCAAGCGGAGTAACGACTTTTGAAATTCGAGTCTTTATATGAGGTACAAAGTTTGCGACTTTTATGAGCCCAAGGTAATGATAGTATAGGAACCTTGGGAGAAATAAAGTGCAAAACGTGAAAAATATTTGAAATGAAAACAGTTTGTAAGTTTCTAGTACATATAACGATCTATCCAACCTAGGTTGTGTCACGCTATTCAGTGGTTATTGGGTAGACGATAAAGCTTCATAAGAATTTTATAAAATGATGTCTAGACTTCATATTGCAACATTTCTTCGTTCAGCGGTTAAAAGTTTACGTCGTTTTTAATATCGGTAACAAATTTTTGTTAAATGTCTTGAGGACTCGCGAGAGAAGTGAAAACCTAGAACTGTATTATTTTATAAGCATAGAATTATTAACAATACGCTATATTACGAACACTTATCTGTGTACATTAGCATGGTGATTTTATAGATGTGCCGGATCGTTAAATAGCTAGATCCGGGAATACGGACACGAATACGGATTATTTCTGTCAAGATCAGCGAATACAGATACAAATGCGGATCTTAACTTTCTTACAATTATTTTATTACTCAGTCAGGCAAATAAACACTACGAATATTAATATGTTATAATTTTCTATAATAAATATTATGTTGTACCCCCCATATATAAACCCCACGTCTTATGTGGGCTCCTTTGAAGAATAGACCAACTGCCGTTCTGCCAAGCAGGTCGTAAAATGCGACCGATTGGTTATACGTGTCATTACCAGCGCGACTAGCAGATACTAGAGTTCTGCAATATTTCGCCCGGGTAGTTAGTAAGTACCATCGCCTAACATATTCCTTCCGCAATAGTGTCAATGCTTGTCATTGTTGTTTTGCCGTTTGAAGGGTAAGGTAGCCGGTAGACTTATGCACATGGCATCTCGGTCGGCAGTCCTTAAGACTGCCTCCAATTTTTATAAACTCCCTAGTATTATTAATGCTTGGCAAGTGTTGGCTGTAAGATTATGTAGAACTCGCCTTTTGCATAACATATTATGTCTACATGGTGTGCAAATAATTTAATACAAATAAATAAAACTTTCTACTAAACATACTAACTAAATCAAAACGTCTTCAAAAATGTTTAAAAATGTGATATTTTTAATACTAAACGTGTTTTATTTAACTATAAAATAGCACACAAGCAAACTTTTTTTTTAAAATAAAAACAAGAAAAGTTTTTTTATAAAAAAGTTGTGGTTATTTTTTGTTTTTTATAAAAACAAAAAATAACTACCGCCTAGATACATAAAAGACGTTTATGATATGTCTTTTTTTTGCACAGTAGTCAAACGACATACGATAATTTATCTAGTACTTCTATCCTTATCGCCTCGACACAACAATAGAAAACACGGTCAGTATGGCAGCAGGAATAATAAAATGGAGATACCGTATTTGTTCTTTATATATTTCCCCGTGTTGGTTCTGGCTCCTTTGAAGAATAGACCAACCGCCGTTCTGCCAGGCAGGTCGTAAAAGGCGACCGATTGGCTCTGCAAGTCACTACCAACGTGACTACTAGGTGGTAGAGTTCTGCATTGTCTCGAACGAGTCTGGTACCACCGCCTTACCTATTCCTACCGCAATAGCGTCAGTGCTTATCACTGTCGTGTTCCGGTTTGGAGGGTAAGTTAGCCGGTAAACTTATGCATGTGGCATTAGACCTCGTCACAAGATAGCAACGCACCATTAACATCTTTGGTGTCTATAGGCGATGGTTGACTCTTACCATCAGGAGACCCATGTGCTTGTTTGCTATCTTATGATTTAAAAAAAATAGCTAAATAACAACAGTCAGTATGGCAACAGGAATAAATAAAATGGAGATACAGTACGTATGTATAATCCCGTTATTCTAGGTTTAATCTACGGAAAAAATATAGTAAGCTGAATTTAAGTAAACATCATTATTACAGTGTTTCAATGATTATTTGAAAAATAAATGTTAAAATCGTGACGGCTAAAGATGTAATTAAAAGTCATAGATCACAAACATTAGTTTTTCGCGAATGTCTCGCGTGTTTTGCTCGGAGGTCGATAAAGGCATTTATGAAATTACTTGTCGCTCAAATATCTCTTGCATTTTTCTGTACGACCATCCATTTTTGGAGTAGAGCGCAGAGAAAGAGACTACATTATAACGCACTCATTTCCGTACCACTTTATGCAAGTCACGCCTTTTACTTGGTTTCTTTTTTATCATATGATAGCAAACAAGCAGATGGGTCTCCTGATGGAGTCAACAATCGCCTATAGACACCAAAAGTGTTAATGGTGCATCGCTATCTTGTGGCGAGGTCTAATGCCACATGCATAAGTTTAGCGGCTACCTTACCCTCTAAACCGGAACACGACAGGGACAACACTGACGCTATTGCGGAAGGAATAGGTAAGGCGGTGGTACCAGCCCCGGGCGAGACAATGCAGAACTCTATCACCTAGTAGCCACGATGTTAGACTCGTATAACCAATCGGTCGCCTTTTACGACCTGCCTGGCAGAACGACATTTGGCTTATTTTTCAAAGGAGCCCGGGACCAACACGGGTTCTCATGTACCTCGAAATGTGGGTTATGAACCCACATTTCGAGGGACATGAGAATAAAAGTAATCACCCCTACTTTACGTGTACGGGTCGTACCTTAAAAATATTTCTAAAGATTATTTTTATCACTTTTTCGGCGTGACTAATATTGTATAGTAGCTGTTGCCAGCGACTTCGTCCGCGCGGAGATCGTTTACTCCGCACGGAGTTCGTTTACTCCGCACTGCCCCTCCCCTGTAGGTGATAGCGTGATTATATGTAGCCTATATGTTGACCCGACCTATTAGTAATATTCATACAAAATTTGAAGTAAATTCATGCAGTACTTTTTGAGTTTAGCCCGGACATACATACAGACAAACAGAATTCTAAAAACTATATTTTTGGCTTCGATATCGATTGTAGATCACGCCCCAAGTAAGACTACTTGGGACTAATAAAAATATTCAATGTACAGTTTTGATTTTCCCACGATTTTATTATATGTATAGATTAGAACATATTCGACACGCCAATAAATAACAGCCTTCCAGTAATCACTGAGCTAATCTGCGGACGGACAGGCAAAACTATATGGGTTCCTAGTTGACTTCGAAACCCTAAAATAGAGAAGTCTCTCATAAATGTAATGCAATTTATGTGGTTTACGTTCGAGGCCAATCACAGGAGCTGCTCGCGGAAATTTGTTCGCTAACGGTTTCAAAACGAAGCAAAAACTTCCGAAGCGTGAGTCATTATTATACGAGTGTATGGTATAAACTTTGCTTTGATAACGACTTTTAAAAAAAAAAAAAAAGTATCTTCACGCCCATATCCCCGAAGGGGTAGGCAGAGGTACAACAAGTGCACCCACGATTAGCCGAAGATACTTGGTCCCACAAATGTGATAGGTGGCAAGCCTATCGCCAACCGGCCACTTTCCAATCCCGGGCAACTTTGTGTTTCTCAGAAAACTGAAAAAACACTTTTTTTTGTGCCCGACCCGGGAATCGAACCCGGGACCTCATGTGGTCAACGTCAACGCTGGACCGCTAGACCACAGAGCTTTTACAATATATAATATTAACAGAAACGAAAAGAAAAATAAAGTGCAGGATGTGAGAAAATATTGAAAAGTAAACATTTCGCAAGTTCCTAATATTTATAACAAACTATTCGACCTTTATGTTATCGGCAGTCTATAACACTTAACGGATTATATTGGATTCGCGCTTTCTTTCGTTGACGGTTTAGCTTGCATTTACATCCAGAAATATAGATTTATAGCATTTACTTACCAAATAAATCCAATCTCTCTAGGATTTTTTTTAAAATCTTTGATTTCGTATACGGTACGCTAAAACAGCACAGCACGCCAAAGTTCTATTTTTTTCATGATATTTTTCAAGATATAAATCCAATCACTCTAGAGATTTTTTATAATCCTTGACTTATTTTTTCACGATATTTTTCAATATATTTTCTGCAAGCGTTTGATACTTAAATAAATTTGCCTATATGAGCGACTACACGTTCCGTGCCGAACACTGTGTCTATTAGTATTTATGTGATCTGGGTTACACTGCAATTGGTCTAGTAAATAGTTTATGAAATTATATCTACTTTGTATTATGCTTCTGAATTATATAGTACGAAGAAGGTATGAGGAGAGGTATGATCTAATCTCGTATGGTATATTTATCGATCGCGCTAGCAACACTATATTACATTCATATTTTCATAAAGTGCCACGATGGGTATAGAATTAAAGTGTTTATTTGTACCTATATATTTTTTTTTTTATTTTTATAGAAGAGGGGGCAAACGAGCATGGGGTGCACCTGATGGTAAGTGATCACCGCCGCCCATGGACATCTGCAATACCAGAGGACTTGCAGTTGCGTTGTCGGCCTTTTAAGAATGAGTAAGCTCTTTTCTTGAAGGTCCCTATGTCGTATCCGTTCGGAAATACCCCTTCCGGTAATTGATTCCACAACAGAGTAGTGCGAGGTAAAAAGTGTCGGGAGAAACGCACAGTTGTGGATTTCCAGACCTCGAGATGGTGAGGATGGAACTTTGAATTTTGACGCGATGTCCGATGGTGGAATTCGGCGGCAGGAATTATTCCAAACAACTCGTCGGAGCACTCCCCATGATAAAGACGATAGAAGACGCAGAGTGAACCTACATCTCTGCGTAATGCCAAAGAGTCGAGCTGTTCCGAAATAGCCTGCTCGTCAACGATTCGAACCGCTCTACGCTGTATGCGATCAAGAGGAAGAAGCTGGTATTGGGGAGCTCCGGCCCAGAGATGAGAACAGTACTCCATGTGAGGCCGAATCTGTGCCTTATAAAGTTGAAGGCGATGGGCCGGCAAAAAGTACTGTCTCGCTCTGCTGAGCACACCGAGCTTTTTAGAGGCTAATTTAGCCTTGCCTTCCAAATGACCGCGAAACTGAACGTAATTCGATATGTCGACTCCCAGGATTCCGACACTAGCTGAGGCTGTCAGGAGAGTATCCCCAAATCGAGGTGATACGACAAAGGGTGTCTTTTTTGCGGTGAACACGCAAAGCTGTGTCTTCTTGGGGTTAAAAGTGACCAGGTTTTGACGACCCCATTCAGAGACATCGGTAAGTCGATTCTCGACTTCAGACACAAGCTTGTTTCGGCACTCTTCGACGTGTTCCCGAGAAATACCGCTTCGGCCGGAGTATGTAGCATCACCAGTACTGTCATCTGCATAGCAATGTATGTTGCGAATTCGCATCATGTCATTGATATGCAGAAGAAACAGAGTCGATGATAGCACGCAGCCTTGGGGAACACCAGCATTGACAAATTTAAGGTCGGAGCACGCACCGTCGACAACGACCTTGATGCTCCGATCAGCCAAAAAACTGGTGATCCACTTGCATAATTTCTCGGGAAGCCCATAGGAAGGCAGCTTCGCGAGAAGCGCTTTGTGCCATACCCGATCAAAGGCCTTCGCTATGTCCAAACTAACTGCCAACGCCTCCCCCTTGGACTCAACTGCTTCCGCCCACCGATGAGTTAGGTATACTAGAAGGTCACCAGCTGAACGTCCGCGACGGAAACCGTACTGACGGTCGCTAATCAGCTGGTGCTCTTCTAAATACTTGAGGAGCTGAGAGTTGATGATCGTCTCCATAATTTTGGAGAACAAGGAGGTTATGGCTATGGGCCGATAGTTAGACGGATAAGAGCGATCTCCTTTTTTAGGGATGAGATGAACCAAAGCTATCTTCCATGAATTCGGTACCACGCCGAGTGAGTAGGAGAGCCGGAATAGGCGTGTTAATACTGGCGCCAACTCTGGAGCACACACTTTTAGCACGATCGGAGGGATGCTATCCGGCCCACTCGACTTGTGGATGTCCAAGGAAAGTAGTGCTTTACGCACAGATGACTGCCGAAATTGTAGTTCTGGCATGGAACTATCACACTGCGGGATGGTAGGCGGTGCGTTCCCTTGGTCATCCAGAGTCGAGTTGGCCGCAAAGAAGGAGCCCAGGAGATCGGCCTTCTCCTTTGCGGTATGGGCCAAAGAGTCATCGTCTCCGTGCAAAGATGGAAGAGAGGGCTGTGAGAAACTCCCTAAGACAGCCTTGGCGAGAGACCAGAACGCACGGGTCCCTGAAGGAAGGCGAACTAATTTCTCGCCAATTCTGCCTATGTGTTCAGATTTTGCCTTGGCGATAGCTCTTTTGAAGTACCTCGAGGCGGAATTGTACTCCTTACGTAATATGCTGGTTTTTTCACCACAAGATGCGGACGCAGCAGCCCAAGCCCGGTAACACTCCTGCTTTCGGCGTGAAGCCGTTTTACAAGAGCGACCAAACCGAGGCTGAGACTTACCACCAATTGGTACCGCAGAAAATGGAATGAAAAGTTCCATGCCCTGCAGCACCACATCGGCAACAGAGTCAGCGACTACACTCGGATCATCCAGCAGGAAGCACAACCGCCCCCATGGGTAGGACGCAAAATAAAACCGCATCCCGTCCCAATCTGCTGACCTATAGTGCCAAACGCGACGACAGCCTGCTAAAGGAGGCCGTGATAGGCGCGAAACCGGCACTTTACTCCGGATCAGGCAGTGGTCTGACGAACCAAGTGGGACGTCCACAGATACCTGGTAATGGTCCGGATGAGAGGTCAGCAGAAGGTCCAACAGTGAAGGCGTATGGTCATCCACATCGGGAACTCGCGTGGGCGAAGTTACCAGTTGTGTAAGACCATACGCCAAGGCAAAATCGTGAACAGACCTCCCCGCATGATCGGTGGTGCGCGAACAAAGCCATTCGGCGTGGTGGGCATTAAAATCGCCCAAGATCACGATCTCTGCGGAGGGGGTCTGCTCTAACACGGAATCTACAGCCGTTTGTAAAAGCTCAACGAGCCGGTCAACTTCAGTATTCCCGCTATGGGACCTGTATAGGCACGCGTAGCTGCGTGGATGGTCGTCGCAAGCTACGCGTAACCAGAGGATGGATAGGTCCTGACCTTCAAGTCTGCCGAGGCGCCGGTAACAGATATCTTCCCTGACGTATGCGCACACACCAGCCCGCGGTACAAAGGAATGTTCCAGTTTGTACCCCGGGTAGGAGAGGTAGGAAGTATCAGCCGGAGAAGATATCTGTGTCTCGGTCAAGAAGAGCAAAGCTGGCTTCGCCGACTCGAGGTGGTAGTGGACGGCGTTCAAGTTGGAATGAAGCCCCCTAATATTACAGAAATCCACAGTAAGCGTGGTAGGGGGTGTCATGGCCTTCTTGCTTTGTCTGCCCCGGACAGGATTGTTTGTGAGCGCAATTTTGCCCCCCCCAAAATACGCAGGGCAGCCTGAGCATCCGTGATCTGGCTGAAATCCAGAGCACGGATGCCCAGAGGGGGATTCTCCACTGCTGGTGCAAGTGGTACCCCCCTGGGGTAGATTCTGTTTTAATTGCGCATTCATAGTGTACGTGGGGGGGGGGGGGGTAGGCCTCCGGGACTCTCACAAACCGAACGAAACGCAGCAGCAGGGCTGCTACTTTACGTCGGTGTTAAGTGAGAGAGTGGTATCTCCCTGGGCGTGCTGGCCTATTCAGTTGCAAATGCAGTATGGCACTACCACTAATTTGGTTGACTGACTGCACCGGTGTTAAACAATTTTTGTACAAAAATTATCCCACCAGTGGGCGATGGGGTCGTCACGTCCGCGTCCCTACGCCGGAATATATATCATAGAACACCAAAAACGTAGACGGTTCTTATGAGGGAAAGATCACATATAGTCACCAAAGATGTTAATTGTGAGTTACTATCCATGTAGCGTAACGTTAATGCCATATGCGTAAGTTCACCCGTTACCTTACCCTTCAAATTATTTTCGAAGTCGTATTTTGAATACGACAGTAACTAGCATTAACGTTTTTGCTTTGTGAACAGGTGAACCAGAGAGAGTTCCGGAACTCTACCACTTAGTATTCACGATAGTGGCGACACATTTGGGTAATCTTTTAGCTTTTACGAACTGACAAATCAAGCCACGTTAAAAAGGGCTAAAAACTTAAAAATGATGCCATCTCTCAATTGAATGTTGACTTATAAAATTGATGGTTTTAATTTAGTCAGACCACACATAAGTGCAGATTGACATGTGTCCACCATACATAAAAAATATTTAATTAATTGGAAGCTTACCGTGGATACCTTGGTTTTACATACATATTTTTGACGTTCTTATTATCTTGATATAAGGTTGTAATAAGAAAGGTAGCACTATAGTAGTAATATATCCCAATATTATTTTAACATTATCTTATTATAGGACATACACGTCATCCATATGGACAAATTAGTCATGTTTTAAAGATTATCTACTGTATTTTAATCCAAACATTAAAATGTTAAACAAGCAAATAAGTATTTTTTGTAAAATAGAACTAGACGATTGATAGATCAAATCATAGAATTCACAGAATATATTTATGATTTGTTACCAGATAAAACGCCATGTATCTACAAGGTCGTGTTTCTATCGCAAAGAGATTTATTACGGAGATGAGCACATAAGGAGGAATAGCAATGCCAGCCATATTAAAATATTTAACAATATGTATATTCTTATATGTAAAATTCTCGTGTCATAATGTTAGTTACCATACTCCTCCGAAACGGCTCGACCGATTTTTATAAAAATTTTATATTATATTCATATAAAATTTTATTTATTTAATAGGTTTGAGAATAATATGTATATATATATATATATATATATATATATATATATATATATATATATATATATATATATATATATATATATATATATATATATATATATATACTAGCTGCAGCGTGCAGCCCGCTGCATTATAAGTTTTTGGTGGATCCCGCGGGACCACCTAATTATTCTGGGATAAAAATAGCCTATGTGCTATTCCAGATCATTATCTACCTGTGTGCTAAATTTCATTCAAATCCGTTTAGTAGTTTTTGCGTGATTGAGTAACAAACATCCATCCAAACATCTAAACTTTCGCATTTATAATATATATATATATATATATATATATATATATATATATATATATATATATATATATACACACCACGAAATAGAGTACACGTGCTTGGAAGCCTAAATAAATCAACATACTCAAATGTTACCTAAATCTAACAATATTACAAACATACGTAGGTATGTCAAACTGATAAAACCTCCGTTTTTTGGTCGGTTGAAAATGAAAACATGTTTCTCATTTCTAATCACATCCAAATAACCCTCAAAATCCTTCCATAATTTGTCCACGATATAAAATAGGTCTAATTAACAACTTTTACTAACTCATTTGATTACTAACATCTCTCAAAGGGTATTTACTATTTAGCAATGAAAACTACGAGTATCATAAACTGAATACGGTCGCCGACCTTTACGTGGACCCCTCTGCAGTAATTAAACAACAACTATAATTCCTGAAATTAATTAAACATTTCAACCTCTTATATAAATATCCGTATATATAAGTGTGAAATTCATATTATAGAATAACATGAATTTTACAAAAAACTATTCTCGAGAATAGTGTATTGAGATAATACTTATTAATAGATATTGCAGACGAACGGGTATTAGCGGAGAAAAAAGATTTATGATATTTATAAAAACAAAAGTAATGTAATAAAGAATTATAAAATATGGGCTATATTTCTGACATGTAACGTAGATTTCTACAGAATACTAGCAAACATTATTTTGCCATATAAATTACTTGTATTGAATAATTTGTTGGGTTACTTCAGAGGGGGATGGAAGGATTAATTAAGTTACAAAAACGGAATACTGTGAATTGGATCAAAATCGATTTATTTTTTCGGGATTTATCAATGGTAAAATTTTCGAACAAATAATTTTCATTCCTTCGTCATGTTTTAACCTATCGATTTTGTGGCTAATTAAACATTTTAGGTTAAAAAATTACTTGAATGACATTCCAAAGACCAAAATCGATCACCATTTTGAGAATAAACAGTTTTCAAAAATAAAAATACTGATATTTTTATAAACTTTACTACTTTACTAAACATTTTGTGCTCAAAGAGTTCAAAAATACTATAATTTTTGAACTCTTTGAGCACATAATCTATGCTTAGGTACTGTTTTTACTCCTTTAAGCATAAAATACCTAAATATAGCTGGAAGTTTCAGGGATGGCCTGCAGGGTCAACTGATTTACGCTTTTTTTTTTACATTTATTCAACATTTTCTTACCTATCGTTTTTGTAGCTAATGAAACAGCTTAAAGCTCAAAAATTGCGTTGAACGTCATTCAAAAGATCAAAATCGATCATCATTTTCAAAAAATATATATCTTTTAGAACTATTATTTTTACAAACTTTAGATTTTTGAACTCTAAACTCAAAAATATGTTTAGGTATAGTTAATGCTTCTTTGAAATTAAAATACCTTGATTAAGCGGGAAGTCTTAGGGATGGCCTGCAGAGTTAACCGAATTACAGATTCTTTTCGCATTCGAATCGCATCAGCTAAATATTTAAAGTAGCCACTAGTCACTAAAATTGATTTTTATAATATTTTTTACATAAGAGTTAATCAATATTTTGCTTCCATGATAAAATTATTTAAACCTAAAGCTCCAATTTAATTCGATGATACACAACTGTGATCCGCTTTATCTAGCCCCGGTAAAGTAGACGAGGGTTAATGATACGGATAATTTTGAGAAACAGGGAGGCTTTCAGTACTTACGGTGTAGCGAATGAACCGCTGGATTATTCCGCATAACATTATTACAACTCTAGCGTAGCGACTTGAAGCTGGATTATGTAACCAAGATGTGCTACGTGGTTTATAACAAATGCAAATCGGAGCTACGTGAGCACTCATAACTTAATTTTTGCGCGCATTTCGCAATTCACAGTTAAATTTTGTTAATCACCTTAACAAATATAAGTAAAGATCTGTTAATATTGATTATAATTTAAATGAAAATGAAAATGAAAAAATATTTATTTGCAAGAATATGGGTATCATAAAATTTAAAATAAATTAAATTACCATCATATTCTACCATAATATGGCGTGCAAATATTTTAATTTAGGTCGATTTCTTTATAATTACTACTGGATCGGAACGCGGCCACACACTGAGAAGGTCCGGCGGAAGAAACTCAGCGGGCTTCTTTTTTTCTATTTCACGTATTACAATTATATGTATTACAATTTACTAGAATTATTTCACATCAAAAGTTATTTTTAAAATTTACAAAATATCACCTTTATGCTCAATCCAAATTTTTACAATTTAGAAAAAAATACCATTTTACAAAATTTGCCATTCAATTTTTATTACATTTAAATTTTAAGATAAATTGTACACGCTTATATTTCTGTTTATTAACATTTAATCTTATCTGCTAAAAATTCTCTAATATCTAATATATAATAATTAATCATATTTTATAAAATAATTAATAATAATTTATTTAATTATAATCTAATATATAATAATTAAATAAATTAGTCAAAGTAATGGTAGTTATTATAATTTCTGTGCGAACAGAGTTTCAAATTATCAAGAAAAATAACAGATATATTAAGCTTAATATTTTTTTAATTGATATTACATATCAACATTTAGGCTAACTGCTTTTCTGCCATACAGGTCGTAAAAGGCGACCGATAGGATATGCGAATCACTGCCATTGTGGCTACCAAATGGTAGAGTTTTTCATTGTCGCGCACGCGTCTAGTACCGCGTTTCCTATTCCTGACGCAATGGCCTCAGTGCTTGTCACTGTTGTGTTCCGGTTTGGGGGGTGAGGTAGCCGGTAAACTTATGCACGTGGCATTAGATCTCGCCACAAGACAGCAACGCACAATTACCATTTTTGGTGTCTATAGGCGATGGTTGACTCTTTCTATTTCCATCGGGTGACCCGTAGGCTTGTTTGCTATCTATAATATAAACAAAACACTTACTTTAAACTACTTGTTGTAGTTTATATTTATTTTAGTGTATAAAAGATTCATTCGATTGTAAAATGTTTAAATAACTTATTTACATTTCACAATCGAAGTAATCTTTTATAAATTTTTTGATCATAATTTTAGTGGCTAAAACTTGCAAAACAAAATACGAGATGTTAACCAACTACATACTACTTAATTTATTGGGTGAAATTAATGTTCTTCCTCATCAACCTCAACTGCCTTTACTGGACGGGGATTGTTTTTATGTGAAGAGTCCAAATTCAAAACAAATAAACCTGTGGCAATCATTTTTATATTGTGATAGTTAATACGTAAAGGGAAAACTTTTAAACCCTTTTAACGAAAGTTACGCAAATGGAGGAGCTTAAAATTCAGTACAGGTAAAGTTTACATTACAAAGATTGGCAGAAAGCTAATATTTTTGTATAACATGCATGGGAAACACATTAAATTAATGAAAATAAAATTTTCACACAACACCATGCATTTAACAACCACACACACATCATAATATACACACATACTATACACACACATTTGAGTATAATTACGATAGTGTTATTAATAAATATTGTCTATGATCAAAGTTACGGTTTTTTTTCGGAATGTCTCAATTGCTGTTAGCCTTCACCGGTCGCGACTGTTACGGTCAAATTTTGCCAAGAAGGCGATTGCTAGTACAAAATGATTTTTACATAATAGTTATAGTAAGAAAACGCTGTTTACTGAGCAGTAACGGGTTTAAACTTAAAATTTGGCGAAAATCAGGATTTTCATTGAAATGCAATGAAAATCCTGATTTTCGCCAAATTTTAAGTTAAAACGGTTTACTAAACTGTCTTGTGATTATTTATTTTTACTGTTAATTATATTCTAAAATTATTATTATTCTAAATTAATGTAAGTCAAGAGTGATTTTTTGTAATTTTTGTAATACTTGTTTTTAAAAAAAATGAATTATTAATTGAATTTTAAAAAATGAAATAAATGATTAGCGAGCCATCAAATGCCAAAAATAGTACTGATTATAAATGCACATATTTAGTTACTAGTTATTAGTTATCCCCAACGTTTTCTTTGTTCCTCAAAGACGGAGGTGGAGTAAGAGTCGGAGGACTGGACCTGCGACATAAAAGTATGTAACTTTCCTCAATAAAAATTAAAAAAAAAACACAATAATGGGTTCAAGAAAAACAAACAAAACAAAAACGAAAACACACTCAAGATTTTTTTAGTATATATGAAGATACATATGTAAGTGCGGCATTCAACTATGAGACATTATAGTATGAGACATTTGAGCGAAACAAGTTTACAGTGAACTTGTTTCGCTTAAATGTCTCATACTAATGCACCTAATATACATAAAGAAAGTAACAGTAATGAGCCAAGGGGATTTCCGTCATGATTGGTTTATAACGCACAATATAGCACCGACCAACAAAATCTAATCAGATCTGAATATTTTCTAGCACCGCTCATTATCATTTAAAAGCGGGATAAGAAAAAATTCGCTGTTGCGGGAAATCATGTAAATTAGTTTCTCTCTCGTTTTCTTAATATTCGGTTTGAATCAACAATTGTTGAGGAAGCAAGTTTCATGCCAACCTTGCAAATATTTAAATTTTATGTAAGGTCTTTGCAGTACGTTCCCTGGCGTTATAGGCTTTCTTTTGTTTCAGTGAGCAAACCGGCAGAAGACACGTTTTGAGATGTGACATAACCTGACCAATCTCAAAACTTGTCTTCTGACGGTTGCCTTCTGCTGCTTTTGGTTGAAGATTTCCAGGGTTCATGTATCACATATAACGCTTTCACGGGTAAATCGCTGAACGAATTTTGATGACATTTGGCAACAAAATAGTTAAAAATTTGGGGCCAAAAATAGCTTAACAAAACCTCGGATGAATTACATATAAATTACATGAAAAAAACAGACTGTTGTTTGAAAAAATCAACCGCTAACTTACTGTAGTATATTATAAGCTATGTAGCTTTTTATATAAACTTTTATCCCCTATACCAGAGGTCGGCAATCTGCGGCTCGTGGGCCATTTGCAGCTCTTTGGATGTGAAGCTGCGGCTCTTTAGCTCCACACGCAAATAGAATTTTATAAGAAAAAAGACTTAAAAATCGTTCTGAATCTATTAACGAAGATTAGGCACCATTTCTATCTTTCAGCCAATTGTACTCGCTTTTCACTGCACCCCTCCCTCATAACACGCGTCTTCACTGTCCAACAGTGACTGCCGTCAGTCTGTCCGAACCTCTGTAATGACGCCGTCGTTAGATGTTTCTATGTAGTTTTAATTCGTTCTTACAGCAAAACAATTTTTTTTCAAAAAAACTTTATTTGGCAAAAATTTTTTATTGATAATTTTTTTTAAAAACGTTGAAATTTTGTAAATTGTTATTTTTAACTCTTCCGACTCAAAAGGTTGCCGACCCCTGCCCTATACATTAATACTCGAAGAGAATACATTAACTTCATCGATGACGATGACATTAATGTATTCGAGGGCGAAACTGCGCGGGTCACTTAATCTTATTTAAATTTTTAAAATTCGCAAAGTACATGAATACTAAAAATAAATACATTTGAAGTAGTAAACTAAGAGCATTATTATATCTAGGGAGTTTTGAGTGTCGCAAACTACATATATATATATATACATACATCAACTCGTTATTTTGGCGAACGCAATTTTTTTAAAATTTTTATTCAATGTAGGATTCATAGTTCAGAATTCAGTCATTCATAACGTCAGTTTTTACATGTTATTATATTATATTCATAATTCATTATTCATAAATACTTAGAGATATGCTATACATCTCTTGTGAAACATTTTTAATGAAAGTTATAAAATGTTCAAAGTAAAATAAGTAGAACATTAAAAATATATATGAAAAAATATAATAATAATTTATAAATAAAAGCTTTACATATTAATTTTTGTTTAATGACGGTCTTGAACTTTTTGTCTGTTAATTAGAGCATGTGATGTGAAATCTAATTATAAAATCGTACACAGTCCCCCAAAAATTACTTTTTAGTTTTCGTCAATCTAAAATTAGGTAAAGCAAGCTCATTTTTGCGACGTGTTGTAACTATGTTTATCATAATTCTTAATAAAGTAATTTGCATTTTTACGTACATACATACATAATGTATGTACGTAAAAATTTTCATATTATATGTATTGACTATAAACCGTCAATATATTTTTTAAATACGTCCCTTAAGGAGTCTCGTACGTAAATTATATGGCACGAGTGGCTCTAAATATACTTTCTATGGTTGAAGCTCTCCCCCATAATATAATGCCATATGTCATGACGCTATGAAAATACGCAAAATATACCATTTTAGCCGTGTTTACATCCGTCAACTGTTGTATTTGCCTAATTGCATAAGCAGCTGAGCTTAGATTACTTGATAAAATCTGAATATAATTATTCCACTGAAGTGACGAATCTATTGCGAAACCCAAAAATATATTTTTGTCCGTAATTTCTAGTTCTTCCTTCCCTAAAAATATTTTTGTTGGGTTTGAGTTAACATTAGGAAGTGCAAATTTAATACATTTTGTTTTTTTGCATTCAATATTAAATTATTAGCCGTAAACCAATTTTGTAACTCCAATAGCGTGCTGTTTACCTCGTCATAGCATTGTGTCTTATGCTTAACTTTGAATATTAGTGATGTGTCATCAGCAAACAGCACAATATTGGAATTTTTAGAAACCACACATGCCCTAATATATATCCTTGTGGTACACCCATTGATATTCGAGCTCCCACTGAATTTACTTTGTTAATTTGAACTTTTTGGATTCGGCCCTCTAAATAAGGTGTAATTAATTTTAAAGAATTTTCTGTTAACCCGTAGTGTTTTAATTTCAAGTTATGTTTTATGGTCAACGCAATAAAATGCTTTCTAGAGATCACAGAATACTCCAATAGCATTGTGAGAATTATCCCAAGCCTCAAGAATGTATTTTACAAACATAATACTTGCATCACTGTTTGACTGCCCTTTTGTGAAACCAAACTGATTTACATTAAAAATATTGTTGATATTAAGGTGATGTACCATCTGATTTGGCATAAGCTTTTCAAAAATCCTGATAAAACTCATACTGCCCTAAAATTATTTGGGTCTTTGTTATTGTCAGATTTAATCAAAGGCACTACTTTGCAGTATTTAAAAAGGTTTGGAAATACTCCTTGGTCTATGCATTTATTAAAAACTAGTGATAAGGTTGGTGCTACTGTGATATTATTTATTTTGCAACTAGTTTCACCGACATACCACATAGATCTTATAATAGTAATACTAATATTATAAATGCAAAAGTAACTTCAGTCAATTTGTCTGTCTGAGTCTCTTCTTCGCGCCTAAACTACTGAACCGATTTGGATGAAATTTGGTACAAGGATAGTTCGAGAAACAAGAAAGGATAAAGGATAGTTTTTATCCCCGAAATCCCACGGGAACGGGAACCATGGGGGTAAAACCCAGGGACTTTGACTTTAGAAATGTTTCTACGCGGACGTAGTCGCGGGCACAGCTAGTTTAAAATTAAAAAAAAATCGACTTCAATAGTTGAAGTCGATTTATTTTTTATTTTTATATCCCGGCCATATCTCAAAAACCGATTTTGATAAAACTTGGACTGTTCCCTAAGTTGAAGTAAGCTTGACTTAAATCAAAAAGAATTCTCATATTATGAGTTTTTAGTTTCCAGAAAATTCGTGGACAAACATATAAACACTTACGAAATTTTGTATACGTGCTTAGACGCCTAAATAGATCATCAAACTAATCCGAGACCCCCGAGAGGAGGGTAAGGTAGCCGGTAAACTTATGCATGTGGCATTAGACCTCGCCACAAGATAGCAACGCACCATTAACATCTTTGGTGTCTATAGGCGATGGTTGACTCTTCCCATCAGGAGACCCATCTGCTTGTTTGCTATCTTATGATATAAAAAAAAAAGAAAAAGTTGCGTAGTAAGCAGCAGATGATATATTAGATAAAGCTCCATCGCCTAGTATTACAACAGTAAATACGAGTATTCAACATAAAATATTCATCAAGAGGAACAGCAATCAATACTTCTGCTTTGATGTATATTAATCAAGGGGTTGCGAACAATCTTTTATTCATCAACTTCGCTTTGCATTTCAATCAAAAGTGCTAAAAAAATAATTACCTTCACAAAATTCCGCCTCCAAATGAAGCGAAAACATTTGAACAAATAACGTTAATCTCCTTAACAGTCAAAAGCTTTTGTTAGATTGGGTTGAAAAATAAATGAGAGAAAGGTAATCGATGCCAATTTAAGGCCAAAAACTCGGATGCCACTAAAATTTAATATCGTCCGCTCACAGTTCGAAGATCGGAGGACACCATATTTTACGTTTTACTGCGGCAATTACCCTTCATCTTGAATATAACGAAATTAGTTTTGCGTTTTATGAGACTTTGAAAATTCTAGTTATCGAAGATAGCGGTTTAACTTTATTCCATGAAACAATCCATGAAGAACTACGCTACGGACAGATTATCTTATTTTTTATGTTATGTTTAGGGTCAGTTATGAATTGAAAAAGCTGTTGACTACTTTGGTCAAGTGGTTTACCAATTCGGCACAGATACAGAGGTAATAGGGTTGATCCTCGGATCTGGCAAAATTGTTATTTTTTATATCATAAGATAGCAATAAGTCGATGGCTCTCCTGATGAAAACAGACAAACATCGCCTAAAGACGCCAAAGGTGTTAACGGTGAGTTACTAGCCTTCTGGCGGAGTCTTATTGCCACATACATACATTTACCGGCAGCCTTATGTTTCATACCGGATTACAACAATGACAAGCGCTTACGTTATTGCGGCAGGAATAGCTTAGGTGGTAGTACAGTTACGAGCGAGACAATGCAGAACTCTCACCTAGTAGCCACAATCGTAGTGACTCGCATAGCCAATTATTCGTCTCTTACGAACTGCCTGGTAGAACAGCAGATGGCCTATTCTTCAAACGGAGCCCGCATTCGGTTATTTCAGGTTTTTCGGAAGTTATCCCCGTAAAACAAAATTTCAGTAGCAGCTAGTAAAAATTAGCACATAAAAGCTTAATATTTTACAAACGAGTCTCTTAATCAAAAACTTGTTTTCACAAGCCTACAATATTTTTATATACAATATAACCTATCCAACGATACCCCACACAATGGGTACGTGAGAAAAAAAATTAACATCCTCACTTTACATATAAGGGAGCTATCCTGAAAAAAAAATATTTTTCAAGATTTTATGTTACCACTTTGTTGACGTGACTAATATGTATATTTGTGCCAAGTTACAGCTAGTAAGGATCATAGAGCAATCGTGCGGACAGACGGACGGATATAGCGAAACTATAAGAGTTCCTAGTTTACTTCGGAACTCTAAAAACGGTTCAAATTCGCGTCTGCGAATTACGTCTGATGAAAAGGGTTGGCAACTGTCAAAATGGCGCCACCAGAGTTAGTATATCCATTTTGTATGGAGCTCAAATTGAAATGACAAATGACATTTAAACATATATGTAGTAATAATTATAATAATTAATCCAACATCTACGGAGGCTCTTCCTACAAAACCGGATCAAGGGCTAGATACAAAAGGTGGCAGTGTTAGAAACAGCACGTATTGTGTGGAGATCTCTTTCTCTGTCACCCTGACCACCGGTGGTTTAGCCGCCAGCGGAAAATCTGTTTTTTTAATATTTATTTTTATAGTAGTTTTGTTTTTTAATGTTATAATTATAAATGTAATTAAATAAGGAAAATATTGGAATAAAGAGATAATAATAATCTATTTAAGCTAGATTGTTGCAATTCTTTTGCCAAAATAACCATTTTTTGGTCTGGCCAATTGCAAAATATCGAGATTACTGCTAATTTTATGACAAGGCAGCGTGAATATTCTTGAAATTAGAAGACATCTTTTCAGTCTTAATGCAGAAATTTCTAGTTAATTAGTTGCCATAGTAACGATTTAGTTGCTCCAGCTAATCAACAAATATCGGCATTACCGTCAGCTTTGCAAAAGCTTTGCAAAGCAGCATGAAAGTCCCCTAAATTAGAATATTCCTAAACGTTACTCTGCAGTAATTTTAGTAACAAACAAAGTTTAAATGATATTGTAAACTTTGAGTAATACACCAAGTTTAATTCTGTATAATACAGAGTGTGCCATCGACACAATTTAATTTTATACATGACTCTTACTAAACCATATAAATACTTCGTAATAATAAAACAAATTTTAAACAAACTAATTCATTATTATATTATACAAAACTTGTAACACCGTTTGCTACATTATTAAATTTGCGATTAACTAACATTACGAGCAGGTGTCGTGACGCATGATTTCTTATCATTTACGAATTACGACACCATTGTCTAATCATGTAGTTATTATACTGTAAGTGGCTGTATTACAAATTCATTGACTGGCCTGGCATAGTACTATAGTGGCCGCGCCATACGTAATACGTAATACGTATGGCGCGGCCAACTAGTTATGCGCGCACTATAGTTCGTTATTGAATGATTATCTACGTATTTTGTTGCAACGTAACATTTTGTAAACAGAATATAAAGCCTATATACATTATGAAATCTAAAAAAAATATCCTGTGTTTAAGCTATTGAGTCTTTTGGAGAGTTTTTTTTTCTGTACGGTCTAAAAGATATTCCCAAGAAACTGCGTGAATTAAATGGATTATGGTTCCGGCACTCTATATATAGTAGTAATTATTCACTGAATTACATATTAACGCCCAACTAAATTCTTTGACCCAGAAGGTTAAAATTTTTCACAGCGGTTGTTCTTATGATGTAGATGAAGAGTAAGAAAATATTTATAGATTAACAAAAGCCACTAATAACAACAGAATTTTATGTTGTTAAACAGTAGATTTAATTACAATTTACTTTAGAAATTACCTTCATCTTTTACAGATGTATAGATATTATTATATTCAAAATATTACGATGGTCCGATCTTTTTATTAAAGGAGCAATTGCTTGTTTACTACACTAATGTAAAAAAAAACAACTAAATTTTTTTTTTAAATATCATAAGATAGCAAACAAGCAGATGGGTTTCCTGATGGAAAGAGTCAGCCATCGCCTACAGACACCAAAGATATTAATGATGCGTTGCTATCTTGTGGCGAGGTCTATTGCCGCATGCATAAGTTTACCGGCTACCTTACCCTCCAAACCGGAACACGACAGCGACAAGCATTGACCCTATTGCGGCAGGAATGGGTAAGGCGGTGGTACCAGACCCGGGCGAGACAATGCAGAACTCTACCTAGTAGCCACGATGATAGTGACTTGATAGCCAATATATTATATTTCTTTAATTATATTCTAGTACTATGCCAGGCCAGTCAATGAATTTGTATTCCAGCCACTTACAATATAATAACTACATGATTAGACAATGGTGTCGTAATTCGTAAATGATAACAAATCATGCGTTACGACACCTGCTCGTAATGTTAGTTAATCGCAAATTTAATAATATAGCAAATGGTGTTTCGAGTTTTGTATAATATAATAATGAATATAATATTTCTTTGTTTAGAAATTACTTAAATAGTACTGGGATATGAGGTCTTGTACCACCGCTTTACCTATTACTGTCGCAATAGTTTGAGGTTTTACCCCGTGTTGGTTCCGAGCTCCTTTGAAGAATAGGCAAACTGCCGTTCAGCCATGCAGGTCGTTAAAGACGACCGACTGGCTATACGAGTCGTGGCTACTGGCTATACGAGTTCTGCATTGTCTCGCCCGGGTCTGGTACCTATTCCTGCTGCAATAGCGCCTTACCTATTCCTGCCGCAATAGCGGCAGTACTTGTTACTGTCGTGTTCCGGTAGCCGGGAGAGTAAGGTAGCCGGTAAACTTATGCATGTGGCATAAGACCTCACCACAAGATAGCAACGCACTATTAACAATAGGTGACGGTTATCACTTTCCGTCAAGAGAGCCATCTGTTTATTCGCTATTTTATGATATAAAAAACTGTGATTAAATAAATATTGAAATAAAATTTTGAACCTCTAAAATTTCCTGCTTATACTCGCATATGTGAACTTTAGACACAAAAGCTTTCTTTTAATCTGCTATGAAATTTTATCTTTTCAACTTTGTATCCGCCGCCTCCGCTTTTAGGTTATTTCAGTTCGTAGTATTGCCCGTAGCATTTCACCGAACGGAACGAACCTTTAAATATTTCAAAGCGCATCCGACCTACATAGCTGCCTTAACCTTTGTTTATTACCATCTGGCTGATAGCAACAGAATTCGTGACAAGCCAATTCAAATCCTATCTCCATTAACGGAAATTGAAGACCATTATTTAAAACTAGCTGTTGCCAGCGACTTCGTCCGCGCGGACTTCTTTTACTCCGCACAGCACCTGGCCGCTATGTGATAGCGTGATAATATGTAGTCTATATGTTGACCCGACCTGTTAGTAATTATTCATGCAAAGTTTGAAGTAAATCCATGCAGTACTTTTTGAATTTACCCCGGACATACATACAGACTAACAGACAAAAATTCTAAAAACTATATTTTTGGCTTCGGTATCGTTGTTGTAGATCACACCCCAAGTATTCTTTTAAAAAAATATTCAATGCACAGTTTTGACTTTCCTACGATTTTATTAAATGTATAGATTATGTCTTATAGTGAGCCTCACTGACGTCAACCTGTCCGGAGAAGCAATGCCATCTACCGGATCTCACTGTTTTTGGCATTAATATTTGAGTTATTTCATATTATTTTACTTTATTATGACTGCTCTGTTGGTCGAGTGGCTAGCGAAATAACTACCCGATTATGATTCCCGAAGAACATGCACAGGCATTTTTGTAATGAGAATATCTACATGTTTGTATTTCTGGGTTTGGGTATTAACTATTACTTAAAGAATTGACCGAGTATACGTAGTAGTATTCTTAATTAATTGTTAATACATACATTCATAGACCAAATAACAATACCTACAAAAATAATTAAGTATTTGTATCTACTAATGATAAATTTATTTGACCATGCGTGCTAATTAGTATTCTTTTTGTCGCATCCAATATGACGTAGGAACACGTAATGATGAATCATGAAAGTGATATAACGTGCGGTGATTACCACTCTAGGTCAAACATCTACAGTGTTAGTCCCTGCATGTCATAGAGTTGTGAGTGATCAAACATGTATATTAATGAGACCGTATGTTTTTAAAGTTTTAGATATTAAGAGTTAAGATTTTCTCCCCTGTTGGTCCGGTTCTCCTATAAAAAAAGTTACTACCATCGTGACTACTAACAGGTAGAATTTCGCACCGTCTTAACCAGATTTGGTAACACCGCATTTTCTATTTCTGCCGATAGAGTCAGTGATTGTCACTGTCGTGTTCCGGTTTGGAGAGTAAATGTATGCGTGGCATTATTATCCAGAAAAAGGGAAAGCAACGCACCATTTACATCTGTGATGACTATAGGCGGTGGTTATCTTTTTCATAGTCATCTGCTTGTTTAGTATCTTATGATGCGAAATCATTAACCCAATATAACTGCAGTAACCGACTTCCCATTTTGCTATATCTCCGAAACCCTGTATCAGATCTTCACCAAATTAAAATGGGAATGCCCTCCCAAACAAAAAAAAAATTCAAATCGGTTCATAAATGACCAAGTTCTAAGGTAACAGACATAAAAAAACATACAGCCGAATTGAGAACCTCCTTTTTGGCAAGTTGGTTAAAAATAATACAACTTACAAGTTGTCGTTTAGGTCCTCTAGGGCTCTAAGCAATTCGAGAAATAAAAGCATTTTAGAAAGTCTACCTCGTTTCGTAATGCTCGAACTTCAAATTATATGAAGACATTTATAATGTTGTAATTTAAACTTGAAAGTGATTCTATGTAAAGAAATTTGCTTGAAGCATCAAGACTACGAAATGGGTTTCTTACGCGAATAGCAGCCAACTAGTCTGAAAACTTAACTAACTCAAATTAGGTTTAGCTCTGAGCAAATTCTTATGCCTTGAAACGTTTAGAATGGAAACTTCCAATACAGAAAAAATTTATAGGGAAAAAAATAAGAAATATCGCAAAATAGTTATTTCACATCACAACATCATAAATACCTAGATGCTACTTGCAACTTCAAAATCATTAACTTTTTTATGTCATAAGATAGCAATCAAACAGATAGGTCTTCTGACGGAAAGAGTCAACCATCCCCTAAAGACACCAAAGGTGTTGCTATCAAGTGCGTTTTTTTATGTGCTAACACACGCTTTTAGCACATTTTTCTAGGCGTCATTCCGGATCTAATGAGCTATCGCACATAATTTTAAGAGCAGTATTTCTATTTTAGACAATTTGCAACTTGTCGAGCAGACTATTACTTACATGTCAATTGAAATTTAGAGGTCAGTTTAGGTAGCGGCCGTAATATCATAAATACCAATGTCTGGGTCACTGCGTCGGTAACGCGACCAGCTTTAGTATGCGACCACTTGAGGGGCTAGCTTTCTTCAATTAAAAATAATAGCATTTTTTCATGAGAAAACAATGAACAGTAAGCATTAAATATTCATTGAATACTTATGTAACAAGAAAATCATAAATTTAAACCTATCTGCTTAACCCAAATCTAGAAAATAGTGCCTGAGTTCGGGTGATGACACAATGGTGTGTTTATATGTCGCGTATTGCAATGAAAATACCACGCCAGGCGGCGAACAAACTTACATTTTACTACCTTATACTAATGTTACACTCAAACAAGAAACGTTATTATTTCAATTATAGAACAATGTTTGTTGGAAAGTTGTAGTGATATCATTTTTTAGCTTATATTTTTTTAAAATCCAGTGGTCGTAAACTGAAGTACGTATATATCTAATACACTAGAAAACGACCACGTGGTCGCATTCTGACACTCAAAGCTATATAATATTTTGCTTATTATGTTCTCAATTATGCTTTTATGATTGTATAATTCAGAATCTTATGTCGAAGAAGCATAAAGATGCATCCCATCAGTTTACGACCACAAGTTTTCTTAATAGAACCTTATCTAATTCACTTATTAAAATAGGTCGCAAACCCACTCTGGTCAAAAAATTATGATGTTAGTTTGCGAACGCCCTGATTATTATACGAAAGAAAGTAAAATAAAATAAGTAAATAAATAAAATATTACTTTCTTTAGATCATGGCAGCCCCGCAAGATAAAAAAAAAACAAAATGAAAAATACCAGATTTTTAGGATTACTTTAAGGAAAATTTACTCGGGTGTATAATGGAGAGGAAAATTACGTTATCAAAATATTGCTTAATTATTATGTAGTTGTCAACTACAGCAAAATTAGTAGAGTAATATTCAGAAAATACGATCACCGCGCGAGTGATGGCGCCGTTATCATCCGCGCTGTGACTGAGTCTAGTCACGAGTTCGGCAAATCACTGTTTGTAAATAATGAACTTCGATAGTATCTATAAAGGATAATTTGATGGAAAATGTTTTGATATCTAAGCGTGGGCGTCCGTGTGGGTATAAACATGTTATTGAATAATTAGCTCAATATTTAAGTACCTAATTGTTTTACATATTCGGTATTAAAATCGAGTACTGAACACCCTCCTTTGTATGGACAGTTTTTATCAGTCATAATTTGCAGATGTGGAACGAAAAACTACTTGTTATTAGTTTAGATGATTAGTGTTTAAAATGAATATTTGTTTTTTTTATTTTATAAGATAGCAAACAAGCTGACGGCTCTCCTGATGGGAAGAGAAACTATCGCCTTTAGACACCAAAGATATAAATGGTGCATTGCCATCCGTCTGGCGGGTTTGCAATGCCACATGTACAAGTCTACCTTAGGTACCTTACCCTCCAAACAGTAGCAAGACAAGGACAACTAGGTGGTAGATTTCTGCATTGTCTCGCCCGGGTCTGGTACCACCGCCTTATTTATTTCTGCCGCAATAGCGTAAGTGCTTGTCAAAAAATGTACTTAACGCATGATAAGAAATAATTTCACTACCATCGTAACTACTAGGTGGTTCCGCAACACCTCGCCCTGGTATTTGGTACCACTGCCTTACGTATTTGTGCCGCAATAGAGTCAATGCTTGTCATCGTCGTGATCCGGTTCGGATTGTAAGGTAGCCGGTAAAGGGTATGCATGTGACCTTAGATCTCGTCAATACATAGCAACGCACCATTAACATCTTTGGTGTTTATAGGCAATGGTTGTCTCTTTCCATCAGGAGACCCATCTGCTTGTTTGCTATCTCATGATATAAAAAAATTACATTATTGCGGCAGGAATAGCTACTGCGATGGTAGCAAATACCCGGGCGAGACGTTGCGGAACTCTACCACCAAGTAGTCACGATGGTAGTGACACGTACAGCCAATCGGTCACCTTTTACGTCTTATATGGCAGACCGGCAGTTGGTCAATTCTTGAAAAGGGGCCCGGAGAAACACGGAGGAATATATTTTACCTATTACTTTTGTCCATGATTATTTTTGTTAAATTATGTTAAATTGGCAGTTACAATGTGTGTATGTAAAATGTGTGTTTTGGACATGTAGAAAGAATGGTAGATGAAAAGTTAACAAAACAGATGGGTATACAATTTACACATTCGCGTATCGTACCGAGGAAGATCAAGAGTCAAGACTGGTAGATCATGATCAGATAGATCGAGTACTGTCCAAAGATAATGTCAAGAGATTTCGTAATCGGCGTATTTGTATAAAGAGAGTAATGCGTTTGTATAAATAGTGGAAAAAGCGAGGCAAGTCTGCAAGGATCGTGATGTATGGCACTCGGTTCTCTGTGCCTACTCCGCAAGGAATCAGGCGTGAAGATATGTATATGTACGTAAACTAGAAAATAAATATTTTTATTTACATCAGCAAGCGTTGTTTTACTTCTATATTATTTTTCATAGTGGTCACATATTGGTTCAGTGATGGTTGCAAACTGACAAAAGCGGTGGCAAACTAGCGTTTTGGCTAATTTTTAACATTTTGAATATTTTTACAAAATTTATTAATGGAAGTAAATTGTTTTATACATATTCCATAACTTGACTATATTTGCGACTAATTTACATAAACAATATTTATGTTATGTATAGATATCATATATTTTGACGTATCCAAAGTGAGCAACTCCACTAAGTGGTCGCCAACCGGCACAGTGACCCCATCTATTCGGAGTTGACCAGTAAGCTACATTAATCCTGAAAACACATTATTGTGAAGAATTTAAACTTACCGCTGATGAATTTTAAGTAAGTACCTATTAATTGGTTTGTAAATATATATATATTTAAAGTAATATGTGCGTTTTTTAATCATGATTAGGTTTTCGGTATTTGGCCGAATATTGGGAAATAAAAAGAAAAGTGGCCTAATATGCTGAATACTGAATAGTAAACGAATATTCGTGGCATCTCTAATTAATAGGTATATAGAAAAGCGAAACTTACTTTTGTACATACACTTTTATATGTAACATATAAAAGTGTATATTGTGCATATTTTGGCAAAATATAATAATTTTAACTCGTGAGCGATATCACTGTATGAACATTATTTGGCATATAAAAATCAACCATTTGGACAAAATTAAACTAATGGTGCGAAATCAAGAATAATTAGATCCCGTAGGCAGGGCCGTGGGTTAAACTACGAAAGGTACGATGTTTTATTTACCTATAAAACATAGGCTCTAGCCCTTTACATATACACATTACGAAGCACGTCACGTAATCACTCATGAGTGATGAGTCTATTAATAATTCTATCTCCATTACGCTTATAACTTTCCCTAACTTAGTTATAAATTCGACAACGACGACAAAGTTTTAGTACGAAATATAATAATACATATTTTAGAGTATGAATGACGGAACGAGTATTAGTGTCAAAGTTATGAATGTGGAGGAAACTAGAGAAGTCTACTTAAATCGCAATATATGGTACTCGGTACTCTTTGCGTACTCCATAACAAGCTGATGATACTCCTGATGGCAAAAGATAACCATCACTTACAGACATCAGAGATGGTGTGATTGTATTCGTGAGGTAGGGATAGCATACCAAATTCATAAGTTAATTAGTTACCTTATATTTCAAACCGCGATACAATAGCACAAGCATCGATGATATTGCGACAGAAATAGGTAAGACGGTGGTACTAAAATTCGAACGAGACGTTACAGAACTCAAAAACCTAGTTAGTATTCACGATATTAGTGATACGTGTTTAGCCTTTTCTATTACTTAGTGACTTGACTTAATGTCCTATGACCCCTACGTGGGGCAGAGGGCGTCCACAGTACTTCGCCATCGCGTTCTGTCTTGGGCTACGTGCTCTCCATGTCAGTCAGATCGTCTTCAGCTCCGCTGCTATTTAACGCCTCAAGGAGTGCTTGGGACGGCTACGCTTCTTCTTTCCTTGCTCTTCTGAGGGTGTGGCCGATCCACGTTCAGAATGTTACAAATAAACTCACTTGTACCGCAGAGTACTTAACGTACTTCTAGTTCACTTGTTGTATTATTTAATATATGTAACCGGTTTCGATAATGAAAGCGTCATCAAGGATTTTTTTAACTTCCCGCTACGTATGTACATAAGGAGGTTACTGAATTTGGCCCGAATTTCGGAAATCGAGTTTTCACCAGATCTCCACGTTTTGAGGTCCTAAGAACCTTTTCCGACTATTTTGACGATGACTTTAGTATGTCTATATGTATGTCTATGTGTGTGTGTATGTGTGTGTGCTTGTGTGTGTGTGTGTGTGTGTGTATGTGTGTATGTAAACTTCTCATAACTTTTGAACGGCTAGACCGATCGATACGCGGTTGATGGCATTCGATTGGATTTCACTCAACTTAGACTACCTGAAAATTTGAACCAAGTCAAACCAGTAAATTGAGAAATTTTGAAAAAACCCCAAAAACAATTTTGACGAAACAGTATTTTTTTAATATAACTTCCAGATTTATGTACCGTTTGAGTACAAAAACTAATCAGTTCTGTTCTTCTAAAAACTACGTCTAATGTATAAATTGCCTCAAAATCAATCTATCTGTTCGGGAGTAATAGCTGACGAAAAGTTTTAAAAATCAAAATTGAATCTAATTTTCAAAAGTTACAGCTTTTCAAGTATTAAAATTACGTTATTTTTAGCATACTTAATATTTTTGAAATACCTAACTTTTAGGCTAATACACCGATTGACTTAAAATCTCATCAGCGTTTCTCCATTAAAAACTGCGTCAAATACTATTAATTGGATCAAAATTGGTCAATTTGCTTGGGATTTACATCAATGACGAATATTTTTGAAGAAAATTTTTTTACACTGCTTCTAAATTTTTTAACCTATCGATGATTTAGCTAAAGCAATATTTTAGATCTCAAAAATTGAGTTGAATGCGATTCGAAAGATCAAAATCGAACATCGTTTACAAAATATACAGCTTTTCAAAAATTAACTATTTTCCATTTTTTACAAATTAGAAGTTTGAACTGAAAACATATCTGCTTATAGTTTTAACTCTTTTCAGCTTAAAATAGCTTAATTTAGCGGGAACTTTTAGGGATGGCCTACCTACAGATTTTTTACCTCAATTATACTTATGTCTCACACAATTTTATGATCCACATTCACTTGATCTAGTGACCGATCGACGTTTCATGACGGAATTCCACAGGTCTTCATTGGAGATTTTTCGGGCCAAAAAAAAGAATCTGCCGTAGACAAAGGTTTTATGAAGACTTGGATCCGTTGTGTGATGGCTTTTGTAACCCTCCATGTTTCGCACCCCTATAGCAGGACTGTTTTGACATTCGAGCGAAATTTCTCATACATACTCGTAGTAATTATGTAAGATTAATTATATCGCTCAGGAAAATACTCGTATATATCCACATTAAAAAAATAATGACACATAAATTATGATCGTAATAAGCTGCCAAAGAATGCCTTTGACGATTGGACAGGGTTTTTGTTTGTCACTACATTGTTTTTTTTATAAAATTTTAAAATTTGCAAATTTTTCGCTTGCTAAAAAGTTATACATATAAGTAACAGTTATTATAATATTCTCTAAGCAGTTGATGATAATTACAATCTATAGAAGATATCTTACACTATTCACATTTCAATTAAACAATAATCTAGATAAGATTTTTATCTCGCCACCTACATACTACCTCATGATCTAGGGGTTAGCCTATTCGTCTCAGATCATGAGATCCCGGGTTCAATCCTGGGGTTGGGCAAATGTGTTATTGAGATTTTTCAAAAATATTCTCGAAAATGAGATTTGTCAAGGATGTTCTCGAAATTCTCGAAAATCTCAGTCACAGCTCGTAGTTCGGTGGGTGGTGTCTTACCACTCGTGCTATTCCCATGCCTCGGATGTGCACGTAAAGTCGCCGATCGCGATTTTCGCTAGAAATAGACGATAATCGTTATATGGTCGTTAAATTGGGCGATGGGGTTCACCATTCACCACTCATCTCGCCAATCGATAAACCGAATCGTGGCGATCCGAAAAGTCTAAAGAGATGTTCGGTTTACTCTGCCTACTCCGCAAAGGAGCCGGGCGTGATGATGCTTTTTGTATTTTTTTTCAAAAACCATGATTTTTTATTTTTCTGTTCGTATCCTAGATTGTAAGTAATATGCTTGTTATCTTGAATAACATCCCTCGGAAGAATAATAAAACCAATTTTGCCACCCGCTCGTAAGTTATGTGGCGTATGATATAGAGACTGACAAAAGAGTGATCTATCAGCAGATTTAGACAACCTTAGGCATCGGTATGATTCAAGTGCACAAAATCCTCCGGGCACAAAACTTCCTAACCGCTAAATGTTCATCGTTTAGCGGTTAGGAAGTTTTGTGCCCGGTGAATACCTTATAATTTGGCCGAAGATTAAAAACCCCGTCGTGTTGATTGGTGACGTGAAATGCTTCAAAGATTTAACGGAGGTAACTCAAATGCTTTGTTCTACATACTTATGGTGACGAAAGCTGGATTTACTGTTATGATCCGGAAACCAAGACAGTTAGCTCAATGGGTGTTTCCTTCCGAGGAGTTGTCAAACAAAGTGAAAAGAGGTCGAAGTGTGGGATAAAAGATGGGAGCCTCGTCCTTCTGAAGGACAGGTCCTTACGCAACAATTGTTTAAGAGCATCAAATTATTTTTTTAGTTTTTTAATACATACATACTTTAATCAGAAAACACTTATTGCAGAGTGGTACACTAATTATTTTTTGCCATTTGTCTTGGAAAAAGTTGGGAAAAAGCGACCTCGCAGTAGAATCCTCCTTCACCACGTCAACGCCTCGTCGCATACCGCCGAGCAAATAATCGACTAGAAATATTTGCCAATTGGTTTAGCCGTTCTCGAGGTTTGCGCTTAGCAATAGATTTAGAGATTTATTCCTATTTATATAGATTACATAAAGAAAAAGAAGGTACAAAGAAATACAATCGACAATTTATTTATAGAAATTTATTTAAAACAGTGTACAAAATACATAGATATTATTATTAAAACCAGGTACGAAAGCATAGAAGTTTTGAACCTAAAACTACGGTAAAAGAAAATAAAAATAACTTTTGTACAATGTGTAAGAAATGTTACTAAAGCTACAAAACAATGGCAATACTTTTTTCACACCATTCGTCAAACTTTGGTATATGGCATACGGTATCACCTTAGTTATTATTATCGCAAAAACGTTAATACTTGTCACTGGCGTGTCCTTATTTGGCAGCCGGTTACACATAAAACACTTACTGGTGTCATGTTTAGTGCCTATAGAAACGGTTGCCTCTTTCCATCAGGAGAGCCATCTGCTTGTTTGCTATCTAATGGCAAAAAGCCATATTGTTTGTACTTATAAATAGTTAAACTAAATTCTGGCTGAGCACACTGCTCGCCTCCGCGACCGGTGAAGCTGTGATGGTCCTTAAGGTAAGCAGTGATTCAGACATTCCGAAAAACTAAAACAAATAGTTAAATGTGAAGTGTGTAAGGCAAGAATGCATTTATCCATTATCTGTGTGACTTGCCTCACTTTAAACATCGATAAAGGATTTGGTCTGACCATTGGGTCTGGCCATATATGTTTATTTACAATAATTATATTCCATATCACTAAACCGTTTCAAGTGAAATATTTAAGCGAATCGATTAAATATGCCCATTCACAAGAGACTAATTTAAAACGGACTTTGCAATAGCGGCGACCACAAAACCTGGGGGAAATTTAGAGCAGAGGTATGACTACCAAATATTACGGCTGTATTTCATCAAGACACCTCTATATTCTACATACTCAATTTTCTCGCACGAAAACACTCAGAAACGTGACTCGAAAACAGCCTATCTCCATTTTTTTACAAAAATTGCGTGTAGCAACCGTATTCCGGCCAGGACTTCTTTATTTTATTAATCAGATTATCCTTTCCAACATTACCGAGTCCATAAAAAAAGAACCTTAATATATTCAATCTTAAAATAAAGTTACGAATCTCGAATAAAATTTCATCAGAATAAATTTGGAAGACGCTTGAAATTCGTTAGGATCAAAGTACTCCATATTAAGTCCGATGTTAAAGGAAAAAAGGATCTATACTTACGGGTAGCTCGTTCATGTAACAATAAATTGTTCCTCTATCATCGAGGACAAGAATCGCTAGTTCAATGAATCTGAAAGTATTTTTATCGTATTCAGCATTAAATGTTTCAAGTTCTATGACATTTTACTATTCAACAGCCCTTAAAAAAGGGAAGTTCTGAATTAATTGGTACCTTTTACTTTTTATTACAGTCTTTTTTCATATTCACCGATATTTACTTGAGCTGTGTAAGTTTATAGATATTATTTGAGTTTGAAAGAATATACTTCTGAAATAGTCTCATTTTTAACAAGCCATAAGCTCGTCATTGCATATCGTAGGACACTGATGCCTATTATTAACTGTTTTTGAATTAACAAAAAGTAAAAATGGTTAAGATAAAAGTATTTCAGAATCTAGTATCATTTTTGTCATAAAATGTTACAAGGCCTTTGTAGCCAAATACGTACTGTTAGGTTCGTTTTTAATAATAGACAGTTTGACGTACATAGATGTTTATTCTTTCAAGACTTAGAGCAGAATGACCCGAGTAGGCCGGTACAAGGTATTTTATAGTATCACAAGTGTTACAATAATTAAAAGTAGGGTAGATTGAAAAATGTCAACTTCAAACAGAATAGTTCAGATGGCACCACTTCCAAGTTTATAATTTGATAGAAACGATTCCACGATGTTGCGGAAGTGGCGCCACTGTAGCGCAGCATTTTGATAACAACAAACTCTAATATCTAATGGGAGATAAACGAATATTAATATCACATTCAAGCATTATTTACAATATTATTCATATTACAAATAAATATACCCAACAGTATATACAACTGATTTTCACGCTGAAACCCGTTACGACGTTAACAGAGAACCGGGTGCCATATATAGCGGCCCCTGTAGGATTGCCTTGCTCCGTCTACAGTCAACACTCATAACTCCATATACTAAATGTACTCGTACATATACCAATAATCACTACATAGTATAAAACAAAGTCGCTTTCTCTGTCTGTGCCTATATCCCTATGTATGCTTAAATCTTTAGAATTACGCAACGGATTTTGATGCGGTTTTTTTAATAGATATATTGATTCTTGAGGAAGGTTTAAGTATATAAACCTTTCCGATATTCCCACGGGAACAAAAGCTACGTGGGTGAAACCGTGGGTAGGTCGCTAGTGTATAATATATAGCACGGATCATCTACAGTTGATATCTATACATGACACAATGGCTAACAAACTTTACACCACCACCCACCGGACTAGTCTAAATATTGTCTAAAATTTTCATCATAATCGTTAGAGCCATTAAAATTCACATGAAAATTAAAATTCACACTTTTTTTTTGTAAGATAGAAAATATAAAAGTTATAAGTTTTGTAAAAATGGACGTTTTGAATTAATGCAAAAAATACTGAAAAGATTATTTTTTACTGTATTATTACTTACATAATATATATATCAGCATAGGATATAATTAAAACAAATAATATACGGGGTTTGACTTTTTTCTTTAAAATTGTTTAATTTAAATTTTTGTTCAAAATTCAAAGCCAGTCTCCATCAGTCCCAGTCACTATCATAGTTACACTATAAAATCAGAAATGTAAATACATTAAATCGGTTTCATCAAATACATTACCAAAATACGCATTTAAATTCAAAATCCCTTTCGTCAGACCCGAAAGCTCCGAGCAGTTAAGATATTATTCGCTTCGACGAACGCTACATAATCAAGATGAATGAAATAACCCTCATCCGAAACGGAAGGGTATCAAGGTATCATTGTATTTTTGGCAAAACGAAACAAACCTGTCCTGTAGCTAAGATATTTCTTTTATATCTCAGGAGGTATTATTGGAAATAAGTACAACTTATTTTGTTGATTTTACTTTCTTATTTAACAATATCAATAATGTGATTTCATTTTTGTGAGGAAATTATGTTTGACTTCGCAGATAAATATTCCATTGTACGTACATTTAAATATGAACTGTGTCAAAGGCTCTTTACAAAACTGTTTCAAATTCCAATCTTAAATTTTATTAATTAGTTTTATAAAAACAACTTCTCCCCGTGTTAGTCCCGGGCTCGTTTGTAGAATAGGCCAATTGCCGTTCTGCTAGGTAGGTCGTAAGAGGCGACCGATTGCCTACGCGAGTCACAACCATCGTGGCTACTAAGTGGTAGAGTTCTGCATCGTCTCGTCCGGGTCTGGTAACACCGCCTTACCTATTCCTGCCGATACAGCATCAGTGCATGTCACTGTCGTGTGCCGGTTTATAAGGTAAAGTAGCCGATATACTTATGCATGTGGCATCAGACCTCGCCACAAGATAGTAACGCACCATTAACATCTTTGGTGTCTATAGGCGACGGTTGACTCTTTCCATCAGGAGACCCATCTGCTTGTTTTATTGCGGCAGGAATAGGTAAGGCGGTGGTACCAGACCTGGGCGAGACAATGAAGAACTCTACCACCTAGTAGTCACGATGGTAGTGACTCGCATAGCCAATCGGTCGACTTTTACGACCTGCCTGGCAGAACGGCAGTTGGTCTATTCTTCAAAGGAGCCCGGAACCAACACGGAGAATCAATTTTTTACCAATTTTTCACGGGGAGTTTCACCAAGAGCTGTCGATGGAGAGTATAAATTATTTAGTTTTGTGTAATTAATTTATTTAGTACTAGCTGTTACTCGCGACTTCGTTCGCGTGATCCAAAAGCGTTACTTACTTTTGCTCAGTGGATAAAAATGTCGTCTATGTCACAACTGGACAGTGAAGTTTCTAACGATAATAGATTTTTTTAAGATTTATAAAAAGAAAAAACATATATTTTAGGATTTTTTTATGTTTTTGTATGTTTGTAACGAATAAATTCAAAAACTACGGGGGGCTTACACAAAGTCAAAGTCAAACATCGCTTCGTTTCATAGTGAAACTCTGAACGAATCGATGCCGCGCGGCTTATGTCAATTCCATACTTTTTTTTTCAACTTTATTATATAGTTTTTATGTTGTTACTTTGTCTAAGCCCCCAGTAGTTTTTGAGTTTATTCGTTACAAACATACAAAAATCCTAAAATACAAATGTTTTCTTTTTATAACATTATTATAGATACGTTTTTATGTTTTATTTCTATATTCAACTGACTCATGGTGTCGCTCAAACGTTAAAAGTTAGAACCCTTTTGCATTTTCCTGTTGCTAACTCTACCGCTTATTCTTATTCGTTTTCCGTTCAAACTGTTAGAGTTTGTACCTCATTGCCTTCCGAAATTCATGCTTGTGAAAGTTCGTCTATTTAAAAAAGATGTATATTTTTTTATTTGTATTATTAGAGTATTTCTCATTATTATTATAGTTTTTGATACATTTATAAAGAATGCGTTAGACATCAAGTCGACAATTTCCCTTGTTTTAACTATTTTTTCTATGGATTAGCTGAAAGAAATTCTTCTTCGTTACTAAATATAAGCTCGTCCATTGTACTTCTTAGTGATCTTTTAAATGTTTTTGTTTTGGTGATTTTGTGGTCAGTAAGTAAATTATATATGTATTACAAAACACAACTGTAGGTATTTTCAGCACATACTTATTTCATAAACATTTATTTTTAAAATGTTTGTAAATTATAATGTAAGTTGGTTAATCATGCCTAAAATCTTTAAGGAAATGCTTGAAAATCTGTACAAAGATACACCTCCGTTTGCATTAACATTTACATGCCGTTATACCCATTATTATATAAACGCAAAAGTTACGATGTTGAGTGTTTGTGACACCGTATGGCATGAGATGTTATATAAGTATATCATATAAGGTGCTCAAACAATACGAATAGACACCCCAATTGTTCTCTCTAGTTCTAGACAGGACTAATGGAAATAATTAAGATGAATTAATTCATTGTAGATATGGTTACGAATAAAAAATGCTTAGATATTTTTCGTAAATACTTCTTTGAAGCAAGAGTTTTTGGTGCTGAGATAATTTATGGAATTAAAAGTAACAGATTGTCTAATATTGATACGGTAAAATGCAGGTACTGCTGTTGAGAAATATTTCAAAAAGCTATTGCTGAAAATCTATTAGCATAATATAAACATAGCCTTTTAGTAGTAGGATAATGTAAACAATAACAATTTCAGAAACGTAAAATAAATAACATCAAAAATGAACTAACCCAAACAATAGAAGGAAAAGAAGTTAAAACTCAAGTTTATTTACTTTAACTTTGTTTGTTTCGATTCCTTTTAGAATAAATCCTAATTTATAACTTGTTTTTTGTAAAGTAAATACATTGAAGTAAGTTCTTCGAGCAATTGTTTTTTTACAGATGAGTACCCGCCTCCACAGCTTAAATTTTCTCAGCTAATTAAGCAATATAGAATTTAGAGAGGATACTCCCGCCTGACGAAAATATGTATATTTATTGCATTTATTGAATAATATACAAAATTTACAGGGTACAAATGGTATAACCATTAATCATATAATTGTACCGAAACTGCTCTTTTAATAGTAGTAGTAGTAGTAGTCAAAAGTATTGTGACATATTTTCCTTGTGTTGATCCGGATTCAATTTGGAGAAAATATCGTCTTCCTTCCTTTCAGTAATTCGCTAAAAGTGAACGAATGCCAGCAAAGTAACTCCCAAAGTGACTACTAGATTAGGTGATTGAGTTTTGCAACGCTTTTAATCCTAAACGAGCGGTTGCCAATCCCAGCCGATACCTATGTAGAACTCTAGCACCTTTATTTTCCAAGCCTCAGCATTGACGCTATAATCGGCAATTATTACTATTTGTAACTAAAACGAGTCGTTTCACTGATGTAGGAACCGGGCACACAATTACGGAACTCTACCACCTAGTAGCTACAATGGTAGTGCCTACGTTAGATACTTTTGTCTTTAGTGGATATTTAATTTTTTTTTTTTTTTTTTTTTTTTTTTATAGAAGAGGGAGCAAACGAGCAGGAGGTGCACCTGATGGTAAGTGATCACCGCCGCCCATGGACATCCACAATACCAGAGGTCTTGCAGTTGCGTTGCCGGCCTTTTAAGAATGAGTAAGCTCTTTTCTTGAAGGCCCCCAAGTCGTAACCGTTTGCAAACACCCCTGCCGGTAATTGGTTCCACAACAAAGTAGTGCGAGGCAAAAAGTGTCGAGAGAAACGCACAGTTGTGGATTTCCAGACATCGAGATGGTGAGGATGGAATTTCAAATTTTGACGCGATGTCCGATGATGGAATTCGGCGGCAGGAATTAGTCCAAATAACTCGTCGGAACACTCTCCATGAAAGATACGATAGAAGACACAGAGTGAGCCAACATCTCTGCGCAATGCCAAAGAGTCGAGCCGTTTCGAAATAGCCAGGTCGTCAACGATTCGAACCGCTCTACGCTGAATGCGATCAAGAGGAAGGAGCTGGTACTGAGGAGCTCCGACCCAGAGATGAGAACAGTACTCCATGTGGGGCCGAATTTGAGCCTTATAAAGTTGAAGGCGATGGGCAGGCAAGAAGTACTGCCTCGCTCTGCTGAGCACACCGAGCTTTTTGGAGGCTAGTTTAGCCTTACCTTCCAAATGACCGCGAAACTGAACGTAATTCGATATGTCGACTCCCAGAATCCCGATACTAGCTGAGGCTGTCAAGAGAGTATCCCCAAATCGAGGTGACACGACAAAGGGTGTCTTTTTAGCGGAAAACACGCAAAGCTGTGTCTTTTTGGGGTTAAAAGTGACCAGGTTTTGACGACCCCATTCCGAGACATCGGTTAATCGATTCTCAACTTCGGACACAAGCTTGTTTCGGCTCTCTTCGACGTGTTCCCGAGAAATACCGCTTCGGCCGGAGTATGTAGCATCACCAGTACTGTCATCTGCATAGCAATGTATGTTGCGAATTCGCATCATGTCATTGATATGCAGAAGGAACAGTGTCGGTGATAGCACGCAGCCTTGTGGAACACCAGCATTGATAGATTTAAGGTCAGAGCATGCACCGTCAACTACGACCTTGATGCTCCGATCAGCCAAAAAACTGGTGATCCACTTGCATAATTTCTCGGGAAGCCCATAGGAAGGCAGCTTCGCCAGAAGCGCTTTGTGCCATACCCTATTTAATATTTATTATTGCTAGAGTCGCCTCTGTGGTCTAGTGGTTCAGCGTTGGCGTTGACCACATGAGGTCACGGGTTCGATTCCCGGGACTGGCAACATAAAAAAAGCGTTTTTTCAGTTTTCTGATAAACACAAAGTTGCCAGGGATTGGAAAGTGCCCGGTAGGCGATAGGCTTGCCACCTATCACATTTGTGGGTCCAAGTATCTTCGGCTAATCGTGGATGCACTACCCTTGCCTACCCCTTCGGGGATACGGGCGTGAAGATATTTCTTCTATTATTGCTAGAAATAGTTAATAATCGTTATCAGGTCGGTAAAATGCGGCGATAGCGATCACCACTTATCTCGTCAACCGACAAATCGGTAAATCGTGGTAAACTGGAAAGTCTATAGATGTTCGGTTTACTCTGTCTACCCAGCAAGGTAACCGGGCGTGTTGATACTTCTTTTTAGTAATTAAAAGGATGGTGATGCGATATTAAAAAAATCAACTTAATTATAAACATAATTATGTAAATCTTAATAACATGGAAACAACATGAGGAATATTTATTTTTAATTTTGATTCTGAACGATCCTAAGGGTAAAAATCGTTTACAAGATCATCCATCTGACATCCACTTAACGACCTATTATGTACGAGTAGGTTCTCTCCTCATTTAAACGGGTCTATATTTAGTAGCATAACTATTATTATTTTTATTAATAAATAATTTTTGTACTATTTTAAGTAGGCATCACGTTTTTACAACTAATGATAATTTACCATAACAACTAAACGCATAACTGTTTTCGCATAATTTTTACTAACATAACCCTATGTAGCATAAAGATAACATAGCATAATGTTTAAAGGCACACATTGAGGAAAGCATAACAATACATAAACATAATGATCAACGGCATACACTTAAAAGTCCTAATTAAAATGCAAGAAATAGGTGGATAGCAGACTGTAGCAGCATTGCATAAATAGCAAGACCAAATAGCAGACTGTATTGTAGCAGCATACTATTCCCGTAACAAGTGGGGTTGGACCAAGTCGACGGAGCCCCGCGTAGCGGGTGTGGGTAGCTATTTCTGGGTGTGGGATCTAAAGAGAACCTAACTAACCTACTTCAACTGTAGCATTGGATAGCTTTGTTTCTTTGTGGCGGGGGGCTTATGCCATGTGTTTTTATGGTAAAATAACATTAGGAAAAATAAAAAAAGTCTAAAGACTATTATGCGTATCATCAATAGTCGAATTAAATGTAGTACAATAGATTGTTATGCTTACAACACATTTTGCAAAAAAAAGATTATGCTTAAATTATATAATGACACTAGATATTATGCTATATTCATTATGACAAAGTAAATTAGGGAAAAAAAATTATGCGTTTTAAACGTATCCCCATTTAAACTATATTTTAAGCTATCAGCAGAATGCAAGCGACAATGAATATATACAAATAAATATCACTGGACGAAATGCACAAATTGATTTAACCTAAAGTAGGAAAATTATTTGCTTGTAATATGGGTGTCAGTCAACGACACTAATCTATATTTATAAAAATCAATTGCTGTTCGTTAGTCTCGCTGAAACTCGAGAACAGCTGAACCGACTTGGCTAATGTTGGTTTTTGAATCAATTGTTGAAGTCCAGGGAAGGTTTAAAAGGTAAGAAAATATAGAAAAAAATAAGAGTACTTAAAAAGGCAGAACAACGTTTGCTAGGTCAGCTAGTACTTATATAAATAATCAAATATATGTAATAAACAACCAGACCCAGAAATAAAACATGTATACTTATCACATAATTATTTGTCCCTCTTGGTGAACGAACTATTCAGGTTCGCTAACTACTCGACTTACGGGCGGACAACACGAGATGCAAATTGCAATATAATTTTAACATAGGTATCTATTAATAAGGGGTTTGATTATCAAGGTTTTATGACTCGATAGTAATCCATCTAACGAGCAACGCATGCGTAATATGATCTACAACGGCGCCAGAACGTCGCAGCCAGTCATTTCCCATCAATAAAGGAAGCCAAATACCAATCAAATTGTATGAAACAATTATTGTTCTATTATAAACTCTTTATACACATTAATGTTTATGTACATACATAATATGTTAATGTTGGATGTATTATCTATAAATATAATAAAAGAGTAGAAAAATAATTACTGTACATAAAAGTTTTTTGAAAAAATAATATTTAAGTTGGTCATATAGAGATAATAGAAGCGAAAAAACTAATTATTAGAATTGCCGTCTGTCTGTTAATTTGTGCGTCAATCACGCAAAAACTACTAGACAGAAAATAATGAAATTTGATGGCACGGTGATAGCTGAGAACCTGTATAGGATACTTTTTATCCTAAAATTCAGAATCGTTCCCGTGGGATAGGAGACAAAATTCAAAACACATTTAACTTTGATTCATTAACCTATAGTCCGAATCCCTTTATTATTTTTTGTTTTAAGGGACAATCTTTATAGTATCTATAAAGATTCTCCCTTAAAAATTTCAAGGTCATCAGTTCTGTAATTCAGAAGTTACAGACATCACAAATTTTAAAGGTTTCCGGGTGATAAATCCAGTTAAACCTGACACCTGTATAGAAACCTTTGAACGTACGGCTCATTATACGTTAGTGTGTGCATTTTATGGTGTTTGTTTAATGACTATAACCAGGTAGAATCAGTTTTAGAATATACTTCCCCGTTTTTAGTTTTACGTTTTAATAAGTAAGCCTATGTAATGTAAAAAACCCCGAACCTTCAACTATTTCGATGCCAAATTTCATCAACATCGGTTCAGCGGTTTACCCGTGAAAGCGTTACAGACAAACAGACTTCCGCATTTATAATACTAACTGCAGCGTGCAGCCTGGTGCATTATAAAAGGTTTGGGGAATCCCGCGGGAACAACTCATTTTTCCGGGATAAAAATTAGCCTATGTGCTATGCCAGATTATTCCATTACCTAACTGTGTGCCAAGTCTCATCCAAATCCTTTTAATAGTTTTGTCAAGATTGAGTAACAAACATCCATCCATCCATACATCCAAACATCCAAAATTTCGCATTTATAATATTAATATAGATTAAGTATGAGTTTTTTTTGTCTAATTTCTACGCTTGTTCTTAGTATTTACTGTATATGTATAGTTTTGTGTGCAAAATAAAACAATTCTTATTCTTATAAAACTGAATTACCAAACATCTTCGATTACCTTAGATGCTCTAAACCCGTGTTCAGTATCTCAGTTGTTTAACTCTTCATGTCAAACATGCACTTTTGAGATTGCCAAAGGAAAATCTTGAGCTTTGCAAACAGAGACGTAAATGACGTTGTGGCAAATCGAACAGTTAGAAAGTAACTAAATTTTAACTCATGTTTCTCTTATCCTCATGTTTGTACGGAAACTTTTTCAAGAATAGACCATCTGTCTTCCTATCAGGCATTTCGAAAAACGATTGTATGGTCAAATATGTCATTATTGTCGTAATCGCTAGGTAGTAGAGTTCTGCAACATTTCGCCAGGCTTCAGCACTACCAGCTTGTAATCTACCTATCTCAATAGCCTTTTTTCTTTGTGACGATACTTACCAAACAATTATTGTTTGTCTACCTGATCTAAATAAATATTACAAAGAAATACTTGATTATTTGTATAACCGGTAAACTTGTGCGTGTGGATTACCTTCCAGCCAAACGAATGGCAACGCATGATAAACATAGTAATAGTGTGTTAATATTGTAATTGTTTATCCACCTCCAAAAGGAGATTCCTGAGTGCTAAGTGTGAGTTTTTCTTTTCGCATTCGATCGTGAGCGCGTTCCGAGTTTACTAGGAATGTGTATGTGATTTGTACAGCGCCACCTAGTGGTAAACTGGTTTCTCACGTTTACCACTAGCTAGTTTACCACTAGGTGGCGCTGTACAAATCACATACAAATTCCTAGTAAACTCCAAACGCGCTCACGATCGAATGCGTAAAGAAAAACTCACACTTAGCACTCTGTGCTTGTTTCTCGTTCCTATTATGTGCTATTATCATGTATTCATCAATGTTTGGCATCGCTTAAGTATCAATATCTATGCATAACAAAATGTGCAGCATTCGATGCTCAGATCGAGTATATCGATAAAAGAGCTTATACCAGGTTTAACAAAAAGTATTACTTATTACTATGTCTTAGCACAATAGACAGCATATTCCTTTGAAGGATTATGAGTATGTTAACGGCACACATATAATTGTAATGAAGAACGTGAAAAACATACTATTTTTTTATTAGAGACTACTATTAGAGACTACTACTGCCCCGTTGGTCGAGTGGTTCGCGACACTGACTACGCGATCGACGGGGCTTGCGTTCGATCCCCGACGGGGACGGGCATTTGTGTGATGAGCATAAATGTTTGTATGTCCGGGTTTGGGTGTTTATCAAATATATTCTTGTATTTATATATGTATTTCTATATATTAGTATCGTTGGCTAGCACCCATAATAACACAAGCAGATTAGATCAGTAAGTGTAATTTGCCCCGTGAATATTTATTTATTTATTTATTGTGTTAAGATTTTAGTTGAAAATACGTGTTCGAATAAAATGGGTTAGGATGCTCATACGTATAATATAAAGTCGTTATTTTAATAACAACATGTATTACACTGAAGATACTTCAAAAAACCGGTGGGAGGCATGCGCTGTGCCGCGCTCCCGGCTGCATGGGTACCACCATCTTGGTTGTCCCTCCCGTGAAACAGCTTTGCTGTGTTTCGGAGAGAACGGCAAGACAGGCAGTATAATTACTGGCACCGAGACTTATCATCTTATATCTCAGGGTAGGCAATACAACCAGGGCTAGTTCCAGGTAAACTTATTTATGTTCACTGGCGACGTCGACCACTTACCATCAGGTGACACGTTTGCCAGTTTGCCTATCTGACATAAAAAAATAATACGCTGAGAATACATAAATATTTAAATTTATGTATGACTCTCTTAGAAATCTTTAGTATTTGACGTAAGTTAGTTTGAAAGAATATAAAAAGTAGATTCACTCAGGCTAAGTGAATTCTAAGCACCTACCTTTTTTGCAGACTTCAATTTTTTCATCCGAGCCATCTCCACAGTCGTCTTCGCCTTCGCAGACCCACGTGATTGATATACATTTACCATTTGCGCACCTGAACTGCTTCTCTGTGCATACTGTTTCGTCTGTAAAAGAAATAGAAATTGTGAACTACACATATCCCAAGTAGCACGTTAAGCTGTATATAGGCTGCATTTAGGTTCATTTTTAAACTTAAAGCTGTACACTAAGCCGTACAAAGGCTGTAAAAGCGCTTCTACAGCCGATATAACACCAAAAAGGGCCCCAACTTATACAGCTTATTGCGTTATGTAGGCTGCACAATAGCTATACAAGCTGTTATAAACTGTACAATGGCTGTTATTTGGTGTATAAAGAAACTATAACACTAAGGATACTCTCTTGTAACTGTCTTGTACAGCTAAGCGTTAAATAGGCTGCACAATAGCTGTACAAGCTGTTATAGGCTGTACAAAGGCTGTTATTCGGTGTATAAAGAAACTATAACACTAAATATACTCTCTCGTACAGCTAAATGTTCTTAATAGTTGTTTGAAATGATAAAAAGTAACAATCTGTTTTTGATATTGTATAACATTAATTATATCACGTATCTGCAGAGGCCATAATTAAAAATATATTAATAAACGATAAATTCTTGGACTTGAAGCAGTATTGAACGGTGTATTCAAAGTGCAAATTCTAAATGATCGTGAAGTCGTGTATGATTTCCCTCATAATATTCACGCGCCAACGAAATAATCAAGACAACACAAATAAAATCATTGCAAAATACGGTAAGTGTTTGTGTTTAAGGTTAGAATATACAAGTATTTATGGTACTATATTGTATATAAAGGCATAATGATTATAATATAAGTTGCTTGTCACGATATAGCTATAGCTATTGCTAAATATATCTTTTATTTAACAATATATTTATTTAATGTTGTTTTTAATACACGATAATGGCGACGCTTTGTTATACAGCCTAAAGTGTATTTGGAGGGTGATATACTGCAAATAGCTGTACTGAATCTCTTTTTTATTATATTATACCACTATTGGCTTTTAATTACCTTCCAAATACACTTTAGGCAGTACTAAGTCCCTATATAAATCTAGAGATGCGTACAAAAATTGAATAACCCTAATTACAAAACATATATCACTTGATTTCGCTATTGTGATGTATTGATGTCGGTTGTTTGACTTTACAACTAAACCAACTTATTGTTAACTATAACTTATGGGATATGTATTTCAATCATGTTTAACTTTATTTTTCAGGGAAATATGCCTTATAAAATAATAAAAATAATTGAGAGAAGCCAAAACTGTATTAGCATCGTATCCAGTTTGTGGGAGGATAAAGGTGAATTATAATGGCCAAGAAAACAAAATGATATAACTAAGTTGATCAAGAACGAAAAATCTAGCCCTTTAAAGATTGGTCTATCACAAAAATATTTTTAGGAAGAATACGTTATTTCGTGCTTGTGATTTAATATTATTAGTTCTTCAAAGAGAAACACATACTCTCTTGCCTGTAATTGTATCTAAGTATATAATATTTTTAAAATGATTGTAAGTATACATATATACGGAGTGTTGCAAAAGTGGTACAGTAAGCCGAAAGGGAGCGACTCAGGGCGTCATTCTTAACAACTTTTGTTTAACGACTTTTGGAAATTCGCGAAAAAAATATTGATTCTCCATAGAAACTTTGTTGGTCACGTGACTTTTCACAATGGAAAAACAAAATTGTTTTTCGCGAATTTTCACAAATCGTTGAACAAAAGTTGTTCCGAATGACCCTCTGAGTCACCCCCTTTCGGCTTACTATACCGCTTTTGTAACACTCCGTATAGTAGCAAGTTAAAATTAAAAAATATATATATTTTCTCAGTGTAATGATTTTTATTTCTCTTTTTAACTCTTTTTTATATATATTCTTTGAAGAATAGACCAATTACCTATCTGCCAGGCAGGTCGTAAAAGGCGACCGATGGGCAATGTGAGTCACTTCCATCGTGGTTACTTGGTGATAGAGTTCTGCATTGGCTCGACCGGGTCTGGTACCACCGCCTTATCTATTCCTGCTGCAAAGCGTCAGTGCTAGTCACTGTCATGTTCCGGTTTGGAGGGCAAGGTGGCTGGTAAACTTATGCATCTGGCATTAGACCTCGCCACAAGATAGCAACGCACCAATAACATTTTTGCTGCCTATAGGCGATGGTTGACTCTTTCCATCAGGAGACCCATCTGCTTGTTTGCTGTCTTATGACAATAAAAAAATTCAAATATTATAAATTACTAACCAAGTAACCTTAATGAAGAAGATAAGCCTAAAAAATAATAAATCATATAACCTGCAATCACTTTTTAATGTTTTTGTTACGGAACCCTTTTCCTTGAACATTAATAAAAATGACGATTGTAGGTTACCTGATTTAGTAATATTTCAGCTTTATCTTCATCACGATTACTTGGTTGGTAATTTATAATATTTAAATATTCCTTTTCAATCTTCCTCTTGATTTTTTCCACATGATATCAACGATGCAGATATAAAAACAGCAAATAACAAAATCAGTAATACAGCCTTGAGCTGCACTACAGCTGTATATGCAGATTTTTTAACACCATTGGCTACATAACAGTCTACAATTACGCCATAAATATTAGCTGTAGAACGGTGATTGCATCTCCCATTTTACAGAAATAAGCGTTGAGTGATACTATAATAACACTTAGGGCTGTAATAAATTCCCGTGCTAAACATAACACAGCTAATGTACAGCTTTAAGTATTAAAATAAGCCTAATGAGTTACAAAATACTTAAAGTTGTACAGTAGTATATTAATATTCAGATATAACGCCTTAAGCTTACGCGAAACTCTTAAGAAAGGCCTTGTACAGCATTAGGCTGCATAAAAACTCATAAAGGTCTTTTATACCGATAAAAGCATCTTTTTACACCATTGTACGGCTGCAATAGAACTTTAAGTAATATATGAGCTGCTTTATGGGTATTAAACATGCTTGATTGCTGCTTGGGATTCCTCAAGATTTTATACATTTTAAAAGTCATATATTTCAAATATCTTAAACCATTCGCTCCTAATAACAATATGCATTTAATAATGTGTATATATATACACGTAGTAGCAGTAGTAGTAGAGATACCACAAATAGTGATTTTGCCGCATAACGAATACTCGACCGCCGGATATTTGGCGGCGTATTTGTTTCATTAGCGAGTTGATCGTACTACGATACGAATAATATTTAATTATTACAGATTGTATATGTCGCCGTAAATTGTCAATTCCGTTAGATTATAATCTACCTAAGTGATATTATAATTTAACTGCTAACCAAACCTAACCAAATTAGGTAGATTATAATCTAACGGTATTGACAATTTTACGGCGACATATATAATACAGCCAGCGGAAAGCAGTGAATTTCTTTCTTTTTCTTCTTCCACACCAGCCGTAATGCCCGTGATGCAGGAGGTTAGAAGTTTGCCAATGGAATTTAAAATCCGAGATAATCACGACGATGACAACGGTGTTTTTATTATGCCAAAACGAAATAGAAAATAGCACCGTTGCAGGGACCTGACGTACAGAGACTACTTATACTGCCCTAAGTTCCCTAATCTAAACCAGTACCATAGTAACACTACGCGCGCCCAGTATTATTAACCTTTATTCTTGATCGTAGTTTTGCTTCGGATGGAGCACGGGACGAAACTAATTCTATGGACACGTACTCCCCTATTTAAAGTGGTCTGTCAGGCAATCATGGCGTTTGCTTGAAAGAATGTCTTCTTTACAAAATGTGAAATTTTACGGAATTTTACAAAATTCTTCAAAATGTGAAATTTTACAAAAAAATGTTATCAGATGATAACAGTTTTTTTGTAAAACTTATTATTACTTATTATTATGTATAATTATTGCACGCCGTTGCGTACAATAAGTGTTTAGTAAGCTCAAAACACTGGCCAATATTAAACAGATAAGCATTGTAAAAAAGAGACGCAAGATAAGGGGTACACCTGCTTGTATTGTTATAAAATTAGATCTATAACCTCCAACGACCACGCCTTATGATTTTTTGGTCTAATATGACTGCATCCATTTGAAAAGGTCGCCCCTGATTCCTAGTTTAAAAAAATTTATTAACAGGATAATGTGTTCAACTCGGTTAAAAGCTTTCTCAAAATCGATATAAATCACGTTAATTTGCCTCCGGTTGTCCATGTTACACAGAACCTATACTCGGAATTTTAATTAGATTCCAGATTTGACAATTTCAGTGTTGCAACGTTATGACAAGTACTAAATAGTGACGTTGCGAAATTATTCGATACGGAAATGGAATATTTCCGGATCGATTCCTCTCGTTTATAGTAGTATATCTAAACAACTACTACTTTAATAGAAACTAAGGAAATTAAATATTTCTGAACGGATAATTTAGTTATGATGATTAATTTTATTAAAAACCTGAGAGTTTTCTTTAATAATTGTGTGTGAAATAAATAAAAAATGTGATCATGAAGGAACATGAGAAATAAACCAAATAGATGTATTATGGTAATATTTTATTAAAAAATCGTCGCCGTCATCGCTATCGCTGTCACTTTCTATAACATTTATTATAAATGTGTCTGTGATGTTGTCAATTAACATATCTATGCTACTCATTTTTTCCTCTTCTTTGACAATTAATTAATTTTTTTGAATTTTAAGGAATTTTTTGAATGCCTTCCTTAAATAAATTTCTCATGTCAGTCATTTTGAAGGTTTTGTTATTTTGAGCTACATGCCCCTTTACCTGCGCGCATATCAATTTGATAGGGTTGAGCTCGCAATGGTAGCTAAAGGGGCAGTCTTAAAACCATGATCCTATGATGTGCTGCCATTTCGTCTACTAATTAAAAGACTCGTTAAGTGGAATCAGTTCTAAAAGCGTAGCTTTAACCTCCTAACCTAAAGGCTTTAAACCTAAATTGCGCAGAAGTTTCAATTTTCACGTACTTGTAGGCGTTGCGCATCATTACTTTTTCAGTAACAGTGAAAGCTTTTCGTGGACGTTTTTTCTTAGGGACAAGAGAACATCCAGGTCTTTTTGTGATGTACTTGGCTGAGGATCCATTTTTAATGGAAAACCCAAACAAATAGATTCACTCAAAGTTCACAAAAAACGTAACAACAAACACAACGTAACAAAACATTAACAAAAATCCAACAAAATAACAAAATATCGATTCGCAATAAAACAAGATATTCGTGCAGTCAGACTGGGAGAATGAAGGCGAATGACAAGATAAACAAAATGGCTATAGCTGCACGAGCACGCACGGGCTGCCAATACAGACAACTAGGTATGCTCTTTTATTGTAAGTTTTGTTTTTAATACAAAAAACAAAAATATTAAATTTTCATAAAATAAAGCAGTGGCTACTAATGAATAAATAATTATTATAATAATTATGTATTTATTTAAATAAAAATCAATAATTTAGTCTTTAATTGGCACACCAAAATTATAATTACATAAACATAAATCGCGATTGTTTATTGATTTTGTGTTCATAACTACACTATTTCATGTTGAATCATTATTTTACAAAATGACAGTAGCTAATGTTAAATGTGGAAACGAATTAAAATTCCGAGTGTAATTTGAAAAAGATGCAAGGTTCGTAATAGTCGGCCGATTTTTCAGAACTCCATGTTGAGTCAGAGGAATACCAGCATGAACAAAATGAATATTCTTGAAAACAAGATTTTCAAAAAGTTTGGCTATGGTACTTAATATTGACAATGTTGCATTTACACATACACTACAAAAGTACATACAGCCTTGTCTTTGCACCCAAAGTTGCATGTATTTGCTAAGGCAATAAAACACATTTAAAAATAAACTTTAACAAAACTTACAACAAACTTACAACTTAATATGCTATTTAAAACCCTTCTTTGAATATATATATATATATATATATATATATATATATATATATATATATATATATATATATATATATACAGTGTGGAGCTGACTATACACCAATTAATTAAACTTAGTATATGTAATAATGTTCTCAGCCTGAATACAAAAAATCAGACAAATACATCCACTGGTTTAGCCACAGGACATTAGTTTTCATTTCTAATTTTGCGAACATGATGTAGATTATCAGCTGTACGCATAGAAATATATAGAGGTCAATGGCTGTACGTGACCCGTTCACCCTTTATGGTTTGAAAGAACTCTTATAAGTAAGTTGCCAACTCGCAATACTAGCAGAAAATCCTTGCATTCATTGGTTATTTTAATTTTTTATCCTTTACAACTGACCAATAACAACCCAATCTTGTCATTAGGAGAATTTGAAAAGAAAGCGAAAAGTCGCTTTATCTTGAGTGCATACACAGTGTGTAGTGATACAAAAAAGCGCATTTTGCGCTTTCTTGATGAAAGCCGTTGATTACACGTGTCACGTACCTACGATACGTAGGTCACGGTCATTATTGTTTAATGTTATTGTTTAGTACGATCAAAGATTTTGCCGTGGTAATTGATATTACGTTATTACTTGTAATGTACTGAGTTTTTATTTTTTTCTTTTATTATTCTAGACTTATAAATTATGCGAAAGTAGACGCTTCATTTTAATTTTTATTGTGGTAAAATACGAGTTAAATTGTGCGAAAGTAGACGCTTAATTTTTATTGTGATGGCCGGCCATGGCCATGATGTTTGTGCTAATTAGTGCTATTTTGTGATAAGACACGTTAGGTACCTATTATTATTAGTGTGAAGTGAACAACATTTTTGTTTTTTCTTCTTTACTTTTAGTCAATATGTGGCACGAAACCTAGATTGATACGGTCTTTATTCTTACAATATACGCAAAAATAATTCTATAGCTACGTAATTACTTATTGTACAAAATGATTGTGATTAATAATAATAATTTATCAAAATAATTATTGAGGATGAGTGTGGTTTAAAAAGGCGCCTAAATATTATGTCACACGTTAAAATAATAATAATAACATGAGGCGCCAGTCGCCAAGCCGCGCGTGCGGCGTTGCCGTCCTGGTGGTAGGTAAGTCAAAGGATGTTTTATCTTTATTATATTTTCATGTCATTAATTTTGTTCGAAATTTTTGTTTTTTTAATTTCGATGTCAGGACTGATTTGATAGACTAAAAATACTAGTACTAACTAGTACTACCTTAATTCTCACTTATTGTTGTATGGCCAGCGCCACACTGTATATACAGTATATACAGTGTGGCGCTGTACATACAGTATATACACTGTATATACAGTATATACACTGTATATACAGTGTGGCGCTGGCCATACAACAATAAGTGAGAATTAAGGTAGTACTAGTTAGTACTAGTATTTTTAGTCTATCAAATCAGTCCTGACATCGAAATTAAAAAAACAAAAATTTCGAACAAAATTAATGACACGAAAATATAATAAAGATAAAACATCCTTTGACTTACCTATCACCAAGACGGCAACGCCGCACGCGCGGCTTGGCGGCTGGCGCCTCATGTTATTATTATTATTTTTACGTGTGACATAATATTTAGGCGCCTTTTTAAACCACACTCATCCTCAATAATTATTTTGATAAATTATTATTATTAATCACAATCATTTTGTACAATAAGTAATTACGTAGCTATAGAATTATTTTTGCGTATATTGTAAGAATAAAGACCGTATCAATCTAGGTTTCGTGCCACATATTGACTAAAAGTAAAGAAGAAAAAACAAAAATGTTGTTCACTTCACACTAATAATAATAGGTACCTAACGTGTCTTATCACAAAATAGCACTAATTAGCACAAACATCATGGCCATGGCCGGCCATCACAATAAAAATTAAGCGTCTACTTTCGCACAATTTAACTCGTATTTTACCACAATAAAAATTAAAATGAAGCGTCTACTTTCGCATAATTTATAAGTCTAGAAGTATAAAAGAAAAAAATAAAAACTCAGTACATTACAAGTAATAACGTAATATCAATTACCACGGCAAAATCTTTGATCGTACTAAACAATAACATTAAACAATAATGACCGTGACCTACGTATCGTAGGTACGTGACACGTGTTATCAACGGCTTTCATCAAGAAAGCGCAAAATGCGCTTTTTTGTATCACTACACACTGTGTATGCACTCAAGATAAAGCGACTTTTCGCTTTCTTTTCAAATTCTCCTAATGACAAGATTGGGTTGTTATTGGTCAGTTGTAAAGGATAAAAAATTAAAATAACCAATGAATGCAAGGATTTTCTGCTAGTATTGCGAGTTGGCAACTTACTTATAAGAGTTCTTTCAAACCATAAAGGGTGAACGGGTCACGTACAGCCATTGACCTCTATATATTTCTATGCGTACAGCTGATAATCTACATCATGTTCGCAAAATTAGAAATGAAAACTAATGTCCTGTGGCTAAACCAGTGGATGTATTTGTCTGATTTTTTGTATTCAGGCTGAGAACATTATTACATATACTAAGTTTAATTAATTGGTATATAGTCAGCTCCACACTGTATATATATATATATAAGGTAGGGTAATATATATAAATGCGGCGAATGATTCTGTGCTGCACAGATTGAATCAATACAATTACAATAAGACAATAGTCTTATTGTAATTGTATTGACCGCCCGTTGTGTAACGCGAAAAACGCAGAAAATAATGATTTTTATTCGTTAAATCTTACCTCAGAAGAAATTTAAGTATTAGTTATTAAGTTTCTTGGTAAAACATATTAATTTTTTTGAGTAATATGTGCGTTTTTGTCATGGCAAATGGTCTATTCTTCAAAGGAGACCAGACCAACAAAGTATTAATTAAAGGTTAAAAAAAAAGTTAGTATGGTTTCGAATCTGTTATGAGTAGCTTTATTAATACCTACCATCCTGTATAAGTAAAATAAATGAAGCAACGCAATTGATCCCTAGTGGTGGAGGCAAAGTAAACTTACGAAGTAGTCAGCGAGCACCATTTGCCATTCATCAAGGTCTCTTCATTAAAAACTCACTTTAAACAAACACAAACTGTTTCAGAATAAAAAGTAGGTATTATTTAGTATAAATAAGCCCTTGTATTTATTAAAGTCCATTTATCTTATCGCTGCATATTGTGAATGCCTCCGTTATTACGAGTAGTAACTACTTAAGACGCATACTCATTATCATAGATACACGTTCTATATTAGTTTCAAAGATTTCGTTGAAATTGAATGGACATGGATGGAATGAACTCGTTCTCTACGGTAAAATAGTATGCTTGTTAGTACTGAAATGATAAATGAGATACGTCTTCAGTAGAATTACTTCTTATTACAGACGAGCCGAGATCTCAGTTTAGTATAAAATCAGTTTTGAAACGGGAATATAAGATTAAATTCCATTCCTATACACTACGGGAATCCAAAACACAGCCATGACGTTATTGGTTGGAACTGTCATAACAGGTTCTGAATCGTAAAAGGAATATGAAATACTCTTCTCGCTTCAGATTTTTTATATTAAAGATAGCAAACAAACAAATGGCTCTTCTAATGGAACAAGACAGCATCACCATAGACACCCCAGATGTTAATGAAGCATTGATGTTCATGTGGCAGGATGGTGATGCCGCTTGCACAAGTTTACCGTCTAGATTACCCTCCAAATATGAAGTCACGTCACTGTCCTATGACGAGCACCGACCCAATAGGCTAGTTGAGTAAATTTGAAAAACTGTTTAATCATTTAGCTTAATAGGTGTATCAATCAAAATAAAAACCAGCCAAGTGCGAGTCGGGCTCGCGATATAATAGCAATAGCAAAAAAATAGGAAATAAAACACGTTCATTGTATGGGGATTACCCATTTATTTTTGGAACGAAGTTCCTTACGGCAGGCTTGGAGGGGATAGGGATTTTGCTGCGCGACCGAACTGAAAAAAATGTGATAGTAAAACCGTAAGAAAAATGCGTGGAATAAAAGCGTTAAATGAGACGTGCGCAGGCGCGACAGTCGCATACACAAGCGAGTAGTGCCGTTTAGCCGAAGGAAGTTCGTTCCTACCTGGTGTCCCGCGACACCACATCATTTTTTTAGTATTTGTTATTATAGCGGCAATGGAATTACATTTAATTTGTGAAAATTTCAGCTTTCTAGCTATCACGGTTTATGAGATACAGCCTGGTGACAGACAGACAGACAGACAGACGGACAGACAGACAGCGGAGGCTTAGTAAAAGGTTCCGTTTTATATTTTAGGTACGGAACCCTAAAAACTATACTATATGTATTTATATATAGTATATGTAGTTTTTAGGGTTTATATATTTATTTACAGTATATTTATACACAAGATAGCAACGCAACATTAACATCTTTGGTTGGACCGCTCCGTTGGTCGAGTGGTTAGAGACCCTGACTACGCAATCAACGGGGCTCGGGTTCGATTCCCGACGGGGACAAGCATTTGTGTGATGAGCATAAATGTTTGTATTTCCGGGTTTGGGTGTTTATTATATATATTCTGGTATTTATATATGTATATCTATGTATTAGTATCGTTGACTAACACCCATAATACAAGCAAATATTTGCTTACTTTGGGGTTAGATAAGTCAGTGTAATTTGTCCCGTGAATATTTATTTATTTTATTTATTTGGTGTCTATAGGCGATGGTTGACTCTTACAAACAGGAGACCCATCTGCTTGTTTGCTATCTTGATATAAAAAAATAGTTTTTGTTGTCTCCATATCATAATTTTAAACATTAGAAACTACAATATATCCGATTCATTCTTAGTGGACACAAGCACATGAGCCTAGGCCTACCGCAACAGGAAAAGATAAGGTGGCAAGTATCGGCGTAACCCGGGCGAGACGTTGCGGAACTCTACGACTTATTAGGCACGATGGCTTTTTTTTCGAAATGAACTTAAGCAGTTGGTCCAATGACCGCTACTGCGAAACCGGGCTTTTGGGGCGAGCAAAGTGCTCAGCCAGAATGGCGGTGAATTAAACGCCTCTTAAGAACTGTGTCTTTTGTTTGCGTAATGTTCACAAAACCTCTACTTAGAAGTATTAAAAAAGCGATGTAAAGATGTTTAGATTTTGATTACTGGACTAGCTGAGCCCGCGACATCACCCGCGTGGAAATTTTTCGAAAATAAAAGTAGCCTAAGTTATTCCTTATCACATCATCTATCAGCCAGTGAAAGTCCCGTCAAAATCGGTCCAGCCATTTCGGAGATTAGCCGAAACAAACAGACAGACAGAAAAACAGACAAAAATTGTAAAAAATGTTATTTTGGTAAGGAACTGTGTTTACATCCATATGCATTTAGTAAAGAGCGGTTATTTTAATATTACAGACAGACACTCCAATGTTATTTATTTGTATAGATGTATAGATTAAGCCGCAACGATTGAAGGATTTTATTTGAAAAATACTAACTGACCCACGCAGCTCCGTGAGTATAGTATCTGACAGGTTATCTACCTGTCAGACACTCTACTCTCGGAGCTGCGGATATAATCTTTTTCCTATTTCAGATCCACAAGTGAGGATTTTTTTTAAAAGTAACTTATGCTTGACTTGGGGTCATTAGCTACGAGTATATCCTTTCATCCAAAACGGTACAGCGCAGCTGTTTAAACGCGAAAGCATAACAGACAGACTGCAAGTCTTTTTATTTATGACATTAGTGTGGATTGGTACGCAAGGGGACGTTATCCTTTATTAACAGAAATTTTTATTCCAGAAAAAGAACAGTTCTCGAAAATATGAAAAATAATGGTAAAATCGTTGGCGTTGTAACAGATGGCGCTATAATAAATAAATCACACAGCGGATAACAGCTATTTACTAAATAATATGTACAATCAATTGATTTCGTATCTAATCTAGAATGAAGGTTAAAATATAATTAAAGAGATTTGATCTCTATCATTGACCCTATTAAGTGCTGCTCTAAATACTCGATGTTGTGACCCTACAAATGGCGATTAAGCAACCTTTTATTAGACATTTTTAAGACTTTTTATAAAAGGATTTATCACACTTTACCTATTATTTGTCCAATGGGAAGAGTGTCGGTATAAAGTTTATACAAACAAACACTATATCAGGTTGAAGATGTAGGTCGGACCGAAACTTTAAATTTTCTTAGAATTTTGTCTTGTCTCGAATTTTCTCTTTTTTAGGGTTCCGAAGTAAACTGGAATGCTTATAGTTTCGTTATGTCTGTCCGTCCACACGATAGCTCAGAGATCCTTATTACTAGAAATCTGTAATTTGGCGCGAATATGCATATTAGTCACGTCAACAAAATGGTAACATAAAATCTTAAACAATATTTTTTTTCAGGCTTTCAGCTCCCCTACATTTAAAGTGCGGACGTTAATTTTTTTTCTCACGTACCCCATTGTATGGGGTATCGTTAGATAGGTTTTTAAAAAATACTGTTGGTTTGTGAAAACAAATTGTCGATGAAGGCACTCGTTTGGAAAATATTAAGCTTTTAAGTGCTAATCTTTGTTATAGTCAAGGCTAGGAGACCCCTCCGTAACGCCCCATAAGGAACTTCGATCCAAGAAAAATAAAAACACATGGTCTTTTTATCTATAGGCTATTGCTTCTCGTTTCATCAGGAGAGGAGAGCTTGTTTGCTATCTAGTGTTATTACAAAAAATAGAAAAAAATGCATTCATGGCTCAATATGTACTGTAAATAACAAAAACCCTCTCCGAGCGTCAAAGGGCTGCACACTGCACCTATTATTATATACTTATGCAATATGTCAAGTATTCAAGTTATTTATACAATCGTTACATTTTTTGATAATATTATGGACCAGCTTCTAAACTCGTTTTGGATCGAAGAGGGTTTTAGCCACTTCCTGTATATATTTTGCAACTACACCAAGCAGCAAAATATCAAACGGAACGTTAGAAAGTTAAAAATTACCTAATTTACATTAGAGTTTCCTTTTCAAAATCCACCCAGTTAAGTGGATATGTAAAATATATTTATAAGAGGGTGTAGGTATTAAATAAAGAAAACTCTTCACAGAAGCACTGGAGGATATCGGTCATCGGATAAACATCCGAACTTTATCTTCACAATAGGGAACAAAATTGGTCATATATATTATCCTAAATATTTTTTGTTAACAGAATATACTCTGAATGACCAATACCGCGGAAGTATATCCCGATACATGATTTATGGGTCGACATTTAGTTCCTGACCTGTTTTTCTTATCCCGTGTAATTCCTAATATATGGTGAAACCGTGTTTCTTTTATAGGAAATTGTAGTATTATAAAAATTTTTTTTGTTATGTTTGATTATATGTACTTATTTATATGTTAAATCCATACGTTTTTTTTATATTATTAGGGTATCAAACAAGCACATGGATTTCGTGATAAAAACAGAGATAACTGATTTTTCGCAAAAAGCAAACTATTGGCTATACATCTCACCACCATCATGACTAATAGGTAGAGTTTCACGAAGGTGGAGGCGGTGGCGATACAATACCTGATGTATTGTATCGCCACCGCCTTACCAATTTCTGCCGCAATAGCGTCTATGATTGTCACTGTCTGTGCGTTTAAAGGGTAAGGTAGCCGATAAAATTGTGCATGTGGCGTTACCATTTCGCCGCACAGATAGCAACGCACCATTAACATATTTGGTGTAAAGAGGCGGTGGTAGTCTTTGCACATTAGCAGACACATCAGATGCTTCATAAAAAATCTCCTAATAGCTTCAAAAATATTATTATTTTTGTTTCAGTTGTAATGACATAACACATAAGTTTATCGACTTTTCCCCGTATTGGTCTGCACTTACTTTAAAGACTAGGCCAACTGTTCTTTTGTTAGACAGGTTGTAAAAGGTGATCGATTGACTAAGCGAGTCACTACCATCGGGGCTATTAGACGGAAGAGTTCTGCATTGACTCGCCCGGGTCTGATACCACCGCCTTACCTATTCTTGCCGCAATAGCGTCAATGCTTGTCACTGTCGTGTTCCGGTTTGGAGGGTAAGGTAGCCGGTAAACTTATGCACGTGGTATTTGACCTCGCTACAAGATAGCAAGCACCATTAAAATCTTTGTTGTCTGTAGGCGATGTTTGACTCTTTTCATCAGGAGACCAATCTGCTTATTATTAAAAAAACAGGCTTTTACGTATAATAACACTTACGCTTTTGGAAAAGCTGGAAAAGCTAATCCATTGCTATGCTGGTAATAAAACAGATGATCCAACCTTCAGAGAGGGAAGTATACAATAAGTTGCAGTATGTATTTATCTTATACTCGTAAGCTACTATCATGGTATACATTATATTCAATTACCAATCCAATTATCATGTATCTTGTCAGACATAGTAACTAGAACAACAGCTTTAATTGCACACTTTTAAATCATTTATACAAGCTAATAGGATCTGCGGGTATTGTTTTAAAAACGATAAATACCACTGCGTAAATTATACGAATCAATATAACGCAATGACATTTTACTTAAATATCACTGATATAACGACATAATGATACGAGTAAGCAAAATATTGTTACGAATAATCTAGAAGCGTGTAGAGTTGGAGCGCGCGCGGTAACTATCTAAAAATAAAAGAAAGAGATAGCTACTCCTATTGACAAACAAATAGTTGACCTGGGCTATGCCATAATGGAATTTGTGGGATACGGCATAAGGTTGAAAGTAGCGTGTACTAGGATTTATGACTCATAACATGTTTACGATAAGAAGTGATTCATTGTTTCCCGATACATTTAGATTTTTCTGGATCCAGCTAGGACTTAACCCTGCCTATAAATAGAGAAGTGTTGACAAACACAAGGCAGTTTTTTCATCAAGCGATCGAGAGCGATACATCAAGTGACCAGTGCGAAGCGAGAAGTGTTTTATTGTGTAGTGTTGTAAGTTCAGTGATAGTACAGCGAGTGACTAGGGTGTAAAGTGTATTTTAGTATTACGTTGTGTTGTATTGTGTAAATACACGGATTTAATATAAGTGGTGTTTTCCTACAATTACGAACCCGAGGTACGTAACAATATTATTAAAACTGTGATGTAGGTCTTTTTAATTTATTTATGTTTTAGGTTACGCGAAGGAAGTTGCGGGCAACAGCTAGTGTCCAAGTTTCCCCCGAATTAGTCGGGGCTCCTTTGAAGAATTGGCCAACTGCCGTTCTGCCAGGCAGGTCGTAAGATGCGACTAGTTGGCTATGCGAGTCACTATCATCGTGGTTTTTAGGTGGTAGAGTTCTGCATTGTCTCGTCCGGGTCTGGCACCACCGCTTTGCTAATTCCTTCCGCAACAGCGTCAGTGCTTGCCACTGTCGTATTCCGGTTTGGAAGGTAAGGGAGCCGGTTAATTTATGCATAAGGCATTAGACCTCGCCACAAGACTTATTTTTTGACAACACGCAGTTTGGATATATAATTCGGACACCGAATTATATGTAATAAAAAACTAAAAAATCGAGTGGTCTTTGATACATTTATTAAGATTCCCTACCTCATAAAAAAAACGGAACCCTTATAGAATCACTTCATTGTCCGATGTCCGTCAGTCAAGACACTCTTTCAAGGAACGCGAAGAGGTATTAAGTTAAAATAAATATCAAATAGTCGGGTCTACGGTCTCTCTTCGCTGTGAAAAAATCAAACTTGTAAGTCAACGCGATCAAAAGATATGACCATTAATGTCACATATTTAGCGATCTCAAAGGGAATCAAAACATATAAGGGTACTTCCTGCAGACCTAGAATTATGAAATTTGGCAAGAAGCAATGCCATTTTTTCTTTAATGCAGCAATGGATTTTTTCTTTACATGTGCTGTAAGACAGCACATGTAAAGAAAAAATCCGAAAACTTTAAATTTATAGTTCAACTTTACAAAAATTTATAGTACATCACAAAATAAATGCGATCAAATATATGAGGGCTCAAACTGGATATCGGCGATCTACGGCGCGGCGGCCAGAGGGGCGCGATCTAACACACAGATTCTTATGGAAGTGAACTGGATGACAGCGGCGCGACGGCGGTGCGGACAGCTGCTGCAGACTTCGATCAAGGAAGGTGTCAAGGGCTAAATCGCGCGGCTCTCGCCGCTTCGCCGCAGATCGCCCTCATCTAGTTTGAGGCCTGCCCGTTTATGTTGCTGCGATTTTACAAGACTATAAACTTGTAGGGTACATTTCGTTGAACTAGAATCTTGAAAAATATGTGTAGCTAAGGTTACCTAATTTGTGCGGAACCCTCGGCATGCGAGTCCAACTCGCACTTGACTGGTTTTTTATTATGATTTATATCATTTCGCCATGTACTAAAGTCACTTCGCAGTATTTTATACTCGTAAATGACATTGGCTTTAGCAACAGATATAATAGTGTACATGTGTGAATATTATCATGTATGTCAAATGAATGTAGTATTTATTTTAAGTGTGTGTGTAGTACTTACTTTTATTAATTTAATGTTTTTCTAATGCGTAATTTTAAAAAAATCGGTTTCTGTACTCCTTCGCAATGTTAAACTTTAACTGTGTTACATTTCATGCTTGAGTATTCGCGTAATTGACGGAAATGTCTAATTCATGTATTATTAAAATATAAGATTATAGATTTAATGTCAGGTAAGTTTGTTAATTTTAAAAGCGTATTTTGAAGACCCGCCTACCTTGTCGTCCCGGCAGGATTTCCAGTAAAATATTTTTACCAAAAATATGTACTTTTCAGAGTTTCAATTTCTTAATTTAAAAGCATCATCAATAATGTAAATATAAAAGCTAAAACAATAATATTGTAATAGTATATGGTAGCGAAGCACCTTTCGATGACTTTATAAAATTATTGTCTTTAAGGGTGTTTAGTCGTTTTCGGCCAAACCTCTCCATAATTCAATGTTATATATTAAATTAGTATATGACTTGTTAAACATTTCACTATAACGTATGCAGTGAAATTTATGTATATGTATGTATATATATATATATATATATATATATATATATATATATATATATATATATATATATATATATATATATATATATATATATATATATATATATCACTTCCTCGTTTTAAAAGTAAAACTTATGATTGAGAAAGAGCATAAACTCGTAAATAATGCTAAACACAAAATTGACAATAGAGATATATAATGCTTACTATGAATGATTAAAGATATCGGGGAAACCAAGATTGATGCATCATGGCGAAATGTTATGTCTCCGAACCCTGCATGAACATGCCGGATTTAACAAATGTTAAGAGAATTATAATGTGAACGAAAAAACATTCCATGGTCAATATAAATTTAAATATAATACCATTTACAATAGTAAATTAATTCTGACGGTTATAATAAAAATTGGGATGAGAGCTAATTTAATTTAATTGAAATTCAGTTGATGGCACTCGTATCGTCGCCGCTGACGGACACGTTACTTTGCTGACATCCAATCCAGCCAGAGAGTCTCTTGTTTTGGGAACTGTGCATGTTCTCGTAGTATAAAGCGGAAAATTTAACGAAAACAACTTAATGAATGAACATGATTTGAAAGTAATTTATGATAGAGTGTAAGGATTATATGTTGAAGATCATTTTGCAGATATAGCTCTATAAAATCTACCTTATTTATTATTTGTATGACGTAATTAACGTTCCGTCATTCGTAGTATTCTGCATTCACTGTGCAGTGCAATAAAGAAAAAAAATACACAATTGAGTAAAATATTTTTTTGTAAGTTTTTTTTGTAAGTTTAGAGCATTTTTTCTCTACTGTAAAATTGTGTTTTTGTGATAACACGGTATTGAAGCAAAGAAGCGACATATTATTTTGTTTTTGCTACTGACGTGGAGGACAGTGGACGCGGGATAATTGTGTCGTTGGGGCCTTCTTTATTTTCCGGACCTACACTGCGTTTATTCAATTTCTTAGATTGCTTTTTCTTTTAGTGGCATCGTAGAGGTCAGGAGTAAGAGTACGCGAAAGGTTGCAAATCCAATTGATATGTTGTTCTTTGAGTTATGGATTTTCGCAAAGAACGACTGAATCTACAGTATATCTGCTGCACGTAGTCACGAACAAATGAAATGTAGTGAGAAGAACAACTACAAATAGATTCTATACCGTCTATCGTCGGCACTTGGTGAAACTGCATTACTGTTAGACACATGTAACACGTGTACATTAATTTCACTTATCAACATATATTTTTGGTACGAGTATATTACTCGACCGGTTTTTAAGTACATTGCATCCTGAAGATGCTTAAAAAATGGAACCAGCTTAGTAATATACCAAAAATGTAATATGTTGTGAAGTGAAATAAAAGTGCAACTGCATTGTTAATTGTGTCTAACTACAAATAGACAAATTTGTCCCAGTCTAAATCAAACAAACTGTGTTGAACCTGACAGTACCCAAAATGCGAAAGATTGGCTAGACGTATCTCTATCACCCATTAACGGGTAACAGAGTTCCGGATGGACTCGCTTGTTTAGTGCTACCGATTTACATATTCCTGCCGCACAGAATTTACTATCTGTCATTTTTATATTCCCGAATTGAGAAAAACTTATGCACGGGCCATATCTTGGTGTCTCCGCCGATGCTTGTGTCTTTCCATCAAGAGATACATCAGCTTGTTTTCAATCCTATGATATACGTGTATGCTTCTAAAAGAATTATTGAACTAGAATCTGATCAAAATTATTTTATTACGCACATACATCCTGTAGCCATTAGTGACCATGGCAGCGGTCGTGACAAATCTTCTCCTAATAAAACTTTTAGTGGAAAATTTTAGTAGGAGATGAATTGAAAAGTGACTGATAAGTTTGCTCGTAATGGTGAAGTCTTTTTACTCATTTCAAATTACTTACTCGTGAACATAAATCTGTTGTAGAATGACTTCAATCTTTTGTCGGTTTTTTTAATTACGCTTTTCGTTGGGACGCTAAAAAAAATGATGAAAACCAATTTAAATAAAATTCTTTAATTAGCGTAATCTGATTGTCGCCAAGTCAGCCATAATCCCGTTTATAATTAGAGCAAACACCGCATAGCAGAAAATACTTTTACTTCTACCGAATTAATTAAAGTAATTATTGTCAGTAAGGAAATTTAATATCCTAAAACGCCTACTCCACGACCTTATTTAAGAGTCGACAAAAGATCAAAACGTCTGTGTTACCACTACCTATTGATTTTACCTTAGAGATTATACTGTTGAAGGAATATAAATGTGTCATCATTATCCGGTAGCAATTTTTAAAAAATATGTTGACGTGCCACAATAACTTGTAAAAAGTTTTATTGAATAAAGTACTTCTGATTTCTGATTTCTGTCATGCCATAAGTTCTCTTGCGGCGTATGGAGAGTAAACCAAACGTCTATAAACTTTCCGGTACTCCTCGATTCACCGGTTTGTCGGTTGGCGAGATAAGTGGTTATCCCCATCGGCGCGTTTTACCCACCTAATAACAATTATCGACTATTTATAATTGTATTTAATATGATAAATACAACCGGGACCGATGGCTTTACGTTCTCATCCGAGGCACTGAAGTAGTACGATCCCCCCAGACTCCGAGCTACGTATGAGATGCGGATATGAAATATATACAAATAAATAAAATTGGAGTGTCTGTTTGTAATATTAAAATAACCGCTTTTTACTAAATGCATATGAATGTATACACGGTACATATACCAAAATAACATTTTTATAATTTTTGTCTGTCTGTCTGTTACGGCTAATCTCTGAAATGGCTAGACCGATTTTGACGGGACTTTTACTGGCAGATAGCTGATGTAATAAAGAATAACTTAGGCTACTTTCATTTTAGAATATTTTGCCCGTGGACGAAGTCGAGGGTACAGCTAGTTAAAAGTAAAAAATATTTTGCTTTAAAAATCAATATATCATATTTTTATTTCGTAGGATAGCACAAAAAGTGATGCCTCTGCTGATGGAAATATAGAACCATCACCTATAGACACCAAAAATGTTAATGGTGTGTTACTTTTATTGTAGTAAGGGATAGCTCATGTATAAATGTGCCGGCTATGGTTCCCTCAAATTTAGAAAAAAACAGCGACAAGTACAAACGTTGTTGAAGTAATTATCTGTCACGGGTCACCTATAGACGAAAACGATACTAGCGAAGTTGGAATGCCATATGCATAAATCTATCGGCTACCTTAACCTCCAAAATAGGAAAACCGGTGATGCCAAGACCAGTCGAGATGTTGCAGAACTCTACCAAATAGTGAGTTGTTAGTGACAAGTATTACGTATATATTTTCCCCGTGTTTCCGGGCTCCTTTGACATTCTATTCTTCAATAGACCAACTGCCATTCTGCCAGGCAGGTCGTAATAGGCGAACGATTAGCTATACGTGTCAATGGTATTGAATATTAGGTGGTAAAGATCTGCATTGTCTCGCCCGGATCTGGTACCGCCTTTCCATTCCTGCCGCAATAGTGTCCGTATTTACCACTCTCGTGTTCCGGTTTGGGGAGTAAGGTAGCAGGGTCTTAATGCTACATGCATAAGTTTACCTTATGCATGTAGCATTAAAACCCCGCCACAAAGATAGCAACGCACCATCACCACCATTGATTGACCGCCCCGTTGGTCGAGTGGTTAGCGACCCTGACTACACAATCGACGGGGCTCGGGTTCGATCCCCGACGGGGACAAGCATTTGTGTAATGAGCACAAATGTTTATATTTCGAGGTTTGGGTGTTTATTAAATATATCCTAGTATTTATATATGTATTTCTATGTATAAGTATCGTTGACTAATACCCATAACACAAGCAAATAATTTGCTTACTTTGGGGTTAGATCAGTGGGTGTAATTTGTCCCGTGAATATTTATTTATTTATTTATTAACATCTTTGGTGTCTAGGCAACGGTTGTCTCTTTCTATCACGAGAACCATCTGCTTGTTTGCTTCTTGCGATATAAAAAAGCTAACATTGCCATTTGGTGGCGAGTTACAAGTTACAACAATAAACATAGGACAAAAACCTCCTTAAATTTTATGGTGTTTAAATTAAACGATTTTATACATATACTATCTTACGATATAAAAAACTTACATCGCCATTTGGTGGCGAGTTACAACAAATAACAATAAACATAGGAAAAAACTAAGTCCACCTCTGTACATGTTTGTGCATAAATTTTAAATAAATAAATAATAAATAAATAAAAACCTTCTTAATTTTATGGTGTTTGAATTTAGCGATTTTATATATATAAGCATCTAATTTTTTTACATTCTTAAAATAGACAAATAATTGAGGCTGTCGAAACCAGAATAAGGCAATTAACAATTAACTTGAAATATTTACTTAAAGCATAAACCATCTATAGCGTCAAGTTTACATTTAATTAAATTACCCTAAAGTATTTATTCTCGGAAAATCAAGTTATATACTAAAAATTTTAATTAGTGTCTTGCCGCTTTTACGTACCCAACTCAAGGTTTTTCCTTTATCATCGCTGTTATTTGAAAAACGAGTTTATACCAGAAACACGTGAAATATGATTATATTTTAATCTTCGTCATATTTCCAACCCTATTTTTTTAAATTATTATTATTACTTACAAGTCGCGTACTTACTATAATCTGATCTATATCTGAGAGGATTGGAATTGGGAGTTTAAAACTATTTTAATAAAACTTAAATTTTTTTAATGAAGATTGTGACAGATTGATTTTGTGATAACATATATATATATATATATATATACATATATATATATATATATATATATATATATATATATATATATATATATATATATATATATATATATATATATATATATATATATATATATATTGACACGTAATTTATATAAAACTACGGGATTGTCCATCCACGCAGCCAAAATGGCATTAAACTTTATATGGTGGTATGGTATTTATATTCCTAAATTTTCTAATTTTCCGCGCAATTCTCTTAATATTTTCTGTTATAAGAACCTTCTCCTTACAATTACGAACACAACAAAAAAAATACCGAAATTGGTCCAGCCATTCAGGCGTATATATAAACGCTAACACTCGAAAACGGCTGAATCGATTTGGCTAATTTTGGTTTTGAATTAATTGTTGAAGTCCTTGTGATGTTCCTCTGATCATCTCACCAAGGAATTGGAATTCATTCATTTCATGTTAAAAATTACCTATTTACTAACAACCGTGACTGTTTTTATTGCTTTGTGCAAAAATACCACAAATCATCCACGGATGGTTATTAAAATCTATATTTACATATAATAAAATCGTAGAAAAGTCAAAACTGTACATTGAATATTTTTTTAAAAGTATACTTGGGGCGTGATCTACAATCGATATCAAAGAGAAAATATAGTTTTTTGAATTTTTCTCTGTTTGTCTGTTTGTTCGTATGTATGTCCGGGGTAAACTCAAAAAGTACTGCATGGATTTAATTCAAATTTTGCATGAATATAACTAACAGGTCGGGTCAACATATAGGCTACATATTATCACGCTATAACCTACGGGGGAAGAGCTGTGCGGAGTAAACGAAGTCCGCGCGGACGAAGTCGCTGGCAACAGCTAGTATACTGTATTTGTAGACTAAGTAGATTAAATACTCTTCCAATATTTTGCGATAGTAACAATGTTATTTCAACAACAGTGTGTCAACTTTCTTAGGCAGGCTTGTTTCTAGAATTATCTAGACCGCTTGTTACTGACGCTATTGTCTTGAGCTAGATTCAGTAACGGCATATTATGTTTAGTAGGTATTCATCCACTAATGCATGTACTAAGTGGCTGTTTGTCCAGCTGTGATTTAGCCAATATCTGATATAATTATGAATTCATTCTAGTAATTAATGAAATAAATTTAAAACATTTTTCCATGTGTTGGTCCCGGGCTCCTTCGAAGAATATGCCAATTGCCGTTCTGCCAGGCAGGTCGTAAAAGGCTTGTGATTGTTTGGAGGGTAAGGTAGCCGGTACACGTATGCGTGTGGCAGACCTCGCCACACGATAGCAACGCACCGTTAACATCTTTGATATCTTTTGGCAATGGTTGAGTCTTTCCATCAGGAGACCTATCTGCTTGTTTCCTACCTTACGATATAAAAAAAAATAACTTTGACAGTTGTAGGGGACATCACCCATATATTATATTTACTATAAGCATTTAAAATTATTTTCATATACAATCAATAAATCTTTACAAGAGCTTTCAAATAAAACTTAATCGAACTATATAGTTGCTCCATGTCAAAATATATGCAAAATATGTAACGAAGCGAAATTACCTACAAATTTTTAATATTAGCTAGATATAGGTAGGATTTCTGTTAGTCTGTTACTCAATTTGACACATGACCAGTGTTGCCAATGGTAGATAGCTCATAGCCATGAGCACAGATTATTTATGTATAAAGCCATGAGCAGGGGGCCTATTGCCTATCTTGAACTGACAATCAAAGTGATAATCACTGTGCAAAGTTGACATCAATTAGCTGTCAGTTCCCTTATTTCGTATTGACTAACATGGGTGATCAACGAAAATGACGTCACAAGTACTTGGTGTCGTCGAAAGTCACTATCGTGCACTGGAACGACACTTTTAGTATGGGTAGTTTGACAATTGGTATTGCGTATGCTTAGTGACCAACGAATGACGTCAAATCGTTGATCACTTTTATGTTTTGAAAGCAACTAGTCTAGAGTAGTTTTTAATGATCAAAATAGTGATTAACACTATTAACCGGCGACGTTTGAAAGGTACAGAAAATGTACTATTGACAATATATAGTTTGTTAATACCATTTTTAGAAGGTTATTATTGTTAAATAATAAATAATGTAGGATACATAAGTCATAACACAATACTGCAATAAAATTAGAATTACATATCTAAGACTAATACATAAAATTTCACATGGTAACAATAATGTTTTATGCAGTATGCTGTTTGTACCGAAGAAAAAATCGACTTGTAAGAGAGTGGTAGAGGCTTTAGCATCTTTAAGCTTGCAAAGTGATTTTATTAGTGAAAGAAATGAGCTTCTATTATGGACCTAATAAATGATAACCGATACTGATTTGGTAGATGCTAAATTGAAGTAATTATCACCTGGCAAACTATTCTAGAATAGTTATAAGTTGGAACATTAATTTCAAAAAGGGATTGTACAAGAGTTTTTGATAATTATGGAAATAAATGGTTTGTTATATCACATTTTTAAGATCTTTAACCATAGATGAAGAAGATATGACTTTCTTTTCTATGTGATCACAACCAATACTGAATTTGTAAATGCTAAATTTGCCAACTAATTTTATTAGTGAAAGAAATAAGCTTATTTTATGGAGGATTCTGCTAGTTAACATCTGGCAAATTCTTATTAATTATTCTAATCCCTTGATTTAAAAAGTAATTGTGCTAGAATAAGTGTAATTATCAAAATAATATGTATACTTACATATTACTTACAAGAGTAATCAAATCAAAAAGCAATTTATCTGTATAAATTTAATTATTAATTTTGTTGCCTTTATGAACTTATGACTCTATCAATAAATTAGAACTTAGTGTTCTTTTATGTAGGTACTATTGAACGCCTATATCTAGCTATTATTAATTCTGATTTGTTTTGATTAGTTTTTTAACGGTCCCTCACTATAAAAGCAAATTTAAAGACGTATTCACGTCAAAATGTTTTATGCATTACCAATGCATAAAACATTTTGACGTGAATACGTCAAATCATCATCAAAACGTAAGGTCTAGAACAATTAAGCGTCATTAGTACTGTCTTAGGCTATGCGTTGACTGTCAGTCGGTCAGCGTTAGCGTTAGTAAGTAAATACTCTGGTCTCTATACTTGTGATTCCTATAAATGTTTTATGCATTTGTGACAAACAAAACGTAAAACCTCGCACAATAAGCGTCATTAGATACCATTCTAATAATATTAAAGTTGACACACTCAATCCATACTTCCATACTAATATTATAAATGCGAAAGTAACTTTGTCTGTCTGTCTATTTCTTCTTCACGCCAAAACGGCTGAACCGATCTGGATGAAATTTGGTAAAAAGAGAGTTTGATACCCGAAGAGTTTTCATCTCGGAAATCACGGGACGGGACGAGAAGTATGAGAGTAAAACCCCAGGACTGCCTATATTTTAAACCTCTGATAACATCTTCCATGCCTAGCATGAGCACGTTAAAATGTTAGTCCTGGTTATCACAAAACATAAGTAATGTACATGTCAATAATATTTTACGACGATGAAGATAAGTAACACAAATCTTACCAATCGACAAAACCGACAGAATCGAATCGTATTAAAGATGATGTATCGTCTATTGACAGTCGGTTTACTCTGCCTAATAATAGTGAAAAAACAGGGTACCCTGCAAGATAACTAGCGTGATTATATAATTTTTTTATTTTATTATAATTAAAACTATAAAGTAGTAATATCGCCACAAGAAATAAACAACGCAGGAAATGAATAAAAGTATCAATATCATCGATTCAAATGGGACACTAGATAAATAATCTTCAACTACGAAGCCGAAATCCCGAGACGGAATACAAATGGAGCGTTTATTCACAAAAGCCAATTTGTATGCAAATTGCTGGTCTGTTTAACTATTCTCGTTAGTTGCTCATTTTTGAAAGCCTTTCGTTATTAAACTTCAATTCGATGTTTTGTTTAGTAAATGGCAATTTTCATTTAGCTGTATTATACCAGCAACATAAACCACTCACATTGTTTGAATACAACTTTAATTGGATTCATTATAATTTATACTGTTTTCCTTTTAATAGCTCTATGGTCGAATTTCGACTATATACTAAACAATATAACCTCTTTTAATTTTGATAACAGACTTTGGCCGAAAGGAAAAAAGTATACATGTGTGTATATTATCATGTAAGTATGTCACATGAATGTAGTATGCGTAGTATTAATTTTTATTAATTTCATATATTTTTGATGCATATTATTTAAAATATTAGGTTTCTGCAGCCTTCCACAAATAAACTGAGCCAAATTTCTTACTCCTCCGTCCGCATAATTGTCTTAAAAAGGGGTGCAAAGTTTTTTCTTCACGTATTAATATACAGATTATATCCCAACAGATGGCTCTTTATCAGATAGGATAGACATAAAGACCAATGATAATAAAGATAAATTCAGTCGCATCCTTTAAACCGGAATACGAAAGTGACAAGCACGCGTCTTATTGCGGCAAGAATATGTGAGGTGACCTAAGCCGAGCAAGATGTTGCATACCACTAGTACAGAATATATTATTTTTAGCTTTCTCTCGCATTTAACATGCTATTAAAATTGCCAAATTTAATTTTAACTTTTTAATTTACCTTACAAAAGTGGCCCTCATGTTTAAAATTTATTTATTTGTATCACACAAACGTGTTTGTGTCCAGGCACGAGACTAACATTATGCTTGTACAAGTTAACTATCTCTTGCTGTTGGAAAAATCTTCTGTCTGTTTCTAATTCTATGTTATAAAAGACAATTTTAATTTATTTTGTTTTATTTAATTTGAAAAGCATACATAGTGTTCAAACTAAATTATATTACAATATGAGTAACTAGGCACCATTCAATTGCTTTCACATATTATACAATTTATCATTTTAAAATAAATCACTGAGAAAATCGATTTCATGGATTTGAATTGGACACTAGATAAATAATGTTCAGCAGCAAAGTCGAAATCATATGACGGAAACCAAACTGAGCTTTTATTTACAAAAGCCAATATGTAAGCAAATTTGAGATCTGTTTAACTATTCTCGTTAGTTGCCCATTTTTAAAAGCCTTTCGTTATAAATAAATATTAATTTGTAAAACAAATTTTAATTCGATGTTTTACTCAGTTTGAAATATTTACATTCCATTCCCAACGAGAGCGTAATTCAACCGTAGTTAGTTTACGAACTTAATTAAATATATTTATTTGCTTTTTTCAACTCTTACTTTAACGAGTTCGCCAAGAATACTCATAAAAAGGAATTTTCATTACAAAGAAAAATATTTAAGAAAATTACTTTTAAAAAGTATTTAATATTATGTTTATTTAAATTGCAAAACATGTAGGTATTAACATTGTATAAAAAAAATTAAACAAGTTAAAGTATAAATTTCTATAAATTATATTTTTTTTAAGAATAACTTGTTTTCCTAGTCGACAAACTGGTGGAATCTACCTACTGGACACGTCACACCAGTAAATGTAATTATGCAGTATCAATGGAAATTATGGTATTCTAATGATTAAAAAGCGAAAAAATTTATTAAACAAATGTAATTTTTGTTTTCGAAGACTTTTAGGAAAGTTATCGTGAATAGAAACTGAGCTTTTAACAATTACGAGTATAAATCAATATCTATCTAAATCAAATAACTTCGTGTATCTAAAGTAATTTAATCTCTGTTCGGTGTCTTTTATGTTTATGAAGTTTACGTGGTACTGTCTCGGCGTTGATGATTTAGCTAATTTAGGGTGTTTATAAATATAATCTTAGCAGTGTATTTTTGTCTCTCTCGTCTAAACGTCAATGAAAAGAAACAACAAAGTTACAAAACGGGCTTAATCCACGAAGCCTAATTGCATCAAGTAGATACCTATTTAAAAACTAGTCAAGCGCGAGTTGGACTCTCCGACCGAGGGTACCGTACTTACCGTACTACACTTGTACTGGTAGGTAAACTTATTTACACATTAATTTCATAATTTTAGGTCAACGGAAAGTACCCTATCGCTTTTGATTCCCTTGTGAAATTGCAAATATGCGACATAAACGCTCATATCTAGTGATCGCTTTTTTCGTGTTGTGAATAAAACTTACGGTTTTCAGATTTTTTCCTTTACATGTTTTTTTTTTTTTTATTATAAGATAGCAAACAAGCAGATGGGTCTCCCGATGGAAAGAGTCAACCATCGCCTATAGACACCAAAGATGTTAATGGTGCGTTGCTATCTTGTGGCGAGGTCTAATGCCACATGCATAAGTTTACCGGCTACCTTACCCTCCAAACCGGAATACGACAGCGACAAGCACTGACGCTATTGCGGCAGGAATAGGTAAGGCGGTGGTACCAGACCCGGGCGAGACAATGCAGAACTCTACCACCTAACACCATAAACGCTCATATCTAGTGATCGCTTTTTCGTGTTGTGAATAAAACTTACGGTTTTCGGATTTTTTCCTTTACATGTGCTGTAAGACATAGCTTCTTAAGGATGCTGTAAACACTCAAGCATGTTTGTCAAACTTTACGTTTTGTTTGTACGTTTTCATTAAACATCAGCGCACACGTACCAACACGTTTGACAAACAAAATTTCACTTTCAAAGCAGTTTTCGCCGTGTAGTGACGCCCTGACGCTCAGATGTAACAAACAACTAATAACATGTCTCAGTGGTGGTCGCACCAAAATGGCGAGTTTGTTTGACGAACATGACTGTACACTTTCAAACACATATGACAAACACGCCGTCAATCAAATCTTTCAAACATAGAGCCAAACACATAGTTTGCTTGACAAACACGTCAAAGATGACCGTAGACTATCAAATAATTTGCCAAACACGTAAAATGTGACAAATTGTTTGAGCGTTTACAGTCTGCTTTACCAAATTTCATAATTCTAGGTTAATGGTAAGTATCCTATAGGTTTTGATTCTCTTTTGAGATCGCAAAAATCGCAAAAGATACAACATAAATGGTTATTTGTATTAATCGCGTTGACTTAACGTTGATTTTTTTCACAGCTTAGAGAGACCGTAGACCCGAGTATTTGATATGAATTACAACTCTAGTAATACGTTGTTGTACGACTGTCCGGCTATCAAGACCTTTTTCGCAAGAATGCGTAGAGGTATCACGTTGAAATTTATATTAAATACTCAGTTTTACGGCTGCTCTCAGCTACGAATAAATCAAACTTATAAGTCAACGCGATCAAAAGATATTATTATTTATGTGGCATATTTTATGATTTTTAGAGTTTAGAGAAAAACCTGTATGGTACTTCCCATTGACCTAGAATTGTGAAATTTGACAAGAAGCAATACCTGTAATTACCTGCATTGTAAAGCACATGCAGAAGAAAAAATCCGGAAACCGTTAATTTTTAGTTATACCACAATAAAAATGCGATCATTAGATATGACCGTTTATGTATCATATATTCCGATTTCACCAGTGAACAAAAATCTATTGGGTACTTCTCGTTGACCTAGAATCACGAAACTTATGTGAAGCTAAGGTTACTTATTTTGTAAGAAACCCATACTGGTTAAACTCACATTTGACCGTTTTTTTAAATACAAAACATGTTAAATAAAAATTATGTTTTTCACAAAAACATTAAACTGACGAAAAGTAATGCATGGTCATTAAAATCAGTGAGTGAATAACCAATTAACCTCTGTTTTTGTAACCTTTTAGGTTTTTTCTATTTAGGACAACTTTCGGAATATATTCTATTATATATATATATATATATATATATATATATATATATATATATATATATATATATATATATATATATATATATATATATATACACGCGTCGGATTGAAAACCTCCTTCGTTTTTTCGTCGAATGAAAATCGTTGCAGTTTAAACAATGAGAATTTAATACTGTTGGTTTTGTCGTCATTTAATAAAATATCTTTATATTTGTGTCGAACTAGTTTTCCACATTTGCACTCGCATTATTTACTCCGTCATACTTACCAGCTCTTCTTTTCACTTTGAATGAAATTGAAGTAACAACCGCAAACATATAAAAGTGACTGAGAACCTCCTTTGTTTTTTCGTCGAATGAAAATCGTTGGAGCTCTTTTTTATGTAAATGTACTCAAGTTTGATTTTCGCACGTCCACAGGATTTATTTACAATGATGTCTTTTATTTTTGTTTAGTAAACATTTTACGTGTTAACAAAAGCAAACAACACAAAGGGTTGAATTTTATTAAATTTTTTGCTGAATTAATGTTTTTGGCATTCAATTCTATCAGTTATCCGAAAAATAAATAGCTATTAAAAGTATCATCACGAATGTTCCCGTAGCTATAAAGGTAGGCAAAAGCAAATGGAGATACTTGTTGGCACATTTTAAATATATGATAAACGACTACCTGTTACTTGTTTTTTACTAGGACCGACAGCTTTACACCTTCATGGGACATGAGGTCAGCTTGTATCAGTTATCCGAAAAATAAATAGCTATTAAAAGTATCATCACGAATGTTCCCGTAGCTATAAAGGTAGGCAAAAGCAAATGGAGATACTTGTTGGCACATTTTAAATATATGATAAAAGACTACCTGTTACTTGTTTTTTACTAGGACCGATAGCTTTACACCTTCATGAGACATGAGGCCAGCATGTAACACACCACTATACCACTCCAAAATAATACTGACATTTTAATTCTTGTAGGGTAAACCCGAAAAACTCAACACATTGCTCGACCTGAGGACCGAATCGAACATGACCAGAACCGAATAGGATAACCAATAGACCACAAATAAATCTTGCGGGTTAGAGAAAGTACACCAAATGTCATATGACACAGTTTGTTCGTCACGATTAATGATCATCGCATATATAACAGCAGCATAACCGAAAAGTACTAGCACGACGCCGAGCTGCCCGATGTTGAAGCCACCGCTAGCGTGGTGGAAGTTGGCAGTTATTGCATTGGCCACAAGATGCAAGATTTTTCTCCATTCTTTTCCTGAATACAACATCGTTTGTTCGCTCACTACTGTCACTAGTTACATATAGCAGTAAACGGACTGAAAGTCTGCTGTTAGTGCCGTGTCTATAGTATCCATACTTAATATTATATATACGAAAGTCTGTCTGTAAGACTTTCAAAGCTAAACCGCAGAACCGATTTTGACGAAATTTAGAAAAAATATTAGAAGACGCGGGGTAAAAATGGGCTAACTTTGTTTTTCTGGAATAATTCCCCTTAAGGCTCTGAAATAGTGGATGAAAGTTTGTATGAAAAACTTTATAGACGATATATTAATCTACTTGAGGGCGAAGCTGCGCCGGTCAGTTCATTACTACTATAGTATATACCATGTTATATATAACACGCGGTTCAATACTCGAATATTGTGCTCTCTGAATCGTGGAAAACTACATCGTCGTTTTGACTATGGTGTATCAAAGACATAAGATTTTTAACGTCTAAATTAAGGAGTAGCCATATTAACAATTTTAGTTTTGATTTTCAGGACGTGCTACAATATTTTCCTCCGTGATGATTAGAGCCCCCTTTAAATATACCACCTGCCATTCTAGCAATTCATAAAAGGCGACTGTCTAAACATGTCACTACCATCGCGACCACTTCACAGGTGTTAGCTCCGCTTTTGTCTGGATTTGTAGCCATCGCTTTATCTATTCCTGCCGCATTGACTTCATTGCCTGTCACTATTGTATACTGGAACAAGGTAGTCAGCAAATTTACGCATTTGGCGGAACTGCACGGGACTGGAATATGTTTCATGAGCCTGAGTTCCCCGACGAGTGCAACCTGGGGATTTTCAAGAGAAGAGTGAACAGATACCTTCTAGGGAAGCGCTTTCCATCTTAGGCCGCATCTTAGCTTACCATCAGGCGAGATCATGGTCAAGCGCTTCCCTATCGATACTAAAAAAATAACCATACGCTTATGTGCTATACTATAATATAAAAAAATAATACGTGAAGGAAAATTTTCAGACATTTGCGCGTACGGTGGTGTATGAGATTTGGCACAGTTAAAGTTTACATTGCGGAGGACTGCCAAGCCCTAAAGCGTTCCCGAGACGGTTAAACGGTTTGATTCAAACCTTACGTGTTTGATCATACCGTTTGAACGTTCATCAAACCGCACCGCACAGTTTGGTTCTGTATGCCGCCATAAGCAGTGTTGTAACGTAAATAAATAGTGAAATTCCCTCAAAATGGTCCGCGATTTCCTTGCGCTAATTACGTTAATATCTTGCTTAAAATGTAAAAAAAAAATTCTTTGCCTGACATCTTCACCACATACAACCTCACATTACAAAATATACTGCAAACTGAGCCGGGTTTGATCAAACGCGTCGGAACACGGTCAAACGACGCGTCAAACACAACAAAAATCGCACCTCTGATCAAATAGTGTCACAAGTCAAAAAAACGATTCTCGAGTATAAGGGGTTTAAAGTTGCTTTGTTTTTTTCGCTTTTCCGGCCAACGCCACTAACGTCACTAGCGCCGTTATAGTATCAAATCATTGAAAACAGTAGTAGGTCACCATTCGAGATAAAACTATGGCAAATACGATACGAATGGTACAAAAAAGTGATTTTTATGAATTTTTGAATTGTTACACTATTTGAGCGGAGGTGCGAAATATGTAATTTCATCAAGCAAGCTCCAAACAAGTAAATGTTTGGCAAACCTTACAAACTAGCTATGTAAACGATCAAAATTGTTTGAGTCAAACCAAAATCTACGTGTTTGAATCAAACCGCTTGAACGTCTCGGGGGCGCTTAATATCATCAATTAATATGCATAAGAAATACACAAAATTAATAAAAATAAACATTAAACACCAAGTTCATGTGCATACATGATATTATATACACATTTATACTATTTTCTTGACTTGATTTTAATGTTTAGTCTAGACCATAGACTAAACATTAAAATCTCTTTTAAGTTCGTTCGTAATTTCGGCCACAGGCGCTAGTTTAAAAAACCGATTAACAATGTACATGGAGTTAATTAACAAACAATATAAGACCATTTCAAACAGATTATTTTAACTCAGCTTGGAATTTAAGATTAAAAAGATTTATTAGCAATGTAAACAACTAGAAGGATAATAAAGGAAAGTTGGAAGGTTCAGATAAAGCGATTAAGTAAGTGTTAACAAGTGGTCTAACTACGAAGTTACTTGGAAATTCGAGACAACGTTATCTGCAAATCTTTGTGGCATAAGTTGTTTATTGCTATCTTAGTACAGCAACTACCTACTGTGAAGATAATTTATATACCTAGTCAGCTGGCTATAAATTGGTACTTATACATTTAAATAATTTTTCAAGGTTATTGTGACTTATAATGGCTCATTAACCAGAATTAATATGATCATCGCAATTCTTCTAATTATATTTTACACGACTTGATCTAAACAAATTATTTGCTTCTGGCATGTGTATTAGTCAACGATATTAATACACATACCGAAATGTATTTAATAAACATTCGAACTTAGAAAATATATTTATTTTCCTAAAATGTTCCTCGTATTGGTCCGGGCGCCCTTTGAAGAATAGACCATCAGCCATTCTGCCAGGCAGTTCGTAAAAGGCTAATCATGTCATAACCGTCGTGACTTGATTAGTCTCCATTTAGCTCGTCGTGACTTGATTTAGGTCGTAGAGTTCTGTAATGTCTCGCACATAGAGTAAATTATTCTATGGTCTCGCACGTGTCTAGTACCATCGCATTAACTATTCCTGCCGCAATTGCGTAGTGTTTGTCACTGTCGTGTTTCGGTTTATAGGCTAAGGTAGGCGGTGAACCTATGCATGTAGCGTTACTATGCATTACCATCCCGCTACATGAATAGTAACGCACCATTAACATCTTTGGTGTTTAGAGGAAGTAGGTTTGATGCCTGAATTTTTTATGTGTAACAAGCAGACAGAAACTAAGCATATTTGAATATAAGTATTCTGTAAGATATTCAAGTTAGAGGAAGTTTTGATAAAATGTACCTATCGAATTTAAACGTAGATGATAATTGAAAAGTTTTTAAAGATTGCATGGTGGACTTAGCAAAAAGTATGTTTACTAGGTAGTAAAGCTCTGTAACAACTCTCCCAGATTTGGTACCATGGCTTTGCTTATTTCAATGCCACATAATAATAACGTACCTAAATGCTTGTCACTGCCTTGTTCTGGTTTGTAAGATTAGATATATGGCAGGCGTATTACCTAAAATTTGCAATCCGACAACGATCAGCGAGAGATCGTATATGTAAACGTAACGAAAAAAACGCCAATAACAGATTCGCACTGAATTTACTGCCTCGTGGTGTAGGCGTTAGCCTATTCGGCTCAGGTCATGAGGTCCCGGGTTTGATTCTCGGGTCAAGTAAGTGTTATTAAGATTTTTCGAGGTTTTTCTCGAAAATTCAAAATCTCAGTAGTAGCTCGGAGTCTTGCGGGGTGGTGTGCTACCACTCCTGTGCCTCGGATAAGGACATAAAACTGTCGGACCCAGTAGTCTTTAAACGTTATCAGGTCGATAAAGTATGGCGGTAGGGATCATGACTCATCTCGCGAACCGACAAACCGGTGAATCGTGGAGAACTGGAAAGTCTATAGACGTTCGGTTTACTCTGCCTACCCCGCCAGGAAATGGTGCGTGATGACACTTTTTCACACAGAATATACCTATTGTGGCTGTGAATATTATTATGAAGCCCGTTTTATTTTATTTAATTATGCGAAATTCGTATCGTAGTCATAGTATAAGTAGACGCTCCATAGTAAAGCAATAAAAACAACAAAAATATTTTAAATCAAATGTATGCAACTGCACTGGGTCTGCTTGCACCAAATTATTTTAATACTTTTTAAATTAATTTAACCATTGTTAAAGTCATTTAAAATGTATTTCAAAATCTGCAAGCGGACTTCACCACAGAACAATATTACTCCAGGGAAGACTTAACTCAAACTCAGACTTAGACTCAGACAGACAGACAGCCTCAGCCAGTATTGGAATTCTGGGAGTCGACATATCGAACAACGTTCAGTTCCGCGGTCATTTGGAAGGGAAGGCTAAACTAGCCTCCAAAAAGCTTGGTGTACTCAGTAGAGCAAAGCAGTACTTCATGCCAGCCCATCGCCTCCAACTTTACAAGGCCCAAATTCGACCTCACATGGAGTACTGTTCTCACCTCTGGGCCGGAGTTCCTCAGTACCAGCTTCTTCCTCTTGATCGCATTCAACGTAGAGCGGTTCGAATCGTCGACGACCAGGCTATTTCTAATCGGCTTGACTCTTTGGCGTTACGCAGAGATGTAGGCTCGCTCTGCATCTTTTACCGTATTTACCATGGGGAGTGTTCCGACGAGTTGTTCGGACTAATGCCTGCCGCTAAATTCCACCATCGGACATCGCATCAAAATTTAAAGTTCCATCCTCACCACCTCGATGTCTGGAAATCCACAACCGTGCGCTTTTGTCGACACCTTTTGCCTCGCATTACTCCTTTGTGGAATCTATTACCCTCGGGGTGTTTCCGAATGGATACGACTTAGGGACCTTCAAGAAACGAGCTTATTCATTCTTAAAAGGCCGGCAACGCAGCTGCAATACCCCCGGTGTTGCGGATGTCCATGGGCGGCGGTGATCACTTAGCATCAGGTGCACCATCTGCCCGTTTGCCCCCTCTACTATAAAAAAAAAAAAAAATATCTATAATCGGTATTGTTTTAATGAAAGGCGAACCGCAAACGTCACGTTGCCTTAGCCGCCCTCCCTCTTCCCGTGCCTCTTTGTCACAGAATGACCACACACCTTTTATGCGAACGTATTTTATGAACGACCCCTTATTAACTTTTTACTGATTACACAATATGACCATCAACTACCGTGTTTTCCATACGTTCAGTTTTTTACCAATCAAGCTGTATAATGTGATATCTGTCTCTTATCCCGTGCTAGGGAAAACTTTAAATAACTTAAAAAATAAAAATGTTCACACGACTGGGTTTCTGGACATTCAATTCACTCTGCCTGACCTCGGCTCAGATAGAGTGTGAGTGACCCGTAATAGAATCAGCGGTATATTTTTTACGAACAAGCCATAAAAAATCTATCTTTTATAAAGGTAATAAAACTTATAATAACAAAATGTATCTAAACGCGACAAGTGCAATTTCTTTTTCATTTTTCATAGAGCGAAAGCTCCTTCTGACACAAAGCTCGTTCCTATAAAATGAGACTTACAATGTGATTGTGCTCTTTTCATTGGAGGCCTTTTATAACTGCGTCAGCTGTGGATTGCCAAAATTGAGACAGTAAAACTTCAGTTAAATTGGTAAAGTTATATTTTACATAATTGCAACACTAAACTTTATGTTCGCAATTTAAAAATATTTCATAGCCAAGTTAGTAGAACAAATTTTTGTTTTTTTTTTTCAAAACCTGATTTTTTATGGTACTTAAAAATATTAAAGCGATCTTTTACGGATTTAAAAAATATTCCACACACACATATTCGAAATTCTCTTCTTAATTAATTAACCCTTGTTAACAAACACACGATATTTTAAATGCCGTTCGTTCCGCCACATTCACACATTTCATAGCCAAGATAATTCGTATAATTTTTTTAATGGCACCGTTTTATATCTGAACTGATAGGCCATGAAAGTTCGGCCGTTTAAGGATCGTTTTTTGTTAAACCTTACTTAGTTAATGTTCAAATTATATATTTTCTGCACTTTCTGATTTATGTAGATATAAGTTATTGAAATAATAAAATATAATAACAGCTTTTTGTTTATATTTGTGATTGTGACTTTACTTGTGTGGATCAACAAATCTTCTGCAAGACTCTCTAATGCTCTCTAACACTCATCAAAATGTATTAAGCTGGAGCTAGAGTAGAAGTCTTTATCTTTAATTCTATATCGTTATTTTAGATAACTTGCTAAAAATAACTAAGCAAGCTTGTATAGCTTGCTTAGTTATTTTTCTTCTATTGCCACCTACCTTGCAGAGAGGCAGATGGTCTATTCTCGGGTGTCCGGAAAGACACAAAAAAACAAGAAAAAAATTAATTCCAGCTGGGCTACTCTTGAAACCCGATGTCAATCTACCAATTATACCAATAAATAATGAATAAACCAATAAATAATGAATTTTGACGTATTTCGTACTCTGGACAACCATATTTAATTATTGGATTCGGCGACAGCGCCACATACCCATTCGAAATTTTTTGGAACTACTCATGATTGCTTTTATTCGTTATTTGGTTTAAAACGGTACTCTTGACGCACTTTTGACATCCAATGTAGGATTTGAAACTTGTTTCATTATTGTTTAAAGACTGCTTTTTAAGACATACTTTTTACTTAAAAAATTCAGTTTTTTGTGCAAGTTATAGTTTTCACAGCCTGTATTATTATACAACACTAAATGAAATACCAAAATTTATTTATATATACTCCATAGATAGGTAACAGTGTATATAGATATACTCAAGATCTCATACCTAAGAAGAAATGAGCTCCTATTGGGCCATGAGATATGCAGACAAAGACATTTTCATGTCAGATGATGAATTCATTTTTTATAAGAACTTGAGCTGGATCACGTTAACGGTATCCGTGTGGCTATCGTACGGCTATATGATCGGGAGGAATTCTTAAACAGAAAGCATTTCCACTTACAGACTAATATGAGTTCATCCACAAAATAGGCAAATAGGAAATACAATATTCACTATATTGAATTATAAAATATATCTATGTTACTTGTTGTAATGACAACATCTACCTATATGGTAAATTTCTCAAATATATTTCAATTAGAAACATAGTTTTTTTCCAATCATATATTTTCATACAAAAAATAACAAATAAATAAAGGCTCTCTTATTGGTGATACAAAACTGCCACATATAAACATACATCATCATAAGTGCTACCAGTGCAGTGCGTTTTATATGATACTGCTTGTTTATTGCATTAGGTTATTAGAAATTGCTTACTTTTTAAAACAAAGTATTGTACTGGCCGCTGATATTAGTGAGGCAGTGGCAATAGCAGTGGTAATCATTTGAGTTGGATACTTGTTTAACTAGGTATGTTCATGTAAAAATACATATAGTTCTTATGGAATATAATGTTGACATGAGGTTTTTGTCAGCATTTTATACCTGAAAAAGTATATGATGTCTACACAAAGTAGATATATTTTTAGAGGAGCAACCTAGGTACTATTATTTTATTTGAAACCTTTTAAAAATGTTCATAAAGGATTTCATTTCTAATGGGTAAAATATTGGGAAGATATTAATTTATTATTACTTTCAATGCTAACATGCAAAACGGGTTGGTGTAATTAAATAAATACAAAGTACACAAATAAACAGTAATTTATTATGACTATTTAGTTTTTAGAAGCCATTTGCAAGGTATACATGTATATTGTAAATGCTCCCAGAGATGTAGCCAAAGAAAATTATACTAAGCTTTACCATTCAGAAAGAAATATTGTGGAAAGGTGTATTTTTTTACACGCTTTTTATTAACTTCACCTGTATGTTTGTATGTTTGTTTGTATGTTTGTTTGTAACCGACTTCTTTGGGCGCGATTTTGACCAACTTTAAACGGCCAGATTTCGTTCAAACTTTGTAGATTTATCGAGGACCGATGACAATACACTAATTTGATAAAATTATTCCATTTTTAACCGACTTCAAAAAAAGGAGGAGGTTCTCAATTCGGCTGGTATATTTTTTTATGTACGTACACCGATTTCTCGGAGGTTTCTGAACCGAATTAAGTGATTCTTTTTTGTTTAATGCGGAATAGTTTCGAATTCGTCCCATAAAAATTTGATTCAGGTAGGCCCAGTAGTTTTTGTTTTATGAGCATTTTTTATTTATTGTACCTATCTCGATGTCTGAAATCAAATCTCGCTAGTAAATTTGATCCACTTCCCGGTTACCGATTGAGCTGAAATTTTGTATACGTATGTTAATTGAATGACAATGAAACCTTATTATGACATGGAGCTGATCTGATGAATCTGAATCGGAAGGTGACCACAGGAACTTAATAATTAAATGGTTAAAAATCGGTTAATAACAAGACTATTGAGTTTGGCCTCATTTGATTCATGTTGACGAGCACTTTGGTGCTTGGTGGTGACTAGGATCCTGCAGGGTCCGATGATGTAGCTAGAAGATGGTCATAGGAGCTCAGCAATTAAATGACACAACTCTATCGAATTTGGGCTCATTTGATTAGTGTTGACGAGCACTTTGGTGCTTGGTGCTAACTAGGATCCTGCAGGGTTCGATGATGAAGCCAGAAGGTGACCATAGGAGCTCAGCAATTAAATAACACAACTCTATCGAGTTTGGGCTCGTTTGATTCGTGTTGACGAGCACTTTGGTGCGGGTGGAAACTAGTTGTAAAAGGAACTACTCTTAACAAAAGTATTTGTTCTAGTCTGTAAAGTCGGTCAGTTCAAGAGGTAAAGATATAACTTCCATGTTGTTCCAGTAGGCCTGAGAAGGAACTTTTCTTTTTTTTATGGTAGTCGAGCAAAAAAAAAATCAAGACGTGCTTTAACTAATGACGTCTGTTGTTTTGGATATAATAATTTCTTACAGATTGTACATGGTACTTCAGCAAATTGATTTATGGTGCTTATAAAATTACGCTCAGTAATTGAACGAAGTCTTTGTGACGTCTGACGCGCTACCGCTAGGCGGTTCTCACGTGGCTGAGCAGACTCAATTGCTGTACGGTTTCGTATCACTACTAATCCACGAGCTCGCTGCTCGGCGGACTCCTTAGCTAAACGCTCGTCAATGAGACCAATTCTATGAGCCTTCTGCTCGGCAGACTCGTTCGCTAGTAGTTCTCTCGCTAGTCGCTAGTTCGCTAGTTCGCTCAATAATGAGAACAACACTAACAGCTCTCTGCTCAAAAGACTCATTCGCTAGACGCTCTTGGATCTTACCGAGTCTACTTCTACCAAGGCTGGGCCAAAGCGGGTTTACAAGCATGGGCCAGAGATAGACAGCATTGCGCCAAGCATGGCCCATATCTGGCGCCGTCGTATTGTCCTGTATGGGAGTAAGACAGGAAAGCCTTGCACACTTACACACACACACACATATGTCTATAAGCTTGTAAGTAGTTCCGTGCTTCTACCGCGGCACTCGACTAGGTATGCGCATTAGAGTTTGCAACAGTCTCTGCGCATATAATTTAGATTTCACGAGCCACGAAGAGTCCGCCACCGTCTCTGTGACTGAGTTTAATTGACTGAGTAAAAAAACAAAAAAAAACAAATTAAATGTACATAATATTTATAGATATAGATATATCACCATCCATGTTAATTTTACATGGATATATATAGATATACAGTCTTGTAGTTTTCGTTTTTTATTAATTGTAATTAAACGACACTGAATTTATTAGCCATTCGCATTCGATGATCTACAATTGCCGATTAGAATTAAAAAAATAACTCAAATAATTGATTTTTTCATAAGTTACAGTGTTTCCGGAGTTTCATACATGACGGACATGAAAATTTTTTGACCTATTTTCATATTTTTTTCCGTTTCTATTGCACTAAATTAATTTTTAGCAAGTATAGAATTAATCTCCATTAAATTATCTCGACAATAGTATGCAAAATATCTTGATTCCGTTAACTAACAAGGCTATAATACTAAAAATAGTTGCCAAAATAAGGCGAAAAAAATTTCCGAAGGTGGTATCAAGAGTCTTCGCAACCGGCGTGTGTGTATGAAAAGAGTGATGAATGTAGAGGAAGCGAGACAAGCCTGCAAGGATCGTAATGTAAGGCACTCGGTTCTCTCTGCCTACCCCGTAAGGGATCTGGCGTGAAGATATGTATATATGAAAAAAATTTTCGATCGTAAAGCACTCTCTGATGCTTCGCATCATGAGTCGTGCAATAGTTTAAAATTAAAAAAACAAGCTATTATAAATAAACCAAACTAAAAAGTAGAAAATAAATAATAGTTTAAAAAACTAAAAAACACGCTTTTTATAGAAAACCGAACTAAAAAATAGAAAATAAATTTTAATAAATTTAAATTAAGAATAGTGTTAAAAATTTCAAAATGTGAATAAAAAAAATAATTTTATTTTAAAAAAAGCGTGGGGTGCTTTTTAAGATATTACCGAAATGATAATCACTCTACTCATATGTGTCAATAAAATATTTATAACTATTGACACCATGCACCCCACGCTTTTTTTTAAATAAAATTATTTTTTTTATTCACATTTTGAAATTTTTAACACTATTCTTAATTTAAATTTATTAAAATTTATTTTCTATTTTTTAGTTCGATTTTCTATAAAAAGCGTGTTTTTTAGTTTTTTAAACTATTATTTATTTATATCACAACTCACAAGATAACAAACAAGCAGATGGGTCTCCTGATGGAATGAGTCAAACATCGCCTATAGACACCAAAGGTGTTAATGGTACGTTGCTATTTTGTGGTAAGATCTAATGTCACATGCATAAGTTATCAGCTACGTTACCCTCCAAACCGGAATACGACAGTGACAAGCACTGACGCTGTTGCAGCAGGAATAAGTAAGGCGGTGGTACCAGACCTGGGAGAGACAATGCCGAACTCTATCACCTAGTAGCCACGATGTTAGTAACTCGTACAGCCAATCGGTTGTCTTTTACGACCTGCCTGGCAGAACGGCAGTTAGCCCATTCTTCAAAGGAGCCGGGGACCAACACGGGGAATATAGAAATTTTAAAGAATAGATGGGATCTATATAGACATAAAAAGTTACATTATCATCATTATGTATCAACATATAAAATGTGTTTTTCACACAGGTATCATGTAAGAGCACAAGAATATGTTCTTATGACAAATCTTTGAAATTTTCAGCTTTTTCTACTGTAATATGCATGTTTTATATAAATGAACCTTCCTCTTGCATTACTATGCCTATTGATGATATCCATATCAAAATTGATTAGGTAATTCAAAAGATGTAGACGAACATACAGCGGAGTGACTGTTATATATGGTAAAGATATTTGGGTGATTCCGTTCTAACTGTGATATTCAATGTCCTGTATTGTTTGTTCTCACAGGTCGTTAATTAATAATTAATTTATGAAATTTTTGTACTTATTGGAAAATAATAAACATATTTCAACATTATTTTCATATAATATAACTTGCCACTTACAGAAAACTTACAATATATCACTTAAATGTCAGTACCGTGTCATGTCCATTTCTAGAATTTATTTATAAATTGTTAATTTTTTTGTCGTAATAAATGATTTAAACTAATTACCTCATAAATTCTAATGTTTACGACAAAAAAAACTAACAATTTATAAATAAATTCTAAAAATAGACATGACACGGTACTGACATTATATCACAGTTAGAACGGAATCACCCATTTATCTTTACATACCATATAAAACAAGGTCACTCCGCTGTATGAGTGACAAATAAAAACTATTTTAATCACTCTTTGATAGGGTTATTGAAGAGAAAATTGGGGGAATGAAATGATTTTTCACAATAGCAGCGGTCGTACATTTGAAGTGAATTTGCACAAATGTGGCAACCTGCACAAACATTTGAACACATTTCACCTTTGAACGCTTTGATGTGCGCTAAAAAACTAAAAGCAAGTGGCTAATGACAAACGTTTGTTCAAATTTTAAACACATTTTCAAAATCCCGTGCCACACATAGCAATCAAACATAAAGTGTTCAAATGTTTGAAGCAAAATCTGGCGCCGGTTTAATAGAAATAAAGTATGGTTTGACAAATGATAAGCAGTTAGTTTTTGAAATAAAAAGCATTTTAATAATATTTTCATTTTATTTAACACTGTTATATCAAACAATAATTTTTTTTTTACATTATCTAACATTCTTCGTTTAAATTAAAATACAAACTAGGTAAAGAAAATAAATATTTACATATATAAAAAATCTTTTTTATATAAATCATAAGATAGCAGACGAGCAGATGGAATGTAGTTCTCCTTACTAGTCTATAAAGATAATCTATCCTAAACATAATCTTTATGTATTGAAACACACACATCACTCGTTAAATTTATCATCATTATGGCTTCTAAGAAAAATTGTTCAGAATACAATACAGTAACAACTTGTAGTGAATGTCAGTGCTTCATAGGATACTTTGAAGGGTACTGGTATATCTGTGGCAGAGTTTCTTACAATAATCAGCATTAATTTTGTTTAAGCTCATAAAATGTATGGCATATATTGTGGCTGTCCTCCAGAAGGTAATATCTATCTTAACTCTTAAACAACAGTCAAATTAAGATTTCATTATTAGATCACCTACTAAAGGAGCAGTAAGAGCGTGCAAGATAGTCTGATAGGCAATTTCCGTTGTAAGATAACAATACTAGCCTAATATTCCCATATATAGTGATTTATACAGTCAAGATTTCTCGTTTTTGTGACATTAGTATTCTCCTGATTTGTAGCACATTAATTTTCGTAGGAATATGTGTTGATCCATAATCTTGGTTGATACTGTTCGCAATGTAAATGCACTACTCTCTACGATAGTAGGTAGCATAAGAATCATAGTATATCACAGTTAAACAAGTCCATGATATTTAGATCTTTCAATTCTTGATTTCGATATTAGTTTTTACACTATTCTATTCGACATTTTAATATAAACACACATTTTAGATTTGCTAAATCGTTTAGAACAATAAGAATTTCGAATTGACACAATAATAAATAATATTACACCAAATGTCAATTTGTTGATGTCAAAGAAGATGAACTGTGTCCACAGTATGGCATAGATTCCAGCATTTTGGCCATGTTTTCCGTATTTTGTATATTTTGTCAATTGATTTTTTACATATAAATAGTTTACACATAGTATATAATGTAAAGCATTTCTTCAAGGTTTAGTAGTCATGAATGTCTATTTTATTAAAAATAATTTATATTTCTGTATCTATACCAATAAATAAAATTGGAGTGTCTGATTATAATATTAAAATAGCCGCTTTTTTTAAATGAATATGAATGTATACACGTTATATGTACCAAAATACAATTTTTCACAATTTTCGTCTCTGTCTGTCCGTCTGTTTGTTTGTTCCGGCTAATCTCTGAAACGTCTGGACCAATTTTGACGAGACTATCACTGGCATATAGCTGATATAAAAGAAGTAACTTAGGCTAATTTTATTTTAGAAAAATCTCCACTCAGTCGAAGTCACGAGCACAGCTAGTTAATAATAATTACCTACTTAATATTTTGTTGGAATGAACTTAAGTACAAAGTTTATGTTTGACCATTTTATTGTAAATAAGCAATAAAATTGAGATTAAATATTCAGCATAATAATGAAAAGTCATTCAGTGACAATATATAGTGTATCCATCCTAAAACGTTACTATAAATTTTGTATAACGTGCAGGAAGTGGTATCCCCACTTGTAGCATTAATATTTTTTTTATATCATAAGATAGCAAACAAGCACATGGGTCTCCTGATGGAAAGAGCCGAGAGCCGAGCCGCCGAAGATGGTGCGTTGCTATCTTGTGGCGAGGTGGCGAGGTCTAATGCCACATGCATAAGTTTACCGGCTACCTTACCCTCCAAACCGAAACACGACAGTGACAAGCACTGACGCTATTGCAGCAGGAATAGGTAAGGCGGTGGTACCAGACCCGGGCGATGCAGAATTCTACCACCTAGTAGCCACGATGGTAGTGACTCGATAGCCAATCGGTCGCCTTTTACGACCTGCCTGGCAGAATGGCAGTTGGCCTATTCTTCAAAGGAGGCCGGGACCAGCACGGCGTAATATGAAATTTTATAGATTCTTACATCGTTACTAAAATATTTAGAACCAAAATTTGTTAACAGATAGAAAAACTAGAAGAATTAGGAAAGAGTAAACAGTATCCCTATCTGAGATACACATAATAAAAACTTGAGAGGTATCAAGGGACACCCGGATGGAACGACGTTCCTTTCGATTAATTATTCGCGAAATAGAAATGAAAATATCTGACTTGCTTTCTATAAGAGAGAGAGAGAGATAGAGAGAGAGAGAGATAGAGAGAGAGAGAGAGAGACAGAGAGACACAGAGAGAGAGAAACATGCGCACGCCGCACAGCTTACAATAGCTTACTATAGCAAAAAGTGTCGTGACAACTTTTTGTAAGAATTTTTTCCGTCTAGCCCCCTTTCACAACGCGCGATAAGGAACTTCGTTCCAATAATTATGTTTTAGTTTACAGTTATAACCATGAATTATACCGTAAAAATAAAAAGAAATAAGAAATATTTTTATGATAATTTAAACGCGGTAAAACTGCATAAACTAACTTTTAATCTTGTGTAACTTTGGAGCCCTGAGTTAGATTTTCCCCCAGTTAATAAGGGACCAAACTGGAAATATATCTACTCTCTTAAACAAAAAATATTTTTTGCAAACCTATCTACATAATAATATGATGGATTTAGGCCCAAACATACATTAAAAACATATAAACATTTGAATTGTATCAATTAACAACAAATATCGTACCTAATACCTAAAAAGACAAGGCGGAAAATGTGGCGAAAATGCTGTGGTCTGTGCCATACGGTTAATTACAGTTCTGACTTGACAGTTCACAACAGATTAAAAAGTGAGCAGCGAATAATGTATTTACTATATGTATTTTTAAATTAAATATGTACTTTTGGGAATAATGAAGCAGAATTATAAATCGTTTAAATACTTTTCACATCATGGAATCTTATTTATAATTAAAAAGGCACAAAATATAAGTTAACGATTTTTTTATATTGTACCGATTCCTTAAAATTTGTACTTGTAACACTAGCTTGACGTGTAACGATGACATCTATTTTCAATAATTAGGTCGTTACTATACTGAATCAATGTGGGCAATATTGGTTTCAAGAGTACCGTTTGTTTGACGATATTCGAAATTTGTTAATTTTATCAATATTGGTTAAAGATTCATATTGATTTCAAGAGTAGGCCTGCAGGTCCTGAATTTTACCGTTGCATGTTCATGAATTCACGTCAAACATGAAATTTCAACCTCACTCCACTCACTCCACTATGTTACGATTCACAACGCATTATTGTCTCACAAACATATTGTAAAACTAATTATGTTTGTAAAATATTTTTTGAACTTCTTTTTAATCGCCGGCGAAAAAAAGGGATGTTATAAGGTTTAACTGCTTTGTGCTATGTATGTATAATAAATGTGTATCATAGCTCTGAAACGGGTTAACAGATATTATGGATGCGGGTCTTTTCATTTTAACTTTGGTGTTCTAGCGATGCTTCTTAGACATGTTTTATCAAAGTCGGTTCAGCCGTGTTGTACTTGATAAAAGAACTTAAGCAACTGGTACAGGCCTGTTCGATACAAAATTTGGTATACTGGCAGTACATGATATTGTAATGACATGATAACTTTCACGTGAGGTTTCAGGATTTCTATTTGAAGATCATGAGCGCTTTTCGTGTTTTACTCTACAAAAGTTGTATATGAGACAGGAAATAGATCTTATGACAAAGGAATTCGTTTTTAATTTTTTTTATATTTCATAGGATAACAAATAAGCAGATGTATCTCCTGATGGAAAGAGAAACCATCGCCTATAGACACAAAAGATGTTCATGCATAAGATTCCCGGCTACATTTCCTTCCAAACCAAAACACGACACTGACGAGCATTGACGCTATTGCGGCAGGTATGGGTAAGGGCGTGCAGACCCGGGCGAGCCCTTGTAGAGCTCTATTTGCCTAGTAAATTTAATTTAGGGCTATATATTTTTACCATTTACTTATTTAAACAATATCTTTAATTTGTTACGCAGCAGGTTTTTATTTATAAGGGATTCCATTATCGCGTTTTCACTTGCAAAGTAGCTGTACGAGCACGTACAAGACCGCATAAATATTTGTGACATATCTGCAATCCCATAGGTTTGGAAACCTTTTGTTTTTAAGCTATTGCATAGCTTCTATCGCGGGCCTTGAGCGTGGAGACCGAATCCAGAAATTCCGTAACGAAAAAACCTAACACCCCCACTCCGACCGGCACAGCGGCGATACTTTTTAGTTTTTCCATCTATCGATAAATACCAGAACTTTTAATGACTTTGAAATATCACGTTTGTCTCTTTAGTTCAGCAACCCGCCTTTAGATGGCATTGGTTGTATTGGAAAACTACCGTAATCAGCTGTTTGTGAGAAAGTATATAGGTGTATAACTAGGTATTTATCATCTACGTACAACAGTGAATATCTGTTCTCTTATAATTTGTGTACAAAGTGTTTTAAATATGAATAAACAAAGTGCATTTATTAAATATTCCTGAAGAACCGACATGTATTGAAAGATAATAAAAATATTTTGAACAATATTAACATCTCATTTATTTAATAAAAGAAAAAAAATTGTTTTTTTATCGGTCACCACGCTCAGTGTAACTTGAATTAATATCAAAGAAAATAAAACAAAGAAAAAAAATACTGCATAAATAAAATAAATATATAATTGTAATTGCATAAGTTGATAAAAATGCTTGAGACCCTAGAAAGAACAATAGCTTTACCGCGGCAGTCTCCGAGTGCCACACGTCATTTTTTAAATTTTATTTCATTAGGATACGAGTAATAAACAATCAGACGGCGCATATGATAGATGGATAGATATTACATCGGCTATAAACACCAAAGATTTTACGGGTGCATTGCTATCCGTATGGTGGGATTGGAATACCACATACATAATATTGCCACAAGCATTAGCTATCTTACGGTCCAGGAACGCGACGGCGACAAGAACCGACGAAAATGTTCTGCATAAAGATTTTCTGTTTCTCTTTGTGTTCGAGCGCTACGCAATCGAACAGCTCAGCGTTTTTGTATTTCATTATATTTTATGTTTAATTGAATAAGTGTGGAGTCCGTCGCGAGATACCATTGAGACACCTCGTGCTCACACCATTTACCATATTTACCATTACCAAATTTACCATTGTTTAACCGATTGTAAAGATAGTGTAAACCAGTGCAAATACATAGTAATAACCACAAAGTCCGGTCTCCTCATTTAGTCTCCTTAACCATTCTTCACCAATCACCACAAAGGGGGTAACCACAACCCAAAACCATAACCCCCAACCTTTTTACATGGTCCTTCTGCCGGATCTCGGGACGCGAATTGCTGGACCATAATATAGTATTTCGTGCTTTCGAGAAATCCTACCAAATAAAATTAAACCAGCGGCTATAGTGATCATCGCATCGAACTGTGAATTGGATACAAATTACCAGCGTAAGGCGATACCCGGGTGAGATCAAACCATTTATTATTTTATTATTTACATACCTGCTATTTTACTATTTAATATATTACTTTTGAAATGGAGACCTTATATGCCAACCAAATAGAGATCAGCGATTTTTTGACCAAACTTTTAACCAACTTTAAAAAAGATGGGGCTGACCGCAAGACGATTGATTATTGCAAGAGGAAATTAAACACGTTAGAGGGTTATTGGGCAGAGTTCCAACGTAACCATAGGAAGCTTCTGGAATTTGCTATTCTTGACCATGAGTATTTTACCAGTAATTGTTTTGAAACAACGGAAGAGCTTTATTTAACCATAAGAGATTCAATTACGAAAACCATTGACCAGTTAGGAGTTAAACAGAAAGTAAGTAGGCCAGAACAGCAGATTTCGGAAGAAGTTAGGCAGCTACCAAAGGCGTCTGAAAGAAATCAACCAGGCACCTCTTCCAGTTCCGGGCCTGGCCAGCACCAGTCGTATACCTCGTCTGGTGGTTACAGTAAACTAGATGAATTGATTAAAAAACAAACCATTAACTTTAGGGCATTTATGCGTACAGTGAATTCTATGGAAGTCAGTCAGCTGGAAAACAAGGGGGAATTTGAGGACACCTTAAAGTCTCTTCAATCTCGATGGAATGCTATAGATTCTTTACATTGGGAAATAGAGGGTGAGAGTGATGGAGATGATAGGTGGTACCAAAAAGAATTCAACCAATATGAAAAGGTCTATGTGGATTTAAAGAAGACCATCAATACCAAGATGTGGTCTGTGTCTCACCGAGAAAAGTCGACACCACAAATGGATATCCCGGTATTTAGTGGGAGTTATCACCGTTGGGTTTCTTTTAAAGATTTATTCAACGAGGCCATCCATAAGAATCCATCCTTATCTAACGCCCAGAAAATGCAATTTTTAAAAAGCAAAATTACGGGGGATGCTGAACGTCTAATTCACCATCTGCAAATAAGTTCTGATAATTACGATGTATGTTGGGATATATTGAACCATCGATACAGTAACAAAAGGCTAATCTTTACGTCTCATATTAACACCTTGCTAGCACTCCCAAACATACAACACCAATCGTCAACCATGATAAAAAAATTGCATGACGTCACTAAAGAAAGTCTACACGCTATACAAAACCTTGGGGTGGATATTAAGACTTGGGACCCACTTTTGGTGCACCTCTTAGGTCAAAAATTAGATAGCGAATCGTTTGCGGAGTATATAGAATCCATTAAGAACCCTAGGGAGCTACCTATCTTGCAGGAATTCCTGTCATTCTTAGAAAGTAAATTTACGGCATTGGAGGCATCGCGACGTAAATCAGAACATCCCTATCAACCAAAATTGAATAGTTTTAATTTACCGCGTCATACTACAAATAACTTACAATCCAATCATAAGAAACAATTCAATTCAAATCATTATAATTATCATCCTTCATATACACGATATAATTACAATAACTTGAAGCCGAACATGAATACCTTCCACGTGTCGCGGTCAATAACTTGCGTATTGTGTAACGCTGCCCACGGCTTATGGCAATGTAGCAAATTTTTGCAAATGTCTAATGAATTAAAATTAAACACAATAAACCAATTTAATTTATGTCGCAACTGCCTTACGAACCATAACAATAAGGCATGTTTTTCAAGTAAGCGATGCCGCAAGTGTCTAGGTACTCATAATACTTTAATGCACGAAGCTTTAATAAAACATAAACCTGTTGCTATGTCACCTAAACCAAGTAAGCCGGCACAAAATACATATCACATCGAACCCATGCCAAGTAATAGCCTTGTGTCATGGGGTAATAATATGTCCGAAATATTATTAGCAACCGCCATGGTGAAGGTCACGGGAGTAGACGGTTCTCACCATACCATGAGGGCCTTAATTGACCAGGGCTCTCAAATTTCTATAATTAGTGAAAACACAGCTCAAACTTTAGGTTTAAAGAGAAACCAATGTAAGGGTAAAATATTTGGGATGGGAAAATGAAAATCAGTGTAAAGGGACAATGAATGTTGAGATAAGGTCGATGTATAATGATTTCTCAGTAAATACTAATGTTTTTATAATGAATAGTTTAATTAAGAATTTACCAAATAAAACTTTCTCAAAACCATTGTGGTCACACATACAAAATATTAACTTAGCGGATCCTAAATTTAACGAGAGCCGTCCGGTGGATTTACTGCTTGGAGCTGAGTTATACAGCAAGATTATGTTAGGAGGTATAATCCGAGGGGATGATGAAGATCAGCCCATAGCCCAGCAGACGCAGTTTGGGTGGCTACTCTGTGGTTCAATGAAACCATACTACAGATGTAACGTTGTCCTCCACAATATAGAAGATTTACGTAGATTTTGGGAGAACGAAGAAATTAACCAGCCGACTGAAATGTCGAGTGATGACCAGGAATGTTTACAATATTTTATATCAACCACGAAGAGGCTCGAAAATGGGAGGTATGAGGTTAGGTTACCGTTCAAGTCTCATATCAAGAACCAATTAGGGGCTACGAATCAATTAGCCCTGGCGCAGTTTCGTAATTTAGAGAGGAAATTTGAGAAGAATAGTCAATTAAAAACAGAATACCAACAATTTTTGAATGAATATCGTGATCTTAATCATATGATACCATCTACTTCTACTACTCCTGAATGCTACCTGCCACATCATGCCATCACGAAGGAAGGGTCTCTTTCTAGCAAGTTCAGGGTGGTTTTTAACGCGTCTGCAAAGTCTTCTAGCGGTACCACCCTTAATGATACCATGTATACTGGTCCTAATTTACAACAGGATCTACAGGAATTAATACTAAATGGAGACAATATCGGTATGCCTATACTGCCGATATTGAAAAGATGTACAGACAGATATTGGTACATAAAGAAGATCAAGTTTACCAAAAGATTATGTGGAGAGACTCCCCTAATCAACCTATTCAAATTTTTCAATTAACTACTGTGACTTATGGGACTAAGCCAGCACCATTTTTGGCTATGATGTGTCTGAAACAACTATCAAAAGATGAGCAACCAGATTTTCCCCAAGCAGCTCAAACGTTGGAGAACAGCTTTTACATGGATGATTATTGTGGGGGAAGTCATACGATAGAAAATGCATTATTACTAAAAACCGACTTAATCAAGTTATTAAAAAGAGGGGGATTTAATTTACGCAAATGGCAATCGAATGAACCTAAATTATTATTAGACGTAGAGATGACAGAACCCAATGAACAAACATATCAATTTAAACAACCTGAGACTGCTAAAACATTAGGGTTGGCTTGGAACCCTCAAACAGACCAATTTTATTTTTCTAAGCTACAATTTGAGTCAAAATCAGGACCCCATACCAAAAGATCGCTCTTGTCGGATATTTCAAAGTTATTTGACCCCTTAGGATGGCTGTCACCTCTGAGTACTACTATGAAATTGTTGTTCCGAGATGTGTATCTATCGAAAATAGAGTGGGATGAACCATTACCAGGACCTATTATGACCAAATGGGATAATTTAAAACAGGATTTAGGCGATATAAGTACCATTGAGTTAAAACGATGGCTAGGATTAAAGAAAGTTGGTCAGATTATCCAATTACATGGGTTTTGTGATGCGTCGGATAAAGCCTACGCATGCGTTATCTACTGTAGAGTGAGTCAAAATAATCAAAATATCATAACCTTAGTAGCTGCGAAAGGTAGACTCGCTCCAATAAGTAAAACCATATCAACACCCCGCTTGGAGCTGTTAGGTGCCGTTTTGCTTTCATCTTTAATGAAAAAGGTTTTACAATGCCTACCAAACTACCATATTGACGTTTACGGCTGGATCGACTCTACAGCGGTACTGGGTTGGTTACAAGGCGAACCAGCTCGATGGAAGCCATTTGTAGCTAACCGAGTAAAATCTATTACGACTATAATACCATCGACCAATTGGGGATACGTAAAAACTAAAGAAAACCCAGCGGATTGCGCTAGTCGTGGCTTAACGGTTAAGCCACTTAAAATGCACCAGTTGTGGTGGCTGGGGCCGGCGTGGTTGGCCTCCTTTGAATGTCAACAAATCAGTAACACAATCTACAAAACTGATTTGGAAGTTAAAACCTCATTTTTGAAACAAACTAATCTTGTAGTTATGGATAAAAGTAACGATATCCTTTCTAATATAGTAATTCAATTATTAAATAAATTTAGCTCTATAAATAAAATCATTCGCATATTCGCGTGGATATTACGACTATCTACTTACCGGAAATCAGTTCGTCAACCCTATCTCACATTACATGAGTTACGGCACGCTAAAATGCTAATCATCAAAAATATTCAACAATCGGTATTAGCGCAAGACTTAAATTATTTAAATAGACATAACAAAGTTCATTCTAAAAGTAAAATTTTTAATTTGAATCCTATAAGAGATACAAACGGCATCTTACGAGTCGGCGGTAGGCTTAGACATGCTCAAATAAACCATAACATGAAGCATCCCATCATTCTTCCTCATAACGATCGTCTTACCATTTTATTAATTAGGGAAGCTCACGAGTTGACATTCCATGGGGGTGCTAGACTTACCTTATCTTACTTAAGACAGAATTATTGGATTATTGGAGGATATATGGCAACCAAAAAATATATCAGACAGTGTGTTACATGCAAGAAACAGGAACCAATGAGACAGAGTCAGCTTATGGGTGATTTACCTGAGGCCAGGGTGAACCCTGAATGCGCATTCTACCACTGTGGTGTCGATTATACCGGATTTATTGATGTAAAAGCCAACAAAGGACGTGGCATAAAAACCTGCAAGGGTTATATTGCTATATTTATATGCATGGTGACGAAAGCTGTTCATATAGAACTAGTATCCGATCTAACCAGCTCAGCCTTTTTGGCAGCACTTCAAAGAATGGCAGCTAGAAGGGGCGCGCCTCGTCATTTGTATAGTGACAACGGGACCAACTTTATTGGTGCCAATAGGATGTTACGCGAAGAATTTCAGTATCTTCACCAACTATACTCCAGTAGTGACTTCCTATCCGAGATCACCGAAATGGGTATCGAATGGCACTTTAATGCGCCGTCATGGCCGAATGCAGGTGGACTTTGGGAAAGAGCTGTGCGAAGCCTCAAATACCATCTCAAAAGGGTCGTTGGTCACCAAAAAATGACTTTTGAGGAGTACACCACACTTCTATCAAAGCTGGAGGCTTGTTTGAACTCTCGCCCACTTTGTGCATTGACAGAAGATCCCGAAGATTTGGATTTCTTAACACCTGCTCACTTCTTAACGGGAAGGCCTGGCTTAACCATATTAGAAACCGCACAGGACGCTAGGACCAGATGGAGTTTAACAACAAAATTATTTCAAGATTTGTGGAGGAGATGGAAGGCAGAATATTTGACAATGCTGTCGGCAAGAAATAAATGGAAGGAAGCTAAAAGTAACATAGAGGTAGGAGATCTGGTAGTTATTCATGAAGAAAACATGCCACCAGGAAGATGGGCAATGGGACGAGTGATAGAGAGACATCCTGGTGACGACGGACTAATTCGAGTTGTCACTCTAAAAACCAAGAATGGCATCATGAAAAGGCCTATAGTCAAATTGTCAATCTTACCAGTAAACAATAACCCCCAATCAGATATCAACCATAACGAGCAGTCGCCAAACCAAACCATTTCAGAGGGAGAGGAAAAACCAGGAAAAGAAAAAGAAAGATTGAAAAGAAGTAAATCAACGAGTCCGACATTTGTGGCCGTAGCTACCGCTTTATTATTCTTAATGACGTTATTATTACCAGCCAACGCTATTTACATAAAAGAATTATCACCAAATCAGTCTTTGTATTTTGACCCCATAACAAACGTCCAATTAATCAGAGATAAGTGGAATCTAGTTCTTTATTATGACATGGAACCATATTGGGATGCAATTAAATCGTATAGTAAAATTTCAACATATTTAGATAAGCTATGTACTACCATTGAAAGTCAATCTCATTGTCATATGATAAATTTACAACTGCATAACGAATTCGAAGAACTAAAATACTACAATGAACTTTTACTAAATCAGCATTTTAACGTTCACGCTAGACGCGAGCGCCGGCGCCGAGGTCTTATCAACGGTGTAGGATATCTCGCAAATGATCTCTTCGGCGTATTGGACTCCCGTTTCGCAGAACAATATATTAAAGACATTGAAACTATTAGGCGGAATGAAAAACATTTGTCCGATTTGTGGAAAAACCAGACGTCAGTAGTCGAAACAGAATTTGCCTTTATGAAAAATATGAAGGATGCTGTCGATAAACAACACAAATTTATTAACAAAAAGTTAAACGAGTTGCAAAGTAACACCAATACTGTTCAACAGGAAATAAAAAATATGTCTTTCGTGCAAGATTTTACTCTATCTGCGATGGCCGGAAGCGGTTTACTGCAGGGTTTACGTAGGCTGCAAGATACATTTTTAAAAATTATTACTGATATTTACCATGGTCAAGTTAGTGTTCATTTACTGAAACCCGAGCAACTGAAGAATGAGTTACGAATTATCTATGGCCTAATGCCTAGAGAAGTATCTCTACCCATCACGAACATCGAATCCGATTTTCAATATATCTATCAATTGATAAAGGTCAAGGCCAGAGTGATGGATAAATATATTATATTCGAGATAACATTTCCTCTTGTTAGTAGAGAAAGCTACCAGTTATATAAGATTTTACCAGTACCCCACCAAATTGAGAGAAACATGATCACTATAGTTCCGGTATCCGAATATGTCGCCGTGAATCTAAAGCAAGGAACATACTTCATCGCTACCATCACCGAATTAACCGCCTGTTTATTCCATAAGGAAACCTACCTCTGCCAGCTGTTTAAACCTATATTGACACTAGAACGAGATGAATGTTTTTGTGATAAAAACAAGCAAAACCATATAACATGTAAGACTGAAAAGTCGGCTTGCGTGAATAGATGGGTTGAATTACACACACCTTCGCAATACTTCTACTTCTGTTGGGATAATTATTCTATTAGAATAATTTGCAATGACAAAATTACTGTCAAACAGCTGACCCGCGCTGGGGTCATTAGCATGGATCAGGATTGCTTAATCAAGGGCAAAGATTTCACTCTACATTCATTGCAACTTCTGTCCAACCAACTAAATTACTCACCCACTATTTTGATACCAGAATTCGACCAAATTAACCACATAATAAACCTAAAAATTCCGGACTTGGGAGATTTACCAGATAACCAACAGTTAAATACGTCGCTTACGATCCTGGGAGACCAAATAGAAACCTTAAAATCGAGTAAAGCAGAAGTAGACGATATATCAATACACGATGTTCATCACTACACTTCTACATACGTGTTGCTGACCTTGGGGTTGATCATAGTTGCGGTATGGTATTGGAGGAGTGGACGATGCAGTCGTCGGACACAGCCGACTACTGCGCTGCGCCGCCGCGAGGAGGGTCACGGCCACCAGGGGGACGTGACAGAACCACAACCAGTGTTACCAGCTCCAGTGTATAGTGAAGTGTACCGACAGCATAGTGTTAGTGATTTGCGGTCGAGCGAGACCAATAATAGTGTCCGGGTTCGGTTACAAGGCTTTGCTAAACGGTGGCCCAGTGTTACGCGTAATATTAGTGCGGGTAAAAAGGACGTACAAACGTCGCCTATTCCGCGAAAACCTGTGACGGTTGAAGACTCTTTAGTCTAATAATTAATTACCGACAAATATTGACTATTTTGTAAACAATAATAATTTCACATAATGTTTATTATCTTTTTATGCTTTTACATAGGATATTTTATATTTTTTTAAAATATTTTACTTTGTTTTCTTTTTATATAGATGAGTAGTATAAATAGATGTTTAATAAGTAGTTGTTTAAATAAGAAATTGTTTTTGTATTCTTTGTTATCTCAGGCGCGGGAGTATGTTCGAGCGCTACGCAATCGAACAGCTCAGCGTTTTTGTATTTCATTATATTTTATGTTTAATTGAATAAGTGTGGAGTCCGTCGCGAGATACCATTGAGACACCTCGTGCTCACACCATTTACCATATTTACCATTACCAAATTTACCATTGTTTAACCGATTGTAAAGATAGTGTAAACCAGTGCAAATACATAGTAATAACCACAAAGTCCGGTCTCCTCATTTAGTCTCCTTAACCATTCTTCACCAATCACCACAAAGGGGGTAACCACAACCCAAAACCATAACCCCCAACCTTTTTACACTTTGAGTATGTTGGTTTAATACTCAAATATGTTTCTGTTTTATTTTTTTTCATCGTTCTTGAAAAATTTTATTGAACATTTCCATTAAAAGAGTGAAGTTTTATTATTAATATCTATTAAGCATAACCTAATAAGTATAATAAACATTGATATAAAAAACCCAAGATGCACAGTCCCGAACAAAACTGACACTCAAGTGTGTCCCTAATTTTATTTAAGTAGTTATAGATATGGCAAAAACATATGTCCTTGCATATTTAACATTAAGCGAAAGATTTATAGTTGTTTTTACAAAGGAATGTACAAAAAGAAATAAAACTGACAGTGTCACATCCTACGCGAATCTATTTGAAATGAGCGCACAATGTAAAATTGCTGGTAAACTTATGCGCGTGACATTAGACCTCGTCACAAGATAGCAACGCACCAATATCATCTTTGGTGTCTATAGGCGATGGTTGACTCTTTCTATCAGGAGACCCATCTGCTTGTTTGCTATCTAATAATATAAAAAAAATAGGGCGCGGTCTCGAAGTCCCGTCTGTCTGTCGCCATTTTTGTCCAGTATTTTGTATGGTCATATTTAATATTCGAAATATCATTTAAGATATCAACTATCATTCACCCCGTTTGGTCCCAGGCTCCTTTGAAAAATACACCGAGTGCTGTTCTGCCAGGCAGGTTGTAAAAGGCGACCGATTGGCTAAACGTGTCACTATCATCATGACTACTAGGTGGTAGAGTTCCTCAACGTCTCGCCCGGCTATTTGGTACTACTGCCTTACCTAATCCTGCTGCGATAGCGTCAATGCTTGCCATTGTCGTTTTCTGGTTTGGGGTGTCAGGTAAAAGCCAGTAAACTTATGCGTGTGCCACTGCTATTCCGATAGCAACGGGCCATTAGCGAATCGCCTTTATAAATTATTAAACTTTTAAGTGATGTCGTCTTTAAAAGATTGACTAGCCTAATGACTTTTCCAGGCAAAGAAAAAATGCACTTAATGTCATAAACAATTACTAAATTTGGTCATTAATACATGTTAGAATATTGTTACAATACCAAGCAAATTATAAGTCTATTCAGAACTTTATTACGTCATCATTTTAAACATTTATAAATACCTCATTCAAAACTGTTGCACAATTTGCATGATATTAAAAATAAAACACAATATTTGTTAGCCTATAACACTTGTACTGTTTCACAATAAGATAATTATATTTAATTTTCGATCGGTTTCGCTTACATAAGCATCCTCAGGGTATTTACAATAATTATTAACTCTTAAAAATAAAAATTATAAAACAGCGTACCAAATTTAAAGTTTAGATACTTAATTTTCAATAGAGATTTTTCCGAACTGGTGCGACTTCAGGCAATTAGTTAAAAGAACCTACTCATTACTTAGAAGCCGGTATTGCGCTTACCTGGTCTTTTGTATTGCAGCTGTTATCGTACCTATATTACGTGACCTATATTTTTACAATTTTTATCCCCTCCCCTCTCGGTGACCACTCGTATATGCCAAGCCCCCTCGAGATTTCACATAAATATGGTTTTTAATAATTTTTTTTAGATATTTGACATTCTTCTACATTGACATATTAGTCCAGTAAAAAGATTAATGAAACCATGATCTGACCAGTTTTGGCGCAATGAGTAAAAATGTGTTCATTAATACTTAAATAATGATATTATGAAAGAAATTTTGATTTAAATTTAGGGGAAAGGGATGAAAAAAATAAAAAAAGTGTTGAAAAATGCCTTTTTTAAAAATAACTTAATAACGGTAGGAAATAGAAAAAAAGTTTCAAGTAAAAGTTGTAGAGAAAAAAATTCTACACAAAAAAGTTCCTCTTTATTTTTTTGTCATCTGCTTTAGTTTACTTACAAAAAATAAAAATTAAATTTGCTTTGTAATTAATTATAAAAACTTACCAGAATTATTACGGCCCTGTACCATGCAGCGCGCGCATCACATAAATATGTACTAACACTACTACATATGTTTTCCCATATTTATATGTTTTTACATATTTTACTACAAATTTAATTTTTATTTTTTGTAGCTAAACTAAAGTAGATAACAAAAAAATGAAGAGGAACTTTTTTGTGTAGAATTTTTTTTTCTACAACTTTTACTTGAAACTTTTTTTTCTATTTCCTACCGTTATTAAGTTATTTTAAAAAAAGGCATTTTTCAACCCTTTTTTTATTTTTTTTATCACTTTCCCCTAAATTTAAATCAGAATTTCTTTCATAATATCATTATTTAAGTATTAATGAACACATTTTTACTCATTGCGCCAAAACTGGTCAGATCATGGTTTCATTAAACTTTTTACTGGACTATATATTTGTAAGTTCTAAAAATATTAATTTCGCTGAAATCTGTCTATATTAATTTAGCGCTAGCCGCTTCTTGATAAAAAAAAATGTGTGAACGATTGGCCCTACAGGCCATCCCTGAAACTTCCCACTAAATTAAGGTATGTTTTTCTCGAAGGAGTAAAAACTATATGCATAGATTTTTTCAATTCCAACATCTATTTTGTTAAAAATGGCAGTATATTGATTTCTGAAAAGCTGTATGTTTTGGAAACGATGATTGATTTTGATCTTTCGAATGGCAATCAACTCAGTTTTTGAGATCTAATAAAATCTTAAGCCGTGGAGATCTAGTGAAAACTCGATTTTTGAAAATCGGGGCTAAATCAGTAAGTTCTTTATCTACCTACGTATCGGAAAGTTAAAACTTATCAAGAAGAAAGAGCTTAAATATTAAATCATATTTTTATAAGAATATAGTGAGTTTAAAAACCGCTAAATGCCTAAATATATATTTTTACAAGAACAAAGTGAGGTAAAAAAACTCGAAAAGGCTAAATGCCGCGTGCCACAAAAATTGTTCGAAATAGCGAGACAGGGAGATTTACCTGAAGGATATTGACAATGTGTCGAAAACCTTAGACCCCCCAATCTCTGTGACCAAGCGTGGTATTTTAGAAGACCCCCTGATCCCCCTTGAACGGGTCACGTATATATAAGTACGTTCCCTGTGTGTTCCCCATTCACTCCATGGTGATCGCGGTAACCATGTATCATCAGCTAATACCCCTGCCATTTTGCCATATCTGATCACTTATCAACAGATAGGGTGTCTGTAGACGTTAAAATTAAAAATCATATTTATTTATGGTTATAAAACAAATCGAATCATTAATCCACTTTACCGTTTTTTATTCCAGACTAATCTATACTTATATTATAAATTCAAGTCTGCCTGTCAGTTTATTCTTCACGCCTGAACTGAACCGATTTGAATTAAATTTGGTACAAAGATAGCTTGAGACCCGAGAAAGAACAAAGGATAGTTTTTATCTCGGAAATCTCACGGGAACGGGAAATATGCGGGAAAAACCACGGGATTGTCTATTTTAAACAACGGTAATAGTTAAGGAGTGTCTTAGGCTACGTTTATTTTAATTTTTTTTCCACGCGGACGAATTCGCGGGCACAGCTAGTAAAACATAATTGAATAGTGTAGTTCTACTTGACTGATAACATTGGTGAACCCTCAACCGCATTGCATATCCTCAGAAAACGACGAGACAACGGCCACAGTACACCCACAGGCCACAACATAATTTAACTTTCATTTGACTTTAGCCAATGTTAGAATAGTAGCACAACACTTGATTTGTTAAACTAAATAGGGGTACTTGTAATGCTTAAAAAATGCTATTTATCCGACTTGAAAAAGGAGGTCATCAATTTCACCTGAATGTTTAAATTTGGATTGTACGATATTTGTTGGAATTTGGATAGTATTATATTTGTTGGTTGGATAATATTTGAGTATAATGATCTATAGGCTTCCAAGAATTTTTCATATTATTAGATAGCAAACAAGCAGGTTGCTCTCTTGATGGTGAAGACAAACAATCGCCTAAAGACACCAAAGATGTTTATGGTGCTTTGCTATCCGTATGGCGAGATAGCAATGCTACATGCATAAGTCAGCCGGCTACCTTACCTTCCAGACCGGAACATGATGATTACAAGCATTGACGTTATTGCGGCAGAAGTAGGTAAGACGGTGATTCCATATACGTGGGTGACACATTGCGGAACGTTACCACCTAATTGTCAAGATGGCAGTGACACGTATAGCCAATCGGACGCCTCTTACGACCTGCCCGACAGACCAGCCCTGGACGAACACGTAATGAATGTATGCTAAATTTTGTAAATATGTGCATGTTTTTATGGTAGTTAGTTCGCAAGAAGCGAAAGATTGGCTATACGAGTCAGTATCATCGTGGCTATTAAGTGGTAGAGTTCTACATTGTCCCGCCCGGTTCTGATACCACCGCCTTACCTATTCCTGCCGTAATAGCGTCAATGCTTATTATTGCTGTGTTTCGTTTCGGAGGGTAAGGTAGCCGGTAAACTGATGTATGTTGTATTAAGACATCGCTATTACGATGGTGACGCACCATTAACATCTTTTGCATCTATAGGCGATGGTTCTCTCTTTCCACCAGAAGAGCCATCTGTTTATTTGCTATCATATAATATAAAAAATGTTTAATTGTTTGTCCACGAATTTCTGGGCAAATAAGATATATCAAATTTCAAGATGAATCTTTTTAGGGTTCCGTACCTAAAAGGTAAAAACGGGACCATATTACTAATCCTACGCTGTCTGTCTGTACGTCTGTCTGTCTGTCACCAGGCTGTATCTCATAAATTGTGATAGCTAGGAAGCTGCAATTCTCACGAATTATGTATTTCCGTTGCCGCTATAACAACAAAATACTAAAAATAATAAAAATGAAAATACTAAGCAAATAAACGTGGTTTTTTTTCGTATGTTTTTGCTGAATATTAATAACGATACAAGTAGACGCTTAAAATTTTCACAGAATATTTAGTTGTATATTACCTTTCAAAATAAATAATTAAATAAAAATAAAGTTAATATTGTAATAATAAAGGGGGACTCACATACAATAAACGCAGTTTTAAGCAATTTTTTACTCGACCGTAATAAACAAGTAGAAACTTGAATATGGATGGTGCGGAACCCTTCGTGCGCGAGTTCGACTCGCACTTGGCCGGTTTTTGATTTAAATCAGGTATATTACAACTTAGAGAACAGTCAAGTTTCATCAAAATAGCTGTAATCGGCTGTAATAGTTTTTAAGATCTGGATATAATTAACAGAAATTTAAGTCAGTTTATTTGTGTTATTTAATTTAAATAATTTGATTATTATTTACAAAACACAGTACCTACTCATATACAAGAGTTACATCGGAACTTAAATAATGTGCCAAAAGAGTTTTATTTTTTAAAACCACATAATATTAACTACAGATCATTAGGTCCTTAAACCGATCTACAATCAGTTTTTGATAAAAGAGCGTTAGGGTCCGGTACCACCACCTTAAGTATTCTTGCCGCAATAGTGTCAGTGCTCGACATTGTCGTATTTCGGTTTGGAGGGTTAGGTAGCCGGTAAACTTACACATGTAGCATTACCGTCCCGCCATACGGATAACAACGCACCATTAAAATCTGATGTCTATAGGCGATAGTTGCCTGTTTCCATCAGGGGAGCTATCTGCTTGTTTACTATCCTATAATATAAAAAAGAGCATTTGCAATATTATGTCAAGTATGTAAACTTCAAATAATGACGTAAAAGAAAATCTTAAAATATATTGGACTAGAACGTTGAATGTCCTTATCCCAAACTATTCAAGTAAAACCCGAGCAAGGAATGGCCAAAGGATTCTTCGATTGCGAAGTGAAATGTGCGCTGAGTACGTACCTATACTTTGTAAAAGTACGATAAAAATTTAATAAATGTATTTATCTTTTCCTGTTTTTGCTGTTGATATTGCGGAAAATATGGTAGGCGAGACGGACCATTGTGTATAGCTGAGGTATTTTTTATTTTTAATCCTCTGGATTCCCTTTTCAACCGACTTCCCAAAATGAGGAGGTTATCAATTTGGCTGTACGTTTGTTACCGCAGAACTCGGTCATTTATGAACCGATTTTGAAAATATTTTTTATTTGTTTGGGACACTGTAATTTCCGTGCGGTCCCATTTTAACCTGGTAAAGATCTGATGTAGGGTCTCAGAGATATAGGAAATGAGAAGTCGGTTACTACAGTTTCACTGCGTTAAAAATATTCAGTTAAGTACAGTTAGTTGCAGTAGTATTACTCTTTTTGCACATTAAACATGCATAGAAAGTTATGATTCAGATATGAATCTCAATAAAATAACTAAACCTGTTAACAATGTAATAATCTTATTCTCATTTAAACTTGTGTATAAATGAATGCGTTAAAGCGTGAGTTTATTTGAGTTCATTTTCTAACATCAACAACGAAACAGGAACGAAACAGACAAAACGAACAAGTTACAAATTTATTCAAACCACAAAAGTCTTGTCTTTTATAGATATTTTAATTAAATGTAGTAGAATTAGTTTATCTTCCTCCTCAATAGAGGTATACGCAGTATCTAATTAGCGACGCATCTACATACTCGTAAGTGTCAAAATATTATTAACCATGAAACAAAAAAAAACAAGTGGAAGTGAAGGTGGGCGTGCCGTGTGCATCACTATTATACGCTGTTACTCTAAATTGCCTTAGTGATACTTACCATATCTTTAGGAGATAGTCGTCGTGCGAAAATCTATTATATACTGAATTATGCCGTATTGTGCCATCCTTGAATGCAGAAATGATAGTAGAATACAGATGATTAAAAATGGAGATATTTCATATCATCCGAAAGTACAATTTTCATTTTATTTTAATTAAATTCCTGATTTAATATAATCTCTAATGATATAATAGAAAGTCAAGCTAAAATCAGCCGTACACCTTACACATAAAGTTCATTTTAGGTTGACCTATTTTTTCTAGAAAGATATACGTAATGACAGTCATCTACTCAAATATGACCAACTGAAAACTACGGAAAAATCAACACTGCCATCTATTGTAGAATAGCGAAACTATTATGATTATAGTTTCACTATTGTACAAATAGATGAGTCTATTTTCAATAGACTACAAAAGGACGTAAATACTCTTTTTTTTTGTAGCAAAATAAAATTTATTGTAACGCAGTTTGGTATATTTTTAAATGTTCTGTTTGTGTGTTTCGGATTATTGTTGTTTAAAATGAAACGACCAATGAAACAATGTTTGCATTAGTAGTTTATATGCAATAATGCTTATTTTATGTGTGAGTATGGCGATCGTGGTCCTGATACAAATGTTTGTACTTGCCAATTCCGCTTGTTCTATGTTCCATGTTATTAACAAATTAGTGAAAGATACAACCTCAGACAGACATACTTATAAAACTTCTATTCTTGCATTTTTGTCTATGAAAATAACTTTTGACTAACTACACTGAAATAGTCCTTGGGTTTGCAGTAAATAACTTCGATTATGTCCCTTTTTTGGCGATTTTCCAAAAAAAACCGTTATAAGGGTCGGTCTCTCCAGTAGTTGAATCTATTCGACCATTATTTTAAAAAACCGACGATCAGTATTCAATATAGACAGTCACCTTTTCTGTATGTATAATGGTGTATATGTAAACGTCTTGATCGATTTTTGTGTCTTTTTAGGGTTCCAAAGTCTAATAGGAACCCCAATAATTTCGGCATATCACTCTTCCGTCTGTCCGTAGCCTAACTCAGAGATCCTTGGTACTAAAAAGCTAAAATTTAACATGAAAAATATAAAGATTAGCCACTCCGACAAAATAGTAAAATAAAATATTACTCTACACGGGGATATTTTTTTTTCGCGCACGTCATAGTGTGTTGTGTCGTTGAATAGGTTTTAAAAATACTATAGCTTTGTGAAAACAACTTTCCGTTTGTGAAATATAAAGCGTTAAAGTGCTAACTTTTGTTAGCATCAAGTGTCAGCCACCTTTTCCCCCCTTTGCCAACTAAACAATTGGTTTTGAGTGTATGGAAAATCTATCACCCAAAGTTGGCGTCACAAATTTGAGTAAAAGCTGATCAGAAATCAGAAGTACTTTATTAATAAACCTTTTTACAAGTTATTTTGATACGTCAACATATAAACGTGTAAAATGTACTTGGAGAAGTTTTATAGGTGGTGCGGTTGTATTCATCATCGGCGTTAAATCTTAGTATGAAACAATTAAATCCTCTTCTTAGTCTGCATTAGTTATTACGATGGGCGACGACGAAACACTACATTGCGCATGACACCGACACGCTCTTTGCCGGCTTATTTACATTGGTTTGCAGTTATTAGACCAATAGGCTACGCTTTTGTCGTGCGTAAGTTTTTACCAGGACAGGATTAGCCTATTGAGCGCTAGAAACTTCATTGACGGATTTTCAGTTATTTTCATTAAGTAATATACAGTAAACAAGCAGAAATGTCGGGAATTGGCAACAAGCCACGTCACTATTGAACTTTGTACTGTTTCAGGAAAATAATAAATATATATTTAGTTAGTTTTAGTTGTTTATGTAGTTATTATTGGCTTTTGGCATCTTGACCAAAATCTTAGAATACTTGAAACAATTTTGTATATAAATTGTATAATCAATTACGATACATTTAATATTAATAAATTTTACAATATTTGTAATCTTTGTTTATATAGTACACTAGCTGACACGGCAAACGTTGTTTTGTCATACAAAGAATATTTTGGTGGGTTACTTGAGTGGGGGGAGGGGGGATTAATTGAGATAAAAACTAGATAAAATCGTTTCTGTATTTTGATGGGGTACCTGTGATATAAAAACTGTCCTATATATTTAAGTTGGATTGAACAGTAGATAGGTATCTAAAAAATCTTTCGGAGTCCATCGCGGACAAACAACGTGTTACGTAATTTATATATACAGACTGACTGGTGAGTTGCCTTCGATACTTCTGGAGAGTACTCGGTACTCGATTCTCGTTAAAATGAAATAATAAAATTAGGGGCTTAATTTTTGACCAATATTTTTATAAAAATAAGTGAAATTATATTCTTTAAGCACGTCGCGCTTCAAGTCGACATCAAGGAGACGCCGCCGTCACCCCCTGCCCTCAACCTCACTATCTGCTCGACACGTGCGTTCTCGCGGTGTCCAAGTGTGTCGCGGGTAAATATAGGATTCTCGGTGTATTGTTTACTAAGTTTACTAAGAAGTATTTTAATATTTATTTTTAATATTATTTTCTGTCATTATATGTGATCGCCAACTATCACGTCCTTAAATATTGAAGGTAACTCACAAGTCAGTTTGTCTAAAGATTCAGATTAAAATAATAAGTAAAAAAAGGTGTTTCTCGATTCGGCAGTATTATTTTATTATTTATGTTTTTTACCAGAAAGCTCTGCCATTTATGAAACGGTTAATTATTATTTTTTTTTTTTTTGCAACAGAGGGGTCTCTTGATGGAAAGAGTCAACCATCACCTATAGACACCAAATATGTTAATAGTACGTTGCTATCTTGTGGCGAGGTTTTATGCCACATGCATAAGTTTTGTTTCGAAGGATATAATTTCCAGGTGGTTACATTCTTTGGTGAACATCTGATGCGGGTCCAGAGATACAGGACATAGAAAAGTTTTACTGCGCTTAAATATTTAAAGACTTTTCTAAATTTTTAAAGACACAAATTATCGTGTGCGTATAATAATAGAATCCCAGCGTCTTACTAATAATCTATACTTACATATAATAAAATCGTAGAAAAGTCAAAACTGTACATTGAATATTTTTTTAAAAGTATACTTGGGGCGTGATCTACAATCGATATCAAAGCCAAAAATATAGTTTTTTGAATTTTTCTCTGTTTGTCTGTTTGTTCGTATGTATGTCCGGGGTAAACTCAAAAAGTACTGCATGGATTTACTTCAAATTTTGCATGAATATTACTAATAGGTCGGGTCCACATATAAGCTACCTATTATCACGCTATCACCTACGGGGGAGGAGGTGTGCGGAGATGTGTGATATCGTGATGTTTTTTTTTATTATTATCGATAGGTAAGCGCTTGACCTCGATCTCGCCTGATATTAAGCTAAGATAAGGCCTAAGATGGAACGCGCTTCCCTAGAAGGTACCTGTTCACTCTGTATGTCACTAGGTTTTCTCTGCCTACCGCGTAAGGGATCTGGCGTGAAGATATGTATGTATGTGCGCTATTGCCCCTTCCTGCCGTACTAGCATGTAACATTACCATCCCGTCATACGGATAGAAATTAGAAACGCATCAATAACATCTTTGTTATCTTTCCATCAGGAGAAGCAACGGCTTGTTTAATATTTTTTCACACAAAAAATAAATAATGCACATAGAGACAGGCAGACTCATTTTTCGTCCGTTTCGTAGACTCATTTTGCAGCGGTATCATCTACGGTTCGGCTAAACACTTCAACAAATAAGGTGGTCGTAACATCATTTAGTTTTTTTTAATAAAAACTTGTGTATAATATATTAATAAAACATGCCAAGTGTATGTCGGACTACACGCAAAGTAGGATTTCGTTGTTGAGCATTACTAGAAAGCGGACTAAGAAGAGGCCTTAACTTTATTATTTAATACTTACTATAAACATTTGAACTTTTCAATGCGAATGACGGATATATCCGCCTTTACTAAGTAATAGTTAGTCGACTTATTTACAAAATGCACTTGGTGGGTGCATTTTGTAAATAAGTCGACTATTACTTGTAAACCTTACAAACTCGCATCTAGTCTCCATTATTCTATGTCGTAGCTGTGATAATGTTTCTTTTATCTTCGTTACATATAATTGATTAATATCAATTAAAAAATCTCATAATTCCGTATCTTTAATGTGGAGGACTCGTCAAAAAAACCCATCGAATGTGTAGGACAAAAGTTTTTCGTGTTTTTCATAAAATAATCAAGTGATTAAAGTAAAAACAATTATTGTTATTAATCAATAATTTTCTACACAATTTTTTATATCATAAGATAGCAAACAACCAGACGGGTCTCCTGATGAGAAGAGTCAACCATCGCCTATAGACACTAAAGGTGTTAATGGTGCGTTGCTATCTTGTGGCGAGGTCTAATGCCACATGCATAAGTTTAACGGCTACCTTACCCTCCAAACCGGAAGACGACAGTGACAAGCACTGACGCTATTGCAGCAGGAATAGGTAAGGCGGTGGTACCAGACACGGGCGAGACAATGCAGAACTCTACCACCTTGGTGGTGACTCGTATAGCCAATCGGTCGCCTTTTACGATCTGCCTGGCAGAACGGCAGTTGGCCTATTCTTCAAATGAGCCCGGGACCAACACGGGGAAATTTTCGAAGCTCCCTAGCTTTATTCCTTACCCGATTCGAGATTCTTCGAACATAGAAAAGATGGGCGTCTCGTCAAAACGAAGCTGTTCACAAAAATTCAGCTTGTTATTAACAAAAAAAAAATGTTTGTGAGACCACTGCCTAATACTCGTAAAAAAGTTTCCTTCGATTTGATAGTAATTGTATTTAATAGTAATTGTATAAATAAGTACAAAAGTTCGTAATTGATCCAAGTAACAACTTTCAATAAAAAAGGTTTTAGGAAGAATTTTGATTTACTGAAGGTCTTGTTTGTTGTACTTGTTTGTTTGTACTTGTTTTAATAATAAATGTTTTGCTCAATGAGTTCAATAGACGCAGTACAAGTTCATTTCAGTTGATTCATCAATCAAGCTAATTTGCGTCACTTGCGACACAATTGAACAAGGCATATGAAACTTCACAATAAAATACATTACCTATAAGGGAGCTCAGGAAAACAATACAATTGACCACATTGACAGTTACAATAATCGAACAAGTACTCCTTTAAACAATATTAATATGTATCGCAATTGTCCTCTCAAACTATCCAGAGGAGAAATTAATACAATCCCGATTAGTCAAGGAATTTAGAAATCTGGAGGCCTTTGAGCAACAATAAAGCGTTTTTTTTAATAATATTTGTCAAAACAATGACGAACGAGATTTAACAAAATATCTAATACCTTTAAACGAGCAATTCTTGTATATATATAATTGGAATCTCGGAATCGGCTCCAACGATTTTCATGAAAGTCACAAATTAGGGGTTTTTCGGGTCAAGGAATCGATTTATCAAGATTCCAGGTCCAAAAAAAGCTCGGTTCCCAAGATATGGGTATGTGAAAAACCGAGCAAAGCTCGGTCAACCAGATATTTCTATGTAAAACGCCATGCCATGACTTAACAAGATATATAAATGTTTTACGGGTTGAAATAAACAAATATGGATATCTTGTTTCATAAACGGAAAAGCTGACCCATCGAAATTTGTATTACATACAAATCTCTAATGTTGTAGCCCCTTCTTTAGGGATGTCTCGGGGCTGTAGCCCAGTTACGTTCTCTAAATCCAGCACTGACGCGACGTAGTTGTGATGCTAGATAAATTAGGACACGAATCCATTTGCGCGTATATTTACTTTAAACTTCTTACAAAGTAGGTACAGAAGAAAATGACATATTCGCGCAAGCTCTGGGATAGAGCGTGAGGAGCTACCGCTTTAGGTGCCAGGTGGCAAAAGGCGCTAAATTTTCAAATAATAGAAACAATTTAGAGCTAATAATAAAATTGTGATAACGCTTTGACAGAAATCCTTATTTTTCGGCGCGGCGTGCTTGCAACGTTCGTAAATAGGGAAAATGTCAAACAAAGGGCGCTAAACAACAATTTTGCTGTACGCTGATTAAGTTCTAAAGCGAAGGCTGCAATTACTGTTATAAAATACAGACCTATTGGTTTCTACCTTCCTTCCTTGTACCTACCTTTACGCGACTAGACATACAAACACGTCGATTTAAGAGATTACGCCGAATCCTAGCACGACGCGTCATTATTATATGTTGTAAGGGCCCTAAACGATTAAAGCTTCTTACGTGACTAGGGACACTTTAGGCACGTTAGGCAGTAAAGAAAAACGTATAACTAACATCTTATCAAAATAGTCATCGTGTTGGTCCGGGCTCCCTTTGAAGAATAGACCATCTGAAGTTTTACCGGGCAGTTCCTTAGAGGCGAAAGATTAGCAATGCGAGTCATTAACATCGTTGCTATTAGATGGTAGAGTTCTGCATTATCTCAATCATGTCTGGTACCACCGACTAACCTATTCCTTGCGTAAAAGCGTCAGTGCTTGTTTCTGACGTGTTCCGGTTTGGAAAGTAAAGTAGCCGGTAAACTTATGCATGCATGTGGCATTAAGACTTCGCCAAAAGGATAGCAACGCATCATTAACATTTTTGGTGTCTTTGGTTGGTTTTCTCTTTCCATCAGGAGATCCATTTGCGTGTTTGCTATCTTATGATATCAAAAGTACACAACATTATTTGCGCAATTCACAACACACTCGTATTCCAAAAATTTTACCCACGCTCTCTTGTTCAACAATACGTATGATCAATACGTACAATACTCGGCGTATGGCACTTCTTGTACTATTTTTAGGCGCGCGTAAATATGCAAATTATTGTCTCGTCTGGATAGAGTCTAGGCTTTGAATGTACGTCAATAAAAACAAAAACTAATACAAGTGTAAAACCAACTGGCTTTCGGGAAAATATTTCAATAGTTCATTGCAAACCGAAAAAATGGTTGTCATTTTTCAAAATAAAAGCTGCATTCGTTATATTTTCAAATCCAATGGCTCTTCATTGTTATTTGAAGCATGTCCAAACCAAGCACAATATCATAATTCATAATTGTTTTTACACGCTTTTTATTAGCTTCACCTGTATGTTTGTATGTTTGTTTGTATGTTTGTTTGTAACCGACTTCTTTGGGCGCGATTTTGACCCACTTTAAACGGCCAGATTCCGTTCAAACTTTGTAGATTTATCGAGGACCGATGACAATACACTAATTTGATAAAATTATTCCATTTTTAACCGAATTTCAAAAAAGAAGGAGGTTCTCAATTCGGCTGGTATATATTTTTTATGTATGTACACCGATTTCTCCGAGGTTTCTGAACCGAATTACGTGATTCTTTTTTGTTTGATGCGGAATAGTTTCGGATTGGTCCCATAAAAGTTTGATTCAGGTAGGCCCAGTAGTTTTTGTTTTATGAGCATTTTTTTATTTATTGTACCTATCTCGATGTCTGAAATCAAATCTTGCAAGTAAATTTGATCCACTTCCCGGTTACCGATTGAGCTGAAATGTTGTATACGTATGTTAATTGAATGACAATGAAACCTTATTATGACATGGAGCTGATCTGATGAATCTGAATCGGAAGGTGACCACAGGAACTTAATAATAAAATGGTTAAAAATCGGTTTATAACAAGACTATTGAGTTTGGACTCATTTGATTCATGTTGACGAGCACTTTGGTGCTTGGTGGTGACTAGGATCCTGCAGGGTCCGATGATGTAGCTAGAAGATGGTCATAGGAGCTCAGCAATTAAATGACACAACTTTATCGAATTTGGGCTCATTTGATTAGTGTTGACGAGCACTTTGGTGCTTGGTGCTAACTAGGATCCTGCAGGGTTCGATGATGAAGCCAGAAGGTGACCATAGGAGCACAGCATTAAATAACACAACTCTATCGAGTTTGGGCTCGTTTGATTCGTGTTGACGAACACTTTGGTGCGGGTGAAAACTAGTTATAAAAGGGTAGTTCCTTTTTTCTTTTTTTTCTTAACAAAAGTCTTTGTTCTACGACTGTCAAGTCGCTCAGTGCAAGAGGTAAAGATATAACTTCCATGTTGTTCCAGTAGGCCTGAGAAGGAACTTTTCTTTTTTTTATGGTAGTCGAGCAAAAAAAAATCAAAACGTGCTTTAACTAATGACGTCTGTTGTTTTGGATATAATAATTTCTTACAGATTGTACATGTTACTTCAGCATATTGATTTAGTTATAAAATTACGCTCAGTAATTGAACGAAGTCTTTGTGACGTCTGACGCGCTACCGCTAGGCGGTTCTCACGTGGCTGAGCAGACTCGATTGCTGTACGGTTTCGAATCACTACTAATCCACGAGCTCTCTGCTCGGCGGACTCCTTAGCTAAACGCTCCTCAATGAGACCAATTCTATGAGCCTTCTGCTCGGCAGACTCATTCGCTACACGCCCTTGGATCTTACCGAGTCTACTTCTACCAAGGCTGGGCCAAAGCGGGTTTACAAGCATGGGCCAGAGATAGACAGCATTGCGCCAAGCATGGCCCATATCTGGCCCCGTCGTATTGTCCTGTATGGGAGTACGACAGGAACGCCTTGCACACTTACACACACACACACATATGTTTATAAGCATGTAAGTAGTTCCGTGCTTCTACCGCGGCACTCGACTAGGTATGCGCATTAGAGTTTGCAACTGTGTCTGCGCATATAACTTAGATTTCACGAGCCACGAAGAGTCCGCCACCGTCTCTGTGACTGAGTTTAATTGACTGAGTAAAAAAACAAAAAAAAAACAAAATAAATGTACATAACCGGCAAATCGCAACCGGCTTGTGTGTATGAAAAGAGTGATGAATGTGGAGGAAGCGAGACAAGCCTGCAAGGATCGTAATGTATGGCACTCGTTTCTCTCTGCCTACCCCGTAAGGGATCTGGCGTGAAGATATGTATATATGAAAAAAAAATTTTCGATCGTAAAGCACTCTCTGATGCTTCGCATCATGAGTCGTGCAATAGTTTAAAATTAAAAAAAACAAGCTATTATAAATAAACTAAACTAAAAAGTAGAAAATAAATAATAGTTTAAAAAACTAAAAAACACGCTTTTTATAGAAAACCGAACTAAAAAATAGAAAATAAATTTTAATAAATTTAAATTAAGAATAGTGTTAAAAATTTCAAAATGTGAATTAAAAAAAATAATTTTATTTAAAAAAAAGCGTGGGGTGCTTTTTAAGATATTACCGAAATGATAATCACTCTACTCATATGTGTCAATAAAATATTTATAACTATTGACACCATGCACCCCACGCTTTTTTTTAAAATAAAATTATTTTCTTTTATTCACATTTTGAAATTTTTAACACTATTCTTAATTTAAATTTATTAAAATTTATTTTCTATTTTTTAGTTCGGTTTTCTATAAAAAGCGTGTTTTTTAGTTTTTTAAACTATTATTTATTTATTTTTTAATCTGTCAGCAAAATATTTATGCAATTTTGAAGTAAAAATGAAAAAAGCTGTTTTGATTCAATTTACGGCATTTGACGAAAGTTTTTGAGGAAAAGAGCTGATGAGATTTTGTAATCAATCAAATCAATCGGAACATGGCATCAGTCTGAAAGTTATTTCAAAAACATAGTTTTGGTGATCTTTTTTAAGTACTTTTAAAATATCTCACAATCTGCGAAAAAGAATCAGTTCCAATTTTCGGGGCGTCTAAGTATCGTAAAAACAAATCGGATGCCAGCAACCGCTTTCGATCGGTCAAGCAGTTAAACATTACAAGAGGTGAGGAGCGCACACACGCACACGCGCACGCGCACGCGCACTCACACGCACACACACACACACACACACACACACACACACACACACACACACACACACAAGCATACGACTTTTACAGTAAACGAAGAAAATAAAGAGTTCTCTCGGCTTACGGTTAGACAAATATCTTTTTACGTATTTTTTACTGGACGGGGGTTCAGAATAGTGATTCCCCCTACCCATCCCTTTGTTATCAAAAATAAACAGGCCCCACCCCCACCCCCCTTTTGTGCTTACATAATACTTGAATGGCCCCTTATCAGAAAACTGAAAAAAGTACTTTTTTGAATTGCCCGACCCGGCAATCGAAACCTGGACCTCATGCGGTTAAACACTGACACCAGATCACTAGACCACAGAGGCGATTTTATTGATCACATATTACTCTACTCGTGTGCGAAGCCGCGCGGATCAGCTAGTAGGATATTTTTATAAAATTAAAGATATTGCGACTTTTGCAAAAATATTTTTTAGGCCCTTTTAAAAATAATTGCAAGATCAGTACAGTTTTATCTAAGCCACAAATACCTTATATCTTATCAACAAAACGGCAGATACATTTTCGCAAAAACAAGACAATCGAAGGTTATTTTAAAATGACGTCGAATGCCAAATATCTTACTTAATGCGTAAGCACCTTGGTTTTATCAACAACATGGCGAGCAAGTTGACAGAACTACAATCACTAGCGATAAATATCGTCGTACAAAAAATCGCGTAGGTATAACAATGATTCTGTGATTTAATTATTTTATTAGTATTACTAGTTATCTGACCCGGCAAACGTTGTTTTGCCATATAAATTATTTAATTAAAAAATAAGGGTTGGTGATAGAAGGGTAAAAATTTAGAGTTGTATGTAATTTTCAATGCCGAACCACAAAAAAATTTAAAAAAAATTGTCCATAAAATAAAAATAAGGGGTGGACAACCCTTATCACTGAGGGGTAGGAACAATAGATGTTGGCCGATCTCCAGACCTACTGAATATGCATACGAAATTTCATCAAAATCGGTCAAGCCGTTTCGGAGGAGTATGGGAACAAACATTGTGACACGAGAATTTTATATATAACATACAAATAATTAGTATTGGCCTTCCATATTTTATAATATGAGTAAATATCATCTCGCCTTGTCGGGTATGCAAAGTATAAACGCTCAAAGGCGTTCTTGCTTCACCACGGTTCACAGGTTTGTCGGTGAGACGGGAGACCTCGACTGGTTAATTTTAATGAATATGGTAAAACTGAAAAACTTTAAAAACAACAAAAAAATATATCGACCCGCGAGACTTGAACCCGCGACGATCTCCCTCAAGCCGGGACGCTCTGCCACTGAGCTAGTGTCGACGTGCTCAACCTGGCGAAATTCTTCTTTGTTATATGATCGATTACGTCGATTGTACTGATCGCTAGATATACATACGTATAACTAGTTAAATGAATTCGTCGTTACAGATGAAATTCACATTTATAATTATTGCTTGTTATTTGCGATAATCAGGACCAACAGCTTTAGATATTTATCCAAGTGGTGGGGTGGCTAAAAGAGTACCACCAGACTTTTGATTACATCTTTAAAAACCCTAATTTTCAAAAAATTAGAACCCTAATAGGATTTACTCGTCCAAGAATTGAACCACGGAACCACATTTGCTAAACATTAAACAATTAATAAAGTACATATGTTAAAAAAAATTATATGCAGTAATGTAGCGATAAAACAATACTGTAAATGTATACTGTACTGTATGTTTGTTTATTTAAAAGATTTATGAGAGACTTAATTGCCAGGGTGATAACTATTTACATTTATTTAAACATGTTGGGGTTGAGCAGGACGGAAGGGAAAAGTCCAATGGGACGGGCTTTTCTATAAAATCCAACAATGTCTGAAAACGGCTCTGTGAAGTGGCAAGTAAATGCCGCCACTAAATAAGCATACCCCTGATACAGGGCAGCAGCTGTATCATTACTGACAGAAGGTCGAAGAACAGTTCTACAAGGGCTTCTGATCAAACATCTGTAGGCAGTACGCCAGCTTTTGAACTGCGGTGTAGGCAAAGATGAAACTACTATTAGACACTTTTACTTTTCCACTTGTACATAAATTTCACTTTTACACAATTTTTTTATTATATTACTCGAGTTTTTATTATTTTTAGACGATTTTTTATTATTATGTACAAGTGGAAAAGTAAGTGTCTAATAACAATGGAATTTCACCAAGTGCCGACGATTGAAAGTATAGAATATAAGTGAAACTACTACACTATTATTCCCACGATAGCAGCAATGATTGACGCTGCACCGACAAGAGCTTGCTTTTTTAAAATGATGAAACACTTGTACTGCCTCGTGCATCTAATCAATATTATATAATCGACGATCGGTTCATTCTGCCTATCCAGAGGGTATTTAGAAATACTACAAACTCATAAAGAACATCTTTTCCGAATCCAGGTAACGAATCCAGGTCTATATCAAGGAAGATACCGCTAGAGTAATGGTGAGATAAAAAATATGCTAGATTACAAATTATACGATACCCAATACACAAATGGCCAAGCATTGATTATTAAATACGCGATATGAAATTAATAATAAAAATAACACGGTTAATAATAAATAATTAGCTAAAACGGTTAATAGTAATTAATTAGCTAATCACAGAGTATGTAACGTAGATATTACCACGGCGTGATATCATTAAGACGCCATGAAAGTCCGGAGCGTATTCGCAGTTAACTTTAATTTCACTTTTGAAATGCGAATTTTTATTATAAATGTACCTTATTTAACAAAAATAAATAATTTTGTGGTTAAAAAGTTACTTAATAAGGTAAATTTTTAAATTTTTTTTCAATTTTAGTCAATTATTAGCATATTGAAAATACAACACATTAATTAATATTCATCATGATCGGTCAGACAAAAGACAGGCAAACACAAACAGATAAAAATGGTCAAAATATTAAGATTTATAACAGTGAGTCATAAAACGAATATTTGTCAAAAAAATGGACAAAAAATTGAATGTGCAGACAATACAGATTTCTATAGTATTATAGATTATTGTTACATCGTGGGTACATCCCATATCTAGTGATTTATTATGTGTCAAGAGCACTAACGTTTCAAGCAAACAATTTAGTGTGTCAAACGCGTGAACTTGGTTGTCAAGCGATGTAATGAAAATAAGGTTTATGTCTTGTGAAGAATAGTATAAACCTTTTAAGTAGATGTGTAGATTTACGCTCAATTTAACACATTGACTAAAACGTAGCAATAAGTACGTGGTAATAAACGTCTGAACTCCTGCCGCAATTCAATGCTTGTCATTGTCGTCTTCCCGTTTGGACGGTAGGCATGTCATTCCGCCGCACGGATAGCAACGCACCATTAACATCTTTGGTGTTTTAAGCGATGGCTTCTCCTTCCATCAGGTGAGCCATCTACTTGTTTGCTATCGGATATTAAAAATATGTAAACATTTAAATTAATTTCCTATAACTTCCCGCTAAATTGAGATACTTTGAGCTCAAAAGAACAAAAACTATACCTAAGCATAGATTTTTGAGTTCGAAGAGTTCAAAAATCTAAAGTTTTTAAAAATGATAGTAATTTAATATACCAAAAGATGTATGTATACTTTTTCAAAATATGATCAATTTTGATCGTGCGAACGGCATTCACCGCAATTTTTCGGGAAGGGCAGGGTGTTTAGAAAAAACTATGCTGTATAACAATCCAAGTATCTTTTTAAAGTTTTGAGTGTTTGGAACACGTAACGCGTCTCACCGCGGCCTTCAACAGAATAAAGTATAGGTACCGTATCTACTTGATTTCGTTGTAGGCCGCGGTGAGACGCGTTGCGCATTAATGGAGTCCACTTTGTAAGTGGCCGTAGTATGCAATCCAAGCATCTTTTTAAAGTTTTGAGTGTTTGGAACACGCAACGCGTCTCACCGCGGTCTTCAACGGAGTAAAGTGTACCATACCTACTTGATTCCATTGAAGGCCGCGGTGAGACGCGTTGCGTATTAATGGAGTCCACTTTGTTAGTGGCCCATAGGTGGCGTGCCACATGTCTTGTCTAGTACGTTAGTATATAAAAGTTTTTGGTCAGCATCCATTCTGTCTCATTCTGTTCATTCACACGTTTTGGTACAGTTTAATCGATACGATAGAATGAACGCTAATCTGTGTAGATTAGCGCTCATTCTATCGCATGCTTAAATATGTTTATTAAAAGTACCAACTGATTGGGGCATTAAATGGATAAATTACATAACACATACGAGTGGGACAGTCTGCGTCAATCTTTAAATTGTCAATCATAATACAAAGGCACATTTAACATGTAACACCAATGTATCTTTAAATTTTCTTTAAGGACGTCTCTTTACATCAAGACGCGATCAAACATAATATTGACAGGCTTAGCTTGTTAGTGTACGAAGAAGACTGTGAATTGACGTAATTTAAACTGTAAACCGGTCTGTTTGATAAGCTGTCCGTAATCGTATTGAAGCTGACAAAGATAATCCAAAAACTTTGCTGTAACAAAACAAAATGATGACAAGAAAAAGTAAACGTGAAAGTTTTTTAAGGAAATTTCAACGTTCACAAAACATTTCAACCGCGTTCATTAAATACTTAAGCAATCGATTAAACAATTAACTGGCCTAAAAGGGTTTGTTCAAACTTAATTTTACCAATAATAAATAATTTATAAATGGATGTTAACCACTAAAAACAAATCTATTTGTTAAGGTAATTGTTGAACCTCTAGTTATAATATGTACATACAAATATAGAATATGTTCGATTACATCCACGTTACATACCAAATCTGGAATACGGGAAATGTTAATTAGCAAGTCCATTATAACATTAACCTACGCGGTAACTAACTTGTGTAAATTTCTAGTGGTAATCGCCTGACTTGATCTATTTGAGCGCCTTTTAGGATTAATTACGATTCGAAGTGATTAGTCGATTTAGCGTTTCAATGTAAAAATCAAACCTGACTTTCTAATATTTAATTTTATTTAATTATTGCTAACTTTTTGCCTCCCACACAAAACAGTGTTATAAAATGATATTATATTATAGGTATCTGTTTACAGTATCGTAACTGCCAAACAGATTTAGATAAAGTTTTTATTAAAAGGCAAGTGAATAGTCGATTTAGCATTTCAAAGTAAAATTCAAACTTGACTTTCTAATATTTATGTATATTTATTATTTAATCATCTCTTACCTTTATACCTCCTGCACAAAAAAAGTGTTATAAGATTGCATAATGTGTTTATGTAGCGTTGTAACTGCCGAACAGATTTAGATAAAGTTTCAATTAAAAGAGTTATTAAATTTATTAATTATATTTTATATTAATAACTAACTACTAACTAACACTCATAACACAAGTAAATAATTTGCTTACTTTGGGGTTAGATCAATTAATGTGTCCTGTGAATATTTATTTATTTATTTGGTAAAATATATGGGCGAAACGTTGCGGAACTCTTCTACCTAGTTATCATGATATTTGTGACACGTATAGCCACGTCGCCTTTTACGACCTGCCTGGCAGAACGGCAGTTGGTTTATTCTTCAAAGGAGCCTGAACCAACACGAGGGAATACTATATCCATATATAATATATACGTACAATAAAAATGTTAATAATGCTTCGACATCCATGTAATGGGAATGTAATGCTACATGATTAAGATCACCAGCTATCTTATCTTCAAAATCGAATCACAACTGTTACGATAGTCATGCGACAAGAAAAAGTAAGGCGGTGGCTTCCCCCATGTTTTTGTTCAGTTGTTCGGTTGTTGATTGTTCCTTATATTTAGTAAGTGTACATCACATTTTTTAAACAAGCAAACATTTTTACGCATGTACCTTAAGTTCTCAAATACTTGTTAGAATGTTATAGTTAAAATATTGATTCCTTAGAATTTTCTTCCCAAGAAAACCCTCGTACATTAAGGCGAGGTATTTCGACATGCGTCAATTCTATAGGAAATGGGCGGCGCGGTTTGTTCTGAAACCGCTGAGAAACGTGTTATTTTCGGATAAATAAATATAGGACTTTAGCTGAAAACCAAAATTTAGCACATTCTTTTTTGTATTTACAATTAAATATTACCATATAAAAATCATGTGGAAGATTAGAAATATTATTAACAAATTATTACTTTTAGAATTTTTTTTAGCCTGTTTTTGGAATTCTATATGATCGAGTAAAGAACATTCCATCATGTAATAGGTTAGCACATTCCTGAGATAATATCTTCAGGTATATCATTGATATATAAAAACCCAAGATACACAATCAGTGTTTCAAAAACGTCCTCTAAGAATGAGTGCACAATTTAAAATTGTGCACTCACTTCAAATAGAATCCCGTCACTCACGTCATTGCCCGCACGTCAAAAATACAGAATTATTCTGTGATAAATTGTAAAATACAACATCATGAACGTTAAAAAAATATAAGATATTGTATTTTCGGTAAGGATAAGAGTTTATCAATATATTTTTTTCTGTTTATGTGACTAAATATAGGGTGTAATGTATGTTTTTTATTTTATTTGTCTTAAAAGTTTACTCGACGCTCCAAATATAATACGACAAAATTTCAGTGGTCACTTTTTCAGTAAAAGGACAATGCATTACAACCTCCTTTGAATTTAGTCGAATAATACAAATTGATCCTGTTATTATTAGTGGAGTCGATTCTTTTTCATTAATAAGTTATTTTTTTTTTATTAAGAAGATTAATTTTTTTTCATTAATAATTTTGAATACCTTTTATAGTTGTTACCCAACTGCCAAAAGAGAAGAGGACATCAATTTGACGATTTTAAAATGTTTGATTATATTGATTACTTGTTTTGAGGACCAAGTTAGGTGATTCTTTTTTCTACTTGTACGAATATAAAATAACAATATATAATTGTGATTCATCGTAAGAATCACAATTATTTGGAATATGAAACCTTGGAGAAAATTAAAAAAATTACGAAACTTTTAATATAACAATAGGAAACCATAAGTAGCATCAAATTTTGTTCTGTTTACACGTGTTGTTGATAAAGCTTTCTTAAGTGGTAGGAACAGGTTGCATTAAGAATGTTTTTTTAATTTAATAATTTAATTTTAATAAACTGTTGTTTTTGATTCCGGATATCTTATACTATACATATTATAAATGTTAAAGTTTGTATGTTTGGATGTTTGATAATCACTGACGTAAAAAATGGCTGTACCAATTTGGATTTGGACTCGGATATAAGATGACCTGGAATAGCACAAAGAATTCTTTTATCCTAATGCAGAGGTCTGCAGCTAGTCTCGTATAAATTTTAAGTGACTGTTTATATATACGAGTTGTTTTATTTGCATACTAGCTGTTACCCGCGGCTTTGCTCGCGCATATTTACTTTAGAACTTATTTAACCTTTTTTTATTTTATTAAAAATCTCGGTGGGCGGGTGGGCCGCTAGTACTCTAAAAAAATAATATTTACATATCCATCTTAATTATTTATATACGACATTTTTGTTATTAAAATTTAAGTAAAAAACTTACGACCTGAACTTCCTGTAACTTCTAAATTTTCTATACCTAATATCATAACTAACTATATCTCAATTTAAAAATACCTATTGGTAACACACCTCTCGAACAAACTAACCTAATAATTATGAAAGAAATTTATAATTAACAGGAAATATCTAAACTAAAATTACCTTTGGCAATAATATTATATGTACTAAACTATACTCCAAACTAAATATACCTATCTACTACGATTGCTGTGTATATAACACATCTATGTAACTAAATAATGTATCCATATTAAAAGTCTGTAAGCTGGTTGACCCTAAAGTTCACCTGAAACTTCCCGCTAAAATGAGGTATTTTAAGCTCAAAGAAAAAAACTATGCATAAGCATAGACTTTTGAGTCCGAAAAGTTCAAAAATCCAGTTTTTTTTAAAATGATACTTTGTTCAATATTTGAAAAGATGTATATTATTTCAAAATAATTAACGAGTTTGATCTTTCGAATAACATTCAACGCAATTTTTTAGCTCTAAATTGTTTTATTATGTTAAAAATGTCGAAAACATGTAAAAAAAACGAAACAACCGATTTAAATCCGATTTGCAGTATTTTAAGCAGAGGAGCTAGGTGATAAGATTTTAAAATATATCGGTATATTAGCCTGAAAGTTATTTTAAAATACGAAATAATTTATAACAGTGTAATTTTGATTTAAATATTGTTGAAAGCCGAAGAGTGATAACTTATGTCGAAAACTTGAATTGAAAAACACGAATTGAAAAAAATTAAACACTTTTTTAATTTTTTTCAATTCGTGCGAAATTTCTAGGAAATATGTCCAAGGAATAAAAATTTTTATACAAATTTTATACCCTATTTAATGCCCATCGGAATTGAATTTTGAAAAATCATTCCTTAGTGGATCCCTACATCATAAGAATACGTTTGCGAAATTTTAAAGTTCTAGCCCTAAGCGTTTTACGTGTGAAAATATATAAAACATTCATCCTCTATTTTACCCTCTAAGAGGTTGTATTTTGGAAAACACAGAAATACGTAGGTAAGTCATTATTTTTGCCATACTCTTTTGCCGAATTTGGCTTACGCCGTAGTGAGAGATTTAATTTGCTTGTACCTTCTTTATACAAACAGACAAACTCCGGATCAGCTTACCTCACTCAGTTTTTCCGACCAGCCTTGATATTGGATTTTTTAACAGGAGGGTCAATAAAATTTTCGAAAGCCGGCTACTAACCTTTCGTATTGCAAATGCCTATGGGCAATATTCGCTCGTACGCCTGCAAATACTATAACTAAATAAATGTTCGTTAACATAATACTGCAAAAATAACCGACAGTAAAACTGAAATCTAATTCAAAAAAAGAATTCCACGAAAAGCTAAAGTTAGTTCTAGGAAATTAATGTGTTTCCTACTATGTTGTCGATACATAATATAATAAGTCTAAAGAAAAATGTAAGAATCTATGAACTTAATAACGTAGTCATAGTCACCATTGCAGTAAATTTCCTATTTCAATATATTCTAAATCTATTAGACTATTAGATCAAACGTCAAATACTACATGGCTATACACCCACAGTTTGCCGATGTGTTTAGGTTCTGTGTAATAGAACCAAAAACCTACAATGTTTGAAATATAAATAAATTATTTTAATGGTCATTATTTGCTTTATTGATATATAAATGTTCTACGCAAAAACAGATTTTCGGTCAGATTTTTTTTTATGTAAAATTTACAAACCCATAAAATACTACCTAAGTCAATGCATAAAAATATTTATATTCGACTCCACTGATACCGTGTCCTACCGGTTAACTTAAGTCAAAAATTTTATTGCTTTTTGTACATTGCTTTTTTAAAACAACTTTAAATCTTGCGCTTAAGGTTGAATATGAAAAAACACGTTTGTGCCACAACTATAAACTTTTTAGACTTAATTAGCGACAGTTTTGAATGTCAGTTTTGTTCGGAACTGTGTATCTTGGGTATTTTATATCAATGAGGTATATCGTGTAATTTTTGTAAAATTGTTATTTAACAATAACTACAAAAAAAACGTGATTTAGCAAAACAGTGTTATGCCGTTTGTCGTGATGCCTCGCCGTAAGTTACGTTTCCCGTACGTTTGCTTTGTTGTCAAAAATAAGTGTTAAACGTTTTTTTTACTTTTTGAAAATCAAAGATTTGTAAACATAATGATCTAAGATTTTGTTTAGAATATCTTATAAAATAAAAATAAAACAAATCAAAAATAGAAAGAAAAAGGTTAATTTTGAGCAAATTGTTGTTTTTTTTTCTAAACTTAAAGTGAAAGATTTGAATTAAACAAAGTGATATAAATGATTTATAATCCATAATTATTTAGTATTCAAACATGATAATAAAGTGTTGAAAAATTTCATAAAACCACATGTTACTAGTTAGTCGCGCAATTTGTAAGAAAATTACAAAATTAATATGCATGCAAATGACAATATTTCTAGACTACCTGTTGCACGCGACTTCGTTCGCGCGGACTTCATTTACTCCGCACTGCTCCTCCCCCGTAGGTGCTAGCGTGATAATATGTAGCCTATATGTTGACCCGACCTGTTAGTAATATTCATGCAAAATTTGAAGTAAATCCATGCAGTACTTTTTGAGTTTACCCCGGACATACATTGACTTTCCTACGATTTTATTATATGCATAGATTATTAGGTGGTACAAATTTCAGTGCTCCTAAATCTAAACGTGAGGTTTAGATTCAGGACATGTTTTGAAGGTTACATAAACTGCATAAATAGAATTTATAACTGCATAAGATAGCAGACAAGCAGGTGAGTCTCCTGATGGATAGAGTCAACCATCGCCTACAGACACCAAAGATGTTAATGGTGCGTTGCTATCCTGTGGCAAGATCTAATGCCACATGCATAAGTTTACCGGCTACCTTACCCCCCAAACAAGAACACGACAGTGACAAGCACTGACGCTATTGCGGCAGGAATAGGTAAAGCAGTGGTACCAGACCCGGGCGACACGTTGCAGAACTCTGCCACCTAGTAGTAGTAGTTTTCCCCGTATTGGTTCCGTGCTCCTTTGAAGAATAGGCCAACTGCTGTTCTGCCAGGCAGGTCGTAAAAGGCGACCGAATGGCTATGCGCGTCAATACCATCGTGACTACTAGGTGGTAAAGTTCTGATCGGCTTGACCGGATCTGGTACCACCGCCTTACCTATTCCTGCCGCAATAGCGTCAGCGCTAGTCACTGTCGTGTTCCGGTTTGGAGGGTGAGGTAGCCTGTAAACTTATGTATGTGGCATTAGACCTCGCCACAAGATAGCAACGCACCAATTAACATCTTTGGTGTCTATAGGCGATGGTTGTCTCTTTCCATCAGGAGACCCATCTGCTTGTTTGCTATCTTATGATATAAAAAAATATAAAAAATAAAGTCACAATATTAGTGACACATATGTATATCTAATCGATCACCTATTACGACCTGCCTGGTAGAATGGCAGATGGTCTATTCTTCAAAAGGGATTCTTCAATGAATAAAATGAAACGTTTTATAGAACTTAAACGGAACAAAATTAAATGGAACCACATTCGAAATGTGCACGCACCGTATTCAAACTGCATACAATACTATCAAAAATGAGCTAACGTAATAGTTAAAAGTTAGTGATAATGACGATACCATCGATTTTATTTTATTTTGAAACTTCTATAGTATCCATTTTACCAGGTCTATTAATGGTTTATGCTTTGAGTATATACCTCCAGAGAGAGTATTCCTAAGCAACTGACAATTAAAAAAATGTCCTCAAAAAAATCTGCTTGTGTGAAATGTCAACGAGTGTCACTTGTGTACTTACAGTAAACAAGCCTCGCACACTAGCGTGGTTGGTGTGCCCTTAATTTTTGTCATTCCTGCTTTCAATATAAAAAGTGAAAGTTAAAGTAAATATTACACATGCGTATTTAATTTTCATAGATACAGTTACAATGAAAGTGTATTAAAATTATTATACGATTTGGAACTTGAAGTTTTTGTAGGAAATGTAACTTAAATTTCGAATGCGAGAAATTGGTAGGTAGGTGTGAATAAATAAATGCATCACGCTCATTTCCATGCGACTCTCGCATGTTTTGGTTGTTCAGGATTTAAACTGATTTTGAATTTATTCAAATTAACTTTTGTATGTACTTTTGGCGAGTTGACATTCATAGAATTACTACCAAATCGAAATGCGACCCTACACTGAGTTGATCCGGCGGAAGAAACTTAGCGAGATTATCTTGTCTTATATTATTACTAGCTGTTGCCTGCGACTTCGTCCGCGCGGACTTCGTTTACTCCGCACTGCTCCTTCCCTGTAGATGATAGCGTGATAATATGTAGCCTATATGTTGACCCGACCTGTTAGTAATATTCATGCAAAATTTGAAGTAAATCCATGCAGTACTTTTTGAGTTTACCCCGGACATACATACAGACAAACAGACAAAAATTCTAAAAACTATATTTTTGGCTTCGATATCGATTGTAGATCACACCCCAAGTAATAAACCGGCAGTATTACTTAATCGAACTAAAAACTCTATTTTTTCATATATAATTATTGTAATTGTAGAATAAAAATTGCTCATGAAACGTGTTCTAACTATTATTATAAGATTTTTCAAGATAATTACAACAACATTTTGTCATTACAAACCGGCATATTTTTTAATTTTCCTTCAGTTCATTCTCCTATGATTGTTAAAATGACACTATCTGACATATAACCCAAGTCTACCAAATTTAGGAGACTTTTAATGGGGACACTTTTTATCGCCCAATTATCAATCTGGACGTGTAATATAAATGTATGGGTTTATGATTTGTATATACTAAATTTTACAATAATATCGATAGTGTTGTAGTGTGTCAATAGTATTGTCACATTTATATGTAACAATAGTATTGATACTATCGATAGGATAATTGACAGTATAAATTATCGGTCAATGTTGATTAATTTGATATTAGTACTTAGTACCGTAAATTAGACTATCGATATTCGAGCATCGACGGTCAACTTTAATTAAATTTGAATTTTAATTTTTGGCGTTCTAATTAAACTTGAATTTTACACTCACACAAACACAGCAATGTATGTACATATACATTGACGTATTTGTGTGAGTGTAAAATTTAGCTACGCTCGATGTCTAAGAAACTTTACGAGAAGGCACCTCCAGTTACTCCGTGAGACATTATTGTGAAATAGTTCGTTTTTTATAAACAAGCTAGCAAAAATGCCGATGGCCTTTTCACACTAAAGGGGTCAGACCAACGTGGTACATAGATAACGCTGAAAATGACAAATATGGAATAGAAATGTTGTTCGATGGTGGAGTAAAGTTTAATTTATCTGGTAGGAGTACTCGTATTGCTGCTGCCCGAAAATTATATATTTTTTCGGTTTTCGAAAGTTAGGGTTCGATTCACGTCAGGCATTTGTGTGATGAGCATAGATGCTTGTGTTTCTGAGTTTGGGTTTTTATTAAATATATCAGTATTTATATATGTATTTCTATGTAGTAATAATGTTAACTAACACCCACATCACAAGCAAATAATTTGCTTACATTGAGGGTTAGATCAACTCGTGTAATTTGTCCATCGATAGTATTTTTCAGACTCACATTGATAGTGGCCAACTTAGCGATTTAGGAGGACTAAGAGGATTTTAGAGACGAATAATACTATTAAGTAGAAGCCTGTTATGTTATCACCCATTTTCCATTATCATGGCCGTAAAGGTATCCGTAAATTCTTTTACCCAAGCAAACATGATCAAGGGACCGTTGACAATATTCAAAGGTGCCTTGATCAAGTTTGCTTGGGTAAAGACATTACCGAATACCGGCTATTTGTTATATGCTATAGTAATTTTTGTCGAGAAACATGTATCGAAACTTTTGTAATAATATTTTTGACAGTTAAAGTCTGAAAAGTTCCAAACGGTTCTTTTCACATAAATGCAAATCTATTTCCGATAAAATTCATTATTTTAAAATACATTCATACTTACAACAATAAATCAAAAAGTAATTATTATAACTAGAGCCCTCTGGTTCAAATGATAATGCCAGAAACTCTATAGAGCTTTGATCCATCAAATTAAAGTTGGTTTACAAACATGTTAAATGTAGCATTCTATTGCTGCTATAACAAAAAACAAATAGCAATGCAAGCAGAATAAAGTGAGTGTCAACTATGAAGCTGTATTTAATGCAGTTAAATGGGGTGAATAGAAGTGCAGAGGTGAAAAGGGACGAAACCTAAAACCCTACAGAATTAGTTTCATCTTTACGAAATATGGTTCGCCCCTTTACACCTCTGCATTCCTATTCACCCCGTTTGACGGTACTTATTGATGTCAGCTAATGATTTTTGGACGTAACTATAAGCGCGTCAATGACGTTTCGATAAACCTAATCACCTAATCACCAGTGATGAAATGCGAAATAAAGATTAGAATATGTGAAATGTATACGTAAATCCATACTATCCATACTAATATATTATAAATGCGAAAGTAACTCTGTCTGTCTGTCTGTCTGTTACGCTTTCACGGCCAAACCACTGAACCCATTTGGATGAAATTTGGTACAAATATAGTTTGAGACCCAAGAAAGGACATAGGATAGGTCTTATCCCGGAAATCCCACAGGAACGGGAACTATGCGGGTTTTTATTTTAGAAATTTTTCCACGCGAACGAAGTCGCAAACGTTGTTCTGCCTTTTCAACTACTCTTATTTTTTTCTATATTTTCTCACCTTTTAAATCTTCCCTGGACTTCAACAATTAATTCAAAACCAAAATTAGCCAAATCGATTCAGCCGTTCTCGAGTTTTAGCGAGACTAACGAACAGCAATTGATTTTTATACATGGGGCACACTAAAAGTTTTGCACTTCTAGCTAATCGGAACTATTTGAATTTCGAATGTTATATTTTTAAAACGTTGCAACCTTCTTAGTAATAAAAAAACAATTGGCAGGAAATGATTTGTCGATTGTTTTTTTATCACACATCAAAGTTCTACGTACGCAACGAAAATGGAAATAAGTCGAAAAGATTTTAAAAGTTCTCTTTCTCCGCAAGACTGTGCCGCTCGCCTTCAAAATGCTTTTGGAAGAGAACCACCTTGTTTGAGCACCGTGAGGCGAAGGTTTGCTGAATTTGAGAGAGGTCGAGTTTCTTTACATGACAAATTTCGTGAAGGGCGGCCGTCAACTGCCGTCAACGAAAATAATGTGGTTACTGTTTAGCGGTTAATTGAAGAAAACCCTCGGATTACCTATGAGACAATTCGAGGACTATTGGGGATTGGTATGAGCCACATTCAGGAAATTTTACACGAAGAATTGAAAGTTCGGAAACTTTGTTGTCGTTGGATCCCTCATGAACTGAGAGCGGAGCAGAAGCGGGCTCGCGAGGAGTGGTGCTCATAGATGCTACTGAGGGACATTCTAATGCTGTTTATGACATTGTCACAGGAGACGAAATGTGGATTTATTGTTTTGAACCCGAAAGAAAACAGCAATCTTGTGAATGGGTGTTTGAAAATGAGAACAGGCCAACAAAAGTGATACAGAAACGTTGGTAAAAAATGATCGCGTTTTTTTCTCAGCTACGGGTCCCATCTGTACAATTCCACTTGAAGATCAAAAGAGTGTTAATGCCGAGTGGTATTCTACCATTTGTTTACTCAGGGTGTTAGAAAAAGTTCGCGAAAGACGACCCAAAAGCCGCATTCTCCTACACCATGATAACGCTTCTTCACACACGGTCAACAAAACAAAGTCATTTTTAGCTTCCGAAAAAGTACATCTCGTCACTAATTCTGCACATAGCCCCGACCTAGCACCCTGTGATTTCTGTATTTTCCCCAAAATCAAAGATTTGATAAGAGGTTTTACTTTTACCAACTCTGAAGAGGCAGTGATAGCGTTCAATTAGCACATAGAAAACATGCCTTCAAATCTGTGGTCCTCCTGTTTTAAAAAATGGTTCGATCGCATGAAAAAATGTTTAAAATGTAAAGGAGATTATTTTGAAAAGCAATAAACATAATATTTTGGTTATAACATGTTGTTTTTTAAGTTACGCAAAACTTATAGTGTGACCTACGTATATGGAGACAATATATAAGCATTGAAGGCATTTTACCTAAAACGTATAAATAAAATCAAACTAATACAAATGACAATTTCGTGTGTATGCTTACTATCTAAACGCAGATGAAAAAAGGAAACATGAATTTGGTTGTGGTTCGACGATGTAACTCAAGAACTTTTATTGCTCGAAAAATAAGCCTACCAAAAGTAACGGCTATTATAACGAAATCATGTCAAGTTCCTTGTAGACTCTTAAAAATACTTTAGAAATTGTTTTGATTTAATTACAAAGGAATATTTAAGATTTGAGACTGAAATTACCTTAAGAAATTAAGTTCTCTGAAAAAAGGTTTTATTAATCAAAAGTCCTTGCCTGGCTAGATACAATGGCAACGGCGAAACTTCAAAGAAATTTACCTTTTAGTAGCTACGATAATTAAATCACACTATCATTTATTAGCTGTTTGGCAGTAAGGTAGTTAGATAGTTTATTCTCCATAACGTTTCTCGGAAAATCTCTGGAGAATTTGCAAATTGGACAAAGGACAAATTGAAAGTGCGTTTTAATTATTATTGTAAAATTATTACAAGATAATATAAAAATATCTACATTCGTACTAAGTTCATGAATTGCATGCACCGAATCTTGTGAATCAATTCTGTAAGCTGTCAGTGTGTTATTTTACATTTACCTATCTATAATAAAAATTATCTGTTGTTCTAAGTGCATTTTTCCCGATTACTTTCAATTTGGTTGAAGGCACTAAAATATTGTAGTTCGAATTTTGCGTAATTGAAATTATATCCATGCGTTTTGTTTTTTGTGTCGGATAAAATTGAAATTTTGAATTTTTCAAATTATTTTTTTATTACATAAACCGATCTAAATATGTTCGATTGATAATATTATCATCCATTCTGAACAGCCTATGACAATAGTATTTATATACATATCTTCACGCCAGATCCCTTACGGTGTAGGCAGAGAGAACCGAGTGCCAAACATCACGATCCTTGCAGGCTTGTCTCGCTTCCTCCACATTCATCACTCTCTTCATACACACACGCCGGTTGCCAAGACTCTTGACACCTTCGGACAGTACACGATCAATCTGATCGTGGTATGTTAGTCTTGGTCTTCCCCGGTACCTACATCTTTCCACATTCGCATTGTATATCTGTTTTGTTAACCTTTCATCTACCATTCTTTCTACATGTCCGAACCAACGGAGCATGCCCTTTCTCATCTTTACACCGACACTTTCTTTCAAACCTAACCTCTCTCTCACTTCGACATTACGAACCCGGTCCGCGAGTGTCACACCACATATTTTTCTTAGCGATCTCATCTCAACCGCGTTGATTCTACTTTCATGCCCTTTCTGACATACCCAACTCTCACTTCCATACAATAGCGTTGGGATAAGCACATGATTATGCAGGGCTAGACGGGCACCCTGACTTAAAATTGTGCTATTAAGTAATCTCCCTAACGCTCCATTCACTCTGTTCCCTGCACACACTCTTCTTTCAACACCAGCGGTGTACCTTCCATCCCTGCTAAAAGCACATCCAAGATATACAAACTCATCCACTTGTTCCAGCACTACATCATCTACCACAACTCTTACGTCCGTTCTGGTTGTTTCTCTTTCAAATACTAAAACTTTAGTTTTCTTCGCATTCAAATGTAAGCCCATACTCTTACAATCCTCATTCATAACTGTGACCAGTGTTTGCAGCTCATACATTTATATATGTATTTCTATGTATTAGTATCGTTGACTAACACCCATAACACAAGCAAATAATTTGCTTACGTTGGGGTTAGCTCAGTAAGCGTATTTTGTCTCGTGAATATTATATATATATATATATATATATATATATATATATATATATATATATATATATATATATATATTACTATAAATATTATCTACTTTACAAAATTTTACGCAAATCCATCCAGCCGTTAAGGTGTGAAACAGTGTTTCAAAACAAAACACACACAAAAATGCACTCTCACAAACGAGCTTTCTGTTTATACTAATCGAACAGTTATTACTATTATTTATAGCGAGAAAATTAAAATAACTATGAATACCGTACCTTAATCACAAACAAGCAGTAAAACCACAAAAACTTACTTCAATTCGCTTAAATAACATTCGAATAGTTTTTGGAACGAAGTTCCTTACGGCAGGCTTGGAGGGGATAGGGATTTTACTGCGCGACCGAACTGAAAAAAATGTGATAGTAAAACCGTAAGAAAAATGCGTGGAATAAAAGCGTTAAATGAGACGTGCGCAGGCGCGACAGTCACGTACACAAGCGAGTAGTGCCGTTTAGCCGAAGGAAGTTCGTTCCTACCTGGTGTCCCGCGACACCACATCATTTCTCTATTTATCTAGGATCCCAATGTCAGGTACTGATCTTATTACCATGCGACCACCTGGGATGTATAGCCCTTTCAGACAAACAAATAACAATTTTCCAAAATGACTCAGCTGACAGTTCGTGGATAACGTATAAAATAAAAGGCTCCGACAAATCAAGAACTTTTTTCTTTTTTACTGTTTATTGAAAATAACAACATGCAATCTTCTATCTATATATTTATTAATACGTAAAGAAAAAAATGTTGTACCAATTTTTAAGTCAATTACGCGAACGGTGGAGTATGAAATTAATCATACTTAAAATTAACATTGCGGAGGAAATCAGATATCTATTATTTTTAAAAATTAAGCGTTAGAAATATATTAAATTAACAAAAATTAATATTACACACATTACATTTATGCGATATACATGATAATATTCACACATACGTATATGTATTAACTACCTTAGATTAAGGAAAGTTGTCTTGAAGATGTATTGTACTATTTTAGACTACTTTCATTAGAGCTACAGCCTTTTTTTAAATCATAAGATAGCAAACAAACATGGGTCTCTAGATGGAAACAGTCAACCATCGCCTATAGACACCAAAGATGTAAATGGTGCGTTTCTATCTTGTGGCGAGGTCTAATGCCACATGCATAAGTTTACCGGCTACCTTACCCTCCAAACCGGAACACAACAGTGACCAGCACTGAAGCTATTGCGGCAGGAATAGGTAAGGCGGTGGTACCAGACCCGGTCGAGCCGATGCAGAACTCTACTATTCTACTCTACCTAGTAATTTAGCTAGCCTATTATCAATTGGATTTTATTGTTTAGTCTATGGTCGAATTTCAACCAAAGGGATATCGCTAGTATGTACACGTGACACCAAATCTTTGTACCCATTTTTAAGACTATTACGCGAACGGTTGAGTACGAAATCCATACTAATATTATAAATGCGAAAGTAATTCTGTCTGTCTGTCTCTCTTCTTCACGTCTAAGCTACTGAACCGATTTGGATGAAATTTGGTTCAAAGATAGTTTAAGACACTAGAAAGTGACTAGTTTTTATCCTGAAAATCCCAGGGAACGGGAACCATTCGGGTAAAGCCCCAGGTTTGTCTATCTCTTAAACCATAGCAATAACGAGTAGCTGAGGCTACTTTTATTTTAGAATTCGACGAAGTCGTGGTCACAGCTAGAATAGTTGTTCCCTTTTTAAGACCACTTCGCGAACGGTTAAGTATGAAATTTGGCACAGTTAAAGTTTACATTGTAGAGGATTGTAGAAACCTAATATTTTGAATAGTTTGCATTAGAAATAACTACATTAGATTGATAAAAATAAACATTACGCACTACGTTCAAGTGACATACATGATAATATATCCACTTGTATACTATTTTCTTTAGGGCTAAAGTCCTTTGTCAAACTTAAAAGTTATTTTATTGTTTAGGCTAAAGTCGAATTAAAACCAATGGGCGATTGCATATTAAAAAAGCAGCCATTATTAAATACTAATCCCGTTATTTAACAAGAAATATGCAACTCTATCATCTGATGCTCGCAATGATAAATCAACTCTTGGTCGTTCTTTTATGCAAACAAATCATTTAACGAAAAATCAGGTTAACTGATTAAACTACTTCGGAGTTTGATCTCGCGTCCTCATTATAAGTTCCTGAACTTACACAGAAACGACAGCCGCAGAAACTCTTGATATTGCAAAAATAAATAAGAATGATCCAACTTACTGCGACTCAACAAAAAAAAATCGGTTTGACGTTGTTTGCATAATGATAATATGCTGAAGTATGAAAGTGGCGTAGTCAGAAATAAAATGTTAACAAAAAATATAATTAAAATTAATATCTTTCGTTTATAGCAAGCTTTGTTTCAAACTTTGAAGAGCTTGTGGTCTAATTACAGTTTTGCTCGGATGAAGATAATTTCAATTCATTTTGTCCCCAGAGAGAAAGTGAGACTTATTTTTTTCATATGATTATTACTAGTTTAATTCGTGCTTTTCATGCCTAATAACAGTTCCGATGTCAAATTCTGACAGAAACAGCTTTTGCATAGCTTCTCGGTATCTAAATACATTATGAGCCGGTACTTAACTTCCTACAAAGAAACATTCACGAATTGTGTTCGTAATACCGAACATGCAGAGAGAATGAAAAAATAATAAAAAAAATATTCACAGGACAAATTACACTTATTGATCTAACTCTAAAGTAAGCAAATTATTTGCTTATGGGTGTCAGTCAACGATACTAATATATATTATACATAGAAATACATATATAAATACTAGAATATATTTAATAAACACCCAAACCCGGAAATAAAAACATTTATGCTCATCACACAAATGCTTGTAACAAATCGAACCCAAGCCTCGTCGATTGCGTAGTCAGTTTGGGACGGTCGTTTTTTGAATCACTTCGAATCGTAATAATTCTAAAAGGCGCTCAAATAGATCAAAATCAGGCGATTACCACTAGGAATTTACGCAAGCGTTTCCAAACCATAGGCAGTAATGCCAGATTTCCCAGATGAAGCCCGTTGCCCCCCCCCTTGGCCCCGAAAGTTTTTAATTTTTTTCCTTTGAAGAAGGATTCCTACATTGCCCACTATAGATGCAGATTTTTGTACAATTAATTCTGTTACATTCCGGAGACTAAAATGTGTTAAAACTGGCCACATTATATAAATTAATTCGGTGTAAAAAAGATATATTATCTACTTAACATATTTCCTATGGATTGGAAGCGTAAGCCATCTAGAAATGGCTCCTACATGTATGGATGTGTGGATCCAAATGCATGATTCCAATTATGTAATCGTGTATAACTAAATCCACGATGCTTGTGCAAATATCAATATACATTACTAGCTGTTGCCAGCGACTTCGTCCGCGCGGACTTCGTTTACTCCGCACAGCTCCTCCCCCGTAGGTGATAGCGTGATAATATGTAGCCAAGTTATATGTTGACCCGACATGTTAGTAATATTCATTCAAAATTTGAAGTAAATCCATGCAGTATTTGTTGAGTTTACCCCGGACATACATACAGACAAACAGACAAACCGATAAACAGAAAAACAGAAAAAAATCTAAAAACTATATTTTTGGCTTCGATATCGATTGTAGATCACACCCCAAGTATTCTTTTAAAAAAATATCCAATGTACAGTTTTGACTTTCCTACGTTTTGATTATATGTATAATATAATATATAAATAGGTATTACCTGACACGGCAAACGTAGTTTAGCCGTGTGTTAGTTTAGAACATTTTGGTGCATTATTTGAGTGAGGAGGGGGTATTAATTAAGATAAAAACTAGATAAAATCGGTTCAGTATTTTCGGAGCCCATCGCGGACAAACAACGTGACAAGTAATTTATATATGTATAGATGTTCATTTAGCATTAGTTACGTAAAATATGAAAGCTTTTAAAGCTTGCACCAAAACGCTTTAACGTACAGCACTAGATTGTGTAGTAAGTGCTCAAGTGTTTTCGCGCAACTCTAAAAAGTTTCGCGGTAGCTTAAGACGAGTACGTCCTTTGTGTTACAACAAACAACTGAACAAACTGCTTGACACAAATATCCTATTTTACTATAGCATTTAATATGGCTAACAATAATATGACGTGTAAATAATCAAAGAATAATGTTAGAAGGAAATCTTACGCACTATTTCATCATTATAAAAATTAGCAAACAAGCAGATGGGTCTCCTGAAGGAAAGGGCAACCATCGCGTATAGTTATACACCAAAAGGAAGGAAAAATGTTAAGGATGCGTTGCTATCTTGTGGCGAGGTCTAATGCCACATGCATAAGTTTACCGGCTACCATACCATCCCATGCGACAGTGAAAAGCACTGATGCTATTGCGGCAAGAACAGGTAAGGCGGTGATACCAAACCCGGGTGAGACAATGCAGAACTCTCAACCTACTAAAGTATATTACCTACTAAATTATAAACAATAAAGTATGTTATTCCATTCACAATACACAAGGAAAATATTAGTATTAGTAATGTTTAAAATATGTCGTTTATATAATTGGTATTGTATTATCACTAAGCTTGCAAAAAATAGGTAATTAGCAAATACAAGTAGCTAAACATTTCTGACCGCCCCGTCGTTAGAGTGGTTAGCGGACCTAATTATGAATCTAAAAGAACATTGTCAAGATGTTAATATTTAAACATGGCCGCCATTATGGTCTAGCGGTATCGGCCTTGGGATAGACTCATGTTATGAGTTCGAATCCCAGGTTAGACAAATTGTATTGTATACTTACCACCAAAGATAAGGATACTTTGTTAGCTATACGAGATACCTATACGAGATACCTAGCAGTATACGAGAGGTATCCAATATGGTTTAGTGTTGTAAAAATATTACACAACCATTGTTGACACTAAGTCAAAGTACTCTCAAATGTCAAAAATATCGACAATCAAATGTCGACTCATGTGACAAGTCTCAATTATTATAATCAAAGACACAATCCATTGACGTGTATAATGTGGTAATATTATACACGTCAATGACACAATCAAATATCAATACTAATATAAATGCAAGTCTATCTGCCTGTCTGTTACGTTTTCACAGCTAAACTGCTAGACCGATTTTTGATGAAATTCGGCAAACAAGTAGTTGAAGACCAGACTTTAAATTTAGACCGCTTCATTTGAAAATAAAACTCAAAGAACTTTAAGTTCTTTAACTTCTAGTCTTCATTTTTTATATAATAAGATTTCAAACAAGTAAATGGCTCTTCTGATAGAAAGACAGCACAGATATTAATGGTGCGTAGCTATCCTTGGAGCGAAGTCTTAATGCCACATGCATAAGTTTACCGGTACCTTACCTTCCAAACTGGAATATAACAGTGACAAGGACTGACGAGATTGCGACCGGAATAGGTAAGGTGATATCAGACCCAGGCAAGACAATAGATAACTCAACACTGTAGCCACGATATTAGTGACTCGCACAGCCAATCATTCGCCTTTTACGAACTACGTGGGAGAATAGCTGATTGTCTATTTTTCAAAGGGAGCCCGGACCGACAGGGGATAGTACCAAAAATGCGAAACCGGCTGATTTAATAATATATTAGGTACTAGCTGTGCCCGCAACTTCGTCCGCGTGGAAAAATTTCTAAACTAAAAGCAGTTTTTTTATAGTATAAGATAGCAAACAAGCAGATGGGTCTCCTGATGGAAAGAGTCAACCATCGCCTATAGACACCAGAGGTGTTAATGGTGCGTTGCTATCTTGTGGCGAGGTCTTATGCCACATGCATAAGGTTACCGGCTACCTAACCTTTCAAACCGGAACACGACAGTGACAAGCACTGATGCTATTGCGGCAGGAATAGGTAAGGCGGTGGTACCAGGCACGGGCGAGACAACGCAGAACTCTACCACTTAGTAGTCATGATGTTAGTGACTCGTTTAGCCAATCGGTCGCCTTTTACGACCTGCCTGGCAGAACGGCAGTTGGCCTATTCTTCAAAGGAGCCCGGGACCAACACGGGGAAAAGTTACTACTAATTACCGTTGTTTAAAAGATACAGTCCCGGGGTTTAACCCGCATAGTTCCCGTTCCCAAGGGATTTCCGGGATAAAACTATCCTATGTCCTTCCTCGGGTCTCAATTTATCTTTGTACCAAATTTAATTGCAATAGGTTATAATTTTTTTTAATTACATACATACATACTTTCATCCTCTATTCTTCGTAACTGGACTAACTGTAACTACCTAACTGGACCGCGCGGGATTAGGAATCTTGTCATCGATATAGTATTTTTATACAAACTGGTGGTTTAGGCGTGAAGAAGAGAAAGACAGACGACTTTCGCATTTATAATATTAAGTATATGACGGCGTCCGCGTCGTCAAATGCAAGAATATTGTAAAGTGTAAACAACAAATGCACGGCCCGGGCCGGCAAGCGCATCGTTCGATATCCCTACCACTCAACTTGTTTTGCTACCTGTATAAAAGGCTCTGAGCGCCCGCCGATAAGGCAGTCTAGGCTCTGGCGTGGCTCGGTACACTTGTTGTATCTTGCTAGTAGCTTATCCTTGACTCTCGGATAATTAATTTGTGCAAACAAGTTAATTATTATTGTCAACTATAAATTAGTCGCAGTACAATTTATAATTGACTATCTATTGCTTAAATTATGACTTATTTGTAATAAGGAATAATTAAGTTACTTGGAATTGTTAAACGAGAACTAGTCATTAGTGATGGAAAGCTTTAATAGTGATTTTATGTTATTTTTTGATACAAGTTGAACAAAATATAAAGAGTTGTTATATTACCACATCCGCATTTTATTTATCATATCTGACCCACTTCCTACATATATACTCGTAGGTACCTAGTGAATTGTGAAACAGTACAAGTGTCTAATTTAAAATAACCATTAACTATAATTGTTTAACTGAGACACTTATCGCCTCCGTGATCTAGTGGTTCGGTGTCAATATTGTCCGCATGAAGTCCCGGGATCGATTCCCGGGTTGGGGAATTCAAAACATTAGTTCGTTTTCTGATAAAAACAACGTTTCCCGGGATTTGGATAAGAAAAGCTCGGTTGGCTTGCCACATTGTGGAACTAAGTACCTTCGGCTAATCGTAGGTGTACTGGTTGAACCTCTGCCTACCTTTTCGGGGACACGGGCGTGAAGATACTTTTTTATGATTGAGTTTCACTAAGGGCCGACGATGGGGAGTATAAATGTAACAAATAGAACTAGGTACATTATATACATTTTAAATTTCATAACTGTTATCCAATCTAAGCAATGCCTTGATTAATTCATTTTTTTTTTTTTTGCCATGACTGACATCAAAATTGATATCAGTTAGTCAATCCTGGATACTGTAGTTTTAACGGTAAAACAAATCATAAGATTAGCCCAGTAGTTTTTGAGTTTATTTGAAACGAACATACAAAAATAGGTATATATTTTTCGCTTTATAATATTAGTACAGATGAAATAGGTACGTAATGAACACCTAAAACCCAGAATAACAAACACGTAGGTACGTACTACGTTCATCACACAAACGCCTGTCCTTGTCCGTGGTCGAACCCTAGCCTTATCTGTCGTTCGACGTATACGCTTACTAATAACTAGACCACAGACCACACAAACACCTACTAATAGACACGGTGTCGGGGGCAAAATTTTGAGCCGCTCATGTGAGCAAATTTATGTACCTACCTAAATGTCAAACGTTTGTAGATATATCGTTAAAAATAGAAATATGCCATAATATGCTATTTTATCGTGTCGAATAAAAAGCTAAGGCTTAAGGCATACCTCTGGCGTGATTTTATTTCATCGGTAAGTATTATAAGCTCTATATTTCTGTGTGTAAATGCAAGCGACGTTGAGAACCTAGGAAAATGCCTTGAAAGTCGTATCCAGATTAGTTCATGTAATAGACCAACGTTTAACTTAAATATGGAATTATTACCTACCTAATAAGCATTAATGTTTTCTTTGTTAAGCTTTAACTAAACACCTACGCAATAAGCTTTAAGTGTTTCTCAGCCTGATCTACACAACACATTGCTAGAGTACGTAATAAGAGTTTTTACAGAGACATAACATAAATAAATAGGTAAGATGAATTCCCCAACATCGCCCTCCTCCTTTGTATCATGAAAAATTAAGTTAATAATATTAGATGTTAAAAACTATTAAAAGCAAGAATTAGCATCTATCGTTATCTATTTGAACAAAATAAGCGTCGGCTTTGCACTTTCAACCGATTTCACAAAAGGAGGAGGTTCTCCATTCGGTGTTGTTTGACGTTGTTTTTTTATGTTTGTCACCTCAAAACTCGGCCTTTTATATTTATGAACCGATTTTGATATTTTTTTTGAGTGGGTATACCTATTCCCTGTGTGGTCCCATTATAATTTGGTGAAGATCTGATGCAGGGATCCGGAGATATAGGAATTGGGAAGTCGGTTGTTGTTGTTTTACTGCGTTAATAAAAATACAGTTGAAACGTTAGATTAGAATTGATTTAAAAATAAATGTTTGCATATTCTAAAATACGTATTTCTTGCGGAAAGTTTTAAGGTGAACGCACACTTAACCGAGCCGAACGCGTCGAACGAAACGAATTTTAGAATTCTGTATATGAAATCTCATGAAAGCTCGCACACTTGTCCGCATCGAATAGACATCGAATTCATGAAATTTAAGGTGAACGCACACTTATCCGAGCCGAACGCGTAGAACGAAACGAATTTTAGATGTAGCTCGGATAAGTATGCGTTCACCTGTAATGTACAGACATAAAATTCTTTTCGTTCGACGCGTTCGGTACGGATAAGTGTGCGTTCACCTTTTGCCTATAGGTACGACGCGACCCTAGTAACAAATGCGAGTATAACTGGACTAACTGTAACTAACTGGACCGCGCGGTTTTAGAATCTTGTCATCGATATGGTTTTTCATACGAACTTTCATCCCCTATGTAATCCCCTTAAGGGTTAATTTTTGACAGTTAGCCTGTATTTTACACCTGATCTTAAACCAACTCCATGTCAATTTTTTATGAAAATTGTTCGAGCGGTTTAGCTGTGAAATCGATTTTCGTCTAAATCAGTTCAGCCGTTTTGCGTGATTGAGTAACAAACATACCTACATCCATCCATACATACCTACATCCAAAATTTCACATTTATAATATTAATTTACCAGCTGACCCGCGCAACTTCGCCCGCAAGTAGATTAACATGTCATTGATATACCTACCTATACAGTTTTTCATACAAACTTTCATCCTCTATTTCAGGCCCTACTAATAGTCGTTATATATACATATCTTCACGCCAGATCCCTTACGGAGTAGGCAGAGAGAACCGAGTGCCATACATCACCATCCTTGCAGGCTTTCCTCGCTTCCTCCACATTCATCAATTACTCTCTTCATACACACACGCCGATTGCGAAGACTCTTGACACAACCTTCGGACAGTAATATCGTGAATATATGTATGTACTAATAGTTGTTTCAATAAAACTACTAGTTAATAGTTGTTTCAATAAAAGATAATCCCTTTTTTATATCAGATAGCAAACATGCAGATGGGTCTCCTGATGGAAAGAGTCAACCATCGCCTATAGACAACAAAGATGTTAATGGTGCGTTGCTATCTTGTGGCGAGGTCTAATGCCACATGCATAAGTTTACCGGCTACTTTACTCTCCAGACCGGAACACGACAGCGACAAACACTGACGCTATTGCGGCAGGAATAGGTAAGGCGGTGGCACAAGACACGGGCGAGACAATGCAGAACTGTACCACCTAGTAGCCACGATGGTAGTGACTCGATAGCCAATCGGTCGCTTTTTACGACCTGCCTGGCAGAACGGCAGTTGGCCTATCTTCAAAGGAGGCCGGGACCAACACGGCGTAATTCTCTTATTGACCCTCCACGGTTTTCAATTATCTCCCTGCCAAACATCAAAATCGTTTCAGCAGTGTAGCCGTGGAAGACAAACTAGACTTTCGCATTTAAAATAAATTGAATCTGCGCTCTGCAGCCTGCTGCATTATAAAAGTTTTATTGAATCCCGAGGAAACAACTATTTTTTTCCGGGATAAAAAGTAGCATATATGCTATTCCAGGGAATCATCTACCTGTTCCAAATTTCATCCAAATGACATGATTAAGTAACAAACAACCATCCATCCAGAAATCCAAACATCCAAACTTTCGCATTTATAATATTAAAAAAATATAGATTACTAGTAGGGTTAGTAGGATTAGTAGGACTAGTAGATCCAGTAGGATAGGATAGGATTACTAACTGACTCGCGCAGCTTCACTCGCAATACTGCACATACCTATCTAGAATAACACGTCATCGATATATTTTTTTAAACAAACTTTAGAAACAGCAATTTCAATTAGCAATTTAGAAAAAAATAAGCCAATATTTGACCCCGAAATCCAGACCTTCAACTATCTCCCTGTTAAACATTACAATGAGTTCAGCGTTTCAGCCGTGAAAGAGTTACAGACAGACAGTTATAATATTAATTCGGATATAGGATGTCAAGTATTCAGACGCGAGACATTTATATATTATTACAGAGTAGCGCCGTTGTAAATAGTGGCGTGATGTGTTGATTATCTAATCGTCAGCCAATTATCTTGATTCTTACGGTTTTATAGTATAGTCACACGTAGTATGTAAACATAATATGTAAATATTCAGTGTAAACACACCCATATGTATTTTTGTAATGGAAACCAGTTTTGGAAAAATACATTCACTTTTAAATGTTAGTAATAATAAAACACGTAATTTAGGCTGAGGTTATTATTTATATGGCCACTTTAACTAAATAGAAATGTAAAAAATAAATGGAATATTTTGAAATTGATTTTATATTTCACATGTATACCAAAAAAATATTAAATTAAGGTTTGTTTTTAAAATTATTTAAAAAAAATACTTACTATGTGTTGAAAATCCAGTAGTGTTTAAAGTACATACTCCAATAGTTTTTGTAAAAATAACACAAAAAACAAAAAACCACCACATACTGGCACTGAATTTTGGGGCTGCCCTTTGACAGCCCTCCAAAAAGATCATATTATTGTACTCAGTAACTTTCAATATTGACAAAATCACTCACAGTAACACTGCTTATAAGTTCATTAACTATTGTTTGAGATTACGTTCACAACAAAATATTTTTTAAATTAAGTCAATGTCACCGTTTTATGTTAAATTAACACGTATTATTTTGGAAGATGCGTCGATTCACGTTCAGTCGTTTTGACTTTTGAGGTTATTTTGCATGCTATTGGTGCGAACGCGACGGCGAGTGTTGACGTGAGAGATGGTGAGAGCGGAGACGTCGTGTTGCGCGAGTCAAGCAGGTGTGCAAGTTTAGTTTCGAATAACAACTAGATGGCGCTAGTTATAAATGCGTGTCGTAGATATTTTAGTTTCAGCGACTGAACCGTGGCGCTGCGCTGCTGATTCTAGCTAGAGATTTTTCCCAACGCATCGCACGGACGACACGTAATGTTAAGCTGTGATCACATAAAAATATATGTATTTTTAACTTCCCACTACTATGTATGTAGATAAGGTAGTTACTGATTTTACCCCGATTTCCGAAAATCGAGTTTTCACCAGATGTCCACGTTTCGAGGTCCTAGGAACCTTTTTCGACTATTTTCACGATGACGTCAGTATGTCTGTATGTATGTGTGTGTGTGTGTGTGTGTGTGTGTGTGTGTGAATGTGTGTATGTAAACATCTCATAACTTTTGAACGGCTAGACCGATCGAAACTCGGTTAATGGCATTCGATTGGATTCTGCTCAACTTAGACTCCCTGAAAATTTCAACCAATTTGGTCCACGAGATGAAAAAACACAAAAAAATTTTGATGAAACAGTATTTTTTAATATAACTTCCAGATTTATATACCGATTGAATATAAAAACTAATCAGCTCTATTCTTTAAAAAACTACGTGTAAAATTGCATCAAAATCGGTTTATCCGTTTGGGAGTAATTGTTGAAAAAAATTTTGAAAAAAGTGGTTTTTCGACATATCTTTAAAATTTTTTAACCAATAATTTTTTAGTGTTATACGATATTTTAGTACTAAAAAAATTCGTCAAATGCCTTTTCAAAAATCAAAATCGAATCTAATTTTCAAAACTTATAGTTTTTCAAATAATTAAATTACGTTGTTTTTAGCAAACTTACTTAATTTTTTTTAAATAACATACAAGTTAATTCACCGACTGATTTAGAAATCTTATCAGCTTTTCTCCTTTAAAAACTACGTTAAATACCGTTAATTTAATCAAAACCGGTTAGTTTGTTTGGGATTTATCAATGAAGAAAATTAAAAATAAAATGTTTTTCGACATTTCATAGAAATTTTTCAACCTCTCGATTATTTAGTGAAAGCAATATTTTAGATCTCAAAAATTGAGTTGAATGCCGTTATTGTTTTCGAAATAAACAGCTTTTCAAAAATTAATATAAGGCCATTTTTAACAAAATAGATGTTTGAACTGAAAAATTTATGCTTATATTTTTTACTCTTCTGACCTTAATTTAGTGAGAAATTTCAGGGATGGCCCGTAGATTCAATCGTTTACACATTTTTTATCAAAGTCAAAACGGGTTTGCTTTCTGAAATCTAGATATCTATTTACTATAATAAATTTTATACATTTTCGCAAATACAACTTTCTAGTAAGAAATTATATATTAATTATATATTAAGTTTTTATCTAACGCCTGTTTTATCTAATACCAGAATTCATAATGTTGTTATAAATGTAAACATAATATGTCTGTCTGTCACGTTTTTATGATTAAATCGTTAAATCGATTGTTTCATCAAACCAAACAAAGACAACCTTACCGAAAAAACCTAAGGCTGAAAAATTATAATATGAAAATTCTTATATTAAATACAAGTTGTTCTATCCCTGGCGAATTTGCACGGGTCTGCTAGTTAATAATTAAGAAAAGGCTGCGGCTACTAATTGATAACCATTTGATGAGCATATATATATATATATATATATATATATATATATATATAATATATATATAATATATATATATATATATATATATATATATATATATATATATATATATATATATATAAGTATATAGAAATAATTTAATAAAATTTAAATTTGATATAATTTAAATTTTATTAAGGGCGACACAGGGGTGCGCCTTCGCAACTCAATGGCTCTGCGTCGTTTTTGCATCATTTGGGGATGGTCCTACTCTTGCCAAACTCCTCCAGGAAGCCCAGCTACCCTTATGTAAACAACATGAAGAAATGTGTAAATAAATAGTTTAAACATTTGAAAACTGCGTACATAAATATAACAATTTTGTACATATATGCACACGCCTAACAGTAGAATATATCTTTGCGTAATTCAACCACAAAACACACCCATTTTCCTAGTAGTACTTACGTAGTAGTAAATACGAAGCCTTACATTGCGTCTAGCCAGACACGCACGTGGCCAGTTATTTCTATCATAATATAAATAGTTCTTATAAATAGTATCTAGTACTTTAAATCATACAAAATAAATAACTTACATGTGGTATAAAATCGATACTTAGGCACGTTTCTAGATTTAAAAAAAAAAATTGTCAAAATGGATTCAACAAAATTTAGTGAATGGAGTAATTAAAAAAAATCAAACAAAAAATAAACTATATCACCCTCCACCACACCACATCTTCGTGCCGGTTTACATGCATAATATGTAGGGTAAATCATACGTAATTATATTTCAATTCATATTTCGATATTCATCAGTTTGTTGTGTGATAGTTTGTAATACCCGTTACCCATTGACACATTGCATTAACTTAACACTTATCACTTCTTTGTTGTGATAAGCCAAGACAAGCCGCTTTCCGTGCTACACCAATATCAGATTTCCAAGACGCTACTAACATTTATTTTCGGAAAAATCTTTTGTAATCGATGTATTGGCTTCTTCTTAGCCCGAACCACATGATAATGTTACGTACTCGGGTTCGTAATTGTAAGAAAACACCACTTATATTAATCCGTGTATTTACGTTATATATATTACCGTTAACACAATGTTATCCTAAAATACACTTTACACACTAGTCACTAACTATACTATCACTGAACTACACAATAAAACACTTCTCGCTTCGCACTGTTCACTTTAAGTATCGCTCTCGATCTCTTGATAAAAACTGCCCTGTATTCGTCAACTCATCTCTATTTATAGCCAGGGTAAAGTTCTACCTGGATCCAGAAAAATCTAAATGTATCGGGAAACGATGAATCACTTCTTATTGTAATCAAGTTATGAGTCATAAATTCTAGTACACGCTACTTTCAACCTAATGCCATATACCACAAAGTCCATTATGGCATAGCCCAGGTCAACTATTTGTTTGTCAATAGGAGTACCTATCCCTTTCTTTTATTTCTAGATCTCTCCAGCGTTCCAACTCTACGCGTTTCTAGATTATTCGTAACAATAACAATTGACGTTACGATCTGAGCTAAGCTAGTAAAACTTAGGATGATTAAAAAATATCTTGCGTAAAAAATTTCTAGGTATTTGAATTTTTATGCAATAGTTAATTTTTATTTCATAGGGCAGCAAACAAACAGACGGCTTGATAACAGATAACCATCGCCTATATATAGGTATCAAAGATGCTAATAATATCACGATGGTAGTGAAATGTTTAGCCAATCGTTTTTTATTCATCGATAAAAGTTTTACTATCGTGAAAAATGTTATAAATGTAACTAAACCCTTATATAGGGCAGTAGTGCGCGCGCATCGTTACCAGTCGAACGGTTGAAGACGCTGCGGGGGCGTGGCTCGCAGCTACGCACGTCACGCAGTAGAGATAAAACAGACTACCCAACCAAACAATCACCATAATAACAAATAAACGTCTTACATATTAATTCCTTTATCAATTAATTAATTACTAGATGTTAAAACCGAATGGCACGCCTACATATATGTATTTCCGATAGCGATGACTGATATATGTATAGATTATATACTTATAAGGTCGGAGAAAAAGTTTTTCTTATTTTATATATTTAATAGAAATTGGATTTTTTTAATAATTTATTTACAACTTTACTTTTTATTTACACTTGATATAACATACGATACAGAATAAAAGATGGTAATCGACCAATATGTTTAGAATTTAGATGTATCTGTAGGTAGATACATTAAAGGTTTGTATCAACAATTAATTATTACATAAACATAAAATCCGACTGAGACCAGATCTAAAAACCGTTACTCTTAACGCAGTCGGGTTAAGATTATGTAGCGTAAGTCATTCCTACAATTAAGACGAATCTAATGACATCTCCCAAGCTTTAATCCATCAAGCCGTTTAGGCTACAGCGTGTGCTAAAGAAACATAGAAAAACATAACCCTCCTAGCGTAACACTAGCTTTACGCTTGGAGGGTTATGTTTTGGAACCGGGATGATAATAGAAAGATGACAATGGAACACACATTTTCTAAGCGTTCAAGCGTAAATTTACCGTGCTATCCTACTTAATCGAAATAGGATAATAGTCACCAAGCAGCAATCATTAATTCACAATTATTTATGTCTCTATTTTCACAGTTCAAGCATATTCAAACAAAACAAATATGTACCACTTAATCCAGACTTATAGGTAAGTTGCGAACTCTGTTCAGCTATAATTATTTACTTTTCCCGTAACATGGACGGACATATAATTACACCAGATTCCGAGAAAAATCTAATTTTTGTGTGATATTAGGTTTAGCAATAGCAAATGGTATTTGTCCGAAAATTATTGTTAAAGGTTTCTTGTATAATATGATACATTACTTTCGAATGATGTAGGTATTTCTTGTTTCTATTAATAACCTTTTGTTTCAATTTAGTAATTTAGAGGAAAATATAGTAACTAATGCATTTTGTTTGCACTTGACAAAAGTTATTATAATACTAATATTTTATTTTGAAAAAGTCATAATATTAATAGACACATAATTTTAAACCTATTCGAACTTTTTTTTAAATATCATCTATTTTTTATTTCTATAACTTATACCCATAAAATTATTTAAAGTTGTAAGTAAAAGAATAAAATCTTTCTCTATGCCTTTTCAAGTAGGTACACATTTCTAAATTTTACCTTCGTAATCCAGTCTTTGCCAGTTATTCCCAGGTGTGCCATAAAGTGTTACTCACAGGAAAAAGGAAGATAGCATGGGCAGGTATATTTTTGTGAGAAATAACTTAGTAAAAATCTATTACTTTAAGAATTATCCTATTTTTGGATTCCGAGGTCAACTAGGAACTCGTTCGGACGGACGGTCCGTCAGCAGCCTAGCTCAGAGATTATACGTACTAGAAAGCTGTAATTTGGTCCGAACATATAATATATTACTTACTAACAAAGTGGTAAAATAAAATCATAAAAAATATACGTATATGTTTAGGGTATATTTATATCTTAATATATATAAATTACGTGTCACGTTGTTTGTCCGCGATGGACTCCAAAACTACTAAACCGATTTCAATGAAATTTTGTAGATATCTACTGTTAACTGTGAACCTGTAGTGCGAATATGTCCGTCATAGGTTATTTATAAATACTATAAATACCTAGTTACTATTATTAGATACTCCGCATTATTGTGAAGGACAACTACGGAAATCGTAGCGTGTAGCCCGACATGCACTTGGCCAGTTATTTTTTTTACCATACAAGTTATTAGCTAATTAAGTGTGGAGGCCCTTGCTCTGATAGATTACTCTCCTATAATGTATTTTTAACAGTTAATTTTCTTTAACTTGTCGATAAAATGCGGCAATAGGGATCACCATTTATCTCGCCAACCATTTAATGGGTGAATCGTGATGAATTTGCAAGTCTTCAAACGTCCGGTTCGCTCTGCCTATCCCGTAAGAGAAGCGGCGTGATTGTGATTGCTACAAGTAGATTTCCGTACACCTAAAAATAGGCGATGTCAATGACATTTATGCAACGGGGAATTATTTATCTTCATTTTTATCATTTTTTTTTTAAATAACTTAAATTTTCATATTTTGTACTAGCTGTTGCCAGCGACTTCGTCCGCGCGGACTTCGTTTACTCCGCACTGCTCCTCCCCCGTAGGTGATAGCGTGATAATATGTAGGCTACATATGTTGACCCGACCTGTTAGTAATATTCGTGCAAAATTTGAAGTAAGTCCGTCCAGTACTTTTTGAGTTTACCCCGGACATACATTCAGACAAACAGACAAAGAGACATACAGACAAACGGCTCGCACGATGTGTTCCAGTTACACGTTATAATACAGATAACGTAGCGCGCTAGAAAAGTATAGTTTATAATCAATAACGCGCTATCAGAAAATAGTTTATTATATTATTGTAACTACTAAGTGGTAGAGTTCCGCAACGTTAGCTCGGGTATAGTAGGTATCATCGTTTTAATTATTCCTGCCGCAATAATGTCAATGCTTTTCTTTGTCGTGTTCCGGTGTAGAGGGTTAGATAACCGGTAAATCGGTAAACTTGTGTGCAAGTGGCATTATCATCCCGACACAAGTATAGTAACGCACAATTAACATATTTGATGTCTAATGGCGATGGTTGTCTTATTCCGTCAGGAGACCTATCTGCATGTTTGCTATTTCATGATATTAAAATAACTTGGGACCCTGCAGGGTCTCCCTAATATTTTCCGTGAAGTTTAGGTTTTTCAAGCTCAAATCATATCAATATCATAAGCATATAAAAATCTAAAGTTCAAAAAATTCGTTGTAGTTAAAAAAATAAGGTAATTAAAATTTTATCAAAATTTTTTGTACTTGCGAAACTTTAGCTTTTTAAGACAATTAACATTCTGAGATAGAATTCTAATCTAAGATTAAAGTGGTATATATATACAACTTTAATCTTGTAATCTAATATATCTTGTATATTATAATCTTGTATATTATATGGTGATTGGTGAGGGTATATGATAAATCTTACCTATTCTTGCCGCATTAGCATCAATGTTTGTCACTGTCACGTTCTGGTTTAGAGTGTAAAGTTGTAGATAAACATGTGTCATTAACACCCCGCTACACGTACATCAACGCACCATTAACATCTTTGGTGTCTATAGACGATGCTTATCCAATAATAAAAAAAATAATAATAAAAAAAAAAGTACTAGACCGATCTTAAATATTATTTTACTATTAGGAAGCTACTATCTTAGCTACTTTTTTACCCATCTGAGCAAAAGAAACAAATTATTTTAGGTCGCGAATTGGGTATGTCGCGTGCGACAGTACAATAACAGTAATGTCATATTAATATAATACTTGAAACGCCCTATGCAATATTTGTTATATTAACACGCCAAGCAACGTAAAACGTTCATTGCTCCGACTCGTTACGCCAGCAAAATTCTGGAACCAGCTGGTTATTTAGCGCGGTGGTAGATGGTTTTACTATTTTTTGAAATTAAGCACTATAGAGTAATAAAATAAATAAAATTTTACAAAGTTAAGGTTCAAAAATCGTCAAAAAATTAAAAAAAAATCACACTTTCCAGCGGTTTTCATCTCAGAATCATGGTCCAACACCATGGTTTTCATTTTCGATAGACCATCCCTTACAGAGTGTGTATATACGACGCAATAACAACATGAAAATGGCCGCACTCCGTAACTCGACGGAGTATTGTCCAGTTTATAATATTCACAAAATTTTAGCGAAATTGAAGGGTAATTACGAGCATTTTAAAATACAATATTTTTATTTTTGTTAATAAAATCGTGTCATTACCATTTTTAATAATGTCATCGATTTATCTATATGCGCCATTTTAGGTCGGACAGGGTTTTTATTGTATTCTACACTCTTTGGTGAAACTCCATTTTCATACAATATTTTATATCAATAACACTTATACTGTTTCACAATAAATTATCATACATATTATTCAACCGGTTTTGCTTCTATAAGCATCATCAGGGCAATTACAAATTAAAACTAAAAACAAAACAACATCTAACCGTCATGATTTAACCTTTTATAGTATGACAGCATAATACGTACTTTTATTACTTACTGTATTGTTGGCATCTAAAAATCAATCGGTATTTACCACCTGGGGCTTTGCCTTGTATCCACAATATTACCTACATATTTGATCTTTCTCAGAATCTAATCTCAGTTTAATATGTCTGAGGATGCTTAGTACGCCAATCCTTGTACTGTCTTGCTTCGTAACAACATTCTATAATAAATACTAGATGTTTGATCAAGCTATGCTTACAACTTAATCACTACATAGTATAAAATAAAGTCGCTTTCTCTGTCTGTCCCTATGTATGCTTAAATCTTTAAAACTACGCAACGGATTTTGATGAGGTTTTTGTAATCGATAGATTGATTCTTGAGGAAGGTTTTAGTGTATAACCCTTTCCGATATTCCCACAGGAACAAAAGCTACGCGGGTGAAACCGCGAGCAGGTCGCTAGTAAATTTATAAAATTACTAGCTGACCCGAGCTGCATGAAAGTAATTTCATCCTTAATTTCTGCAAAACAAAATTGTGAATTGGATGACATTATTCTCACACAGAGACAGAACAGTGAAAAAAATGTGTATCAGCAGATTTCTAAGTATTGTATTAATCGGGATGCGTGTCATACATATTCGTATAATGTTGGTATCGCAGCGTTGGTCCATGGCATTTGGTTCAAGTTGATAATTTTTAGGCGGCTGTACACACTCGGCGAGAGCCTTTCGCCGAGGGCCTCGAGCAAGAGTACCGGGAAAAGACGACAACCTGTACACACTCGTTACATCAGTTGCACAGCCCAATTAGAGTACTACGTAATCAGTTGAACCTAAGACACCGCTCATAATGGATGTGGAAATTGCTGCTGCTCTTTGTCTTTGTACAATAAGCTACTATAATTTTTTTGCACGTTTATTACATATTACATAACTTGACTACATTTACGATTATAATTTTTCATAAAAAATATTTATTTTATGTATAGATATCATATATTTTGATGTATCCAAAGTGGGCAACTCCACTAAGTGGTCGCCAACCGGCGCAATGACTCTACAGTTTTGATTTTCCTACGGTTTTATTATATGTATAGATATAAATATAATATACGATTTTAATTTTAATCAATAAATATTAATGCTTATTCACCTGTGTTTCGGTATTAATAGTTTTTCTACATTGACATCACTTAAAAAAGAGTCAGCTGCAATACCAAATTGTTTGGATGCATTGATCTTTCTTTTGTGTCCACAGTATGTAGCCATGAGAGACTCTCTCTTCTTCTTTAATTCTTCAACTACGATATCAATATTACGACTTATTCGCACCCAAGCATCGTGGACAGATTGTTTATTCTTGTGTCCCATATCTTTTGAATTCCATATCACCGATTCCCTTTGATAAATCTCCAAAAACTCTAATTCGCGTCGTTACACCACATTATGGCACACGTCAGCGCATGACTACAGACATCGGGAAAGTGATTGAACGAGTGTGTACAGGCTCGCTTTCGGTTTACTCCCAAAGGCCAACGAGACCCTTTGACTCGTACGCAAAAAACCGACAAGCGACCGAGAGCGTCGAGGCCAAGAGCGAGAGAGCGAGACGAGACGAGAGCTCTACTGTACACACTCGCTCGCGGCATATCTCGGGGTATCTCGCCAAGTGTGTACAGTCAGCTTTAAACTAGTAGCATTATCTTCACGCTCGTATCCCCGGAGAGTAGGCAGAGGTACAGCCTGTCTACCTATGATTAGCTGAAAATACTTAGTCCCACAATGTGAAAAAATGCAAGCCTATCAGCTATCGCCAACCAGGTACTTATCCAATCCCGGGCAACTTTGCTTTTGTCAGAAATCTGAAAAACGCATTTTTTGAACTGTCCGACCTGGGAATTGGACCCGGGACCTCATGTGGTCAACACCAACAACGGATCACAGAGACTTTTGTATTTCTTATCATCTTTCAAAATATTTATAAGTAACATGCTATGCGATAATGCGTTTTTCGAAAACGTTTAATAATTGAAATTTATAAATTATTCACACACTGATAAAGGTTTGATTATGAAATCAAATTGGCTGCATTAATGACTTAATATGTAATTAGTTGCAACCAAATATGCATAATTGTACTGATTTTGTTAATAAATAATTAGCATTGTACAATATATTCGTATATCGTGTGACCAGCGCGTGTATTTAATGTAATTACGATCGTGTCAAATACAAATGACCTTAGGGCATTTTATATTATAAAATAGTTCAAAAAATTTGTTTTCGTAATTATTTTTGTATGTGGGATTCAAATTCAATTCGCTCTTATAAATAAAACCTAAAAGTGTTTTCGAACGGATACAACTTCCTTCCTTCAAGAAAAGAGCCTACTCATTTTTAAAAGGCTAATAACACAGAATACTGGAAGTTAGTCTCCAAAGAAGTCAATGTACATCTATACATATAATAAAATCGTAGGAAAGTCAAAACTGTACATTGAATATTTTTTTAAAATACTTGGGGCGTGATTTACAATCGATATCGAATCCAAAAATATAGTTTTTAGAATTTTTGTCTGTATGTCTGTATGTCTGTTTGTCTGTTTGTCTATATGTATGTCCGGGGTAAACTCAAAAAGTACTGCATGGATTTACTTCAAATTTTGCATGAATATTACTAATAGGTCGAGTCAACATATAGGCTTCATATTATCACGCTATCATCTACGGGGGAGGTGCTGTGCGGAGTAAACGAAGTCCGCGCGGACGAAGTCGTGGGCAACAGCTAGTAAGTAATATTCGAGCAACACGCACAAAGACACCTCTCACGGACGCGGTATCTCGGAATGGTTCGGGACAGCTTGTTCCGCACTGGTCCGAGATGTCGCGTCCGTGCGCTAGTGTCAGTCTATGTGTGCTATGCTCGAATATTACTTGTATTTAACATTAACTTCTGTTAGTCTCTAGTATTCTGTGCTAATAATCAGTAGTTTAGACACCACAAGTTAATAATCCCTATGATATTTACTCTCTGAATGAAATAACAAGATTGCGTAATTTACCGTCTTATAATCGTAATATCAAAGTTAATGAATCCTAACTAAAAAGTATTAAATAAATAATCTATATATATATAAAAATCAATCGCTGTTCGTTAGTCTCGCTAAAATTCGAGAACAGCTGAACCGATTCAGCTAATTTTGTTTTTGAATTAATTGTATAAATCCAGGGAAGGTTTAAAAGGTGAGAAAATATAGAAAAAAATAAGAGTAGTTAAAAAGGTAGAACAACGTTTGCCGGGTCAACTAGTAAATAATAAAAATTGAATGTAATTAATTAAAATTCATGAATTGTTTTATATAAACATTGATTATAGAACTATTTCAATTGTATAATTTTTCATTTTTACTTAACATGATTCTAAACTGCTGGGCTTGTTTCTTCCTTTTAAGTTTTTATTTAAGGCAATGAATCTTTTTTCAAGATTAAATGCAGTCGGGCTTTTTGCCCAACAATGTTTTTATTTGATGTTCTATGATATTTTAGTACTAAAAAAACTACGTCAAATGTCGTTTTAAAAATTAAAATCGAGTCAAATATTCAAAAGTTACAGCTTAAAATCACGTCGTTTACAGCAAAATTACTTCATATTTTTAAAATAGTTATATATAACATATTTGAAAACCTATTTAGCTCTTTTTACCCACGAGTCACGACGTGACGACGACGGTATGTACACATATACCAATATGCGCTTGGGGTGGGTTGTTTGTGCAAACCAATGTTGCCATTTATCTCCAGGACTACTTATCCAATTTCGATGCGGTTTTCAGTGCTGGGTTTGAATTTGATTGGTACATGTTCGTAGATAGGTGGTACAGCGATAACTCACTCACTAATAAAAATTTCTTTGTGCAAAACCAAAACCACCAGGCCGATTTAGATGCGGGTTTCAATAATACCTATATAGTTAAATAGTAAAGATTCTTAAATAGGTGTTAGGGATTAAAAACACTAAGAGGCGCTGCAGTATTTTATTTTAGCTACTACATATTAAAAAAAACCAATAGTAAGTAATCTGTAGGTACTTAAGTATTTCTGTAAAATGTGATTATGAAACAGTAATTTTAGAAAAAAAAAACCTTATAAAACCCACGTTATTTACAGTTTAAGCGCAAAATATGAGTGTGGAGCTAAATACAAAGAAAATTTTATGGCCTTAAAAGAAGAAATTATGGTATTTAATTTACAAATTTAATACCATAAGTTCTTCTTTAAATTATGGATTTCCGCAAAGTAACGCCTGAATCTATTAAATATCTTAAAACGGTTAGCATTACCGTACAGGTAAGGCTTTATGTAAAGTTCATTTCGCGGAAATTTGCAAATTAAATACCATAATTTTTCTTTAAATTATGGATTTCCGCAAAGTAATGCCTGAATCTATTAAATATCTTTATGGCCTTTCTTTTTGTTTGCGACCGACGTAAAGTGCTTCTCAATCACTCGAATTCTTCCAAATGTTATGCTATTTTTTGGGTTGTTGAAAAGTTCTCCTTGATCTATATCAATTATTACTACACCGTGTAAAGATCTCCACTGAGCGTGCACTAAGCTAACTCTTTGGCCAATATTTTTGAGACAAGAGATAACCACCTTATTGACTGTAGTGCCCCTTTAGTAACAGGACAGTAACGGCCCGACATAATATGAGTAAAAGTATCACTCTTTTTATTTTACCGGAACCTTTACTCCCTTGAAAAGATACGCTTGCTGGAGTGTTTACCCAATCGTTTTCATCCTGTATAATTCTACCGGTAGAACGGTCTTCAAGTTGAACTAGGGCTATCTTCGGTAGAATTTCGTCTTCTAGCTGGTCTCTTCTTAAACCTTCCCACTCAAATCTCCGAAAAAGCCCCATGCTACCAATGTCTAATCCTTCGCGGGCCGCAGTTTTCAAATATTCATCATTAGTATACAAAACATCACTCGTATACCTAACAAACAACCAAGTACCTAACAAATAAACAAGAACGTAATAGTGCTTGAAAAAATAAATAAACATACTTACCAGATAAACAATAATATAGAGAGATTTTCCAATATAACAAATTAGCCTACTTGTTCAAATTAATATAACTAATCCAAGAAGAAGTACGTAAAAGATCACACTGAAATCACAACCAAAAATCAAATGTAGGTACTGTACTAAATTCAAATGAAAATCTAAATATATATTAGACTTCTTAAAAAACTAGATGATCCATAAGATACCTACTCATAAAACAAACTAAGGATGGAGGTAAATGTTTAAGTACTCTTTTTTATATGCTTAGACAATTTTAAGGGTTCGGATCTCTTAGAAGAATAGATCATTTGCCATTCTACCGGGAAGTTGGACTACCAGGAAGCCAAACGATTTGCTAAATGTATCACCAACACCGTGACTACTAGGTGGTAGAGCTCCGCAACGTCTCGCCCGGGTATTGGTACCGCCTTAGCTCATCCTGCCACAATAGCGTCAATGCTTGTCATTGTCGTGTTCCGGTTTGGACGGTAAGTAGCTGGTAGACTTAAGCATCACGCATTATCACCCCGCCCCTTGAGTAGCAACTCTCCATTAAAATCTTTGGTGTCTATACGGTTGTCTCATTCCATTAGGAGAGTCATCTTTGTGTGCTGGTGCTATCTTATGATATAAAAAAGTAATGTTTGAAAATAAAACTAGTATGTTCTTTTTAATAATTTGGTTTAAGTTAAATATATAATATTTCACATTAATATAAAAGGCTTTGATATTATAAAAAGTACAAGAGTATTTTTAAAGACATCAGCTCTTTTTGAAAATATTTTATACAGGTTCAAGATTTGAGATCGTAAATTTTTTTAACATTAATTTCGGGTTCGTAAAAAACAGAATTGTTTCGAGTAACACTTTCTTGCTTGAACAGCAACACGAGTGCTTTGAGATTCCCTTATAACAAATATTTTAAATAAATAAACAAATATTTCGTATATTTCAAATATGTGAAAAGTTACCGAAAATTGTAATTATATACTTTACGAAGTAATCAGTAATTTTTGTGACCTTGCTGACGTTTCGTCCACAAAATTTTCGTCCACATTGGACGAGACGACACCTTTTCATTTTATTATTTTTTTCACTGACGATTCGTCCACTATCGAATTATTGAAGCTGTTTGGTACAGTCAGATGAAAAAATTTTATGATACCATAACATTACGTTATTCTAAGATTTTATAATTACAACTATTTGACCGCGGTTTGGTTAAAAATTGCTTTACGAAATTTTGTGGACGAAACGTCAGCAAGCCATTTAAATTCTCCATGGAATGGAATTTGGTTTTGCAACCATTACATTTCTTTCAAATAACACACTGGTTTCTTTGCATCTTAAGTAGAGAAAACCTCATGCATAACGAAAGATATTCGTCTTTGGCCGTCCAATTTTGATTAATCTTGATTTATCGCCGACCAGCGAGGACTATAATAGTCATCATCGCCGCATTGACACTCGTGTTACTATCTATATATATAAAAGAAAGTCATGTCTAATGTCTATATATATAAAAGAAAGTCGTGTTAGTTACTCCACTTATAACTCAAGAACGGCTGAACCGATTTAGCTGAAAATTGGCAGGGAGGTAGTTTAGAGCCAGGAGAAGGACATAGGATATTTTAGAATTTTTTCCACGCGAACGAAGTCGCGGGCACAGCTAGTTTTTTATATAATAGGGGTAAACGGACAAGAACTTGCGATAAGGTCATGTCTTTGATTAAAAATTATCACAACGGTTTCGATTCGCTAACTATTCGACTGCCCCATCGGGTTTTCCGAACAAATCACAAATCGATGATGCTTGAGTTCAATTCCCGACAGGGATAAACATTTGTTTTTTTTTTATATCATAAGATAGCAAACAAGCAGATGGGTCTCCTGATGGAAAGAGTCAACCATCGCCAATAGACAACAAAGATGTTAATGGTGCATTGCTATCTTGTGGCGAGGTCTAATGCCACATGCATAAGTTTATCGGCTACCTTACCCTCCAAACCGGAACACGACAGCGACAAGCACTGACGCTATTGCGGCAGGAATAGGTAAGGCGGTGGTATCAGACCCGGGCGAGACAATGTAGAATTCTACCACCTAGTAGCCACGATGGTAGTGACTCGACAGCCAATCGGTCGCCTTTTACGACCTGCCTGGAAGAACGGCAGTTGGCCTATTCTTCAAAGGAGGCCGGGACCAACACGGCGGAAAAATTTATGTGCATAGATGTTTGCATTTCTAGGTTGGGTGTTTACTATGCATGATACAGTATTTTTATATGTATTTCTATGAACGTATGATATATGTATTTGAATGATCGTTGACTAACACACCCATTACTCAAGCAAATAATTTGCTTAATTTGGGGTTAGATCAATAATTGATCTATCCCCAAATTAAGCAAATTATTTGTGTAATGTTTTCACCGATATTATTATCATTATTATTATAACAAAACGACTATATGTGGAGTTTTGAAAAGGAAAAAATGGTCGAGTAATTAAATAAATATTACTCCAAGCTTTAATTTTCACATTTAATTTTAGTTGTGAAAGAGTAGTAAACAGACAGATAGACATCCACACTCATAATGTTAAGACCAACAATTAATGTCAAGACCAACTATTATTTTCACATCTAATCTTAGCTGGTAGCTACTGTTGTCATATATTACAAGAACGATACGATGGAAGTAGCAAAATAAATAAATATCATCACATCTATAGTTTTGCGGAATAGTTTGCGTAATCCTCATTAATAGAGGTTTAATTTAATGAATGCTTCTCATGCCTATCTTATGTTTTGCTGCAAATTTGTTTAGATTTTAGATCAATTGTGAATATTGTAACATTTTGTTAAGAAAAAAATTTGAAAAATAGTCTGAGTTCCTTTCACCAGATCTTATCAGCGTGTGGGTATTTATCTGATCCGGTAGTAGCTTTCAAAATATTGCCTCATCAAAACAGCTGGCACCCGTGGTACCTCTGTTGGTAACCAGCAATCAGGTGATAATGCACATTGCCAGCTTCACCCAACTTCATATTTTTGAAAACTGGGTTCATTAGCTTTATAGGCTTTTCCGAGGCACGAGGGTAGACATGCACCATTTATCTATAATTTATCTATAAAAGTAATGTTTGCCTGACTGCGCTAAAAGGAGGGTTCTGTTTTTGAATGCATATATCTGAATGTATATTTAATTGGTACGCTCTGTTGGCTTAATTGTTTTGTAGGATTCATAGACCACATGAATCGTGGTTGGATTTTTGTTTGAGAAGTGTCGCTACCTTCGTTTCAATTGTGAGGCTGAAACAGGCTGTATCATTTTTTGTTTGTGTGTTTTCATAACAATTACTTGTTATTTCATTGGCTGTGGAGCTACAAGACTGTATTAATCACTTGGAAAAAAACCGTTTTGAAAGCATTTGCTTCATTCTACAATAAACATCAGTTTGAAAATGCACCGGACAACAAACAAAAGTACAAACTATACTCCGACATTTTTGAACCCTGCGCGTATAACTGTGAAATGCCAAGGGACGCAGTTCAAACGTTCGAATAAATTCGAAAACTTTCTAATCTCCAGAGCCAGTCACGTCGAGCTCAAACGCTGTAAAATAAAAAATAGGTTAAATAAACTTTATTTTAATAGTAAGTTGTCAAGGAAACGATAATATCTTTATTTGGTAAAGTTTCGAGCACGTTTTGCACAACGTATTGTCTGGTGTGCTTGCTACAACAGGCATACAAGTTATAACATGCATATAAAAGTACATGTAAGTTGTGTGCAATTGGCAAGTTTGTGATAGTTCATTTATTGTGAAGTATATGAATTTAAGTGTATTACAAAGTACTCAGTGGTACATAAATTTTCAGCACTGCTTCTGTAGTTTTGTAATTGTATCATTAACCTTTTTAACCGTTGATTACAAGTCATTACATTATTGTTGTGATATTTCAGGCAAATACGAATCCAGGGTCTGATAAATATTATAGCTATTTCATGGAATAGAAACCCTGCTAATTCTATCACAATTTAGCTATTTGTTTTGCCGTTTTTAGGGTTCCGAAGTAAACTTGGAAACCTTATAGTTTCGCTATATCTGTCCGTCCGTCCGTCCGCACGATAGCTCAGAGATCCTTATTACTAGAAAGCTATAATTTGGTACGAATACACATATTAGTCACGTCAACGGAGTGGTTATTATTACCACTAATATTGAAAAATATTTTTTTTCAGGGTAGCTCCCCTACATGTAAAGTGGGGATGTTAATTTTTTTCTTGTACCGCGTTGTGTGGGGGGGTTTTGAGTATAACTGACAGATATTAAAGTCTGCTTAACACCGACACCAAGTAAGGTATTAGTATAGACGTTCTGTTCACTCTTCCAACCCCTTACGGGTACGGCGTGATGATGATAAAACGTCCAACAGTATGTTCATCAATACATCTACTAACAAGATACCAGCAATAGGCACCTATCTAAAAATAAATATTTTATTATAGGCAGGTACATAGTATTTGTAGTCTGTGGAACTGGGGTTATGTGGAATCTGTAGAATGGTAATGTAATATTTTTTGGATTAGGTACGACTTTATTTCGTAAAATACCTTATCCCTGTACGTAATCCAATATTTATGCCTAACCCCTTCTTTTTTATATCATAAGATAGCAAACAAGCAGATGGGTCTCCTGATGGAAGGAGTCAACCATCGCCTGTTATAGACACCAAAAGTGTTAATGTATAAATAATAAAAAAATAAATATTTTATTATAGGCAGGTACATAGTATTTGTAGTCTGTAGAACTGGGGTTATGTGGAATCTGTAGAATGGTAATGTAATATTTTTTGGATTAGGTATGACTTTATTTCGTAAAATACTTTATCCCTGTACCTAATCCAATATTTATGCCTAACCCCTTCTTTTTTATATCATAAGGTAGCAAACAAGCAGATGGGTCTCCTGATGGAAGGAGTCAACCATCGCCTGTTATAGACACCAAAAGTGTTAATGGTGCATTGCTATCTTAGGGCGAGGTCTAAAGCCACATGCATAAGTTGGTAGCCTGCTACCTTACCCTCCAAACCGGAACACGGTAATGACAAGCACCGACGCTATTGCGGCAGGAATAGGTAAGGCGGAGGTACCAGACCCGGGCAAGACAATGCAGAACTCTACCACATACTAGCCACCAGTAGTGATTCGCATAGACAATTGGTCGCCTGTTACGACCTGCCTGGCAGAACGGCAGTTGGTCTATTCTTCAAAGAAGCCTGGAACCAACGCGGGGAAGTATACTTGGAGAAGTTCCTATAGGCGGTGAACCTGTGCTGCCGATAATTTTGTCATTGACGTTAAATAGGTTTTATGTTCTTAGAATAAAACAGTGAAAGCCCTCCTCTTACTTGTCCGCACTCCGTGATTGATGAGTAACTTCGGAACCCTATATTGCGCGTCGCCTGACACGCACTTTTATCATTTTTTTATAAATTATTTGGCGTAAAACGCACCCGTCAATATAGCGTAATAGAAGTTTATGCTATTTGCCATTGATTTATTCTGTGACTGTTCTCTCCATCTAATTTCGATAATTCCCATATTTAAGTCTTAAAGCATCAGTATGTTGGTAGCAAAGCAAAGTTGTCATTGTTGTCAAGATTGTTGCGCAAACATTTAAAGATCATCGGTTGCGTAATTCAAAAATTATAGACATAATAATTGTGCAGGAACCATTGAATATACGGCACCTTTTGAGCTGGCGTAAACACTTTATCGTATTCACTCCTAGTATAACCTTGTTGCCAAAGCCAAACTACTCCAAAGGAGTCAAATATTGCCAGGCATTCACAATAAGTACAAAATGAACGTTCAAAATAACTTGAAGAATCTTGGTTCACAATAGGCATGTTTGACTTCAACCATTTTTCCTTAAAAAATCAATCAAGTGAGAGTTGGACCCGCACATATAAGGACCCATAATATCGAACGACATTTAAATCAATAATAATAGTACAAAATCCCAGCCTATCACACAAACCCTTAATTCATTTCCTAAGTATGCACTGATGTTGATGATGTTGATGTTGATGAAATTTACTTGGTGTTTCAAAATTTAAAAATTTCCTTACAAAAATTTCTGACCCAGATTTCCCATTTTCTGTATCTCTGGAATTCGGAATCCTGCACCAGAACTAATTTTAAAAATAATAAATTTTAAAAATCGGTTCATAATTAATGTCCGAGCTCTAAAGGTTTTTTTAACTTCCCACTACGTATGTCGATAACGAAGTTACTGATTTTACCCAGATTTTCGAAAAACGAGTTTTCACCAGATGTCCACGTTTTGAGGTCCTAGGAACCTTTTCCGACTATTTTCACGATGACGTCATTATGTCTATATGTATATGAGTGTGTATGTAAACATCTCATAACTTTTGAACGGCTGGACCGATCGAAACGCGGTTGATGGCATTTGATTGAATTCTACTCAAAAATTTGAACCGATTCAGTCCAGGAGATTTTGAGGAATTTTGAAAAAACACCAAAAAATATTTTGGCGAAACAGTATTTTTTTAATATAACTTCCAAGATTATGTACCGATTTGGAACAAAAACTAATCAGTTCTATTTCTCAAAAAACTACGTTTAATACATTAATTGCATCAAAATCGATTTACCCGTTTGGGAGTAATCGTTGACGAAAAAATCGAATCTTAATCTCAAACCTTATAGCTTTTCAAATATTAAAATTACGTTGTTTTTAGCAAACTTATTAAATTATTTTTAGGATTGTAACGGAGGCATTATTGGCGGAGGCGGAGGCGGATGCGGAGATGAAGAGGTTCGCCTTCGCAGATGCGGAGGTTAACGGAGGCGGAGGCGGAGGTGAAATTTGAAGTAGGAAAAATAGAAATTTATGGTTTATTCAAGTCAAAAATATTTATTTCAAATGGGTACACCATATTATTTATACACTAAATCACTCAAAACAATCACGGCTCAAACACAAAACAACTACGCGGTACCGAACGATTCGACAAGTTGATTTCTGTCATTCATTCACGCCCCCACTACCGTCCGCCCGCCCGTGTCATCGCGGCACAACCAAAATATTGATCATTTCACTCGCAAATAAGCCGTGTGGCTGCGTCTTCCAGCGTCACTCTTTGCGCGTTGTATCTTAGCGTAAATACCTCCGTTAAAACTCCGCACAAATTTAGCGGAAGCGGATGCGGAGGCAGAGGTTCGATTCTTTGCGGAAGTTCCGCAGTAACGGAAGCGGAGGCGAAGTTCCGTTACAACCCTAATTATTTTAAATAACTTTCAAGTTAATTCACCGATTAACTTAAAAATCTTATCAACTTTTCTCTTTTAAAAACTGCGTCAAATACGGTAAAATTTAATCTAAATCTGTCAATTTGTTTGGGATTTATCAATAAAGAAAAGTAAAAATAAAATGTTTTTTGACATTACATCGAAATTTTTCAACTTATCGATTATTTAGCTAAAGCAATATTTTAGATCTCAAAAATTGAGTTGAATGCCATCGTCGTTTTCAAAATATACAGCTTTCAAAAATTAATGTAATTTTTAACAAAATAGATGTTTGAACTGAAAAATCTATGCTTACATTTTTTACTCTTTTAAGTTTAATATACCTTATTTTAGTGGTAAGTTTCAGGGATGGCCCGTAGGGTCAACCGTTTACACATTTTCTTATATTATAAGATAGCAAACAAGCAGATGGGTCTCCTGATGGAAAGAGTCAATCATCGCCTATAGACACCAAAGATGTTAATGGTGCGGTGCTATCTTGGGGCGAAGTCTAATGCCACATGCTTAAGTCTACCAGCTAAATTACCCTCCAAACCGGAACACGCAGTGACAAGCACCAACGCTATTGCGGCAGGAATTGGTAAGGCGGTGGTACCAGACCCGGCGAAACAATGCAGAACTCTACCACCTAGTAGACGCGATGGTAGTGACTCGCTCAGCCAATAGGTAGCCTTTTACGATCTGCCTGGCAGAACAGCAGTTGGTCTATTTTTCAAAGGAGCCCGGGATCAACACGGGGAAAACATAAAAAAACATACAGCCAAATTGATCACCTTTTTTGCGAAGTCGGTAGAAAAATAATAAAAGCAAGAATAACTTAAAATAAATCGGTAGCTTTGTAAGTGCTTAAAGATAAGGTAAACTCTATAACAAACAGTCAGGATTTCCGAGTTACGTTAACTTCGTTCACAGGGGAAATCAAAGAAAAGTACTCCAAAGCAGTTCATGTATTTCTCTAAAATATTATCCAAGACGTTAATGCGCTTATCTTGATGTTGCGGGTTTTAATTTGTAGGAAATGTTTTTGAATTAATACATTAAAATAGCAAAAGATTTTTTTAATTCTACTTTCTTTTGAATAAATACTGTCACAACAAATACATTCGACGAAGTTGATAGACGTAGCTCCATAGCTCCTTAGTATCTAGGCCAGACAAGCTTCTGGGTATCCGGTTTTCCTAATTCGTAGCTAGCGATTTGACACGGAGTCGACTGTGCGATTTAAATTTATCTGCATTTTACTGGAAATATATAACTTTTTGGGACAGAAACTACATAAAGTTATCCCTAGCATTGGATGAGTGCTAAAACACATACTATATTGTTAGGTATATAAGTAATACAAATAAGAAACTTAGGAACTGTTTTTTAAATTTAAAATAGTTTTAATGAATTTAATGATTCTGCGAGAGACTGGTGCGTAGTCTAAGTAGTACGTGTAATCTAAAATTTGAGAAAGAAATTGGAACTGAGACCACATAATCCATACTATCCATACTAATATTATAAATGCGAAAGTAACTGTCTGTCTGTCTGTCTGTTACGCTTTCACGGCCAAACCACTGAACCGATTTGGATAAAATTTGGTACAAATATAGTTTGAGACCCAAAAAAGGACATAGGATAGTTCTTATCCCGGAAATCCCACGGGAACAGGAACTATGAGGGTTTTTATTTTAGATTTTTTTCCACGCGAACCAAGTTGCGGGCACAGCTAGTACCTAATACAGAAGAATCAGGTTTAAATCAGGCATAAAAGTGTACCTAGACTCGCCAGAGTCGCCTGTCGAATCTAGAAATACATAGTTCTAGTCTCGGCTCCAATTTCTAAGGTTGGTATACACACACTTATATATATGCGCACACACAAACAAGGTGACTATATGTATAGTCACGTTGTTTGTCTAACTAAACTAAACTACTGAACCGATTTCAATGAAATTTTGTAATTATCTATTGTTTAGTCCAATTAAAAGATAAGTTAAATTTTATCTCAATTAACCCTTTTCCCCTCTCTCTCAAGTATCCCAACTAATTTGTATGGCACAAAAATTTTTGCCAGTTCAGCGATTATACTTATATGAACATACAGGAGTGAACGTAACGGAGAAACGACAAGATAATTAAGAATTTTGAGGTTTTAAAAAATAATCATAAACTAGAGACTTAAAGAAGGCAAGAAGCATCACGAAGATGGGGCGGAAGAACAATCCATAAATTAATTGCAATAACAACAGTAAATGAATTACGGTATATTGTTGTTATTGCTATGAGGTCATAATTATTTAAACGAGGTTTAACGAGGTATTAAAAAAACTATGACTCTACGTAATACTATCTATTTGTCGATACTTGATGAAACAATTAAAACGTACAATTTTAGTTATTAGGGGAAGGTGGGGCAGCTTCATACAGTTTTTATATTTCGTCTTATAGAATTCGCTCTGATATCAATATTTATATCGATGTATTAAAAATTAATAGTCTCACTATCTGACTTTAAATTAAAATCAAGAAATTTGTATAAATACACACGTACGACTTTTTATATCAATTTTAAAAAATAATGGGAAATGTATGAATGTACCCCACACGCGGGGCACTTTCATACGGACTATGAGGCAGATTCATACATGCAAAAAAACTCCAGTTATACATGAAATATTTATTTATTTATCAAAATCAAAGTATCAGTATCAAAATAAAGGGCACAACGTTTTCATGAACATATGGAAAGAGATATCTGTAGTTACATTAATATCTGTAGCTTTTCTTTTTATGGCACCAAGAGAATTAAATTAACCTATCAGTCTTTCTGATCAGTCCCATAATTATTTAAATATCTAAGGCCTATTCTTACTATTTATTTAGTACTACTATTAATAATCATCAAATTCAAAAATATCACAATAAAACCGTGACCAGCTCTCCTCTTTCGGCAGAAACTATTTGATCAACTTGTTTTTGACTCTGCAGCAAAAATTTTGGGTGTGCTCAGAACAGTAGATACCAGATTCGTCGTAGTTGAAAATTCAATCGGCTGTAAAATTGTATATGCGGTATATATTCTCCAGGTTCTGAAAGAAATCATTCACTGCTATTTTGTTGAAACCGAATGATCTGGCAGCACTTGTATTTTCCGGTTTATGCAAACTTAAATTTTTCTGGCGTTTTCGGAAACTTACTAACCAGTCTGCTCCCGCCATCTTGTTATTATTCCAACTTGCAGGGTATTTAATCTCATTGGCCTTAGCAAAATCATATGCAAGTCTTTTAACTTGGACACATAACAGCCCATAGTGCATCTTAGAACCCTCTAAGATATATATATTCAAAAGACCCTCCTTCTGTTCTTGTAAAAACTTGCTGCCATGCAAATTTAGATACAAATACACGAATTTCAGTACCAAGATCTTGTGTATTACGTATTTTTTTGATACGGCTTTGTAATTCTTATGCATTAACTCCATACTTGGCTGCTGATTCTCGAAAAGAAAGTTTGTTTGCTAAAACTTCATCAATAGCTTTTATCATAGCCTTTTCGTCCACCTCTCCACTCCTAGTTCCCTTTTTCTTGTAATTTCTGACAATTATCGTTCTGCAAAACAAAATTATGGCATCGCTTAAATTTTACTAAATAAAATAATAAAATGGGGCACATTCATACAGTATGAATGTGCCCCATACACTACTGTATGAACCTTCCCCATCACAAAAAAATTAAATTAAAATAATGCCAGAAAAAAACCAACCATATATAGAATTATTCACATATCAGTCCACAAAAGTGACCCTATTATCTTTTAAATAAAATAGAACTGGATAATCTAGACAGCAGCTGATATTAAAAAAAGACGTTAAAATTGAGGCTATAAAATTACTTACGCCCAGCCGAATCACGTTCCGTGTCACACCAACGCGCTTTTGACGCTGACTGCTGTCAAACTCCGTCAGCGACTATACACGTAGGTAAGCTACGCATACACGCATAAGTCATCCCGTTGCTGTGCGCCTAACATCAGATATATCTAGTGTATGATAGTGCCCCTTGTACGAATCTGCCCCACTTTCCCCTACTCGAATTCGAACCAATAATATTAATTGGAGTCACTTCAAACAAAACTCATTAAAATGGAGCACCGTTTTCAATATTACTAGACTCCGCCCAGACAGTTCTTTTAGTTTGTGAATGCTAGTTATACGAAAATGTTCTGTCTTTGAAAATGAAGACATTGTTCCAGAGTCTGATGTTGTCATGTTAATTTAAAGTTCTCTCTCTTTCTCTCGAGGAAAGGAAAAAAAAATATGCGGGAAATCTTGAACCCAGGCAAATTAGTGAACATAGCGTCGTAATACACTTTTTTGTATTTAAAACTAAATATCATGATATAAAAATCGTGTGGAAAATTAGAAATATTATGAACAAATTACTTGTTTTAGAGATTTTTAGCCTGTTTTCGGAATTTTATATGATCGAGTAAAGTACATTCTATCATGTAATGAGTTAGCACATTCCTTAGATAATATCTTCAGGTATATCTTGTAATTTTTGTAGAACCGTTATTTAACAATCAATACATACAAATGTGAAGAAAAAACCATTTTTTTCCGTTTTTTCCGTTTTCTGTGCCTCGCCCTAATATATAGATAACAAGATTACAAACAACCCTTGACTCAAGTGGTTAGCAACTCTGACTTTGCAATCGGTACAACTCGAGTTCGATTTCTGACAGGCGTTTATGCTATGAGCATAGGTTTTTGTATTTCTGGGTCCTAGGTGTCCATAAAAATTCTTTACTGTTATTTCATTCTAATACATAGAAATACATATAAAAACACTGAAATAAGGGTTATTTTAATATGTATTTCTATGTATTAGTGCCATTGACTAACACTAATGTACATCACAAGCAAATAAATAGATTATTTTAGAGCTAGTTCAATACTTGCAATTTGTCTGGTTATATTTATATTTATACAGGCTGACTCGTAAAAGGCTGTAAATATTGAAAGAAAGAAAAATAAAGAAAGTTTAGTTAATGGTCATATGTAACATAAAAACATAATAAAAAGACAATGTTATTCCTTAACTACAAAGAAAACCTCTACGAAATTGGTGTAGTAATATTTAAAAAGTATGGCGCTAGCGATAGCTGTGTACTAACGAGTCTAGTCACTAGTTCGAAAAATCGCCGTTTGCAAACAATGAACTTCGATATCTATGCGCCAGTGTCCGCACATAAACATTTTTATTGGATAATTAGGTAAAAATTTAAGTTCTTATTTTTTACATTTTCAGTATCATAATCGACCACTGAATATCCTTCACAATATCTCTCAGACTCGGGAAATGTTAGTCTCCTCTATAAATTATTTGTAGTAAATGGTTTGGTGGGATGGGCCGGTGGTAGAGGGGGTGGAAATTTGGGGTTATTTTTTTTATTCCAAATCAATAAACAGAAAAAAATCGTAGAAAATAAAAGCAAATTTTGAATAGGTACATATGTACACCCAAAACACCCACTAGTATGAGATATAGTACGTTAATACTTATTCTCATACCTACCAAATACGCAAAAAGATCATAAAAATCCGTTGAATTGTTGACCACACACCACCACGGTGTTTGTGTGGCTGCAAATAACTAGATTTTTATACATATATTAATATTAGACTTGCTGACCCCGCAACGTTGTTTTGCCATACAAATTACTTGTATTGAGTATTTTGGTTGGATAATTGAGAGGTCCCCCCCCTCTCAATTATCCCATTGGACAATAATTGAGATAAAACTATTCTATCTTTTAGGTTGGACCAAACACTATATATCTCCAAAATTTCATTGAAATCGGTTCAGTAGTTTCAGATATATTAAGATAAACAAATACTATAACAGAAAAGATAAGCATAATATATAGGTGTATAGGAATATTTTTATTTTAACAGGCCTAAGTGGTATAGCTGCTCATTTACGTGTGTTCTCCCTCATTAGGTTTGCGAAGTTAACTAGGAGCCCTTATAGTTTCGCCATGCTCGTCCATCTGTCCGAAGCTAGCTCAGAGGTTATTCGTACTAGAAAGCTGTAGTTTGACCGAAATATACATATTGGTCATGCTGAGAAAGTAGAAAGAGAAAATCTTGAAAAATATTATTTTAGAGTACCTCCTGTACACGTAAATAAGTAAAAAAGTTAAATAGATAAAATAGATATTCTGCACATCAATGACATGTTGCAAATTAGTAACATTCATTGCTATGCAGATGACAGTATGGGTGATGCTTTGTACTCCGGTCATAGCGGTATTTCTCGGGACCACGTCAATGAGAATCGGGACAAGCTAGTGTCTGAAATCGAGTCTCCGTTCGACAAAATCTAGGAATGGGGACGACTCAACTTAGTCCAATTCAACCCCAGGAAGACACAGCTGTGTGCGTTCACTGCTAAAAAGTCGCCCTTTGTCGTATCACCTCGTTTTGAGAGCACTTTCCTGACAGCCTCAGCCAATATTGGAATTCTTGGCGTTGACATATCGAACAACGGTCAGTTCTGTGAACATTTGGAAGAAAAGGTTAAACTGGCCTCAAAAAAAAGCTCGGTGTGCTCAGTAGAGCGAGACAGTACTTTTTTGCCAGCTCATCGCTTGCAACTTTACAAAGCGCAAATTCGCCCTCACATGGAGTACTGTTCTCATCTCTGGGCGGGAGCTCCGCAGTATCAGCTTCTTCCACTTGACCGCATTCAGCGAAGAGCGGTTCGAATCGTTGACGACCAAGCTGTCTCCAATCGGCTTGACTCCCTGGCTTTACGCAGAGATGTAAGTTCTCTTAGAATCTTTTACAGCATCTATCATGGAGAGTGTTCCGAGGAACTGTTTGGATTGATCCCTGCTGTTGAATTTCATCATCGGACATCGCGGCAAAACTCATAGTTCCATCCTCATCACCTCGATGTCTCGATGGAAATCCACAACCGTGCGATTCTCTAGGCACTTTTTACCACGACTACTCCTCTGTGGAATCAATTACCGGCGGGGGTATTTCCGAACGGATACGACTTAGGCACGCCAGATGCCTTACGGGGTAGGCAGAGACAACCGAGTACGACTTAGGCACCTTCTAGAAAAGAGGATACTCCTTCTTAAAAAGCCGGCAACGCAGCTGCAAGACCTTTAGTGATGTGGCTGTCCATGGCAGTGGTAATCACATTCCATCAGATGAGCCTCCTGCTCGTTTGTCCCTTTTCTCCATAAAAAAATAGGTATTTAAAAAATATTGCGGGTTTGTGAAAACAGTTTTTCGAAGTGATCGGTTATGAAAACGTTTGGTTTTGAATCTGTGAAAAACATCACGGTTGCAGTAAATATAATGAATTGAAAAGGAAACCTATTACGGCTAAGTAGGTTTTTAAAATTTTCGACTAATAATCGACAAACTTATAAAATATACTTAATGGAGTTTTTACAGAAATTGAACCTGTAGTGAGGATATATCTATCATTGGCATTAAAAAGGTTAAAACTTTATAGTATAAAGCAATAAAAGGCCCTGTTCCTAAACAGCATTATTATTATGGGCAACAACGAACCCTATATCGAGCGTGTTCCGACACGCACTTGCCCGGCTTTTTTTTGTTTGCAAACATGACTAGAGAGTCAAATCTATAACCAATAAACATTATGTAAACAGATAAATATAAAAAGAAAATTGTAATTCAACAACTCGTTATTTTTGTAGCAAAGGAAAGCAAGCAACTGGCTCCTCTGATATAATGAATGTGAGATGACCTCGTAAATATTAATGTTACTTTTATGGCCTAGCGGTACCAACTTCGGTATACGTATGTACACATAAGGTCCTACGTTCGACAATCGCAAGTCAACCTCTTAATTCTAAAAATGTTTTTCAGGTTTTTTGAAAAACACAACTTACTCGACACTGGATATGTGCCGGATTTGTCGGTAGTTCATCCATTTGTATTATTAATGGGATTCAAAACCATTGGATCTTTGGTGCATTTGTACCTCTGCATATCTCTTTGGGAACACGGAAGTGTGAGTATTTTTAAAACCCAACCGGTTCTAAATACCCTGAAAAGTTATTTAAGTGAAACGTTGTATAATTTAATTTTAGAAGGTCCGTTGGCACCAAACAGTTGAAACACTTTTTAAATTAATTAAACCACAGCAAAAGTCATTTAAAATTATTTAAATAAGTTTAAAAACTTAAAAACAACAAAAGAAAAATTCAACACGCAACTTCTGTTTGTTGTTTTTAAGTTTTTTAAGTTTTGCTAAGCACGTGGTGAGTGCTTAAACACACATAGTTCTTAGTTAAATAAGTTGTAAGTGTAAAACATGTGTATTTGTTTTAAATTAAAGATGTTAATATAATGAATCTGTAGAGTTTTGTTGTTTGTTTGTTTGAACGCGTTAATATCTAGATGAGCCAGCCGAATCTAAGAAAATCTATCTGTATGATAGTCTATGAAGGTTCTAAGGATACTTTTCTATCCGATTGAGCAACATAATGTTTTTAGGTCACGCAAACCAAGTCGCAGGTAAGAGCGAGTTTAAAGTATGTTTATGTTTAAATTCTTTTACTTTAAACGAGCAATATACATTTTTATCTATTAAGTTTCTCCGAAAAAGCTCTAAAGATATTGACGGAATTTTGGGATTAGATAAGTATCTAGGTAAGTGTCATCTTCATGATAATTCGTTTTTACACGAAAAAGTATCATCCGAACAAGCCTCGGTAGCGCAGCTAGTAAGTTTTAATTAGCACAAAATATAAATTCATGACATAAGAGAGCTTTTAAAAGTACTCACAAAAAGCCATTTCATCAGCTAAAAGTTAGTAAAGCTAGTCACAAATGAATAAAAAAAGAAATGGTATTTCTCTTTTCTGATGAAGCCTTTTTCACAATATGCCAACGGCGTACAAAAAGTGCTAAACGATGTTACTATCTACTATTTTAAAGGGAATTGCGCTATTTATTCCGAATACAAAAAGATTTGTTGAAAAATCCAATTATACTAAAAGTTTAAAATTACAATAGAAGTAAAAAAATATATCCACGAATTGGTCCGGCCCCCCCTTTGGAGGAAAATACTATAGCCATTCTGTCAGGCAGTTCGTAAAACGCTCACGATTGGCTATAAATGTCACTACTATTATAACTACTAGATGGTAGAGTTCCACAACGGCTCACCCAGGTTATTAATACCACGGTCTTACCTATTCCTGTCGCAATAGTGTAAATGATTGTTATTGTCATGTTCCGGTTTGGAAGGTAAGGTAGCCGGTAAACATACGCTAGTGGCATTGTCATCCCGCCATATGGATAGCAACGCACCATATACATCCTTGGTGTTGATGGGCGATGGTTTCTCTTTCCATCAGGAGAGCCATCTGCTTGTTTGCTATGTAATGATTTAAAAAAATCTGTAAACGGTTGACCCTGCAGGCCATCCCTGAAACTTCCCGCTAAATTATGGTATTTTAATCTCAAAAGAGTAAAAACTATAAGCATAGATTTTTGCAGTTCAGGCATCTATTTTGTAAAAAATTACAGTAGGTATATTGATTTTTGAAAAGCTGTATATTTTGAAACCGTTCCCCCTTTCGAGATCTGAAATATTGGTTTTGCTAAATAATCGATAGGTTGAAAATTTTTGAAGCAATGTCAGAAACATTTTTTTTAAATTTTCATTACTGATAAATCCCAAACCAATTGACCGATTTTGATACAATTGACGGTATTTGACGCAGTTTTTAAAGGAAAAAAGCTGATAAGATTTTTAAGTCAATCGGTGTATTTGGCGTGAAAGTTATTTCAAAAATATCAAGTAAGTCTGATAAAAACAATGTAATTTTGATGTTTGAAAAGCTGTAACTTTTGAAAATTAGATTCTATTTTGATTTTCCGAACGGCTTTCGAAGTAGTTTTTTAGTACTTAAATATCGTAGAATACCGAAGAATGATTAGTTAAACAATATCGAAGTTATGTCGGAATAACACTTTTTTCAAAATTTTTCGTCAACGACTACTTCTAAACAGATTAAACGATTTTGATGCAATTTATGCATTAGACGTAGTTTTTTTGAAGAATAGAGCTGATTAGTTTTTGTACTCAATCGGTACATTAATCTGGAAGTTATACAAAAAAAATAACGTTTCGTCAAAAAATTTTTTGGGGTTTTTTAAAAATTTCTTAAAATCTCCTGGGCCAACTTGGTTTAAATTTTCAGGAAGTCTAAGGTGAGTGGAATCCAATGGAATGCCATCAACCGCGTTTCAATCGATCTAGCCGTTCAAAAGTTATCATTAGACATCGCAAATACATTTTTTTATAGAAAAAGGGGGCAAACAGACAGGAGGCTTACCTGAAGGTAAGTGATTACCGTCGCCCATAGATAACTACACTATCAGGTACTACATTAACACTAACAGTTGCGGTGCCGGCAAAAAACGTGGAGTAGGGCGTATTTCTGAGTCTAGAAGTATCTGGTCTAAATAAAATCTTTCTCATTTATTCTTATTTCTACCCTCAATATCGTCCTCGTCCCCTGCAGATGGCTTGCTTGTCGTACCAGAAATTTTATTCGTGGTAGAAATCTGAGGTACCAGCTAGTAATATATAAGAAGTACTACCACAAATAATATTATAATTGTTACTTTTATAAGTTTATTTTTTATAGAAAAAGGGGGCAAAGGGGGAAAAGGAGGCTCACCAGATGATAAGTAATCACCGTCGCCCATGGACAATTTCACTATCAGAAGACTTGCAACTGCAAGTTTTTCACATGGCGGACTACCTATATGTCGTTCTTTCAAGAGTAACCTCTAAAGAAAACATGTTTATATTGTCTAATGACAAGAAAGCTGTGGACGTTGTATATAAAGACATTCTATAATATATTAATTGTAAAAATAAAAGAAATATGTAAAAATGTAGTTCATGAATTTAGATATTCCAAAGATAGCAGGAAATCTATATGGTATAGGGAAAGAGGAACTGTTTTACTGCAAATTTAACGCGTGAGAGCCACGGGCAGTAATAAAAACGCAACTGCGTTGTCGGCCTTTTAAGAAAGAGTAGGCTCTTTTCTTGAAGGTCCCTAAGTCGTATTCGTTTGGAAAAACCCCTGCCGGTAATTAGTTCCACAGAGGAAGAGTGCGGGGAAAAAAGCGCCTCGAGAATCGCACAGTTCTGGATTTCCAGGCATTGAGATGGTGAGGATGAGATTTACTTAGTTAAGCATTGGCAGATACAAGTTATATTAAGGTGATGGTAGAGACAGGTTAAACTACCTCTTTTTTATTACAAGCTGTTATTTAGTTTCACCTGTCCTGGACTCTGCTGTAACCACATTTTGCAAGTTAAATTTGACACACTTTCCAACGTCAGATTGAGCTAAAATTTGGCATACACATTTGGTTTCCGTGACGATGCATGATAATTTAAACACCACCATTTTTAACTCAATATTGATGAGCAAAACAGAATAAGACATGGGACATTATTGAAAATCCAATATGGCGGCCATCGCAAGATAGCGATTGATCACATTACCCACTAAAATGTGGCCATCAATTAAAAAGGGCTTGATGATTAATAGGTAGACAATAAGCAATGTCACATTGTTGTAAATCCAATAAGGCGGGCGTTACATAATAGCGACATATACAGGGTTACCTTTAAAGCTCAGGCAAAATTGTCAGAGGCTGTTCAGAAACGATAATAATTGTGTTCAATTTATGTAATAAAAAAATATATAAAAAAATTCTAAATTTAATTTTTATCCGACACAAAAAACATCTGTCGTCTGTCGTCGCCTGTCGCCTAATCTGTCGTCGTCGTGACACACTGCCAGCATTACAGAGTTAATTCACAAGACTTGGTACATCCAATTCATGAATTTAGTGGTATATTTTTAAACGAATATTTTTATATTATCTTGTAATAATATTACAATAATAATTAAATTGAATTTTCAATTCAATATTTAGTTCCTAATTTTAAAATTTGGCCGGACCTTTAAAAGTAACCCTGTATATTTTTCACATTAGCCGTTATAATATGGGTCTCAAATGAAAGGGATTAATGAGCTAAACACAGTAAGAAATGTGACGTCATTGTAACATTTTGGCCGCCGCAAAATAAGGATTTATAATTTCCACATTAACCTCTATAATAAGGGATTTAAATGAAAGGGCTTGGTGAGCATAATATATTAAGCAAAATGCCGTCATTGTTAATCCAATATGACGGCTGCTGCAAATCGCGATATGTAATTTCCACATTAACCTGTGTAATATGGGTATCAAATTGAAGGACTTAGTGAATGAAAAACAATATGCCATGTGACGTCATTCTAAATCCACTGTGGCGGGCGCCGCAAAACGGTGATTTACAATTTCAACATTAAGAGTATCCAATGAATACTTGACGAGTGAAATCCAATTTTGATTTTAGATAATGCGATATCATTGTAAATCCAATATGGCGGCTCTCGATAAAATAGAATGTCATAATTTCCACAGGAATTTCCATGGAATGTCCAACGGGTATAAAAGAAAGACTTTATGAGCGAAACACTAAGTGACGACATTCTACATCCAATTTGTCGGCTGCCTGCTGCAAAATGGTAATTTACAATTTTAACAATATAAAGGATATCAAATGAAAGGGTCTGATTAGTAGTTTACAGAAAGTAAAAGTAAACTGATATATGAAATACAGCTAACGTCGCCAGAGTTGAATTTGACTAACTTTTTGGTTATTAATGGAGCTGAAATTTTGCATGCATATATGCATGTATAAATCGAACTATCATGTAATATTATTTTTACGCTAATCTGACGATAAAGCTGGTAGGCGGTATGGATTAGAACTTCAGTAACTTTATTATTTACATACGTAGCGGGAAGTCAAAAATATCGATTAAAATTGACACGTTTGAACGCCCCCGTTTTCCGCTTGCATTGCATGATGCTACAGAATCTGAAATATCATACCACCAGCTGCCACTAGCACTGTAACGTCAGCACAAAAAGGTGGTTCGCTTAGGGTCTCTCTTAGACTCTAGCGCTTAGACTCTAGAGTCTAGCGAATCACCTATCGAGTAGCTTAGTAAAATGAACTTTCTAGAAAGTTAGCGATCTGTCGCAATGCACGTTTGGCGCCTAGATAATTACTTAGCGACCTATCGAAGTAAACAAACGTGTTGGTTATTGGTCTCGAAGCACGGGGTGCTAGACGCTAAGCAAGCCGTCTGTGCGGACGTAGTCTATGGGTATCGACGCCGATAAATCCTATATTTTACGCTTTGTGACATCATTTTCCAATTGTCGCAAAACTGAGCAAACTAACAGAGTTGCACAACATTTTTTGGCAGTTTGTGTACTACAAACGATGCTAATGAATGTAGTGTACCGAATTTTTTTATAGTAGTAGTAGCCAGAGAGAAAAACACAAAAAACCGATTATAACCGAACGTATTTACGATAATGCAAATCTTTATACAACAGATAGTAGTGATGTATAATTTGAGTATTTTGTAGTACCAAAAATTTTTATTTACCTAGTTTCCGAAAATATTGAATACGAGATCACAAACTGAGCAAACTAACAGAGCTACATCATTTTTTTTGTATTAGAGTGTTGTAGTAGATTTGTATACTACAAAGAATGTTAATGAATGTAGTGAACTTATTTTTTTGTATTTGGCTTTAGTGTTTGTATGTAATTTTTAGGTACTTTTTTAATCTGTAGTTGGTTTCCCCACCATTGAAATGAAAAACATATTACAACCTTTTATTTTTCCTTCATCCAATCTTTATCCAATCAATAATTATGTCTCCACGACGCTCAAGTTAGCATCTTAGGCTCTCCTACTACAACCGATAATATTTTTGATGCCTGATCGAACTGACGAACAACTTGCTGTTTATTCATTAATCGTTATTTGGCTAAAAACGCTATTTTTAATACATATAAATGATTTTCCTAATTATAATAAATACATTTCGCTCATAGCAGGCCTCAGCAATTAATCAAGATTTATGGTCTTACTGACGACGGCGTTATACGACTTTGTGGCAAAATAATTCTCTTTCTAGTACTCTAATTAACTTCATCTTTGGAGCGACTTATTTGATATCTCGTTAAAGAAGTGCTGTGTAGTTAAAATATCTAGAGCTAAATCTTCTTAGTTCAGGAATAATTTAAATTGTATTTATGCCTTAAACCTTTCGTGTGTTATTACTATATTTTGTGTAACCCCATTAATGTGTACATCTGTATAAATAATAAATAAGTAAGGTGCGTAACAGGTCACGCGCAATGTAGTGTTCCAAAGTTGCCCATCAAAGTAATGCAGACTGCGAAGAAGGCTGTTATTATTTCGTGCTATGAAATTTAATCTAATTCACGTCAGTGATGGATATATCCTCACCACAGATTCACAGCCTATAAAAACTTTCCCAAGTACAGTTTAGTTGGTCGACTATTACTCAAAAACTTGTAAAGCCTACTTAGCTGTGATAGTTTTCCTTTTAAATTGATTATATTTATTACAACCATGACTATTTTTCCACCTCCTAACCAACCCTTTAGCTGGTAGAAGAGGTAGGGGGTGGGGTGGAACACTTGGCTTTAATAAAAATTAGTAGAAACGAGTCCCTTTCCCTCCCTCAAAAATTGTTTTCACAAACCTACAATATTTTTTAAAAACCTATTCTATAATATCGGTAAACGATTCTGGTACCTAACATATAAAAAATAGGTACTTAGAATTTGTCCTAATTATAAAAGTAAAATATTATAATATCATTTTAGTCAACAATAAATTTATGATATACTTCGACTGGTATTTCCTATATTTTCCTATATTGGTGCCTTTCACGATTAAACCTCATCTCGTTCCACTGTTAACAACTGGTTTAATGAGATTAAACGTGGTTACACTAATCTCACTGATTATCTGCATGATGGACCTCCTTCTACGGTGACGACTGAAGATAACATCAGTGTTGTGCAGCGTATGATTAGATGAAAAAAGAGTGACCTATCAGCAGATTCGGACAAGCTTAGGTATCGGGGTGAGTTAAGTACACAAAATCCTAAATGAACATTTAGCGGCCAAGAAGCTTCGTGCTCGGTGGATACCTCATAATTTAACCCAAGTCCAAAAACTCCGTCGTGTAGATTGGTGTCGTGAAATGCTTCAAAGACTTAACGGAGGTGACTCAAATGCTGTGTTCGACATACTTACGGGTGACGAAAAATATATATACTGTTATGATTCGGAAATCAAAAGACAGTCAGCTTAGTGGGTGTTTCCTTCCGAGGAGTTGCCAAACAAAGTGAAAAGAAATGAAGTCGAAGGGTGGGATAAAAGATGGTGGCCTCGTCCTTCGGAAGGACAAGTCATTACTCGATAATTGTATTAGAGGATCATAAAACATTTACTGCAGAGTGGTACACTAGCTATTGTTTGCCACTTGTCTTAGAAAAGTTCGGGAAAAATGACCCTGCGGCCGGGTGAACAATCGACTATTTGGCGAAGTCAATCGAATTACTGGGTCACCCACTGTGTAACTCCGTCCTCATACATTGCAATTTTTATCTATTTCCGAAAATAGAGAAAAACTTAGAAGAAAACGTTTTTTGGACGCCGAGGTAGTAATGGCTGCGTTTCAAAAGGCCGTCGAAAAGATCTATAAGGACGAGTATGCATAGTGATTTTCTCAGTGGGTCATTCAAATGCAGTGACGTATTGATTTGAATGGATACTAATTTAAAAAGATGTAATAACACTAATAATTTTCTATTTTGCTCAGTTTTTGATTTTATAAGAACTTTCTGTTTGACCCTTCGCCGCTCGTATAAGGCAAGGCACCAGTCACCTGTCGTCCGCTGACAATATTTTAGAAAAACTAGCTGCAGCGTGTAGCCCGCTGCATTATAAAAATTTTTGCTGATTCCCGGGGGATCACCAAATTATTATGGGATAAAAAGTAGTCCTTGTGCTATTCTAGGTCATCATCTACTTGTGTGTAAAATTTCATTTAAATTTCTTTAGTCGTTTTTGCGTGATGAGTAACAAATATCCATCCATCCAAGCATCCAACCATTCCCATTTATAATATTAATATAGATTACAACATTAATTTCGTTGTGGTTTACTATGAAGTTAAGTAATATTCTCTTTTTATTATATTTTTATCGATTATACAAATTGATATATTATGAATATTAACTATCGCGTCCTACAATATGTACAGTCTTTTACAAGTTAACCTGTACATCTATAATAGTAGTTGATGATAAAATTTAACAAAAGATTTCAATTATTACTATCTTAAATTTCAATATTTTAGCAATCAAACCAAAACAAAAATTGCAAGACTCCGCGAAACGAGGTAGAGCTCTAGTCTCGCCTACCCAAATCAAGTTACTTTCTAAAGTAAACGTAAAAAAAGTAAAAAAAAAAAAATGTCTCTGTTTTCCCCGTGGCCAAAATTCGACCGTAAACTAAATAAAAATTATTTTTTAAGTTTGTAACCTGACGTTAGCCGTAAAGAAAATAGTATAGTATGCATATGAGTATAATATCATAGTGTATGCCAAATGAATGTAGTGAATAAAATATTTCTAATGTATTTTATTCAAAAATATTAAGTTTCTGCAGGCCTCTGCAATGTAATCTTTAACTGTGCCAAATTTCATACTCCACCATCGACGCAATTGTCTTAAAAACTTTTCCTCACGTATTATGTAATATAGATTGCACATTAAGAATAATATAAATACACGTAAGTCAAGAAAAATCACTTACTTCATCATATTTGATATTTTTAAAAGATATTTATTGTTTTAAGTGTATACAAACTGATCGACACGACATTTCGCAGTATTTAAATTTTCAAGTAATCGACATTGGCTGTCAATTTGTGACGCTTAATTTAATGACATAAAGAGGCACAGATCTTTGAAAAAAACTCTTATTAGTTTTATGCATAGACCACATGTTGTGGTTTTATGACTTATCACGACATATTCTGAGTGGGTACTTCCCAAAAAGATGAAATTATCAATTCGGCTGTATGTTTTTTAAATGTTTGTTACCTCTGATCTCGGTCATTTATGAACCGATTTCGAAAATTCTTTTTGTGTTTGAGGGGTGTGTGCTTGTGGTTCTAATTTTGTGAAGATTTAATGCGAGGTTCCGGATATATTGGGAAGCCTTGAAAAAAAAACTTACTTTATTTATTCCCGTGGTTCCCGTAACTTACATCATTTATTCACCATAAACTTTTATAATGCAGTGGATTGCAGGCTGCAGCTAGTCAGATATAAATGAATTTATTGAAAAAAGCATTACACACATAGCACGCGTTGACACACATACCTATTCATATAAATATTATTTTGTTTATGTTTAAAGTCTGTCTTCAAACTTACAACTAGAAGAGATTTTAATAAAGTTTATGATCCACTAAGTCATATTTTGCTTAACTTAATAGATATTTATGCTTCACCTGTTAAAGAATTACGGTCGCGTTTTGACCAGCGAGATAGTACCTACTCGTACATTTAAGAATAAAACTTTCAAAAAGCAACATGTAGTGTAGTAAAAATGTAATACGTATAAGAGTATGAACGTAATAGATATAAGAAAAATAAAACAAAATAACAAAATAAAAACAAGAATAAAAAGTCTCTGAAAAAGATTTCATCACAGGGGAGCTGTATTATAAAAAAAATAAGTTAATGTAATCAGCTACGATTCAGATAGATGAATAAATATACTTGTTTACAACCGACTGCTTAATCCCCTTGAGACGAAACAATCCAGTCGGTTGCCCGAATCTAATTAATCTCTGACGAGAATATACCCAAGGTCACATTACGAGATAAGTAGATTTTGAGAGGCTTTTTACAATGAATATTGAATATATTAATGATAACTGCGCCCCGAATACTATGCGATTTTTTTACATCCTATTGAAATTCTCATTTTTATTTTTTCAATTATATGTTTTCAGTTACATGGGTTTGTATTGTGCATAAAATATGCAAACATACTTAGTGATGTAAATTCCAACATTACAGATATAAAGCGTGACGACGATTTACTATTTATTCATCATTATATCATAAGATAGCAAACAAGCAGATGGCTTTCCTGATAAAAGAGTAAACACAGCCTATAGATGTCAAAGTTGTTAATGGTGTGTTGCTACCCTTGTAGCGGGATGGCAATGCCACATGCGTAGTTCTACCGGCTACCTTACCCTCAAAACTGAAACACGATAATGACAATCATTGATGCTATTGCGGCAGAAATAGTAAGGCGGTCGTACCAAATACTCGGGCGATGCGTTGCGAAACTTTACAAGCTGGTAGTCACGATGGTATTGATACAGCCAATCGGTCGCCTGTTACAACGTGCGTGGTGGAACGGCATTTAGTTTACACACAGGGGAAAATTTATTTAACTATTTCATGTACATAATTTGTTTATGTTTGCTAGAACATGCTAAAAAAAATCTGTATTGTTATTTTCGAACTTTTAAATGTATAAGTAAACTCGTTATCTAGTGGTTAACCCCACAATGCTTTGAATGAACGCGTAAAGCGCGTAGTCTCGATAATCAGGTACAAGCTGTAATCGTTATTAGACAGGCAAAATGCGGCCACGAGAATCGCGTAATTGGATAAACTGGTAATTAGTGATAAACCGGAAAGTTTATTGATCGGTTCAGACCATCTTCTTTCAATGGTAACGGGCATGATGATACTGTTAAAAAAACAATAACTTGAATATTTGAAAATATATAACACGCAATTGCGTGTTGATAGTAACGAATTTATTTTCAACCGAGGAAAAAACGGAAAAGGTTCTCAATTCGACACGTAAACTTTATGTTAGACCATGCATAACTTTTTACGGAGTAGTCTGACTTTGATATTATTTTTATTGGAATGGGTATACTCCAACGGATGTGTCATATAATTTTTTTTTAAATACATCCGAAACGGTACGAAAACAGAGGGTGATTGATTCTTCGCTCGCTGATTTTAATGTATAACGTTTTTCGCAGAAAATTATACATCCGGCTTATTGGAAACACGTAATCATTGTTTATTGTATATTTACAGCCGTTTTAGCATGAACTGTTTTTGTTATAACAGGCGTGGCATTATTCAGAGACGATGTTGGAAAACAAAGGATAATCTGAAATAAATTCTAAGAAACATAAATATCCTGTAACGGGAAATTCCCTGAGGGATATCTGAATCAAGTTGGGTAATAATACACAACGCACACACGCACCGAATTACGATTATTATTGTTTTTTTTGTGATAGAAAGAAGAAGAAGAAGCGCTCAGTACTACTTTTGTATCGTTATAACTATAGCCAATAATCAATATTGCAGTAGTCACTGCGAAAAGCATAAGAGTTACGATAGAAATTTATTTTTTGCCTCATTTCTCTAAATGTTTTTAACTTCCCGCTACGTAGTACGTAATGTACGTAGATAGGAAGTTACTGAATTTGCCCCGATTTTCGAAAATCAAGTTTTTACCGGATCTCCACGTTTTGAGGTTCTAGGAATTTTTTCCGAGTATTTTCGCGATGACGTCAGTATGTCTGTCTGTATGTGTGTGTGTATGTGTGTGTGTGTGTATGTATGTGTGTATGTAAACATCTCATAACTTTTAGACAGCTCAACCGATCGAAACGCGGTTGATGGCATTCGATTGGATTCTGCTCAAATTAGACTTCCTTGAACCAAGTCGGCCTGGGAGATTTTGAGAAATTTTGAAAAAACCCCAAAAATTTTGGCGAAACAATATTTTTTTAACATAATTTCCAGATTAATGTACCGATTGAGTACAAAAACGAATTAGCTCTATTCCTCAAAAAACTACATCTTATGTGTAAATTGGATCGAAATCGGTTTATCCGTTTGGGAGTAATTTTTGACGAAAAATTTAAAAAAAAGTGTTTTTTCGGCATGACTTCGAAATTTTCAACCGACCGATTGGTATTCTACAATACTTTAGTACTAAAAAATACGTCAGATGGTATTTCAAGAATCAAAATCGAATCTAATTTTCAAAAGTTACAGCTTTTCAAATATTAAAATTACGTCATTTTTAGCATATTTACCGATGGACTTAAAAATCTTACCAGCTTTTCACTTTTAAAAACTGTGTCAAATACCGTTAAATGGATAAAAATTAGTCAATTTGTTTAGGATTTATTAATAATGAAATTATTTGAAAAAAAATGTTTTTTGACATTGCTACGAAATTTTTCAACCTATCGATTATTTAGCTAAAGCAATGTTTCAGATCTCAAAAATTGAGTTAAATGTCATTCGGAAGATCAAATTCAGTCAGCGTTTCCAAAATATAAGTCCAGTCCAGTCCAGTCAGCTTTTCAAAAATCAATTACTGCCATTTTAACAAAATAGATGTTTGAACTGAAAAAGGGAAGGGAAGAAGTTTCAAGGATGGTCTGTAGGCCTGTGTGTCGTATTTTTAATAATAATATTAGTCGCCTCTGTGGTCTAGTGGTCCAGCGTTGGCGTTGACCACATGAGGTCCCGGGTTCGATTCCCGGGTCGGGTACACAAAAAAAAGTGTTTTCTCAGTTTTCTGAGAAACACAAAAAATTGCACGTAATTGGAAAGTGCCCGGTTGACGACAGGCTTGCCACCTATCACATTTGTGGGACCAAATATCTTCGGCTAATTGTGGGTGCACTTGTTGTACCTCTTCCTACCACTTCGGGGATATGGGCGTGAAGATACTTAGTAATAATATTGCTGGACAAATTACACAAATCGATCTAACCCCAAAGTAAGCAAATTATTTGCTTGTCTTATGGTTGTTAGTTAACGAGACACTAATACACAGAATGAATGAATGAATGCTTTTTATTGCGCACCAAATAAAACAAAACAGAACAAGTGCAGTATTATGGGGGGTACAAAATTTAACTTTTATTTTCCCCTTTTAGATTAATGTTTAATATAGATGAATATTTTTTTAAAAGAATACTTGAGGCATGATCTACAATTGATATCAAAGCCACTCAAAAAGTACTGCATGGATTTACTTCAAATTTTGCATGAATATTACTGACAGGTCGGGTCAACATATAGGCTACATATTACCACGCTATCACCTAAGGGGGAGGAGCTGTGCGGAGTAAATAAAGTCCGCGCGGACGAAGTCGCAGGCAACAGCTAGTATTAAATACTTGTGTGGTATCTTCCTTTCTTTTCACCGAAGCTCCTATTATGAAATTTTCGCTTAAAATTGCGACTAGGATCATTTCGCTTTAATAGCCAACAATAGTCTGCCATCATTCTTATATTCCACTTCCCTTGATAGCGACATTTCATCTCCTTCAAATCCTGGCGGAATCTTTCGCCTTGGTCTTCACTTACAGCTCCCAAGTTAACAGGAAAATAAGGTAAATGCGAATTAAGGAAGTGAAGATTAATGCTCATCGAACATCCCATTTTTCCGTCATCAGTGTGATTCTGGAATTCTCTCCAAAACGCAGGCGGTAGGAGATCAAAGGTCTTACTCTGCCCTTTTGACCACTTTCGAAGTTCACGAACACATGTCGTACAAACTTTATGCGGGACCCACTGTTTATCTTTATTGGCGATTGGTAGGCTGAAATATTATAAACGTTATTTATAAATTCGCTAATATTATGGTGCTGTTTTTTAGCATAAACTGCCCACAAATGTAGCAAAAGGTGTCCGGAGAGATTAAACACTTCGCGATGACATTTTTCAAGAAAGCGTTTCGAATTGCACGGAAGTACTGATTTTGTAAAAACAATGATGATGTTATTTATACAAAAATATTAATGTACCGTCTTTAACCCTCTTCTAACGATTTAAGTTAATTTCAATCCAAACACACTTTAATTGTACAAGAAATTAGGTCATTAGTAAATGACTTAAAATCGACAATTTTTTTAATATAAGGGTATGTCACTTAGTTAAGTTATATTTAACTAATTATCTGTGAGCACATATTCATTATCGTTTACTGCAACCATTCAGTGTGTTTTTGTTCAATAAGAAACGATTGGAATAAAATATCAATTAATAACTGGGAATAATTTTCACAAAAAAAACAATGCTCATTAACTAAAATTCCTGACGTGGTGTAATTTTTTGAATGTTTTTCGTATACTATATCCTATACTATGTTTATTTAGTCTCGCCACGTTGATGTTCTTAACTCAAGCACACATTTAGCCTTCTAGTTGTTAGTCTTGCCGGCTAGTGTGGATACATCAGAGAGATTTTAGTTTGTTAATATTTAAATCTACTTCATTCGCATCGCATTACTCTGGATTCAATCTTAAAATAATTTAAACATTGCACGCTAAGCAACTTTAAACTTCTGGTCAAGTTTCGTAACAAGAATTTTTATTTCAGTATGATAGAAGTAAATAGTCCTTACGTAGATTTGTGCAAGCGGACGTGATTATTCGTATAATATTATACAATATTGAATCGTCGTATAATATATAAGCTAACAGTAAGATTTTTTCTTACTTTAGAAAAATTAATATTTGTCTGTATGTCCTTTATAAAATCGTAAACTATGCATTTGATCGTAAGATCATATTTAGCAAAGTTGTTGTGAATGAGCCCACGAATGCTTCCGCGTTGGTGAAGTAATTAATGTTTTTCCTTCAAATTTATTTCAATTGGTGGCGTAGCAACGCGCGCAGGTTACAGCTAATCTATATATATATATATATATATATATATATATATATATATATATATATATATATAAATCAATCCCTATTTTCCTTGGTCACGCCTGAATGGCTGAACCAAAATCGGTAATTTTTTTTTGTTGTGTTTGTAATTGTAAGGAGAAGGTTCTTATAAACGATATTTTAAGAAAATTGCGCGGAAAATTAGAAAATTTAAGAATAATTAACCACCATATAAAGTTTAATGCCATTTTGGCTGCGTGGAAGGACAATCCCGTAGTCTTATATAAATTACGTGTCACGTTGTTTGTCTGCTATGGATTCCTAATACGTAAGGCAAAACAACGTTTGCCGGGTCAGCTAGTAATTATAATAATAATAATAACTATGCATTTGATCGTAAGATAATATTTAGCAAAGTTGTTGTGAATGAGCCCACGAATGTTTCCGCAGTGGTGAAGTAATTAATGTTTTTCCTTCAAATTTATTTCAGTTGGTGGCTTAGCAACGCGCGCAGGTTACAGCTAATCTGTATATATATATAAATCATTTTTTTTTTCATCAGATTTATATATATATATATATATATATATATATATATATATATATATATATATATATATATATATATATATATATAAATCAATCTCTATTTTTCTTCGGTAATTTTTTTGTTGTGTTTGTAATTGTAAGGAGAAGGTTCTTATAAAAGATAATATTAAGAAAATTGCGCGGAAAATTAGAAAATTTAAGAATACTTAACCACCATGTAAAGTTTAATGCCATTTTGGCTGCGTGGAAGGACAATCCCGTAGTCTTATATAAATTACGTGTCACATTGTTTGTCCGCTATGGATTCCTAATACGTAAGGCAAAACAACGTTTGCCGGGTCAACTAGTACTTTATAAAAAACAAGATAAGTTATATATTTGTCAAACTGACTTTTTGTATTCATATACAGCACTTAGGGACATTTACACTAAACTCTTTTAATAATCTAATGGAAGTGGTCCTTTATTGGTTGGTGGTTGTTTGTCAAAGGCATTATAACTTGCTGTGATTAGCGAAACTGTTTGGGTGTAGGGTTGCTACCCGTACTTTATAACAAAGTATTGTATTTTGTTTTGGATAAACGTAGAACGTTAAAAGAATAAGCCTTCCGCTATTTTTGTGTGTAATAGAAAAATAGAATCGATAGTTTTAAACATGCTCTACAATGTATTTTTTAATTTAATTTCAGTTTGCGTGATTTTTTATTGTATCAAAATAATAATGACATTGAATTTATACAAAACTGAGATTTATAATTTTTTTTTGAGGTATTTTGTAATTGACCAAACTACTTCTCAGTTATAAAATTTATTTTATATTATTTTACAAATCCAACAAGGTTTGCCACCTTTTATTAAAAAATAGAGTACATTTTCCTTTCAAAGGTTAAAAAATAAAGTACAAGATTAAAAAATAAAGTATTGTTTATCAGTTGTGGTATTCATTTTTCCATACATCTTATTTATTACTTCTAGCAATATCCAAATCCTATTTATTGTGTTTCGTTCATTCAGTCACTGTATATGTTATCGGTCAAACCCGATTTCAGGTCAAACTAGTTTGTCCTAGGCCAGACCGGTTTATACTAAGCGTGTCAGCATATACTAGTTTAGCCCAGTATAATTTAATTTGGCCTAAAATTTTAGGCTTAACTAGTTTGGCCTAGGATAACTAGCTTTGAATTATTATTCAAGTAATTTAAGGCTTATATTCTTCTCCCTATATACACCTGCGTCAGAAACCATTTATTGTTATTGGTTCATTTGGGTTAGGTTAAGTAAGAACAGTGACCATTGCGCGAAGGAGAGCGAGCGAAGCGAGCGTGCAGCGGTAGCGGCCGCCGAGCGCCACATCCCCTCTATTGTTGGTGTTATTGAACCATTTGGGTTAGATAGGTTTAATGAGTAAAAAGATAACGGAAGCATGCTAGTAAAGAAACGGAAAGGGTATCCCTGCGTTGAAAGGTTACAACGTGTTTTTTTTGTCACTTGCAATGATTCAATAAGTTGAATTATAATTCAAAATCAGATCGGCCAAACTAGTTAAGCCTAAAGTATTTAGGCCAAACTAGTTTGTCCTAGGATTAACTAGTATATCCTGGTACGCTTAGGATTAACTGGTTTAGCCTAGTACAAACTAGTTTAGCCTGAAATCGGGTTTGGCCGATAACATATACAGTGACTGGATGAACGAAACACAATAAATAGGACTTGGATATTGCTAGAAGTAATAAATAAGATGTATGGAAAAATGAATACCACAACTGATAAACAATACTTTTTTTTTCAATCTTGTACTTTATTTTTTAACCTTTGAAAGGAAAATGTACTCTATTTTATAATAAAAGGTGGCAAACCTTGTTGGATTTGTAAAATAATATAAAATAAGTTTTATAACTGAAGTAGTTTGGTCAAATAAAACATTTATATCACTTGTACACGCACAGTATAATTTTTGGGCAGAGTAATGCCCTCAATAAACGATAAAATTACAATTACTCGAAACTATCTTATCCCCACCTATTTATACTACCCTTATTTATATTTGTCCATTGTTGGTAATAATGACGTTATTATCTCTCAATAACAGCTGCATAAATCACACAGGTGCGCTGCACCTGACCGGCTCGTACTTGTCGTTAAGGGCAGTTGCTAACAGTTTATTTGTAAGACCACCCCGTTGGTCGAGTAGTTAGCGACCCTGACCACGAGATCGACAGGGTTCGGTTTCGATCCTCGACGGGGACAAGCATTTGTGTGATGAACATAAATGTTTGTATGTCCGGGTTTGGGTGTTTATTAAATATATTCTTGTATTTATATATGTATTTTTATGTATTAGTATCGTTGACTAACACCCATAACACAAGCAAATAATTTGCTTACTTTGGGGTTAGATCAGTAAGTGTAGTTTGTCCCGTGAATATTTATTTATTTAAAAATACCTATTTTAAATGTAGTTTTAGCAAGTGCCGACGATGGAAAGTATCCAAATTGGTTGGCACTTTGCAATTCATGACGAATCACGAAGTCACGAAAAATAAACAACCCAATCTGAAATATTAAGCTGTCATTTCTCTTGTAACTTATTCTTTCGAAAGTCATTACCCATAAAACCTAGTATATACATGACCCATTTCAGGCCATCAAGAAGGTTCCGTAATGCTTTGTTATTCACAATGAGACAGTAAAAAAATAATAAAGTCGGCCTTAGCATTATTCAGCGTAAAGTTAATAGTACTATAAAATTCCGTCGCTCTTTGCCATAAAATCTTGCAATTCGGCAATTTAAAATATTGACTCGCTTGTAAAATAATTAATATTTAAAAAGGTTATTCTTTATTAAACTTGCTTATTATTTGATAAAGTATTCATTTAACAGAAATCTAGTTGTAATGAATAATTTTGTAAACCAAGAAAAATAAACTACAAAACGTTTTAGGTTTTTCCCTTCCTTTCGTTTTTTTTTTCATAACATATTAGTGGCTATAAAGCCAAATCAAAATTACATCTCTGTAATCCCCGTACAAGTAATTACTTCCCCAGTGTTGGTCCAGGCCCCTTTTAAAGCCATGCCATTCTGCCAAACAGTTCGTAAAATGCAAACAATTATCTATATAATATATAGATAATTGTTTGCATTTTACGAACTGTTAGTAGTCGATGGTAGTGACATATTATGTTACTACTATCGATTACTAGGTGGTAGAGTTGTACAGCTCCTTTCCCAGGCATTGGTACCACCGGCTTACCTAATTCTACCGCAATAGCGTCAGTGCTGTGTTTCGGTCTGAAGAGTTAGTTAGCCGGTAAGCTTCTACAATTTGCATTGTCATCCCGCCACTAGGATAGTAACGCAAAGAATATGTTATTCGGGGTCTAGAGGCGATAGTTGTTTCCTTCTATCAGGAGAGCCATTTACATGTTTGCCATCTAATAATATAAAAAACGGATTTATATTAAATACGCTAAAGGTACCGTGTTTTCTACATATGTGAGAACATAACTTTTGTTATACGTACGCCAAACTTACCTATATACAATTCATAAGTCGTTACACAAGCTCTTACCAAGTTCTTAAGCTGTATAATCCTAGCATGTAACTTTTGTCAAACCAACAAGTTAGTTTTGAAGACTTAAGGCCGGTTTCCGACGCAAATTAATTTTAACAAGCAATTAATCTGTGTTTAGAATAATTTCTCTGATCTCTGATCTCTTAAACACAGATAAATTGCTTGTTAAAATTAATTTGCGTTTCGGAAACCGGCCGCTAGTCTCCTACAGCATTAACGTCCCATTAAATTGAATAACCAAAGCTACGTATCAGAATTGATTGAATCAGTGTATTTTTAATTGTGTGATTATTATTGGAGCATCAATAACCCTATGTAAGTAAGTCAGTAGACAAATGTTTCTGCTAAGTAATATAAAATTATAAATTCCCAATGGGAAATTGTTTAAAATAAAACGTGGGTAAGTTAGGTTTGTTTTTAAATCATTTTTGAAAAATTTCAAATGTGTAATGAAACTGCCATTTGAATGTTAAAGTTGATCCAAATTAGTTCCAGGCTATTATAAAAAAATCAAGACATAGCATTGCAAAAACTGGTACCAATTATCCTTTCCCGATAACCTCATTACCATCATCATCATGCATACATCAATAATTCAGTTACAAACACACTTACACACATTACACTGTCGTCGCCGGTCTCCAAGACGAAGACTTCTATATCGCATCGCGCTTAACGCGAGGCGCAATATTACGACTCCGCCCAACCACATTTAGTCCGAACGCCGCACTAAAGCGGGGAATTCACCGCCCGTGGAAAAGCACGCAGAAATGCCTGTCGGACTTTGCTACTATAGGTTTGTGCAAATGTCTGTCAAGTGTATTACCGACGCGGGCCGTCCGGCCTATAGTAGCAGAGATCGGCGGGCATGTCTGCAGGCTTGCCCGCGGGCAGGTCCATCTAGTGAATTCACCGCTTAAGCAGAGGCCTAGTCTCGCAGGAGAAAACCTTAACGCAGGCGTTTATAGTCCCAATTTTAACTTCAACTTAACGATCGATTTAACGATCTAAGCTTTTGTTATTAATTTTGTACCATGTAAATTTCCTTATTTCAGAAGTTAGATTTCCATTTTAAATTTAATTTAATGTATGTGCATATGTTACCTGTCCAAACTTGCGCTAAAATGAAACTTGAACTGCCAAGTTATGAAACAGCGCGTAGCAACATTCATAATGACCAAACACTGAAAACAAAGTGAAAATTATTATTGCAGTGTAACCTCGATATAGTACAGCTGAAGGTAATTAGAAAATATATTTTGTTACATAAAAGAATTTGTTGTAGTGAGGTTGGATGAATACAGATTAGGTTAGTCTACAATTTGTTTGAATATGTTTCTTTCTTTTCTCAGCTATTGCGCCTTTGAAGTAAGAGAGAGGTTAGGCCTGAAAGAAAGTGTCGGTGTAAAGGTGAAAAAGAGTATGCTCCGTTGGTTCGGTTCGGTTGGTGGTAGAAAAAATGGTAGATAAAAAGTTAACCAAACAGATATATAATGCTAATGTGGAAGGACATTCGCATTGTATATCTGTTTGGTTAATATAGAGGTATAGGTACCGGGGAAGTCTAAGACTGACATACCATGATCAGATTGATCGAGTAGGTACAGTCTGAAGGTGGTGTCAAAGAGTCGCATGAGCTACAGGGTTCGATCCCATGGTCAGGCTATTAAAAAAATGTGTTTTTTCAGTTTTCTGAAGAAAAACAAGGTTGCCTGCGATTGGATAAATGCCAGTTTGCGACAGAGTTGCCACCTTTTGTTATCACATTAAAGGACTAAGTATCTTCGGCAAATCGTAGATGTGCTTTCTGTACCTGTGCCTACCTCTTCGGGGATACGGGAGTGAAGACATTTCTGTATAGGAAAAATTGTAGAACTAGTTGACCCGCGCAGCTTCGCTTGTGAATTGAGTCTATGACGTCAATATAATCTATTATAGAAACGTTCATCCCAGTTTCAGCCTTTTAGAGGACTTTTGAAGTAGCCTAGTTTTTTCTTACGTCTTCAATTATTTCCAGCAGTAAATTCCTAACAGACAGACAGACTGATAGATAGATAGACTATCGCATTTACGATATTAGCATGGATTGTGTGTGATTAATTAATTAAGGTGATAAGTTATGTAATAGACAAGACGAATTTTTGTATCTTATAAAGTTAATAATATTCGCTAAAAAGAGGTAAGTTAAACTTTCTTTTTAACTTCCCATTACGTATATAGATAAGGAAGTTATTGATTTTACCCCAATTTTCGAAAATCGAGTTTTCATCAGATCGCCACGTTTTGAGGTCCTAAGAAAGGAGATTGATGAGGCCCCATATAAATTTGGCCTAAAACGCAACACATGATGATGGCTGCTTACCGTATTGTAATACATTATTAATTTCTTCTGAAATGTAAATTGTATCACGGACACTTTTTATAACACTAAAATTCACTAAACTCCTTTAAAGATTAATATTACTTGATTTTACAATTGTTACATTCCATTTAAGCCACTCACATCGCAATATATCGTCAACACAAATATAATTCATTTTTGTATTATTTATCATGAAGATTATTTGATTTTAACCACTTAAATGTTGAAAAACGATAAAATACATAAAATTTTTATTACTCGCTCACAGCGTAAATAGATGACACTTGTTGTTTTTTTGTTTCCTTCGGATGATACTAAGAGTATTTGTTTATACGGCCTTGTATGTTGTAGATTTCGATTATAATAATAAATATTTTCATTATTCTTGCATTTTATACAGTATTTGGTTTAAAATTTTGCGTCTTATCTATTCAACATTTTTGTAATTTGTTTGGTTGGTCAGAAATAAAAGAAAGTGTTAACTTTATGGCAGAATATAAAAATCTTTGCTTGAATTAGAAATAAGAAAAAGCGTACAAGTTTGATTAGTTTCATGACTTTCCGACTAAAATCCTTTTAAAATTAATTTGCTATTAAAAAGTGTCCGTTGAATTCTAATATTGACTTATTGTAAATAAAATTAATTTAATAATTTCGGCTGACGCTATATTCTTGTAGTCCATTTAGGCCGGTCTCATCATTCTCCTTTCCAACTATTTTCACGACGACGTCAATATTTTATATTACGTATGTATGTGTGTGTGTGTGTATGTTACATACATACACACACACACACATACATACGTAACTCATAACTTTTGAACGGCTGGACCGATCGACACGCGGTTGATGGCATTCAGTTGGATTCCGCTCAACTTAGAATTCCTGAAAGTTTTAACCAAGTCAACTTAGGACATTTTGAAAAATTTTGAAAAAACCCTAAATAAAATTTTAGCGAAACAATATTTTTTTAATATAACTTCCAGATTGAGTAGAAAAACTAATCATTTCTATTCCTCAAAAAACTACGTCTAATGTATTGACATGCTGTTTGGTGCTGGATGATATTTAGGATCCGATGATGGAACTGGAAGGTGGTTTTAGGAATTCCTAAACTAAAAAAGATAAACCTTGGACTCATTTGATCTTTTTTGACAAATACTCTGGTGGTAATTGATTTCCAGGGTCTTATGATGAAGCAGGAAGGAGGTCATTGGAACTTTGAAATACACCATATATTTTGGGCTTATTTGATTCGTTCTTTTAAGGACTTTCTCATGGTTTATAACATAGCTGAAAGAAGTCCATAAGAACTCCTAAGCTAAGTCGGTTAGCCCATGGAATTTAAACTAATTTGGCTTAAAAACGCGTATATATATATATATATATATATATATATATATATATATATATATATATATATATATATATATATATATATATATATATATATATATATATATATATATATATATATATATAGAATTTACTTGTAAAGCTTCATGTTTCAGCCAGGTTACATTGACCGTGATCACGACCGGACTGGAGCAGCGAGTTTCCTCCGTCGGTCACGTCGGAATCAGTTTTCATCTACCCCCTTCTGGTCTTGTTTTTTAGAATTTAACCTACACACAACATTAACCGTATCTTGAACTTTATTCGTTTGCAGGTACAAAGGCCGTATTCTGTTAATCACTGGATTTTGGAATTCAATCCAGTGATCAGTGCTGGTGTCCAAAATATGTTTAGCTATAGCCGCCTTATTAACCTGCCTGTTTTTTACAGCCGTAATATGCTCTTTGAGTCTATCTGCGATAGTACATTTTGTTTGACCTATATAAGCACTATCACAGCCACAGTCCACTTTATATACCCCTGGCGTCTGAAAAGGTATAACATCCTTAGATGTGCCCACATGCCCGACTACCTTTAAGCTTGGCGTATAGATGGTAGGTATGGAATATTTTTTTACTAACGTTACAATCTTATCGGTAATCCTTTTAATATATGTCATGAATGCCGGCTGTCTTTTGACTATAGGATACCTAACCTTTTTAATATAACGCTTAATGTTCTGCCTTTCTTTATGACCGATCATTGTCTTTCTTGGATGTTAAAGTGACTGTGAGAACAAATGGGACCATAACTCACTGTATGAACCATAGAAAACCTAAGCACACTGACAGATATATCTACATGCATCATCTCATCATCACCCCCGCCATTTACATTCTGTAGCTACATCATTAATAAATAGAGCATTTGTGACTCGTATAGCCAATCGGTTGCCTTTCACGACCTGCCTGGCAGAAAGGCAGTTAGCCTATTCTTCAAAGGAACCCGGGACCCGGGAAACACGTGGAGAAATTTATTATTCTTTTTTTTCAGCACACTTCAATTAATACTCTTGTCGGATCGTTTTCTTTGATTGTATTGATACAAATTCAAATAATATTACAACTTCTTCAAAAATAAGCGACAACTTCAGAAAGATTAATGATTTTATTCATGAAACTAATCTTAACTTTCCGACGCTTCAGAAGTCAATTGCAACTTTTAATGGATATTTTCTTAATGCACACGAACGTGAGTGCAATGACGACATTTTCTGTTGCATCGCCCGCGTAATCTAGATTTATTTTACAAATTCGATGTGGTTTTAATGTTAAGTATGTCCAATAAAATGTTATAACTTTGCTGTGCTATTTAAAGTTACATACCAACAGGGAGTCTCGCTATGTACGTCCGTTTGTTTGTACGCGGTTAGACTCCTAATGTTAGTGCAGCTTGGCATGAATATACACTATGCATATTGTAGAACAAGTATGCCGTAAAGTAATATTTTTAGGGTACTTTCCATGTATTATATACTGTAGATATTCTATTTTTTCTCATCTATCCCATGGTGTGAATTGTCGTTGGACAAATCCATTCATTGTGTTGTTTTTATTTTGAATTCACTATTTTTTGATATCTGTATGTGCTGCGAAATTCTGACGCTAAAAATCTTATCCATAGCGTTGAAAATTTAATTTTAATTACAAAATACTTAAAAATTGTGAAGGTCCCTCCCGTTTGTCAACTAAACGTTTCTTTATGGATATGAGAACAAAATCATGACAGTAGCATAATATGTAAAGCATCTGGAAGGAAAAAACTATTACACATAGTTAAGATTTTGAAGATAATGAGTAAGAGTCGAACAACTTAACAGATTTATTTCGTAAAGCAAATAGGAATTTAATAGCATTAATTTTTTTTTGTTGTGTATTTTTGATGGGCAAAGAAACATTAGTGCAGGGAACTTGAAAGGAAAAACAAATAAACCTTACTTTGACAACTCGAAAGGCAAACCAAATGGATCTCATACATAGACCTTGGAATAACCTTAAAATTTTAATGCAGTAAAAGTATGTATACTTAATATATGATTTTTAATTTTACAACAAGATTTGACTAACTTATTCAAAATGGGGTTTTCATAACCTAGTAAAATTTAATCCAAAGGACATATCTTTCCGCGTTCACCGCATAAAAGATGCGCTTTTTCTTACCACCTTATTTTGGCGATACTGTCCGGACAGCCTCAGCCTAAATTGGAATTCTGGGTGTCAACATATGAAACAATGAACAGTTCCGCGGTAATTCTTAAGAAAAGGTCAAACTAGCCTCCAAAGCCTGGTGTGCTTAGCAGAGCGAAGTCCATCGCCTCCAATTTTATAAGGCACTAATTCAACCTCACGTGGACTACCTATTGTTCTCATGTCTGGACCGGAGCTCCCCAGTATGCTGGTACTTCTTCGTTTCCTTCATCACATTCAACGTAAAGTGGTTTGAATCGTGGACGACCAGGCTAATTCTAATCGGCTTGACTCTTTGACATCACGCAGAAATGTAGGTTTGCTCCGCATCTTTTATCGCATTCATGAAGAGTGTTCCGATGAATCACTTTAATTTATCCCTACCGTCGAATTCTATAACTGGACAGAGCGCCCAAAATTGAAAGGTTCTACCTCACCACCTCGATGTCTAGAAATCTACAATTGTGCATTTCTCTGGGCACTTTTGCCTCACATCACTCCGTTGTGGCCTCAATTGCCAGCGGGTGTGTTTCCTAATGGATACGATATCTATTAGGATATTGGGAATATTTAAGAAGAGAGCGTACTTATTCTTAATAGACCGACAACGCGATTGCAAGATCTCTGGCATTGCGAATGCTTATGGGCAGCGGTGATCATTTACCATCAGGTGCATCTTCTGCTAATTTGCCCCCTCTTCTATACAAAAAACTTGTAGACCGGTTGTCCTTCACGCTAAATTGAGGTCTTTTAAATTCAAAGGTGCAAAAACTATATCTAAGCAAATATTTTTTCAAACAGTTTTTTAATGACCCGGCGTCGAGTCTTCTTTAAAGGATTATTATTGGTCATGACAACACCATGTTCAATAAGAACATGGTGTTGTCATGGGCATTAAGTACCTTCTCAAGAATGGTATCTTAACACACCTGTGCCGATGTTTTAATACCTATTTCATAAAAATATGGCTTAGTCACTCCTTCATAGCTAACATCCCACCAAACCAACAATGAAGTCGGATAATGCCCACGTTGTACTCTGTTAACTAATTGGGAAGCTTCGTTAGAGCTTTTAGTATAAATACGGTCATATTTTTGTTAAAATGTTTCTCAAATTGTAAAAAAAATCTCATCCGTAAACAACAACAACAACGTTTCAGTGGCCTTCCTTTGCGCACCGCTTATGTAGTTGTTTTGATTTTACCACCCTATTCTTTTTTAAATTATCAATTAAGATAATATGACCGGTGCATCTCTTATAGGCTGCAAGTATTAAGTCATCTTTTAAAATACACGACTTGGTTCTAGGTGCTGCCTTCATCCACCGACTTAATTTTTTTTTGTATTCGGACAGGATTTCTTGGAATTCTTTTTTTTAACTGTTTTGATCGCCTTTTTCGTACGAACACTACCTGGCCGGCCAGATCTTTTTCTGTCACAAACAGAAGAGGTTGCATTTTACCTATCACTAAATAACCCGGTACACAAACATTTGACTAATACCAAGCATATACTCGTATAAAATCAAAATATGTAGGTTTCATATCATTCATCTCTCATTCCTGGTGAATCTATCGAACTTTTGAGGTGACCAATATTAGAAAGAAATTCAACCAAACTTGGAACCTTTTCGAAGTCGGTAGAGAAATATACATAATATGTGTCAAATTTAGGTAGGGCCTCTCTGTTTTTTGACGATAATCAAAAAAAAAAATTGTTGGATTCCTAATAAACCCTTAATTTACACAGTAATGCATTTTAGCTAACCCAACATAATGTAAAATGTTGAAGTAAATTACTCAAATAAAAACAAAGTACTTTCATTCTCCAAGTTTTACCGCCGTGAAAACTTTCGGCGCATGTCCTGATGATAAAACTCATCTGTATGAAATGTTTGCGTCCGTGAACATTGCGCGCGTTGGCCGGAAGGAAGCCAGTGTCCAACCGGTTAAATTTACGAGGGGCCATCTAAAATTACGAGTATTACTTTATGAAATCATTTCAGCTAAATCTGTTGTAATATATGCAAGAAATTACCATCTTTACGAAAATTTAAAATGTAAAAAAAACTTTTGGGAACTATGCTCTTAAGTACATGGTAAGTAGTGTAAGGAAGTTACTGATTTTGCCCCGATTTGTTTTAAGAACCTTGGAACCTTTTTGAATTTGAATATTTTTACGATGACGTCAGCATATCTTTATCTAAGTGTGTGTGTTTGTATATGTATTTTTTTTCGGGTAGGTGCACTTATAAATACAAAACGTGAATTTGAATACCTAGTGAAAATAATTTTGAAACATTATAATAAAACATAATAAAAATCTTTGTGAAGTTATGAAAGTATAATAAAGTTTATCTACCAGCTTCAATTTCAACAATTAATATAAACAAATATTTGAATCTCTGCTATATTTTTGAATCAAACAAAAATTTATCTAACTAACATTTAATAAAATGGCGACTTCAATGAATTTTGCTGATATTGCCACTGAATTTTATAATAACTTGCAGATTTATGTACTAACTGAATACAAAATCTTATCAGCACTCTTTTAAAAACCTTGCGTCCAATGCCGCAAATTTCATTAAAATCGGTTAAACTGTTCGGGAGTTATCGTTGACGAAAAATGCTGAAAAAAAGTGTGTTTTCGACATATCTTCGGGATTTTTCAATTTTCCAAGTCTTCCAAATGGCGTTTCAAAAATTAAAATCGAACCAAGTTTCCAAATTCAAAACTTACATTAATTTGAATTATTTTAGGGTTTTTCTATTATTTGTTTATATTTAGTTTATGAAAGTTCAAAATCAATTAAAGTGAGCGTGGCGTCTAGGTGCCGCGTGGGGATTAAGCGAATGGTCCACTTTTGTGGGCGAGACGGCCTTGTGCCAAGCCAGGTGCTATGAAACTTTTAGATTAATAAACCGGATGGTTTCAAAATCTAATCAGCTTTTGAACTTGAAAAACTGCGAAAAAACCGTGGCTAGACTAGAAACACTAGACTAACGAGCTGTATACGCTTATCACTAAACCAAGAAGTTGTGCAGGCTAACTACTAGACCAACGAGCCGTATCGGCTTAACTAGAAACTAGAACAACCTAACCACAAGATGAACGAGCTTTACAGGCTAATCACTAAACCAACAAGCCGTACAGGCTAATCACAAGTCGAACTATCCGTACAAGCAAACCACTAGTTCAACGAGCCGTATAGGCTAATCACTAAAACATTAAAGCCCGGTCCCTATATCTGCAAAACGACTCGTTTTAGTGACAAATAGTAGGATTTTCTACAAGGCGTAAGCTAAAACTGTTCCTAAAAAGCACGACTCTTATGTCAAATTACCAAAGGTTCGTTGCTAACGGGTGGGAGGGCTGCCAGTTAAGGTTTTACTGTGTATTGTATGGAAATGACAGATTGGTATGTCCCTATAAAAAATATAATGTCATTAATCTGTCAAAATTTCATCATCCGTCATTCGTATAGCTACCCCCGGATTTCGGCCGGTTGAACAATAATTTAAAAAATATTTAGCGTGAATTTACCACTTCAAGCTCAGAAAGTGACACGGAAATGCTTTACATATTATCAGACTGGTATGTGACGTCTAGTTCCGACGAAAAATCAACAATCAGAGTATAAAGGAAAGAGTGGAAACTACATATAATTCTAGCTGCGGTTTCAGCTTGATATAACGGCAGAAGAGCAATTATTGTCTGAAATATATCCCCATTTACGAATAACAGGAGCCAGGTAGATATTTTTCTTATTTCCTAGCTGACAAACTTTAATTATTATTCGTAGACTCTTGCAAGATAAATAAACTTTCATAGTTCTTCGTATTTGTTCAAAAAATCTTGGAATAATCTCCATTGCACCAGCTGCTATTGACCCTCCGATTGCATGCGATAGGCACAGTGTTGTTGAGAGAAGACTGTATTGGTGTGACAGTCCTGCGCCAGGCGGACAGTACGTGATATCAGCTTTGCAATAGCACATTTGCAATCGGACTACATAAAAATCAAAAATGATACATAGCAAGGACGTTGCCAAATAGCCCGCTTTCCTCGAGTACTAGTTGCAATTGATGGAAAACACGTTAGAATATAATCTCCTATAATTTGTGCAAATTTGAATAAATATAAGTCATGTTGGTCACCTACTTCGCCTATGAATTACTTTAATTCACAAGCCAGCCAATCTTTGTCATTGTAAAGCAAACAAGCAGATATCTCACCCGAGGAAAAGATAAACTATTGCCTATAGTCACCAAAGTTCTTACTGATGCTCATGCACTGCTATCCGTTTGGAGGAATGGCAATGCCACATGTATAAATTTACCAACTACCTTACCCTCCGAACCGAGAAACGAAAATGAGAAGCATTGGCGCTATTGCGGTAGAAATAGGTAAAACGGTGGTGCCATATACCCTGGTGAGGAGTTGCGGAACTCTACCACCATATTCATGACCTGAAAATCAATCTTTTTCGAGTCTTTTACAAACTGCACGACAGATGGTCTATTGTTCAAAGGTGGTATTGAACAATATGGGAAATATAAATAATAATAATTTCAGGCTAACTATAATCACTAACATGGTAGAGTTCTACAACATCCGCACTTACCTAATCCTGTCGTAATAGTGTCGATGCTTGTCACTGTCTTGTTTCAGTTTGGAAGGTAAGGTAGCTAGTAATCTTACGGAAATGAACCATAAATTTGACTTCAACCCTTGCCATATGGATAGCAAAGCACCATTAAAATACCTATCTGGGTAACAATAATATCCTGGTATCTATAGGCAATGGTTATCTCAAAGATATGGATCATAGCAATTTAAAAATTAAACTGACTTCAAATATATGTCAACTGTACCCATATCACAAAAAACCTTACCTATTCCTGCCGCAATAGCGTCAGTGCTTGTCGCTGTCGTGTTCCGGTTTGAAGGGTAAGGTAGTCGGTAAACTTATGCATGTGGCATTAGACCTCGCCACAAGATAGCAACGTACCATTAACATCTTTGGTGTCTATAGGTGATGGTTGACTCTTTCCATCAGGAGACCCATCTGCTTGTTTGCGAAATTTATTATACGTGATTGGACAAATCGTTGAAAATGTTTAATAACATTGTATTTTTTATCATTAATTCTTTATTTTTCAGCTTGCAACAATGAAGCTGGATACGCATACGGTCCGTACAAGAATGCAGGAAGGCAGACGAAGAAAACAGATTTTTAATGTTTCTTGTATAGGAACCCCTTTGGATTCTAACTTTTTTACCTTATTGTTTGTCGTGTTAGCGACCACAACGGCAGACGTTCTGTGAATATTTCAGGGGCTCATTTATTTCTATTTCATATACAGCCTTGAGACAAAAAGTGGGGATATTTATAGGATTTTGTTTATCACCTCATTATGAATAAAACCAAAGTGCTTAAATTTGAAGTTTTATTTTATAACTTATACTAAGTTTAACATGCGAAGAAACTATATTAGGCCTTAAGAACTAGCAAGGAAACAAAAAATTTGAAAAAAGAAGCACAACTAAAAAGCAGCTTAGATCTCCAACACAAACTCTTCCACGGCATAAGCATTATTTTTCAACTATTATAATTTCTTCGCTTTAAGCTTAGTCATGGCGAATTCGCTATTTCAGTTTTAAGTAATTCTATTCCAAAATTGCCGTATTTGCTCGGTGGCCATATTTAGCTATTGCAAAGTTTTGTTCCTGGCGTCCATCATTCATTTTGTAGTTCTCTCCTGTGTTATTAAAGGAGACATACTTATTTTAAAATTAATTTAAACTAGATAGAAATTTTAAATGTAGATAGCATCTTTTCTAGTTTGTAAGTTTTGGCTCATACTGCCACACAGTCATGCATTTGACGTTTCCCCGTGTTGGTCCGAGCTCCCTAGAAAAATAGGCCAACTGCCGTTCTGCCAGGCAGGTCGTAAAAAGCGGACCGATTGGCTGTTCGAGTCACTACCATAGTGGCTACTAGGCCTTACATATTGCGCATACAATAGTGTGAGTGCTTGTCAATGACCTGTTCCAATTTGAAAGGTAAGGTAGCCCGTAAGCTTGTGCGTGTGGCTTAGACCTCGCCACAAGATAGCAAGGCACCACTAACATATGTGGTATCTATAGGCGATGGTTGACTCTTTTGATCTAGAGACTCGTTTACTTGTTTGCTATCGTATAATTAAAAAAAAGTGAATTAGTTAACATAAATATTGACTACAAGAATTTAAAAATATACACACAATAAAATAAAGTATACCTTCAGCCGAAGCCACGTACTGTATAGACTATAGAACATACCCAATATTCATAATGTATAAGAACTGATAAAATCAGATCTAAATAGTTGAGTAATGAATAAATAAAAAATGATTTGAATAATTTTTCCGAGATTAGAGTTCTACAACGTCTCACCTAGGTTTTGTGCCGTCGTTTCACCGATTCCTGCTGCATTAACGTTGTGCTTGTAACGTATGTTCCAGTTTGAAAGGTAAGGTAGCTAATAGCTAATAAGTATGCATTCGGCACATCTACCTGCCACATGGATTGTAATGCAATTGTTACTTTCTTGGTGGTGGCTGTCTCTGAGCCATCTGAGATTAGCCAAAGAGATATCTGCCATTCTACAATGTAAACAAAGTAATTCTTGTAATATATATTATACCTTTAAGTTATAGTGAATTTTGCTGGGACATTTTCTGGTTTTGTTTTTCTTATATTGTTCCATTTTGGTTTTAAAAATTGTGCTTCTTGTAAAAATGTGTTTATAACATTAGTAGGTCGCATCAATTTTATAATTAATAAATTATTTTGAAAAAAACAGTTTGAACTTTGATGACGGCTAACGTCAGTATTGTGAACCATTTCACGCCTATGACACTTTCTTTGATATTGAATGATAAAAATTTTCCATTGATTATTTGTATACATCATTTATATTTCGCATTAAATGCATACACGGCTATCCATTGTATCTAGCTCTATACTATACATCAATTAGTTTATAAATAGGGCTTAATTTTTTCGAGACTATTTTAAAACTTTCTGAATAATGGAACGCAGTGAGGGCCATCCACAGATAACACACTATATTCGAGAGGGCCATCGGTAAGCAGTCAAGCTACGGATGCTTGTCGTAAATACATAGTCCAAAAAACTTGTGGGACAGCATGACAGACCGTTTTATTACTAAGCTAGTTACGAATTGTTACTGTTACGAATGACAGTTTGTAGATTATAGGGACCCGGCATAAGTCGTACAAGCTAATCGCTAAATCACCGAGCCGTACAGGCTAGTCATAAGAAAAACGATCAGTACAGCCTAATCACTGAACCTACAAGCTGTGCAGGTTCAACAAAAGACAAACAAGATTTACAGGCTAACCCCTAGACCAAGAAGCCTCATAAGCTAATCACTCAACCAACGACCCGTACAAGTTAACTACTAGTGGTTAACCTTAATGATAAGCCTATACGGCTCGTTGCTCTAGTCTAGAGCAACGAGCCGTATAAGCTTATCATTAAACCAACGAATCGTATAAGCCAACCACTCGAATAAAAAAACCTAACAGGCTAACCACTAGATTGAAGAAACGAACGGGTTAACCACTTGTTTAGTGGTTAACCCGTTCGTTTCTTCAATAACTCTGTTATTGGCGAAGCCACTTGACTTTATAGAATAAATATGAAGACTGCCTCGTAGTATAATAGTCTATTCGGCTTAGATCTGTTTTAGCATAGCTAAGTTTCAGGTTTGATCTCCGTGATCAAACCTGAAACTTAGCTATGCGAAAACATATATAACCCCAGAAGATAATCCCAAAGATACTTCGTTTGGAAAGTTGTTCTCGTTAAACAGGCATAATTTATTACCTAATCTACAAGTGAAAAATATGAAAAGTGTAAAAATATACTTATTGGAAAACGTGATGCCATTAAGAAATTTTTGGAAATTATTAAAAGAGTCAACTAGTATAATACAATGCCGATTTAATGATTAGTCAATCCCACTTCGATTACAAAAGATCAGGTGTACGAACCGAAACACAATAGACATCTGATCTTCTCATCTGGAAAGGTAGCAAGGAAGCAATCAAAGTAAAAATCGCTGACGGTTAACAGAATTTCCAATATCCGTTTGTCTAAAATGGGATCCCAACTTTCTCGTCTCAGTCATTAACAATGTACTATCAGGAATAAGGCTGTCAAAAGTCCACCGCCATTGCAAGGCTATTCTCTGAAAGTCTATTGTCTGTATCTTGTTCTTTATTGTGATATTTTCTTTAACATTTAAGAAAACTATTCAAGACATTTAGAATATTTAGACAAAAGCTTCAAAATAACATAAAACAAAGGTATGTTGCAGTAGATTAAAACGAAAATCATTTTTTCGTTTTAATCTACTTCCACGAACAAAGTTTAAAGGAAAACTATCACGGTTAAGCATGCTTTAAATGTTTACGAAACTTTTATTTAGTTGTACAAGTAAAGCAGATATATCCGTAATTGGCAGTTGAAAAGAATTTGACCTTTTCGTATATAATATAAAAACCCTAAAAGTATAAAAAGCAATGAATAAGCCCTCCTCTTAGTCCGTATTTTTGTGATCGGCAACTAGGGAACCCGACATTTGGGCGTTTTTTTTTGTTTCCGCTATATAGCGTACAAGCTTGTGTCTATGGCTTTGTTCACTATACAAATATTTTTCTATCCTACAAGAAAAAAGTTCTGGATGAACAAAAGTATCTTTTATGTTTGCTGTCAACCCCGGATAAAGTGAATGAAAACGAAATTTCACGATGATTATATGACTGAAGCAAGTAATTAAAACGTGAAAAAACTTTATTTTAATTTGAATAAGTAGGTGTTTATCTTCTATCTCACCTGGTAGAAAGTGACGATAAAGACGAAGTTGGTACACGCCTATTCAAAAGAAACCTGTTTACTTCACTCTTAAAGGTTCCAGAACTATATTTGACAGGAATAATAGATCCAGGCAGGCAGACTAGTTAGGCTATTTAGTTATACGTTGTCTAGATTCTATTACATCAAAAAGTATATGTAGCTGCTACAGTAATGTAATCAATATTAATAAAATGTCAGATTTTCACGAACCGAAATGAGATCAGTTTATTCTTTAATATAATTACTCCATCTGGGGAGTGTTCGCTTCGACTGATCGGAGATATATTGTAATGAGTCCTAAATTTTTATTATTATTGGAGAAAACCATTGCCTTTAATATATTTTTTATTAGGTAGAGAATCGTAAATGAAAATCGATTTTACTTGCTTATAAAACATTGTAACTAAGAAAAGAAAATATTTTTTTAATAAAATATTATAGGTTCTTATGACGGGTGAATAATTCTGTAGCTACTGCAGGATTCGATAAACACACTGAGAATACCCTGCGGAAAACATCAGTGGGCCTGTTTTTTATTTCAACCGACGTAAGAACGGATTTTATCAGTTTGACATGTATGTATGTAATATCGTTTTAATTAGATAATATTAGGTCGTCCAAGCACGTGCACTAAATTTCGTAAGTATATATGTACTTGTATGTTTGTCCATGAATTTCTCGGAAAATAAAACAAATATCGAGGTTATTCTTTTTTGATTAAAATAAAGTATATTCCAACTTAGGGAACAACCTAAGTTTGATCTAAATCTGTTTAGTAGTTTTTGAATTATGGGTATAGGTGACAGATATTTGAAGTAGGTATTTAATACGTTTTTAATATAAGATATTAACATAACAAAACTAACCTCAAAACAGCTCGGTGTGCTCATTAGAGCAAGACAGTATTTCTTGCCGGCTCATCGCTTGCGACTTCACAAGGCGAAAATTTGACCTCACATGGAGTACTGTTCTTATCTCTGGACGGGAGCTCTGCAGTATCAGCTTCTACCTCTTGATCGCATTCAGCATAGAGCGGTTCGAATCGTTCGAATCGACCAGGCTGTCTCCAATCGGCTTGACTCCTTGGCTTTACGCAGAGATGTAAGTTCGCTTAGCATCTTTTACCGCATCTATCATGGAGAGTGTTCCGACGAACTGTTTGGATTGATCCCTGCTGTTGAATTTCATCATCGGACATAGCGACAAAATTCAAAGTTCCATCCTCATCACCTCGATGTCTGGAAATCCACAACCGTGCGAATCTCTAGGCACTTTTTACCACTCCTCGGTGGAATCAATTACCGGCGGGGTGTTTCCGAACGCATACGACTTAGAGACCTTAAAGAAAATAGCATACTGCTTCTTATAAGACCGGCAACGCGGCTGCAAGACCTTTGGTGCTGTGGCTGTCCATGGGCGATGGAAATCTCTTATCATCAGGTGAGCCTTCTGTTCGTTTGCCCCTTTTTTCTATAAAAAATTGTAACTGTATCAATTATTGTTCAAAATTTGTACTTAAAAGATTATTTATTGTTTCACATCATCATCACGTTCTACTTCACACAAACACATACATACTACACACGCATACACACACCCACATATACACACATAAACACACACACACACACACACACACATAAATTAATATGTCGTCAATGTTGCTAATTTCATACAATAATTCTCCCGTTATTACAAAGCTTTGTAAATGAATTTCGAAAAATCCTTTCTAAATCCTCATTTACATCGTAAGAACAACCCATTCGAAAATATTCAGCCTTTTTGGTCCTAAGGATTCACAGATTTTAAAGCTAAGATTATGCACGTGTTGTTAAAAAATAAAATTCTGAAATTACGTGTGTTTGGCAATATTAAACTAAATCTAAATTAAATTTATTGCAAACTAGAAAAATAATTATTTGATGTCGGTGGTAGAAGTCAGGTTAATTAATTACTTGAGATGTTTACATTTTCCAAATGATTACTTTCGTGAAAATATTTACCAAATTCCTATCGCTGCGTCACGTTATAAAAATAATTAAAGTTATAAAAACAGTTATTTGCTTCTTGTAACTTTGGAACCACTTTTAAGTGCTTAGTTAAAATATGCGAGACTATATTAAGGTTCCTACAAATTGTTCAAATTTTTGAATAAACTAGCAATCGCCTTGTGGTCAAAATTCGACCATAGTCTAAACAGTAAAATTATGTTTTATTTCTTTCTTTTTATCTATTTAATGCCTATTTTACTTATTTTGTTGTATGTCCCTAGTCAAATATCTTTTTTATGCGTTTCGTGTTGACCCGAGTTCCTTTTCGAAGAATTCCTAAATCTACTATTACTAAAAAAAAACTTACGCCTAGAAATATGTTGTTCACTGTTTGATGATCTAGTGTCGATGCGATTTTTATAGCTTGCTAAACGGGGTGAATATTAGTACAGATGTGTACATTAAAAATTAAACACAACAATGAATAAACTCGTACGTCTCAAACCAGCTTTGGTCAAACACTCGTTCCTGGACGACAGCGGGCGACCTCATACTGCACAACAGGCGATCTCCCAGTTACACGAGCTGGGTTGGAATCTCTCTGTCATCCGCCGTACTCACCAGACATTATGCCTACATACTTCTACTTTTTCTAGAATTTGGACTTTTTGGCAGGAAAAAAAATCAATACCCGAGAGGCAATACAAAATGCCTTTGAAGAATTTGTTGCCTGATTTCTTGAAGAAGGGTGTCAACAAAGTGCTACTATGTTGGCAAAGATACATTGATTACGTGGGTGATTACTTTGATTTATAGAAATAAAACATATAAGAAGAAAAAATACATTAACTTATCTTCTTATATATAAAAATCAATTCCTATTCGTTAGTCTCGCTAAAACTCGAGAACGGCTGAATCGATTTGGCTAATTTTGGTTTTGAATTAATTGTTGAAGTCCAGGGAAGGTGTGAAAGGTGAAAAAATATAGAAAAAAAAATAACAAAGGCAGAACAAAGTTCGCCGAGTCAGCTAATTATTATATTGTAAGTATGTATTTAGTCGATCAACTCGCAGGCAACAAGTAAAATGCTCAAGTAGTGTTAACAGCAGATTAATAATTTTAATTGAAAATATATATATTGTAAGCGGTTTCGTTGCTAAAACTGCGGTTATCGAACGAATACAGCGATACGATTGATCACGAATGTATTAAAATTTATGTCAACCAGTTGTAAAATATTACTAGCGTGTATATTTTTTTTTCTTCTTAAAAAAAAAACAATTTGCTAATCACATATACTTTACTTGCCTTATTTAGTACCTATTATGTATAAAGTATCAAAGGATTATTGTTAAGAAAAAGCGGCGTCTCCTAACACAAGTGCTCGTATACTTAAAAGTAGACTCCATTCATCACTCAAATTTTGTACAAATATGATACTGAATTAATAATTTTTAATTTTAATTTTTTAATTTATATAATTACATCGACTATTTTGTCCTTGTAAAAAAGCATTAAAGACGTCTCATTATTTTTGTGTTATAGCACTCACCCCGTGCTTGGGGAAACTGGAAAAACTTTAACAACAACAAAGAAAAATATCGACACGCAGGGACCATTTCCCTAAAGCCGGGAGTTTTAAAGTTTTTTCAGTTTTCCCAAGCACGAGGTGAGTGCCTTAACATCGTGATTACTAGGTGGTAGAGTTCTTCATCGGCTCGACCGGGTCTGGTACTACCGTCTTATCTATTCCTGCTGTAATAGCAATAGCGTCAGTGCTAGTTAAGTAGTTAGTTCCGGTTTGGAGGGTAAGGTAGGCGGTAAACTCATGCATGTGGCATTAGACGTCGCCGCAAGATAGCAACGCACGATTAACATCTTTGGTATCTATATGCGATGGTTGACCCTTTCCATCAGGAGACCCATCTGCTTGTTTGCTATCTTATGATATAAAAAATGTGTAAGCGGTTGAACTTACAGGCCATCCCTGAAACTTCCCGCTAAGTTAGGGTATTTTAAGCTCAAAAGAGTAAAAACTATAAACATAGATGTTTTCAGTTCAAACATCTATTTTGTTAAAATGGCAGTACATTGATTTTTGAAAAGTTGTATATTTTGGGAACGCTGATTGAATTTGATGTTTAGAATGACATTCAACTCAATTTTTGAGATCTAAAGTATTGCTTTAGCTAAATAATTCTTGTTGAAGATTTCGAATGCCATCAACCGCGTTTCGATCGGTCCAGCCGTTCAAAAGTTATGAGAAGTTTACATACACACACACACATACATACATACATACATACCGACATACTGACGTCATCGCGAAAATAGTCGGAAAAGATTCCTAGGACCTCAAAACAGGGAGATCCGGTGAAAACTCGATTTTCGAAAATCGGGGCAAATTTAGTAACTTCCTATCTACATACACTACGTACTACGTAGCGGGAAGTTATAAAAACCAAAATATATTTGATTAGAATTTAATTAGAAGACAACTTCATAGGAAAACACATAATATTATTTGTTTTGCTACCTGAAGATGTTTTATACATGCAATTCGATACAGTAGGTGCGATTGTATTAAGGTATCATCAAATTACCTGCCTCCTAAGAGAAGCGTTGAAGGAGTGCTCTACTGTCAAGATGTCAACATTTTTCTGGACTTAAGCTTCATCTATTGTATTCATATTTCACTTATATAATAATATAAGTACACAGATATAAAGAATAACCGTTTTACAACACACATATAATAGTTTCGTTAATTCGCCGTGTTGGTCCCGGCCTCCTTTGTAGAAAAGGCCAACTGCAGTTCTGCCAGGCAGGTCGTAAAAGGCGACCGATTGGCTATCGAGTCACTACCATCGTGGCTACTAGGTGGTAGAGTTCTGCATTGTCTAGCCCGGGTCTGGTACCACCGCCTTACCTATTCCTGCCGCAATAGCGTCAGCGCATGTCGCTGTCGTGTTCCGGTTTGGAGGGTAAGGTAGCCTAAACTTATGCATGTGGCATTAGACCTCGCCACAAGATAGCAACGCACCATTAACATCTTTGATGTCTATAGGCGATGGTTGACTCTTTCCATCAGGATACCTATCTGCTTGTTTGCTATCTTATGATATAAAAAAAAGTTACTTTTAAAAAATGTTAGCCAAATGCATATTGAAAAAAAATGATGAAAAAAAATGTCATGAACATCCGTATGTCTTTTGCGTATGGACGTACCACGAATACGCTTAAAATGCTTAACGTATCAGTTCCATATTTTAATAGCTTCAGTATGTCACGGGATCGCTTTAAATTTTTTGCTTTCAAAATAGATATTTTATTTAGTGTCGTTTAGTTATTAAAAAAAAAAATTAAACGACCATTATGAGTCGTGTACTTACGAATTTTCCAATTTTTTTTATATTTATGGACCAAAGTACCACATAGGTATTTTCAACTATGTACCAGTGCTAAACGTAGGCAGTTGGTCTGTACGACCTTTATTGTGAAACAGGGTTTCTTGGGCAAACAAAGTGCCCAACCAGAGTTTTTGTTTGATGGCCTTAGAGCTTGCCCTAAGAGTATCTCCAGAGAGACCGAATTTCTACTTAGGGTAATATGTTGACGATAAGTGGGAGAGCAAGTGGCATAACGATTTCGGTTCGATTTACACTTAAGTCTGGGCTAGGGTCTCGCCAAAGCAAGCCAAAACAGTGAACAAAACGCGTATGTGAACAGTGATATGTGAACTGTAATGAGGTTATCAGGGTCGAATAGGTTCAAATAGCTTAGATCCAAAACAAGTAATATAACGCGATAGGAGGCATTGTATTAATATAGAACGACGTTTAATCATTTTTAAGCAGAGACAGCTACTTGTTTATGTATATTTATGAAAATTACCACTTACTGAGCAAAAACTTAGCTTAATACTTTGGGAAAGCTTAAAACCAAAACCCTTTCGTACGTTAGAACGTCACGAATAAAATTCTTAACACAATAAATGTTTTCTCTAATATCATCGCTGTTTAAAATGCGAGTTAAGCTGTTAAGTTCATTATAAAGCCAACGTTGGTTCATATTTTCATTTAGCAAGAGCTGCCGGACTTGGGAATTACAACGAATAGGGTAAAGTTACATTTGAACGACTACGTACAGCAGTTACACTTCATAATATGTGAAATATGTAAATTAGTTGTAATTTAAATTTAAATAAAGTTACATATGTAAGAACTAGCTCAGCATAAAATTTGGTAAAATAACAGAAGAAGGTTGCCTCCAAAAAAAAAATCGAAAATTTTGATTTCAGTCACAATTTTGTCCGTGAACAATAAAAATGGTCATTGACGGTTCTAGAGTACCTATTATGAAAATATATGACCGCAAACTTAAAAATAAGAAGGAAGATAAAGCATGTATATTATTATTAAATTTTAATTAAATGTAGGATAAATATAATCAATTTGTTTAAAAATAAATTTTGGGCGTTGACATGTGTAAAAGACCTTATATTTCAGCCGGTGGTTATTAAAATTAAACGATTTTTATCAAATATATCACGATCACATTTATTAATTTAAAAATCAGATTCACCTTTAATCTATATACATATAATAAAATCGTAGGAAAGTCAATGTATGTCCGGGGTAAACTCAAAAAGTACTGCATGGATTTACTTCAAATTTTGCAGGAATATTACTAACAGGTTGGGTTAACATATAGGCTACATATTATCACGCTATCATCTACGGGGGAGGAGCTGTACGGAGTAAACGAAGTCCGCGCGAACGAAGTCGCGGCGGCAACAGCTAGTATTTAAATAATACGAAAATAGAATATATTAGGCACTAACATTATTTCTGTGAACGCCAAACGAATCAAGTTTGTTGGGACAGTCGACTGTATTTTCGTTTGACATTTAGGGCGGCTTGCACCAAAATGCTTAAATGCATTTAGTGCCTTAAACATGTTTAGCAAATGTCAAAACGACTTAAATGCTGTCACTTTAAACGTATTTAGTGACTTAAAATGATTTAAGCATTTTGGTGCAAGCCGACCTTACTTTTTATTCTGACATTTTAATAAAGACCATGAAATAGTAATAGTCTCTGATATGCATAGATAACATTTTGCTCGTTTTACACTAACTTCAATAGTGGTCGTTACACATGGCATCTTCCCCTGTTGGCCCAGGCTTCCTTTAAAGAATAGACCATATGTTGTGCTGCCAAAAAGTTCTTAAGAGGGGAATGACTGGCTATGCTAGGCACTAGCGTCGTGGCTACTATTAAGTGGTAGAGTTCAGTGACTTCTTTCCTAAGTTTTGGTACCACCGTCTTACCTATTCCTACTATAATATTGCACTGTCTGGTCACTGGTCTCTGTCACTATAAGAGCAATTTATAACAACTAGCGATAGCACGTTGGTTTAAATTTGATATCATTGTTAAACAACAAGTTCTCTCTTAAGTTTTATTATAGACTTGAATCATAAAAAATAGTAGATCAACACATATCACCAACTTATCTGTTCTACAGACGTCGCATCGTCGTCGTCGCTAGTGAAGCGCTTACGGCCTGGCCACGGGAAATTCGCGCTTGCGATTTTTCGCGCGGCGCGAACGGCGAGGCGTTTGGCGTCTGAAACAAATGTATGGGGAAGTACTAAACATGCCACGCGGCGCAGCGACGGGCGGGGCGACGGATGATTTTTGGCGAGTGAATCGGACGCGCGGTGAGGGACGCGGCGAGTGAGTAAGACAAATGTATGAATGCACAGAGCATGGCGGCGGCCTTAGCTTATAATCTAGGAACCAGAATGGTTTAGTTGTAGTTGCCGAGAAAATACACTATGAATATTTTAACTTTAATTTTCAAATACTTACTAGGCCAGTAATTTGTAAGTCTGGTCACCACGTCATAAGTATAAACAAAGTCCAGAGATACTATCTTTCTTTCTTTCCACAATGTTGTATATTCATAAGAATATAAGTAGTGTCGCCAAAAAATTGATAGTTTTAATCTAAAAACGCCATAACGTCGATAACATCGATAGTATTGAACGCTGCAAGTAAATAAATTATCAATTGCGTCGATAGTATCAATCATTGGAGATAAACAAAGTATCAATTCTATCAATAGTATTATTAGACAATATTGCATTGATTATCGATATCTTCGATACTATCGATAGTTGTATCTATAATCGATTGTATCACTCAGTATTAGAATAAATTTGACTATCGATAGTTTTGATAGTATCGATACTATCGATAGTAATTGTGATTAATGCAATATTAAATAGCAATACTATCGATAGTGTCGACAATTTTGATAGTTTATTTTTTAATCCATACTAATCTATACTAATATTATAAAATTGTAGAGTTTGTTTGTTTGTTTGGTTGTACGCGGTAATCTCGAAAACGGCTGAACCAATTTGAAAAATTCTTTTTGAGTTGGACAGCCTGTTTATCGAGGAAGGTTATAGGCTATATAACATCTTGCTACCACCAGTAGGAGCGGAGTAAACAAAGTCCACGCGTAAGAAGTCGCGGGTAACAGCTAGTCATGAATATTATCAATGGTATCGATTGTATTGTTGTTTATTAATAGTATTGTACTTATTGAGGTAAAGGTAAAGCCTTGTCGATAATGAACTATTAAGCAGCAATACTATAAATCAAAGGTTTCGAGTTTCGACACTCATTCCAAAAATATGTCTTGATATAGTACGTATTTCTCATACTTCTTGTGAAATTCAACGTCTATACTATACCTCGATTCTTATTTAAATCACGTACTACATATTCTCTTCCAAATAGTAAGTGTTGAAGTACAAAACTAATCCCTTCCAAGCAATATCGAGATTAAGTTGAAAAAGACATCTTGCTCTCGGACTATACTAGTCGCGACGGAGGATGCAAGTTCCCGTGGCCTAAAAATTCGCGCGCGTGAATTTTCGCCTCGCCGTGCTGCCGCCGCCACCGCCGCCGCCGGTTCGCGTGGCTGGGCAGTTAGAGTTGCTATTTAAGAATTTTACTAAAAAAACTGACAGTGGAATGACATTTTACAGCATGGCGGCAGTAGTTTCGATTTTGTCTACAGAACAAATAAGTTGGTGGCAGGAATCGAACCCGGGACCTCATGTGGTAAATTCCGACACCGGACTACTAGACCACAGAGGTGACGATATATATTATATTATGGTTTGTGTAAAATGAATGCATTCTCATTTATGTTGCGTGTGCGTAATGTTTATTTTTCATCATTTAATGTGTTTCTGTGGTGTTTCTAATGTATAATAATTATATAAAATATTAGGTTCCTGTACTCCTTCACCAGGTATGTAAACTTTAACACTGCCAAATTTTATACTTCTCTGTTTGCATATTTATCTTAAAAAGGGATACAACATTTTCACGTCACGTATTAAAATACAGATAGAAGAGATGAATACAGTAACATACCTACTTTCTTATTTAAATAACAAGTTTATTCGACAAAGCGTTTTCACCACTAAGCCTACAGCGCGGTTTAACACTAAGTTAGCTTAAGCAAAGTGAGCTAATCTTGGTAATAACAGCTTAGAGCGAACTTTGAAACTTAAAACGTGGCACTGAACACAAAACTCACAGCAATCGTTGCAATTATTCGTCTTCAGTACTTAGTTTTCTAAGATTTTAGTATTGCGCGCGGCTTTACTCACGCATAGATTAAACTGGTCAAGTTCACTTAGGAATACACACAGATAGGATTCCGTAGTTGTCTATAGTATTGTTTATATAAATTTGAGGAAATCTATAATAATATTATGAGGTAAGATTTGTTTGTTTGCAATTAATAAACTCAAAAACTACTCGATTGATTTTAAATCTTATTAATTAATATAATACCTAAGTAAATATCCCTAGATATATTACACGAATTGGTCTAAGCCCAAGGTAAGCAAATTATATGCTTAAGAAATGGGTATTGGTCAATGATACTAATACATGGAAATACATATATAAATTCTGAAATATATTTGTAAAACACCCAAACCCAGAAATACAAATATTTATTCTCATCTCACAAAGTTTTGTCCCGATCAGGAATCGAATTCGTGCCCTATTAATTGCGTAGTAAGGTCGGTAACCACTCAAAAAACAGGCTACATTATCACTGAATAACGTAGACAACTTTTATCAGACTGAGTAAAAAGAAGTGTGGGTCCTACGAATAAAGTCGCGAGGAACATTTAGGCCCCAAACTGGATGTCGGCGATCTGCGGCGCAGCTTAGCGATCTGACTCAGCTACAGACGCCACCATGGATTTTCAGGCCACGAGAACTTGCGTTCACCGCCGCGACCAGTATAGTCTGGGAGCGAAATGTCTTATCCAACTTTATCTCGATATTGCTTGGTGGGGAGTGGTTTTGTACTTCAAGATTTACTATTTGGAAGAGAATGTGGAGTACATAATTTAAATAAGAATCGGGGTATAATATAGACGTTGAATTTCACAAAAAGTATAGATGGTGCAATCCACGAAGACGCGCTGCACCAATTTTTGGTTAAGGGGATCGCGGGGTGTGGGGAGTTTGATTTAAATTTCGAACGTTAGCTGTGATCCGTCAGCAGTTCATGTGCATATTAAATAGTACAATCTATATCACGAAAACTCAAACACGTTACGAAAGTTGCTCTATTTTATATTTTTTTTAAATGAGAAAATCTCAGCATGTTGTACTTAACAGCCAGGTATGTAAATTACATTTATATTTTTTAGAAGTTGGCGGTTACTAAATCACATAAAAATAAGCAGAGGAAAACAATTTCATTTTGAAAATAGGAAATTTTGCTAAAAAAAGATTTTATTTCATCTTTAAAAATAAATAAAATTATTACATGTTTTCTTTTTATTTTAGGCAAGAGAAATTATTTCAAACGATTTTATGAAAAAAGAAGCAAGTAACAATTACGCAAAAAACTCACTAATGCGCGTTGGAGAACCGCACAGGCTGTAGGAGTATCTGCAAGAATAGTAACTAGAATTCTACGCGAAAAAAAGGAATATTCTAATACAATGAAACAAACTACAGTACCTGATATTATATGAAATATAACTATAGAGATGGATGTGATAGTTCCTATAATCCCAAGTACAGAGCGTGCAACAGAGCCGATTACGGAAGTGGATATTGAGTTTGAAAATGAAGCGAGTACGTTATATTCGAATGCAGTAGGCAGAAGTGCTTCTATTTTTACATCACCTATGAAGAAGAGAAGAGTACGACCTCGAAAAATTAATTTAGACGACTTTGATATTGGTGTAGTCCGGAAAACTATCCAAAATCATGTTATAAAACATCGTCAATTTCCAACATTATCACGACTTAATATTGTTTTGAAAGACCGTATACAATTTGATGGAAGCATAACAACCCTAAGAACATTGTGACGTAAACTTGGTTATAAACGGAGAACTGAGAATAACAGGAAGGTGCTAATCGAAAACGTGTTATTCTAATGTTAAGATTGAAATACTTAAAACATGTAGTCTTTTCGTAATGCAGATAGACCTATGGTGTACACAGATGATACGTATATTCATACTAACCACGTGCAAAAAAATCTTGGGCCGATAAAGCTCCTAAAACAGCAATAAAATAAAATTTAACAAAAGGAGTGCGCATAATTATAGTACATGGCGGAAGTGCACAGGATTTTTTACCAAATGCGATCAAATCCTGAAACTACCACGACAACATGAACGCAGAAAATAGCTAAAGGAGAAACTTATACCAAATCTCCCTGTCAAAATAACGTGTAGCGCCATCTTAATTTTTATATTTATAATCTGTACTTTTTGCAATCTGTTCATGACACGTAAAATAAAATCTTTCTGTTCCGCATCTCCTCGCCGTTTCATTAAAATACTCCCAAATGATGCCGTGGTAGTCTTGGATAATACGGCCTATCATCGTACTAGTTTGGAAAAAATACCAACATCCAACTCCAACAAAACAGACATGCAGACTTGGCTGAATGCAAAAAATATCCATTTCGAACCAAGCTTCAAAAAAACAAAACTTTATAAACTAATACTAAAAAACCAAAAAAACTTCCGCAAGTACAAAGTTGACGAATTATTGCATGAACATGGATGCTCAGTACTTCGACTACTTCCTTATCATCCAGAATTAAACCCAATCGAAAACATTTGGGATATTGTAAAAAACGACGTTGCTAGCCGTAATATTAATCAACATTACACTTCAATTAAGCCCATCTTAATGAAGCATTTGATAGAGAAAATAAAGATATCTGTTTCAGTACATGTCAGCACGTGGAAAAAATAGAAGACGAATACATGCGATCTTGATTTCAGTTTTATTATAAATGTCTGTGATACGTATACATCAGACTCTGAATCAGATATTTCTGAAACGAGTGATTGACGATTTTGATTTCTCAATAAAGTTCAATAAAACATTTTCTCGTATTTATGTCTGTAATTACCCCAATCATAAAAATGGTAATATTATTATCAAATAATCACATAAAATAGCCACACCTCAAAATAAAAGATAAAAAAAATTGAGTAGAGCATCTTTCCTTTGAGCGTAACGCTCTCTTCTGATTATACTATTAATTGTTATGTGCACGTGCACTCGTAGGTAATTAGTGTGTAACAATAACACTCTGCATTGGTGGAAACTTGTACATATATACTATAAACGGTTAGGAGGAATAGTGGGGCGCTTTTTCGTGGATTGCACGATCTATACGAGAAATACATACTATATCCAGACAAATTTTTGGAATATACCAGAATGAGTGTCGAAACCTCTGATTTAGTGTTGTCGTTTGATAGTGCATTATCGACATCTAACATAACCATTGATAGAATCAATACTTTGTTTATCTTCGAGGCTTGATACTATCGACACAATCGATAGTTTACTTATTTTCAGCGTTCAATACTATGGATACTGTCGACATTACAATCAATATTTAGGCGTTGCTAGCGTAACTATCGATTTTTCGGCAACACTACTATAATTATATATTATTGTTATGAATATTCAACATTGTGGGAAAAAATAAAAATTGTATATTTGAACTTTGAAGTATAAAACTTATGATGTGGTGATCAGATTCTAAATTGCTGGTCTAGTAACTATTTGAAAATTAAAGTTACAATGTTTATAGTGTATTTCGCGGCACCTACAACTAAACCATTTTTATTCATACATATGTTTCAATCGCCCAACGCGTCACCTGCCGCGCACCCGATTGTTTCGGCAAATTCGCCGGCGCTCGGCCGGTCGCTGCGCCGCGTGGTATGGTTAATATTTTCCAATACATTTATTTTAGACGCTAGAGTCTAGACACATAGCCGTTCGCGCGAAAAACCGCGGGCGTGATTTTCCCTTGGCCAGGCGATTAAATCGCGTATCGCGCCGCTCTCGCCGCCGCACCGCAGATCGCTGACATCCAGTTTGAGCCCTTAGTCCTTCATAATTACACAACTGACAAGTTCATCCAAGTAATTTTCGAAGAAACTTCGGAACTGCAAATATTTAACCAATAATAAACAAGAAGTGCGTAGTTAAAGTAATACAATTAATTACGTTTATAAGTTTTGTGTTTTACTTCTTATATTTACTTGAAAATTTTATAAGTCGACTATTATTCGTGTTAATATGTGTAGCCTTATTATAATTTTTAATTTAACTATGTTGTATAATATATAGGTACATTACTGTCTATTTTTTTTACATTTACGAAAACAATCCTATAATTGTTATACCTCAGCTGCACTTGCGTCTATCGTCACAAAGCTTCGTGCAATGACACGATGAATGCAGATGTGACCGTCTATTATCAGCTATTTTCGCATACATTCCGGATTGCGTGTGCCTTAACGTGCATATAACTTCGGGACGAAAGACGCAAGCGGCCCCAGCATTAGGGGAAGACACAAAATTTCTTTAAGCCTTGATATTTGGCGAACGGTTCCCGAATGATTTTCACACACAATATTTTTAGATAACTTGCTTAATACTCGTTACTTTTCACCTTACATAATAAACATTCCTTTCCTTCCTTAGAATAAACATTTTCATGATTAATAATAACCATAAAAGTTGGCTTAATTATTTTATATTTATAAAGATATTACGTAAAGGGAAATCTTTGGATCCCTTTTTAAGTTCATTGCGCGAACGGTGGAGTATGAAATTTGGCACAGCTAAAGTTTACATTAGGATTGCAGAAACCTAATATTTTGAAATAAAACGTTTTACAAATACATTAAATTATTATCAATTTATTAATAATCATTACACACACTACAATCATGACATACATGGTAACATACACACATGTTTACTATTTTCTTTACAGCTAAAGTCAGTTGTCGAACTTAAAAGAGATTTTATTGTTTAGTCTATGGTCGAATTTCGGCCACAGGCGATCGCAAGTGTTTATAAAGATGCCAAATTACAGCTTAACAGCAACATAGACTCGATATTTTAATTGGAAACCATGAGATGTGCACATTGACTATGAATTCTAAACGTTTTACAATCGAAAAAGAAATAATCTCCGGACTGTCCGGCCAATTAGTCTATTATTACAACGTGGCACAGCACACAGAATCCGCAGTGGTCGTTTCAAATTATGCGGTTTCAATACTTAGCTTTCCAAGAATTCATAATTTTGTACGTAGCTTCGGCTTTTGTAATATGATTTTATTGTTGAATTTCACAAAAAACTATACCAATAGTTAATAGCATTGTGGCTACTAGGTGGTAAGGTTTTGCATTGTCTCGCCCGGGCCTGGCAACACCGCCTTACCTATTCCTGTCGCAATAGCGTTAGTGCTTATCACTGTCGTGTTCCGGTTTCGATGGTAAGGTAGTTGCAAGGGCGGATCCAGCCTTCGGGTCAGGTCAATATGTGACCCATATTTGAGGTTCAGTCAGAATAGGCTCCTTATTTGTTTGAAATAATAAATCCATACCTAGACCTTTGCCTGGGGGGGGGGGTTATGACCTCCGTGACCCCCTCCTTGGACCCGCCCTTGGATAGCTGATAAACTTATGAATGTGACTCTAAGAACCCGCTACAAGGATAGCAGTGCACCATTAACATCAGACCTATTATATATATATATATATATATATATATATATATATATATATATATATATATATATATATATATATATATAATATATATATATATATATATATATATATATATAAAATTCTAAAAACTATATTTTTGGCTTCGATATCGATTGTAGATAACGCCCCAAGTATTCTTTTAAAAAAATATTCAATGTACAGTTTTGACTTTCCTACAATTTTATTATATGTATAGATTATGTATTTATTGGTTCCAAAACCAGCCAGTTACAAACAGTACAATAAAAGAGAATTAACATACAGTAGAACCATGCTTCTGTTTGTTTTGCGAATGATGCATATAAAAATTCTTATTTTCTAACAGAAAAAATATCTTTTCCGCTATTATTGGCCGAAAACCGACTACGTAAGTAAAAAGCTCAGAGCTATACTAGCTAAATTTTCAATTTTAAAATATAAAGTGCCCTTTCCTACCCTTATAAATCTATACAATGCGCTGGCAGAATCTATAATTACATATGGCATAACAAGTTATGGAAGAACTTTCAAAACTTACTTAGATAAAATATACAAACTACAGTTAAGAATATTGAAAATAATTATACCTAAAAATGTTAAAATAAAATTAAACGGTAAGGATAACATAGAATTTTTTAAATATTGCAAAGTATTACCAGTTCAGACTAAATTTAAGATGTTGATATTAATAGAACAATTTCAAAATAAAGATCTACAAACAAAAATAAAACATAAAACTGTAACGAGAAAAATGACTCAGAATAAACTTTTGATACCTTACGTACACAGCTATTACGGCAAACGCACAAATAAATTTATAATCCCTACTCTCCTTAATGAAATACCATTTAAAACATTGTCAGTTATTACAGACGAAAATTTTAAGCAAAAACTCAAAGTGTACTTTTATGACTGTTTACAAAATTCACTAGTATGATATATGTATATTAAATTTTATATTAGTACATATTTATAAAATTTATTAACTATATTTATAAAATAATTTAAAAAAAATAATATGTAATAAATAAACAATGTATCTTCAACAAATTAAAGTAATGCATCACTCTGTATATTGTTATTCACAAAGGAACGACGCACCACTCACCAGCTGCAGTTGCCATCAAACCGGTTTCTTATCAGTATGATCGGTCGGTAACTCGTAGGTAAAATAAGTGTACATATTCACGTCGTTATAATAATTATGCCGAAACATAAAATATCCCGTATTTTTCTTTTTGTATTAATTTAACTAGCTAGAAAGTAGTGTTCCTTGGTGTTCATTGGCTCTATAGATAGTTTATTACCTAGATACCTAGTTTGCTCTTATGTTTTTCTCTAGTTTGTAGATAGGTAGATAGCTTACTCTTAAATTTTAGGTTAATACGCAGATAGAAAAATAGTTAATTTACTTGGTTATGTTGTAGGTTAGTGTATGCAAATAGTTTATTTAAATATAATATGAATCGTTATTTTTATTGTGAAGTAGTGGCTAGTGTTAAGTTATAAATTTATATTTTATATGCGAGACAAGTGCAAGCTTGCGGACAAACCGGGATACGGTTTTTGCAAAGCTAATTGTTACCATGTGTTATAATATTTGTTTAAATAAATTAAAAAAAAAAAAAAAAAACACGTTCATTGTATCCCCATACAATAAACGTGTTTTTTTTGTATTTTTTTTGCCCCCCCCCCCTATTTACTTACATTTTTTATTTTTAGTATTTGTTGTTATAGCGGCAACGGAAATACATAATTTTTGAAAATTTCAACTTTCTAGCTATCACGGTTCATGAGATACAGCCTGGTGGCAGATAGACAGCAGAGGCTTAGTAATAGGGTTCCGTTTTACCTTTTAAGTACGGAACCCTAAAAACGAGTAAACAGCCCAAATAATATATTTTAGCATATACTAATATTATAAATGCGAAAGTAACTCTGTCTGTCTGTCTGTCTGTCTGTCTGTCTGTCTGTCACGCTTTCACGGCCAAACCACTGAACCGATTTGGATAAAATTTGGTACAAATATAGTTTGAGACCCAAGAAAGGACATAGGATAGTTCTTATCCCGGAAATCCCACGGGAACGGGAACTATGCGGGTTTTTATTTTAGAATTTTTTCCACGCGAACGAAGTCGCGGGCACAGCTAGTAAATAAATAAATGTTCACGAGACAAATTACACTTACTGATCTAACCCCAAAGTAAGCAAATTATTTGCTTGTGATATGGGTGTTATTAGCCAACGATACTAATACATAGAAAAACATATATAAATGCTAGAATATATAAATACTATATAGGTGTGTTTATGTATATAGTAGAATACATTACATTTTACCCACTAAACACCTTGTTTCCTCTGTAAGTTTAAGAATTTCGAAAATATCAAACTTTTAGTAAAAAAATTAGGCACTTTTCTCTCTTCTACTCTGTTTTGCCCAAACAGCGTTTCAGAGGTACCTTAGACATATTGTCATTTGTCGGTCAATCTGGTGGGAAGTTAGCCTTTGTACGTTATGTAGTACGTGATGCTATTTTTCTGGTCATTTAATTTGACCAAACTACATTTAGCGTTTTTAATTTTTGCTAACATTTTCATGTTTATTTTATTTAAAATAAAATGCACTTTCCAAAGCTATGATACGGAAGCTAGGCAAACAAACAAAAGCATGGCTTTGAATAAATTAGTCGAAATTGTTTGCGCAACGTCCTACCAAGTGGAATTTATGTGACTTGCCTTCCTTTGCCGTGCAACATATAAATCTGGGGATATAAGTTCAAATAATTAATGCAGAGAAAATTGTACACTATATTTTTAAAAATATAGAAAAAAAACCGTGTCATCAAACTCAGCGTCGCTGGGCGTCTTTCAGAAAAAGAGCTAAGTTTTTCATTCATAATAAATAAATAAATAATAAATATTCAAGTGACAAATTACACTTACTGATCTATCCCTAAAATAAGCAAATTATTTGGGGTATTAGTCAACGATACTAATACATAGAGATACATACATAAATACTGGAATATATTTAATACACACCCAAACTCGGAAATACAAACATTTATGCTCATCACACAAATGTTTGTCCCCGTAGGGATTCGAATCCGAGCCGTGTCGATTGCGTAGTCAGGGTCGCTAACCACTCGACCAACGGGGCGGTCAAATAATTCATAAGTCATAACAGACCGACAGTGCACCTGCATGACTTTTGGTATCGCGGATGTCTATGAGCTGCGGTAATCACTTACCATCAGGTGATTCTGACTACAGACGAGTTTAGTTTTATCAGCAATCAGTTGTAGGTAAACCTTAGTAAAAATATTGAAGTCTTTAGCTCATCATTTGAAAGGTATAGTTTTTAACTAAACAAAAATGTAAAATTAGTAGCGGTACCGTTTTTCTGATTTCCGGCACACGGAAGTTATAATAGGTACACCACAAGCATACTTTACGCTCCAACTTCATACATCAAATAAAAATTAGTAGCGGTAGCGTTTTTCTGGTTTCCGGCACACGGAAGTTATAATAGGTACACCACAAGCATACTTTACGCTCCAACTTCATACATCAAATAAAAATTAGTAGCGGTAGCGTTTTTCTGGTTTCCGGCACACGGAAGTTATAATAGGTACACCACAAGCATACTTTACGCTCCAACTTCATACATCAAATAAAAATTAGTAGCGGTAGCGTTTTTCTGGTTTCCGGCACACGGAAGTTATAATAGGTACACCACAAGCATACTTTACGCTGCAACTTCATACATCAAATAAGAATTAGTAGCGGTAGTGTTTTTCTGGTTTCCGGCACACGGAAGTTATAATAGGTACACCACAAGCATACTTTACGCTGCAACTTCATACATCAAATAAGAATTAGTAGCGGTAGTGTTTTTCTGGTTTCCGGCACACGGAAGTTATAATAGGTACACCACAAGCATACTTTACGCTGCAACTTCATACATCAAATACATGGGGCACACTAAATGTTTTGCACTTCTAGCTAATCGGCACTATATGAATCTCTTTCCTTTCTTAGTAATAAAAAAAACAATTGGCGGGAAATGATTTGTCAATTGCTTTTTATCACACATCAAAGTTCTACGTACGCAATGAAAATGGAATTAAGTTGAAAAGATTTTAGAGCGATGATTTTTTATGATTTTAAAAGTTCTCTTTCTCCAAAAGACTGTACCTGTACGGGCTACCAGTTAGTAACCTGTGTATACTTAGTTAGTTGTAGTTTGAGAATGCGATAAATGAAGTGAGTAAAGTTGGTAGATACGCGTTGTTTATTATAATCGTTAAGTTAAACGACTCGCGCTCGCCGTGACTGTATCGCCTCTGTTTATTAATGCCTTGTCGGCCCTTTTTATACATATCACCAATGTACGTAACCGTACAGTACCGCTCGTCTTCAAAATGCTTTTAGGAGAGAAGCATCTTATTTGAGCATCGTGAGGCGATGGTTTGCCGAATTTGAGAGTGGTCGAGTTTCTTTACATGACAAATTTCGTGAAGGGCGGCCTTCAACTGCCGTCAATGAAAATAATGTGGCTACTGTAAAGCAGTTAACTGAAGAAAAGCCCCGGCTTACCTATGACACAATTCAAGGACTATTGGGAATTGGTATGAGCTAAATTCAGAAAATTTTACACGAAGAATTGAAAGTTAGGAAACTTTGTTTTCGTTGGATCTAAGGGATCCAACTGACAGCGGAGCAAAAGCAGGCTCGCGTGGAATGGTGCTCACAGATGCTACTGAAGTACGACCACGGACATTTTAATGCTGTTTATGACATTGTCACAGGAGACGAAACGTGGATTTATAGTTTTGAACCCGAAAAAAAAACAGCAATCTTGTGAATGGGTGTTTGAAAATGAGAACAGGCCAACAAAAGTGAGACAGGCGAGAAACGTTGGTAAAAAAATGATCGCGTTTTTTTTCTCAGCTGCGGATCCCATCTGTACAATTCCACTTGACGATCAAAATAGTGATAATGCCGAGTGGTATTCTACCATTTTACACAGGGTGTTAGAAAAAGTTCGCGAAAGACGACCCAAAAGCCGCATTCTCCTACACCATGATAACGCTTCTTCACACACGGCCAACAAAACAAAGTCATTTTTAGCTTCCGAAAAAGTACATCTCGTCACTCATCCTGCACATAGCTCCGACCTAGCACCCTATGATTTCTGTATTTTCCCCAAAATCAAAGATTTGATGAGAAGTTTTACTTTTACTAACTCCGAAGAGGCAGTGATAGCGTTCAATCAGCACGTAGAAAACATGCCTTCAGATCTGTGGTCCTCCTGTTTTAAAAAATGGTTCGATCGCATGAAAAAATGTTTAAAATGTATAGGAGACTATTTTGAAAAGCAATAAACATAATATTTTGGTTACAAGATCCTCATCATAATGCGGTAAACATTTCACTCAATTTTGTTCAGGTCAATTATTTAACTCCTGCGTTACGAATAAAATATTATTACAATCGTGCTAGCTACAATTGCATTATCGAAGATATAAAGAAAATAGATTGGCTCAAGGAACTCAATTCAGCTGGTAGCAATGTTGAAAAAAGTGTCAAATTATTCTATGAAAAAATGTATGAACTAAGGGATAAACATGTTCCAAGAAAGCAGGTTAAAAATCAGTCTTATCCACCGTGGTACTCGCTTCCTTTAATTAAAGCTGTCAAAGAAAAATTAAAGCTTCATCGTAAATTCAAAATGTATGGAAATCACGCGGATAAACTTGATCTTGAAGTATTAAAAAGTACATAAATAATTTAGAAAAGCAATGTTACGTTGATTACATAACTAAGCTAGAAAAATCAATTAACACTAATCCACGAAATTTTTGGGGTTATGTAAAAAGTAAATGTAAAACTAATTCTATGCCAGCTGTCATGTCATTAGGGGGAGTTGAGGCATCTTCGGTGGTGACATATGTAACCTCTTCTCTGAATATTTTTATTCTAATTTCTTACAACCTGAATCAAGTAATCTATCGCCATCAAATTTTGATAAACTAGATACTATTTTGCACGATAATCATATTTCATCAATAGAAATAACCCAAAATATTGTAAAAAATAAAATCCTAAAATTTGACATTAACAAATCCGCAGGTCCAGACCTAATTACTCCAATTTTTCTTATTAAATGTGTTGACGTAATCTCCTACCCATTGACATTGTTATTTCAAAATTCAATGACAAACGGAATTGTTCCTAAAATATGGCAATCTGCGTTTATTTCTCCGATACACAAAAAAGGGCCAAAATCAGAAGTTAAAAACTATCGCCCCATTTCTAAACTCTGTGTCATTGCAAAAATTTTTAAAAGTATTGTTCGTGATGCACAGCTCTTAAAAACGTATTCAGTCCTTTTCAGCATGGTTTCATAAAGAACAGGTTAACTGTATCAAATCTATTGATTTTTCAGGACTTTTTAGTAAAAGGTATGAACGCGAGTTTTCAAACAAATGTAGTCTACACTGATTATAGTAAAGCTTTTGATAGAATAGATCATTGCTTATTACTTAACAAACTATCTAAAATAGGTATTTGTGGTAATTTGTATAGGTGGCTAACATTGTATATCCTAAATAGTTATTAACAATAGTATTTCCAATTGGGTACTAGTTCCTAGTGGAGTTCCTCAAGGATCTCTACTTGGACCGTTATTATTTATACTTTTTATATATGACATCGTTTCTTGTTTCCAACATTCAAATTTTTTAATGTTGGCAGATGATATGAAAATTTTTAAATCTATCCATACAATTAATGACACTCTTCTTTTACAAGAAGATTTATCAAGATTGAATGAATACTGTTTGTTTGTTAAAATGTTTTGTTATAACATTCAGCCGTAAAGTTAATGAAATTCGGGCTAACTATAAATTAAAACATGAAGATCTTCAGAGAGTGTTTAGTATCAAAGATTTGGGGATAACACTAGATGCAAAGTTATCTTATAATTTACATATTAGTAATATAGTTTCTGCAGCTTATAAATCACTTGGGTTTATTATGAGATGCTCAAAAGATTTTACTAATGCTAAAACCATAAAAATACTTTATAGTGCTTACGTAAGAAGTAAACTTGAATACACATCACAAGTATGAAATCCAATATTCAAAAAATACATAACTGAAATCGAAAAAATACAAAAGAAGTTGTTAAAATATTTGAATTTTAAATTTAAAATTAATATAAGACTACCATAAATCATGTAAAAAACATCATTTCTTGCCATTATCAACTCGTCGTGAAATATCAGATGTAATTTACTTGCTCAAAATATCCGCTAGTCAAGTTGATTCTTCATACTTACTCAGTAGGCTTGATTTTTATATACCATCTAAGTCAAAACGCTACACCAAAACTTTCAATTTGGAACTGACTGGATCAGTGTATAACCAAAATTCCTATCTTTGGAGATCTTGTGACAATTTTAATAAATTGGTTTTTAAGCATGGATTCGATTTATTTGAAACAAACCTAACAATTTGAGAAGGTTTTTGAGTACTGAATTCTTTAATTAATGTGATTGTATACACAGTGATTGTTTACTAAGCAATAATTTATCATAACTTGAAGAAATAACTCGTTTACTACTTAGTTCATTTTATTTTTTAAAAGTGGAAATTTTTATTAGCTTATATTATCTAGACTTAAGTTCATGATCGTTTTATATTAGCTGTTAATTTCCCTAAAATAAAGTAAGTAAAATAAATAAATATGTTGTTTTTTAAGTTACGCAAAACTTATAGTGTGATCTACGTAAAAATTAGTAGCGGTAGCGTTTTTCTGGTTTCCGGCACACGAAAGTTATAATAGGTACAACACAAGCATTCTTTACATCGAATAAAAATTAGTAGCGGTAGCGTTTTTCTGGTTTCCGGCACACGGAAGTTATAATAGGTACACCACAAGCATACTTTACGCTGCAACTTCATACATCAAATAAAAATTAGTAGCGGTAACGTTTTTCTGGTTTCCGGCACACGGAAGTTATAATAGGTACACCACAAGCATACTTAACGCTGCAACTTCTTACATCAAATATAGTATATTTGATCTAAGTTTTTGCATAAAAATATGCAAGAACAAAGACATTCAGACTGACTCGGATTTTTTCAATCAAGTTTTTTTCACAAAATAAAAAATTATCTTTTAAAATTTCAAATAGTTTAAAATGAGTGTTTTTTTTACAACATGCGTGTATTACATTGTTTTATAAGTGTAATCTATATCTACATACATATAATAAAATCGTAGGAAAGTCAAAACTGTACATTGAATATTTTTTAAAAGAGTACTCGGGGCGTAATCTAAGATCGATATCAAAGCCAAAAATATAGTTTTTAGAATTTTTGTCTGTTTATCTGTTTGTCTGCTTGTCCGTTTGGCTATATGTATGTCCGAGATAAACTCAAAAAGTACTGCATGGATTTACTTCAAATTTTGCATGAATATTACTTATAGATCGGGTCAACATATAGGCTACATATTATCACGTCATTATCTACGGGGGAGGAGCTTTGCGGAGTAAACGAAGTCCGCGCGGACGAAGTCATGGGCAACAGCTAGTATTTATTAAAATATAGTTGTTTGTTTTTGGTAAGACACTAACTGCTTCCACCGCTTAGCGTTAAAGCGTGCAAATTGTGGTTTCTAAATAAACAGAGTGCCGAAGTGGTATTCACTGAATTAATACAGTGCCTTGAGAATAATTATTTTTTTTGGACCGTACATAAAATACCTATCCAAAAAATTTTATAACACAGTTATCTAGGCACATGATAATCGATTTAATAATTTTTACTCACTTGTACTTTACAGTTTGTTTACTAAACGTTGACATTTTGTTGTTTATCAAAGAAGTGTGAAAGTGTTGATTAATATTAGTTATTTATTTTAATTTTGTAATCATTTATGGGTAGCTAATAGGTTTATAATACAAATAATAGGTGTATAGTCTTTAATACAGATTTGGTATTGAAATTCAAACAAAACTAGAAAATAGCAGCATAATGAAATTCTGTTATTATATGTGTGTTTGTGTGTGTTTCTGTTATGGTGTGGCTAGACATATTGGACTACCGCAAAAGTTTGCGTTGTCGCAATGTGAACCGGGGTACCGTGTAACTGCATCGCAAAAGGAGCTCAGCGCGAGACTGCGGTACACACCCCTAACCTCGTGGCTACATATTTCGGCCTACGGTGAAGATTCGCGTTATCGAAATGTGTGTCACGAATTACATCGTGACAACTCCTTGCGTCATAATATCAGTGGTCATCAAGCTGCGGCCTACAGCTGATCTTCGTGCGGCCTACAAGAAAGAAACAATAATATAATTATAAAATGATGTGGTGTCGCGGAACACCAGGTAGGAACGAACTTCCTTCGGCTAAACGGCACTACTCGCTTGTGTACGCGACTGTCGCGCCTGCGCACGTCTCATTTAACGCTTTTATTCCACGCATTTTTCTTACGGTTTTACTATCACATTTTTTTCAGTTCGGTCGCGCAGCAAAATCCCTATCCCCTCCAAGCCTGCCGTAAGGAACTTCGTTCCAATATACCAAAATAATAATAGCAGTACGTCATGTTTTGATATTGACGTAGTGCATCAACGTATGTTATGTTCCATGACAGAAAGAAAATAACATGCTACGATATGGCCCTTCATGTTTATAACTGCGTAACCTTTGGGCGAATGAAGTAAGAAGGAATTTTATGCTACTGCATAAATTTAAAATATGATGCAATATTCTTTTTTGCTTTATCGCAGGTCATTCAAATAGTACCGTGGGCTGCAGTTTAATAACCACTAATAATATGACGCAAGCAGTTTTCGCGATGTATCTTGCGACACACTTTGCGATAACGCGAATCTTCGCCGTACGCCGATATATTATGTAGCGGCGAGGGTAGATATATGTACTGCAGTGATGCGCCATAACTATGTCGCCGCGAGGTTAGAGATATGTTCATTATCTAACTAATATCAAACCTTGTATCAAAGGAATCAATCACAAATTAAATGAAAATCTCATCTCATCTTCAGAAGGAAGAGCGTTGCCTGTCCTTGAGGCAAGAGGGTCGCTGGTTTATTTTTAGTCATATTTTTTTTGTTTAAAAAAGTTTTAAAAATATGGTTTATTGATGAAATAAATACGGTACTAGAAAAAACAAAATATTCGCCCGATTTTACGACTTACGATAAGTAGACATAGCGTCGTATTGCTTCAAGGACAGGCGATCTAACCACAGTATAGTATACACTATACAGTATAGATACAGACCACAGTACAGTATAGATACTAATACACTGGAGACTAACAGTAGTCAATCTACATACATGTGATATTCGAGCAACGAACACATAGACACCTCTCACGGACGCGATATCTCGGAATGGTTCGGGACAGTTTGTTCCGCACCAGTCCGACATATGGCGTCCGTGAGAGGTGTCTACGTGTGATATGCTGTTAGTCTTTAAGTATTCTGTAATCTAACCATCACATTAAATATTTTTCGTCAACGAACTCGTATATTGTTTTCGCGAGGTTTTGTTCTCATAAAGTATCATACATGGCAATTAGTGCCCGTTTCAACAAATTGCACCGACATCCAGCGATTTTCAAGTGGCAATATTGATTTCGAGCACGTAAATACTCAGTTACAAACAATGCAAACGGCATTTACTTTGTAAAATCTTTATGTAACGGTCTCGCGGGCCCGTATTATCGGCAATTTAATGGGTCATAAAAGGCAAAATTTATGAGTGTCGTCCAGGCCGACTCGCCCGGCTCGCCTTCGAAATTATCAGATCAATAGCGGTAAATACAGTTATACGCTACCCCTTTGCTAAGATATGTAGAAGTAAAGAAAATATTTTTCTTTTGATGGGCAATTTTGAGAATTTGTTGACATAAGTTCCTGTTGCCATTTTCAGGTAGATTTATCACATTTGATTATTGGTGATCGCCTCTGTGGTCTCGTGGTCCAGTGTTGGCGTTGACCACATGAGGTCCCGGGTTCATTCCCGGGTCGGCACATAAAAAAACGTGTTCTTTCAGTTTTCTGAGAAACAAAACGTTGCCCGGGATTGGAAAGTGCCCGGTTGGCGACAGGCTTGCCACCTATCACATTGAGTGACCAAGTATCTTCGGCTAATCGTGGGTGCACTTGTTGCACCTCTGCCTACCCCTCCGGGGATATGGGCGTGAAGATTATTGGTTAGTACGTATATTATATACCTATTTTTCTTCGTTTTAAAATGGTATTATTGCGCGAAGAACAATTCAAAGTTGCTAGAAACGAAATATGTTATTGTAATAACACTTATGTATCAAGAATTTAGGTATCTTGATTTGATTATAAGTGATAGAGATCCACAACGTCCCTCCTGGGTTTATTGCTGAGATGGTGACCTTACCTTTTTCTAACACAATTTGACTAGTGCTTGTAACTGCCGTATTTAAGTTAGGAAGGTAGCCAATAAAACTTAGATACATGTCATTACACCCTCGGTAATAATGGCAACACACCGTTAATTTGGTGTATTTAGGCGACAATTATCTCTACCTAGAGAACCACCTCTTACTTCTACTTAAATATCTGTAAACCGGTTGACCCTACGAGCCTGAAAGTTCCTGCTAAATTGAAATATTAAAGGAGTTTTATTACATTATATATAAACATAGATTTTAGTGGTAGAGTTCTGCATTGTCTCGCCCGGGTCTGGTACCACCGCCTTACTTATTCTTGCCGCAATAGCCTCAGTGCTTGCTAATACCGTGTTCCGGTTTGGTTAAAATTTATTTCATTGACGACATGTTAATTTAGTAGCGGGTAAATTGTGTGGGTCAGTTAGTCTATATTAATTATTGTATATGCGAAAGTTTGGATGTTTGGATGGATGGATGTATGTTACTCAATCACGCAAAAACTACTTAACGGATTTGAATGAAATTTGAAATTTGAAAATGGCATACAGGTAGATAAATACCTGGAATAGCAAAAAAGCTACTTTTAATCCCGGAAAAATTATGTGATCCCGTGGGATTCGCCAAAAACTTTTATAACGCAGCGGGCTGCACGCTGCAGCTAGTCTATATATATAAAATCAATTCCACTTTTCGTTGTAATTTTAATACTCACTAGCTGTTGCCCACGACTTCTTCCGCGCGTACTTCGTTTACTCCGCACAGCTCCTCCCCCGTAGGTGATAGCGTGATAATATGTAGCCTATATGTTGTCCTGACCTGTTAGTAATATTCATGCAAAATTTGAAGTAAATCCATGCAGTACTCTTTGAGTTTACCCCGGATATACATACAGACAAACAGACAAACAGACAGGCAGAAAGACAGACAGATAGACAGACGGACGGACGGACGGACGGACAGACAGGCAGACAGACAGACACAGACAGACAGACACAGAAAGACAGACAGACAGACAGACACAGACAGAAAGACACAGACAGACAGACACAGATAGACTGACACAGACAGACTGACACAGACAGACCGACACAGACAGACAGACACAGACAGACAGACACAGACAGACAGACAGACACAGACAGATACAGACAGACACAGATAGACACAGACAGACAAACACAGATAGACAGACACAGACAGACAGACACAGACAGACAGACACAGACAGACAGACAGACACAGACACAGACACAGACAGACAGACACAGACAGACAGACAGACAGACACAGACAGACAGACAGACAGACACAGACAGACAGACAGACAGACACAGACAGAGAGACAGACACAAACAGACAGACAGACACAGTCAGACAGACAGACACAGACAGACAGACAGACACAGACAGACAGACACAGACAGACAGACACAGACAGACAGACACAGACAGACTGACACAGACAGACAGACAGACACAGACAGACAGACAGACACAGACAGACAGACAGAGAGACACAGACAGACAGACAGACAAACAGACAAACAGACAAAAATTCTAAAAACTATATTTTTGGTTTTGATATCGATTGTAGATCACACCCCAAGTAATCTTTTTAAAAAATATTCAATGTACAGTTTTGACTTTCCTACGATTTTATTATATGTATAGATAACGGGCTCACCTATCCATACCAAATATTTAGGCTTCGGACTATTTAGTAGATGGTTTTTTTTAGAGCGGTTCTTTATTTATCACATTATTTATTATTTACTATACAGATGAACTGCCTTAAAGATTTTTTGATATTAAGATATTAAAATAATAAAGTAACATAATTCAAACTGAATGAAATGTTAATATTTTGATGCAAAACTTTTGTTTATTTCTACATCAGAATTTACGCAGCTGAAATAGGGAAAATCGAAAATGTCTGGGTTGCTGTCTCACTATAAGTATTCTTTATTTTATTTACAAAATATAAGGAGATTTGTCGAGAGAGGAAAATATATTTAAAACCCTTTTCATTTCGTTGGCTTTATATTCTAGTAAGGGGTAAAAAGGCTTTTGTTTCAAACGACTCACTTGAAACTGTTCGTATTGTCATCAGACAGACAAGCAGAACCAAAACCCGATATTCCCCGCATTACTGAAGAAATAAATTGACAGACAAATGCGTCGATAAGTAGGATATGAGGTTGAATCGTATAACTGGAATCAAATCACTTCGTTGACGCCTGTACCATGTTCCTAAAGCTGAGAATTTGTAAGAGCACGGTGTGAACTTCGATCGTTTCTATCTTCGTTAATACACTTTTCGATAAACCGATAATAATGGCGCTGTTTGTCGAAAACGTAAATAATTTAAATTTGACTCACTGGAATGCCTCGTTCTTGTTTTGTAACCTAGGCAAGTTTTGTATTATCTTGGCTATTTTCAAGCGGCTTCCCAAAACAGTAGAGGTCCTTAATTCGGCTTTACTTTTATATCTGTTTCCTCAAAACTTGTTCTAATAAACAATATTTTTATGTATGTTCCTTATTACTCAAAGAAATTTGGAATGATTTGGAAAATTCTTTTTTGTTTGGGAGGGTTTATATTTCACTTCTTATTTGATCCATATACCTATTTGGTTCCAGAGGTACAGGACATTTGAAGTGGGATGTCGAAGTTTTACTTCGTTTAAATTATATCAAGGAGCATTTGGTACGTTACTCTCCAAAACAAAATACGGCTTTTATATGTACAGGTGATGAAACTAGCCCGGGTGAGACATTGCAGAATCAACCACGTCAACTCACGTTGGTAGTGCTTATCCATTATTTTAACTGTTATGAACTACCTAGCGAAGAGACAGATGGTTTTCATTTTCAACAATAGTTTCTAATAATAATAGGAAACTGCAATCCTCATCAATAATAAAAATAGAGTGAGGTTGGTATATTTATACCATTACCATAAGGTATATTTAGAGATTACCACGTGCTTCAACACATTGCATTTTTTAGCGTAGTTGTTAGCCAAACACCAATAAGTAATTGACAATCAATATTTCTAGATAAACATAAAAAGGTTTTCGCAGATAACGACACATATCTCCCGAAATAATTATACTATTGGTTCTTGGACGAATAATTATTGGTCCGCCGAGCTGTGACCTTGCAAAGGCATAGTTTTAGCTTTAGATTGGATAGGCGTATACCACCTTCGTTTTCATCGACATCCCATCAGGTGAGATGGAAAAGAAATGGCTATTACAATTAAAATTTAAAAAAATAAATGAACTTTTATTTCATCGATGCTCTTAATACGACATTTCAGGATGTTCCGACCAATGGTACTCGAATTGTCTTCGAACAATTTATACATACATGTAAACGCTATATGGTTCCAGTAGGCTTAGAGAACTTGGCAAGCTTATTCAAACATTTTCTGATAGAAAGTTCTTTTAGGGATATTATGCTGCGCTTTACCATGGAACAACATTATCGCAATATATATTCGTTAAAGTTGGCAGTTGCGTTGATGGAAGAGTAACACATTTCACTAGCCAATTAACTGGTGAATTGTTGTAAACCTAAACGCCTATAAGCGTTCCGTTTACTCTGCCTTACCGCAGGCGGCCTGCCGTGATGATGTTTATTTGCATCTCTGAAATTATTGTGTATTAAATACAAACTTGCGAGTTGATTTTTAATAAAATTAATAATCTATTTAGCTAAACTAATTTTAGAACAAGTTATTTTGTTTTGTGGCTAATGTGTTAGTTTAGCGAAACTAACAACATGCTAGTTTTCAAATTTTAGGTTAGTAGTTTAACCTAATTATTTTTACAAGCAGATGGCTCTCATTATAGAAAGAGACAACCATCACCTATTTCAACAAGCAAGTTAATGGTACGTCAAATCCTTGAGCGAGGTCAAAATGCCACATGCATACGTTTATCGGCTGCCTTACCCTGCAAACCGGAACACTACAGCAACTAGCACTGATGCTATTGCGACAGGAATAGGTAACGTGGTGGTAACAGACTAGGGCAAGACAATGCAGTACTCTACCATCTACCTAGTAAATCTAATTCTATATAACTTTAACTAAAATTAGTACGTAAAACCTTTGTTCTCCTTTTTACGAAAATTTGGTGGATTTAAGAGTGTGAAATTTAACACAGTTTAAATTAATATATATATATTTTCTCCCGCGTTGATTCGGGCTCCTTTGAAGAATAGACCAACTGGCGTTCTACCAGGCAGGTCGTAAAAGGCGACCGCTAGGCTACATGTCACTACCGTCGTGATTAATAGGTGGTAGAGTTTGGCAACGCCTTGCCCGTGTATTTGATACCAATGCCTTACCTATTCTACCGCAATAGCGACAATGCATATCATTGTCGTGTTGCGATTTGGAGTAGACTTATGCATGTGGCATTGCCATCCCGCCTCACGGATAGCAAAGCACCATTAACTTATTCGGTGTCTATAGGCGATGGTTTATCTTCCCATCAAGTGGACTATCTGCTTGTTTGCTATCTTACGATATAAAAATACAAATAAATTCCTTTTTAAGTTATTCTTTACCAGCTGTGCCCGTGACTTCGTCCGTGTGGAAAATTTTCTTAAATAAAAGTAGCCTAAGTTATTCCTTTTAAATGACCGTAGTTTAAAATATAGACAGTCCCGGAGTTTTTTTTTGTGTCTTTCGACTTGCTTGCAATATACATATCGCTGACCCTCGCAACTTCGCCCGCGAGGAGATTAGCATGTATTCGATACTATTTTTCATACAAACTTTAATCCCCTATTTCTAGCCCCTTAGGGGTCAATTTAATCACGCCATGGCCTATGTATGACCCCGAAACCTTAACTCCATCTCTTTACCAAAATTCATAAAAATCGGTTCAATAGTTTAGCTGTGCAAGCGTAACACGTGGAGTGGCGGACAGACAGACAGACAGAATTTTGCATTTATAATATTAGTGAGTCTGTTGTATCTATACTAGCTGCAGCGTGCAGCCCTCTGCATTATAAAAGTTTTTGGCAAATCCCGCGGAATCCCCTAATTTTTCCTGGACATAAAAAAAATGTTTGCTAGTTATTCAAGCAAAACTGAACGGATTTGAATGAAATTTGGCACACAGCTAGATGGTGACCTGGAATATAGTACATAGACCACCTTTTATCCTGGAAAAATTTGCCTGTGAATGTGAATAAGAATAAGAATTGTTTTATTTACCACAAAGTACTATACATATAAAGTAAATAACAATAACATGCATACAGAGAGGAAAAAATGCAAACAAAAACAATAAACAAAGAAAATAAAACATATTACATTTTTAAAAGACATAGTTACAGCTTATGCAGCATATTTATATATATAGAAAATTAAAAAAAGAACATAGTATTTAATAATGTTTAATTTTAATTTTATTTTGTTTTTAATTTATTTCACAGCCGTATTAAATTTAATTTACATATTTCCGTGGACTCTCATCTCGCCAATGCTACTGAAAAAAGAAAAGTAGGTCATTAGCCATAATCATGTGAGAGAGTCCGGTGAAAATTGCAAATTAAGTTTATTCCACAAAATCCTTGTCCGACGCGAAAAAGGCATGCCTCTTTTTGCGTCATCGCCGCGAAAAGAGGCATGCCAGACATAATTTTTTAACGCAGTAAAACTGCAACAATCGACTTCCCTTTTGCTATATCTCCGGACCCTCCATCAGATCTTCACATAAATAAAATGGACCACACGGGGAGTATACCCTCTCAAACAAAAAAAATATTTTCAATATGAGGTTACCGGGTTATGGGGTAATATACATAAAAAAACATACACAGAATGAATAACCTCCTCCTTCTGGGAAGTCACTTGAAAATAAACACTGAAATGACTATAAAAATAAAAACATTATCATTTTTGTGATTATTCTTTTTTTTATATCATAAGGTTATTATTTTTTATCATAAGATAGCAAACAAGTTTTGTTTGCTATTTTATGATGGCAAACAAAGCTTGTCTTGTTGCCTGTCTTCTTGTCTTGTTATCTCTTTCCGTCATGGGTCTCCTGATGGAAAGAGACAACCATCGCCTATAGACACCAAAGATGTTAATAATGCGTTGCTATCTTGTAGCGAGGTGTAATGCCACATGCATAAGTTTACCAGCTACCTTACCCTCCAAACCGGAACACGACAATGACTATCATTGACGCTATTGTGGCAGGAATAGATACCAGACCCGAGCGGTGGTACCAGACCCGAGCGAGACAATGCAGAACTTTACCACCTAGTAGCCACGATAGCAGCAACTCTCATAGCCAATCGGTCGCCTTTTACGACCTACCTGGCAGAACAGCACTTGGCCTATTCTTCAAAGGAGCCCGGGACCAAGACGATCTTTCTATTTCCCAAGATGCAAACAAGCAAATGGCTCTCGTTATGGAAAGAGATAATCATTTTATATCGACTCCAAAAATGTCAATGATTCTTTGCTATCCTTGAAGCGGTAGTAAGGCTGCATATGTTTACCGGCTACCTTACCCTTCTAACTAAAACTTGACAATGACAAGCATTAACGCTATTACGACAGAAATAGGTGAAACAGTGGTACCAAATACTCGGGCGAGGCGATGCTGAACTATATAACTTAGTCACGATGTTGGTCTTACGTACAATCAACCGTTCTCCTTTTACAAACTGCCTGGCAGAATGATAGATGATCAAAGCTCAAAGTTTGCCTGGACCAACATGACCTTTCAATTTCCCTAAAATTCAGCAAATTAAATTAAAATAAATATATTATTTCTCACAACAGGTTCTAAGTTATATATAAGCTTACAATTTTTTTGTGAATAAGTAGCGTGTCTGTTTTGTAGGTTTCTACTCGTAGGTTTTACTGCTAATGTCGTCACACTTTGCAGATAAATTATAGTTAGACTGACACTACACCGTACTGACCGGGTTTGATACCACTTACCAGGCGGTGGTTATTTCCTTCTGTCAGAAAAGTAATCTGCTTGTTTACATCTATCCTCAGTTCTGAAAAGTTTTATTATAATGATACCATAGAAAACAGTAAATTGATGTGGGATGAAAACGAAAAAGCTAAGATTTACTGCGAGTCAAATTCTTATATCCTACCCAGTATCAGCTTACGGAAATGGAAGTTGGGAACATATTAGCATAATGTTGTCAACGATACGAAATCGTCTTATGTTGAAGAAATTTCTTTTATGTGCCCGAATATTGGAATATTTCCTCCAGTCAGAGGATGCTTCGAAGAGAGAGATCCGGTGACTTTTGACATTATATTGAAATCGGTGCTTGAAATGTTATTAATACATTATGTAAAATCTTTAACGATAAGTTTGAATATCTGTTCTGAGTCTTATTAATTATTTTAACTTCAAGTATATGATTGTGAATTTAACGTCGCTACATTAAAGTATAGGTAGGTCAACCTACGCAGTGTGTAAGGAAAATCCTATACAGTGTGTAAAAGAAATCGGCAAATGCGTTGTTTGGTAGCTTAATACAAACATTTATCTGCTACTAGCTTCTCGCTGCAGCCCGCTACATTATAAAAGTTTTTAGTGAATTCCGCGGGAACAACATATTTTTCGGGGATAAAAGTAGCCTATGTACTATTCCAGGTTATCATCTACTTGTGCGCCAAATTTAATTCAAATCCATTCAATGGTTTTCACGTGATTGAGTAACAAACATTTATCCATCCATACATCTAAACATCCAAACTTTCGCATTTATAATATCAATATAGAAAGATAAAATTTCGCCGACTAAAATAATTGACCTTTTTGATATCATAAGATAGCAAACAAGCAAATTGGTCTCCTAATGGAAAGAGTCATCCATCGCCTATAGATACCAAAGATGTTAATACTTGCATTAACTACCTGGTAGAATGGTAGAAGATCTATTCTTTCAAGTAGGCTCGGCTCTTTTTAAAATGGCCAATTTATTCCCATTTCACGTAGACATACTAAAGTATTACTTTTGTTATTTTCCGGTGCTGTCATTCGATTCTGAAAAAAATATCGCTCAATGTTCATAAAATAATGACACTTGAGATTAAATTCAGCTACCAAATAATGCCTTTGACGTCCGGACAGGGATTTTGACATTCACTATATAAAGCACGTTTTCAGACCCGGCAAAGTTTTACGTTCATAATTTTCAGCAAAATGGCCATGTTTGTGTTTCAACCATGGAAACATTGTTTTAACAAATCTAGCTTTACTGTGATCCCTGAACGGAGAAATTATGCGCCACGTGCGGTTACTGAACGTGACATTGTGATGAACCGGTTGATTTCAGATATTTACCTAAATTAATGTGTATACATGTCGATATTTTTAAGTATTTTTTAAAAATTTTCAAAACTTAGAAGCAGCTCGGAGTCTTGTTATGGTGTGGCAACACTCCCGAGCCTTGGAAAGCTAGCCATCTAAAGCTGTCAGTCCTAGGTCAAGATTCAAGAGTTTTATTGCCTCAAATATTGTAACATAGCTGTCCTTATCATAATTGTCAAATAACTGCCCTTTTTTGGCATGAAATTATTATCTATATTAGTATTATAAATGCGAAAATTTGGATGTTGAAATGTTTGGATGGATAGATGTTTGGATGGATGGATGTTTGGATGGATGGATGTCTGTTACTCCACTCAAAAACTACTGAACTAATTTAATTTTAATCCTAAAAAATAAGGTGATCCCGCGGTATTTGCCAAAAACTGCACGCTGCAGCTAGTATTAAATAATTATACAGTTAATTAAAAATAACTATTATATTAATAATATTAACTAAATACTATTATATTAATAATATTTGACCGCCCCGTTGGTCGAGTGGTCAGAGACCCTGACTACGCAATCAACGAGGCTCGGGTTCGATCCCCGACGGGGACAAGCATTTGTGTGATGAGCATAAATGTTTGTGTTTCCGGGTTTGGGTGTTTATTATATATATTCTAGTATTTATATATGTATTTCTATGTATTAGTATCGTTGACTAACACCCATAACACAAGCAAATAATTTGCTTACTTTGGGGTTAGATCAGTAAGTGTAATTTGTCCCGTGAATTATTAAAAAAAAAATCATTATATATATTCATAAAGTAGCTACGTTATTCAAAACATAATAATTTATTTCATTATTAATTATAAAAAAAACCTAAAAGGCGAGTAGGATCATCTCGTCTTCCCATCCCACAATGCGATAAACTGGTGAATTATGGTGAGCGCTTAACCACTTAAGCAAGAGAATCCGAGAAAAATTAAAATAAGTGATGAAAAAATAAAACAAAATATTTAGCTTAAATAAAATAAAACAATATATTTCCCCATAATGTGCTTATCACTGTCATGTTATGAGTACGGTTAAGCTGCGTCCACACTTGTAACATTACAACGGACCGGACAGCGTGGCATGGCTACAAACATGTTACGCTAAATGTAGACGGTATAAGTTGCACTTATGCACAAGCCCACAAGCCACAAAGTCACATCGCAACGCTTCACGGCGCGGTCTTAGATCAAACATACTATAGACGTAGTGTTCCATACAGATGTTAACACAAAACGTGGCACCGCGTTACCACTAGCGCATATATCTATGTGCGTAGTTTCGTGTCTAATATTTAAAAAAAAAAACTGTATTACAACATCAGCCTTAGCTCTAATAAATACCTTATATACCTAAGGACATAAAATGAAATTTTGTTAAAACTGCTTAAGGTAGCTTCTTATTTTTTGCTCAAAATTTTGAAGAGCTATTTTTTTTAGATATTCGGTAACGAGAACAAAAATGCAGTGGAGGCGCATTATCAATTCGGGTACGTAAACATAGAATTATATTAACCAACATTATTATTTTAATTACATTTATTGTACCTGCACATTTGAACCCACCCATGATATATAGTATATTTGATATAAGGTCGCAGTACAAAACTAAACAACGTATACAACGATGTTTATAGCATATACTCCAACCCATTGTCTGTGTCTGTGTCATCGGGCGTACTTCGACGCGTGTCATAAATACAAGTGTGAACGTCTCTTGGAACGCGGACAGTAGCGAAAATCCTTTGAAATAAACCAACTTTCGATGGAACGGCTCGTAACATGTGGCTTCGATGCGTGACAGTACACAGACTAGCGTCCACACTGGGCCCGGCTAGTAGATCATAACTCCATACATTGTTCTGGCGTTTATTCTGTGTTCGGCAGTTTTTTTTCAATGTTCGGAATGAATTCAAGCGTACTGCAGGTCGTGACAATTGTATGTGTAAAAAAATACGTCCACATCAATCGGTACTGACACGCGTGTCTGACACGGTCACGGGATAATGTACGGTAAATTGTCGAGAGGGGACGCAGCTTTAGGTGAGTGAAGTACCAGGTAACTTAACGCATGTAATATTAAATCTCTATTATAGGAACAGGACGATGATTTCCATAATGAGAGCCATCTACTTGTTTGCTATCTTATAAAATAAAAAAATGATCTGATCTGGGGTTCGGGCATAGATGGTTCGGGATTCCATTAGACCGTTAGCATTATTATTAATTTAACGTCACTGAACAAATTATATTATGCATTGGTCTAGTGACTAGTCAATGGTAGTGATACTATGCATTCCAAACTAGAATAGGATCGCGCTTGTTATCAACTTCATACCACAAGTGTAAAATTAGTAATGTCAGCAAAAAATTATTTGTTCAAAAAATATAGCTGATTTATTGAAGAACAAATAACGTTTTAATAATATTATTTTCATCAATAAAAAAATAGTAAAAAACATCAGTCTAGCTATTCATCTATATAAATAAAAAAGTCGTGTTAGTTACACCACTTATAAGTCAAAAACGACGGAGCCAATTTTGTTGAGATTTTTGTGGGTTTGGGTTGTCTTTGTCGAGAATAGGCTAAAAAATATTAAAATAAGTATAATATTCATGAATAAAAAAAACACTAAAATATATCAGTCTAGTCGTTCATCTACATATACCCCACCAGATTACTTTTTCCATCATGTAAATGTTTTATTTTCCAAACAAAACTGCTATATGATGAGCATTAAGGTGTTTAATAAAATACCAAAAGAACTAAGAGGATTGCCAACAGGGAAACAATACATTGTCTTAAAAATTGGTTGCTTAATAAAAACTTCTATACTCTTAAGCAAATAGTTTGAAAGTATCTCAAAGAAAAACTCTTAAGAAAATACTTGTTTGTAAACAAATAGTTTCTTTACTACAAATTTGATTTTTTACAAAAAATGTTTTTTTATCATTGATTATTTAGGTTATTATATTATTGTATTATGTAATTCGACCTCACATGGAGTACTGTTCTCACCTCTGGGCCGGAGCTCCTCAGTACCAGCTTCTTCCTCTTGATCGCATTCAACGTAGAGCGGTTCGAATCGTCGACGATCAGGCTATTTCTAATCGCCTTGACTCTTTGGCGTTACGCAGAGATGTAGGTTCGCTCTGCATCTTTCACCGTATGTATGATGGGGAGGGTTTCGAAGAGATATTCGGACTAATTTCCGCAGCTAAATTCCATCATCGGACATAGCGTCAAAATTTATAGTTCCATCCTCACCATCTCGATGTCTGGAAATCCACAACCGTGCGCTTATGTCGGCACTTTCTGCCTCGCACTACTCCATTGTGGAATCAATTACCCTCGGGGGTGTTTCCGAACGAATACGACGTAGGGACCTTCAAGAAACGAGCTTATTCATTCTTATGAACGGATACGACTTAGGGACCTTCAAGAAACGAGCTTATTCATTCTTATGAATAAGCTCGTTTCTTGAAGGTCCCTAAGTCGTATCCGTTCGGAAACACCCCCGAGGGTAATTGATTCCACTGCTTCATTCCAATGCGTGACACCGCCCATAGACAACTGCAATACCGGGGGTCTTGCAGTTGTCTATGGGCGGCGGTGATCACTTACCATGAAGTGCACCACCTGCTCGTTTGTCCCCTCTGCTATAAAAAAAATATCTATTATCTCATCATTATATTTGACATTGACATTTTCATTAATTTATTGACATTATTTATAAAATAGATCTTATACTGACATTGATTTTACATTTTGACATATAATAAGTTATTTAACATTTTTTAATATTTTGTGTTATTATTAGATTAATATATTGTATATACATTAATTATCAATGGTTTAATGAATAAGGTAATAGATAAGATATATGTAATGATTTAATTAAAAATTTGACTTTGCTATTATCCATTCTGTTAATGACATACTTTGCTTATTTCTCAATGTTTATTTTGATATTATAGTTAAATTTATTTCATTTAGTTACAAACACTAATATCATTCTCTTAGAAATCATATAATTATAAGCTGGACGTGTATTTATTTAAGATTTGTATTATGGCATTGCATTTATTAAAACACTTTAAATTATATCTACGTATAGTCACAAAAAGCAATGCGTAAATCGGCATAGATAAATGGCACTATCTTTAAAAAGAAAAACAAACGGCTTTCGTCTAAATCTAAGTCATATATATAACTATAAGATTTATTTTTTATTTTTTACATAATTATTGTATATATAAAAAATATAAATTCAATTCAAAACTATTGAAAATGAATTTGCATGCTAACTAAATATAAGATCTTTGTAAGCCTATTTCTTGCAAATAAATTAAAATTATTAAAAAATATTATTATATGTATATATATCGTCATAGTTAGATTACACCTTATTTGAATACATGGTAACATGATCTAATGGGAATCTAAATAAAAAATATACCAATTACAATGAAAATATTTTTTCAAAGTCTGGGGCATTTCACGTCAAGCGGACAAGGAAAAAAAGTGAGGTTATGGATTTTGTATATATTCTGGTCAGTTACAGTTCTAGTAGATGTTAATACGTACACACAATTCTTTTTTCGTGTGACGCTTAATTGTCTAGTTATGGTCTTCTGAAAAAAGGACATTTTTAAGGAAATACATTTTTAACGTTGTTGTAAAAACCAGTGAAGTTATAAAAAAATATTAATGAAGTTTCTTCAAATATAGTCAAAAATACGTCTTTTAAATAATTAATCAATTTTTGGTTTAGATTAAATTTTTGTTTGTTTTTGTTATAGAAAACCGGAAGTAAAGTTCACATAAGGTTTTGAGGCAGTACGACATAATTTTTTTTAAATATTTTGATTTCAAATTAGAGCGTCAAGTTCATTAACCTCTCGAAATTCTGACATGCAAAGGCGATTTTAAGCGCCAGGACTCATCACTCGCTTTTTGGCAGGAACGGCGTCTCAGGCGACTCGATGAAAAAAATCTTTTTTTTTCTACAACTAAGTCATATTTCATCATTCTGTAAACGACTGTGTATCAATTGATATATTTTCTGTCTATTAGAAATCAAAATGAAGTAATAGACAAAGTAGTTTTTATATTTACAAGCAAATATAAAAAAATCACTTGAAAAATAACGAATTTCTAAATTACTTTATTTTTGGCTATCACGATACATTTCTTACAACAAATTATCCAAATAGAAAAAATATATGGCCTTTGTAATAAAAACAGTACTTACATGAGAGAAATGCACCGTAAAACAACACAAGATTGAATTTTATACCACTAAAAAACCGCAAACACACTCGAGGTCTGGTTGAATGAACTAAAATGAATGGTACAAAATAAATGACAATAATAGACTTCAATTTACGAATTTGACATGACAGATATTTTATCATAGATTAAACTTCAAAGGCTTTTTCATACAACATTAGTCTTTATAAATAGAAATTTCAAGTTTAAATTCAAATGCAAACGGGGTAAAATTTTGCTCTGAGAGTGAACGCTTGACCGTTTTATCATACATATGTCTAATATTTGCCTCTGCGAGAATCGAGTGGTTAATCATTCTAAGAAACAATTAAAACGTTGATCGCCGTTAGTTTAGAAGGTACATTAAATGTAGTACCAAGGCGTCGTATAGAGTGCTTTTTTAATCAGCCGGTTTATGCCAAAACTGGTTAGTATACAGCGATATTTGATTTTTATTCGTATTTATTTTAATCTGCAATTATAAATATAATGCAAATATTATTTTTTAAGCAACACATTTTATTATTTTATAAATTAATACTTTGTATTTTTAATAACAAATTAAGATAATACCGTTTCGAGTTTTATTTTTTTAAATATAAAGTAATTATTATTAAAATACTAAAATGTGTTGCTTAAAAATAATATTTGTATTTTATTTATAATTGTAGAATAAATATATACGAATAAAAATCAAATATCGCTGTATATTAACCAGTTTTCGCATAAACCGGCCGACTCAAAAAGCGCTCCTGCGACGCCTTGATACTAAATTTAATGTAACTTCTAAACTAATGACGATCACGTTTTGTTTCTGTAAATTATTAATGAACTTGACGCTCCCATTTGAAATCAAAATACTTAAAAAAAATTATGTCGAACTGCCTCAAAACCTTATGTGAAAACTTTACTTCCGGTTTTCTATAACAAAAACAAAATAAAATTAATCTTGACTAAAATTTTTTTAAACGGATACCCCGTTACTTTACTATATTTGAAGAAACTTCGTTTATATTTTATTATAACTTCACTGGTTTTTACAACAACGTTAAAAATGTATTTCCTCAAAAATGTCCATTCTTCAGAAGACCATAACTAGACAATTAAGCGTCACACGAAAAAATATTGTGTGTACGTTACTATTAACGTATCTACTATTAACGTATACTAGACCTGTAACTGACCGGAATATATACAAAATTCATAACCTCACTTTTTTTTCCTTGTCCGCTTGACGTGAAATGCCTCGTAGGTACTTCTTTGTTAGATTTTTTGCACACCTTACTCATCAGTTATGAATTTTTTGCACAATGCTGAATAATATGTCATCTGACAGTCCTATTCTCAGTTGGAACGCATAGTACACAGGAATATTTTATAATTTTTAGGTTTCCGTACCCAAAGGGTAAAACGGGACCCTATTACTTAGTCTCCACAGCCGTCCGTCTGTCTGTTTATCTGTCAGAGGCTGTATATGTACGAACCGTGATAGACAATTGGAATTTTTACATATAATATAATTCTGTTGCCGCTATAACAACAAGTACTAAAAAAAGTATCTTCACGCTCGTATCCCCGAAGAGGTAGGCAGAGGTACAACATGTGCACCCACGATTTGCCGAAGATACTCGGTCTCACAGTGTGATAGTTGGCAAGCCTATCGCCAACCAACTTTTTCAAATCCCGGGCAACGTTGTTCTTGTCGGAAAACTGAAAAAATACATTTTTGAATTTTTCCGACGCGGGAATCGAACCCTGGACCTCATGTGGTCAACTCCGATACCGGACCACTAGACCACAGAGGCGAACAGAACAAAGTAAATATTTAAGGGGGTCCCATACAACAAACGTAGTTTTTTGCTGTTCTTATAGGTAAGGTACGAAACCTTTCATGTGCACTTAGCCGGTTCTTATGTAATAACATCCGTGTGCTGTACTAAACGTGAACTCTTTTATGACAAAAAAAATGATAGCCAATAAATTGTCCAATCGCGTTCTCATTGTATACCAATTTTCATCATAATCAGTCAAGCAGTTTCTAAATTATATCGGAACATACAAGCAAATAAACGTAAAATCAAAAAATCGAAATGTGGCATTAAATCAGTGTGGCATAAATCGAATATTGAAATTGGACAAAAATGAATAAACATACAGACATTACAGACCTAAATAGCAGTATAGTACATAATAAGTCAGTGATTGAACCTGAGCCTCGATTCAATTAGCGTCGTTAGGCGTATACGCAAACCACTCAACCAGCGAGAAACAATAGAGTGTGTTTATCTTTTGAATTAACTGAATAACTAAATAGCGTGGAGCTTATAACATAATTTATATGCGATTCAGCACGATACAGTTTCAACTTCGTAACACCAAAGGATGAGGATCTAAGTTTGTTAATTTCTCATACTGGTGGTTGTGCAGCAAACTTTATCAATCTATGTACCAGCAACTCTATAATTCGAGCGAAGAAACTACCAACACTGATTAAATTACAAAGATTTTAACATCTTATTGAATACGTAACTACGATCTATTATTATTTAATTTATAATTAAAACTATACGATCTATTACTTTTTTTAAAGCAATTATATAAAGAATAGGATTACGAATAAAAAAGGGCTTTTTTGATTCTGAGAGACTTTTTCTTTGGTGTATAGACGCCTATAGAGATTTAATGTATTTCTAATGCATATAATTTAAAAATATTAGGTTGTTATGTATATGTCATGTCATGTACTTTACGTGAATAAAGTGCGTGCAATGTGTATTTTTATTAAATTTAATGTATTTCTGATGCATATTATTTAAAAATATTAGGTTGCCATGTATATGTCATGTCATGTTCGTCACGTGAATGAAGTGCGTGCAATGTGTATTTTTATTAAATTTAATGTATTTCTGATGCATATTATTTAAAAATATTAGGTTGTCATGTATTAGTCATGTCATGTACGTTACGTGAATGAAGTGCGTGCAATGTATATTTTTATTAAATTTAATGTATTTCTGATGCATATTATTTAAAAATATTAGGTTGTCATGTATATGTCATGTCATGTACGTCACGTGAATGAAGTGCGTGCAATGTGTATTTTTATTAAATTTAATGTATTTCTGATGCATATTATTTAAAAATATTAGGTTGTCATGTATATGTCATGTACGTTACGAGAATGAAGTGCGTACAATGTTTATTTTTATTAAATTTAATGTATTTCTAATGCAACTGTGAACGGAGATATTCTTCAAAGTGATTGGTGAATATAATTTTTTTCATTTTTATTCATAGTTGCCTATCCTTGAAACAATTTACCTTCTTGAAGGAAGGAATATTAGCGGTAACTATTGCAGCAGATTTTAAATTTCTAATTTAAAACAAGCTCAAGGATAACGAAAGGCAAAAAAATAGTTTACTTTTCATAGAATACCATTTCATAGAATACCATTAATAGTTTACTTATCATACAATACCCATTTTACCGGTGGGAGGGATGCGCTGTGCCACACTCCCGTCTGCATGGGTACCCACCATCTTGTTTATTTCTCCCGTGAAACAGCTTTGCTGTGTTTCGTAGAGTAAAGCTTTTTTTTTTTCGGAATGTCACAATTGCTGTTAGCCTTATGGGCTGTTACAGCTTCACCGGTCGCGTGGGCGAGCAGAGTGCTCAGCCAGAATTTAAAGGTGTAGGGCTGTACGCCCTCCGCCCTAAGGGTGTCTCCTGTGAGACCGAACCTCGGCTTAGGGTGGGGTCGTGATTTGCGATGAGAGGGCTAGTGGCATTGTTTTGTCCGTCCGCCGAACCTTGCCCTTGGGCTCGGTTCGCCGAAGGGCGAAACAGGGGTCCTCGTCGCCGCCGGCGGCGACGGTGTCGCGAATGTAGGTGTGTAGTGTCATCGTGTAAACCGTTGGCCAGAGTTATCGGGTCATCGGGATCGGTAAGAACGTGGCGGGGCCTACGTAGTTTGGGATCGGGATTAGGGTCTGGGATGTAGTCAGCCGCGGCTACCACCAGTGGGTTCGGATGCGAGATGGCACGATCGAAGTATCTTTCGGAGATGTCTTTGAAATGCTTTGCTAAGCTCGGCAATTCAAGATCGTTATGGAGGTCTACGTTGCGCATATACCACGGTGCTCCCGTGGCAATACGCAGGAATTTATTTTGTACCACTTGCAACGGATGCAAGTCCGTACGGGGGAGGTGGGCAAACGCTACGCAAGCGTATGAAAGGATGGGGCGTACGCACGACTTGTAAAGTGTCACCTTGTGTCTAAGTGACATTTTACTGCGTTTATTGATAAGATGATATAACCGACCTACAACGAACTTAGCCTTAACTTTCATTCTTTGTATGTGCGGTTTGAATGACATTTTGCTGTCCAACGTTACCCCGAGGTACTTGACTGTCTTTTCCCACGGGATGACGTTTCCGAACAGGGTAATGTTGCCTAGTTTTCGCAGACCGCGCCTTTGTTGTCGCGGGTGTTTACCGCGGCGAAAGTACACGGCTGCACTTTTTGAGGGATTTATTTCGATACGCCATTTTCTGAACCAATCACCGAGGGCGTTGGCCGCAGCCTGCAGCCGCTTGGTGATTGTTACTTCGGAAAAGTTGGACGTATAGAGGGCGGTGTCGTCGGCGAACAACGCGAGCTCGACGTGCGGCTCGCGTGGTACGTCGCACGTGTAGAGGGAGAATTATACGGGTGACAGTATGGAGCCCTGCGGGACACCTGCTGTAATCGATCTGTGGGTGGAGAAGGCTCCTTCCACGCGGAATTTGAATCGGCGGTTGGTGAGGTACTCTCGTATGATGAGTACGAGTCTGTCGGGCACGCCCATTTGGTATAGCTTGTATATTAAGCCATTGTGCCAGACTTTGTCGAACGCCTTTGCGACGTCGAAGAATAGGGCGCCTGTGGGAATTTGCAGCCCCGGGGCTGCGTTTAACCCGGTTAGGATATATTCGGTGAGACGGTGCACTTGATGAGTGCAAGAGTGAGCCGCTCGGAACCCGAACTGCTCATTTATTAAGAGGCCTTTCTCGTGAACAAATGCCTTAAGGCGAGCGAGAATGATTTTTTCATAGATTTTGCCTAACGTATTTATTAGGCTAATGGGGCGGTAACTACTGACTTTATTGCGGGGTTTACCCGGTTTGTGAATTCCTATGACGGTGGCTTCTTTCCACTCGTCTGGAAACGCGCAGCCGGCTAGTAGTGCATTGAAGATGCACACTAGTAGGCATATTAGGGAGGGGGGGAGGTATTTAACTACCTTATTAGTGATTTTATCGGGCCCCGGGGCCTTTTTATTGTGTAGACCTTTTATAATGTCGCCTACTTCTTCGGGATCGGTGGGTAGAAGCGGGTCACCCTCCGGTGGTAGCGCCGCCCTGCGCTCTACTTCGCTATCCACAAGATGGACGTGGTCTAGGTCCGTAGGCTGGTTTGATGGGGAACATTGTGTTTGGATACTGTCGGCCAGGCATTCGGCTTTGTCTGCATCATCAAAAGCGGGCGTTTGATTAGGTCGAATGAGTGGAGGCATCTCTACTACTGGTTCGTTTTTAAAGGCCCTCGCCAACGGCCAGTAGGCCGTGTGCGATGGCGAGACCTCACTTAACAGTCTGTCCCACCGTTCGTTACGATACTCGGCGATGCGCCGCTTTACTTCTCTTTGTAAAGCTCGTAGCGAACGGCGATTGTCGTCGGTCATGTATCGGTCGTAGAGCCGCGTAGCGGCGTTTTTGCGTCTCAGTAGGTCGCGTAGCTCTTCCGGTAGTTCCCATCTGCCCCGAAAGGCGTCCGGTATTTCCCGCGAGGAGCTATCGACTACCGATTCTATGTGGCTAGTGAGTGACTTAATGGCGGATTTGGCTTCCTCTACCGTACTAATGTTGCCAGGAATTTGGTCGAGGTGCTCTGATTGTATCGATTGAAAATTCTCATCGAGTTTTTTCCAATCGATTATCTTTTTCATGCGGACGGCGTGCGCATGGTGGGGGGAACCTAGTTTGAAAACTACCGGTCGGTGGTCTGAGTCGAGTTCGTGTAACACTGATACTGAACGCAGTTGTAAATCTACGTTCCTCATCAGCGCTATATCGAGCACGCTCGGTCTGTGTGTCACGTCGTTTGGCGGGTATCTAGTGGGCTCTGACGGGCCTACTGCTACGAAGTTAAGTCTGTCCGTCAGTCGTTCGATGTCTAACCCATTTTGGTTGTTTATGGGGGAATGCCACAGACTGTGCTTGGCATTGAAATCCCCCCTATTATGACAGAGTTGCCCATGTCGAATAGAGATTTAAGATCTCTTTCTGTTACTCTTTTACCGGGACCGAGATAGGCTGATGCTAGTATGACTGGTTGATGACCGGTCATACCCACCTGGCAAACTGAGACTTCGAGATATTCCAAAGTAGGGGGATCTAGGGGAATAATGTGGAGGCTTCTTTTATAGTAGATAAGAGTGCCCCCACCGCGATTCGTTGGTCGGTCATTTCTGACTAAATTATAATTAGCTATACGCGGATTACGCCTACTAGGCTTTAATAAGGTTTCCTGTACAAGGAGGATATCTATTTCGTGATTTTTAACAAATTCGCGAATCTGGTCTATTTGCCTGACTAAGCCGCATGCGTTAAACGACGCGACAGTTAGGGAATAAGGTTTCATCCTCTGGCTATGGTTGCTATCCATTATGAGGTCCTAGCAGTTATGCGCCTGATGGTTTCCATCAGGGCTGCGTGTTTAGTGATCACTTCGATCACGTTTTGTGGTGTCGCTGTACGGAGTTCGTGAGCGAACTCCGCTACCTCACCCGGGCTAATCGCTTGGGATATTTCCATGACCAGCGCGAGGTCAGTGAAGTCGTAACCTGTGTGTCCTGTGTTGGCCTGTTGGACGCGCGGCGGATTGTTTGGCCTACGAGTGAGAGGAGGAGGAGGAGGAGGACCTGAAGGAGGACCTGGAGGCCTTATAAGAGAAGGTGGTTTGACCCACGCGTTAACGGTTGGCGGGGGTCCTGGTATCACAGAGTGTGATGCCGGCTTTGGCCCTGCCTGGGGGGTTTTGGCCTTAGGGGCCTTTTTATAATAGTTATAGTTGGTGTTCTTAGCATTCGGTGTTGGTACCGGTTGGGAATTGCTTCCCCGGCTGCGTTTGTGCGGGGCCTTTGGGCATCCGCGATAATTCGCCGGATGACCTTGGGCACCGCAGTTGACGCAGCTCACCGGCGTCGCGGGCGTCGGGACGTCGGTTTGTCCGCGCTTAGGGCGTGGACAATCCGCCGTGGCGTGGTCCTCCAGGCACTTGACGCACCTGGGTCGGGCGTAGCAGTTTCGGGCAGAGTGCCCATAGAGTTGGCAGTTGTGACACTGCCCGGGGGCTCCGCGGTTACGCGGGGTCTCTATCGTGAGGCCGGAGGTCTCACAGATGGTGTTCACGTTTAACACCTTCTTGCCCTCCGGGCTTAGTTCTAGTACTACTAGAATTAATTCGTAGGGCTCGCGGGACCTCGGGTTGTACATCCGGTGTACCTCTAATACCGCGGGGACTTGGGATTTAAGATCGGCCTTGATCTTGTCTAGGGGGTAGTCGGTGGGGACTACTCTAATGACGACACGAAGATGCCTTTCCCCGTCCAAGGCATACGTGTGGTACCCTACTTTGCGTTCGCGCAGTAGGGTGGTTAAACGACGGTGATCGTTTGGGGTGGGGATTTTAACCCGGATCCCTTCGCCCGTGGAGCGGGCGTGGGTGAAATTTATGTGCTGCTCTCTCATGGCAGCCGAGATCATAATCCACGACGCTTTGTCGCGGATTATGACGGGTGGGGGGACTTTCTCACGCCGAGCTCCAGATTCGTCATCCGAGGCGTCGGCGATCGTCGGTTCGTTGGTCTGGTCGGTCTGTACTGGGGTCGGGTTAGGGCTTGATTGCCCAGTCGCCTGCTTTTTGGCTGGCGTAGCCCTAGTGGTGGGGATGTTGATGGGGGAAGCTCGCCCCTTTCGCTTGCGCCGGGTTACCGTCTCGAACCCGTCGCAATTTTCTTCGTCCGAACCCGAGCGATTGTCGGAGTCATTGTCGGCTTCCATAGGGGAAGCGGGGGGTTCCTCATAGCGGAAGGCTGAGGTGGTCGGGGCGGATTTGCTTTTCCTATTCAGGAAGTCATTTAGGGCGTCGGGGTAGTTGGCCTTAAAGAAGGCCTCCAGTTCGGCGGCGTCCATGGTGGACGCCATGGGCAAAAAGGGCAGGGGCCCCCCTTGAAGAGGGGGGTGTGTGCCTAATTATGTGTGAGTACCTATGTGTGAGTAGTGTATTGCCACTCTACTTACGGTTTTAACTGACGTCCGGGAAGAAGAAGAAGCACTTTTAAACAGGGCACCGTAACAAAGACACTGCGATCCAAGTGAGCACAAGCACGAAACAAATAACTGCACTTTAAACTATCACAATGCGCGTATACGGTCGTCGGAATGCACACGACAAGAAACAAAGAATGCGTAAACAGCGAAGTGAAAGGCACGCCAAAAGTGAAAGGCACGCCGATCGGGATTTGTCAGAGCGGCGGACGGAGACGTCTGCTCGCTCCGACTAGCGTAGGTGGTATGAAAAAGAGTAAAGCAAGACAGGCAGTGTAATTACTGGCACCGAGACTTATCATCTTATGTCTCAGAATAGGCAATACATGAACGAGTCACCTGGGCCAGTTCCATGTAAACTAGTTTATATTCATAGGCGACGTCGACCACTTCAGGTGGCACGTCTGCCAGTTGGCTATTCAAACAACATAAAAAAAGAATAGGCTCTTATAATGGGAAAATATAATCATCGTATATTGACACCAAGCAGGTTAATATTGCGGTACTACAAATGGCGCGGACGTTATGTCACATGCATAAGTTTACTGGCTATTCAACCCTCCGAACAGAATCATTTTCAAGTTCCAAAGTAAAGTTCCAGATGTTATCAAAAACGTATTACGTAAAAGCAATTTCACACACGAGTAGAATAATGAACTGATTCCGCACATATCTTTGTTTTCTAAAACCCAATCAAGTTCCATAGATATTATCAAATATTTATTGACCATTTATTGACATTGAACAGATTCTAATTGTGATAGAATCGTATCTGTTCTGCCCTGAACGTTTTGTTCATTTAATTTAACGAGTGCACTGGAAATTAATGGACAATGGAGCTTCAATTTAGATAAGATAGCAACTGTTTAATTTTATGGTTCGCTCTTGAATTTCCGAGAAATATGAGAAAATTTGCTTTATGACGTATTTGATGTTGGTTTTCTTTGACCGCATTTTTGATGTATCTTATATAGCTGACCCGGCAAACGCTGTTTTGCCATACAAATTTTGGTGGGGTACTTGAGGGGGTGTGCGGGTTAACTGAGATAAAAACTATCCTGTCTTTTAAGTTGGACCAAACAGTAGATATTTACAAAATTTCATAGAAATCGGTTTAGTAGTTCCGGAGTCCATCGCGAACAAACAATGTGACACGTAATTTATATTCATTAAAAAATAACTACGTTAAAAAAAACCGACTTCAAAAACTAAAATGTAAAAAATAATAAAGATTTAGTATTAATTAAATACTACATATTATTTATATGTGCTATTTACTAATAGGTTTGAAGTCAGTGCCAAGCCAATTCGGCACGCACGCGCGGGCAGACATCGTTGATGGACGCGGACGTCTTGAATACATAAATTTTTGAAAGAAAGAAAGAAAATATTTATTTGCAAGAATATGGGTGTTACAAGTTGTTAAAAATAAATTAAGCTACCAACATATTCTACCATTATGTGGTGGAAATTCTAAATTAAAAATTTCGATGCGTTTTAGCTTAATTAATAAATCTACATTAATTCACATGACCATTAAGTTTAGGAATTCTGTTGAATAAATTTTAGTAATTATTTTTTTTATTATTATTCGTATTGATTGGAGCTGCTTATAATATTAACATTTAGTTGCTCTTTATTAGGTATATTTACGCATTTTAATCTTTAAAGTAATCATTTTATTGTATTAATTTGCTCGTATTCATTTCAGTGATTAAAATATTAATATTTGTTTAAGGCTTGGCACCGACTTCAAACCTATTAGTAAATAGCACATATGAATAATGGGTAGTATTTAATTAATATTAAATCTTTATTATTTTTTACATTTTAGTTTTTGAAGCCGTTTTTTTTTAACGTAGTTATTTTTATTTAATACTTTTTAGTGTATTGTTGTATTGTAAATTATTTATGGGTAGACCTACAACATATGCTGCGCGCCTTAAAAATATAGATCTGAAGAAACCGGAACGGATAAACGTAGCCGTCTCCGTAAAAATACTATACGAAACACAATGTCAAGTTCTTATGAGGCTATTAAAGACCATGAAAAAACGTTTGTTGGCCATGAAAGCATACATGAAATTACGCTAACATCAAGAAATTTTTGTACGGTATAATTTTAAACTCGGTAAGATCCAAGAGCGTATAGCGAATGAGTCTTTTGAGCGGAGTGCTAATAGACTTGGTCTCAATAATGAGCGTCTAGCGAACGAATCTGCCGAGCCGAAAGCTCATAGAATTGGTCTCACTAAGGAGTCCGCCGAGCAAAGAGCTACGACACCGTACAGCAACCAAGTCTGCTCAGCAACGTGAGAACCGGCTAGCGGCAGCGCGTCAGACGTCACAAAGGCTTCGTTCAATGACTGAGCGTAACTTTATAACCACCGTACGTCAATATGCTGAAGTACCATGCACAATCTGTAAGAAATTATTATATCCAAAACAAGACACGTCATTAGCCACAGCACATTTTGATTTCCTTCCGGAGGAGCTACCGTTGCTCGACTACCATAAAAAGTAGAAAAGTTCCTTCTCAGAACTGGAACAACATGGAAGTTATGTCTATCTCCTGAACTGACCGAATTGACAGACGTTGAACAAATACTTTTGTGTCAAGAGTAGTTCCTTTTATAACTAGTTACCACCAAGCACCAAAGTGCTCATCAACACCAATCAAATGAGCCCAAACTCGATAGAGTTGTGTTATTTAATTACTGAGCTCCAATGGACACCTTCTGGCTTCGTCATTGGACCCTGCAGGATCCTAGTTACCACCAAGTACCAAAGTGCTCGTCAACACGAATCAGACGAGCCCAAACTCGATAGAGTTGTGTAATTTAAGTACTGAGCTCCTATGGTCACCTTCTGGCTTCAACATCAGACCCTGGAGGATCCTAGTTACCACCAAGCACCAAAGTGCTCGTCGACTTCGATCAAACGAGCCCAAACTCGATAGAGGTCTGTCATTTAATTACTGAGCTCCTATGGCCACCTTCTGGCTTCATCATCGGACCCTCGAAGATCCTAGTTACCACCAAGTACCAAAGTGCTCTTCAACACGAATGAAACGAGCCCAAAGTCGATAGAGTCTTGTTATTAAACGATTTTTAACCATTTTATTACTGAGTTCCTGCTGTCGCCTTCCGATTCCATCATCAGATCAGGTCTATCTCATAATAAGTTTTCATTGTCATCCAATTTACATACGTATACAAAATTTCAGCTCAATCGGTAACCGGGAAGTGGATCAAATTTACTTGCAAAATTTGATTTCAGACATCGGCATAGGTAAAATAAATAAAAAATGCTCATAAAATAAAAACTACTGGGCCTACCTGAATCAAATTTTTATGGGACCAATTCGAAGCTATTCCGCATCAAACAAAAAAGAATCACGTAAATCGGTTCAGAAACCTCGGAGAAATCGGTGTACATACATAATGTACATACATTTCCCCGTGTTGGTTCCGGGCTCCTTTGAAGAATAGACCAACTGCCGTTCTGCCAGGCAGGTCGTAAAAGGCGACCGATTGGCTCTGCAAGTCACTACCATCGTGACTACTAGGTGGTAGAGTTCTGCATTGTCTCGCCCGGGTCAGGTACCACCGTCTTACCTATTCCTGCCGCAATAGCGTCAGTGCTTGTCACTGTCGTGTTCCGGTTTGGAGGGTAAGGTAGCCGGTAAACTTATGCATGTGGCATTAGACCTCGCCACAAGATAGCAACGCACCATTAACATCTCTGGTGTCTATAGGCGATGGTTGACTCATACCATCAGGAGATCCATCTGCTTGTTTGCTATCTTATGATATAAAAAAAAATATATACCGGCCGAATTGAGAACCTCCTCTTTTTTTTAAGTCGGTTAAAAAGATAAGACTAGCTGACTCGGCAAACGTTATTTTGCCATATAAATTATTAAATTATTAATATCGCTATTAAAAAAATAGGGGTTAATGGTAGAAGGGTTAAAATTTATGGTTGTATATATTTTAATGTCACATCATGAAAAAATACTGTCAAAAAAATTAGGGTGGACCCTATCACTTAGGTGTATAAAAATAGATAGGCACCTATTTGACCGCCCGCGCCCCGTTGGTAGAGTGGTTAGTGACCCTAACTGACTACGCAATCGATGGGTCTCGGGTTCAATCCCCAACGGCGACAAGCATTTGTGTAATGAGCATAAACGTTTGAATTTACGGGTTTGGGTGCTATACGTGTTTATACTTTAAAAAAAATACAGGAAAATAGTTATGACGTAAACAGACTCACTCTTAACTTTTGTTTGAATAAAAGAGCGAAATAAATTATTTGCTATACGTACTTTCAATGAAGCGTTATTATCTTTACTCATAATTACTGTGATGTGTGTTGATTTTCAACTGACTTCGCATAAAGGAGAAAGCTCTCAATTCCGTTGTATTTTTGTCACCTCTATCCTATCTATCTAACTTGGCCATTTATCAAATTTACCGATATTTTAATTATTTTGTTTAACAAACTGTAATGCAGTTTGGCGAAAATTTGAAAAATGTAATACACTGTTTGTTTAAAAAACAAACAAAAAAAACAAATGGGATTATCTTCAAATATTCTATATTGCGTCACACATATAAATTATATGCTACATAGCCTGGTGTATTGCAAGGCTGCCCACGGGCAACTAGTGTCCCACGATGCCGTTACCTACCTGTAAGTTCTGCGTCTGCGCTTTTCTATACCCATGTCTATATGACGGCGGTAAACTGTGGTAAAATGGTGACTCTCGGTGCCATTTGTCACCGAAGTACCTCAGGGTATTTAGTTCCACAATATAAAAGGTAGCAAGCCTATCGTCTACCAGGCAAATATCCAATCTCGGGCAACGTTATTTTTATCAGAAAACTAAAAAAAACACATTTTTTATTTGCTCGACCCGGCAATCGAACCCAAGACCTCATGTAGTCAACACTGACAATGGACCCCTAGACCACAAAGGTTCTATATTATATACGTTATATTTCTATATAATAGTTTACCCAAACAATACGAATACTTACTCTATCAATGTGTTGGAACGTTATTTGTTGCGTGTGAAACAAACCAATTTCGCAAATGCGCTACATATATTTGTTTTTATCAAACTGATCACACGTCCATGCATCTGGAATAGCTTTCAATTAAATTTAGGAAACCGACAAAAAAACGGTTGTGTGGATTTAGGAATAAAATTGAATTTTTTTTACATTTTGTCAAAAAAGAGCTAAATCCATTGAACAAATTGGATATTCACCGTGACTTTATTTTAAGCATGAACTTATTTCTCCTGGTTTTGTGATCAAGAGGCATTTCAAGGGCGGATCCAGACTTCGGTTCAGGGGGAGGGGGTCACATATTTGAGGTTCAGTCATGATATGCTTTAATCCTTATATAATACTAAAAATCCATACCTAGAACCCTACTCAGGGGGGAATCATGACCCCCATGACCCCCGTCCCCTAGAACCGCCCTTAAGGCATTTTCTTTTTGTTAAACTTATTTTGTTTTTTATATCATAAGATAGCAAATAAGTAGATAGAGAATCTTGGTAGATACCAAAAATGTTAATGGCGCGTTGCTATCTTGTGGCGAGGTCAAATGCCGAATGTGACAAGCACTAACGCTATTGTGGAAGGAATAGGTATTGTGGTTTATAAAATAGTAAACAGGCAGATGGCTCTCCTGATGAATAAAAAAGCCATTTCCTCTAGAGACCACAGATGTTAATGGTGTTTTGCTATTTGTATGGCGGGATTCCAATGCTGTGTGCACATGTCTAACACATATAAATTCAATATAAGTCAATTTTTAAAAAGGTAATTTTCTCGCGAAAATGTATTTTTAAAATGATAAGAAGTGGACAAAATGCCCTTTTAAACTCAATCCACCTTAATATAAATCGAGGAACATCGAATTTTCTCGTTAAATTTCCTCTGAATACGATTTTATAGGAACACAAAAAGATTGCTTAAGCCTTTAAACTCCCAATAAATTTAGAAGGATTTTGGAGTTCGGATACAGTGCCGCTTTCAATATTTTTTGATCTTTTAGTTTTTATACAATGCTCCGCAAAAGCACATTTTCCGCTTCAATTCTCGATATTTAGCGTCACTCACAGCAAGAAAAACGTAAGCTTTACTTGTTAAATTGGTATTATTTGGTCTGAATTCTAAAAATGATTTTAGGCGTTACTTTTCGGAGATCTGCAGGAAATTTCGGAAATAATTTTGAAATAACTAAAAGAAGAAATTAAGGTAGTTTTTGTAGCAACTTTCCGCGAACTTTGTAATGTAATTTGTGTAATATCGCTGAACAAAGAAATGTTTTGTAAGAAATGGCACAATTAGCCACAATAGCATATCATTGTTAAGTTCGTGGATGTGTGAATTGTGATCATACTAGAATTTGCCGGTGCCCGGTGGTGCTCATTCATTCCACGTTCATCAGCGTAGACACGTTTTCTTTTGATGCGTGTCTGCTGCATGCTTCCACGAGTCGGAAGAGTTGTTAGAGAGTATAAGTGAGTAACATGAATTCTGATCAACTAACCAATAAGGTTTTCGTGGCCTCAATCCAATGAATCTGATGAACTAGTAAATTTGAAGAGTACACATTGGTGGTACTATGTGGTGCTTCCAGGTTAAGGCAACTAGATTTTTATCAATCGTTGTAGATGAAAAGTTTTAGACAAGATGAAGTAAGCATTTGGCAGAGTAATGGTGTAACGCGCTATGGCAGTATAATATGTATGTATATATGTATTTATATAACTATATATAAATATGTACTCGTATATATAGATATTTATGTAGGTATATGTATAATGTATTATATATGTAATATATTACTTATATCTAAGTATATTGTAATATCGTATTATCTTATTGTTTTCTTTAATTTTAATTTATTTTAATAATAACTAAGAAGGTATATCAATAGTAAATGATTGTAACAAGTTTCTCTGTGCACCCCATCGTAAACAATAAATAAATAAATAAATAAATATTCAAGGGACAAATTACACTAACTGATCTAACCCCAAAGTAAGCAAATTATTTGCTTGTGTTATGGGTGTTAGTCAATGATACTAATACATAGAAATACATATATAAATACAAGAATATATTTAATATACATACACCCAAACCCGGAAATACAAACATTTATGTTCATCACACAAATGCTTGTCCCCGTCGGGGATCGAACCCGAGCCCCGTCGATCGCGTAGTCAGGATCGCTAACCACTCGACCAACGGGGCGGTCAAAACAATGTTTATATTTGTTTAAGGTTACTTTTAGAGAATGTCATGTAGCATTAAGTCCACCTCTGTACATGTAAATTTTAAATAAATAAATAAATATAATCTATAAATATAAATATTCATTGATTATATAAATATATATAATCAATGAAAATTGTATGTAAAATGTATCTATAATGTGTGCAAGAAGTTCTTTTCCCTGTTGGTTCGGGTTCCTTTGAATAAAAGATAGTCTTACATTCTGCCAGGCAGTTCGCAAAATGCGAACTATGGGCTATACGTGTCACTACCATCGTAACTAATATGTGGTAGAGTTGCACAACATCTCGCCCGGATATATGGTAACACCGCCTACCACCTTGGCCTACCACGTTGGTAACCTATTCTTGACGCAATATCGTCAATGCTTTACATTTTCGTGTTGCGGTTTGGAGTTAAGATAGCCGGTAAACTTATACGAGTGGCGTAACACCTGGCCATGTGGATAGCAAACATTTTTGGTGTCAATAGGCGATAGTTGTCTCTTACAATCAGGAGAATCATCTGATTATAAGATATCTTATAAAAGAGCGGTATAAACATTAATTAGCTAATCTTAGGTGCATTGTAATTCTGTTTACCTATTTTAAAATGTATTTGTACATATTACACGTAACATGGCACATATTTATTAATTTGTTATATTGGTTAGTTTTATACGAGAAACATTGATTATTTCCAATGGATTCATTAAAACACTTCCTTATTCAAAAAATCTACGTAGTGCAGTGGTGCAAAATCTGCAAAAAAAACATCTACGAACCTGAACGATTATTGTTTTTTACTTGTGATATCGGGAACTTTCCGCTGCTTTGCCTTCCCTTTGTCATAATGGTTTTAGATTGTTTCGTACGATGATCGGATGCAGCATAAAAAAACAATGTGCTTTATTTGTTCTCCGAGACATGGTGGTTTGAATAGATTTACATTGGAAACCTTATTATCTACAACGAGAAAAATTCTATCTTATGACCTATGTTGGAACACGTGACATAATATTTGTAGCATTGTAGAAAAATCGTTTGAGTGGTTTCGGAGGCCATCGCGGGCGTACACTGTGATATAAAATTTATAACCATAAAAACCCTACTTAGACAATTTTCGCAACTAGTGCACTATGGTATATTGTGAAAAGCTATTTTAGTGGTTTTTTTGGCTTTCTTTTCACTTACCGCCCGTCGAGTGATTAGCGACCCTGACTACGCAATCGACGGGGCTCGGTATCGATCCCCGACGGGGATAAGCATTTGTGTGATGAGCATAAATGTTTGTATTTCCGGGTTCGGGTGTTTATTAAATACATATATTCTAGTATTTATATATGTATTTCTATGTATTAGTATCGTTGACTAACATTCATAACACAAGCAAATCATTTTCTTACTTTGGGGTTAGATCAGTAAGTGTAATTTGTCTAGTGAATATTTAATACATTTATTATTATTTATTTACTGATTACACTCAATAAAAATTATAAATCTAAAGCCTATGTGACGTAAAGTATCTTCACGCCCATAAGAAGGGGTAGGCAGAGGAACAATTACCAATGCACCCACGATTAGCCGAAGATATTTAGTGCCACAATGTGATAGACGGCAAGTCTATCCCCAACCGGGCATTTACCCAATCTCTGGCAATCTTGTTTTTATCAAAAACTAAAAAAACACGCTTTGAATTGGCCGACTCGGAAATCGAGCGCGGGACTTCATGTGTCACACCGACATTGGGCCACTAGACTACAGCAGCGATATAGCCTATATGCTTTTATAATTACAGAATTATTTATCATTGAACTGAACGTGAATCAATGATTCAGCACGATTCACTAGTGTTTTGGTGAGCGAGATGGTTGGTGATCTCAATCAAGACCTAAAAACGACTACGAATTCGTTTCTTTCTGTAATTTTATAGGCTTCACCCTTTCGGTTGGTATGGAATTTGTCTATTAACCAAACCAGTGCAATTAGAAATCATATTCTGAAAGAAAAAGTTTTAGTCAACCCATTTGCAATATATTTATTGACTTATTTAATTGGATATAAAATACTTTTCATCCATTAACCGGTTTGGTGAAGGTCGTTCTATAGTGGGATCTTAGACTATTATTATTAATCATTATATATAATAAAACTAAGTTGATAAAATGTGCGTGCCGATAAAATTTAAAATGAACTTACTTATATAGTATTCAAATTCAAATTCAAATTCAAATTGTTTATTTCACAAAATAAAGTTAGTCTAGTACAAGCTGTAATGGTGATATAAAATAATTATCAGTTGTGTTTATTACAAAGAAACTATAGAAAGTTATCTGACAATAATGATATGAACCAAAGACTAACACATGAACGATTAACTTCAACCTTCGTACTAGTTTACACTGTGTGACGGTAGATTGAGATTCCTCGCCGAGCGCGGCCTTTCGTTTTTACATTTATAAATATTTGTTTACTTTGTCGTGAATTGAATAGGCACGTAAGTACAAAGATAAGACTGTAGTATAGTTACAATATTCAGATACATCACTTATTATACTTAAGTAACTTAAGGAAAGAAAAAGAAAAAAAAATGTAACACTAATCTATCTTATCATATTAACATGCGTGTATGTGTGTTTGTGAGACTGTGTACGTGTGTGTATGTGTGTTTGTGAGACTGTGTACGTGTGTGTATGTGTGTATAGAAGTTTAACAATGTGCTCAAAGGATAATTAGTAATATAATAATAATGTATATACATATATACACATACATACATATATATATATATATACACATATATATATATATATATATATATATATATATATATATATATATACACACACATACATATATATATATACATATATCTATATACATACATACATACATACAAATATAACATATATTATATATTCATGATATCCATATTGTATTAAGTTAAATTTTTTATTAAATCTTCGGTTTGATCTACGGTAAGCGGCTTTAGATAGTTGTAAGTAATTTTTTTTAGACAGTACAAAGATACGTTTTTTAATGTTATTTCTTTAGATAATTTGTTGTATATTAAAGGTCCTAGATAAAAAAAGAAGCGTTTACAAAAGGCAGTTTTAATTTGAGGTATCTTATAGTATGATAGCCCTTTATCCCTCCTCGAACAAGAAAGTTCCCGTTTTAACCTAAAGGGCGTGTTTTTAAAGATAGAAGGGCTTTTCTAACCCTTCAACTTGGAAATTAAGTGTAGTGGCGCCATCTGTTGTCGAGTATTTGAACATCATTCAGAACAACGATTATTTGGGTTGCATTTCGAAAGGCGCTGTGAGCAGTTGCGGTATGTGTAGTAATGGCGCGAAATTTAAGATTCAAATTTCAATAGACTTAAATTACATTTGTTATATTTCAACTACCACGTAACTATCCACGTATATCAACTCCCGAGCGAAGCCGGGCATCATAGCTAGTTAATAATAAATGTCACTGTCACTGTCAAATTAGACACATTGATCATACTACAATGTAAACCAAATTTAATACGAAACTGAAAATATTTTTAATTAGCAACCAGGCTTTAAAAAATAGGTGTTAATACTTATCACACAAAAGTTTGGAGGAATGCGTATAAACCCAACCCTCCCTCGTCTTGACTGACCTCGTCGAGCGTGATCTCTTACTACTCAATCACCAAGGCAGTCATATTATGTAGAATTTTAGGTTCCAATTATTATCAAAATATAAAACATGCTGGAATTCAATGTTCTAGAGTATTTCAGAAATATATTGTGTTATAGGTTATGATAGGTCGAAAAGATGTTTTAAGGCGGAGTATAACTCAATCTAGCCGAGGGAAGCTCGCTTTGTTATTGTTGGCGCAGTCGATAGCTCCCTGAAGCACGCTGCACTAGAAAAGCCTTAAAAACTCAAATACGAGTAAAATAGAACACGGTAAGCTTGAAAACCTTTAAACATTATTGTATTCAGGATTTCAGTTTGCAAATAAAATGGAACACTGTTATACAAACAGATTGGTTTGATGCTTATTGTTTGAATGCTGAGTGAAGTAAACAATATTGTTCCATTTTTCAAATAAACATTTAAAATGTTTTAACTTTAAACCTGTTAAATGACACACGCAGTAAAGTTTACACTATATATTTAAGTATGTAGCTGACCCGGCAAACGTGATTTTGCTACATATATTTGTAACAGTATTTCTCTACTATATAATGGATGTTGCTATACATATAAACCTTCTTTTTAAAACATTATATCTATTGAAACAACCGCATCAAAATCCACTGCGTAGTTTTAAAGATCTAAGCATACATAGGGACAGACAGCGGAAAGCGACTTTATTTGACTTTGCTATACAGGTCCCATAGCGGGAATACTGAAGTTGACCGGCTCGTTGAGCATTTACAAACGGCTGTAGATTCCGTGTTAGAGCAGACCCCCTCCACAGAGATAGTGATCTTGGGCGATTTTAATGCCCACCACGCCGAATGGCTATGTTCTCGCACCACCGATCATGCAGGGAGGTCTGTTCACGATTTTGCCTTGGCGTTTGCTCAAACACAATTGGTAACCTCGCTTACGCGAGTTCTCGATGTGGATGGCCAAACGCCTTCACTGCTGAATCTTCTGATGACCTCTCACCCGGACCGTTATCAGGTATCGGTGGACGCTCCACGTGGCCCGTCAGACCACTGCCTGATCCGGAGCAAAGTGCCGGTAATGCGTCCATCACGGCCTCCCTTTGCAGGCTGTCGTCGCTTTGGCACTATAGGTCAGCAGATTGGGACGGGATGCGGTCTTTCTTTGCATCCTATCCATGGGTGTGGTTGTGCTTGTCGCTGGATGATCCGAATGCTGTCGCTGACTCTGTCGCTGATGTGGTGGTGTAGGGCATGGAACATTTCATTCCGTCTTCGGCGGTGCCCATCGGTGGCAAGTCTCAGCCTTGGTTTGTTCGCCACTGCAAAACGGCTTTAAAGCAGGATGCTACAGAGCTTGGGCTGTTGCGTCGGAATCTTATGATGTAAAAGCTAGCGCATTACAAAAGGAGTACAATTCTTCCTCGAGGTTCTTCAAAAGAGCTATTGCTAAGGTAAATACGGAACTCATTGTCAGAATTGGTGAGAAATTAGTTCGCCTTTTTTGGGCACTCGTGCGTTCTGGTCTCTGGCCAAGGCTGTCTTAGGGAACGCACCGCCTACCATCCCGCAGTGTGATAGTTCCATGCCAGAACCACAATTTCGGCAGTCATCTCTACGTAAAGCACTACTTCCTTAGACATCCACAAGTCAAGTCATCAAAATCCGTGGCGTAGTTTTAAAGATCTAAGCATACATAGGGACAGACAGTGGAAAGCGACTTCGTTTTATACTATGTATGTATACTATGTATTATATATATATATATATATATATATATATATATATATATATATATATATATATATATATATATATATATATATATATATGTGTGTGTGTGTGTGTTTAATTCGTAATAATGACCGCCCCGTTGGTCGAGTGGTTAGCGAACCCAATTACTAATAGATGGAGCCAGGAGTTTAATTCGTGTGATGAGCACAGATGTTTGTACGAGTATTTCTTTGCTTAGGTGTATATCACGTATGTTAAAGTATTTATACGTAGGTCACGCTATAAGTTTTGTGTAACTTAAAAAAACAACATGTTATAACCAAAATATTATGTTTATTGGTTTACAAAATAATCTACTTTACATTTAAAACATTTTTTCATGCGATCGAAAATTTTTTAACAGCAGGACCACAGATCTGAAGGCATGTTTTCTACGTTCTGATTGAACGCTATCACTGCCTCTTCGGAGTTGGTAAAAGTAAAACCTCTCATCAAATCTTTGATTTTGGGGAAAATACAGAAGTCACAGGGTACTAGGTCGGGGCTATGCGCAGGATGAGTGACGAGATGTAATTTTTCGGAAGCTAAAAATGACTTTGTTTTGTTGGCCGTGTGTGAAGAAGCGTTATCATGGTGTAGGAGAATGCGGCTTTTGGGTTGTGTTTCGCGAACTTTTTATAACACCCTGGGTAAACAAATGGTAGTATACCACTCGGCATTAACACTCTTTTGATCTTCAAGTGGAATTGTACAGATGGAACCCGTAGTTGAGAAAAAAAACGCGATCATTTTTTACCAACGTTTCTCGCCTGTCAATTGTTCGTGTAAAACTTTCTAAATTTGGCTCATACCAATCCCCAATAGTCCTCGAATTGTCTCATAGGTAATCCGAGGGTTTTCTTCAATAAACCACTTAACAGTAGCCACATTATTTTCGTTGACGGCAGTCGAAGGCCGCCCATCACGAAATTCGTCATGTAAAGAAACTTGACCTCTCTCAAATTCAGCAAACCATCGCATCACGGTGCTCAATTAAGGTGCTTCTCTCCCAAAAGCATTTTGGAGACTAGCGGCACAGTCTTGCGGAGAAAGAGAACTTTTAAAATCATAAAAAATCATCGCTCTAAAATCTTTTCGACTTAATTCCATTTCCGTTGCGTACGTAGAACTTTGATGTGTGATAAAAAAGCAATCGACAAATCATTTCCCGCCAATTGTTTTTTTTTTTACTAAAAAGGTTGCAACGTTTTAAAAATATAACATTCGAAATTCAAATAGTTCCGATTAGCTAGAAGTGCAAAACTTTTAGTGTGCCCCGTGTATATGTATTTCTATGTATTAGTATCGTTGACTAACACCCATAACACATATAAATAATTTTCTTACTTTGGGGTTAGATATATGTGTGCGTGTAATTTGTCCAGTGATGATATGTATTATTATTTATTTACTGAAAGCATTGCGTTTGTTAATGATTTCTTAAACGCAGTAAAATTGCAGCAACCGACTTCCTATTTCTTTGAACCTTGCATCAGACCTTCACCAAATTAAAGTAGGACTACATGGGAAGCATACCCTTCCAGGCTCCCATTTTTTCAATAGATTTCTTATCTAGCGGTGGACCTTTGGTCGAAATACGACCAAAGATTCACCGCTAGTTGCACAAGCACTATACGATATTAAAGGTCGGTTTCCGAAACGCAAATTAATTTTAACAAGCAATTAATCTGTGTTTAACATAATTTATGCGAGCAAATGATCTGTTAAACACAGTTAATTGCTTGTTAAAATTAGTTTGCGTTTGAGAAACCGGCCGGCCGTAACTCTTACGCACAAATTTATCAAGCCTTAACTGTTTTGTAAGCTGACTAGAAAGTCAGTTTCCCCTTTGTACTTTAAGCTTAATATTTTCAATAGCATAAATTTGTTAAGTTTTAAGCTATACTAATTTCTTAACATAGAATTTTTCATTTTAAAGTAAAAACTCTTTTTACATTATAACAATGTTTTACCTAAGTTGATTTTAGTCGCCTCTGAATTCGAGTCACCTCTGTATTTAGGCCTGCGAAGAATACAGACCTAAGATTGATTGAATGATTTTTATTATAAAACCCATGTCCTGGTTTTACTATCAGGCTTGATTGCATGAATAAAACCAAAGAAAAGATTGATGTTATTGATCGTAAATAGAGGTCAATAGAGCTGCCTAAAGAAGAGAGAATTAGAGAGTCGTTTACGAATTACCTTGACAAGCCACCACGCCTCTGAAATTTAAAAATAAAGAAGAATATGACGAATCGGAGTCCCAATAAACTTTGGCGATATTACATCCTTCATTACACACCTATAGGCGATGGTCTAGGTTATATACATAAAAAACAGTTGTACTGCAATGCATCATTATCAAGCTATCTGCTATAACAATCAGGAACAAAGGCCTTTTATTATAGAAGATCTATCTGCCTCGCCTCATTGAGTATATAGGTCGGTGTTGTGGCGCACCTCTTTCTGAACTTACTAGTTTAGATTCGATATATTATTGTTTAGCTAAAAAAATACATGTGAGTAACGGTCTTTTTCGCAATTTAAAAAATAACGTAAGGATTTACACTTGTTAATTATTGTCGATTAAAAAAAACGTAGTTTCATACTAAATAACTGTGATGCAAAATAGTTTTTCAATTTGCCGCTACGTATGTAGATAAGGAAGTTACTGATTCTACCCCGATTTTCGAAAATCGAGTTTTCACAGGATGTCTACGTTTTGAGGTCCTAGGAACCTTTTCCGACTATTTTCACGATGACGTCAGTATGTCTGTATGGATGTGTGTGTGTGTGTGTGTGTGTGTGTGTGTGTGTATGTGTGTATGTAAACATCTCATATCTTTTGAACGGCTGGACCGATCAAAACGCGGTTGATGGCATTCGATTGGATTCTACTCAACTTAGACTTTGGGTCCCTTTGATGAATAGAATATCTGTCCCTAGAACTCCCGGGCAGTTCATAAATGGCAAACGATTTGATACGCGAGTCATTTTATCATAAAAGTGGTAGAAAATTGAACAGATTCTAATTTATCAGAGGCAAAAATGAATGATGAGGGTCCATAAAAATGATGATAGATGGTCATCGTATTGTTATAAATTATTAATTTCTTCTGAAATGTTAAAATTGTATCACGGGCACTATAGCGCTAAAATTCACGATAAACCTTGAAAGATTAATATTAAGTACTTGAATTTACGATTATTGCAGACTGTTTAAAGCCATTCAAGTTGCAGTATATTGTCATCATAGATTTAATACGTTTTTGTACCTCTCATATTTGACTTTAACCTCTTAAAAGTTAAAAGATGTTTTAAAATGTTTTAAAGTTAAATGTTAAAAGAAACAACGTTTGTTTACAATAACAAAGCAAAACATTTATTGCAGCAAAAAAAATTTATTGTCGCTCATTCACAGATTAAATAGATGTTTACTAGTTTCTGTTTCTTTGGGATGATACTAAGATTAGCTTGTTTATACAGCCTTCTGTGTTGTAAGTTTCGACTATAGCATTAAATATTTTCTTTTGTTGCATTTTATACAATAGCTTATTTACATTTTACGTCTTACCTATCCGACGTTTTTTCAACTTGTTTTGTTGGTTATTAAATAAAGGATTGTGTTAACTTTATGGTAGAAACGAAAAATCTTCGCTTGAATTAGAAATGAGCAAAAACGTAGGTACAAAGATTAGTTTCATGACTTCCAAGTATGTTCCTTTTTTAAATTTACTTGTTATTAAAAAGTGTCCGTTGAATTCTAATATGGACTTATTATACATTAAATTAATTTAATAATTTCGGCTGACGCTAAATTTGAGGCCGATCTCATCAATCTCCTTTGTTAATTTAACAAGACTTCAGTTGTTTTACTTATGAGTAAAATGTTTTGTATGAGTAAAAAAAAATAGGGAAAGAAAATAGTTAAAAAGAAAAACAATTGGACAAGGTATCGTCAGACCATCGCGTCGCGTTGGTTCATTATTTGTCTAATGTCTTAAAAGCATTCATATAAAAAACCCAAGATGAACAGTCTCGAACAAAATTGACACTCAAAACTGTCCCTAATTTCACATAAGTATAGATATGGCAAAAACATATGTTTTTACATATCCAACTTTAAGCGCAAGTTTTATGGTTGTTTTTAAAAAGCAATGAACAAAAAGCAATAAAATTGATAGTGTCGCATTCGACGCAATTCTATTTGAAATGAGCGCACAATTTAAAATTGTGCGCTCATTTTTAGAGGATGTTTTTAAGACACTGATTGTGCATTTTGGGTTTTTTATATCAATGCTTAAAAGCAATAAGTCCGTTTTTGTTCTAATTTTGAATCACCGCCTTTTATGACGGTCTCAGTTGGACTAATCAGAAATCGGATTATAGCATTAACCTTGTTCCCCAAAACAATGAATTTAGTTATTGTTACCTCTTTACAATAACTCTTATTGTATCTCTTGATATTTACGGCCGATTTCCGAAACACAAATCAATTTTAACAAGCAATTAATCTGTGTTTAACATATTTTTACAAGCAAATGATCTGTTGAACACAGATTAAATGTTTGTTAAAATTAATTTGTGTTTCGAAAACCGGCCATTACAGTCGTAGTACGACTATCATTGATGTCGCTCTGGTGGTGATATTCTAGTTTTCTTGATTTATTGATGAATAGCATGCAGTGCCGAATTAAGCCAAATAAGCAATTGCTTAGGACATAATGTCTAGGGGCACCAGTCATTGCACCAAAAAAATTTGCTAGAACATGAAAGGTGTGGAGTCTGTCTAAAAATCCACGCGATTTAAATAGACCTCTTAAGCGTTGGTGATCGGGGTCACAATAATGATATCTACTTTGTTCTTACAAATATGTTGAAGTTCCCTTGCGGGTAAGCAGAGTAAACCCAATATCTATAAACTTACCGGTTCACCACACTTAATGGGTTTCTCGGCTATCGAGACAAATGGTGATCTCCATCGCCACATTTTACCGACCTTATAACGGTTATCGACTATTTTTAGCAATAACCGAGACTGATGGCTGTATGTGCTCATCCGCATACCAACCGCCAGACTCCGAGATGCTATTGAAATTTTGAATGAAGCTTCGAAAAAATCTCAATAGCACTTTTGCCCCGACCCGGGGATCAAATTCGAGAACATTTTATTGATGACAGCAGATAGTTAGTAGGGAGGTTAACAAGTTCCAGGGAGAGGCCAGCTGCCCCTAACAAAATACAAATTTTCAATAATATCGATCAAGTCGTTTTTAAGTTATAACGTGACGTACAGACATACATGAAAAAATATTAAGCATAATTTTTTTACTTACTAACTTACATGAAAAAATATTAAGCATTGTTTGTGCAATCACGCACTCTCACTCTATAGCAAAAGTTTCACTCACTCTATAAAAAAGTTCAAGTCGTTCTTGAGCTAGGGCCAGATTTACAGGCAGACAAACATAAGACAAAGATAATCTATATTTAATATTATAAATGCGAAAATTTGGATGTTTGGATAGATGTTTGGATGGATGTTTGGATGGATGTTTGGATGGATGTTTGTTACTCAATCACGCAAAAACTGATGAACGGATTTGAATGAAATTTGGCACACAGGTAGGTGATGACCTGGAATAGCACATAGGCTACTTTTTATCCCGGAAAAGTAAGGTGATCCCGCGGGATTCACCAAAAACTTTTATAATATAATTATATATAGTCTATCATTTGCCCGATAGCGCGTTTTCATTATAATAATAATATCACTTACACACATAGGACAAATTACACAATTCGATCTGACTTCAAACACATGAGTAGATAAGGGGTAGTACTCTTTGCCCAAAGCCAGTAAATTCTTTGGTTGTGATATGGCTGTCAGTCAACAATAGTAATACATAGAAATACATATATAAATAGTGAAATATATTGAATAAACACCCAAACCCTCAAATACAATCTATACTCGTTACACAAATATCTATCCCTGTTGGGAAACGATTCCGCGCTAATGGATTGCAAAGTCAGGGTCGCTAACCATTCCACGAACTAGGCGGTCCATAGGTTCATTGTGTATGAAATATTGCTCAAGCAAAACCATTACTTACCTTTTTTCATCAGAAGGTAAATGGAAAAATAAAAGATTTTTCTGTTCCATTTACATTATATACGGCTCCATATTTAGAAGTCATCTTAAATAAATTAGTTTTTTTTTATTTTTTTATATCATAAGATAGCAAACAAGCAAATGGGTCTCCTGATGATAAGAGTCAACCGTCGCCTATAGACTCCAAAGATGTTAATGGTGTGTTGCTATCTTGTGGCTAGGTCTAATGCCACGTACATAAGTTTACCGGCTACCTTACCCTTCAAACCACACGACTGTGACAAGCACTGATGCTCTTGCGGCAGGAATAGGTAAGACGGTGGTACCAGACCCGGGCGAGACAATGCAGAAATCTACCACCTAGTAGTCACGACGGTAGTGACTTGCATAGCCAATCGGTCGCTTTTTCCGACCTGCCTGGCAGAACGGCAATTAGTCTATTCTTCAAGGAGCCCGGAACCAACGCGGAGAAAAGCAACTTTTCTCTCAGCATCACGGAAGGTAAACTGTGAAAAAATGCTTAACAGGGTTCCGAAGTTAACTAGCAACCCTTATAGTTTCGCTATGACCGTCCCTCCGTCCGTCTGTCTGTCTGTCCGCACTATTGCTCAGAGATTCTTATTACAAGAAAGCTGTAATTTGGCACGAATATACATATTAGTCACGACAACAAAGTGGTAACATAAAATCTTGAAAAATATTTTTTTTAATTTTATTTTTTCCTCAAGTTTACTAATGTTACTAATGTAGTTACTATTGTTGTTTCGAAAATGCGGAAAAATAACACGCGTCCTCGCTACATCGCTACACACACCACCGACCACACAGCCCATAGACACCTAATAATAGACGAATGACTTGTGTCAACACATCTGACTTATAGTTCCGATGTAAATGTCCACGCGCCAATGAGTAGTGATTGAGTAATCAGTGTCGACCAATCAGATGCTCTGTACATTACTATCTTTCACTGTGGCCTTGAGTTAGCCAATTACGGCGTTGCAACCCCACTTCGTCTTACCTCAGCTAGTTGCCAGAATGCATTCAATACGGAAAATCAAACATTAGCCGTCTATAGGCTGTGTGGTCGGTGTTCTACACGGACGTCAGTAGAGCAATGAGTTTGACAACTCCAGCGAAAGCGTGCCTTGTAGGTAATGAGGAAATTAGCCTGCTACGAGTTCGTTGTTTAAAGGGTCTTTGTCGAATCTCTTCGTTTTAAGAATACACACAGTCAACCAAAGCAAAAGTATATCAGTCTTAATTCGAATCCCTGGAGAAGACATATCGGGCAAAGTTCAATTTTGTAGTAATTATAAAAAATCAAAGTAACCTCAAAAAAAGCTTAGTGTGCAGAAATAAACGAGGAAGTAATTCGTGCGATTTCATCGCCTGCCAATTTATAAGGGGCAACATTTACATGGAATGATGCTCTCATTTCTTGGTAGGAGTTTCCCCAATACAACTTACTTCTATTTCGTATTCAATGTAGAGCAGCTCAAATTGTCGATGAACATACACAGGGGCGTAGCAACCACCGTATCTGCCGTATCAATTATACGGGGCCCCTTGGCCACGGAGGCCCCCAACGCGCGTAAGCGAATCTTATTAATAACTTTCCAAATAACAAAAGTAAAAAAAAACAATTTCTTTATTTAAAAAAAGGCAAGAAGAGTGTTTATTAAATTGTTCAAACTGTTTAAGTTTGTAAAAATTTTAAAAATTACAGATAGATAATTATGATAAATAAATATATTTTTTTAATTTTATACAAACATTTTTTTTTCTTTTGTGAAAAGTTTTTTCCCGTGTTGGTCCCGGGCTACTTTGAAGAATAGGCCAACTACTGTTCTGGACGGCAGGTCGTAAAAGGTGACCGATTGGCTATACGAGTCACTACCATCAAGACTACTATGTGGTTCTGCATTGTCTCGCCCGGGTCAGGAACCACCACCTTACCTATTCCTGTCGCAATGGCGTCAGTGCTTGTAATTGTGGTGTTCCGGTTTGGAGGGTAAGCTAGCCGGTAAACTTATGCATGGGCATTAGACCTTGCCACAAGATAGCAACGCCTTATTTACTTAATTTACTTATTATTAACGCCTTTGGTGTCTAAAGGCGATGGTTGACTTATTCCATCAGGAGACCCATCTGCTTTTTTGCTACTTTATAATTTAAAAAAAAAAATCTCTACCCTTTTTATACGGGGCCCCGCCAAGGCACGCTACGCCTCTGAATATACAGTTTCTATTCTGCTTGATTCTTTGGATTTATGTGCAGTTATCGGATCGCTCTGCACATTTGGTCTCTCTTTTGGAAAGATTTAAGTGAAGTGATCCTGTTGCTGAAGTTTCCCATCACACATCGCGTAAATAATTCTGTGGTCATTGGTCAAACCATGATTAGTGCACTTTTTGCCAAAATAATGTTAATAATACAATTAGCATTGCGAATAATCGTTTTACCGTTTGATCAGATGGAAAAAAATAAATCTGCATCAACACTGTAATCTTCTATAGTCTATGAACATTTCAAGATAAGTTGAAAAACAAAATATTACAATTGATGTAAAAGATGTGCATAAAACACGTAATTTTTTTTTGTAATTATAACTTTCTGATCTAAAGCCACATAATTCAATTCTATTTTTAACATTTCATGTCTTCTTCATATTTTTCCAAGCGGATACGACTTAGGGACCTTCAAGAAAAGAGCCTACTCTTTCTTAAAAGGCCGGCAACGCAACTGCAAATCTTCTATTAGTGTGGATGTCCATGGGCGGCGGTGATCACTTACCTTCAGGTGAGCCTCCTGTCCGTTTGCGCCCTTTTCTATAAAAAAAATGTCTTGAAGTTTACAACCATGACGTTCCTTGACAATCTGCAACAAAATATAACACATTCTTGAAAAGTTCTGCAACACTATAGCTGTAAACCGTCAGGCGAGTCTCCTCCAGGGTTCAATAATTTAATTAATGAGATTTAATTGGAATAAGCGTTTGTTTTCCATCGCATCTGGTGGAAAGTGTCGATGAAGACGAACGTGATACACGCCCATCCAAAAGAAACCTATTCACTCTACTCTTAAAGGTTCCAGGACTATATTTGTCTGGAAAAATATACGCAGGCAGTTCGTTCCAAGCCTTGGCGACTCGAACCAAAAAAGAATTGTCAAACCGTTTTGTTCAATTTTTTGGTATATCAGCAACATACGGATGGAACTTCTGCCTGCATCTAGTAGTCCGATAAAGGAATGGCGAGGGTCCAATAAGTCGGAGAGAGCTTTGGCACACTCGCCAAAGTGCATCCTGTAAAAAACTGATAGGCTAGTCACCTTACGACGATGCTCAAGTGCTTGTAATTTTCTATTTGTGAGCTTGTCGTCGTTTATTAGCCTATGGGCTCTTCGGTCTACAGAGTCTAAAGCTTCTAGTTGATACTTGGCTGAACCTTCCAAAAGGTGACTGCAGTACTCCTCCATGCATGATCGAACTTGGGCCGTGTTCAGGTTTAGTAACTGCTCAGAGCTAAAGTACCGCCGGACCTTCGAAATGATTCCTAACTTTTTGGAAGCGATGTGTGTCATAGACTGAATTTGTTGGCCGAAGTTGCGATTGGACGTGACATTAATGCACAAAAGCCCTAAATGGTTGGTAAGCGGTATGGATACACCTCGGAACTTAGGTACTATATCTAAGTTACTTTTTTTGCAGAGAAGAGACAGGCCTTTGTCTTGGAAGGGTTAAAATTTACAAGATTGGCGTCAGCCCACTCGGACACCCGTTGCAATGTTAAATTAACCCGCTCAATCATGGACTCTCTCAAGGACTGTATTTTACGAGAACTTGGTCGCGAGTTGGACATATATCGCTTTACTACGGTGCAGTCATCGGCGTGGCCAATGATGTCAGGTGTTAAAAGATAATTAATGTGCAACAGGAACAAGGTTGCAGAGAGAACAGATCCCTGAGGTACCCTGGTATTAATTGTCATTTGGTCGGAAGAGTAAGCATCTAGGACCACTTGGATCGACCGGTCTCTCAGAAAATCGAATATCCAGTCGCGGAGTTTAGTTGGTATGCCATACGCTGGAAGCTTACTTAGGAGTGGCTCGTGCCAGACAAGATCAAAGGCTTTAGATATGTCTAAATATACTACGATTGCCTCACCATGACCCTCTAAGGCTTCATTCCATAGATGAGTAGCGTAAATTAACATGTCACGAGTCGAGCGACCCCTGCGAAAACCATATTGGTTGTCACTGAGGAGCTCGTTAGCTTCAAGGTGTGCGAGAAGACGATTATTCAAGATACGCTCCATTATCTTGGAAATGATGGAGGTGAGTGCAACAGGTCTATAATTAGCTGGGTCTGCTCGGCTCCCCTTTTTGTGTATAGGTTGAATATTGGCAAGGTTTCAGGACCTGAAGACCTTGCTAGTTTCCAAGGAAAGTCAATAGAAGTGCATCAAAACAGGAGACAGCTCGGTTATTCTATATTTTTAAGATGTATAATGAAAGAATTCGTGAATTTACCCCTGTCACAAACAAAGGACAACGCACCATTGACATTAACGTTTAACCGTCCCGTTGGTTGAGTGGTTAGCTTATCTAACTACGAATCGATGGGTCTCGGGTTCGATTCCCGACAGGGACAAACATTTGTGTGATGAGCATCGATGTTTGTATTTCTGGGTTTCGTTGTTTTTTACATAGGTATATTACAATATTTAGATATGTATTTCTATGTATTAGTTGACGTAGTACCTATTATTTAACGTTGAATAATCACCCCATAACACAAATTATTTGCTTATTAAGGGTTAAGTTCAATTCGTGTAATTTGTCGAACGATCTTTTACTACTCAACGATCTTAATCTTTTACTTACTACTACTTTTACTATCCGATATCCAAGGGCGGATCCAGCCAAGGGGGATCCAGCCAGCTAGATTCGAGTCAGGGTCACATAGTTGAAGTTTAGTCAAAATAGGCTCTAATTCTTATGTGTTTGCAATAAACCCATACCTAGACATCTGCCTAGGGGGGGGGGGGGTCATGATCCTCATGACCCTCCTTCTGGATCCTCCCATGCCGATATCTGTAAATCACAACATACAATATTCATCAATTATATCGGTAGAATAATTCGGATTTTCCACATGATATGAATATATCCGATTTAGCTTGCAAATTGCTTCACCGCCCCCTTGGTCGAGTGATTTTATGTGATGAGCATAGATGTTTGTACTTCTGGGTTTTGATGTTTATTAAATATATTTTATTATTTATACATATATGTATTTCTATGTAATAATATCGTTGACTAACTCCCACACTACAAGTAAATAAATTGCTTACTTTGGGGTTAGATCAATTCATGTAAAATTGTCCAGAGATATTTATTTAAATTAAACAACTTTAATTAAAAGGAGAATTATGAGGGTCCATTCAAATTTTGCGTAATCCGCAACATTCGCATGTTGATAGATGCTTTATTGTAATATATTTTTAATTTCTTCTAATATATAAATTGTGTCACGGGTACTTATTTTAATGCTACAGTTCACAAAAAACCTATTTAAGGATTATGATTACTTGAATTTACAATTATTTCGTACTGATTTAAGCCATTCATGTGGCAATATATCGGCAATATAGATATAATACGCATTGTGTCTCATCCTCATCATAAAGATTATTTGATTTTACCCTTTTAATAGTTAAAAGATGAACAACCATTATTTACATTAACAAAACAAAATAATTTTATTATCATTCGACCACGGATGAAGAAGGCAACACTTGTTGTTTCTTGTTTTTTTAAGAAGGTACTAAGATTATCTTGTTTATGCAGCCTTTGTGTTGTAAGTTTCAACTATACTTAGTTATAAATACTTTCCTCTTTGTTGTTACCTAGATACCTAGGTAAGACGCAATATGCTAAACAAACTGTTGAATAGAACAAAAAACAAGTTTGAAAAAGTTAGATGACATTTTTCAAACTTGTTTGATTGGTTTAAAAGAAAGTTAATTTTACGGCAGAAAATTTGATTTATAAATAAGATTGAGCGTACGAGTTTGATTTGTATCATGACTTTCCAATATTCCGTATGTTCCCTTTAAAATGTGCTTGCTATTAAAAAGTCTCCGTTTAATTCTAATACGGGATTACTGTACATATTAAATCAATTTGATGATTTGAGCTGAGGATATGTTTTAGACTTTTAGGCCGATCTCATCAAACTGCTTACTGACCTTATTGACTTTTGCAAATCTTTGCTTCATTTAAATCACGCAACGAACTGAAATTAAGCGTTTCGTTCGTCGTGACGTGTAATTACGTCGTGTTAGTTAATTCCGAAAATCCGTGTGAACTTTGAATATGTACGTAATAAATACGCGAATCACAACTTCTACCTGTTAGCCGAGCTCAGATAAGGAAGTTATGTAGGGTATCGCATTCGCAGGTCATGGGCGATAATTAATATTGCTCACAAACCCACTCACAATGATTGTAAAGCAAACATTCTTTATACCAATGTCACTGCTAAATATATTCTACGTTTTCAATTGCTTTGCCTTAATAAAGATACTGATGTAGACTTAATGAATGCTTCATAGTAGCAGTAACTAGACATACTAATAGACCAAACAAATTCACTCCAATAAGTGTAAATTGTTACAATGCAAACGCAATCATTCCTTTCATAGCAATTGTGCAGCGCCAGTCTTTATAATCTACTATCCAGACAGTCAAGAATGCTTAACAAGCACTTGAATGAACGTTAACTCCATATTGACTGTAAAACAAGTTTTCAGTTCGTTTTATTAAGGATCAGTTAGGTGACAATCTGAGATTAGTTAATATAATTCGAGTATGTAGTATCAACTATGTCAGTGCGCTGGTTTTGGGTAGCCTTTTTTTTTTTTATATCATAAGATAGCAAACAAGCAGATAGGTCTCCTGATGGTAAGAGTCAACCATCGCCTATAGACACCAAAGATGTTAATGGTGCGTTGCTATCTTGTGGCGAGGTCTAATGCCACATGCATAAGTTTACCGGCTACCTTACCCTCCAAACCGGAACACGACAGCGACAAGCACTGACGCTATTGCGGCAGGAATAGGTAAGGCGGTGGTACCAGACCCGGGCGAGTCAATGCAGAACTCTACCACCTAGTAGCCACGATGGTAGTGACTCGATACCCAATCGGTCGCCTTTTACGACCTGCCTGGCAGAACGGCAGTTGGCCTATTCTACAAAGGAGGCCGGGACCAACACGGCCTGTGTAGTTAAATGTGTAAAAAAGGATATTATAAAATCTCAGGTTATTTAGAAGACAAATAAGCCTGGGATTAATTACTCCTCATACATCTCATATATATTTTTGTAATATTGTGATATTGTAAAAAAAATAGATGATACGAAAAAAGACTAGCCCGCTGAGTTTCTTCCGCTGGATCTTCCCAGTGTGTGGCCGCGTTTCGGTAGTAGTTTAAAAATATGTATTGACGTGTCAAAATAACTTGTAAAAAGGTTTATTAAATAAAATACTTCTGATTTCTGAGCCAAGTATTATTTTTACTAAGCCCCGACACAAAAACGAGGGGTGTTTTAAGTTTCAGGTGTGTCTGTGTGTTTATCCGTGTCATCGTAGCGACCAGCGGATAGTCCGATTTGGATACGATATTTTTAAATGGAGAGGGCGCGACTGTGCCTCTGTCAACACCGTTCTCGCTAGTAAATAAATTTTATAATTGTTTAAGTGCTCCAAAACTAAGTGAAACAAATAAAATATAAAACCAGTGCATAAACAACATCGAACAAGATAAAAAACATAGTGCTCAGTCAATAATATTACTAAAAAAGTGCATAATAAACGATTGGTCAAGTAACTCTCGAAATTCGTTAAAATACGAAAATCATAACATTATAAAAGTGAAAAATACTAAAGTGGCGTGTGTTCATAAAATCGGAACTTAAATTGCGTTAAAATAGTATGTGATTCAAAAAAGTTTATAAATATAACCTCAAAAGTGCAAAATCATTCGTTATTCCTAAATCATCGATTAAAGCACCGAACACCGCCATCTATTATAACCCATCAGAACTTACCAGCTAGTTCCTAGGTAAATTCCGTACTCCGCCATCTAGCACCGAGTAGCGACACCACTTAGTACGCTTCGACAACAGATCGACGAAAAGGTAAAAAGTACTCACCTTTTTTCATAGAGAGCGCTAAGAGGATCAAAACTGAGTATGGAGGAAATAAAAAATATGTTAGTTAATATGGAGCAAGATATAAAGCAGCAAAAACAAGATATGCTAGAGATGAAAGAAGACATTAAATGTACAATAATTAATAGCCTTAACGAGAAGTTTAATAACTTAGAACTAAAAAACGAGCTTTTGGAGAAAAAAATTGAAGAACAAAAAAACAAAATAAGCATCTTAGAAAGACAGTTTAGACGCAGAAATTTAATCTTGTTTGGCGTAGAAGAGAGCGAAAAGTCATACGATGAACTCGAAAATATAGTAATAAACATAATAAATACATACACAAAAGTATCATGCGATACTAGCAATATAGAAGCTGTTAGAAGATTGGGGAAAAAAGGCGAGAAAGTCAGACCGATAGTCATTACTTTCAACACGTTGGGCTTGAAACTAAAAATACAAAAAAATAAACATTTTTTAAAAAATACATCATATTACTTAAAAGAAGACTTTCCAATGGAAATTTTAATTAAGCGTAAAGAACTACAAGTCCAATTACAAAAAGAACAAGATGCAGGCAACACCGCTTTTATAAAATACGACAAACTTATTATACTGAACAACAAACAATCCCCACATAAACAGTCAAACAAAAGAAACATATCGGAATCACCGGAAACACTTCAACCTGGCAACCAAAATATTCAACGCACTAGTAAACAACCACCTAAGAAAAACAAAGGAGATATGAAGAATTATGTAATACAAAAACCTAAACTAATCCTCGCTCAGCCAGAAACAACTCAACGCCAACCAAAGACATCACAGCACAACACAGAATAGCAATTCAAATTTGACCCTCTTCCATCTCCTAATCTCCCTGTACGGCCGGTCACCGCGGGAGAAAATGACCAAAACCCCCCAAGGGTGAACATTGAAAAGAAAAATACCTTCTATATTTGTACCTTAAACACAAGAACGTTATCTTCGGATCAAAAATATATTGAGCTCAAAGCAGCATTACATAATATTAACCACGATATAATAGGTCTGTGCGAAGTTCGCCGCCTAGGAGAAAAGATAATCGAAGACGACGAATACATCTTCTACTACATAGGTCAAACAAAAGGACTATATGGGGTGGGCTTTCTAGTTAGAAAGAAATACAAAGATAACATCATAGCATTTACCGGAATATCTGAAAGAGTGTGCATACTAGAAATCAAGCTTGAAAATCTACGCTTCACATTAATTCAAGCATATGCACCCACTGAAAATTCATCACAAGCAGAAATAGATAGCTTTTACGAGGACTTAGCGAAAGCTCACGACTCCACATCTACAGAATACATATTATCTATGGGTGACTTTAACGCTCAAATTGGAATTCCCGAGGAGTACGAACGCTCCGCTACAGGAGAGTATGGCTATGGTACCAGAAGTCCTCGAGGTACGAGACTAATTCAATACGCACAGGAATACAACCTAAAAATTGTAAATACAATGTTTAAAATAAAACCTAAAAACCGTTGGACGTGGATCTCTCCAGATAGGAAGACAAAAAATGAAATTGATTATATTATGACCACGAAACGTCACATGATCTCTAACTATGCAGTACTGCCATCTTTCTCCTTTGGATCGGACCAGAGACTAATAAGAGCAACAATACACCTAAAATTATCAAAGAAAAGCAGACGCAATTTCTTTAATACATCCAATAAATTGAAAACTCTAGCGGAACAGGAAACGTATCTTACAAACCTCAACAATTTTATACCAGAACTTATAAACACTCAAAATGACTTGAATGCCGATGAGTACTACCAACAAATCATTCACTACATCAAGTTAAGCCTAAGAAACGTTAAAGGAACACAAAAGAACAAAATTCTATCGGAGAAAGCGCTAAAACTCATGAAGAAAAGAAGCGAACTACAAAATAAGCCTAAATTAAGCAAATCTGACAAAAATGAACTAAAAGCTTTGTATAAACTTACTAACAAAGAAATTAAAAGATGCTACGATGTCTACAGAAAGTCAACAATACAAAGACACCTCGATAACTCTAGATCTGCTAAAAAAGCTTATAAAGAATTAACTCAAACTAAAACATGGATTCCTTCTCTCCAGTCTAGCAATAATAAAATATGCAAGACTCGCACAGAAATCATAAATGCCGCTACTGACTTTTACGCTAATCTATACAGCCAACCAGACACACCAAAGCTTAATACGGCCAATTACCGCTGTATAGATACCTCTCCAATACAACAGTTTACAGAAAAAGAAATCTTAAAACAACTAAGGAAACTAAAGACAGAAAAAAGCCCAGGACCAGACGGCATCACAAATGAATGTATCAAGGTTGCAAAGACTCTACTATTGACACCAATTACTATCCTCTGGAATAAAATACTGAAGGAAGAAGCTGTGCCACACCAATGGACGGAATCGGAAATCATACTACTTTATAAAAAAGGAGACCCAGCCGACATAGGCAACTACCGTCCCATAAGCCTCATGCCTTCTTTTTACAAACTATTTGCCTCCTGTCTACTTGAAAGAATAGCCCCAGACATAGATGTACACCAGCCGATCGAACAGGCTGGATTCAGAAGTGGTTTCAGCACAATGGATCATATCCAAGTAGTAGATCAGGTGATAGAGAAATACTTGGAATTCAGTAAGCCCCTGTACTTAGCTTTCGTAGACTATAAAAAAGCTTTTGACTCTATCTCACACGAAAGCATCTGGGAATCACTAAAAGTAATAAACATAAACGAAAAATATATTAATATCCTAAGAAACATCAACAATCAAACAAAACCTATCCAATAGAGGTATTAATATGAATGGGAACTTCTTAAGTCATCTCAGATTTGCCGATGACATAATTTTGTTTTCGGAAACCCCTAAGCAATTAAACACAATGGTAGATGACTTAAACCAGGCCAGTACAAAAGTTGGGTTAGAAATTAACCTTGAGAAAACTAAAATTATGACTAACCGCAGCGTATCGCCTATCCTAGTAAATAACACCCCTCTGGAGTATGTTAAAAAATACATATACCTAGGCAAACAGATCTCTTTTAGTAAAGAAAGAAACATTGAAGAAATACACCGAAGAGTAGCGATTGCCTGGAACAAGTTCTGGCATCATAAAGAAATATTTAAGTCACAACTTTCGCTATCGACTAAGAAAATAGTCATGGACACAGCAATACTACCGTGTCTCACTTATGGATGCCAAACTTGGACCTTTGATCTCAAAACCAGGAATAAAATTCAGACTACGCAGAGAAAAATGGAAAGAAGTTGCCTAGGTATAAAATTGAAAGATAAGGTAAAGAACGTTGACATCCGAGGGAAGACAAAAGTGTGCGACGCCTTAACTTTTTCACTGAAGGGAAAGTGGAAGTGGGCGGGACACTTGGCTCGTTACAAAGATGATAGATGGACTCAAAGGTCTGTAAAGTGGTCAGGGCCAAGTGGCACTAGAACTAGAGGCCGACCAAGAGCCAGATGGGCAGATGAAATAGTAGCGAGGGCAGGCGGAAGTTGGATGGACACAGCCAAGGATAGAGAAGCGTGGCACTCTTTGGGGGAGGCTTTTACCCAAACGGGGTCCAAACAGATATAAATAATATAAATACATAATGATTAATATAAATAATATATAGTGATAATAGCTTTGGTGCATGTTGTTTATTATAATTAAATTAACTGGTAATGTTCATATTTTTATATATAATCAAATGTAAACGCTATTCTGTTTGGAATTAAATAAAGCTTTATTATTATTATTATTATTATTATTATTATTATTTTTAAATGAAGGCCTTATTTTGCAAGATGGTTTTATAGCTTAGATTCAATAGAATGTATTCAGCCGTTTTAAGATCATCATCTCTTTTCAAATTGAAGAAAGAAATTAAGCCACTTGTAAAGGCTTTATCGATAATAACTGTTAAATCCTATTACTTATACTACTACTACGTAGGCTGATATATGTAGCTGACTGCTAAACCGGAACACGTAAGTGACAAGCACTGACGCTATTGCGGCCAGTCGAGACGTTACAGAAGTCTACTACCTAGTTGGTAGTTTTGATATTATTGACAAAGTTGTCTCTATCAGGATATCCATCTGCTTGTTTGCTATTTTATGATATAAAAAAATCTGTAAACCGGTTGACCCCGGAGGCCAGCCTCGAAACTTCTCTCTATATTGTATTTTAAGCTCAAAGGAACAAAACTATTATATTTATGCACAGATTTTGTTCAGAGTTCCAAAATCTTAACTTTGCTATAAATTACGGTAATTTCATTTTTGAAAAGCTGTATTTTTTGGAAACAATGATCAACTCTAAAATGTTTTTTGCTACATAATCTATAGGCTGAAAAATATCGTAGTAATATCAAAAAAAAAATTCAAAAATTTTCGTTATTGATAAATCCTAAATAAATCGACCGATTTTGATCGAACTTACTGTATTTGACGCAGTTTCTTAGAGAGAAAAGCTGATTAGATTTTTAAGTCAATCGGTATATTCACGGAATAGAAAAAACAAAATTAGCCTGACATGTTTGTTGTTTACAGCTTACTTCTAAAAATTTAATTTAAAAATATGTAGTACCTGTAAGTATTAGCTGTAAACAACAAAATAATAATATTCGAAAAGCTACAACGTTCGAAAACTTGATTTGATTTCGATTTTAAAACTGCATTTGACGTAGTTTTTTTAAATACTAAAATATTGTAGAAGGTCGAAAAATGATCTCTAAAGTTATCTCAAAAAACACTTTATACAAAATTGTTTTTACAGAATTTTTTAAGAAAAGAGATGGTTAAGTTTTGTACTCAATCGGTACATCGATCTGGAAGTTATATTAAACAAATACTGTTTCACTAATTATTTTTGTTTTTATGTTTTTATAGCAAAATTTGACAAAATCTCCCGGACCGAATTAATTCAAATTTTTAGGAAGTTTAAATTAAGCGGAATCCAATGTAATACTATCAACCGCGTTTCAATCGGTTAAGCCTTTCAAGTTATGAGATGTTTACATACACACAAACACAAACAACAGACACACACACACACACACATACACACACACACATCCATACAGACATACTGACGTCACCATGAAAATAGTCAGAAAAGGTTCGTAGGACCTGAAAACGTCCGACGAGATCTGATAAAAACTCGATTTTCGAAAATCTGGGCAAAATCAGTAACTTCCTTATCTACATAAGTAGCGGAAATTTAAATAAGAATAAGCTTTCTCTTGCCTTTTACGAGATTCTTATCAGTAAGGCAGTCGGTCTTTATCACCACGGGGTGATAAATGTCGACTGCCTATTAAATGGGGTCTTTATCACCACGGAAAAACATAGTAAAGGTACACTGATTGCAGTCTTCTATGTACTAACGCACTAGACAAGGCCACGTCGCGTCACTCTTACACCACTAAAGAGCAGTCTATGAACTGCACCGGCGTCAGAGCTCGTTGAATGAAACGCGTAAGCGCCATGAAATGCACGTCAGTTACGACTTCGATCGCGAATATATATTACTTGCTGTGCCTGCGACTTCGTCGTCGCTTCGTCCGAAAAATTTCTAGTCAGTCCGGAGGCTTTACCCGCATAGATTCCTTTCTAACACTCTATGTCCTTTCTGGGGTCTCAAACTATATTTGTATTAAATTTCCTCTAAATCGGTTTAGCGGTTTAGGCGCGATGAAGAGACAGACAGACAGTTAGTTTCACACTTATAATATTAGTATGGATACTGCAGCGAGTGTTAACGAAATGAAACACGGTTTTTATTTAGCATAGCTTGCTTAGTAACATTAAACTCTCTTAATGATTGGATTAAAAATACCCATGTGTGTAAGCCTAAGTACTTTTAGCTGTTTACAAAACTCCCGTGTAGCTGTGAGGTGTGCAGGTATCATTTAGTTCCGCTTAAGTGCAAACTTTTAATATTTACTACTTTTATTATTATACGTACATACTTTTATAGAAAACTAGCTGTTGCCAGCGACTTCGTCCGCGCTGACTTCGTTTACTCCGCACTACTCCTCCCCCGTAGGTAATAGCGTGATAATATGTAGCCTATATGTTGACCCGACCTGTTTGTAATATTCATACAAAATTTGAAGTAAATCCATGCAGTACTTTTGGAATTTACCCCGGACATACATACAGACAAACAGATAAACAGACAAAAATTGTAAAAAATATATTTTTGGCTTCGATATTGATTGTAGATCACGCCCCAAGTATTCTTTTAAAAAAATATTCAATGTACAGTTTTGACTTTCCTACGATTTTATTATATGTATAGAAGATAGATGACATGACTGCAGAGTAGTACTAGGACTAAATATACGATTTATTTATAATTGGTCGACCATGAAGCACAAAAATGCATAAAATTAACAATTTTGGAATAGCACGGTCAACCGCGCGAGTGTTGCGATGCGCGCGCTCGAATCCGTTACGGATTAAAGTTCGCAGTGTAGCTCGCATTTTAACCCTGAAATACGGAGTTATAGCACTTACCAATGAAATAAAATCTTGGCATCTTTTATTCAGAACGAAAAAATAGCACAACATAGTGTAGTTCTATTTTTTACGATATAATATATCTACAAGCGTTTAATATCTACAAGTGATCGCCTGTGGTCGAAATTCGACCATAGACTACACAATAAAATCTAAGTAACTTTTTTTGGATTTTTTATTTATACTTATAAATAAAAAATCCAAAAAAAGTTACTTTTAAATTAAAATAAATACCAAACTTGTACATACGTCCTTTACATTCTTTGTAATAAATATTAAACAGGGGGGTACGCCTATTATTTTTTCTTATATGGAGGGGAAAGGGGCTCGTAATAAATCAGTGGTACTTATACGACGCCTTAACTTTGGACCGACTCGCATTTTACAGCTACAAGATACCGCCAAGCTACGAATTATTACCCAAAGAGTACACCAGACATTACAAACCATTCTATAATGTGTTCTATCTAATTCCAACACTAGTTAAATCCAATAGATCTATGACTTTATCTCTTCTTATTAGACACAATATGCTAACAACCTTCAAACGCATGCATCTATAAGATTTAGCCTGCGAGAGCGCAGACTAAATCCAAAATATGTAGGTATTATATAGGTATGCCCAAGGACGGAGCCAGCTTTCGGTTCAGGGGGGGGGGGGGGGTCACATCTAAACCCTATCATGCAAATCTAGACCCTATCTAGGGAGGTCATGATCCCATGATCCCCCTGGATCCGCCCTTGGGTATGCCTTTTTGTTTTAGCGAGTTTATTTCACAACGATTGTACTCGTAACGAACACTTTTGACAGAAAACGCGGTAGATACTTCGTAGGTGGAGAGATAAGATTGATTATTTTATAAAACTTTAACAATGAAAAAAGTTGAGACCTTTACTCGGATGTAAAACAACGATGGCTAATTAAGATTTAATAAGAAATTTTCTAAAATACCTTGAAATAAATCGTCGTCGTAATTAGCAATTTTCCTTGAATCAATAGGCTTAAATTGCATGTTAATTTCAGGAATTAATTAGAGCATGGATAGACCCTATTAACCGAAGTCAAGGGCGATGCGACATTCTCTTTGTGTTTATAATTTGATATTGTGATGAGGTAAGTCATGAACGTGGAAAGACGTATATGAAAATAGTTATTTTTTTTGAAATATAAAACATGGACATAAACGTATGAAGAAGAACGAAAATAATGATACAGGCCCTTTTTAGGGTTACGAAGTAAACAAGGAACCCTTATAGTTTCGCTATGTCCGTACGTCCGTCCGTCCGTCCGCACGATAGCTCAGAGATCCTTATTACTAGGAAACTGTAATTTGGTACGAATATACATTGTATTAGTCACGTCAACAAAGTAGTGACATAACATCTTAAATTTTTTTTTTTTCCGGGTACATGTAAACTGGGATTGTTAATTTTTTTTTCTCACGTACCCTATAGTGTGGGATATCTTTGGATAGGTTTTTAAAAAATATTGTAGGTTTGTGAAAACAAGTTTTCGATTAAGGGACTCGTTTGTAAAATATTAAGCTTTAAAGTGCTAATTTTCTTTAGAGTCAAGTGTCTCACCACAGGACGTGTGTCCCACCCTCTGCAGGCTAAAGGGTTTGTTTTGAGGGTGGAAAAAAATTATGATAGTAGTAAATATAATGAATTTAAAGGGAAACTATCACGGCTTAAAAGGCTTTTCACGTTTTTGAGTAATAGTTGATCAAGTTACATAATGTACTTAGAGAAGTTTTTATAGGCGGTAAAACTGTGGTGCGGACATATCTTTGTCAATGACGTTGAATAGCTTAAATGTTCATAGTACGAAACAATAAAAGCCCTCTTAGTCTGCATTATTGTAATTGGCAACTTCGGAATCCTATCAATTTATTGAAAAAAATAGATCAACTGCCTTACTGCTACACATCTCGTATGAGGCGAGAGAATGCTGATAATTTTCACTAACATCATGACTACCCACTATATCTTAAAGTTATGCGGTCGCTAAATGATTATGCGGCATGACAATTAAAGATTGTCATGCTTCATGACAATCTTTACGCGCTGTCATGTACCTACGCATGACCGTTTAATAGTGATGCGAATGACATGCAAACTACGTGCTGGCAGTTGAATGACATGTCCTTTAATTTTTATCATGCATCGTATAACTGACATGCACGCATGATCGTCTTCAGATCGGCATGTTATACAATAGCTCAGTAAAGTTCGTTTCAAAATGGCGTCAACAATGGACATGGACAGCGCAACGCGAGAACTACCCAATGATGACGACGCGATTACGGAGCGCAGATGCAAAAGAACTCGTCTTGTTATTAATATCTATGTATAAAGATTGTCCCGAATTCAGGGACTTAAAAAGAAAAAAATCTGGTTCTTTTGTTTTTTCTGCAAAGAGTATTAAAAATTACAAGAAAAAAATAAATCTGCCTTTGACAAAGACAACTCCATTGAACTCCTCTTCACAGTACTCTTAAGGTTCAAGTGCGATAAAATGATTATGATTATGCATGAGGGTCCATCATATAACATGACAATTCACGCAAACGCTCACATTTGGTTCACTCTGCATCTTCTAGTATAACTATCGTATTTACCGCCGAATTCCATCATCAGACTTCGCTTCAAAATACTCTTCACAGTATAGTGTGAATTCTATGTTTATAGGTTTGGTAGAAGAAATTTGTTCAATAAAGTCGCCTTTTATTTTTTTTAACTTCCCACTACGTATGTAGATAAGGAAGGTCAGTAACTTCCTTATCTACATACGTAGTGGGTGGTACGAAAATCGAGTTTTCACCAGATGTCCACGTTTTGAGGTCCTAGGAACCTTTTCCAACTATTTTCATGATGACGTCAGTATGTCTGTATGTATGTGTGTGTGATGTGTGTGAGATGTTTACATACACACAGAATGTGAACATCTCACTTTCCATTCCACTCAACTTAGACTTCCTGAAAATTTGAAGCGATTCAGTCCAGAAGATTTTGAGAAATTTTGAAAAAACACCAAAAAATGTTGGCGAAACAGTATGTTTTTATTATAACTTTCAGATTTAGGTACCGATTGGGTACAAAAACTAATCATCTCTCTTCCTCAAAAAACTACGTCTAATACATAAACTACGTCTAATACATAAACCGCATCAAAATAGCTTTATCCGTTTGGGAGTAATCAAAAATAAAAAAAGTAAAATTAAAAAGTTGACGAAAAATTTTGAAAAAAGGGTTTTTTCGACATAGCTTCGAAATTTTTCAACCAAACATTTTTCCTACGGTATCCTACGATATTTTAGAACTAAAAAAACTACGTCATATGCCGTTTCAAAAATTAAAATCGAATCTAATTCTCAAAACTTATAGCTTTTCAAATATTAAAATTACGTTGTTTTTAGCAAACTTACTTAATTTTTTTAAATAACTTTCAAGTTAATTCACCGATGTACTTAAAAATCTTACCAGCTTCTTTCCTTTAAAAACTGCATCAAATACCGTTAATTTAATTAAAATCGGTCAATTTGTTTATGATTGTTTTATCAATGAAGAAAATTACAAATTAAATGTTTTTTGACATGACTTCGATATTTTTCAACCTATCGATTATTTAGCTAAAGCAATGTTTTAGATCTCAAAAATTGAGTTGAATGCCATCATCGTTTTCAAAATATACAGTTTTTCAAAAATTAATATACTGCCATTTTTAACAAAATACATGTTTGAACTGAAAAATCTATGCTTATAGTTTTTACTCTTTTGAGCTTAAAATATCTTAGTTTAGTGGGAAGTTTCAGGGATGGCCCGTAGGATTAACCGTTTACACAATTTTTTAATTATGTACTTGTAAAATGATCTGCGTGTGTAAAATTAAGTAAAATGATTAATTTAATAAATATTAAGCATTTTTTGGTTACCACCTGATCGGAAACGCGGCCACTGATACATTTTAATATATGTGAATAACATAAATAAACGTATTAAATATACATGTAACATAATAAAATGTTTATTTTATAAATAATTTAAAAACACTATGGAAAAATTTGAATAATATACGGTAAATTAGTATGTATAATTAGCTGTGTGACACACAACCGTAAGAACGGAAAGCTTTTTATTGGTCGAAATTGTATAAAAATTACATAAACATGAAATACATTTTAGTTAACAAGTTGAAACTTCGTGATTATAATATTTATAGTAGGTACGAAATAAAAATATATTTTCTATTTCGAATAACAATCTGATAATAACCTTGAAGTTAATGTCGCGGCGGAATATTCCCAAAAATAACTATCAATTAAAAAACTCGAACATGATTTCCTGGAAGGCGACAACAATTTTGGAGGGTAGCGGATGAGTGATGAGAAATGAGATAACCGTTCGGTTGATCGAATAGTTAGCGACCCTACGACGAAACGAATGGTGCAGATTTAATTCCCCACAAGGACAAACTTTTTGTGTGATGAGTATTAATTTTTGTATTTTTAAGTTTGGGTGTTCATTAAATATGTTTGAGTTTATATAGTATATGTATTTCAACCTAGCAGTAGATAATAATGTTTCTAGTACATAAATATACATATTACGTAGGTATAAGAATAGGCCAACTGCCGTTCTGCCAGGCAGGTCGTAAAAGGCGCCCGATTGGATATACGAGTCACTGGCATTGTGACTAATAGGTGGTAGAGTTCTGAGTGCTAAGTGTGAGTTTTTCTTTTCGCATTCGATCGTGAGCGCGTTTGGAGTTTACTAGGAATTTGTATGTGATTTGTACAGCGCCACCTAGTGGTAAACGTGAGAAACCAGTTTACCACTAGGTGGCGCTGTACAAATCACATACAAATTCCTAGTAAACTTGAAACGCGCTCACGATCGAATGCGAAAAGAAAAACTCACACTTAGCACTCTGCATTGTCTCACCCGGGTCTCCGCAATGTAAACTTTAATTGTGCCAATGTATGAAAGGCACAATTAAAGTTTACATTGCGGAGGACTGCAGAAACCTAATATTTTTGAACAAAATGTATTAGAAGTACATTAAATTAATAAAAATAAACATTACACACATTCATGTGACATACACGTAACTATACACAAAATAATATTATTTTCTTTACGGCTAAAGTCAGTTTTAGTTTAGTTCAGTTATGGTCGAATTTCGGCCACAGGCGATCGCTCGTAAGAAATGGACATATTTTTTTATATCATAAGATAACAAACCAGCAGATGGCTCTCCTGATGGAAAGAGTCAACCATCGCTTATAGACACTAAAGGTGTTAATGCGCCTTAGGTAAATAGGTGCGTTGCTATCTTGTGGCGAGGTCTAATGCCACATGCATAAGTTTACCGGTTACCTTACCCTCCAAACCGGAACACGACAGCGACAAGCACTGACGCTATTGCGGCAGGAATAGGTAAGGCGGTGGTACCAAAACCTGGCGAGACAATACAGAACTCTACCACCTAGTAGCCACGATGTTAGTGACTTGTATAGCTAATCGGTCGCCTTTTACGACCTGCCTGGCAGAACGGCAGTTGGCCTATTCTTCAAAGGAGCCCGGGACCAACACAGGGAAAAATGTCTATTCTGTCTGATGTAACACTGAAAAATATTAAACCTCTAATGAAAATTAATTTTATCGTTCTTTTGCGAGTTACTTAGAGTGAACTGAAAGTTGTACCGTATCTGTGGACACTATAGATAGGACGTAATAAAATGATTTCTTAGCTGCAAGGTAACACGACAATGACAAGCATTGACGCTAGTAAGGCAGAAATAGGTAAGGCGGTGGTACCAAATGCCAAATACCCGGGCAAGTCTTTGCGGAAGTCTACCAACTAGTAGTCACGATGTGTAGCCAATCGGTGGCCTTATACAACCTGCCTGGCAGAACGATAGTTGATTTATTCTTCAAAGGACCCCGAACCAAAACAACACTAATGTATTTTTCACGGATAAAATGTAAGCCATGTCCTGTACAAGGTAATAACCAAACTTTGTGCCAAACTTCATATCAAAAGATTTGGTACCATTCACGTAAATATTGAGTAAGATCTAAGCAAGCAAACAACATTTATAGTGGGACAATTTCAGGATCGCACTCCAACCGCTTTTATCTATTTTTATGTCCTTAGTCCTAGCACCGAAAATATTATTAAATATATATTATTTCTATGATTTACCTACTTATGACATCGATTCTTCTATATTTTAGAGTAAATATACATAAACAAGTTAAATACCTTTGTCTCAAAAGTTCATAAATCTTGAACGCTTCAGCATAATATCGAATTGTAAACATAAAAGACTCTCGTATCGCCTTTGACATCGTATAATAGAGTCTATCAACTCCTTAATTAATTCCTGAAATTAATACGCAATTGAAGTCTATTGATTGAAGCAAATGGCTTATTACATCGACGATTCATTTGTAGGTATATTGGAAAATTACCAAGTTGTTTACCCTGCAGGTCATCCCTAAAATTTCTCATAAAATTGAGGTATTTTAAGGTCAAAGGAACTAAAACTATACCTAAGCATAGATTTTTTTCAGAGTTCGAAAATCTTAATTTTGTTATAAATGACAGTAATTTCGTTTTTGAAAAGCTGTATATTTTGGAAACGATGATCTATTTTCAATCGATTGCGATGATTGATCCTTTAAATGGCATTCAACGCAATTTTTGAGCTCTAAAATTTTACTTAGGTAAATAATCTATTGGCTAAAAATGATGAAGTAATATCAAAAACCATTTATTTTCAAAAATTTTGCTATTGATAAATCCCAAATAAACCCATTTCGATTCATTTAACAGTATTTGACGCAGTTCGGTAGAGAAGAAAGCTGATTAGATTTAGTAGCCTAAAAGTCATTTCAAATATTTTCTGTAAACAACAAAATATTAATATTTAAAAATTTGTAACTTTTGAAAACACAATTCAATTTTGATTTCTTAAATTTAACTTCACTTACGTACTAAAATATTGAAGGAGGTCAAAAAATGATTAGTTAAAAACCTCAACGTTATGTCAAAAAAACACTTTTTACAAAAATTTTCGTCAACGATAACCTCCGAACGGATAAACCGCTTTTGATGCAATTTATGTATTAGACGCAAATTTTCGAGAAAAAGAGCTGATTATATTTTTTACTTAATCGGTATATTAACTTGAAACTTATGTTAAAAATACTGTTTCACCAAAAGTTATGTTATAAGGCGGTAAAGTAATTTATCAATAAATAGCTATGACATACTGACAAGACTAGTCTGAGAATTAAAATCAGTGTGAAGGTAATCTACTATTCTGTCAGGCAGTTCATAAGAGGCGAAGATTAGCTATATGAATCAACGGTACATTATGGCAACTATTTGGGCAGGACTTTGCGGAACCTAACACTTAGCAGTCACAATGGTAGTGACTTGTACAGCCAATCGTTTACCTTTTATTAATTGCCTGGCAGAATGACAGATAATCTGTTCTTCAAAAGAGGCCCGCACCAACACAAGCTAAAATATATTATAAATATATTTTTATAATATATTATAGTTTTTATATAATAAGATGATGATGCATTGTTAACCGTGTGACGGGGTGTTAATACCACAGGTACAAGTTCAACAGCTACCTTGCCCTCCAAACCGGAACACTACAGTGGCAAGCATTGACGCTATTGTGGAAGGATACTTCTAGTAATTTGTATAGCCTTTCGTTCGCCGTTCACGAATTGCCTGGCAGAATGACAGATGGTCTATTCTTCAAAGGGGGCCGGACCAATCCGGGAAATTTAATAAGATACTCTCATGTTACATAATATATCCAATATTTTTGTTTAACTTTCTCATTATCTAGTGATTTTACTGTATTGAAACATTTCTGACCCACGTAATCTGTCAGTTTTCACAAAACATACCCGTACTATCTTAAGCGACTTTCCCGTGGTTTATCTGATCTGTTGCGGACATGGAGATTATCATGTATAATGTAATTCACATTAGCGTGGACATTTTATATGCGATCATTTGTTATCTAGATTACCATTTCGTATGAAAAATTAATTACAAAATTTGTCATTTGGATTTCATTTGGACTTTATAAAATTTGATAACATTTTTTTTTATTTTTAACTATATATAAGCCTTTTAATCAATAAATTCCTCCATTCAAAAAAAATATACAAATAAAGTAGAGAAACTTGAGAACATTTAGACAAACTTTTAATAATTACTTGAAAATCATGATCACAGATGACCGTTTGTGTCTATCTAATATTATATCTATCTATACTAATATTATAAATACGAAAATCGGTCTGTCTTTTAAGTTTTCACGGCTAAACTGCTTAACCGATTTTGATCAAATTTTGCAAGAAGAAAGTTGACAACTAAGGGTCAATTATAAATAACTCTTTTTTCATAAATCAATAATCATAAATAAAAAGCCTAAAGAGGCTGAATGAAGTAAGGAATGAAAGATTTAACAAAATTTTTATATTAACTTAGTACTTATAAGTTTAGCTGAAGATAGCTCCAGTAACGGTAAAAAATGATAGTTTTACTTTTTTCACTAGATATAAAAAAAAACTTAAATATATTAATTGCATCTTATAACGTAATTTGGGAATTAGAAAATTTTGTCAGCTTTACACAATTACGTACATAATATATTTAACTAGCTTTTACCTATCGCTTTGCTCGCGTTGAAGTCTTTAAATAACTTTCAGTCATAATCATTATCATTTAAAAGTAAAAAAATGATATATTTTTATTGCAACGCGCGCAGGAAACAGTTAGTTTATTATAATAATTAACAACAAAAATTTAATTGTACGTCAAATAAAATGTCAAAGGGTATCTCCGTAGTAATCTAATTTTTTTAACAAATAAAAAAATGACAGTAAGTCAAATAATGATTTTTATAGGCAATATTTTGATACTTTGGGTTAGACAAGAACTTATATACGATAACTGGACTGGACTGGATTTTGAAGCGCGTCTGAACATTCCGGGTAGAATGTAACTTATTTGGGGTTAGATTATTGTAATTTTTGTAAGGGATCTCTGATTAAAAAATTATGTAAACAGGTTGACCCTGCAGGCCATTCTTGGAACTGTCCGCTAAATTAAGGTATTTTAAGCTCAAAGGAATATAAACTATTAGACCGTGGTCTCAGAAACAAACTTTTTTTAACTTCCCGCTACGTATGTAGGTAAGCAAGTTAGGTACTGATTTTGCCCCGATTTTCGAAAATCGAATTTTCACCAAATTTCCACGTTTTGAGGTCCTAAGAACCTTTACCGAGTATTTTCACGATGACGTCAGTATATCTGTATTTACGTATGTGTGTGTGCGTGTGTGTGTGTGTGCGTACTTATCGAAACGCAGTTGATGCCATTCGATTGGATTCCACTCAACTTAGACTTCCTGACAACTTGAACCAAGTCGGCCTAGGAGATTTTGAGAATATTTGAAAAAAAAAACAAATGAAATTTTTGGCGAAACTGTATTTTTTTAATATAACTGCCAGTTTTATGTACCGATTAAGAACAAAAACTAATCAACTCTATTCCTCAAAAAACTACGTCTATTGCATAAATTGCATCAAAATCGGTTTATCCGTTTGGGAGTAATCGTTGACGAAAAATTTTGAAAAAAGGGTTTCTTCGACATAACTCCGAAATTTTTTAACCATACATTTTTTGGTATTCTACGATATTTTAGCACTAAAAATCAACTTAGAATGCCGTTTCAAAAATTAAATCAAATTTTCAAAAGATACAGCTTTTTTTTCAAATTAAAATTACGTTGTTTTTAGCAAACTTACTTAATATTTTTTAAATAACTTTTAGGCTAATACACCTATTGACTTAAAAATCTTAGCAGCTTTTATCCTATAAAAACTACAGCAAATACCGCGAACTGGATCAAAATCGGTCAATTTGTTTGGGATTTATCAATGACGAAAATTTTTGAAAAAATTTATTTGTCACTGTTACGAAATTTTTCAACCTAATTTTTAAAAATATGTAAGACGATTGACCCTGTATTTGATGCAGTTAATTAGAGAGAAAATCTGATTAGATTTATAAGTCTACTAGCTGTGCCCGCGACTTCTTCCGCGTGGAAAAAATTATAAAAGTGGCCTAAGTTACTCCTTATTACCGTGGTTTAAAAAATAGGCAGTCCCGGAGTTTTTCCCGCATAGTTCCGGTTCTCATGTGATGTCCGGGATAAAACTATCCTACGTCTTTTCTCGGGTCTCAAACTATCTTTTTACTAACTTTCATTCTAATCGGTTCAGTTAACCACTGAACGTGAAGAAGAGAAAAAAACAGACAAACAGAGTTACTTTCGCATTTATAATATCGTAATACCACTCTCATGCCTACGCCACGCCTACACACACCAAAGATTTAAACATCTTACGGTACTTAACATCATCGGTGCGTGCGTGTGGCGGGTTGGTGATGCGGCATGCATAGGTTTACCGACTACCTTACTATCCAAACCAGAACAAGATAGTGACAAGCAATGAAGCTTTTGTGGCAGGAATAGATAAGGCGGTGCTACCCAAACCGGGGCGAGACGTTGCAAAATCGTTCGTCTTTTTAGGAACTGCCTAGCAGACTGGCAGACGAGATGATCTATTCTTCCGGGTCTACCCGAAACAACACGGGGAAATTATTCGCTGCTGGAAAACAAATTAATGTGAAATATAAATTAAATATAAACTTTTGAAAACTTCTTTACGAATTGGATAAAAATAATTCAATATTTCTTTATGTTGAACTAGCGACCCGCCCCGGCTTCGCACGGGTATAAAATATACAGCCTATGTCACACAGTAAAAATAAATGATTAAAATCGATGCAGTAGATTTGATTTATTCATTACTGCCCGTGGCCCGCAAACAATTCCCCTTTCCCTATACCATTAAGATTTCCTGCTATCTTTGGAACATCTAAATTTCCTGCTATTTTTGAAACATCTAAATTCATATAGGTACTACATTTTTAGTTTTTACATTTTACCTATTTCTTTTACTTTTTCCATTAATATATTACAAAATGTCTGTATATACAACGTTCACAGCTTTCTTGTCATTAGACAATATAAACATGTTTTCTTTAGAGGTTACTCTTGAAAGAGCGACATATAAGTTGACCATGTGAAAAACAGTCAACGCTCAAATCTAAGCCTGCAACGTTGAAAGTTTGACCCTGCGATTTATTAAGGTGAAAAAATTTGTAAGTGGTTGACCCTGCGGGCCGTCCCTGAAACTTCTCACTAAATAAAGGTATTTTAAGCTCGAAAGAGTAAAACTATAAGCATAGATTTTTCAGTTCAATTTTGTTAAAAATGGTAGAATTATTAATTTTTGAAAAGCTGTATATTTGAAAACGATGATGGCATTCAACTCAATTTTTGAGATCTAAAATATTGTTTTAGCTAAATAACCAATAGGTTGAAACATTTCGGTGTTATGTCTAAAAACATTTTATTTTTAATTTTCTTTATTGATAAATCCCAAACAAATTGACCGATTTTGATTAAATTAACGGTATTTGACGCAGTTTTTAAAGAACAAAAGCTGATAATATTTTTAAGTCAATCGGTAAATTAACTTGAAAGTTAAAACTTATTAAAAAAAAATTAAGTAAGTTTGCTAAGAACAACGTAATATTAAATTTGAAAAGCTACAAGTTTTGAGAATTAGATTCGATTTTGATTTTTGAAACGGCATTTGACGTAGTTTTTTTAGTACTAAAATTTCGTAGAACACCAAAAAACTATTGGTTGAAAAATTTTGAAGCTATGTCGAAAAAACACTTTTTTCCAAATTTTTCGTAAACGATTACTCCCAAACGGATAAACCGATTTTGATGCAATTTATGTATTAGACGTAGTTTTTTGAAGAATAGAGGTGATGATTTTTTGTACTCGTTACATAAATCTGGAAGTTATATTAAAAAATACTGTTTCTTTTGGTCAAATTTTTTTTGGTGTTTTTTCAAAATTTCTCAAAATCTTCTTCAAATCGGTTCAAATTCGGTTCGGTTCGGTTCGGTTCACAAAATCGGTTCAAATTTTCAGGAAATCTAAGTTAAGCGGAATCCAATCGAATGCCATCAACCCCGTTAGATCGGTCTAGCCGTTCAAAAGTTATGACATGTTTACATACACATATACGTACATACAGACATACTAACGTCATCGTGAAAATAGTCGGAAAAGATTCCTAGGACCTCAAAACGAGGACATCTGATGAAAACTCGATTTTCGAAAATCGAGGTAAAATCAGTATTTTCCTTATCTACATACGTAGTGGGAAATTAAAACTGGTTTGCTAAATCACGTTTTTTTACATTGGTTATTAAATAACAATTTTACAAACATTATACGACATACCTGAAGATATTATCTAAGGAATGTGCTAACTTATTACATGATAGAATGTACTTTACTTGATCATATAAAATTCCGAAAACAGGCTAAAAATTTCTAAAACAAATAATTTGTTAATACTATTTCTAATCATTCACATGATTTTTATATGGTGATATTTAGTTAAAAAAAAGAATGTAAGTACTAAATTTTGATTTTCAGCTGAAGTCCTATATTAACGACGGGTCCCAAGAACAAAATCTTATGTAGAGATCAGACTAAATTGGTTTTATAATAAAATTCGCATTAAACACGCATAAAACTACAATATACTTTTTATATTTATTGGTCTTTTTTTGTGGAAATACTCAAGTGAACATCATCTTATTTACAATGTATTCCCACAACAAACATATTGTAATTTGGTAATTTTGTAGATACGATTTTGTTCTTGGGACCCGTCGATTTATTTATCCGAAAATTAACACGTGTCCCAGCGGTTTCAGAACATGCCACGCGCGCGCCGCCTACCGGCCGGTAACCCCGCAACCGCTATGCCTCTGAATTTTAAATTAAATCTGTAATATCTTCGAAAATATTCATTTAAATTACATGCTGTAAACGGCCATATTGCTCTATATTAAATCAGCAATATATTTAAGGTATTTAATTGTATAAGGATTAGTGCTGTATTGCTTAAAATTGCTTCGAAAAAAAGCCAATATTTCTTGTAAAAAGTAAATGACAAATAAATGTTATTGTGGGTTATCCATAAGAGATAGACATATACCATCGCGGAGTTTTCTGTAGACCTTTTCAAGGTGTACAAATGCTTAATACATTATTTTGATAAATCTCGTAGGGTTTAGCCAGCGTTTGCAATGTAAGCGAAAAAAAATATATTTATTTACGACATGACATCAGAAAATTCAAAAATTGCAGTATTTCTCGACTCTATATTGAATGTTATTATACATATAAATCTTCCTCTTTAACCACTTTAACTATCAAAAAAAAACCGCATCATAATCCGTTGCGTTGCGTGATTTTAAAGATTTAAGCATACATAGGGACATAGGGATATAGGGACAGACAAAGAATGCGACTTTGTTTTATACTATGTAGTGATGGGCGTATAAACTTAAAAGTTATGTTTTAAATATTAAGTTTTCTGTAAACAGCAAAAGTTCATGTAGTCTGTGCTGTCCACAGATAAACTTTAAATTGATACTGGGACCGTAGAAAATCCCGTGTCAGTCAGCAGATCTTTTTCAAGGCGATGCAATGCTTGTATTCCTGATAAAATCAAGTAATTTAAATATTAACGGTAGTTTTTAAAATAAAGGTGTCTACCACCATATTTCATTTTATTTTACTATCACTCATTTTTATAACAATATTATAATTTCTCAATATTATAAATTGACACGTTGCACACTATAAATGACGTCACTCTCGTTCTTACTCTATGATTTTTGTCTATCTCACTTACTACTGTACCTACCTGCTCTGTTTTCACAAATTGAATGAAAACAGAGCAGGTACCTATTGTATGATACCATTGTATGATATAATCCTATTCAGGTAAATTTATTCATAAACGAATACTTTGGCCAACAAGGAAAATGTTAGACCTATATATATAACAGACAATTTTAATAATTCAGTTTTTGTGAGAGATTTTTTTCTAATTTAAGTACAAAGTATCTGAATTATACACCGCCAGATCACCAACAAATACGGTCATGTCATAGAAATTAGAATTTTTAATCTAACGCGTTCTAGTATCATTCTTAAAAATATGTAAACGGGTCAAAAACGCGTACATATATAGAACTTACTTGTAAAGCTCGACGTTTCGGCCAAGTTACATTGACCGTGGTCACGAGCAGACTGGAGCAGCGAGTTTCCTCCGTCGTTCACGTCGGAATCGATTTTCATCTACCTCCTTCTGGGGGTACTACTTTAGAGAACGTCAGACTCAAAATTAGAATGTTGAATCTGACATTCTTTAAAAAATATTATCTATCATTTTCTAAGGGTTTTAAGCTATAAAATAATTAAACAATCTAAAAATATTTTCGTCAGTTAATGAGATATCAACTAGCAAAAAGTTTTATTGTTAACAACATACAGTAGAATTCACATATAACGACGCCGCTTATAACGACTAATCGGTTTTAGCGACGATAATGTTTACTGAAGTTAGGTTTCGTAGATAGGTACTAAGAAAATATAACCGTTTAGTGCGACTCCGCTTTAAGCGACCAATTGCTTATAGCGACCATTATTTATGATAATACGTCCGGTTTAAACGACACACGCGCAATGATTTGTTTACCAATGCACTCGCACCCCTGCCCCGCGCGCCTTTTTATTGGCGCGCGTAAATCACACTTCACAGTTAGTGTTTGTCACCTGTAATGGCAAGTTCATAAAGCTCGACGAAATGAGTTCAGTGAAGCGAAAGTGTTTTACAATTAAAGAAAAAAGAACAATATTACACTCAATGGAAGCCGGCGAATCAAATGCAACCCTCGCAAAGGAATTTGGCGTATTGAGCTCATTCTACAATTTAACTAAACAGGAAAACCAACTTAAGAAATAATCCTGCCGTTTTGTGCGTCATCCGATTAGTACGACATAGTATCGCCGCTCGCTTGAAGGCGGTTATATACGGATTCTACTGTAATATGTATATACATAAATTTGTCACATAGCTGATACCTGCGACTTTGTCTGCGTTATTTAGTTTCTTTTTGGTCTTTGGCTTTATTAAAAGAATATATTGGTTTGTGTCATGAAAGCCTGGAAAACCGAAGCTAGTCGACTTTACATAAATATAAGGGAGTTGTGAAATAGTTTAATTTATTTTTTCTACCAAACGTATGATGAAATCTCACTAAGCATCGTCTATGCATAGTATGTAAAAAGTTTATAGTGCTATAAATAATCCATTTCAACTTCAAAAGGTTATATAAAAGGCAACCGTTAAATTGTAAGTAGGTACAAAGGCTAAAGGTAAAGTACCTACAAGACAGCGTGTATATGTATATATACTTTGAAGTTCATATTTTGAATCCTTGGTCTGATTAATAAGTGTATCACAAGTGTTATCAGTCCTAGTAATAATTTTGCTTGGAGATACCTATTACCTATTATATTCGAAGAAAAAGTTAACACCGGATGTCGCTATACTTATAAGGAATGCCATATTATGTTGATAAACATTATACAATCCGTAGGTATATTAATTAATTAAAAACATTATGGAATCGTCCGACCCTGACTTAAATACCTGATATAAAGGTTAGCAACATGCGAGTCATTCAGACGCACGTTCGAAACATAAAACGACTCGAAGTACAATGACGTTATCGTTGTCGCGTCTCGGCGATCGACTCAGGCAGCGTTTGCCGTTTAATGATAAAAGCAAATATCATTGTGTATTATCTGACAGCGCGAAACACTAGCGAGTAGCGAGCCACTGGCGCCTCGCGACGGCTGTGTGCAAACATTATTTGACAGCTGAAACCGTCAACAACGGGAATATTGTATCAGCATTCAGCACGATCAGCCAAGCGAACTCGGAAGTCTCGGAACCATTTGCATTCACAACGAAACGCAGATAGCACGTGGTGATCTAATATTAGAGTGACGCGGTCGTTCCCAAACATCGCGCAGTGAGACACGATTCGCCCACATGGTATAATCTGCCGGCGTAAAACACATAAATGTTTGTTTTCAAAGTGTACGAGAAAATAAGCAATGTGCGGAAGCCACAAGTGGAGGGAATATGGAGCGGCACTCAGTGGTTAGTGTTTATACATTTTTACTTACATGTTAAGTCATAATTTTTTGTAGGAATAAAAAACAGACTTGGAACCGGCTGATACTAGTGATGTGCCTTATTGCATTGTTGTTCAATGTTAAGTCTTTGTTTCATAACAATTGCAAGTAAGAAAATATTTTTTTAATAGTTTAGATATAAAAATCATAGACACGAAATTACTTAGAAATAAATAATATTTTATATGTAAAAAAGTATTGTGACACCAAAATATTTATTTCTATGAAAATTTGAAACGCGTGGCAGTACATATTATTAAGTACCAATTTATGTCCCCATTTTTTTTCTTCTTTTTATGTGCACGCTCTTTGGAGGTTGACTGGCAGAGAATGCTCGTGGGCGTTAAGTCTAACTGTGCAAATGTATGTGTGCGAAATTTAAATAAATAAATAAATATTACAGATATAAAGCACCAGAGAAACAGCAGGACGTAGACCTTTATTTCACATATACCAATGTATTCTTAATCCAATTTTATGTACGATATTTGTGTATTGGAAAATATTTACCTCGGTTTTTAAACGCAGTAAAATTAACTTGCAGCACTTGACTTCTCATTTCCTGCATCTCTGGAACCGTGCATCAGATTAAATTACAATTGGACTTCACCAAATTAAAATAGGACCGCATGGAAAGTATCCCTCTTAAACAAAAAAAAAGAGTTTTTAAAATCAAAAACGTACAGTAAAATTGACAACTTCCTCCTTTTGGGAGGTCGGTTAAAAATATAACCAACACTATACAACTATTGACTATATTTTATTTTTGATAAAATAACGTCAGCGGTTGTTCATTTTATGAAAACTTTATTAATTAATTTTTTCATGCACCCCTTCAAAATAGGAGTTTAGTAATTTCTCCCTTCAATGTGGAGTCTTCCAATCAATTTGGGTTGACTGGTAGAGAATGCCATGTAGCATTAAGTCTTAATGCTACATGTATAAAGTCCACCTATGTATTCAACTGTGTATGAAGTTTTAAATAAATAAATAAGATTTAGTTACGTACATATATATATATATATATATATATATATATATATATATATATATATATATATATATATATATATATATATATTGACGTAGTTTCTTTGGCGGCCAGTGGTGGGTATATACAAATTAAAAACATACCGGCTTGTCCTTAAGATTCTATAGTTAAAAATATGTTTAAAAATTTGAGAGTTGGGTAAGTATTGAGGATAATAAAAATGTATTTGCACACATGTGTAGTGTCTCATGGGAAATTTACAAAGTGGATTATATGTCGATACAACTATTGACTATATTTTATTTTTGATAAAATAACGTCAGCGGTTGTTCATTTTATGAAAACTTTATTAATTAATTTTTTCATGCACCCCTTCAAAATAGGAGTTTAGTAATTTCTCCCTTCAATGTGGAGTCTTCCAATCAATTTGGGTTGACTGGTAGAGAATGCCATGTAGCATTGTCTTAATGCTACATGTATAAAGTCCACCTATGTATTCAACTGTGTATGAAGTTTTAAATAAATAAATAAGATTTAGTTACGTACATATATATATATATATATATATATATATATATATATATATATATATATATATATATTGACGTAGTTTCTTTGGCGGCCAGTGGTGGGTATATACAAATTAAAAACATACCGGCTTGTCCTTAAGATTCTATAGTTAAAAATATGTTTAAAAATTTGAGAGTTGGGTAAGTATTGAGGATAATAAAAATGTATTTGCACACATGTGTAGTGTCTCATGGGAAATTTACAAAGTGGATTATATGTCGATATAAAAATACGAATTTTATAAAATGAATCTAGAATAAACTTAACCAAATTACTTATCCCAAAGGAAGGTGGAAATTTTGTGTCGCTACAATTTTACAGACATTTTAAATTACAGAATTTGACTTAAAATATTGCGCAATACTTAATTACCTACCTATATTATGAATGGTTACTCGCTACATCCAAGAAATTGTGTTTTAAAGTACCTACCCATAGACTAGTGTATAATATTATATACCTACCTGTACAACAATTTGTATAGAGGGTTATGCACTAATACCGAGTTTTGGCATCTGTGTAGGTACTTTGTGTCGTCATTCGAGAATCTACAATTCGGTGTGATATACTGACGAACCGAAGCAACGAAAGTAACGAATTGGGAAAATGTTGAAAACGTTCAAAGCAGTGCCAAAAGCTGATGTCAATTGAAAGATCATTAAGAATTATGTAAACGATCTGCTGTGTATGAAACCATTTTGATATCTCGATCCGAGTTTACTAGATTCATGTATTTGTCGGTTTCGGATCGAGTGCAGTGTGTAACCGCTGTAAACGCACTAAAAGTGCGATATTGGTTTTTTTAATTTAGAATTAACTAGCAAAAAGCACAGCTTTGTAAGGGCTCGCAAAGTTATACTACCTAGTAATATTGTTAGGAAAGTATTTTTATGAAAATTTCATCTTTTTATGTATGGACTTTATTTATCTAAACTTTATTAATCTAACCTAAAAAAGCCAACGTATTTTTACCGAAACATTATATTCCCATTAAAGGCGTTCTCAGACTTTGATCTAGAAGGGCGCAGGAAAATAAAACCAAAATAAAAAAACATGTTTTTAAGACGAAATTTTTTTAGTACTTACAAGAAAAAATCTTTAAAATTTTCTTGATTTATTAAAACCAAGATTTTTATTATTATCAATGTTATCTACACAGAACAGATAATATAAAGGTTATCTACTAAAATTTTGCATCATATTTTCTGGTCTACTATAATATAGTACGGTTTAGTTATAATATGTAGCAACTCAAGATCCATCTCGCGCCACCACTTCTCTCTTAAAGTTAAATATTTATAGAAATCAATTTTTATTTATGGTAGCTTTCTTGCAAAAAAGTTTTGAAGGAAAAATGGGTATTAAAAATGAAAGTGGATCTTATAAAGAAAAACACATTTTTAACATTTTGCTAAGATAAATAGTTTCTTTTTTTAAAATCGGAAAGTTCCTGGTCACACATCGATTTTCGAAATAAAAAAATGTTTTATTTAATTAACCTTCAAAATTTTTAGAATTAATATTGGACTTACCGCAGTCATGTAGAATTGACGGTAGAAACTCTGCGAATACATTTTTGGAATTTTTCTCTCAGAGAAACACTCTGGGTTCGATTCCCGAGTCAAATCAAAAATGTGTTTTTTCAATTTTCTAATAAAAAACAACGTTGCCAGGGATGGGAAAAGTGCCTGATAGGCTGATCACCTATCACGTTGTGGGACTAAGACGTATCTTCGGCTAATCGTGGATGCACACGTTGTACCACTGCCTACATCTTCGGGGATACGGGCATAAATATACCTTTTTTTAACTTTTTACCCTCGAGTTAAGATTGAAAATTGATCTCAATACAATATTAATCAATTAATACACTTGTGCTTTTACACAATAATCATATTGTGAAAAATATGTAAACGGTTGACCATCCCTGTAACTTCCTTATTTACATACGTAGAGGGAAGTTAAGAAGTACAAGTGTATTAATAGATTAATATTGTATTAAAAAATGGAGTGAATGAAAATGAATTAAATGAATTTAATCTACCACGCCAAAGCAGCATTTTAACATTTTAACTCGTTCAATTTTAGCATTTTAACTCGTTAATTTTATAATAGATGGCGTAAGTAGTAATAAAATTCTAATACAACATGTATCTTGTATTTTTTTAAATATTTATAAAATGGTATTTTAATGGTAGATCATATCTAGACATAAATTTAAACTACCACGTCCAAGCTCAAACCTCAAAGTGTGATACTTTTTCAATAACAGATACCACAAAAGTGCATAGAAGGTTGCCTAGTATAGGGCTCGCTTCGCTCGCCCTAATTAACCCACGAAAAGCTATATAAATAGGTATGGATAGTACAAATTATTAAATTGGTGACATCAAAGTCACAATTAATTACACATACATATATCAATAATTTTATCTCCGTCGTAGGTATATCATGCCGCATTAAACGGCATTCTTATAACCCGTGCCGGTAAAGGAGATAAAACTTTACCGGCACGGTTTGTTGCAATATGTGTATATATATATATATATATATATATATATATATATATATATATATATATATATATATATATATATATATATATATATATATATATTAAAATGTTTATTCAATGTTGTTTGCAAGTCTTCTTTAATTATTATGAAAAAACCATCAGTGCAACAGGTTGTCACCTTGAAAAACTATTTAAAAACTTATTTCTACCTGAAGGTAACAAAATACTACTTGGACGCACCTATTACTGACATTTGCCTGAGAAACTTTAAATAGCAATTAATTAGTAACGTAGATACGCTAATTGGTACGGGATAACTGACCATAACATTATGTTAACAATAAACGTAATATAAAGCAACACAGCATTGCACAATATATCATGTGTGTGTGTGTGTGTGTATATATATATATATATACACAGTGGCGTATCGTGCCTCCTGCCTGTGGTCGAAATTCGACCATAGACTAAACATTAAAATCTCTTAAGTTTGGCAACAGAATTTAGTCGTAAAGAAAATATTGTGTCCTTGTCGTGAGACGCTACCAGTCGTCTCTTGATTATATTAATTTTACTGTCACGCTGACCGCACGCTGACGATCGGCGCTGATGTATGTAGCCTACGGCCGTCAGCGCCCACAGACTAAACAGTAAAATCTCTTAAGTTCGACAACAGAATTTAGTCGTAAAGAAAATATTATATATATATATATATATATATATATATATATATATATATATATATATATATATATATATACACATATATATATATATATATATATATATATATATATATATATATATATATATATATATATATATATATATATATATATTTCCAAAACAAATTTTAATCCATTCACGGTTCCAAGTGTTCCATTTGATGCAGTCTTTATAGGAGAAAAGCTTATGAGATTTATAAGTCAATCAGTGTATTAGCCTTAAAGTTATTTCAAAAGTATTAAGTTTACTAAAATCCACGTAACTTTAATACTTATTTGAAAAACTATAACTTTTGAAAATAAGATTCGATTTTAAATTTTGAAACGGCATTCGACGTAGTTTTTTTAGTAATAAAATATCGTGGACTACCAAAAATTGATTGGTTAAAAATTTCGAAGTTTTTCAAAATTTTTCGTCAACCATTACTCCCAAGCGGATTGTTATACATTGCGAATGTTGGCAGAAGTGCTAACTATCATCCCCTATATGCCAGATAGGCAAAGTAGATAGCATATATACAAACCCGCTCTCGCGGGCGAGTCAGTCCGTTTCGATCGGTCATAAGCTTCAAAGCTAATATTCAATATCAGTGCCAGTCGGCTCTCTCTATACAATATGTATAGAGAGAGCTAATACTATTTCTTTGTGTTATATTTTCTAGCAAGTAAAGTTTTCATTTTTTTAAAAGCAGTTTTCCATTTTCCGCATAATAAATGGTGGCAGCGGTGGGATATCAAAATCCCCTACCCGAATACGTTTCCGAAAACTTTTAGAAATCGGTTGTTCCAAAAGCTTATTATAAATAAACTATACTCGTTATTAAAAGTGCAGTGTTTGGAGTGCAGTGAAATAACGTTTACCAACACCGTATCAAGGTATCACCAGTGACTCATCATCGTCTCATCACCACTTTTTGTGCTACATCCTGTGCTTAAAGTGAATATGATCGTTACAATTATCCTGCTGACGTTGTCGTAAGTGCTAGACTATTTATACTTATTTTCAGACAAGAACTCAGAGCATTACCATCTTTTTATATAAGTTAAATCAATTGTTATACTTTAAGTTCTGTTATCAGCAACCGTCTAGACCACACGTAGTTAAGATAAGCATTGTGTACAATATTTATAATTAAGAAATAGAGTGCAAAATCTATAGGGCTGCTACTTTATATTTTACAAATTATTTTTGTACTAGTGTATTATTGTTTTAAAAATGGCCACAAAATCGGAAATAGAGGAAGCATCTGGTGTTACCAAAACACCTCCAATCACTCGGTCGGGTTCCTCAAATCTAACGGAACCTGGAGAAAAACTAGAACTAGTATTATGTTTAAATTTATTAAGCCCTGTGATGCGAACAGGGAAACTCTAAACCCTTTTATAACAAATTGTCAAAATGCTTTCTCGCTTGCTACAGAAACCCAAAAACCGATATTATTTAAATACATATTAAGCCAGTTAGAAGGTAAGGCGGAAGTCACTTGTAGCATAAAGGACTTCGAGTTCTCTGCCCAATTCGTAGACTTTATGAACAACTATTTCGGCGAAGGAAAACACTACGCCCATCTCCTGTCAGAGCTACAGGACTGTAAACAAAACGCGACCGAACCAGTAAACCAATTCGCGCTCAGAGTGGAGACTTGTTTGACTAAACTTCTAACCGAAGCTTTAAGCGAAAGCTTTTTCTAAGCGAAGATATAGCTTTACCAATACCACACGATGTGGACAAACCTATTGTATTTAGTCTATAATACCATCTAGTACTTATATTGCTATATCTAAAGATAAGTTTTTGTAATTTAAGTAAATGTAAAAATATAAACTCTGAGTTCTTTCTCTGTGAAATATCGACAGTGCTTATAACAAGTGACAACCCTACGTGTGAAAGTGTGTTGCTGACTAAGACTGTTAAATCGATCCCGGCGTTGTGCGAAACCCAAACAATCGTCAGCGAAGTCGACATCTGGGAACCGCTACTAAATAATCAGTGGATTTTGTGCAATCTCGTTCGAATAAAGTTACAATAGACTGCGAGGCCTCAAGTTTAACCGAAATAATCGTTTTCGGTATGAGTATCTTGAGCATACCCCGAGGATGTCTAGTATATACCAAGAGCACCAGGCTCATTTCCACCCGGAGTACGATTAACATTACTATTCCTACACCCCATCTAGATTTTAGCATTATTAATGACTCATGTTGTCAACTAGAAATAGATCAAAAGTATTCGTATGGCAATGCATCACATATTTTACTCCAGAATATAAATCTTGATAGTTTTACGTTAAATAATAAAAATAATAAAATATTTTCAAAATTAAATAAATTCACTTGAACAAAAACCATTCAGTATAAGATATAGGACACATTTCTTCTCAATTTACACAATAATTGTAATCATATTAACTGCGTATGTCATTTTTAAATCTTATAACTGTTTCACTAAGTCAAAAGGTAGGCTAAGATCCTATTTTGTAAAACCGAGCGTTACTGATTCAGTACAGATGCCTAACTTCTGCCGCAATAGCGTTCACGCTTATCAATATTGTATTCCGGTTTGGAGGGTAAAGCAGCCTGCAGACTTACGCAAGTGGCATTGCCATCCCTCCAAACGAATAGCAAAGCACCATTAACATATTCGGTGTCTATAGGCAATGGTTTCTCTTCCCATCAAGAGGTCTATCTGCTTGTTGGCTATCTTACGATATAAAAATAAATATTAATTCCGTTTTTAAGTTATTCTTTACTAGCTATGCCCGCGACTTCGTCCGTGTGGATTTTTTATAAAAATAAAAGTAGCCTAAGTTATTCCTTATTACCGTGGTTTAAAAGATAGACAGCCCCGGAGTTTTACCCACTTAGCTCCCGTTCCCGTGTGCTTTCCGGGGTAAAAACTATCCTATGTCCTTGCTCGGTTGTCAAATTATCTTTGTACCAAATTTCATCCAATCGGTTTAGTGATTTAGATTTTAGGCGTGAAGAAGAGACAGACGGCCAGAGTTACTTTCGAATTTATAATATTAACTATGAAGTATGGATTTAAAAATATATATGTATAAAGCACTTATATATTAAAGAGGATGCCCGTTGGTGTTCCGCCATATAGTTTTATGATTTTAAGGTCATCATCTGGTCATCTTAATATCCTTTTTGGCCACTTGAAATTTGAATTAAAAACAATAACGTGAAATTAAATTTGTATTACATTTCAAACTCTCTCAATTAAAAGTATTTAATTTACAATAATATTTTTGATATATTCCTTTCTAATACCAATAACTGATACCAATGGTAAATTTGTTTAATATCGTTAATATTTTTTTATTCCGAACGAAAAGACCTCCCTTCTTCTTGTTTTTTTTATTTTTTTGGGTAGCAATCCATACAAATATTATAAATGCGAAAGTAACTGTATCTGTCTGTCTGTCTGTTTCTTCTTCACGCCTAAGCCACTGAACCGATTTGGAGGGAGACGACTTGACCATTCATGGTACTGGTTTTTCTCTTGCGTCAAAACGAAATTAAATTATAATTTTCCACTTAATTTTTAATCGTTACCTAGCTATCCATAAATAAATTTTGAACAGGGGAGATAAAGTAAAACGTTTTATTGATATTTTACAAATGGCGTTAATTGAACTACACCGGAAACAAATAAATTAAATAAAGACAATGAAACGTCAATGATACACTAATTTGTCTAATAATCGATTATTAAGTTCTCGAATCGATTTAAGACATTTTGTACAATCATTTCTTGTAATAGATTTTAAATTAATAATTTCTTAAGTATTTTCTAGTAAAACTTTACTTGTTTAGATAACTTGTGTTGTAATCCCAGATTGTGGGCGGTTTAATAAATTTTAGTCTGATTGAAAGCTTTTTTACTTCGATTTTATATAAATAATTTCTAAAGTAGGTATATATTTGTTAGTAAAATAATGCGTGTTTTGAAAACCTATGCTTGTATATCAGGTTTTGGTAAGTTTCAGATTTTCTTCAGTTCACTCATCAGAATCTTCATGCAATGGAATAAGATTGTGTTTCCGTAGTATTCTACTTTCCTTAGTGCACCAGTAATCTTTGAAACATAAAGTAATATTGAAATACAATTTCAAAATATGTAAAATTAGTTTGTTGCCATAATTCGAATTATTCGTCCTACTCTTAAATAATCGCGCTTAATAATCACATTATAATTATTAGGCAAAACGAAAGATCGATACTCATCTGCTAAAATTAAATCCCAAAATCGAATCGTAATGTCATCCCTATTCAATTCTGTACTCCTGCGCAAGGATTTAAAACGTTATGATTTCGATATATTTGCGTCGTTGTGATTGGTTATGGTATATGATATTATGACGTTGTCTTCTAGCGCTAGTTGACGAACCAATCACGAAACAGCATGAAACGCGGTGAACCAATCACGAAACAGCAAAAATATCGAAATTATAACGTTATAAATCCTTGCTCCTGCGCAAAATGACAATTGAGAATTTTCAATTGACATTTTATTGTGATTCGTGAGTTGGCCGGCTTTAATAATATTTTTTGTATTGTTATGTTGATGAGTTTAAATCTTTTCCTAAATAGTGACTAAATAGTAAAAGGGGTAAAATAATTCGTCTTGGTTATTTCAAATAGGTTTTATGGGTCATATAATTATACCTCAGGGATATCTTGTTGATTTAAAATCGTTGAAGATTGTTTCTTTTAATTTTGAGGTTATGTTACATTTTTCTAAATAACTTAAAACCCGGGTTTTTAGATTCGAAAAAAAATTGAGGGTGATTTTTAAACATTTATTAACCTTCTAAAACAGGTTTGGAACTGACGCAGCCCTCATACTGCGGCCCATACTGCTATGGTCATTGTCCGATAGATAGCAAAGAGTATACAATACTTGATAGATAGTTTGAGACCCGAGAAAGGACATAGGATAGCTTTTATCTCGGAAATCTCAAGGGAACGGGACTTTAAATTTTGAAATTTTTCCACGCAGACAAATCGCGGGCGGGCGGGACTTTAATTTTTTTAAATTTTATTTCCATGTTTTATTTGCTTATACCATAGATATGAGGTATATACTCAAAGGCTTATATGTAATAATTTTTTACCCGACTTATAGTCTGTGTCCAAAATTTTTTTAGAATTCCGTATTTCATCAGCAAAAAAATGAAACCCTTCTAGGATAACTTTGTTCTCCGTCTGTCTGTCTGTCTGTCAAAACCCTTTTTCTCAGAAACGCAAAAAGGTATCAAATTGAAAGAGTATCAGATGTGAAAAAATTAAGCTGATAAGTCAGCGCAATCAAAAGATATCTTACGATTCTATATTCTATATTCTTACGTTTTCAAATAGGAATCAAAATCACTTTTTTTATAGAAGAGGAGGCAAACGACCTAGAGGTGCACCTGATGGTAAGTGATCACCGCCGCCCATGGACATCTGCAGTACCAGAGGTCTTGCAGTTGCGTTGCCGGCCTTTTAAGAATGAGTAAGTTCTTTTCTTGAAGGTCCCTATGTCGTATCCGTTCGGAAATACCCCTGCCGGTAATTGGTTCCACAACAGAGTAGTGCGAAGTAAAAAGTTTCGGGAGAATCGCACAGTTGTGGATTTCCAGACGTCGAGATAGTAAGGACGGAACTTCAAATTTTGACGCGATGTCCGATGGTAGAATTCGGCGGCATGAATTAATCCAAACAACTCGTCGGAACACTCCCCATGATATATACGATAAAAGACGCAGAGAGAACCTACATCTCTGCGCAATGCTAAAGAGTCAAGCTGTTTCGAAATAGCCTGGTCGTCAACGATTAAACTGCTCTACGCTGAATGCGATCAAGAGGAAGAAGCTGGTACTGGGGAGCTCCGGCCCAGAGATGCGAACAGTACTCCATGTGAGGCCGAACCTGTGCCTTATAAAGTTGAAGGCGATGGGCCGGCAAAAAGTACTGTTTCGCTCTGCTGAGCACAGCTTTTTGGAGGCTAGTTTAGCCTTGCCTTCCAAATGACCGCAAAACTGAACGTAATTCGATATGTCGACTCCCAGGATTCCGACACTAGTTGAGGCTGTCAGGAGAGTTTCCTCAAATCGAGGTGATATGACAAAGGGCGTCTTTTTAGCGGTGAACACGCAAAGTTGTCTCTTCTTGGGGTTAAAAGTGACCTGGTTTTGATGATCCCATTCTGAGACATCGGTAAGTCGTTTCTCGACTTCAGACACAAGCTTATTTCAGTACTCTCCGACGTGTTCCCTAGAAATACTGCTTCGGCCGGAGTATGTAGCATCATCAGTACTGTCATCCGCATAGCAATGTATGTTGCTAATTCGCATCATGTCATTGATATGCAGAAGAAACATTGTCGGTGATAGCACGCAACCTTGGGGAACACCAGCATTGACAGATTTAAGGTCGGAGCACGCACCGTCGACAACGACCTTGATGCTCCGGTCAGCCAAAAAATTGGTGATCCACTTGCATAATTTCTCGGGAAGCCCATAGGAAGGCGGCTTCGCGAGAAGCGCTTTGTGCCATACCCGATCAAAGGTCTTCGCTATGTCCAAATTAACTGCCAATGCCTCCTCTTTGGACTCAACTGCTTCCGCTCATCGATGAGTTAGGTATACTAGAAGATCACCAACTGAGCGGCCGCGACGGAAACCGTACTGACGGTCGTTAATCAGCTGGTGCTCTTCTAAATAGAGAACTTCTAAATAGAGAGCTCTTCTAAATAAACACTTGAGAAGCTGAGAGTTGATGATTGTGTCCATAATTTTGGAGAACAAGGAGGTTATGGCTATGGGCTGATAATTAGACGGGTTAGAGCGATGTCCTTTTTTAGGGATGGGATGCACCAAAGCTGTCTTCCATAAATTCGGTACCACGCCGAGTGAGCAGGAGAGCCGGAATAGGCGTGTTAATACTGGTGCCAACTCTGGAGCATATACTTTAAGCACAATAGGAGGGATGCCGTCAGGCCCACTCGACTTGTGGATGTCCAAAGAAAGAAGTGCTACGCTCAGCTGACTGCCGAAACTGTGGTTCTGGCATAGAAATATCACACTGCGGGATGGTAGGCGGTGTGTTCCCTCGGTCATCCAGAGTCGAGTTGGCCGCAAAGAGCAAGCCCAGGTGATCGGCCTTCTCCTTTGCGGTATGGGCCAAAGAGTCATCTTCTCCATGCAAAGATGGAAGAGAGGGCTGTGAGAAATTCCCTAAGACAGCCTTGGCGAGAGACCAGAACGCACGAGTCCCTGAAGGAAGGCGAACTAATTTCTCACCAATTCTGCTTATGTATTCAGATTTTGCCTTGGCGATAGCTCTTTTGAAGTACCTCGAGGCGGAATTGTACCCCTTACGCAATGTGCTGGTTTTTTAATCACAAGATGCGGACGCTGCAGCCCAAGCCCGGTAGCACTCCAGCTTGCGGCGCGAAGCCGTTTTACAGGAGTGACCAAACCAAGGCCGAGACTTACCACCAATTGGTACCGCAGAAAATGGAATGAAAATTTCTATGCCCTGCAGCACCACATCGGCAATAGAGTCAGCGACGACTCTCGGATCATCCAGCGAGAAGCACAACCGCCCCCATGGGTAGGACGCAAAAAAAGACCACATTCCGTCCCAATCTGCTGACCTATAGGACCTATAGTGCCAAACGCGACGACAACCTGCTAAATGAGGCCGTGATAGGTGCGAAACCGACACTTTACTCCGGATCAGGCAGTGGTCTGACGAACCAAGTGGAACGTCCACAGATACCTGATAATGGTCCGGATGAGAGGTCAGCAGAAGGTCCAACAGTGAAGACGTATGGTCATCCACATCAGGAACTCACGTGAGCGATGTTACCAGTTGTGTAAGACCATACGCCAAGGCAAAATCGTGAACAGATCTCCCCGCATGATCGGTGGTGCGCGAACAAAGCCATTCGGCGTGGTGGGCATTAAAATCGCCCAAGATCACGAACTCTGCTGAGGGGGTCTACTCTAAGACGGAATCTACGGTCGTTTGTAAATGCTCAACGAGCTGGTCCACTTCAGTATTCCCGCCATGGGACCTGTATAGGCAAGCGTAGCTGCGTGGATGGTCGTCGCAAGCTACGCGTAACCAGAGGATGGATAGGTCCTGGCTTTCTAGTCTGCCGAGGCGCCGGTAACAGATATCTTCTCTGACGTATGCGCACACACCAGCCCGCGGTACAAAGGAATGTTCCAGCTTGTACCCCGGGTATGAGGGTAAGAAGTATGAGCCGGAGGAGTTATCTGTGTATCGGTCAAGAGGAGCAAAGCTGGCTTTGCTGTCTCGAGATGGTAGTGGACAGCGTTCAAGTTGGAATGAAGCCCCCTGATATTACAGAAATCCACAGTAAGCGTGGTAGGGGGTGCCATGGCTTTCTTGCTCTGTTTGCCCCGGACAGGATTGTCTATGAGCGCAATTTTGCCTCCCCCAGAATACGCAGGGCAGCCTGAGTATCCATGATCTGGCTGGAATCCAGAGCATGGACGCCCAGGGGGGGATTCTCCATTGCTGGCGCAAGTGGTATCCCCCCTGGGGTAGATTCTCTTTTGATTGCGAATTCATAGTGTGCGAAGGGGGGGGTTAGGCCTCCGGGACTCTCACAAACGAAACGAAACGCAGCAGCAGGGCTGCTACTTTACGTCGGTGTCAAGTGAGAGAGTGGTATCTCCCCAGGTATGCCGGCCTATTCAGTTGCAAAAGCAGTATGGCACTACCACTAATTTGGTTGACTGACTGCACCGGTGTTAAATAATTTTTGAACAAAAATTATCCCACCAGTGGGTGATGGGGTCGTCACATCCCTACGCCGGCAAGGCAACCAATAGGGTACCTACTTCCCCTTGACCTAAAATTATAACGTTTGAAAAAATTCAAAAACTGTAAATTATTAGTTACATAACAAAAAAACATGATCAAAAGATATGACTTTTATGTCGCATATTTTGCGACTTCACAAGGGAATCAAAACCTATACTTAGAGTATTTCCCGTTGACCTAAAATCATGAAATTTATGTGTAGCTAAGGTTACCTACAAGTTTGCACGGAACCCTCGGTATGCGAGTCCAACTCGCACTTGACCGTTTTTTTCTATATTTAACCTTAAGTGCTTTTTTCATATTATTGTCATAGTAATGTCAAAACAACGCGCGTGCCCTTAGAAAAAAATATGTTCTTGCAGTATTCCCCCGTATTGGTCCTGGGCTTCTTTGAAGAATAGGCCAACTGCCGTTTAGCCAGGCAGGTCGTAAAAGGCGACCGATTGGTTATGCGAGTCACTACCACCGTGACTACTAGGTGGTAGAGTTCTGCATTGTCTCGCCTGGGTCTGGTACCACCGCCTTACCTATTCCCGCCGCAATAGCGTCATCGCTTATCACTGTCGTGTTCTGGTTTGGAGGGTAAGGTAGCCGGTAAACTTATGCACGTGACATTAGACCTCGCCACAAGACAGCAACGCAACATTAACATTTTTGGTGTTTATAGGCGATGTTTGACTCTTTCCATCAGAGGACCCATCTACTTGTTTGCTATCTTATAATATAAAAAAATATATGTTATATTTTTTGCCTGTAGTTACCTCCCAGTAATAATTGTACTTCATAGCCGTCCATCTGCTAAAATCAATTTAACTGGTGGAACGGAACTACGTGTTTTTTGGCAAAATGTATAAGATTGCACAACAATTTGAAATTTCTTAAGATCTGATGATTTTTGTGAAACAACTGCTTGTTATTTCATTATAAATTATAAATAAATAGGTACTAATACTAATAAGTACTTCATAGCACATGTCCAAATGCACATCTGCTGTAAAATGTGCATCTGTTTAAAGCAATATAAACTGGTGGAACGGAGTTTACGTGTATCTTGCCAAAATATATAGGATTGCACAATAGTCTGAAATTTCTTAAGATCTGATAATTTTTGTGAAACAACTGCTTGTTATTTCATAATATAATACTTTAAACTATAAATAAATAGATACTAATACATATATCATCACGTCGGTTTCCTTGCGGTGCAGGGAGAGTGAGCTGAATATTATCTTGGTTCACCTTGATTCGGCTAACAAGTACCTAAGGTGGTAATCCCCGTCGCCATATTTTCTAACATTAACAATCACTGCTTAAAGTAAACTAACAGCTTTTTTTGCTTTTATGGAGAATTAAGGCGCTATTAACAGACTTTAAGATGCTTTAGAGATTTTAAAAAAAAACTGACTGACCTATGAAATGCCCACCTCACAAATCAAATCCAGAATTTTAGGACTGACTGACTGATATGACCTGTGCCAAATAACCACTGGAAAAAATAAATATGGAAAAAATAAATATATAAAGTCGGAGCAAGTGCAAGCCATATTTTTCACTGAGATAAATTCAATGCTCAATCAATTATTTAAAACATGTTGACTTAGATGTATAAAGAACACGGCAAGACTTCATACGTAGTTTTTTTAGTTACTACCTTAAAGCTTAATATATTCCGTAAGATTCTACATCAGCGTTTCCCATTTGCCGAGTCGCGGTCCGGTACCGGGCCATCAAAAAAATAAAAAATACCGGGTCGCAATATTCCCGCCTTGGTTTTCCTACTATAGATTGACGCAACGCGACGCGACGCGACGAAAATTCATAAGTGTTGAGTGATGACAAAATAAATGACATCTAAGTATGTAGAATTAATTAAACCTTTTTACTATTATTAAATATGTATTATTTCACCTAATAGCATCAGTTTGGGTTTAAAAATATTAAGTGGGTCACGAAGGGGCAGTGTGAAAATTACCGGGCCATATCAAAACAATGTTTGGGAAACACGTGTTTTATATCAACTCCTTAACTTATCCGCATTTAATAAATATTTTTAAACTTGGGGAATAGTAGCTAAATAAAATTGGGATTTAGGTAAGGTTGACGTAAACAATCAGTTCTCTTCTTAGTAGTCTGTGGTTAGTAATTTTCCTTGTCATTGGTGTCTTCAGTACAACAGAGTGCTAAGTGTGAGTTTTTCTTTTCGCATTCGATCGTGAGCGCGTTTCGAGTTTACTAGGAATTTGTATGTGATTTGTACAGCGCCACCTAGTGGTAAACTGGTTTCTCACGGTAACCGCTAGGTGGCGCTGTAAACATCACATACAAATTCCTAGTAAACTCCAAACGCGCTCACGATCGAATGCGAAAAGAAAAACTCACACTTAGCACTCAGAGTGATTTGTACAGCGCCACCTAGTGGTAAACTGGTTTCTCACGTTTACCACTAGGTGGCGCTGTAAACATCACATACAAATTCCTAGTAAACTCCAAACGCGCTCACGATCGAATGCGAAAAGAAAAACTCACACTTAGCACTCAGAAACAAAGTGAAGACACTTTATAGATACTTAAAAGAACAAACAATAAATTCGCATTAAACTATTCTTTAATACAAAAACAGGGAAATTTTTTAAATGATACTTATAACAAAAATTATGATAAATAAACTTTTGCTATTTTAATGCAAATGTAATTAAAATTTTATACAACGGTAACAAATATGACGGTAAAAGACAATCAAATTAAGGTCTCAATATTTTTTATATGGTTTCTAGCAATATATTTTATTTAATTAATTTAAAAAACGTAGAAACTTATTCTAGTTTATCTAATATTCGTCACTCCGAAAGACACGCAAGGGATGTACAAAACCAAAATGGCCTGTGTTCTTTATTAAATTGACAATATTTGGTATTTCGAAACTACAATAAACATCAATTCAATCTAATCTATCAATATTTTTACGATATTTTATAAGAAATTGGAAAACATGGGATATAAGCGCACGTGCCCCTAAAACGGGGCAAGTGCTAGGCGCACTATAAAAACCCGCTAAAGTATTACGTTACAAGAAAAATAATTATTTTACTCTATAGAAAATTTCCAACTTAACGCATTAATCTAGTTTCTTTATTAATTATCTACCCCTATAGGCAACAACGTCTCCTATAACAAATTTGGGACAAGCGCGTCATTGACTAGTATTTAGGGCTTAATTATCTATCCCTATAGGCCACAACGTCTCCTATAACAAATTTGGGGCAAGTGTGCCATTCACTAGTATTCAGGGCTTAATTATCTACCCCTATAGGCAACAACGTCTCCTATAACAAATTTGGGGCAAGTGCGCCATTGACTAGTATTCACGGCTTAATTATCTACCCCTATAGGCAACAACGTCTCCTATAACAAATTTATGGCAAGTGCGCCATTGACTAGTATTCACGGCTTAATTATCTACCCCTATAGGCAACAACGTCTCCTATAACAAATTTATGGCAAGTGCGCCATTGACTAGTATTCAGGGATGCTATACTTTTTTATTTGTTTATGACGCTTTCACGCCTTTCACTACTCAGCATCATAACATTTTATATACACCTTGTCAGGTCTAATATTAATAGTTTACCAACTAGTAGTACTATTTGGTATATTTTAAAAGCCTCTTAACAGCAATCTTAGTAATTTAACGAATGTATACTTTTAAGCTTTCGCGGCTTTATTCAACCGAATTATAAACAATTAATGGGATCTTACCGCGATTAGTTGATGGATTATTTTCCCGATATTTCGGTGTTATCGCAAGCACCATGATCACGGGAGAACCGAAGAGTTGTAAGTAGTTGGACCATTATGAACAAACGAATAAGAAAGAGGGTAGACAGACTTGTCTGCTCATAAAGGTTCAACTTCATTCTATTAACTGAACCATAAAAGTTGGGAACTTCTGGCGTAGGGCAGATGCGCCATATTACTCAAAACATAGGCGCACTTGCTTTACTTGACTTATTTTGACGTTAAGATTTTAAATTCTACAAAAAAACAATATTTTTTTCTATTTAGGAGTAAATATAAACACAGATATAAAGAAAAACATCTAAACGTTGTATTCATCTTGTGCATTAGCCGGGATACATCAAATATTTAAAGATTTAAACCGATCACTACCACAAGGTCATCTCTGAAGGTCTAAATGACACTAAAACTAAAATCTATACTAATGTTATAAAAATACTAATATTATAAAATTGTAGAGCTTGTTTGTTTGTTTGTTTGGTTGTACGCGCTAATCTCGAAAACTGCTGAACCTATTTGAATAATTCTTTTTGAGTTGGATAGCCTGTTTATCGAGGAAAGTTATAGGCTATATAACATTATGCTACGACCAGTAGGAGCGGAGTAAACAAAGTCCGCGCGGACGAAGTCGCGGGCAACAGCTAGTGTTTAATATTTAAAGTTTAGCTTAATAGAGCCATCTGTGATTTTGAAGTAGCACTATGTTTTAGTTTGATCCATTGATATTAGATATAGTTAATGGAATAATAATATCGGTTGTTTTCGATATTTTTATAGGGGGGCGCACTTACACCGTCGGCACACTTGCCCCGAGTGACCTTACCCGCCCTCTTCGCTGGGCGTAAATTCTTTAACGATATAAAAGTAGTTTATTACAATTAAACCATCTTCAAATATCTGTCAACTAAACCCGTATCTCAAAAACTACTTAGCCGATTTTGATGAAACTTAGACTGTTCCCTAAGTTGTAATATACACGATTAAAATCAAAAAGAATGATCTCGGTATGATTCAATTTCGTACGAACGTGCACACGAACAAACTTACAAACATACATTAATAGATAATAATACTCTAATATTTTCTAATTCCAACAACAATTACATACATGTCAAACGGATAACCTCCGTTTTTCGGTCGATTAAAAATAAATCCTGTATTCTATATTAGGTACGTGCAGTCACATGTTCTCACTATGTATTCAAGCCATTCTGGAGTTATAATGAATCATAAAGAAAGAAATTCTCAAATATAATAATATAGGGCATATAATTTGCACATTAATCGTGATCTCACAGTATACCAATTCTGATCAACATGGGTCTAGCCGTTCTTGACTTATTAAAGGATATACAAACAGACAAATAGGCGGACAAAAATTATATCATCATTAACTCTTCGGCCGCACATGCGTATATCGCCCCGAAGAAATTTCCTCTAATAAAAATAAGAACAAAAAAAATGATGTGGTGTCGCGGGACACCAGGTAGGAACGAACTTCTTTCGGCTAAACGGCACTACTCGCTTGTGTACGCGACTGTCGCGCCTGCGCACGTCTCATTTAACGCTTTTATTCCACGCATTTTTCTTACGGTTTTACTATCACATTTTTTTCAGTTCGGTCGCGCAGCAAAATCCCTATCCCCTCCAAGCCTGCCGTAAGGAACTTCGTTCCAATAGGAAGAATAAAATCTCTTTTGATTTTACCACATACTGTAGCCGTAAAGAAAATAGTTCCTAAAATGTGTGTTTATTATCCTGTATGTCACATGAATGGAGTGTGTGTAACTTCTGTAAAAATTCTGCCAAATTTCCTACTCCACCATTCGCGCAATTGTCTTAAAAAGGGGTCCAAAGGTTTTTTTTTCTTTAATACAAATATATATTTGATGTAAAATCTTATTAAAATATGAGATTGGTATTAGTGTACCCAAGTAACCTGAAACAGCAATCGTCTTTCGCAAAGTGTAATTACTAATTAAACTAATCAAATGATTTTGACTTAATCCATAATTGATTTGTCGTGCAGATGTAATAAAACAACAGGCAGTTCCAACGTTAATGATAAACGCATAAATTATTTTGATATCTTGATTAAGTTAACGCTGTAGCGTTGGATATTTGTTAGTGATTCGTACGATAATTGCGTACGTTATTCGCTGATTATATCTGTCTACTCAATTCTTTTACAAATACATAAATATCCCACCAAAACTCTTAGGTAAAATAAGGTCCAAGTTCCTTCCAAAAAATATTGGCCTTTTAAAATATTAATTTACACTCTATTACTAGGTTAGTCTCTATTTACTAGTGATATTTTACTAGGTGGTAGAGTTCAGCAACGTCTCGCCCGAGTATTTGGTACCACCACCTTACCTATTCACGTCGCAATAGTGTCAGTGCTTGTCACTGTCGTGTTCCAATTGGGAGGATAGGTACTCGGTAAACTTATGCAATATTATAGCAACGCACCATTATCAACTTTGATGTATATAGGTTGACTCTTTCCATCAGAAGACCAATCTGCTTGTTTGCTATCTTATAATCGGCCCATTGGTCGAGTGGTTAGCGACCCTGACTACGCAACCGACGGGGCTCAGGTTCGATCCTCGACGAGGACAAGCATTTGTGTGATTTGCATAAATGTTTGTATTTCCGGGTTTGGGTGTTTATTTAACAATATTTAGTATCGTTGACTAACACCCATAACACAAGCAAATAATTTGCTTACTTTGGGGTTAGATCAGTAAGTGTAATTTGTCCCGTGAATATAAAAAAACTCATAAAGACAAAGAACAGTCACATGAGAACGCAGAAGTCATATGAGAATACAGCAAGAACATTAATTTATAACGTTTATTATACTGTGATAGTTTTGTTAAAAGGTAGCTGAATATTTTCCTACCTACATAATCTCAAGCAACAAACCTATTTATTTTGTAAACCGAAACATTTTTTTAATACAGGTTCGATGAAATCTTTTTGCGCAAAACCCCTATCGATTTTATTTGCTTGGATGGACTTAGAGCAAATTACAGGTGAATCCCGACGACGTAAAAAGAAAAAAGATTTAGTATGTGAGTGTTTTGTTGTGTAAAATAGCTTTGTTTTATCGCATTTCGAAGAACTTTTCGATCACTGCAAGATAAATTTTGTCGAAAGTTAAGAGATACTAAAATGTAACAATTAAAGCATATCTATAAAATATACAAACAGTTATATTTTACCGTACATTAATAAGTATCAATTAATAATAATAATAATAAATATTCACGGGACAAATTACACTTACTGATCTAACCCTAAAGTAAGCAAACTATTTGCTTGTGTTATGGGTGTTAGTCAACGATACTAAATATAAATACTAGAATATGTTAAATAAACACCCAAACCCGGAAATACAAACATTTATGCAAATCACACAAATGCTTGTACCCATCGGGGATCGAACCCGAGCCCCATCGATTGCGTAGTCAGCGTCGCTAACCACTCGACCAACGGGGCAATTTGTATAAGATAGCAAAAAAGTAATTAAGTTTATAGAACACGGTAACGGCGTTCAGTTCACATCAGTTATACTACCAGTGATGTTATAAATGCGTAAATCTGTCTGTCTGTTAAGCTTTCACGACTAAACCGCTGAATCGATTTTGGTGAAATTTGATATGGAAATAGTCATAGATTTTTATCGCGGGCGAAGGTGTGCGGGTCCGCTAGTAGTACTATAATTTGTGGCATAGGTAGTAGTAGACTCAAAATAGCCGCAAGTTAGTCGTTATTCGAATTGTCGCTTAAATACTTATTAAGTAAGTTTGTTGTGTTGTCTTTAGGACCTACGCCTACAAAAAAAGGACTCTTTCATCCTTTCCTGACTTTTTACATAAACGGGAAGTTAACTTAGAACTAGATCCCTGTACATGACTCAAATAGGACCGCAAGTTAGTCGCTTTCCGAATTGTAACTTTTTTTTTTTATATATATCATAAGATAGCAAACAAGCAGATGGGTCTCCTAATGGAAAGAGTCAACCATCGCTTATAGACACCAAAGACGTTAATGGTGCGTTGCTATTTTGTGGCGAGATCTAACGCCACGTGCATAAGTTTACCGGCTACCTTGCCCTTCAAACCGGAACACGACAGTGACAAGCACTGACGCTATTGCGGCAGGAATAGGTAAGGCGGTGGTACCAGACCCGGGCGAGACAATGCAGAACTCTACCACCTAGTAGCCACGATAGTAGTGACTCGTATAGCCAATCGGTCGCTTTTACGACCTGCCTAGTAGAACGGTAGTTGGCCTATTCTTCAAATATTAAGTTTTTTATTGCTTTTAGGTCCTAGAAAAAAGCAGACTCTTCCAAGTAAGACTTTTCCTGACTTGTTACAGAAACGGGAAGCTGACTTGAAACCCCTACCAGAATTATTACACAAATTAGAAATAGGTTTGTCAGATTGCCTTTAGCTCTGATAGTGATAATTATAAGTGAAACTGGAGGATACTACCTACTTACGGCCGGTCTTAATATGTTACTGTCAGTTAAGAGTAGATAGCTATCCCGGATAACAAGTTAAGGCTAAACTATCTGTGGCAACCGTTTCAATATTATTTTTTGGTCAACCTAACTAAGATCAAAGATAGATAGAATTCCCTATCGTTTGTCAGCATGGACATTCGTATTTTTTTGGTCATTTCAGGTATAAATTTCACTGTTTTGTTGCAAAATAAACCATATGTCAATTTTTGTGAGCTCATTTTCGGTAGTTAACATTTTTATTTGTTCATAATAATAATGTTACTACCGAATATGAATAAATTAAACGTTATATTACGGTTTTATTATCATTATTATTATTGTAATAATAAATTCATACATACTATAAATGTAAAACTTTGCATGTTTGAATGTTTCGATATTTGTTACTCAATCACGAAGAAACGGCTAGTCCCCTTTGGATGAAATTTGGCACACAAATAGATAATGACCTCAAATATCACAAAGTTATGATACTTCTTAACCTGGAAAAATAAGTTACATCCGTGGGATACACCAAATACTTTTATAATAGATCGGGCTGCAGGGTACAAAAATCAGTTCCGGTTATCGCTAGAAATAGTTGATAATCGTCGATAAAATATCGCGATGGCGATCATCACTCATCTCGGCCACCGACAAACCAGTGAATCGTGGTGAACCGGAAAGCCAATAGACGTGGGTTTTCTCTGTCTACCTCACAAGGGAACGGGGCGTGGGTATACTCTAAAATTTTGTTAAGTCTAAATCTATATACGAATTCTGCTTCAGATAATTTAGTAAAATAATTTATCAACCATGTAGTTGTCAATCGTAAGCTGCAAAAATAGCTTCGTAATTAAATACACCATCTCCATATATTTCATTATCAGTATCGTAACTAAATAGTTATTTTTTCATTGTTTTTTTAATCTAAAAATACATAAATTGAGGAATGCGGTAAAACTATCTCTCAATTATCCATCAAAATCAGGCGATAGGCAATGCCGTTACAGCTGGTAAGCTAAACTAACTCCAGTAATCTGTTACAGTGTTATTGAAACATTCGACCCTTTTTTTTCTATAAAAGCACTTATCTCTGGCAATCGATGGGTAATCTTAACGCCAGTTAAAGATTGCGGATTGATATTTCTATCTATCTGTGTTTGTTGAAAGGTAAAAATGCACATCTGTGCAGTATCTAGATAGATACTGTTGGTTACTATTTTAAACTCTGGTAGGGATAGATCGATTATTGAGACTGGCCGTTTAAACGATCGTATTAATTTTCCATAAGCAACGTGCATAACTGCATACGTTTCACTTAAATGCTTTGTAACAATACAGTGCCGCTAGTATAGTCTATTCACTTCCTGTGTATAATTGGTTTCTTGAGTGTGATCTAACGACTTCTAGAGTTTTTTTAACACCCTTTTATTTGACATGTAACTCAATATTTGAACGTGATATTTACAAGGGATTGAAACCGGTTTAAAAAATAAGGTATTTAGCGGTTTTTATAAAAGGTTTCGCTCGGAGCGTATCTGAGATATGAGCGCTTCTTCAACCTATATAAACCGGTTTAAGCCAAAACCGTGAAGTTGTACATCACGCTCAATGTGGACAATCATTGAGAGCGGCGAACATCAAGGCAATAATTTTGAAAAACATCTACAAATCGGTTTTTGGAATTAAAACCCTTATAACTTTGTTCCATAAGGAAATCAGTATTTTTGAGGTTAAGGTAGAACCAAACCTTTATAAAACACTCCATATTATGTACTTGAGCTAATTTAGGTTTAAAAATTAACCGTTTAACAAGGGGCTGATTTTTACCCTCTTTGAAACATTTGATATATTACACATTATATTACATACCCGTATTGAAATGAAACTTCGTACATTTATCAAATCTTTGACCACCCATCGTTCGAGTGGTTAACGTTAATGAACCTATTTACCAATTGATCGGGCTCCGGTAAGATTCCCGACAGAGACAAACATTAATATGATGAGATGCTTGTATTTCTAGGTTTTAGTGTTTATTCTGTACGTCTCAATATTTATATATGTATTTCTATGTATTAGTATCATTGACTAACACCCATAACACAAACAAATAATTAACTTACTTTGGGGTTAGATCGATTAGTGTAATTTGTCCACCGATTTTATTATTATCAGGGTCCATCGACAATACAGTAATTTAATAAATTTGTCTGGGAATTTTTGTCACTTATAACTTTTTATGTAGGCCACATTTTTGTACATGGATTTAAAATTAGGCCAAATGTGTACTTAGATGACCAAAACCGGTCCTTCTTCCATATAATTTGTAGTTAACTTCAAATGAAAGAAAATACACTCATAAAAACAAAACGTTATAGGTACGTTATCAATTTAGTTTCTCATAAAAACAAAATATTATACGATCAATCTAGTTTCTTCGCTAAGTAGCTTGATAGGTAGAATAAATAAAAGGTCCTAAACGCTTCTGGTTCACTATGGTTCAACAATTTTTAGGCTGATTAAATGGGCGGTGATCCACTTCGTGACATTTTTCTCTTTAACAATTATCCCTTGTCAGTTGCGATAAAGGGGAAGAATGGTATTACGTGTTAACATCACTCTCTTTCCTCGGGAAAACATGTACTAATGCTGCTGGTTTATATAAATAAATCATGACTTCCAGATTTCAGACTGCTGTTTATATTTTTATAAGTGGTTAAATCCAGTCGTACTGCCCAACCTCGGAGTCGTAGCAGAGACCTCAAGATATAATAATCTTAACAGACTTACCACTATATCAAAAATCAGTCAAAATCAAAAAGAAAATTAAAAAGCTTTCTTTCCTTAATCTGTCTTAACCTAAAATAAATAGGGTGGCATTGAAGAGGGAGGGTGTGTAGGCTAAAAATATAACGACAGATCCAAGGCTTCAAAATATTAATTGAGATTGAAGACGTTTCCAATATTGTTGAATAAGAGTGGTTTATTATGATATTAAATTATTCTCCTTTAAAATAATACAAAGCCTAACGCCAATTTCCTAGTAAGGATAAGCGGAATAAACAGAACACCTATAAATCGGTACAAACGGAACCTAATTATTACTAAGACTCCGTTGTCCATCCGTCTGTGTGTCATCAGGCTGTATCTCATGAACCGTGACAGCTGGACAGTTAAATTTTTCACAGATTATGTATTTCTGTTGCCGTTATAACAACAAATACTAAAAACAGTATAAAATAAATATTTAAAGGAGGCTCCCATATAACAAACGTGATTTTTTGCATTTTTTTTATGTCTCAACCTTAATAACGACAACTAGCAGACGCTTGAAATGTTCGCAGAATATTTAGTTATAGACGTATATTAAGTTTAAAAATAAATAATAAATTATTAGTGGGGCTCCATACAACAAACGGGATTTTTTTTGCCGTTTTTATAGACAATGGTACGGAACCCTTTGAGCGCGAATCTGACTTGCACTTGGCTGGTTTTTTTATTGCAAGTTGATTGGTTTATCAAGTTTACTAATGTAGCGATTGGGATAAAGATGGCTGGTAATGGATGCCATCTTATAACTAACGCTCAATATCAGCATCAAATAGAACAGACTAAAGACCTGACAAATCTATCAACATATCAGACTAATAGATTTTATAAGCAATCTCAACCGAAATGTAAGAATTAGTGCCGACCAATCCTGTGAGCTGTAAACACGCGCGACAATACACCAATTTTGGATTAGCCAATCGGAGCACCGTGTTTCTTTTCCCCGCGCCTTAGATTAGAAGAATTAATTTAGTGCAACAAATCAAACATTATTACTCTAGTCCAGGTTGTCAATTTTTTCGTTCCAAAAATATTCTGCAAAGAAATTTTGTCGGGTGTTTTGCGGATTGGAGCTACACGGTAAATAAGTAATGTCCAAGCGAGGTTTTTGTTAGAGTGCGATTGTATATTTAAAAGCCTTAGAAAGCCGAGACTCCCTCTCGGCTTTCGCCCATAAGGGGCCTATTTCGTTTAGATCATGAGGTCTAGATTTCGATCTCTGGATCGGGCAAAAGTTTTATTGTAGTTCTTCTGAGGCTTTTCTTAAAATTCAATCAATTAGTAAAAAGCTCAAAATTTGTTTATATTGTCAGACAAGCACAGAAAGCTTAAATAAGCGGTAATTGTTATCAGGCTATTTACCTGTGGCAATGGTGATCTTCATCTCGCCAACCGACGAATCGGTGAATTCTGGTGTTCCGGAAACTCTATAGATTTTATAGGACGTTAATTGACTTTTACAGTCATGAAAACAGTCTAGTTATTTGTGTTTGATATTAAATACAATGGTAAACAAAAAAAAACGGCCAAGAGCGTGTCGGGTCACTCGTAATTTAGTCTTCAATAGTTGTCCGTCAGCCTTCACAATAATGCGGACTAACAAGAGAGCTTTTTCATTGTTTTGTGCTATGAAATTTTAATCAATTAAGACCAACGGCGGATATACATATATCCGTTTTTACAGACAGACAGAAAGTTTTTACAGACGGTGAACCTGTAGTGCACATGCACTACAGGTTCACCTTCTGTAAAAACTTTTCCAAGTATATTTTATGAGTTGGTCGACTGTAACTCGTAAACTTGTAAAACTTTCTTAGCTATGATAATTTTCCTTTTAAATTCATTATATATATTCTATAGCCGTGACTTTCTTCACATATCCAAACCCAACCATTAAAGCTAGAGGGGAGGATTCAAACACATGACTAAAAAAATTAGCATTTTAAAGTTAAATGTTTCTCAAATGGATGCCGTAATCGAAAAACTTTTTTAACAACTAAAATGTTTTGAAATACTAAACGAACTATAACTTTGGGGTATGCGACAAAAAAATAAACATCCTCACTTTACGTGCACTGGAGGTACTAAAAAATATTTTCATGATTTTATTTTAGATGCCACTTTATCGGCGTGACTATTTTATGTATATTCATCACAAATTATAGCTTTCTAGTATGAATAATCTCTGAGCTAGGCTGCGGCTTCGAAACCCTAAAAATGAAATCCTGCTGATTATAAATATGATATCGCCTCTGTGGTCTAGCGGTCCAGCGTTGGCGTTGACCACATGAGGTCCCGGGTTCGATTTCCGGGTCGGGCACAAAAGAAAAAAGTGTTCAGTTTACTGAGAAACACAAAGTTGCCCGGGATTGGAAAGTGCCCGGTTGGCGATAGGCTTGCCACCTATCACATTTGTGGGACCAAGTATCTTCGGCTAATCGTGGGTGCACTTGTTGTACCTCTGCCTACCCTTTCGGGGATATGGGCGTGAAGATACTTTTATATATATGATATAACCCCAAAGTTAACAAATAATTTGCTTACTTTGGGGTTAGATTAGTCAGTGTAATTTGGCCCGTGAATATTTATTTATTTTAATTTTAATTATTTTTTATTAGCAAAAATACATTTCGTACTTGGATAAAAATATACAAACAATAGATTCGCTTTTAAACTGGTTTATAATTTTTGCTCTATACCGTACCCATATGAGAAGTTATTATACGAATAATTTGTTGTATAAAACTTGAATGAAGTATAATAGAATAAATTTACCGTAACATAGCTATTATAGTTTATGGTTATTGGTTACACATATTTTACGACGTCTTAACTGAAACCGTTTAGAAAATACGCTAAAATTATTTAAATGTCAATGTTTTCATTTATCAACAATACAGAACAAATCTATCTACATTAATCATTGACATATTATTTTAGTAAGTCAATGACATTAATAGAAACAATAAGAGAGAAAGATGATTAAATATAAAATTAATAAAAAATAATAATTATTAACTAAATTAATTATTATTGTATAAATATAAAATTAATTAAATATCAAATAAATTATTATAAACCTTCTGAAATATCAAAATAAAGTCAAAAACGTTCGTTTTCCCACGTCAGTTTCTAAAGAGTTATATTAACCGTCGATTAATACAGTTACAACCGAGAAGACTGGTTAGCCATCCTGCATAGTAAAGGGTAGAAATATTTCGGTAAGAGACCTAACAGTTGCTCTATATAGCAGCTATACTCAACCTGCGGCCCACGGGCCGCTTGCGGCCCGCCGGGCATTTTTGATTGGCCCACTTGGGTCTACGTACATGTGTGAATGTTCTTTTTCTGAAATAAAAAATACAAAGAATGTATACAGAAATAAACTCATAGATTCTCATCTGGATGATGTAATATGAGTAGCATGTAGCAAGAAGCCAGATCGTGATAAAATTATGAAAAAGTGTTCACAGTATCAAATATCGCATTAAAATACAGTTTTTTTCAATCTTCTCATCAATAAACTAAATACATCGTTACCTTTGATTTAGGTTTTATTTATGACTTAATAATTTCTCGCTTGCGGCCCGGGATATCATGACTGAAACGTTTGTTGGCCCTGATAAAAAAAAGGTTGAGTATGGCTGCTCTATAGCAATCAAAAGACTCATTGCTGCTGAGATTTTGAATTTTCGAGAAAAACCTGAAAAAAACCTCAAAACACCTTTGCTCGACCTGCTGATCGAACCCGGGACCTTATGATTTGAGCCGTATAGGCTAGTTTTAATAATTAAATACATATATGTATTTCTGATGCATATTATTTAAAAATATTGGGTTTCTGCAGTCCTCCTTACTGTCAACATTAACAGTGCCGAATTTCATTCTCCACCATTCGCGTAAATTTCTTAAAAAGGGATACAAAGTTTTTTTTAAAATTTCCTTCACGTATTATGAAATAGATATATACAGGTATATATAGATATATAAGGTCCTTCTTTGTATAAAGAAGTTTCAAGTTTTTATAGGACATAAATAATTTATTTCTTTTTCGCGTATTTATTCGCTTGTTCCCATCCAAAGTAGGAATGTTCAATACGAGTAAGTAAACAAAGTTGCTTGTTGGAAAAATGCTTATTTATTATTATACTGCGTAGACACAGGTCACTTTGAAGTATAATATCGTGGCCAGATCGCAAAACTGCTCATATCATGATATGCTCGACAGTTTCATGAAATGATGGCATTTCATGATGTAGGCGACTAAAATTGACTACATCGTTAAATCATTAACTTTTCACGATTTTGTCATCCACAATTGGCCAAATTGTATGTCCATAAGATATTTCATAAAAATCCAGAATTTATTATTGGTAACTTATTTATTGCTTTGTGTACGACAGATATTTAACGAAATTAGAAACACGCTAGATAATATTAAAAGTCCTTTGAACATATTTTGCAGATCATTAAGCAACACACGATAAGGGGAGCCGCCATGTTGATACTTAAACCAAGCGCTTCCAGTGCCTCTATCGGTAGATAATGTAACTATTTTACGATGTTATCAATAATCAAGTTTGACCATTTCATGAAGTAGTCGCGCGTTTAGTTAACCATATCGATAAACGATTTCTTATCATTAATCTGATCAAGGAACATCACGATGTGGCCAATGGACAGGGAAGTATTTCATGAAATGCCACCATTTCATGAAATTCTCGTGCATTTCATGATATGAGCAATTCTGCGATCGGGCCACAACATATATGTCGTGGCCAGATCTTAGAATTGATCACTTTATAATGTAACCGACCATTTTATGAAATGGTTATACATATTTCATAAAATGACCAGATACAATTGACCATATCATTTAAACGTCAATTAGTCCAGTTCGGACTAAGCCGAGGTCCGGTATCACAGGAGACAGCCCTTAGCGCGGGCGATTATAGCCCCAATTTAAATGTATGCTCGCTGAGCACGCTGCTCGTCCCGCAAGTCTGGTGACGCAGTAACTACCTATAAGGTCAACTGTAATAGTCATTGGGAAATAAAAATTAAACGTTTATGTTTGATGATAAGTTACAATTCACGTTTGGCAAGTATCATTTATAAAAGATTTCCATTAAGTATATCAATAGTTCAATAAAAATTACAAATAATGAAGGAACTTAGTTTAGAGTCAATTTCGCGAAATTTTGTGTCGGAACGATAATTTATTTCACTTTTATTTATACGCAGTAGTAGTATACGCAGTAGTAGTAGTAGTATTTGTAGACGCAGTATTATTAGCTTCTTTATCAAAGCTAGCGATCGCCTGAGGCGGAAATTCAACCATAAATTAAACAATAAAACCTCTTTTAAGTTTGACAACTGACTTTAGCCGTGAATAAAATATTTTTATACATGTGTGTATAATATCACGTATGTCACGTGAATGTAGTGTGTGTAATGTTTATTTTTATTAATTTAATGTGTTTCTAATGCATTTTATTTAATAATATTTTGTTTCTGTTGTCTTCCGCAATGTAAACTTTAAGGCGATAGGTAATGCCTAACTACGAAATAGACACCTCTTTGAAAGCCTACTACTGCTAACCGGTTGGTCCAATAATTAAAAAAAAATATGCATTATACGTATAATATAATTAAGTTTAAATTTTAAGTTCGTTTTTTCAAATACTATTGTTATTTTTGACGAAAAAAAATCGAATATCTTTCTTATTTTTACGCAAAAATTTGCTTATAACTTCCAAACTACTGTAACGATTTTGATGATTTTTTTCTTTTTATTACAGACAATTTATTGCTTTATAAAATTTAAGTTAAAAATTTTACAAAATCATTATAGTGTGCTATTAAATCAATAAAAACCTTATTATTTAATTCGCGGACAGCGCTCGCGTCGAGTCAGTCTCCCGGTAGCGTTCATACGGGGAGGCTGTGTCGCATGTTAGCGTGCTCCGCTCTCCATATTCGAGTCAAAGAGTAATAGTACAGATAGAACGTTTGGCATAATAGTAAAGTTGTGCCGTTTGGAAATTGAACATTTCTTTTACGTTTGGATGTTTTTTTATAGTAGATAATGAGCTTGGACCGAGAAGGCTGTTTTTTTTACAGATGTTGTTCTTATGATATAGACAAGGAATAAGAAAGGATTTTTTTTAAATTCATCCCCTAAGATGGTGAAATAGGGGGTGAAAGTTTGTATGAAACACTGTCATTTTTGAGTTGTAATGAATGATATGCCGTAATTAAATTATCCTTTAACTGAAAAAAAATTAAATACAAATTTAATATTTTTTTGAATTCTTAGTACTTATGCTCTTCAATCGAAATTGAAGAAACATGCATGTAATGTTCGAAGTTTAATCCATTAAAGGAGTAAAAGTGTGTGTTACAATTTATATGAAAAATTAAACTTTTATGGTCAAAATAACTTGAAATTCGGCACTTATGGTCTTCAACACAATTTAAGAGTCATATATTTGGGGATTTTTTTAAATTTCATTCCTTAAAGGGTAAAAAAAGCATTGATGTTTGTATAAAAAATAGATTGTTTATTGTAGAATATTGTAGAAATTATTTAAAACTTAGTATTTATGATTTTTAATACAATTAAATGAATACGAGTTTAAGGCTTTCAAATGTCATCTCTTCAAAGGATGAAAAAAGTGGTAAAGGTTGTAGAAAAAATAAAATATGTTTAATCAAAATCTCTTCAAATGAAATGAAATGAAATGAAATGAAAATATTTATTTGCAAGAATATGGGTCTCACAAGTTATTAAAATAAATTAAATTACCATCATATTCTACCATAATATGGCGTGCAAACATTTTAATTTAGGTCGATTTCTTTATAATTACTACCGGATCGGAACGCGGCCACACACTGAGAAGATCCGGCGGAAGAAACTCAGCGGGCTTCTTTTTTTCTATTTCACGTATTACAATTGTATGTATTACAATTACTAGAATTATTTCACATCAAAAGTTGTTTTAACAATTTACAAAATATGATCTTATGCTCAATCCAAATTTTTACAATTTACAAAAAATTTACCATTTTACAAAATTTGCCGTTCAGTTTTTATTACTTATTAAATTTATTAGTCATATTATTAAATTTATTATTACTTATACAAATTTATTAGTCATGTTCTTTAATTCAATTAAATGAACGTGCATGTAAGGATGCTGTGAGTTTCATCTCTTAAAGAGGTAAAAGAGGGTATTAAAGGGGCTAAAAGCTAGTACTTTATAAATAGTTTTGTTTGCGAGTAGACGCTGAATAATATTTTGAGACTATTCATGTACTTACCTACGTTTACGCTTGAATGTTTTATTACCTATAGATAGATAAGTATTTTTTAAATATTTTGTAGAAAAGTACAAAAATAAAAAAAATTGACGTGTGGCACTCGGAGACTGCCGCGGTAAAGCTATTGCAGAACATTTTTTATCAACTTATGCAATTACAATTATATATATGATTACGGTAGTTTTCTAATACAACCAATGCCACCTAAAGGCAGGTTGCTGAACTAAAGAGACAAGCGTGATATTTCAAAAAATCATTAAAAGTTCTGGTATTTATCGATAGATGGAATGGATGCCGGTCGGAGTGGGGGTGTTGGGTTTTTTCGTTACGGAATTTCTGGATTTGGTCTCCACGCTCAAGGCCCGCGATAGAAGCGATGCAATAGCTTAATAAAACATATAACCAACGACGATAATTCAAGCAAGCGAATAAAAAGCAAAACTCTAAAGAAAAAAAAAGAAAAACTGGTACTATTTGAAGGTAGTAAGGACTTCGCAACTAAAAATAAATAAATAAAATATATTATACAGACAAATAGTCTAAATAAACCAACTTATTTAGTAGTTTCCTCTATAAACATTAAATCAAATTATATATCTTCTTTTTTATTACGAGGTTTTGAAACAAAAACTAAGAAAGTTAGTTTTAAAATATTATTCAAAAGATTACTTTTTACAAAATCAAATTTTGAAAGATTTTGTTAAATATTAATTGTTGATTGTATGTATTAAAATAAAGTGCTACACGGGATGTATTGTATATTACAACACTTTCAAATAAATAGGATACGTAACTGTTATTATTGTGTAAATTGTTATATGATTTTTGGTCGATTTTCGGTATATTTTTTTCTTTAGATATTTATCGTTTTTCTGAAATGAATGTATATGTAATCGATAAATGAGCGATTACTGTTTATTGGTTTTGAGTTTGACAACATTCAGTCGATTCATGATGATAAAAGTTCATATAGGTAAACAAAAATGTTAAAACGTAGGTATCTGCATCCACTGTAAATACTCTTTGACTTTGGAGCATGCCAGCGCGCGAAATAATATTTGCGTTGCTCCTGTTAGAAACTCAAGGTCGTTCGCAGCTGTAATCGCCTTAACTGTGCCAAATTTCTTACTCCAACATTTGCGCAATTGTCTTAAAAAGGGGCCTAAAGTGTTTCTTTCACGTATTAATATATACATATATATCACGTATTAATAGATAATTGCCGGCCTCCATAGTGCGTCACAATAAAATAGGATATTAGCGCTTCTAATGGTGGATAATGTAACTATTTTACGATATGATTACAAAATTTTGAACATATTGTTATGAAATGGCCGTACGTTTAACTGTTTATATCCTCAAATGCCGATTAATCATTGATCTTGTCATATCACTTCATGATGTCGGCTCCAGTTCATGAAATACAACCATTTTATAAAATGGTCGGTTATTACATTATGAAATGATCAATTCTACGATCTGGCCACGAAATATACCTATCTCAAATGCCACAATGCCAGACATTCTCGTAAATGGTGCAATGTGACTAAAGTGTCATATGCATCGTAACTAATAACGGGGTGACAGAGTACTACAACGTCTAGCTCGGACTTGGTGCACCACTTCGCTTATTTATTGAAACAAATAAATAAATAAAATGCTTGTTGATGATGGTGGATACCTAGTTGATAAACTTATGCATGTGTCCATAGAATAATAACGCATAGAAACCAAGTCGACCCGCGCTATATTAAGCCATTTCAAAGAAGCCTGAAAAGGCTTCTTACGCTCGCCGGCCGCTCAGACATGTGCCACGTGCTACACAGAGTACAGCTCTCGCAATTTCAAAAAATGTGAGTTACTGTGTGGTGAAAGGTTGTCACCGTGCTTCACAAAAGCGTATTTAGGGCTTGAAGATCACATTTCACAGATAAGAACTACGTGGCATCGGATATTTTTGTATAAATTCCGAACAAATAAATCGTAAATATCTAAGTTGAACGATATTCAAAATGTTGCCAGCCAAAGAGGAAAATATTCTACCACGTATTTGTTTTTACCTATTTTCATTATAATTAATAACGTGTGTATTACTATTTTATGTGCGATATTATATAGCTTGGACTTTGCTTTTGCATAAAAAATATTTTTTAAGTGTTGGGTATTACCATTATACTGGCACAAATATTACAAAACCGTTTGTCAAACCAATATTACAAAGCTTATATTCGTGTATAATGAGGACTTTAAGAAGGCAAAAAAATAGTTCCAACCAGCATTCTAGATGCCGCAGTGATCACCAGAAAAATACTGTTACTGCTAAAAAAATTTTTTTTTAATTTTTCTTCTGAAATAATATGCCATGGTACAGCATTATTTCGTGTTTTCTTAAGTATCGAGTAGTTTTATTGACGATATTTTCGAGTTTTATCGACGAAATAATGTAGGATAACGTGCCCTAAAATCGGTCTGCACCAAATGTTGGCCTCCTAATATGTCTATGCTGATAATTAAGTTTCAATTCTACATAGCTTGAAATTTATGTTGCGAATGACGATATTGCTCATACACGACTTAAATAATTTGTGCCGTATACTCCAGTGCATATATTATAGCACGTAGAAGCCAAAGAGTCGCCACAAAGAGCTGTATTGTTTCCGATTCAGCTAAAAACGTTAGAGGAGGGATTACGTTTTTCTATATTCTAAGATCTGTACCAAAACAGTTGCGCACGATAGGTGGTACTCAAGTAGTGCACAGAACCAATAGTAGCTTGACTCAATACAGTAGTCAGAAATATTATGTTTAGCTTAAAACATTTTAACTTTTCAAACAGATTTAAATAAATAATTTGATTAATAAGCATACCTATGCTATTAGTTTTTACCTCAAAGTGCTCGTAAATATTGTTCCTGCTTGCCCGCCCATCTGCTAACGCTCAAGCTAGTTTAGCTTTCACCAAATATATACACACATACACGCACACAGACATACACACAAATACACACAAGCATTCGCCAAGCAATGATAAATTTGTGATAACATTTGACCGCCCCGTTGGTCGAGTGGTTAGCGGCCCTGACTACGCAATCGATGGGGCTCGGGTTCGATCCCCGACGGGGAAAAGCATTTGCGTGATGAGCAAAAATGTTTGTATTTCCGGGTTTGGTTGTGTATTAAATATATTTCGGTATTTATACATGTAGTATTTCTATGTATTAGTATCGTTGACTAACGCCCATTACACAAGCAAATAATTTGCTTACTACTTCAATAAATGTTTTTATAACTTCAATAATGTAAACTTGTATTGGCCATATTTTTGTTTACGGTTGGTGCTAGTTGGTTACCGCTGTTTGATTACTGATATATACAAAAAAAATATCTTGACTCTTTAACATTTCCCTGTAATTCTACTCATTTTACCTCACCGGGATAAAAAATGTAAGTTTTAAGTTTTTTATATGTCTAATAATACTATTGGAAAGAAAGACAATCTTTATTTTAATGAGGTAAAAATATGTTAAATTACAAATGAAAGCGCAAAAACTAAAAAAAATATAAGGTTAAATAGTTTTGGAATATCATCTTGAGAACATCTAGAATATTTCTCGACATTTAAAATATTTTATGTAACCGAATAAAAGTATAAGTTTCAAGTTTATACTAAATGACTATTAATGTTATAATATGAAAGACTATTTGTAAGACCTATTTTAAATACCGTTTTGGGAAAATATTTATTTACTTGCAACATTGTTCACGCAATTATGTGTCTTTGTGTGCGTGTCAACGACGGTAATTACACGAAGGGTGACGAAGGTCATGCACACATCGATACGGTTTGTGCTTAAAATATGAACGAAACGTTGAATGCAATTATCACTCTAAGCATTATTACTACTCTAAGCATGTGTCATTTTAACCCACCACACGAATGGCAACGCACTTTGCTTCTTTCATTACCTATCTATAGACACACCGTTAATCTATAATCTTTGTTTGTTGTATCTTTCCATTAGAAGAGACGTTTAATCGTTTGCTATTTTATGACATATAAAATAGGTGCAATTAAATTGCTATTTCAAGATTTATAAATATGTTGAATCACTTTTTTAAATTGTACCAGTTAGATTTACATCGAGCGAGTTAATTAACGAACGAGATTGCAATCGACATACTCGTAATTCCACGTCACTTAATCATCATGACAATACTGTTTAGTCACATGTTTTGGCAGGCAATAATATATGTACACTAGCTGTGCCCGCGACTTCGTTCGTGTGGAAAAAATTCTAAAATAAAAACCCGCATAGTTCCCGTTCCCGTGGGATTTCCGGGATAAGAACTATCCTATGTCCTTTCTTGGGTCTCAAACTATATTTGTACCAAATTTTATCCAAATCGGTTCAGTGGTTTGGCCGTGAAAGCGTAACAGACACAGACAGACAGACAGACAGACAGAGTTACTTTCGCATTTATAATAATAGTATGGATAGTATGGATTGGATAACTCCAATATTAATTATGCTAGGTGTTAATCATTGATACCGAACCTGGAAGCAATAACCCCTACGAGTGTAAAACTGTTCTTTTATGGGGAAAACAGAGTTAGGCACTTTTTTGGCTAGTTAGTCATATTTATAAAGGATTTAATTTTTATTTTAAAATAAAACACTCTCTCATTTTAATTCTCAGACTACAGATACTGACTAGACGTCAGTGTGTCAAAGTTTTTTATTTATAACTTACCAAACTACGTTATAATTGTATACGAGTACCTCATAACTAACACAGTAATATTATGTTGATTTAGGACATAATCTATATATATATATATATATATATATATATATATATATATATATATATATATATATATATATATATATATATATATATATATATATATATATATATATATATATATTGGCAATTTTCAAGTAACATGCTATAAAGCTCGCTAAATTGCTTTTCCTTGCGTAGAAATAGAGTAGAGTCGATGTTGAGATCGTCTAATATGAAAATACCTGAAGAAGTCTAAATAGTTCGACACGTGTGTCCTTCACAAGCATGGAAATATAGACAATTATAATAACAAGATGTTTAGTATTCTGACAATGTCAATCGTGAATACAAGCTATATTATTATACAATATATAAATAATTAAAACGCTGCCATATCACGATAACATGGTAAAATTACTACATTATATTGATTATGTAAGTACATATATTATTAAAGATTATAAAAATATAATGTATACTTACCACTATCGGCACTTGGTAAAATTGTGTTATATTGATTATCTTAGATTAAAATCTTGTAATATTAAATGTATTTAAACGACTAAATATATGTAATCGTTTAATACATCAGGACTTTTCATTGTTCTTATGACGCAAAAACGATTGGTTTTAAAACCAGTAATGGGACTCGAGCCATGTTTCACTCGAGTCACTCGAGTAGCTTTTATTCTACTCGCACTCGAATAAAATATATGAAAACTCGGATTACGAGTGACTCGAGTCAATTGGAATCACTCGAACCACTCAAATGGCCTATATCGACTCGAGTGAGAAATTCAAGTTATGACAGTTTTTGGCAATATATCTTCCATTTGAAATTCAGTACAAATCTGTGCAGGATGACGAATAATATAGTAAAATATTTCATTTCATTATTTTTATAATACCTGGCTATGTTGTTAAAGTAATGCGAAAGCCTAAAAAGAAAATAGGTACCTACTACTAGACAGTATTTTTAAATTTATGTAATAATATAATAGCAACTATAAATCACAGAAGAAGATGGCAAAAATGAAAGTATTGATTAAGTTATAATGTTTTACTTATATTTGTATTTTATTTACTATAAAAACATTACATCTTTACTTCAACAACTCGAATCATACCCTTTACTCGTGTGAAAAAATGGACACTCAAGTCTCATCTTCACTCAAATGCCTCGCTATTGACTGGCAACTGGCAAGTGACTCAGGTGAAAAAAAGACACTTGAGTCTCATCTTCACTCGAGTGGCATTTGAATGTATCAATTTTCACTGGCGAGTGACTCGAGTAACAAAAAGTCACTCGATTCCCATCACTATTTAAAATAAATATATTTAATTGTGAAATAGTGCAACAGTTAAATTTCTTGGTGGTAGAGTTCTGCAACATGTTTGCTTTCTTCATTAAATAAAGCCGGGTCAGTCAGTAGTTTATAGAACTGTTATATCATAATAATAATATTTTAGTAAAAAAAATTACGAACTAATCTAACTTCAGAATAAGCAAATTATGACCGCCCCGTTGGTCGAGTGGTTAGCGACCCTGACTATGCAATCGACGGGATTCGGATTCGGTTCCCGACGGGGACAAGCATTTGTGTGATGAGGATAAATGTTTGTATTTCTGGGTTTGGGTGTTTATTAAATATATTCCTGTATTTATATATGTATTTCTATGTATTGGTGTCGTTGACTAACACAAGCAAATAATTTGCTTACTTTGGGGTTAGGTCAGTAAATGCAATTTGTCCCGTGAATATTATTATTATTTCCTCGTTATGGTTAATATTAAATAATATTTTTAAAACTAAGAAAGAGGCACAGTAGTGCCGCCGCCACGACAAGCCAAGCTAAGCGCAAGAGCACTACCTACCTTATCTCGAAGCGTTTCGTCGTTTTTTTAACCTATCATAATTTTGGTTTGGACTATATTAGATAGACAAAATTCTTGAAATATGATCCCAACCGTAACTTATTGACACACAAAGTTTCAATTGCATAGCTCTTATACTTTAGATTTTATTGATAAAAAAACTCCTATTTCGTCATTTCATCATTATGTATGCTATTATTAGTAGCTCACCTGAAACTTAAAAATCCCCTCGTTTTGCGTCGGGGTTTAAAAATTGATATCAATCCATAAATAAATAAATTCCAAACTAAATTAAACATATGGGTACCTACCGAAAAATATTTCATAAATGACGTGATTGTTAGTCGACGCGGACGTCGGGAATTTAATCCCCGCCATTTATTATGATCACTAACAAATCGGTCATAAGGACGGTGAAACACATAAATAAAATTATTGTCGAACAGTAGAGTGCTTTACTGAAGCCGTTTTGAATCTTCTGTACATATAATAAAATCATAGGAAAGTCAAAACTGCACATTGAATATTTTTTTAAAAGAATACTTGGGGCGTGATCTACAACCGATATCGAAGCCAAAAATATAGCTTTTAGAATTTTTGTCTGTTTGTCTGTATGTATGTCCGGGGTAAACTCAAAAAGTAAATCCGTGGTTTACTTCAAATTTTGCATGAATATTACTAACAGGTCGGGTCAACATATAGGCTATATATCACGCTATCACCTACGGGAGAGGAGCTGTGCGGAGTAAACGAAGTCCGCGCGTACGAAGTCGCGGGCAACAGCTAGTAATAAATAATAGTTTAAACAAAAACGCAACTTGCCTCTCCTTTTTACTCTTATATGACAGTTAGTTGCGTATGAAAGACTGTGATGTGAGATTAGAGATCGTCGTATACAATAAATACAGCGTGTGAGAGACGGTCTAATGAAAATCAAAACCATACATTTGGATCACGATTCTGTGATGAAAACCGATGGAAAATTGTGTGGTTTTTCTTTTATTTTATTGAGGAATTTGTATATAATATATTTTGATTTAAGTACTCTAATACTAATAACCTAGTGATTTTTCTAAAAAAAATTAAGGAAATACGCAAAATCAGCAATGCATTATGCGCCATATACCGCACAATAAAATAACTTATTCGAGAGTTTTACGGGCGCGATGAGTCGGAACACTATACGTTTTACATGGCGTGTCGTGAAAATCTATACGTAAGTATATAATAAAATCGTAGGAAATCAAAACTGTACATTGAATATTTTTGGAAAAAAATACTTGGGGCGTGACCTACAATCGATATCAAAGCCAAAAATATAGATTTTAGAATTTTTGTATGTTTTTCTGTTTGTCTGTATGTATGTCCGGGGTAAACTCAAAAAGTACTGCATAGATTTACTTCAAATTTTGCATGAATATTACTAATAGGTCGGGTCAACATGTAGTTTACATATTATAACGCTATTACCTACGGGGGAGGAGCTATGCGAAGTCCGCGCGGACGAAGTCGTGGGCAACGGCTAGTAAGAAATAATCATAAAACTCAAATTTGCGATGCACAGAAAAAGGAATTGCCATCGTGACTAGAACGTAAAAATAACATGTTTTATTTTTCGGTACACAGACCCTTAGACGCTGCATATTTTACTTGCAGACAAGGATTTAAAACGTTATCAGATAATAACTTATTTTAAGATACTTAACGTTATTACTGTAGCATTACCTCAATAACAAAATTATTTTTAAACACTATAAAAGAACGTATTTGTTAGCGCTAAATATCGATATTTATGCGACGTTGCCGCGTTTGATCTGTTCCGTGATTGATTTGCCAACTAGCGCGAGATGGCAACTAGATACGCAAACGCGGCAAATATTATCTAATTACAATTTTCGTTTCAATACTTACAAATTTTTCATTTTTAGTTTTGTTTTTATAAATGCGTGATTTTTAGTATTTTTTAACATAATTTATTTTAATTCTATCTTATCCCATAAATGAAAAACAATAAAAATAACGAATAGAGAACAAATTCGTAGTGTATAACAGACTGTAATGAATAACGTTATTCTATACTCGGAATTTTAATTCGATACCAGATTTGACAATTTCAGTGTTGCAACGTTATGACAAGTACTAAATAGTGACGTTGCGAATTTATTCGATACGGAAGTGGAATATTTCCGGATCGATTCCTCTCGTTTATAGTAGTATTTCTAAACAACTACTTCTTTAATAGAAACTAAGTATATCAGGAAATTAAATATTTCTGAACGGATAATTTAGTTATGACAGTTAATACCTGAGAGTTTACTAATTGTGTGTGAAATAAATAAAAAAATGTGATCATCAAGGAACATGAGAAATAAAACAAATAGATGTATTATGGTAATATTTTATTTTATAAAACGTCGCTGTCATCACTATCACTATCACTGTCACTTTCTGTAACATTTATTACAAATTCGTCTGTGATGTTTTCAATTAACATATCTAGCCTACTAATTTTAACCTCTTCTTTGACAACATGGGATACGCATTTAGACCATTCGTAGCCGTAATTTTTTGAATGCCTTCCTCAAATAAATTTCTCACGTCTGTCATTTTGAAGGTTTAATTATTTTGTGCTACATGCCCCTTTACCTGCGCCCATATCAAGTCGATAGAGTTCAGCTCACAATGGTAAGGGGACAGTCTTAAAACCGTGATTCCGTGTTGTGCTGCCATTTCGTCTACAGCGCACTAATTATTAAAAGACTCGTTATGTGGAATCAGTTCTAAAAGCGTAGCTTTAACCATATCTGGTTCGTGATAAATATTTTTATTTAAAAGCCAGTCTTGAATGTCAGCTTTTTTCCAGCTCATTTTTGGTGCCGTTTCCAATTTTCGGGAGTGGTAAGGTGCATTATCCACCACATCACCACAATTGAGTTTGATCTTAATTTTGGTAAGACTCCAGCGAACCACTCCTCAAAACAAACTGCATTCATCTCATCATCGTAATCTTTACAATTTTTCTTTGCTTCAAAAATCATGAGCCCCTCTTACAGGAAACCTTCTTTACTACCTATATGGCTAATTATGAGACGTTTGCCTTTTCCAGATGGATTTTTTAATCCATTGGTCAGACCCTCCAAAAACGCTTGCCGAGATGATGTGACTTCTTATCCACCCAAATTTTTTTTTACAGTATGACCTAAAAATAAATATAGATTCAATATTACTATTAAATTTAATGTAAAATGTATATAAATTCAAAATGTTAGCCTTACCTGTATTAACCCAAATTTCATCTTGATAATATATATGTCTCCCTTCACATCGAAACTGACATACAGATCACAAGTAACGCTGGCCCCATGTTATTATATCATTTCGATCAATAAGTGTGCTCTTGCGTTATTGTGCAACAAATTTAAAATTAAGATGCTTCAAAATTTTTCTAACGGTGTTTTTGGAAACCTTGAGCATTTCTGGTTCATCACTAGTAAAATCTAAAATAGTAAATTGTATAATAGTTTGGAATCATTAATTATATATAAAAGATGTAGGTAAAAAATAATACTGTCTGACTGATTGACTAACCTTTGCAATAGTTGGAGGTTCATTTTAGTAAAAGAATTGATGAACAATTCTTCGTATTGCGGAGAATGTAAATTTATCAATTTTATCTTTGAAACTTCGCCTTGGTCCAGATTTTTTAGGAGGAGTTGACGGCGCACCTTTATTTACTTCATTCAAAACGTTACAAACTGAGCGTGAGGTTATTCCCAATATGTCAACAACTTTGCTCATACATACATTTTTTTCCACAAAGGCCTCCAATTGCGCAGAAGTTTATTTTTCACGTACTTGTAGGCGTTGCGGATCATTACTTTTTCAGTAACAGTGAAAGCTTTTCGTGGACGTTTTTTTCTTGGGGACAAGAAATCTTCCACGTCTTTTTGTGATGTACTTGGCTGAAGATCCATTTTGATGGAAAACCAAAACAAATAGATTCACTCAAGTTCACAAAAAAAATGTAACAACAAACACAACGTAGCAAAACTTTAGCAAAAACCCAACAAAATAACAAAATATCGATTCGTCTGGGAGAATTAAGCCGAATGACAAGACAAACAAAATGGCGATAGCTGCACGAGCACGTACGGGTTGCCAATACAGAAAACTATCTATCTAGGCTCTTTTATTAAAAGTTTTGTTTTTAATATAAAAAACAAAAATATTAACTTTTTATAAAATAAAGCAGTAGTTACTAATTAATAAATATTTATTATGAATAATTATTTATTTATTTAAATAAAAATCAATAATTTAGTCTTTAATTGGCACACCAATATTATAATTACATAAACATAAATCGCGATTGTTTATAGATTTTTGTGTTCATCACTACACTATTATATGTGGTATCATTATTTTACAAAATGACAGCAGCTAATGTCAAATGAGGAATCGAATTATAATTCCGAGTATAAGTAACAAATTCTGGATAACGCTATGCTTGAAAATAACGTTATGTTAAGGCAAAACAAAATGTCGGCCAAAATATAGCGTCAAGTGTCAAGTAGCGTGACAGATGTTGATCCCCATCAATACAGTTGTAGCCATAGAATAATAACGCACACTAACGACTATTTTTTTTACGACAGCTCTGAGCTACTATTGCGATACTCCCGCCGCAATAGCGTCAATACTTGTCATTGTCGTGTTCCGGTTTGGAGGGTAAGGTAGCCGGTAGACTTATGCATATGACATTGCCATTTCGCTACACGAATAGCGATGCACCATTAGCATATTTGTTGCATATAGGCGGTGGTTTCTCTTTCCATCAGAAGAGCTATCTAATTATTTCCTATCTTATATGATAGGAGAAAAAAGATATTTCCTCGAAAAAAACTTCAGTAATGTTTCTTGTCCGACCTGGGGTCCGAATCCGGGATTTCATAATCTGAGGCTGATAGGCTAACCACTAGACAACCTGGCATTTACTTATACAGATATACAACACACTGATAATATTACATGTATACGTCCTTCATACATTGCGGTCACAACTTGACCATAACATTGAATGTAGCACGTCACGTGCATTAATATGTAAACGATAGCTTGTAAAAAAATATACTTTTGAGCTGATTCTTCTGTTATTGAATCATTCGGCGAACAATTCTTTTACCTGATATTTTTTATATCATAAGATAGCAAACAAGCAGGTGGTTCTGCTAATGAAAAGAGATAACCAAATATATTAATCCAACCAATCTGGAACACGACAATACCATATACCCGATAGATATATATATGTATATATATATATATATATATATATATATATATATATATATATATATATATATATATATATATATATATATATATATATATATATATATAAGACAATGGAAGTTATGTTCTTGGGTTACACAAACGAAATCGTGAAATCGTTAACAGCTAGTTATTCTTTAAATAAAAATAGGCAATGGTACTGTTTTAAGCATCTTTAAAATGTTTATGTTTGTAAACTATTAATATTTTTACACAAAGGAAAAAATGAAATTTAATGTAACGGTTAGCAGAACAATATCTGGCAGCCAGACAATACATTGCGGTAATAGTCCGCTGCTTGTGACAGGTGCGTCTGTGTTAGATGATCTAGCCGGCGCGTTTAGCCAGCACTGGCTGAACAATATTTACAGATAGAGATATGGAAATGCCAAACAAATATTGTTTTACAGTTTGCGATCGATTTTTCGATTTACGTGTGTTTGGGATATTATGCAAAAGTTACCTATTTAATTTCTCTTCCAAAACAGGACTAGTGTTGCCACCACTCAAATTCATTTAATTCTAAAGATGAAATTAAAAACCACCTAACACCACCCCATTTACTTGAAAATCACCATAAAAATAATTAAATAAATAGGACTTTTGACGGTATATATATATATATATATATATATATATATATATATATATATATATATATATATATATATATATATATATATATATATATATGTATGTATGTATAATATTTTACATGAAAATGTTTTTCATGGGATGTAAAATTACATCATTATTTGCAAATTAAAGAAAACTTCGTCCTTCTATTTACTTCCTCAACTGCATTATTAATAGAAATCAGTTATCGAAAGCCAAATATTTTTTTGTAAAATGTTCAATTTGATGGACTGAATTATTAGCTAAAAACATAGGTAAAATATGAAAAATGAGTGTTAAATAAAAAAAACCGGTCAAATGCGCGTCGGGTCACGCGATTTAGGATTCCGTAGTTGCCCACCACAATAATCCAGACTAATAAGAGGGTTTTTCATTGTTTCATACCATGAAATTTTAACCGATTTAACGTCAATGACCCATATACTCGCACTACCGGTCCATCGCCTGTAAAAACTTCTGCAAGTAGTTACATTTTATAAGTCGGTCGACTATTACTCGTAAACTTGTACATAGCCTACTTAGCTGTGATAGGTAGTTTTCCTTGTAAATTTATTATAAATACTACTACCACCGTGATTTTTTCACTCATCCAAATCCAACCGTTTAACTGGCAGAGGGGTTAGTTAGGGGGACACTTGACTTGAAAAATAGCACTTTAAAGCTTAATATTTCACAAACAGATCCCTTAGTCGCAAAATTGATTTTTTAAACCCATAATATTTTTTATATACTTAGGTATCTACCCTAGGTATTTCGGTTGAAGAAGTGAATGAAAGGACGAAATTTTCTTTAAGATGTAAATAAAGGTGTAATTTTATATCTAGGTCCTGTAAAAACTCATCGGGCAAAAAAACGATGTTTGTTAGTATCCGAATTTAGTAAAAGTGATACTTCTTGGTATATTTATAATGTTCCTCTAATATCTGAGATGCGTTTCTTTAGTCCAGAAGGATCTGGAGCCATTTTGGCGGATCCCTATTTTTCATTTTTTTGGCTACACACATTTATTTCAAATATAACATATGTAATATCCATTGCTAGCTTATCTAATGGAAATAACACAATCATAACATGGATAAGGTCATGGGGCACATAATATTATAAGTTATAACATTAATATAACCCATGACCTTCAATAAAACGTAGAGAACATAATATATAAACATATTAATTGCGATAAATCAACTTTTTAGGGTTCCATACTCAAAAAGAAAGAACGGAAACCTTATAGGATCGCTTTGCTGTCCGGCTGTCTGTCCGTCCATCTGTTAAGGCCCTTTGTCCCGGGAATGCATGGAGTTATCGAGTTAAAATTAAAACCATATACTGAGATTTACAGTCCCTTGAAGCTATAAAAAATAAAAATTCTAAATTAGCGTAAAAAAAATACAGCCGTTTATGCCGCAAAAAATATACATTTTGTAAACGTAGGAATCAAAGTGTATAGGACATTGATATATCAATGGTATATGATATTTTTCGTTGACAATGAAACGTAGAACTATGAAATTTGGCAAATTTTATCGCCGTAAACTACAAGAACAAAGAAAAATTTGAAAACTATAGTTATTAAACATATTTGTAATTAAATCAAAAACGTGTAGTCTTCATTTAAACTTAATTTAAATCACTTACATAGATCTTAGACTCTGAATTTCGGGATAAGCTTGGAAAAAACCGCGAGACTCCAGTCCTGAATTTTCAATAATATAAGAAAACTTCACGCTCGTATCCCCGAAGAAGTGGGCGGAAGTGCAAAAAGTGCATCCACGAATAGTCGAAGATACTTTGTCCCTTAATGTCAAGGTGGCAAGCCTATCACAAATTGGGAACTTATCCAATACCGAGCAACGTTGTTTTTATCAGAAAACTGAAAAAAAAACACATTTTTGAATTGCCTACCTTGAAATTGAACACGGGACCACATGCAGTCTACACTGGCATCGGACAACAAGATTTTAAGCGTTCCTAAATATTTTAATAAGCCCTCGGTTTATGAGTGAGAGTCCGAACTCCAAAATCAATCTCAAACTTAAAAAAAATTCTTTATTCAAATAAACTTTCGCAGGCATTTTTGACAAGTCGACATTTTTAGAATTACTACCGGATCGGATCGGAACACGGCCACACACAAGGACTCGCACTTAACCGGTTTTTTGATTGATGGTAATGAAAATAAGTGGAACGTGCACCGTGACGTAATCAATGGTAATTAGAACGCTGCATGTGTAGTTGTTTAATCAACGATGTTCCACTTTGCTTTTCTCTTTATCTTTATTATGATTATATCTTGTTTCTTTATGCTGTGCATTGTACACAATTTAACTTGTAGAAATTATGACTAAACAATATATATGTCGCAGTGAAATTGTCAATACCGTTATATTATAATCTACCTAAGTGATATTATAATTTAACTGCTAAGGTTACTAACCAAATTATAAAATCCCTGGGTAGATTAATATATATATATATATATATATATATATATATATATATATATATATATATATATATATATATATATATATATATATATATATATATATATATATATATATATATACTATATACATATTTGAATAACATTTAATTTGATAATAATATGATTTATATTTCAGATACTTAAATAACTATTATATGAAAATACTTAGTATGTACAATAACACTGTATATAATATTTAACAAAAAACTAGCTTTTGTCCGCGGATTTGCTTGCGTAAAATACATTTTAGGGAAGTGGGGGGTTAGAAAGAGACAAAAAGCAGCCTATGTCACTCTCCATCCCTTCAACTATCTCCACATGATCTCCACTTAAAAAATCACGTCAATTCGTCGCTTCGTTTTGCCGTGATTTAAAATAACATATTGTAAAAATTATAATATATGTATATATGCCACATGCATAAGTTTACCGGCTAACTTACGTTCCAAACCGGAACACGACAGTGACAAGCACTGACGCTATTCAACTCAGAGCAGGCAGCAGCAGGAATAGGTAAGGCGGTGGTAGCATTCCCGGGCGAGACAATGTAGAACTCTACCACCTAGTAGCCACGATGGTAGTGACTCGCATAGCTAAAAAAGTACCCCTTAAAGGGTACGAAAACAGAGGATAATTGATTATTAACTCACTGATTTTAATGTATGACCACGAACAATTAATTATTCGTCGGTTTGATTTTTTGTTAAAAAGATATTAGTTGAATTGAAAAATGTTCATGCAAACGCCCGGTTTTGCAGTAACGATCATTTGTTACAAACTGCTTAAGTTTATTTCGACAAAAACATGTACATGTAATACGTGCTAAGTGTAATAGGTGAAGGATTTTTTCATATTAAATACTTATAATTACTATGGTTACTATAACAATTAAGTTAAAAATAAAATATTGGGCTGTTTTAAAAGATATGCAGTATTAAACATCTTGGTACTTGGTACGAAATATTTTGTGTGCATGACTTGCATTTAGATATTTTGTGTGTTACATTTTTTAAAACAAAAACTACCGATATTGGACTAAAAATACTCAATATGGTCTCATTAAAGTTAAAAGCGAGATATACAAGCTAATAGCTTCAACTTTCCCCAAAGCACATAACAGCGATTTACTTACACGGACCTTCTAATGAATCTACTAATTATCCAAATACGTTTAACTTGAATCTGTTAATAGTTTCTTGATTAAGCTACATAAGATATAACTGGCATATTCGATTCAACAACACAATCAATGATGACTAGATTCAAAAAGTTTTTCTAATGGTAATTAATTGGAAGAGATACATAGCTTCTGTTATCAGGGACAGGAAAATTGTGTTATGGCACCTCTTCACAATGGCCCATGATGGCCCAAATCAGATTGTTCAGCATCGCCATCATGATCGGGCAACTCTCCACACAATCGTGAACTCTCATTTACTACCTGTCTACTGTTTTGTTACGACATCTATCAAAAATGGATGACAATGGATAGCGAGGTGATTGCGGCTGCATAAATATTTTTACTTAGCTCTTATAATCATTTACTTAATGTCTACACCGTCTAGAATGTACCTAAAACGACCAAAGAGCTAGATTGAGACAACAATGTACTGATTAATCGGCGATTGTATGAACTCGTAACGCTACTTTATAGCCCGGAAAAATTCGGTGATCCCGCGGGATTTGCCAAAATCTTTTATAATGCAGCGGTCTGCATGCTGCAGCTAGTCTATATATATATATATATATATATATATATATATATATATATATATATATATATATATATATATATATATATATATATATATAAATCTATCCCTATTTTCCTTGGTCACGACATCACGCCTGAATGGCTGGACCAATTTCGGTAATTTTTTTTTGTTGTGTTTGTAATTGTAAGGAGAAAGTTCTAAGTATAAAAGAAATGTATAAAAGAAAATATTAAGAAAATTGCGCGGAAAATAAGAAAATTTAAGAATACTTAACCACCATATAAATTTTAATGCCATTTTGGCTGTGTGGAAGGACAATCCCGTAGACTTATATAAATTACGTGTCACGTTGTTTGTCCGCTATGGATTTCTAATATGTAAGACATCTATATATATATATATATATATATATATATATATATATATATATATATATATATATATATAATATATATATATATATATATATATATATATATATATATATATATATATATATATATATATATATATATATATATATATATATATATATATCAATCCCTATTTTCCTTGGTCACGACATCACGCCTGAATAGCTAGACCAATTTGGTATTTTTTTGTTGTTTTTGTAATTGTAAGGAGAAGGTTCTTATAAAAGAAAATATTAAGAAAATTGCGCGGAAAATTAGAAAATTTAAGAATAATTATCCACTATATGAAGTTTAAATTAAGTTTAATGCCATTTTGGCTGCGTGGAAGGACAATCCCGTAGTCTTATATAAATTACGTGTCACGTTGTTTGTCCGCTATGGATTCCTAATATGTAAGGCAAAACAACGTTTGCCGGGTCAGCTAGTATATTATAAAGGTGAAGGTTTGGATGTTTGGATGCATTTTGTTAATCAATCACGCCAAAACTACTGAACGGATTTGAATGAAATTTAGCACACAGGTAGATGATAAACTGGAATAGCACATAAGCTATTTGTATCCTCGAAAAATAAGGTGATCCCGAAGGATTCACCAAAAACTTTTATAATGCAACGGGCTGCATGCTGCAGCTAGTAAATTATATTTGTAATACAGTACAAGAATTTATAATAAGAAAATCAATTAAAAAAGAAATTAAAGTACTTAATTTGCAACTTTCTACGTGTTACACCTAAAACTGGCTGGAACGACAGTTTCTTACATAGTTTTTTCTTGTTTCAGTGGCATTACATTACCTATCCGGCATTTTTATGATTTATTTAGTTGGTCAGAAATAAAAGAAAGTGTTAATTTGATGGCAGAAAAGAAAAATCTTTGCTTCATTTAGAAATAAGAAAAAGCGTACAAGTTTGTTTAGTTTCATGACTTCCCAACTAAATTTCTTTTAAAATTAGCTTGCTGTTAAAAAGTGTACGTTCAATTATAATACTGACTTATTGTAAATTAATTTAATAATTTCGGCTGACACTACATTCTTGTAGCCCTTTTAGGCCGATCTCATCAATCTTTTTTGTAATATTGACCGATTCTAAATGCTCCTTACAACATTTGGCTTGGTGCACCTCGTCGTTGCGAGGCATTCTGATAGCTTACACAATACTGGAATCAATCCTTAAGTTCCAAAATTGTAATAAGGATGTGATACTCCAGTGGATTTCATCCCATATTCAAATAGAACCCAATGAAAAAGTAGATATGTTATATAGGCAAGCGACAGTTTGCGGTATTCCAATGTCAGTTTTACCGCTTTTCACTGTCTATACATCGTTAATTAAAAATCATTGTTTTATCATTGTTTCATCAGTGTTATCATTAAAAGTCATTGTTTTATCATTATCATTGATTCGCACGTGTTGGTCCCGGGCTCCTTTGAAGAATAGGCCAACTGCCGTTCTGCCAGGCAGGTCGTAAAAGGCGACCGATTAGCTATACAAGTCACTAACATCGTGGCTACTAGGCGGTAGAGTTTTGCATTGTCTCGCCCGGGTCTGGTACCACCGCCTGACCTATTCCTGCCGCAATAGCGTCAGTGTTTGTCACTGTCGTGTTCCGGTTTGGAGGGTAAAGTAGCCGGTAAACTTATGCAAGTGGCATTAGACCTCGCCACAAGATAGCAACGCACCATTAACACCTTTGGTGTCTATAGGCGATGGTTGACTCTTTCCATCAGGAGACCTATTTGCTTGTTTGCTATCTTATGAAATAAAGAAAACTCTGGCGGAAATATTTTAATAAACGGTCTTTGGAGAAGGGAATATGGTACAAAACCACACAACCAAATTTGTCGCAAGTTCCTTGTTTTACGTTGAGCACTTTAAAAAGAAATATAATAGTGACGGGTCTCAGGCTGCGTTCTGGACACATTCACTTAAACAATTTCGCATATTTAATAAAAAAAAAACTCTACCAAATTGAGTTATGTGAATGTTATGAAGACATACAATATGTATAATTAATGGAATGCAGTCGGAGTAAGGAATTGAGAAATTCATTTCTAAAAGATATGCCTAGATATAATGTAGGTATCTGTTACTTAATCTTGTGTGAGCCCATATCCGAAAAAGCAAATATTTTATACAAAATTATAAAGTTGAAGTTTGCCTCCTAATAACATCGTTGGGAAGGAAATCTCAATTTTAGTTCCTTTTGCAAACCGGATGGAACAATATAGTCACACAGTGATTAAGGGCTAATTGCCTTAGCTTAGGAAAATCCTAATTAGTATGTTGTCACTTTTTATCTTAAATGAAAAGAATGTGATAGCATACTATTTAGGATTGTCTTAAGCTAAGACAATAATAGTGCAATTGGCCATAAGTCCGTTAAAATAAATTTAAAAAAAAACTTTATACGCTTTTACCACCCCGCAACCATTCCTTCTTCAATGCGTCTTATTATCATAGACAGCTTTCTGAATAAGGGTGGCACCATAATGACCGCTCTGGGTGACGTCCATTCTACCAACCCACCACCACCAGAAACACCAAATATTTTAATGGTGTGTTGTTATCTTTATGGCGCAACAATTTTAACTTTACTGCCAAGTTATACTTGCATAGGGTTACCGCACACCGTTAATGAACACAAGAGTGACAAGAATTGACAAAAAAAATAATATTGTTTGTCAGTGTGCAGACACTGTTTGGCCAAAAAAACCAGTCAAGATTGATCTGAACAAGCATAGAAAGAATTTTATACAATAGTGTTATGTTTAGAAGCTTTACAAAAAAACGTTTTCCCTTGCATAGGGGAATATTAAAGGACTCCTTGAATTTATAATAATTATTATATTTTAGAAGCTATTGTAATGCAAAACCTATAATAGAGTCTCCTTGGCACTCTATACCGAATCTTGAAAAAAGGACAGTCAAAGGATATCAAGAAAGTGATTGAGGTATCGATACCTATTCCGTATCAATTTAGATGAAAAGCCTACTAAATGTTACATCATTTCGGTACTCGACAGTAATTTGGGGACAATATCGCGTACCGTATCTATCGGACACATCAATTGATATCAATTATTACATCAGCCCACAATAGGTACTGGGATGTGAGTCAGAGATAAAATTGTTACGGAAATCTAGATACCTAATATGCGAGAAATATGAAAATGTGTGTTGAATGTACTTACTCTTTAGCTTTACAATGTTATATTTTTTGTTAATAATAATTGCGTTTTTTTGTTAATTATTATTAACAAAAACATGTATAATAAACAGTTTTATATTATCTGAGGTTGTGTTATTACAAAACCTCAGATAATATAAAAATATTAAGATCAGTCGAGCTATCGTGGCGTGTCGATCAAAACATCATGAAAAATGTTAAAATTTATACATATGCTGTTGTAAAACGGTATAAAAACCAAACTACAAGGGATTAAAGGCAGTATGGAATCACATTTCACACAAATTACAAACCAATTTTATCAATAAATCAAAACAACAAAACCGGCCCACGCATACATGTTTATATAACCGACTTAATCCGCTTGTCGCAAAGATACATCTTGTCTTTTTTATTTGATCTCAGAACACAACCTAAAGAATATGCTAGTTTTTCAAAAACTATTTCATAATTTACCTTTTAGGCCGGGGGCGATCCCTCTGAAATTAATCAAAAACAAAAGAAAATTATAGTAGGATGAAACCTTGCAAAAGGAAGACAATAAAGCCAAAATAAGAGAAAAATAAATTACGGGCAATATGAGTTCGGGAAGTGTGAAGGGGGAAAACGTGTTAATAGTATTGTATATTTTTTGAAATCACCACAAAATAGAGATTCCAAAAAAAACTAATACCGATTTTTTAAAAACATCATATATTTTGACGGGTGAATTTTTGGTTGAAAAATATGATGTTTTTTAATATTAAGCCAAAATAAGGAGAAAATTTTTTTGTTTTAAATACAAAAATACTGTGTTTTTGGGATACAAAAAAGCAACTTTTTACCAAGATTCGTGAAAAAAAACTATTTTTGTAGGAGATAAAAATAAGAAATCAAAAAGTCAGTTTTTCAAATTTTTCGCACAATTTTGAGCTTATATGAAAAAAGTGCAAATACAAAATTTGTAGATCTTCTTATTGCCGACAACTTTGCAATTTTTCTTTCATTTGCAATTGATTTCATCCCACTATGATTTTCTTTTGTTTCAAGAATTATCTGCCCTAACCTATTATCAGGTATAATAACCAAAAAAGTAAAAAAAAATTGTTAAATAACGTAGGTACATTTAAAATAAAAATGTCGTGCTTTAAAATTGAAATTAAAATTTACTTACCGCGAAAACTCTCTGGGCTGTCATTGCGACCTAATGATGTCACGCCCTGGTAATATTTACATTACATACTCTGGTTTCTATGAAAATGACAACATCAAGATGACGTTTTACCACGACGTGACGTACCGCTTCCAGATTTGCGTTTACGGTCTATTTTGCCGAATTGAATACTAAAAATATTATTAATCCTTACCTTTTGTAACAAATATTTTAGTTGTTTGTTATCTCCATATCATAATTATATATACCTATCAGGAATATAATATATCCCTATCAGGAAAACCTCTGTTATCTCATGATGTGACAAAAATGTTACAGTCAAGTAATTTAAAAATATGACACTTTTTTTATTTTGCAGTTTTGATATGGCCTTCAACAAATTTGACCTTTTTGCGTGCAATTTGGTAACTTGATACAACCTCAGTATCGATTTATTCCGCATTTGTTTTTTTATATTTATTTTTAAAACGTCTCGTAACTCAATCAGATCTTGTTGTGATAAGAAATTTTTTATACTGGTTAGCCTAGTCGGCTCAGATTTGTCACACAAGATGTTCGATTTCCGGGTCATGCCAAGTATTACGAGTATCTAGAAAAATGTCCCTATCCTGTAGTTGTGTAATACGTCTGTGGTGTTAACCATAGAGCTATTACACAACTATAGGATTACTATAGGTAATACACAATATTCATAGAGAGGGCTAGACAAGCAAAAATTCATCTTGTCCATAGAAAGAGAAAGAAAATTACTTTAAAAATTAATAAAGGAACTCATTACGCATGCACAGTAAATACACATAATAACAACTTTAAAAGACACATTACAAAATGCGCATGTATCACTAAATAGAAACACGAATACCAAAATATGTGTGTTCTTTCTCTTTCTATTACAGGGATATTTTTACTTAGATAGAGTAGGCGGGCCATAAACGCGCATATCGTTTATGGTCCGCCTTCTCTATCTCTATCGATAACACCCCGTGTACCGAAAAATTACGTGAAATTGTTGGTCCAAGTTATCGAAAATAAGAAAGAATACTCAATCTAACGGGCTTATTTGGTTGAACTACACGTACTTACTTGGCAGAAAAGTAAAATATGCATGCAGTATAGACCTGGCACTATATAATATATAGTGCCAGGTCTAATAAATAAAAATATTATAATTATTATTATTCCATAACCTCTTTGGAACGCCATTTGCTTATTACTTATTTCATAATATAAGAAATAATTTTTCTTCATTTCTATAGGTTTCTACTTTTCAACATAAATATAAAAAATTAGTGCCCGTGCCAAATTTCTCGGCTATGATTGATATGCGTCTATTGATATTGAAAAGTATATTTATCTCGGCAGTGACATACCGGTGAATTGTGGTGAACCATAATAGTTAAGACATTCATGTCCCTATGGCCCGTATGAATATAAAAACAATTTGGTATTTAAATGTAAAAACAATAATCTAATAAGAATTTAATATATGTTGCGTCTTGAGCATTTTGTTGGCTAGATATGTTCCGATCACTAAATGTAAGTAGGTTATTCATTTTAATGAATTTATAGAAAGGTGAATGATAATTACTGTACGAAGGTGGTGTCAAGAGTCTTCGCAACCGGCGTGTGTGTATGAAGAGAGTGATGAATGTGGAGGAAGCGAAACAAGCCTGCAAGGATCGTGATGTATGGCACTCGGTTCTCTCTGCCTACCCCGTAAGGGATCTGGCGTGAAGATATATGTGTGTGAATGATAAGTAAAACGTGACTACTACGTAGTAAAGTTCTGCTACTTCTTGCCCGGGCTTGGTACTACTGCCTTACCTATTCGGTATTCTTGCCGCATTAGCGTTATATTAGTATTTATCATTGTTGTAATCCGGTCTAGAGGGTCAAAAGCCTTTTGTAATTTATGTGACATTTTGCCCGCCACGCGGATGGCAATGTACCATTAACATGTTCGCTATCTATAAGCAATGATTATCTCTTTCCGTCAGGAGGGATAACTGCTTGGCTGCTGTCCCATAGTATATTATAAAAAAAAAGAAATATTTTTCAAACTATCAAAATCACTTGTACAATTCTTAACAATTCAATTACTTTTTTTAATATATTAACTGTATTATAATTTAAGAAATATCTTTACGCTGATTCCCAAGCAAGATAGGCAGAATAAACTGAACGTCCAAGTAGTTTTCCTTCCGGCACGACTGCCTTTTTTGCGCAGAGGCTGCACGTTAGCAAGCTTTCATGATTTCGATACTTTTCCAGTCGTCATCGAAAAGCTAAAGAGGCGTGTCAAAACAGGAGCGATTTCAAGCGCACAGGTTTTAAGCACTATGGCTGGAATCCCATCAGGGCCACTGGCTTTGTTCACATCCAGATTCCGCAGCGTTTTAAGAACTTCAGTCTGACGGATGCGAATTTCCGGCGGTTTCACCTCGCATCCAGGTAGACTGGCAAGTTTCGCGTTGGTGTGATCTAGACGTGAATTTTCCACGAATAGAGTAGCAAATAGGTTCGATTTCCCTATGGCGGTGTGAGTCAGCGTCTCATCCGGTTTCAGCAGTGAAGGAAGAGAGGGGCGACAGAAATTCGATTCAACCGACTTTTCTAGGGACTAAAATGCTTTACTACCTCAGGGTTCACAGTATGAAGCCAGTTTGTTCCCAATACGGCTGACGTGGTCAAATTGAGCTTTCAGTAGAGCCTCTTTGCAGGACTTCAAACGTAAACTTGGGAAAGGACTTGGCTTTATTTTGATGGCTTTCTTCTTTTCTGATACCTTCTTGACTTTGCGATGTCGAGCATCTGACTAAGCCAGATATGCCTCATGTTATAGCGCATCAGTGCGTCTACAATCGGCTCTGTACCGGGGTTGAACTTTACTGGACATTGCTACGTTGGAGAAAGGGATAAAGTACTCCATTCCCTATCGCTGCACATCTGTCATAGCATCCGCGCAGGTCGAGGAGTCTTCAGAAGAAAAGCAGACAGGCCGCCAGGGATAAAATGCAAAGAAGGAACGCATCTCGTTCCAATCTTGTATCGCCACACGCGCCGCAAGCCCTGGGGATTAGGATCAGGCGGCGAGTAGACAGATACAGATTTCACCGGACAATGCTAGGAGCTACCAAGAGGTGAGGAAATCACCACCGAGTAGCGGTCCGGATCCATAGTCAGCAAGAGGTCCGAGCGATTGGCTGTATGGCTCTCAACATGAGGAACCCGCGTCGCTCATTGAATCAAGTGGGTGAGACTTAACGCTATAGCAAGTTTACGCATCTCTCTTCCAGCGAGGTCAGTGCTCTGGTAAGTCACTCCTGGTGGTATGCATGGAAATTGAAATCCCCCAGTAACACTAGGGTATTTGTGTTGAGCAGCAACCGCCGCCTCACTTAGGTACTCTGTGAGAGAGTGAAATCTGTCTCCTGGTCTCCGCTATGCGCACGATACACAGGCATAGAGAAGCTTCTCTAAACCTGTGTCCACCGATGTCCATAGTGCGGAGAAGCGGGAGTCTTCGAGATACCGGAGACGCCGACAACAGATGTCGTCACGGGCGTACGTGCACACTGACCTGACCGAGCTTGTGTCAGGGTGTAGCCGGGATAGCTTAAGTACGCTGAATCATACAGACATCTTATTTGCGTCTCCGTAAGAAACAATATACAAGGTTTATGAGTCTCCAGGTGAAAATGTACTGTGAATAGAGTGTAAACTTCTGATATTAGTGAGGTCCACTTTGATGGAAAAGTAATACTGCCGCTGTACAACGATATTCTTGTATCTTGTCTTTTTCATTTTTCGCTATTGAGAGTGAGTGAAGTAGGTATGAAGACGGCAGTGAATCGAGGCGCTATACTTCTAGGCCTGAAACACACACTTGGAAGTTACATTGTTGGGGACTAGCCTGGAGACTACGGAAATGCCCGAGCCCCCCAAGAATGTCCATAGGGCCCTTTCATTCGGTCGCCGAACGGCACTATGGCATATTCTGGGATGTTGTCTACTGGGATCTACTTGGCGGAGCAGCCTTTCACGTGTGGCTAACACGCTACTTGGACCCCCCTACTGGGTAGCGGTTATCTAGCAGTGCACCTTGCCTTGGACCCCGCTACCCTTCATGACTAGTCTCCAGATGCATCAATGCAGTATGCATCAGATCGTCCAGACTATATTCACTAAAGCTACATCAGTGTTAACGTGATGGAAAACGGACGCTTGGCGACACGACTTTAAGTGATGGATGGTCCTGGTCCTATACCTCCCACCATATCACCTGATTAGCACCACCCAGGAACCACATGTAGGGATACAGAATTCCGACTATTCTCCTACGGATGGAGGTGATTCAGCCCCCAAAAATAATGCACAAAATTGGTTCAAATTTTCAGGAAGTCTAAGTTGCGCGGAATTCAATAGAATACCATCAACCGCGTTTCAATCGGTCAAGCCGTTCAAAAGTTATGAGATGTTTATATACACACACATACAGAGATACGGACGTATTCGTAAAAATAGTTGAAAAAGGTTTTTAGGACCTCAAATCGTGAAGATCTGATGTAAACTCGATTTTTGAAAATCAGGACAATATCAGAAACTTCCTTATTTTTTACATACGCGAAAGTTAAAAAAAAACTCCAATTACCTTTTTTGCCCAACCTGGGCATCGAACCTTAAAACCTAAGTCGAGCGGGCTAATCATAATACCATTAGGCTATTCAGTTCAGTTGCTAATTAGATATAGACAAAAAAAATGGTAAAGTGTGTGTCGGGCTACGCGAAATGTTTTTTTATAAGATAGCAGACAAGCAGATGGGTCTCCTGATGGAAAGAGTCAACCATCGCCTATAGACACCAAAGGTGTTAATTGGTGCGTTGCTATCTTGTGGCGAGGTCTAAAGCCACATGCATAAGTTTACCGGCTACCTTACCCTCCAAACCGGAACACGACAGCGACAAGCACTGACGCTATTGCGGCAGGAATAGGCAAGGCGGTGGTACCAAACCCGAGCGAGACAATGCAGAACTCTACCACCTAGTAGCCACGATGGTAGTGACTCGCATAGCCAATCGGTCGCCTTTTACGACCTGCCTAGCAGAACGGCAGTTCGTCTATTCTTCAAAGGAGCCCAGAACCAACACGGGGGAATGTAGAGACGACAATGTAGAGTTCCGAAGTTGTCCAACACAATAATACGAAATAAGAAGGGAGCTCTTGTTGTTTCATATGAATATTTAACCTACTTAACGTGACTGACGGATATATCCGCACCATGCCTGTAAACACTTCTCTATCTACATTTTATAAGCTGTTCGACTATTACTCAAAAACCTGTAAAGCCTTCTAAGCCGTAATAGTTTTCCTTTAAAAAAAGTATCTTCACGCTCGTATCCCCGAAGCGGTAGACAGAGGTACAAGTGCACCCACGATTTGCCGAAGATACTTAGTCCCAAAACTTAGAAGTTACAAAAAATTGTTTCCACAAACTTATTTTTTAAAAACCTATCCAACGATACCCCACACTATGAAAAAAAAATAGCATCCCCACTTTACCGGTAGAGGAGCTACCTTAAAAAAATATTTTTTTAAATTTTGTGAAGGATCTCTGAGCTATCGTGCAAGCGGACGGACAGACGGACATAGCGAAACTGTAAGGGTTCCTAGTTTACTTCGAAAACCTTAAAAAGGAATGCGCACAAGACTAAATATCATATAAATAACAATTATATTACAATAACAATTATATTATTATTGGAGATTATGAATTATGAATAGCAAATAATATTGTTCGTAAAATTATTATTTTTTGTAACTCTTGTAATTAACATTAAAGTAGGTGTTCGTTTATATCTGCTATGGTCAATTTCCTTCGCAATTACGAGTACATACACAACATACGATTATAATCGACTAACGAATGACCTTGTCGTTAAACGTTCTCGATTCTATTTTAATTACAATAATTACGGAACTAATTGAAAGCAGCGGACTATCTTTCATGGTTTTATCTAATATGGATATTTTTAACCGACTTCCGTTAAGGAGGTTATCAATTCGGCTGTACTTTTTTAAACTTGCTACCTTAGAACTAGGTTATTTATAAAACTGATCTTGAAAATGGGTTTTTGTTTAAAAGAGTCTGTGTGATTCCAATTTAATTTAGAAGATCTGATGCAGGGTTTCAGAGATACAGGTAATGAGAAGTCTATTGTTCCAGTTTTAGTGCATTTAAGTTTTTTTTTATTTGATTCAAAACAAATGGCTTGAAAGTCGCAAAAATGTTAACTATTTATTTCTATCTAGAAAAAATTTAATATTAGACTACAGTTAGAAAAATAGAATATGTAGCAACACTAATTTACTTGGGAAAGTAGGGAAACGTAATGGTGATGATCACCACACTTGTTTTCACTCAACAAATCGAAAAACGATACGATAAAAATACGATATGTTGTAGTGAAGTAAAATAAGTGTCTCTGAAAGACAATGAAAATGGCGGTGCTGTACTAGAAGATGATATTTCTTAACTATAGTAAGCAATAGATACGGAACATTTTCACAATAAATTGGTAAAGTGCGTGTCGGGCCACGCGCAATGTAGAGTTCACTAGTTGCCTATCACAATAATGCGGACAAAAAGAGGGCTTTAATTATTTCATACTATGAACATTTAACATATTTAACGTCAATGACGGATATATCCGCACCATAGGTTCAACGCCAATAAAAAACTTCTCTAAAAATATTTTATAGGTTTATTTAATAATTTTATTATATTTATTATTTATATTTACTAGATATTACCGTGAATTTTTTCTCAATTCCAAAGCCAATCATTTAGCTGGCAGAGAGGGGAGGGGGGAGGGACATTTGACTCTAACAAAAATTAGCACTTGAATGATACCTCACACTAAAGGATACGTCAGAAAAGATATAACATTCCCTGTTTACATGTAGGAGGCTATCCTGAAAAAAATATGTTTTTAAAAATTTTATGTTACAACTTTCTTTGTGGTACTAATATATATATTGTATATTTGTGCCCAATTACTTCGGAACCCTAAAAAAGGAATGAGCATAAGAATATTCGTGTGGCATGACGCAAAAAGAAGATAGTTAACTATATACCACAATAAATGAACTACAATTATTAATCCAGGAGGAAGCGTTAAACTACTAACCTAGTTTTGTTGCCTCAGGAGAGGAAACTTTATTATGAATATTTGCTATTTTATTTCTAAACTAGCGGTGGCACGTGGCTTTGTTCTTATATCTCTTTTTTTAATATTTTTTATATCATAGGATAGCTCTCCTCACGGAAAGAAAATTATCCCGTATTATCACCAGAGATGTTAATAATGCGATGCTAATCGTGTGGCAGGGATGAAATGTTAAATATATAAGTTAACCGCCTACATTACCCTTCAAACTGGAATACGACAGCGACAAGCAGAGAGGCTATTGTGGCTGGAATAGGTACCAAAAGCCTAGCGGATGTTGCAGAACTCTGCCACATCGTTAACAGTCACGATGTTAGTTACACGTACTAGCCTTTTCTCGTCTTTTACGAGATGCCTAGCAGTAAGGCAATTTAGCTATTCTTCAAAGGGAGCTTGGCTCAACACGGAGGGATTTGGCACATCATAAATTGCGAATGATTTAATAATTTACTAATGAATCTGTCACCTCTTAGCGAAAAATTATAACGCTCATAAAAATGTAATAAAGCCAACGCTCACGCAAACCGCTTCATTAGCCCCTATTTGCTTTGCACCCAAATTTTATAAGCTACAATTTGCTTCGTCATTTCTATTGTCAACATTGAAATATGTAAACGACGTCAATTTTGGAAGCCACGAGCGGCATAATCATTATTTAGGCCTCGCCGAGAAGTGACAAAAAACCAATAATTACGTGTCACACTTTTTGCCAACATTGTTACACTATTTTTTCCGTAAAATATACAAAATTTTATTTTCTCAATTCTAAAGAACAGTCAATAACAAAAACTAATTAACCCTGATATCTTTACTTACACGCGAATAACGTAGAAGGTACGGTTGGCATAGAAATATATAACGTAGGAACTAATCAAATATTGAACTATAAGAACGATTTCACTGCGTTCCATCGGTCGAAGACCCTACCGGAAAACAGTGACTTTCTTAGGTAAGGGATCATCATGAGTCAGAGCTTTCAGCAGCTAATGTGTTGTGCAACAAGATCCATTTTTAAATGTTACTCACCGCTTAAACATCAGCGCTTACCACTACGCGTGGTTTTGCTTCGTATAAACTTGTACAACATTTTACACCCCAATCTGGAAGTATGCAACGTATCAATTACAACAACTCTGGGCTTTGCAAGTTATCTTTTATTTATTAGAAGTGTCTAATTATTTTAAAACACTCTGCTGTTAAATTAGTAATTCTATTCTGTAAAATGTCTTAATTACTCTTACCAGCGGTCGCCTGTGGCCGAAATTCGATCATAGATTAACCAATAAAATCTCTTTTAAGTTTGTCAACCAATTTTAGCCGTATAAAATACAGCATACAGTCCTCCGCAATGTTAACTCTAACTGTGCCAAATTTCATGCTCCACTCTTCGCGCAATTGTCTTAAAAATATATATATAAAGTATAGAGTAAAAAATATATAGTATATAGTAAACAAGAGGATTGCTCTCCTGTAAGAAGATGTAACTATCGCCATTACACACCAAATATGATATTTGGATTTGCAAAAGAAAAAAACTCAGATCATGAACAGATCTAGTCCTATGTCCTAGTCCTAGTCTAGATCCTATGAAAATAAACCATATGAAAAGGCGAACGATAGACTGTTTACGGCTCACTACCATTGTGGTACCACCGCCTTACCTATTCCTGCCTCAATAGCGTCAGTACTTTATACTGTCGGGTTCCGGTTTGGGGAGTAAGGTAGCCGGTAAATTTATTCACGTAGTGTTACCATCCCGCCATACGGATAGTTACGCACCATTAACATCTTTGGTGTCTATATGCAACGGTTGTCTCTTTTCACCAGAAAAGCCATCTGCTTGTTTGTTATCTTATGATGTATAAAAATAAATTTAACCTTTATAACTTGGGTTTGATTTATACCAGATAAACAAAATTTCTGGAAATATGATGTCACCATTAGATTAATTAAAAATATAAAATTTCGATAATATAGCTCTAGCACTTTAGATTTTAGATGTAAGCCTCATAACAAATAATTTTTAATTGTTTTATTTGTAACTATGTGCGGTGCGGTGCGGATGACCGAACTTTTCTTGGATAAAAAGTAGCCTGTCTGTTATTCCACTAAATTTCAGTCAAATCCGTTTAGTAGTTTTTGCTTGATTGAGTAAAATACATCCATCCATCCAAACATCCAAACATTCGCATTTCTAATATTAATATAGATAACTATGATCACTAAGCGATCATTAGTTAAAAATTGATTCCAAGATAAATTATTATTTATCAGCTGAGTTTTACACGGAAAAGACAAAATACTCGATAATGGCTGGCGTTTTATGTTTTAAACCAAGATAAACAACTCATTGCAAGTATTTATTATACGTCGCAGTAAATTGCACATAATATTATTAAAGACCTCGTTTATGTCCTCAAGCATATTATTTGAAGTAATCGTACTTATGTGGCATATGCAGTCATTAGACACGTAGGTATTCCATGTAATTTGAATGCACCATTATCAACTGGCCTTAGAAAAGAATATTAAATTTATGAACGGCCACATGTAGAGACAATACGAATTTTCATGACGTGAACGTAAAAGCGAACATTTCTTGAAGAAATCGAAGTTGTTCTCTTGAAATATCTGTAGGGCTACTCTTGAAAACCGATTTCAATTTTAAATTAATATTTAATGAATTTTGAAGTATTTCTTACTCTGGACAACTATATTCAATTATGTGTTTCGGCGACAACGCCACACGGATTTTGAAAGTTTTTGGAACTACTCATTATTGTTTTTATTCGTTGTTTTGTTTAAAACGGTACTTAAATTTTCCACTTGTAACACTAGCTTGACATGTAACGATGACATCTATTGCCAATAATTAGGTCGTTACTTTACTGAATCAATGTAGGCAATATTGGTTTCAAGAGTACCGTTTTTGACGATATTCGAAACTTATTGTTTTGTATCAATATTGGTTAAAGATTTATTTTGTTTTCAAGAGTAGACCTGCTGATCTTCTAAAAGCTAAATGTTTCATCTCCAGCATAAATAGGTGATAGACTGCCTACTAAATTATTCATTTCGGTCGCAATAGCGTCGATGCTTGACACTGATGCTTGTCACGATCAAGTAGCTGGTGTATTGCATGTGACATGTTATAATCCTGCCATTCGCTTAATAATGGCGCGGCTGCATATATCGGACTACGATGAAGATTAGTGCTATCGCGATGTGTTTGGGCTATCCCGAACCGCTTTGCGAAGTGGCTAGACGCGTCACTGCAGCGGGCGTCAAACTGCGGTCTGCAGGTTGATATTTGTGCGACTCACGACAAAGAAACTATAATTACGACAAACAATAATAATAGTAAACTATAATTTACCCGCATACATATGTTTAGTTAACTTCTTGTATAAGCCGTATTTTGATATTGACCTAGTGTATCGACGTATGCTATTTTATTTTGTTCCATGATAAAAAATAACATACGACGATATGACCATCATGTTTATGAAGCTGTATCATAAGTTCTCGTAATCTTTGGGCGAATGAAATACAATACACAGTAGCACAAAATTAAAGAATTTAAGGAACAAATGTTCATGAATTAAGAATGTGAGAAGAAAAGATTTTAAGAAATATTGCAATATTCTTGTTTGCTTTGTCGTATGCCGCACAAATATCATCAGCGGGCCGCAAAAATATAACCTGCCGGCCACGGTCATACGATGTCATTATGACGTAAGCAGTTGTCGCGATGTAGTTCGTGACAACATCGTGCTAGCGCGAACATGCACTGTAGGCCGATATATGTAACTGCGGTGTGACGCATTAAGCTACGCGTGAATACCTATTAACAACCAACTATGTGTCTACTAACTATTAATACGTGACAAATTATACAAAATCTTTAACTGAGCAGTAAGCTATAAAAATATAATAGCTTCATGGGAACTCAGAAATCGTAACCTGACTTTATACCTACCACTGCATGAAAATGTTATATAATCAAAGAAACCTTTATTAAAATTGTTTTTCCGTCTGCGCTAGTTTGTTTTTAGACAAACTAATTCCATTAAAAAAAGTATTTTTGTAGTATCTAAAATAAACCGGTCAGATGCGAGTCGGACTCGCGCACGAAGGGTTCTGTACCATCATAGCAAAAAATACGAAAAAAATACGTTTATTTTATGGGGACCCCCTTAATATTTTCATTTTTTTTAGTATTTGTTGTTATATCGGCAACGGAAATACATAATTTGTGAACATTTCAGCTTTCTAGCTATCACAGTTTATGAGCCTAGCGACAGACAGACGGACAGATAGACAGTTTTACCTTTTAGGAACGGAACCCTAAAAACTATACCACATATAACTTGAAATTAAGATTATATTTTTATTAAGTATGTGAAATTATATTTTTCACTGTCACCTTCACCCAGGGTTGCCAGCTGCCACTTCCTGATTTAAGGGTTATCGGCACCAAAAATACGGGTTTTAGATGTTTTACGGAACTTGGACGGAATATTTTACGGATAATTGAACGGAATTTTTTAATAACAAAATATTTAATTTTTAATTTATATTTTGTGGCAGAGGAAACAGTTTTTAAAAGATTTTTATTTTGTAAAGCAAATGTAAAAAAGTTCAAATTTAAACAGCCTAGGCGGGTTCGGGGTCAGATAAAACGCTCGTGTTTAGCCACGCTGATCAGCCGTGACAGAATTTCTAAAAATACGGGTCCTTAATTTATCCCGTATTCAGTTTTATTAATTATGGGTCCTTAAATTTATATGTATAGCGTGATAAACAGTGTAACAGTGTACAGGTTCCGGGCTCCTTTAAAGAATAGACCAACTGCCGTTCTGCCAGGCAAGTCGTAAAAGGCGACCGATTGGCCATGCGAGTCACTACTATTGTGACTACTATGTGGTAGAGTTCTGCATTGTCTCGCCCGGGTCTGTTACCAACGCCTTACCTATTTCTGCCGCAATAGCGTCAGTGCTTGTCACTGTTGTGTTCTCGTTTGGAGGGTGAGGTAGCCGATAAACTTATGCATTTGGCATTAGACCTCGCCACAAGATAGCAACGCACTATTAACAACTTTGGTGTCTATAGGCGATGGTTGACTTTTTACATCAGGAGACCCATCTGCTTGTTTGCTATCTTATGATATAAAAAATATATAAAAAAAGAATATTTTTTTAGGTCTTCAGCTGAACGACACTATACTTTCCATGGATACTTTCTAATTTAAACTTCCGTAATTGGTTTTGAAGTGTTGTACGGGGCAAAATCAATTACCCCGTAAACTTGACACAAGTCAACGCTAACAATTTTAATCAAGTTCTATATCCCAATCCATCTGCAGTACAATCTAAACAGGTATCGTTGCAGGCGGTCCTATCATATATTTTTAAGCTTTTACAAATTTAAAGCAAATTTCTGCAGCATTTTTAAAGTGCTATATTTTACTTAAGAACGTTGAACACATATTTACTGTACATATTAGGTCCTTACATATGAAGTTAAGATTTTGGCATGCTGACCATTTTGATCTCAAATATCTGGTTAAATTTCGAATTAAAATATTTCAAATAAAAACGTGTGTAATTGTGACGTGTTACGTGTAATTGTGACGAATAAACGTGTGTATTCGTTTGAAATTACTTAAAACATAAAATTTTGCTTTATTTACAAGCACGAGTTCCAACGTGGCGCTACCACTGCAGAAGCAGCTTGAAGGATTGATGATACGGAGAAGCTGCTGCTGCTGCTGCTGAAAGGAAACACGTTACGGTTTTGTTTTCCACATTTTAATTCTGAAATATTTATAAAAGAAAAACGTACAAATCAGTGTCTGGCGGACTATTGAAAAAGCATTGTTGCTGGTGTCATCCACAACAGCTTTTTAAGACCTGGGAAAACAAATACGGCAAATCTGTATTTTATCGATTTTCACTCTCAAAAGAATAGTTTGTGTTTGAGATAATTTGCTTTTTCATATTTTTTACGTGCTTTTTTAAACTAAAAAATATTACCTATGGAAAGGCGGAAGTACATAGATAACAATAGTTATGCTTTGATTGTTTAAATATACTCTATTACTTTTGTTGTTGAGAAATCGTCGCATTTATCAACCTGAATAACAATTACTGCCTATACTTAGCGATAACTGGGACCGACACCCTTACGTTTCGTCTGAGATGCGGGGTTGGTAACACACCACCCGCCAGTCTGAGCTTCTATTAAGATTTTGGATTTTTGAAAACGACCTCAAAAGTACCTCAAACAGTTATGTCTGACCCGGAAATCGCACTCGGGACCTCATGATCTGAGCCGTATAGCCTAACCCCTAAACCACAAGGCAGTCTCGAAGTCTCAAATAATCTAGCCCTTTAAAACAGGATTGCATTAGCAAATTTGAGTACTCTCACTAAATCACTTTATCTTGATAGATATACTATCTATATCTATACAATATACTATCATCTTGTAGTAATTTAATTTCGAGAACCAGTTTATGTATAAAGTTTATGTATAAAGTTCCAATAGCCTATTTATACTGGAAAAGGCAAAAAAGGAGTTATCAATCCAATGTCCAGGATCACACCATTGAAACGAATTTACTCTTAAATCTGCATGTTGCGCAAAACCATTTCGTCACTAATTGAGTTATTTTAAAACTGACTGCTCTCAGCAAAATAAATAAACAGCTTTCATCGAGCGTATCATTAAACAGGGGATTTACGTTAGTTCATGCAGGATTTAAACTTTCCATTAATTTTATACATTGCGATGCAAAAAATTAATGTTTAAATTGCTTTGTGTTCCACTGCTCTAATAATTATCTTAAATATAATTAATTTAAATTATTGACAAAGAGAAATTGTAAGTTATTATTACCCATCGAATCATTATACAATTTGAAATTACTACAATTTTTCACGTTAAGGCGATTACATACGCCAAACTACGAAATATACTCTTTGAAAGCCTACTACTCCTAAACGGTTAATCCAATAATTTAAAAAAAATATACATTATACGTAAAATATAATTTACTTTAAATTTTAAGTTTGATTTTTCAAATTTTGTTGTTATTTTTGACGAAAAAAAATTGAATATCTCTCTTATTTTTACGCAAGAATTTTCTTATAACTTTCAAACTACTGAAACGAATTCGATGATTTTTTCAATTTATTACAGACAATTTATTGCTTGATAAAATTTAAGTTCAAAATTTTACAAAATTATTATAGTGTGCCATTAAATCAATAAAAACCTTATTATTTCATTCGCGGACAGCGCTCGCTCCGAAAGTCAGTCCCATAAATTAAGTCAGTCTCTCGGTAGCGTTCGTACGGGGAGGCCGTGTCGCACGTTAGCGTACTCCGCTCTCCACATTCGAGTCAAAGAGTAATAAATACAGATAGTACGTTTGGCACAGTAATAAGGTGGTGCTGTTTGAAAATTGGACATTTCGTTTACGCTTGAACGTTTTTTATAGTAGATAACAAGTTTGTAGCGGAAAGGCTGTTTTTTTACAGAGGTTGTTATTATGATTTAATTTAAACCTTTAAAGAGATAAAAGGGGCGTTAATGATTGTATTAAAATAAATTATTACATAAAGTTTAGTACTTATACTTTTTAATACGATTAAAGGAATATGCATTTTTGAATTTCGTCCCATAAAGTGGTAAAAGGAGAGTAATTTTTGTATGAAAAATGAATTGTTTGTTGTAGAAATTACTTAAAATTTAGTTTTTATGCTTTTTAATACAGTTAAAGAAATTTTTATTTTAAAATTTCTTTTAATTTCATCCATTAAAAGGGCAAGGTATAAATTTGTATTAAAAATAAAAACTTTATTATCTAAACTCTCATAAAATTTAGTACTTACTTATTCAATTCAATCCAAATTGAAGAAACATGCGCGTAATGAAGTTCGGGGTTTCATCCCTTAAAGGAGTAAAAGTGGGAGTTACAATTCATCATTGTCATTCATTCATGGTCAACATTACTTGAAATTTGGTAGTTATGTTCTTCAACATAATTTAAGAATTATATGTTTAGGGATTTTATAAATTTTATTCCTTAAAAGGGTAAAAAAAGCGTTTATGTTTGAATGAAAAATAGATTGTTCATTGTGAAATATTGTAGAAATTATTTAAAAGTTGTTATTTATGTTTTTAACACAATTAAATATGAGTTTAAGGTTTTTTAAATTTTGTCCCTTACAAGGATCAAAAACATCAAAACTCTGAAGAAAAAAGATAAAAAACTGGTACTATTTGAAGGTAGTGAAGTGTTCGCAACCAGCGTGTTTGAATGAAGAGAGTAACGAACGTGCAGGAAGCAAGAAAAAATTGTAAGGATCGTGACATATTGCACTCGGTTCTCTTTGCCTACCTCGTAAGGGGACTGGCGTAAATATATGTCGTTGTTGTTTTAACAATTACCAGGACCGATGACTTTACGTGCTTATCCAAGGCACGGAAGTGGTAACACACCACCCGCAAGAATCCAAGTGGCTACTTAGATTTTTTTAATTTTCGAAAAATACCTTAAACGAAACTTTAGGTTATCCCCTAGACTACGAGGCAGTTATTATAATCATTAGTTATTTTTTTCAACCTTGGTTTTTTGCAACACATTAACCCGATTTTGGAACTACCGCCTTACATATTCCTGTCGCAATAGGGTCTGTATTTTTAACTGTCGTGATTCGGTTTTGAGAACAAGGTAGCTGATAAACATATGCATGTAACATTCTAACCCTGCTAGATGAATAGCAATGCACCATTAAAATTTTTAAGTGTCTATAGGCGATGGTTATATGTTTCTATCAGGAAAACTGTTTACTTGTTTGCTGTCATATGAAATGAAATTAATATAAATAAATTAAATATATTATACATACAAATAGTCTAAATTAATCAACCTGTTTAATAACATCTTCTATAAGCTTTCAATTAAATTAAATCTCTACTTTTTTTTACGAAATTTTGAAACAAAAAAAAAATTTTTTTAAAAGGTTATTTAAGAGATCACTTTTTACAAAATCACATTTTGAAAGGTTTTGTTAAATATTAATGGTTAAATGTATGTATTAAAGTGCTACACAAGATGTATTGTATATTACAAAAAAAAAATAAGATACGTTACAGTCATTATTGTGTAAAATTGTCATATAATTTTTTGTCGATTTTCGATATTTACTGTTTTTTCTTTCGATATTGATCGTTTTTCTAAAATGAACGGATAATCGATAAATAACCGATTATCGATTATGAGTTTTGAGTTTGCTAACATTCATTTGATTCATGATGATAAAAGTTCATATAGGTAAACAAATATGTTAAAACGTATCTGCATCACTGTATATACTCTTTGACGACGGGAGATCCTGACGTGCGAAATAGTATTTACGCTACGCCTGTCACTAACTCAAGGTCGTTCGCAGCTGTAATCGCCTTAAGGCTCATAGTCGAATATAACGGAATTCCGAAGAATTCTAATTGGCTATTTTCGGAATTAGAACTCTATACTAATCTTATAATAGAATCGCCTTTGAGGTCTTGTAGTCCGGTATTGGAGTTGACGTGATCTCCCGGGTTCGGATCCCGGGTGGGCACTTGAAAAAATGTGTTTTTCAGTTTTCTGATAAAAACAACGCTGCAGGGGTTTGGAAGCGCCCGGTTGGCGCTGGCCACCTATCATATTGTGGGAGCAGGTATCTTCGGCTAATCGTGGGTGCATTTGTTGTACGTCTGCCTACTTCTTCGGGGTTACTGGCGTGAAGGTACTACTACTGCTCTATACTAATATTACAAATGCAAAAATCTGTCTATCTGTCTGTTACGCTTTCACGAATAAACCGTTAAACCAATCAACCCCAAAGGGCGTAAAATAGGGGATGAACATCATAATATGAAATTGTTTGTATTGATGACCTATCAGCTAGTTTGCCATATTTTATTTGTTCGGGGGCTACTTTGCAGAAATCCATAATTTAAAGAAGAAATTAAGTTAATTCAAGTTTCAACTTTTTGCGAAATCTTATATGTAACTTGTACAATGTCACTGAAATATAAATTAATCACACTAACTAAATGCTAAAGAAAGCCTTGCTATAATTTTTAAGCTATCAATTAAGAATCATGGTCCATTTCTGGTGAGTCCTTGCGTCTATTAATATTTTTTTCAATCTCCTTGCCTAGATGAACGAACTTGAGGCATATTTTAGAGACCTTCACATCTATAAATTAAAGGAAGCTAATCCCTCGGATCCTTACCTATACTAAGTAATAAATAATGAAGCTGAAGAGTTTGTTTGTTGTTGGAACGCGTTAATATCTATATTTTCTGATCGACTTTGTCCACATTTTTTGCATTTTATCATGTTACAATCCTAAACCTCGAAGAAAGAGAAGAGGAACCGTGGGTAAAACCGTGAGAACAATTATTCTAAAAGTATAGTAGTCCCGTTGGCTGAGTGGTTAGTAACCCTGACTACGCGATCGACGGGGCTCGGGTTCGATTCCTGACGGGGACAAGCATTTGTGTGAAGGGCATAAATGTTTGTATTTCTGGGTTTGAGTGTTTATTAAATGTATTCTAGTTAGGGATTGCAATTGCTGGATCCAGCATCCAGCATTCCAGCTGGATCCAGCGCATTTTTTGACATGCTGGATCCAGCAAACCGTGCTGGATACAGCAGCGCGGATCTGCAAACGTATCGAATTCAAAAAAGTTACTTTATGTCTTCATTAGCCACTTTTTGAAATAAAAATTCCTATATGCACGCTTGACTTGGGGAGTAAGCTAGTGAATGCATGACGAGAGCGTTATTTAGTTCTGTGCGAAGTAGGTTAAAAGATATGACCATTGATAAAATATGTTTTTTAAGGTCTCACTTTCCGAAAAGTCAAAAATCTAAATATTTTTTTGTTTCTTGTTTATATTGATTACTATTATTATGATTATTATTGTTTATTTTATTTACTTCATAGAACATAATGAACAAGTGATTGTATTTGTATTTTTATTTTAATTATATTATTATATTATTATATATATATATAATTATGTTGATCTCAGATATTAAAAAATTAAGAAATCAAACCAAAATTCATATGGTTACCAAATGATTACCTATTTTATTAGTTTGTAGTAAAAAGCTCAAATAATAAATAAGCAAATAGAAATATAAAAACAATGTGTTTATTTTGATTCCATATTTTGCTGGATCCGCGCTGGATCCAGCTGTATTCAGGCTAATCTTGCAAAAATCCAGCTGAATTGAAAATGCTGCTGGATTGTAATCCCTAATTTTAGTATTTATATATGTATTCCTATGTATTAGCATCGTTGACTAACATCCATAACACAAACAAATAATTTGCTTACTTTGGGGTCACATCAGTACCTAAGTGTAATTTGTCCCGTGAATATTTATTTATTATTATTTATAGTTAAAACCTGACCCTGATAATAACGAGTAGATAGATTTTATTGATTTCTATAAATTATGATTCACGAATTTTGTCTATATAGGTAGTTACAGATTCCATAAAATATTGAAAATTTGTACTAAACACACATAGAAATGTATTTATATTCCCTTCTAACAAATATAAGGATTTATTAGAAGTGAATGTAACAAAATGGGACGACTTATATTAAAAAAGTGTTACTCTTCCGCAGTTTCATCACCGTTTGGCCGAACCGGCGCGCTAAGAATGGCCCGGGTCGTAATCACAAATCTAGGAGCACTTTCACAAATACGCATTTTAAATGTAAGATCGCTCTAGGTGTCAGGTGGCAAAGGGCGCTAAATTCCCAATTCAGGAAACATTTTAGAACGAATAATAAAATTGTTATAGCGTCTTTACAGAAGCGCTTGACTTTGTGCGGGTATGTGCGGCGAAGTTTCCTTTGGATGAAGAATTTGGTACAAAGATAGTTTGACACCCGAGAAAGGACATAGGATAATTTTTATCTCGGAAATCCCACGAAAACGGGAACTATGCGGGTTTTAGAAATTTTTCCACGCGGGCGATGTCGCGGGCACAGCTAGAGTACTATAAAATGTCGAATAAATTATTAATGTTTCACGAAAGTTTTAATAATTTAATGACAATATTATCTATTATAGAGTTATCTTAATTATTTTCAATTCCAGCGACTCTGATCACGGCGGCGGCTGGTACCACAGTGGGCTGGACATCTCCAACTCTCCCGATACTGTTTGCAAAGGAATCGCCTATAAAAATATCCCCAGATGAAAGCTCATGGATAGTGTCTCTAATGATTCTATGTTCAGGTCAGTATTATTTTTTTGCTATCTTAAGATAGCCGTCAAGCACCTCGCTCTCCTGATGAAAAGGGCCGAAAATCGCGTATAGATACCAAAGACGTTAATGGTGCGTTGTTATCCATATAGCAAGATCTTAATGCCACATGTTTAAGCTTCCCGGCAACCTTAGCCTCCAAGGCGGAACACGACAGTGACAAGCACTGATGGTGTTGCGGCAGGAATAGGTAAGATGGTGGTGCCAAAGCCGGGCGAGAGAATGCAGAACTCCAAGTAGCTACGATGGTCGTGACTTGCAGAGCCAATCATTCGCCTCTTACGAACTGCCTGGCAGAACTGCAGTCTTTTATTCAGAGGCGGCCCGAACCAACAAAGGGTAATTCGCAGTAATTAACCTATACCATAATTCCATTTGATGGTGTAAATTTTCTTCCATTTGTCAAGGGCAGGAAAAAATTATAGTCCAGCAACTTTTAGTCGACGCTTTCACTATTTACAAGCGACTCAAATGCCTATAGCGCAGAAGTTTTTTATATCATAAGGTAGCAAACAAGCAGATGGGTCTCCTAATGGAAAGAGTCGACCATCGCTTATAGACACCAAACATGTTAACGGTGCGTTGCTATTTTGTGACGAGGTCTAATGCCACATGCATAAGTTTACTGGCTACCTTACCCTCCAAACCGGAACACGACAGTGACTAAGACACCAAACTAGACTTTGGTGTCTAGTTTGGTGTCTTACCTTCTTACGTAAATGGTGCGTTGTTATTCTTGTAGCAAGGTCTCAATGCCACATGTACAAGTTTACTGGCAACCTTAGCCTCCAAGCCGGAACACGACGACAAGCACTAACGCTATTGCGACAGGAACAAGTAAGGCGGTGGTATCAATCCCGGGCGAGACAATGCATAACTCTACCACCTAGTATCCACGATGGTAGTGGCTAAAATCTGTAGTCAAATTTAAAAGGAATTTATCATTTAGTATTTGGTCGAATTTCGACCACAGGGCGATCACCTGTAAATATTACTATGAGTAAATATATCTATTTCAAAATCCATAGCTTTTTATTTAATTGTCCGTATCGGTATCGACTGAAGCTAACATGTAAGACCGTTAACACAAACAAATAATTTAATACTTTGGGGTTAGGGGCCGTCCATTAATCACGTGAGGCTCGAAAGGGGGGAGGGGTCCATAAAAATTACGAAATATCACAAGGGGGAGGTGGGGCAGTACTATGCTTATTTAGTCAGTGGTGTTGAAGAAAGTCTTGCTAATCCGTGGTCTGAAGACACTTTTTATATACCTCTCAACCTTTTATATACTTCTAGACGTAATTATTATAGTCTTTAATTTTTTTTAATTAAATTAGATGATACTTATTATAAAATTAAGACTTTTAGTAGATACCTACTAAAAATACACGTGGTACAGGGGGTGGGTGGGGGAGGGTAGTCTTAAACATTACCACGTACCACCAAGGGTGAGGAGGGGTTAAAAAATGCCAAAAAAACATCACGAAATTAATGGACGGCCCTTTAAATAAATTCGTGTAATTTAGGGATAGATAAAAATTGGGATATTTGGATATAGATATAGGGATATTTGTTCTTTTTTTATTTATATAGTAAATTGTTAACATTACTCCTTAATATTTTTCAGTGATCAGTCCCTTACCTGCATCGTATCTGGCAGACAGGATAGGGAGGAAGAGGACACTACTCCTAGCTTCAGTTCCTTACATCATCGGCTGGGTCCTGGTGATGCTGGCCAACAACGTAGCCATCATATATGCGGCACGGTTTTTCTCGGGCATAGGATACGGTATAGCCTACACGGCTGCTCCGATGTACCTCGGTGAAATTGCTTCAAATGAACTACGTGGTGCCATGGCTACACTTATTACAGTGATGTCCAAGGTTTGTATCTACAATATAAGGTCCTTCCAAAATAGGTGATCATATTTCAACAAAGCGTGCAGTACATCTAACCCAAGATATCTTTCATAAAACGAACATTCATCGAACATTTCTCATCACGATGAGAGGTCCCCCGTGTGTTGTTCCGGGCACCTTTGTAGAAAAGACCAGCTGCCATTCTGCCAGGCAGGTCGTAAAAGGCGACCGATTGGCTATATGAGTCACTACCATCGTGGCTACTCGTCGTGATCACTGTCGTGTTCCGGTTTGGAGGGTAAGGTAGTCGGTAAACTTATGCATGTGGCATTAGACTTTGCCACAAGATAACAACGCACCATTAACACCTTTGGTGTCTATAGGCGATGGATGACTCTTTCCATCAGGAGACCCATCTGCTTGTTTGCTATCTTATCCGTAGGTCACACTATAAGTTTTGCGTAACTTAAAAAAACAACATGTTATAACCAAAATATTATGTTTATTGCTTTTCAAAATAATCTTCTTTGCATTTTAAACATTTTTTCATTCGATCGAACCATTTTTTAAAATAGGAGGACCACAGATCTGAAGGCATGTTTTCTACGTGCTGATTGAACGCTATCACTGTCTCTTCGGAGTTGGTAAAAGTAAAACCTCTCAGCAAATCTTTGCTTTTGAGGAAAATACAGAAATCACAGGGTGCTAGGTCGGGGCTAAGCGCAGGATGAGTGGCGAGATGTACTTTTTTGAAAGCTAAAAATAACTTTGTTTTGTTGGCCGTGTGTGAAACACACAAGCGTTATCATGGTGTAGGAGAATGCGGCTTTTAGGTCGTCTTTCACGAACTTTTTCTAACACCCTGCGTAAACAAATGGTAGAATACCACTCGGCATTAACACTCTTTTGATCTTCAAGTAGAATTGTACAGATGGGACCCGTAGCTGAGAAAAAAAACGCGATCATTTTTTACCAACGTTTCTCGCCTGTCTCACTTTTGTTGGCCTGTTCTCATTTTCAAACACCCATTCACAAGATTGCTGTTTTTTTCGGGTTCAAAACAATAAATCCACGTTTCGTCTCCTGTGACAATGCATAAACAGCATTAGAATGTCCGTGGTCGTACTTCAGTAGCATCTGTGAGCACCATTCCACGCGAGCCCGCTTCTGCTCCGCTGACAGTTCATGAGGGATCCAACGACAACAAAGTTTCCGAACTTTCAATTCTTCGTGTAAAATTTTCTGAATTTGGCTCATACCAATCCCCAATAGTCCTCGAATTGCCTCATAGGTAATCCAGGTGTTTTCTTCAACGAACTGCTTAACTTTAGCCACATTATTTTCGTTGACGGCAGTTGAAGGCCGCCCTTCACGAAATTCATCATGTAAAGAAACTCAACCTCTCTCAAATTAAGCAAACCATCACCTCACGGTGCTCAAACAAGGTGCTTCTCTTCCAAAAGCATTTTGAAGACGAGCGGCACAGTCTTGCGGAGAAAGAGAACTTTTAAAATCATAAAAAAACATCCCTCTAAAATCTTTTCGACTTAATTCCATTTTCTAGAACTTTGACGTGGGATAAAAAAAAACAATTGACAAATTATTTCCCGCCAATTGTTTTTTTTATTACTAAGAAGTTTGCAACGTTTTAAAAATATAACATTCGAAATTCAAATAGTTCCGATTAGCTAGAAGTGCAAAACTTTTAGTGTGGCCCATGTATTATAAAAAAGGGGGGCCTATTACTTTTTGATTTTATGAACAATATTTTCATAAAATCAAAAAGATTTTTCTCATAAAGATTTACGGCTTTTCGCATAAAATAATTCAATTTGTGGCTATTTACCACTTACTACACACTCTTGCCACAGCTCTTGCGTTATAAGTGGATTATTTTATGCAAAAAGGCGTAAATCGTTGTAAAAAATATTTTGTTTGTAAAAATCTAAAAGTTTTAGTCCTTGAATCTTTCTTCTCTTTTGGATGGATATCTTTGGTTAGACGTACTGCACGTTGTGTTAAAATATGTTCACCTATTTTGCAAGGACCTTACAATACAATACGATACAATCCAATCCAATCCAATCCAATCCAATACAATACAATACAATACAATACAGTACAGTACAATACAATACAATACAATACAATACAATAACTCTTTATTGCGCACCAAAATATTTATGATAACATATAAGTTACAAAATAAATATTTTACAAGTAAGATACACAAAGGCGGTCTTATCACTAGTAAAGTAATCTCTTCCAGACAACCTTTATAATAAGGATAACAATATATTAGGAAAAATGATGCTAACCACAAGATAATTTATAGTTTTATGCTCTTAAATAAAAGATAAAAAATTAAATAAAAGTAACATCCGATTACACACAAAAACAAAACAAAAACCGCAAATAAAATGGTAATATATAAAACTAACAAGAAAAATTAAACAAAATTACTTATATATACCTTATATTATATTAGGACCTTATGTATCACAAGCAAATAATTTGCTTATCTTGTGGTTAAAAAATAATATGACATTTTTTTGACACGTGGATCTTCACTTTTATTCAAAGAGAAAAGACGAGTTGGTAAATATGACGAAGTAATTAATGCGATTTCAAAAGTTGAACACTGGTTCAGTACGAACACTCTTTTATTAAATGGTAACAAAACTAAGTGTGTGAAATTTTCATTGCCTAACGTAAGGTATGTAGATACAAGTGTACAACTGGATGGAAACAAACCGGATCTGGTGGATTCTACTGTGTTTCTAGGTATTACTTTAGATAAAAAATTGCAATGGGGACCACACATTAATAATTTAGCAAATAGACTTAGTTCGAAAGCTTATGCAGTTAAAAAATGAGACTGTTAACTGATGTCGACACAGCAAGAATTGTATACCTTAGTTACTTCCACAGCATTGTGTCATATGGAATTCTTCTCTGGGGAAATTCTGCTGAATGAAATATTATGTTTGTATTGCAGAAAAGAGCTACTAGGGCAAATTACAATTTTAGCCCGAAAGTTTTCCTGAGAGAAAATTTAAAGAAATCAATATTCTAACTGTAATATTACAATATATATTTAAGAACTTGATGTACGTTCGTAAAAATATTTGCTTGTACCCAGATAAGCCTAAAACTATTTTTTCGCGATATTTTTATGAAAATAAGTTTTATATGATTAAGCTGCCTCCAAAATTAATACATAAAATTTAAAAAAATATCGACCTGAAGGCTGTCAAGTAAATGCCCCTTCTATAGGACAGTAGGATAAAGGGTAGTATGTAAGGTCACCTTACATACTACCCTTTGAGTAACTAACAATGTAGAGCAAATGAGACTTCTTTATATGAAAAAAAGACCACGTGAAAGCACACGTCACAAAAATTAGTACTACACTGGGACCTAAACCAAGATCTTTATATTTTGGGTCACACATAGTTGTAGCACCTTGTGTAGCACCAACCCATGATTTGAATCTATACCATATTGGCTGGCTTTCCTTTTATATGCAGCTTAGAGCGCTTAGAGCCATGCCTATTATAATACGGGATCATGGCTTCTTCCACGCTGTAATATTCTTCAACTGGAGAAAATTATTAAATGTCTTATTGAATTTTATTATATTGGATGTTTTGTAAACTTCTCTTGGCAATCAATATTATTATTGAAATAAAGGTGGCGAAAAATAAAATTAAACCGATCCCTTGGCTAACAAATTAGCTCATTCTTGGTGTCAAAAGAATTTTCCTATATATTTCTTCTTACATGAGAATCATGCGTAGCCACTAACTAAAACTAATCCTAATAAAGCATTTTGTTTCTTCAGCAGTTATATCTTCTGGAATATTTTTGTTAGCATACTTATTACTCTCTAAGACAAAATATGAAATTATATCCTCACATCAATAAAATTTTCGAATCATTCAATTGGGAGATCTTCTTGGAAAGCTCCTTGAAATTCCGGCCAATCTGTTGCAGGTATATCTAAGTCTTTTTCTCCACGCATAAATAGTTCTTTTGCGTTTAGAACAAATTTTAGGTTTCTCTTCGATATCACTGCGATAATCATCATCTTGACCATAAACTTCAGCAGGTTGCAGCTATGTATATGTTATATATGTTTCTTGGTAAGTTATTCACCGTCATATTGTCTTCGACACCCGAGTCTTCATCAGTGAGGCAATCAGGGTTCACGGAAGGCAGTTAAATAATTATAGCTACCTCTTTGTTACCACCTAAGCGAAGCGGTTTCTAATGCATCCAAGATCTCGTGTATAGTTAACTGTCTGGAACTAAAAATTACCCATATTATCCTACTGGCCTATTTGTGGAACACCAATTTTCAATTTGAATTTACTACTACTCCAAGAAATATTGTTAAATGTTTACAAAAAGTAAAAGCCAAATTATCAAAAACACAAAAAATCTGAATTTTTAACCCCAACACCAAATAACAATTTTGTATACTAACCTGTTACGCGTGATGTCTGCAATGCGCTATTATTGTTAATTTTCGGTAAAATGTTACAAAAAAAATTTTGTAAAACTCAAAATATTATTTTATAAATGAATATTTTATAAATGCACCTTCTCCTTACTTTTTAACACGAACAATAAAAACAATGACTTTAGTGGATAGTTGGATATATTTTTTTTAATTACACTGTCCTACGTTTGGGACGGTCAGGCTTATCTGGGTTAAAAAAAATGGTGACGTACACTCACTAAATACAAGGAACAAAAACAATCTTGTGCATGCATCTCGTCTTCACAGAATAAGGAGCTATTTTATAGGACAATGTATACGCTTTTACAAGAAACTTCTAAAACTATAAGAGATTTACCAGTCAATAAATTTAAAAAATGTGTTAAAACAAAACTGTGTAAAGTATTATAAAATCTCAGATTATTTAGGAGGCAAAATAATCCTGGGAATCTTGTAATATTGAGATATTGCAAAAAAAATTACGTGAAAATAAAATAAGGCCGCTGATTTTCTTCCGCCGGATCTTTCCTGTGTGGCCGCGTTTCCAATACAGTAGTAGTTTTAAAAAATATGTTGACGTGTCAAAGTAACTTGTAAAACGTTTTATTGAATAAAGTACTTCTGATTTCTAAACTATACTTGACACTAAACCAAAACTTAAACTGCCACATAGTCAAAGAAATAGCCAATTTGGCTCCGTTCATAAGGTCCCGGGCACGATTCTCAAGTTGGGCAAAAGTGTTTTTCTCGAAAATACGAGAATTAATAATAGCTAGCTAGCTATCATCAGGCAACATACCACGTGTTATCAACCCCGCGCCTCGCATGAGTACGTAATTTATAATTTGATTGTAAAGACAGTATAAAGCTGTAGGGCCCGCTTATCGCTAGAAGTAGTAGTAATCTAAGTACTAAGTAGTAGTATCTAAGTAATTCAGGTTGCTTAATGTGGTGATGGAGACGACTTATCATATCGTTAACCGACGAACCGGTGAATCGTGTTAATCCAGAAAGTCTATTGACGTTCGATTTACTCTGCCTACCCCAGAAGAAAGCCGTCGTGGTGATAATTACATACTTAACCACAAAAGTGATCGGAGCTTCACTGGTCCGGCCATATTTTTAAGAATAGATCATCTGCCTTCCTCGGACAGTTCGTTAAAGACGACCGATTGGCTAAACCGTGCACCGTGAGAAGCGTGGAAGCGCCTTTACTATCACTCTCGTGTATGGAAAATGATTAATTCTTTTCATTTAAAGAGAGATCTTTTCATTTGTTATTCTATAACGGATCAATTTAACCCCAAAGTAAGCAAATTATTTGCTTGTAATATCGCTGTTAGTCAACGATATTAACGCTGGTTTCCGAATCGCAAATTAATTTTAACAGGCAAGTAATCTGTGTTTAACAATTTTAACAGGCAAATGATCTAATAAACACCGATTAATTGCTTGTTAAAATAAATTTGCGTTTCGGAAACCGGCCGTTATACACAAATATATTTAATAAATACCTTGAGTATTACCCCAAAACACAAACATTTATGCTTATCACGCAAATTTTTGTCTCTGATGGAAATCGAACCCGAGCCCCATCTATTGCAAAGTCAGATTCGTTAACCACTTTACCGACTAACTAAACCTGTCATATCCACCGTGAGAAGGTGGTACCACCTATAATAGGAAAGACAGTGGTATCAAATACCCGGGCGAGACGTTGCAGAACTCTACCACCTAGTAGTCACTCTTATAGCCAATTAGGTACTTAGATCATACATTTAGCTTAATTTGTACTGCTTCCACTACTAGGCACTGCTGTAATTTTATGTCATGTGATAGAAACAAGCAGGCTTTCCTGTTTGAAAGAAACAAACATCGCAAAACACAACCGAAGACGAAGATGTTTGGTACATGATAATGGTGAGTCTCCATTCGTATGGCGGATGGAAATTAAACATCCTTAAGTTTGCCGACTACTTTATTCCTTAATCTGAATAGGAAATTGAAAAACACTGTCACCATTGTGGTAGGAATAGATAAAGCTGTGGTACCAAGCTCGGGCAAAGCGTTGCAAAAAAGCACAGTATAAGAACTCATAACAGAGTACTTCGAATTAGCATTCAACCTAAGCCTTGTCAGAAAAAATAAAATGTTATTTAAACTGTTAAACTATTTTCCTCTATATGCGTATATTGCAATATCATTAGAATGATAATTGTTCTTTTTACCTGCCTGCTAGACATTTGCTGCGCAGATATTTAATGTTTATTTATAAGATTTGAGAACCAATATGATCGTATAATAAAGGGAAGATTTAATTACAGTTAAGAGGTACAGATGTATGTCAAGGATGATTAAAATCTTTCATAATCCTTAAAGTTTAACTGTATTATTGTTAGTCTTTTAAAATATCATTACAAAAATATTATTTTTTCTTTTTCAGTTTGGGATCCTATCACAGTACTGCATAGGGCCTTACGTATCGATGCTGGGTTTAGCTAGCTTTAATATAGCTATACCAATCTTATTTGTAATTACTTTTAGTGCAATGCCAGAATCACCATATTATTATCTCAAATCCGGCCAAGCAAACAGGGCTGAGAAGTCTTTGAAAAGTCTCCGAGGAAAAGATTATATTCCTGAAGAATTAGACAGCATGACACATTTAGTTAGTGAAAATATGAGAGACAATAGCAGATGGAAAGATCTTTTTACTGTTGGTGGAAACAGAAAAGGCCTCATAATTCTATTTGGAATTTATTTCACTCAACAATTTTGTGGAAGCACTGCAATTATATCATATACCCAGCAAATTTTCGACGCAGCTGAAGGAGGTTTAGGTTCTAAAGAATCTAGTATATTATTTGGAACTGTGCAGCTATTAACCTCCGCTATATCATCACAACTAGTTGATAGACTTGGAAGAAAACCACTTTTGCTAGTATCCTCTTGTGGGGTTGGAATTGCGAATATTATAATAGGAGCGTACTTCTTTTTAAAAATTGAAAATAGTGATTTTATATCTGATATAAGATTCATTCCTATAGTTGTAATACCAATATTTATATTTTCATATACCATAGGTTTAGCTACGGTGCCTTTTGCTATTACTTCGGAAATATTTCCTACTAATATTAAGTCTAAGGCAACTTGTTTGATACAAATATTTGTAGCCATTATGACATTTGCTGTTACTAAATTATATCAAGTTGTTGGAGATAGCTTAGGTCTTTATGTGGTATTTTGGGGATTTGGACTATTGTCCATAGGTGGTGTGATATTTATATTAGTTTTACTTCCGGAAACTAAAGGACAATCATTTGCAGCGATACAAGAAAGGTTGTATTCGACTGAACGGGTGATTTATAAAAAACAAAATAATCAGAATGAAAGTGTTCGAATAAATTTGTAAGTAGTTAGCAAGTTTACAACTGTACGTTGCAACTGAAATGTCACGTGGTCAGACACAATCATTTTGTATGTATAGACCCGTTAAAGGATGCAGTCCCAACGGGAAGTCTATGTTGTAATTATAGTTCAAGTTAGTCCCAATCTAGGGAGCGTCGTCAACAGCGTGTGGGTTCATTATTTTCATGTTCCAATTTCAGTTTTAATGACGTTTGTACTTAATATTTCCGTCCGCTAAGTTTTGGCAACATTCCAGAAAATGTAAAAGTTTCTTTCCAAATATATTGTTACTTTGCATTCTATGCAAATGCAATTTAATAATATTTATTTTTGTATTATAAAATCAATACTTGTTAGTCATTATAAGTGTTTTACCACTAAATTAATGATTAACATGATATATTTGTTACCAATCTCAGAGATAAACTAACATATGTACCTAAAATCCAATTAAGACTTTCCAAAGTCGTGTTTTACAAAACTATTTGTCTTACTTAAAACATAAAAGTTTGTACTTAATTTGTCGGAATCTCTTGTTTATTAGTTTTTAGTGTACGTACCTTTATGTTATCTGTACCAAAACTTAAATAAAATAGTTAATTTTATATGTTAAACATCACGTTTAAAAAATAGCTTTAATTTGGTCATAGACCTCACGGTATTTAATAAATAAGTAAAAATGTTACCAGACTAGGTACAACGAATTAGAGAGTCTTAACAATCTCATAATTTTGTGTTTTCTAAAACTCTTTAGTTATTTTTTTTTAAAGTATGTCCTTAGATAGTCCTTATTACCAGGAAACGTCTTGATTTAAGGAATTTTGATTTCTTTTTTAACACTTAACAAGTGTGCGTTGCTGGTTTTGTATTTTTATTTTATTGTCATAAAATTACTTCATCTTACAAGTAATAAGCCAATAGGAATGAGCCGATGAAGTATTAAGCAAGAGAAGGCCACTTAAAGGCTTGACAAGAGAACTTTGATTTTTTTTTACTTATTGCCAAAAAAATGATAAAAAATATAGATTACCTTAAAGTAGGCAAAATGAGTTATATAATTTTTTAAAATATATATTTGCAAAATACATAACAATCTACAGTGCTATTATTCAGATAATTGATAAAGTATTAATTAGAGAATTAAATAAAAATTAGAAGATGTAGGAACCAGTTTGATGACCTTGAAAACATGTTACAGGTAGGTACGTTTTTAAGGTTATAGATATTTTTCGTTTCTCTTTGTAAGCAAAGCCTATTTTTAAGTTATTTTGCCTTGGTTTTTAAGTTATTTCAATTAGTTATCAAAGTAGTTCCTACATTCTTCTTCCATTACCAACACAGACGCCCGTTAATGAAAATCCATAACAACAGGTGTAATAAGATGAAATTACCAACTTTCACTAAACGCTACATAATGGTATTGTGCCTTAAAATCACTTAAAGGAGACGAGATTTATCATGAACGTTACAATATCCGTACACTTTTCGCCTCAGGTCAAAGTAGGTTCTCCGATTATCCTTACGAGGTCCACTGTATCGTACAAGCCAACGCCCTCTATACAAGGATTTAAAACGTTATGATTTCCATATATTTGCGTCGTTGTGATTGGTTATGGTATATGATATTATGACGTTGTCTTCTAGCGCTAGTTGGCGAGCCAATCACGAAACAGCATGCAACGCAGGGAACCAATCACGAAACAGCAAAAATATCGAAATAATAACGTTATAAATCCTTGCCTCTATATTATTCAATATAATGTGTTGAAAATCAGTTACACTTTGTATTACCTGTGTAATTTTCAGTAAAAACAGCCACATTGCGACCTGCAACACTGAATTGGATCGATATAGCAATAGATAATAGATATAGCAATTTATAATTAATAGTGTAATACCAAGTATATATTAATATATAAAATACATAGTTATTGTGATTTAAAACATTCCGTGCCTTAATTATAGTGGTGCCATTTAAAAAATATGATATTTCAAGCTTTAGAACACTGTTAAAACCAAACTTATTTTACTCTTTCGAAGAGGTTGTCTGTACAAAAAAATGCTTGCCTAAGTCTATAATAATTGTAATAATTAACTAATATTATATTATTACCTAATTAATTATTTATTATTGTTAAATTATTAATTAATTTCTAATCTATACAGTTAACTTTGGACGCAGAAATGGACGCCTTACGCCATATATGGACCACACGGACAGCCACATATTTTCGACACTCACATAAAGTAATATCAAAAAGAGAAATTCAAACATTTTTCAAGCATTTTTGATGGATAAACCTTTATACAGCTATTTCATTGGGAACAATTAGAAAATGCGAGCTTAGGAACTTAGTAGGGTTGTGTTATCATCCACACATATACATTTAAGATATAGAATGTATAATTTATAAACATATTACAATAATTATTGGATTTTAGAATGAGGCATTAATCCAAAGCTTTTTACTTTCAAAAAGATTAATTAATAAGTTAATAATAACTTTTTTCATGTTTCAATACATTTTTAATAGTCTACTGATAATCTTTAACTTAATGAACGAGTATTCTATGAAGACGAGATCTACGCACTATACATAAACGGACAAATATTTGTACGAATGCAATGTGCTAGGTTTTCTAATATAAATTGCAATGTTACGATAGAACTGTAGACTTTCTTAAATTTTACAAAAAATATCGCTACGGTAATTGAGGTTAGACGCCAAATACACCGTATGTTAGTTTCTGCCGCTGAATACAAAACTTCTATGCAATTTATTCACCCATGTCTTATTTCATTATGTCTATAAAATCTTCTGCCACCTTTATTTATCTTCCTCATTTATTTTCTCCATCATATTAGTAAATTCAAAATCAAGCTTTCTGTTCAGCATCAACAATTATAATAATAGCGAGTTATATTTTTTAACTTTTAAGGACCGCAGTTTTATATCATTAACTTTTGCTTCTGTGGCAGATTTAAGCTATTTGGTAGCTGTCAGTAAGGGTTCATATATAGCGTATTAAGGGAAGCTATTATGCAATAAATAACTTAAACGTAGTATAAACGCAAAGCCTATTTCTAAATATATTCAAACGTGTTATATGAAACATTTTTATACATACAAATATCTAAAATATATGAAATACATGAAGTCGGTTTGAAAGTGAATATATTCTATTTACCGACCGGAAAAAAAATACAATAAAATCGCCAAATGCAGCTAATTGTCTGTGTGTGATCTTTTAATTTATTACATTTATACACTTATTACTTAATAAGATATACCGTAAATTGTGTCATTAAATTCTTGATCACTAGCAAATTCCTTTTTCCCGTGTTGGTCCAGACCACCTTTGGAGAATAAACCATCTGTCAGGCAGTTTATAAAAGGCAAACGATTGGCAATACGAATCACAACCTAGGTGAATAATAGGTGGTAGAGTTCTGCAGCGTCTCGCCCGAGTCTGGTACCATTACCTTCCTTGTTTGAGCCACAAGACTGTTAGTGCTTGACACTGTCGTGTTTCGGTTTGGAGGATGAGATAGCTTATGCATGTGGCATTAATGCCCTGACACGCAGATAGTACTATTAATATATTTGGTGCCTATAGGTAGTGGTGGTCTCTGTCCGTCATGAGAGCCATCTAATTTTTTGCTGAATCTGAATCTTATAAAATAAAAGAACTGAAAGCAACATAATTAAATTGGAATTCCCTTTTTAATATCCTTATTAATAAAAACTTCTCACTCATTGTTGTAGCACTTTCTTTCTAATACGAGTTGAAATTGAAATAACAGTGTCATAAGATCACAGGCTATCATACAATATTCATACATATGACCCGTGTTGGTCCGGGACCTCTCTGAAGAATAGACCATCTGCTATTCTAACAAGCAGTTACTAAAAGTCGAACAATTGCTTATACGTTTCACTACCATCGTGACTACTAGGTGCTAGAGTTGCGCAACGTCTCGCCCGGGTATATGGTACCAATGCCTTAAAATACCGCCAATGCTTGTAATTTGTAGTATTCTGATTTGAAAGGTAAGGTAACTGGCAGACTTTTGCATATGGTATTGCCATTGCACCACACGCATAGCTTTCCATCAAGTGAGCCATTGGCTTCGTTGCTATCTAATGATTTACACAAAACCTCTTTTTTGGCTTTGTCATTCTCAAGTAAGCGATAAACTTATCTTTTGAGACTCAAAAATATTCAAGCATTGATTACAGTTTTTGTGAAGATGGCCTTCCATCAGATGAGTTATGTGTTTATTTATTGTCTTCATTTTATACAGGAAACATTTTTAAAATCTTAACCAATGTTTAAAAGAAGAAGATTTGTTATTTGGATTTCGAATATATTCTTTACCTACTAAATTGATTTTAAAAATTGTTTGGCATATAAAAACTACGTTATCAATGAGCAACATGAGCCATACTAGTAAGTTAAGAATTTAAATAAATTTAAAGCTTGTTACCATATATACCACATTAAAGGCTATAAAAATTATTACTTTCTGTGAGTAGCAAGGACTATGAATGAGACTGACCAGCATAGTGCTTAGTGAAAAGTATCATATACTGTTCAAGCTCTCTTCAAATATAAGCTCGTTCATAGAATAATAACGCACTCTAAGAGCTCGTTATATAGTAGACAAAAAAATCCAATAATTTGAACTTGTGGAGATTATTCTTTTATTTCGCTTTCTTCTTCTTCTTTCTTATATTTTTTTCACTATTCTCACATAATTTCCTTTAAAATAAAAGAAAATTCAACCGCGCTCGAGAATGTCAAAAAAGTTTACTTTGCAACCTTTGCCTTGTGTGAGTGGGAGTTATATTACATTCAAAAAGTCAAATTTTCTAAACTTTAACTCGCAATTGACCCACCATACCCTAACTTGACGAGCTTCAGTGTTTCCATGTTGTTGTTCTTTTTATATTTTTCATATGTTGATGCTTTCCCTACCATAAAAATAAAAAATTTGTATATAACCTTTTATTCTCCCATCATCTAATCTACAAAATACCATAACTTCCCACGACGCTTTAGTAAATTTCAGTGTAGTTTTTTTTAAGTAGATAGCAAACAAGCAGATGGCTCTCCTGATGGAAAGAGAAGCCATCGCCTTTAGACGCCGAAGATATTAATGGTGCATTACTATTCGAGTTGCGGGATGGCAATGCCACATGCATAAGTCTACTGACTACTTTACCCTCAGGGAAGGCGATGATACCAAATACCTGGCGAAAACGTTGCAGAACTCTACCACCTAGTAGTCAGGATGGTAGTGACACGTATGTATGACTTGCCTGGTACAACGGTTGTTGGTCTATTCTTCAATCCTTTAAACGGCCCAGACCAACTTAGGCTCCGCTACTAGAACGCGCAGACAGGCCGAAAAAGATTGTTAACGCGATGCTGCTAGAGCGTAAAGCAACATGTGTATGTCTGCTGTATATCGTACCTTCCAAATCACTGTTAAGTTAACAAAGTTCTACAACTGAAAAAAAAACTGTAAGCCGGTTGACTCTGCAGGCCGTCCCTGAAACATCCCGATAAATTGAGGTTCAAACCCCTAGTTTGTAAAAAATTAAAAATTAAAGTTGATTTTTGAAAAAAAATATTTTGGAAATGATAATCGGTTTTGATATTTCGAATGATATTCAATGGAATGTTTGAGATTTTTGAGATCTAAAATGTTGTTTTAGCTACATAATCGATTTGAAAAAGGTTGAAGCAAAAAAAGTAAAAAAAAAAAATTTAATATTTTTATCATTGATAAATGATGAATCCTAAATAAACTGATCGATGTTGAACCGGTTTACAGTATTTGACACAGTTTTCAAAAGGAAAAGATCTGATACAAGTATTAAATCAAGCGTTATCTTAGCCTGCCGTTCTTTAAAACTATGAAATGAGTTTTTTGTAAACAACATAATTTTGATATTTAAAAAACTAACTCGTGGAAAAGTGATTCGGCATAGGCTATATATTTTTATTAGTGAAACGGCATAGGCTATATAGTTATAGGCATATAGGCTAAAAAATGACGAAGTTATAACAAAAACATTTTTTTTCAAAAATGTTATAAATAAATCGACCGATTTTGATCCAATTTGCGGTATTTGATGCAATTTTTAGAGAGAAAATTTGATTTTATTTTTAAATCAATCTGCCTAGCCTGAAAGTTATTTAAAAAAAATATTAAATATGTTCGTTTTTTTAGAAAGTCTACCTTTCGATCGGTCAAGCGGTTTAAAAGTTATGAGATGTTTACATTATAAAGTCAGCCAAATAAATAAAATAAAAATAAATCTTGTTAGGCCAGAATGACATCTGACATCGCGTCATATTTATTTTGCTGTTGACTGGTACAAGAACAACTTTATTTCTAAACTGGGGCAATACCGTGATTCCCCAATCTTCTTTTTATTTTCCTTATAAAACTTTTAAACTTTTCACGTTTTTTTAACATATTGGACACGATATTAAAGGTTGGTATATAATGCATCAGATGTAAATAGACAGCGGTAGTTTTAGTATTCGTTATTTTTATCAAACTTCACTATCTTTACTATTGAGTCTTAAATCTAAGTGAAGAAGAATTATTAAAATAAATAGATACATAATAAAAAGAAAAAAAGACGAAACGTTCTTTTTGTTATCAGGGTTTTTAACTATTATTCACTTTTCCCGTGTTGAAGCGGGCTCCTTTTTGATAAAAGATGAACTGCCTTACTGCTTTGCTTTTCGTGAAATGAGAGAGAAGAATAGCCTTGTAACCTTCCGATGTATCGCTATAACGTGACTACTAAGCAGGTAGTAGAGTTCTGCAAAATTGCGACCAGGCTTGTTACCACTGCCTTACCAAATCCTACCGCAATAGCATCGGTTCTTATCGCTGACGTCTTCTAATTTGGACCTCGTAGTATTTCCCTTTCTCCCCCGTAAGAGGGCAGGTAAATGACTCCGGGGCAAAAGCCCCTTCTCATGGTATCATTCGCTGGCCGTCACTGCGTTACCAGGTCCTAGTATGTGGATGATTCTACCGCGACTGCCGCCGCCGCAGCCGCGATGAGAGCAAATCTTCAGCGGCCACATGGAATTGGCGGCCTTCAAGGAAGGAAGCCACCACGTTAACTATTCTTAGCGAAGTCCCTGTTGACATGATTTTATATAAAAAACCCTAGTGCCAAACACGGTCGAACGCCTGCTTCATCTCCAGGAGTACCGCTACCGCCGCCGCTTTCTTCTTATTTCAGTCCGCGGTGAGTATATGCAGTACCCTCGTGAATTGAGAGGGTCGTACTGTGTTCAGCATAGAATCCGAACTGCTCAGGTCTGGATGGAATGTAAGTTTTGGAGAAAGAGTTTTTCAAAGACTTTAGAAAAATAAGGGAGCAGAGTAATTGGTCGATAGGATATGGGGCATAAGTGTTTTTACCTTGTTTCGGCCGTATAATCACCCTGCCCTTTTTTCAACAGCGTAGGTACAGAACGGCAGGTGGCGCAAGACTTTATTCGTTACGGCATCTGCGCCGGGCGCCTTCCCTGGATTGGATTGTAACCAGATAAGATTAGGCGAAAAGACAATTGGATTATCCGTGGTTAGTATCGGTTGGGATAGAAACGCGACAAGGCCTCGTACGAGGGATGCGGTGTGGTGTGTGTCTGCAGTCGGGTTTGGTAGGAACTGGCGCTCGATATTCTAATGTGAAGTGTAAGGTGACTTATGCTTGTAGTATTCCAACCCCACCACTCGGATAGCAGAACACCAACGCACCAATAACATCTTTGGTGTCTATAGACGACAATAATCTCTTTCCATCGTGAGAAATTTTTGTTACAGGCTAATTATGCTATAATAGGGTTGGGTTCTGCAACATCTCGCCTGGGTTTGGTACAACCGCTTTGCTCCGAATTCATATACCTGTTTAAAAATACCTATTCAAACGTGAATAGCATGTTCGTGCAGTGACAACATTAAAAAAATAAAATATTTTTATTTTCTTTAATATACAGTATTTTTACTGTTTATTTTCCTTTTCAGACCCAAATATGCTTTATTTCTAGTAAAAAAATTAGCAACCCTAGCTCGCATTAGCGATAATACTTCGATAATACTTAAAAGTGGGTGTGACCGGAACGTGACATGTCATTAATTAATTAAACAACATGATATAAGGTAAGATATCTATGCCTATTTTGACGCACAATTATTTCCAATCCACGCGATGCTCGCGTGAAAAGAAATATTATTATCTAGCCAAACCAACAAAACCTAACAAAGCCCATCACAATAACTTAGGAAAATACTATATATATTTTGTGACTCTGAAAATGCCGTAAAAACCGAAACTGGCTGGCAATATAAACTAAATAAAAAGTGTTTTGTGAAACAGTACAATTGCATTTTAACATACTTTGTTATAACTTAGGAAGTTGAATTTATTCTGCTTGTATTCATTCGCTGTACTAATCCGGGTCCCCTTCTGAATAGATGAACTGCCTCACTTCAAAGAATCTCGTAGAGAAGAAAATGCTAAACTTACAAATAGGAGATGGAGTTCTGCAACCTGTTGGCAGGTTCTGGTACTATCACCTCACCTATTTCTGCTATAGTAGCGTTAGTACATGTTACTCTCGTACTCAGATTTAATGGATAAGATAGTCTCCGGTATCTAGAAGACCACCGCTTCTTCGTACTATGTACACTGGGGAACACAGGTCTAGAGTAGCTTCTCTATGCCTGTGTCTACCGAGCGCACAGCGGAGACCAGGAGACGATCGGACTTACAGAGTACCTAAGTGAGGCGGCGGATGTTACTCAACACAAATACACTTCCGCTCAGCTAGTGCTTCTGGGGGATTTCAATGCCCACCACCAGGAGTGGCTATATCCATACCAGTGTACTGACCTCGCTGGGAGAGAGATGCGTACACTCGTTATAGTGTTAAATCTCACCCAGCTGGTTCAAGGAGCGACGCGTTCCTGACGTCGAGAGCCATACAGCCAATTGCTTGGATCTTTTGCTGACTACGGATCCAGATCGCCACTCAGTGGCGATTTCCTCGCTCCTTGGCAGCTCCGATCACTGTCTGGTGAAATCTATATCTGTCTACTCGCCGCCCGATCCCAGTCCCAGGGGCTCTCGGCGCGTGTGGCGATACAAGTCAGCAGAATGGGACGAGATGCGTTCCTTCTTTGCGTCTTAGCCGTGGCGGCCTGTTTGCTTTTTTCCTGAAGACTCCTCGGCCTACGCGGATGCTGTGACAGATGTGCTGCAGCAAGGAATAGAGTATTTTATTCCTTTCTCCGATGTAGCCATGTCTAGTAAAGCTTAAACCTGGTTCAGAGCCGATTGTAGACGCGCTGAGGCGCTAAAGCATGAGGCATATCTGGCCTGGGCAGATGCTCGATACTGCAAGGCCAAAGACGTATCGGAGAAGAAGAAAGCCTTCAAAGGCTTTTCGGGCCGCCAAGTCCTGCAAAAAGGCTCTACTGACAGCGCGGTTTGACCACGTCAGCCGTATTGGGAACAAACTGGCTTCATACCCCTCAGGTAGTAAAGCGTTTTAGTCCCTGGCAAAGTCGAATGAATCGAATTTCTGCCGCCCCTCACTTCCTCCACTGTTAAAACCGGACGGGACGTTGGCTCACACTGCCGTAGAGAAAGCAAACGAGTAGCAAATAGGCTACTCTATTCGCGGAAAATTCGCGTCTAGATCCCACCAACGTGAAACCACCCAGTCTACCTGGATGCGACGTGAATATGACGGAAATTCGCATCCGTCAGAGTTGTCCTGTAAAAATAGATGATCTAGTGTATGTTGGCTGAAAGGCGATGGATACAGGTAATAATAGACATAACAAGACTTATTTCAATATAAAATATAATTTAGATTATAGATAGATAGACTTGAGAGGCTAGATAGATAGTAGGTATTACAGACCGTGTAACCTAAAAACTTCCGTGATATACATGAACTAGAAGTACAAGTGAATTTATTGGTAATACCTACTTTAAAATACACTTTCACCAAGTTCCGACGATAGAAAGTATCCGATTTACTAGATAGATAGATTACGCCGCTGATAATGAATAGATTGTGTGCGGGGAACAGAGTAAATGGGGCCATGGGCACATTATTTCAAAGCACCATCCTAAGTCAGATTGCCCGTTTTGCCCTGCATAATGCTAGGTTGGTTAGCAGCTAAAGCTAGGTATACCAGAAAGAGCATGACGTAGACGTAATTACCGCGGTCGACAAAAAGCGTTATGAAAAACGTGGTCTAATTCCTACACACAGATCGCATTCGTAATTCTGCAGTGAGAGAAATTGCGTTTGAAAAACTAAGTATTGGTGTAAAAATTAAAAATTGAAGTAGACCTGGCACATTCCTTTGTTATAAAACAGCCTTTTAGGATCGTGTGCATAATTTGCAGAGCAAAGAGCTGATGATCTTAGAATAGGAGTCCTACAGCTTGGGTCAACATTATCATTGAAGTAACGTATCGATCAGGTCCCTAACAGTTCCTTAATTCCTTTTCTCAAGTAGAAAAAAGATGATAACCTTAAAACGGCTGAACTAATTTTGATAAAACACATCTAAAACCACCGCTAGAAAACCTGCTTTCCAATTAAACGCTTCACTCGTTTAAGAGCTGCAGTGCGAGTAACACACGCGTTTTTAAACTTATAATAGCGTTTTTTTGTGTTTGCGAAGGTAAAAGAAATGAGAAAGGATAAGCTGCGCTTATTTATATTAAAAGAATGGCAGAGAATTGAATAGAATTATTAACAAAACGGATACAGAACACAAAGATGGATATACATATGTATGTACTGTGGAAGACCAAGACTGGTGTACCATGACTAAATTGGTAGGGTTCTGTTCCAGGATGTCAACAATCTCCGAAATCGCCGTGTTTAATCAAGTCAAGTTACGACCAGTCGGTCTCTATATCGTTATATATATGGCACTCAAATCTGTCTGCCTAACTCGCAAAAGATTTGGCATTATGATATTATATATGTTTTCCATATTTTTAATATCATCAGATAGCAAACGAGTGGATGGCTTTCCAGATGGAAAGAGAAACCGTCGCTTATAGACACCGAACATGTTACGGGTGCATTACTATCCGTGTGGCGGATGCCACATGATTGGTTGAAAAATCACAAAGTTATGTAAAAAACCTTTTTCATTATTTTTTCGTCAACGATAACTTCCAAACAAATAAACCGATTTTGATGTAATTTACGGCATTAGATACAGTTTTTAAGGGAAAAGGGTTGATTTAATTAGATTTAGTTAACAATCGGTACATTAATCTGGAAGTGAATTAAAAAAAAGACATTTTGTCGAAATATTTTTATGTTTTCAAAGTATTTTTAAATCTCCTGGTCCAAATAGATATAGATTTCTAGGAAGTCTAAATTAGGCGGAACTTAATCGAATGTCACCCAACAGCTTACAATCGCTCAAGCCGTTCAAAAGTTATGATGCGTTTACACACACACACACACACACACACACACACTAAACGTTATCGTGAAAATAGTGGGAAAGGTTCCTAGGACCTCAAAACGTGGAGATCAACAGGCTTAGGATAAACAACGCGAGATACGTTTCGATCGAGAAAGTGGCGTTTGCTCGACCTTGACTCATATCTCGATATCATTGTAACGTGCATGCCACGATAAATATTTAAAACGTCAGAGATAAATTACTCAAAAATTACAAACATGACGTACTCTTTAAAAAAACACGTGTCCCTGTCGGGAATCGAACACGAGCACCATTGATTGCTTAGTCAGATGCGCTAACCCCTCGTCCTAGGTATATAGCTATGAACATCTTCTACTTTTTTACATATCACTGCTTCATTACAATTTGTACTTAATTTAGGTAACTATTAATTTATATAACCTAAAACGTAGGTTTATCCTTGCGTAAAATTCCTTTATGTTGCATAGTTGAGTAAAACGTACACATAAGCAAACACATTAACACGAAGCCTGCGTAAGCAAATTCAAATTTATCTGTTGCTAGAACCGATAAGATGACGTGGAGAGTTTATAAAAGCTATATATCTACTAAAAGATATGTCTAAAATATCAAGGCAACATAGTTATTAATTAAAGTATAAAGTAAAATAAATTTACAAGAGTCATATGTTAAACACTAGCAAACCATGTCATACACATATAAAAACTTTGCATATGCGTAATATGATATACACACGGTGCATGTGATTAACATTTGTGTAAGTGTGCGTTGCGCCGCGCCGGGGCGCGTTTCACTCTTCACTTCATGCGTTGATCGCCTGCTCATATTATATCTAAATTCCTTCATGAATATAGTATGATCTAATCTTCTATATATATATATAAATCAATTGCTGCTCGTTAGTCTCGCTAAAACTCGAGAACGGCTGAACTGATTTAGCTAATTTTGGTTTTGAATTAATTGTTGAACTCCAGGGAAGGTTCAAAAGGTGAGAAAATATAGAAAAAAATAAGAGTAGTTAAAAAGGTAGAACAGCGTTTGCCGGGTCAGCTAGTTGAAAATAAAAATTACATTCATGTACATATTATGTAGCGAAGGCTTTTGACGTGAATACGTCTTAAAATTTGCCTTTATAGGGGGGACAGTTCAAAAAACTGATGATAACAAAATTGGGGGATACAGTTTTGTGTTATAGCTACATAACTATATGTAGCTATAACACAAATCTAATTATACTATAGACTGGATGTTTGTGATCCAAAGTCTAATTATAACACTAGATAGCTAAAAACCAAATAATTTGATCACCTAAACGCGGATTACGATGCTTCGTGGGTAATGGGGTAGGAAGTGCCGCCATTTTTAGGTAATTTCACCACGTTACATATGTTACATAGGGTATATCTTTTGATTCAAAGCAACTATAAAATTCGAAAGCTCTTGTAGAGATTTATTGATACTATAATTTCAAAAAAATATTTTTAATGCTTATAGTAAATATAAGCATTAAAAATAATTTAGAGCGGTTCGAATCGTTGACGACCAAGCTGTCTCCAATCGGCGTGACTCCTTGGCTTTACGCAGAGATGTAAGTTTGTTTAGCATCTTTTACCGCATCTATCATGGAGAGTGTTCGGACTAATTGTTTGGATTGATTCCTGCTGTTGAGTTTCATCATCGCACATCGCGGCAAAATTCAAACTTTCAAACTTCCATTCTCATTGCCTCGATGTCTGGAAATCCACAACCGTGCGATTCTCTAGGCACTTCTTACCATACACTACTCCTCTGTGGAATCAATTACCGGCGGGGATGTGTATATATATATATATATATATATATATATATATATATATATATATATATATATATATATATATATATATATATATATATATATACACATCCCCGCCGGTAATTGATTCCACAGAGGAGTAGTGTATGGTAAGATGTGAAGATGGAAGTGTATATATATATATATATATATATATATATATATATATATATATATATATATATATATATATATATATATATATATATATATATATATATATATATATATATATATATATATATATATATATTAGGATCCATTCAACTTAGATTTTCTGAAAATCTGAACAGATTCAACTCGGAAGATTTTGAGAAATTTCGGAATAACCTCAAAAAAATTTCGGCGAAACAATATTTCTTTTAAATTACATCCTGATTAATAAACCAGTTAAATACAAAATCTAATCAGCTCTACTCCTTGAAGGAATTTCAGTATTGGACGCAGTTTGTTCTTTTGGGAGTTAGTTGACGAAAAATTTAAAAAAAGTGTTTTGTTCAACATCACTTCGAAATTTTTCAACCAATATTTTTTCATATTCTACGATAATTAAGTTTTTTAAATAGTTTTATCGACGTAGTCGTCAAAAATTAAAACCGAATCAAACTTTCAAAGTTACAGCTTTTCAAATGTCAAAGCAAACTTATCTCATATTTTTAAAATAACTTTCAGGCTTATACTTATACCTATAACTTATACCGATTTATTTAAAAATCTCGTTAGCTCTTCTTATTAAAAAAACTATGTACAATCTCATTAAAATCAGTTGATTCGCTCGGAATTTATCAATGACAAAATTTTTGAAACTTTTTTTATCGATCACAGACTACTCCGTAGATTGTATAGCTTATAAAACAACTTTGAGCTCAAAAATGGCGTTGAATGCCACTTGAAAAATCATAATCGATCATAATTTCGAAAAAATATATATGTACAATGTACATCCTTTCGAACGCTACATTACGTACCTTTATAGTATCATTTTTACAAACTTTAGATTTTTGAACTGTTCGAACTCAAAAATCTGTGCATATATATTTATTTTTTGCTTCCTTGAGCTTAAAACACCTCACTTCAGCAGAAATTTTCAGGCATGGCTTGCAGGGTCAACCGGCTTACAGGTTATCTTTTTCTAAATGAACTTAAGCAGTTGGTCCAAATGACCGCTACTGTGAAACAGTGTGTTTCGAGCGAGCGGAGGGCTCCGCCAGAATTTCAATTAAATGGGCTAAGAGCTCGCCCTAGAGGTGTCTCCTGTGAGACCGAACCTCGGTTTAGGACAGTATCTTGACGATGAGTGGGAGCATAAGTGGCATCAGGATTTTGATTCGAAAATGACTCTTGACGTTTCGACTTTCGAGTGTTGGTGGGCCGAACGGGCCGAATTCGGCGTGTGCGTGTAAATTGTGAAGGGATCATCGGGATCGGATAGGTGCAGTAATTATACTTGTGTGCATAAGCTTGGAAAAAAGGAATCTTTTCTGCTGTTTTACATCATCGTTATTGCAACAAATTGCAATGCGACAAGCTTGCATGTGACGCATCACCAGTGTTTTGTACTTATCAATTCTAATCAATGGGTAAATCATCTGCTGTTATATCTATAAATGATATCACAACTCGTAGACGTCAGTAAAGTTTTATATACCTATTCATTTGTTAAAGCTGGCTAGATACGTGCAACTTTAGCACAATTGTTTTAAATGACAGGTCAATAACGCGTTTATCTCCATATTATGTTTAGCTTTACTCACAGTTTTATTATTACTAGTTTGTCGTTACACGAAACGTCGATGTACGTTTCGTGTAACGACAAACTTCTTTATATCTATCTTAGTACTTTATGATTTAGCTGAACCATATTATTAGTTTTTTGAAACTATAGAGCTCAGTGGTGTGTTAGAAGCAAAGGATGAATATAAATTTTTACAATGCGTAGTCATATTTTTTATATCATAAGATAGCAAAAAAGCAAATGCTCTCCTGAAAGAATATGATAACCATCGCTTATATACACCAAAAATGTTAATGTTGCGTTGCAATCTATATGCTGCGATGGTAATACCACTTTCATAAGTTTACTAGCTACTTTACTCTTCAAATCATTATATGACAGTGACAAGCACTGTCCCTCTTACGGCAGGAACAGGCAGTGCGGTAATACCAAACTGGGACGAGACGTTGCGGAACTTAACCACCCAGTACTCACAATTGTAGTGACACGTTCGATCAAGCGCTCGTCAAAAACCTGTAATGAACTCCTACGAGTAAGTAAAATGACAGATGGTTTATTCTTCAGAGGGCACTTTAGTTGTTGTTGAACAAAATGTTTAAATGTAAAGGAGATTATTTTGAAAAGCAATAAACATAATATTTTGGTTGTAACTTAAAAAAACAACATGTTATGTTGTTTTTTTAAGTTACGCAAAACTTATAGTGTGACCTACATATCCAATCACGACAATGACAGCATTGACCAGAACTGAACCAGACACAGAAGACATGTGCCAGAAATGAGCCAGACAATGCAGAAATCTACCGCCTAGTAAGCTAGAACCCACATAGCCAACGTTCACCTCTTACGAACTGCCTGGCAGAACGGCAAATGGTCTTAATTCTTTTGTCTCGGACCAATACGGGAAAGAGGTTATATATTAACCTTCCCTTACTAAAATTATCGACTTAAAACTACACGTTTGTAGCCTGCATTAGATAAGTCTGCATTATTTCAATAAACTTATAATTGTGTAATTAAATCAACATTGTTGGGTATTTATTGTAATTTATGCATACAAACATACCTATATGTTTTATATTACACCGTGCTTAAGATAACCCTGAAATGTCAGTTAAAGATAAAACAACTACCTAATTCTAGTTACTAAGTTATTGATAGCGCAACTAATGAAAACTTACACGAAATCTTATCTCATGTAACAGTTGTTTCAAACATTATTATGTGTATGCAAGTAAGAGAAAGATATTCGGATGTCGTGCCTACTAGTTGGTAGAGTTCTGCAATATCCCGCCCAGTTCTGATACCACTCTCGGTGATACACTCTCTAGCAACGCTGAAGACTTCTTTTACACAACGTGTATTGTCATTTTCAAATTTATGTTACAAAAATAACAAATTTTTTTGTAAATTTTGAATGATTTCATACTAATTTGTGTTTTAAAATTTTTTGTAAATTCATAAAAAAAAGTATTGTAAATCAAATTACAAAGAGTAATAGTAAATTTTAAATCATTTTACTCAGAATGAATCAACAGTTTTAGAAAATTACAATACGTGTTAAAAAAATAAAAATTTTTTGTAAATTCTGGATGATTTCATACTAATTTGTGTTTCAATTTTTTTTTGTAATTTAACAAAACAAGTATTGTAAATCAAATTACAAACAATTCTGGTAAATTTACAAAATTCCATTCAAAATTTACCAACAACTAGGATAAATTACAATACGTGTAGGGTTATTACAAAAGGTTTCAAAATTACAACTCATTATTGTAAGTTCCTTCACAAGTCTTGTAATTTTACTCGAATTGTTTTATATTTTGTATTAGTATACGTTGATTTGGAATTTTACTCATATTTGTTTCGTAAAACAATTGTAAATTTACAAAAATTTTTAACAGTGTAGGTATTATATTATAATCTGTGACAGTATCTCCGCCATATTACTAAAATTATGCACTCCGAACTTACACGGGCAGCACTAGTGCTTACCTATTTCGACCGACTTACACGGTACTCCTAAGGTATTGTCACCGCGGCGCGGCGTGGAATACCTTACCTATTCCTGCCGCTATTACGTCAATGCTTATCACTGTCGTGTTTCAGTTCGAAGGGTAAAGTAGCTGGTAAACTTACGCATATGGCATTACCAACCTTCCACATGGATAGAAACGCATCATTAACACCTTTAGTGTATTTAGGCGATGGTTTCTCTTTCCATCAGCAGAGCCAGAGAGAGCAGAGCTTGTTGTTATTCTATGATAAAGAAAAAATTGACAGATGAACGATTAACAAAACAGATATAAAGTGCGAAATTGGATAGGTGCCGTTACTGGGGAAAATCAAGGCCGGCAACGGAAGGAAGTGTTATGAACCTTCGAAATCGCCGTGCTTGTATTAAAAGTTATGAATTTGTGACGAAGCAAGGCAAGTCTGTCTGTAACATTATGTATGGCACTCAATTCCTTATGCTTACCTCGAAAAGGTCTGTCTTGTAGATATATACGTATATGCATTTTCTATATTGCCTACTAGCTGACCCAGCAAACGTTGTTCTGCCCGTTTAACTACTCCTATTTGTTTTTCTATATTTTCTCACCTTTTAAACCTTCCCTGGACTTCAACAATTAATTCAAAACCAAAATTAGCCAAATCGGTTCAGCCGGTCTCGAGTTTTAGCGAGGCTAACGAACAACAGTTGATTTTTATATATAAGATAAATAAATCTAATGGAACGGCTAACGGAAGCCGAACGGGTCACTCATCATCATCGTCACTTCTTGGTAGAGTTGTATCATCTCTCCCGGGCTGCTATCAACTTGACTTGTTTTGCCGTTTTTGGTCAATAGGGTTAATCCTTGTACTACAACTTTGAGGTTTGGAGACTATATATCCTACAACTAACTTCATCTTATAAAGCCGAGACCAGATGCCACTTATATCATGACAATTAACTAGGTTCTGCAACGTCTTGTTCCATTAAAGAAACCATTTCTTGTTTGTGAAAAAAAAAACACTACTAGTTATTTTTTCACAAACAACTTTATGACAGGAAAGAAAAATAGTCACTTGATTTTATAAATAAGAAAAAATCTTACAATTTTGATTAGTTTCATGACTTTAAAGTGTGTTCTTTTTTAATATGCATTTGTTATTAAAACGAATCCAATAAATTCTAACACAAGCTTATTGAACATTAAATTAATTTGATAATTTTGGCTGAGGTTATATTCTCGTAGGGCTTTTTAGACCGATCTCATCAATCTCCTTTGCCAACTTATTGCTTGTACTAGTGGGAAGGTTATAGGAATAGTACAATTAATTTAAATAGGTGGCGCACGTGTGGTATCGGTAAATGTATTTGAAAGAGAATTCTTCCGGCATCAACGCGCCCTATGCCCCTCTTTTCTATTAAAATTAGCCTCATTGTTCATCATATATAAATTAAGGTATGACGCAAAAACTTTGTACATCTTTTTATTTATTTATATTTTTAACGACAATTACGCGGATGGAGAAAAAATAAGAAGTGCAAAAAACTAATATTTTAATATAATATACATGGACGTAGTTACTCGAAAACGATGCAATCCTCACAAAATCACTTTAGAGATATCGACGTTTAAAATTTGATAAGTTTTGGATTAGTTTTAGTGTTTTTATTGAAGTGTCAGTATCAATGATGAACAAATTTTTTATTAGGCAAAATAAATCAGACTCCTTGACATTGAAGTATATTACTACTAGTAGTACCTTAGTGCTCCTGGATTAATTTTACTCATTCAGTTGCTAATATTTGTTGTAAACCATAAAAGTTGGATTATTCAATTTGTTTCTTACAAGCCATACATGGGAACTAGTTCTGACGTTAAATAAACTATAATAGTAGAGAGCTATTTTGCGTATTGATATTTAACATCAGTTTGGTGCACTTAACTCATTTTTGCCCATATTGTGGATTGGATCCTTTTCGTTTAACTACGTCCACATAGAAAACATTACATTAATAAAAATAAACACTACGCAAACTTTTATTTGACACACATCAAATGAAAGGTAGTTTTTTGTCGTGTTGAAAATATGTACTCGTATATAGTGTTTTGTGTATGGTAAAGTTGATACTTATATTGATTATATGTATCAACTTTTTTTACAGCACCAAAGAAAAATATGTACCTACTCGTGTATAGTGTTTTGTTTATGGTAAAGTCGATACTTATATTGATTATATGTACCAACTTTTTTTACAGCACCGAAGAAAAATATGTACCTACTCGTGTAGTGTTTTGTTTATGGTAAAGCTGATACTTATATTGGTTATATGTATCAGCTTTTTTTAAAGTACCGAAGAAAAATATGTACTCTTATATAGTGTTTTGTTTATGATAAAGTTGATACTTATATTGATTGTATGTATCAGCTTTTTTTACAGCACCGAAGGTGCCAAGTAAGTCAATAGCCAGATATATATAGCCAAGTTTATAATTAAAACGAATTTTCGAATATGTAATTACTACGCAGCCTAATTTATTAAGCATGAGCGAAACGTTTGCAAAAGAAGTGAACTGCAATCTAGGTGACCTTATTAAAGTCTAGCATACGCTAGCGAAATACAGATACCTTGAAAATCTATTTTAAAAAGTAAAATTAGTTCTGCTCTTTTTTAAGTTATACCTATCATTGGTTTGCAAACAAAAAGACGGTTCTCCGAATAAAAAATGATAACTGATAACCATCGCTTATAAATGATAAAGATTTAAATGCTGCGTTTGTGTGAAGGGAATGCGAAAAAACGCCGGTTATCTTACCTTCCAATCCGTGACACGACAATATCAAGCCCAGATGCTATTGCGATATACCGTCTTCTTACTGACGGTAGCCAATTGTCATAGAGTCAGTTGTTAAAACAGGTTTATTACGACCAGGAGGAAAAGTATATAACAGTTCAATAACGCTGCTAGCAACGCTGCAATGTGTTTTCTTAGGTATATCTTTATTATACATGGCATGATGTTGTCCCTTATCAATCGAAAATATTTTTACTTGTTTTATGTCCGTCGTTTATGTTCGCAACATAAAACAAAACAATAAACAAGCAAAAAATAGAAAAATATCGAGACTATATCTCTAAATAGAGTTCTTATAACACCTGATGAAGTAAAATAATTTCAAAGTCAAGAATATTTCAATCAAACAAACCTTCACAGGAACTTTTGACGAGTCGTTATTTTTTATAATTACTACCGAATCGGAACGCGGCCACACAATTGACTATAGATGTTAACAGTCAAGCCGTGCAAGATAAGAAAAGCTATATATTGGTCTAAGGGTTACATTATTCAGCTCAGATCATAAGATGCCGTATTCGATGCCCCGGTCGGGCAAAAGTGTTACTGAAATTTTTTTGAGTTTGAGGTTTTTGTCCAAAATTTCAAATTTTTGTAGGAGTTCGGATTCTGGTGGTTGAATCCACTGAATGTTTTCTGTGGTAGTACCTATATTTACATCGAGGGCCCCGAATCAGCACGTGAGCTTTTCTTCCCAGTTATCGCTAGAAAAAGAAGTAATATTTATCACGACTGTTAATTTTGACGCCGGGGATCACCTTCCATCTCGGTGAAAAAAAGTCTATAGACATTCGGTACACTCTGCCTACTCCGCAATGTAACCGACATGATAATGCTAAATTGTTTAGGGGCTATCCATAAATAGGTCACACGTTAAGGGGGAGGAAGGGGAGCGGAGAAGTGTGAAATTGTGTGACAAGGGTTAGGGAGGGATCCCAAATTTTGTGACATCACATCTTTATAGATAAAAAATAATCGAAGATCATTTTTCCTTGATAAAATTGTAAAATATGTTGTAACAAACTCTCCCGAAGACCCTCTAAACTCACATTTTAAATATAACAAAATTGTCTGTTATATTTCGTTTATAAAGGAGTCAACAGAGTTATAATCATATTATCTGGCCAAATGATTCATCTAGTGTTAAATTGAGGACTCATTTTGTGTTATATAGTTTACCCATTCATTCTTTTCAAAGGTACACTTCATCTCTTATAAACAACCATACTTTATCAGGAAATGTATACTATAAATTGATTTAAAGGACTAAAGTTTAATATATTGAAGATATTTGGCTTAAGAGAGGGGGTAATATATTATATAAATACATGAATACATAATAAAGATATTTGACCTTAAGGAAGGGAATAATATATTAAATATATACAAAAAATACATAATAAAATATATAGCTTAAGAGAGCGATATGATGATATTAATAATTACATTGACTTCATCTAAAGGAAAGAAGTACGGTAGTATGGAATATATGGACAAAGTTGTCGTAATATTTAGGTTGGGAGTTGTAAAGCACTTTAGTGCCGCAATTTTATTATTGTGGGATATGTAAGAGGCGCCGCCTCGCCTCACATGTGTGAATACCATGCCGGCTGAAGGCCTTCCTAGCGTATTCCCCAGAAATATTTTGAAACTAAAAGGAACTAAAGTCCTTAATCTCAAAGAGAAAATCAATATATTATGAAGAACCAAGTTAATGGCAGATAGGCATTACTATTGTGGGGACACAAAATGATAGCCATATAGTTTAATGTCCAAATATGAGAATACATTGTTTGGAAGTTGATGAGTATAGGCATGACCAAGGTGCATCATTAATATTGAGCACAGCCAAAAGGCCAAATAATAAATATATTTCTCAAGTATACAATTAAGCATTGACTTGAAGTAAGTAAATGTTGATAAAAATATATACTATTGTTATTTTAGTAACAAACAGTAACAAAATAATAAATAAATATTGGCATGACAAAGGTGCATCATTTGTATTGAGCACAGTCAAAAGGCCAAATAATAAATATGTTTCTCAAGTATACAATTAAGCATTGACTTGAAGTAAGTAAATGTTGATAAAAATATATATACTGTTGTTATTTTAGTAACAAACAGTAACAAAATAATAAATAAATATTGGCATGACAAAGGTGCATCATTTGTATTGAGCACAGTCAAAAGGCCAAATAATAAATATGTTTCTCAAGTATACAATTAAGCATTGACTTGAAGTAAGTAAATGTTGATAAAAATATATATACTGTTGTTATTTTAGTAACAAACAGTAACAAAATAATAAATAAATATTGGCATGACAAAGGTGCATCATTAATATTAAGCACAGTCAAAAGGCCAAATAATAAATATGTTCCTCAAGTATACAATTAAGCATTGACTTGATAATATGTTGTCTTCAATCACAATACCGAAACATTATTAACCGGTACGCGATAAATAAACATATTTAAAAGTAATCATTGCTCGCAATGAACTTCAAATAGTCCAAATCATAAAAATTTCATAAGTAAAATCAATTAAGATAATCCTTATGACGAAAGTCAAATGAACTCAGGTTAATGTATAAAAATACATTAAAACAAGCAATTTAATATATCCAGCTCTGTGATGTAGCTCATACCTGGTTGAAGATTTGATTAGTTATGTAAATAGATCAACTTTGCTAGGCGATAGATAGTTGGTGTTTATCTGGGTTAACCCTCTGAATACACTGTTTGCGGTAGGGCTTATCCGAATACCACGCACTGGTAACGAGGAGATAACCATAACGACAACATTACATGTGTGTCTTTATATAGATATACACAATGCATGCGACATGCATACAACCCTGATGCCTTCGCAAAGCCGACACTACCTTGTGACGAAGGTATGGTCCAATCAAAAAGCCAAATAATTAAAATAAATTATTACTGAACGAGAAATTAACCTTTGTTCTAAAGATATTATAGTCAAATTTCCTCCTATAACCCTAATAATTTATAGTCACCACAAGCAATGAAATATTACTTATTAATCGAATTTGAAGTTATAGATGAAATTTAGTAAGATCTTTGAACTCTTTAATATTGTGATTGAATACTCAATACATCTTAGAATCCAAACAATTCGTCTTATACTCGTTTTCTAATGAAACTAAGTTATTTATGTCTTCTCCAGATTATTAGAATTCTATTACTCTTATTTCAATTTCTCTTTAATCAACTTCGGAATTTAATAAGGTCTGAACTTTTAGAAATCAACGCTTATTAGATCTATTGTTGCTTTAAGTGAACAGTATTATGAAACATCTAGCCACCCGAATAATCATAAGTAAAGTTCATTTGTACAATCCTTATGATGTAGAGATTCAATCATAGAATCCAGGTTAATACATGAATATATACAGATAAACAATTTAGACAAATAACTCTAGTTCTGTAAAATAGTTCCTGTCTGAGATGATTAGATATGAAAATGGATCAACTTTGCTTGGCGGTATAGTTGGGTGTATATCTGGGTTATCGCCCCAAACATCTTGGACTTACGACAGAGGGACATATTAACCGTGTGTCTGCACTGGTGAAGAGAAGATGACCATAATGACAACATTACATGTGTGTCTTTATATAGATATACACAGCACAACTTGTTGCCTTCGTAAAGTCGATACTCCCCAATGATGAAGGTGACATGATCTATTTACCGAGGTAAAAGGTAAAATATCAAATACAAAATTAGTAATTAACCTTAATTTCAGATTTATTTAGTAAATTTCCTATCTTACTAATAGATCTATTATGCACTGTCACTATAAACAATAATATTTCAATTATCCAAAAGAATTAATTTGATGAAGAAGTTTAATATTATAATTCCTATCCTCCTAAATCCCTATATAAATAATATAAAATAAGAATAAAATAAATAAATAAATAATTAAATTAAGTAAATAATTTATACAAAATATGGTTAAATAAACATAATACGTTTGGACTAAAGTTCATTCATTCCTCTCTTGCACTCTAACTCCCTGAAGCTTTATTAAAGTCATTTAAGATTTTCGCTCCAAATTTAATTCAACAATTCAGTTTATATTAATTATTCCTTTGTTAGATACGAAGAGAGTAATTTGTATTAGTTTGTGATTATCTCGTTTAATATTTGTACTCGGTTTTAAATTTGATTGTAAATAAAATAATGTTTTATGAAGATTTGATTTTAAGAGACTGGCCTATGCAATTAATTTACGTATTAGTTAATATTTAGTTTTATAATAGGATATAATAATTCGTATTAACATTTCATAATTTTAATAATTCATATTAAGGTAGGTTTTCGTGTGAATTTTGTGTAGGTTTATGGTTATTGGTTATTGGTTATAATATATTATTCCTACAATGACAGACCTTCTGCTTTCAACTCCTAAAAGATCCCATTTCCTCCTAACAATATTTCCAATTTGAAGCATTAATTCAAGTAATCATTTAAACTAGAGAAAGTTTCTATAATAAATATTTCCTAAGCTTGAATCACCTAGTTTTAATTGAAAGTCAATAATAAACAAAGTATTCCTTAAATTCCTCAATATATTAAAGCATCAGTTCTTCCACCTAATATCTACACGCCTTACCCTATCACCTAATTGTTCCTTCATAAAAAAAAATTTATAACTGCCCAAAATTATAACAATGCAGAAATAAAATCGTATTTGCCATACCTCCAACTCTGCAACAAACCTACAGTTACTCTGCATTCAGCTCCGACGACAGCTAAGAAGTCGCCCCCACGTGGCCTCGAAGACTCCAAAGGAATCAGCTCTCGATCCCTAAAGTTTAAATAACAAGCAGGATCAACTGTACTATGGAAATTATTCTAAGAACTTCCTTAGCCGGTTCTCATCTATAAAGATATGTGGTAGCTATCACCAGTTAGTAGATTTTAAAAGATAAAAACGTACGCAAAACTTACGAAACGGATTTGAATGAAATTTTACACACAGATAGTTGATGACTTGGATTAGCACATAGGCTATTTATTATCCCGGGAAAATCTAGTGATCCAGCGGGATTCGCTTCTATAATGTTGCGAATTGTACGTTGAAACTAGTTGATAATATTAATTCAGGTGCAGTAGTATTAGTAACTAATAACAATGGAATTCCTCCAAATGACGATGATGAAAGTATAGTATAAAGTAGTTAAAGCACTTAAATCTATTCCTAATTAATAAGCTATTTAGCCAACATGCCTTTGAATTTGGTAATGCAAAGCCATTTCTTACTCCTATGAAAAATAAACAAACATAGCAATATCGGCCATTTGTAAGATAAAGATGCAATAATGATAGTTCAAATGCATATGGTAAAAGTATAGTATAAACAATTAAAGCACATAAATCTATTCCTTGTTAGTTAATAAGCTATTTAGCCAACATGCTTTTGGCATTTGATAATGCAAAGCCATTACTTATTCCTGTGAAAAATAAACATAGCAATATTAGCCAATTGTAAGGTATAGATGCAATAATAAGTGTCTAGAGACAACAGGATTCCTCAAAATGCCGACGATAAAGGTATAATATAAAGTAATTAAGTCATTTATTTCTATTTCCTAGTTAAATAATAAACTGTCTTGCCAACATGTCCTGAAATTTGATAATATAAAGCCTTTTCTTTACTTATATGAAAATTAACAAACATAGCAATCTTAGTCACTTGCAAGGTATAGGTATAATAACAATAGTGTCTAAAGGCAATGGGTTTCCTTTAAATACCAATGATGAAAATCTATATACATATAATTAAGTCCATAAATCCATTTCCTAATTAATTAACAACTGTTATCCGTCAAGCACTGAAATTTGATAAAGTAAAGCCATTACTTAGTCTAGTATAGTTATACAAACATAATAATCTTAGTCACTTGTACGACTCTGCTAAAATAAAATCAAAATGAGTTATTTATCACCCACACTAATTTAATTTAAATTGGAAAACTACATCACCTGTGTTGTTTAGAATTCCGATTTATCCTGCGTCCTGATTAGCAACCCTGCTGCAAAACTGTGAGGCAGCAATAGCTCCACAACCATTGCTCACATTTTTATGGAAAGAAAAGAACATTTAAATAACAGCATAAATTAAGGTTTTATTTTCCTAAAATCAAAATAGACTTCCCTAATAATAATATCACACAATTTCTATAAAGTAAACAAGTCCACGTTTCTCCCATGTTATTAAACATCTTTTCAACAGCTATTCCTTAAAATAAATAATTTCCTTTCTTCATACAACAAACATTCTTCACTCAGTCAAGGATCGATCCACCTTTACACAACATTTTGCACAATTTCATTCTTGTAAACCTAATCACATATTTATCGGTAATATGTTTATTAAAATTGTATAGTCAACATTCAAAAGATTTACCTTCTAATAAAACTACATTCTACCAATACTGCTAGATTTAAATAAACTCAACGACTACCATATCAAATACGAAGTTGCATAAATACATACGTAATCCCTGAATAAATCTGTATTCTACATACTCACGGTTTTGATCAATAATTTTTTTTACAAATTATCTTTCTCACATTAAGAGTATTTATATTATTATTTACACTCCGGAATATCCCTGATATATCTATATTATTGTCTCAAACGAAGAATCTCTTTTATAACGTCAAGAACTCTAAAACAAATCCCCCGTTTCCCTTCCATTTTTCCATCTTTTTTTTTCTCTTTCAAATCCTGTCATTCTTTTTTCATATTCGTTCCCCTTTTCTAAGGTTTTATATGTTTATATGTTAGGTCCTATATATTTATGAGAATTAGTTTTTTTTCTTTATTTTCATCTTTAATTCCATTGATATTATTTATTAAACATAATTCAGACATATTTTTAACAAAAAAAAAATAGTATAGATTCTTATTATTTTCTTTTATTACACTAAACCTCTTAAGGGATAGATGAAGTCTGTTACAATGTGAAATGACGCTAGGTAGGAGGGGTCACACAAATATGACCAGCTGTGACAAGGGCGGGGGACGAGGTCAAAAATCATGAAATTCGTGTGACGTAAATTATGGATGTCCCCTTATTAACTAAACAAGATTCTTTTAAAACCTAATTTTGTTATTTCTCAGGTAATATAAACTCGAATCTGATTTCCTATCAATGCTTAGTAAGACCCACTCTAACGCCACATTTCGTTTTCAATTGTATAAAAAATATTGGCAGCAGCGAACTAACTAATAATAATAATAGCTCAATGCAGATTTTAGACGAACAAAAATGGCCGAAGTTCAGTGATGACTGACACTCAAATTAATATTAATATTTAGCTTGTAACTGCTTATAACATTGTTTAAGCATCTACTGCTGCCAAAATACGTATTTAAAGAGAGAAAGTGGTATTAAATCGATGCATCCAAATTATCTAATGTAAAATTAAACTGTCCATACTAATAGTATATATTCCAAAGTAACTCGTAAGTCTCATCTTTACGCCTAAACTACTAAACTGATTTGAGTGAAATTTCGTACAAAGATAGTTCTGAGAAAGCTTATATCCAAGATAGTTTTTATCCCGAAAATCCCACGGGAATGTGAACTAATTCAGAAATCAGAAATACTTTATTCAATAAAACTTTTTACAAGTTATTTTGACGCGTCAACATTCTTTTTTAAACTACTACCGGATCGGAAACGCGGCCACACACTGAGAAGATCCGGCGGAAAAAACTCAGCAGGCTTGTCATTTTTTCATACAATTTTTTAAATAAGATATTACATAAAGTTTAATAAGTAAGTATCTAATTGTTACACTAATAATAAAGATTGCCGATATGAGGACCAGGTATTTCGACGCGCATCAATTCTATAGGAAATGGGTGGCGCGGTATGTTCTGAAACCGCTGAGAAACGTGTTAATTTTCGCATAAATAAATATAGGATATCACGTGAAAACCAAAATTTAGCACGTTTTTTTTTGTATTTACAACTAAATATCACCATATAAAAATCATGTGGAAAATTAGAAATATGATTAACAAATTATTTGTTTTAGAGAATTTTTTAGCCTGTTTTCGGAATTTTATATGATCGAGTAAAGTTTTTTTGTTTTGTTTTTTTTATATCATAAGATAGCAAACAAGCAGATGGGTCTCCTGATTGAAAGAGTCAACCATCGCCTATAGACACCAAAGATGTTAATGGTGCGTTGCTATCTTGTGGCGAGGTCTAATGCCACATGCATAAGTTTACCGGCTACCTTACCCTCCAAACCGGAACACGACAGCGACAAGCACTGACGCTATTGCGGCAGGAATAGATAAGGCGGTGGTACCTGACACGGGCGAGACAATGCAGAACTCTACCACTTAGTAGCCACGATGGTAGTGACTCGATAGCCAATCGGTCGCCTTTTACGACCTGCCTGGCAGAACGGCAGTTGGCTTATTCTTCAACGGAGGCCGGGACCAACACGGCGAAAATATATATATACATACATATTATACTGCCATAGCGCGTAACACCATTACTCTGCCAAATGCTTACAGAGAGAACGTTTAAAAAACAATTTGGAGGGACTATTCCTAATATCAACGGGAAGAGTATTTCAAAGCTTCACAGCTTCAGAAGAAAAAGATTTGAATAAGAAATCGGTACGACGAAAATGGTTGACTCCCTAAATACAAGGAACAAATACAATCTTGCTGTGCATGTGTCTCGTCTCCACAGAATAAGCAAATCTTTTATGGGGTAAAGTATACGCTTCTACAATAAACTGTCTGATGCCATTAGAGATTTACCAGTTAACAAATTCAAAAAAATGTGTTAAAACAAAACTGTGTAAAAAAGGTTACTGTAAAATATCTGAATACCTAGATGACAGGAAAGCATGAGGCGAGGCATCACGACAAACGGGAAAAAACTGGTTTGTTGGTCTCTGTGCACCCCATCGTAAACACTGTTTATATTTGTCTAAGGTTGACTGGTAGAGAATGTCATGTAGCATTAAGTCCACCTCTGTACATGTTTGTGCATAAAGTTTAAATAAATAAAATAAATAATATCACTATTCTTTTTAAATAAGCAAATATTTTTTGTTTTATATTTTTTTATTTTTTTTTATTTGGTAAACCTCCAGGACAGTCAATCTTTTAAACATTGGTAATAAGAAATAACTCAGGCTACTTTCATTGTAGAATTTTTTTCACGCGGACGAAGTCGCGGGCACAACTAGTTATGAATAAGCAAATGCATATTTTTTTTATTTTATATATTTTTTATTTTTTTTAATTGGATAAAATCCCGGGACAGACAATCTTTTAAACCATGGTAATAAGGAGTAACTTAGGCTACTTTTATCTTAGAAATTTTTTCACGCGGACGAAGTAACGGGCACAACTAGTTATGAATATACCTTTTAATAAAAATTCCGTGTTCCTCCGGACTTCTTTTAAAAAATAGACGATCTGCCATTCTACCTTGGTTTGGTAGCACCACTTTACCTATTCCAGCCGTAATAGCGTCAGCGAGTCACTCTGGTATTCCGGCTCCAGGCCGGATTCCTGCCGCAATAGCGTCAGTGCTTGTCGCTGTCGTGTTCCGGTTTGGAGGGTAAGGTAGCCGGTAAACTTATGCATGTGGCATTAGACCTCGCCACAAGATAGCAACGCACCATTAACATCTTTGGTGTCTATAGGCGATGGTTGACTCTTTCCATCAGGAGACCTATCTGCTTGTTTGCTATCTTATGATATAAAAAAAAAATATATGTAAATATGTACTTGTATATATATAGGTATTTATGTAGGTATTTGTATAATGTATTATATATGTAATATATTACTTGTATTTAAGTATATTGTAATATCGTATTATCTTATTGTTTTCTTTAGTTTTAATTTATTTTAATAATAATTAAAAAGATATGTCAATAGTAAACGATTGTAATAAGAGTCTCTGTGCACCCCATCGTAAACACTGTTTATATTTGTCTAAGGTTGACTGGTAGAGAATGTCATGTAGCATTAAGTTCACCTCTGTACATGTTTGTGCATAAATTTTAAATAAATAAAATAAATAATATCACTATTCTTTTTAAATAAGCAAATATTTTTTGTTTTATATTTTTTTATTTTTTTTTTATTTGGTAAACCTCCAGGACAGTCAATCTTTTAAACATTGGTAATAAGAAATAACTCAGGCTACTTTCATTGTAGAATTTTTTTCACGCGGACGAAGTCGCGGGCACAACTAGTTATGAATAAGCAAATGCATATTTTTTTTATTTTATATATTTTTTATTTTTTTTAATTGGATAAAATCCCGGGACAGACAATCTTTTAAACCATGGTAATAAGGAGTAACTTAGGCTACTTTTATCTTAGAAATTTTTTCACGCGGACGAAGTAACGGGCACAATTAGTTATGAATATACCTTTTAATAAAAATTCCGTGTTCCTCCGGACTTCTTTTAAAAAATAGACGATCTGCCATTCTACCTTGGTTTGGTAGCACCACTTTACCTATTCCAGCCGTAATAGCGTCAGCGAGTCACTCTGGTATTCCGGCCTGGAGAGTAAGTTAACCAGTAAAGTTATGGGGTATTACCACCATGGGGTATTACCACCCTGCTACACATAGCACCACCATACCATACCATTAACATATTAGATGTATATAGATGATGGTTGTCTCTTTTCATCAGAGAGCCTTCTGCTTGTTTCCTATAACAGGTATATAAAAAATCGAAGATAAATCTCGATAGCAACCCGGCATTTGATGATTGTGTGTTACCATGAACTCATACTTCGGTTCACATATAAAGATGCTTGGCTAATAGTCATTGCAAAGAACAAGCAAGCAAGTGTATTAGGATCACCACCCCACTCGCGCCGCTAACAAATTTATAAATTGTGATGAACCAGAGCAATTATGGCACGATGAGAGAAGAATCAGTATGGCAAGATAAGGTTTACTTTTTTAATAATTGTAAATATTTACGGACCTTGGAATCTTTTCTAAGCGCTATTGTCTTATGATATATGTCGAATTTATCAAAAGAAAAATATTTATAATAAGTATTTGTGGAGCTTTAACAGTTACGAAATGTGCAATCAGAACATTTAATTTAAGTACCTAATAAAAAGTGAATAATCCTATTATTTATATTAGCACAAGTTTCACTGATAACATTCACATAATCTCTTTATCTATGAATCTACAGGATATGGTTAATATGTAGAGTCAGTACGCGATGAGACAGTAAGCAATTGTTTCGTTGTGCTCGTCAATTGCAAACTGCAAAACGTTGTTAGTTAAATGTATTTTTGGGCCATAGTAACTAAAAATACGTTTGTCGCAATACCGTGGAGCCATCACAAACATCACACAACAACCACGACAACGCGGCTAAAGTATGTCGTATGCGTGGACGACTCACACAAGCATGTTTTCCCGCGTATTTAGCCATTAACGATATCGACCTTCTTCTTATCTTTATAAGAACTATTCCACACGCCAACAAACTAAACCAACCGATAAACAACAAGCAAAAGCGTGCGCCCGCGCTGATTCGTTTCATTCCATTCCACTCTGTTCGATCCGACTAGTTCGTTCGCCTTGTTACTAATTTCGTTCAGTTGTTCAACCGCTCTCGTCGCGTTAACATTCTGCGTGTCTTTTCGCGTTATGAAAAAACCAACCAACAACACATAAACCTTCCAAAATGAAGCGCTACAGGTTATAACATTTTTAAAAACCCATTAAATTTTAGATCGAATATTTTATTATTGTGATATTTAGTTAGTATAACCTTGTTATTATTTATGTTATTACCATGGGTTTAAATTATATTAAATAAGATTTTCGCTACTTAAATTCAAAAAAACAGTGCTCAAGATAATCTCATTCCAAAAAACCAGTTAAATTTAGTCTATTAGTAAAGTAATTATTTGAAATGACAGCAAAAACTCGATCGCATTGGAAGGAATATGGAACAGCACTATGTGGTGAGTTTTTAACCTATAACTTTACACTTATCATTTATCAACCATGTGTTGGCATTAAAACACATCGCCGTTGTTCGTTTTAGTATATAAGTGAAATGCATAATTGATATACATTGACGTTTGAAAAATGATAAATAAATATTATGTTGAAAATTAAATCGCTCTACCGGCCTCAAGTCTCTCGACAGTACAAATACAATACGTGTCAAGTTTTGTATGCCAAAATAATACGTGCCAACGTAAATTTCATCTTTTTAGCTACCGTGCTCTGTAGCTCACATTGTTTTGAGGTATAAGCCAATCTATAGAGTTAAATTTGAGATAATTTTTAACTTTGTACTCAGCTATAAATTTGGCTCTATCAAAAGCAACGCTTGAACTTATTCTAACTGCCTTAATCTTCGAACTTTCTTAAAGCAGGAATTTATACCGATCGATCGATTAGAATGATCGATAAATATCATTTCTGGGAATATTTCTTATACATGAAAATATAGTTCATAATCATTCAGTCAACCGACAAAAGTTGATTTGATATAACTTTCCCAAGGTAAATTGGAAATGCAAATAGCTAATATAGCAATTACACTGTCTATGGTAAAGAATCTGGCGTGAAAATATGTATGTAAAAATCTTATAAAAGTTCAACTCTAAAAAGGGTAAAATCAAATACAATACAAGCGAAGAGCTAATGATAATATCTTTAAAAAACTCTACAATCATGTAGAGCAGTGTTTCCCAAACATTGCCCCGGTAATTTTCGCACTGCCAATTTGTGACCCGCTTACTTTTAAACTTAAGCTGATTCCATTAAATAAAATAATATACATTTATTAATAGTAAAAAGGTTTTATTAGTACTAAATATTTTAGTTTTGTCTATTTAGTCACTAAATTTTAGTGCGAAGTATGGAGCTGCTGCTTATTTTGTAAGTACTAAAGAATCCAAGTTCACGGAAAATGACGAAAGTTTTATCCTAAGGTCTGGTTTCATTTCAAGTCGGTTTCTATATTTTTAAGATAAACTAGTGTTGAAAACCCAGCTTTACATTTATAAGTTGTGAAAAAGAAATTAAAAGTGTTGTTGCTTAATAAGCTAATTTTGTTTATTCTTGACGACAAGAAAACGAAAATCTATCAGTTGTCGATCGATAGCAGGTAATATTTTTAAAACAAGGAAGGAATGTTGCGACACGGAATTTTATTTTGATGGCCCGGCACCGGGTCGCGACCCAGCAAATGGGAAACGCTGCTATAGAGTTTTAAATTACTAAAATTAAAACGATTTCAACGAACATTATTACATTATTGTGCCATGATTGTACTCTACAGTTAAACTGCAAACATTAGTCACTGTTTATTCCACGTAGGTGTAAACTCTACATATAAGACTGCAAGAAGGCAGAGATATTATAAGTATTTATTAACCACTGTTTGATGAGTATTTATTGTCACCCAATTAATCTAAGTCCGAATACCAAGTCGGAATATTCATTCTAAATAAGTTTTCATTTTTTTATACAACAATATTTGCTTGAGACAAGATATTTTCCTGTTATATCGGTAGGTCACTTAATACGTCAAGGGACTTAACGTATTAAATGACCTATTATTAGGCAAAGTTGCCAGTAGGTATGCACTAGTTGCTACTTTGCCTAATACTTTAACTATGGTTTCCTCGTCCTTCAGGAAAACTATTGCTTCCTTACTGAGCATAATATAAAATTATACATATATTTATTCGAGTCACTACCGTCGTGGCCAATAAATGGTAGAGTTCTGTATTGTCTCGCCTGGGTCTGGTCCCACCGCCTTCCCTATTCCTGCCACAATAGCGTCAGTGCTTGTCACTGTCGTGTTTCGGTTTGGAGGGTAAGGTTACCGGTGAACTTATACATGTTGCATTAGACCTCGCCACAAGATAGCAATGCACCATTGGTGTCTACAGGCGACGGGTGACTCTTTCCATCAGGAGACACATCTGATTGTCTGCTATCTTATGATGTAAAAAATGTATGTATATAATGTTAATTTAAAATTAATGTTTAATTTAGAAAATCAGCCAAAAATATTTAAATATTTCTCTTTTTCTAATTTAAAATCAATTTTCTAACTTTTTTCTAATTCATCCGTGCTTGTCGATGTCATTTAATACTTACGTAGTATTACTGTATACTTTTTGATTTAATGTATAAACTAACGCGCTTTTCTATCGCTTATTATTTTTTAAATAATCTCTTATTATTATTATTATTCATTATATAATCTCTTATTATTATTTTGTCTTGTTTATTGTAAAAAAATCTATACTAAACATTAGATTGTTTAATAAACAAATATTAATAGGCCTTTCAGTATACACGCAGAAAATTGAGTTACTGTGTGAGAATATCAATGTTTAAATTAGTGAAAGCTGTCATGTTATTAACGAGAAACTCTACATTATTTCTTCGTCTAATAGTTGCAAGTCATCGTTGGACTTTAAATTCCAGGAAAAGGATATTTATGTAAGAAATAAGACACGTTATGATCAATGAGGTCACGGAGTATTAAGACTTAAATATATCTATCATAAAGCGATTTGTTTGGTCATATATTATTAACGTGGGTAGAGACTTAGATTCGCGCGAAATGTGATTATTATTTAGTTATGACTGTTCCAAATAAAAAATCATTATTATTGCCTCGTTGTCTAGGGGTAAGCCAACTCGGCTCAGATCATGAGGTCCCGGTTCGGGCACTAATGTTATTAATATATTTATATATATTGGTATTATAACATGTAGCTAATCGTACGTCTTTTACGAACTGCCTGGAAGCATGGCAAATAAACTAAGGGAGGCCGGACCAATATGGGGTAATAATTTAGATAAGTTAGCCGCTCTAATATTGAGTTGCTAACTTAGCAGCACAATGCTGGTCTGTAGGTTATTGAGTAGTTCCTATACGCGAGAATGTCATCTGTATAAAAAAACGAATATTATTAAAAAACAAAAGTACCGCCTCGTTGGTCGAGTGGTTAGCAGCCCTGACTACGCGATCGACGGGGCTTGGGTTCGATCCCCAACGGGGACAAGCATTTGTGTGATGAACATAAATGTTTGTATTTCCGGGTTTGGGTGTTTATTAAATATATTTTTGTATTTATATATGTATTTCTATGTATTAGTATCGTTGACTAACACCCATAACACAAGCAAATAATTTCCTTACTTTGAGGTTAGATCAGTAAGTGTAATTTGTCCCGTGAATATTTATTTATCACGTCCTGAGTCCACGAGATGAGTGGTGATCCCCATCGCCGCATTTTACTAACCTGATAACGATTATCCCTTAACTTAACGACCCTTTCTTACGGCTATCTATACATGGAAACGACGGCTTTACGTGCTCATTCGAGGCGCGGGATTGGTAACACATCTACACAATATTATAAATATATATATATATATATATATATATATATATATATATATATATATATATATATATATATATATATATATATGTATATATATATATATATATATATATATATATATATTAATAATAAATAAATAAAATTAGAACATATGTGACGTTGCACCAAGCTCTCGCTCTTAAAAAGGGATTAAAACATAAAATTTGCGTGCCTTAATTTATGGAAAGCCCTTTATAGGTAAAACCAAACAATATTATCAATCAATCAACAAATTTAAAATTTCATTGAAAGAATATTCAATTCATCGCTTTATCAACACTCGAAAATAAATTTTATATATACATATATATATAGGTAAATATATATATATATATATATATATATATATATATATATATATATATATATATATATATATACTTTCGAGTGTCAGTTTTGTTCGGGACTGTGGATCTTTATATCGTTGTGGGTTTTTATATCAATGAAGTCATAGATATAATGCTCAAAGATTTAAGTTATATGATAAAAATGATGATGTTAAGTTAAAGATTAAATTATGTATTAGTTAAGTAGGCAGAGATGCACCCAGTGCACCTAAGTTTAGCTAGCAGTATATAAATCCATGATAATATGACAGGTGACTAACCTATCGGGCACATATCCTCTTCTGGGTAAATTATGTTTTCCAGAAAGACTGAAACTTATTCAGAACGTACATATATGTATATTATTATACACGTGCTATATAGAATATTGCACTTGAGTAATATTCTAACTTTTGCTTAAACCTAATGTTCTCAAAGTTCTAATTCATTTTTTTTTATTTCGTAAATATATTTGCGAAAATACTACTACACTGGAAATAGGTACGTCATATTTTGTACGTTATGCATTGTACATTATGTATTTACATAAAAAAGCTTTCATTTCATTTAATTTTTGCAAAGCACACATTTTTATCCTTATAACAATAAAATTATTAAAAGCAATAGTTAAGTAATAAAATGTGTAAATAGAAGTAAGCACGTACGTATAAAATATCAAAGTGTAAGAATGAAAACACAAAAAATGTATATTTACCTATAATAAAACGTTGCAAAACTAAATCGCCTTTTTCGCCATATTACAAAGATATTTAGATATTTCGATGTTTTCTTGTTACTTAATTACAAAATAGAAGTGAACATATACAGTAAGGTTTAAAGCTATTATGTATAATAAATACTATATATATAATCGATTATAATCGATTATAATTTATAGGGTAGGTTTTGAATCTATAAACTTTGTATAGCGTTTTGAATGTAAATATCACGGACAAGAACTTTGTTATTATCAAGATTGAATATGGTCTGGACGCTTGTAGGTTATCGGAAGAATATCTTACTCATATTTTTAGTTATATTAGTTAATAAACGTAATATATAATATTTGCTTCTGATAAAGAATACGATATGTAACGTCCGAAAAAATACTGGATATTCCCTAATTTGTTATAAGTCAGTGTAATGGATATGAGCTTGTCTTAGAAAAGTATATCGCTCCGTGATAGAATTGATAACTACCATAACTACGCAATTGATACATACATGCAAGTATTTGTTGGGTATTTATTAAATATGTTTCAGTATTTATATATCGGTCCAGATTTTGAGGTCATAGATTTGATTGCCAGATCAGGCAAAGCTTCGGGTTTTACAAAAATCTTAGTAGTAGTGCAAAATTAGCAGTTAGCACTTAACACACTTGTAACTCAGACATGCACGTAAAGGATTTTATCACAACTTTCGCAAATAAGAAACGATACTCGTAAGAGACTGGACATTTATTTGTTAAAAAAAAACATGTCCGTCCACCATTTAATAGGGTAACGGCTCCTTTAATAGGATACCCTGTACCTAATATAGTAACAATTAGCCAAAGCATCAGCAACAGCATTGGTCCGTAAACTTAAGATAGATATCCGCGACACCGGTACTCGGTGTATATGTCGCGGCCTGATCGTAGAATTTTCCTTATCATGAAATACTGGAGAGCTTCATGAAATACTGGCATTTCATGAAATTGTTTACTGTCCACTGGTCACATTACATGTTCCTTAATCAGATCAATGATAAGAAGACGTTCATCAATATGGTAAACTAAATACGTCATGAAATGGTCAAACTTATTTATTAATATCAAAAAATAGTTATATTAACTGCCGATAGAGGCGCTGGAAGCGCTTTGTTTATGAGTCAAAATGGCGGCTCCCCTTGCTTTGCCTTATTTAGTAATGACCTGCAAACTATGTCGAAAAGACTTTTAATATTTCCTAGTGTTCCTAGTTTTAATAAATGTCTGTCATATTTAAAAAACAATAAACAAGTTACTAAATCATTCTGGATTTTATGAATTATCTTATGGGCACGATATTTTCACGCCACGGTAAACCGTGAACGAAAAAATCATGAAACGTTAACGATTTAACGATGTAGTTGTCTACATCACGAAATGCGACTATTTCATGAAATGATTGAACATTGCAACGTCCGCGTCGTGGCCACGGCATATACACTGAGTGTACAGTGTATAGTGTTGACTGTCGTAGTCTAATCCTAGCTTTAAGCGTTTTTGTCTTAACAAAAACATTTAAACACGAAACTTGTTCCGTGATATATTCTCGTTTTTGTAAAATTTCGTCGTAAAGCAATTCACTCCAAACGGAAAAATAGCCCACTTTTTATAAAAACACTTATTTTTAGAAATTGTTCAACAGAAATTTGCAAATTATGTGGAATTTTTAAAGGTGAACATCATTATTAAAAACCTGCTCAATTACGTCATATTATCATCCACTAATATTTCGGATATTACTAGACTGAATATGGAGGTCTATACTGGAATTATTATGTAAAGAGCTCTGATCTACTGCTACGTTTTCATAACGAGTAAACAATAAACATCTTATAATTTGTCTGTCCGGTGTCTATTTGTATATCTGTCCGGACATTCTCTGTAATGTTACAGGAATGCTTTGTAATAAGGCTCTCCTGGTTGCAAACCACGACGTCAATTAAATATTACAGACTCCAACATTTTTATTACCTAGTGCTTTATTATCCACATAAACAAATTATTTGGCTAAATTCTCCTTGTACTATGGGTTTATACCCCATAGAATAAAAAACTAATCTATCTTTCTGCCAATTAGAGTCTACTAGCTGGTAGAGTTCCACAACGTTTCGTCTGGATGTGGCCGACGTTTTACCTTTTCTTGCCGTAACAGCATGAATGCTTGTCACTGAAGTGTTCCGGCCTTGAAATTAAGATAGCTGGCTGGCTAATTTAAAGTAGTTCGCAAAAGATGAACAATTAACTAAACATGTCATTGCGGTGGTGACTACTAGTTCCATAACGTCTTACTTTTTCCTGTCGCAACAGCGTGAATTTTGTCACTGTCGTGTTCCGGTCTTGAGGTTAAACTAGCTGATAAACCTTTGTATGTGGCATTAGCATCTCACCACCTGGATAGTAACACGCCATTAACATCTTTAGTGTATATAGGCGGTGATCGTCTCTTTTCATCAGGCGATGTATGCAGATTGACTTGAATAATATTAATTATTATACGCCTTATCCTCAAAACTTGTACACAATAGTGACTAGCTATGAATTCATGGCATGGCGTCAGTTAAAACCCTTTCGATTTTTTTAAAGTTTTTTTTTTTATTTTTATATATCATAAGATAGCAAACAAGCAGATGGGTCTCCTGATGGAAAGAGTAAACCATCGCCTATAGACACCAAAGATATCAACGGTGCGTTGCTATCTTGTAGCGAGGTCTAATGCCACATGCATAAGTTTACCGGCTACCTTACCCTCCAAACCGGAACACGACAGCGACAAGCACTGACGCTATTGCGGCAGGAATAGGTAAGGCGATGGTACCAGACCCGGGCGAGACAATGCAGAAATCTACCACCTAGTAGCCACGATGGTAGTGACTCGATAGCCATTCGGTCGCCTTTTACGACCTGCCTGGCAGAATGACAGTTGGCCTATTCTACAAAGGAGGCCGGGACCAACACGGCGAAAAGTTTAATTATAGTCAAATTTAAATAGTGTTTTACATTGTATAAAATTTCACCAAACAGTGTTACAGTTTGTTGACGGAGCGTTCTATATCTAATTACACTATAATATCAATCTAGTAGGTACACTAAAACAAAATAGCCACACAAAAAAATTAATTGTAGTAGTTTTAACTATCTTATGGTCGAAAAACTGTTTCAGTAACATGATTTGTTTACGCTGCTAGACGACAGCCGTTTCTTATTCTTTTTTTTTTGTAAAAAATAACACTAGTCGCTTTGTTTAATGTGTATGAACAATGAAAAAAAAGTATACCATAGTATATAGAAATTTTCAATAAAAACACAGATCACAATCATAAAAGTTACATTTCTAACAAAATGTCTTTTATTTTGATTTTAATATATCAGCTTCATTTTGATTGTCATATAAAACACGCATTCGTCACGTGTTAAAATGTTAAAGGTGAACTCCGCAGTAAAACCTGCTCAATTACGATGTCTAAATGATACTATCTACGACCACTTTAGACGTAAATCGACTGAACATTGACGACCGGTAATTTCTCGTTCACTGAAATTCATTGCTCATAAGCTCCAATTAATAAGCATAGCATGGTATAATTGTGACAATAGCAGTAGATAAGCGTTTTTTGTAGCTTAGAATAAAGCCCCGTTTTCACTTTGATTAGTGCGTGTGCGAGTGTTTAATCCAGGTGCTTAGTATTAAGCAAAAAACACGTGAAGACAGCCTTTGATCAGTACGAGTGATTAGTAATCAGCGTCTATTCGCTTTTACTACGCTGATTATTAATCACTCACACTGATCAATACCTGTCTTCACGTATATTTTGCTTAATACTAAGCACCTGCATTAAACACTCGCACTCGAACTAATCAAAGTAAAAACGGGGCTTTACAAACAAGCAAATTAAACAAAACCAAGAAAATGCTTTAATGCCTTGCTATTCGGAAGGCAAGATATAATTGCTATTACATATTATAATCTCGCCTCTTCGGTCTAGTGATCTGTAGTCGGAGTTGACCACATGAGGTCCCGGGTTCGATTCCAAGGTCGGGCAATTTAAAAAAGTGTTTTTTCAGTTTTTTGACAAAACAACGTTGTTCAGGATTGGAAAAAGTGCCCGGTTGGCAGTAGGCTTGCCACCTATTACATTGTTGCACTAGTTGTGTACCTCAGACTACCTCTTTGGGATACAGGCGTAAAGATGCTTTTTTTACATACCATACCTTGTGAATAGCAACGCATTCAAGTACTTGTTAAATTGCGATGTTTGTAATGACATCACTTTAGACCTAAAAAGCACCGAACAACGTCAACTGATAGATTCCCTTTCAGTAAAATGTATTCATTGCTCGTAAGCCCCGATCACTAGGCACAGCATAATAATACAAGCGGTCGATGAGCGTTTTTGTAGCTTGGAATTACAAACAAGCAAACGACTTGCTAGTTGATAAGAGAAATATTTGCGTTGTAATTCGCAATGCAAGATATGAATTAGTATGTGTACGCAAATGTAACGAATATCCCACATTATAGTTGGAACATAATTGTAAAAAGCCTGAAGGTCAAATAAAGGCAGGAATAAAGAAGCAATTGGCATTTCTATAACAAACTGTCTTAATAACTACAATATGAACACACACATATATAAATGTGTGTGAAATAGTAGTGATCCTTTTCATCTATTTAAGGCAAAGGCGATTACATTTTGTACTTAAATCGTAATACCGTACGTATTATTTTATCAGATTATTACATGAAGTGCTCAAACAAGTGATATTTTTAAGTTAATAGAGATTTATAAAAAGTAGTACCCACCGTTATTTATACAAACCGATTTGTAAATTGTAAAATACCACAACAAGATCATAAATTATAACAATGAGTTAAAGAGATGTTTGCTGATCTGTCAGAACTCTCCTTATGATTGTTCCATAGATATAATACTCAAAGGATGAGATGCAGGAGGTATCGCATCCTTCAGCCGGTAGCTCATAATTGCCAGCGACAAGTGAGAGGGTAGTCAGCATACCTTGACTTGGGTGTGTGGAAAAATACGCCACCTCTTTCAGCTTATAACTTACTTGTGCCTGACGAAACACAGTCCGGTTTTATTTTGGAGTTGTTCTTCCCCTAGACAGGTTGTAGATCAATGCTGATGACGCCCATCCCGCCAATTTATGTTACAGACTTCAAACATTTTTCAAACTTGCATTTTTATTCTCAGCGAACTCTTTCACTATAGAAAAGCACAAAAAACTTCAATAGTGCGCCATATTGGATTTAAAGTGATGTCACATTATTTTTATAATTATTTTCTGCAAGTTCTTTCATTTGACACTTATAATGTAGAAGTGCATCAAAAATAACTATTCCGCTATCTTGGGTAGTCCACCATATTGGATTGAGAATGACGTCACATTATTCTTCGAGTTGCTCTTAACAAGTTCTTTCATATGATACCCTTATTGTAGAAGTGCATTAAAAAGAACTATTTCGCCATCTTGGATGGTCCGCCATATTAGATTAGAGTGACGTCACGTACCTTATCGTGCATTGTCATCCAAACTAAACGTGTATACAAAATTTCAGCTCAATCGGTTGAATCTACTTCAAAATTGAGTTCAAAATTCCACCCGAACAAACATACATACATACATTGCAAGTTAAATAAAAGTTTTTAATAATTAAGAATAATAATAAAAACGGATGCTCGTGTTCGGATGATTCGTAGAAACATACAAACATACAAAAATACATTTATTTTTTATTTTTAAGAAAAATAAAAAATCTTGTATTCATTCAATAAGTCGAGTGTTTAAGGATGGGTTTCGAGTTCTATTCCCGACAAATTTGTATGATGAGCATAGAGGTTTATATTTCTGGGTTTGGGTGTTAATAAATATAATATTATCGTTAACTAAAACCCATATTACAAGCATATACATAATTTGCCTACTTTGGGGTTAGATCAATTATTGTTTAGCCATAATTATTTTTATTAAGAAAGTGATTAATTAAATGGAACACACTTTTATTTTTATTAAGAAAGCGATAACTATTCTTAAATACAACGCACCATTAAAATCTTTTGTGTGTCTGCTATACCACGGCTACATGTATTGCGTTAGCACGATGTATCGGCCTATCGCGGAACTGCATCGCGAAGGGGCTTGACACGTTACTACAGTACAGTGGGCATAATACTGCGGTCCGCAAGTACTATGCGTTCCAACTAAGAATAGGATCGCGCTTGTTATCAACTTCATACCACAAGTGTGAAATTAGTAATGTCAGCAAAAAAATATTTGTTCAAAAAATATTTCTGGTTTATTGAATAACAAATAAGGTTTTAATAATATTATTTTTATCAATAAAAAATTAGTAAAAAACATCAGTCTAGCTGTTCATCTATATATCATATAAAAAAGTCGTATTATTTACGCCACTTAAGTCAAAAACGACGGGGCCAATTTTGTTGCGATTTTTGTGGGTTTGGGCTGTCTTTGTCCAAAATAGGCTAAAAAGTATTAAAATATAATATTCATCAATTAAAAAAAGTAAAATATATCTGTCTCGCCGTTCATCTTTTTATATTTACACCTTGTTTTAATACATGGTTACATAATCGGTGGGAATCTAAATAAAAAAATATACCAATTAGAATGAAATTAATTTTTTTAAGTATTTCTTTGTTAGATTTTTTTTGCACACCTTACTCATCACTTACGAAGTTTTTGCAAAATGCGGAGCAATATGTCGTCCTGACAGTCCTATTCTTATTTGGAACGCATAGTAATATTTGTGCGGATCACGTCAAAGAAACAATAATATAATTACGATAAACAATAATAATAATAGCAAACTATAATTTACCCACATAATATATATGTTTAGGTAACTTCAATAGGTTCAGTAGGTAGGTAGGTTTGATATTATGCTAATGTATCGATGTATGGTATTTTATTTTAAGGCGAGGCATCGGGACAAACGGGAAAAAACTGGTTCGCTAAATCACATTTTTTTTTGTATTGATTGTTAAATAACAATTTTACAAAAATTACACGATATACCTGAAGATATTATCTAAGGAATGTGCTAACCTATTACATGATAGAATGTACTTTACTCGATCATATAAAATTCCGAAAACAGGCTAAAAAAATCACTAAAACTAATAATTTGTTAATAATATTTCTAATCTTCCACATGATTTTTATATGGTGATATTTAGTTTTAAATACAAAAAAGTACTAAAATACAAGAATGTACTAAATTTTAGTTTTCAGTTGAAGTCCTATATTTATTTATCCGAATATTAACACGTTTTCCAGCGGTTTCAGAACATACCGCGCCGTCCATTTCCTATAGAACTGACGCGCGTAAAAAGACCTCGCCTTAAAGACGATATGATATGACCTTTCATGTTTATGAAGGTGTATCATAAGTTCTTGTTCTTTAAGCCAATGAAATACAGTAAATAGTAGCATAAAATTGAAGAATTTATGGTACAAATGTTAATGAATTAAGAATTTCAGAAGAAAAAATTTAAGGTATGTAACAATATTCCTATTTGCTTTATCGTGGTCCGTACAAATATCATCAGCAGGTGGCACAGATATAGCCTGCGGGCCGTGACTGGATTACCAGTGATATCATGACGTAAATATAACGTAAGCAGTTATCGCGATGTAGTTTGTGACAACATTGTTCTAGCGCGATACTTCGCCGTAAACCAATATATGTAACCGCGAGGTGAGTAGTGGTTCTCTCTTTTAATAGGAGAAGGATCGGCTTGTTTGTTATTCTATAATATAAAACATCAGTGCTTGTCACTGTCGTGTTCCAGATCCGAGAGTAACGAAGTCCTACATCACTGCTACCCGGATAACACGCTATCAACATTTTGTTTGACTCCTTATTTGCTTTTCTTTAATATAATAAAAGGTCACGAAAAGTTATAGATATAGCTAGTTACTCTATAACACCAAAATGGTCGGCGTTACAAAGTCTTTTAAAGGCACTATTATCTAAAGAGCAATTCGTTTTCCTAGAAGGTCCATTAGTCAGGTATAAAGGCCTCATAAAAAACGTTGAAAAAAGTCTCGCTTCCATTTCATAATTGGTAGTATTTTATAACCACCGCACAGATTTATTTAGTTCAATACTTAAGGATCCGGTTGTTTTTATCATTTACATGTATTATTATAACTAAATATTGTTTATTTAGATAAAAATTGTATATGTGTGAATAACTGATTAAACTGGATTAAACGCCTTTAAGACAATTTCTTAGGTAGTCATTTTTTTTATTTATACAGAGAAATACAGAGTTATAACACTTACCGATGAAATAAAATTACTCCAAATGTATTCCTTAAGCCTTAGCTTTATATTTGACACGATAAAATAGCATAATATGGCATATTTCTATTTTTTGCGATTTAATATATCTACACTATCTGACATTTACATACATTTGCTCATACGAGTGGCTACGCATTTTACGCACAGACCCGTATCTATTAGTATCTGTGTGGTCTGTGGTGTGAACGAATGTCTGGTTGATTATAGTAAACTAAAGTTAAAAAACCAATACAAGGGGACTTAATTAAAATCTAAATTTGACTTGCTATCGTTTAATTAAAATTAATGATGTTATGTCAGTTTGTGTATAGATAGCGTTCATTCTCGCATCGACTGTGGCGTTGGAATATGTGATAATGAAAGAGACAGAATGAACATTGGCTAACGCTCACGCCTATACTTGTTAATTCATAAGACTATATACCAAGAAGTTATTCTAATATAAATATTTTACTTGCAAATTTGTTAAAATTTCATTACTTTTAGATATTATAATGTACTTTTACTTTCATTTGACTGAAAATAACCTAAGTGGGCTTTTCTTTTCTCTGTAGTTGGTTAGCCTTTATATTTAGTGATTGGTCTATACAGCTCAGACCACAAGACTCGGATTTGATCCGATAGGGCTTTTTGGAGTTACCATTAAAAACTGAAATCTCTGAAACTTTTACTTTAATTTCATTGAATTACCTAAGTGAGCTTTTATTTCACTGACTGCCTTTTCTAGTGATTAGCTTATTCAGCCCAGACCAGAAGGCTCGGATTCGATCCGATTGGGTTTTATTCGGTTATCCTCCAAAACTAAAATCTCTCGAGAAACCGTGTCTAATAGGGGTGGGTGTGTGTTTGGATGATAATGTTGCCAGTCTCGCTTTTCATTATGAACAAGCAGTAGCCGTTAATAGGTCTACAAAATGCGGAGATAGGGGTTACCACCTATTTCGCTAACATTGCCATTTGACTTGAAAAGTAAAAGACTGTAGTACATATTGAATGGTCATTAGTAAACAAAACATATATATAATAAAAGTATATATATATATATATATATATATATATATATATATATATACTTTTATATATATATATATATATATATATATATATATATATATATATATATATATATATATATACTTTTATATATATATATATATATATATATATATATATATATATATATTAGGGTGGAGTGAAAAAAAAAATGTATTTTTTTTTCTTAGCCTGGGGGTCAAATTTGTAGCTTATAAAAAACAAAAATTTTTGAAAAAAAAAAATTTTACTCAACATCTTGAGGCAGCCCACTCATTTTAAAATTAATTACGAGTAAAAACATTTGGTTGCAAAAAAAATTTTTAAAAGCGTTCTAAAAACTTCAAAATATCCTCTTTTATGCCAATTAAAAATCACAAGTTAAAAAAAATTTTTGTGACTATTGTTTTAGTATTTAAAAAAAATCCAAAAAAGTAACATTCCTCGTTAGGGCACTAGAATAAAATTTGAGTTGGAAATGATCATAATTGCCAATTCTTGGATGTTTTAAGACATTAAAAGACAAAAAAAAATTTTTTATTGCAACCAAATATTTTTACTCGTAATTAATTTTAAAAATGAGTGGGCTGCCTCAAGATGTTGAGTAATTTTTTTTTTTTCAAAAATTTTTGTTTTTTATAAGCTACAAATTTGACCCCCAGGCTAAGAAAAAAAAAATATTTTTTTTTTTTCACTCCACCCTAATATATATATATATATATATATATATATATATATATATATATATATATATATATATATATATATATATATATATATATATATATATATAGTATGGTCACCCCACTAGGTGCTAACAAGTCTAGTCGCGATTTCAGTAAATCGATGTTTGTACACAATGAATTTCTATGCGCCGTACTTGGCATTTTTATTGAATAAAATTCGGTGTCAGATTCGAGTACTGAACATCCTCAGTATATGTATGTCTTTTACCTGACAACCTGTATATTTATATAGACTAGCTGTTGCCCGCTACTTCTTTCGTGCGACTCAAAAACAAGACTTTTTTTACCTTAGTAGGGGAAAAAGTAGCCTCCCATTACATAGGTGAAAGAATTTTTAAAATCGGTTATATAGTTTTTGCGTTTGTCCATTAGGTTAAAATAATTTTACAAACAATCGGATTTTTCCTCTTCATAACTTTTGGTGTTGATAATAATGTAGAAACAAATAAAAATTTTATCTTTATTGAGCTTATAAAACTGTTACCTAATTTCAGATCTACATATTTACTTCTCTGTAAGATTTATGAATATTTTACATAGTAACTCAATATCAACGCGGTAAATAAATATTCAAATACGCAAATATTCTCACAAAAGTTATTTAAAGGACATTTTATAAACTGTGTTATAAAAGCTACTTAGTTAATATACAACAAAGCGGCACATTATCGTGGTTGTATGAGTTTTTTTATGAGCTATTATTTATTTAATTATTACATTTCATTGCAATGAATGTTTTTGTACAATGCCGACGCACGTTTTGATAATAATCTTTGTGACGTGTGTGCTCAGCTTAACTTTTGGACTTTATCTTGTAAGAAACGGTTACTTTTTAATACACTCATAAATAATATTTCATTTTACTGCTGTATAATATTAATGATGCACTAATGCAAGTCATAAACTTTCACTTAATATTTTTATGGGTTAATTATCTATATAACTAGATACTCTTTGTTTTTAATTGATTTCCTAAAATAAGGTGGTTCTCGATTTGGTTGATTTTAATATTTTACTGTTGTTAGTCCATTATTTATTAATCGATTTAAAAAATCTGTATTCATTAAAGAATGTATTCATACCAGGTTTACTATTAAAATCGAAGTCCCAAATGTTTCCCGAGATAAAGGGAAATTGAAGTCAAAATAGTTGCAGATTTTACCGACCTTAAAAGGTCTTCTTATTTTTAAAATATAAAAAAATATTTCTAAAATTTTAATTAGGCAAACTTTTATAGACTTTACTAGACCAACTCTACCTCCTTTGCCAGCGATTTTCTTTATCTGTCTGTCTGTCTGTGTGTTTCCATTATATTATATGGCTCTTTATTATATAAGTAAAATAATTTATTGTGTGTATGTATTTACTCTAATTTGTGATAAATAAATATTACAACATTGTCTATATGTCAAGTATTTCTTTCGAAACAGTGCTTTTAAATACCTTTTTGATTATAATTAACTAAAATTTCACTTGAAAACGTTATAACGAGGAGACAGCATAAGCTTAATTTAAAAGTCACCTTTGTTGTAGATAAAATAATTCAAATTCACATTTATAGGTAAGTTTTTTGTAATCATGTAACCTGGCATAAATTTTATATAAAGCCCGATATAAGACTTTTCAATTCATTATTCTATTCATACGAACTAAGTAATAATAATAAAAAAATTGGTAAAATGCGTGTCGGGCCACGCGCAATGTAGGGTTCTGAAGTTGCCCATCATAATAATGTGGACTAAGAAGAGGACTTTTACTGTTTCATAATATGAACATTTAACCTGTTTAAAGTCAGTGACGGATATACCAGCACCACAAGCTTACTGCCTTTAAAAACATCTTGCAAGTGCATTTTATGTTGGTCGACTATTACTCATAAACTTGAAAAACCCACTAAGCCGTGATATTTTTCCTTTTAAATTAATTATATTTACTACTACCATGAGTATTTTCACATCCCTAAAACCAACCGTTTAGGAGGGGGACACTTGGCTTTAACAAAAATTGCATTTTAAAGCTACTAAAAGTAATGTTTTTCAAGACTTTATTTCACCACATATTCATTATTCATGCCAAATTACAACTTTCTAGTATTAAGAATCTCTGAGCTAAACTGCGGAAGGACGGACGGACGGACGCAAGATCATAGCGAAACTATAAAGGTTCCTAGTTTAAATAAATAAATAAATATTCACGGGACAAATTACACTTACTGATTTACCCCAAAGTAAGCAAATATTTGCTTGTGTTATGGGTGTTAGTCAACGATACTAATACATAGAAATATATATAAATACCAGAATATATATAATAAACACCCAAACCCGGAAATACAAACATTTATGGTCATCATTCAAATGCTGGTCCCCGTCGGGGATCGGACCCGAGCCCCGTTGATTGCGTAGTCACGGCCGCTAACCACTCGACCAACAAGGCGGTCGAACTTCGTTTACTTCGGAACACTAAAAATAAACAAGCAACTTATATATAATATTTGAAGTTTCCTCGATTTCATGTCATTATGCCATTATGATCCTGACTTGATAACAATGGGAAGTTCTTTGAAACAAAAAATATTTCCCTAAATATATCCAACCATCTGTAAATCATAAAAAAATAAAAGGGTTGAATTAATTGAGAGCCTCCTTCCTTTTTTGAAGTCTGCTTAAAAATAGAATATCAAAGGCTTTTTCCGGAAGTCAAGCATGCCAAGATTTTTTATAAAATGTCATTGTTTAATTTTGTGATGGTTAAAAATAAAGGTTTTATGAAAGTTATGAATCTCAAAATTGTGTAGCCACGCATTTTGAGTGATCAATCACTCAGTGAATAATCGGTTGTCAAGTACATACATAAATTTAAACCTACAGAATTAATTAGTAACAGATCTACACTTAATTAAAAGTTAATAACAAATACACATTATCAGACTCGTAATAATTACAGTTTATTAATAATCTAACACCTATGTATAAATATAACTGCCTCGGTTGCGTACCACTTAGTTTTGATTCCCGAATTGGTTAAAGTGTTTTGGGTTTTCCTATATAGATAAATCTTACAGTAGCCTGATAAAGATGTGAAAGATGTGAAAGAAAGAATAATGGTGCATTGCTATCCATCTAGTGAGATGGTAATAGCACATACATAAGTTCACCAGCTACCTTACTCATGAAACCGGAATACGACAGTAACCAGTACTGATTCTATTGCAGCAGCAAAAAGTAAAACATTCCCACGATCTGTTAAACCAGAGGAAACATTGCAAAACCCTACCACTCAGTAGTCACGATGTTAGCGATTACGTCAATCAATCGCTTGTATGAACTGTCTGGTAGAATAAAAAATGGACTATTCTTCAAGGAGGCCTCCTTGGAAGAACAGAACAGACAAACACGGAAGAAATACAACAAGTCAATACTAATTGTACTAACGTAACCAATGTAATACGTATTTATGTAATATTGTGTAACGTATACTATTTTAATTATTTCCAAAAAGTTTTTTTTTAAATTCTAAACAGCTGTAAAACTATTCCAAATCGTATATATATAAAGATAAACAATCAAGTTTGACCAAGGGGTCAAGCACTTCGTGTTATCCAACACTGTTACACTACAATAAATGTATATATTGTTGTATTAATAAGACGCATTAATGAGCATAGACTGGATTAAAACGTAAAGCACTATCATCTAGCTGGATTCCTTGTGGTGTAGATAGAATGAGCCGAACGTCAATAAACGCTTTTCCCTTTTTTTTTTTGTATTACTTACACTCGCGTAGAGTGAGGTAGTGTTCGTTTCTCCTGAAGATGCTTCGGTTTCGAAGTGAAACGCTTTTCCGTTCGGTTCGGAAAACGATTTACTTACTGCGATTGACTAATATGTTATTTAGCAAAAGTGTTCATCACTATGATAACATTTGTAAACATTAATGATCATTTATTAGTTTTTGTTTTAATAATATTTATTAGTTACAAGTAAAAAAATCCAAGGAGCTCTTCCCATATTGATCCGTGCCCCTTTAAAGGATAGACCATCTGCTATTCTATCAGGTAATTCGTGGGAGGCGAATAATTGGTGCCAGTAAAAACTCTACCAACCAGTAGTCCCCATTGTAATGGGGACTGCTGGGTGGTAGAGTTCTGCAACGTCTCATCTGGGTTTTTGTACCACTGCCTTACCTATGTACATGTCACTACCATGGGGACTGCTGGGTGGTAGAGTTTTTGTACCACCGCCTTACCTATATACATATCACTAACATGAGGACTGCTAGGTGGTAAAGTTCTGCAATGTCTCACCTAGGTTTTTTTATCACCGCCCTATCTATATACATGTCACTACCATGGGGACTACTAGGTGGTAGAGTTCTGCAACGTCTCACCTAGTTTTTTTTTTATCACCGCCTTATCTATATACATGTCACTACCATGGGGACGACTACTAGGTGGTAGAGTTCTGCAACGTCTCACCTAGGTTTTTTTTTATCACCGCCTTATCTATATACATGTCACTACCATGAGGACTACTAGGTGGTAGAGTTCTGCAACGTCTCACCTAGGTTTTTTTTATCACCGCCCTATCTATATACATGTCACTATCATGAGGACTGCTAGGTGGTAGAGTTCTGCAACGTCTCACCTAGTTTTTGTATCACCACCTTACCTATATACATGTCACTATCATGGGGACTGCTAGGTGGTAGAGTTCTGCAACGTTTCACTTAGGTTTTTTTTATCACCACCCTATCTATATACATGTCACTATCATGGGGACTGCTAGGTGGTAGAGTTCTGCAACGTCTCATCTAGGTTTTTGTATCACCACCTTACCTATATACATGTCACTATCATGGGGACTGCTAGGTGGTAGAGTTCTGCAACGTCTCACCTAGGTTTTTGTATCACCACCTTACCTATATACATGTCACTATCATGGGGACTGCTAGGTGGTAGAGTTCTGCAACGTCTCATCTAGGTTTTTGTATCACCACCTTACCTATATACATGTCACTATCATGGGGACTGCTAGGTGGTAGAGTTCTGCAACGTCTCACCTAGGTTTTTGTATCACCACCTTACCTATATACATGTCACTATCATGGGGACTGCTAGGTGGTAGAGTTCTGCAACGTCTCATCTAGGTTTTTGTATCACCACCTTACCTATATACATGTCACTATCATGGGGACTGCTAGGTGGTAGAGTTCTGCAACGTCTCACCTAGGTTTTTGTATCACCACCTTACCTATATACATGTCACTATCATGGGGACTGCTAGGTGGTAGAGTTCTGCAACGTCTCATCTAGGTTTTTGTATCACCACCTTACCTATATACATGTCACTATCATGGGGACTGCTAGGTGGTAGAGTTCTGCAACGTCTCACCTAGGTTTTTGTATCACCACCTTACCTATATACATGTCACTATCATGGGGACTGCTAGGTGGTAGAGTTCTGCAACGTCTCATCTAGGTTTTTGTATCACCACCTTACCTATATACATGTCACTATCATGGGGACTGCTAGGTGGTAGAGTTCTGCAACGTCTCACCTAGGTTTTTGTATCACCACCTTACCTATATACATGTCACTATCATGGGGACTGCTAGGTGGTAGAGTTCTGCAACGTCTCATCTAGGTTTTTGTATCACCACCTTACCTATATACATTTCACTATCATGGGGACTGCTAGGTGGTAGAGTTCTGCAACTTTTCACTTAGGTTTTTGTATTAACGCCTTACCTATATACATCTCACTACCCTGGGAACTGCTGGGTGGTAGAGTTCTGCAAGGTTTCATTTAGGTTTTTGAACCACAGCCTTACCTATATACATATCACAACCATGGGGACTGCTAGTTGGTAAAGTTCTGCAAAGTCTCAACTGGGTTTTTGTACTAGGTACCGCCTTACCTATTCCTGATTTAATAGCATTAATACTTGTCACTGTCCTTTTCTGGTTTTGAAGATAATATAGCCGGTAAGCTTATTAATGTTGCATTACCACCCCACCATGCGGGCAGCAACGTACTGTTAACGTCTTTGGTGACTATAGGCAATTGTTGCCTTTTTCCATCTTCCTACTCTTAAAAAACCTTAGAATCTACTCCCAATTCTTCCCAAAAAGAAGCAGATTCCAATTGGGCCTTTTTTGTGGAGAGGAGAAGAGAGAACAAGCGAGCAAGAGGTGCACCTGATGTTAAGTAATCACCGCCACCCATGGACATCCACAATACCAGAGATCTAGCAGTTGCGTTGCCGACCTTTTGAAAATGAGTATGATCTTTTCTTGAAGGTCCCTATGTCGTATCTGTTCGGAAAAACACCCGTTGTATTAATTCTTAAAATTTACTTCCTCTGAAATGGAATTGAACTTATTTATTAAACGATTTGGAAAATTCTTATTTTGTATTGTATAATTTTGGTATAGATATGGTTCAGAATTCTAGAAACACAGGTGATTGAAAGTCGGTTGTTGTTGAACGTTTTCTTCGTTTGTGTTCTACGTTTAAATTATTTAAACCTGGCTTGATTAAAAATATGAAACAATAACTGCGCCGTGTAGCCCGCTGCATTATAAAAGTTTGTGGCGAATCCCGCGGGAAAACCTATTTTTTTTAATCATAAGTAGCCTATGTGCTATGTCACCAAGTATACCAAATTTAATCTAAATCAATTTAGCCATTTTTGCATGATTAAATAACAAATACCCATCCAAACATCCAAACTTTCGCATTTATAATATTAAAACAGATATAATATATATTAATATACATTGGTCAAATATTTCAATGGCGTGATTGGTAACCAGTTATGATGTTTCTACGTATAATTCTTAAAAAAAAACTTTTTAAAACCTGTTAGTTGCAGTAATTAACTATGGAAAATAGAGCTGAAGAATCGCTTATTTATATACGAAACGCACATTATTATTAGCTTAATAGGCAATTTAATATGAATATCACGGTATTTTGATAATTATCACGTTATCTTCAAGGTTTTGGTATTTTCCGTGCTTAGATAAATGTCGCGCAAGCTATTATAAGATCACATAATTGATGTTTGAAAAAATGTACACATTGTTCTTGCTTCCAAGTTCTTCCTTATTATATAATATATCTCTCTCTAATACTATCTATACTTATAAATAAAATTGAAGAGTCTGTTTACAAAGTCAAAATTACAAATTTTTACTAAGTGGATATGAACGTTTGCTCATTACTTACACTTACCAATTTTTTTTTTATCTGTCTGCCGGATTGTTTCAGATAATCTCCAAAACAAATAGACTGATATGGACGTGCTTTCACTAACAGATAGCTAATTTTGTAAGGAGAAACTTAAGCTACTTTTACTGTAGAATAAGATTTGTGTGTCGGTTGAAAAAAAAACACTGGCAAAAATTCTAGCACGTTACATTACATTCATGCCAAAAAGGTGGCAACGCAGCATTTTTGTTGTCTATAGCCAATAGTTCTCTCTTTCCATCATGAGAGTCTTCTGCTCATCAGCTATGCAATGACTTAAAAATATGGTATATATACATTTTGACTATTTTTGACATTCAAATGTACAATGTGTGAAAAATATAAGTATTATAGATATAAGATATAAGATATAAGATATAAGATATAAGATATAAGATATAAGATATAAGATATAAGATATAAGATATAAGATATAAGATATAAGATATAAGATATAAGATATAAGATATAAGATATAAGATATAAGATATAAGATATAAGATATAAGATATAAGATATAAGATATAAGATATAAGATATAAGATATAAGATATAAGATATAAGATATAAGATATAAGATATAAGATATAAGATATAAGATATAAGATATAAGATATAAGATATAAGATATAAGATATAAGATATAAGATATAAGATATAAGATATAAGATATAAGATATAAGATATAAGATATAAGATATAAGATATAAGATATAAGATATAAGATATAAGATATAAGATATAAGATATAAGATATAAGATATAAGATATAAGATATAAGATATAAGATATAAGATATAAGATATAAGATATAAGATATAAGATATAAGATATAAGATATAAGATATAAGATATAAGATATAAGATATAAGATATAAGATATAAGATATAAGATATAAGATATAAGATATAAGATATAAGATATAAGATATAAGATATAAGATATAAGATATAAGATATAAGATATAAGATATAAGATATAAGATATAAGATATAAGATATAAGATATAAGATATAAGATATAAGATATAAGATATAAGATATAAGATATAAGATATAAGATATAAGATATAAGATATAAGATATAAGATATAAGATATAAGATATAAGATATAAGATATAAGATATAAGATATAAGATATAAGATATAAGATATAAGATATAATATATAAGATATAAGATATAAGATATATGCGAAAGTAACTCTGTCTGTCTGTCTCTTCTTCACGGCTAAACAAGTGAACCGATTTGGATGAAATTTGGTACAGATAAAGTTTGAGACCCGAAAAAGGACATAGGATAGTTTTCATCCCGAAAATCCCACGGGACCGGGAACTATGCGGGTTTTATTTTAGATTTTTTTCCACGCGAACGAAGTCGCGGGTACAGCTAGTACAAAATAAAATGGAGCACTTCCATTTTATTAGTAGTTTATTAGTACCTACGTAATATATACTAGCAATTCTGGCTGACGTTGTCCTTGACTAATCCCGATCAATACGTCATCTATCGGGACCAATTGCCTACCATCTAGGAATCTAAAGCATCCACATAATCACTCATTCACACCCAAGAATATTATTAAAATCGATCAATATGGAAGTGCGACTTTATCGTGGCACTGGTAACAATAGTAATTATTATATAAGTAATGTGTGGTACGGGGCTTATAATTTATAACTAAAAATCCATTGAGGCTGAAATAAAGAGGATAGATTTATGTAGGGTGACAGTAATAAAAGTATCCAGTTGTTTACTAAAAATAAAGTTTCGAAATGGCGCTGGCGTAGTATAAAATAGGGTATGAAGTTAGCTGTTTTAAACGGAGTGAAGTGCACTCTGCATATCGTCGATGAAGTTACAATGCCTCCTAATTGTATAAATGTTAATTTTACAGTAGGGGAAAACAACGTTTGACATCTAGTCTTAAATGTGTCTTAAAAAGATTTGAATATAAAGCTATTTCCACAAAGCTTTAACTTTTTTTCTGAATATCGTTAAAAGATAAGAGAAAATTTTATAGATACAAAACTGAATTTTATATTTATCGCAATAAAAAAGTAAATTTGTTTAAAAATGTTAGTTAGAAGGTATTGTCACTTCAACGACAATATGTATCAACGGAACTTGTAGCGCTGTTTTAAGGGTTTACTGGAAACCTATTTAAAAGCGTTTTTACCGCTTTCTTTATAAACATTTTTATGCAACGGTATGACACTTTTACCACAATAGAATTGTATTATTCTATTGTGCTTTCACAAGACAGTTTGTCCTTCGTGCCTCTAGACTCCTTGTAAGCATTTATACCTATACTAGGTGACCCGGCAAACGTTGTTTTGCCTTACATATTAGGAATCCATAGTGGACAAACATGACACGTAATTTATATAAGACTACGGGATTGTCCTTCCACGCAGCCAAAATGGCATTAAACTTTATATGGCGGTTTAGTATTCTGAAATTTTCTAATTTTCCGCGCAATTTTCTTAATATTTTCTTTTATAAGAACCTTCTCCTTACAATTACAAACACAACAAAAAAAAATAACCGAAATTGGTCCAGCCATTCAGGCGTGATGTCGTGACCAAGGAAAATAGGGAATGATTTTTATATATATAGATTTAGTTTTACTGTAGTCGTGTTATACTCGAGTGAGAGTAGAAATCCAAATGTTGCCGCAAATATAAACCTTATAAAAATTAAAATTGCGTTCACTATTGCATCTATGCATTCTTTAATTATTCACCAATAAAATATTAACTATTTTAAACACGACAGGCTCGCTAGCTTCGCTGAAGTAAACGTAAGTTTATTGACTATAAAAATACTTAATAATCATTTTGAGCAATCACATATTCTCATTATGTAAAAATTTTAACAAAAATTGGTAATCGTAAGTAGGTATACCAATTTTATCAAGGTCGATCAAGCCTTACACACAGGCAGACAAAAATTTTTAAAATGGTAATATTGACGTCAGTGAGTAATACTTATCACGATATTTGACAAAAAAATGAATGAATTAGCTAAAAATATGAAGTTCTATGGTATTGTGACAGATGGCCAACCCACTAACTTATCGGGCATAATATTAGTATCTCTTATCGAGCAAGATAAGAAAGCAAGTATCTTCACGCCCGTATCCCCGATGAGGTAGGCAGAGGTAGTGCATCCAAGATAAGTCGAAGATACTTAATCCCACAATGTGATAGCCTGACAGGTTGCAAGGACAGCCTATTGCCAGTTCAAAGGTCAACACCAACACGTGACTATTAGTCCACAGGGGCGATAAGAAATGTTTTTAAAAAACTCAGAAAGTCGAAACGAATTGCTCGATCTGAAATTTGAATCAATAACTTTATACTTTTCACCGAGGCTGGTAAAGCAATGAAGCGACAAACTCAATCTTCATAAACCTTCCTTTTTTCTTCCTCCTCCTTCTTTTAATAATATAAAAGGATAAAAGGATTTAGTCTTGTCTCACCAAAAATATAGGCAATTATATAACTATATTTTTTCATAAAATAATTTACATACCTATGTTCAAACAATAATGTTAGCCACTGTAATGACATTATGTTAACAATATTATGTTCAAACAAAGATGTTAGCCACTCTAACATCATTATGTTAACAATATTGTATTCAAACAATAATGTTAACCGCTACTATATTTGTACACAATACGTTTTTAATAAAAAAAATTAACGCTACTTATTACGTAACTCCAGATTCTTCTGAATCTGGACACCCGTAATTTTATATCGTTCACACGGAGTAGAAAGCAACAGAATCGTCGTTTACAAACAAGTACAAACAATCCTCGCAATGACTATTCGAACATTTGTTTCTTAGAAACAGTCGCATAGGAATTTTCTCGAAGCTTGAATGCACACGACTAATTATTGTCAACGGTATTTTCATCGTTAAGTGAAATTATGTTGCGCTAATTCGGTTTGTAAGTGATTTTAGTATTATTTTTAATATTCCCATGTCCGGTAAACTTTTGCTTGTGGCATTGAATCCCCGCCACATGGATAGCAACGTACTTCCAACGTTTTTGATATACATTATATATGCAATTATCGTCTCTTTTCACCATGAGAAGAATCTTCTTGTTTACAATAAAATAAAACTTAAATAAATATAGGTAGGTACTATCTAAAAAATCGAAAAGGGGCTAACAATGTTTCTTGTGTGAAATTTAAATTTATATTCTTCATTTGAGTTTCTTTACCTTCATCTTGTTACATTTATCTTGCTGCCTTTACACAGTCTTGTGTATAAAAAACATTTGGGCTATTTACTCGTAGACTTATGACGCAGTAATTAAATTCATAACAACACTGCCGTATTTTTTCCCAGAACTCATAAGATCATTGAATTCTTAAAAACAATATTTTATTACAGTATTTTCTACATAATTGTATATAAGCAAAATTCCATGTTTTGTATATTAATATCACACGTATTTAATTGGAAAAATCAGCGAATGCCACTGATTACCGATAATGAAAATAGGTCATAGAGATATGTGTAACTCATACCAAAAGTTAATTAAGTAACTTTCTAACAAATTTGCTTTTTATACACGTTCATATCAGCGTACCAAATCCTTTGCGAGATAAAAAAGAGCATGTCAGATATTAAGCCTATACTGACTGGATTGCTTTTTTTTATATCATAAGATAGCGAACAAGATGATGGCTCACCTGATGGAAAGAGAAACCATCGCCTGTAGACAACTGGTATCACCCGAGAATGATGTTAATGGTGCGTTGCTATCCACGTGGCGGGAAGGAAATGTCACATGCATAAGTCTACCGGCTACCTTACCTTCCAAACCGGAATACGACAATAATAAGCGTTGAGGCTATTGCGGCAGGAATAGGTAAGGCGATGGTACCAAATAAATACCCAGGCGAGACGTTGCGGAACTCTACTAGGTATACTGTGTGTATTTGTGTGACTGTCTGTGGCATCGTAGCTCCCAAACGGATAATCTAATTTGATTGCGGTTATTTTAATCGAACGCCCTCCCTGTCAAGATGGTTTTCAACCACTAGAGCCGGCGTGCCAACTATAGTCAGAATGACAATTATCGAGGTGGCGGCACTAATGCAAAAGTTGACGACGTCACGTAAGGATGGAAAAGGGAAGATGTAATAAAATAATGATGTTCTTGTTTTTTTTTTTAACTTTATATAATTTGAGTATTAAAGTAAACAATCAGTATTTAATTCTAACCTCGAGTCTATTAAATTTATGTATATAAATTATGTTAAATAAATAGCACAATTTTATTTTGACATTTCAATGCTTATAATGTGAATCAATTATTATAACTTTATTTATTATTGTACACGTCCTTCACGTGTATGGTATCCCAAAATACAGGCTCCGCCTAGTTTGAGAACCCCTGGTAATTCTAGAATGCACCAAATTATTTTTCTTAATTAGCGTAAGTCAGTGTAATTTTTTGCAATCTTCGAAATACTTTTTTTTTAAAAAAAAATAAACTATTATTATTAATAATAATATTAATATTTTAAAATAATGTAACCATAACAATATAGGTATAACATTCTTTGTCAATATTTCCTATAAACAATTTAGATAACAACGTAAAGCTTACAGGTACTTTAAAGTAAATCACAATACGCTGGGCAGGAAAGCGGGAAGATACCGGTCACATATATTCTACAAAGGATTTACAAGCTGAAACATGTCTCAGTTGGTTTGAAGTAAAATCTATCTTCAGTATTCTGATAGAGATTCAGGACACAAACACAATTTTCGGGTTTTAAATAACAGCAAGTAAAAAATTTTGCTATGTAGGTACATAACACTCGTCGTTTTTGCGTCGGGGATCAAAAATACAGAATACCTATCTAACAAGCTGATGGCTGTTCTGATAAAGCAAAAGCTATCGCCTGTGAAGATTACAGATGTTAATGGCGCGTTGCCATCTGTGTGACAGGGATGTAACGTCGTGTGTTTATAATCGTAAACAATATATATTTCTGTAGCTCGCTTTTACCGTAATGTTTTATTGCCCTGTGACCATTGAGACAAGTGCTCATATTTATCTTTGATTTATATTTGCGTGAATGTTCATTATTTATAAAGGTAGGTACGCATCGGATCGTAGCTTCCCTTGTTTTTATATGCAAACCATTAAAAACGGTTATATACACTATTTCCTTAAGACAGACACACGGATAGATACAGACACTATTCTCTTATACAAAAAATGGTAAAAATGTATATCACATTTTCAAATTAGTCCGGGACCCTTTCAAAACATCCGCCTTATTCCCTTCTTACCTATTTCTGTCGGTATTTATCGCTGTCATGTTCCGGTTTGGAGGATAAGGTAGCTTAGACTGGTTTTAGTGTCACGCTGACGGTTGACGCTGATGTATGTAGCCATCGAGCATGTAACCTAATAGAGTAGCAATATGAGCCATCTAATTCCGAAACTGATCAATGTTTTGCCACTGATAAATAGCAATTCACGCTCGCCCTAAAGCAGTACCGCACCAACAAGTGACCTATGTGAACTTCCCCGATACTCTTGAAAATATTCAAAGTTTGGTATATTATACCGCATAATGTCGTGTTATTCTATTAGATGGTGTGAAAAAAGCAGCAAAATGTCGAATTATAAATAAGACGGAATTACGTTTCATCAGCATCAATAAACATTGATTTTACTTTAATTTACTTTCACATAATATGGCTCAAGTTAAACTGGACAGATAACACGAAACTCGTGGTTACTTGTTTATGCGTCTTGCTCTTGCCTAGGTGTAACCTATATCAACTATCCCATTTTATTCAATACGCGTTTACTATTAATGCGTCATTATCACATTAACCTTGAGTCGGCCAATCACAGCATTACAACTTGCGTAGTGTTTTGGCGGAATTTGTTTTCAAACAAAACAAACAACATAGCCACTCTTCTGTTTAAATACTCGATGTATGTAGCCTACGGTCGTCAGCACTGAGCAGTCAGCGCGACTGAAAAACGCTACCTATGACTACATACATATTGACCCACCAGCGCCGACCGTCAGCGTGCGGTCAGCGTGACACTAAAAGCAGCCTTAGAGAGTAAAGGCAGGTCAGCTTATGCACACATAATTCCAGCCCCTCCACACAGAAAGCAACGCATTAATAATATCGGTGGTGTCTATAGGCGGTGGTTATCTTTTATAATCAGGAGAATCAAGTTCTAGTTTGCTATCCTATGAAATAAAATAAAACAATGTATACATGTTCGACACTGTAGTTAGCAATAAAGAATTTTTATTATAATTTTAGTAGGTATTTACTAAAAATGTTACTGTATACCTCCGCAAGCCAGGCAATGCTCTCTACGCCTTACCAAAATCAAGCAACTTTCTGCATTTAAAATGTCACTATTCTATTTATGTTGCACTTTTAGAATAATACGAATACACGTATGTCAAGAAAAATACTTGTTTTAATGTATTTCATATTTATAAAAGACTTTTTTGCATTCAGTGCAATAAAAACTGACTGAAAAAAAAATCTGAGCCTGTCCGGATGTCTGTATGTAATTTGGCACGATTACGCTCGCAAAGCTTAATATATCGAGATAGTCTTTTTTATTAGTTTCAGAATTATTACAGCACGCAGTTTCCTATTGCAAATGATTGTGTAATTTGGTGTCCTTTAATTGTAATTGACAAAAACTAAGAAAATCGAGTAGTCTTTGGTACATCTAATTATAAATATTAGCGATCGCCTGTGGCTAAAATTTAACCATAGACTAAACAATATTTTTATTTATATCATCGATTGCAAATAAGTAGATGGGTCTCCTGATATAATGTGTCAACCATCGCATATAGACATCAAAGATATTATTAGTGCGTTAATATCTTGTGGCAAAGCCTAATGCCACATGCATAAGTTTACCTTCCACCGTAAGTTAGAAGGTAAACTTATGCATGTGGCATTATGTGGAGGGTAATGTGGTATTATGTGGAGGGTAACCTCCAAACCGGAACACGACAGTGACAAGCATTGACGCTATTACGGCAGGACTAGTAAAGCGGTGATACCAGACCCGGGCGAGACAATGCAGAACTCTACCATCTAAAAAAATCTCTAAAGTTTAACAACTGACTTTAGCAGTAAGAAAATAGTTTTTCCGGTGGGAGGGCTGCGCTGTGCCGCATTTCCGGCTACATGGGTACCACCATCTTGCTTGTTTCTTCAGTGAAACAGCTTTGCTGTGTTTCGGAGAGAAGGGCAAGACAGACAGTGTAATTACTGGCACCGAGACCTACCATGTTATGTCTCAGGATAGGCAACACACGAATAGAATACCCGGGCTGGAACTAGCCCACTAGTTCATTGGCGACGTCGGCCACTTACTATCAGATGGCACGTCTGCCAGTTTGCCTATCACAATAACATAAAAAAAGTAAACATATGTTTACATTACCATATATCACATGGATATAGTCTAGGTAATGTTTATTTTTATTTACTTAATGTATTTATTTCTAATGCATTTTAGAAATAGATACATTAAATTAATAAAAAATCTACAGTCTAAAATAACATATGATTACATACATTACGTGCACTTTTTTAATGTGTATAAAGTTTTTAAATGACATTAATTAATTTAGAGCCATGTGGTAATTACATAATGTTCCATCTGCTTCGAGTTTTGATTAAAGATATGCGTCACAAACATTTTCCCGTGACTTCTCTCGCGTTAAAAATTGTTGTTCTATTCGTCGAGAACAGTCTTTTTTTGTCAATGAAAGGAAACCTATGCCGTTATATGTACCCCGACAACGTGTATGCAAAGGTTTGTGACGATTGGTTAAGCACTAAGAAGTTAATGCATAAGAATCAAACAACTCTAGTTTTAAAGCTATAACTTTATTAGAATCAGTTAGTCTATACTGGTATAATATTGAGAATATATATTTTATTAGCTGTTTCGTGAAGCTTGCTGCATTATAACATTTTTTTGGAGAATCCCGCGGGATCACCTAATTTCTCCGGTATAAAACGTATGCTGTGTGCTATTCCAGGTCATCATCTACCTGTGTGCTAAATTTCATCCAAATCCGTTTAGTAGTTTTTCCGTGTCTGAGTAACATACCTCCATTCATCCATACATCCATCCAGACATCCATACATTCAATCATCCAAACTTTTGCAAACTCTACCACCTAGTGGTCACAGGGTTAGAGACATGTATAGTCAATCGTTCGCCTTTTTCGAATTGCCTGGCAGAATGATAGATGATCTATTCTTCATATTGGGCCCGGACCAACATGGGGCAAGGTCCATTGTTAGTGCAAAATACAAGTTGTATGTTAATTTAGGAAAGCAGAGATACTTTTCTTATTACTTATTTTCCATAAGTTTCATTAGACTAGTGTTTCTTAGCCTTTTTGGGACGATGGACCACTTTACAAAATATCTGTCTTGCCATGGACCACCTACAATTCGGAGGTAATTTTAATTTAATTTAATTTACCCCGTGCTGGTCCGGGCTCCTTTGAGGAATAGGTCAACTGCCATTCCGACAGGCAGGTCGTAAAAACGAGACCGATTGGCTATGCGAGTCACTACAATCGTGGTCACTAGGTGGTAGTATTCTGCATTGTCTCGCCCGGGTCTGGTACCACCGCCTTACCTATTCCTGCCGCAATAGCGTCAGTGTTTGTCAATGTCGTGTTCTGGTTTTGAGGTAATAAAACTTATGCATGTGGCATTAGACCTCGCCACAAGATAGTAACGCACCATTAACATTTTTGGTGTCTATAGGCGATGGTTGACACTTTCCATCAGGAGACACATCTGCTTGTTAGCTATCTTATGATATAAAAAGTATACTCGTAAAGTTAATTGATAAAGTATTGTTCTATAAAGATAAATAAAACGACAGCGCGGAACCACCGGCTAAGGACCACTCATATAGACATATTATTAGACATTCTGGTTTATACCTGCGGCATTAACATCCCGCTACATGGATAGCAACGCACCATTAACATGGTTGTCTCATTCTATCAGAAGAGATATCTGTTTGTTTTTTAAAAAAAGTTGCTCACAAGTTTGTCGAATTGCGTAGTGAATAGCTTTGCGTTGCTTTACAGAACTTTCCAACCTTATTAGTGATTACTATTTGTGGTTTAAGATATTTATTGTTTCATAAAGAATATACAATATTCACTTATATGAAAATGCTAATAAAATATAAAATTACGACTTACACTTTTTACAGTGATTAGTATTTAGCACGTTCTCGTTTTTACAAAATGCCTAGTAGTAAGGCAGTAGGACTATTTTTTATCAAGGGGCCCGGATCACATGTTGTTAGTCACTATATTTTACTTCAACTAAAAAACGTTGTATAAAAGCGTACTAAATTAGAATAAATTACAACAAAGCAAGGTCAATCGTTTTTATTTGTTGCAAGGACACTGTGCGGCCATATTATGATAGTTGAATACCGTGAATAGTACATAAAACTCAACTATGTAAAATGTATTTATCTCGTTTTTTACACAATTAAACAGCCTACGAGCTGCAGCACGCAGCCCGCCACTTGATTATTATTTTTTGTGGAACTCGCGAGAACAATATATATTTTTTTTTAAATTCACCTCTAAATGCTGAAAAACACATAACACGAAAACTCAGTAATAGCTTATTACCGGAATATTCGCGGGTTAACGCTTACCGTGACGCTCATATCCTTTCAAAAGTGCAACCAATGCACGCACGAACAGTTAGTTACATATTTTCGCTATGTGACCGGTTGCCAAATCATCGATAAATCGGTTTTTGTTTTCATTGAATTTGCAGACATACGAGTGAGTGGAACATTTAATGTAAAACAGTCGCCACTGTTCATTAACATTATTTTGTAATAGGTACATGGTACTGTAATACATGACTGACATGTTTGATCGCCCCGTTGGTTGAGTGGTTAGCGACCCTGAATATGCAATCGACGGGGCTCGGGTTCGATATCCGACGGGGACAAGCATTTGTGTGATGAGCATAAATGTTTGTATTTCCAGCTTTGGGTGTTTATTAAATATATTCCATATATGTATTTCAATGTATTAGTAAGTGTCATTGATTAACACCCATAACACAATCAAACAATTTGTTAATTTTGGAGTTAGATCAGTAAGTGTAATTTGTCCCGTGAATATTTATTATTATTTATTTATTATACAACAAGTTCGTTACTAATGAGATACCGGCTTCTAAGAAATTTGTTTTTTGTTTCAAAAATTCTAATATCAAAGCTACTCGGAAAATGATACGAAGTAAGAACATCTTAACTCATATTTGTGTGCCACTATAAAATAAATGCGTATTTTGAAGGCTTCAAATATAAAACTGATAAAAATCGTATTTGAATGTTTCAAATGTAAAACTGGTGACATCACTAATATGTTAAATTCGTTTTAGGTATCAAATGTAAAACTGGTAACGCCACTAATATATGTAACAAATGCGTATTTGAAAGATTCAAATATTATAATACTGGTTACGCCGCTCTTATCAAAAATCCGTACATAAAGGACTTGAATGCTTGTTAATAGGGAGGGAGGTATATTTCGGAACCCAATAATTTATCATAAATTTAATATCTGGTCTTATTTAACTAAATCAAGAAACTTTTTATAGATGTTAAATTTGACTAAGTAAATGTTATTATGATAAGGGGCGTTCTTTTACCTAATTATTATAGAATTGAAACTAGTTCACAGTACACACTGCTTCTAAATTTAATTATTTAAATTTTGCATACATACATTTGCACAGGTAGACGCCAAGCCTGTAGGCACATACAGAAGTTAAAATATCTGATTTACAAACTTGAAATGGTTTAAAGCAATCTAAAAATAAAAGCAAAATACTTGGCACAGCGAAATTCGCTAGGTACCACCCACATACTAATCGTATGTAAATTTTTGTGCCTATATAGAGAGCTCTGACATGATTATTTTTAAAATATATATACAGCTTAGTTGTAAACACTTTTATATTAGAATAGGAACTAACAAATAACTACACATACCTAGATGGTCACGAATGTTTATAAACACACACAATCTTCTGCATTAATGATAGTAATAGAATAGTAGGATTTCAAAAACAATTTAATCACGTTTTGAGGTAGGTAATAATGATAAGGTTGTCATATTATAACAAGTATGTATAAGCTTATATACTATTTCGCAGTAACGGAAAGAATAGTGTGATACGCGATCTAGGTAGAAACGTGTTAGTAACTTAAAATTTAAAGATAAAACACGCTTATTTTTTTGAATGATTGGCATTCCAATCCGGAACTTGTCTGTGGGAAATAAAATGCTAGAACCAAATTCGGTTTAATAATATTGAAATTCAAATGATTGTACATTTGACGCATAGAGTTTGTTCTTTTACAGAAAAATCCGTTATACTTTGACAAAATTTTGTTCTACTTATGCATTTTAAATCCTCAATGCATATTCAACATATCCAACGTCTACTACGTATCGGCCGATGACATCACTATCAGTCCTCGTATATCGAGTCGTTACGTAGGTAACTACTTGAGATGCAAACGCGAGCAAGACAGTGAGTATTGTAAAAGAAAACAGTGCACGTTGATTTTAGAAAAGAGTTTATCTAAAACCTATCCAGTGTCTATAAAACTTTCTCAAACTAACTAAATGTTATATTATTAAAAGAAATCATATTAAATTCGTAAGAGTCGAATATTCTTAAACACCAAAAACGTTGATTTTTCATGTACTGTTGTTCATATGTCATAAAAATACTGATAAGTAACCAAAGTATCTTGTGTATCTTGTAAACTCACGCAACTTAATTTAACTCAATAACTCGTTAAAACTTGGACGACAAATCGCTTACCGACCTGCCTAGTCTATTGACTATAAATATTATGTATCACGTTGTACCTACTTCACTGTTTTGTCTACTTTGTCTTCTAAAATGTTGACTTTGGCAAGTAAGATATAAAATCAAAATTTCAACATCGGGCATATTTAAAATAGTACCCAGTTTCGAATACAATCTTGATTCAAATTCGGAATAAATTTCAACCAAGTCAAAAATGAATAAAGGATATTAGATCACGATCAAAATCGTGCATTAATGCATTTTATTGAATACCTAGCATTCAATCAACATATTTTATATTATACTAGCTACAGCGTGCTGCCCGCTGCATTATAAAAGTTTTTGACGAATCACCTAATTTTCTCGCGATAAAAAGTAGCATTCGTGCTATTTCAGATCATCATCTACCTGTGTGTCAAATTTCATTCAATTCCGTTCAGTCGTTTTTGCGTGATTAAGTAACAAACATCCATCCAAACATCCAAACTTTCGCATTTATAATCTATATATATATATAAATTAATTGCTGTTCGTTAGTCTCGCTAAAAGTCGAGAATGGCTGGACCAATTAGGCTAATTTTGGTTTTAAAATATTCATGGGGGTTCAGGTTAGGTTTAAAAGGTGAAAAAATGTAGAAAAAAACGGAAAAGTAGACACAAGCTGGCAGAACAACGTTTGCCGGGTCAGCTAGTATTAATATAGATTAATATAGCTTATAACGGTATTCAATTATTACTTATTTTTTTAATTCTCAAACTATTATTCATTCATAAGCTATTATCCACTACCCGCTATTGTAATATATTTAAAACAGCGCCATCTAGCATATCATCAACGACTACAATCTATTTACCACCATTTACAACTACCTTATATGTATATATTTTTCTAAATTTTCGGCGGATAATACTGGGTCCAGGGCAATAGAATATCATTGGTCCAGGGTATAATATCGTAACTCAGGACGTAGTCGGTCCATGTATCAATTCTCTGAGCCGTGAACAAAAGCAAAATTTCAACTTAAACAGCAGCTATTCAAAATTACAATACCAACTACCAATTCGTTGTATATTTATTTATGTCCATGGCTTAAAATTTAACTATTTACTACCCGACTTTAAAAAGTCCGACTATCCGACTTTTGTTTATTTCTGCTCAAAAATATTTAGTGAAAAATGGCCAACGATCGTGTGGAACATGAAAAATTTGTCAGTTCGAGACCGACACAAGCGCCCGGCACGTGCTCTGTTTTATTTATAGCTACCTAGTCGCTTTTGTTTCTTGCTAACTTATTATTAGTTGAGAACACGACATTTAAACACGATATCAATCATTAGATTGATTATGACTTGAATATCTTGCAGGTTTTCGTTTGTACTCATGGTGACTGATTCATATACAAGTGAAAAATGTCTTGTTTACGTCTAGCCATTTTTAAATGTAGAAATGCGTGCGGCAAATCGCATTCCTACTATACGAGAGAGTAACGATAGAGTAAGTATACATATAGTATACTAGCTTGCCTGCGACTTCGTTCGCGCGGACTTCGTTTACTCCGCACTGCTCCTCCCCCGTAGGTGATAGCGTGATAATATGTAGCCTATATGTTGACCCGACCTGTTAGTAATATTCATGCAAAATTTGAAGTAAATCCATGCAGTACTTTTTGAGTTTACCCCGAATATACATACAGACAAACAGGCATACAGACAAACAGACAAAAATTCTAAAAACTATATTTTTGGCTTCTATATCGATTGTAGATCACGCCCCAAGTATTCTTTTAAAAAAATATTCATTGTACAGTTTTGACTTTCCTACGATTTTATTATATGTATAGATATTTCTGCTAACGTATATAGGTATATATTTGACGACTTTAAGCTTAAATTTTCAACTGACGAAAAACGGGGGTAATCAGTTTGACATGTATGTATGTAATATTTTTGAAATTGGTTAATATTTGAGTATGATGATCTACGATTATTTAGGCGTCCAGGTACTAAATTTCGTGTGTATATTTGTATTTTTGAGACTACTTCTTTTTATTATTTGTACTTTTGATCTTTGACATCTCATACTAAGATAATACTTTTTATCGTATGATTTAAATCACATATATTCCAAGTTAGGGAACAGTCCAAGTTTTATCAAAATCGGTTCCGTAGTTATTGAATGCGGATACCTACTTATAGTTGGCAGATAATTGAAGTCATTTAATTTTTGAATTACTTTTAATATTATATTTGCAAATTTACGAGTACGTAGAACCTTGTTGTAACAAAAAAAAATACCAAAAGAAGAGGTTATGAAGATTTAAAACATATTGAAGAAAGATTGAGAATTTATGTCCACACCAGATGAAATATATGTTATATGCCTACTACCTACCTATCACTAGCTGTTGAATTAGGTATAACATATTGTATTCTACGGGAACACATAAAAAACTATCATATTGCACGGAGCTATTAAAAACTATAATCATGTGTGCTATTAAAATCTATAATCTATTTGTGTACCCATCCAGATCCGTTTAGTCATTCTGGCGTAAATAACAACCATCTACCAAAACTTTTGCATTCATAATGTTATCTATCCATACTAGTCCATACTAATATTATAAATGCGAAAGTAACTCTGTCTGTCTGTCTGTCTGTCTGTCTGTCTGTCTGTCTGTCTGTTACGCTTTCACGCTTAAACCACTGGACCGATTCTGATGAAATTTGGCATAAACATAGATAAGACGTCGAGAACGGACATAGGCTACTTTTTATCGCGGGAAAATATTTCGTTCCCACAGGAAATAAAATTAATCGAAAGAAAGCAGAGCATAAAGCGTAACGTAGAACACATTAACTAGATGGCGCTGCACGAAAATACATCGCGCTAACGTATTGAAACACATATACATGTAATTAAATCGTTGAGTTTAGAATTATCTTTAATATGATACTAGCTGTGTTCGCGACTTCGTTCGCGTGGAAAAAATTCTAAAATAAAAACCCGCATAGATCCCGTTCCCATGGGATTTCCGGGATATTCAGTGGTTACTGGTTTGGCCGTGAAAGCGTAACAGACAGAGTTACTTTCGCCTTTATAATATTAGTATGGATGATATGATATGATACGAGTATTTTAACGTTTGTTTGTTCATTGAATGCGCTAAATGCTAATTCCTGGAACTACAAGTCGGATTGAAAAAAAATTTATGTGTATGTTTAATGATAGCTATATTCATGAGGATTACGTTACAATTATTCTTAGCGTAGTTAAAATATCGATATTTGTAAAATAAGTCGGAAGAAAAAGCGGTATCGAACGGTTGTATCCGCGTGCGCTTGCTGGCGTAATGCTTAAGTACACGTAAGTACAATGTACTACAAATATATTGGTTTTTAGTAGATGCACAAAAAAGTCCGCGACACTATATATATATATATATATATATATATATATATATATATATATATATATATATATATATATATATATATATATATATATATATATATATCTTATAACAACAACACAATAAGGAATTTTGAGTCGAAAAATTATAGAAAATTAATAGATGAATTTTAATCCTTATCATATTAATCCTTACTAACGAAAAGTACTTCATCAACACGAAGATCTTAGGAAGACAAACTTTGGCTCTTATACCACGTTATTTAGATGCATAGTTTAAAAAAAATGTAAAACGAAATTAACTCAACATACCTAGGTACTATCTAGGTATTAACCGAAAGGCTGTGTGCAGTGTGCACGATGCGGCGCACTACTCTGACCGCCGAACGAGAACCGAACATTGCCGAGAAGAGCCGAACTGTGAGAGCGTTGGCTTTACTATACTTTTTAAGGTTCCATACTCAAAGTTTAAAACGGGACCCCATTACTAAGACACCACTGTCTGTCCGTGCGTTTGTACGTCTATCTATCTGTCCGTCACCAGGCTGTATCTCATGAACCATGATAGTTGAAATTTTCACAGATGATGTAGGTATTTATGTTGCCTTTTATTTATATATCATAACTAAAACTAAAAAAAGAATAAAATAAATATTTAAGGGTGACCACCATACAACAAACATGTTTTTTTGCATAAACTCCCTTTTGCATTTGCATAAAATCACTTTAAAAATAAATAATTAAAATAAAATAAATATTAAGAAGGCTCGTGATTGTTTGCCGTTTTTTTATAGATTATGGTACGGAACCCTTAATGCGCGAGTTCGACTCGCAATTAGCCGGTTTTTTTAAGGTACATGAGTGGAATCATATACCTTTAACCTCTGCGGCCCGCGCGGAGTAGACATGTTACCGGCTCCTTTCGCAATAGACTTCTTTGATACGGAACGTTGGATTTTCCTTCTTTGAAAAAAATCACTTTACTTTGTAGTAGTTGAATATTCGATCTATTTTGTGTATTTTACGGTGTTGTTGAGGGATACATGATCGTTCGCTTTGGCTTGATATGTGTCTAATTCGTTAGTAAGTAGGTGTACCTAAGTACTGTATTTGTATAGCTACTTAATAAGGATTTGTAGTTATGATATTATTAAATCTTGCTTTAAATCTTCCCCGTTGTGGAAAACTGTTTAATTTTTGAAGCTGTAGGTATACCAACATGAGCAATCATTTAGGTAGAAGAAGCACAAATTTTCCAAACAAGATCATATTGATTGGTTAGTGGTTACTTAGGGAAAAATCCTGAATCAGGCTACAAAAAAATTTTACATAGGTAAAGACCTTCGTGAAATCGTAACCAACATTAAAGACTTGATATTTAAAGTGTACCCGGAATTCGGATATGATAGATTTACCAAAAAAAAAATCAATTGATGTGTGTAAGGGCAATTTTATCTGCAAGAAATGCAAGTGTTGACGCCATCTATACAAATAAATAAAATTGGGGTGTCTGTTTGTAATATTAAAATTACCGTTTTTACTAAATGCATATGGATGTATACACGGTACGTATACCAAAATAACATTGTTTAGAATTTTTGTCTGTCTGTCTGTTTGTTCCGGCTAATCTCTGGAACGACTGGACCGATTTTGACGGGACTTTCACTGAAAGATAGCTGATATGATAGCGAGTACCTTAGGCTATTTTTTTTATTTTTCCACGCGGACGAAGTCGCGGGCTCAGCTAGTACATATAATAAAATCGTAGGAAAGTCAAAACTGTACATTGAATATTTTTTTAAAAGAATACTTGGGGCGTGATCTACAATCGATATCGAAGCCAAAAATATAGTTATTAGAATTTTTGTCTGTTTGTCTGTATGTATGTCCGGGGTAAACTCAAAAAGTACTGCATGGATTTACTTCATTTTTGCATGAATATTACTAATAAGTCGGGTCAACATATAGGCTACATATTATCACGCTTGCACCTACGCGGGAGAGGCTGTGCGAAGTAAACGAAATCCGCGCGGACGAAGTCGCTGGCAACAGCTAGTTAGATATAAAAAGCACAAGTTGAGATAAAATTTAATAAGAATTTCCTTTGCAACAACTTTGTAATATATTTAATATTTAATATATTAATATTAATATATTAATAAATCAAAAGGATTTTTCTAACGGCAACCGCTGATCAACTACAGAAGAAGAATACCTACTGTATTTTGCATATAATACGCTGACATCCTGGCCTTATCTACCTGCAACATTATTTGTATCCCCATTTATTATATATCAAGTTGGCGATACCAATAGTAGACATAAATCACAAATCTAACATTTAATATCTTTATCTTTGGAATATTTCCTGGGGCCTTATAAAGGCTTCCTACGTAGCATGTTACTTAAAAACTCGACTTAAGAATGTTGTGAATGGCAGAAGGACTTCCTTTATTAACAACAAGTAAATATAAATTGTAAATGCTGACTTCATAAACAATTTTTGTTAGTTAAGTTCAAGCAACATTATACATGTGTATAGTTTTTGGTATAAATAAAATCATACAGTCGTCGTCTAATCTAAGATTAATATAAGAGTTTTAATTTCTTATTGTTTGATGCGTTTTTGTTTAAATCGTCCAATGTTATTCTGTTATATCATAGGATAGCAAACAAGCTGATGCGATGCTTTCCTGATGGGAAAAGATAACCTATAGACATAAATTTTGCAAACTGTGCGTTGCTATCCGTATACATAAATTCACTGTCTACCCAGAACATGACAGTTAGGTACTGGTACTCAAATTATTACGAAAGGAGAATAGAGGTAGAGATGTTCCGACTAGTAGTCACGCTAGAGAAATGTAATAATAAGCTGAATTAATTTTGCTTGAATAAATAATATATATAGTTCAAGGTCGCCTCTGTGGTCTAGTGGTCCAGCGTTGGCGTTGACCACATGAGGTCCCGGGTTCGATTCCCGAGTCGGGCACATTAAAAAAAAAGTGTTTTCTCAGTTTTCTGAGAAACACAAAGTTGCCCGGGATTGGAAAATGCCCGGTTGGCTATAGGCTTGTCACCTTATTACATTTGTGGGACCAAGTATCTTCGGCTAATCGTGGGTGCACTTGTTGTACCTCTGCCTACACCTTAGGTTATATGGGCGTGAAGATACTTAGTCCAATAATATGAACATCATTTTTTTATCATTATTGCAAATAAGCAGATGTCTGACGGTAAGTAACAACCATCGCCTATAGACATCAAATATATTAATGGTGCGTTACTATCCGTGTGACGGGATGACAATGCTACATGTACATGTTTACCGATTGCTTAACTCCTGATCGGAATACGACAGTGATAAGCACTGACTCTGTTGCAGCAGGAATAGGTAAAGCAGAAGTATCAAATGCGGACGAAACGTCATGGAACTCTACCATCTTGTAGCCACTTTGGTAGACAAATATATAGCTAATCGTACGCCTTTCCTCACCGCTTGACAGAATTAGCAATGCTCTATTCTCCAGAGGGCCCGAATCATCATGGAGAAATCAAATTTCATAAAATCAAATCAGTTGTTCCACTGTCATAAAAATGATCTAAATACTTAAACAAGTTTGTGTAAACATAGTGTATAAACATAATTTTTCAAAAGATAATATGTATTCGCCTCTGTGGCCTAGTAGTTCGGTGTTAGAGTTGAGCTCATAAGATCGCAGGTTCGATTCCCGGTTCGGGTAATTAGAAAGAAGTGGTTTTTTTTTCAGTTTTTTGACAAAAATAACGTTGCTCGGGGTTGGACCAAGTGCCCGGTTCGCAATAGGCTGGCACCTATCACGTTGTGCAACAAAATATCTCCGGCTAATCGTGGGTACACTTGTTGTACCTTTGCCTATCCTTTCAGGGATACGGGCGTAAAGCTACTTTTTTTGTAATATATATTGCTAATAGGAATAGAAACCGGACCTATTTATTATCCAACTGCAAAAAGATGTTTTATATATGCGCATCGTAAGATACACACATGTATAACATTTTGTTTATGGCTAATGTCTGTTTAAACTTAGAAATTTTAATAATATAGATGTCGACGGTATCAATCGTACTGTCGAATTTCGGCTAGTTTATATAATTACACGTTTCTGTCATTAGTAAAATCGTAATAGGTATTTGACGCAATAATTATATCTTTAGAAAAATACAATTCACAATCGTGCCAGAGTATTGATATCTAATCGAAGAAAACTCCGGAATATGACTCGCCTCTCTGTATCACGCTATTGTGTTGTGGCTCTTTGACTGGAAAACAATTGATATTTCCTTTCATTAATGTAATTAAAGCATAATTATTGTGACATCTACAAACTTGCGTCACGAAAAGAGTCTCCCCCTGCCGCGCCCGTATAAAGCGATCTGACCTCGCGTTCGGGTCATATAAAACAACATTAATCTACCACATCTATATGTACGTAAAAAGAACTACCACATATATATATTAATACGTAAAAGAAACTACCGCATCCATATATTAATACGCAAAAATAAGTACTACATCTATATTATATTAATACGTAAAAACAACTACTACCTCTATATATTAATACGTAAAAAGAACTACTACATCTATATATTAATACATAAAAAGAACTACTACATCTATATATTAATACATAAAAAGAACTACTACATCTGTATATTAATACGTAAAAAGAACTACTATATCTATATATTAATACGTAAAAAGAACTACTACATTTATATATTAATACGTAAAAAGAACTACTACATCTATATATTAATACGAAAAAAGAACTACTACATCTATATATTAATACGTAAAAAGAACTACTACATCTATATATTAATACGTAAAAAGAACTACTACATCTATATATTAATTCGTAAAAAGAACTATTACATCTATATATTAATACGTAAAAAGAACTATTACATCTATATATTAATACGTAAAAATAACTACTACATCTATATATTAATACGTAAAAAGAACTATTACATCTATATATTAATACGTAAAAAGAACTACTACATCTATATATTAATACGTAAAAAGAACTATTACATCTATATATTAATACGTAAAAAGAACTACTACATCTATATATTAATACGTAAAAAGAACTACCGCATCTATATATTAATACGCAAAAAGAACTAACACGTCTATATTTTATTAATACGTAAAAAGAACTATTACATATATATAAGGAAAACTTTGTTCCCTTTTTAAGAGAATTGCGCGAATGGTGGAGTATAAACTTTGGTACAGTTAAAGCTTACATTGCGAAGGACTGCAAAACACTTAATATTTTTAAATAAAGTGCATTAAAAATACCTTAAATTAATCGCCTCTGTGATAAAAATTGTCGCCTCTGTGATCTAGTGGTCCGGTCCGAGTGATTAGTAATCAGCGTCTATTCCACTTTACAACGCTGATTACTAATCACTCGCACTAATCAACAGCTGTCTTCACGTGTTTTTTGCTTAATACTTAGCACCTGCATTAAACACTCACACTCAAACTAATCAAAGTGTAATCGGGACATAAGAGGAGCTGTCAAGTTTAAATGAACGAACGAGTCATTTGTAATATATAAACTTCGAAACGCGTATGACCTTCGTTCAGTACAAATATTAATAATTGTTGATTAGTTATGATAATAAAAAATGGTATTTAAACGTAAAAAATATAAAATATATTAGAATTTTTTCTTAATCGTAAAATTGATGAAAAAAAAAACATTAGTTTTCTAGGTGATCAGAAAGTGCCACAAAAATAATTGCAAAATGGTTGATTTGTGGTGTCGTTTTTTGTTACACATTTTTTGGTCTACCTCGGGGCTCGCAAACAATAACGTGTGATAAGGAACTTCGTTCCAAAAACTCAATTAACGAATAATGTTACAAATAATATATTATATATAAATAATAACAAGTTCATATGCATCAGTTTTCAAACTATTTCACTTAAAAGTCTCGTTTAAATACGTATTAAATAGTTTTATTTACACAAGATAGTAATATATTTATTTTGTTTTGAAAGAGCAATAAAAAGATAATCGTACTGTATTTTTTTATACAAATAAGACTACTTTTATTTGAATTTGACAAGAAGCGGTATTTTCCATATCTTCTTCGGCTATAATATGTGTGACTGGGAATGAAAGATGACACAGATGAAAAGATATACAACATCGCTTATATATACCAAATATGTTAATGGTGCAATAACGTCACAATCTTATATATAAAAAACAATTGCTGTTCATTAGTCTCGCTAAAACTCGAGAACGGCTGAACCGATTTGGCTAATTTTAGTTTTGAATTAGTTGTTGAAGTCCAGGGAAGGTTTAAAAGGTGAGAAAATATAGAAAAAAAATAAGAGTAGTTAAAAAGGCAGAACAACGTTTGCCGGATCAGCTAGTAATAAATAATATCCGCCCCGTTGGTCGAGAGGCCAGCGACCCTTACTACGCAATCGACGGGGCTCGGGTTCGATCCCCTACGGGGACAAGCATTTGTGTGATGAGCATAAATGTTTGTATTTCCGGGTTTTGGGTGTTTATTAGAATATATATTCTAGTATTTATATTTATTTCTATGTATTAGTATCGTTGACTAATACCCATAACACAAGCAAATAGGTAATTTGCTTACTTTGGGGTTAGATCAGTAAGTGTAATTTGTCCCGTGAATATTATTATTATTATTATTAATATACGAGTAATTTCGATAAATAATATCCATTAAGTAGTTTTTACGGAAGCGTTATAACTAATAAACATACCGTCCATCCATTTGTTTCAATGTGAAGGAGTAAACAAACATACACAAAATTTGTATTTACTACTTTTTTAACTATAATTTCCAGACTTACAGACAGACTGTAGTTAATCGAAAGACATGTCTAATGAACGAATTATACTAGAGATCGCCCTGTGGTCGAAATTCGACCATAGAAAAAAAAAATTTAAGTTGGACAAGACAAGCCGTAAAGAAAATATAATAAATGTATGTATAGCATCATATGACACATGCAAATGTTGTGCAGTCTTTATTAAATGTATTTCTAATGCATATTGTATAAAAATATTAGGTTTCTGTTGTAACCTTAACTGTGCAAGATTTCATTCTCCACCGTTCGTATTTTCTATAAAAAAGACAAACTTTTTGTTTCACGCATATATTAATGCTAATTTATTAAAAATAGATAATTACAAAAGAATATAAAATTTTCAGAAACAACTGTTTAATAAAATGTTGTTTTCAAATCTTTTTAGGACTTTTTAATTATCATAAGATAGAGAACAAGCCGATAGATCCCTTGACGGACCTACCATCGCCTATAGATACCAAACATGTTAATGGTGCGTTACTATTCGTGTGACGGGGTGTTAATGCCACATGCTTAGATCAAATATTATATTTGATCTAAGGCCACATGCATAAATTTACCGGCTACGTTTCCCTCCAAACCGCAACACTACAGTGACAAGCATTAACACTGGTTACTGTCTTATTCCGGTTCGGTTGGTACCAGACCCAGGCGAGACAATGCAGAACTCTACTACCTAGTAATCTGGATATCGCTTCAAATTACTATTGAAATTAAAAATAATAATAATGGTAGTTCAGTCATTTCCAGATTTTGAAGTACGACAGCTATATAAAGTGAATTATAAAAGAGAAGTTGGAATTGAAAGGCAATATCGGTGTAAAAATGAGAACGGTTGGATCACAAAATAGCAAGGTTTTAAATCAAATAAACCAACACTCACATAATATGGTTAAACAAATTAACTTTTGCTTATGAACATACATACTTGGCCTACCAAAAGATAAATGAACGTAGGTAGCTAAACTAAATTATGATAGTGTAACCGTATAATAACAGATTCGGAATTATGTGCCAACTGGCAATCGGTGTGCTCCTTGAAGTTGTTTCTTCCCAAAACATTCTGAACACGTTTTATTCAAATCAATGTGGGCAGAACGTCGCATTTCTTACGCAAAATCAGCGAACTAAAAGAACCAATGCTCAAAATATAACAAATTAGGAACAATCAAAGTATTAACATATTTTTCTATTAAAATAAAAAACATCATCACACTCTAACCATTGCTAGGTAATTACATTGAACAGAAGGTTTAACATTAAGATTCACCATGACTGCCAAAATGTGTGTTGATAGTGGTGATTCACATTTGCCAATTTACCGACTATAGCTTGCTTTTTTGTCTGACTCAGTATTCGAACTGAAGATTACTGATCTACAGTAATACAGGTTGACCGCTATAACAACGAGACGTCTATGTTTAGTGTAATATGTTTAATATCTTAGATCTGGAAATATTTCTACAAATGCCTTTAAAGCTGCCATAAATTCGATAATTGTAAATCAATCTGAAACCGATCTGAAACCGTTAAATTATGTTTCGAAGAAGCCGTAGAACTATTTGTAGGAAAGGCAACGCACTTAATCCGAGCCGAGTTCTATCACTCGATTTCTTTTCATCTGTGATTCTCCTATTAGGAACAAAATATTGACGAAACGAAATTACCATCTTATTGTAAGAAATTTGGAAAATGCTGAAAACGTACAACAGTAGTACCGAATTTAATGTAGTTTGAAAAGACTTATAATTGCTTTAATACGGATTTCTAATTTTTTATATTGATTTACATTTTCAGAGAATCATATCGGAAATAGTGCGTAAAGCCATATCAGATATCGGTCCGTGAAATCTGGGAATGATTTGTTTGTATTTTCTCGATTTCGGATCGGATGCAGGGCATCACCGCTCTTAAGCTTGCGGTGAAGGCATATGCGTATTTTCTTTTACAATAACTACATTGCTCTTCAGTCTTCACGATAAGTATCATTTCCGCCTTTGAAAGCAAAATCAAGCATATTTGTTTAATTTGAATTACAATTATTCGGTTTCTGCTATTATTTCATCAGCTTCAATTGGATAACGACCTTAAATTTTTTAAGTAAATATATTTTATTAAGTAATTACTTCTCTTTATTCATGACTTTTGCATGAAACTTCTGTTTACAGACAAAAGCAATTACCACACGTTTACGTTCATAAAAGATTAAAGTCATTCTAAGACAAATAAAAACAATTAAAATTGTAAGTCATGTCATAAAATGTGTCTTCTTGAATATAAGATTAATCTTTGATATTTACCCCAAACTTATTACGTTCTTAATTCTAAAAATACATAACAGGGGAAATTTATTAAGATAAATGAAAGATAATTGTTTAAGTCGTAAAACTGATAAAATGATTAATTCTAATGCAAATAAATAGCTGTCACTAATATAAATCATGTCATAAACTCAAAAAAATATTTACGTCCAACAAAATATTTCTAAGAATACACAAAAACAGGAAAAATACATTTATTTAGGCAATTAAAAGATAAATCATATGTGTTACGACTGATAAAAGGATCAGGAAACTTCGAAATTACCGAAAACTCAATGTTGACAAAGTTTTCATTTGTGCAGAGATAAGAGACCATACGATAACTACGCACTTCAAACGTTGCAGTTGTAAACAAAATCCTCATAAGTTTTGAGAATTAGATTTGATTTTGATTTTTGAAACGGCAATTGACATAGTTTTTTAGTATTAAAATATCGTAGAATATCAAAAAATTATTGGTCGAAAAATTTTGAAGCTATGTCACTTTTTTCAAAATTTTTCGTCAACGATTACTCCCAAATGGATTAACCGATTTTGATGCATTTAATGATATATCTGTCATACCTTGCAACTTCCTTTTTTCCCGAGAATTAAAATTAGCTTAGAAGCTTACAAATAGGCTAGTTGACTAATATTCAAAAACTGTTTAATATATTACCCTATTAGGTACAATAGCCAAAAAAACTATTTTTTTAATATTGTACTCGTAAATTTATAATAAAAATTTCGCGTTTTAAAATTAAAATCGCTCTGGACTATCGTGGCATCTAAATGATATGGCACCGTGGTCACTCATATTTTAGATAATCTGTGGTTACCACAAAAATATTATAAATAATATCACGTTTTATCACGGTGTGCTGTAACCACGGATTAAACAGGATACGCCTTTCAAATCCATTTCTTAGGTTGTCAGTGTCGCGTACATTTACACCCAAAAATACAAAGTTATAATACTTGCCGATGAAATAAAATCACTCCAGGAGTATTCCTTAAGCCTTAGCTTTTTATTCAATACGATAAAATAGCACAATATGGCATATTTCTATTTTTTATGATATATCTAAAAGGGTTTGACATTTAAACACATTTACTCATATGAGCAGTATTTTGCACCCAACACCATGTCTATTAGTATTTGTGTGGTCTGTACCTGTAGCCGTGACATTTCCAACTTTGCGTTTCTGTCGCGTAATTAAATGTCTATTTTTGCCTAAATATATTCTAAAGATATATTTTTAAAATAAAAACAAATAAATATTTATTTATTTTATTTTAAAATAAATATTTTAGTCTTTTTGTGTTTCCTCCATACGATAATTATTAATCATTAGGAACTATATATTAATTCATTCCATATTCATTTTAAATAAACACAAGCCTATTTAAAAACCCAGAAGCGGCTGCGATACATTCCGTGAACCCATTTAAATGGTCCTGCTAAAGAACTAGATCCTTAGTTTCATACAATGGTGCTGACGAATTATTTCTAATGAAAAGCTTACATACTGCTCGATATATTGCCGGTTTGTCAACAGCTTACCCAACGATTTAAACTGGATACGCCTTTTAAGGTACTTACCGACAAAAAAATATTTAGGGATATTTTATAAACCTTGGCCTCTTACTCGGTCACGATAAAATAGCAGAATATGACGTATTTCAAGTTTTTTCACAATATAGCTATAAGCTTATGACACAAGCATTTGCTCATATAAGCGGCTACACGTTCCGCGCCCAACACCGTATGTATATATTAGTATTTTGTGTGGGGGAGTTACCTATTGGTTATTGTACATAATACCATTGATTAATCCTGAGTGCACAAGTAGCACCTCTGTTTATTTCTTTTGGATATGAACGTGACGGTATTTATTTTATTCTCCATATTAGTACGGTACTTTTTGAAGAACAAACTATCTGAAATTCTACCAGTTAGTTCGTTAAAGGCGAGCGATGGATCATTGCCATCATGACTACTAAGTGGTAGAAATCCGCAACGTCTCCCTCAGGTACCATCATTTTTTTTAAACTATTCCTGCTGCAATAGCCTAAATACTTGTCATTTTCGTGTTCCGGTTTTGGTAAGGTAGACGATAGACTAAGACATTGCTATTCCGCCATACTGATGGCAATGCACCATTAACATCTTTGATTACTATAGCCAATGGTATCAGTTTCCATCAGGAGAGCTATCTGCTTGTTTGTTATCTAATGATAAAAAGAAAACGTGTGTGTGTACTTACGTACGCACATAAAAAGTTATACTTCATTGACGTAAAAAAAAGAAAAAAGAGTATCTTCACGCCCGTCTCCCCGAAGGGGTAGGCAGAGGTACAACAAGTGCACCCACGATTAGCTGCTGAAGATACTTGGTTCCACAAATGTGATAGGTGGCAAGCCTATCGCCAACCGGGCACTTTCCAATCCCGGGCAACTTTGTGTTTATCAGAAAACTGAAAAAAACACTATTTTACGACTTGTTTTAAGCCTTATACAAGCTACCCCTGAACCCAAAACAAAACAACACTTGGCTAACAAAAAGAAAATTATTTGTAAAATTCAACTTAATATTTGTTGTAACAATATGTCCCAGCTCATATACAAGTTATTAATGTAAGTATAATCCTACCAACTTTATCTAAACTCAAATGTTATCTATGTAAACATGGTTCTTCATAACTTACTGCTACTACTGCTAGCAAAGGTGCAATGAACTGTGTACTTGTTGCATAGTGTATTAATGTTTATTAGAATTATATTTCTTGACGCCAATGTGCAAAGCTTACGACTGTTTTTATGAGAAAAATGTTATTACAATCATATATAGTACACGTTATTTGTACGCTAGGCAATAATTTAAAATAAAAAGAAATTTCCCAAAGTTTGACAGTTATATTTTACATTAATTTTAACTATGCGTTTCTCTATATGAACTTTTTCAACAAAGAGGTGTGAGGTCTTACACTCAACAACTGCAATGTATTAAAAAAGGATTTGTTTTTTTTTTCATTTCACTTATTATTGTTATATTAGACATAAACTTTAAAATTCCAGCTTAAGTAAAAATATTATTGATATTTTTTCTATACGGAAATATCTGACTACTGTTCATGTTAATAAAAATCCCAACATTTTGTTACCTCAACTAGCATTTGTTTAGTTGTATCTAATGTCATCTAATATCGACACGTAAACTGGTGTTAGTATATAAAGTTAATGTAGCTAAAAAACACCTAACGGATTTAATTCCTCGTAAATCTCATCACTTTTGATAAATCGCGATCTAGAAGTATTACGGGATTTATGGTTTGAATTGTATTTTTCATTATACATATATTTATTACATTAGATTAGCAAACTTTGAAAATGATGGCTGATACAATTTTCCCTTCCTTAAAGTCAATTGAAAATAACAGTAAAATTCTAAATAATTATAATTTGTGCCATGAATTTAACTTTTTGATATTTTAACCCAGTACAGGTATATTGAGTGACTCATAATGCGAAGCAACAATAGAGTGTTTTACGGTCGACATTTTTGTTAATTAGGTACTACAAAATTAGTAGAAATGAAAAAATTATAAAAAACTAGAAAAAACCACGCAGCAAAAATATTGTAACTTGGAAACGTGGTGTTTCCTGAACCTGGAGAAAAAAAACATTATTTAATATTATTTTTTAATAGACTCGTATTGTCCTATGATTATTTCAAACGGATGTGTAACTGAAAGTGCTGAATCGCAGTGGACCTGATATTGAAAGATAATAAACAAACCGATGGCTCGCCTGATGTAAAGAGACAACCATCGCTTATAGACAGCACATATATTAATGGTACGTTGTTATGGCGAGATAGTAATGACACATGCATAAGTTTACCAGCTACCTTACTTGCCAAAGTGGAACACGACAGTGTAAGTCATTGATGCTAATAGGGCAGGAATTCTTACTTATTATTTTTACTTATTATATATATATATATATATATATATATATATATATATATATATATATATATATATATATATATATATATATATATATATATATATATATATATATATATATATCAATTGTCAAACTCGGGCGAAACGTTTCACAACTCTACCACCTCGTAGTCAAGATGATAGTTTCACGTAATAATCGTTCACCTTTTACATACTGCCTAACAAAATAGATGATAGCGTAGGTCTACCCTTCAGGGCCCCCTTTGAAGGGTAGACCTAGTGCTAATAACACCAATTATATACTTTTATACAAAATATCGACGAATATTGTTTAATCCTGCAGCGATTGAGAAGATGTCTCCATTACGAGTTTTCTGCTTAAAAGTATCTCTTATCTGAGGAATAGTCAGAATTTACTTTATAATGTACCAAATCTTCACTACGAACCAAATCTTTTTACGATTTACAGAAAAATATTCAGAATTGTTTGATTAAGTAATACACGTATTCAAAAATGCCTTATTTTTATTTTCAGCGACACTCATCACTGCAACAGCGGGTACTTGCTATGGCTGGCCATCGCCCACACTCATGTATCTAAAGTCAAAAGAAAGCAGCATACCAACAACACCAGACGAAGGATCATGGATAGTCTCAATAATGATATTATGTTCAGCAATAACACCAATTCCCTCTGCTTACTTCGCTGATCGATTTGGAAGAAAAACAGCCTTACTCTTAGGAGCGATACCATTTATTCTCGGCTGGGTGCTCATTATCGTGGCTAAATCTGTAGCTGTTATATATGTGGCTCGAATGTTTTCTGGTCTTGGTTATGGAATAGTATACACTGTAGCTCCTATGTACACCGGAGAAATTGCTACCAATGAAGTCCGAGGAGCCCTATCAACTCTCATCACATTAATGAATAAGGTGAGAATAATTATTTATTTTATATTAAGGCGTAAAATACAAATAATATACTACCGTTGCGTTGAGTTTTTCCCCTTTGTTAATCCGGTCGCTCTTTGAAGAATAGACCATCCACAATTCTACCAGGCAGTTCGTAAAAGGCGAACGATTGGCTTAACATATTGTACCTACCGTCGCGTCGTGACTAGACCATAAATCTCTGTAGGCTCTTGCTCGGGTCTGGTACCACTACTTTAACTATTTCTTGCGCAATAGCGTCAGTTCTTGTCACTGTCGTGTTTCAGTTTGGAAGGTAAGGTAGCTGGTAGACTTGTGCATGTCGCATTGCCATGCAGCCCGCCTTGCCGCCCGCACTAATAGCAACGCACCATTAACATCTTTGATGTCTATAGGTGATGCTTTCTCCGTCTGCGCGTTTGCTTTCTAATAATATGAAGAAAAAACTTAGCACTAAGGTTGATAGTTTGTATTATTGTAAAAAATAAACCGTTTTCCATGATATAACTCGTATATAATTTTAAAAAAGGTAGCCAATGTCACTCAGTAATAATTAAGTTTCTTACTGGTGAAAGATATTTTAAAATCGATTCAGTAGTTCCAGAGATTACTTCCTATAAACAAACTAAAAAGACTTACAAACTATACCTCTCTAAATAATATCATTACTAATTGCTTTTACAATTACTAGTATAGAAGCATATATTCATTTCAACTTTTAAACGTAGGTAAAAGGTGTAAATGTAGATTAATATACCTACTTCAAATAGCAAAGGTAGTCAGTCCTGCCTGCTTGCTTATATACTTTGTCAACTACGCCACACACCAAGCCTAGAAATAACTAAAAACCATTAAAATAACCTCATAACTTCAAAAAAATTCGGTCAAATCGTTTAGTTTACAACGAAAAGCATTAAGTAGGTTTGCATGCACAAAAGAATGTAATATACATATATAAAGACGATAAATATATGTTTATAGGAACAAATATATAAAGACATTAAACACATACATACAGTATCACATTTCCTGTAACGATAATGATTTATTTCAATGGAAAATGATGACGTATTCAAACATATAATTTTCCTATTGACATAGGTTGCAGTTTGGAATTTATGCAGAATGCAATGCGACCTGATATCAAACGTGACTTTCTATGACGTACAGCTAAATAAGTATCATTAACATGTCTTTTAGTAATTTGCTATACACCATAAGAGTCATATTTCTATGACAAGTCTTGGATGTATTCGCGAATAACTAACTCTATGATATCTGAGAATGCGGCCATGGCGGCAGCCACCCATCTCGTCTAGCCAAGAATGTTGAGCGATTTGAGGATTGAGGAATTTGAGGGATTGATTGTTAAGGGAACAGTCTAAATTTCATTAAAATCGGTTCAGTAGTTTTGAGATATGGGTATAGTTGACAGATATTTGAAGTCAGTTTCATTTTTTAAATACTTTTATTATTATATCTAATTATTTTTCCCCGTGTTGGTCCAGGCTCCTTTGAAGAACAGACCAACTGTCGTTCTGCCAGGCAGGTCGTAAAAGGCGATCGATTGGCTCTGCAAGTCACTACCATCGTGACTACTAGGTGGTAGAGTTCTGTATTGTCTCACCCGGGTCTGGTACCACCGCCTTACCTATTCCTGCCGCAATATCATCAGTGCTTGTCATTGTCGTGTTCCGGTTTGGAGGGTAAGGTAGCTTGTAAACTTATGCATGTGGCATTAGACCTCGCCACAAGATAGCAACGCACCATTAGCATATTTGGTGTCTATAGGCGATGGTTGACTCTTACCATTAGGAGACCCATCTGCTTGTTTGCTATCTTATGACATAAAAAAACCACCGCCTTACTTATTCCTGCAACAATAGCGTCAGTACTTGTTACTGTCGTGTTCCGGTTTGGAGAATAAGGTAACTGGTAGACTTATTCATGTGACATTGCCATCCTGCCACATAAATAGCAACGCATCATTAACATCTTAGGTGTCTATAGGCGATGGTCTCTTTCCATTCGGAGAGCTATCTACCTGTTTGATATCCAATGATATAAAAAAAGAATCAAGGTGGTTTAAAGGCTTGAAGGTTCTTGATAAAAAGATATAATTACTGCCTTTTTACCAAAGATGTTAATATTGTGGTGTCATCCGTAACGCGGATGTAAGGCTAAGCGTGTAAGTTTAATAATTACCTTATCATTTAAACCAAAATACGACAATCACAAGCACTGATGCTATTGCGGCAGAAATAGGAAAGACGGTGGCATCAAATACCCGGCCAAGACATTACGGAACTCTACCACCTAGTAGTAACGATGATAGTGACACGTATCCCATATATATATGGCAGTAGCCACGATGGCAGTGACCAGTATATCATGTATATAACCAATAGTTCACCTCTCCAATGGTATTTCGACAGAAAAATTTAATAGAGTAGTAATAAACACGGACAACGTGTTGCTGAACTCCGCTACCTTGTAAGTTGTAACTACTAGGTAGTGACAAATCTAATGACGTATTACCCTTTTACGATGTGCCTGACAATGATGTAGATGGACCATTCTTCAAGGTGGCTCGGTCCCTATGTCCCGCAAGTTTACACGCCATTAACATCTTTCTCTATAGCCGACCGTTTACTCTGACGAGTACATGGACCGTCAGCTTGTTTCCTATTCTATATGATCGTTTTTTATCTTAATAAACATCTCTGTGACTATTTTCGTCTTCTGGTATAAAATCTTTTTCGTATTACGTGAAGTCAAAGCTTTTTAAGAAAATTGCGCCCAGGAAGTCTGAAATTAAAGTTTGTATAGAGAAAGAGTGTAGAAAACTCTTTTTATACGGTGTCTGTTAAAAATACATTAAATTAAAAAGAATATTATGCCCTAGGTGACGATCGCTAATAATTTTAAATAGGCGTATATCTATTGTGATTTCACAAAAGAGTTGTGCGAGGCAAAAAGTGCCTAGAGAAACGCATGTTTGTGGATTTATATCATCGAGATCAAGATGTCATTAATATAAAAAACCTAAGATGCACGGTCCCAAACGAAATTCACACTCAAAAGTATCGCTTATTTCATTTAAGTAGTTAGATATGGCAAAAAAGAATGTCTTTACATATCCAACCTTATATGCAAGATTTATAGTTGTTTTTACAAAGCAAATTACAAAAAGTAATAAATTTGACAGTATCACGACCGACGCGATTCTATTTGAAATGAATTTTATATTAATTTTAAAATTTTATATTAATCACATTTAAAATTGTGCGCTTATTTTTCGAGGACGTTTTTGAGACATTGATTGTGTATCTTGGTTGTTTTTTATATCAATGCGCGATGCCCAATGATAGAATTCAGTGGCAGGAATTAATCCAAACAACTAGCCAGAACATTTTCCATGATAAAGACGATAGAAGATGCAGAGCGAACCTACATCACTAAATCATATTAGTTCATGGCTTGAAATAGTCACAAATTAGTCGCTACTCTACTTGTTACATAAATATGAATTGGTTTATTTAGTAGTTTGCCTTTGGATCCCACACCTAAACAAGAAGCTCTCCACAACGGGGCTCTATAGACTAGGACCTTACCTGCCTTGTTGCATAGGTAGTTAGTATAAAACTCGTCTATACATTTTCTAATTATGAACACGTCCAACGCTTTATAATTAGCATTGCGAAACTTGCATAGTAAACTAGCTGCAGAGTGCAGCCCGCTGCATTATGAAAGTTTTTAGTGAATCCCGCGGGATCACCTAATTTTTCCGGGATAAAAAGTAGCCTATGTGTTATTCTAGGTTTTCAGCTATCTACATACCAAATTCATCGTAATCGGTTCATTAGTATTTGCGTGAAAGAGTAACAAACATCCATACATACATACTCACAAACTTTCGCATTTATAATATTAGTAGGATACTAAAGGAAATTAATTAGTGCTTAATATTTAGTTAAATTTAACATGTTCTCAAACAATGAAGCAATTCTTGGTCAGTTACACGTTTATACGTTTAATACATGATTTTATATAGTACTGTTTTAACATAGGTTAAAATTAACAAGGTTTAAATAATATAGAAACACACTTCTTAAATTTAGTAACTTGCCAATAACAAATCCAACAATAATTGTTTTGAATGGTGTTAGGAGCTACTTAATAATAAGTTCTTCAATAATTAACCCCCAGCTGTCTATACCTACTACATCAACAACCATGACCCAATTTCAGATGTCTTTAAAATTAACTCTCATTAATGGAATTTTCCGTTAAATATCCTCGAAATTGACGTAGTTATCAATTGAGTGTTACAAACACCAACCTTGACCTCTCTACTGAACTTGCCCAGTCTCTTGAATAAACTAGCTTCTAATGTAAGTGGAGTTCATTGTTCTAATTTCTGGCACTCTTATCATATAAATAACACTATTAACCGCCATATTACTAGTGACCACACGCGGTTTCGCCCACGTTAGAACAGAATCCTATTTCATATGTTAATCCAGCTCTGTAATCTATTTTTAATTTAAATTCGTTCAGCCATTTTTCTTGATTGAGTAACAAGTACACAAACTTTTACATCTATACAAATAAATAAAATTTGAGTGTCTGTCTGTAATATTAAAATAACCGCTTTTTACTAAATGCATATAAATGTATACACGGTACATATACCAAAATAATATTTTTTACAATTTTTGTCTGATTGTCAGTCCGTCTGTCTGTTCCGGCCAATCTCTGGAACGGCTGGATCGATTTTAGACGGGACTTTCACTGGCAGATAGCTGATGTAATAAAGAGTAACTTAGGCTACTTTTAGTTTAGATTTTTTCCACGCGGACGAAATCGCGGACACAGCTAATTTATAATATTTGGAAATAGTAGAATTACTTTCTTAAAACACCAGCTCTGTTTTCCTCGTGTTGGTCCAGGCTTCCTTCGAAGAATAGACCATCCGCCGTTCTGCCAGGCAGTTTGTAAGAGTATGCAAGTCACTACTATCGTGGCTTCTAGGTGGTAAGGTTCTACATTGTCTCTGCCCGGGTCTGGTACCACCGCCTTACCAATTCCTGCCGCAATAGCGTCTGTGCTTGTCACTTTCGTGTTCAGGTTTAATAAAAAAATATATTATAAATGCAAAAGTTTGTGGGCACATGAATATAAACCGGCTAGACGAATTTTGATGTAATTTAATATATATGTAGGTAACCTCTATCTAGGCTACTTTTATTCTAGAAAAATAAATTATCCCTGTGGGATTTACGAAACCTTTAATCTCGCATCGGGCTGCTTGTTTAACTGGTTATCAATAAAACTATTCAATGACTTCAAAAAAAGGAGAAGCTCTTGATTTTTCGGAATTTTTCTTTGAACGAACCTGATTGCTCAAATTTGTTTGAATCGATTTGGAAAATATGCTTGTTTCCACTATTAGAATGAATCGTATATATTGTAGTTTCTAAGGGTTATGATATGGAGATAACAAAAAACTAAAATATGTGTTAAAAAAAGGAAAATAAGGATTAATGATATTTTTAATATACATATATTATATATTATAAAAATAGACATTAAATCACATGACAGTAAACGCAAATCTGGAAGTGTTACGTCATACCGTGGCAAAACGTCATATTGTTTTTGACATTTTCATAGAAACCATGGAGTATATTTATATATACTTTTACGACGTGGTTATCCACGTCGTGATGTCATTTAGACACCATGGACTAAATTTTAAAACGCGAAATTTTTATTATAAATATACGATATTAAAAAATGTAGTTTTTGATTATTATACCTAATAGGGTAAAGTATTAAATAGTTTTCCAAATTTAGTTAACTAACCTTAGATAGGAAGGATATACTTCCCATTTGGACCCATAGAAATTTGGTGAAGTTCTTTCTGATGAAGGGTTACAGAGACCCGGGAGATTTGAAATAGATCGTTGCGGCTTTACTGCGTTGAAATAATAATTTTTATAAGAATTTTTAATCTGTTTTGCTAATCGCTCTTAGCTTACATATTCATTATAATATTATCAACACGCGCGTCATTCATTAGCAGAGATACTTATGATGACCTTAATTATTTAATTTCTCCATTTCTACATTAACGACTAACAGCTTAAACTGTTTGAAGCCTTTCGTATTTAAAAACGTACCTATTAAAATTTGCGTCAAGAGAAGGTCGCTCATGTTAAAAGTTTTCTTTTGGGAATATTACACACTTTTTCTGGATAAAAAGTACCCTATGTTAATTTCTGCGTTCTTGACAACGTTTATGCAAAACTTTGCGGTGACCAGTTAAATTCTTGAAGAAACAGTAACAAACAATCTTACATCCACATTTATTTTTTAATAAAATGATAATGATAAACCATTAGCTTAGTTATCGTACAAGCAAAATGTCTGAGGACAGTTACGATGTTTCATCAGATGACGAGATGAGAGATAAAAGAAATTACTACATATGTCGATTCGTAACTTAGCATAACCAGAACCGACGGGCTTACCTTTTCTCTGAGACATAGGTGTAATGCCCGTATACTAGATAGAGCTAGTTTTGAAGAATCGTTTGCCTTCCATTAGAAATTTCCTATAGGTTCATCCCTGCCTTTGTAAACTTTAATTTGTCTATTAAGTTTTTTAATGTTCCTATATCCGTATATATTACTCTGAACTCAAACAGCTCGACTGGTTATAATAATTCTTATTTGTTCGTGTATGTTTGTTTTGGATGTTTTAAATATATATAATTGAACCCAGAAGTAGGACCTACGATCGGGTTCAAACAAAAAATTTGGATACTGTACTAGTTTATAAAATAACTTGTAATTAAATAATATACTAAATATACATATTTTTCTGTTTTCAGGTCGGTATTCTTGCCCAGTACTGCATTGGTCCCTTTGTATCGATAAAAGCTCTAGCTGCCATCAACTTGATCCTACCTATTTCCTTCGTGTTATCTTTCATCTTTCTGCCAGAATCGCCCTACTACTATCTAAAATTTGAACGCACTGAAAGAGCAGAACGTGCTTTAAGAAGACTGCGTAGTGGCGATATAAGGTTAGAACTAAAAAACATAGAAATAAGCGTACAAGAAGATATGAAAAACAAGGGGACTTGGTGTGATTTAGTTACAGAAGCGACAAATAGAAAAGCGTTGTGGATAAGTCTGGGAGTTTTTACGATTCAGCAGTTATGTGGCAGTGCTGCTGTGGTCGCATACGCTCAAGTCATATTCGAGGTCACCCATAGCCGTATAGAACATTATCTGGAATCTATAATATTGGGATGCGCTCAAGTGGCGACTTGTTGCTTATCTGTCGTACTTGTGGATCGCCTCGGCAGAAAACCGTTATTGATATTATCCGCTCTTGGAGTAGGATTAATGAATGGAACGCTTGGAACTTATTTCTACTTCGCTCAGAATAATGTGGCATCTGTCGCTAATTTATACTGGCTGCCTATAACAGCTCTTCTAACATACATCGTGTGTTATGCGATTGGTCTCTCGACGGTTCCTTACGTGATTATTGGAGAAATGTTCCCGACTAATGTCAAGCTGTATGCGTCGTGCGTCGCTCATATTTACACAGGAATATCGATGTTTGCTGTGCAAAAACTCTTCCAGGTACGTTCGTAACATTTTATGATGTAAATACGATTACGACCACCAGCCAACCAACTTAGGGTACAGTATATTCGCGTAATATCATCTATCATTTCAATACCAGCAATTAACACTACACCAAGTCGATTTTTGGCTATTTTCCGTTTTTAAAGCTAATATTATTATTTTTTAATCATTTTTAAGGTCACAAAATTTTATATTTTTTTTTGAAAAAATGAGGAAGTTTGGAATCATACAAAAGGCTAACAACTACTTGTACTTTTTGCATTTGCACGATATATAACCCGCCAACTACGATTAGCCGAATGTACGAGGGGCACGGGCGGAGTGTTCGATCATTTACACAAGTCTAATTACTAATTGCACCAAAATTGTCTTAGTTTAGGACAGACAAGAAGAGACAGCATACTACTTAGAATTTTCCTACTATATTCTTAATTATGCTCTTTGATTTCAAAATCCTTTCAATCGAAATACATCTAAACTCAAGCTTTCCATAAAATACTACGCTAACTACAGTTGGCGTAGTTTAGCCTGTTCTCTCCACAAGGTATTCTGGTAATACACTCCGCCAACTAACTCTAAATCTTAAAACTCAATCAAAAAATGTAATAATGCCATTTTAAGTAACACTTAACCATCTACTCAATACAAAAATTTCATTAAGAATGCTCTAAAATTATAAAAGTTATCTCATTTTTCTCTTTAATCGTCTCTACTGTAAAGTTAACTTTTTCAAGTTGGCGTAGTGTTCATTGCTGGTATCGATTTATCGCATAGACCTTCTAGCCAGAGTCACAGTTTACCGGCAACGATATTCGAAAATCCTCTTGTAATCGAAAAACTACTTTTGTCAGCTAAATGGACTCTGATATCACATAAAACTCCATATTATTACACAAAACTCCATTTAAAATTTTAATTCGAGTTTATTCTTATTAGATGTGTTCCGGGCTCCTTGAAGAATAGACCAACTGCCGTTCTGCCAGGCAGGTCGTAAAAGGCGACCGATTGGCTATGCGAGTCACTACCATCGTGGTTAATGGGTGGTAGAGTTCTCCATTATCTCGCCCGGGTCTGGTACTTGTCGCTATCGTGGTGTCAGTGCTTGTCGCTATCGTGTTCCGGTTTTAAGGGTAAGGTAGCCGGTAAACTAATCCATGTGGCATTAGACTACGTCACTAGATAGCAACGCACCATTGACATCTTTAGTGTCCCATCTGCTTGTTTGCTATCTTATGGAATAAAAAAAAATAAAAAAGTTGGCACTCCTGTTAGTGGAAGATAACCATCGCTACAAAATTCAAGATATTAATGATACGATGTCATCCGCATGGCCAGAATGCTTTATATTGATACCACAAGAGCAAGTTTACCGTCTGCTTTACTTTTAAGTTGGAAAACTACAATTATTATACTTTACTTTTATAACGACAGAAACGGGAGAAAAAAAGTAAGTTGTAAGCTTTGTTGTAAGTTGTCTGACCTCCTCCTAGTAAAAAGTTCGAGCGGATATAGACAAAATATCGATTACCTGGACTACTGTAATGGTCCTTTTTACTTTTTTACTATGTAATTAATCGCATTTACTTATAACTAATCAATTGTATTGAAGAAAGTAGAAACACAATCGCTTGCGTGAATTGCACATCTTCAATGCATGATATGGCCAATATCTATTTAATTACCCTGATAAAATCAGCTTCAATTTCCGTGTCAATGAAATATAGATCAATCATGATTACAACCAAATTAATATTTAAATAACTACATAATATTCCAAATATGTAAGTTGTTTTTTTCGTAGATAACATCATGTTTCGGAAATAAGAGTGATGTAAGATTACATATGTAAGTACCTATATTTGAGCGATTTAATTTTAAATTATCTGATCAAATTTAAATGTCACTGTAATTAGTCATTGTCAGTCAAAAATAAACCCATAAGGCGTTTAAATAACAACTTTTTATAAAAGATTTTATTGGTAGATATTTGTATAAAAGTTTGTATAAAAAATTATTACTCTAATCACGGACGAAGGTGCGCGGGTAAAAAGATAAATTCATTAATAAATACCTAAAATGCTTAAAATTTTAATTTGGTAAATTTTGATTTTTAGTTATATATAAAATTTAGGTTTAGTTATTTTCCATCGTTATTTTCAACATTTGTGTAAATATTACTGAGTCATTCTGTTCTTGGACGTCATGTCGCTATAGATAATTAATATATGCTTTAAGCAACTTTTGTTTACACTAACATGCTGTTATAATTTTTATTTCACCTTGATAATCCACAAATTGTAATATATCTCGGAAAAAATACATTTAACATTTTTCTTTTTTGGAAAAGATATTCCCAGAATTCAGATTTATTATATTTTTCATACCGTGGGATAGAGAACATATAGGTGGCTCTACAGATGAAAAGAGACATCCATTGTTCATAAACACTAAAGATATTTACAATCTGAAGTCATAACGGGCGAAGTTTGTGGGGTAGATGAATTGCCACATACGTAAGCTTACAAGCTACCTTACCTTCAACTTTGAATACGACATGATAAGTTTTTACGCTTCTGTGGCAGGAATAGGTTAGGTGGTGATACTAAATGCAATCGAGACGCTGCAGAACTGTATCACCGAATAGTCACTATTGTTTTGAAACATTTGGCCAGTCGTTTACCTTTTAAGAATCATTTAACTGATAGTCAAATGCTTTATTTTTTAAAATAGGCCCAGCAAACACGTTGAAAATAAAAATATATACTACTAGCTGCAGTGTGCAGACCGCTGCATTATAAAAGTTTTTGGCGAATCCCGCGGGATCACCTAATTTTTCAGGATAAAAAGTAGTCTATGTGCTATTCAAGGTCATCACCTATCTGTGTGCCAAATTTAATTTTTCAGTAGTTTTTACGTTATAGAGTAACAAACATCCATCCGTCCATCCAAACATCCAAACTTTCGCATTTATAATATTAATATTGCTTGAAAAAAATTTAAACGGAATGACTGATCGAAAGCTTTTTTACATTGTCCATAAAAAATACGCCACCAAATCTTCAAGATATTGGTGGTCCATTTAAAATATGTATTACGTTAACTAATTCGTGAGGATCAAGCAACAAATATCGTATCACTATGATATACATTTCTGCTGCAATAGCATTAGAACTTTTTTCTATTCTGCATTATAAAAGAGAAATCCTAGAGCAATAATCTTATACAGATTGGCTGGTAAAAGGCTGTACGTATCGAAAAACGCTAATAGTTAATGCCTAGTGGTCATATATCTATATATTAATATTATCTGTATTAATATTATAAATGCGAAAGTTTGGATGTTTGGATGGATGTTTGTTACTCCATCATGCAAAAACTACTGTACGGATTTACATGAAATTTGGCACACAGGTAGATAATGACCTGTAATAGCACGTAGGCTACTTTTTATCCCGAAAAAATTAGGTGATCCCGCGGGATTCGCCAAAAACTCTTTTAATGCAGCGGGCTGTACGCTGCAGCTAGTAACCAATAAAAATGTATTAAAAAGATAATATTGCTTAACTATCGTAGACCTCTATCGACTTAGTGGTCTTGTGGTCCGGTATGGGTGTTGACCACGTAAGGTCCCAGATCAGGCAATTAAAAAATGTGTTTTTTCAGTTTTCTGATATAACAACTTTGCCCGGGATTAGGCAAGTGCCCGGCTGGCGATAGGCTTGCCACCTATCACATTATGGGACTAAGTATCTTCGGCTAATCGTGGGTTCACTTATTTTACCTGTGCCTACGTCTTATACAGGTGTAAAGATACATTTTTTCATACAGTATTCCTCAACGAAATTAGTGTATATTCAAAAAATATGTTCACCGAAAGGGCATTGGGTGGTTTGTAAATAATAAACTTCGATATCTATGCGCCGATGACTGTACTGAACATTTTTATTTGCTAACTAGCTGCAGCATGCATTATAAAAGTTTTAGGATCACCTAATTTTTCTAGCCCATGTGCTATTTCAGGTCATCTACCACATCTACCTGTATGCCAAATTAAATTAAATCTGTTCAGTAGTTTTTGCGTGATTGAGTAACAAACATTCATCCATCCTAACATGCACCCATCCAAACTTATGCATTTATCTATATATATAAAATATTTTACGACGATTGTTATATATATATATATATATATATATATATATATATATATATATATATATATATATATATATATATATATATATATATATATATATATATATATATATATATATATATATATATATATATATATATATATATATATATATATATATATATATATATCAATTGCTGCTCGTTAGTTAGTCTCGCTAAAAGTCGAGAACGGCTGAACCGATTTGCCCAATTTTGGTTTTGAATTAATTGTTAAATTCCAGGGAAGGTTTAAAAACATCTAATACTGAATACCTTCTTTCAGTATGTACTGGCTCTATCAGTAACCTACATATAACAAAATATCTTATAGCATATTTATTTATTTATTTAACTTTATTGTACACCTAAAATAAATTTGTACAAAAGGCGGACATAATGTCTATTAGCATCCTCCTCCAGGTAACCTTTGGGCAAACAGAAAATATTTAAACGGTGCCTCAGAAAATATATTATGTCATATAAGTACATAGATCTAAATAAATTTAAATATATACTACTTATACTATACAAATTATTATATATACATATTACTTATATATACACATATACATTCATACAAACATATATAGACATATTAACGTTTTAAGGTTTCCTTATGGACTTGGCAATTTAAGTCTTAGCCTTAGATGCATCTAACCCTTTATATTTTCATTACAGGTAGTTCGAGACACCTTGGGAATGCACACAGTATTTTGGGGATTCTCCGTCTTCTCATTCCTCGGTCTCCTCTTCATGCTCTTAGTTTTACCAGAAACAAAAGGGAAATCTTTCTCATCTATCCAAGCTCAATTACGGAGAGACGTAGCGCGCGACAATGCCAGCAAACTTATGACCGTCGAGTATTAGTAATTGGATGCATTAAACTTAAAACTAGATTAAGCTTATCTTAGCTTAGGGATCAAGTTGAAATGAAACTATTAAGATATTGACTTATTATTAATGTTATTATAGATATATACGTACGTATCGGCGTATAATATAAAGTTATGTTAAATAAATATCCTATAGACAAAGGTTAGAGGAAGTATTGAGGGGATGAGAACGGTGGCGCTTGAGAAGGCAGTGAAGTCATCGGGGTTGTAGTCAGCTGGAAGTTTTCGTGTGGATATAATCCGCGCGTACTGCCTCGCCGAATCTTTAGCCGTTCTTGTTTTGTTGGGGCTCTTGAAATCGACCAAGAACAGACCGAAGCGGGACCTGCAATTGCATTTACAAACATGACGAGTGAAATATAACATGATAGACAAAACTTGTTTTATTACACATCCATTGACTTTTTCTAAAGATGTTTTCCCCGTGTTGGTTCCGGGCTCCTTTGAAGAATAGACCAACTGCCGTTCTGCCAGGCATGTCGTAAAAGGCTACCTATTGGCTATGCAAGTCACTAACTACTAGGTGTAGAGTTCTGCATTGTCTTGCCCGGGTCTGGTACCACCGCCTTACCTATTCCTGCCACAATAGCGTCAGTGCTTGTCACCGTTGTGTTCCGGTTTGGAGGGTAAGGTAGCCGGTAAACTTATGCATGTGACATAAGACCTCGCCACAAGATAGCAACGCACTATTAACACATTTGGTGTCTATGGGCAATGGTTGACTCTTTCCATCAGGAGACCCATCTGCTTGTTTGTTATCTTATGATATAAAAAAAACATAAAATAAAAAATGTAGATTTTGAAAAGATAAGTATGCTCCATTATCGAGTGGTTAGCGAACCTGACTACGCAATCGAGTGGACTCGGATTCGGTGTCAGTCCCTTCGGTGAAGGGACTGACACCGAAAAACACGTGTTTGATGTGGTGACACATGTTTGTATTTCTGAGTTTGTGTGTGTTTAGACCACAGGCGACAGAGAAGAAAAATTTGGCGAATATTTAGTAGTGATGTTATAATTTAAGAAGTTTTATTAGCAATTTTCTTTTATTTTAGTCAGTTTACCGGCTCAACATCCAGATACAGCTACAATCACTGTCTAGCACGATAATTGGTAAGGAATAGCAAATAAGGGGCCATCCATAAATTACGTCATACGTTAAGGGGGAGGGAAGGGGTCGTCGAAGTGTGACATTGTGTGACAAGGGGTACGAAGGGGTCCCAAATATTGTGACGTCACATTTTTTCAATTTTATATCTGTCTTACAACAGTAAATTTAAAAAGCCACCTGTTAAATAATCGAATGAGACTATTATTCCAATGAAATTATAAATTATGTGATATACTATATCTAGGTAGGGGGGGTCTCACAAATGTGACCAGCTGTGACAAGGGCGGGGGAGGGGTAAAAAAATCATAAAAATCGTGTGACGTAATTTATAGATGACCCCTTATACAGAACAGTGTACAACGCGGTCACATTAACGCATCTCTGGAATGGAAGGCGGGGCTTCCCTTAGCTCGCCCGGTTAATGATATGTGTCAGTATGGCCATGGTTGGCATTTTTATTATCGATATGCGCGTAGATAATTTGGTTAGTTTTCTGTTATTGTTATATTGTTTTTGGACATTATTGTTACGTTTTGCGCCAAATGGCGTCATCAACGGCATGCGTCAAGTTAATCTGACCGCGATGTAAATAACGTTTAAGAGAGTGGCACACATGATACTTTTGGCATCGGCGATCGGCGATTGCAGTCGCTAAAACGCGCGTTTTGGATTCTAAAAGTAGCATGTGCGCCCGCTCTCTAAGCTGTCATCAATTAAAGGTGAGCGTACATGCTAGTAGACACCGTTAGTAATTTAATAAATATCTATTATATATATATATATATATATATATATATATATATATATATATATATATATATATATATATATATATATATATATACGTAAGTGAATTTTTTTTACCCCTTTTTACAAAATACATCTGATGATCTGGACGTTGGAATATGTTTGGCACAAATAAAATTTGTAAGGGAAAGAATTGTAGAAGTTAATTTTTTTATATTAAAAATGAATAAATTCATAAAAAAAACCTGACATACACCAAAATGAGATCGATATCGTTTTGAAACTACTAAGTGATAGAGTGACGCAACGTCTCGCCCGGGTATTTGGTACCACCGTCTTCCTTCCTTTCTACCGCAATAAATAGCAAAAATTGTTGCTGTCGAATTCTGGTTTGGAGACAAAGGTTGCTGGTAGACTTATGCATGTGGCATTGCCATACTGTCATACGGATAGCGACGCACCATTAACTTTTTTTGCTGTATATAGGCGATTGTTTCTCTTTCCATCAGGAGAGCCATCCCATCTGTTTGTTTGCTATCTAAGGATGTATAAACAAAAAAAACATGTATTTAATCACTTCTGTGGTCAAGTCCCAGAATACTGTCATACCGCGTCCATGTACATTCCGACATATCGCGTCCGTCTAAGTGCGTTGTTTGAATATTACTTTTATGTATATTGACTTCTGTTAGTCTCCAGTATTCTGTGGTCAAATAGTCCAGTGTCGGTATTAACTATACAGTATTAGGTATAGGTGGAGCTAGCAATCGTATTAATCAATAGAAACAAATATTTACGTTATATCTCAGTCTATGAGGTCTCGCCATCTCTTTTTATACAGCTGTGTCAGAAAGAGAGGGTAAGACCTCAAAAGATGACAGCAGTATTTAAAACATGTGGGGCAGACTATCTTTGGCTAATCGTGGGGGCACTGATTGTAATTTTGCCTACCTCTTTGGGGACATGGGCGTGAAGATACTTCTGCATTTACTCTTTTGTTTATGGTTAAAATCTATGCTCAACTTTAAACAGATCTTATAGTTTAGCCTATAGTACGAGTAAAACTAAATTATAGTTTATTTATCTTAATTATACGTCTAGTAGATATTTTACTAAGAGAAAAACGGTCGTATTTCGACCGGGGGCGATCGGTAGTGAATTTAAAAAGTTTTAGTCATTTATACCATTCAAATCAAATTGCCTTACCAATCTTAATTTATGCAAAACGTGTTTATGTATTGAAAAATGATACAAATAAAAAAATCAAAAAGGTAAAATCTAGTAATATGTTGCATAACAACTTTATGGGACTTCAAAATAAATTACCTATCTATACATATAATAAAATCGTAGGAAAGTCAATGTATGTCCGGGGTAAACTCAAAAAGTACTGCATGGATTTACTTCAAATTTTGCATGAATATTACTAAGGTCGGGTCAACATATAAGCTACATATTATCACGCTATCACCTACAGGGGAGGAGCAGCGCGGAGGAAACGAAGTCCGCGCGGACGAAGTCGCGGGCAACAGCTAGTATTTAATACAATACATCATTATCATCATCACTCCCGGTTCCCTTGCGGGTAGGCAAAGTAAACTGTAAACCGAAAGTCGATAAACTTTCCAATTCACCACCATTCACCTTTTTGTCGGTTGGCGAGGTGAATGAAGATCCGCATCGCCACATTTTATCGACCTAGTAACAATTATCGACTAGGTATTTATAGCGATAACCGGATTCCACAGCTTTTGCGTACTCAAGGAATGGTAATACACCAATAGCGCGACTCCAAAATGCTACAAGATTTTTTAGTTTTGACAGAAATACCTTGAAAAAAATCTATAACACTGCCGGCCCCGGGGATCGAACCCCGGACTGCATGATCTGAGCCGAGTAAGTTGTCCCCTAGACCACGAGACAGTCATAGTGGTATCACTATCATTAGTGGTATTTAATAGTAAAAATAGTAAAAATAAAAAAACAGACGCAAAACGTTTCGCAGACGCATTTTAAAGCGTATTCTCAGCAATGTGGCCGCACTCTTAGTGATTACCAAACGATTACAGCTCAAGTGCGAACCTTGACACGGACAAGCGTTTATACTTTATATGTATTATCAATATACATAGATATACGTTTATGTGATTGTGAATGGGCTTTTGACTATGTTTTTTAATTATACTAATTGTTACCCGCGACTTTGTATGACAAAAAATATTTCTTCTTTTTATTAAGTCGGATTAAAAATAGCCTAAAGCCTTCCTTATGAATGTGGTTTCATTCAAAAATTTTTTTTTAAATCTGCCTAATTCATCCAGAATATAGCGCGTTCAAACAAACAGAGCCTGTGTTGCTTTATTACGTCAATTTGTATGGATTACTCAGTATATAACTTTCGAAGGTGAGGTTATGATCTATTAGTTAGCTTATTCGACTAAAATCAAAAAGTTTTGAGCTTGCTTCCTGGGGCAAACAAAAATTTTTTTATCAGAAACAAAGCAAAAGTATAACTGATAACGTGGGGTCAGTTGAATATAACAATCCCATTTATATATATATATATATATATATATATATATATATATATATATATATATATATATATATATATATATATATATATATATATATATATATATATATATATATATATATATATATATATATATATATATATATATATATATATATATATATATATATATATGTGTGTGTGTGTGTGTATATATATATATATACAAATAAAATTTTATACAAATTAAAAAATTTTAAACCCTTGAATAACGTTTATTTTTAGCTGGATGTCTTTGGTTAGACGTACCGAATGCTGTGTTAAAATATTCGGTATTCATCTATTATGGAATGACCTTATATAATACTCACCCAGACCCGTTTGTCACTGTTGGGAATCGAACCCAAGCCCCGTCGATTCGTTTTTAGGCTCGCTAACCACTCGATCAATGGGGCGGTCAGCCTAAGAGTTAATGGTACATTACTATCCACGTAACAGGATAGTAATGCCACATGCATAAGTTTAGGGCTACCTTACCCACCAAACCTTAACGATATTGCGGCAGATATAGGTATGACGCTGCTACCTATCCCGGGCGAGACGTAGCGCAACTCTACGACCTAGAGACCATTGGTCGAGTGGTTAGCAAACCTATCTACGAGTCGAAGGGGCTCGGGTTCGATTCCCGACAGAGACAAACATTTGTGTGATAAACATAGATGTTTGTATTTCTCTGCCTGGGCCTGGTCTGGATGTTTATTATGTATATAATAGTATTTATACATTTAATATGTATTTCTATGTATCGTTGACTAACACCCATAACACAAGCAAATAATTTGCTTACTTTGGGGTTAAATCAATTCGTATAATTTTTCCAGCAATATTTATTTATTTATCTCAGCCTACTCATTACTCAGTCTACCGTGTGAGAAAGTAATCATGAAGATATAAGTTTTACTTACTCGTATCCTTCGTCCCATTCCCAATTATCCATAAGACTCCACGCGAAGTAACCTTGGACATTGCTTTTATCTTCATGAATCGCGTGCAGCAATGCATTCAAGTAATGTCTATAATACGACACTCTTGCGTAGTCGTGCACTCCACTAAAGTCCGCGTACCCATTTTCTGTCACTATAATAGGCACGTTATAGGTTCTCGTTATCCAATTGAGGAGACGCCGGAATCCATATGGTACAACCTGCAAATGAAGTCCATTGTTAACTTATTTGTTGCATTCACAAACATAAGTTAAATATGCTTCATCAATATAGAAGTAAAATTACAAGTAATTATCATGATATTAATAATGATGATCATAATAATAATAATATATTTTACTTATTTTTATTACTTTATTACCATGATATACTTTCATGATGTTTGACATTTAATATTACTTGTTTAAGCATTAACTTTAGTAAATACAATTATAATAATATTATTTTTCTATAATTCAGGGAAGTTTATTATCTCTGCAACATTGTCATACCTACCATATTTTTTTTATAATTCTACCCTCATTCACATATTGCTGTTGATAACCTGTATTTATAAACAAAACACGTTATCCATGATTGTGTTTAGTAGTGTATTTCTAAGATAATATGACCAATTATATTTAAAAGTATTTTGCAATAACTTTTCTGTGATAAACTATAACTGACTTATTTCAAATGTTAAAATTATACCTACAAAATAAATATATGAACATTTTAAATTTTAAATAGGTATATACGTATACATAAATTATTTTTTAGTATCGATAGGGAAGCGCTTGACCACGATCTCGCCTGATTAAGCTAAGATGCGGCCTAAGAAGGAACGCGCTTCCCTAGAAAGTAGATCCCCAGGTTGTACTAGTCGGGAAACACCGACTCAGGAAACATATTCCAGTCCCTTGCGGTTCGGATCAAAAATGTCGAGTCGAACCGCTGGATGCGTAACTCTCCACAACAGTGCTATCGTCTGCGTACCCATATAGATACCGGGCTTCAGCAGATCATCAATATGTAGTAGGAATAGAGTTGCGGGGAGAACTGATCCCTGAGGGACTTCGGTATTTATAGCCAATCCATCAATCGACCTCTAATCTCTAATCGACCGGCTACTCAAAAAATCTGAGATCCAGGCGCAGAGACCAGAAGGTAGACCGTGCGAAGGAAGCTTGCCAATAAGACTATCATGCCAGACCCTGTCAAAGGCCGTCGAGATATAAAGGGAGACAGCTAGTGCTTCACCATGATTCTCAATGGCCGCGCTCAAGATGTAAGTGGCATACGCTAGAAGATCCCCAGTGGACCGATTTCGGCGAAACCCGTATTGGCGATCACTGAGTAAATCGTTCGCTTCTAGATGTGCCATTAGCCTCCTGTTCAGTAGACTTGCGCAAAATATATCCGAGAAAAGAAAAGAGTGATATGTATCTTTCAGAGTTACGGATATATATCACTCATTTATATCTTCAACTCCTTATAACTCAGTAGAAATCAGAGTGATTGGGATTGGTGACATATTTAGATTTAATGATAATTTAAGGAAATGAAATGATTTACAGATTTAAAGACAAGATAAAAAGTTGAAATAAATGATATGTTTTTATGGATTCTGTTAGGTATTTGTTTACCTAATTATTTAATAAGCAATCACGCTTGTTTTATTTGATACTAAGGATTGACCGCGGCTTCCACTGCGTGTGAAAGAATTAAGTAAATTACATTTAACCGACTTTTAATGTTTTTAAAATGAGAAGTAGGTGTATTCGCCGATATATTAAAGATTTCAAATTTCTAGTCTTAAGGGTTTAACCGGTGCAATATAATGACAAGATAAACAGTTAAAATAAATGATGTATTTATGGTATATCGAACAGAATCGATATTATTTTATTAAATTATTTAAAAACAAACGCTTATTTTTTATTATGCGTGCGTTTTTAAAACAAAGTAGGTACAAACAAAATAATTCTCATCGCTGTTTATTATTACAATCCGCATTTGAACAATATTAAAGCTATCTTAATCCTATTAGTTTAAGGTATAACTTTGTGTGTACAGTATGTAGTTCGATGCTACAGCATTCTTCATTCCGAATGATGGTTTCCTCTCTTTCTACTCCCTGATAAACATATCACTCCTTTCATTCTATTCCGCTTAGATGAAATACAATCACTCTGTGATATAAAGATATAGAGAGTTAGTTTGAATACTACGGAGTTACTGATATATTCACTCCTTTGTAAAGATTATATCTTTTTGAGTTAATCACTCCTGAGTTACACAAGTCTACTGTTCAGTACACGTATATCATTTGTGTTTTTCAAACTATTTATATATTATTATACGATTATTACGTATTAGTTTATTGTGCGTGTCCGTCAGTCAGTGAGTCTTATAACGAATAAAAAAAGAAATATCTTCACTCCCGAATAACCGAAGAAGTAGACAGAGGTACAACCAGTGCACCCACGATTAGCTGAATATACTTAGTCCCACAACGTGAAAGGTGGCCCTGTTGCCAACCGGGCACTAATCAAATCTCGGGTAACATTGAGCAGAAAACTGAAAACACGTGTTTTTTAATTGTTCGACCCATGAATCGAACCCGGGACTTCACGTGGTAAACACCAACATCGGACGACTAAATCACAGAGGCCATAACTAATATTTATACAAAATTTGACAAAAATTAATGTACAGCCAGACATTCAACAGCGAGCGATTTAAATCTTTTTCATCGAATTTCATTAATTTTTCGTAACACTAGTGTTAGAACGAGGCATACAGGTAGGCAGACAAACCTATTAGAGCCTCACAATATTCGCATATGATGTGTAACTTTTAACATCGAAATAACTAAATTGGTAAAACCTCATGACTAACTCTACTAATTAATTAGCTATTAGTTAATTCAGATAATGGGCACTGATTGGTCAATTCAAATAGCGCGCGTTCGTTGGTCGATTCAAATAGAGCCCGTTTCTCCGGCTTCTTGTTAATCACTTTCGTTGCGTTTCACGAAATCACTCTCACAGATGAATATTCATTTCAGCGTAGTTATTGGCAACACACATCGTGACTAGGCGAATCTTTGCCGTATAATGTAGCGTCACAAGGCGACAGCATTGAGGATATGAGGAAAATAAAATTACCTTGAGCCAGGGCGACGCTGACTTAGAAGGCCACTTTGGATTTTGTACCCTAACAATGCCAACGTCGTTTTCGTGAGATGGTATCTGCCCTACTTCGCGATCAGCCATAGTTAGTAGATAAGTGGTGTAGTGATTTAGCCCGAAGAAGTCCGCTGTTCCTTTAATTTGAGCAATTTCGTCAGCAGTAAACTTAGGCAATCGAGAGCTACTGTAGTTTTGCTGTCGACTCTTTTCGTCCACTAGTTTTATAAGTTCTGGTGGATAGTTTCCTTCAGCGGAATAAACTGGATGCGCGTACCAGCCAACCTGTAATATAAATAAATAGCATGAAGATATTAATTCCTGTGTTAATTCGGGCGTTTTGGTAGCATACTCGTAGGTAGATGAAACAGATTAAATTACTAAGACATCTCGTAAACGGCAATATTAAATGTGTCACTATTATCAAGTCTACTGACTAGGTGGTGGAGTTTCAAGATACGTGAAATAAATTTGTACTAGCTATCGCTCTGTGGTCGATATTCGACCATAGACTAAACAATCAAATCCCTTTTAAGTTTGAAAACAGCCTTAGGCTTAGAGAAAACATTCAGAAAAACAATTTGTTTAAGGTTCCATGTTCATTTTTTTTGGTGTTTTTAGATTGGCACAACTGTTTTTGATATAGGCGCGGAGTTTGAGTTGCATCTGTTATTTAGATTAAACACGTGTGGCGGGATGATAATGCTACAGGCATAAATTTACCAGCTACTTTATTCTCGAAACCGGAACAGAGCGTAAAAAGCATTGACGCTATTGCGGTAGGAATAAATAAGGCGGTGGTATCGAACCTGGACTACCATTGCGGGTCTCTACCACCTATTTGTCACGATAGTAGTGACACATATAACCATCCGTATGATCAATCTTTCACCTTTACCAGAGATCAGTATAATTTCCTATTCTCTGCCTTTACGAACTGTCTGCCAGTTACAGTAGGTTGTATATTCTTTAAAGGATTTGTTTTTAAACATTGTAACGTCGAACAACCAGCCCTGAACGATAATTAATCTATTCTGTTCAAAGAGTAGAGCCGGCATTGTTGGTCTCGATGCCGTCACCACATTTACTATTTTAACGACCATCTTTAGTTATTTGCTATAACGTGGATCAACAACTTTACGTGTTTTTGAGGAATGGGGAATTTTATTAGACTTTGACTATGAGACTCTGAACTACGACAAACACCATAGCTCGGGTATTTTTTACTAAATAGAAAAAAATATGTCAAATAATTTAATCCTCTTGATAGATGGAAGATAGATTTTCAATTTAGATGTTTACCATTTCGAAGCCGAACTTTTGATCAATTTAAAATCTGTCCCAACTCGTGTGCATCACTAGTTTTGACTCTGTCCATTCTGCTGATTGATTGATTGATGAATGGTTAACTTGTATAAACAGAACTGTAAAGATTGATATTTTTATAAGTTATCAACCAGTCATAGTTATAATATGATGCAACCTCTTGATGTCGTATAAGATAAAAGATTCAAATATTCCTGACTTATAAGATCATGGCACAGTGTGACAGCAAGGTATTGACACAGCACAGCACCACAGAATGCTAGACTACAGAAGTCAATGTACATAGAAGTAGTGTTGTAAGTTGTGTTGTAGTTTGTGTCCCAGAATACTAGAGAATATGGAAGTCAATATACATACAAGTAATATTCGAACAACGCACACATAAACACCTCTCACGGACGCGATATCTCGAAATGGTTGGGAACAATGTGATCCATGTCTTCAGTGTTCTGTGACAACACAGCACTTTAGGCTATCGTTAGCAGTCAGTGCACTGACAGCGCTACCCGCGCATCGAATGAGTGCAGTCTATGGCACTTAGCACTGGCTACAATTTATTTATTCATTTAGCACGAGAAGCAGCGTCGGCACGCTAGATTGTAGGATGTACGTATGGATTGAAGGAGCACCTTTTAAATTAAATTACAAATATGCCAGCTATTTAGTAAAAGCTCTCAAACAATTGTAAAATTTACCTCAGAATTTGTAAAGAAAAAACCTAAAAGATTTATCACTTTATGTGGGATCACTCAATTCTCACAAAGGATCCTCCAAATCTATGAATGTAATGAGTATACACTTAAGATTTGTTCTACTTTTTTTTTTGTAAAATTTGTGTTAATTTATCGTTTTTATTTACAGATGTCCCAATTAAGTTTTTTTTTACTTAAACACTTTATTGCACTAATCAGTACAAAAGGCGTAACTTAATGCTATTAAGCATTTTCTCACAGTTTACCTTGGTTATGCTGAGAGAAAAAACTTGGGTAGTACGTAAGAGCATATTATTGCGAATTGAAGTATAAAATCTAATCACAATTAACTAGATACTTATTTACATTTATGTCATTGCATAAGGAAACAACTAAATACTGTATTATACATATTCCAATTATATATATATATATATATATATATATATATATATATATATATATATATATATATATATATATATATACACATACACATATATACATACATACACATATGCATACATACCCACAATATAACATCATAAATGAACATACAGCAGTGACTGTAACAGAAAAACAACAGGATAGTTAAGAATTTTGTCGTTTCAGAAAATAATCATAAATTCGAGACTTGAAGATAGAGAGGGAAGGAGCATCACGTAGATCGGATGGAAGAGCGTTCCATAAACGAATTGCAGTAACAGTAAATGAATTAAAATATGTTACAGTATTATGGTCCGGGAATATCAGCGTACTGAGATGACAAGAGCGCTGAGACCTACCTTAACTAGAAATAAATCCAAAGCGTTCTCTCAGATAAGCTGGGGAAAGTGGATTGTAGAGTAAGTTATATAGGCATGAAAGAACATGTGCATCCCGCCGAAATCGGACATTCAACCACTTCAGTTGTGAACGAAATTGGGAAACATGGTCATACTTACGCAATCCGAAAACGTATCGAATGCATAAGGTGAGTAGACGATCAAATTTACTCAACAGTTCTTCAGTCAAGTCAGTATAACATACGTCAGCGTAATGTAAAATGGGTAACAGCAACGCATTAACCAGGGTCAATTTAGTTTTGACAGGTATAAAATTTTTTAATCGTTTTAATGCGTGCATAGATGCAAAAATCTTACGACTAATTTCACTTACATGTTGAGAACATGAAAGATTATTACTTATATGAATTCCTAAATTTTTGACACACGTAAGGTAAGGAATACTTTTACCATTGGGGATTACTTGGGGTATACTCTGTAAATTAATTTATGATAAAAACCTATCACGTCCAATCAACATCACTTGTGTCTTGTCCGGGTTTAATATAAGTCCATAGTCGTTCGCCCAAGTGTTACTATTCATATTACCGATACCACGTTCTAGATCATCCGGTTAAAAAGATATATAGAGCTGTAAGTCGTCAGCATACAAATGATGCGAGCAAAGGTAAATAGACGAAACGGCTACATTAGTGAATACGGAGAACAGTATTTAAGATTTTACAAATAATTTTATATGCTCATTCAATCCACACACTTTCGAAAATCTAATTTTCTATGAAACAGATGTAGACTGAAATGTTATTACACATCGAGATTTTGTAAAAAGTTATGCAGAAATTTGATAAAATACTAAAAATATCGCTAAGGTGCTTGTTTTTGAATAATTATTTTTTACTAGCTGACCCGGCAAACGTTGTTGTGCCTTTTTAACTACTCTTATTTTTTTTTATATTTTCTCACCTTTTAAACCTTCCCTGGACTTCAACAATTAATTTAAAACCAAAATTAGCCAAATCGGTTGAGCCGTTCTCGAGTTTTAGCGAGACTATCGAACAGCAATTGATTTTTATATAAATAGATATAAGAAGATAGATTCTCACATTTTAGTAAAGTAATAAAAGTTAATATCTTTAGTTCCGTAAGTGTTACAATTTTTTTTATTTCAACTTTTTGTAATTTTTTTTTTTACAAATTACCGTCTTTTTGTTTTTGATTTTTTGTGGATTTTAAATAATTTTCATGTTTCAATGTTTGTTTGAACACTTATCAAGTAAGGTTACCACGCAATTTAATATGTCGGACTTATTCTATTCATTTTTGCCCATTGAGGTAAAGAAGAATCTGATGATCAACCGAGGAATCTAGGGATTTAGCCTCGCGCCTTATTTTGCACCCGGTATTTTAACTTATTCTCCTGTCGCAGTACAGCAGTGGTAGCATTTTTTCCAATCCTTAATGCTTAAAGAAATTCTATCCTTGGACAAGTGGACCCAAAGGTGTCTCTGTTGGGACAGACAAGATGCAGTTAGGCCCACTACGACAATTGAGCTGGCATTGATATTAACGCATCTATTTTGGCACCTGATCAATGATCCGGTCCCCAAAAAGGTGATTGCCTTTATCCGTCAAATAACCAGATTATCGTAGTTGACTGCCTGCACGTTTGTCGTGTGTTTAGCAAACGTGATTACGAATAGATAGGTCTTCGGTTTGATTCCCGATAGGAACAAACATCTGTGTGATGAGAACAGATACTTGTATTACTGAGTTTGGGTGTTAATTATGTATGTTACAGTATCTTGATCGAACATTGTAATCGTTAACACTTTAAACACAAGGAAGTAATTTGCTTCATTTGGGGTTAGATTTGTCTAGCAATATTTATTTATTTATTATTATTTATAATTTGTTCTCTAAAATTATGGCTATTCGATCAGTAGTGTTTTGGCCGGTCAGAACACTAAGATTGTTATTATCGGTCCACATTCTGACCTTATGTCGTTAAATACCAATCCTTAATTTTATGTGCTTACTATCTTCTACACTATAAATTATGAATCTTAAAGATTTTATAAATTGGCAGCATTTATTGTCATGCAAATGACAGTAATAGTTACTAATGCGGGAATAAGTGCTGAATTAAAGTTGTGCCTGAAATTCAGTAACAATTTAACAAGATCTCGTAATGAACTCGATTGAATTTATTGCAATTTAACCCCAAAAAGGTAGCTTCAAGTACACACGCTTTACGCAAAAAGTCATCCATTGTCGATCCTTCTCGATTTGAGAATATTCAAGACTAGCTGTTGCCCGCGACTTCGTCCGCACGGACTTCATTTACTCCGCACAGCTCCTCCTCCGTAGGTGATAGCGTGATAATATGTAGCCTATATGTTGACCCGACCTGTTAGTAATATTCATGCAAAATATGAAGTAAATCGATGCAGTATTTTTTGTGTTTACCCGGGACATATATATATATATATATATATATATATATATATATATATATATATATATATATATATATATATATATATATATATATATAATGCCTTCGTTCGATTTCGTGGTCATTTGAAAGAAAAGGCCAAACTGGTCTCAGCAGAGCGAAGCAGTGTTTCTTGCCGGCCTATTTTATTAGCTGCTTCTTTTAGATTGCATTCAACTCAGGACGGCTAGAGTAGTAGATAACCAAACAGTTACTAAACGATTTTATTCAAGGTGGACGTAGGAATGTTAGATCACACTTCATCTTTGACCTTAGCTTAGCTAGGCAGTATTCAGATAATTAATTCCTTTTGCTTAGTTTCACAATAATTGTAAATGCCACCTTTACCATCTCGATGTGCGGAAGGATATCTCAAGAAACGTACGGTAAGGATGGACTTACCGTACGTTTCTTGAGATATCCTACTTAGATTAGCTTCATACTAATACCTCTTTGGAACTAGTTGTCGATTTTTATATTATTTATACTTAAAAGGTCAACAGCACAACCGCAAAGCTTTTGGTGTCATGGATATCAGTAGACGGTGATAATCATTTAGCATCAGATTAGCTTCTGCGCATTAACATACTCTTTTAAATAAAAAAAAGATTAAACAGAACTAACAACTTACGTGAGTCTTTAAATATAATTCCGCTGCTTGGCGATCTCTTGCTGTGTTTTTTTTCGGTTCCGCCCAATTAGAATCAAGGGATAAACCTATTTTTCCTGAAAATTTAAAGAAATGTAATAAGAATATGTTTATTTGTCAAGCACGGAGCAATACATTATTTTTTTTAAGTATTATAAGTCCATGAGAATACATTAAACCTCGGCCACATGATTTAAGTAAAAAAAGTCTAAAAGTAAAACACATCGCTTTGTTGAATCACTACATAGTATAAAACAAAGTCCCTATGTCCCTATGTATGCTTAAATCTTTAAAACTACACAACGGATTTTGATGCGGTTATTTTAACAGATAGATTGATTCTTGAGGAAGGTTTTAGTATATAAACCTTTCCGATATTCCCACGGAAACAAAAGCTACAGGGGTGAAACCGCAGGCAGGTCGCTAGTTTTAGTATAAAAGTTACAAATTCCATTGTACGGCCATCAAGTAAATGTATTGGGATTTCAACATAACATAATAAATTATTTTCAATTGATTTTTAGTTATTTAACATATTAAATGTAATTCGGGGAAGGGGTCATTTAAGCCAAAACAATTATGGTCGAATGTGTCCAAGTGACCCCTAATATATTAGGGGTCTCATGAGTTTGGTTTGGTAGGGGTCATATGCATATAGGTACGCTACGTTTAAATGTCTTTATTAAGGTATCCCTTTGTTTCATCTATTTTTTATCCTAATTAAATTTGCCAAATTTGCAAGTTAGGCATATTTTTTTATCATAATAATACTTTGACATCATTGTTTTTTGGCATACTATTTCAATATGCATAAATAAAAAGACTTTATGCCATCGAAACCTCACCGTCCATAATCACAATTTCAAACACAAGGACTCCCAGTACCAAATTCAAACGAGAGAAATGGTGAGCCTCAACCTTTCAAAACCTGAAAGAAGAGACCTTCAGCAAGTGTTGAGGTGGAGATAGAAACATTTGAGCTTTTGTCATCGCTCGTTACTCTAATGCTGTCAACTGGTAAAGAATTGTTGAAACGTCATCTATCTAGAGATATCTAATATCCATTCCATCAGGAGTTTCATTATATTTTTATTGTTAACTAGCGACCTGCCCGCGGTTTCACCCGCGTAGCTTTTGTTCCCGTGGGAATATCAGAAAGGTTTATATACTAAAACCTTCCTTAAGAATCAATCTATCTATTAAAAAAACCGCATCAAAATCCTTTGCGTAGTTTTAAAAATTTAAGAATGCATAGGGACATAGGGACAGACAGAGAAAGCGACTTTGTTTTATACTATGTAGTGATTTATGACAATTAACTATCGTGCCCTTTTATTGATCGTGCCCTTTTATATGTACAATCTTTTATCATTCAACCTGTATAGTGTATATGACATGATGATATTATATAACAAACATAAATCTAAAAATATACTACGTTTACAATACATACTTACATATAATATTAAAATTACATTTAATTGCAAAATAGTATTAAAATTTATAAAGAATCAATTATAATTCAATTAATCATAAATGTTTATAGACCTATAAGTGCTCATAATTATACTCGTATAGGATATTAATAGATATTGGCAATTACGACAAAAACTAATTTAATATTATTATATTTATAATAGGTATGCCTATTTCTAAATTCCTTTATCATGACCTTTTGAAGGTATCGAATTGGTTGCTATTAACACTAAACAAATAGTAGGTACAGAAGACAATCTACATACCAAGGGCGCTCGAGCAACACATACACCACATACATCCACCTCGCACGCACGGACGCGATATTTCAGAATGGTTGGAAATATAAATGATAATAAATAAATATTCACGGGAGAAATTACACTTACTGATCTAACCCCAAAATAAGCAAAATACTTGCTAGTGTTATGAGTGTTAGTCAACGACACTAATACATAGAAATACAAATATAAATACTAGAATATGTTTAATAAACACCCAAACTCGGAAATACAAACATTTATGCTCATCACACAAATGTCCCCGTCGGGGATCGAATCCGAGCCCCGTCGATTGCGTAGTTAGGGTCTCTAACCACTCGACCAACGGGGCGGTCAAAGAAATAATGCAAGTGCGAGTTCCACCCGCTTGGACACGCGTCAATGAACCTTTGTGCAGAAAATTTGTACACCCAGTGTTGGTCCGGGCTCCTTTAAAGAATAGACCAACTGCCGTTCTACCAAGTAGGTCAGAAAAGGCGACCGATTGGTTTTACGTGTTACTACCATCGTGACTACTTGGTGGTAAAGTTCCTTGCTATTGCGGCAGGATTACGTAAGGTGGTGGTATTTTGCACCACCACCTTACGTAATGCCGCAATAGCGTCAATGCTTGTCATTGTCTTGTTCCGGTTTGGAGGTTAAAATCAACAATAAATCAAACACTTAGTTACGAATGCCACTACCAGGTTTTTTATGCATAAGCCAAAGTTGATAGCTCTAGCGTGACCGCTGAGCGCAGGTATGAAAATGAAGTACATACATAAGATTGACTTCTGTACCTATTTATTTTGTGCTATTAATATCAACAACAAACATACAGTTCGATCGTGATTGTCAACTGGCATCAATTAGTATATATCTTTCGTTCAAAGGTGTGTAACAAAAAGAGCGCTTAAAAAGGATCATTAACAATAAATAGCAATAAATATTGAAAATAAACTTTAAATTATTAATTAAATAACAAAATAAAATATCACACCGGTTCCATTGCGGAGTAGGCAAAGAAAATCGAATGTTAAAAGACTTTCTGGTTCCTGAACGATCACCACATTTTGCCGGCCTCTAATAATGGGTGTCACTTTTTTTGTATTAACCGGGATAAACAGTTTTAACGTGTGATCCGAGACACAAGAATTTTAATTTTAAGTTTTTACCCGATCCGGCAAGCAAATAGCTGGAAAGAGCTAACCATCATAATATACGAGTAGATGTCATAAAGCGATGGTTGACAGGCAAAACTCACTAAGTACAGTTTTGGGTGATGTTGAACTATTGATATTTGATAAAATTTTATCAATTTAAGCTCTATTTTGACCTGGAAAGTCACCAAGTCCCTCATAAGTAATTCATTTTCTAATGAGATTTCATTAGAGTAGAGTAAAAACTCATTGGAATATCTCAGTCTCAAAATTTTTAACGATGTTATTTATAAGCGGCCGGTAAACTTATGCGTGTGGTATTACCAACCCGCCACACGGATAACAACGCAACATTAACATTGTGGTGTCCATAGGCGAAGGTTTCTCTTTCCAACAGTACCATAAATCTGTTTTCGCTTATCTCAAATAATAAGTGATAATTATTGTTAGTTAGATAATTATTATAATACATAGATAATAAATAAATACATATATAAATACTGGAATATATTTAATAAACACCCAAACCCGGAATTACAAACATTTATGCTCTTCACACAAATGCTTGTCCCCATCGGGGATCGAACCCGAGGCCCGTCGATTGCCTAGTCAGGGTCGCTAACCACTCGACCAACGAGGCGGTCGACGATGAACAAAAAATAAAAATATATAAAAAAATGACTATCCATGTTGGGGGGGAGGTCCTTCCAAATTATATAACACTAGCCATATGCCACGGTAGAACCAAGCTACCGTGGAAAATTGGGATAAAATGTAGACTCGATTAGACCAAAACTTTAATAGTTCCAGAAATTACTTCCTACGAACGAAGTCACAGACTTACAAACGTGACCTCATTATAATATTAGGTACAGATAAAATATGGATTAAATGTGACAAAAATAGTTGACTAGATGGTCTTATAATAAATAAACTACAACTCGGCTAGTAAACGGGTAATAGTGTTACAGTTACATAATATTTATATATGCAATTAAATCTTACCTCCATACAAAGGACGATACTGACGATTATATAGGTGATAAACTTTAGCGTGAGCTTTCAAAAGGTTATGAGAGCAGAGATACTCAGCGATCCCATGTCGATTTAATGCAGGAGCACGATACGTACCGCCATAGCCCTCCAGACACGTCTGCATGGGCTCATTAAAAGTAATCCAATATTTCACTCTACTAGCAAAATTCTCAAATAAAACATTTGCATAGTCTGCATATAAATCAATGATATGTTCATTCGCAAAGCCACCAATTTCTTGCAATCGTTGAGGTAAATCCCAGTGATATATCGTTACCATCGCAGTGATGTTATACTTGTCTAACTCATCCAGTAAGTTTCTATAGTATTTTATGCCCAATGGATTTATTTCATTAGCTAAACCAGTTGGCAATATTCTTGGCCATGACATTGAAAATCTGTAAATGTCGACTCCAAGCTCCCGAACCATTTCTGCATCTCTTTTGTAAAGGTGATATGAATCAGCTGCAACGTCTGCATTAGATCGATCTTTGGTAAAATTAGGATTGGTGTGGACTAAATGATCCCATATGTTGGCAGATTTTCCTGCAATTAAAATAAAATTATGAACAATAATATATGTACCAAAGAACATACCATAATACTGTAGAAGTTTACAATGACAATTATATTATGTCCGGACCTTTGTAAAAATAGACCAACTACCGTTCTGCCAGGTAGGTCGTAAGTGGCGATTGATTATCTATACGAGTCACTACCATCGTGGCTACTAGGTGGTAAAGTTCTGCATTGTCTCGCCCGGGTCTTACCTATTTCTGCCTCAATAGCGTCAGTGCTTGTCACTGTCGTGTTTCGATTTGGAAGGTAAGTTAGCCGGTAAACTTTTGCATGTGGCATTAGACCTCGCCACAAGATAGCAACGCACTATTAATACCTTTGGTGTCTATAGGTGATGGTTGGATATAAAAAATATTTTATTATTGATATGATCTTCATATATTATGAAATTGTGGCGTTAGATGTCTATTATGGTCAGCGGCGTGCACAAGGTTATGACACTGGGTATGCACTATGCAGAGGGGTACTCGGTCACTAAAACTTTCTTTTATAGATTTTTAGCACAGCCACAGCCACGCTACGGATCTCTAAATCGGAAACCATGACAACAGAACAAGTCGTAGATATACTACTATTCATATATATTTTCTATGGCAACAATATTCTGAATCAGAGAGCCAGTTATACGTTTCATAACTTTTAACATGAAACTTCCGAGTTACATTTACTTTTTGCTGATTTAATAATTGTAACTCGGATATACACCTACCTTTAGACACAATTTGAATCTTTTCACTGAATGACAGCTGTGAGAACTTGTTATTTATAATTTTTAATAAACACACATTTTCAAGACGAACTTCACAATCAAATAACATTTTAAAAAAATCTACAATTAATGCACTAGTAAAAGCAAATCACTACAATTATTATAGAATATAGAAACTCAGTAATAAACTTAAATATAAAATTTTTCAAATGTTAAAATGAAAAATCTTCTAAGAAAACTAATAATAAATATATAACGCAAACAAAATAATAAACAATGTTTATCACATGAAAAAAGCAAATGGCTTCGTAAAACACAAATACATTTCTCCTGTTTAAACAAATAAAACTTACTAAACAAAAATGCATAATGTGAGCATACTGTTTGGCAATAATGTTTCGTATATTATCTTTACCCGGATTATAGAAGAAGCTCGCACGAGTTGCTATACAAAATAGCATGATTGTGTGAGTGAGCCAATACGTGCGGATAGGTAATTATGTCTCGCACACATTTACAATGTGAGTCAGAATCTTGGCGGCAGGACTCGGCGTTCAATATTATTTATCGTTTAATAAACGCCTGGCAAACATAATGTTTGAGTGCTGTGCTTGTAAATAGGTGCTATTTAAACATATTAGGCGTTTTTAAGTTATTATATTTTGTTTATTCATTTATTTATAATTAATTAAAGTCATCTAAAACGTATGAACGTTTTATTAAAATATAGGTAAAGCAGTGCTTTTTTGCCTCTATACAGTGCACGCCCCTGATTATGGTTGTGAGCATGCCCATCGTGCCCACAACGGTGGATCCGCGCCTGCATGTGGCAATAACTCCCCAACATAATACTAACGCATCATTAACATCTTAGGTGTATATAGGCGATGATTGTTTCCATCAGGAGAGCCGTCTGATTGTTTGCAGATATACTTCGAGCGAAAACTTTTATAAAAACCCCTAAAAATATTTTTCAAACCGGTTTCAAGCCGTTTGCTTGTTTACTGTCTCACAATATAACAAAAGAAACAAAAAATATCGTTCAAGAGTTTAACTTAGCGAGCATTATTATTAGATCCTTCAGCGTCATCCGCATTAAAACTGAGCTTGGGACGAATCGGAGTATCACAAAGTCTGATGGTAAATATATTTAAAACTTTCATAGTTACCATCTACATTCCATGCTCCTTCGATTTGAACTCCTGCAGTGGATACGCCAAAAACAAAGTCTTTAGGAAAGGTGTAATTAGTTTTAGGACCACCTGCTAACCGGATTATCTCGCCATTTCTGTAACAAAAAAAAGTATGTTGAAAAATAAATTACATAGGATTTTGTTTGATTCATAAGCGGTTTACTCAAAGAAAAATTTTGCTACGTGTCACCCGGCCTTCGGACCACCGCAATATCTTTTTAGCCGCAAATCGTAAATGCTTCTTGCCTCCTGCTCAAGCTTCTACTCAAGTTTACAAAACAAGTAAGCTTGTAAACTTTTAGAAACAGGCATTATAATCTATACGCAGTGACGGATTAGCCAATAAGCAAATTAAACAACTGCTTAGGGCATCATGTCTTAGAATGCATAAGAAACAGCACCAGATAGCGCTGTTGTAGCGTAGCGTAACTTAGTAGTGCTTGTCACTGTCGTGTTCCAGTTTGGAGGGTAAGCTAAACAGTAAACTTATGCATGTGGCAATAAGACCCTACATAATAACAGCAACGCACCATTAACGTCTTTGGTGTATATAGGCGATGATTCCATCAGAAGAGCCATCTGCCTGTTTGCTACCTTATGATATAAAAAAAATATTTACTAGCTCATGCAGGGTGTTTGGAAATCAGCGCGGTTTTAAATTGACTATTGACTAGATTCTAGATTCTAGATATTGGGGTCACATAATATCGTTGTAGTAAACACGTTATTTTATAAATAAAGATTGACACTAATTTGATTATGCATAGAGAACACGTACAGGTGTGGATTGCTTAGAACATCATTAATCCGGCGCAGGCTGCACGGATGGTAACGCACAACATAACAACATACAACATACATACAAATAAATAAAATTTGAGTGCCTGTCTATAATATTATTAAAGTAACCGCTTTTTACTGAATGCATATGCATTTATATTTCATATTTATTTATATGCATATACATGCATATACACCCATATGGGTGTACACACGGTACATGTACCTACCAAAATGATATTTTATTTTTACAATTTTTGTCTGTCTATCTGTTTGTTCCGGCTAATCTCTGAAACGGCTGGACCGATTTTAATGAGACTTTCGCTGGCAGATTATAAAGAGGTAACTTAGGCTACTTTTATTTACACGCGGACGAAGTCGCGGGCACAGCTAGTTGTTGTATAAAGATGATGGTTATTAATTTTTACTGTATTCCCAAAAAGAAGGAATTTCTTCTTTGAATTTTTTAATGTATGTTTACCGATTACGCGAAGACGTGAGAACCGATTTGTAACAATACTTTTTGTTTTAAATTTTTACATATAATTCCCAATTGGGGATTGCGGTCCTGTTGGACCACCATTTTAGTTTGGTGAAGATCTAATGTAGGGTTCTGGAGATACAGGAAATGTTACGTCGATTTGTTTGCAGTTTTACTTTTTTTGTGAGCCATCCATTTGCTTGCTTTCCTATTATCTAAAAAGTGCCAAGGTGTAATAAATAAAAACCATAATTAAATTTATATAAGTACTGTTGAGATTAGTACTTTTGACTGACTATCCTATTTACTGACTTATACAATAAGAAACCTTTAATGTTTGAATTTTTTACTGCTCCACCAATTTATATTATCTTATTTCACCTCTGCTATTTCTATCAATAATATAAGTTACATTGCACAACCATGGCATAATTAGACTGTGACAAAATCAAGGCTTTCTCGTCGACAACTTTGACTATACAGACAATGGTCGAACTCTTACATTGGTTTGAATTAATATAACTTCAGAATTAGGCACAGGCATTACACAACCTCCAACAACATAGTAGTTATGTGTATTTGATATTTCTTATCAACTTTTGGTTGGAGGAAATTATACCCTAACTCTTGCATAAAAAGCAGAACCAGTAAATAATATCACAACAAAAATCCATCCTATACTATCATAGACATATATAACTTTCCATGTATTAACCCAATATATAAGAACTTGATGTACATTCGTAAAAATATTTGCTTGTTCAAAAAAATGGTGACGTGCACTCACTAAATACAAGGAACAAACACAATCTTGTGAATGCATCTCTCCACAGAATAAGTACTCTTTTATGGTACAATGTAATACGCTTTTACAAAAAACTTCCCTAAACTATAAGAGATCTACCAGTCAACAAATTTAAAAAATGCGTTAGAACAATACCACGGTAATGTTATCTACAGTATAATAACTCGGTCGTATCTTTGAAATAAATGCCTACAGCCGCGCGGTACGTAAACATGCAATAGGGCTGCCCGCCTTTAGTATTTTAATTACATTTGCCTACTTTGTGTTTTCATTTAGTATTGTGGTTGTAAATATACTTTTATATATAAAGAAATAAAATACTTTGTGAATTGAATAGGAAGTGTTCAATAAAAATGCGTGTTGTTTTTACCCGACTGCAGGGGGGTATTGTGTTTATCAGTCTCTTTGTGCATTCTAGAGACCAAACGCGTAGGCTGATTTTGATGATTCGTATGTCAATCGATTCACCTTACGAGTGTCACTAAAGACATGACATTTATTAGAATCCACCATGAAAAACACCACAGGAAACCAACATATTGACAAAATTAAAAATATATTATATTGATGAACAATGTCATGTGGGGTATCGTTGAATAGGTATTTAAAAATCATTTTGAGTTTTATTAATCATTTTTGTTTTCAAATAACAGTTTAGGATATATAACGATTTAAAGTCACTGTTCCTATTTGTATTCACGCACTTTACACATACCTATATACCTACTTCAGTATTCGTTATTGGGTCTTCTTTACATAAATTAGTAATAGAAATCAAATATATACACACTACTCAGATGCTATTAGGTTCCGTGTCCTTAAATGCTAAATAGCATATAGCAATAATAATCATTGGTCGAGTAGTTGAGTCTTTATACGTACTATGTACATATTCGATTCCCGATAGGGACAGCATTTATGTGATGATATGCGTAAATGTTTGTAATTATGGGTTTGGGTGTTTATTAAATATATTACAGTATTATATACGTATTTCTATGTATTAGTATCGTTGACATTTCAATAACTTCCACATCATAATCAATAATTATTTTTAACTTTAAGTACATTTTTTTAGAATTTGGACATTTTTTTGCATGGAAAAAAATTAATTCAGATGTAGCAGTCTTAACTCTATCCCAATTTTTAAAATCAAACGTATTCAAATATCAGTAAACTATACAAAAAAATGAAAGTGAAAAAGATAGATAACAATAATAATTCATGCTTTAAGTGATTAAGTATATACACTTTGTATGAAAATATGTCCATTTCGTTGTATTTTTCAAATATAAAATGTGTCTCTCTCAAACCACAAACCTAATATTATATTTTGTCGTACTAATTTGGAATATCAAGATGTTTGATTTTTAATTACTAGATTAATGTCATTAGTTTTTCTGAAGGTGTAAAGTGATTTGTTAAAACAAAGATTAAACGCTTACGCCTTTGTCAGTGTAGATTGTATTTACAACCACAAATACGACAGGGCTCGGTTTGATCCCCGACGGTGACAAGCATTTGTGTGATGAGTATATATGTTTGTATTTCCGGGTTTGGGTGTTTATTATGTATGTAAAAATATTTATATATGTATTTCTACGTATTAGTATCATTGACTAACGCCCATAACACAAGCAAATAATTTGCTTGCTTTAGGGTTAGATCAGTAAGTGTAATTTGTCCCGTGAATATTTATTATTATTATTATTGTACGGAGTTATAGGGCTTACCGATGAAATATAATCACTCTAGAGGTATTTTTTAAACCTTGGCTTCTTATTCGGCACGATAAAATTGCACAACATTGCACATTTTTAATTTTTAACGACTAAGTGTTGTTACTTGACTAAAGTGTTGAACATTTACAAACATTTACTCATACGAGCGGCTACTAGTTCCCGCTCAACATCATGTCTATTAGTATTTGTGTGGTATGTGGTGAACGCTCTCTGAAAAGTAGGTTCATACTCATAAGCTATCGGCTACCAGTCACGATGAAATTGTGTCAATAGATCCAGCCATCCAGATAAAAAAATTGTGAATAACCTCAATAGGTTATTCACATATTTAGGAATTAATATTAATTCAATTGTGAAACGGAATTAATATTAATTCAGTTTCACAATTGAAACTGAATTAATAGTAATAAAATACGAACTATGTATCCAAAATTATACGTAAAAATAGTAAATATTTTTAACAACGTTATTAATATTAATATGTTTTTGATTAGCACCAAAGTGGACAAAAGTCTAGTGACATGTCAATCAAGTGCAAAATAGAAATTACAAATTCACTAAGGATCAATGTGGATCTAGTGTTCAAGTAGGAATAGTAAGATATAGATCTTTGATCAAAAGACAATTCCGTCTTGATCCTTAGAAATCCTGATAGAAATTACAAATTCACTAAGGATCAATGTGGATCTTGTGTTCAAATAGGAATAGTAAGATCTATAGATCTTTGATCAAAAGACAATTCCGTCTTGATCCTTAGTGAATATTTCATGTCCATTCCACACTTGATTGGCATGGCACTAAAGATAGACCTTTTTGGTGCTAATCAAAAACGTAATTATATATGTATGTGTAAACATTTTACAAAACACGAACAGAAAATTTAGATACACGAGTAGATAATCGATATAGTATTATTTATAATACTATCTAATATAATACTAGATAGGTATATCGTCTTTACACAATTTCATCTGATGTTGATATTTGATAAGATAATACCGGCAAGACTAATACAATATTATTTATAATGTTTAACATATTAAATTTAATGTGTGTAATGTTTCAAAGACACAAGAAACAATACTATCATAATCTATGTAAACGTACTGTAGAGTACAATACCTATTCTGTAATTACTTTTCAAGTAAATAATACAAGTAGATATGGTATAACCTTCAGCTATTGTGAAACAAAATTCTGAGTGTTAGATTCAATGAAAAAATTTTGTGTGATCTTGGGGCGCTGGAAAAATCTTAAATAAAAATTATAATTTTTAACGCAGCGTAACAGACACTGAAACTGATAGACAGACTCGCGACTGGAAAACATGCCATTTTACGCGCTAGTCATGATGACAATTCCGTTTTTGTGGGAAATGCTAAACTTGCGTTTAATGAATTTTTTGTATTTTTACGACACGCTTAGCTATGTTAAGCGAACATTACCTGACTCTTCGTGCATGCAGATTGCAGAACTGAATCAACTGTTTATTTTGCGCGATATTTGGTGCATAATACATTGTTTATTTTGTATATTTTCTTAAATTATACTCTTTTTATAGAAAAGGCACGGTGATGTATTAGAATAATTCAAATTATATAAAATTAAGGTAAAAAAATCGTTAAAAATCCAAAATTTCCTACACTAATTTCCAACGGTTTCATTCTCAGTATCAAGATCCAAATGCATGATTTCGACTTTTTGTACACCGTCCCTTACATGCTGTATGTATTTTTATGTATTAGTAGATATCGTAGTTAAACACCCAGAATAGAAGCAAATAATTTGGTTAGCTTGAGTTTGAATCGATTTGTGTAGTTTATTCAGCGATATTATATTATCTCTTTACTTACATTCTTTTTTTAAATACATTTATAACATTTTTAAATGCGAAAGTTTTAAAATTTAATATTATCAATAAGATAGCAAACAAGCAGATGGATCTCGTAATGTTAAGAATCAATCATCAGCTATAGACAGCAACGATGTTAATGGTGCATTGCTATATTGTGGCGAGGTCTAATACTACATACATAAGTTTACCGACTACCTTACCCTCCAAACCGGAACACGACACTGATAATCACTGAAGCTATTGCAGTCGGAATAGATAAGGCAGTGGTACCAGACCTGGGTGAGACAATGCATAACTCTACCTCTACTTTACTGGATACACAATTTAAAAAATACAGCTTATTTTAGAACTTCTCCTGTTTAGAAAGTCGGTAGTAAAGTTAATAAATTCACTCACAAAATTCAAAGAATAAAATGAATCTTGCTATTAATTTAACTTGTTTCCGCGAAATAAGTAACTCCTTATGAAACAATGTACATGCAATATACAGGCGCACACAAAAACACATATGTACGCTATGTAATAGATAAGAATGAGGAGGCTACGAAGCGTCACAAAATTGGGTAATATGAAGCACAGTGCAATGTATTCTGACTCATTTTTTGTATGTAAAACCAGATGTATCCGTTTGTTTCTTTTTTACTATCGCTTTTTCATCATATTCAGGTCCAATTTACAACGGTTTTGAAGAAGTCGGGAATTCAGAGATAAAGAAGATTGGAAGTGGGTTGTAGCAGTTCTACTGCGTTTAAATTGTAGAAGCATGTACAATATACATATTATGTATCTTCTTTATCTCTGAATTCCCGAATTCCTATATAATTCCTATATATACGCCACGTAATTATCTATTACGTGGCGTACGTATGTGTTCTTGTGTGCGCCTGTATATTGCCGAGAAGAACAGAGAGAGAATAAGTAGTTACTAAATGCACTGTTAAATACTTGTTCTTGTCCGAACGTTTTACTTATGTATGTTTGGAGAGTACTGGAGTATGTCATTCTTTCCAAATAAATAAATGAATCGCTTATGTGATCTAGGGGTTGGTGTCGGTGTTAACCACGCGAGGTCCCAGGTTCGACTCAAGGGTCAGGCAATTCAAAAAATGTGTTTTTTTTTTCAGTTGTCTGATAAAAACAACATTACCGGGATTGCTTAAGTGCCCAGTTGGCGATAGGCGTACCACCTATTACACTGTGGGACTAAGTATCTTCGGCTAATCGTGGGTACATGCTTATACCTCTGCCTACGTCTTCTGAGATACGGGCATGAAAATATTTTTATAACGAATGAATACATTATTGCGCACCAATAGGAACATAATCTATACACCTATACAAATAAATAAAATTGGAGTGTCTGTTTGTAATATTAAAATAACCGCTTTTTACTAAACGCATATGTATGTTTTTTTTATATCATCAGATAGCAAACAAGCAGATGGGTCTCCTGGTGGAAAGAGTCAACCATCGCCTAAAGACACCAAAGATGTTAATGGTGCGTTGCTATCTTGTGGCGAGGTCTAATGCCACATGCATAAGTTTACCGGCTACCTTACCCTCCAAACCGGAACACGACAGCGACAAGCACTGACGCTATTGCGGCAGGAATAGGTAAGGCGGTGGTACCAGACCCGGGTGAGACAATGCAGAACTCTACCACCTAGTAGCCACGATGGTAGTGACTCGATAGCCAATCGGTCGCCTTTTACGACCTGCCTGGTGGAACGGCAGTTGGCCTATTCTGCAAAGGAGGCCGGGACCAACACGGCGGTATACACATTGTATACACGATACATATACCAAAACAGCATTTTTTACAATTTTTGTCTGTCTGTCTATCTGTCTGTCTGTCTGTCCGGCTAATCTCTAAAACGGCTGGACCGATTTTGACGGGACTTTCACTGGCAAATAGCTAATATGTCAGGGAGTTACTTAGGCTACTTTTTCAAAAATTTTCCACGCGGACGAAGTCGCAGGCTCAGCTAGTTATTAAATATATTTAACACTAGTTAACTCGCGATACTTCGCCCGCGAGTAATTTAACATGTCGATATAGTTTTTCATACAAAATTCATCCCCTATTAAAACCCTTAGCGATTGATGTTTGAAAAAAGTTAGCCAACGTTTATCTATCTTCATGCCAAATGTTATCAAAATCAGTTCAGCGATTTAACCATGAAAGCGTAACAGGTAGAGATACTAAGACAGATTTTTGCGTTTATAATATTAGTAAGTACAAAATACGATTTGATTAACACAAAGGTGAGCTTGTCGCTAGAACGAGCCGTTCATTCATATCTCAACCAAAGTAGAGCGTCCAACTTCCAAGGTTAACTGCATTAAGTCCCACGATGCGTCAAGTGGCTAAGCTATAGACAAAATGGGCACATACCTAGTCTCCACTCGCTAAGGATTTGGTCTATACCAGACCGAGTCGCTCATATCCCAACCATGATAGGTGCACCTAGTGATCGAAGGTTAACTGTATTAAGTCCCAAGATGTGACAAGTGTCCAGTCTATAGACAAATCTCGGATGGGTTGTGTTTAGAAAAAAATCTAAAAATGTGCCCGACACCGTATTGAAGCCTACAGCCTCATGCTACTGTAATACCTTTATGGTATTACATGTATACTGGCAGCTTTGTCTGTTTTAAACGTAGAACATTGTTTAGTTTTTCTATTAAATGTATGTAAAATAAAAGTGTTCGAAGTAATCTTGACGGGCAAAGACATATGCCCGGAAAATAAATGAAGTTCTGAAATTTTGTGGTATTATTTGAATATAATACTAAAACCCGACGATCTTCGTGTACCTCAAGCAGCCAAGCAGATTAAAGTAAATCCAAAAAAAGGGGTTACAATTGGTGGAGTAACCCGGCAAGCCGTTACAATTTGGCGGAGGCGCCGTGCAGTCGCTACGTGCAGTCACTACGTGCAGTCGCTACGAGCAGTCACTACGAGCAGTCACTACGTTCAGTCGCTACGTCCAATCGCTATGCTGGACGAAGAAACCAGGAGAGCTAAATATTTTGGTCAGAGTGTAAGAGTCAAGATGGAGGCCATCAAGCGTTTCGATGGAACGCAGAATTTTGCATTCGCAGAATTTATGAAAGATTTTAAAACAGTCGCGGCAATTAATAAATGGGATATAGAGAGTTTGCCTTTACTTTTAGGATTATATCTAGATGGGCCTGCGTTAGCATTTTATAAAATGATTTACAGCGACACGGCCAATTTTAATGAATTGTGTATAAAAATTGAAAATGAATTCCCCATATCAATAAATTATATTGAGCAATTTTATATAACCAAATAGGGCCGCGATAAGGAGCTATTAACATATTTTTACAGACTCAGCAGTATTGCAGTCAAGGCTGAGATATCGGACGAAATTTTCATAAAACAATTCATCAAGACAATGTTACCCTCGCTTAAAGAAAAGCTAGGAATGAGATTGTATTCGTCGCGAGAAGAACTACGTAACACAATCGTTCAATACAACGAGGGTTTTGGGGGTCAAATAAAATCGAGTAACATTCCTTTACAACCACCAATGGGAGTGCCACAAAAGATAAAATTTAGGGAGGAACCAGACATCCTGCCTAGTACGCCTGTACGCTCGCAGACAGAACGTCCACAGCCGACAGAAGTTTTTCAAACGCCACGGTATAATCTAAGGCCGAGACGATATGAAAGAACGGCCTCAAATACACGTAATGATTTCAGACGCAGTCCGATGACACCACAGTACCCAAACGAACAGGGACGCCGCCAATAAATGAAACACGGGAGATGAGAGCTGCGTCCCAAACAGATGAAAATCTCCCGACAGAAAGCAAAGGTTTGTCTAGTCCATTTATACAGGTCGTAATCAAGGGTCATTCGTGTTCAGCGTTAATCGATACGGGAGCAGATATATCATGCATGTCGGATGATCTCGCGGAATATCTAAAAGTAGCATACAAAGATACTGCATCCAATGGGCATTTTGTAAAATCGCTAGGAGGATCGTTATTAAATGTAGTAGGAAAAATTGCTTGAAAAGGCAATTATCGATATTTCATACGCCGAGACGTGTAAATAATATAAAGGTATATAAATTACACAAAAGGTCTTGTACAGATATGACATAAGTATATATTTAGGGTTCAGCGTTATTATATAAATAGGTTGTAAGTTTTTGTGTATAAATAAGAGAATAGTTAGGTAGTCATTCATTGTAGTAAATAATTGTTACATGTTAGTTCATTATTTTTGATTGGGCTTGCATATGAGAATGCTAATATTTGTATTTGTTTCATGTAATATGACGGGGTTCAACCAATGCTGTGATGATGGACCGGAGCTAAAAGAAAAAAGATGACCAAAAGAATATAAAATGAAGAAATGTTATGTTTTCAATCGAAATGTATTCCTCTCAAGTTCTTCTGTTCAATAATAAAGTCTAATGGGGTATAATGTATACTAGGGACAGAGCCGCCTTAGTATGAAGTCGTAAAGTCAGTATGGATATGGGGTTGATAGACATGTGAATGTGAGTTCAACTTTGTAGTACGACATAGTCGACACAAAGAATATCTGTATAAGATATATATGAACTCGGATAGTCATGGGAGATATTTTAATGATGGTTTAGTATGGTTCAGAGTAAGAATTATTTATATTCGTGATGTATATATATTGGGGCGAGCTCGATGTTGAGAGGAAGTAATACTTCAATCTTTTTTCTTTTGGTCCACCAAAGAAAACGAAGTTTGAATTGTTATACCTTTCCATCTCTTATTATCTCATATACAGCTAGAGCCCTCCAGGCTAAAGTTTAATAAAATGATAAATGTTTGCGATAGGATAGATTAGGTGAGGGGGCTGTGGTCTGCCTTTTAGGGAGGTTTTGGTAGGCCAAAGTTTGTGACATGGTGTGGTGGTAATAGTCAAAACCACACATGGGGCAAACTATCTTTTAGAAAAAGACAGTCCCACCAAAATGTACTTTCCTACCCATAGGTAGGGCAATCGGGATAGGAATAGGTAGGTCATTTAAGAGGAGACAAGTCTGTTCGGTTTCAGCTGCTCCTACCTTGGGGGGTAGCTGATGTAATACCTTTATGGTATTACATGTATACTGGCAGCTTTGTCTGCTTTTAAACGTAGAACATTGTTTAGTTTTTCTATTAAATATATGTAAAATAAAAGTGTTCGAAGTAATCTTGACGGGCAAAGACATATGCCCGGAAAATAAATGAAGTTCTGAAAATTTGTGGTATTATTTGAATATAATACTAAAACCCGACGATCTTCGTGTACCTCAAGCAGCCAAGCAGATTAAAGTAAATCCCCCGGGCAAAGGGGTTACAATTGGTGGAGTAACCCGGCAAGCCGTTACACTACTTTAGGTACAGAATCCAGCGCAATAGCATTAAGATGAATATGAAAACTAATAATTCTTAGCGCAGTAAAACCACAGAATAACTGTGGTAAAACTGCAGCAACCGACTGCCCATTTCCTGTATATCTGGAACTTTGCATCAAATCTTCACCAAATTAAAATGGGGAGTATACAAAAAAATGTGTAAACGGTTGACCCTAAAGGCCATCCCTGGAACTTCCCGCTAAATTAAAGTATTTTATGCTCAAAAAATTAAAAACTATAAGCATAGACTTCTTAACTTCCCGCCACGTATGTAGATAAGTTACTGATTTTGCCCCGATTTTCGAAAATCGAGTTTTACCAGATCTCCACGTTTTGAGGTCCTAGAAACCTTTTCCGACTATTTTCAGGATGACGTCAGTATGTCTGTATGTATGTATGTGTGTGTGGGGGGGGGTTGTGTATGTGTGTATGTAAACATCTCATAACTTTTGAACGGCTAAACCGATCGAAATGCGGTTGATGGCATTCGATTGGAGAAATTTTGAAAAGACCTGAAAAAAAATTTTGGCGAAACAGTATTTATTTGTAATATACCGATTGAGTTGGGAGTTTTAGGGATGGCCTGTAGGGTCAACCACTTACACATTTTTTCAGTTCAAACATCTATTTTGTTAAAATGGCAGTAAGTATATTGATTTTTGAAAAGCTGTGTATTATGGAAACGCTGATTGAATTTGACCTTTCGAAAGACATTCAGCTCAATTTTTGAGATCTAAATTATTGATTCATCTAAATAATCGATAGGTCGTAAAATTTGGAAACAATATTAAAAACATTTTTTTCAAAAATTTTAAAATTTTAAAAAATAAGTCCCAAACAAATTGAACGATTTTGATGAAAATAACAGTATATTATATTTAAGATCCTAGGAACCTTTTCCGACCGTTTTCACGATGACGTCAGTTTGTCTGTATGTATGTATGTGCGTATGTGTGTTTGTGTGTGTATGTGTATGTGTGTATGTAAACATATAACCTTTGAATGGTTGGACCAATCGAAACGCAGTTGGTGGCATTTGATTGGATTCCACTCAACTTAACTTACTGGATTATTGAACCAAATCGGCCCAGAAGGTTTTGAGAAATTTTGAAAAAACTTCAACATTTTTTTTGACGAAACAGTATTTTTTTATTTTTTTATTATTATTTTTTTATTAACTTCCAGATTAATAAATTACGGCTATTGCATTTATTGCACCAAACTCGATGTATCCATTTGAGAGTCATCGTTGACGAAATATTTTGAAAAAGGTGTTTTTTCGACATAACTTCGAAAATTTTCAACCAATCATTTTTTAGTATTCTACGATATTTTACATTTAAAAAGGTATACATTAATAATTAACTCTTTATTGCTTGTGCTTAACTGTAACAAAGTTCGTATCAACTAATATCCTGTTTTAAACTGGAAATAAAATGGTCAGGTTAGTAATACCTACATACACTCTACAGTAGCTTATAATATGAATATTTATGATTGTCTGTGGTTAAACTATACCTACATTATAACAAATATTCTACCTGCTTTGAAATATTTCACCTTGAAAAACTCATACCTTTGTACGTTATTATTGAACAAGCATATAAACTCTACTATACTGTCTATTGGTGCAATCTGGATTTTGTATATATATATAAATGTTTGTCCGACAACAGCTCTTATTTATAAGTATTAACCCCTAATGGATCATAAGATCCAAAAATCTAAATTCATGGAAATCTAAGGGATTCAAAAATGTAATGTTAAAACCAGAATTCGAAAACGATTGAGGTATAAAGGCATGCTAGCGATATAACTAACATGACCATATGTCGCACTTTGAACAGCCATGCTATTCTCTAAGCAATGCTACAAGCATTGCAAGCAAGCACCACAAGCAGCACCGGGAAGGTAGCGGAAAGTTAGCAAGGAGGTATCGGGAAGAAAGTGGGAAGCTAGGGGTAAGGTAGAAACAAGTTAGGAGAAAGGAGGGGCTGGTAAGGTGAAATAAGAAGGAAGGTATTGCAAATGTAGCGAAAAGTTAGCGGTAAGGTAGGCGGGAGGCAGTGAGAAAGTGTGCGGAAAAGTAGGGAATGATAGTGATAAAGTAGCTGAAAGATAGCGGTAAACTAGGGTTAGGTACGATAGGTAGGTAAAAAAGGTAAGAGTAGGTAGGGGGAAGGTAGCGGAAAGGAAGCGGAAAAATAGAGGGAAAGTAAAGGGAAGTTCGTGAGATGGTAGCTGGAAGGTAGGGGGAAATCAGAAATAGGGTAGGGAAAGGTAGGAGCTAGGTAGGGGAAGGTAGGAGAAGCTAAAGAATTGAATGGCCGAAGATAAATAGAGCGTTAAGGAGCCCCCATTTCACAAGCTGACAAACTGTTGAGTCTTGATGAACTTAAGCGTTAACACTTGACGTACGGTCCACTCCACCTACCCCGCAAGAAACTAGCGTGAGTATATTTATTTGTACATACCCATTGTCTGCATTTGTACATACCCATATAACAGATGTACCTAATACTATTGTATTAGGTACATCTGTTATATGTAAGGTAATATAATAATTAAGACCGTTTTTCTAATCAGTAATATAGCAGATTATATTACTGCACTGGAAGGAAGTTTTACGATTGCTTCATTGACTAGACTACGTATAACGTCATTCTTTATTTTAAGGGGATTATCTCGGTCATATCGCAAAAATACTGCAGTTACTAGCTGACCCGGGAAACCTTGTTCTGCCTTTTTAACTACTCTTATTTTTTTCTACATTTTCTCACTTTTTAAACCTTCCCTCTGGACTTCAATTAATTCAAAACCAAAATTACCCAAATCGGTTCAGCCGTTCTTGAGTTTTAGTGAGACTAACGAACAGCAAAACATAAATACGAAATTACAAAATACGAAATTTTGCACATTTCCCAAGTAGTAAATAGTGGTTCTGTAATTATCCTGGAACGACATTTTTTCAGGACTATAACAGGATATTAAGCGTTTATAATCAAGGAAAGGGGCCCATTTTATAGGCTTACTTATGCCAATAGAATACCAATAATGGACTTGGTGATTGCCGTTTAGTTCAATAATAATCTTCTAGTTGGTCCAATTAGAATTGTTTGCTCCCGCGAAGCCAACTATACGCGCTTTTTCTTATATTTTCTGTGAAGTGTATTATGATTTATTACTTTAAAAACAACAAATAAAAATATCGAGACGCAAGATTTAATGTTTTTCAAGTTTTCCCAAGCACAGGGTGAGTGCTATAACACAAAAATAATTAGAAACACGAAAGTACTGATCAAAATTATAAATGTAAATTTCATCTATAATGGGGGCTTCATGACGGATAAAATATATTATCTATTATGGTTATTATTTATCAAATGCCATCATAAAATAAGGTCATAAAGTTCAACATTTTACACATTCCTTAAGGCATTAACATTAAGGTTCATAATATTATTAAAAGAAGGTCGGAAATTCCCAATACCAGATCCGAGGTTCAAACACACGCAAATCGAAAGTATTTTATCTCTTATAATTAAATATGGAAATACCCATCTAGAATACGCTTTTTAAGTCGGTAAAGGAAAATGATTGACGAGTGACGACAGACGACAGTGACTCTCGTTAAAGACGTCGTAATTAAAGAAAACGGCACGTGTAAGTTCGTTCTAAGAAATCTATATTTTAATATTATAAATACGAAAGTTTGGATGTTTGGATGGATGTTTAGATGAATGTTTGTTACTCAATCACGCAAAAGGGTGATTCTTCAAAAATGTGTTCTCCGTGTATTTTCCATGTAATTTTTGAAATCGCTTAATTAAAGTAAATTACACAAACATTTTAAAAGCTTATGCAAATTTAAAGAACAAGAAAATTCAACACGTAATGGATCTATACTTTTCCCAAAAAAATATTGAATATTTGCGGACCTTGGACATTACATTAGAGACCACAGAAATTACCCAGCAGGTAAAATTTTGCTAAATACCGTATCAGATATGAAAATAAGATTAGATAAGTGATTTGGGGTACTATGTACGGCTGTAATATATATTAAAACGATATTAGGCAAATTTTTTTTCAGCAACTCTTTTTTTCTGAATTTCTCCTCTCCGATAAACTTATATACAGCAAAACAAATTAGCGATAAAGTACGTCTGCTACACATTTCCTATTACCTTTTGCTTTTCTAAGCCATGCAATTGAAAGTGTGTGAAAAACTTAGTGTTCGTATTTTTATAAAAATCATTCAACAATTCAACAATTCCGCTAATTTTACATCGCCATTATTTTAGACCTTACTTCCGCGGTATATTAATCACTGTTAGTTATGCGGTATTGCAGTATCAACGACGATATAGTGCTATCATGCATGCACTCATTCTATCGCATTGTCTATGACGTAGCAGTACGTGAAAATTAAAAAGACAGACTGAACGGTGGTTTAAGCACATCATTAAACTTATTTATCCACATAGTTTCTACTTTTGATTATTCTAATATATATATTTTTTTAATGTTTTTTAATTATTTTTTTTATATCATAAGATAAAATAAGCAGATGGGTCTCTTGATGGAAAGAGTCAAATATTGCCTATAGACACCAAAGGCACTATTACGTATTCTGTGCCAAAGGTGTTAATGGTGCTTTTCTATCTTGTGGCGAGGTCTCTAATGCCACATGCCTAAGTTTACCGGCTTCCTTACCCTCCAAACCGGAACACTACAGTGACATCCACTGACGCTATTGTGGCAAGAATCGTTTATACCACAGGCCACACAAATACAAATAGACACAGTTTGGGTGGGGAACTCATAGAGTAAATGCTTGTAAGTGTCAAACAATTGTAGATATATTGCACTTTATAAATAATATATCTACATTATATAGTATTATATATTATATAGTATAATACCTACATTATGTAATATATTAAAAAAATATACCATATGCTATTTTATCGTAGCGAATAAATAAATCAAGATTTAAAAAATACATCTGAAGTGATTTTAATTTATCGGTAAAGTACTATAACGCTGCATTTCAGGATGTATGTATACATGTAAGCTACACTGACTACCTTTGAAAATTCCTTGAAAAGCGTATCCAGTTTAACCCATGTAGTGCTATATTAAAAAATTGGTAAAGTGCGTGTCGGGCCACGCGCAATGAAGGGTTCCAAAATTGCACATCACAATAATACGGACTAAGAAAAGGGCTTTTATAGTTTCATACTATGAACAGTTAAGCTGTTTAACGTCAATGACAAATATATATCCGCACCACAGGTTCACCACCTATAACAACTTATCTAAGTACATTTTATAAGTTAGCCGACTATTACTCAAAAACTTGTATAGCTTTCTAAGCCGTGATAGTTTTCCTTGTAACTTCATTATATTTACTACTACCATGATTTTTTTCCCATCCCCAAAACCAACCATATAGCCTGCAGAGGGGAGGAACTTGATTCTAACAAAAATTAGCACTTACAAGCTTATTATTTTACAAACGAGTCCCTTAATTGAAAACCTATTTTTACAATCCTACAATATTTTTTAAAAATCTAGCCAACAATATCCCACACAATGGGGTACGTGAGGAAAAAAAAATAACATCCCCACTTTACATGTAGGGGAACTACCCTGAAAAAAAATGTTACACACTTCCGCAGTGTTTCACAAAATCACTTCCACAGATTTCAAGATTGCGAGAGAAAAGTATTACACGTCAAAAATGCAGCCAGCTACTGGATCGGAAATTTTGCTTATATTTGTCATTGTATCTTCCTTCATAAGTTAGGGCGCAATCTTACGGGCTGCAGCATCTCTACTGATGCTTGGGAGGAGCTGGCTCATCTTAGACCGGACTGGCGTCATACCGTCCATACTGCTGTGGACACTTATAAAGAAAAGCGCCTAGAAGACCTGGACACAAAACGCCAAGTACGGAAGACTTAACTAAAACCCTCTTATCTTTATACATATAATTCATCAGACCAGTTATGTATTGTGCGCCTTGCGATCGTATCTTTGAGTCGGGCTTTGCAAGTCACATTAGGGTTCATCACACTGACCAACTAAATGTTTAGGAGTCGCCGTCACCGGATACGGTGCGGATCATCATCATCATCATCATCTTCCCCATGCTGATTCGGGCCATTTTCGAAGGGAAAATCAACTTGCTGTTAGGTATCTTGTAAAGGGTTATATGTGTCACTTACATCGTGATTATTAACTGAGTGGTAGGTTTCGCACCATCTCGACAGGAGTTTGTCGACATAACCCTGTTAAGATGATAAGATAAACGAGTCGGCAAAAAATGTGAAAAGTAATAAAGCCTATTCCTGCCGCAACAGTATCGGTGCCTGTCGTTGTTGAGTTTCTATTTTGAGGGTGAGGTAGCCGCTTAAGTTAAGCATGTGGCATTCCAACTTTATTAAACGGATAGCATCACGCCATTAACATCAATAGTGGCTATGGGCGATGGTTACCACTTTCCAAACGGAGAACCATTTGTGTGTTTGCTATCCCATGAAATAAAAAATTAAAAATAGTCATCTTTTTGATTTCTCATACATGGACGTCTTAATTTTGTTCTAAAGCCGGGCCCTCTGCGCGTGTTTCACTCGTAGTCTAAACTTAATCTCAAGTTTTTAAGAATGATATCGTATAAGTAGGTCACACACACTATACGTTTTGCGTAGCTTAAAAAAACAACATGTTATAACCAAAATATTATGTTTATTGCTTTTCAAAATAATCTCCTTTACATTTAAAACATTTTTTCATGCGATCGAACCATTTTTTTAAAACAGGAGAACCACAGATCTGAAGGCATGTTTTCTTCGTGCTGATTAAACGCTATCACTGCCTCTTCGGAGTTGGTAAAAGTAAAACCTCTCATCAAATCTTTGATTTTGGGGAAAATACAGAAATCACAGGGTGCTAGGTCGGGGCTATGCGCAGGATGAGTGACGAGATATACTTTTTCGGAAGCTAAAAATGACTGTTTTCTTGGCCGTGTGTGAAGTAGCGTTATCATGGTGTAGGATAATGCGGCTTTTGGTTCGTCTTTCGCGAACATTTTCTAACACACTGGGTAAACAAATGGTAGAATACCACTCGGCATTAATACTCTTTTGATCTTCGAGTGGAATTGTACAGATGGGACCCGTAGCTGAGAAAAAAACGCGATCATTTTTTTTTGTCAGTTCATGAGGGATCCAACGACAAAAAGTTTCCGAACTTTCAATTATTCGTGTAAAATTTTCTGAATTTGGCTCATACTAATCTCCAATAGTCCTCGAATTGTCTTATAGGTAATCCGAGGGTTTTCTTCAATTAAACGCTTAATAGTAGCCACATTATTTTCGTTGACGGCAGTTGAAGGCCGCTCTTCACGAAATTCGTCATGTAAAGAAACTCGACCTCTCTCAAATTCAGCAAACCATCGCCTCACGGTGCTCAAACAAGGTGCTTCTCTCCCAAAAGCATTTTGAAGACGAGCGGCACAGTCTTGCGGAGAAAGAGAATTTTTAAAATCATAAAAAATCATCGCTCTAAAATCTTTTCGACTTAATTCCATTTTCGTTGCGTACGTAGAACTTTGATGTGTGATAAAAAAAACAATTGACAAATCATTTCCCGCCAATTGTTTTTTTTATTACTAAGAATGTTGCAACATTTTAAAAATATAACATTCGAAATTCAAATAGTTCCGATTTACTAGAAGGGCAAAATTTATAGTGTGACCTACGTATATTAATTCTAAGTACCTACTGATCGTTTCATATGTAGAGTTTATTAATCAGGGGTCGTCTGTGAGCAAAGATAGGGAATAGTTATTTCAAATAAAATTAATGTTGGTGTTACCTACATAAGAGTTATTAAGAATCCAAGGTGTAATTATAAAAAGCAAAGTATCTTCACGCCCGTATCCCCAAAGAGATAGGCAAGGGTACAACAAGTGCACCAACGATCAGCCGAAGATGCTTATAGTCCCACAATCTGATAGGTGGCAAGCCTATCGCATACCGGACAAATACCCAATCCCGGCCTAGGTTGTTTTTATTAAAAAATTAAAAACAATTTTTTTCCGCGCCGGGTAACGAACCTGGAACCTCATGTGGTCAACGACACCGATCTACTAGACCATAGAGGCGACATAACTATACCACACGTAAAACTAAACAGCGATTGTTTCTTAAACATTGATGTGGTGAATAATTTGTTTTATAGTTGCCTTCTGGACTTCTTAATTAAAATTTAAAATACAAAATTATGTATGAAAAACGTCAGTGCCAAGAGTTCGCGTTTTATTTTAAAAGTACCGCTAGGGCATAGTGGGGTACAATAAAAGGGTATAGTAGGGTACCGTTTGATAAGTGAAACACTTTGTATCTTCACACCCATATCCCCGAAGAGGTAGGCAAAGGTGCAAAGAGGTAGGCAAACAACCAGTGCAGCACCGATTGGCCGAAGATATTTAGTCCCACAATATAATAGGTCGCATGCATATCGCCAACCGGACACTTTTCCAAACTCGGGCAGTTTTTTTATCAGAAAACTGAAGAAACACTACAGTCAACACCGACACCTGACCACTAGACCACAAAGGCGATATTTTTCAGTTTGTCCCTTTTTAAAAGGAACTGTTTATGGGGGATATATTTTGTCGTAAACATAATATATCTACGTAATCTGTGTGTATGTGATATATCTACGTTATAATTTGTCAAAATGTTGTTATTTTGGTCAGAGTCAAATGGGTTACGAATTCACTATCTAAAATGTTCTAGGTTTACATTACAATTACATTACATTACAATTGTGCAGGAAAATATATTTCTAAAATTTAGAATGTTGATTTAAGAAGCAATATATTTAATTAAAAATATTAAATTGTATATTAGGATACGTTTTTAAGAGAAGTTAAATTATTTTAAGAACAGTTTTTGATGATAAAGATGATTCGCTTATCTTGAAATTTATGTCATCTTTTGTTTTGTCAAGGATTATAGGTATGTCTGACTTTATACAAGTTATTATAAAAGTTTTTGGTTAACCCCACGAGAACAACTTATTTTTCCGGGATAAAAATCCTATTTGCTATTATAGGTTATCATTTACATATGTGCCAAATGTTATCCAAATTGGTTAAGGTGTTTTTACGTGGAAGAGTTACATATATCCATCCATCCATTCTTACAAACATTGACATTTATAATATTAGCTACACCCTGCAACCCGCTGCATTATAACAGTTTTTGGTAAATCGGGATTATGTCATTTTTCCGGGATAAGTAGTATCCTATATTCTATTTAAGGTCATCTTTTATATGTGTGCAAAAATTCATCGAAATCGGTTTGGCCGTTTTTACATGAAAGAGTAACAAACATCCATCTATCCAAACATACTCTCCTATTTATAATATTAAGTAGGATGGAAAAGGATACGTATGATATGATACGACCAGTATGAAATATGATAATATGATACGATTATAGTAAAAACTATTTCATTTAGAAATAGTTTTTATTTTTGAATTTTAAATCAAACAATTAACTTCGTTAATCGCTAATCCTTTACTAAACAGTTAACTTTGTTAAACGTTAAAGCGTTGCATTTCGGAAAATTTAACGCAAGTTAACGTTAATCCTTAAACCGTTAACATATGATAAATATTGCATTTTTTATATCGTAGCGTTAATAATCTACTTATAAAAACTATTTTTGTACGTAGTATTTGTATAATTAAAAAAACAAAACACTCGTCACTCCAAGTGCCACGCCGGCACTAAGATGGAAACGAAAACGATCAAACTTATCACATGACGACTGGCCCTTGTAGACTGGCCCGAGCATACCTACTTCTCAGAAAGTATTTTTCACGATGCGGCGCGATGCTTGGTAAATAGTATGATGCTGGATTAAAGATTTACGGACTTAAGGAAATTTAACAGAAGTCAACGATTCCGTTAACATTTTTTAAAGATAACTTTAAAGTTAATCCGTTAGTCGAAATGTTAACTTCGCTAATTAATGATTAACAAATTACGAATTATGCCCAGCTATATGAGCATAGCTTAGTTACCCCATTTTACGCTCATATTGGGGCACAGCTGGGCAAATGTCATTTTACATCTATGTATTCACATCTTGTAGATTTCTTATCGTAATCGAAAAAAATACAGGTACATTCCGCAATAAGTTTATGATATGATATTAACTTGTAATTTACAGTTTCATTAGAATAGTTTATTTAATAGGTATACTTGAAAGTTAAGCACCCCACTATGCCTCCTACTCTTCTACGATAGGTGGTAAACGTATAGGTACGTGTATGGCATTACCTTTTACACATCGAAGCCAGAATGCAAAAAGGTAGTAGTCCACAAGTAACGAAAAAAAATTTAATTGAACTGTTCGTCATAAAAAAAACCACATTGTGCCATTTCAGGCTCGTAGATGTACGATAAACAGTAAATAAAATGACATTTAAAAATTTACTTTAGCTCAAAAGTCGCCGCAATATGTTTTTTTAATTCGAACAGTTCAATTTTTCGTAACTTGTGGATTAGGTACCTACTACGTTTTCGCTTTCCGACGTCGACATGTATACGTTACAGTTAAGTTTAGAGTGATAGTTGTCTTTCTTCATCAAGGGAGCCTGGAGCCATTTGTTTATTCACTGTCGTGTGATATAAAAAACTACAATTATTACAATCATAGTCACGATAACAACAGCTGTCCTTACAGAAACAGGGTTTCCGTAAATGATTAAAGAGCCTTGTCCTCTTGCTACACGACTGTATCGACTGAATTGGATACAATACTATAGAACAGCTATATAGTTATAGTTTTAGATGCCAAATAACTTGTTTTTCTTTAATTCAAGTTCATTCGCATTATCCTTTCCCACCACTGCATAAAACTTTTAATAATATCTAAAACATTTGTTACATACGAGTTACATGCACGTTAAGATTGATCATTCTTTTAATTAATCGTGTTTACGTATATTCATTTTTTAAATAAACAAAAACTTACAAATATATTTTCGATTTACAAATAAAATTGTGATTTAGTTACAATTTTGTTTAAAAAAAAATCAGAAATACAATCAAGTCAGAAAAGACCTTTTCAGAAAGACAATCGACGGAACCGATCATAAAGCAAAGGAGAATTTGACCACGTTAAACCATGGACCATAGGTAAGTGGTCAGAGCATTGCCTGAATTTAAGGCAAGGTCGCTGATTCATATCTAGTCACGTCAAAAATTTTCTTTGATAAGATTTTAAAGCTTGCCCTAGCACTGGATTAGTGCTAAGACATATACTTATCTATATAATTTTATTTTTTTTAAATTAGTCACTAGGACATCCCTTTGATTTTTTTTAAATTTATTTTAACAAACAGTGGTACAATTAACATAAACACAAAGCATAAACACATAAAATATGACCAATACATTATTTAAGTCCGCCCTATCCGCGTCGGTCGAGTAATTAGCGAACCTAATCATGAATCGATGGGGATCAGGTTCGATTCCTGACGGGGACATACCCCCGAGTTTCCCCCGTATTGATCCTGGCTTCGTAGAAGAATAAAGCATCTGCCATTCTGCCAGGCAGTTTGTAACAGGTGAACGATTGGCTATGCGAGAAGCTACCATCGTGGCTACTAGGTGGTTACTTAGCTACATTATCTTGGGCTGAAAAATGTAGAAGTAATTTTAAAAAACTTTGTTTTCAAACATATTGATTAATCCCAAATATATCAACCGTTTTTGATCCAATTTACGGTATTTGACACAGTTTTTTAAAGAAAAAAGGCTTATGTACTGAATAACAATCTAGTCATTCGGTACAAAAGCCTGAAAGTTATTTTAAAAATATAAAGTAAGTTTTCTGTGAACAACAAAATGTTAATATTTCAAAAACTGTCAATTTTGAAAACTTAATTCTATTTTGAATTTGGAAACTGCATTTGTCGTAGCTTTTTAAGTAATAAAATATTGTAGCAGTTCAAAAAACGATTGCTTAAAAAATCTCGGAGTAATGTCAAAAAACACTCCTTCAACATTTTTCATCAATGATAACTTCCGAACGGATAAACCGATTTCGATACAATTTATGCATTAGACGCAGTGTTTTGGGAAAAACAGCTGATTAGATTTTATACTCAATCAGTACATTAATCTGGAAGTTATATTAAAAAATACTGTTTCATCAATATTTTTTAAGTTTTTCAAAATTTCTCAAAATCTCTTAAACCGAATCGGTTCAAATTTTCAGGAAGTCTAAGTGGAGCGGAATCCAATCGAATGCTATCAACCGTGTTTCGATCGGTCAGCTTTTCAAAAGTAATGAGTTGATTGCATACACACATACACACACACTCACTCACACACACACTCACTCACACACACACACACATCCACACACACACACATACACACACAAACACACACACACACACATGCATACATACAGACATACAGACGTCATTATGAAAATAGTCGGAAAGTGTTCCTAGGACCTCAAAACGTGGAGATCTGATAAAAACTCAATTTTCGAAAATCGGGGAAAAATCAATAACTTCCTTCCTTCCAGCGGGAAGTTAAAACAATATTCTACACATAAAATAAATATATTTAATCGTAAACCTTTTGACACACAGCTCTAATATATGAGAGCCTCAAGTTGTCTGTGTGTGTGCACAACCGAATACGCGATTTGTATTTGAACTCTTGGTCGGAAAATAGAAAAATACAATTTCAGACGTACACACGACTTGAAAAATTGAGACAAGTACGTACAAAAACTAATTGTTGCTAAAATTAAAAAATAATAATTTAGGCTAAAATTAGGCAAAATAGATATCACATGACAAAAAATCAATACAAATATATAAAATGTCTGTTTGTAATTTTAAAATAACCACTTTTTAGTAAATGCATATGGATGTATACACGATACATATACCAAAATAACATTTTTACAAGTTTTGTCTGTTTGTTCCGGCTAATCTCTGAAAGGGCTAGACCAATTTTGACGGGACTTTCACTGGCAGACAGCTGTTGTAATAATAAAATATTTTTCCACGTAGCTAGTATAACACGAATATTTGCGGGCTAGCCGTTTGAAAGCAAGTTTCACTAACTAGCTGTTCTATTAAAATTTACTAACGATCACACTGAAGTCGTAATTCAATCATAGACTAAAAAATTAATTAATCTCTTTTAAGTTTAACAAGAGAATATAGCTATAAAGAAAATAGTATATTACCATTTATGTCACATACCTAAATGTTTAAAGTGTGACCTATGTTTATTTTTATTCATTTAATTAATGTATGTATTTCTAATGCATATTATTTAAAAGTATTAGGTATCTGCAGTTCTCTACAATATAAACTTTAACAGTGCCAAATTTCATTCTTCACCGATCGCGTAATGGTTTTAAAAAGGGGTACAAAGTTTTTGTTTTACGCAATAATACCTATATAGATTCTGATCATACAGCCTTTGAATACTTTTAATAACAATCATTCTAATATTATTAATATTTGATGTCCCGTTGGTCGAGTGGTTAGCGACCCTGACTATGCAATCGACGGGGATCGGGTTCGATCCCCGACGGGGACAAGCATTTGTGTGATGAGCATAAATGTTTGTATTTCCGGGTTTGGGTGTTTATAAAATATATTCTAGTATTTATGTATGTATTTCTAAGTATAAGTATCGTTGACTAACGCTTATAACACAAGCAAATAATTTGCTTACTTTGAGGTAAGATCAATAAGTGTAATTTATCCCATTAATATTTATTTAATTTATTTAATATATGTTAATAAACGAAACGATAATACTTAATAGTGACTCAAATTGTATTACATTGTTGTAACTTATTTCAACTTATGTATTAAATTATAAATTATATTAATATAACTTACCCATGACCACTAAAAACTGCTATTAATATTAAAATGTACATTGTTCTAATTTTTACACTATTTGAATATATACAAAATATCACTTTAATAATTGCTATAACGTTCAACTATTCTTGAACATGGCTTTGAAATGTTTTTAAACAGGTGATTGTAAAATATCTCGGCGATATGTTGAAGGTTGGACACATTAAACGGCGTGTAATACTCGCGGACGCTTTCCGCGTACTGTAGAGACTGGGTTATACTTATAATCTCAAGACAACAGCCCAACATCCTTCGCGCCAAGATCATAGTGATAAAAAAGCTTTCGTAATAGCCCAAGCAAAACAGGACAGTTCTAATTTAATTAATCAGTAGAGCTGTCCAGATATATATATATACAGGTTGACTGGTAAGAGACTGTAAACATTGAAGGACGCGGTAGTTAATAGTCATATCGCACCCTTAGAATTATAGTGACCTATTTCAAAAATATACATTTTATGGAAACGTCAAATAAAGGTTTGTACAGTTAAGATTTTTGTATAAAAATTAGATTAATAGACCGAAATATACGTTTCAAAGCTTTCTATGTCAAAATTTACCTGTGTTTTAATAAGAGTCGATAAAGGTAGTCGTTTTAGGTCCTTTTCTGAAATTTAAGTCATAATCATGATTTTTTTAAATTAGGTCACTATAATGCTGAAGGTGCGATATGTAAACAATAAAAATACAATATTGCTTAACTTCAAAGCAAACGTCAACAATATTTGCATAGTAATATTTAAAAATATGGTCACCGTGCGGGCGACAGACGCTCACCTCGATTTATACGTTCTGCTGTAGTAAATCGCTGTATATAAACAACTAGCTATGCCCGCATCATCGTCGCGTGGAAAAATTCCTATAATAAAAATCCCGAGGTTTTACCCGCATAGTTCGCGTTCCCGTGGGATTTCCGGGGTAAAAACTATCCTATGTCCTTTCTCGGACCTCAAACAAACTTTGTACCAAGTTTCATCCAAACTGATTCAGTGGTTTAGGTGTGAAGAAGAGACAGACAGACAGAATTACTTTCGTATTTATAATATTAGTAATATGGATATGGATATTGCCGTCAATAATTGTGCGAAAATCTATCCTATAGTATATACAATCATATAATGTATATGACGGCGTCCGCGTCGTCAAATGCAAGAATATTGTAAAGTATAAACAACAAATGCACGGCCTGGGCCGGCAAGCGCATCGTTCGATATCCCTACTACTCAACTTGTTTTGCTACCTGTATAAAAGGCTCTGAGCGCCCGCCGATAAGGCAGTCTAGGCTCTGGCGTGGCTCGGTACACATGTTGTATCTTGCTAGTAGCTTATCCTTGACTCTTGTATAATTAATTTGTGCAAACAAGCTAATTATTATTGTCAACTATAAATTAGTCGCAGTACAACTTATAATTGACTATCTATTGCCTAAATTATGACTTATTTGTAATAAGGAATAATTAAGTTACTTGGAATTGTTAAACGAGAATTAGTCATTAAATAATGGAAAGCTTTAATAGTGATCTTATGTTATTTTTGATATTTGATACAAGTTGAACAAAACATAAAGAGCTGTTATATCACCACATCCGCATTTTATTTATAACATCTGACCCACTTCCTACATATACACTTACCGTCTGATAGTTCATATGGTTATATAGTTAATGGACTCATGATCCAAGTCGAATAGACAAACAACGGAATAGCCTGTTCGTCTTAGATCATAAGGTCCCAGGTTCATCTCGGGCATTTAAGACTTATTCTTGTTTATCTTCTTCCCCGTGTTGGTTCCAGGCTCCTTTGAAAATAGACCAACTGCTGTTCTGCCAGGCAAGTCGTAAAAGGCGACCGATTGGCTATGCAAGTCACTTACATCGTGGCTACTATGTGATAGAATTCTGCATTGTCTCGTCCGGGTCTGGTACCACTGCCTTACCTATTCCTGCCGCAATAGCGTCAGTGCTTGTCACTGACGTGTTCCGTTTTGGAGGGTAAGGTAGCCGGTAAACTTATGCATGTGGCATTAGACCTCGCCACAAGATAGCAACGTACCATTAACACCTTTGGTGTCTATAGGCGATGGTTGACTCTTTCCATCAGGAGACCCATCTGCTTGTTTGCTATCTAATGATATAAAAAAAAATTAAAAAATAACACCCTGAAGTCTAGTGTTAAAAAATGCTCCCCATGCCTCAGATACCAATCTCACTCGTAAAAAAGCGTATACAAGTTAAAGGTGTCATCAAGTTTGTAGAGATTTTTTTTAAATTTTTCCTCCGTGTTGGTCCGGGCTTCTTTAAAGAATAGACCAACTGCCGTTCTGCCAGGCAGGTCTTAAAGGCGACCAATTGGATGTACGTGTGATTTTCATCGTAACTACTAGGTGGTATAATTTCGCAACGTCTCGTCTTGGTATTTGGTACCACTGCCTTACCTATTCCTGTCGTAATAGCGTCAATGCTTGTCATTGTCGTGTTTCAGTTTGAAGGGTAAGTTAGCCGGTAAACTTATGTACGAGTGTATGGCATTGTCATCCCGCCAAACAGATAGTAATGCACCATTAACGTCTTTGGTGTCTATAAGCGATAGTTTCTCTTTCCATCTGCTTGTTAACTATCTTGTGATATATAAAAAAAGTTTGTAAAATGCAGTGTTTTGGAGCATCATTCATCTCATCAACAGATAACCCGATAAATCGCGGTAGCTGAGACGTCTAATGACGCACGGCTCACTAAGCCAAGATGGTAGAGTTCCTTAACGCCTCACCCGGGTATTTGGTACCACCACCCTACATATTCCTGTCGCAATAGTGTCAATGCTTACCATTGTCATTATCTAAGGTAACCAGTAGACTTAAGCAAGTGACATTAACACTTTGCCATACGGATAGCAACGCACCATTGCCATCTTTGGTGTTTATATGCAATGGTTGTTTCTTTCCATCATCTGTTTGTTTGCTTTAAAAAACGGCATATTTCGCAAGTGAACCGGCGCGGCGTGAAGAATAATAAGTTATCAATTAATATTTACCAGTGGAACTGGCTGCTAATTAATGTCCAAATCCGATTACAGCTCCTCCTATCGAACCTAATTTACTTCTAAACCACACAAGAAACATTCTCGAGTTATTGCGAGACTATATAATAAGGCAATTGATTTTTATGTGTATGTTACAAGCAAAAATCACGTTGCTGCAGTCATTTATCTACATTTTAATGTTATCGTTGAAATATCTTAGTCACGCCAGAAATGTTATTGTAGACTATCCGTTGCCCACGACTTCTTACGCGTAGAATTTAATATTAACATTATCTTCTTGCATATCATAAGATAGCAAACAAGCAGATAATTCTCCCATGGAAAGAGACAACCATCGCCTATAGACACCAAAGATTTGCATGGCACGTTGCTCTCAGTAGTGGAATCATTTACCGGCTACCTTACCCTACAAACTAAAACATGACAACGTCAAGCATTGAGGCTGCTGCGGCAGAAATAGGTATTAGGCGGTGGTACCAAACCTGGATGAGACGCTGCAGAACTCTACCGCCTTGAAAATATTTGATTTATAACCTTTTTCGTGACATCTGATTCAAATGAAATAAAGATTGTATTTTATTCCAAGCCAAGCTCTGTCAATCCATAAAACTAGGTTAAAATTCGTTCCGTAATTACAGGCATGTTTGTGAACAAACACAAGACTAAAATCAAAAAACGTGATTTTATTACTTAGCCATATTAACATTAAATCTTTTACGTTTTAAATAAATAGATTTACTTGGCAATCGCACTAAACTACCTGATATAATATAATAATATGTATTACTTGTAAGGTACATAGTGAAAATAGCGAAATAGTGAAAAAAGTGAAAATCGTGAACAGATCTCCCCGCGTGATCGGTGGTACGTGAGTTGAGCCATTCAACATGATGGCCGTTAAAGTCACCAAGGATCACGATCTCCGCGGTGGAGATCTGCTGTATCACGGAATCTGTTGCTATTTGTATATGCTCTACGAGTTGGTCTACTTCGGCATTTCCACTATGGGACCTGTAAAGGCACGCATAGATGCGTGGATGATCGTCACACTCTATGCGTAACCAGAGGATGGATAGGTCCCTGCCTTCAAGGCTGCTGAGACGTCGGGAACAGATATCCTCTCTAACGTAAGCACAAACTCCCGCCCGGGGTACAAATGAATGCTCTGATTTGTACCCCGGGTAGGAGTGATATGATGTATCCGCCGGAGAGGATATCTGTGTCTCGGTTAAAAAGAGCAAAGCCGGCTTAGCCGTCTCAAGATGGTAGTGGACGGCAATTTAATTTAAATTAGAGTGGAGACCCCTAATATTAATAATATAATATTATAAAATCCACGCAAAGTGTGGTAGGGGGTGCCTTTCATCACCCGTAGTTAAAATAACTAAGTTAATCAGCAAGTTGATTTCAAATGCAAACTTGAAGTAAAGCCCCGGTGACACCTTGGTATGCATCTGCATTAAACACTCGCAATAACCAAGGTGTCACCGGGGCTTTACTTCAAGTTTGCATTTGAAATCAACTTGCTGATTAACTTATTATTAGTTATTTTAATTACGGGTAACAAAAAAAATATTTCAAAGCTATAAAAAATTACCACTTCCGTATTTTCCGTCTTAAGAACAGGTTTTCTTTTGCTATGATGATCAATATTTAAAAATTATTGTAAGTAGGTACTGACAAAAGTGTTTAATCGTTTAGTCTATAGTATCTAGTAAGTACTGTCTACATTTTGTTCCATTGTGTGGTCTCTCACTCCTGTGTTTATATAGGATTAAAAACAAAATAATATCTCAGCTAAGTGTTAGGAAATATAGAATTTTAGATACTTATTATTTCGTAGAAACATTTTATTAAAAATTAAGTACATTAGACTTCATATTTTTTACATCTAGCATTTAGTACACGCATGTCACGTCAGCGTATGTGAGGATCGAGGAACCAGCTTTAATAATCCTCATAAATTGGATCGTAATTTTTTTTCACATCTTTTTTACAAATTGTTTGTAAGACTTTACTAAAACTTTATATAGAAATAAAAATTGGTTTGATGTAGTGATATTCACTACCTATATTATTTATCTTTTTTGTGTGGACTGAGGGGTGGACAGTTTAGTCGTTATATATTTTTTGTCTTTGATGTTTTATGATTTGTAATTCAGTAAATATGTTTACAATTTTTTTTACTTAATATCTGTAGTTACAATAGGTTTATTTTTCAGATACTTTCTGAGATCCGGCTGCTGGCTGTGAGAACTAAAGGGACTACATATTGAGGTCTATAGTTTTTATATTTTTTTTTACAAATTCCAAGATTTGATTTACAATATTTTTAAGTCTTTTACTAAATCCTACGATTTATTTTGCGAAATACTAGTGTAGTCCCTCAGTTCACACGCAGGTCGATTTCTTTACACCGACAAATCTGTCTCCCGGCTCGTCTTGCTTCCTACATTGATTCTAAGATTCTTCAGACATGATGGTTTTGTTCGCTGGCAGCGAGTAAAACTGTCGTTCTTTAAAACCGTATAGGCTCGTACAGCAAACTCAAATATTTTGTGTTTTTGTCTGTATATATATATTTGGGCTTGTTGTCGACTGTCTTTGTTATAATGGCGTAGATCTAAAATGTCGTTAACTTCAGACCGATTTTGCGTCCCTGATTACAAGCTCCCTATGCGACTGCCCTGTTTACCCCATTCTAAAGCCGGCACTTAGGAGAAAAATCTCGAAAATTAAATAGGGATTGAACTTGGAACTTCATGATCGGAGCCCAATAGCACCATCTGGTCCACGACCTGAGCACGGGGCACGGTTTTTTTAAACTTTTATGGTTTCTGTTTTATTTAATCTTGATCGTAAAGGATAGACGGTAATTTTATTTTACGCTAGGAAAGTATTTTCATTTAGAATTCGTGTTTTCTTGTAGTTAGCCTATTCAATTTCGATCATTCAATTTGCATTGAGGTCTTTTCGAGACTATCCTCGAAAACCCAAGTTTAGTTCCGGTTAATGCTAGAAATGGACGTCAGTCGTACCAGTTCGGTAAAATACCACACAAAACCACAAATCTCGCGTATTGACGAAGCTGTGATTCTGGTGAACAGAGGATACTCTGCCTACTTTGAAAGCGTGATGCTTTTATTTTTTGGTAAATAATTTAAAAAAATAATTATCCATTCTTTTATTCAAATCCACACTAATATTATTATAATAAATGCGAAAGTTTGTCTGTGAAGCTTTATGACTATGCCGATGAAATTTTTCATTTTTTTTCTATCATAAGATAGCAAACAAGCAAATGGGTCTCCTGATGGAAAGAGTCAACCATCGCCTATAGACACCAAAGATGTTAATGCTGCGTTGCTATCTTGTGGCGAGGTCTAACGCCACATGCATAAGTTTACCGGCTACCTTACCCTCCAAACCGGAACACGACAGCGACAAGCACTGACGCTATTGCAGCAGGAATAGGTAAGGCAGTGGTACCAGACCCGGGTGAGACAATGCAGAACTCTACCACCTAGTAGCCACGATGTTAGTGACTCACATAGCCAACCGGTCGCCTTTTACGATCTGCCTGGTAGACAGCAGTTGGTCTATTCGTATTTCGTACATAGAAGTCGTTGGTGACGACGGCCTTGATGCACATTTTGAGTTTTGTACATTTTACGTGTTGTGACCATGTTGCGATTTGCACATTCTGCATATTGTTCATTTACGCGAAATGAACAATATGCACAATGTGCAAATGTGCAAATTTGTGTGAGTGCCGTGCTCAAATTGCATATTTATTGTACATCATGTTCCGAAGCGCATTGTGCGTGCGTGCTAAACTACTAGATAACCATAGAATGATCTCTGTCTGAGAGATTAACGATATTTTTAGAATTTCGTAGACAAATGGCAATACAAGGAACACTTATAATTTCGTCATGTCCGTCAGTCTGTCTGTCTGTCGATCTGTTTGTCTGTCAATCACCATATGCTGGAGCTTTGCGTCGATCGTTCCGAAGTTATATGCGCGCTAAGGCACACGCAGTCCGGAATGTATGCGAAAATAGCCGGTCACATCTGTATTTATCGTGTCTTTGTACGAAGCTCTGTGACGATAGATGAGCGTGTATTCGATTTACAACGAAAACTTCATGTTTTCAATTTTTCTCCTGAGCAATACCGTAATAATGTGAGCGATTATTCAAAGGATATTTCAGAGTATTACAGTTGCAAGATTAAGTTTTGATTTAGTGCACTACAGATCAAGAATATAATTTTTGAAAACGTTTTTTTAAGCCGAAGACAATCCTTTTATAGCGTTTTACGAAAATAGGTGTCAAAGTTATCTTTCAAAATGAATACAACCACTGTAATGTGTCATAATATTTTATTTTATGCATTTTTCCAACAGGATATATGGTTCTAAAGTGCAATACAGAGCCAAAATGACGAAAATATTATTGTTAGGTATTAAAAAAATACAAAATCAATAACTTAAACTTTTTTTTACCAGTGAGTATTTCAATAGAAACCTAAAATATTTATTATGTGTGAATGAAGGTAATGCTCAATATACAGATTTTTTTTCAGTCCGTTATATGAACTCATTTAGACGAATTATTTTAAAAACACTATAAATCCTCGCGAGCAATCGTTTACCTATCAGATTTTGAACCTGCGGTATTTTTTTTTTCGTTGCGAATAGAATACGCGCTCTTAATGTACCGATTTAATACAAAATTTATACTCGGAATTTTAATTGGATTACTTAAAAATCTTATCAGCTTTTCTCCTTAAAAATTGCGTCAAATACCGTTAATTAGATATAAATCGGTCATATTGTTTGGGATTTTGCCGGCGTCGGGACGTGACGACCCCATCGCCCGCTGGTGGGATAATCTTCGTTTTAGAAATTATTTCGCCGGTGCAGTCAGTCAATTAGTTTGCCAAACAAGTACACCGACATGGCTCATTTGTAATATCTCTCGAAACACACCTACATGGTTTCAATTAGTTTGCCAATTTGATTCGGTCCATGGAACAGGATGTGTTCCAGAGTCTGATGATAGAGCTGGAAAAAATCCATGAGAACTCCTAAGCTGAACCAGATAAACCTATCGAGTGTTATCGAGTTTTTTTTTCAGCTCTCTGTTATATGGTGATAATTAGACTGCCTAGAAAAGTGTTGAAGGTCGATTTGGTGGCAACAGGAAGTGACATATTTGCATTTTTAATCTCAAATTCTATTTCAGATTACAGTTAATCTTTTTAAAAAGGTTTTTATATAAATTGTTGTGCAAGCCTGTCTAAAAATTATGAGAATAATCCTAATTATTATCTGATATATAAAATTATTTATTATGACATTTAGTATTAGTTATGTGACATTTTGTTATTAGTATTTAATTCTTAATATTATCAGTGATATTATGACGCATTCAAAGGTATTAATTTATTTTATAACAACTTACTATATTCTTGAACATTTATAACAAATTATTTTATTTCATTGACATCTTCTTGACATCTTTGTTACTATCCCTTAATTTTGATATAAAATAAACTAAAAATCTATTGGGCCAAATCGGTTCAGATTTTTAGAAAGTCTAAGTTTGGCGGAATCCGATCGAATGCCAACCACAAAATCAACCATGTTTCGACAGTCAAGCCGTTTAAAAGTTATAAGATGTTTAAATACACACATAAATACATACAGATATATTTATGTCATCGTGAAAATAGATGGAAACGATTTCTAGGACCTCAAAACGTGGAGAGCTGGCGTAAACTCAATTTTCGGAAATCGGGGCAAAATCAAAAACTTTTATCTACATACGTAGCGGGAAGTTAAAAAGCAAAACCTATGTTACTTGCTGACAATGTAGCTTTCTATTGGTGAAAGATTTTTTAAAATCAGTTTGGTGGTTTAGTCGTGAAAGCGTAATAAACAAACAAACTCACTTTCATATTTACAATATTGTAGGATTGTCACATTTGTGGTTAGAAGGATAAACATCGCGTGTGAGTTATGGGCTATCCTACAAACTCAAACATGATACTGTCAAGCACTGACCAACAGAAACAGATAATAATATCTATCACATTCATTTTTAAAATTACTTTACATGTCAAATTCAGAGAGAGTGACTGAATCAAAAACAATTCAAGAAAGAAGTAAAAAGACTGAGAAAATCCCTTGAGGAAAATGGGCTATCTGTAGAATGAACCATTCTGCCTGGCGGTTGGTTAAAAGCGAACAATAATTGGCTATATGTGTCACTGCCATCGTGACTACTAGGTGGTAGAGTTCCACAACGTTTCGCCCTGGTATATGGTACCATCGGCTTTAGAAATTCCTGCGTAGCATTATTGCTTGATAAGGTCTTCTTCCGGTTTGGAGGCTATAATAGTAGACGGTAGACTTATGCATGCACCAACCTATCGCAAGGATAACAATTAACAACACACAATATCATCTTTGGTGTCTGCAGGCGATGATTTCTCTTCCCACCAAGAGATCCATCTGCTTGTTTGCTATCTAATAACATAAAATGTAAAAATATATAAAAATAATCCATTCTAGGTTTGAATGTAAATCGTTTTATTATAAATCTCCATCAGGAATAAGGCTAATAACAAGCTACGATACTAATTACCAACGAATAAAACCTTGATGGCTTACTACTTGGAATTTAATAATAAATCCATGACCTGAAAATTGTATCGCCATAATTACTTAAATTGATTAGCTTATTTGCTTTCACATTAACTGTTTTAAAGAATACCTTTAGCTGACAACTGACCTACAAGACAATTTCTGCAGCTCATTTTGTGTATTGTTTCCTTTATGAGCTTCTATGTTTCGGCACCATAAGTAAGCAGGTCACACCGGTTAAATAGACATTTTTTCAGGCACTGTGGTATTTTTCGATCCCTAAACACGTATTCCAGTTTGCCAAAAGCAGCCTGTTGTATCCGAATTCGTCTATGGATCCACTTGTTTATGCTCACTGCCTAATAACAATGTCCAAGATAATACTGGCTGACTCAATAGTCTCTCCACCTAACGTAATAATTTGTGAAGAACCCGACCGGTTAGTCTTCACCTTCGTCTTGGACACCTTCACTTAGAGATGTATTATAAAAATATAGCAACATCGCCTAGAGATCGGTTACTGATATATTAATGAGAATTAAGTCATCTGCAAAACGGAGGTGCGATGAGTATGCTTCATTGCTAGAGACACCCTTATTGTCCCATTTAAGTAGTTTAAGAACATCCACCAAAACTGCTGTGACTGTGTGTGTGAAACATAGCTTGAGCGATATGGTGTCCCCTTATCTCACACCTCATTTGATTTGTTGTAATCAGTAAGTTTACCGGCTAACTTACCCTCCAAACCGGAACACGAGAGTGACAAGCACTGACGCTATTGCGGCAGGAATAGGTAAGGCGGTGGTACCAGGCAAGGACGAGTTTTTGCAGAATTCTACCACCACGTCACGATGGTAGTGACAAGTTTATCACACATGAATATAGTGTGTGTAATGTTTATTTTTATTATTTTAATGTATTTCTAATGCATTTTGTTAAAAAAATATTTTTGCATTCCTCCACAATGTAAACTTTAACTGTGCCAAATTTCATACACTACCGTTCGCGCGATTGTCTTAGAAAGGGGTCCAAAGTTTTTCCTGCAACTATTAATTTAAAAAAATTGCTGGACAAATTACACGAATTGATCTAACCCCAAAGTATGCAAATTATTTGCTTATGTTATGGGTATTAGTCAACGACACTAGTACGTATAGAAATGCATATACCTACCCCTCGATTAGTAGTTAGGTTCGCTAACCACTTGACCAACGGGGCGGTCTAAAGATATACATAGATGTCGATTGTTGTTAATTACACTTGGATGCAAACAATGCCTATAGTGGATACTGTAAAGTGATTGCGTCCTTCTTTTAACTAAATACGTATAATAGCGTAAATCTTAATATATATTATGTTATAGTCAAAGGTTTATCCTAGGTTTAACCGAAGCCTCCAGGCGAACCCTGAATTAAATTCCAATTTCGACCTTTGACTGAAGTATTTTTAGTCAAACCCAGGAGTTCCTAATTTTTTAGTCAAACGTCTAAAGTAAATAACCATGTTTCAGGCTTGGTCTAGTCGATCCTAGAGGAACTGGCAGACTCGGTCAAATGTCGTGCATAATTTGTAATCTGGTTGTGCACATTGTTTGCGCTGACAGCACACTTGGCGCAGACTATGAAGGCTTTGGAAGTAAAGCTACATACATGCGTTGTATACAGACAGAAAATATAAAATATATATAACCTCCTGTCCGTTTGCCCCCTCTTCTACAAAAGAAAAAAAAAGAAAACGTGATTGAAGGTTTTCAAGCTCAAGACAATATTATGAAACTATTATCCTAACAAAAATTTCCGCGAATAACGATTGGAAAAACTTTACTATACTCAGCTTTGATAGAGCCAAAGGAGATGCTCGAAATGTTTTGGGTATCATTCAAGATAAAACACTTTTTTCAAGGAATCAAATAAAAGAATACAAGAAGAATGTTCTTACTTTTAAAGATGTACCTGACGTTCAGCTGTCTCTTAGAGAAATCAGTGCAAAAGATTCTAAATTTGGGGGCCAAAGCTTTATAAAATGCCACTGCAATAAAATTTCTCTTCAAAATTATGTAAACGTAAATATTGTGCAATTCTAAATGTCATAACGCCTCACAGTGTCCAGAATAAAGAATATTTTTTTATTTTAATTCTAAAAATTTTAAAACAATAAATATTTGAATTAAAAAATGTTCTTTTTATAATTCCTAATCCAACAAACTAACCTTATATTCCATCGCATCACAAAGCTAAGAAATCCTCAAAGTGAAAAAACGGAAAAATGGCGAATTAGGTGTAGAATTGACAGAGTTACGCAGGTCTTAAGACTTGAGTTACTTAAAAGTTAAAATGCATTCAAATGTATATGAAGGTAAGCCATTCTAATACCTAATTGTAATTTAATTGGTCAAACCCCGATTTGATAAAATTTAGTTTTGAAGTATGACTGATCAAATTAGTGTCTCCTAGGTTTGATGAAAATTCTTTAGTCAAAGACCGAAAAACGTAATTTATTTGGGCTTTGACTAAGACTTTAAATCAGACCTGAAAATTGACCAATCAAACCTAGGAGCGACGGAGCTTCGAGGTTTGCCTATAGCATATATAACTTAGGTGTCACGTTGTTTGTCCGCGATGGACTCCAAAACTACTGAATCGATTTTAATGAAATTTTATAGATATCTACTCTTTGGTCTAACGACTGTCTTCACGTGTATTTTGCTTAATACTAAGCACCTGCATTAAACACTCGCCCTCGCACTAATTATAGTGTAATCAGAGTCTAATCGCAAGCAAAGTTTGTGGAGGCAGCTAGTATTGCATAAGTACCATATATAAATTTAACATCAAGAATTCTAACTGTAATTATATAGAACAAATATGAACAATTCTTATCAAGCAATGCAATGCAACTACCTTGTACATGACAGACATTGTTAGCCGACATGTTTTTTACAATTCCATCGTGAGTTCCGGTTTGTATAAATAAAAACCATAAATTTATTATAGGTACCTTATTCACGGTAAAGTATTTGTTGTAGTTAATAAAGTGAGCCTGGCATAATGGAGCAATCCAGTCTGCAGACTGCCCAACTCCTCGATGACTACAGCAAATGTACCTGCCGTGAATGAGTAAAATGATTGCTCCGTGGCACCATTAGCGAACTTTTAAGTTTCAACCAGGGCTTGAAACCGGTTTAAAAATACCGGCTAATAAAAATATTTAGCGGTTCCTATAAAAAGTTTCGTTCGAAGCGCATCTAAGATGAGAGCGCTTCGTAAACCTATATAAACCAGTTTAAACCAAAACCGTGGAATTGTAACCGTGAAGTTCAAGGAAATATTTTTTAAAAACTTTCTTTAAACCGGTTTATAAACCCTTATAATTTGCTCCATAAGGAAACCGGTATTTTTGAGGTTAAGATAAATCGAAACCTTTACAAGACACTCCTTATGTACTTGCGCTGATTTAAGTTTGAAAATTAACCGGTTAATAAGCCTTGCTTTCATTGACTATCGTATCCTATATTATATTTCAATATAATGGGATCAATTGACAATTTTACCCATTACTAGGCACAAGGGCACGAGATAATATTACAGTGTAGAATCACACTGATACTGATATTTTTAACTTCCCGCTAAAGGAAATTGCTGATTTCACCCAATTTTCACGTTTTGAGGCCCTAGAAAGCTTTTCCAACTACTTTCACGATAACTTTGGTATGTCTGTGTGTACGTAACCTCACATAACTTTTGAACGGTTGACGTCATTCGATTGGGTAAATTCTAGACTAATGCACTGATTCATTTAAAAATCTAATCTGTCTTTTCCTTGAAATAGCGTAAATCGCATCAAAATCAGTTGATGCGTCTGGGAGTTACTGTCTGGCAGAACGGCATATGGTCTATTCTTCACAGAGAGCCCGGACCAACGAAGACTAAAATTATGCACCGTGCACAGTGTTACAGCATCACGGATGGAAATACAAAATTAATATCTTTGTTTTTTTATATCATAAGAAAGCAAGCAAGCAGATGGGTCTCCTGGTGGAAAGAGTCAACCATCGCCTATAGACACCAAAGATGTTAATGGTGCGTTGCTATCTTGTGGCGAGGTCTAATGCCACATGCATAAGTTTACCGGCTACCTACCCTCAAAACCGAAACACGACAGCGGCAAGCACTGATGCTATTGCAGCAGGAATAGGTAAGGCGGTGGTACCTGACCCGGGCGATTCAGTGCAGAATTCTACCACGTAGTAGCCACGATGGTAGTGACTCGCATAGCCAATCAGTCGCCTTTTACGACCTGCCTGGCAGAACGGGAGTTGGTCTAATCTTCAAAGGAGCCCGTAACCAACACGTGGAAATAGTCTTTATGTGTAAATGCATCAGGATACCTATAAATATATTCTGATTATGAGACACGTAGTCAAACTATTACCAAATCAAAGCAATAAATAGGTATGTCTCAAACAAGTTAATTGAAAAAAAGCCTAGTGAGAACTACTTATTATTCAAACCCAGCGCCAATTATTGAGGTGACAAACAAAAATGCAGTTTTATTTAACGTCCGACTTTTGTAACCGTACTTAGCAACATATTTTACTAAACAACCTTCACCAATATTGGCTTCCGCAAAATAGCTTCGACTTTATGCGGGCACAATGTCCTTTCAATAGCTGGACATAATTAATAAGAACAGTAAACAGAAAAGGCTAAATAAAGGTTTTTAGAACAACATACAAAAAGAAAAGGTAATAATGGAATTGACGCATATGTTTCTATCATTCCTTCTTTCATTTAAACTAGCGGTACCCGCGATTTCGTCCGCGTGAAAAATTTCTATAATAAAATTCTTAGGGTTTTACCCGCGCAGTTCCCGTTTCGGAGGACTTGCGCTGGGAGAATGTATATAAATATATAAATCATAATATAATATGGGTGTTTATTAAATAATATATTCTAGTATTTATATATTTTTTAAAGATTTAATTGGAATAGGCGTTTGTCTTCCATCGCACCTGGTGGAAAGTGTCGATGAAGACGAAGGTGGTACACGCCCATCCAAAAGAATCCTATTCACTCTACTCTTAAAGGTTCCAGGACTATATTTGTCCGGAATAGACGCAGACAGTTCGTTCCAAGCCTTGGCGACTCGAACCAAAAAAGAATTGTCAAACCGTTTTGTTCGATTTTTTGGTATATTAACAACATACAGATGGAACTTCTGCCTGCGTCTACTAGTCCGATAAAGGAATGGTGAGGACCCAATAAGTTCGAAAAGAGCTTTCGCACACTCACCAAAGTGCATCCAGTAAAAAACTGATAGGCTAGCGACCTTACGACGATGCTCAAGTGCTTGTAATTTTCTATTTGTGAGCTTGTCGTCGTTTATTAGCTTACGCTCTCTTCGGTCTACAGAGTCTAAAGCTTCTAGTTGATACTTGGCTGAACCCTCCAAATATATGAAGAAATATAAAGAAAAGGTAATATAAAGAAAAGATAATAGAATTGACGCATATGTTTCTATCATTTCTTCTTTTATTTAAACCAGCCATGCCCGCGATTTCGTCCGTGTGGAAAATTTCTAAAATAAAAATCCCGTTCCCGGGGGACTTGCGCTGGGAGAATGTAGCTCTCTAAATCTTAATATAATGTGGGTGTTTATTAAATATATTCTAATATTTATATATGTACCTATATCTATGTGTTAGTATAGTTGACGGACATCCATAACACAAGCAAATAATTTGCTTACTTTGCGGTTAGATCAGTAAGTGTAATTTGTCACGTTATTTGTCCGCGATGGACTCCCGAAACTACTGAACTGATTTCGATTAAATTTTTTAGACATGTACTGTTTTGTTTAACTTAAAAGATAGAATAGTTTTTATCTTAATTACCTTGGTGTGACCGAAATTCGACCGTAGACTAAACAATAAAATCTCTTTTAAGTTTGAAAACTGACGTTAGCCACAGAATACTTTACTGTGCTTTAGCCGTAAAGAAAATTGTATGTACGTATGTGTATATGTCTTATTTATATTATAATGTAGTGTAGTAATGCTTCTTTTAATTAATTTATTGTATTTTTAATGCATTTTATTTAAAAATATTAGTCTTCTGTAATCCTCCGCACTGTAAACTTTAACTGTGCCTACTCCACCTTTTGCGCAATTGTCTTATTCAAAGTTGTCCAAAGTTTGTAAGGGCCGGGTCAGCTAGTATATATGCAAAGTCGGATTTTAAACCAATGAGTTTAATTAAACCGTTTTAAAACAGATTTAAACCGTTTTGTAGCTTTAAAATGGTCCATTCAGGATTTTAAGCAATAAAGAAGGTTTGTGAAAACAATTTTTGTATTAAGGGGAATTTATTAATTTTGTGAAATATTTAGCTTCTAACAAAAATTTACTAAAGTGCTATTTTTTGTGTAGAGTCAAGTGTACCCCCCGCCTGCTCTCCCTCTGCCAACTAAACGGTTGGTTTTGAGTGTGAAAAATAAATTCACGGCAGTAGTAAATATAATGAAGTTAAAAGGAAAGGATTTTTAGTAATATTCGAGCAACTTACAAAATGTAATACTTGAAGAAGATTGTATAGATGGTGAACCTGTAGTGCGGATATATCCGTCATTAGAGTTAACAAGGTTAAATGTTCATGCATTTTTTATTAGGGTTTCTACGGAGCTTCGGTTCCGATTCCGATAAGTCGGAACTTCCGATTGCTTTTACACCTCCGATTCCGATTTCGGTTCCGATAGTTTTGAATCGGAAGTTATAACGAATGTTGAAACGCAGGGAGCAATCGCGGCCAGAGTGCTATGCGTGTATTTAGCATAAAAGCACAATATACTATAAAAATATCTTGGAAAATGGCTAGGTAATTCTTATAAACCAAAACTATTTCAAAAATCACAAGGTTTTTCCGAGTGGCTTTGATGTTAGGATTTTTAAGAGGAAGGTCAACAAAATTCTCAGAAACCGGCATCGCATTATCAACTAACTTTTGGCAGTGGTGACTGCTTTCCATCAGGCTCTTGCTCATATGCTTGCGAATGCTATAAAAAATCTGTAAGTAAACTGGTTAACCCTGCAGGCTATCTCTAAAATTTCCCGCTAAATAGAGGTATTTTAAGCTCAAAGGAGCAAAACTTTATCTAAGCATAGATTTTGAGCTCAAAAAAATATCTTCACGCTCGTTTCCTTGAAGAGGTAGACAGAGGTACAACATGTGCACCCATGATAAGCCGAAGATACTTAAACCCTCGATGTGATAGGTGGCCAGCCTATCGCCAACTGGGCACTTTTCCAATCCTGGGCATCTTTGGGCCCGACCCGGGAATCAAACCCGGGAGTTCGTGTAATCAACGCTGTCCACGGACCACTAGATTTCAGAGGCGATTTTGAGCTCAGAGTTTAAAAATCTAAAGTTTGTAAATATGACAGTGTTTTAATTTATGAAAAGCTTTTTTTTGAAAAGGTTATTTTCAAAATGGTGATCGATTGTGATCTTTCAAATGTCATTCAACGCAATTTTTGAGCCTAAAATGTTTTGTTAGCCTCAAAATTGATAGGTTGAAAAATGACGAAGAAATGTGAAAAAACATTTTGTTCAAAAATTTCTAATTGAGAAATCCCCAATGAATCAATAGATTTTACTCTATTGATTCGTTGGATCTCGTTACTCTTCGTAACAGCATTTTACTTAAATAGAAGAGCATCGGGACATTAGCCTGGAAGTTATTTAAAAAAATACTGTTTCGCCAATTTCTTTTTTGAGCTTTTTCATAATTTCTCAAAATCTCTAGGAATGAATTGGATCAAATTTTCAGAAAGTCTAAATTGAGCAAAATTTAATCGAATGATGTCATACCATACATACAGACATACTGACGTCATCGTGAAAATAGTCGAAAAAAGGCTCCTAGGACCTCAAAACGCGAAGATCTGGTAAAAACTCGATTTTCGAAAATCGGGGCAAAATCTTCCTTATTTACAAACGTAGTGGGAAGTTAAAAATGGTTTTGGATAACCTCTTCAACCTTTTGAAGAGATTATCAAAAACATGAATAATAGGAATTTTAGCGTTTTATCAGTTTTTCCACTAATATATGCTGTAAAACACGCACATTTCAATTGGAGGAAAGTAAAAGTAAAATTACTTATACTACTAACCAAAGGCTGCTATGGGAGATACCCACTAACTAGAATTTTGAAAAAAAAACCTAAAATAAAAAAAACCCTAAAATAAATTGTCGACGAAACAATGTTTTTTAATAACTGTTGATCGATTGATCACAGAATCTAAATAGTTCATTTCCATACAAAACTGCGATCAATGCCGCAAATTGCATCAAAATCAGTAATAAAAATAATCGACTTACTATATTTTAATACTATAAAAACTGGGTTGAATAAGTAGGTACTGTTTAAAAAATTGAAAATTGATTCGACTTCGATAGCTTACAGTTAAAAATCAAACAATATTTTAGAGCTCAAAAATTGCGTTAAATGCCATTGAAATTGGTCTTTCAAACGGCATTTAACGCAATTTTTGAGCTCTTTAATTTAATTGGTTATCGTTTTCAAAAGATTAAAATACTGTAATTTTTATCAAACTTTATAGTCCTAATTAAAACACTGTCATAGGTACCTATGATGATAATACGCAATATTTACATATTTTTAAATAATTTAAGGGATTTTCTAAAAGTATTAGATTTTAGCAGCTTTATCTTCGTCCTCTGACTATAAAGTTTGATAAAAATTACAGTATTTTAATCTTTTGAAAACGATAACCAATTAAATTAAAGAGCTCAAAAATTGCGTTAAATGCCGTTTGAAAGACCAATTTCAATGGCATTTAACGCAATTTTTGAGCTCTAAAATATTGTTTGATTTTTAACTGTAAGCTATCGAAGTCGAATCAATTTTCAATTTTTTAAACAGTACCTACTTATTCAACCCAGTTTTTATAGTATTAAAATATAGTAAGTCGATTATTTTTATTACTGATTTTGATGCAATTTGCGGCATTGATCGCAGTTTTGCATGGAAATGAACTATTATATTCTGTGATCAATCGATCAACAGTTATTAAAAAACATTGTTTCGTCGACAATTTATTTTAGGTTTTTTTTTTATTTTAGGTTTTTTTTTTCAAAATTCTAGTTAGTGGGTATCTCCCATAGCAGTCTTTGGTTAGTAGTATAAGTAATTTTACTTTTACTTTCCTCCAATTGAAATGTGCGTGTTTTACAGCATATATTAGTGGAAAAACTGATAAAACGCTAAAATTCCTATTACTCATGTTTTTGATAATCTCTTCAAAAGGTTGAAGAGGTTATCCAAAACCATTTTTAACTTCCCGCTACGTTTGTAAATAAGGAAGATTTTGCCCCGATTTTCGAAAATCGAGTTTTTACCAGATCTTCGCGTTTTGAGGTCCTAGGAGCCTTTTTTCGACTATTTTCACGATGACGTCAGTATGTCTGTATGTATGGTATGACATCATTCGATTAAATTTTGCTCAATTTAGACTTTCTGAAAATTTGATCCAATTCATTCCTAGAGATTTTGAGAAATTATGAAAAAGCTCAAAAAAGAAATTGGCGAAACAGTATTTTTTTAAATAACTTCCAGGCTAATGTCCCGATGCTCTTCTATTTAAGTAAAAGGCTGTTACGAAGAGTAACGAGATCCAACGAATCAATAGAGTAAAATCTATTGATTCATTGGGGATTTCTCAATTAGAAATTTTTGAACAAAATGTTTTTTCACATTTCTTCGTCATTTTTCAACCTATCAATTTTGAGGCTAACAAAACATTTTAGGCTCAAAAATTGCGTTGAATGACATTTGAAAGATCACAATCGATCACCATTTTGAAAATAACCTTTTCAAAAAAAAGCTTTTCATAAATTAAAACACTGTCATATTTACAAACTTTAGATTTTTAAACTCTGAGCTCAAAATCGCCTCTGAAATCTAGTGGTCCGTGGACAGCGTTGATTACACGAACTCCCGGGTTTGATTCCCGGGTCGGGCCCAAAGTTGCCCAGGATTGGAAAAGTGCCCAGTTGGCGATAGGCTGGCCACCTATCACATCGAGGGTTTAAGTATCTTCGGCTTATCATGGGTGCACATGTTGTACCTCTGTCTACCTCTTCAAAGAAACGAGCGTGAAGATATTTTTTGAGCTCAAAATCTATGCTTAGATAAAGTTTTGCTCCTTTGAGCTTAAAATACCTCTATTTAGCGGGAAATTTTAGAGATAGCCTGCAGGGTTAACCAGTTTACTTACAGATTTTTTATAGCATTCGCAAGCATATGAGCAAGAGCCTGATGGAAAGCAGTCACCACTGCCAAAAGTTAGTTGATAATGCGATGCCGGTTTCTGAGAATTTTGTTGACCTTCCTCTTAAAAATCCTAACATCAAAGCCACTCGGAAAAACCTTGTGATTTTTGAAATAGTTTTGGTTTATAAGAATTACCTAGCCATTTTCCAAGATATTTTTATAGTATATTGTGCTTTTATGCTAAATACACGCATAGCACTCTGGCCGCGGTTGCTCCCTGCGTTTCAACATTCGTTATAACTTCCGATTCAAAACTATCGGAACCGAAATCGGAATCGGAGGTGTAAAAGCAATCGGAAGTTCCGACTTATCGGAATCGGAACCGAAGCTCCGTAGAAACCCTAATAAAAAATGCATGAACATTTAACCTTGTTAACTCTAATGACGGATATATCCGCACTACAGGTTCACCATCTATACAATCTTCTTCAAGTATTACATTTTGTAAGTTGCTCGAATATTACTAAAAATCCTTTCCTTTTAACTTCATTATATTTACTACTGCCGTGAATTTATTTTTCACACTCAAAACCAACCGTTTAGTTGGCAGAGGGAGAGCAGGCGGGGGGTACACTTGACTCTACACAAAAAATAGCACTTTAGTAAATTTTTGTTAGAAGCTAAATATTTCACAAAATTAATAAATTCCCCTTAATACAAAAATTGTTTTCACAAACCTTCTTTATTGCTTAAAATCCTGAATGGACCATTTTAAAGCTACAAAACGGTTTAAATCTGTTTTAAAACGGTTTAATTAAACTCATTGGTTTAAAATCCGACTTTGCATATATACTAGCTGACCCGGCCCTTACAAACTTTGGACAACTTTGAATAAGACAATTGCGCAAAAGGTGGAGTAGGCACAGTTAAAGTTTACAGTGCGGAGGATTACAGAAGACTAATATTTTTAAATAAAATGCATTAAAAATACAATAAATTAATTAAAAGAAGCATTACTACACTACATTATAATATAAATAAGACATATACACATACGTACATACAATTTTCTTTACGGCTAAAGCACAGTAAAGTATTCTGTGGCTAACGTCAGTTTTCAAACTTAAAAGAGATTTTATTGTTTAGTCTACGGTCGAATTTCGGTCACACCAAGGTAATTAAGATAAAAACTATTCTATCTTTTAAGTTAAACAAAACAGTACATGTCTAAAAAATTTAATCGAAATCAGTTCAGTAGTTTCGGGAGTCCATCGCGGACAAATAACGTGACAAATTACACTTACTGATCTAACCGCAAAGTAAGCAAATTATTTGCTTGTGTTATGGATGTCCGTCAACTATACTAACACATAGATATAGGTACATATATAAATATTAGAATATATTTAATAAACACCCACATTATATTAAGATTTAGAGAGCTACATTCTCCCAGCGCAAGTCCCCCGGGAACGGGATTTTTATTTTAGAAATTTTCCACACGGACGAAATCGCGGGCATGGCTGGTTTAAATAAAAGAAGGAATGATAGAAACATATGCGTCAATTCTATTATCTTTTCTTTATATTACCTTTTCTTTATATTTCTTCATATATTTGGAGGGTTCAGCCAAGTATCAACTAGAAGCTTTAGACTCTGTAGACCGAAGAGAGCGTAAGCTAATAAACGACGACAAGCTCACAAATAGAAAATTACAAGCACTTGAGCATCGTCGTAAGGTCGCTAGCCTATCAGTTTTTTACTGGATGCACTTTGGTGAGTGTGCGAAAGCTCTTTTCGAACTTATTGGGTCCTCACCATTCCTTTATCGGACTAGTAGACGCAGGCAGAAGTTCCATCTGTATGTTGTTGATATACCAAAAAATCGAACAAAACGGTTTGACAATTCTTTTTTGGTTCGAGTCGCCAAGGCTTGGAACGAACTGTCTGCGTCTATTCCGGACAAATATAGTCCTGGAACCTTTAAGAGTAGAGTGAATAGGATTCTTTTCGATGGGCGTGTACCACCTTCGTCTTCATCGACACTTTCCACCAGGTGCGATGGAAGACAAACGCCTATTCCAATTAAATCTTTAAAAAATATATAAATACTAGAATATATTATTTAATAAACACCCATATTATATTATGATTTAGAGAGTTACATTCCGAAACGGAAACTGCGCGGGTAAAACCCTAAGAACTTTATTATAGAAATTTTTCACGCGGACGAAATCGCGGGTACCGCTAGTTACCTCTAGAGTAGGCAGAGGTACAACAAGCGCACCCACGATTAGCTGAACATACTTAGGTTCAATGTGATAGGTGGCAAGCCAACCGGGCACTTTCCAGTCCCGGGCAACTTTGTGTTTATCAGAAAACTGAAAAAACGCTTTTTTTAAGTGCCCGAGCCGGGAATCGAACCCGATACCTCGTGTGGTCAACGCCACACCTGGACCACTACACCACAGAGACGACAATAATTTAAAGCCGATGTAAATCAAAGGCGCCGCCAATTATTTTGAGCTATCACTTTTTCCATAAAACTAAGTAAGCAAATCGTAATAATTCAGATTTTAAAATTTTACTATCTTGATACCTTGTGATCTATATATAATCATGCAATTCTGAAGACAACTTTTACCCCACGTTTCTCTTTTGTAGCAGTAATTAGGTTTCAATGTTCTAAGAAATTAAGCATTTTTTGCCACTATTTTCCACCGACTTTCCTAAAAGAAGGAGGTTCTTAATTCGTCGGGACCGTTTTATGTATGTTAACCAAGGAATTTACATTCTACCCGGAATGCTTACACGCGCATTCAAAATTGTTCCGAAGAGTACCACGACATTAGTGGAGTGTGTCTCTTTCTACTAAATAAAGCGCCAATCGCCATATATAAGTGTGGCCATGCGTAGTTTGCAAATTACCTACTACTAAGTAATTCTACTAATTTGAGAAACAGTTTTTGCATTGCATAAGTAATTACGTAATAATTAAAATAAGCACATTTTAGAACTCACTATGTTAATTACAATACATTTTATGCTAATGTATCTATCGACGTGTATGAATAAAAGAGATTTAACGATTAACGAATATATAAAAATCTACCATCTGAAAGTTTTATTTACACTGGCAATTGCAAGAAAGGGACAACATCCACTCATGTCGTTGTCTTGCTCAGAATGTTTTTCCCCTTTGTTATGTAAGAAACAAATGCCAACTTTATTAGGAACGAAATAAAGTACATTTTTATTTTTCAAATATTGCTTCGTAATAATTCCAGTTATCGTATATAAGTTCCTTGATGTTAACCGATTAGACTAAGACGCCTGAACTGATTTGTTTTTTTTTGTTTCAATAGGAATACATCCCCGGTGGTTCTATTTTAATTAAGTAAAGATCTGATGCAGAGTTCCTTAAGCGCATACTATGGATATATGTCGTCTGTGTTAATTTATGGTTTTATAGTTTGGGGTAACTGCACTGATTTCCATAGAGCGTTTGTTGCACAAAAAAGTGTACCTATAAGGGAAGTAGCAGGAAAACTTTCTATAGTTATACCTCTACCGTCATTATATATTAAAGAATTGTGTTTATTTGTTAAAAAACATATGTATTACTTTACCACGGTGGAAAAATTCTCCCTGTTTTTGTATTAAGGAATAGTTAATGCTAATTTATTTTTTATTTTAAGTACCTATAAAGTATCTTCGCAAAATCTTAGCTCAGAATTCTGTCAATCTAACTTAAATTTCTGAAATTAGCAGCTGTACTTAGTGTGTAAAGAGCGCTGAATACGACCCTGGGTATAAAAGTAATGAAACCATTCACATTAATATGATGGAGAAAAAGGATCATGCAGTATTTAAAAAAGCAATATAATAACATGATCATTCCAACGGTTACGCAAGTCTAAACATTTTAATTGAGATCGAAACTGACTTACGTGACCTTCGATCAGATATGTACAAGATTCAGCGTTCCATACAAACGCAGCACAAAAATATGACGACCCATTCCCTAAAGCCGGGATGCTCTACTGCTGAGTGTCGACAGGCTATAACACAAAATATTTATACATTATATTATATACACTAGGCGACTATCTATGCACTTTTGTGGTATATTTTACTGAAAAAGTATCGCACGTTGAGGTTTGAGCTTTGACGTGATAGTTTAAATTCATGTCTAGATATGATCTACCATTAAAATACCATTTTACAAAAATTAAAAAAATAGAAGTTACATGTTGTATTAGAATTTTATAACCGCTAACGCCATCTATTATAAGACTAACGAGTTAAAATAATAAAATTGAATGAGTTAAAATGTTAAAATGGTAACGAGTTAAAATATGTAAAAAATGTATAAATTTTTGACCCTACAGGCCATCCCTGAAACTTCCCGCTAAACCAAGGCAATTTTAATATTTGGAAAGCTGTAACTTTTCAAAATTAGATTCGATTTTGATTTTTGAAACGGCATTCGACGTAGTTTTTTAGTACAAAAATATCGCAGAATACCAAAAAATTATTGGCTGAAAATTTTCGAAGTTAAGTCGAAAAAACACCTTTTTCAAATTTTTTCGTCAACGATTACTCTCAAACAGATAATCCGATTTTGATGAAAAAACACGGGCAAGACTTCATACATCGTTTTTTTTAGTTATTACCTTAAAGTTTAATATATTCCTTAAGATTCTATATCAACTCCTTAACTTATCCGCATTTAATAAATATTTTTTTAACTTGGGGAATAGTAGCTAAATAAAGTTGGAATTTAGATAAGGTTAACGTAAACAATCAGTTCTCTCCTTAGTAGTCTGTGGTTAGGTATTTATCTTGTCATTGGGTGTCTTCAGTACAACTGCTAATCTCAGAAATCTAAGTTAGATTGATAGACTTTAGCTAAGATTTTGCAAAAACACTATAGGTACTTAAAAGAACAAAAAATAAATTAGCACTAACTATTTTTTAATACAAAAACAGGGAGAAATTTTATTTGATACTTATAATGAAAATTATGATATATAAACTTATTACTGTTTTAATGAAAATGTAATTAAAGTTTTATAAAATGGTAACACTTAAATATGGTGATAGAATTCAATGAAATTATAGTCTCAATTATTTTTAAATTATTGTACCTAGCGATATATTTTATTTAATTGATTAAAATCGTAGAAAATTATAATAGTTTACCTAATATTCGTCACTCCAAAAGACACGCAAGGGTTGTACAAAATTAAAATGACCTGTGTTCTTTATGCATTAGACGTAGTATTTTGAGGAAAAGAGATAGTTTTTGTACTTAATCGGTACATTAATCTGGAAGTTTTATTGTATTAAAAAAATACTGTTTTGGTAAAAATTTTTTTGGAGTTTTTTCAAAATTTCTCAAAATCTTCTGAGCCGACTTGATTCAAATTTTCACGAAATCTAAGTTGAGTCGAATGCCATCAACCGCGAATCGATCGGTCCAGCCGTTCAAAAGTTATGAGATGTTTACATACACAAATAAATACACACACACACATAAATAGTCAGAAAAAGTTCATAGGGCCTCAAAACGTGGAAATCTGGTGAAAACTCGATTTTCGAAAATCGAGGAAAAATCAGTAACTTCCTTATACTAGCGGGAAGTTAAAATAGCTTTTTTCAAAATTTTTCGTCATTGATAAATCCCGAAAAAACAATTGATTTTAATCTGATTTGCAGTCTTTTAAGCAGAGGAGCTAGCTTTTTTTATATATCATAAGATAACAAACAAGCAGATGGGTCTCCTGATGGAAAGAGTCAACCATCGCCTATAGACACCAAAGATGTTAATGGTGCGTTGCTATATTGTGGCGAGGTCTAATGCCACATGCATAAGTTTACCGGCTACCTTACCCTCCAAACCGGAACACGACAGCGACAAGCACTGACTGCGGCAGGAATAGGTAAGGCGGTGGTACCAGACCCCAGCGAGACAATGCAGAACTCTACCACCTAGTAGCCACGATGGTAGTGACTCGATAGCCAATCGGTCGCCTTTTACGACCTGCCTGGTAGAACGGCAGTTGGCCTATTCTTCAAAGGAGGCCGGGACCAACACGGCGGAAAACTGATAAGATTTTAAAATATATCGGTATATTAGCCTAAAAGTTATTTTAAAAATACGAAATAAGTTACCTCTAAAAAGCGTAATTTTAATTTAAATGTTTTTAAAAGTCGAAAAATGATGAGTTGAAAAAGTTATGTCGAAAAAACTTTTTTTTTAATTTTTCGTCAATTCGCGCGAAATTTCATGCAAATATGTCCAAGGAATAAAAATGTTCATACAAATTTTATACACTATTTAATCCCCATCGGAATTGAATTTTGAAAAATCATTCCTTAGTGGATCCCTACATCAAAGAATACGGATGCGAAATTTCAAGTTTCTAGCCGTAAACGTTTTACTTGTGAAATTATATAAAACATTCACCTATTTTACCATCTAAGAGGTTGAATTTTGGAAAACGCAGAAATACGTAGGAAAGTCATTATTTTTGCCGTACTTTTTTGTCGAATTTTGGCTTACGCCGTAGTGAGAGATTACATCCAGTTTAATTTGCTTGTACCTTCTTTATACAAGACAAACTCTGGATCAGCTTACCTCACTCAGTTTTTCCGACCAGCCTTGATATTGGAATTTTTAACAGGAGGGTCAATAAAAATTTCAGAAGCCGGCATCGCACTAGCAACTAACCTTTTGTGTTGCAAATGTCTATGGGCAATATTCGCTCGTACGCCTGCAGATACTATAACTAAACAAATGTTCGTTAACATAATACTAAAAAAAACGACAGAAAAACTGAAATCTAATTCAAAAAGAGAATTAATGCGTTTCCTACTATGTTGTCGATACATAATATAATAAGTCTAAAGAAAAGTCATGTCTGTTATTATGTAAGAATCTATGAACTTAATAATGTAGTCATAATTATCATTGCAGTAAACTTCCTATTTGAATATATTCTAAATCTATTAGACTATGCAAACTAAACGTATCAATATCAAGCGTCAAATACTACATTGCTATACACCCACAGTTTACCGATATGTTTAGGTTTATTATTTTAATGGTCATTATTTATTTTATTGATATATAAATGTTCTACGCAAAAACAGATTTTCGATCAGATTTTTTATGTAAAATTTACAAGCCCTTAAAATACTTCCTAAGTCAATGCATAAAAATATTTATATCCGACTCCACTTATGCCTTGTCCTACCGGCTAGCTTAAATCAAAAATTTTATTGCTTTTTGTACATTGCTTTTTAAAAACAACTTTAAATCTTACGCTTAAGGTTGAATATGCAAAAACACGTTTATTCCATAACTATAAACTTTTTAGACTTAATTACCTCCAGTTTTGAGTGTCAGTTTTGTTTATAACTGTGTATCTTGGGTATTTTATATCAATGACAATAATTAACTTATTTCGTTGAGCATAATACCATTCCTTTAGAGACACAATTGATTAACGGAGCACAATCAAAAATTAAGTCAATTTCGAGCGCTAGGAATGTTTCTATAGGTTCATTGATTTCGCTGCTGAGATCGTAATATATCTAAAAAATAGGTAATTTTTTTTCAACATAAACTATCAATATAAAAGTTTTGGAAAGATGTATTAAAAAAAATGAAATACCTACATATTTTTATAAGTCCATGACAATCTTCATAGTGAACAGTTCGACGTAATTACAAAAAAAAAACCCCACGTTGAATGTTATTGTTTTACACATGGAGTATTAAGAAAGGAAAACCACCTCTGTAAGTAGAAGTGTCCATCAAAAAGTATCTAACAGTAGTCTCGTCACCGCAGTAAAATAATTAAAGTGAAACTTTTATTACATCGTCCTAAATTTTTTGATCTGTGTGTCGCATGTCGCGTGATGGTCGGCCGCGGAGTAGAGATAAATTGAAAGGCGCACAAATATCTATAATGTGAAAAAAATTTCACTTTTACCGTGGTTTCATAAAACCACACAATCAGTTTTTTTTAGAAAGAAAATACCTAGTAAAAGTAATTATGTATTTTTATTTAATTTTATTTATCAAAATATAGAGTTTTAGTTCATTTGTCCATTAAAATACTATTGTGATAAATCTAAATACGACAAAACTGACAACTCGTACTGCAATAATGTCAGTAATTTTAAAAAGTCAAAATATTATTTTACTAGCTGTTGCCCGCGACTTAGTCCGCGCGGACTTCGTTTACTTCGCACAGCTCCTCCTCCGTAGGTGATAGCGTGATAATATGTAGCCTATATGTTGACCCTATCTGTTAGTAATATTCATGCAAAATTTGAAGTAAATCCATGCAGTACTTTTTGAGTTTACCCCGGACATACATGACTTTCCTACGATTGTATTATATGTATATAGATTATGTAACACTTCTTTAGAGACCTAAATAAATGAAACTTATTTTTAAATAATTAAACAAAAATATCTGACACGAATTTCGTTATAAGACATGATATTTAGTTTACGAGTCCAAGCGATGTATGAAGCGTGGCCAGTATTTTTTAAATTTATCTATAGTGTCATGGCAAAATCTTAGTTAAGCATTCTATCAATCTTAATTAGAATACTGAGTTTAGCAGGTGTCAGGAATACACCTAATGTCAACGAAGACATACATTGACATTTGACATTGACATTATACAAATTTATTTTATATGATTTTATACCGTTTTTGTGTACGAAATAGAAGGACGGCTTCTTGTAAATTCGTTTAATACTTAACATTAAAAAACATAATCCATTACAATAAATATTTGTTATAATTAATGTAAAAAACTGATGCATTGCAATATAAAAGGAATACAATTGTGCTAGCAAATCGTCGACAGTTTTCTACAAGGAAATAAGTACATCGTAGATTTGTAGAATCGATTTTACGTGACATGAGAATTGTGTACAGATTTGGTGTAAAAATGAAATTCATAGTGGTTTCTTCCTCATTACTATATTTCGTCAAAATTTGTGGGGCGTCAGGAACAGATATTGCGCTTGATGCGAAGGCTACTCTTTTACACCGTATAGACAGTTTGAATCTTCTCATTTATACTTGCCTTTTGACTTTAACTGTCCTAACTATATGGGTCTTCAAACATCGTCGTGTAAGTTGGCTTCATGAAACGGGATTAGCTGTGATATATGGTAAGCTCAAATTTATATGTTTTAACATATTTCCTTAATCAAAATATGATGCAACAAGTTTTAATCTTTGGAAGAAAATCAACAAATATTCAATTACCCTGTGTTGGTCCTAACTCCCTTGCAGAATAGGCCAGCTGCCATTCTGCAAGGTAGATCGTAAAAGTGACTGATTGGCTATGTGAGTCATTACCTTCGTGGCACCTAGGTGGTCGAGTTCTGCATTGTTTCGGCCGAGTCTGGCCCCACCGCCTTACCTATTCCTGCTGCAATAGTGTCACTGCTTTTCACTGTTGTGTTTCGATTTGGAGGATAAAGTAGATAGTAAACATAATATGCATGTTGCATTAGACCTCACCAAAAGATGGCAATGCACTATTAACATTTTTGGTGTTTGTAGGCGATGGTTGACTCTTTCCATCAGAAGACCCATCTGCTTGTTTGCTATCTTATAATATAAAAAAAGGGTTATTTATTTAGAAGTCGGTTAATTTATAGAATTTAAATAGAAGTTTACATTGTAAACTACTATTACATTTCTATAAATACCTAATATTTAGTGTTGTACTTGAATATTTTATTTTACATGATTAGTTGTAGTTTGGTTATCAATGGATTAATGGAAATTACACTAAATGTATATTACATTAAATACCTATTTCTTGTTGATAAATGTTTTCCACTTAAATTTATTTAGTGCTGAATGCTTTTTTGAAATGATTTTGTTTATACCTACCCCATAAGAGATTTTGTGTAAAGATATATGTACATATGTGTGCTATGTAGAAGATAATAACTAAGATATCACAGGCAGATAAGTTGAGATATGGAAACTTAGGCTATTTGTTAAAAGCAAAATATATCACAATCCCTTATGGATTAAGCAGAGTGAACTGAGTGCCATGTGTCACAATCTTTGTAGATTTGCTTTGCTTCCTCCATATTGATTATTCTCTTCAATAAACACACTTTTTGGGAAGGCTTTTGACACCACTTTCGGACAATACCGGATCAATTCTATCACTGAATGTCAATCTTGGTCTTCCCGGATGCCTACATACTTCCATATTTGTATTGCATATTTATTTTGACTACCTTTTATCTACCATTCTTTCAACATGACAACCAACAGTTCTTACTTTTTCTCATTTTCATACTGACATTTTTTTCAGTCTTAACCTCATTCCCACTTCAGTATTGTAAACCCCATTCACAAGTGTCATTAATAGAAAGGTTTGTGTGTGTATGTATGTATTTATGTGCATCTGTGTGTTTGTTGCTCCTATTTGTCTCAACTGCTAAACAGATTTGCATGTTTGATATACGTATAGTCGTTTCCAACCTGATACGCTACTTTTTACCCTAACTACTACGCTTACTACAAAAATGTATCCTGCCATGGATTTCATGCCTTGAGCCTGTTCTATCCTTTGAATATTCACACTGCACTAATTGACTCTAATAATTCCATTATGAGTAGAAGGTTTTGCAGCTGTTTCAGCTTTTTGTATTTAGCAAACAAAAATACTCATGTACTTAGCCTTCCAGTTTAAATCAAGTCCTGTATAGAAGTACCTAGCTTGTGAGTTTATTATTTATATATAATAAAGACGTCCATTCTTACTAAATCACGAGTTCATATTGATGAACAAGTGCTGATTGGTACTTTATATCTTGTTTTCAAAACAGTAAATATACCTATTTCTTGTTGGATATAGATTTGTGTACTTTAGTAGTAGTGGGATCATGAACCAAGCAACCTACTGAGTTAGGTCTTACAATCATTGCTTTAGTTATAAGATATATAACTAGTAAGCTGAACATAGATTCATATATATACATACAAACACATACACACACACAATCTTGAAGTGAAAGGTGCGCAAAGTACACTGGGCAAAGAAATTAACACTTCACTTTCAGTTAACAGTCGATTTTACTCTTTTTTTTTTTTTTTTTTTTTTTCGGAATGTCACAATTGCTGTTAGCCTTAAGGGCTGTTACAGCTTCACCGGTCGCGTGGGCGAGCAGAGTGCTCAGCCAGAATTTAAAGGTGTAGGGCTGTACGCCCTCCGCCCTAAGGGTGTCTCCTGTGAGACCGAACCTCGGCTTAGGGTGGGGTCGTGATTTGCGATGAGAGGGCTAGTGGCATTGTTTTGTCCGTCCGCCGAACCTTGCCCTTGGGCTCGGTTCGCCGAAGGGCGAAACAGGGGTCCTCGTCGCCGCCGGCGGCGACGGTGTCGCGAATGTAGGTGTGTAGTGTCATCGTGTAAACCGTTTGCCAGAGTTATCGGGTCATCGGGATCGGTAAGAACGTGGCGGGGCCTACGTAGTTTGGGATCGGGATTAGGGTCTGGGATGTAGTCAGCCGCGGCTACCACCAGTGGGTTCGGATGCGAGATGGCACGATCGAAGTATCTTTCGGAGATGTCTTTGAAATGCTTTGCTAAGCTCGGCAATTCAAGATCGTTATGGAGGTCTACGTTGCGCATATACCACGGTGCTCCCGTGGCAATACGCAGGAATTTATTTTGTACCACTTGCAACGGATGCAAGTCCGTACGGGGGAGGTGGGCGAACGCTACGCAAGCGTATGAAAGGATGGGGCGTACGCACGACTTGTAAAGTGTCACCTTGTGTCTAAGTGACATTTTACTGCGTTTATTGATAAGATGATATAACCGACCTACAACGAACTTAGCCTTAACTTTCATTCTTTGTATGTGCGGTTTGAATGACATTTTGCTGTCCAACGTTACCCCGAGGTACTTGACTGTCTTTTCCCACGGGATGACGTTTCCGAACAGGGTAATGTTGCCTAGTTTTCGCAGACCGCGCCTTTGTTGTCGCGGGTGTTTACCGCGGCGAAAGTACACGGCTGCACTTTTTGAGGGAGGATTTTACTCTTCATAAATTTTCCATACCAGGAGCTAAATAAATCATTTCTTAAGGAGTATACTCCAGAAAATAGGATAAATATGGTAACAATCAGGGACTAAGAAAAAAATGTTGGTGGTAAAAAGGTTCATATTATACTGATAAAATTATAATATGAACTGGGTATAAACCTTGTCAGTAATTAAATAGCAAATAAAATGTGTAATCTTATTATTTATAATGTTTACTTTCTACTTTTTCTCACCATACCCATCCTATGTGCAAATAATTATAATGTGTTGATTGAACAAGATTTTGTTTATATAATATCCTAATGAAATATTTGCATTGTAATTTTTTTTTATTAGGTTTAATAGTTGGAGCAATTATAAGATATGCAGGTAGTACAAATGAAATTACGTACATTGATGCACATCCGGATCCAGATACTAAGTATAATTTGTCTGTACCACCCGACATGATAAGATTTCACTTCCCAGATAAAATTCAAATATCACCTGGAGGTAAGATTCACATTTTAAAATATTACGTGTCACTGTCATTGTGTTCAATACTATCATGTACAGTCAAATGCAAAAGTTTTATGTATTATTAAAACTTTTGCATTAGATAAATGTTTTATGTAAATACATTCTTGTTTGTGGTCTAAAGTCAAAAAAGTTAGTAAGATAATTTTTTGCATGAGTGGTAATATAGCAAAATATAATTGAATTCACTTTTTTATTAATGGAAATAATAATTTTTTAATAGATCAATTAGTCTTTCTTAAAAAATGCATTTTTTTTAAAGTCATGATAATGAATTGAAAAATATTAAAAAATATTTTTTCTGATGATGATGTCTGTATGTATGTGTAGGTAAACTTCCCATAACTTTGAACTGCTTGAAACCCGGTTTCTTGTGGTCAATTTGGTTGTGACAAATTTAAACTTTCTGAAAATATGAATAGATTTGGCCCAGGAATTTTGGGAAACTGAAAAATGTTGAAAAAAAATTGACCAAACAAGTTTTGTTTTTAAATGATTTCCAGATTAATTTATCGATTGATTACAAAATCTAGTCCACTCTATTATTTGAAAACTGGCCAATGCCTCAAATTGCATCAAAATCAGTTTATCCGTTTGGGAGTTACTGTTAGCAAAAATTTTTGAAAAAAGTGTTTTCTCAACGAAGTTTCGAGATTTTTAAACCAAACTAATTTTGAACTTTCTAATATTTTAGTACTTAGGTTGTAAACCTAACACTGCGAATGCTGTTTTAAAAATTAAAATCGAATCATTGTTCAAAAGTTTTACTTTCACAAAGATGTGTCAGGGATGGCCTGTCTGTAAGGTCAACTGATTTATTGACTTTTTTAGTTGTATATTTCAGTGAAATTAAAATTAATTTTACCGTACAATGTACAGCAAACTGAAATAATTTTAAAATTTATTTTTAGTATTGGATAAAAATCAGATAAGCGGTCAAAAATTAGATATTAATTAGAACTTTTTTACCCTTGAACTAATTAGCATTTTTTGGGGTTCTTTTTTTTATCATAAGATAGCAAAGAAGCAGGTGAGTCGCCTGATGGAAAGAGCCAACCATTGCCTATAGACACCAAAGATGTTAATCGTGTTTTGCTATCTTGTGGTTAGATCTAATGCCACATGCATAAGTTTACTGGCTACCTTACCCTCCAAACTGGAACGCGACAATGACTAGTACTGACGCTATTGCTGTAGGAATAGGTAAGGCGGTGGTACCAGACCTAGTTGAGCCGATGCAGAACTACCACCTAGTAGAGTGACGATGGTAGTGACTCTCATAGCCAATCAGTCGCCTTTTACGACCTGCCTTGCAGAACGGCAGTTGGCCTATTCTTCAAAGAAGCCAGGGACCAACACGGGGAGGGTTCTAAAGGAAACTAGTAACCCTTATACATAGTTTCACACTGTCTGTCGATTGGTCCATAGTCCAGCTCAGAGACACAGAAAGTTGTTATTTGACATGAATATACATATTAACCATGGCAAACAAGTATTAACTCAAAATCTTGTAAAATATTTTTTTAAGGTAGCTCCTCTATATGTAAAGTGGGGAAGTTAATTTTTTTCTCATGTACCTAATAATGTGAAAATGTTGTTTTGACATTCTCGAGCGCGTCTGAATTTTATTTTATCATAGATATCATAGAGCTTCAACAGCATGCGAGGTACTCCCCTATGTTAATCTGACGTGCTCGAGCAAAAGCCAAAATCCGCTCTTGGCCTCCCCTACTATTAGAATTAAGTGTCCTTGCCACGTCTGCCAGCTAAATGGTAAGTTTTGGGGTGGGAAAAATTCACGGTAATAATGTATATATTGATACTAAAGGAAAACTATCATGGCTTAAAAGGCTTTACAAGTTAATGAGTAATTGTTGGGCAACTTATAAAATGTACTTGGAGAAGTTTTTATATGCGGTGAACCTGTGATGGATATATCCGTCATTGACTTTAAATAGGCAAAATTTTCCAAATAAAGGCCCTTTTCTTAGTCCGCATTATTGTAATGGATAACTTCGGAACCCTAATTTGCGCGTGGCCCGACGCGCACTTTACCAATTTATTTATTATTAGTTTAATGTGTTTATTATTATACACCTTGAACTAATTATTATGATACAACATAGTTCATTGTGTTCCTTACTACCTACTAACAAGTCGTTTTAAAATTTTCAGCTGCTTTGCGGCCTAGTACTTAGCGTATTCATCTTAGATTATCAGGTCCCGAATTTGATCTCCAGATCGCCCAAAACTGTTAGAAGATTTTCCAGGTTAGGTAAATCAAAATATCAGCCTAAAGGATTTCGTCTTAACAACACCATGCCACCGATGAGCACATAAAACATTCAGTCCCGATTATCGCAAAAATTCAAGCGACAAACCAGCAAATCAGTGCATCCCTGCACGGGAACTGGCGCAATGTTATTTTTTTATATTTGAGACTTAAATTAATGAGTTACTCAAATTAATAAGAGAGAGAAATTAAACCAGCCTGGCTCTGGCCATGGAGCCCCTTTCTCCATTCTCGTAACAAAACTTTAACTGAATCAAAGCGTTTAGGGCTCTCATACAGGTTACTGGTAAAAGACTGTTCATACTGACCGCCGTACTGTGACCGTAGGGTATTCATTCAGTACTCGATTCTGATACCGAATATCTAAAAATAGGTAAGTAATTATTTCTTGACCTAATTATCCAATATAAATATTATTACGGACATCCGCGCGTATATATCAAAGCTCATTGCTTAAGAACAGCTAGTTACCTCCGCCACACGTGTCGGCCAATGCGAATATTGCGTAGTTAAAAAATATTCTCTTTTTTATTATATTTCTATTGGTTATTTATGACTTATCTTATCCTTCAATATGAACAGTCTTTTACCAGTCGAACTGTATATTTTTTTACACCTTATGCCGCGTCGTAGCAAGCCTCGCCATCGTATCGTGTTTATGTGTGTAAGAACCTTAAACGCTTAGCTTCGGTTGAAGTTTTGTTACGTCAATAGGGACTCAGGTCGACTGATAGTCAAGCATCATGCCGTTTCATTGTATCATTGCTCAGATTTAAGCAACATACAAAGCGTACACAATAATAATTACAATCAGTGAATCACTGAACCATAAACCTATTATTAACTCTGAATTTACAATGACAACAGAAATATATTCCTTTTTAAAGTAGATACATTTATAGCAGTTTTTAGAAATATTGACAACTATCATAAAATAATAAACTATCAATCACTCATCTAACGAATTTATAAATAATTCTAATAGCCTCATTTCCTTTCCATTTCGTCTCTTTTTAATTTTCTATGCCTTCATCAAATCTGCAACCGTTTTCAGCAGATACAATGCGTTAAAATAGTATTATTGGAGTCCATTTGTGCACAATGTCCGGTACACAGAAAACATTATGGCTTACAGTACACCACCGAGATAGATTCATTCTACCCACCCAGCATTGATTCATTGACTCTTCATTGAGACTACATCATATCTAATCTATGTTGCAAGGTACATTCTTGCACATGATACATTCTAGTAAAAGTTTAGTAGCTATATACCTAAACCTATAATTTCGTGCCTGAACCATAACTAATATAAATATACTTAAATGTGCTCGGGAAAATATTAGCAACCATTTTCCTTGAAACTTCTTATTTATGAACTCTTTACCGTAACAATTAATACAGTATTCCATATCTAGGGTTAACAGATAAAGTATTTTCACACCCGTATTCCTTAAGAACTAGGCAGAGGTATCGCTTAGCCTATCGCCAACCGGGCACTCATCCAATCCTGGGCAACGTTCTTTTTATCAGAAAATTAAAAAAACACATTTTTTGAATTGGCCGATCCGGGAATCGATTCCGGACCTCATGTGGTCAACGCCATCACCGGACCACAGTAGAATAATAACGCAGTATGACAACTCCATTCAAGACGCCCGAATCGCCGCACGCACAGCACGCAGTCGTTTACACGGCCGCTAACCTATCTTGGCCGGATAAAATCTCGCAGTGTCACGCCGCGACGCGCGCCCTGTGTCGCGGAAATATGTCATTAGTTTGTCGTTGATTGCATTACTTTTAAATTTAATTAAGTTGCATATAAATTGTTGATATCATTACAATTACACATCCTTTAATTTTGATATTTCTTAAAACAAAAAAAAATTGTATGAGTACTTACGTGCGTACGTTAGAAGTTATACTACTTTGGCATTACAATATAAAAATGTTTCTGAAAATTTTATCCTTTGCGTTAAGCCCGTTTTCACATTAATTAGTGCGAGTGATAAGTAGTCAGCGTCAATTCAATTTTATTATGCTGTCTACATGTATTTTTTGTTTAATACTAAGCACCTGCATTAAATACTCGCACTCGCTCTAATCAAAAGGTAATCGGGGACTTATCCTATATTTGTAGAGAAAACGACACAGGGATGGGCCGAAATCATTTTACATTCGGTTTAACCGAATTTTGGCAGGTTGATCCGAACTCCGAGATTCGTCCGAAATTTGGTTTAAATGCCGAACATCCAGTATTAGAAAAAAGGAACTAATTGCACTATTTTGACTAAAATCTACACTAATATTATAAAGAGGAAAGATATTTTTTTTGTATTTTTATAATATGTATCGAATAAATTCAGAAACTGCTAGATCTATTTGAAAAATTTTCTCACCCTTAAAAATATATTAAATCATCCCCGAGTAACATAGGCTACATTATATTTTAAAAAAAAATTGTAGATCCCTGACCGAGATCCCCGAGTTATGACCTGCCGGCTTGATGCCACGCGGAGGAGCACAGTGTACGGGCGGGTTATATCTAGCAATATTTAAGTTAATTCGTAAGTCCCTTGACGCTCTCGCTGGCGCGCTTTTTGCGCCATAATTGAACCGAAATTCGCCCGAATTTTTCACTTTCACCGAATGTTCGGCCGAAGTACGAATTCGGTTCAAACCACATTCGGCCCATCTCTACTAATAAAAGAAAATAATTATTAAATATTATTATTAAATAAAGAAAGTTTTATTATAACGCATTATCTAGAAAATATATTTTTAAATATCATAAAAGAACTAGGTATTTGTACAAAACTGAAATATCTAGCTAATAACTTCAAAAACTAAATTGTCGACTAGCTAATTTCACGATGTCGGGTTTTCGTGACTGTGTACGCACGTCTTAAAATATAATTAAAAATTTACTGTCATAATTTTTCCCTAATATAACAAAAGAAGTATAACTTTAAAAAATATAACTCTCGATATGGCGACCAAAATTCGCCATATCGCATTTTTCAAAACTTCATATTGTTTTCATATGTAAGTGTCTTAAGACACTGGCGTCACTGAAATGAATTAAACAACACATAAAATTTAAAAAACGGTTCATCTAATCAGCAGTTACATAAGAGGACATAAAAAGATATATTTATAACTTACGCACATCATACATACTACAAGGCAAATACATTACTTACCCTTCCTTTTAGACTTATCTTGACTCGCGATAAAATTCTACACCGTCAGTTCTAGTTTTAGTAGGAGTCAACCCTAGCACTCCGCTCATCTGTAGGTATATAATTTCAAAAAACGGCTCACTCAATTTACTTTGAAGGTTAACAGATATCTTAATAATGGGTTTGTTAGGGCGATCGACCGACCCTAGGGTAGAGCGAGAAGAGCGATAGATCTTATAAAAGGGGCGCTAGAATGTCAAATCAGAAAAACAAATTAAAGCGAATAACTAAATGTTGATGTTGCCTTTAGAGAAGCACTGGGCTTCGTGCGGACAAGGACCATTGTACCATGGTCTTGTTTGTAAAAGGTGAAGTTGTCAACCAAAGGGCTCAATGAACGAAGTAGTTTCGCCATGTCCGTCCGTCCGCAGCCTCGCTCACAGATTATTTGTACTAGAAAGTTGTAATATCGTTCAAAGATACATATTAGTCACTCAAAACATTGAAAAGTAATTTTTAGGGTACCTCATAAAGTACCTGCTGCTACCGTGGGATAGATATTTAAAAAATATTGTGAATTTTTGAAAACAGTATTTCGATTAATGGATCCGTTTGTAAAATATTACGCTTTAAATTATTAATTTTTGTGAAGAGTCAAGTGTTCCTCCCTCTTCTGGCTAAACGGTTAGTTTTGGATGTGTGGAAAAATTCACGGCGATAGTAAATAATTTAAATAATGAATGTAAAAGAAAACTTATCACGGCTAAGTAGGATTTGCAAGTTTAGGAGTAATGGTCGACAAACATATAAAATGTACAAAGTTTTATCAGGCGGTGAATCTTATTGCCATTAAATAAGTTAAAATTTCATAGTATGAAACTATAAAAAGCCCTCTTATTAGTCGGTATTATTGTGATGGGCAACTACAAAACCCTATATTGCGCGTGTCCCGACACGCACTTGGCCGGTTATTATAAAGTTTTTACCTCTAGTGAAATCAACTTGCGCGCGAATTTTAAACAGTTTGCGGGCACTTTCCATTTCCAGTTGACTCAAGTGCGGAGACAGATTATTTACATTTAATTGTTATTAATGTATAATGATCATAGAGCGGAATAGTAGTGCAATTTGTCGGGATTGCGTAACGTTATCTTAGTATGGTTAACCATTGAATCCTATCCCACTAGTTATGGCATACATGGCAAAATAAAACTAGTGATATATGTAAGGATACGATTAGTTTATCAGTAACTGAGTATTAACGTAATGAAAAAAAATGTAGGAAGTTTTTTTGCATCCTTTATATTATTTATTTTATTGTACCACGACCATTAGGCCTATGTTAATCGAAAGATAACAATGATACAAAAAATCTAAGCCAGTTGACTCTGAAGGCCATCCCTGAATCTTCCCGCTAAATTGAGAAATTTTAACCTCAAAGTAGCAAAACCTGTACCTAAGCATAGATTTTTGAGTTCGAAGAGTTCAAAAATCCAAAGTTTATAAAAATGATATATAGTAATATATTATTCGAAAAGATGTATAATTTTTTCAAAATTATGATCAATTCAAAATCTTTCGAACAGCATTCAATGCAATTTTTGAGCTCTAAATTGTTTTATTAGCTACAGAATCAACAATATATAAAATGTCGAAAAAATGTAAAAAAAACTTTTTCCAAAAAACTTCATTGATAAATCTCGAAGAAATCAAGCTATTTTAATCCGATTTACAGTATTTGACTAGAGCTGAAAAGTTTTTTTTTAATAAATCGGTGTATTAGCCTGAGTTATTTTAAAATATATTAAGTAAGTTTTCTACAAAAAACATAATTTTAATATTTGAAAAGGACAATTAGATTCGATTTTTATTTTTGAAACGGCTTCGACGTAGTTTTTTAGAACTAAAACATCGTAGAATACCAACAAATTACATTTGTCACATAATATTATAGTCAATTCTGCGTAAACTATAGTTTTCAGTTTTAGTAACTGACAACCCTATTCTGACTCATTTTTTTTTTTTTTTTTTTTTATAGAAGAGGGGGCAAACGGACAGGAGGCTCACCTGATGGTAAGTGATTACCGCCGCCCATAGACAACCACACTACCAGAGGTCTTGTAATTGCGTTGCCGGCCTTTTAAGAATGAGTAAGCTCTTTTCTTGAAGGTCCCTAAGTCGTATCCATTTGGAAAAATTTCTGCCGATAGCTGGTTCCACAAAGGAGTGGTGCGGGGCAAAAAATGCCTCGAGAATCGCACGGTTGTGGATTTCCAGACATCGAGATGGTGAGGATGGAACTTCGAATTTTGTCGCGATGTCCGATGGTGAAATTCGGCAGCAGGAATTAATCCAAACAGTTCCTCGGAACATTCCCCATGGTAGAGCCGATAAAAGATGCAGAGTGATGCCACATCTCTACGTAACGCCAAAGAATCAAGCCGATTTGAAAGAGTCTCGTCCTCGACAATTCGAGCCGCCCTACGTTGAATTCGATCAAAAGGAAGGAGCTGGTACTGAGGAGCTCCCGCCCATAAATGAGAGCAGTACTCCATATGAGGCCGGATTTGCGCCTTATAAAGTAATAAGCGATGGGCCGGTGTGAAGTACTGCCTGGCCCTACTGAGAACTCCCAGCTTTTTAGAGGCTAATTTAGCCTTGCCTTCCAAGTGACCGCGGAACTGAACGTCACTCGTAATGTCGACTCCAAGTATTCCAATACTGGCTGTGGCTTTCAGGGAAGTATTTTCAAAACGAGGTGATACGACAAAGGGTGATTTTTTAGCGGTAAACGCGCAAACTTGTGTCTTAATGGGGTTGAATTGGACCAAATTTAATCGACCCCACTCTGAAGCAACAGAAAGTTGTGCTTCAATTTCTGACACTAGTTTGTTCCGGCACTCGTTGACGTGTTCCAGAGAAATTCCGCTGCGGCCAGAGTACAAAGCATCGCCCGTACTGTCATCCGCATAACAATGAATGCTGCTCGATCGCAACATGTCATTAATGTGCAGAAGAAACAGCGTAGGCGATAGCACACAACCTTGAGGAACACCAGCATTGACGAGTTTAAGGTCAGAGCATGCGCCATCAACAACGACCCTTATACTCCGATCCGTCAGAAAACTGGTGATCCATTTGCACAATTTCTCAGGAAGCCCATAGGATGGAAGCTTGGAAAGAAGTGCCCTGTGCCATACCCGATCAAAGGCCTTCGCTATGTCCAAACTAACTGCCAATGCCTCTCCTTTATTCTCGACTGCCTACGCCCATCTATGTGTTAAGTAAACCAGAAGATCACCAGCTGAGCGTCCGCGACGGAAACCGTACTGGCGGTCACTAATCAGCTGGTGCTCCTCAAGATACCTCAGAAGCTGGCAGTTAATGATGCACTCCATTATTTTGGAGAATAAGGAGGTTATCGCTATAGGCCGATAGTTGGACTTGACCGATCGATCGCCTTTTTTAGGGATTGGGTGCACTAAGGCGGTCTTCCAAGTTATGGGCACGACGCCTTTTGAGTAGGAGAGTCGGAACAAATGCGTTAAAACCGGTGCCAACTCTGGAGCACACATCTTTAGCACGATTGGAGAGATGCCATCAGGCCCACTCGACTTATGGACGTCCAAGGAAAAGAGTGCCTTACGCACTGTAGTTTGCAAGAACTTTACCTTCGGCATGGAAGTATCACACCGCGGGATAGTAGGTGGTGTATTTCCTTGGTCGTCCAAAGTCGAGTTGGCTGCAAAAAATGAGCCTAAGAGATCAGCTTTCTCTTTTGCAGAATGGGCTAGAGAGCCATCATCTTTGTGCAAAGGTGGAAAAGAGGGCATACAGAAATTACCTTGAACAGCTTTGGCTAGAGACCAGAACGCACGAGTTCCCGAAGGAAGGCGAACTAGCTTCCCGCCAATTCTGCCAATGTGCTCGGATTTTGCTTTAGCGATGGTTCTTTTAAAAGACCTAGAGGCATAATTGTACTCCTTTCTGAGTGTGCTGGTATTTACATCCTGAGATGCCGATGCCGCAGCCCAGGCATGGTAGGATTCATGCTTTCGGCGTGAAGCCGTTTTGCATTGGTGACCAAACCATGGCTTAGATTTGCCACCAACGGGTACAGCAGAAAACGGAATGTAAAGTTCCATTCCCTGCAGCACCACATCAGCGACGCAGTCAGCAACGACATCTGGATCGTCCAGTGAGGAGCACACACGCCTCCATGGGTAAGATGCAAAAAAAGACCGCATCCCGTCCCAATCTGCTGACCTGTAGTGCCAAACGCGACGGTAGCCTGAAGAACGAGGCCGTGATAAGCGCGAAATCGGCACTTTGCTCCGTACTAGGCAGTGGTCCGATTTTTTTACAGATTCGAGTTCGCTATTCGCCTCGTCACTCGACGATCATTCGTCGAGTGTCGTCACGAATTAGCTGTTCACACAATCGTGGGTGAATCCTTTTGATATTTGCACACGAACATGGAGGACGTGTGACGTGCGTGCTATAGTCCCCGGCGTCACTGTAATATCTATACAGTATTCCAACTTCATAAAAACGGATGAAGCGCGAGCTATGACTAAGCGCCTTGATCTCGGCATTGCGCTCGGCATGCAGTCAGTCACGACTGTGCCGCAGTGAAAAACGGACGGGGTGTTGTTTTTTTAACAATAACTGCACGATTTTTTACTAAAACTAAGTTCAAGAACATATTTAATATGACGAGTGTTATTAAATCTACCATTAAAAAAACAACACGCATTTTAATTGAACACTTCCTATTCAATTCACAGTGTATTTTATTTGTTTATATAAAATATTATATTTACAATCACAAAATTAAAAGAAAACACAAAGTAGGCAAATGTAATCAAAATGCTGGAGGCGGCAGCCTTATTGTACCGCGTGGCTGTAAGCATTTATTTGAAAGGGTGCGATAAATAAATTAGACGAAAGGTTTTGCCACAGTCACGGCTATGACTGACGGATAACTCACCGTGTCATGGGGTGCATGACGGTTAGTAACGAAAATTTAGATATTCACGTCATGCACCATCCGTCACGACTTTTGAGGTATAGTCTAAGAGCTAGTGAACCATCCGACTAACCCGTTTCCTACAAAGCTAGGATTTTTAAATAGTGATTTACTATCCGTCAAACTGTTTATCCGTACCGTCAAACTGTGTATCTGTTTTTTAGAATTTTTTGACGGGGGGGGGGGGGTGTGCGTGTGCGTGTATGTGTGTGTGTATGCGCATGCAACTACTGCGCTATGCGCTGTGTAGGTGTAAGTTTCTATGTTTTTTACACGTTTGGTATCAGAATCAAGTATTAAACACTCTCCTTCATTATGTGCAGTATTTTATCAGTCAACCTGTATGGCGTAAAGTTGCAACCGCCAAAATTGTTTTGACTTTTTACACATAATTTTTAAATTGTCGAAAGAATACTATAATGTCGAATGATACATACTTCCAAACTACAAGGTTATAATTTTTTAGATGTAAAAAAAAATGTCAATTACTACATAATATGATGTTTCAATATTATTAAAATTGATGTCTTGTGGAAGCAGATTATATATTTTTAAACATTTTTATAATTTTAAAAGATGGTGACGCAACCGCGAGTTTCCTGTCAAAACTGCATTTTCTTAATTGACGGATAATAAAACACTATTTAAAAAAAATTCTAGCTTTGTGAGAAACGGGTTAGACAAATGGTTCAGTGGCTCTCCGAATATTTTTTTATGCGGAAACGCGCAAACGTAATCCATGGACTGATGGTTTCGAGTGGCGTTTGCATGACAGTCTAGTGGGAGCCAAAGATACGGCCGAGTTACAATACTATAAAGATATATGCGCATTGCCGCGACCGAGAAGCGTAGGCATAGCTCGCGCTTCGTCTGTTTGTATGAAGTTGCAGTACTGTGTATATAATATTACCGTAGCGTTGGGCGGGGCACGGGAAACGTGACTAATATATAAACGTGACTAATATATATAACGCGGCACACTTCATGCCCCACCTCAATTGAGACCCGAAAATTCAAGGACTGCGCGTTCAAGGACATTGTTCAACTTATTGCCCTTTGATTCGTGTCCGAAAAACCGCTCGTGACGCGAGCGCGCGGGTTGCGAGGCGAGACACGAGACGATTCTTTAAACCATCATTGTACGTCAGTATTGGTTTCCCCAATACCCACCGAAATTAAAATTAGATTAATAATTTTTAGGGTTCCGTACCTAAAAGGTAAAAAGGAACCCTATTACTAAGCCTCCGCAGTCTGTCTGTCCGTCTGTCACCAGTGTCACCATTTAAATGTGTTAATATCTTTCGCTTTATGGTTCAGTGGCTCTCCGAATATTTTTTTATGCGGAAACGCGCAAACGTAATCCATGGACTGATGGTTTCGAGTGGCGTTTGCATGACATTCTAGTGGGAGCCAAAGATACGGCCGAGTTACAATACTATAAAGATATATGCGCATTGCCGCGACCGAGAAGCGTAGGCATAGCTCGCGCTTCGTCTGTTTGTATGAAGTTGCAGTACTGTGTATATAATATTACCGTAGCGTTGGGCGGGGCACGGGAAACGTGACTAATATATAAACGTGACTAATATATATAACGCGGCACACTTCATGCCCCACCTCAATTGAGACCCGAAAATTCAAGGACTGCGCGTTCAAGGACATTGTTCAACTTATTGCCCTTTGATTCGTGTCCGAAAAACCGCTCCTGACGCGAGCGCGCGGGTTGCGAGGCGAGACACGAAACGATTCTTTAAACCATCATTGTACGTCAGTATTGGTTTCCCCAATACCCACCGAAATTAAAATTAGATTAATAATTTTTAGGGTTCCGTACCTAAAAGGTAAAAAGGAACCCTATTACTAAGCCTCCGCAGTCTGTCTGTCCGTCTGTCACCAGTGTCACCATTTAAATGTGTTAATATCTTTCGCTTTATTTTCAGAAGTGCCCATTCCAAACAAGACGTATGCTTATAGCTTTAGAGGAGAAATAGTAAATGTGGAACAAAATCAAATCGATCTGAAAGCAACATTTGATCCTGAAATATTCTTTAATATTATTTTACCACCCATTATTTTTCATGCAGGGTATTGTCTTAAAAGAGTAAGTATCTTAACACAAAAACGTATTATAATTGAAATAGCTCTGACATGTAATTTATAAAACCAATAGGGTTAATGGCCCATAAAATAGCAGGCAATCTATACCGTAATTAATACATGTAAATGAATTGATAAAATAAATATACATCGTTACGCCCATATCTTCGAAGTGATAAATACTACACGATTAGTTCATGAAAAGCTATTGTTAGCCAATCCATCGAAAAATTTAGATTTATCTGACCCAGGATTTGAACCCAGAACCGCGATTCAAGGCGTAAAAATGTATAGGGCATACGTAATATATGTATGTATCAATAGGTGAAACAATAGCTTTAGATAAGTTTTTCGAAAAATTGCTCCTACGGGGCAGCCCGAAAGTTGGCATAGTTAATGTTTATGTGGAAAAGGAAGTTATTTTTTTTTTAAATTATATAGTCCAAACTAGCTGACCCGCGCAGCTTCGCCCGCGAGCATATTAATATGTCGTCGAAACAGTTTTGATAAAAATTTCATCCCCTATTTCAGTCCGCCAGGGGCTGATTTTTGAAAAAAAATTAGCCTATGTTTGACCCCGGATCTTCAACTACTTCCGTGCCAAATTTCATGAAAATCGGTGAAGCGGATTAGCCGTGAAAGCGTAACAAACAGATAGACAGACTTTCGCATTTATAATATTAGTATCGATTCGACTACTAGTCTATCCCTAGTAACGTATATATATCCAGCCACTATTTGTCCATTGTGTATACACATCGCGCTTAGCTCCCCAAATTAGTCTTGGTCGTATAATATTGCATTAACGCTAAGGCTGGTTTTACTGTCACACTGACCGCACGCTGACGGTCGGCGCTAATGTATGTAGCCTACGGCAGTCAGCGCTGAGCGGTTAGCGCGACTCAAAAACGCTCTCTATGACTACATACATATGAACCCATTAGCGCCGACCAAGGAAGTTACATTCTACCCGGAATGTCCATACGGGCTTCAAAATCGTTCCGAAGAGTACCACGACATGAGTGGAGTGTGTCTCTTTCTACTAAATAAAGCGCCAATCGCCATATATAAGTGCGGCCATGCATAGTTCGCAAATTACTACTAAGTAATTCTACTAATTTGAGAAACAGCTTTGAATTGCATAAGTAATTACGTAATAATTAAAATAAGAACATTTTAGAACTCAGCTATGTTAATTACAAAACATTTTATGCTAATATATTTATCGACGTGTATGAATAAAAGGGATTTAACGATTACCGAAGATATAAAAAACTACCATCAGCAGTTTTATTTTAACACTGGCAATTGTAAGAAAGAGACAACATCCACTCATGTCGTCGTCTTGCTCAGAACGTTTTTCCCCTCTCTTAAGTAAGAAACAAATGTCAAATTTATGAGTAACGAAATAAAGTACATTTTTATTTTTCAAATATTGCTTCGTAACAATTCCAGTTATCATATATAAGTTCCTTGGCGCCGACCGTCAGCGTGCTGTCAGCGTGACACTGAAAGCAGCCTAAACTTTTTATTATTGTATATACGTATATCAAGTTTCAGTTCAATCAGATATCATAAAAAATGACTGTTATAAATAAATAAATATTCACGGGACAAATTACACTTACTGATGTAATCCCAAAGTAAGCAAATTATTTGCTTGTGTTATGGGTGTTAGTGGGTGGGCGTTAATACCCATATATTATCATCATCCCATGCGGTTTAGGCAAAGTGAACCGAAAGTCAATTTACCAGTTATTTTAATCGGTTTCCTGTTCACAACTGTTACAATTTACGAGTATATCGGTTGGCGAGTTTGTTGATCACCATAGAATTCAGCCTTCCTACAATAAATAAATAAATATCGCGGGACAAATTATACGTTATCTATTTAACATAATGCTGTGGCCGCACTTGCGTCTTTCATCACATAGCTTCGTGCAATGACACGATAAATGCAGATTTTACCGGCTATTTTCGCATACATTTGACTGCGTGTGCCTTGGCGCGCATATAACTTCGGGACGATAGGCCCCATCATTATATTAAGCAAATAATTTTCTTATAATATGTATGCTAGCCAACGACATCATCAGACACCCAATCTCCAACAAACAAACATCTATGCTCATCATACAAACGCTTGGCCTCACTCGTTGCGTTGCTAGAGCACTAACCACTCGACTAACAGAACGGTCTAACTATGCAGCTCAAATTACAGAATTTGGCCTTATCAATAATACAAAACGGGAACTTAGTGACAAACAGATGTTACTCTATACTAGGTGGCAGAGTTTCGCCCGGGTATTTGATTTCACCATCTTACCTATTCCTGCCGCCATAGCGTCAATGTTTGTCATTCTCGTGTTCGGGATTGGAGGTTAAGGTAGCTGGGAAACTTATGCAAGTGGCATTAATACCTCGTCACACGGATAGAAATGCAGCATTAACATCTTTGGTGTTTATAGGTGATGGTTGTATCTTTCCATCAGGAAAGCCATCTACTTGTTTGCTATCTTCTTATATAAAAAACTCTACCTATCTCGAAAAGAAATGAGAATAATAATAATTTTATCTGTATTATTAGTATCACCTGCTATAATAATTATGTTTTTTTTTTTATTACAGAAATATTTTTTTAGGAATTTGGGTGCTATATTGACATTTGCAATGGTAGGAACGGCATTGTCCGCCCTAGTGATTGGCTCGCTAATGTACGGGTGCGTTCAACTGATGCCAGCCTCCTTGGCGTCAAGTTTCACATTCTTGGATACATTATATTTTGGTGCATTAATATCTCCTACAGATCCACTCACTGTTCTCGCTATATTCTCACAGTTAAAGGTAATCTTAAGATTAACTTTGTTTAACTGAATTTCAGCGTTCGGCAGACTTTCGCTTCCAATGCCGAATATTCAGTATAGAAAATATTGTAATAACTTTTCAGCTAAAATTGTGAAACAAATACTTTATAATCATAGTTAATAATTTTTGTTTGCAGGTAATAGCGACTTAATATTTATTTTCATTCTCTTTTTTCTAAAATCTAATCTGCTATTCCTCTAAACATGTATTATAATTAGGTATTGAAAAGAGGATAATCTAATAATTGTACCAAAATTAACAAAACGGACTCCATCTTTTCTTCTAATTATTTAGTAACTATTTAGGAACTTTCCCCCGTGTTTATCTGTATTCTTTTAAAGAAAAGACCAACTGCTTTACTGCCAGGCAGGTCGTAAGAGGCGACCGATTGACTTTATTTGTCTCTACCATCATGATTACTAGGTGGTAGTTCCTCAACGTTGTGCCCAGGTAATCTATTCCTGCCGCCATAGCGTCAATGCTTGTCATTGTCATGTCCCTGTGTTGAGGGTAATTTAGCCAGTAGCTTTTCCATCACCTGCCACCTGCTTTTTTTGCCATTATCTATATATATAATAAATCGTAGGAAAGTCAAAACTGTACATTGAATATTTTTTTAAAAGAATACTTGGGGCGTCATCTACAATCGATATAGAAGCCAAAAATATAGTATTTAGAATTTTTATTTGTATGTATGTCCGGGGTAAACTCAAAAAGCACTGCATGGATTTACTCCAAATTTTGCATGAATATTATTAACAGGTCGGGTCAACATATAGGCTACATACACGCTATCACCTTAGGAGGAGGAGCTGTGCGGAGTAAACGAAGTCCGCGCGGACGAAGTTGCGGGCAACAGCTACTTATAATATAAAAAGAGATTCAGGATCAAGTTTTTACAATATCATACAAGTAAGATAGCAAACAAACAGTTTGTTCTCCTGTTGGAAAGAGACAACCATTGTCTACAAGCACTAAATACTTTAACAATGCATTGCTAAGATTGTGACTGGATGGTAATTCTCACTAACCTTGTTGGTTATTTTAAACGAAAAAGAAATGTTTTTGGAGCTATTCTATTCCCCGAATTTCAATAGCACAGTCAGATAGGCAATCTAGAAAATTATGTAGGTTCTCGATATACAAGTAAACACACTTTATATATCAGCTATTTGCTTGTTTGCTCCAGCATCAGCAGGCACGCTGTAATAAAAAAAATCAGGTGACGAGCTGATAAATGAAACTGAATATTTAGAGTTACAAAAATAATACATAGATTATTATTCTATTTACCACTTACCTACCCTCTTAATATGCTTCGATCAAAAATAACAAATTTCGGCGTTGCTTATGAACTCATCACAAAAAAATGTCTTGAGAATGATATATACAGAAACAAAAAATAACACAAAATCTTAAATGTGTCATAATAATAAGCAACCTTATTTCGTTTACGTTATGGTTTAGTTTCGACTGTCGCTCCGCTTTAGCAACGAGAGCATGTAAAATTTTATTAGGCCCTTAGAAAATTCAAATTTAAGTTCTTAGCTTTAACGATTAAAATTACAAAATACATGCTACTGATAAGATGTTTTCGTTAACGTGACTGGTTCGTACGTTGGCTGTGATTGGAAGAAATAAGACCACACATTTCTTTGTTTGTGCTCTTATTTGCCACTTTTAAAAACCGTGATCTTGAACCTGGTTATTTTTTGATCGAATCTCTTATGCTACTTATTACCCTCATCACCAGATCATAAAAGAAGCAAGAACTAAAGTTCGATAGTAGGAATTAAGTAAAGCGTTGCATACGAGATACAGACGAATCATATAAAATTTTACCCCAATTAAATCATAGCATAATACACCATACTTTATTAGATTATGTAGGTAACGAGAAATATATATTATTTGAGAAATTAGTAACACATATACTTGCAAATAATATAAAAAGTATAATTTTATGAACCAATAAGTAGATTTGTATTGGCGTATATCACCTAAATACATTACAAATTATTTACAAACTGTACTGTTAAAATTATAGAATTTGATGTTTTTTTTACAGGTAGATGTTAATTTATACGCTATGATATTTGGTGAAAGTGTCCTCAATGATGCCGTGGCTTTAGTACTGAGCGGGTAAGAAATACCTATATAATTCTGTGTTAAGTAATAAGGTTTTGAGATACTTTATGAAATACATACAAATACTAAGGTATCAAGATACTTCAGGAGGGTTATGTTGCACTCATTAGTTCCTTTTGCTAAGTCGGGTAAAAAAGTAGCCTATGTCACCATGGGCGTACCGAGGAGTGCGGGGGGGGGGGGGGGGAATCAATATACAAAAATTAAAATAATTTCTTTTTCTTTTTATAATATTAGTATAGACTTGTTATATTTTTACAAAAAAATAGTATCGTCTAAAATGTATGAACTGTTGTACATTTTTAAAGCTTGAAAATGTACAACAGTTCATACATTTAAGGCGATAACACAAATTATTTGTGCGAGCCAGTAATCACTTATCATTGCTTAAAACGCAAGATTAAAAAAACGTGCTTCTCTGACGCGACGTTGTATACAGTTTTATCAAGCTTCTTTGTCGATGATCGTAAGATCGATTCGTCGTTAATAAATTGACATTAATGCAAAGATATAACAAATTAGTTTAAGATAAGAATTGGCGACGTCGTAGTTTTTTTATCTTTGTATGTAGTACCTTGGCTTAGTAAGCCTTAAATCAAATCTCTACGTACCAAATCTTGACAAGCTATCTTAGCGGAAAATATATGTAATTTCGCCTACTCTGGGTACTGTGAGTGTGGAATTTAAAATTAATTGCAGTTTAAGAACAGCAAAAGGCATGTGTGATATTGTTATGCAGAGTCGCTTATGTCGGAAAAAGATCCTCAAAATATAAGTCCCTATGTTAATAAGCTTACCTACCCTAATTGTTCATCTATGTATTAATACGTGAAGCGAAAACTATACATCTTTTTACGAAAATCGCACAGTTAATGTGCGAAAAATTTAGCATAGCTAATATTTATATGGATAAGAAGTGCAGAAAGTTATTTTTTTTTTAATTGCATTAAAAACTACACACCTATTCCTGCCGCAATAGCATCAGTGCTTGTCACTGTCGTGTTCCGGTTTGGAGGGTAAGGTAGCCGGTAAACTTATGCATGTGGCATTAGACCTCGCCACAAAATAGCAACGCACCATTAACATCTTTGGTGTCTGTAGGCGTTACTTGACTCTTACCGTCAGGGGACCCATTTGCTTGTTTGCTATCTTATGATATAGATATAAAATAAAATAAAAATAAACACTACCATGCGCTTCTCATACACACATATATTATGTACTACTTATTTTATAGTTAAAGTCTGTTGTCAAACCTAAAAGAGTTTTTACTGTTTAGTTCATGGTTAAACTGTGCAATAGTATTATTAGCTATTACTCGCGATTTCGTTCACGTGATCCAAAATTATTACGTCATTTGGCTCACTTAGATAAAAAGTAGCCTATGTCCTGCCCTATAAACTGCTCAATCTTTCAGTGAAAGTTCCATGGTAATCGGTCCAGCTGTTCCACAGGTTACCTCGTGCCAACAGAATAACAGACAGAAATTTAAAAAATCATTGTTTTACGTATTAGTATCGTAAAATTAACACACTGCACTTAGAAAAACCTAATAATTTAGAAATCACAAAGAGACACTTCAATTTTATTTGTTTAGATTTTAATGGAACTAATAAATGTGTGTGCTTTAAAGTAGGCATGAAAATTATTATTAAATGAGGTTAACTGTTATGTTGTTAAAGTTAATTAATATTTAACAGTTATTTATTTATGTTATATTATATTAGTAGCCTATATATAATAAGTATTAGAAGCAGTAAAAACACGAAGCTACCAAAAAAAAGTTAGAATAGTTTTGATAACTTTTAACAGTTATTATTATCACGATCTCTCGAAATATTTTTAATAACATTATTATCATATGTTATTGGTAATTTTAGTCATGCATAAAAATTACTTTTAACATTATTTGTTAATATAAGTAACAGTTGTTAATTGTTAACAAAATTTAGCACGAAATTTGATATGTTAACTGTTAAATGATCCATGCCTACTTTAAAGTCAAAAGAATTACGGTCGAGTTTCGACCTAAGAGCGATCGCTGATTTAAACAAATCAATATTACTAGGCAAATCATACGAATTGATCTAGACTCAAAGTAAGCAAATTATATTAATTGCATAGGTATTTAAAAAAACACACAAATCCAGAAACTGAAATCGGTGCTAATCACACAAACAGATGTCCTTGTCGGAAATCGAATTGCATAGTCAGGATAGGTTAGCTAACCACTCAACCTACATAGCGGTCAAATTTATTAGTGAAATGCACCGGTGAATCTCTAATCCTGACATACGTATCCCATCTATATAGAGAATGAAAGGGTTCCTAAACCCTTAAAACTATCTTTTGTACAAACTATGGTAGTAATTCATAGGTATATTTCAGTTAGGTACCTTTTATAAAGCTTTAAGGCAGGAGCTAAAGAAGAGATAGCTAATTTCTTCCACTTTTGTATTACGTCCAGATAAGGGTTAACATTGACATCAAACGGGCCACAATTATAACTTGAGTATATTTAAGTATAGCGATAGGTTTCATAAGCGCTTCGAACGAATTTGATAACTACACCACGTTTAGTTTATTGTTTACCTGTTGTTATAGCTTGAATGCTTGTCTCTGACGCATTCCAGTTCAGCGCAGAAGGTAATCGGTAAAGTTATGCATGTGGCAGTAGATCCCCGTTATATGGACTATTAAAAACTTTGTCGTCAATAAGTGATGATAATCATTTTTATATCATAAGATAACAAACCAGCAGATGGCTCTCAGTTACAGTAGCTTTACTATCCAATTATACACAAAACTGTTTATGATACAAAAAGTTACTGCTGTTTTAAATATACCAATCAACAAATACAAAAAAAAATTATCCCTACATTGTAATATTTTTCCGCCGTGTTAGTTCGGGCTTCTTTGAAAAATAGATCAACTGCCGTTCTGCCAGGCAGGTCGTAATAGGCGACCGATTGGCTATACGTGTCACTACCATCGTGACTACTAAGAGTTCTGCAACTCGCCCGGGTATTTGGTACCACCGCCTTGACTATTACTGCCACAATGGCGTCATTGCTTGTCAGTGCCGTGTTCCAGTTTGGAGGGTAAGGTAGCCGGTAGACTTATGAATGTAGCATTGCTATCCCGCCCCTCAGATAGCAACGCATCATTAAAATGTTTGACGTCTATAAGCGATGGTCTCTCTTTACATCAGGAGAGCCATCTGCTTGTTTCCTACCTTATGATATAAAAAAAACTTTTTACTGCTAACGATATATATAACGATTATTTTAAAATAAAGTCCCGCCTAACAATAATAGGTGTGAAATGCGATACTGGTATCGACTAATTTGTTTCCCCTAAGTCTAAGAATAAATTAAAGATGTTACGCGTCATTCGATTCCTGTTAAGGTACTTTCCGTTGTATGGTTTCCTAAATAGACTTATTAAGTGCTTGTTCTCAGATCTTTACAAATGCTTCTTGCAGTGTAAAGAGAGGTTAAGTTACCTTTATTAATTTACTCGCTGAATGTTCGATATACTAATAGCTACTTTAGGTTTTTTCGTGATGGTCCGGGCTTCTTTGAAGAATAGACCATCTGCCGTTCTGTCTGCCAAGCAGTTCGTAAGAGGCGAACGATTTGGGTGTGCGTTCCGTATTGTCTCACCCGGGTCTGGTTACTGGTACCACCGCCTTACCTATTCGTGCCGCAATAGCGTCAGTGCTTTTCACGGTCGTGTTTTTGTTTGAACGGTAAGGTAGCCGGTAAACTTACGCATGTGGCATTAAGACCCCGCCACGGGGATAAAAACGCATCATTGACATATTTGGCATCTATAGGCGATGGTAATCTCTTTCCAACAAGAGAGTCATCTGCTCGTTTGCTATCGTATGATGAATATGTTAATATAACATGTCGTCCAAATCAAGGTCATTTAGTACATATGTGATATAGAAGATTTCACCACTGAATTGCTTGATTTAGATTTTTTAAGTGAACAGTAGCAACGTTTCTAGTCAATCTATCTATACATATAAATAAAATTGAAGTGTCTGTCTGTGATTTCAAAATAACTAGGTTTTTTCAAGTGCAGAGTGTTATTTTTACGATACTAATACCTAAACAACCAAATTTAAAATTTAAAATTAAATAGGCTACCTTTTACACTACTAAACAAAAGGAAGTAATGATTTTGGATCACGCGAATGAAGCCGTGAGTAATAGTTATTTAGTAATAAAAAAATATGGCCTTTAAAAAGACTTAAGTTTTCTTCAAGTTTAATTTTGAAGTTTTAAGTATATAATATGTATATTCACATATTTTCTTACTAACTTTAACTACATACATACAAATTTATATATACCTACTTTAAAAAAACGTTTCATGTTGACTTCTTTAATAGTGCTTTATAATTGACAGCTTTAACAATTAGTTTGATTTATAATTTATTGAGTATTTTTACGATTATTAATAAACTATACGTTACGGTAACAAATTAGATTGATTCATTTTCCTTCTGCAAACACAGTTATGTACTCATAAAAAGGACATAATTTATTATTAACTTCCCTGTAAGTTCTTTATCTTTACATAGTAGAACAAGTTCGAATAAATACTTATTTAAATGTTTCATAATCATCATCATTTTTATTATTTACTAGCTGACCCGGCAAACGTTGTTCTGCCTTTTTAACTACTCTTTTTTCTATATTTTCTCACCTTTTAAACTTTCCCTGGACCTCAACAATTAATTCAAAACCAAAATTAGCCAAATCGGTTCAGCCGTTCTCGAGTTTTAGCGAAAATAACGAATAGCAATTGATTTTTATATATATAGATTGCTTCGACATAAGGTAAATCATACAGTATGTTACAATATAAAATATATTTAGTGCACTACATTCTGCCTATAAATGAGCTAACCTGGTCTAGTTTCTGGTAAATTAGTTTATGTTTATTGGCAACGTCGATCACTTACCATTAGTTGGCAAGTCTGCCAGTTTGCTTATCCAGCTAACATATAACATAAAAAATATTTGGCGTGCAAAATAATTATTAAACATACTAATTATTACTATTAAGCAGTCTTAAAAAATCTCATATGAAATTATTTATAAAAGCATGTGCAACAACATAATATTTACTGTACAAATTTTGTCATAATGATTTTTAATTAAATTAAATGTAAAAAACTATATGTATAAATTTTTAATGTCAATATAATATTGACTAACTAAATTAAATGTCAAATTTCTAATTTGTGAATACAAATAGTACAGATTAATTGACATAATATGTTGCAGTCCGAACTCTGATCAAAAGTACTTTTGACTGAAATAAAACCAGTCATAAGTAGATTTAACTAGACATGTTGGTCAAAAGTAGATTTAAATGAAAATGGTTGGTCAGTAGTAGTTTTGACTGGAAATTAGTGGTCAAGTGGTTTTGACTGTCATTATTAGTCAAAACTACTTTTGACCGCAAGAGCATCAGTCAAAACTATTGTTAACGGTTTAAATGTAAAAATTAAAAACTTGTTTACTAAGCAATTGTTTATTAAGACATAATAAAATTAATACAAAGAAAACAAGTCAAAATAATTGCCTAATCGAAATGGAATTATTATATTCTTTGCTTGAGTTTAAATAATACAAATAAAAAAATATATATATTACTTAAAGCTGTAAGCACAATCAAAACTTCCAAAATTATGCGTGATATGTTTGTTTTAGCATTTAGACATTCGTTCAAAGCATAGTTATCAAAATTAATACAAAGAATATGATTGATCTCACAATCAAAGTACATAAAAAAGATAGAGTAATTATTAAAATTAAAAAAATAAAATTTTCTTTATTTTCGTTAACAAAAGATCAAGACGTATTTTTACAATAATTCGTGGAACACCCTTTTAGGCAAAAGACGCCTATGCCAGGAGGCTACGCTATTTCATCCATTAAACAGCTTCGACAAGAGTAAAATAAATTTATTTTACTTTGGTCGAAGTTTGTTAGTTTATAAAACAATTTTATATTTATTTATTTTTCATTCATTATATTATTATTATAAGCGTGTTACCTATTTATTATGTGAAGTTAAAAATCTAGCCTTCTATGTTAATATGTGTGCAAGTGCATTAGTGTGTGTGTGTGTGTGTGTGTGTGTGTGTGTGTGTGTGTGTGTGTGCGTGTGCCCGTGCGCGTGCGTGCATGCGTGCGTGCGTGCGTGCGTGAGTGAGTGCGTGCGTGCGTGCGTGGGTGGGTGCGTGCGTGCGTGGGTGGGTGCGTGCGTGCGTGCGTGCGTGCGTGCGTTCGTGCGCGTACGCTTGTGCGTGTGTGTGTGCATGAGTGTGTATGTGTGTGTGTGTGCATGAGTGTGTATGTGTATATCCAATTTATTTAAGATATTGTAGAATAATCTCAGTTTTTTGATTATTAAGATTAGTTTGATATTTAATTAAAACGCTTTTGCATTCACGATATGTTTTAGAATATATATATCTATTTATTTGTTTATTTTGTTATATAAATAGGGTGACCGTTTAACAAATCGCTGACTAGCAAATACGGTTTTTGTGAATTATTATTAGTGATGTGCCAGATTATCGAATCCGTATCCGTATCCGCGGATATCCGAGACAGGACAAGATCCGCATCCGTTACTCTTTAGGCGGATCTTGAACGGATCTTTTTTTTATATTATTTTACTTTATCACAAAATTCTTAATTATTCTTCTTATTCTAAATAAATAATGAAATTCAATTAAATTCCATTTAAAATGTTTTCACCAATAAACACCAAATATAGTAATGATGTGGCGGGATGGCAATGCCACATGAATAAGTCTACCGGCTACCTTACCGTTTAAACCGGACAATGACAAGCACTAACGTTATTACAGAAGGAAGGAATAGGATTTGGAAGGAAGGAATAGGCAACGTGGTGGTACAAAATACCCGGGCGAGACATTAAGGAAACCTACCACCTAGTAATCCTCTTACGACCTGCCTAGTACGGCAGTTGGTCTATTCTTCAAAGGAGCCCAGACAAACACCGGGGAAAAACGACTTCTGTATAATCGCAAGAGATTCTGGGTTCTAGTCTTAAATCTGGTAATGCATCCTAAATAACTTTTATAGTTTTTCTGGAAATATATAACTTGTCTGAGAATAGAGATGTGCCCGATTAGTCGATAGGTTTGCCATCTGTCACACTATGGAACTTAATGCTGTTGGCCAATCGCGTATGTTGCACATCTTCCTACTTCTTCAGGGATATAAGTGTGATGGGATTTATCTATGTATTAATACGTGAAGCAAAACCTTTGTACCCCTTTTTACGATCATTACCCAACGGAGGAGTATGAAATTTGGCACAGTTAAAGTTTACATGGTGATGTCGTGCAGAAAGCTATATTTTTGTATAATATGTATTACAAAAAGTATTTTCACGCCCTTATAAACGTATAGTATTGTACAACCAGTGCACCCATGATTAGCCGAAAATACTTGTAAATGTGGAAGATGAAACTGTGTTTTCGTTATTTTTAACTTCCCGCTACGTATGTAAGTAAGGAAGTTACTGATTTTGCCCCGCTTTTCGAAAATAAAGTTTTCACCAGACCTCCACGTTTCGGGGTCCTAGGAACCTTTTCCGACTATTTTCACGATGACGTCAGTATGCCTGTATGTATGTGTGTATGTAAACATCTCATAACTTTTTAACGGCTTGACTGATCGAAACGCGGTTAATGGAAGTCGATTGGATTCTGCTCAACTCAGACTTCCTGAAAATTTGAACCAATTGGGTCCAGCAGGTTTTGGGAAATTTGGAATAAACCTCAAAAAAAATTTGGTGAAACAGTATTTTTTAATAACTTTCAGATTATTGTACCGATTGAGTACAAAATCTAATCAACTCTTTTCCTCAAAAAATATTAGTCTCAAATCAATGACTTGCACGTTCAACCGTTTTACGTTACGTTTTTAAAAAAAAATATATTTGATCCATACTATATACTATAATATTATAAATGCGAAAGTAACTCTCTCTGTCTGTCTGTCTGTTACGCTTTCACGGCCAAACCACTGAACTGATTTGGATAAAATTTGGTACAAATATAGTTCAAGACCCAAGAAAGGACATAGGATAGTTCTTATCCCGGAAATCCCACGGGAACGGGAACTATGCGGTTTTTATTTTAGAATTTTTTCCACGCGAACGTAGTCGCGGACACAGCTAGTAGTTTATAAATTGTGAATAGTGTTTCATATGTCGTCCTTAAAATTGTTTTTTTTACAGGGCCATACAAAACTACGAGAAAAGGTACTCAAATGATGGCGGGTTTGAAATAACAGCGTTCTTAGCAGCCATTGGTGATTTTATCGGAATCTTCAGCCTTTCGCTTCTAGTTGGTGCTTTGATGGGATGTTTGACGGCATTGATATCCTTTTACTATACCTATTCAGTTTAATTAATAAGAAGACGATGACATATTTATATTAAATACTGTTAATGGTCTCCTCATTTTTCTAATTTTTTCGGATGTCACTTCGTGGTGAAAAGTTATTTTTAACCCAAAAAAACTGAGCCAAATGTAAAAATTGATCAGTGTGTTAAAAAAATACAGGTTTTCAAAAAAAAGGGTTTTTCTAATCACATTCAACTTAGTTTTTCTGGAGTTAATAAATAAATATTTAAAATATATACCTATTAAGGGATATAATTGAATATTCAAATTTCAAACGTCTGTACAAACTTTCGCATTCGTATCATTAATGGACTTTATCTTTTTTGCCTATAGACCTTGCTATTGCAGTATATAGTAGATGGCTATTTTGGTTCTGTTCTGATCTGTCCCAGTTTTGATCCCCGGGTATGTCAAAAATGTTGAAGTTTCCCTTGAAGAAACTCAGTTGCAATCTGGGAAGTTGGTATTAGTGTGTTAATACAACCTTTTGTAAAAAAGCTGCAAATCTGTTGACCCCAGCTTTTTTTACACAACCGATAATGTTTACTTTTTAGTTGGTAACTGTGACGATAGGTACATAAATCTTTTTAAGACGTAAAAAGAAAGTAGGCATCCCCATATGAAACATTCTCAGGACACTGCAAAAATAGTGAAAACAGATAGAAAGATAGTGTGGTCAGATAATTAATGAAATTTTTTTAGAACATAGTTCCTTAACACATTGACACATGACAAAGTTTACTCACGTACGTGACTGGCCGCTGTTGGAATCTGCACTTTTCGTGCTCATGTCTTACGCGGCGTTCCTCATAGCAGAAGTCTGCGAACTAACAGGTACATTGTCAAATTATCTACGCATATAGACTTTTGAACTTTCACCGTTCTATATATTAATTATTAGCAACTAACTTTAATCGTTGTTAAATTTTGCTCTCTTAAAGTCAGTTTTCGTTACGGACTAGCACAACATAAGCTATCTAAAATATTAAATGAAATCTAAAATCCAAAATATTGAATCAATATCTAAAATATTGAATGAAAGTTTATTTATTAAATATATAAAATGGAAAGGTATATATCTAACTGATATATGAAGACATAGCACAAACAATAGACCAGATTGGGCTGCAATTTAGCATACAGATTATGACGTAGTTTAGAAAGGCTCAGTAAAATAGAGGCTCAAAATTACGAGCGAACCCGCGGGCGATAACTAAACTATAATCTCACAAACATAAATAAGTATAAAAGTATTTTTATATATTAAAAGCGGTTTCTTATTGTCGTTAGTTATTTAATTATTTCCCGATATTCCAGTTTTTGCTTTTAACAGTGCCACTAGGCGATAAAGATCAATTCAACGTTAGATAACGGTCCTTGAGTTTTGGACCGTGTCGCCCGGTCTTGATTAGTCCGCCTTGCTTTGCCTTTTTATGTCACGATAATTTTAGTGCTTGGTACTGCCGTATTCCGGATTATATGGTAAGTTAGCTGGTAAACTAAAGCATGTATCAAAACATCCCTGACACAAAAATGGTGATTCATCAACAATATCTGCTATCCTACAATATATAATAGAAATTGACTCATGTATTTAACTTCTAAAATGTCGCCTCGAGCCTGTCGACGCTAGCTCAGTGGAAGAGCGTTCCGGCTTTAGGGAGATGGTCGCAGGTTCAAATTTCGCGTGTTGATTTTTTCTTTGTTGTTTTTTAGGTTTTTTTAAAAAGTGTTTATATACAGTCGAATAATAAGTTACCATCGGTTCGAAAGGCTAGTTCCAAGTTATCGTACTATATCATCCTTTATATAATAGAAGACAAAACCATCTGAACGCGTTCTTTCCCATTCTTAAAGCAAGACGATTCTCTAAGTGAAATGTATAAACGTAAACCCCAACAGATGCTTGACAATGACAGCTCTGGACATGTTCAAAAATCGGGAACATTTGTACACCGCAAAAAATAAAATAAATATGCTGCCGATATCGTCAAGGTGGTGGACCAGTAATATAGAGATTTTCTCTTACGTTGATGATCAAACGTCAGTTTAACCATTATGTTGTGTTTTAGAGAAAATCACCTTTTTATTTATACTACATACAAAGATACATATCTTCATGCCAGATCCCTTACGGGGTAGGCGGAGAGGACCGAGTGCCATACATCACGATCCTTGCAGGCTTGTCTCGCTTCCTCCACATTAATTACTCTCTTCATACACAAACGCCGATTGCGAAAACTCTTGACACCCCCTTGCGGACAGTACTCGATCACTCTGATCATGGTACGTCAGTCTTAGTATTCCCCGGTACCATTACATACACATTTATCCTACAAATGTAGTATTTTCAGGCATAGTAATAATAAGTTTCAGGCGTAGTAGAAGTCTGTGTAAACTGCTTGATATACGTACTTACTTTGCTTACACAACTCCAAACTCTTATTTCAGGTGTAGTGGCAGTACTCTTCTGTGGGATCTGCCAAGCGCACTACACGTACAACAACCTGTCTGCCGACTCGCGTAACCGCACTAAACAACTGTTTGAGCTCCTCAACTTCCTTGCGGAGAACTTCATCTTCACATACATCGGCGTCTCCATGTTCACCTTCCCGAAACACCACTTTGATCCGTGGTTTATTATTGCTGGTTTCGTATCCTTTTTATTTAGGTAAACGATTTGGAACGAAATTGATAATCCATTCGCCCCGTCAGTCAAGTGCTTAGCGAACCTAATCACGAGTCGATGGGACTGGGGTTCGGTTCCCGACAAGAACACATTTGAGTGATAAAGCAATAGATAATTGTATTTCTGGTTTTGCGTGTTTATTAAGTATGTAACAGTATTTATATATGTATTTCTAAGTATTAATATCGTTGACTAACGCCCTTAACACAAGCAAATAATTGGAAGTTCCTTACGGCAGGCTTGGAGGGGATGGGGATTTTGCTGCGCGACCGAACTGAAAAAAAATGTGATAGTAAAACCGTAAGAAAAATGCGTGGAATAAAAGCGTTAAATGAGACGTGCGCAGGCGCGACAGTCGCGTACACAAGCGAGTAGTGCCGTTTAGCCGAAGGAAGTTCGTTTCTACCTGGTGTCCCGCGACACCACATCACTTTTTTGCTTACTTTGGGGTTACATCAATTTGTGTGATTTATCCACTGATATTAATATTATTCGGTGATCACGGTTAAATTCTGCAGACTTGTAGTATAGAAAACTTATATTAATATTAAAAGATAATCTAAACCACTAGTAAATTAAAACTATATAAAAAGGAGTTTTTTCTCGTGTTGCTCCCCCCATTTGATGAATAATCCATCTGCCGTTCCGCCGGGCAGATACTAAAATCCGAAAGTTTGACTATGCCAATCACTTCGTGGCTACTTGTGGTAGAGTTTTACATTGTCTCGTTCGGGTCTGGTACCCCTGCCTTACCTGTTTCTGCCGATATAGCGTTAGTGCTGGTCACTATCGTGTTCCTGTTTCGAGACTAAATTAGCCGGTAAACTTATGTATTTGACCTATATTTTTAAAAAAAGTACACATTTTGGCATCACTACGCTCCTACACACGCATGTGCAAGTGTGTAAATAGACCAAACGGATAGAGCAGAGCATCATTTAAAAAAATAGAGCACATATCCAGTCTGGCAAGTTATGTTTATCACAAAAACTGATTTTTTTTACATTGATTTGTCCAACCCGGGAATAGAAACCAGATCCTCGTGCAATATCATAGCGGGTACGGGTAGATTATGTACGCGTAAGCTTGTCGGCTACCTTAACGTCAATTTTATGACGATGGCAATATATGTATAAAACAAATCAAGAAATTACTATCTAGTCACGAATCACGATAGGTGTGTTACGTGAAGCCTAAATAATTACTTTTTTATACTCTTTGGTCAAGCCTTAGCTGGTCTCTTACAAGCAGGCTGAAAGGCAGCGGGAAAAATGAAAAATATAAATTTTATTTTAACAATTTTCTGAACCAAATGCTAACAGCTGACATCAACTCTGGGGCGAGCTGTAAATATCTATCCACTATCTTTCCTTTTGAATCTCGGACGGAAACCTCCTATACCGATGAACTTCCAACACATGCTCTTCTTTGCTGGTAAGTTTTTTTTTACTATACATAGGAGTTTAAAAATATAACTGCCCTGTTGGTCAAGCGATCAGCGAACCTAATTACGCAATCGATTGAGCTCGGATTTGATTCTTGACAAGGACGTACGTACGTCTAGTGATGGGCATAGATATTTTTATTTTCAATATTTATAATTAAAAAAAAAACAAAATTCCAAAACATGAATGTGAATTTCTAAAAAGTTAAAAAAAACTGTCGCATAACAAATTCAGAAACGGCTCTGAACATTATTTCTACTTGGAAAAATATCGACAAAACTCGTAATTTTTTCTCAGTACATATTTCAAAATATATAATAGTTTACAAATAGAAATCATGGCTCCGCCCTGCAGCCCGTTCCTCTGTGCTCTAGGGCCACAATAGATGTGCCCGCTCCCTGATTTGATAGGCCACTCGTCAAACGAAGTTACAAGAGCTTACAAGAACTAAAAGACAGTAATTAAATCTAAAGTTTCCTTAAAATTATAAATATACAGTAAATATCATATCCGACGCGCTTTGGCCGAGTTTTAGCTTTTCAAAAAAGCCCGTGTGTTTAGGGATCCCTACATGAGAAAAGACATCTCTGCTTGGGAATTGATTAAGGTCATATATTGGGGAAAATCTTAATATAATGGTCGAGTTTATGATTCATGAATTTATTTCTCAAAAGAATTACATTAGGATTCACTTCAACAGTTTAAAAAGTAAGTAATGACCAAACGAAGGTACCTGTAAAATTTAACAAAAGTATCAAAATGTGTCGTATTATAAAGATATGACTAGGTCACCGTACAAGGAACAAAATTTATTGGATGTTAAAGTTGCTTTATTGGATGTTAAATTAAACCCCCATGTTGGCTCGGGCACCTTTTGTAAGATAGACTATCTGCCTTTCTACCAGGCAGTTCGTGTAAAAGCTACGATTGGCTGTACGTGTCACTACAATCGTGACTACTGGGTGGAATAGTTTCGCAACGTCTCGCCTGGGTATTTGATACCATCGCCTTACCTATTTCCTGCCGCAATAGAATCAACGCTTGTCATTGTCATGTTCCGGTTTGGAGGGTAAGGTAGCCGACAGACTTATACATGTTCGCTATTTTATGAAAGAAAATAAATATATAAATAAAATGCACAAATAAATAAAATCAGCTAATGCTACGAGAATCTTATAATATCAAAAAATATTTTGTAATTTATTTTGTTTTTTTCATCTGTTGTACAGTAAAAAGTAATTTTATTTTATTTATCTTACACTTATTGTAACATTATCCCAAGCTTAGGAATAAAATTAATAGCTCTGTAATCAATTGGTCTATTGAAACATTAAAACTATTTCGTCACTAATTGAGCTATTTTAAATTTGACCTCTCAGCAAAATAAATAACCAGCATTCATCGAGCGTATCATTAAACAGGGGATTTACGTTAGTTCATGCAAGATTTAAACTTTCCATTAATTTTATACATTGCGATGCAAAAATGTAAAATATGAATTAATGTTTAATTTGCCTTGTGTTCCACTCTTAATTATTTTAGAATAATTAATAATAATTATTGGCAAAAAGATATTGTTATTTATTATTAACCATAGAATTGTTATTAAATACAATTCGAAATCACTACAATTTTTCACGTTAAGTCTCATAGCTGATTCCGAATTCCGAAGAATTTCGTTATAATCGGCTAAGTTCAGAATTAAAATATATAAATATAAAGTCGCATCTGTGGTCTGGTGGTCGAGTGTTGAGTTGACCACATGAGGTCCTGGGTTCGATACCCGGATCGGGCAATTCAAAATATGTGTTTTTTTTAGTTTTCTGGCAAAAACAACGTTGCCCGGGATTGGAAAAAGTGTCCCATTGGTGATAGGCTGGCCATCTATCACATTGTAGGCTTAAGTATCTTCGGCTAATCGTGGGTGCATTTGTTGTACCTCTGCCTTCCTCTTCGGGGATACGGGCGTGAAGATACTAGGAATAAAATGGACGTGTATGTGTGATTGGTTGTTTGTAAGGTCTGCGCGGGGCGATGTCGTTCGCGCTGGCCATCCGCAACACGGTGTCGGAGGCGCGGCAGGCCATGCTGACGACGACGTCGCTCATCGTCATCGCCACCGTCGTGCTACAGGGCGGCGCCGCCACGCACGCGCTCGCCTACCTGCGTATCCCTACTGGGTAACTTACCAATTGTCGACTACACATGTTACCTAGAAACGACAAAATGTACAGGGTTACTTTTAATGGTCTGGCCCAATTTTCAATGTAATTTTATGTAATAAAAAAATAATTAAAGAATTCAAAATTTCAAATTTATCCGACGCAGAACACACAACGCATGGGTATAATATCAATTACGCGTATAGCTTCCCCCGCACCCCTCACATATCGCTCCGCAGTCGATTCACACGACTCGTTGCATCCAATTTACATCTCAAGTGGAATATTTTTACAATAATAATTAACTCGCACTTTCACTACTACTAAATATGCTACTCAATATGGCCAATGATCATACTTTTTTAAAATATTACTAATTTCATTAAAGTTTACCATTAAATTAAGCAATACTCTCTTTTTATTATGTTTTATATTTTTGTTAACAGTGTTTACTAGTTAACCTGTATAAATAGTTAGATGGATAGATGTGCATAAATATTTTGATATATAATAAAATCGTAGGAAAGTCAATTTATGTCCGTGTTAAACTCAAAAAGTACTGCACGGATTTACTTCAAATTTTGCATGAATATTACTAACAGGTCGGGTCAACATATAGGCTACATATTATCACGCTATCACCTACGGGGAGGAGCTGTGCGGAGTAAGCGAAGTCCGCGCGAACAAAGTCACGGGCAACAGCTAGTATATATATATATATATATATATATATATATATATATATATATATATATATATATATATATATATATATATATATATGAACGTTTCCAAAGTTAAATAATCATTTATTATGCTATCACACCACACTCTATTATGTGCACATGGTATATTATAAGCTTTTCCTACCAAAACTAGTTCATTCTAGACATTAGAAATGTAAGAGCAAGTTTCCCTTCATAACCTCGTTCCTCGAGGAACTAAAAACTCTATGTATTTAACTCCTCAGACCATAATAGCACATGGTGTGTTCATTATGAGTATACCCTTCATTAGGAGTATATTTTATTCTCTCTCTTATTCTTACTCACTCACTGTGTGTGTATGTATATATATTATATACGTGTGCGTGTGTGTGTTATCGACCTCCATAGTATATCTTATTTTCTTACAAATTTTCCACAATACAATTTTTAAATTCACTGCGTGTGAGCTCACACTTGTTTTTTTTCTCACTTATATTAATCCGGAAACGCGTGTTTGGACTGCCTACATCTTTTTGTTATCTTTCAGATTTCCTTATATTTTAACTTAGTGATTTCCCTTTTATTATAACATGGAATAGCAAACAAGCAGATGGTTCCCCGATGAAAAGAGAAAACTATCGCACAAAAATGTTAAGGTGCAATATCAAGTTTACGCGCTTTTTACTTCCCAAATCATAACACACCAGAAAAAAGCACTGACGCCGTAGTGGAAGAGGTAGGCGATGACACCAAATACGGATGAGACCTTGCAAAACCCTATCATCTCTAGATTACAATTGGCCGATGTGTTACGATCATTGTGACTAGGAGTCTAGTAGTCACAATGATTGTATTTGTAGACTGTAGGCAATGATGTTTTAGTAAAGATAACGTATATTCATACTGCGCGGTGTTTAGATTTCATTCCCCTACGACATTTATATAGGTTACAACAATAAAGGCGACAGATAATACGGTACGAATGATATAGAAAGGGATAGCTATCAGTCTAGAGTTGCGTTTGAAGTACGCTAGCACAACATAAATTGCGACTACAGTCTTAAATAGAGCGCCTCAATTTCAGCGTGCTGGTCCATCATCTACGTCCTGTTATACATACAATATCATTGATTGTAGTAACAATTTTGGTAACACATTAGCCAATCGTTCCCCTTAGCCAGAAAGGCAGATGGTGTAGTCTTAAAAGTAATTTAAAAATATTAAATTGACTACTATCTGTTAACTATATCCATGTCTCAAAACTACTAAATCGATGTTAGTGACACTTTGACTGTTCCCTAAGTTGAAATATACCTAATTTAAATCAACGAATCCACGAACTAAAAGCTATATCGAGATAATTTTTTATCTCGATAGAACTTTAAGTTCGTGGACAAACATACATATTCCTACGAAATTTAGTACACATGCTTGGACGCCTAAATATAGATCATCTCACTCGAATATTCCAATTTCAACAATATTACATACATACATGTAAAACTGATAACCACTGTTTTTTTTTCGGTTGAAAAAAAAACAGCATCGTTTGACCGCACCGTTGGTCGATTGGTTAGCGAACCTGATTACGAATCGACGGGGCTTGGTTTCGGTTCCCGACAGGGACAAACATTTATGTGATGAGCATAGATGTTTGTATTTCTGGTTTGGGTGTTTCTTATGTAAGAACAGTATTTATATGTGTATTTCTATGTATTAGCATAACACAAGCAAATAATTTGCTTAATATGTGTTAGATACAAAAAAAAACAAGGAGTAAAACCAACATGAAGTAAATTCCTTATCAATGAACTTAGTAGACTACCAGACAGCATTGATATAAAAATCCCGAATAAAACTCACACTCAAAACTTTCCCTGATTTTACATGGTTATAGATATGAAAAAAACATGTTTTTGCGTATCTAACCTTAAGCGCAAAATTTCTAGTTGTCTTTACAAAGCAATGTGCAAAAAGTAATGAAATTGGCAGTGTCACAATCGACGCGATTCTATTTGAAATGAGCGCACGACTTAAAATTGTGCGTTTATTTTTAGATGACATTTTTGAGACACTGAATGTGCATCGTGGGTTTTTTAATCAATGCCAGGCAGTGTTGTAATCAGTTCCAGAACTTGCATTTTAATGAGGCTAATAAAAATTTACTTTTATTCAACATAATTTTAATTTACAGCCAAGGCCAAAACGACGAAAATGAGGCACTTCCCTATCGCGACGTAAGAAGTGTAAGTATCATAATATTTTATTGTAAACACATAGTAATAAATTGCACATTTTTAAATCTATTACACTGTAAAATTAGCTGCATATTTTAACAGCGCTATAAAAGCTGCAATTTCGAATCTATTTTTAATATTATATTGTATGCCAATTCAATTATATTTTACGCAGGTATCGGTGCTAATAATCCCTGCTTTTTGTCTTGTATTTTTATGTTCAAACTTATGGATTAGATTTGGTTATATAAGCATCAATATTGTACAGTAGCCTATAGTGACTTCAATATTATGCTTGATTCAAATAGTGACTAATAGTAATTTTGTGTTATTCATGTTTTGTTTTCATGTATTGCCTGTTAAAAAGATATCTTTTTTTCAGAAATCACTAACGATAAAGTCATATTTGCGTCGCATAGTGACACAAAACAACTGAAGTCACTTTGTGAATTCAATCGTTTTCTACAAGTCACGCCTGTAGATAAATTTCATGTTACACGAAGAGTCAATTAGTCGGATAAAATATGTCTTCAAATATTTTCAGTAGTAACAAATTCCGTCGTTCCTATTACTTTGGAAAGTTGGGCTAAATTGTACCCAAGATTAGCCAAAGGTATAATATATATGTCCTATGATGCGATTAAAGTACAAGCCCACTTACAAGTTATAAGTTTAAAAAAAAATGCATGTGAGGTATCCCCCATACCTATATTTATTCGCTACTAATTTGCTAACATCGAAATGTTACTTAGTATATTACTAATTATATAGGTATTACAAGTTAGGAAAAACCCTAATGACATATTTTACCCATGTTGGTCCGGGCTTCTTTGAAGAATAGGCCAACTGCCGTTCAGCTAGGCAGATCGTAAAAGGTAACCGATTGGCTGTACGTGGGATACGTCCCACCATGACTAGGTGGTAGAGTTCCCCGCAACGTCTCGGGTATTTGATACCACCGCCTTACCTATTCCTGCCGCAATAACGTCAATGCTTGTCATTGTCGTGTTCCGGTTTGGAGGGTAAGGTAGCCGGTAGACATATGCATGTGGCATTACCATCACGCCACACGGATAGCAATGCACCATTAACATATTTGGTGTCTATAGGTGATAGTTGCTTTTTCCATCAGGAGAGCCTGCTTGTTTCCTACCTAATGATATAAAAGGTCGGGGCAAAAGTAATTTCGAATTGTTCATACAAAGGAAAATATTTTTTTAGGTATATTTTTTTATTTATTTATAATATGTATGTGCCGTTTTGATCGACGACTTGTTGCCATCTTGTGGATAGTGCCATGATCCCATTCCTGTAGAAGTTTTGAGATTTTTGATTTAAAAAATCTGACAGGTAGGTTTCACAGTGTTCTTTTGAGGTTAGCTTTATGCTACCTAAAGAGTTCTGCAATGCCCGAAACAGGTGAAAATCTGATGAGCAAGGTCAGGGCTATACGGAGGATGCATCAACACATCCCAGCCAATCTCTCTCAATTTTTGCTGCGTGGTTATAAATGAGTGCGGTCTAGCGTTGTCATGGTGGAACACCACGCCCTTCCTTTTCACCAGCTCCGGCCGGTTTTTCTCAATAGCTTTTTTCTCCGTTGTCGAATCAGTTGCTGACAGTAGATGTCAGAATCAATAGTTTTACCCGGTGGCAAAAGCTCATAGTGGACGATTCCTTTCCAATCCCACCATACACAGCATCACTTTGTTCCGAGTCAGGCCGAGCTTTGCCACGGTGTTTGTCACAACATGTGTGTATGATCTTTTTCGCACATTCTAATCGTAAGTCACCCATTTTTCAACACCTGTAATCAACTGTTTAAAAATGATTCGGAATTGTTACGTTTCGACAAAGAAACGCAAATGGAAACACGTTGCATTTGGTTTCTCTCAGTGAGATCATGTGGGTTTTCTTGTACCCAGACTTTCGTAAATGACGTAAAACTGTTTTATGATCAACATCCAGTTCTTCAGCAATATCGTAGCTTCTAATATGTCGATCTTGCTCCACTTTCTCAAAGATGGCACTGATTTTATCTGTGACAGGGCGTCCAGAGTAAACCTCATTTTTCACACTAAAATTTTCAAACTTGAAACGTTTGAACCACATTTGTGCTACTCTTATTGATAACGCATTAGGTCCGTAAACCGCACAAATTTTATTCGCGGCGTTCGTCGCATTTTTACCTTTTTGTAATAAAACTTTAAAATGTACCGAATTTCTTCGTCACGTACGTTCATTTTGCTTGCTTGAAAAACAATTGAAAAATGGCGGGAACTAGTTTTTTTTATTTATTATTTATTGCCAAGAAAGTTAAATTCTACCCGGAATGTTCACACGCGCCTCGAAATCGTTCCAAAGAGTACCACGACATGGGTGGAGTGTGTCTCTTTCTACTAAATAAAGCGCCAATCACCACATATAAGTGCGGCCATGCGTAGTTTGCAAATTACTACTAAGTAATTCTACTAATTTGAGAAACAGTTTTTGCATTGCATAAGTAATTACGTAATAATTAAAATACATTTTAGAACTCACTATGTTAATAACAATAAATTTTATGCTAATTTATTTATCGACGTGTATGCATAAAAAGGATTTAATTACCAAAAATTGTAAAAATCTACCATCTAGATAGTTTTATTTACACTGGCAATTGCAAGAAAGGGACAACATCCACTCTTATCGTTGTCTTGCTCAGAACGTTTTTCCCCTCTGTTATGTAAGAAACAAATGTGAACTTTATTTATTACGGAATAAAGTACATTTTTATTTTTCAAATATTGTTTCGTAACAATTCCAGTTATAGTACATAAGTTCCTTGTTTATTGCATCTTCAGAATGTCACATTTAATGGCATTAAAACCAGCCAGTTATCTTCAGTACAGCCAAAGAGGTTTGATTACTACTAATACATTCAAAATACAAAAATACTTTTGCCCCGACCTATTAAATACAAATTTAAAAAACCTTTTTCTCAATCCCTATTTCTTATAACCCTTGCTTAAAATTGCCTTATAGTAAATTATGTAACGTAAATATATATAACTACGAACACACAATGAATTTACCACAATGTTTGTTGCTGTTTTTATATTTTTAAATAATTTACAAATAATTTGAAGATGTATTTTAAACGATTTACCTTCTACATTTTAAAAACTACATCATTCATTAAGATCCGGTTCTGGCATTTTTACAAAAATTTGTTTAAATATGCTTTCATTCAAAACATCATAAACATTTCATAACTTTGAAAAAATGACAGACCAGACTTAAAAACCGCGAAAAATTAGGCGGTACTATGCATGTAATTAATGAGTAATTATTGTGGCAGCTCTACCAGGCCACGGACACAAGCCAACCGGTACGTATTCACACAACATATCTCCAAGCTTGTACTGTGCCTGGGGTAGAACACCGAAGAATTCTAACTATAACAATACCTGAGTTTTTCTTCCGTATCTAATTTAAATGGGGTCGATTTGTTTAAAAGCTGAACTAAGTTTATTTCTTCTCAGATTTTCGCAAATTTGCTACGAAATCCGAAACTGTTTATATGGGTTTTTGAACTTATGTTTCATAATTCGTCTACAATAGACTCTTAATTTAAAGAAGCTGTCGATTCAACTATTATTAGAAGTGTTAAAAATCTGCTTCGTTAAAGCCGAATTTATAGAATGTTTATTACTTTGCTTACTAGAGATCGTTATGCTAACTCTCTTGGTCTGGAAATTAGCGTACATACGTCAATTTTAATTTATATATACGAACAAAACTTTGACTGTTTGATTTCCGAAAAAAGACACCACAACCTATTAGTATGAGGTGTATGTAATTGGTATAGTTTTTGATAATTCCCTTCAATTTCGTCGTTTGTTTACTAAATAATATCTGTTTCGTTAATGAGGTAAGTTACAGCAGTAAATGTTTACCGCATAAAATTATTTTAGACACCCTTTAACATTTAAAAGTTTACAAACGGACTCTTAAAGGCCTCTTGGCTTGCATATTTTAACCAGTAAACGTGAAAATAACAAAGCTTAAAAATAATTCTTGGAACTTCTTTGATAGAATTCTATAATTAATAAAGTTATTTTTTTTTCTTGTCTATTTTAACATATTCTTCGGTTTTCTCTTCGGGTGAACATATGTCATCAGAAAGGGCTTTCATTTGTGTCATATAACCATGGGCTTTTGTACGTAAAATTAAATTAATTTGGACAATTAATTTAAATTGGTATCGTTGTATCGTTCATATACACCAGCGAAATATATGTGCTATGTGTTTTAACCTTGTTGCCATATTTCCTTTAATCAAAGAGTAATTTTTAACATCACACTCGGGTATAATTTTCTAGGCTAGATTAATCACAGTAGACGATATTATAAAGTTGTAAAACGAATCTGTCTTAGAACCCTTGCTAAGTAATTAGCTTGTAACTGACATATATTTTATTGTTTAGCCAACTGACCAAAGCTTCGGTCTTCAAAACATGGACTCGAGTCAGTCGCTCAGATTCGACAGAGCAGTAAGACAGAACGTTATTTGCATGTCAATGAAAATACCAACATTATCTAACATCGCATGAATAATATATGCTAATGAATACTAATTTAAAAAATATTAGATATATATAAAGCGCTGAATCGGCACACTGAAATCTTTTTTAATTTACAACATACACAAAACTAAATACAATTTACATACTAAACAAATATACATTTCTTGTCACATTGTGCATGTTATTTTATTATTTTTATTTGATTTCAATGTCTAGAAAAGCCGCATGGTAGTTAAGTGGGGGAATGGCGAGAACGAAGTGATTATGCCTTGGCAACTTAACTATATGGAAGTATGTAATATTTTCTTATTACTTTGAATTCAAACGAACGGTATGGTCATATAGCGAACACTTGCACGTAAGTACAATTAATATCATAGTAAAAATATTATAATGTAAGACAATATGACATATATTTAAATGAGTTTGAACGAAATATTTTATATTAATTTTTTTTTGCAATTTTGCCTTAAGCTAAAATTATTTTAAACAACATATTGTGTGTATGACTCTTGTTAATATGTAGCAGATTTTTATTTATGAATTCTAAAATCCTTGTGATGAAATAGGCCATTCAATATTTTATGATCTTGAAAGTTTTAAAATTTCTTAAATAAGAAACTGTTGCAAAACTATTCTAGGTAGCTAATTAAAAATAGCTATATATATAAAAAATAAATATATAAAAAAGACTGCTTAAAAATACTTAACATACCTATTCCAGCAGACCAACACATTACTTATACTAGCTGCAATGTGAAGCTAGTTGCATTTTAAAAGTTATTGGCGAATTCCACTAGCATTGTCAATGTGCTATTCCAGGTCATCAACTACCTGTGTGCCAAATTTCATTCAAGTCTGTTCAGTAGTTTTTGCGTGATTGAGTAACAAACATCCATCCATCCAAACTTTTGCATTTATAATATTAATATCCATACTATAATATTATAAATGCGAAAGTCTGTCTGTCTGTTACGCCTTCACAGCTAAACCACTGGGCCGATTTTCATGAAATTTGGCATGGAAGTAGTTGAAGATCCGGGGTCAAACATAGGCTATTTTTTTAAAAAATCAACCCCTAAAGGTTGAAATAAGGGATGATTTTTTTATGAAAAACTCGATGACATGTTAATCTGGAATATCCTAAATCGTAAAAGAAGTATATTCGGACTTTCGAAACATCGCGAGGAAAATATTGAATATTGTGCTAATTTTTCTGTTTAATTTTAAATCGTAAATACATATACGAATTTTAACGAACTCGAGATATTTTGTCAATGATATTAATTGTACAAGTATGTTAACGTCATCTTCGATCCGTTTGCAAATAATTAGAACTGTTTCGTTGTTATTGTTAAATTATAAGTTTTGTGAATATTAATCATGTTCAATATAACATAGTTTTATTTGAAATAGTTTCTCATTATTTACATTCGGATGTTTAATATATTAAAACAATATTTATATAGGCTATTTTCAGTATTTTCTTCATGTGAACCTTTGCTAAATAAAAAAAAATACAAAATTCTATTCATCTATACGCATTCGTTAATATATCCTGGAACGCATCATGGTTTTACAGACATTTTCTTTTGCTGGAGATTTCCGTAGAAAATGATCAACCTTTTTAAAAATATATAAACGGGTCTAAAACGCGTACACATATGGAATTTACTTGTAAAGCTCGTCGTTTCGGCCAAGTTATGTACATCGACCGTGGTCACGAGCGGACTCGCTTTAAGAATGATAGTAGAACGCGTTAATTTAAAAATGATCAACCATCAACAGTTGTTCGCGGTTTCATCCACGTTTTATAGATTGGACAGTGATTATAGATAGTCTAAAATCTTCCTCCATCTAAAAATTTAAAATCTTCCTGGCTTATTATAAAAAATATAAAATCTAAAATCTTTCTGGCTTATTAAATTCAAAACTATTTTCTCATTGTACGTATTTAACCATAAAATATTCTCTACTTCATAATATTCAACATTGTCAGCTCTGTAGTATACTGAAAGTATGTTAAAGACATCGAAATATCTGGCGATATAGTCGTCATTGGTCACTAGTAATTGCTTACCATCATTTAAGCTCACTGCCAGTTAGCGTGCTAATTTCGATAACAAAATGGCTGCCGCAAACATTACTTATACTATCATCCACGAGACGTGCCCGCTGACTTCCATCTACCATGCACTAAAGTTTTTACCGTTTACTACAATTAAAAGGGGATCTCAAACTTTCTCTTAGTTATTTAATAACTAAAAGAAAGTTAATATAATTGGTTAATGAAGTAAACATTTTTTCAATTTACATTTTTTATTGAGCGCTATCCTTAAATGGTTGCCGTTTAAAAAAAAATTACTCCCACGAACATCAGACTATCATCAGTATATTACTGCCATAAATATAATTTTCAGGTACAGCTAATTCCCAAATATTATATTCAATATAACAATATAACAAAAAACTAACTAACTAATTACTAAATTATCATACTTGTTTTAAATTTATACAAATATACAAGTTAAGTATAGATGAACGTGCTATACACACCATTTCTTGGCAGTAAATACTTTGTACGTCAATGCCACAAAAGTCTAAATTATTAAAAAAATTCTATGGAACAAATGGAAAACATCATATTTTAGAATTTATCTGAGCTATAAAATTATAGATACGTGTATTTCAAATAGAAACATAACTTGCCTAAAAAATTACTATGAATGGTAAAAAATAAAAAAATAAATTTACTATAATTTTTAACTGGATTTTATTTACCTTAATTTGTCACAGGATACAATACTTTTTCTGGTCAATTTGACTTTCTAGTCAATTGTTTTCCTTGTTGCTTTTTTATTATCTGACCTGTACATTTTTAGGGTTTTGTGCACAAAGATTACTAAATGAACTCTTTTACTAAAGTTCTGCAGTCTGTCCACTCTGGGCTGTATCTTTTAAAACGCAATAGTTGGATCATTTTATTATCCCAGAAGCTAGTTATATAACCTCTATAACAAAAATAATATGAAGTAAAAAAATATATTATGTTGATCTCATATGGGTGTACAACAAAATGTATTTCTTTCAGCGTTTTTTCCAATCTTCACTCTTATAAATTATACAAACTTTTAAATATGTATTCGACCCTCACTTGGCCTCGTTTAATAATATTATTGGTCATGTTGATATTGATAACTGATAGAATTCTCTGTATAAACATTGCACGATAAATTCGTTACGGGATTGGCAAAGAAAACCAAAGGGCATATATAACGATTAGACATCGTTATATATGACTAATTTACTTCGCTACCAAAACTCTCTTTATACTAACGCACCGGTTTCGAAGTGTCTTGGCACATACATCGGACCCATCCACCTATGCACCCATTTTAACGATACTTCAATCTTGGTCCAACACCTACGTCTATTTATAGATATTTGCAGTGTAAGTATATTTGTTTCATCAATGTTGTATATCTCATTATTTCCAAATGTTGTAAGTCAACTTAGCAAGCCCTCTATTATTTTTACACCAAAACTTTCTATCAAACAACCAACCGCTTATTAAAATCACGAAGCGCAAGAGTTACACGTTAATATTTTCAGTATAGTTTGGCGTATATCTTACTACATACTAACTATATTTTAACCTGTATTAACATTCAATCTAGGTATTTTAAGCGTTCAGTGTCTATACATAATCATTAATACTTTATTTTTACCTATTTATACAAGACTAGCTTTTGCTCGCTGCTTCGCTCGCATTAAATGTGCATCGGAAGTTATACGCGTCTTATACTTCAAAAACAATATTTTTTCTGCATGAAAGATGATACATTTATGTCATCCCTGCCAATCCGTGCAGGCAGTATTTTTATTTATGATCGATTATGTAGTTAGGATTTGAAAGCTCAATGAACAAACAAACTCACTATCGCTTTCATAACATTATTTAGAACCAGTTAGGATGCCCTCTTATACTTGTATTTAGAATAGGAGTCCTGTCAGATATTCGACTTAAATACATGGGGCACACTTAAAGTTTTGCACTTCTAGCTAATCGGAACTATTTGAATTTCGAATGTTATATTTTTAAAACGTTGCAAACTTCATTTTTAGCTTCCGAAAAAGTACATCTCGTCACTCATCCTGCGCATAGCCCCGACCTAGCACCCTGTGATTTCGGTATTTTCCCGAAAATCAAAGATTTGATGAGAGGTTTTACTTTTACCAACTCCGAAGAAGCAGTGATAGCGTTCAATCAGCACGTAGAAAACATGTCTTCAGATCTGTGGTCTACCTGTTTTAAAAAATGGTTCAATCGCATGAAAAAATGTTTAAAATATAAAGGAGATTATTTTGAAAAGCAATAAACATAATATCTTGGTTATAACATGTTGTTTTTTTTAAGTTACGCAAAATTTAAAGTGTGACCTACATATACTCACATTTATGTAACATTGACTAGTTCGTCGTGTACAAATATTTTATGTAATCCATGACGCTTGAAGAGTTATATTTGTAAAAAAATAATTGAAAATACTTTAATAAAAAACCGGCCAAGTGCGAGTCGGACTCGAGCACGAAAGGTTCCGTACCATTATAGCAAAAAACACGAAAAAAACACGTTTATTATTATTAATATTTTCATTTTTTTTATCTTTATTTGTTGTATTTGTTGTTATAGCGGCAACGGAAATACATAATTTGTGAAAATTTCAGCTTTCTAGCTATCACGGTTCATAAGATACAGGCTGGTGACAGACAGACAGCGGAGGCTTAGTAATAGGGTTCCGTTTTACCTTTTAGGTACGGAACCCTAAAAATGCGGTATTAAAGAAATGATTGAGTTGTTTGTGGTATCCAGGAGACGCCACACAGCGGAGACGGAGGTGGTGAGAAGGCGCGGCTGGCTCGGCTGTGGGGCGCCCTGGACAGCCGGCTGCTGAAGCCGCTGCTGACGCACGCGCGACCGCCGCTCACCGAGACCTTGCCGGCCTTCCTCACACCGCTCGCCCGTCTACTGACCACCACACGACAATACACGCAGGGAGTAAGTACTCCTTGATTATCTTTATCATAAGATAGCAAACAAGCGGATGGATCTCCGGATGGAAGAGTCAACCATCGCCTATAGACACCAAAGGTGTTAATGGTGCGTTGCTATCTTGTGGCGAGGTCTAATGCCACATGCATAAGTTTACCGGCTACATTACACTCTAAACCGGAACACGATAGCGACAAGCTCTGACGCTATTGCGGCAGAAATAGGTAAGGCGGTGGTACCAAACCCGTGCGAGACAATGCAGAACTCTGCCACCTAGAAAGCCCGCCATCTTAGGACATGTTCAAAATTTCACCCTCACCATCTCGATTTCTGGAAATGCACAACCATCCGATTCTCGACACACTTTTAACCATTCATTACCTGTCTGAAAATAATTGTCTCCCAGGGCGTTTCCGAACGGATCCGACATACGGTCCTCTAAGAAAAAATCTTGCTTATTAAAAGGCTGCTAACGCTACTGCAGTATTGCATGACCTCCGGTGTTCAACGTACATTTGCAGTGGCAATCAATTACCACAAAATGACCGTCCTGCCTGTTTGCCCCCTATTTTCACTAAAATAAAACCCGTAGATACACTTCCTAAAATACACTACAGTCTACACTATATACATATACTATGAATTAACGCGTTTGTCTAAAGAAACGCTTTGATAATTGAAATTTAAAAAAAGTTTGACAAATTTGGCAAGTTGCCACTTGCTTCTCATTGGTTTTCATCTTGGAGTTTTATTTTAAATTACTTTAAAAAACAAAGTATTTCGTGACTGCCATATTTGTATACTGCGCAATCTATTTCACTTTTGACACATTATTTACTTTTCAAATTTATCACACACTTTATATGCCTGATCTGTAGTTTAGCTAGCACTAGATAACATTTACACAGCAAAATAAGGGTCCTTTTCAAAAAATAAAGTAGTGACTTGACAGACATAGACACCATAGAATTTTAACACGCAAATTTTAAAGAAATATCCTGCTCCAACTCCCGGTAATCAAGATAGTAAAGTTAAAATATGCCTGTCGATATTCCCTCTATCTTTAAAGTACTCTTTCTCTCACTTTAAACGTTTGTGGCATCGCTGGTCGGTGCCATTGAGAACTTTTTTAGCGGTAAAACCATTCGTTCGTCATTAAAAAGATTTTGGTTGTTTTTGCTAAATTGAATTTTAAAAACGTTATTATATATATCCTCGTGTTGGTCCTGGGCTCCTTTATTATTTATTATTAGAATATTATTCTCTCCTTTATTATTAGAATAGGCTAACTGCCACTTTGCTAGTCAGCTCGTAAAAGACGATTGGCTATACGTGTCACTACCATCGTGACTACTAGGTGGTGGAGTTCTGCATTGTCTCACCCGAGTCTGGTACCACCACCTTACCTATTCCTGCCGCAATAGCGTCAGTGCTTGTCACTGTCGTGTTCCGGTTTAGAGGGTGAAGTAGCCGGTAAACTTATGCATGTGCCGTTAAACCTCGCCACAAAATAGCAACGCACCATTAACATCTTTGGTGTCTATAGGCGATGATTGACTCTTTCCATCAGGAAACCCGTCTGCTTGTTTATGATATTAAAAAATATAAATTACTAGGATACTATTCTAGCGTTAATTTTAACTTAATGTAATTTTGCAAATAATTTTGCTATACTTTTCGATAGGTTTAAGCCGACCAACGATGAAGGACCCTTAGATAAAACAATGGTGTGTACTAACGCAAACGCGACAGGAATAGGTTTTGACTAATTTAAATTTATTTTCAGGATAACAACCTCCGAAGAACTGATTCAGACTCTGACTTATGTATCGACGAACCGCAGCCCATTCCTACTAGTATCGACCCACAAGTGAGTTTTTATTTGTCTTAATTGTTCATATTTTCTTTCATTTATCGATTCAACCTATATATATTTGAATTGCTAATGTTTTTTATCTTAATTTCATTAAAATAAATTTTCCTAAGATTTTTGCCGATTAATGCTTAATTTTTTTGTACTTAGTTGCTTTGTAATGATTTAAATAAAGTTATTTATATGAAAGTACGATGCCATTTATTGGTTTGGATACGCAGTTAGACGGACTATGCTTTTTTCACTTTGTTTTATTAGGAGGCTTCTTACAATGGAACACAGAGTAGAAGTGGAAATGCAATGTACCGGTAGCATACGTATCACAATTTAGCTATGTTACGTGTCCAATCAAAGTGATTTGTATGAATATAAAATTTTATTTTATTTTTGAGTTCTCCCCATAAACGGGGAAACATTCTCAGACGTCGGTACTTTTTACGTACCTACTTTATTTAAACATGTTATTGTTTACGATTTTTGTAAATGTAAAATATAAATTTTGTTCAATTTTAAAACTGAAGTGAAAGATAGTATAATAGGTATGTAATGTAATGTTCAAGTGTATAATTAATTACCTACGAAATAAGCTGGTACCTACCTAGGTAGGTAGGTAGGTAAGTCCAATACGTCTACATCCATCCGACTACGAAATATGCCTGGGTCCTCTGCAATACATGTTGGAGGACCGGTAGAGTACCCGAAGACTGGCGGTGCGCGGTCATCGTGCTCTTGTATAAAGGCAAGGGCTCACGTATAGACTGCAATAGCTATAGGGCCATCAGTTTGATCAGCTTAGCATCGAAGGTGTATGGTAAGATCATTGATAGGAGAATGCAAGGGAAGTCCGAGTGAATGTTGTGGGAGGCACAAGGGGGTTTTAGATCTAGAAGAGGATGTATGGATCAAGTTTTCTCACTCCGCAACATCGTAGAGAAGCATCTGGCTGTCGGCCAGAAGATTTTCTGCGGTTTTGTGGATTTGGAGAAAGCGTTTGATAGAGTTGTGCGAAAGAAACTTTGGGACATTTTACCCAGTTATGGGATAGATGGGCGTCTGCTGCGTGCTTTGCAATCCATGTACTGGGATTGCAAAGCATGTGTGCGGGTGGACGGCAACATATCGCCCTGGTTCGATGTCAATATCGGCGTCAAGCAGGGTTGTGTGTTGCAAGCTCGTCTGTTTATTCTATATCTGGATAAGTGTCTCCAAAGATTGAGGTCATTGAATGTGGGAATGCGCATGAGTGATCTAGTGGTGAACTGCCTGCTTTATGCAGATGACGCTGTACTTTTAGGCTCAACTCCATCTGAGCTGCAAACACTGGTCACAGTTATGAATGAGGATTGTAAGAGTATGGGCTTACATTTGAATGCGAAGAAAACTAAAGCTTTGGTATTTGAAAGAGAAGCAACCAGAACGGATGTAAGAGTTGTGGTCGATGATGTAGTGTTGGAACAAGTGGATGAGTTTGTATATCTTGGATGTGCTTTTAGCAGGGATGTAAGGTACACTGCTGATGTTGAAAGAAGAGTGTGTGCAGGGAACAGCATGAATGGAGCGTTAGGGAGATTACTTAATAGCACAATTTTAAGTCAGGGTGCCCGTCTAGCCCTGCATAATCATGTGCTTATCTCAACGCTATTGTATGGAAGTGAGAGTTGGGTATGTCAGAAAGAGCATGAAAGTAGAATCAACGCGGTCGAGATGAGGTCGCTAAGAAAAATATGTGGTGTAACACTCGCGGACCGGGTTCGTAATGTCGAAGTAAGAGAGAGGTTAGGTTTGAAAGAAAGTGTCGGTGTAAAGATGAGAAAGTTCATGCTGCGTTGGTTCGGACATGTAGAAAGAATGGTAGATGAAAGGTTAACAAAACATATATACAACGCGAATGTGGAAGGATGAAGGTATCGGGGAAGACCAAGACTGACATACCACGATCAGATTGATCGAGTACTGTCCGAAGGTGGTGTCAAGAGTCTTCGCAACCGGCGTGTGTGTATGAAGTGAGTGATGAATGTAGAGGAAGCGAGACAAGCCTGCAAGGATTGTGATGTATGGCACTCGGTTCTCTCTGCCTACCCCGTAAGGGATCTGGCGTGAAGATACCTACGAAATAAAGAATATTTGAATTTGAATTAGGTTGTTTAGGTATTTTGTTTATATATTAAAATAAGTTTTGCCGATATATTTTAATCTGATTTGTGAGAGTAAGTTTAATTAATTTATTGTAAAATAAACAGAGTTGATTAAAATATGTGTATGTGTTGTGCGATATACAATCAATTTGTGTGAATTTGAGTAACGTGGTTGTAACAGAAAATATACACCTTGCATTTCCGCTTGTTCTCTGTGTTGCCTGAGGCATGTCATGTCATGTCATGACACCTTATCATCTTAAGCGCTAATTGACTTGATATAAAATATTAAAACGTCTCATCGAAATTGGATATTAGCAAAGATTTTTCAAATTAACTAGAAATCGAATGACATTGAATAGTTAATTCAACCTCGATATATGTTTATGCTTCCCCGTTATGCACTGAACTAGGGGTTAAAATGTGTGGCTCTAATTCCGCCCTTACGTGATTTGACCGTAACCTTACATTAGATACATTGTTTTTTGTTTTGAATTATAAAAAACTCTTTAACGATCGCACCTTAAAATGTATAAATCTAATAAAAAATGTACAACAGTGTAATCATAAAAGTTAAGAAAGTAAGTAATAAAAAATACCAATTATATACGAAAATATACTTTCACAGCCATAGCTTAAGCCTATAGCCTAACGATAAGATCGTTAGCTAAACAAATTCACCAGTCTAACCATGTATTAGGAAAATTGATCTAATTGTCTTGAGCTATTCTTAAATTAACAGATAAACATTTTAACCAAGAATAACTTATTGGACTTTAAAATAAATTTTCTCGCCATGTAGTTATTGTCTAAACATAAAAGTTAAAATCTGAAGCAAGCGTATTGTTTTTAACCTCTAATAACATTAATTGGTAATCCCATTGTACAAACACGTGTTTTATTTTATCTAAAAATAAATTGTTTTTGTTTTTTAGAAAATTCACGAAAAAGCACATGTTTTAAGTATGCATCTGTTCTATTATTGCATTTATTTTGTTTTTGTTGCAGCTACCCTATAATATACGGAATGGATATGGAAATGTTTAAGCTTTGTAGTATTATTGACCCCTGGCTGTGATATAAGGTCTTAGGTTGCGTTTATAAGACACCTAGTTTGAATTTTAGACTTAATAGACTTTCAAATTACACGCAGCAACTTTGGCCTGGACTCGTCGATACGAGAATTTCAGTAGAAGGTATAACTGGAAGTAATATATAAAGATCATTTTGTGTATTTGATTTGTAATTACCATAGATATGTTACTTTTAGACTTCATGTTTATAAACTACATGAATAAATAGCAGATAGGTGCTGCGCAGCAGTGAATGTTACGCCAGTATAATATGTTGTTAATTAATTGGTTGTATTCTTGAACAGTCTTACTATTTTCCTTGTAGGTATTATTTATTATCCAAAAACTTAGGTAAATATGTACAAATAGTAAAATCGTAGGAAGTCAATGTATGTCCGGGGTAAACTCAAAAAGTACTATTTGGATTTACTTCAAATTTTGCATGAATATTACTGACAGGTCGGGTAACATATAGACTACATACTATCACGCTATCACCTACGGGGGAGGAGCTGTGCGGAGTAAACGAAGTCCGCGTGAACGAAGTCGCGGGCAACAGCTAATGTTAAATAAAAATTAACAAATGTAATATGTTTGTTGCCCGAAACTAAATAAATAGGCAGGACTTCCATTAGTTATTTTTACCTTAGTTTTTGTAAGAGTTAAAATGTCTCAATGGCCATTAGTCGCTTACTTATAGGTGAGATCTGTTTTTACGCATAAATTCCTAGCATGAATCCTTTTTTTTTATTAAAAACACTTATATGTATATCTAACAAAACTTAAAATTGGAAGTCTGCTCTAATTATGAACAGAATTATGCGTTGTCCTGTCGTAGGACGCAATACCGTTGACTATTCTTGAATTCACATATGTCGACGGTGCTTACCTGCCCACTAATTCACATAACAAAGCGTCAATCGAGTCGAAGCGCATAGGGCTCTTACACACATAAACACGATAAAACATCGCGTCGTGCTACGACGCGGCATAATGTGAGATAATGTGTAAGAGCCCTAAACAGTTTGACTCCATTGACGTTTTGTTATGTGAATCAGGCTCGTGCTTGGGATAATTGAATTGCGTTTTTTTAATCATGTCTGTAAGTTCTCGATATTATGTATAAAAGGTACTATAAGTGGAAGCTCTAATATTACTAATTAATTAACATCTTTGATAAATGACACTTTGCGTCTTCAAATTCTAATAGTAACACATCTATAGTCATAATGAATTATCAGTACGTACGCTCATTGTGCCAGAGTATTTTTAATAGAAGTGTCATTGTTGGATGTATTTTGCTACTGAAACAGTTGTAGTTTTTACCTTTACCCTATTAGAATAAGTATATTTTACACGCTTTTGTCAATGCAATTGTATTGTATGATGTTTTACATTGGAAGTTATTTATCTAAATTTATTTTGAAGGCTAATTCTTTGTTCACGCGATCAGTGATTGCATGTAACATGCAAAGTACATTAGTCTATGGCAGTATTGCCAGATGACTGTATTTGCTAACTTTTGGTCAGTAAAAAATAATAAATAAAAACTAGAATGTTCATATAAACGTATAGAGAAAATTCTCAAGCAATGACCGGCAGTTTTTTGTATTTTTGTTGGTTCCAGCAAAACGAGGTTTAGAAACTATATTTTATTGATTATAATTATTAGTTCCCCGTTAGGAAGTAAATCTCCGTCGGTCTTATTAATAAAAATCACTTATTCCAAACATAATCTGAAGTAGGACTAGTTGATAAACTTAAATAATCTTAGTTATTTAATTACATTTTAGTTGTACAAATTACATATAATAAGAAATAACCAGAAAATTAGCCTTCAAACTAGCATATGCAAATGTTGATTCAAATTCATAAAGTGACATTTTTCGCTCACGTCGCCCATATTATAATGTACCCCTTCTGCAACGCGCTTCTTGTCCAATCGGACATTCACATTTATAACACGATATTTTACGATTATTATCTTGTCCATATCGGACATACACATTGTTAACATGTTATTTATTTTATTCACAATATTTGTACAAATGTCATACAGAAAGTTTTCGAAAATTTCACATGTTATGTACATCCTGTAAATTCAGAGATTGCTTTATTACCTCCGCAATCCCCTGAAATATACGTAACGTATAATTATGTATTTTCACTATAACATTGTGAGTTAAAAGCAGAGTGCGCCACAAGTAGAAGATTTTACTTTTTTTCTAAGGCGCCCCATAAACCTACAATGACAATTCGCAATACTTTGATTGTGCAATAATATTGAATACCCCCTTTGACTCCAAACGTTCAATAAATTCACTCAATAAAATTGACAAACAAGCTGATTAATATTTTCGAGTGAGCAACATGTCTGACGACGAAGTGGCGGCAACCATGCTGGTGATTTTGTTAAATAAATCTCTATACAAGTCTATACACTCAAGTAAAAAATCCCGTTCTTTATCTTTTATAACATTCTCGCTCGCCATTTTGCTTAAATTTACGACACGACCATACATTAAACACCGTGACTGACTGAACGCGACCGCTCCTAACTCTGAAGTGAAAAATATTGTGCAATATTAACCCTACATAGTGCAAGAAATAAATATTCCCTGAATCATTGTGCAATCTTCAATATCAACCCTAAATATTCAATAACATTGCGCAATACGTAATTATTGTAGGTCTATGGGACACCTAAGGTAATGAATTGTCCTCAAGGAAGTTACATTCTATCCGGAATGTTCACACGCGCTTCAAAATCGTTCCGAAGAGTACCACGACATGGGTGGAGTGTATCTCTTTCTACTAAATAAAGCGCCAATCGCCATATATAAGTGCGACCATGCGCAGTTTGCAAATTACTACTAAGTAATTCTACTAATTTGAGAAACATTTTTTGCATTGCATAAGTAATTACATAATAATTAAAATAAGAAAATTTTAGAACTCACTGTGTTAATTACAATACATTTTATGCTAATGAATTTATGGACGTGTATGAATAAAAGGGATTTAACGATTACAGACTATATAAAAATCTACCATCGGATAGTTTTATTTACACTGGCAATTTCAAGAAAGGGACAACATCCACTCTTGTCGTTGTCTTGCTCAGAACATTTTTCCCCCCTCTGTTAAGTAAGAAACAAATGTCAACTTTATGAGTAACGAAATAAAGTATATTTTTATTTTTCAAATATTGCTTCGTAGTAAGTCCAATTATATAAATTCCTTAATTGTCCTTTCTAATTAATGATAATTTGTAATCATCGTCTGTACGTGCTTTTTTTGCAAAGCTCATTGTTCCCAAGTGCATCAAAATGAATTATTTTATAGATGTCATAACAATGTATAGAAATTATGTCATAATTTTGTAATTTCTATCAATAGACCTCGAAACTGTAGAAATAAAATAATCACCTACAATAAAGGGGCCACATACCCAATTTTTTATGAAAAGCGATGTTTATATTGAAGAAAAAATTACAATAACTATAGTAATAGTGAAATATAGAATATTTTATGTTTTTTTTTCAAAATGTCGGGCGATAATTTGAATTGAATTATTTATTTACGAATTACTATGTATTTTAACCACATTTAAAACGTAAATTTAAAAAGTTTTAAAGGAGTGAGATATTTTTTTTTTTGAATAAAAATAAGTAAGTAAATAAGGAATAAGAACAAAACTGAAACTACTTATTTAATGTCCAGTGTTTATTACAAAATGTGATTTGTTTTGGCAAAAAAAAAGTGATGAGGAGTAGCTGCCTTTTATTATAATCTCAGTCTGTAAACTGGGTGATTATAAAGTATGTTAAGAAAATATCAACGTTATCAGAAAGTGAAATAGAAACCCACTAAAATAAATTTCGCACAGTATTAGTATTATATAACATCATATCGCAACATTAGATTCGTTTACCCTGATCGTCGGTAACACTAATAAATATTATAGAATATATTATGACCGCCCCGCTGGTCAAGTGGTTAGCTGACCTGGCTATGCATCAATGGGTCTCGGGTTCGATTCCCGACAGGGACAAACATTTATGTGATAAACATAATTGTGTGTATTTCTGAGTTTTGTGTTTATTAAATATTATTGAGTATTTCTATATGTATCTCTATTTATTAGTATCGCCGACTGACATACTACAAGCGAATAATTTAAGCAAATTATTCGCTTGTAGTATGAGTGTCCGTCAGTCTTTGAGGTTAGATTAATTCGTGTAATTTGTCCAGTGATTTTTTTTTATATCATAAGATAGCAAAGAAGCAGATGGGTCTCCTGATGGAAAGAGTCAACCATCGCCTATAGACACCAAAGATGTTAATGGTGCGTTGCTATCTTGTGGCGAGGTCTAATGCCACATGCATAAGTTCACCGGCTACCCTACCCTCCAAACCGGAACACGACAGCGACAAGCACTGAAGCTATTGCGGCAGGAATAGGTAAGGCGGTGGTACCAGACCCGGGCGAGACAATGCAGAACTCTATCACCTAGTAGCCACGGTGTTAGTGACTCGATAGCCAAACGGTCGCCTTTTACGACCTACCTGGCAGAACGGCAGTTGGCCTATTCTTCAAAGGAGGCCGGGACCAACACGGCGTAACGTTATTATTTTTATTTCGTACACTGATTATTTTTAATTTTTTTCCTAACACCTTTATAATCATCCAGTATAATCGAGTAAATGGCATGAATAAAAGCAATCAGCTCGCTGAACTTTTTCAAAACTCGTTTTATTCATTTAATTCGGTATGTAAAATATATTATGGTATCCATTTTTATATTTTTACTTGAAGACAAAACTTTTTAAACAGCCTGAATAGTTCTGCTAAATATGCAACTTTGTTTTGTTTATGATTTTTAAAGTTTCAAGTGATCACGCTTGTCACGGCGTAGTATTGAAGTGAAAACTTCTTTAGGCGCGTTGAGCGTTTTGGTAGAGGGTAAAATCCTCGGTTCGCGTCACCGACATGCTAATGATAATAGTATATCTATAGCTATGTTTTGCATATAGTTTTAATTACTCTCAACTTAATAGTTCCGTTTTCACTTCTATCGGCAGTCCCACGACTGCTACTGTTTTTTTTTTGTCAAATACAGAAAAATATCATAAACAATCTCAATGGGCATAAAATAAATGTATTTCTTTTTTCTGTACATGGACCAAGTGATTAGTGTTCAATGGCGTCCAATGGTTACTATCCATTACAATATTGTATTTTTCATATGACCTAATATAACACGGACATGGCCTCCAATTTAAAATTACTTCATAACTTTGTCACACTGACTAAATCAGTCTGAGCATTAAATTTACTTTGTATTTTTGTATTTAATTCGTTCTAGGTAGCAACTCTGCTACCTTCCTCCCTCTCCTCCAATAATTGTATACCCATCAGGTTTAGTACTAATAAATTAGAACATTTAGCCAACTTTGTGACGTCATCACAAGAAGCTTAAATAATTGTAATAAAAATTACTGTATCTTTAACCAAAAAAATATAAGAAGGTAGGTATACTTTATATGCCCAATCAAAAAATTCTCAATGTGTTGTTGATTTTTACGCAAATACATTTTAAAGGTTACTTTTAAATTATTTGTTTGATTTTGTGAGATTATTATATAATTTATATGAACTATAATTTTATTTTGAATTTAAGCTTGGTAAATGGAGATATTTTCTTGCATAACTATTTTATTTGCATGCCTTCGTTACTACACACCGTTGTACGCTTGAATGACGTCAACATGCATGCGCTTAGCAGTTGTCTTGTGAAGCTTGACTTGCACGAGGTGATTCATACTTGCCTGCCTGTGTTTGCATATCTGTTAAATGTGGCTCATTGGTGCGGTATTCAGTCAAATAACAGTTGGGAGATATATATATATATATATATATATATATATATATATATATATATATATATATATATATATATATATATATACAGGGTGTAAAGAAAACCCTGTCCGATCCGAAAGAGGTATATAGGTAGGTCACTGGCATTGTCAAAAAAAATCTTTTTATTAAAATAAGGAAAAAAAAAATCGTAGTTTAAAGTGCCTCATTTTAGTACTAAAATTGAGCAACTTCTCCTTAAATCAAGCAAATATTTTGAAAATTTATGTATCAATATCCATAAAATAATGTCACAGATATGTTTGTATTAAGCTACCAAATAATGCCTTTGACGATCGGACAGGGTTTTTTACACACTGAATAAATATATCGGTTTACCAGCTGCCTTACCCTACAAACCTTCCGGTTTGTAGGGTAAGGCAGTTGCATGCAATGCATGCGTATGCAAGCGCCAAGCATCGATTGGCAGGAATAAGTAAGGCAATGGTAACAAACCCGGTCGAAACGAAATATAAAAAATACGAAATATATTTTGTAAAAAGCACAAAATATTTTTTTATTTCTTTATAAAAGCGTCAATAACTTAAACATGCAGTTAGGTGTGTATTTTGCTTCGTGAACATAAACGTATCCTTTTCGTTAAATAATATGTATAACAATGTTGTAATAAATTACGTAAACTATGTTAAGTGCAGGCAGTAACATTGTATGAATTATTTTATGTATAATGTATGGATATTGAAATTAACTTATGTAAGGCGAATTTATTCTTTTTGTTCCTATAATTTTGATTATGTATTTTACTTTGTTTAAGGCAAAGTTTATTTACGAATATATTTATGTTTTAATAATATACCGGCTGATTGGTCAAAGATTGTACATATTGAAGGACACGAAAGTTAATGATTTATGTAACCAATAATAATATAATAAAATGAGACTATTGCTTGACCACATGAGAATCTATAAAAAAATTGTGTAGTAATATTCAAAAGATGTGGTCACCGCACGTTGTAGTAACAAGTCTATTCGTTGTAGTGACAAGTAAATCGTTGTTTGTAAACAATGATCTTCTTATGCGCCGTGCGCGGGTGTCCGTACTAAGCATTTTTATTGGAAAATATGAGTACTTATTTTGTTAGCATATTCGGCATCGGAATCGTACAATTTTTTATCACTCAACTTGTATAATTTTAGAAACCTTCCCAAAAGGATAGATAGAACAAAGTATTTTTGGTTGTGTTTTAACCTGTTACACTTGAAGATCTGCATTACGAATTTGGTATATCAATAACTTTACAAAAGTAAATATATATATATATATATATATATATATATATATATATATATATATATATATATATATATATATATATATATATATATATATATATATATATATTTACTTTTGTAAAGTTATATTTATTATATAAGTAAATATAAATATATATATAGTCTAGTCTACATTTTGTGATGAAACATCAAATTTCAAAAACACTTACTATCCATATGATGGGATTTTGTTGTGGTACGAACTGAAAGTACCGTTATGCCCGTTACACATGTTACGAAAAAATGTATATTTAAGAACATGAAGATTTTGAACTCTCATTGATATTAGTATAACAAATTTTTGCCCGTCACGTGTACTCCGGTGTATCTGTATACCTATAAAAAGTATCTTCACGCCGGTATCCCTGAAAGGTAGGCAGAGGTACAGCAAGTGCACCCACGATTATCCCAAGATACTTAGTGCCACAATATGATAGGTGGCCAGTCTATCGCCAACCGGACACTTTTTCCAATCCCGGGCAACCTTGTTTTTGCCAGAAAACTTTTGACGAAGAGAACAAAACACATTTTTGAATTGCCCACCCCGGGACCTCATGTGGTCAGCTCCGACACCGGACCACTAAACCACAGGTGATAAATGTATGGTATATATACCTGTATCAAATTTTAAATGATTTTTCGTATCGTGTGTAACTTGCATTGCTGTAATTGTTGATAATTGTGAACTATTTCGATAATTTATATAAATAAATTGGTTTTTAAAACCATAACAAATTGTTAACAGCACTTTGATGTGTTAATTAGAGTTAAAAATAATTTTTAACCTATTTCTTCTTGCTAGAATCTTCTTCGTCCACAATGTACTTGTAATTTAGATTAGCGCTTTAATATTGTATCCTTACTGGTGATATTGTGGATATTTAAAGCCTGATTAGTTACAAAATTTTATTAAAAAATGAATTCTTATATTACATATTGTGTCAAAAAATAATGGTTTTTTATTTATTTTGTTTCTAGTTTTAAAAAAATTAACATCACGCCCGGATTTCCCTTGCGGGGTAGGCATAGAAACCGAGTGTCTTTAGACATTCCGACTTACCTAGATTCACCGGTTTGTTGGTTGGCGAAGTGAATGGTAATTCCCTCGCCAGTGTATTTGTGTGTGTGTGTGTGTAAACATCTCATAACTTTAAAACGGCTGGACCGATCGAAAAGCGATGGCATTCGATTGGATTCCGCTCAACTTAGAATTCCTGAAAATTTGAACCGATTCGGTCCAGGAGATTATGAGAAATTTTGAAAAAACACCAAAAAAAATTTGGTGAAACAGTATTTTTTTAATATAACTTCCAGATTTATGTACCGATTGAGTACAAAAACTAATCAGCTCTATTCCTCATAAAACTAAGTCTAATACATAAATTGCATCAAAATCGGTTTATCCGTTTGGGAGTAATGTTGACGGAAAATTTTGAAAAAAGTGTTTCTTCGACATAGCTTCGAAATTTTTCAACCAATCATTCTTTGGCCTTCTAAGATATTTTAGTACTAAAAACTACGTCAATGGCGTTTCAAAAATCAAAATCGAATCTAATTCTCAAAACTTACAGCTTTTCAAATATTACGTTATTTACGATTTTCGAAAGCAATATTTTAGATCTCAAAAATTGAGTTGAATGCCATCATCGTTTTCAAAATATACAGCTTTCAAAAATGAATATACTGCCATTTTTAACAAAATAGATGTTTGAACTGAAAAATCTATGCTTATATTTTTCTCTTTTGAGCTTGAATTACCTTAATTTAGTGGGAAGTTTCAGGATGGCCAGTAGGGTCAACCGTATATACATTTTTTCATTTTTGCCTGTCTGCCTGTATCAAGGCCGCGCATCACGCCGAATCTACTGAATGGATTATAATGAAACAAGCAAATGGCAATGGCCTGATGGAAAGAGAAAACCATCGCCTATAGACACCAAAGTCCAAATGGAGTGTGATAACAAAAAGTGGGATGGCAATGCCACGTGCACAAGTTTATTGGCGACCTTACTCTCTAAACCGGATAGGCACAGAATAATGCAATGCAAAGCAAAACGTGGAAGCCATATTGGAATTGTGCTTTAAAGGTTTCAGAACCATCTAATATCTGTCCTCTGCACTCTTCTTTCTACGTAGTGTATCACTTATGCACGTGATAAACTTATGCACGTGGCATTGCCATCACACTCCATTTAAGCTCATCACACACGGTTAAGATACTATAATTTTCATCTTAAAATGCCCTAATATAAAATATTACAGTATCTTAACGTATCACACACGGCTAAGATACGATAATATTAGTCTGCGTCGTTGGAGTTCTATATACCTACAGGTTGATTAACCATGAATCATACGGACTTCTTGATTTGTTAGACAGCTCCTCAGACAACGATTTTGATATAGAATAATATGAAATATCCTTCTTGACTTATAAGTGGTGTAACTAACACAACTTTATTGATGTTTTTTACCATTTTTTATTGATAAAAATATTAAAACGTTATATGTTAATATATCAGCAATATTTTTTGAACAAATGTTTTCTTGCTGACAATACTAATTTCACACTTGTGATATGAAGTTAATAACAAGCGCGATCCTTATTCTCAGTTGGAACGCATAGTAACTATTATATTAAACTAGATGCACCGTGCATCCCGCTACATTATAAAATTTTTGGTGAATCCCGCAGCACCACCTGCTTTTTCGGAATAAAACGTTGTCTATGTGCTATTTCAGGTCATTGTCTACCTATTTGCCAAATTACATTCAAATCCGTTCAGTAGTTTTTACCCGACTGCAGGAGGGTATTGTGTTTATCAGTCTATATATGTATGTATGTTTGTTCCTATGTGGCAATCTAGAGGCCAAACGCGTAGGCTGATTTTGATGTACCGTATGTCAATCGATTCGTCTTAACCTTGCGAGTGTCACTAAAGACATTTATTAGAACCCACCGTGGCCACCACCAGGCGCCATATTGTCAAAATTAAAAAAAATATATATTGATGAACAATATCATGTGGGGTATCGTTGAACAGGTATTTAAAAATCATTTTGAGTTTTATTCATCATTTTTCTTTTTAAATAATAGTTTAGGATATGTTACGATTTAAAGTTAATTTTCCTATTTGTATTCTCGTACGTTATACATACCTATATACCTAATTCGGTATTTATTATTCGCTCTTCATTACATTAATCAGTATTTATCTTCAGTTAGACAATATTTTTAACCGACAAAAAATGGAGGTTATTAGTTTGACATGTATGTATGTAATAATATTGTTGGAATTGGATAACATTTGACTATGATGATTTATTTAGGCGTCCAAGCACGTGTACTAAAATTGCGTAAGTGAATGTATATTTGTGTGTTTGTCCAGGATTTTTTCGGGAAGTAAAAGACATAATCAGATAATTATTCTTGATTTAAAACAACGTATATTACAACTCAGGGAACTGTCTAAGTTTTATCAATATCGGTTCAGTAGTTTTTACTCCGTGCTAGTCCGGGCTTCTTTAGGAAGGTAGTGTTCCCTGGCTTCTTTGAAGAATAGGCCAATTGCCGTTCTACCAGGCAGGTCGTTAGAGGCGATCGATTGGCTATTTCCTTCACTACCATCGTGACTACTAGTTATTAAAGTTCTGTAACGTCTCGCCCGGGTATTTACCGCACCGTACCGCTGCCTTACCTATTCCTGCCGCAATAGCGTCAATGATTATCATTGTCGTGTTCCGGTTAAAAGGGTAAGGTATCCGATACACTTATGCATGTGGCATTGCCATCCCGTCAGATGGATAGCAACGCACCATTAACATCTTTAGCGTCTATAGGCGATGTTTTCTCTTTCTATCTTTCTATCAGGAGAGCCATCTGCTTAAAGCACTCAATCATCATAAACAAATAATACCTGTACCTCCTGGCAACTGCCTGGCAGAACGGCAGTTGGCCTATTCTTTAAAGAAGCCTGGGAACACTACCTTTCTACCCTAACCCACTATCTTCTCGAGACGGCGAAGCCAGCTTTGCTCTTCTTAACCGAGACACAGATATCTTCTCCGGTTGATACTTCCTACCTCTCCTACCCGGGGTACAAACTGGAACATTCCTTTGTACCGCAGGCTGGTGTGTGCGCATACGTCAGAGAAGATATTTGTTACCGGCGCCTCGGCAGACTTGAAGGTCAGGACCTATCCATCCTCTGGTTATGCGTAACTTGCGACGACCATCCACGCAGCTACGCGTGACTAACAGGTCCCATGGCGGGAATACTGAAAATGACCGGCTTGTTGAGTATTTACAAACGGCTCTAGATTCCGTGTAAGAGCAGATCCCCTCCGCAGAGATCGTGATCTTGGGCGATTATAATGCCCACCACGCCGAATTGCTTTGTTCGCGCACCACCGATCATGCGGGGAGGTCTGTTCACGATGTTGCCTTGGCGTATGGTCTTACACAACTGGTAACTTCGTCCACGCGAGTTCCCGATGTGGATTACCATACGCCTTCACTGTTGGACCTTCTGCTGACCTCTCATCCGGACCATTATTAGGTATCTGTGGACGTCCCACTTGGTTCGTCAGACCACTGCCTGATCCGGAGTAAAGTGCCGGTTTCGCGGCTATCACGACTTCCTTTAGCAGGCTGTCGTCGCATTTGGCACTATAGCTCAGTAGATTGGGACGGGATGCAGACTTTTTTTGCGTCTTACCCATGGAGGCGGTAGTGCTTATCGCTGGATGATCCGAGTGTCGTCGCTGACTCTATTGCCGATATGGTGCTGCAGGGCATGGAACTTTTCATTCCATTTTCTGCAGTACCAATTGGTGGTAAGTCTCAGCCTTGGTTTGGTCGCTCCTGTAAAACTGCTTCACGCCGCAAGCAGGAGTGCTACCGGGCTTGGGCTGCAGCGTCCGCATCTTGTGATGAAAAAACCATCGCGTTACGTAAGAAATACAATTCCGCCTCGAGGTACTTCAAAAGAGCTATCGCCAAGGCAAAATCTGAACACATAGGCAGAATAAGTGAGAAATTAGTTCGCCTTCCTTCAGGGAGTCGTGCGTTCTGGTCTTTCGCCAAGACTGTCTTAGGGAATTTCTCACTGCCCTCTTCCATCTTTGCACGGAGACGATGACTCTTTGGGCCCACATCGAAAAGGAGAAGGCCGATCTCCTGGGCTCCTTCTTTGCGGCCAACTCGACTCTGGATGACCAAGGGAACGTACCGCCTACCATCTTGCAGTGTGCTAGTTGTATGCCAGAACCACAATTTCGGCAGTCATTTGTGCGTAAAGCACTACTTTCCTTGGACATCCACAAGTCGAGTGGGCCGGATGGCATCCCTCCGATTGTGCTAAAAATGTGAGCTCCAGAGTTGGCACTAGTATTGACACGCCTATACCGGCTCTCTTACTCACTCGGCGTGGTACCGAATTCATGGAAGACAGCTTTGGTGCATCCCATCCCTAAAAAAGGAGATCGCTCTAACCCGTCTAACAATCGGACCATAGCCATAACCTCCTTGTTCTCCAAAATTATGGAGACAATCATCAAATCTCAGCTCCTCAAGTATTTAGAAGAGCACCAGCTGATTAACGACCGTCAGTACAGTTTTCGTCGCTCAGCTGGTGACCTTCTAATATACCGAACTCATCGATGGGCGGAAGCAGTTGAGTCCAAGGGGGAGGGAGGCATTGGCAGTTAGTTTGGACATAGTGAAGGTCTTTGATTGAGTATGGCACAAAGCGCTTCTCGCGAAGCTGCCTTTCTATGGGCTTCCCGAGAAATTATGCAAGTGGATCACAAGTTTTTTGGCTGACCGGAGTATTAAGGTAGTTGTCGATGGTGCCTGCTCCGACCTTAAACCTGTCAATGCTGGTGTTCCCCGAGGCTGCGTGCTATCACCGACACTGTTCCTTCTGCATATCAATGACATGATGCGAATTAGCAACGTACATTGCTATGCGGATGACAGTACTGGTGATGCTACATACTCCGGCCGAAGCGGTGTTTCTCGGGAACACGTCGAAGAGTGCCGAAACAAGCTTGTATCTGGAGTCGAGAATCGACTTATCGATGTCTCGGAATGGGGTCGTCAAAACCTGGTCACTTTTAACCCCAAGAAGACACAACTTTGCGTGTTCTTCGCTAAAAGAGACGCCCTTTGTCGTATCACCTCGATTTGAGGATACTCTCCTGACAGCATCAGCTAGTGTCGGAATCCTGGGAGTCAACATATCGAATTACGTTCAGTTTCGCGGTAATTTGAAAGGCAAGGCTAGCCTCCAAAAACCTCGGTGTGTTCAGCAGAGCGAAACAGTACTTTTTGCCGGCCCATCGCATTCAACCTTATAAGGCAAAGGTTCGGCCTTACATGGAGTACTGTTCGCATCTCTGGGCCGGAGCTCCCCAGTAGCAGCTTCTTCCTCTTGATCGCATTCAGCGTAGAGCGGTTCGAATCGTTGACGACCAGGCTATTTCAAAACAGCTTGACCCTTTGGCATTGCGCAGAGATGTAGGTTCTCTCTGCATCTTTTATCGTATATATCATGGGGAGTGTTACGACGAGTTGTTTGGATTAATTCCTGCTGCCGAATTCCACCATCAGACATCGCGTCAAAATTTGAAGTTCCACCCTCACCATCTCGATGTCTGGAAATCCACAACTGTGCAATTCTCTCGACACTTTTACCTCGCACTACTCTATTGTGGAACCAATTACCGGCAGGGGTATTTCCGAACGGATACGACATAGGGACCTTCAAGAAAAGAGCTTACTCATTCTTAAAAGGCCGGGAACGCAACTGCAAGACCTCTGGTATTGCAGATGTCCATGGGCGGCGGTGATCACTTACCATCAGGTGCACGTCTTGCTCGTTTGCCCCCACTTCTATAAAAAAAAATCATCACGGGTAGAACAAATACATCGCCAAATATTCACCAAAATCACTATTCACGGCATTTCTATTGCTGCGGCCGCACTTGCGTCTATCGTCACAAAGCTTCGCTTAGATATTTAATGAACATACAAACCAGAAATACAAACATACATGTTTTTCAAACAAACGCTTGTCCCTGCTGAGAATCAAACCCAAGTTACAATAGTAGCCATTATATTATTATAATCTGTCTCCAAGCCCTGTTGATTGGTAGTTAAGGTCGCTACTTAAGCAACAACGGGGCGGTCAGGGCGTTAGGTACCTACCTAGTTGGTTTTATTAGGTACCTACCTAGTTGGTTTTATTAGGTACCTACCTATTTAATAGTGCCTTAATACTTTTACATTAGAATCCTTTTTTAAACTTCCCACTTGTAAAGTGAAAATTTTCAAAATTCGACGAATATAATTTGACGACAAAGCAATTAAAAACAATGTTCCTGAAGTAAAAGTCTGAATCGAACCTAACCCGGCTTAAAGGATGCATTGCTTTGAACCAGGTTAGGTCTCTAGAGGGGCTAATAATAAGTAGTTTAGACCACCCTTGTGGAAAAATTTCTCGGATAAAAGTAGGTAAATAACTTACAAAGTGAAAGTAACAGTTTATGAATGTTTATTTTTATTTAAAAAGTCGAAAAAAGTCTTACAAAGTCGGAAAAACTCTGAATTTGATATAAAAATTCGGAGTAATTCCAAAATTTCGGACTCTTCCAGAAGATTTATTCAGTGTTAATAAATCTTTCTGCCGTGCAACGTTTATGGGTACTAAAAGAAATATATTAAAAGTTATTAATACTACGAAAGTGTAATAAAGGGGAAAAAATATAACTAATACTTCCCCGGTTTTCCGTTTAAGAATTTGAAACTTTCTTCTTTGTTTAAAAAAAGGTTACCGTTACTGTCGATCAATATTATAAACTTTGTTTCTTCAATTTTTGATAATTATTATTAAAATCTATTATATCACAACGTTATTTGCCAATTTTTATTTTATTGTACTTTTATTACATAAATATATTTATAAATTAAGTAAAAATTAAAACAGCTGATCTAATTAGCTTTTGACAGGTTGAGTCAGTGTTGCCAGAGAAAAAGTCAATCTTTCGTCCTTAAGAGCATGTGTCAGAGGCCTAGTAGCATATCAAAGCAGTCAAGAATAACGACGTTAATAAGTCGGCGATTGCTAAACATCTACAGCTGTAGTCGGGCCGTAATCACTGGATGGAATTTCATAGGCCACGCGTATTTTCGACAGAACGCCATATTACATTCCACGGCTAGTGAAAGAAGCCATTGAAATTAAAAAACATCCAAATTTCAACCGGGAAGACGCACGTAGTACGTCCTTGATAAGTTTTCTTGGCACGTATTGATTTTTGAAAAGCTGTATATTTTGGAAACGATGATCGATTTGATCTTTCAAATGGCATTCAACTCAATTTAAATATTGCTTTAGCTAAAAAATCGGTAGGTTCAAAAATTTCGAAGCAATGTCAAAAAAACATTTTCGTCTATGATAGATCCCAAACAAATTTACCGATTTTTATCCAATTAACGGTACTTGGCGCAGTTTTTAAAGGAGAAACGATGATAAGATTTTGAAGTCAATCGGTATATTAGCCTGAAAGTTATTTCCAAAATATTAAGTAACTTTGCTAAAGAAAACGTAATTTTAATATTTGAAAAGTTGTAACCTTTGAAAATAAGGTTCGGTTTTGATTTTTAAAAGGGCATTCGACGTAATTTTTATAGTATTAAAATATCGTAGAATACCAAAAAATAATTGGTTGAAATATTTCGAAGTTATGTCGAAAAAACACTTTTTTCAAAATTTTCGTCAACGATTACTTCCAAACGAATAAACTGATTTTGAGGCAATTTATGCATTAGATGTATTTTTTTGAGGAATAGTTTTTGTACTCAATCGGTACATTAATCTGGAAGTTATTAAAAAAAAATTGTTTCGTCACAATTTGTTTAGGGTATTTTCAAAATTTCTCAAAATCTCTTAGGCCCATTTGGTACAAAATTTCAGGAAGTATAAGTTGAGCGGAATCCAATCGAATGCCACCAACCGCGTTTCAATCGGTCCAGGCGTTCAAAACTTATGAGTTGTTGACACACACACACACTCACACACACACACTCACACACACACATATATACAGACATACTGACGTCATCGCGAAAATAGTCGAAAATGGTTCCTAAGCCCACAAAACGGGGACTTATGGTGAAAACTCCATTTCCATCCAAACGAGTAATTTATGTATTATTGAATTGTTTCTCCAAAACAGCTCTATTGGTTTTAATGAAATGTTGTAATTAGATAGTCTTTTACTAAGGTAATTGACCGTACTATGAAAAATTATCTATACATACAATAAAATCGTAGGAAAGTCAAAACTGTACTGAATTTTTTTTAAAAGAATACTTGGGGGTGACCTACAATCGATATCGAAGCCAAAAATATAGTTTTTAGAATTTATGTCTGTCTGTTTGTCTGTATGTATGTCCGGGGTAAACTCAAAAAGTACTACATGGATTTATTTCAAATTTTGCATGACTATTACTAACAGGTCGGGTCAACATATAGGCTACATATTATCAAGCTGTCACCTACGGGGGAGGTGCTGTGCGGAGTAAACGAAGTCCGCGCGGACGAAGTCTTGGGCAACAGCCAGTATAATTATGGCGAGCGAAGCGAGCCCTACACTAGGCGACTTTCTATGCACTTTTGTGGTACATTTTCCTGAAAAAGTATCCCACTTTAAGGTTTGGGCTTTGACGTGGTGGTTTAAATTCATGTCTAGATATATTATCTACCATTAAAATGCTATTTCATAAACATTAAAAAAATAGAAAATACATTTTGTATTAGAATTTTATTACTGATAACGCCATCTATTATAAAAATAAATAAATAATAATAATAAATAAATATTCACGGGACAAACTACACTTACTGATCTAACCCCAAAGTAAGCAAATATTTGCTTGTGTTATGGGTGTTAGTCAACGATACTAATACATAGAAATACATAATATATAAATACCAGAATATATATAATAAACACCTAAACCCAGAAATACAAACATTTACGCTCATCACACAAATGCTTATCCCCGTCGGGGATCGAACCCGAGCCCCGTTGATTGCGTAGTCAGGGTCGCTAACCACTCGACCAACGGGAGGGTCAAATAACGAGTAAAAATGCTACAAAGCTACACTAGGCGACGATCTGTGCCCTTTAGTGGTACATTTTACTAAAAAAATATCGCACTTTTAGGTTTAAGCTTTGGCGTGGTAGTTTTATTTTGTTTAATTCATTTTCATTCACTCCAGTTTAATACAATATTAATCTATTAAAACACTTGTACTTTTTAACTTCCCACTACGTATGTAGATAGGAAGGTTACTGATTTTGCTCCGATTTTCAAAAATGGAGTTTTCACCATATGTCCGCGTTTTGTGGGCTTAGGAACCATTTTCGACTATTTTCGCGATGACGTCAGTATGTCTGTATGTATGTGTGTGTGTGAGTGTGTGTGTGTGTCAACAACTCATAAGTTTTGAACGCCTGGATCGATTGAAACGCGGTTGGTGGCATTCGATTGGATTCCGCTCAACTTATACTTCCTGAAATTTTGTACCAAATGGGCCTAAGAGATTTTGAGAAATTTTGAAAATACCCTAAACAAATTGTGACGAAACAATTTTTTTTTTAATAACTTCCAGATTAATGTACCGATTGAGTACAAAAACTATTCCTCAAAAAAATACATCTAATGCATAAATTGCCTCAAAATCAGTTTATTCGTTTGGAAGTAATCGTTGACGAAAATTTTGAAAAAAGTGTTTTTTCGACATAACTTCGAAATATTTCAACCAATTATTTTTTGGTATTCTACGATATTTTAATACTATAAAAATTACGTCGAATGCCCTTTTAAAAATCAAAACCGAACCTTATTTTCAAAGGTTACAACTTTTCAAATATTAAAATTACGTTTTCTTTAGCAAAGTTACTTAATATTTTGGAAATAACTTTCAGGCTAATATACCGATTGACTTCAAAATCTTATCATCGTTTCTCCTTTAAAAACTGCGCCAAGTACCGTTAATTGGATAAAAATCGGTAAATTTGTTTGGGATCTATCATAGACGAAAATGTTTTTTTGACATTGCTTCGAAATTTTTGAACCTACCGATTTTTTAGCTAAAGCAATATTTAAATTGAGTTGAATGCCATTTGAAAGATCAAATCGATCATCGTTTCCAAAATATACAGCTTTTCAAAAATCAATACGTGCCAAGAAAACTTATCAAGGACGTACTACGTGCGTCTTCCCGGTTGAAATTTGGATGTTTTTTGATTTCAATGGCTTCTTTCACTAGCCGTGGAATGTAATATGGCGTTCTGTCGAAAATACGCGTGGCCTATGAAATTCCATCCAGTGATTACGGCCCGACTACAGCTGTAGATGTTTAGCAATCGCCGACTTATTAACGTCGTTATTCTTGACTGCTTTGATATGCTACTAGGCCTCTGACACATGCTCTTAAGGACGAAAGATTGACTTTTTCTCTGGCAACACTGACTCAACCTGTCAAAAGCTAATTAGATCAGCTGTTTTAATTTTTACTTAATTTATAAATATATTTATGTAATAAAAGTACAATAAAATAAAAATTGGCAAATAACGTTGTGATATAATAGATTTTAATAATAATTATCAAAAATTGAAGAAACAAAGTTTATAATATTGATCGACAGTAACGGTAACCTTTTTTTAAACAAAGAAGAAAGTTTCAAATTCTTAAACGGAAAACCGGGGAAGTATTAGTTATATTTTTTTGCCCTTTATTACACTTTCGTAGTATTAATAACTTTTAATATATTTCTTTTAGTACCCATAAACGTTGCACGGTACAAAGATTTATTAACACTGAATAACTCTTCTGGAAGAGTCCGAAATTTTGGAATTACTGCGAATTTTTATATCAAATTCAGAGTTTTTCCGACTTTGTAAGACTTTTTTCGACTTTTTAAATAAAAATAAACATTCATAAACTGTTACTTTCACTTTGTAAGTTATTTACCTACTTTTATCCGAGAAATTTTTCCACAAGGGGCACCTCAAGTTACTTAATAATCCCCACGACATTTACTCTCTAAGAAATGACAAGTTTGCGTAATTTACCATCTGATAATTTTAATATCGATGTTAATGAATCCTAACTAAAAAGTATAAAATAAAAAATTTATTGAAAACAAAAAACCCGACTGCATTTAATCTTTAGAAAAAGTTCATTCCCTAAAATGAAAGCTAAAAAGAAGGAAACAAGCCCAGTAGTTTAGAATCATGTTAAGTAATAATGAATAACTTCACCATTGATATAGTTTTAGAATCGATTTGTGAAAATTGCCCTTTGTGAAAATTTGATAGCTAAAAATTGAATGGGCCCCGACTGTTAATCGTTCTGTGATTAATTAAAATTCATGAATTATTTTATATGTATGTACATCAATTATAGAACTATTTCAATGGTGAAGTTATTCATTATTACCTAACATGATTCTAAACTACTGGGCTTGTTTCCTTCTTTTTAGCTTTCATTTCAGGGAATGAACTTTTTCTAAAGATTAAATGCAGTCGGGTTTTTTGTTTTCAATAAATTTTTTATTGCGTGATTGAGTAACCAACATCCATCCATCCAAACATCCCGACTTTCGCATTTATAATATTAATATAGATAGATAATATAAATTATGAGGCACTGCGACCGCACATCTTTCAAAATAAAAACATTATGTATTTATATTAAGATACGAAGAAACATATATTTCGTATCTTAAAGATATGAAATATATATTTCTTCGCATGAAATATATATTTCCACGTCGTTTGGTATCTTAAGATACTAAAGGTAAAATATATATTATCTTAGTCGTGCGTGATGGTTCATACGATTTGTATGGTGAGCGATTTCTGAAATTTGCTTTAAAATATATTAAGGCATCTTAAGATCAATTATAGTATCTTAGCCATGTGTGAAAAGCTTTAGTGTCTATTATTAGGCGATGGTTGCCTCTTTCCATCAGAAAAGCCGTTTGGTGTTATGATATAAAAATCGGTTCATTCGTTTGAGAGCTATGATGCCACAAATTACACACACACACACACGTTAGACTTATAACATCGCTGGATTTGCATCGAGAGTTAAATTTTTGAGTGATGCTTTTGTTCGCCGCTTATGAACCACCTGGGGTAAAGGTAGACGGTCTAATGCCTATTTAATATCTGTTAGGGATCATGTCAAACATAAGGTAAAGAATTAGAAGCAAAGGAGTATATTTTCAAAAGCTGTAACGTGTGAACAGTATGATGAGGTAACCAAAATTAACACTGACCAAGCTTAAAACCAGAGTTCTTTGAAATAGTAATTTACTCTGGCTTAGCCAGCGTATGAGTAATCAGCTCTTTTAATGCCTTTATATAACAAGTAGGCGCTCATCCTTATTCCATAAGTTATACCTACCTAACTGTCGCTGCTATGCACGAGGTTTTATACGTGGCTGTGTGTTAATATCATAAGCGAAAGTTTGTGTACCAAACTTTTCAAGCCCGAACAATTAATCGAGGCAGGAATTGGTATGGCGGTGATCTTAACCCGGTGATATATATCACAGACCTTTTTCACCTTAGTCTTAAATTACTAATAATACAATACAAACAGTTTTCGCCCGTCTTCTAAGAGCTGCCTAGTAGGTTATTTTTTCTATATAGAAGGCAAGTAACAACTTCAAAAACCACGAATTTATGTGGCATTGCTAGTATTTTACGATTATTTTTGATTAGTAGGTACTAATTCGTGGAACGTATGCAGTGTGCCATATTACTCGCCTGTGTTCGAAGCAACTACCTTGCCTTTTCCTTCTATTCATGTTACGACTTGGAACGTCGCCGGAAAACTTGCCTCATGACCTAATTTTTCAAGTAAAGCAGGATTTCAAAACATTTGAGTAAATAAAGTGGGATTTTTACTTGGAAAGCCGGATGTAATTAAAAACGTACATAAATAGTCAGTATTTTTTATTACTTATAATTGCGAATAACAATTTGACTTAGAAAGTACAGAATTCGACTTTAATGGCGTTCCGCGCTATACTTATAACAATAACAAACTTCAGCGTAATATATCTTAATACAATTTTACTTACCCATGTTAACCCGATTCGTCAACTACTCCCCAAAAGGGGGTATTCAATTGGTTACAACATGAGAATTTAATTTTAGACCTAAAATCGAGACATAGGTATTATCAAACGCTGCAAATAACGTGCTATCCAAATGAAAACGCACTTCTATTATTTTATCTACTGTCTTTATGCAATGAGTGTAAGGTGTTTTCATCAGGAGAACCATTTTTTAGTTAGTTAGAATCAAATAATGGAGCTGTCTAACTGCTTTCTTAATGTTTCTCTTATTGTACTCGTGACTCGGAACATAGGTCCATGCCCTGGAACTATCCAATCTGCCAAATCTGCAATCTGTGATCTATGTTTCATTTGTGATTTCGGATTTTCACTGCCCGCTTCTAGCCAAATATTCTGATTATCCACATCTTCCATTTTTTCAAACAAATCACCTGTAAAATATACTGTTATTATAAATACAATACTCCATATCGGTCCTGGGCTCCTTTGAAGAATAGGCCAACTGCCGCTCTGTCAGGCAGGTCTTAAAAAGAGACCGATTGGCTTTGCGAGTCACTATCATCGTGGACCTACCTGGCAGAACAGCAGTTGGCCTATTCTTCAAAGGAGCCCGGAACCAACATGGGGAACTATTTATCTCATTCAAATCCACATACATTTAGAGCGCAGCATACCTGTCATAGCAACAACTTCTTTATTCTTTGTCATTGCAATGACAGTAACATCTGACAGAGTGTGCCCTGGTGTTGGGATAACTTTCACATTACTATTAATTATATATTCCTCTCCTATAAATAAATGAAAAAAAAAGATAAATTAGTATCACTGAATCAACTACACAAAAATAATCTAATCCTAAACAACAAAGCAGTTATATAGGATCAATGATACAAACACAAACATAAATGCTAAAATATATTTAACAAACACCCAAACCCAGAAACACACATGTCTTTACCCTCCACTTATGAAATTATCATTCATAATGTAAGGGATTACAAATATAGCCCATACAATCAGTTTTGGCTTTAGAGTTGGGTGACCGCCCAGAGCGCTTGGCCACAGTTGGATCTAAATTTAATATTTTAGACCTACAACATTGTCTCAAAGACAGGCAGGGGACGACTATTGAAGCTTTAGAGTTATATTCCTAAGATGTAAGTGACAAACACAGTTTGTTTGAAACTAAAATAGATAAAAACATACTTCCAGTCTACAATGCCTCAAATTAAAAGATGCTGACATAAATTATGGGAAACTTTGTACATCTATACTTATAAAGAGAAAACATTTGCGTTTTTGAAATTTTATACGTAATGAATAAAATCAAAATCTACTGAAGCAATCTCAAAAATTCTTAACCATCAGAAACCTATACTATCCAGAAGAGATATAGGCTACTTTTTACGCAACTGAGCAAAAGTTTCTTTTTAGGTTATGCGAGAGTAAAAGCTGATGATTGTTGTTATAAAAATTAAAAATAACAATATAACCAATTTGGCTTATCCATTTTAACCGTCCCGTTGGTCAAGTAGTTAGCGAACCTAACTACGAATCGATGGGGCTCGGGTTCGATACCCGATAGGGATAAACATTTGTTTTACGAGCATAGATGCTTGTATTTCTAGATTTGGGTGTGTACTATGTATGTTACAGAATTAATATATGTATTTCTATGTATTATTATCGTTGACTAACACCCATAACACAAGCAAATATTTGCTTACTTTGGGATTAGTTCCATTTGTGTAATTTGTCAAGCAATATTAATACTATAATATACTATTATTATTATTATTGAAAATAAAATTGTAGAAAATCTATATTATGCTAGTCCTATTAGAGAGTTTGCTTATAAGAAAACTAGAAAGGTAAAGTTTTAGCTGTTAGTTTATAATATTAGCTTTTTTATTTAATGTTTCTTAGAAAAAAAAACAATTTCTTCATATTTTAAGGGATGCCAAATGTGTAACTTGCCTGGGGCACCTGCAGGGTTAAGACTGGCCCTGCATACAAGTTAGTTTACAGGTTGCAAATGATTTTGATGAAAAGACTGTCTACTTGCCTTCCAAGCAGCTAAAGGCAAGCAAAATAAATGCATCAATGCCTTTGTAACTAGCAGGTGATAAGAGTTATTCTGCATAATGCCTGGGTTTGGTAGCACCACCATATCTTTTCCTGTCACAATAAAGTTAACACTTTTCATTGTCACCTACCTGGTTAAGGGTGAAGTAGCTGATATATTATAACATCCTTGCTACATGGCTAGCTATGCACCATTATGTCTTTGGTCTCTTTCTATTGGCAAAGCTATTAGCTTAGAAAATTTTGTATCCTGTACCAATATTTTACCATAGAAAATTTATTAAGTACCATTGAGAAATTATCAAGTACAAATTTTTAACTTAAATAAATGAATATCACTAGACAAATTACTCAAAGTGATCTAACTCCAAAGTAAGCAAATTATTATTTGATTGTGATATGGGTTTTAGTCAACAATACTAATACATATACTCAAATATATGTATTTAATAAATATTGAAATCCAGAAATACAAACATCTATGCTCATCTCATAAATGTTAGTCCCTGTCAGGAATCAAACCTGAGTCCCTTGATTGCATTGTGAATTTCTCAATTTTTTCATATAATTGTTTTGGACTACAATATTGTTCTAAGGTAACAGACATGTCAATTGTCTGTTTTACAAACTTCTGGCTTTTACTTCCTCTCAAATTCTGTATCATATATTTACCTAGTAATTTCTATATGTGCAATTATGTATAGATATTAGTAGGTAAGATTTATATAAAATAATAAAACTATTCTAATGACATTAAATGGTTGTAATTTCTTTTACCTTTTTCAAAAGGATGCAAATAATAGTGGTTTTTAAAAGACAAACTAAATCCAACTAAATGTTTCGCACTTAGAAATAAGTTATTATTTCCTATGTGATCTGAATGTCCATGCGTACATACCACATAGTGTATGTCATCTGGAGTAACATTGTGTTTCTTCAAAGCTGTAAACAAATTGTATAACATGTTAACACATTGTATGGGGTTTGAAAGTAGCCTTTCTTACTCACTAATAGTTGACCTATCAAATTCTAAGGCTTTTCAAATATGGTGAAAATTTGGAAAAAATATTAATAAACTTTTTGGTCTTGGTAGTAAATTAGAACTCATTTTATTGCAGCAAAAGTATATTATACAAAAAAAAAGTATCTTACGCCCATATATGCCTATACGCCCAAAATGGCAGAGGTACAAGTGCACCCACGATTAGCCGAAGATACTTAGTGCCACAATGTGATAGGTGGCCAGCCGATCTCCAACCGGGCACTTTTTCCAATTCTGGACAACATTGTTTTTGTCAAAAAACTTGAAAATCACGTTTTTTTATTTGCCCCACCCTGAAATCTAACCCGGGACCCCATGTGGTCAGCTCCGACACCAAACCACTAAACCACAGAGGTGATATATACCGGTATTAAATTTTAAATGATTTTTCGTATCATGGGTAACTTACATTGCTGTTATTGTAGATAAATTGTGAACATTATACATAATATACACTAGATAAATTACACAACTTGATCTAACTAGAAAAGTGCTTAGAACTAGTGCTTAGAAAATATGGTATCCTTTACCAATGTTTTATTATAAAGTATTTTCATTTGTAACTTAAGTGAATAAATAAATATTGCTGGACAAATTTCACAAATTTATCTAACTCCAAAATAAGTAAACCACAGAGGTGATTTATACCTGTATCAAATTTTAAATTATGTTTTGTATCGTGTGTAACTTACATTGCTGAAATTGTTGATAAATTGTGAACAATATGTATACATAATATACACTAGATAAATTATACAACTTGATCTAACTAGAAAAGTGCTTAGAAAATATGGTATCCTTTACCAATGTTTTATTATAAAGTATTTTTATTTGTAACTAAAGTGAATAAATAAATGTTGCCAAAATAAGTAAATTATTTGCTTGAGATATGGATGTTCATCAACAATACTAACATACAGAAGTACATAATATATAAATTTATACTGATATAATAAAGCCTTTTTGTTTGTTTGTTTAAACGAAATAACCTTTACAACTACAACTCAGAATTGAAAAAATATAAAAGTATTAGATAGCCCAATTATTGAGGAAGGCTGTAGGCTATCACACTATGACTAGTAGGACCAGAGTAAGCCAAGTCTGCGAAGACAATGTCATGGGTAGTACTGTTATATATTTCATAAACACCTAAATCCAGAAATACAAATAATTATATTCATAAACCGAGCCCCATCTATTGTGTAGTTGGGTTGTTAATGACTCGACCATCTGGTCATACAATAACATTTGAACAACAGACACAGAAGAGTACCTATTTTTTACTATTACAATCAAACAGGTTTATTGATATGACTCCTAGAATTTATTTTTCATACAAACAATGTTTTAGGCTTTACAATATTAGCATAGATATCATATCGCACCTCCGCTCAAATAGTGTCACAAGTCAAAAAAACATTTCTCGAGTAAAAGGGGTTTAAATTTGCTCATGCCTATTTTTTCGCTTTTCCAGCCCACGCCACTAACGTCACTAACGCCTTATAGTATCAAATCATTAAAAACAGTAGTAGATCACCATTTGAGATAAAACTATGGCATAATTAATATGTACGAATGGTACAATAAAAGCGATATTACGATTTTTTGAATTGTGACAATATTTGAGCGGAGGTGCGATATATATAAAATTTTGCTATTATTCAGAATGAAAAAAGAGTGATATGAAGACAGGGATCACCACCAGTGAATTGGAAAGTCATAAATTTTCCTTATGGACATTCAATTTACTCTGCAACCTCCAAAAAAGGCACAGGGTGATGATACAATTCAGAATGGAAATAAGAGAAAAAGAAAAGCAAAATATCACGACTGGTACTCTGAAGCAGAGGAAAAAGAAGAAAGTTCATTAAAAAAGTAATATCAGCAGTAGTCAATATTGAACAGCTGATAGTAAGTGTAAGAATTATTCTAACAAGTGTTTCTATTTAATCCAAGTTACCAAAGATTTTTGGACATTTTGTACTCATTCTCACACCTAAAATCTTTATAATAATAATTATAAATGAGTATAAGAATTATAAATCAAAACAAAGTGAGACTCAAGACGGATCTATGCATATATATGGGTCAAAATTCATGTGTTTGGTAATGTTATTTCTGCCTATGCCCAAAATATTTAATGTGGACTTGGATTTTATATAATACTGACCCGTTTTAATTTTTTCGGCATCCCATGGAGTCATTGTATCTATTATTACATTATCGCTACCTTTAACCAAAACACAGGAGCAGTTAGCGCTCATTTCTTTGTCGTTCTTAAAAAATGAATATCCATCGTATAGAACAGTTACTTCACACATTTTGAACTAGTAGAGAACATTTTCCAATAAATTATAGAAGAAATTATTCAGTTTCTATAAAATGCAAATTTGAACATATAACATGAATGCAGCGACAGAATCAATTAAAATTTAAAACAAATTAATGGTGTGACTGATATATTAGTACTCGCTAAAATATTAGTAAATACAAGTGTATACAATACTATGTAACCTGCATAGTATTGTATACTCTTTGGTAACCTACGTAAATACAAGAGTACACAATACTTCAAAGAGTATACAATACTTCAGAGTATACAATACTACGTAAGACAATACTTGGTAAATACCTAGTCTGTGGTAAATACTAAATCATAGACTAATATTGTGTACTAAATAGTAATATTATTATATTAAAAGGATTCGTGGATTAGTAATCCGGCGAACTGTAATATGCTAATATTTCATATTCGCCTAATATCTCTGTAACGGCTATTCAAAATGAATCGGATAATATCATTCGGAATAGATTCACTAGATTGGCGACTGTCGGATTCGTGAAAATATTCAAATACGCCGCGCCGTACGTACGAATGAGACAGACGTATTTCCTGCAGTATCAGTATCAGATCTTATTACTGTTGCTTTAAGGTCCAAATTACAGTGAAATATTAGTTAATACTGATATATTAGTTGACATTTTCCTGCAGCATCAGTATCAGATCTTATACCTTTTGCTTTAAGACACAAATTACAGTGAAATATTAGTTAATACTGATATATTATTTAAGATATTATAATATTTCGCCGTGTTGGTCCCGGCCTCCTTTGAAGAATAGTCCAACTGCCGTTCTGCCAGGCACGTTGTAAAAGGCGACCGATTGGCTATCGAGTCACTAACATCGTGGCTACTAGGTGGTAGAGTTCTGCATTGTCTTGCCCGGGTCTGGTACCACCGCCTTATCTATTCCTGCCGCAATAACGTCAGTGCTTGACGCTGTCGTGTTCCGGTTTGGAGGGTAAGGTAGCCGGTAAACTTATGCATGTGGCATTAGACTTCGCCACAAGATAGCAACGCACCATTAACATCTTTGGTGTCTATAGGCGATGGTTGACTCTTTCTATCAGGAGACCCATCTGCCTGTTTGCTATCTTATGATATAAAAGAAATAATTTCAAAATGAATATCTATACATATAATAAAATCGTAGGAAAGTCAAAACTGTACACTGAATATTTTTTTAAAAGAATACTTGGGCGTGATCTACAATCGATATCGAAGCCAAAAATATAGTTTTTAAAATTTTTGTCTGTTTATCTGTTTGTCTGTATGTATGTCCGGGGTGAACTCAAAAAGTATTGCATGGATTTACTTCAAATTTTGCAAGAATGTTACTTACAGGTCGGGTCAACATATAGGCTACATACTATCACGCTATCACCTACAGAGTAGGAGCAGTGCGGAGTAAACGAAGTCCGCGCGGACGAAGTCGCAGGCAACAGCTAGTAATATATAAGTATCACCTAATCTTGAGAAATATCGGTATTAACCCATCTCTAAAATAAATATATAATACCTACGTAGAATATATTATACAAACTTGTAAAAGGTCAACCTTGAAACTGGCAAAAAGTAAAAAAAAATTAGAGATTATCAGAAATCAGAATAAAGATAAATGCAGATAAATGATAAATTTTAATCATAAATGCCGACTGTAAGGATTAATAATGCTACAATATTGATAATTGATATGTTATAATTTGTAAATCGTCTAGTGCTAGTTGGCAAACCAATCACGAAACAGCATGAAACGCGGCGAACCAATCTCGAAACAGCAAACATATAGATATTATAACGTTTTAAATCCTTGGCCGGCCGACAATTGACATTTGACATTGACATTTGAATTTTGATTAGCCCGATTAGCCTATATCGCAGACTAAATAACATGATGATGTTCTGATGTTTTAACCTGTGTAAATTTAGCACCCCATCTGAGGATTTGCGAAGAACAAACGACCTTAATCGATAGGTCTACGTTAGGTCCGTATAGGTCCACAAAAAATTTAGTTAGGTCCTTTATAGCTTTTTATAAATAATTTTTCAAGTTTTAGTTAAAAAAATATACATTTTAGCAACTCATTTAATGAAAATCTAATTTCATTAGATTTTCATTAAATGAGTTTCATCAGGGCGAGCGAAGCGAGCCCTACACTAGGCCACTTTCTATGCACTTTTATGGTACATTTTATTGAAAAAATATCGCATTTTTAGGTTTGAGCTTCGACGTGGTAGTTTATATTCATGTCTAGATTTGTTATCTACCATAAAAATACCATTTTATGAAAATAAAAAAATAGAAGGTACAATTTGTATTAGAATCTTATTACTACTAACGCCATCTCTTATTAAATTAACGAGTTAAAATTGATAGAAGATACATTTTCTATTAGAATTTTTGAACTTATTAAGAGACTACCTACTTCATGAATTGTTTCTTCATATTTGACTGGCGGCGCGCGGTTATCGTGCCCTCGTATAAAGGCGAGGTTCAAGTATAAACTGCAATAGCTATGGGGCCATCAGTTTGACCAGTTTGGCATCGAAGGTGTATGATAAAATCATTTAAAGGAGAAAGCAAGAGAAGGGAAGTTCAAAGTAATATAATATCGCCAGTTGGGCACTTTTCCAATCCCGGGCAAAGTTATTTATCAGAAAACTGAAAAAACACATTTTTTCATTTGCCTGACTCTGGAATCGAACTCCGAGGGTTTCTCTGAGAGAAAAATTCGAAAAATGTATTCGCTGAGTGTCTTCCGTCAATTCTTCGTGCCTGCGTAGTCCAAAAATTTTGAAGGTTTATTTAAATAAAACATTTTTTGATTTTGATTTCGTAAATCGACGTAAAACCAGGAACTTCCTGATTTTAGAAAAAAAAAACAATTATTTCAGCAAAATGTCAAAAATGTGTTTTTTATAAGATCAACCTTCATTTTTAATACATATTTTTCCTTGAAAATACCAACAAACAAAAACCAAATATTCCTAGTCCAAAGCCTGACGACGCGGGCTTTTGATGCAAATGTAATGTTTAGGTGAAAATACGCTGAGTTTTTTAGGTTAGATAATTATAAATAAAGTCCATACATTAAAAGATGTAATTCTCATAAAAATACTTTTATAACAATATTACTAGATAGTATAACTTTTGCGAGCCCTTACAAAGCTCTGCTTTTTGCTAGTTAAATAACATAAATCATTTAATTTAATCAAAATCGTGTTGGTCCATCATTTAAGTTGTTAAATGGTGTATTTTATTTGTTTTATTGATAATTATAAATTCATTGACAGGCTCACATGAGCATATAATACATAAATGGCGCAAAATTTCAGTTGCTTTTATGCTTCTTGCAGTTGCAGAAAATGAATTTTTCAAACTTTTGTTTTTTTCTATTTTGTTTGTTCGTGATTTTCGATCAAATTTATTTTTTGTTAATTGTTCGTTTTTTTTTATAAATAATTTTCTAAATTTCAACTTAAACCTGACTCGTAATGTAATGATATCTATTTTTTCCCTTTAAATCTTAATTAGATATTGATTATTTACCAAAAAATCATTGTTCCCCGCCAACTTAAAAAAGCTACGGGAGCACCGTGGTTTTTTTAAGATGGCGGGTAAAAATGATTTTTTAAAACGAACAACGAACAAAAAATAAATTTGATCGAAAATCACAAACAAACGAATTAGAAAAAAACAAAAATTTGAAAAATTCATTTTACCCCACCAACTTAAAAAAGCCACGGGAGCAACTGAAATTTCGCGCCATTTATGTATTATATGCGCATGTACGGCTGTCAATTAATTTATAATAATAATTATCAATAAAACAAATAAAATGCATAATTTAACAACTAATATGATAGACCAATACGGACCTAACGGGTCATTCTTCGATCGTAATATATTTTCAATGATTTGGTGAAAAAAATAAAACCTCGTGGCACAAGTGATCAGAACTAGAACTGTTACTTGATTCAAATCTTTGATATCGGAGTAAGAGGCACCTTTGTATTATTAATATTTAGGCAGATATTCGAAAAATTTTAAAAATACAATGACGACTTTTTGACAATAATGACAATTTAATTAGAATAAATGACTTTTGTTGAGGATAATGATTTTACACCTGTTTTATTGCACTTATCATTGAAATAAAACAAAATATTAAGAATCAACATAATTATATTTAGTCGTAAAATCACGCATTGATAAACACAAACATAAATTCTTGTGTAATTAATATAATTTAACAATATAATGTTAATCAAAAAATTACATATTGATGAACAGAAATATAACTTCTTGTATATAATTAAAATATAACAATATTTTTATTATTTTTCAATTGTTATTATATCCTGCATCACATTATATTAACTAATAACTATCAGCTCAAAGAAATAAAATCGAAATAGATAACACTTAACATTGTTAAGAGTATAACACTGGTTAAATAGGAGGAAAAGATATTTATTTTTCTGAGATTTGGATCGCGGCTCTCTTCTTTATGTGTACTAGATAATGAAACGACAGGATTTGGATTAATATTCTCAGTGTACTTACAGTTATTATTTGGGATATGGTTTTTATTATACACTATGGATACACTTTTCATCGATATTACCATCAAAACAACTAGATTTGATTGTAATATCGATGAAAAGCTCGTCTGCGTTCCTACGGAGCGTTCCTGCTGAGCGTTTCTGCGCTCCCGAATAGGAAGCTACGTGAGTTATGTTCTGAAATTGGAAATATGGTCAAATCTTCTAAAACCAAAAACAAAGCGAATTCCTACATTCCGTAAGCGCTCGAGTTTATTCATGCCTTCTTCTGTGATATCAGGATAGCAAATATCAGCATAATCTAATAAAGGAAAGATTTATGTTTGCACTAAAATAACTCTAGTCTTAAAAGGAAGAAATCTTTGCAAACGTTTGATAGAATGAAAGGTGGAATGAACTTTTTTGCATACTTCTGATATATAAGCATTCCAAGAGAAATCTTCACTTATAATTTGACCTAGATTTTTAGCCGATTTGCTATACAGTATAACACTGCTGCTATATACGAGATCAGGAACATTAGCATTTCCACTACCTATAATTAAAAATTGTTAGTTTTGGGATTTACTAATAAACCAGATGACTCCGCTCATGAGTGAATACGCGACAGATCCTCATATATAGCGCTGATTGCATCAAGAACATCCGGAGCAGAGAAAGGACGATACGATTGCAGATCATCCGCATATGATCCGCATCCGCATATGATGACGACGAATGAAAACTGGAGGACATGGCATTGGATGTTATGTTGATAAACACGAAAAATAGGAGTGGAGCTAGAACACCCCCCTATGGAATACCAACTATTAATTTACTAAAACCTGAGAAAGAATCCTCGAAATGAACACATTGAGAACGATCTCGGAGATATGAGTCAAACCAGGATACAGACTGAGGGGAAAGATTCAGCGAACCAAGGGGGAAGAGTACCAAGCAGCACATCAAAGTCCACAGAGATAAAATCGTTACTGAAGTCCAAGAAAACCAATAAAGTAGGTTGTTTATTACCAATAGCATGTCTTATGCCATCAGTGACTTTAACAATAGCAGTAACAGTACTGTGCCCCGAACGGAAACCAGATTGATACGGATTGAACAAATTACTATCTTGCAGGTAAGGGCTAAACTGCGTGTCCAAAATCTTGGACAAATATGGAAGAATTGGTATAGGGCGATATTTAGAGAAATTAGTAGGAGCTGAGACTTTAGGAAAAAGAATGACGTGAGCTGTCTTCTAGGCTTAAGGAAAAGTGCCAGAAAAAAGGGGAAAATTGATAATATATGTTAGGACGGGGAGCAGTGAAGCCACCATGCGCTAACTGATATTGTCGTTGCCGATGGCATAGGAAGAGATACATTTAATGTGTTTGGCAAGGGCAATTACTCCTAAAAGGTTGGCAATTCTGAAAGATTCGCTTCGGCTGATCTTTTAGTTTCTTAATTAATCTTTCCATTGTTTTATTTTATATTAGAGGGGGCCAATGAGCAAAGGTACTGCACCTGATGGTACGTGCAGTACCTTTTTACATCTGCAATACCAGGGGTCTTGCAGATGCGTTGTCGGCTTTTTAAAAATGAGTAAGCTCGTTTCTTGAAGGTCCCCAAGTCGTAATTGATTCCATAAAGGAGTAGTGCGAGGCAAACAGTGCCGACAAAGGCGCACTGTTGTGGTTTTCCAGGCATCGAGGTGGTGTGGATGGAACTTTAAATTTTGACGCGATGTTCGATTTGATGGAATTTAACGGCAGGAATTAATCCGAACAATTCGTCGGAACACTCCCCATTATGAATGCGGTAAAAGATGCAGAGCGAACCTACATCTCTGCGCAACGCCAAAGAGTCAAGCCAATTAGAAATAGCCTGGTCGTCGACAATTCGAACCGCTCTACGTTGAATGCAATCAAGAGGAAGGAGCTGGTACTGAGGAGCTCCGGCCCAGAGGTGGGAACAGTACTCCATGTGAGGTCGAATTTCGGTTTTGTAAAGTTGGAGGCGATGGACTGGGATAAAGCTTTACTCTGCTGAGTACACCAAGCTTTTTCAAAAATCGCGCGGTGCAGCAATACTCGTCAGTTTACGCTCTTCTTTCTTTTTTTATATTCTCCGCCTTCTCACTTGTTCTAAGGCTAGCAGTTCTAGATCAATAATCATTTGTTGATACCTCCGTTTCTGACACATTTTATATTGGGCTTTATGATTCTCATAGGATTCCTTACTTCTAGGCATGCTGATTTTTTCCCAAAACAACTGCAGAGACATTACAAAAAAAATTAATAATTGATGTACTAGCTTACTTTATTTTAATGGTTATATATGCTAATAATTGTATTGACGTCATTATTCTCAACATTTGTCATTGTTCAAAATCCGCAAATCATTACTCTAACCCATACATCATTATTCTCAACAGTCATTTTCAGGATAATGATGTCAGCAATAATGACGAATTCCAGAAAACATCTCGAAATTTGTCTTAAAAGATTAGATACAGCTAATAAATATCTATGGGGAGTTATTTGCAGTTCGATACATAAATAAAGCCATGATTAAAATCAATGAATATATTATTTACCACATAGAACATAGAACAAGCGGAATTGGCAAGTACAAACATTTGTATCAGGACCGCGATCGCCATACTCACACATAAAATAAGCATTATTGCAATAAACTACTAATGCAAACATTGTTTCATTGGTCGTTTTCATTTTAAACAACAATAATTCGAAACACAGAAACAGAACATTTAAAAATATACCAAACAGCGTTACAATAAATTTTATTTTGCTACAAAAAAAAGAGTATTTACGTCCTTTTGTAGTCTATTCAAAATAGACTCATCTATTTGTACAATAGTGAAACTTAAGATCTTAATAGTTTTGCTATTCTACAATAGATGGCAGTATTGATTTTTCCGTAGTTTTCAGTTGATCATATTTGAGTAGAGAACTTTCTAGAACGATAACGTAATGACTGTCATTACGTATATCTTTCTAGAAAAATTAGGTCAACCTAAAATGAACTTTATATGTAATGTGTACGGCTGATTTTAGCTTGACTTTCTATTATATCATTAGAGATTATATTAAATCAGGAATTTAATTAAAATAAAATGAAAATTGTACTTTCGAATGATATGAAATATCTCCATTTTTAATCATCTGTATTCTACTATCTATCTGCATTCAAGGATGGCACAATACGGCATAATTCAGTGTATAATAGATTTTCGCACGACGACTATCTCCTAATGATATGGTAAGTATCACTAAGGCAATTTAGAGTAAAAGCGTATAATAGTGACGCACGCGGCACGCCCACTCTTCACTTCCCCTTCTTGTTCTATGTTCCATGATTTACCACGATAAAGTGAATAAGGAGAATGATTATAAAGATGACAAATTTCGAAGAACCATATTAAAGCTTACCTTGAGAGAAATATGACCTGTCTAATCCGTTCAAAGTGTGTGGCCTAACCGAAGAGTACCGAGGGGCATCCGGTAGGCACGAAACATGCCCCAAAATTGCAATCATCGTGGAAAAAATTTGAAAACTATTCCTGTTTTTACAATGACGCTTTTTTTGTGACAAACTTTTGAAAGAGTGTTTTACTATTTTAGAATTAAATTAATACTTTAAATTGTTAAGAAACAGAAACAATAGAACTTTATATACAATTTTTTACTATAAATAATTTTATTAAGTGGTATTTGAATATTTTAGAAGACCAAATAGCCAAGAACAGGTGATCTGGACACGCGAAATAATGACGTTTTCAGTAGATTTTTGCGTTTTTTTGTTAATTAATTATAAGAAATGTTTTTCTTTTACTTGATGATAGTTAAAAAAGTAATAATGGAATAGGAAAACATTGTTTTTCTTCATCGTAGTTATAACAGTAAAGAGAAAACTGGCTGGAACCGTATTATCCTCAACATTGAAGAATCACCCTATTAACGATAAAGAATACGATTTTGATTAAATTAACCAGATTTTAAATGAGGTGCTAAAATATATTTCTTTAACTAAAATTTGGAAAAATATTTATAAAAAGTATCTTCACGCCCGTATCCCCGAAAGGGTTGACAGAGGTACGAGTGCACCCATGATTAGCCGAAAATACTTGGTCCCACAAATGTGATAGGTGGCAAGGGCATCAAATCTCATCAAATCTTGGCCGAGAGTCTAAACGTTAGCGATTTTAACAAGACTATTTGGCAATTTCTTGTGACATTCGCGATTATTATTTAAAGTAAAATAAAATAAAAACTTTGAATTCGTACATTTATTATAAAATAAGATTTTGAAAAATTAGTCTGTATTAGATATTTTTGTTCTTAATCACAAATTACAATATTCTCGAAATGAAGACTAGACTCGAGTTTCTTACAACTTTAATATGAACTCACACTTGTTCTTTTCACAGTCGCGGTAATGAATCACGAACGACGTTGTCATTTGTGCAATGTTGCCAAAATGTTACTTTTGTAACATTATGCGTTGCTTTTGACCCTCTCAGGTTTCTTCCATGTTACATGACTCAAAATGTTACTTTTACGTTACTTTTAGGATTTTTGATTTGTCCTTTATCGATTTGTGTTTTCTAACAATACTTGGTAAGTAAATGTTGTATTTATATAGCTTTAATTTAATAAGTAAGTATATAGGGAATCAATAATACAACAACAAAGTCGTGTTTGCAACCGAAATATATATTTTATTTTCGTATCAATTGTCATATATGTATAAATTGTTTAGTATTTAGTTAGATATACGGTAAGTTATAGCTGTTGAAATAGATTTCTAAATTAGTTGGTATATAACCTACACATTATTAAATATATGTTTTACTTTGTTAAGAATACCAGTCAATTATTTTATCAAAAATTATAACGATTCTTTCGAAACTTAAGTAATGGGACAAAAAACTTAGTTTTTGTGTAATAAAGTATGATACCAAAGAGTATAGAAATATTATTTACATCATACTATCATTTTCCACATAAAAATAATACGGAAATGTTACTTTTCTCATGAAAATGTTATTTTTTGAGCTGTCTTATATTATATTTGACTATCTGACACTGGCAACACTGCATTTGTGATTTTATAAGTGGCACAGGGCACTGGCAACATTGAAATAAAAAAGTTTTTCTTGTCTCCAGTGTTGGCAGACGTAAAATAACTTGTACATGTACCATAATTTCATGATTATTTCGGTATTTTCAATCTTCAATCCCAAGCAAACAATCCTTTTAAAAATACAATTGGAAAAGCGCGGGAAACATAAAATTTGGCGGACGTCATTTTTGGTTCTGCGACTTTTTATATTATTATTTAGCGAAACAGAGGATCGATATTAGTTTTATTTGTGTAAATATTTAATTTTATGTAAATATCATTAGTTTTACTATCAGTTTAAAGTAGGTAAGTCTCCTTTTCACTTTTTAAAATGAACAAACCCCCTGACGATCCTGGAGGTGGACCTCTCCAGGTAGCGCACTATGTTACTATAGATGAGAGTAGTGTTGATACAGATACTTCGATTTCTTCAACTCAAACAACTAACAGGAAAAGATCTCATACATCTAATAAAATATGCAAACACTGCAATAAACGGCGCAAAAAGCGCAACAATGAATTGAAATCTACTGACTGTCAGTGCTCTCACTCTGTTTCTGAAATCTCAGATATAAATAATGCTTCGGGCGCCTCATTTATTACTGGTGATAATAATGTAAATGATAATGTTACAATGAAAGATTTGTCAAACCCCCTAACAAATAGTAAGGAACCCCAAAAACCTAAAGATTATATTAACTACCGCACACAGTATGAATCTACAGACCTTGGACCTTATGTTATTCATGTCCAAAGAGTTATTACATCTCCGACTGATAATGTTACTCTACATCCAGTCTCGTTTGGGCGATTCCTTAAAAATAATACTTTTAAAAATATAATTGATGGTAGCCTCAAGAAAATTGGACGCAACCGATTATCTCTATCATTTTCGGACCACAATGACGCAAACCACTTTATTAATGACCCTAATCTCTCAAATAAAAACTTCAAAGCTTTTATCCCATCATTTAACGTTTCACGAGTAGGCGTAATTAGAGGTGTTCCCTCAGACTGGTCACCTGAGGAAATTGCTAATAATGTTAAGGTTCCCATTGGTTGTGGAAAAATAATAAAGGTTAGAAGAATAAACCGTAAAATAACTATTAATGATAACACTACCTGGAAACCAACAGAGACAGTTGTCGTAACTTTTGATGGACAAACTTTACCGAAACGTGTCTACGTTTGCTATAATGCTCTCCCAGTAGATTTATACATTTACCCTACTATACAATGCTATAAATGCTGTAGGTACGGTCATACTAAAATAACTTGCAGATCCAACCCAAGATGCTTTAAATGTGGAAAGGATCATTGTGGAGACTCTTGTACTAGCGAGGCTGATTTCAATGTTAATTGTTGTTTATGTAAGGGATCTCACTTTGCCACTAGCAAATCATGCCCAGAACATTTAAGACAAAAAAACATTAAAATGTTTATGGCTCAAAACTGTGTCTCTTATGCCGAGGCATCAAAAAATTATCCCCCGGTCTCCAAATCATATGCTGATGCCATCTCAACACCTATTAAAACTGCTCTTCATCCACTTTTGAAAAAAAACTTAGATTCGCAAGAACAATCCCATAGGTCATACAAAAAAACAATATTTCAGAAACCTAAACCCCATACAAAAGTCAGTAAGAGTTATGACTATGATTTCCAAAATTCAGTTATTAATGAATATAATTCCACTAATTCTAGAGAAAATGGTACTTTGTTGACAAAAAATAATAACAATAATCAAGAATCAGCCTCAATAGGCATGATTATATCTTTTATTAAATTTTTATCTCAGTCCGAAGTAATAACACCGTCCAACGCTGCTTTAATGACAGAAAGTTTAATTAATTATTCTAAATTTAATGGTGATCATGGACAGTCAAGCCAAAATTCTTCAATGGAACTCGCAGAGCATCACCAACAAGAAAAGTGAATTAATTCACTTATTAAATAAATATGAGCCATTTTTAGTGGCTCTTTCAGAAACTTGGTTAAGACCAAGTTGTACTTTTAAATTCTCTGGATACACTAGTATCCGAGAAGATAGATCTGATGGTTATGGAGGTGTAGCCATCATGATCAAAAAAGGATATAATTTTTCCATTGTTAATCTTCCTGTACATACTGTAAATATGTCTATATTAGCTGTTAATGTAAATAATATTTGTTTCGTGTCACTTTATATTCCACATCCAAATTTGAATATTTTGACTGAACTTAATAACCTATTAGCCATACTACCTAAACCCTTTATTGTGTTAGGTGATTTTAATTCTCATCATCAAGCCTGGGGTTGTTCCTCCAGTAATTATTATGGTGAAGAACTTTTGAAAGTCATTGAAGAATTAAATTTATGTATTTTAAACAACGGTTCTCCCACTCGTCGCACAAAACCCTCCGAAGGCAAAAGCGCTATAGACCTGTCCATTTGCAGTCCCAATTTAGCACCTTCTTTGACATGGTACACACTCCCATTTACGTTTGGAAGTGATCACTTCCCCATAATAATAAATTTCCCTTCTGCATATCATAAAACTTCACCTAAATCTACATCATATTTCAAATATAATTTGCATAACCCGGATTGGCACAAGTTTAATAATTTGATGGAAGTTGGTGTTAATGTTTTGCCTAACATTTCCTCATATAATGACTCTTCTTGTGCAGAAGCCTTTACTCAATTAATTATAAAATCAGCTGAAAACACTTTTCCCATTAAAAAACAATTAACTAAGAAAATAAATACGCCACCTTGGTGGGACAAAGAATGCTCAGACGCTATTAAGGAAAGGAAAGCTGCTGAAAAATTTTATTGTCAGTATACAACTACAGAAAATTTTAATATTCTCACTAATATTATAAAAACTACTCGTCGATTATTAAAAAAGAAAAAAGCTGAAGGTTGGAAGAAATTCTGTTCTTCCTTATCACCCCAAACAAAACCTTCAAGTGTATGGTTAAACATAAGAAAATTTAGATCTGCATATAAGGTTTCTAATAATAATGAAATGTGTCCATTGTTAATAAATCAGCTGATAGATCATCTTGCTCCACCTACAGTACCAGAATGTATCCTTTCTTTTCCTTCTACTTCTTCTTTAGACAATTTTTCCCCTTTTACGTTATTTGAGCTTAAAGGTATCCTTCAAAATGTTAAAGACTCTACTCCTGGATGGGATAATATTAACTACTCATTTTTAAATAACATGACTGATAAATCTCTATCATACTTATTAAAGGTTATGAACTCCCTTGTTTCTACAGGTAATATACCTCAGACATGGAAGTCACATTCTGTTATCCCTATCCTTAAACCTGATAAAAACCCTTCTGACCCTTTTTCATACAGACCCATTGTGCTTTCATCAGTTATGTTGAAAATTCTAGAGCACCTTGTCAAACTTCGCTTAGAATGGTTTATTGAAAGCAGAAATTTATTAAGTCAAAGTCAGTATGGTTTTAGGAGAGGAAAGAGCACCATAGATAATATTAGCTTACTTATAACTGATATTAGATTAGCTTTTACTCATAACAAATCTGTTTTAGCAGCTTTTTTAGATATATCCTCAGCATATGATAATGTAATTCTATCAATTCTGAAAAATAAGCTAGTGAAATTAAACATACCATTTTATTTAATTAATGTTATTATGAATATTGTATACAATAGAACTATTAATTTAGCAAATGACCCTAATAATTTAAAAAGACAACAATATAAAGGTCTTCCACAAGGTTCTGTTTTAAGTCCAATCCTTTACAACATATACTCATATGATATAGAAACTGTAGCAACTAGCAATGTAAATGTTCTTCAGTATGCTGATGACCTCCTTTTATACTCAACTGACAAATCTATACAGATGGCTTGTGATAATCTTTCCATGTCTATTCTATCCCTACAGACTTGGCTTAATAACAATGGTCTTGATATTTCTGTTTCTAAAAGTTCCATAGTTTTATTTTCTCGCACTAAATTTCCACCCCCTATAAATATTACTTACAAAAATAGTTCAATTCCTGTTAAATCGAAAACAAAATTCTTAGGTATAATACTAGATAATAAACTCCAAGGACTAGATCATTGTGAGTATATAGCAGCAAAGTGTGAACGTAATATCAATTTAATGAGATGTGTTTCTGGGGTTTGGTGGGGTGCACACCCATCTACATTAAAACTTATGTATAATGCATTAATAAGAAGTTTATTGGATTATGGAATGTTTTTACTAGAACCATGTAGTAAGATTGGTCTAAAGAAAATTGACTCTGTTCAAATTAAAGCATTACGAATTGTTCTAGGAGCAATGAAATCCAGCCCTGTTTCTGCCCTACAAGTAGAATGTGCTGAACCTCCATTACATTTACGACGTAAATATCTATCTGACAGGTTTTTCCTTCGCACTTTGGAATCACAAAATCACCCTCTGCTTACAAAGCTCTCTAGTCTTAGTGGTTTAATGTCAGATAAGTATTGGAAACACAAAACAATCCCAGCCCTTGTATACAGCTATATGAAATATCACAGCCTTAAGCCTTTTACTTTTACATCCCCTATAAATCCCTTATATAAACACAATTATGAATCATTAACTCTGCAGCCTGTTGTAGTAAATTTAGGTATAGATAAACAATCTTTGTATGCCAATCAATATTTTAACAATATTATCAATGAAAAATGGCAAGATTTTCATTTGATTTTTACTGATGCATCCAAAAATAATAGTAATGTTGGAATAGGTGTATACCATAAACAGTACAATATTGTTCAAAAAATCAAATTTCCACCGGAAGCATCTGTATTTACAGGTGAATGTTATGGACTTTATAAAGCTGTAGAATACATACACATTATGAAACTACCCAAGTGTATGATTCTGACTGATTCACTGAGTGCTCTACATTGTTTGCAAAAGTTCCCTTTAAAATCCAAATTTATTCCTCCTATTATTTTAGACTTAAGAAATCTTTTATACAAATGTACTTTTAAATATAATCATATTATTTACTTTGCCTGGGTTCCAAGCCATTGTAATATCACTGGAAATGAGCGAGCTGATCGGTGTGCTAAAGAGGCAGTTCAGTGTGGTGATTTATATCCCTACATTAATTATTGCCATGATCTAGCTGCTCTCCCTAAACTCCATCTTAAGCAGTCATGGCAAAGTGTCTGGGATAGTGGTACATTGGTGAAAGGCAAAACCTATTCCCAATTACAACCATTTATACCTTCTAAACCTTGGTTTTCTGTAGTGAAATTAAATAAGTTGTCAACATCTGTTATCACCAGAATGAGGCTTGGTCACACTAATTCTCCTGAACACCTCTTCAAGCTACACATCAAAGATAACAATGTTTGTGAGTGTGGCACTGATATTGGAGATCTCAATCATATATTTTTTGCTTGTCCTAAATACAATCATTCATCATTATATAACAATCTATATTCTAATGACATTCCTTTACCTACATCCATTCTAACCCTGTTATTAAACCCTTGTATGTATAATATTCTTTCATTATTCATTCAAGAAAATAATATTAATATTTAAGCGTAGTTAGATACATTTAGTATCTAATACCAAATTGATATTAACCCACTTGTAAATATTATACAATAACTAAGTATTATCTCTGTATATATTTATTTAAATATTATTGTTGTAAATAATTTATAATTTTAGTATCTATGTTATTTTGTATTACTTTCTGATCCTCTATTTTCCTGTCAATCCAAATTCCAAATCCTAGTTTATTGTCTAAAATATGTTTCCTCGTTTTACTTGATCATGGCAGTTGCTTAACGCCCATGCCAAAAAGAAAAAAAAAAAAAAAAAAAAAAAAAAAAAATACAATTTCACAGGTTAAAACTTAATTGTTTACAAGTTTTGACGGTTTCCTATTCTAACTTTATGGTAAATTTGTAATAATATGACCATTATTAAACTACATTTTCAATAAATAATGTTTTAAAATAGAAATTAAATATAATTTTATAACGTACAATAATTTTGTTAAAATTCAATAATTTGACGGCTCTGGTCAATAATAATTTTCCACGAGTCTGCCAACACTGCCTGATTCTTTCCCCAGCCGTCTTCACCGGTTATTTTTAGGTTAAATTCTAAAATAAATTCAAGAAAGCGGTAGTGATACTTTGTAAGGTAGGTTATTTTAATATTCCAACGTGTGCATATTTCATGGAACAATAATTGCGCAGTTGGATTACTGTCATATTAATTCAATAACAGCGAGTTCATTGCACTCTCTTTGTTTACACAGGGTTATGAAACAATAAAATACAAATCTCTGCCGCTTATAGAGCGTCAGATTAATTTGAACAATGTCAGGTGATGTTCAACCAAGGAAACGTAAAGATAAAAAGAAAAAGAAAGGTTAGTTCCTGTCCATTCATATTATTTTTCATAGAAAGTTTATTTTTAATAATTTGTTCTTCACAATGATTAAAATAGATGAGTTAGGCGTTGAAGAACCCCGTGGCACATCAGCAGTATTTGGCGAAGGTGATGTTTTTATCCATTCACAACAAGAGCATGGCACTGGTGGTCATTGGTGTGCCAAAATAATATTCTTCTCGCTGCTAGCAGTGCTTGTTACATTGATTGGCCTAATTATTTTAGAAAATAGAGGACTGACTGAATGTAAGTGTTAATTTTACTTTAAATTTAATGTTTTTCTTCAAGATTTTTTTAGGTTTAAGTATTTACTCTACATATTTTTATATATTTAGTGAATAGTCATTTTCAATGATGTGCCAAATTTATTATATTTTCATTAAATTAAGTTATTCTATTATTTTTATACAACTATATATTTTTAACCTACATAGTAATTGTTAATGTGGATGTTGCACACTTCATGTTTAGGTCTGCTTGTATCAAACTCTTTAAATGACTTTAATTTTTGTTAAATATGCTTAAAAATAATTCAACACATTACTTTTTTGTGGGATAAGGGGAGCTAAGAGGTATAGGTTAGTGCAAGCCAACCTTATTGTAGGGAACAATGTTTCAAAAAGTATTACCGTGAGTTCCCTTACAGGAGGGTAGGCAGAGTAAAGAAATCATCAATAGATTTTCCAGTTTGCAATGGTTCACTGGTTTGTCGGTTGGTGAGATGAGTGGCCATCCCCATTGCTACATTTTATTGCCCTGATAATGATTATCAACCATTTCTAGCTCTAGCTAATATTTTTTTTTTTCTTCAAATTCTTGAAGCCTTTCTTGTATATAAATTTAATAAGATCATGGTATAAAAGTTTTATAAAATTGTTTATCTTGTTTGTTAATTATTAATATTAACTTTCTTATTTTCTGTCAACTTTAAAAAAATATGATAACAAAGCAAACAGTATTATGTAATTCCTTATCCTATATATCTTGCTACACTAAATAAGATATGTATCTTCTTAAATACTACTGTTACTTACAACTTCTTACATATGGCCCAAAATCCTTTTCGTTTTTTCAGTTGCATATTAAGGTAGCTTATATCACTCCTGGATAGTGTAACTCTCTAACGGTAAAAAAATATTTAAGATTGGTTCAATAGTTTTTGAGTTTATTTGTTACAAACATACAAAAATACCATTGCTTTTTCTTCTTCATAATATTTGTATGGATACGTACAAAAAATTGTAGCTAAATGTTTAAGACTTTTTTATGTCTTCAGTGATAGCCGAGGACCAACATCAATTCTAATGCTAAACACAAAAAAATCAATAATTTAATGAAAAAACAACTTTCCGATTTTTTTCTTTTGGAACTTAAGTTTTTTGAAGTGTTTATACTATATTTTTTTGTAATTCAAGATAATACACTGAACAAAATATTTTTTGTATTGTAATCAGAAATCATTTTAGTCGTAAGGCTGTAGCAGTCATGCAAAAATCTAGAAATAAGGACATTTCATTGAAAAATTTTTTTTAAAATTTCTTAATATATAAATAGTTTCGGATTTATTAACCAAAAATAAAATTTATTAAAAACTTTTGCAAAATGTTTTGTAGTCATCATTCCCAAATGAATGAGCTATTGCCTATGGTTGTCACTCTTATATTCAGGAGCTTTCTTTCTTTAGAAATAGAATTTCTAATTAACACGTTTTTGAACTTGTTGACTAGACCACAATTATGTGACTCTCAAAATTTCAGGTATAGTTGCGGTAAAAATAGGTTCGTCACCTTAAGATCTAGTTTCGCTTGCACTAGTGTATGAATCAATCATACCAACATACCAGTACAAAAAACAGTTCTACAAACATTAAATAAATGTGACATTTTCTATCAAATAAAGTTTATCTCAATTGAATAGATTTAACTTTTACTGCTAATTTGAAAATTGTTCAAGGCCCTTGATGGCATATCAATTATCATGATAGGTGTAGTGCACAATTGAAATGAAACAAGAGGAAGATTAGCTCAAAAAAAACATATATTGAATTGACATCTAGCCAAATAAACAAGCAAATTTCTATAAAAGCTACAAACACAGAAATATAATATATTTATAACGGATATAGCTACCATTAGCGTCAATGACACATTGTAATTTCTTTCTCATGGAACCTACAAGACAAGAGCATAGATCTGAGCCTCTTGTATCTTCCCAAATAGTTCAGCAGTGGTTTTCTATGGCCTATTTTGTGCTTTCTTTTTTGTTTTCCCATCGCTGAACCGGTAAACCCCATAGATTTTCTATGGGGCTTATGTCTGCAGATTTTGCTGGCCAGGGAATCACCACTATATCACTATGCCAGATGAACCACTCATTTGCAATATGAGCGGTGTGCGTGCGAGCCTTGTCATGTACATAGATGATCTGAGGCACCTCATTGGCTGGATACACGATGCGAACACTTGGTAGTATACTATCTACCAATACAAACAGATAATGTGTTGCGTTTGCTCTTGAAGGAAGAAGAATGAGCTCGCCCACTCCATCCGCTGACATCCACCCCCACATATTGGCCGAGATCCGCCCAGAATTGAAATTCGGCACTACATGTTCTTTGTTATATCTCGTACCATTATATCTCCACAAATGAAGCCTTCCATGTTGGCTTGACATAACGCTTTTTTCGTCAGTAAATATAGTGATGCTCCAATCAAAGTTCAAATAAGTCTCTGCAAACCTTAAACGTGCTTGCTTATGAGCGGGCGTCAGAGCAACTTTTTTGCGTGTTGCCTATAATGTAATCCCATTGAGTGTAATGTATTTCTTGTCACTCTTTGATTAACACCATACAATTGGGCATAATGATTAGTTGATGTAAAGCCGTTTGCTTCATATTGCCTTCTTATGTCAGCTTTTTTGTGCAGCATTGAGAATAGGATGGCGGCCAGGATTATTGTTACGGTGATCACAAGTGCATCTTCTCCGTGTCTCCTTATCCAGAATCTCACATTATCCCTGGTCACATTCAGACGACGTGATTTCTCACTGATATTGTAGCCAGCTTCATGTTCGGCAATTATTTCTGCTCGTTCTTCAATTCTTAAAGGTCTCGGCATTATTATGACATTACTAAAATAAAGGATATTATATTTATGGCAAATATATTTTGCAATAAATTATTGAATAACACTAGAAATCTAGAAATAACAACGGTGACATTAACCATGACAATAGTTTTATCATAAACATTAATGGCAAGTTAAATCAATAAAAAGCTTTTGATTAAAAAAAACATTAGCATCTCTTTAGATAATAATCACTTAGACAAGATAAAATAAGGAAATAGTGTTGATGCAAGCAAGTCTGATCCATGTTATCGAACAGTTAAGTATAATTTTCAATGCAACAGTCTATTATTTAACAAATTTTCAAAAGATCGTATTATGTGCTCTCAACTTGTTAAATGAATCAATTTGAAAACTGACGAACCTATTGGTACTGCTACTGTACATGATTTATTATTATACTTGAAGTATAACCTCTAATAATCAGCTAATCTGTTATTTTAAGTGGAAGCAAACTCGGTTGAATCTCGTTATTCTGGTGTACTAGAAGGTTGGATTGAAGACTTACCAGATGATGATCACCATGATGAACACACACTTGAGTTAAAACACCATGTAAGTTGTATGTTATAAATAATGCAGCTGATTGCGATAATTATAGTTTTATAAAAATGAGATGATGGTATTCAATCAATTTATTGTTGCAATATGAATATGAGCATTGAAACATCAATGGTCATATTCCATATTGCGCAATATTTATTTATTTACTTATTCATCAACAATGGATGGATATTATAAGTATTATTATAACACTTGCTGCCTTAATTACAATAACATTATTGCTTGCCACGGTCTCGTTTTGACCATAAAGTAAGGAAGATCTTTAAATTAGCATTTATATCTTGACTTCAAGGATCGTTAATTACATCTTTTGTTGTTTATGTATTGATGAACTATTACATGGATAAATTGTGTCACTTTTCAGAACAGTAATATACCTTTCCCAGTATTTATCAAGGCTCCATATAAATAATACATTGTCTAATTTAGTAAGCAGTTTGTAAGATCAACGTGAAGGCTTGACATTTCACTGCTAATATGACTACTAGAGATACACTATTTTATTTTTTGATTGCTCAGTTACAGATTCTTAGCTGTACCCCAGTACACATACTATTCTAAATTAATAGTTGCAACAATTTTTGTTATATTAAACCTCTTTCTCTTGTCATTTTGGTTATTTTTACCTTAAGATAGTAAGTAAGAATAAATCAAATTGGGAACTTCTTGAATTTTTTGATAAACTTGTTAGGATGAAGATGATCAACATAATGATGGTGAAGATCTGCAGACCCATGACCATGACGACGATAATGACTTAAGTGAAGATGATCATGATGATGAGGATGAAGAAGAAACAGAAGAACATGATGGCGAAAGTGAGGAGGAGATAGAAGACAAGGGCGATCGCGAAGAACAAGAACCAAACGTAAGTGAAGAAACTGAAAATGATAATGAGGAAGATGAAGATGATGACGGAAAGTATTTGAGTGAAGAAATAAATGCATATTATCGTGAAGAAGGCTTTGCCAGTGAAGAATTAAACAACGACCGTCATGACACGAGTTTTATCGAAAACAAAAGCAATGAAGATGATGAAGAAGAAATAGAATCATCAATAGAAAAAAATGAAGATTCTAATAAGGTTTGAATTTACTAAAACTGAGAACTTAATAATTTAAATTGGACTTAAGCATTTTATACTTGAAATTTTATATTTCATACAGTAGTGCTCTTTTAACCATAATTGCTTCTTTTCCTATTTAATATTTATTGTTTTACAATTATTTATATTAAGGCAGCAAACAATAAGTTATTGACAGTACAATTGTAACAGGATGACAAGAGTGACCAATACGATGATGAAGATGATGATGATGGAGATGAAATCTTCGAAATGGAAAATGCAAGACGTGCATATAATTATTATAATTCAAAGCCCCCTCAAGTAGAGGAGGACAATGCTAGTGATGAACGTTTGAAACGTGAAATAGATGAAGATGATGATGAAGATTTGGACAATTTATCAGTCGAAAATAATTATGGCGTTAATGAAAATGACTTTAGTGCTGAAGTTCGTAAAATTGAGGTGCAAATATAGCTAAAGTGTGATAGTTGAACTAAAATGATTAACGAAATAATAAATATATCTATTTTATGTATCATTAACAATGCGTCTATAAATTGTATATAATACAATTACGTTTGAGTTTTTTTAATAATTCTTATTGTGTTTTCTACAAAAGTTTGTTCTTCTAGCTTCTTGTTTTTTCTTATATAATAATAATATATTATTTTCAGCCTTATTAACATAGCTATATTGCCAGGTCTAATATTTGCAAGAGTTTTCGAAACCGAATTTAGTAAAGTTTTTTATATTAAAACCCTCAAACCCTTGCAGGAAGGGGATGATCACGAGGAAGATAGTGAAGAACAAGGAGATCTTGAAGATGTTGAAATAGAACATATAGAAAAAGAAATAACTGATGAGGACATTCTGTCTGTTGAACAAGAAGAATCTCCGCTAAGTCGTGAGCAAGGTAGTATTATAGCAAATAACATAAAACTATAAATAATGATAAAATAAAAGTACAACAACCGACTTCCAATCTCCTATACGGTGTGTAAAGAAAATCCTGTCCGATCCGAAAGAGGCATACAGGTTGGTTAAAGGTATTACTGAAAAAAGTATTAAAATGACTTTATTTCAAAAAATAAAAAAGATATCGCTTTTTTAATATTCGCACTTTTACTTATATTTCCCTAGAGTTAAGCTAATATTTTGAAAATGACAACACTTCGTCGTTGCTTGTTTCATTTTTTCGCTTTCACACAAACACCGATCGAAGGCGTGGTCTTCGTTTTTCGGCTTTTTATAAAGGAATTATAAACGCGCCGCATGACCATCGGTGGCATACGACTTGCGCGGCATTCTTAATACTTATTTGTAGGTGTTGTCGTACTTAATGTATGAAATCAATATATATTATTATATCATTTATCATTATATTAGATATTAGAATAATATCATTTAAGATTTCTTTTTTTTGTTTGGAAAATTGATTAATTAATATCCATAAAATAATTACACATAATATGTAACTGTATTACGGTAACAAACAGCACCTTTAATTATCCGACAGGGTTTTCTTTACACACTGTATATCTGGAATCCTGGATCAGATCGTCACCAAATTTATATGGGACCAAATGTGAAATATACCCTCCCAAACAAAAAAGATTTTTCCAAACTGGTTAATAAATGAGTGAGTTCTGAGGTAACTAGCATAAACAAAATCTGTGATTTGGTTGACCCTGTAGGTCATTCTTGAAACTGCCCGCTAAATGGAGGTGATGCAAGCTCAAAGGACCAAAAACTTCACTACAATACTAATAATAAAAGCCTTTATTTCCGAATTTTATACAAGTACAGTTTAAATTAGTACAGTTCTTAGCATTTTATATGAGATCCAGCAATATGGTGTGCCTTTTGGCATAGGCCTACCTTTGGCATAACCCTACTCCAGTATGGCCCCAAGGTTAGGCTGATGTTATCTATCCATCTAATTTTAGGGCGCCCCTGGCTTCTTGCCCCGTCCCTTGGGTACCATAGGGTCACTTGTTTACTCCATTTGTTATCCTAACATCTTAGCATATTATGTCCTTGCAAAGTTCTTGAAAACTGCAATACATTGGTGTGAGAATTGTTTAACTTAAGTAGTCTTAACTACTTACAACATAAATTAGGTTGAACATTAAACTGAACAAAAAATATGACTACTTGTTAGTGTCAAGAATTTTTAATTCAAAAAGTAAATCGATGACCTATTCTCTATTTTTTGTATATAAATAGTAAGCGTATACCCACGAAAAAAATAAGCAACATAATATACTATAGTACATAATAATATATTTTTTTATTAATTAATACGTAATTTTTAAATAATTTATATCTTTTTAATTTTACAGCTACGTTAAACATTTTTTAAATGTTGTATAGATTATTTCATATTCACATCCTATGTTTTTTATTTGAAATCATAGATATCAACACTAAAATTTACGAATATTAATAAAATGGGTACTATCTTAGCCAGAGCGCTGGTAGCATCAAAATGATCTTTGTAGGAAAATATGTTTTATTAATTGATATTTACGGTTTAAAATTCACATCTAAACTGTCAGACCTTGAACTAATCTTTAATACAAATAAAGTTTACTTACTGATTAATATGCCAAAACACTTAAGACAGTAATTTTAAACTTTTAACGCCACCACTATGAAGTACTGGAACAATTTGAACAAGCAACCCAGATAATGTTTTTTTTATCCACAGACTATGTTTAAAATGATTAACGTGGTAACTCAATTTTTTATTACATGAAAGAAGGTCGGCAAAATGTATCTTTGTTTTCTGTATCGTTTTCAAATAGTTATTATATTTTTCATTATAGTTTCACATTTTAAAATTAAAAACTATAGCCTTATTTCCCAGATTAAAATATTAATTTTAAAGGGAAGTAAATTGACTACAATCAAACAATATTCTGTTTTATGCAGTAAACTAAATTTTGCCATTCTATATTTTCGCTAAGATTAGTAGAATATTTTTGTATTCTAGGTGTTATTTTTCTAAATAAAATTATTTTAATAGGAATATGCTTTTTAAAAATGTACTAGGAATATTAAGAAAAGTATATTTAAAATAGTTATATTTAAAATATTTCTTATAATAAAGGGTAAAATTGGCGTTAGGTACAGAACATTCGTACTTTATCCCGCTGGTGTTTATTTTTGTATAAATTCAATAAACAGTAATGTTAAGGAGGCTAAAATAATACATATTTTTTAACATCTCCTGAATTTTCTACCGATTCTCTATAATTAATTAGACTGACTTAGTATTTTAGAAAATCCATGCTGAAAACACTGATTTGTATCGTACGACGCGACGGTAAGAGTTAAGACACTAGTATCTATACGTATAATAAAATCGTAGAAAAGTCAAAAATGTACATTGAATATTTTTTAAATGAAAACTTGGAGCGTGATCTACAATCGATATAGAAGCCAAAAATATAGTTTTTAGAATTTTTGTCTGTTTGTCTGTTGTATGTCCGGGGTAAACTCAAAAAGTACTGCATGGAATTTCTTCAAATTTTGCATGAATATTACTAACAGGTCGGGTCAACATATAGGCTACATATTATCACGCTATCAGCTACGGGGGAGGAGCTGTGCGGAGTAAACGAAGTCCGCACGGACGAAGTCGCGAGCAACAGCTAGTAGATAATAATATTATAAAGTATTTTGTGGACACGCGCCGTAGACATCGTTTAAAATTGTTACCTAATTTGCTTAATTTCTGCTACTTTTTGTATTTATGTACAATTTCAATCACAGTGAATGTAAAACCCACGCAGGTTTTGTTGGTAAGCTGCAATATTTTTGTCAATATTATTCACAGATTATTTTGGAAATCAGTACATAAATTGTCATATTACTTACTACCGTCAAACAAGGCAACCTCTAAGATATTTAAAACCAAAATTCTCTAAGTACTGGGAATCAAGGAAGAAAGCCTTTGTTTATTAATGCTCAGAAACAGATGCTGTATTTTATTAGATATTTTTCATTTAAAGATGCTAGTCAGAAGTTATGATGTACGAGAGTTTGTCGAGGCTCTTTGGTTAAGAAACTGTTTAAATACCATTGAACTTATAGAATTAAGGTTAAGTAAGGTGGAAAGATACAGAAAATAATGTTTTTTAGTTGTGTTGGCTATAAGTCGGTTTGGCTCCCGTATAAGCCATGCTATAAGTCGGTATGCCTCCTTTATTAGTCATTTGTCTTTTACGCAACATTCATACACGGATTGAGCGCTACTCGCCTGCAAGCAAAATTGAAACATAACCGCGCGTGAACCGTGAGTTTTCTTTGCCGCGCCCCAGTTTTATGATCGAGCTGCGAACGTCAGCACGAGGTTGTCACTTGATTTGTTGTTGTACCTAGTTGATTTATTATATACCAGCGCGACGTGACCGCGACTGGTGTGTGAGCCGAGCGACAGCCCACTGCCATATGTCGCCCGGCGACGACGTGGTCTTCTCGCGTCCCCTGGATGAGGAGGCGGGGAAACGGTTCCGGGGCTGTTGCCCCCTGACCGTGGTGTCAGGCGCTGCCTGTAAATACAAGCAGGTCATTGGGGTGGGAGTGGGTAAACCCGTTCCTCCCTAGGAATTTGGTCGGTGAATAATAAAGGTGGTAATGGTGGTGGTTCGTGCTGGGGTAGGGTGGATTCTAATGGATGAGAGGATGAGAGGGAGAGGCCCCCCCTATATACGCGCTTCTGCGTGCAATCCGCCCCGCAGGTCGGGGCGGATTGCACGCAGAAGCGCGTATATAGGGGATGTCGCCCGGGCGGCGCGCTTGTCGTATATATCTAAACTGGGGTGTGCCACCCCTCTGCTTTTACTACTAACGTAGCGGGAAGTTACAGCCGAATTGTGAACCTCCTCCTGTTTGAGAAGTTGGTTGAAAATACTATTATATGGAAACAACAGTTGGTTAATTTTTTAAATATTCGCACACCATATAATGGTAGAATATGTTGGTAACATGATTAATTTTTAACAAATTGTAACACTCATATTCTTGCAAATAAATATTTTCTTTCCTTCTTCTTTCTTGGATATGTCCTATATGTCAATAGACTGCTTGCCTTATTTATGAGATAGACTTGTCCTTAGGTGTGTCACCACACAACGTCACCACCTAGTGGTTACTGTGTGGTAATGGTGGGTAAGAAATGCTATACCTGAACATTTCTTCATATCTTACAATCTGTCAGAAGGGAAGGCTATTTCTGAGAATGGGCCCAAATATGTGCTTATACCAACATTTATGAGTGCAAGAATTGGGTATGTCAGAAAGAGTATAAAAGCTGAATTACCGTGATCGAGATGACTGTAAGTGTTGATGTCAACATAAGAATGTTCCATTGATTTATTGATAGACTAACAACACAGATATACAATGCGTATGTGGAAAAATACAGGTATAGAAGAAAACAAGAGGTCAAGAGCAAAGCAAATCATTTGATAAACGCACTTGGCTATCTCTACTTAGCCTGGAAGGGAGGCTATATAGGGCACCTATTATCTAGTCTGAGGCAAAGTGCGCCTTGTGCCTTATATTTTCAATGAGAACTTTTAGAACTTTGAAATAAACATATGAAAAACCCTAAAGAAATATTTTAATGTTTTTATTCTTATTATTAGATGTATCTCAAGCCGAAGAAAGTAAAGAGGATGACCAAGATTTCTTAGATCCTGTAAATGATGATGATGATGACGAGCTTCCCAATGAACCAATTATTGCACCAGCAGGAAAACCTTATGTTGAGGTATATCAATTTTTAATTATAATCATAGTGTACACTATTTGTTACATATGTAGTTGTGTCTGTAGGCATCACAGTGTTGATGACTGAGGCTGAAGTCATAGTAACATAATGAACATTTAAATAATTAATTATTAGGTAAAATGTAGACTTGTTTTGTAATCGAGATAGATATTATGTCATCAATATATAAACTTTTAGTCTGCACTCTTATTTATAGTGTTTTCTTTTGTACACTCCTCTCAGCTGGAATATTATAAACTTTACAAATTGGCGTTGCAGTAATGCGGAATTACAAGAATTTGTGAAATAAAATATATAACACAGTTTTACACAGTAAACATTTTAGAACTGCCTATCGCCTAAAATATGACTATCCTATAAAACGGTGGTTAAGTCTCTGCTAAACAGTAGGTTAGCAAACTAATCGTATCAATATACTACATCCGTGGCAGTAACGTCACTACTTCACAATGGCTGAATAACTTTGATAGGATAAAATAATTTAATAGATTATCCTTTTAATATCCCTTTAATAACAATCATTTAAGTATTATTTTTAACATTTAATACAGCTGCAAAGCTATGATCTTTATCAATGGTTCTTAACCAGTGATCCCTAGAATTACCCAAAGTGGTCCGGTGGTTGTGTTTTATTTATTGTTATAGAACAATCCTTTATTCGTTTACTATATGAGTAAATTACCTCCAAACAGTAGGTGTTCCATCCCAAGGCCTAAATTGTGTAAAGTGGTCCATCATTATTAAAAGGTTAAGGACCACTAATTTATATAAATAAAAATGAATTGCTTAATGTGTTGCTAAGCACAAAACTCGTAAACGGCTGGACCAATTCAGCAATTATTTTAAATAGCTGTGGAAGTCCGAGGAAGGTTTTTATGGAGAGAAAAACTGGAAAAATTGCGATGAAAATATTAAAAACCACACTTTTTCCTACAGAAACTGTTCGTAGCTGTCAAACATTTAACGATTTTTAATATGTTCTAAGTTAGTACGATGTTTGCACGTTCAATTAGTTTATAATAATAATTTAGTTTTACAAAAAATAGTAATTATAAATGTTTTTATAAGCACTCTCTCCTTATAAGTTGCTATGCCGACAGGGTCCATAATGCTTCAATTAGCCTAAAGCTTTCTTATATTATCTCTTGTAACATTATGGTACCTATACGCAATTAAATTGAAATTGTATCAATGTCGTACTACCTTTATATTGTGCAAGATACAATCCACTTTTATTTCCTGCCAGAAACTATTATTGATAAGGCATAGGATAAGAACTAACATAGTAAATAAGTTTATGTATATAGTAATGAATATAAGTCTGGTTACTTGAAATAAATGTTTATTATTATTATTGTAGAACTCCTGAGCGAACTCCTGAGAACTCCATAGCAATGGCATTGATCCTAACAAATATGTTACCAACACAAATCGACTTTTTTTGTTTTTTTTTTTTTTTTATAGAAGAGGTGGCAAACGAGCAAGAGGTGCACCTGATGGTAAGTGATCACCGCCGCCCATGGACATCTGCAATACCAGAGGTCTTGCAGTTGCCTTGCCGGCCTTTTAAGAATGAGTAAGCTCTTTTCTTGAAGGTCCCTATGTCGTATCCGTTCGGAAATACCCCTGCCGGTAATTGATTCCACAACAGAGTAGTGCGAGGCAAAAAGTGTCGGGAGAAACGCACAGTTGTGGATTTCCAGACATCGAGATGGTGAGGATGGAACTTTAAATTTTGACGCGATGTCCGATGTTAGAATTCGGCAGCAGGAATTATTCCAAACAACTCGTCGGAACACTCCCCATGATAAAGACGATAGAAGACGCAGAGTGAACCTACATCTCTGCGTAATGCCAAAGAGTCGAGCTGTTCCGAAATAGCCTGGTCGTCAACGATTCGAACCGCTCTACGCTGGTACTACTCTCTACTTTCTCTCTCTCTCTCTCTCTCTCTCTCTCTCGACTTAATAAGTTTATGTAAAAACTTTTATAATTAGCAAGGTCCTGGATAGTAGCTAGTGTGTATGTAAAATTATAACCTGTTTCTTAGATTGAAGAAGATGTACCGGAGAAACCTGTAGACACATTAGCTGAGGAAGAGGAGTATGAGAAACAACAAGAAGAACTCCGACGGGAGGAGGCTGAAGCATCACACAGTAAGTCCAGTTACTATAAAGGGTGTGTGGATCTTTGCTTTTATTAACAACTACTAAAATTTTAACATATTTTTATACATGTCACTTAAAAATAATGTTATCATTTCTTATTCAGGTTTTTGTTTATTGTGTTTTTCAGGTTTTATAAGTTTATTTTTTAAACTAAAAAGTAAAATACTTGCATATATTAATTACATTGGAAGCTAACAAAAAAATTTATAATAAAACTACTAGAAATGATTGAAACCGCTATAAGATTAATTGAATTTGTAAGCTTTTTTGTGTGCTTATATATAAAGCACATTGAAAAATGATATTTTATGTACTGTTCTGTAAATCAAAGACATTGTGTCTGTAGTTATCTTTATATAATATACAGTATAATACATAATTATTAATAAATATACATTATTTCTTATGATCACGATTTTAACAACAAATAAAATGCTGAACTGACGGATCATGGGATTTGATGAGGTAAATTTCGTTTAGGGAACTTACAATGAAAATAAGAATTGCTACTTATGTAGTTTAAGTGCTAAAAAAACTACATACTGAAGGGGTGGTATTCTGTACTCGCTGATACCGAATGTGTAAAAAAATATGTACCTAAAAATATGTACTTTCTTCATATTGGTCCGGGCTCCTTTGAAAAATAGACCAACTGCCGTTCCGCCAGGCAGGTCGTAAGAGGCGACTGATTGGCTATCTAGTCACTACTTCCGGGGCTACTAGATGGTAGAGTTCTGCATTGTCGCGCCCGGGTCTGGTACCACCGCCTTACCTATTCCTGCCGCAATAGTGTCAGTGCTTGTCACTGTCGTGTTCCGGTTTGGAGGGTAAGGTAGCCGGTTAACTTGTGCGTGTGGCATTAGACCTCGCTACAGGATACCAACGCACCATTAACATCTTTGGAGTATATAGGCGATGGTTGACTCTTTCTATGATACGACCTATCTGCTTGTTTGCTATCTTATGATATATATAAAAAACTTAAATGTTAACCTAGTTATTTTGTAAAAATTTGTAGTACGGTCACCCGCGTAGAGATTGAAGTTCATTGTTTACAAACCGCAATTTGCCAAACTCTGGATTAGACTTGATAGTACATTACTATCGCTCATCCAATGACAATACTTTTTGATTTTTACTACATTAATATCGTTGAGGTTTACTGTGAGGTTAACTTCGACCAGAAACTCTCTATTTATTATATATTTGTTACAAAATGACCATTGACTATCGTGTCCTGTACAGTCTTATACCAGTCAACCTGTACAATGTAGTGATTTATTGATTACAGGGATTTAAATCAAAAAATTAAATCAAATGTTACATGTACTTAACCATAAATATACTATTAAATGTACGAATATTGAAGTCTCTTTTGTAGAAGATGGTCCTAGATTCAGTTTTATCAAGGCTTATAAACAATGTTTTTAGTGTACATTGTCCTTAAAATAAAAATGACAACAAAATGTTAAATATGTATTTAAATTTTAATATACATGTAACATTACATGTCACATGTATATTAAAATATGCTAGGCTTTTAGACCGAAATAAAATAACAGACTTTACGTCAAAAAATTGATTTAAAACAATATGCATAGATTATTGGCAATGATTGTTATAAAGTAAAAAGCACAGGATTTATGTTACTTTTATTTGATAGTTATTTCAAAAGAACTGTGCAAATTGTAAATTAAATCTTTTGGACGCAAATGAAATGAATGCAAATTCTGCAAAAGAATAATAATCATATTTACAGAATATTTATACATAAGATTTCAAAAATTATTGTTATTCTTAATTATTGCTTGGATTTGTTATGGTTACAATCTTAAATTTATATGAAATTTTAACTTTCAGTTCCTTCTAATGTTTTGTAAATTACTTTTAGACAGGCGATCAACAGTGCAAACTCTCATTGAAAAACCACTTAGAATAATAAAGTATAAATATCACGAATCCTTAGATGGTACAGTAAAAATGGCCCACACTGTATGAAAAGGGATGTAATAAATAAGGGCAGTACTACCGTAGCAACAAAAACAGCTGTTAAATAATTTTTATATCCCTTAAAATATTAGACTTCACTAGTCCATTAGAATAAATGTATGTGGTTGTATTAAAAATATTCAATATATTGTAAGTTTACCTTAATTGATTATTTTCTAAGTAGAACTAATATTTATGAAAAAAAAATTACAAAATTAGGCAAGTTTTTACATTACTGTTTCAAAACGAAAATTCAAAATTTAACAATTTGCAATCACAGTTAAATTTATTGAACAGTTAAGTATTTAAGTATCCAGCTGATTTCTTAACAATGTTGCAAAGTAAAAAATGATATGACATATCATAATAAAAGACGAAAAAATAATTTAGAGCTAATGTATTTTCAACCGATTTCCCAAAGGAGTAGGTTCCCAATTCGGCTGTTTTTATTTTTATATTTGTTACCTCAGAACTCGGTCATTTATGAATCTATTTTGAAAAAAACTTGTTGTTTTTGAGAGGGTATACTCGTCGTGTTGTCCCATTTTAATTTGGTGAAGATCAGATACAGGGTTCTGGAGATATAGGAAATAGAAAGTCGGTTGCAGCAGATTTACTGACTTAAAAATTATATCTTTTCTCATCCAAATCGTTACACATATTAAGATCTAAGTAAGTATAAGTCAAACATCAATAATATGAGTAATTATTGTCGTGTCATGCGCTGGACGGCAGTATCGCGTTAAACCTAGAATGTAAAAATATCTTTACATTATCGCGCTGTCCGACGTAGCTGTTGTAATTTTACTCATCGCCCACGTAGGACGCTTACAAACACTAAACTCGTTGATTTGTCTTCATCGCAGCAGATCCTGTGCACGTATGAATTAGTTTTGTTAATAATTGAAATAATGACTTACACAAAATTATTCAGTTCAGACTTTTTTAATGGCTTCGCCAACCTGGAAGGTAATTTCCAAACTTACGTAACAATAACCTTGCATTTCCGTCTTCGACAGATCTATTTTTGTAATTAAATCTCGCACATATGCTTGGCTTTACTGCTAGTCGTAAAAAACTTGCCCGTTATAAATACTGTATTGTTGTCATCTTACATGTAAGCTGGGGTTTAGTAACACTAGAATTAATACCTATATATAAAGGTCATTCTAACGTCAGTATTTTGTGAAATTACGTTTCAATATTATGTCGCTAAACATAAATACTGTTAATAAAAAAACTACATATTGGAAGCTCCCCAGCTTTACATTCGCACGCGTCAATAAGCTCAGACGATGCGCAGAAACTAATTGGCAAATTATATTTATTAATAAATAATTTATGAGAAAATTCAAGATTGTAGCTTCAATTTATACTCGTCTGTACATTGTACATTACTATCAGTTGGTCTCCAATATAGATTTTCCTTTCAATATCAATGTTTTGATTTAATAAGTAAACGTGTATTTTTATTTGCGAGAATAATATATTTGTAACTGTTTATTCTTGCATATTCCCAAAATACAATATAGTACAACTAATTAATAGTAGAATATCTACAATTTTATAGTGTTTCGATTTTAAAGTCGAAATATTGACCATGGTCATTTTAAGCTTGACAGGCTTTAGAAAGTTTCAATTCGATCGCATTAAACGAAAAGCTTCTACGAACGGACTATTTACTTACATCTTCTTGTTCTATCGCATCTTTTATGAGGGTGTTATCACCAGATATAGCGAAAAAATTCTACGAAGTTTCATTCTCGCCATCTCGATATTCGTAAAGCCATGGGCTTGTTTTGAAACGGATATGTAGGGATCTTGAGGAAAACAATTACTTACTCTGTATTAAAAGGCTAGCAACGAAACTTTTGAGACCTCAGGTGTGCAAATGTTTATTGGTGCTGGTTATGGTTATAGCTTATTATAGCTTACCATCGGACTCCTGCCAGTTTTCCTGCTCTTTTACAAAAATATAATTAGGTATATTTGTGCATGTTAAATACTTTACAAACAATTAATAACAATCGTTCCAGAGTTTGGTCGTAAAAGGTATAACAATAAACATATAAAATGCGGTGAGGTGGACTGTATAGATTTTCTACGGTTGGATTATCGCTTAACAGATAGAATTGCGAAATGTAGAGGCATAGTATGTACCAAGGTATTATTTGCCACCGCTACAATAAAACCAATAGCACCGTTTCACCTTCACCTTATACTACCTAAACAGAATGATGTTAGTTCTTAATACTTACGGAAAGATTCGTCAGCAGTAACTATTAAGGCTATTTGCGCGCGCAATTAGATACTGAATAAGTAAAAATAGTACATTTTAGTAATAAGGCGTAATAGTCGGATATTATTTTGATAAAGAAAACCATACTTTTAATTTTTTTTAATCATTGATAACTAAAAATCCGATGGTTCTCCTGATGAAAACAGATAACCATCCGCTGTATATACCAAAGATGTTGATGCCATTATAGATGGTGCGTCTTTTTGTCGGGAATATTATTTCCCTTTTTTGCTGCTATCTATTTTTATGTGGAATTTTAAGACAACGCGAGGCTCCAATTTAGTTATACATAGTTTTACGAATAATCTAGAAGCATGTAGAGTTGGAGCGCGCGCGCGCTAACTATCTAGAAATAAAAGAAAGAGATAGCTACTCCTATTGACAAACAAATAGTTGACCTGGGCTATGCCATAATGGACTTTGTGGGATATGGCATAAGGTTGAAAGTAGCGTGTACTAGAATTTATGACTCATAACATGTTTACGATAAGAAGTGATTCATTGTTTCCCGATACATTTAGATTTTTCTGGATCCAGCTAGGACTTTACCCTGCCTATAAATACAACGGTGTTGACAAACACAAGGCAGTCTTTATCAAGCGATCGAGAGCGATACATCAAGTGACAAGTGCGAAGCGGGAAGTGTTTTATTGTGTAGTGTTCTAAGTTCAGTGATAGTATAGCGAGTGACTAGGGTGTAAAGTGTATTTTAGTATTACGTTGTGTTGTATTGTGTAAATACACGGATTTAATATAAGTGGTGTTTTTTTACAAGTACGAACCCGAGTACGTAACAATAGCAACAGCTTTCATATTATGTATGCTAATAATTATCACGGCTGCAAGTTCTCCATCTGATATGCTGTGGTACATTAGATGTGTGTGGCCAACCATTTCACTGAATCACAAATCTTCGGGCTTGTGCTAGTTTTCTACCTCGACTAAGTTGATCTCGCTTTTGCGCATCACAAGTTGAAGCGGGACAGTCTATTTTATCGACAAAGTATATATAGGGCCACCTGATTCGCCGTTGCCGCGGATCAAATGGATACGCCTTTCAAGAAAATTTCTTAGTTTGTCAGTGTAGCTTGCATTTACAACCAGAAATACAGATACAAATTTTTAAACTTTGTCGTTTTATTCGGTACGATAAAACCATACGATATAGTTTATTAAAAATTTTACACGATATAATATATCTATAAATGTATGACATTTTTGACAGTGATAGGAGCGTTTGTGCATATACCTTTCCTTCCCAATGGCGTGTCTATAAGTATTCATGTGGTCTGTGACCATAGCATAACCGCAAAGTCGTGACAACGCAACACAAACCCTCGTACGATGATGTAGCCCCCACATTACACGTGCCTCGTATGTTGAAATTAAAGTAAAACGCACAAGCAAAGATCTAATGCCAAAAACTCACCATACTTTAATAAATGTAGTTTATTTCCATTGTTATTCACATCTAACAAAGTTTAATAAGTATTTTGCTCCGAAATCCAACGTCGAGTCGTGTTAAATCTATTGCTTAAATTCTAACTATTCTTGAATAAAAAATATTAAAAATATGGATATTATAATGTTATATACATATTTTTTATTATACTTAATTAGTGTCATCTTTGTACATGTTGATAGAAGACAAGTGAAAACCGAAAAATGGCTCTGTATTTATTCGAAAGGTCCATACTGCTATAAATGAAACCTCACTGTTACTTATTTTCTTCAGAACAGGAAACATCAAAGTTAAAAGAGATTTTTTTTATAATAACACAAAAAATACCAGATAAAACATTAGAATTACGTTTAAAAACATACCTGTATTCGTTGAAGGTAGGGTTTATAATGGAGTTATTACAAGACAATATGATAGCTGTTGTCACTTGGCATTGTGGTGATAGATTGTGACGCGTGTGTTGCAGTATGGCTGAAGTTGGTGGTGGGCGGCGCGCTACTGGTCGCCACACATGCGGTGTTGCGCCGCGCCACGGCCCCGCGCGGTGCGTACTTGCCTTAGCTTTACCAAACTAGACGTCGTACTAAGTAATTAATTTTGAATATACATCAACCTCCATGATACTTTAACATTTATTTTTAAATGAAATCTGACAGCAAATTCAACTTTTTATTTAAAAAATATTAAAAATATATTTTATTTTTTTATATAAATTTAAATATTTAAGACTTAATTCTATACAACTTGAATTAGAAAACACTGCAATAAAATATATGTTATCAAACTTGAGCTTCTATTAACATTAAATCAAATTTATACTTAATAAAATCTATCTATAAGTTATCTCAATCAGATGAACCTGAAGAAGAAAATACAAGTGAAGAATCTAATTTACAAGCCGAACGACGCGTGACACTTATTAACGAAGAATCTACACCACAAGATAGTTCTTCAGCACCCCAGAACATTCCAAAAGAAGAAATTGTTCCAAAAGTCGCAAAAGCTGTTGAATCTGCATATTCGAAATCTGATGATAAAGAATCAATGAAAGAGCCTGCTCACGATAAGGTGAGTAGGATTGTTTAGCAAAATATTCTAAATAAAACCAAATCTATGAATGACATTTATATTATTTTTTATATAGGAGGCCACGTTAACAGATGACGAAGAAAAAGAACTATACAGTGACCAGGAAGATCTTGAAGAGGAAGAGGAAGAAATAGAAGTAAAACCGAAACCTAGCACTGCGCAACCAGTGAAAAATATACCAAAAGAAGTGGAACCAGATGAAGACGATGTAGAAATAATCGATGAGGAACAATTAGACGAAGAAGTAGAAGAGGATGTCGAAGAAGAAGAAGAAATATCTGACGTTGATGACGTCGAACTCTTAAATCGTCTAGAAGCTAAATACGGGCGATTGCCTGAACCAGAAAGACCTGGAAAACACAGTAAACACGACTGCGCGTGCATTTGCTTATTAATTTTAATTACAGTGACGGCATGAGCTTAACTAAACAGATTAATATTAACTGTTGGCATGACTAACAAAACGTGAGTGTTATTTCCTCAATCTAATTTCACTTATTACTCCCCTTACGTATATTTAATAATTTTTGTATATATTTTGATATTGCTTGTTGTTTACATTTGGCGAGAAGCCATTATAATTTTAAACATGAGTTATAATGTTTGTATGCATATTTGAATATACGCCACAACGGCTGGAGGCGTTTTTAGACAGGTAAATTGTAACCTAAACTAGACACAAATAAAGAAATGTATTATTTTTCAAAATTTAGAATCCTATTTTCAGAAATAGTAGGTATTTTTCTTGTTCTGGAAAAATACTGTCGCCAAATATAAAAGAAAATCTCAGGCTCAATATAGGCTCTACAAGAAAGTACAGGTAACCTATTCAATATATGAGACAGCACATGTGTGAGAAAACAAATATTAATATAACTACACATATTAACAGCCGGTTTCCGGAACGCAAATTAATTTTAATAAGCAATTAATCTAACAGTGTTTAGCATAATTTTTACAAGCAAATGATCAGTTAAACACCTATTAATTGTTTTTTAAAATAATTTTTCGTTTCGAAAACCAGCCGTAATTCATGAGTATTGACAGTTGATCCCCCATCTGTGGTGTTTATTATAAAATATAAAGGAAATGATAGTAATGTCGTGCAAAAATATAACATAAACATAATTATTCATTCAACCGAAATTTTTAGTAAAAATTCTTTGCTTAATTGTCATAATCACAATGACACGAAGATATATGTTTTAAATTAACGAGATTGACACCCAGCACTTAATCATGGTTAAATCTATACTAATCTATACTAATATTATAAAATTGTAGGGTTTGTTTGTTTGTTTGTTTGGTTGTACGCGCTAATTTCGAAAACTGCTGAACCGATTTGAATAATTCTTTTTGAGTTGGATAGCCTGTTTATCGAGGAAGGTTGTAGGCTATATAACATGCTACGACCAGTAGGAGCGGAGTAAACAAACACCGCGCGGACGAAGTCGCGGGCAACAGCTAGTTTATTAATAAAATACGTAAATTTATGTTATATTTTACAATCAATACCAATTATTATCAAGGGCATTTTTACAAGAGAATTCTGAGATCAGATGACGACATTTTTGTAATGCAATTGGAAAAGCTTTAAATTATGTGCGTGTTTAACACACATCAGCATCGTCCACTTTTTAATTACGTACAAACTAATATAACGCTTCGTACGTATAATATACAAGCAAACTGTTCTAATGTTAAAATTATGTCCTTGAGGCTTAGTTTTGCCTAAGATTTTAGAGCCTTATGAGAAAGTATATCTACTACCACATTCAGCAATTTGACTGTGACAAGCGCAGATGATATTGCTAGAGATATGAAATATATAACCCGTCAAACCGGGTAAACATTGTAGTATCTTGTCACTAAGTTATAAAAAAGAGGTTACATATGGATGGTGCGTAGGAACTCGTTTTTAATATTTTATCCTCGTGTTGATCCGGGCCCCGTTTTAAAGAATAAAACAGCTGCCTTGCTGCCAGGCATCTCGTAAAAAGCGAAAGAATACTAATACTTGTCACTAATTCGTAACTGCCTCCTAGATGGTAGAGCATCTCGACCTTGTGCCTTACCTATCCTTGACGCAGTTTAGCGTTGAGTGGTTGTCGTCGTCGTGTTCCGGCTTAGGGAGTAAGGTAGCCTACGCACTGCTGACATGAAACATCCTCGGTGTCTAAATGCGATGGTTATCTCTTTACATCAAGAGAACCATCTATTTGTTTAGTATCCTATGAAATCAATAAATCAACAATAACAACTTTAAACCAAATTATCTTTATGGACAACACTTTTACACCCAGCTCGACACTATTACGCACTGTAATTTGAACCATGTTGGTAAAATATGCGATTGACCAAACGTATCGTGACTACTAGAGCCTTCTGGGCAAGTATATCTGCTATCCCATTCCACAATTTGACTGTGACAAGCAAAGTTGATTGCTAGAGAAATGGAATAATAAACCCGTCAAACCGGGTACACATTTTAGTATGTGATAGTCACATTGGTTATAAAATTGGTAGAATTGGTGGTAGAATTCTAAAACGTCTCAGTCGGGTTTAATACTACTACCATACCTATTCCTGACGCTTTAGCGTTAGTGTTTATCTCTTCGTGTTGTCGTTTTCCGGTTCAAGGGGTAAAATAGCTGGTGCATGTGGCGTTAAATTTTGCCACAAGGATGGAAACGCATTATCGACCTCTTTGGTGTCTATAGACTCTGGTTATTTTTTTTACATCAAAAGAACCAACTATTTGTCTGCTATCAAATGATATAAAAAAATAAAGCTATAACATTTTTGTTTTTTTATTTTCATATGTTGTCCATCAATCAGATAATTTATTTATGAAAAATATGTTATTTTAGAGGATGGTGGAAACAGTATAGATGACGAATGGCCTGGAGAGCCCAGCGACGCACACTGGCGTCACGAGCTTCATCTGGCTGAAGACGAACTCCGCCAGGTATATATTACTTTACAGTATTTAGCCAGTGATACTAAAACACAGCAATGTATAGCTCTTAAGAATTTTTCTTAATAAACATCCAGTCCCAGAAATATAAATAAATTTCAAAGGTCAGTGCAGAATACGAAAACATTTTCTTTAGTCCATTGAACGTGTAACTTTTTAATATTCCTTCAACTTCAAACGGCTGTAGATTCCGTGTTGCAACAGACCCCCTCCGCTGAGATCGTGATCTTAGGCGATTTTAATGCCCACCACGCCGAATGGCTGTGTTCACGCACTACCGATCATGCGGGGAGGTCTGTTCACGATTTTGCCTTGGCATATGGTCTAACACAATTGGTAACCACGCCTACGCGAATTCCCGATGTGGACGACCATACGCCTTCACTGCTGGACCTTCTGCTGACCTCCCATCCGGACAATTATCAGGTATCTGTGGACGTCCCTCTTGGTACGTCAGACCACTGCCTGATCCGGAGTAAAGTGCCGGTTACGCGCCTATCACGGCCTCCTTTTGCAGGCTGTCGTCGCGTTTGGCACTATAGGTCAGCAGATTGGGACGGGATGCAGTCTTTTTTTGCGTCCTACCCATGGGGGCGGATGTGCTTCTCGCTGGATGATCCGAGTGTCATCGCTGACTCTATCGCTGATGTGGTGCTGCAGGGCATGGAAATTTTCATTCCATTTTCTGCGGTACCAGTTGGTGGTAAGTCTCAGCCTTGGTTTGGTCGCTCCTGCAAAACGGCTTCACGCCGAAAGCAGGAATGCTACCGGGCTTGGGCTATAGCGTCGACATCTCGTGATGAAAAAACCAGCGCGTTACGTAAGAAGTACAATTCCGCTTCGAGGTTCTTCAAAAGAGCTATCGCCAAGGCAAAATCTGAACACATTGGCAGAATTGGTGAGAAATTAGTTCGCCTTCCTTCGGGAACTCGTGCGTTCTGGTCTTTCGCCAAGGCTGTCTTGGGGAATTTCTCACAGCCCTCTCTTCCACCCTTACACGGAGATGATGACTCTCTGGCCCATACCGCAAGGGAGAAGGCCGATCTTTTGGGCTCGTTCTTTGCGGCCAACTCGACTCTGGACGACCAAGGAAATGCACCGCCAACCATCCCGCAGTGCTATAGTTCTATGACGGAATTAAAATTCTTGCAGTCTTCCGTACGTAAAGCACTTTTTTCCTTGGACGTCCATAAGTCGAGTGGACCGGATGGCATCCCTCCGATTGTACTTAAATCATGTGCTCCAGAGCTGGCGCCGGTACTAACACGCCTATTCCGGCTCTCCTACTCACTCGGCGTAGTACCGATTTCATGGAAGACAGCTTTAGTGCATCCCATCCCTAAAAAAGGAGATCGCTCTAATCCGTCTAACTATCGGCCGATAGCCATAACCTCCTTGTTCTCCAAAATTATGGAGACAATCATCAACTCGCAGCTCCTCAAGTATTTAGAAGAGCACCAGCTGATTAGCGACCGCCAGTACGGTTTCCGTCGCGGCCGCTCAGCTGGTGATCTTCTTGTATACTTAACACATCGGTGGGCGGAAGCAGTTGAGTCCAAGGGGGAGGCATTGGCAGTTAGTTTGGACATAGCGAAGGCCTTTGATAGGGTATGGCACAAAGCGCTTCTGGCGAAGCTGCCTTCCTATGGGCTTCCCGAGAAATTATGCAAGTGGATCACCAGTTTTTTGGCTGATCGGAGCATCAAGGTCGTAGTTGACGGTGCGTGTCTGACCTTAAATCTATCAATGCTGGTGTTCCACAAGGCTGCGTGCTATCACCAACACTGTTCCTTCTGCATATCAATGACATGATGCGAATTCGCAACATACATTGCTATGCAGATGACAGTACTGGTGATGCTACATACTCCGGCCGAAGCGGTATTTCTCGGGAACACGTCGAAGAGAGCCGAAACAAGCTTGTGTCCGAAGTTGAGAATCGACTAACCGATGTCTCGGAATGGGGTCGTCAAAACCTGGTCACTTTTAACCCCAAAAAGACACAGCTTTGCGTGTTTTCCGCTAAAAAGACACCCTTTGTCGTGTCACCTCGATTTGGGGATACTCTCCTGACAGCCTCCGCTAGTATCGGGATTCTGGGAGTCGACATATCGAATTACGTTCAGTTTCGCGGTCATTTGGAAGGTAAGGCTAAACTAGCCTCCAAAAAGCTCGGTGTGCTCAGCAGAGCGAGGCAGTACTTCTTGCCGGCCCATCGCCTTCAAGGCTCAAATTCGGCCCCACATGGAGTACTGTTCTCATCTCTGGGCCGGAGCTCCTCAGTACCAGCTCCTTCCTCTTGATCGCATTCAGCGTAGAGCGGTTCGAATCGTTGACGACCTGGCTATTTCGAAACGGCTCGACTCATTGGCATTGCGCAGAGATGTTGGCTCACTCTGTGTATTCTATCGTATCTTTCATGGAGAGTGTTCCGACGAGTTATTTGGATTAATTCCTGCCGCCGAATTCCATCATCGGACATCGCGTCAAAATTTGAAATTCCACCCTCACCATCTCGATGTCTGGAAATCCACAACTGTGCGTTTCTCTCGACACTTTTTGCCTCGCACTACTTTGTTGTGGAACCAATTACCGGCAGGGGTGTTTCCAAACGGTTACGACTTGGGGGCCTTCAAGAAAAGAGCTTACTCATTCTTAAAAGGCCAGCAACGCAACTGCAAGACCTCTGGTATTGTGGATGTCCATGGGCGGCAGTGATCACTTACCATCAGGTGCACCTCCTGCTCGTTTGCCCCCTCTTCTATAAAAAAAAAAAAAAAAAAAATTTAAAAAAGTTTTTTAATATTTCAAAAAAGGGATCAGTTTTTTCGTATTTTATAATTTTTATATACATTAAACATATCTTTTACCATAATTTATTTATATTTGATTATAATGTGCAGGTTGACTGTTAAAAGATTTTACATACTGTGTATCATACTGTAGGAGGATTTTCAGTACTCGATTCTGATACCGAATATGAAAAAAAATATATGTAGGTACCTAATTTTTAATCTTCATTTATCCAATAAAAATATTAAGTAAGAATACCCGCGGATAGGTATCAAGGTTCATTGTTTACTACACTATATATATATATATATATATATATATATATACATATATATATATATATATATATATATATATATATATATATATATATATATATATATATATATATATATATATATATATATATATTATATATATATATATATATATATATATATATATATATATATATATATATATATATATATAAGTCTAAATCCGATACAAACAGTACAACCAAAGAAATTTTGCTGTAACTTTTTACTGAGAAAATACGAAAAAGCCCCCCCAACCTATTATGTTAAATCGGATTCACTTATATAGAGGATTTATTTTTAAGCCTTCATTTAAAGAATAAATATTTGTTTCTTTGTAATTTATTTTATTTATTTATTTAAAATTTATGCACAACATGTACAGAGGTGGACTTAATGCTACATGACATTCTCTACCAGTCAACCTTAAACAAATATAAACAGTGTTTACGATGGGGTGCACAGAGAAACTTATTACAATCGTTTACTACTGACATACCTTCTTGATTATTATTAAGATAAATTAAAATTAAAGAAAACAATAAGATAATACGGTATTACAATATACTTAGATACAAGTAATATATTACATATATAATACATTATACATATACCTACATAAATACCTATATATATATATATACAAGTACATATTTATATATAGTCATATAAATACATATATACATACATATTATACTACCATAGCGCGTAACACCATTATTCTGCCATGCCATTCTGTAATGGATTAACGCTTAAATTACTTGACCTATTTTAAAAATTATTTCAGTTTTAGAACATAGACATTGCTTAAAAAAGAAAAACATATAAATCATATGTATATGTGTGTACTGCTTTTATTGTAATAGCTCTCATCATCAATTAACAGCATAATAAGTTTCGGCCTAATGGTACATTGTTTACGGGTTCCTTTATCACTGAACTATTAATTTCTTTGGATGTTTCGTTATCAATTATCATACTAACTATACATTCATTAGCAACATAAACATCAGTGGTCTGAATACAAATTTTAATAATAGTTTTATAATTATCTTGTTTTTATTTTTTAATGATTTTGTTTATGTATTTTAAATGTCATTTGCATATTAACTTGGTGCGACCTTTACATAACATGCCTAGTAGTTGACATGGGCGTTTTTGTTATTTTTCATCATCACGTTATTTCTTTGTCGTCACTTTTTGTGTCTTATATCTTTGTTTATAATATCTTTGTTTCTGACAACGGTACTAGAAATCCAACCAGTGCACTAGCTAGGAAACGTCAAACGTGTTGATAGTTTGACGTTTGCATTAATGGATACCATCTTACTTCAACGTAACTGTAACGTTAGTCAACGATACTAATACATAGAAATACGTAAAAATAATAAGAATACCTGGGTACGTCCGAGAAAACGAGTGTTCTAGAATGTTTGCAACCGTCCGCACTGTTTACTTCGATAGGTCGCTAAGCAATTAGCTAGGCGCCAAATGCAGCCGGTCGGTCGGCCGGTGCGGCCGGCCGGTCACGAACATCTTAGAATGTTCGTTTTACTAAGCTACTCGCTAGGTGGTTCGCTAGGCTCTTAGGGTCTTAGGCTCTTAGGGTGTCTTATTATATATATATATATATATATATATATATAAAATAAGACACCCTAACCCGAAAATACAAACATCTATGTTCATTACACAAATGTCTACCCTCTCGGGAATCGAACCGTTGACCACACGAGGTCTCAGGTTCGATTTCTGGGTCGGGCAATTCAAATGTGTTTATTTTTTTCAGTTTCCTGATAAAAACAACGTTGCCCGGGATTGGATAAATGCCCGATTGGCGATAGGCTTGCCATCTATCACATTATGGGACTAATAGCCAATTGCACCAACGTTGTCCCAGCTTAGGACAATCCTAAATAGTATGCTGTCACACTCTTTTCGTTTTAGACAATAAGTGTCAGCATACTACGAGTATTTAGGATTGTCCTAAGCTAAGACAATGTTAGTGCAATTGGCCATAATTATCTTCGGCTAATCGTGGGTGCTCTGATTGTACTTCTGAGCTATTTTTATATTGTATGTTTCATCATGTAAAAACGATTGAACAGTTTTCGATTATATTTAGTATACTAGTACAAGTAGTATAAGCCCAGATTAAACACATGGATCCCCTTTTATTACGGACAATATATGGTAACCATAGGATTAAAAAACTTTCAGTTACCTATAAAACAAAAGTTTTTATTATTAACAATATTTCAGCATAACATGTATTTATAAAAAATTGTACCTGATTCCAGGAATGGCTGGACTAACCCCTTTGCATTATTTTTTTGTTCTTTGCTCGTTGTGCCATTTTTAATAACTCGTCACCAAAGACGCCTAGGATGAACCTTGCGCCCGCACCCCGCGTTAAGTTTCCCTGACGCTTTGCTGACGACTTACATTACCTTAGCTTAGAGTCCACCACATATAAATACCGTCTATATTTAATTAATAGTGTTAGTGTGATGGAGTGATTTTGTAGAATTATTGCTATTATATTAGTATTGAGTTTGCGTGTGATTGTTGTGTACTAACTTGCGGAGGGCGCTTGGTTTGCGTGCGAACGCCGGGCTTCAGCTGAGCCGCTCGCGAACAGCGCGCGCGCTCGTTATCTCGTCGCCAAGGCTCTGGACATGGCTGCCGAAGAGAAAAGAGACAACCGATTACTTTCCCGAGCAATATCTGCCTATTTACATCTGTTGAAAATGAATGAAAACTTGCCGGATAAGAAGCTTATGGAAATCGCCTCGCGGACTATCAATAGAATGCAGTTTTTAGGTGAGAATTTTTATTGTAATTTCATTATGATTTTTTATTAAATTCATGTGAATATGTTTGAAAAACACAGGAATAAAGTCACGACTTGACTGTATATCAGAAAGATAATTTTACTCAATTATCCTTTATAGGCTATCTCTTAATGTGTTAATCTAATTTTATAGCTGTTATTGGATCGGAATAGTATAGAAGCGAAATACAACTGACTGATTCATCCAGAAATTTCAAAAACTGCTGTACTTATATGAATAAGGGACGTTAGCTTTTATTTTATCGGTGTTAGCACCTCGCAAGATTAAAGTTCTTGTGTTTTGTTACAACGTAAGCGTAGTCACAAGAAACATCTAATATATCATATACTTATGTTTATACCAATATCAAAGATATTTCGTGTCGTATCGTAAGTAGTACCTAACTGGTTGCATGAACTGTTGATATCCTTGGTAGAGCCGAGTTTAATTTTTGCTATTTGGTTAAGGTTTTCGCCGAGAATACGACCTTATTACTAGTTTTTTAATTTTTTATTTTTTATATATTATTTCTTTGCGATTCAGCTTTTTAAAAAGGCTAAAAGGAACGGGACGAGAATGTCTATCAACCATACAATGATATTTTATTATCCATTCATTATAATTATTAATAAAGTTAATTTGTTTACAATAAAATGCCATAAAAGAGTTCAACCACTAATGTGACAAATTCAATGTAATTTTGTTTTTGATCAATAAATACCTAAATAATGTCACTATTCGGCCGCAAGGTAAATCCCCGGTTTAAAGCTAGTTAGTGATGCTAACAAAAGAGCCTTGATTAACGGACACAACTGATCTTGCAATCTTGCACTGAAAGATTTGTGTTTTGATGCTCTAGTGCTACCTTGTACCAAAATGTACCAAACAATGGATAAATAAATTTTATATTTACAAAACTAACATACACGACGTGTGTAGCATCTTTTTAAAAATTTAAAAAATGATAATAAAAAATTGATGATTGATGAAAATTTTTGAAAATGATTGATCATACATTTTTGTATTCTAAATAGTAAAATTAAACTAGAAGCATTCTTGTACTCCCGATTAGCCAGCGGTATTATTATAATGTAACAGGAATCAAATTATCGACAAATATAGCACACATCGCAAAGACCATGGATCTTTTAGATAAGACTGGACGTGTGTTGAACAAGTACAGTTTGAAGGGGTTGTCAAGCCTTCGTAACTTTCATGTTAGTTTTTATTTTATGTTATTAGATAGCAAACAACCAGATGACTCTCCTGATGGATAGAGAAACTGTCGTCCATAGATACCAAAGATGTTAATGGTGCGTTGTTATCCGAGTGCCACATACATAAGTCTACCGTCTTACATTACCTTTCAAACCAAAACACGAGAATGAGAACATTGACGTTTTGCGGCAAAAATTTTCATGAATCTGAAAGAAGCAAGGCAAACATTAGGGTCTCTCTGCCTACCCCGTAAGGGACCTGCCGTGAAAATATGTATTTTAAAATCCGTATTCCGGAAGAGGTAGGCAGAGGTACATCTACGGTTAGCCGAAGTGGGCCTAACATATTACGACTGTAATATCGTTAGTGCTTGTCGCTGGCGCGTACAGACTTGAATAATAAGATAGCCGATAAAATTATGTATGTGGTATTAGATCCCCACCACATGATGCATTTCCATCAGGAGAACCACTGCTTGTTTGCAATCGTATGGTATAAAAAATTAAACCTATTTCGAATTTACCCTTCCTGTGGATATAAATATAATTACTGATATAATTTATTTTGTTTTCAGGACGTTATCTTAACACAGAGCCTGTATACAGACTTTTAATACGGAGGTTCCCTAATGAAGTAGTGTACCGTAACAATCTTACTATATCGTTCTTAATGGCGAATAGGTAAGTGTAACAACACACATATGTATTTAACTTTTTGACCAGATTTTAAAACAGAAACTTGAGTGCTACTTAACCTTATATAATACTAGCTGACCCGCACAACTTTGCCTGCAATAAAGTAACAGGTTATTTATATAAGAAATTTCATACCATATTTCATCACCTATTGAGGCCTTTTATAGGTTGATTTAAAAAAAAAATAATCTGTTTCACTCCGGCTCTTTAATTATTTCCTTACCAAATTTCATCAAAATCGGTTTAACGGCCTAGCCGTGAAAACATAAGAGGCAGACAGATTTTCACATTTTTACAATTTTAGTATAGGTTTTGTTTTTTTTTATTTTGCAGTGGTAAAATGCAACTTATATTTTTAAGGATCTTTAGTAATACATCGATGAAAATAGCATTCAATTTCAAGCAGTATGCGTGATGCGTGTACAAACATACAAACAAACATAAATCCTAAAATTGTTTTAGCTCTAACAAAGGCCCGATGGGCCCCCTTCTTTGTCGTCAATATCTACAATATACAGACATCAACCATTTGTTATTTACATTTTTTATCTTTTTCTTATTTCTGGAATTTGGTGTAAAAGAATTGAATTTATAATTGAACTGTATTTGAAATTAACTGTATTTTTAGGGCTGACTTAGCAGATGGCATGTTAAAAGAAACATTACAATTGTGGCCCGACGATCGTGTCGCCTTAGCGCACTATGGATTTGTGTTAAAGAATCACTACAATAAACTCGAAGAAGCGGTAACATATTTAAAGAAAGCCCTCGATGGTGATGCTGGAGCAGCGAATGAACCACGCTTTTATTACCATTTAGGAGATGCTCTTCTTCTATTAGGCCGCTTCGATGAAGCTCATGAAGTCCATAAACGGGGAGCTGCTCTTGGACACTTCTTATCTCCTGTACAACGGTCATTATACAACGTGCCACGCTTAAAAAGTCGCCCGTGGTGGCGTATTGAAGATACAGTTTATGTAAAACTGGCGCGAGCTTTAGAAAAGTCTTGGCGTGAAATTTTAAAAGAAGGAGAAGCGGCTAAAGAGTTGTATGAGAAGGAAAACGAGGGTTTAAAAGAGAAGGGGGAGTGGTCTCAATTGGATATATTCGTTCAAGGGCGGGAGTTGCCCGGGAGATGTAAACGAGCGCCAGTGACTTGTGCGATAGTCAAGGCCGAACCGGCCGCCGCTGGCTGTAGACGGGGCCAAGTCAAGTTCAGCTCCATGGCGGCCGGGACACATGTGAGACCTCACGTTGGGCCCACCAACTGCCGGTTACGGATGCACTTGGGACTTAGTAATACCAAAGATACCTATATACGAGTGGATAAAGAAATTAGGTGAGTAACTGTTTTTATTTGTTCTTTTAAGGGTTCCGTACCTCGAAAGGAAAAAACGGAATCCCTATAGGATGACTTTGTTGTCCGTCCGTCCGTCTGTCAAGACTCTTTTTTCTTAAGTCATTCAAGGCTTTAGTAAATTTGAAAGAAAAGCTAGCTTATAAGGAATCTCAAATCACAAGTGAAGGAATATCAGAATTATTTATTCCGTGTTGTTAAGAGGTAAACGATTAGCTATATGGGTCGCACATACCGAGGACATCTCGGCTACTAAGTGGCAGAGTTCTGCATTGTCTCGCCAGGGTCTGGTACCACCACCTTACCCATCTTGCCGCAACAGCGTCAGTGCTTGTCATTGTCGTGTTCCGGTTTGTAAGGTAAGGTGGCCGGTAAACTTATGCATGCGGCATTAAGACCCCGACACAAGGATAGCAATGCACCATTAACATATTTGGTGTCTATAGAGTGATGGTTTCCCTTTCCATCAGAAGAACCATCCACTTGTTTACTATCTTATGGTATAAACTGACTGAAATATGACACATTTCATGTGAGAGATTAAAAAATACTGGTATGCGTTTTCAGACAATGGCAAGTAGGAAAAGCGTTGATGTTCGACGATAGCTTCGAGCACGAGGTGTGGCACAACGGCACGGGCGCGCGGCTCGTGCTCATCGTCGACGTGTGGCACCCCGAGCTCAGCGCCAGCGAGCGGAGACTGCTGCCCGCCATCTGACCGGGGGGACACGCACACACACACATGTACACACACGCACGCGCGCGCGCTGGGCCGACACACTACACACACATCACTTTAATATCACTTGTACTTTTATTTTACTGGAGTTCGGGTTAAGAATGTAGTGAGTCATCGTTATCCGCTGGCCCATTACTAATCAAATCACTCTGTATAATCACTGTAAACTTGCCTTTAATGCGAACGTACTGTAAACACATACAGGTTAATTGATGAAAGTTAACCAATAAAAATATTTTTAGATACGGGCACATAGTTATCGAAAATCGTCGTTTACAAACAGCGATTTTCCGAATTCACGACTAAACCTGTAAGTACAACGCTATTGCTCGCTCGATGACCATACTTTTTGAATATAGTGTTGTGCCCCTCAATTCACGTAACAAAACGTCAACCGAGTCGAAGCGTTTCGGGCACATGAAAATTTAACAACTCGCGTCGTGCTACGACTCGATTGGTGTGTTATTTCATGAATCGGGCCGATTATGTAAATCATGTGCTATGAAGTTAAGCAAAATTCTCGTAATTGTTATTAGTTACATAAACCTTTAAATGTCATGTCCATAAATATGTACAATATTTCACCGGTCAAGCGGTAATTTTTATCACATAATCGATCCTACTTTTATAAAGCATCATAAGGATGTAATGGCTTTAAATATGATACATTCTGAAGATGCTCATAAAAGGATCGGTTGATGTTGAATGAGCTAAGTTGTCTGTAAAGTAAATAAAAGGTACAAGTGCAAACTAAATTATATGACTAACGGCCGGTTTCCAAAAGCAAATTAATTTTAACAGCAATTAATCTTTATTTAACAGATAATTTGCCTGTAAAAATTATATTAAATACAGATTAATTGCTTGTAAAAATTAATTTGCGTTTCGGAAACCGGCCGTAAGAGTAATGAAATTTCACCAAAGGCCCACTTTATTGCGTGTAATTTACTGCTGCGCAAACATGAAGCAGCAGGCGATACACTCAATCTACGTGTACAATATTAACCTTTGTCGCTATTGCTTCGTTTTGCAGACAAGTTGACGCGTTGGTTTTTTTTTTATATCATAAAATAGCAAACAAGCAGATGGGTCTCCTGATGGAAAGAGTCAACCATCGCCTATAGACACCAAAATGGTATTTACGAAACCTTATTTGATGTAAATTTTGCACTTGCAGATACATTACAAAACAACAAAATGTCGTCCGAGTTAATAGAACCGTTTATACGTAAGATATGTGGCGGATTAAAGAAAATGTGTGTTGATGTCGAAAATATCTCGTTTGTTCTAATATACAAATCACATGATATTTAAACGTAATCGATATATTAATATCTACTTTAGATGTATTAAGTCGAATAATGTATGCAAACGTGTAGATAAGAAGCGATAATGTCTTCAATGACGAGAAAACGAATCGACTAAGTTATCTCACATTGTTTATCCTAAGCGAGCTGGGCTGGTTGGACTGATATATTTACCATGTTTTGCTATTATACGAAGATGGCTTATTCGTTATTTTTCGCTATTGTCTAAAATACACAGATTTTTAAAAAAAAATTATAGTCTGAAAGTTAAGAAGATAAAGCCTGTTCAATGTAAGTTAATATAAAAAATTGTAAGTTTAAACAGAAACAAATTACTGTGGAATTATTTATATTTCTATAAAATCTAGTCCTCGGGCAGTAAACATGGCTAGAGCAAAATACTTATGGCAGCCAACACATGGAATGAAAACCTTAACTCCGAACAAAAAAGTTAAGGTTAAGTCTAATTATTTAAAAAGGTAATATTTTAAATAGTACAGTGAAGACAAACATTAACGTGTCTTTGATTTTGACGAAATAAGAGTTTGAATATAAATACTAGCTAACAGCAGACATCATCCTACCTGAATCGCCAAAGACGTAAATCATTAAAATAAATATTATTACTTATTTCTATTTATACTACCTATACCTACTTCTAGGTACTATTATTATTATGAATGTATCCAAATGAGTAACAATCCGTACTTATAAATGCGAAAGTAACTCTGACAGTCTTTCTGTTTGTCTGTCTCTTCACGCCTAAACCAGTACACCAATTTGAATAAAATTAATAAATAAATATATAGTTTGAGACCTGAGAAAGGAAACAGAATAAATTTTATCCCGGAAACCCCACGGGAACGGGAACTATGCGGACCAAACCCCGGGACTATCTTTTAAATTACGGTAATAAGGAGTAATTTAGGCTACTTTTAATTTAGAATTTTTTCCACGCGTACGAAGTTGTCGAACAAAGTTGTTGTTGTGTAAAAACAAAATTGCAAAACCGTCTGACCGTACAACGAACACGAATTTTTTTGTTTGCTTTTACTGTACTACAAACCATTTAAATTCCAATGTAAAGTTAGTACTTTTTGTTTTTTTTTTATTATAAGGGGTTTTATAAGACTATGTGAAAATCTAGTTGTACACTGGAAACAAATTTGGTCTAAATTTTTTGATGATCTATTATATAATCAAAAGCATTTTAAGGTGTTGTTATTATATAAATGTAAGAATACTATATTATGATTTTGTATAAATATGTTATATAGTTTTTTTTTTTTTAGTTAACACCTAAATATAATTACAATGCTCAATGTGTCGTTTCATTACATAACCCTTAGTTTTATTGACTGCTTTGTTGATGTAGTGAGTATTTCAGCTCTAATCATTAGGCCCCGGATTGATTCTTTAATATTAATAATAATTTCGCTGTACAAATTGCCTCTGTGGTCTAGTGGTACGGCATCTGCGTTGACCATATAAGGTCCCGGGTACGATTCCTGGGTATATTCAAAAATGTTTTCCGTTTTCTGATAAAAGCAGCGTTTCCCGGAATTGAATTAGTGCGACACCTATCACATTGTGTGGGATTAAAGTATCTTCGGCTGATCGTGGGCGCACTTGTCCTCCGTCTTCGGGGATACGGGTGTGAAAAGATTGGACAAATTAGATAAATTACTTGGCCCTCAAAGTAAGCAAATTATTTGCTTGTGTTATGGTAGTCAACGATACTAATACATAGAAATACATATATAAATACTTTTTTACATATATAATAAACACCCAAACCCAGAAATACAGACATCATGCACATTTCACATAACAAGCAGATGGGTCTCCTGATGGAAAGAGTCCAGACCAGAGTACCAGACCCGGGCGAGACTATGCAGAACTCTACCACCTAGTAGCCACGATGGTAGTGACTCGCATAGCCAATTGGTCGCCTTTTACGACCTGCCTGGCTGAACAACAGTTGGTCTATTCTTCAAAGGAGCCCGGAACCAACACGGGGGAAAATTGTCCTTGTCGGGAATCGAACCAGATCCCTGTCGATTCGTAGTTAGGTTCGCTAACCATTTGACCAACGGGGCGGTCAATTCTTGTATCAAACAGTGTTAGTGAGTGCCTGGAGTCTGGTGGTGGTGTATTAGCATCCCCATGCCTCAGAAACGCGTGTATGTTCCCTTTTATTGCAAATAACAATACATACATATCTTCGCGTCAGTACTACGGGTAGGCAGAGCGCACCGAGTGCCATACATTACGATACTTACAAAAAAGTACTAACAATAATCGTCAAAAGTCGCAATATAATTTGCAGAGAGCGACTTCTCGCCGCAGTTTGGTAATACCGCGTTACCTATTCCCTTCGCTATAGCGTCAGTGCTTGTCTTTCCTATTTCTGTTATGAGGGTAAGGTATCGCGGCATGTGTATCACCTAACATTTGCAACCCATCAGCGATGGCTATTAAACGTAACGAAAAAATTAACAAAAACGTTGGCAATTGCTTGCTGCTCACTGGATGCACCTCTTGGGATGTTACAGCACCATAAAAATATTCAAGCAGCAACGACGGCCACATATATATAACGCTATTGTGTCTTGCAATAACTAAACAATTACGACTATTGCGCATTGCGAGATACGTGATAACCCTGCGGTATACTTAGCATGTGCAATTAGGGATGTAACAACGCTCATAAAAACATCGATATTAAGACATTGATTTTTTTCTAGAATGAAACATCGATGTTAAAAACTTCGAAGTTTATGAACGATACATCAATGTCGACTGTTTTCGATATTTTTAATTACCTACCTATATGTATTCCTAACTTGAAGTGATCCGTGAACGGCAAACAACCAACAAAACGATGGCCAGTCGATGCAAACAAACAAAGCGGCTGCTTAGTATTGCGAGTGATCGAAATATGTTTATGTGTGTAGCTGTTGATCACAGACAGGGTGAAAGATGTAGCTATGATAAAATATCAGTCATTAAACATTGCTAATAAAGAACGATACATCGTCGATGTTTGAGGTTTCAATATCGAAGTTTATGAACGATATATCGATGTATGAAAAAATCGATGTATCGTTTACATCCCTATGTGCAATTACACTACCAGTTACTACTATATACTATATAGTCATCAACACATATTTGGTGACTGTATTTAGACACGGAATTATGTTTTCTGTGCTATTAGACTTATCTTTCCAAGCATTAACGTAGAGCCACTAAGCCACATTATAATTTATACTAAATTTTGAGTGACAAACACTATCAACTGACGAAAAAACGGAGCTTATCCGTTTGACATGTATGTATGTAATATTATCGGGATATATTTGAATATGAATATATATTTAGACCTCCAAGCACGTGTACTGAATTTCGTAAGTGTATGTACGTTTATATGTTTGTCCACAAATATCTCGAGAACTAAAAGCGAGATCAAGATATTTTTTTGATTTAAATTAGGTATATTCCAATAACTAGGAGGCAGAGTTCTGCATTGCCTTGCCCGGGTCTGGTACCAACGCTTTACCTTTTGTTGCTCAGTGCCTCAAGAACATCAATGCACAATTTGTTTTCATAGCGTCTTTGAGAAATACATACTAATTTTTGTTGCTGTGAAAATAGTACCTTTATACAAAAATTTTGTATACATACTACATGTATATTGTATACATATAATATTTAACAAAGGTTGGTGGTGGTTGGTCAAAGAGTATACAATACTACGTAAGTGGTTGGTAAAAACTATAGGCGATGATTTTCTTTTTCTATAAGGAGAGCTATCTGATTGTTATGAAGTTATGATATAAACTTAGAGAACAGTCCACGTTTCATCAAAATCCTTTCAATAGTTTTTAAGATATGGGTATAGAGACGAGTGTTTGAACCGGTTACTTATTTTATTTTATTAACGTATACATTTAGGTATTTATTTATTTATAGGGCAATGGGCCCACCTCTCGTTCCCACCACTGTAACTTCTGTAAACCAGAATCAACAGCGGCAACCGTCCTGATAACCTGAGTTGCGAGCTCAGGGTGCCCTGGGGAAAAGCTAAGCTGTCTTGGAACCCGCAACGAAAATAATCACAAGTATATAGGAGGAGTAGCAAAATACATGCTGGTTTCCTCCCTTTTTAGCAGGAGACAGCAAAATGTTAAAAGCATAAAAATGCTACGAAATAAGACTTTTACAATCAGGTTAAGCCTGATTGCTATTGCACCACGGAAGTTTGGAAATTAGGGACCTACCAAAATGGCCTACTTAATTTTGCTTCCAGTAGCAAGTGTGACAAAATCGTTTGAAGGCACGGAAGTTCCCACGTGTACCCACAAGGTCGGAGTAATAAATTACACCTGATATACATTGGATACTATCAAGCATTTGGCGACGTTCGTTTTGCCAAAGATTACACTCCCAAAGAATGTGATGTGCAGTTTGTTCATATTTACAGTTTAATGTAGAGCACTCGCAAAAAGGATAAGGAACTAATTTAAACGAGAATAATTTAGCTTTAAAAAAAACAGTAGCAGTCGTGGGACTGCCGATAGAAGTGAAAACGGAACTATTAAGTTGAGAGTAATTAAAACTATATGCAAAACATAGCTATAGATATACTATTATCATTAGCATGTCGGTGACGCGAACCGAGGATTTTACCCTCTACCAAAACGCTCAACGCGCCTAAAGAAGTTTTCACTTTAATTACCGTGGCTAGTGAGAAACTGTGCAACACAATGATCTATTTCTATCCAAGTTTTACTTAAGCGATCCCGGATGCACGGGAAAAAGTTATATAAATGCCGTCCTTTAGTTGAACAAGACCAGCGCGACTGCCATTCATCAATTAATTCATTAGTAACGTCGAACGTATGCAAAACATAGCTATAGATATACTATTATCATTAGCATGTCGGTGACGCGAACCGAGGATTTTACCCTCTACCAAAACGCTCAACGCGCCTAAAGAAGTTTTCACTTTAATTACCGTGGCTAGTGAGAAACTGTGCAACACAATGATCTATTTCTATCCAAGTTTTACTTAAGCGATCCCGGATGCACGGGAAAAAGTTATATAAATGCCGTCCTTTAGTTGAACAAGACCAGCGCGACTGCCATTCATCAATTAATTCATTAGTAACGTCGAACGTATGCATATGAATCACCAACATCTTAACATCCGGGTCCGTCCTTTAAATTAATCCATGGTTACCGCCACCGCCTTGTAAAAGGCAAATGATGACCATAATATTGTGTTCACTCGATGGTAATCACTTTTGCACAGGGTTGTCTTTTTTCTGCTTCAAAAGCGTTGGTACTTTCCACTATCGTGTTTCGGTTTGGTGGATAAGGTGTGTAGTTTGTAAACTTATATAGAATTATCTGCCACGCGAATTGCGCTACGCACCCATTACGCACCATTAAAATCAATGCTGTCTTTAAGCGATAATTATCTCTTTCCATCAAGTGAGCCAGACCCTGCTTGTTTGCTAACATATTATGATATTAAAAATCGGTTGTCTGTAAAGTTAGTTTACAGACGATAGTTGAACGTGACAACGTCTTAAGAAAATACTAATGGAATGGTAGCATTTACGGAACGCCTCAGAGCGAGGTAACGCCGCGTGAGTCATGTTTTTTCGTGCGTGCAGCCAGCTCTATCGAATTATAAGACGTTGTCACGTCAAAATAATAAAACCAAAGATAATTTCATAGATGTATATTTGGTATAAAAAAGGTAAAGAAAAGTAATTTAACTTAATCTAGTAAAGCTCGATTTTCATACTTGACTGACGATAAACGTACAACTGTTACTGTAATATTTTTACAAGAAATTTTTGTGCCCTCAAAAGAAGAAGAGCAGTTGTCAAACAACTCTAAAAAATTACACATCTTACTTCTGACATAAGCTAGATATTATATCCCATAAAAATTTTCTATTGCTGTCTTAATGTTGAGATTTGATATAAATGCACTTAAGCTACGTCCGCATAGACAGGCGTCTTGCTTAGCGCCTAGCGAACCACCTAGCGAGTAGCTTAGTAAAACGAACCTTCTAATATGTCTAGCTAGGCGCCAAGCACGCATGCGGCCGCTTGCGAACATATTAGCATGTTCGTATTACTAAGCTACTCGCTAAGTGGTACGCTAGGCTCTAGGCGGTAAGCAAGCCGCGTGTCTGTCCGTACGTAGCCTTATTCAAACCTAATGAAATAATATGCTGCATTAAATAGTTGACGGTTCATCACAACAGAACGTCGGCGGCTTGATTTGCAGCGTTGTGATCTTTTGGGGGCAAAAAAAATAAGGAGACAAGAAGGTTCATCATGTACCATATTTACTTATGGTTATTTAGTTAAGCTCTGGGTGTGACAATAATTACATTATATCACATCCAGAGCGTAACTAAATTTCTTTGGTTATCTCTACAACGCTTCGAATTGCAGGTTTGTGACGTCAGACGAGTTTAGCCGTCTTTCTAACCAAAGGTAATTTGTCTTATTGTTCCCGCACGTATTGGTCCGTGTAGAGATAGTTTCGTGTCTTTATGTATATTTTTTTATATTAAAACATTAAATTCCGGCCTACAAAACTTTTGTACCAGGTATTCTTGACCAAGTCTTCTATAACTATGAGGATGTCTTTGTACCAGGTATTCTTGGCAATCCTAATGATACAAAATAATGTTATCGTCACAATATTTTAAGAAAATAAACTATACATACAGTTTAGGAGGATGGGCAAATTATGGCAAGCAATATATATGTCATTGCTAAGTAATAAATCATGGTGCATTGTTGCGTGAGAAAAATCACAAGGGTTTTTAAACAATAAATTTTAACTTGGGCAGAGGTAAGAGTTAAGCTTTAAAAAGCAATTTAATAGATGGGCATCTTCAATAAAGACTACTCACTTGGAGTTCATAGGTATAAGGAACCGTCTAAAAGATAAATTGTTACCCCTGTTTTTATTAAAACGTCTTTGGTAGGATTGTCAGAATTATGATATGATTTCTATTACTCTATTAGCCCTATTTATTTCATATTATGTAGATACATTATTTAAACTTCACTCACATATTACCTTGTAATATTTCTCAAGTAACTCCCGCCATTTCAAAAATATTTCCCGTTAAGTTTGCATGTTTAAATACCTATATTGTAATATCCAAAAGAAAATATTCTATTTGAATGGATCTTTAGCTAAATTCTCCTTAATGTTATCGAAAAACACATCTACTCTGTGAGTTGGTATGCACAATGCACCATGAAATATTTTGACACATTATAGTTTCTCGATAAGTTATTTGAGCAAACAAATAATCAACGACGAATTTATTTAACTGAGTATTTGTCACAAATAAATTACAAACGGCCATTATTTTCCACTCAAATTACTTATTGAGCATTCTTACAATTATTTATTAAGTCTATGTATGTAATGAAACTACTTTAAACGAACAGTGGATCACTAGTTAACTTAGGATAGGCATTGGTCCCTTACATTAAAAATATTACTTAAACATAATTAAGTCAACGTTGGACGGAGGGCTTTTACAAAGACTTCATTGTTATTATCATATTACACATATTATAACAAGTGTATAATTTCAAGGCAGAAAAATAGGTACAGCTGTGGAAGTATTCTCTCGGAAAACGATGGTAATGCAACGAAATATATTTTATTTGAACAGCTATATTTATAAAAGTCAGTAACTATTAATGTAGTTTTCCGACTGGAATGATCCAAATGCAATACTACTTCTAATCATTAACTTATTGCTCCATCACGCGAAATTCGATAAAAATTACAAAAGAATCCAAATAGATAACAATTTGCATAGTATATAGTAGCAATTATTTCTTAACCTTATTTCAGTAACTGATCGCGCTATTTAATTTCATTTTAAACTCACTAAATAGATGTCTCAGTAAAAACGCAATGTAAACAATCACACAGATTATTATTATCATAATATGTAGAAAAATATTGTTTAAGTCATTGATATAAAAACCCAAGATGCACTCAAAACTGTCCGTAATTTCACATAAGTTTCACAGATCTTCCAAAAACATGTTTGTGCATATCCAACCTTAAGCGCAAGATTTATAGTTGTTTTTACAAAGCCATGAAAAATAATAAAATTGACAGTGTCACGATCGACGCGATTCTATTTGAAATGAGCCCACAATTTAAATTTGTGCGCTCATTTTTAGAGGGCGGTTTTGAGACACTGAATATGCATTTTGGGTTTTGTATATCTATGATTTATGTAATACAATTAACGCTTTATTTGATAAGTAACATATTGTAGATAATACATATGTATATAAGTAAACCTATTACAAAATAACTACAACAGAATTTTAACAATAAAATCAACTAGTGCTTTTATAATTCACGATTATACATTTATTCTATCTATGAGCTTTCTTACAAAATTGACAATATTCAGTCCCCATAAAGTATTTTTTATTAAACATTATACACGATAACGAAAAAACGAAACAAATTTTCAAACGAAACAGTTTTTCCTTATTACAATTATTGTGGAAATTAAACTGATATTATGTTATTGTTTAATTTTAAAATTTTGAACATAGAAATAATTTACATGGCTTAGCACTGGTTCAATTATATGAAAACAATAATTATTATATTGTCTAACGTGTATACCGTAAGTGTTCACACAGCACGATAATTACACACTAATAAACCACAACATTTTTAACATGGAAATTAAGCTTAATTACATTTTACTAAAGTGATCTAGGTGAATTAGATTTACAATCAGATATATCGGTCTTAGATCCAAATAAGATCTATGAATTTAAATGGAATGTAAATGGAATTGTAAATTGAGCATAAATCACATACCTAAAATTTCCTAGCAAATAAAATATGATTTCTCTGAGCACACCAATGAGCAAAACTTTTTGACTTATAAAGTAGTGTTGAAACATTTAACATATCGAATCTTTAACAAATATATTTGGATACTTTCTTTTATATAAAACCTAGATTTTTTCGTATGATTAATCTATTAATATTATAAAAGCGAAAGTTTGGATGGATGGATGGATTGATGTTTTTTACTCAATCACGTCAAATTAGGGCCATTAGCTGTGCCATTAGATTGTGAATTTTACTATTCTACTTTAAAGTCGTGTGCGTATTTATAACATTAACAAGTGCAAAAACATCCATGTCCATATTTTTATTATGTGCGATATGTTGATTCATGTTTTGTGCCAGCGTTTACAACATTAAAATACATTTGTTATATAAATTAAATGGAATCCTGTTGTCCTGTTCGAAATTCTTCTCTGAATAAATATCTCTACTCATGTGGGTGTGTTTTTTACATATTATGTGTAGTTTTTTAGATACTTCTAGGTAGTTGTCAGCTATAGTTGGACATCGCAAAGGGCGCTATTGCAGAAATCCAGAAACGAGAATATACAGAACAACACACAACTAAAGCATAAAACTCAATGTGGCAATTGGAAACAACAGTTTATTAAAACTAACCCAATGGTCTTGTGTTCCTTGAAAACATCCAAAGTGGTCCGGCGATGATATATTATTATTATAGAACAAGGTTTAATTAATTTAATATACACGTTTATTATCTTCAAAGAGATGGTGCCTAGTTGTTCATAGCAAGAAGGTAAGTATTTTGTTAAGTGGTTCATAATCACTAAAAATTTAAGAACCACTAACTACTCTAGCGTCAATATTGTGAGTCTCCTATCAAAGGTCAGACATATTTTATAAGGTTAGTATCTAATACTTTAGTATGTTAGCTTACTTATAAATTTATAGTTAAGGAATGTTTTTTAATGTTCAGCTTTTACAAAAATCAAATAATTAAAGTCACTGGTGTTGTTTGACTGAAATCCGAATACAAACAAAATTTCAAGCGTTATTGACAGATATTTTATGAGCAATATTTAGGCTGTAAATCAAATTAAAAGAGCAATAATGGACACTTAAATTATGAATGAATGAAAGAAAAAAATTAATAAAACTACTAAAACGTATTTAGCATGTTTTGTAAGAAGACCAATTATTAATGGTCAATTAAGAAATAAAGCTTTTATATAACAAAAAGGAATCTGAAGGATCTAACCTGTGGTCATGACTTCTTTATCTATAAACCTCTCTGCTTGCAATTTGCAATTTGCAAAAAAGTTGTCCAAAAATTTTGCAAATATAATAAAGAAACAGGCAATGTAATAGTTATTTATATAGTCTAAGAAAATGTTTACCCAAAATACCTATTTTAGTTTGATAATATAATTATAACGGGCCTATCAAATGATTCCTGACTATAATTAAGTAAATACACTTATACTTTTTCACAAAACACTTTTTATTTAAATCGCCAACCGGTTGCGCTTCTTACATCTTCAGGGCTACGAAGACTTGCTTGAGAAAATGCCGTAAAAAGAGAAACCGGTTGACGATACAAATAAAATACAAACTGTTTTGTAAAATACTACAAGTGTATTTATATAATTACTAAAGAATTTTCACCAATTTTGCCGATACCAAAAAGTATAAAAAAAATCCTGATTTTTTATTTGGTCCATAAAATATACATTTCGTTTCTATATTCTGCGTATTAATATTTCTAACCTATCAGGGTTTGTAAACACGTAAAAATAAGTGAAGCATTGCTGAAATTCAATTTATAGTATCTAATACAACTAAAACAAGTTAATATATCTTCCTTCTCGACGCATATTGGTTCAATCAAATGCAAATTAAAACCGATAAAAGTACGCAAACACGTTCGTCCAATGGCCGATGCTAATTTCACATAAGTAAACGCACTGCCTCACAAGTGGCTTAAGTGTTTTCACTTTATACAAATGCTTACTTGGTTCATTGTTTATTTTTGTAGTAGATTCTACTTCAAGCGAGTCCACGGTTGTTTTTTTTTCTATCATAAACTAAATATGTATATGAAAATATAATAATAACCAAACTTCCTTAAATTATGTGCATATAATGTATTTATTGATACAATAAAATATCATTGTGATTTTACTGATTAGATAATATTCGTTGCTCGGTGATTAACGGCTGATTACTAACACTAAGTACTACTAACAATATGTACACAAATGTAATAAAATGGTTTCGTAACATTTACACCTCAAGTACCAAATTTTCCGAAGAAATTTTCCTTGTCAACAAAGTGATAACTGCTTTCTTGAGAATTTTCGGAACAAATTATCCTTGCTAACAATGTGAAAATTGAATAATTTTAGATTATTCGAACAAACTATTGTCAGAAGTGTATACTAATGTGATAAGTGTGTAAGTGATAAGTGCATACTTTATTGTACGTTTTTGGAATTATCCTTGTAAGCAAGTGATGATTGTATATTATTTTTTGTAAATCTTTGAACAAATGCAATTTTATCAACAAAAAATATTTCAAAGCAGACTTATCCTATCACTTCATAGATGGAGATGTTTTTAACACGCAATCTATTCCACTGTATATAATTGAAATAATCATAATAAACATTGGACGTTTAATATAAGTACAAATAATCAGCAAGACTCAACAATAACAATCCAACTTATATATTCGGTGGTCTACAACAAACAGACACAGTATTTTTTTTTGAGTTTATTAGAAATTCCTAGAGGCGATCTATATGTACGTGTTAAAATTATTACGCGTAGGTAATTTTTATATTGAATAATTTTCACACTCTTTAAGACGGTTTTTGCTACATTAATTCGTATACTCAAATACTAATTGTGTGGCTTATGTTCGGTATCGGGGATTTCTTTTCATATACTTATAAAGACATCATATAAACAGAGCGCCATAACTATGCGAACATAATAAAAGAGAATGATTTAGTAGTAAGTACATCCGCTTATATAAAAAAAAAGTAAAAAAAAGTATCTTCCCGCCCATATCCCCGAAGGGGTAGGCAGAGGTACAACAAGTGCACCCACGATTAGCCGAAGATACTTGGTCCCACAAATGTGATAGGTGGCAAGCCTATCGCCAACCGGGCACTTTCCAATCCCGGGCAACTTTGTTTTTCAGAAAACTGAAAAAACACTTTTTTTATTATTCTAAAAATTTTAGATAGTTTGTTAGTAATTAGGTAGTCAGTAGATTGAAGATATAAGTCGGACAAATATATATCTTACGAGCGAGCTAATACAGTAATGGCTAATTGCACCAACCTTGTCTTAGCTTAGGTCAGTGTTTAGTGACATGCTGTCACATTATTTTCGTTTAAAACAAAAAGTGACAATGCTGTCACTTTTTGTATGCACAACTTAGGATTTTACTAAGCTAAGACAATGTTGGTGCAACTGGCCATAAGTACAAATAAATAAATTATATCTAAATGGCTGCTTTAGGGTTGAGCTACATCAATTGTCAAATAGAAATTTAATACAAATTTTGTCAGCACGAAACCGCGTTTTTCCATATCTCTATTCTTTTCTTTTGCTTCGCCATTTGCTAGAGTGAGAAAGATAACGGAAACGCGATAGCACGAGTCGGAATCATCGAAGCGATAGTGTTCCCGCTATCTTTCTCGCTCTAGCAAATGACAGTTCTAAGCCACAGAAAAGGATAGGGCGACAGAAAGGGGCGACTCCATGAAGACAGGTGTAGTCCAACCCATACTAAAGGAATTTTATTTCAGTGTGCTAAGAATATGCAATGAATATGTTTGTGCAATATACAGTAAGTGTAATTTGTACCATAATTTTATTCTAAGTCTTGACTGGACTAAAGGACTAACATAAGTTTAATAAGAAACAATAGTAGGTAAATACTATTATTAGAATAGATTTTGAGGCATATCAAGTCTGCCGCCATACAGATTATATAAATAAATTCGAATTGAGATTCATCAAGGCACATAAAGCCTCATTCTGCCTAGGCTAGTATTTTAGCCGAGTAATTTAATACCTAACTAAACATGTCTGAACACAAACAATTTAGTAGTATAGATTAGTGTATAATTTAGTCGAGCATATCCATTTAGCCCTATTTTTTTCAGGCAAATAGCGCTTCCACCACGCGCTCCACTCACTAGCTCACCAACTAAACAAGTCTGAATCTCTCGTTTTAGTCGAGTTTATTAGTTGTTTTCCGCGCGCCTATCATTTTGTAGGAATTATTTTGCGAAAATAGTATTGTTCAAATAAACTATTTTATGATAATGCGTTATATAGACTATAAACTATATTTTCCTAGCGCGCTACGTTACAGACTATATTATAACGTGTAACTGGAACTCTGATCGAGTCAGCCGGCCGAGATAGCGCGTGACTCATCACAATGTAATATTCTATGCTATGTAACGCTATGCGTTATATAAACCACCATCATACAAAACACAGCTCACTTGTGAACTGTACTCAACCGAAGTGCGAACGATTTTGAGTCAACTAAAATACTAGCGTAGTGCGAACTCGGCTTAAAGGTTTAGGCTAGGAGTTAAGTGATGACGTAGGCGTCATGTGCGGGCTGGTAGGCGGGCGGGCCGGGCGCCTGCGGCGTGGCGCGCGCGGCGTACGGCGGCGCGGGGGGCGGCGGCTCCCAGTTGTCCTCCAGCCCGTACCCCATGTTCCCCGCGTATGACCGCGAATCCATTTCCCCCTCCCTACTCTCATAACTAGAGACCCTATCCTGATACCGTCCGATATCGTCGTACGATGCATTTTTACCAAAACTCTTCGCGTCACAACTCGGCTCGTTATACGGACCGACCACATCGTGCCCGATACTCCTGTTCACTCGTATTGTATCGTATCCGCTCGTCGCCCTGCTCGACGTCTCGATCGGTGGGTGGTTTTGATAAATCTCCTCGGGACGCGGCGTTGTTTCTCGCTCCGAAAGATACGGAGGCGGTCTAGTTCCGTGAAAGTTTGAATAGGACGAGTGAGCTGATGTGGGGCGCGATGATCGAGACTCTCGAGGAAGAGAGGCGTTCGATGCCAAATATCCGGCATTTCGATATGAGCGCCGCGATCTCCGCACAGAGGATTGGGCGCTCCTGGAACCTGACCGCCGTTTGACGCGGCGAGGTGTCATTGGCTTTAGGGAGCTCTCACTGACATTGGTTTCGGCGGGACTAAACTCTATTGCATACACTTGGCGGCGGGGTAATGTGCCTTTTTCTGAAAAATAAAATACAACGTACATTTGAAAGTTAAATACATACATTAAACATTTTTTGATAATTTCTACAGACTATTATTCACAAACGAAAATATTTGTTTCAGATATAGGTTACAAAGCATCCTATGACTGAAACAGATATATTGCACCCTGGCTGCAATCAATCATGCTTCTATGCAGAGCTTGAAACTGGTTTAAAAAATACCAGCTAATAGAGGTATTTAGAGGTTTTTATAAAAGGATTCACTCAGAACGTATCTGTGATGAGAGCACTTTATAAACCCCTATAAGGTTTAAGCCAAAATTGTGGAATTCTATATACCGGTTTGTTGATTTAAAACCCTTATAATTCTGCTCCAAAAGGAAACCGGTATTTTTGAGATTAAGATAGAGCAAAATCTTTACAAAATGCTCCTTATATACTTGCGCTAATGTAGGTTTGAAAATTAACCAGTTAACAAGCCCTGCTTCTATATTCTAGTATTTTTTATCCCAACTACAGTAAGTGTAACGGTTCTTTGGCCTATTCTAAATGATTTGTAATAATGAAAAGTAAGGTTGAATTCGTAACTCAACTTTACCACTGTTTTATACTCGAGTAAATTTATCAAACTCGTGTTTGAGTATAAACAAAAAATACTCGATTTCGAATTTAGTACTGAATTCCATTTTTATGACTGGTATTTAATGTAATTGACTTAAGTTTATTAACTACCTCACCTTTATAATAACTATGAGATCGGAACAACACTACACACTGAAAAAATTCATCAGAGGAAAATTTAGCTAGAGACCTGTTAACTAAAGTAACATAAGAAAACAGATTTGCAACAAACTCAAGTGTTTCATATCACATTACCACATTAAATCACACAAATAATCAGAAATGAGGCAAAAGTGCAACAACACTAAAACAAACAAATTTAAGTTATGTTGGTCTACATAAGTGTAAATATCAGTCTGTACCCTGCATGCTAGTTCCAAATAAAATGGCTTATTTATAAGCCATTAAGTACAATGCGAAAACTCTATCCCAACTTATTTTTTCAGTTAAAATTATATTGCCTATGCTGCCGTAAATTAAAATGTCGCTATTCCTGCCAATTTTAGTTCTTTGAACCCCATTTGGTCAGAAAAAAATTCTATCAATCTGTCTGATCAGAATTTATAAATAAATAATCACGGGATAAATTACACTTACTGATCTAACCCCAAAGTAAGCAAATTTGCTTGTGTTATGGGTGTTAATCAATGATACTAATACACAGAAATACATGTATAAATACTAGAATATATTTAATAAACACCCAAGCCCGGAAATACAAACATTTATGCTCATCACACAAATGCTTGTCCCGTCGGGGATCGAACCCGAGCCCTATCGATTGCGTAGTCAGGGTCGCTTACCACTCAACCAACGGGGCGGTCCCCCCCTACAATTGGAAGATGTAATAAAATTCTAGTAAGACAGATTGATTGAGATTTTTTTCCTAATAAGTGGGTATCAAAAACTAAAGTTAGCGGGATGTTGGGTTAAGGCATTTTAGTCCGAGGATGGCAGTATGGCACTCCTACAACAGATGTGAGTTTGAAATAAAAAACTGCTTGGACTGCAATACATAAGCTCGGATAAAATCATCCTTCTGAGCCAGTGAAATTTAAATTAATATCCTTAATGAAATTTAATCAACTAGAAGTTTAAATTTATGTATAAGAATTATTTTAACTATATAGAAAAATTAAATTTATAGTAAAAATGCACAACCTACTTACCTGTACTTGTTGTTTGTTTCCTGAGTGAGCGATAAGCCACTAATACTGTCAAAGGTAAAGCTGTCGCAGTCAGAATGGCAGTGAATACTGATTGACCCAGTTCCACATAGTACCATTGAAGAAAACATCCATCAACTCGGGCTGGTCTCCAAGTTCCAGGCCCGTCTACTTCTCCCCATACAGGTTGACAGCCCCAACCATTGCTTTCCCACCAACTAACACTTCCAGTCCCTAGAGACAGTAAGCCACTCTCCTAAAATATGTAAATAAGTATATTAATATTGGTTTATAGAGTCATAATGTATTTTGGTTATAATTACAAAGCAGTGCACCCTGTAGCGGAATTAGTATTCAGATTACTGAAGAGATATAAATAGATCACCATTTATGGACAACTGCCATCTGGCTGTAATAAATTCAGGGGTTATTACCGTCTTCTCTCAATTTGAGGGGTTAGATAGCAGGCAAACTTATCTTTCGTTCCATGGACAGTACGTACCATTAATATCATCAGAAGAACTATGTTGTTTGCTATCCTATGATATAAAAAGGACTGGTTCTTTGAAAGACTATCTAAAAAGAATGATCAATAGTTGGCTTATGCCATGTTTCACAGAGCACACAAATACATTGTTTTACTGAAAAATAATTACATTTAACCTCAAGTTACATATATACACTATTATTTGATAAGGATCAATATTCTATTGGTTAAAATAGCTATAAATAACTTCTACAATATTTTATGAATATATGAAGAATTCCGGCAGTATAACCTTCGTCTTCCGAATATTGAATTTCGATCGAATGTCGAATATCAGTGTAATGTCGTATTTCAGCCACCTGTTCAATTTCGGTTCGGCCAAGTGCCGAATTTCGGCCAGTGGTCGAAGTTTCTGTCCATTCTAGTAATAAACTGTTAATAAGATGAATAAAATTACCGTTTTTAAACAAACTCGTGCCTGGAGACACGACATAAGTAACTAAAAAACTAATTTTCAGAATTTTTAAATAACTATTTTGGTTTGCCATACAAAATTGGCCATTTTCTGATTTTAAAAAATACGTTTAAGTTTGTTTGATAGAAAAATTAGTTAAGTCAGATTTTACGATTAAAATATTTTTATATAAGCGCATAAAAGCTACAAATATTTGAATAGACACTAGTAATTTTCGTTAAGTTCGATGATTTAACTTGCCACATAAAACTAATCATTTTTTCTTAGTGCATAGAGCTTACTTTTAGATGAGCTTACGGATATTCAAATATATGTAGTAACAATGAAATTCGAATGAATTTGAAAAATTTGCATGACTTGTATTTATTTTTTTTTTTTTTTTTTTTTTTATGTCATAAGATAGCAAACAAGCAGATGGGTCTCCTGATGGAAAGAGTCAAACATCGCCTATAGACACCAAAGATGTTAATGGTGCGTTGCTATCTTGTGGCGAGGTCTAATGCCACATGCATAAGTTTACCGGCTACCTTACCCTCCAAACCGGAACACGACAGCAACAAGCACTGACGCTATTGCGGCAGGAATAGGTAAGGCGGTGGTACCAGACCCGGGCGAGACAATGCAGAACTCTACCACCTAGTAGCCACGATGGTAGTGACTCGATAGCCAATCGGTCGCCTTTTACGACCTGCCTGGCAGAACGGCAGTTGGCCTATTCTACAAAGGAGGCCGGGACCAACACGGCGAAATCGAATGATTATGGTATAATCGAATGATTCGAATATCACTCACAATTGACCATCTTTCTATCTATCTATCTATCATAGCAGGCTATACCGCACTTAGCCTAACTACAGGCCATTGTGCGCAAAGGTATAGTGGCTATTCCTAACAACCCAGCTCATTTCAGAGGTCTAGTATCTAGTATAGAAAGATTATGAAATAGTTCCTTGTACGTTTTATTCTCTTTGAAAAACTGGGCCCTTAGGTATTGAACTGCCACACACTCATATAGCACATGGTGGGGAGTTTCCTCATGGTTTAGGCAAACTCTACATAGGGGACTGTCCGTTAGCCCTATGGCCTGCATGTGTTTATTCATATGGCAATACCCTGTTATCAGACCACAAATCTTTCTTAGTTCTACTCTTGGTAGTTTAAGTAACTTTCTGGTCAGTTTGGGATTCAGTTCGGGAAATACTTGTTTAGCTTGTCGACAATGGTTAGCGTTTCCCAGAGTTTTTTGTGTTTTATCTTGGTAATTCTCTTTTATATTTGTTTTTAGCAGATTAAAGGGTAAGGGTACTATAGGTTCAGGACCTACAGTTAACATCTTAGAACCTTTTTTGCTAATTCATCTGTGATGTTGTTCCCTAAGGAGCCACTGTGACCTTTAATCTATTGTACAGTGACCTTGCATGTTGTCACAAGTTGTTGCAGCAATTTCCTGCATTTGTGTACTAGGCTTTTGCTCAAATAATTGGAATTCAGTGATTTCAATACTGCCTGGCTGTCCGTTAAAAATCTGAGATCAATATCTTTAATATTCCTATTCAAGACAGCTCTTGCGGCTATGGTAAGTCCTAGGCATTCTGCTTGGCATATTGAGTTCTGTCTGCCTAGGTTAGTGCTTATGCTAATGTTTAATTCAGGTCAATAGGCACTAGCGCCTGTTCCGGCTGTTCAAATCGGGGTTTTAGGGTCATCAGAATATAAACATAATTCTTTTATACTTGACTTGCCCTTTACTACATCTGAAATAGTAATTGTATAATTATTGTCATGTAATGGTTTCTTTGGAACCCTGTCGCACGGTGCGTCCATCAAAAGATTAAATTGTGCCATTTTATCTAGTATAGTTATGTGAGAAGAAACATTACCTCTTAATTTTCCTGATAGTTTTAATGTTAGACAAGGTAATGCTGCTTCTTGTTGGATAAAAGGATTATTCCATTGCTGCAGTTGGTGTGGTACTCATGCTTCCTGTGATTGCTAAACATCCTTTTCTTTGGAAGCTTTCTCCATAAAGAATCTACCATCTTTATGGAGAAGTTTTTATAGGCGGTTAACCCCATTCATTGCGCCGTTCGAAACTACGATTTTTCCTCTGATGCGGCAGTCATTTTTAAAGCAGCGCCAATCGGCGTCCGCGGCACCTGATATGGAAATTTTTAGACGCTTATCGGCGTTTTTAGCACTCGAATAAGATTTCACAGAATTTTTTGCTTAGTTTTGTTGATTAACCATACAGTTAGCTTGTAAATTGTAGAGAGATATACGCAGATTTTTATAAATCATTATATATTTTTGTCACAAATAGAAAGCATAAACTGTTAAAACTTAAGAAATCAGTGTTGTGGTGGAAAATTAAGGAAGAAAACAGTGAGTAAAAGTAAAATAATATATTATGAATCATTTTGCATCAAATGGTCCCAATATTTAATAGATATTTGTCTTTTAAATTTAATTTTCTTATTATTTATTGATTTTGCCAGAGTACATCAACCTTCGGTAACTTCTTAGTTATATTAAAACTTAATATTATATTTAGCTGCAAAATCGTAAAACGTTATCGTTTTAGCTGTTCACCTTGTTCACAAAATACTTTTGATGATTATTATGTATTTTGATAAATAAACAGGTATTCTGAAAATAACTTTTGGTTTGCTCTAAGAAGTTTTTTTTGTTTCAATTTGTTTATTAGATTAATTTCTATGGGAATCCAGCTGCCAACTAGCGCCACCACTGAATAAAATATCTTCAATAATACAGTCTATATTTTAATTTAGGAACTAGGAATTTGTTTGAGTAGTAATTTACTTAAAAGGTACCTTTATGTACAAGAGCAAATAAATATTAAAAATTCTTAAATAAGATATGCATGCTAATGTGTTATATTGAAGTCAATTTATATCTGAAGGATTGCTTGTGAAATTCCCATAACAAAGATTTCTATTAAGTTCCGATGTCTAGGGTCATAACTAGGGTTGTAACGAAGACATTGTTAGCGGAGGCGGAGGCGGAAGCGGAGGTGAAGAGGTTCGCCTCCGCGGATGGGGAGGTTAACGGAGGCGGAGGTGAAACTTGAAGTAGGAAAAATAGAAATTTATGGTTTATTAAAGTCAAAAATATTTATTTCAAATGGGTACATCATATTAATCATGCACTAAATCACTTAAAACAATCACGGCTCAAACACAAAACAACTACGCGGTACCGAACGATTCGACAAGTTGATTTCTGTCATTCATTCACACCCCCACCACCGTCCGCCCGCCCATGTTCCCGCGGCACAAGTAAAATATTGATCATTTCACTTTAGGTATGTTACAAAGGACTCTGTGCATTTCACTCGCAAATACGCAGCCGTGCGGCCGCGTCTCCCAGTATCACTCTTTGCGCGTTGTATCTTAGCGTAAATAAATCTCCGTTAAAACTCCGCATAAATTTGGTGGAAGCGGATGCGGAGGCAGAGGTTCGATTGTTTGCGGAAGTTCCGCAGTGCATAACGGAGGCAGAGGCGGAGTTCTGTTACAACTCTAGTCATAACTATAAAAATACCTAACTAAAGTTTGGTAAAAAAATTACAATTCTTAAAATGTATATATGTTGTTTTAGCGAAGGTGCGATATATTTTGTGCCAAATGTGTGTTTTAAGGCCAGGTTGTCAAAAATTGTTGAAAATTATCATTTTTAACAATTATAAAAAAAATCTCTTACTCATCAAACAAATAAAACTGATGGTGATATAAAGATGAGTTACGCAGTAAGCTTACAGATCAATGCATAAATATACAATATTGTCTAAATTATGCATATAAACCCTTAAAATTACATGCATACAAAAATATAAAAGCAACAAAAATAGAAATGTTGCTAATTTCTGATATACGCCGATCGGCGTCTTACGCAATTTATCAATAATATTTGGGTTTCCGAAGAGATGATTTCACGGAAACGGCACTCAGCATTTCGTAGGTATTGGAAAAATAAACTTCTATTTTGCAGAAATTCTTAAAAAAAATTAATTGTTTTTGAAAATAAACTCATTAAGAATTTGGCGTTCGGCATCCAGTGCATCTATTAAGAAACAAAAAAACGACCATCGGCGTCGACCGCAATGAATGGGTTAAGCGTGCGTTATATAACCGTCATTCACGTATGTCTATCTATCTATCTATCAATGCGTGCTATACCGCACTTAGCCACACTACGGGCCATTGTGCGTAAAGGTATAGTGGCTACTCTTGCTAACCCAGCTCATTCCAAAGATCCAGCACCTGAGAGGGATGCTCAAACAGCTCTCCATATGTGCTGCCTCCTTTGAAAAACTGGGCCCTTAAGTACTTCAATTCCTCGCACTCAAACAGCACGTGGTGAGGAGTTCCTTCATGGTTTAAGCAAGCCGTGTATAAGGGACTATCAGTTAGCCCCATGGTGTGCATGTGTTTATTCATTGGGCAATGCCCCGTTATCAGACCAAATATTTTTCTTAATTCTACCCTTGGTAGTTTAAGTAATTTTCTAGTCAGTTTCAGATTCAGTTCAGGAAATGCTTGTTTGGTTTGTCTACAACTAGTGAGCATTTCCCAGTGATTTTTGTGTTTTATCTTGGTGATCTCTTTTATCTTGGTTTTTAGCAGGTTGAAGGGTAGAGGTATTATTGGTTCAGGACCTATAATTACCATCCTAGACCCCATTTTTGCCAATTCATCTGCAATGTCATTCCCTAACGAGCCACTGTGTCCTTTAATCCATTGCACAGTGACTTTGCATGACGTCCCCAGTTGTTGAAGCAGTTCTCTGCATTCTATTCTCTATTCTCTCAATACTAGGCTGTTACTTAAATAATTAGAATTGAGTGATTTTAACACCGCTTGGCTGTCAGAAATCTTAAATCCGTATCAGTTATTTTTCTGTTTATGACAGCCTTTGCGGCCATGGTTAGTCCTAGACATTCTGCTTGAAAAATGGAATTGTATTTGCCTAGGTTTCTTTTTATATTAATATTTAATTCAGGACAGTAGGCGCTAGCACCCGTCCCCATCTTGGTTTTAGAGCCGTCCGAGTATATACGTAATTCTTTTATACCTGACGTATCGTTATCTTCTTCGGAAATAATAATTTTATATTTGTTGTCTAGTAAAGGTTTCTTTGGCACCCTGTCGCACGGTGCTAGTATTAAGGGGTTTATTTTTGCAATTTTGTCCAATATGGTCATATGGGAAAAAAACATTACCTGTTATTTTGCCAGATAGCCTTAGTCGTAGACAAGATAATGTTGCTTCTTGTTGGATGTACAGGTGCATTGGGGCGATTCCTAAAACAACCTCCATTGCTGCAGTCGGTGTGGTACTCATGCTTCCAGTGATTGCTAAGCAACCCTTCCTTTGGAAGCTTTCAAGTTTTCTTTGCACTGTGCTTAGTTCGGTTCTGGGCCACCACACTAAGGCACCATATGCAACTGTACTTCTAATTACAGTGGTGTATAGCCATTGGGTAATGTGGGGTTTCAATCCCCATTTTTTACCCAAAAGCCTGCTTTGTGCTAGGGCTATGCAGGATGAGGTTAACTTGCTGTCAAGGTGTTTGCTCCAATTTAGTTTGTTATCTAAAGTTGTCTTTAGTTAGAAATCATTCACATATGTTCGTAGTACGAAACCATAAAAGCTGTCTTCTTAGTCCACATTATCGTGATGGGCAACTTTGGAATCCTACATTGCACGTGGCCCGACACGCACTTTACCAATTTTATTTTAACTGCATAAGCTGTCCAACTTAGTCTATTTGCTAAATTATTAATGTGGTCCCCATTGTAATTTCTTATTTAAAATAAAAAAAGAGTTTGTTTCCATCCAGTTGTACACTGGTATCTACATACAGTCAGACACTATGCAATTAAAATTTTACAAACTTAGTTTTGTTGCCATTGAATAAAAGATTGTTCATACAGAACCATTTTGCGACTTTTGACATCGCATTATGTACTTCGTTATACTTACCAACTCGTCTTTTCACTTTGAATAAAAGTGAAGTGTCATCCACAAACAGTATGATTCCATGCTTATCCCCTACATAGTAAGCAAGTCATTTATGTATATCAGAAACAAGAATGGATCAAGTTTGGAGCCCTGCGGGACACCCATGATTACAGGAGCACCAGCTGACCTTTTTCCATTAATATCAACCCTCTGAATTCTTTCATTTAAGTAAGAAATCAGGAGATCGTGACTATTTCAAAAAACATTTTGATATTTAAAACACATTTGACATATACTCTAAAAACATTTTGTTATTTAAACCACATTTGACATTTACTTACCCGGTTAAGTGAGCCAGCATTTAAATAATAACAAATTAAAAATAAATTCCATGTCAACCACATGCAGCACCATATTGCATACTGAAAATTACAAAAAAATACACAATAAATAAAATTTTATTATCTTTATCTTGCCAACCAAATTCAACCATATAATTATTACCATGTAGTTAAGGCAACAGGAATTCTTATGAAGTAACTTACCTCTTATAAAATAATTTAAATGCAGCAAAACTGACTTTCAACCTTCTACGTTTCTAGAACCTTGAATCAGATCTTTACCAAATTTATATGGGAACAAATCAAAAATATACTCTCTTAAACAAAAATTAATTCGGCTAATCAGTCTATACGGTGTGTAAAGAAAACCCTGTCAGATAATTAATGGTGTTGTTTGGTACCGTAGTATGGTTACATATGTGTAATTATTTTATGGATATTAATTAATTCGTTTTTCCAACAAAAAAGTAATCTTAAATGGTATTTTTCTACATTAAGTACGACAACACCTACAAATAAGTAAATTCTATTATCAAAGAATGCCGCTCAAGTCGTATGCCACTGAAAGTCACACGGCACGTTTAAAATTCCTTTATAAAAAGCCAAAAAACGAAGACTGTTTGTGTGAAAGCTGTCAAAGCGAAAAAATTAAACAAGCAGCGACAAAGTGTTGTCATTTTTAAAATATTTTCTTAACTCTAGGGAAATATAAGGGTGCATCCCATCCACCCCGGTCGTGTCGCCCCGGTAACGGGACGGTTGGGAAAAATTGTTTCATCGACCCCGGTAATGCGGGACCCGCTATTTAACGGGGTGGATGGCACAGATCAAGTATCATCTACCCCGGTGTGTTTTTTAACGGGGCAGTTAGCATAAATTGAGAAGCATACGCCCCGGTAGTATTTAAAGCGGGGACAATAAAGTATAATTTATACAATACATTAAAATATGAACTGTAAATAAAAAATTGTTTGTATATAATAAATAATAATCATCAAAATTTATCTACTTTGTAAAAAGTTATGCGTAGTCTAACATAAAAAAAAATATATATGCGTCGAATTGAAAATCTCCTCCGGTTTTTTTTGGTCAGTTAAAAATTACTTAGTATTTCATAATACTATTACTTAATATTCATATACTATTACTTAAATACTATTCGACAATGTTTTTTTATTATATAAGTAGATGTGAGTTATTTTTAACATTGAACAATTCTAAATTCCAGAAAAAATGTGGATGAAGAAATCCCAAGTTGTTTACCGGTTTACCACCTTTTACCAAACTGTTGTACTTCAGTCAATGATAGTGATGTAATGAATCTGTGATTATGAAAAAATCTAATTTTGATGATTATTATATACAAACTCTTTTTTATTTACATACAAAACATTGTCGAATAGTATTTAAGTAATAGTATATAATAGTATTATGAAATACTAAGTAATTTTTTAACTGACCAAAAAAACCGGAGGAGATTTTCAATTCGACGCATATATATATTTTTTTTATGTTAGACTACGCATAACTTTTTACAATTAAAATAAAACAAATTTTGATGATTATTATTTATTATATACAAACAATTTTTTATTTACAGTTCATATTTTAATGTATTGTATAAATTATACTTTATTGTCCCCGCTTTAAATACTACCGGGGCGTATGCTTCTCAATTTATGCTAACTGCCCCGTTAAAAAACACACCGGGGTAGATGATACTTGATCTGTGCCATCCACCCCGTTAAATAGCGGGTCCCGCATTACCGGGGTCGATGAAACAATTTTTCCCAACCGTCCCGTTACCGGGGTGACACGACCGGGGTGGATGGGATGCACCCAAATATAAGTAAAAATATGAATATTCAAAAAGCGATATCTTTTTTATTTTTTGAAATAAAATCATTCTAATATTTTTTTCAGTAATGCCTTTAACCAACCTATATGCCTCTTTCGGATCGGACAGGGTTTTCTTTACACACCGTATATGACTGAGTTATGCCCAAACACACATAAAAGAAATAATCAATACACACAAAAATAATACTGCTATTTTTTGCCTTTCCAGGTCTCTATGTCTGACAGCATATATCTCAAACTTTACATTGATAGTATTGCTAAGGCATAATGGTAAAAGTTATATGCGCACTACGGCACACGCAGTTAGGAATGTATGCGAAAATAGCCTTTAATAGCATCACATCTGCATTTATCGTGTCATTCCACGTAGCTTTGTGAGGATAGACGCAAGTGTGGCTCCAGCATTAGCAGATCCTAACTTTAAACAGACAAATATAGCTTTAAATCTTCTACACAGGAAAAGTGTTTTAAATAAGTAGTATTTAGGTTTCCAAAATCCTGATGTAAAAAAATTGTTTTTTTTTATAATTTGCTTTTGAAAAAGAATATAATCAAAATGTAGTACTTACTGCCACTAGATATTTGGTGATGAATTGTACTGCGCCAAATGATCCAAATATTATCAATAGTATATTGAGGAAATTTGTGATTATTGGCAACCACATATATCCTAAGAAGTCAAACACTTGTCTTTGTACCGTCACAACCTAAAACAAACATTCTCAATTCAATAACGTTAAAATACTAAAATAGCCCCAATGTAAAATTTGTATAATAGAAGTTGGTATAGCAGGAGTGTAAAAAATATATACCAATTCAGTAGATACTCACAGATAAATCAAATTATTTAAACTTTCTAATATTGAAAAACTTAACTTATGATGAAATGTAATGCTAATTTTTTTAGTCATAAATATAGTCTAATTAAATTCGGTACTTAAATTACTTTCAATTATGTAAACATACCAACTGTAAAACACACACAATTAACAGAACAGTTCTTAGTCCACAAACAGCCATTATTATATATTTATTTTCCGTAATATATTTCCTAATTGTTATTTTTTCAAATAACTGGATAGAAGTTGCATTTTTAATTAATCTTTTTGTATCAAAAACAAAAGCTGTAAATTGTAAAAAAAGGAAATTTAACGATCTTTGACATTTGATGACAAATTGTCAGTGTTGACTGTTGGCAGAACCGTCAAAAATTATTATTGTATCAGGGCCGTAAAATTATTGTATTTTAAATAAAATAAAATTATTGCACAAATCGAAATTAGATGTAATTCTCGTCTGAAAACTTGAGTTTAAAAGAAAATCACCAAAATAATAATATTCTGGCAATTATAAAACAATTTTTAATGAAATTTACAGTCTAATCTATTTAGGTACTTAAGAACTGACTTAGCTATTGGTAACGCGGAAAGACTCAAACATTTCAAAAATAACTATTTTAAAGAAATTAATAATTTTATATAGAAAATTGCTATCATTAAAATTATTGCATTTTTTCATGATTGTAGGCTTAGAATTGAGGATTTAAAAAAAATCATGTGATTATGGTACATATACAATAATTATTGTACGTCTGATGACACTGCAAATCATGAAGTAGGATAATATTCAAATGTTTCAGTCAAATTTCCCGCCTTACCAATAACTAAGCGACTTCTCAAGTATTAGATACTTGACCGGAAAAATGCATAAAAAAATTTTTAATAATTGCGGGAATTCATTTAAATAAAATTACTTTAGTGATTCTCTTTTAAGCTAAAGCTTTCAGGCGACAATTACATCTTATTTGGAATGTACAATAATGTTATTGAAAATACAATTATTTTACGGCCCTGATACAAAATATTTTTTCACGGGTCTGCCACATTGACCTCTAAATATATGGCCATGAAATAGCTACAGAAAAAGCGTGTCATTTATGCACATAACATGGCTGCTGTGTTGACATTATTAAGGTGTCCGGAAAGTAACATTTATATTTTATCGATATTGAAGGATGTTTCCTGATTTACGTATTTCCAACAAAAAAATGTTATTAGTTATTATATTACAAGTGATCTTTGATGTATAAAAACAAAATCTAAACATAATTAATTAGTACCTATATTGATGATGGTTAAAACATTCCCCAAAAACATTGAAACTGATAATTAGGCCCCTACTAAAAGGTTTATAGTAAACAAAATTTTAATTTAATTAAACTTAACTAAAGCGATTTTGTTAAAACACAATAAGCTACACTATAAAACAAATTAAAGTCTTTTTTACTAATAATTAGGCTTTAGACTGAAACTTTAGTTGACTATTTTTGAGGTCCTAGGAAACTTTTGCGACATTTTAACAACGACGTTAGTATGTCTCTGCATTGTGTGATTATATTCTCACCAGCACCTGCTTGGTTGCAGTGCCACCTAGGCTAGGTACCAATTTAAAACACCAATAAAAACGATCTCTGGACTCACTCAAACGAATATTAAATTGATGAAGAGAGATCGAGTTAACAAATCAAAATATCAACGTAAATACGTTATTATGTGACATTCGATCACAAATAAACAGATTCAAGATCACGGCTTTAAAAGTGGCTAATAAAATAAGAACACAAATAAATATGTGGTGCTATTTAGTTCAATCACAGCCAACGTACGCATGCGTCATAGCACGAAAATGTCTTAACTTATAGGCGAATTTTCTAAATGCCTTATATTACTTTGCGAATTCTCGTTGATAAAGCGGAGCAATAATAGCAATAGTATTAAATCATAGCGTAAAAAATAAGGTTGATTAGTATTACACTACTTTTATGACGTTCTAATATTTTTTGTTTCTGTTTAATATATCATTCTCAAGCCATTTTCTTGAGCTGAGTTTGTAGGCAACGTTAAATCTCATTATTTTTATCGAAGTAAACAAAGGTAAATGTGTAATAAAATGAGTTGTAATTTGAGTTTTTAATAATTAAAACTAATTCGTACACTTCAAGGGTTGGTGCGGCTAAAATTATAATTACCACCAATTTATGTGACTATATTTAAGTCGATTTAGCTTGAGTCATTATATTGTGGTCTGTAGTTTAGCATATTATCGATGATAAATAATCATATCAACAATGCCCAGGACCATGCTTGTAAGCCTACATTAGTATTGGGTCTACTAAATCGTTACTTACTTTTAAATTAAAATATTTACTTACTCTTTGCCCTCGTGTTGGTCAGACTCCGTTGAAGAGTAGGCCAACTGCCGTTCTGCCAGGCAGGTCGTAAAAGGCGACCGATTGGTTATGCGAGTCATTACCATTGTGGCTACGAGGTGGTAGAGTTCTGCATTATCTCACCTAAGTCTGGTACCACCGCCTTTCCTATTCCTGCCGCAATAGCGTTAGCGCTTGACACTATCATGTTCCGGTTTGGAGGATAAACTTATGCATGTGGCATTAGACCTCGCCACAAGATAGTAACGCATTTTAGCACTTTAACATCTTTGGTGTCTATAGGCGATGGCTGACTCCATCGGGAGACCCTTCTGCTTGTTTGCTATCTTATGATATAGAAAAAAAATAGGATGGAGTACTCAATTGGCTAATAGGTAGGTGGGCAGCGTGCTGAAATATGGTAGGGAGCAAAAAAATATGATAATAAATAACAAACATTGTTTTTAATATGTTTAATAATTTAGTCATTTATTACTCGTGAATAAAGACAACACAATAAAAATAGTCATGTCCAAAATAATAATTGTTTAGATTTTAATAAATTTTCCATAAGAATATGTCAACACTAACTTTCAGTTTGTCTAAAACTTTCTTATATGCTACAGATAAAATTAGTTACATTGTGGACTAGCTGATGCCCGCGACTTAGCCAGCGTTGGCTATTGAAAGATTTCATAGTTTTACCTTTGGGCAGAAGCCTTTTTTTTCTAAAATCAACGTAATTTTAGTGACTCCTTGTAATTTCGACTATCTAACAGTAAACGTACCATCAAAATGGTTTCATCGCGGGATATCAAACAGACAGGCGAAAAGTATCAAAAATTTAATTTTTGTTGCATGTACCTATGCAATTATCACATGCGCTTATTTAAAAGCCATTATTTTGATGTTGCAAACAGACCTTTAATTTTATTTATTTTGTACACATAAATTATTGAGATCTGCATATTACTGTTGACAAAATATGAACAACGATATGTATTTATAACAAATAAGAGAAATTAATTTAGTTATAGTAATAGAAAGATTATTTTTTAGGATTTTGGTTTAACTTATTGTACATTTGCCCTAGATGCTATTGGTAGATAAAAAGTTACTCATAAATACAGATATATTTAATTATTTGTATTGAAATACTCAAAGAATAACATAAGTTTCTGTGCAGTATTAAAATAATTTAAAAAATCAATCAGAATTGAACCCGCCATTGGTGACCGTGAGAAGGCCGAAGGCCGTGGGATTCGAAAGATTCCAATAACTTTTTCGCCAGCCGTCGATTTGGGTTGCAATTTAGAGTAGCTGCCTCAATAAGTCCCACACCGTTAGCACTGCTCGTGACTTCACCAAGGATGCACGTTACTGAGTTTTGGCGCCAAGCCGGTCCGCCTCAACAAACATATAAGAAAAATCTTTATAATCTATATTAATGTTATAAATACGAAAATATGGTTGTATGGATGTTTGTTAATCACGCAAAAACAATTAAACCGGTTTGGACGAAATTTGGCACACATATTATAGACGATGACCTAAAATAACACATAAAATACTTTTATCCCGGAAAAAAGTTGTTCCTGTGGGATTAACGAAAAACTTTTGTAATGCGACCTGCAAGGTAGAGCTAGTATTATAAGTGCGAAAGTTTGGCTGTTTGAATAGATGGATGTTTGAATCTCGCAAAAACTACTGAACGGTTTGAAGTGAGTTGTTCAGCAGGTCGTCATCTGACTGTGTGCCGAATTTTATTCAAATCCGTTAAGTAGTTTTGGCGTGATTGAGTAACAAACATCCATCAATCCAAACATCCAAACTTTCGCATTTATAATATTATGTACAAATATATGCAGATGGGTAAAACATATTGTTTTTTAGTGTCGTGAGTACATTTGCCCAATAAGTAATAAACAACCAGTGATTGAATATTGTTAACTATACCCATATCTCAAAAACCACTAAACTGATTTCGATGAAGTTTAGGCTGTTCTCTAAATTGGAATATACTTAATTTAAATCAAAATGAATTATTTCGATATGACTTTTGGTTCCCGAGAAATTCTTGGACGGACATACATACACTTAATTTAATACATGTGCTTAGACGCTTGAATAAATCAATAGTTAATTATACTCAAATATCCAATTCCAACAATATTAAATACATATATGTCAAACTGATAACCTCCGTTTTTTCTTCGGTTGATAAAATACAAATGATAATACAACAAAAATTTACTTCTTTATCAAAAGTTCAGGCACCTCTGCTACTCCTGCCCAAATTATAAATGTCGAATAATTTGCTAAATAAATTGTATGAAGTATATAATTTCGGAACAATACCAGTTCAATATATTGCCTTCGTGACACTTTATCATTATTTGGACGCCCATAATAACTATATTTCAAATCAATAAAAACCTTAATTACACTTTTTAAATAGTATGTATGTGTAGAATTATGACCAGGCTGAGAAGCTAACTGACATACTTTGATCACATTATAATATTATAAATATATTTAGATAATATATTTTCGGCTTAAGTTTGTTAACAAAATGTAATTTTAAGAATTCTTCAGTTTTCTTATTATATTAATTATTTTATTTGATGCATATTTGAGACCTCCTCAGGATTTTATATTTATCAAACTAATAATGTGTTCTTGTCCAATCAACAAAGATATGCATACATCATAATGAATAGTTAGCATTATTTTTTTTGTTTCAATTTTGCAATATACTCGAACACAGTTTGTTTATATGCCTAAAGTTAAAACCTCCCTTGTCTAGGCTCTAGTGGCAGAGAAAAAAACTCAATATGGTCCTATTACTTTATAATATAGTGGTATATATTTTAATATTGAAATGCTTCCTGTGTTAATCCAGATTTACAATTTTCATGCTGATGCCTACCTACACGAAGTTCTATTATGTAGCAAACACGTATTTTAGCTCTGTCTTATAAAATTATAAGTTCAAGGCGACAAAAATGTAAGGTTAAAACAATTTTTTTTAATTCTTGAAAATATTTTTATGTTATTGGTAACGGTTTAGACTTAGCAACTTACTTTTTCAGGTCTTTTGGCCCTGCATACTCTCCTGATAAAACAATATGTTCTTCAGTGACTGGGTTTTTCTCTTTTAAGTCTTGCAATATATTGTTTAACTTATTATTTTTTTTGTTTCGCCTACGAACCTTTTCATTCAAGCGTTTGGTTTTTAGGCGTTGCTGATTACATATATTCATTTGATATTTTATTTTTTCTATCTGAACCTGTAACAATTTTTTTGTATGAGTGATGATATTTTAACTAACACCATGACAGGTAAAAATTAAAACCTGTGTTATCAGTACAATTGAAGTCCGATATATAGGTACAACATAGTGCAAAGGTGTTACACCATAATCTCAATTTGTGACAGCATAGCGTGGTAATGATTACCACTATACCAGTTTTTAATTTAAAAAAGCAGAAATACAGTAGCAAAACCATAAGACATATGTATTTCTTTATTATCTCACTACCACTGGGAACATTAACTAAGTGGTAGATTTTTATAATAATTGATCTAAAGTGGTAATATCTACCTCAACTATCCTACCATCATAATATTTTATGTACTTAAAGATCTGTGCTGGTTTCAAATATGTTGTAGTTGGAGGTTTGTCTTTTGAGCAGGCGCTCTCACCATCAGGCGATGTCACTTGTTTAGGTTCCAAAGAAAAAATCTACCTGCCTGCCTAAAATAATCTTAATAAAATTCCATAATTTCATTAAAACAAAAAAGTGATAATGAAAACTATATTCTTGTGATTAAATTAAACAAGAACAACTTATAAATCTCCTATCATTAAGCATGAATAGAATATGTGTTCAAAGTGTAAAACAAAATTTATTAGTCGGGGTTCTTGATTAAGCAAGTGTATGGGAGAGGCATATTAATTTTTTTGCTTGAAGCAGGTATATTTTGATATGTTTCCACCTATTGAACAAAATACAATACTCCATATAAATTGCAAATTATGAATTAGATATAGGTAATGCAAATCAGAAAAAAAACGAAAATGTCAATTATGTGAGTAAAATTGCCTTGACTAAATTACAATAATAACAAAAAAGATGATCAAAATCTTGACAGCTCTGTTTGTGTTAAATATTATTGTATATGTACATACACAACATTACCACTGTATATAACATTACCCTGACATTACTGTACATGTTCTGTGCTAAACATAACACTAATAACAATACTGAATGTAATAGCATTGTACTTTATTCCTAATAAATGCATATTGCAAACATAATATGTTAATTGAAAGAAAATAGACATATATATGATATAAATAATCATACATGCATGGGCGTACCCAGGTTCTGGGCAACCGTAACATTTTAAGACTATTTTTATCTTAATATCTGCAGCAGTAGATAGATAGTAGAGAGGTAAACAAATTCCAGGGGGGGCAACTGCCCCTCCTTGCCCCCCCTCGGTAAGCCCATGCATACATGTATACATACAATAATGCACACAAATATGTTGCAATATTCGACATAAAATATTCGACAGAAAAAATGATATAAAAATAAACTGATTCTAATTAAAATACCAGTACGATATATGAAAGTTAAGCCCTATCCTACGACTTATCTTTATCTAATAATTATCAGTTCTCTTTGAAGAATAGACCATTTGCTGTTCTGCCAGGCAGTTCATAAGAGACTAGCGATTAGCTATGCAAGTCACTAGTATCGTTGCTACTAATACTAATTCTACCACCTGTAGAATTCTGCATTGTCCCGCCTGGGTCTGGTTCTACCACCTTGCTTATTCCTACCATGTTCTGGTTTGGAGGATAAGGTATACGGTACAATTAGAAACTCGACACAAGGATAGCAATGCATCATTAACATGTTTGGTGTCTATGGGCGATGGTTATCTCTTCATCAGGAGGGTCATCTGCTTGTTTACTATCTTATGATAAAAAAAAGGTAAAATAAATGAGTGACTAGCAGAGCAGGACTTATATCTCAATTGAAGTAAATATTTTGTAAATTCTCATGTCTGTCTGCTCGCATTTGAAGAACAGACCAACTGTTTTTCTGCTAGCTTATTAAACACATATTATCTGAGTCTTGCAAATACTGTATTAAAATTGTCTATTTTTACTGCCATAACATTTACTATATGGTTAAAGAATTTACTGATTTCCATTAAAATTAATAATATAAAAATTCACATATTTAGATATTAAATTACATTTCAAGTTTTAGGTATCACCATATTTTTTATATTCAATTAAATAAATCAAGTAGTATTTTAACTATTTAAGTAGAACGTTACAACCAAAAAAGTCTCCAATCATCATCAATGTACGTATTAGTTTTATATAATCACTATTTATTAATCTAATTTAACATTAAAATTATTAAAAGTTTAATTTTAAACTTATTTTTACTTACATTTTCCTTTATCATAGGAACATGAGTGCCCAGTTAAAGCCCAAGTTGATTCCTGTATATTCTGTATAAAACATCCTTTTTCTACATATTCACGGGCTAAAACAAATATTTATGTATGCATTATTGTCTAAAAACTGAAAGTATAATTAGAACTCCTAAAAATGTTTAAATAACATGATCAATTTGTATATTTCCTACATTTTAGGCACTTAGCAATAAAAATAAACTAAATAAAAACCAAGTCATCGGTAAAACTTAAAGATACAATCAGTTTGCGTGTAGGGTTATACAGGTGACAAACATCATATTATATAGGGTAAAAGGAAGTTGTGCTTTCTGATGACTGGAGACAGGTAAAAGACACATATCATGAAAATGTAAGAAATTAACATTATCTTTACCAGATAAATTGATGGAATGACATTGTCACAATTACTTTTTTGTAATGAATGAAGTGAGCAGATGAAACAATTCTTAAGACAGGGATTGATATATTCGATGTCAATGGCACCGATCCATTTCCTATTCACAAATGTTCATTTCTGAGGACAAATAATTGAAATATTATATAAAATATCGACAAATCTAAATACCCATCACTAGTTGAATTTTGTAGGAATTAAAAAATGATATAAACAAAGAAATCGGTAAATAAAAGAGCATGTTTTAAGATTCAATATAAACAAACAACAATTTAGAATGGATATTGTTTAAAATTAGCACGTTTTATCATAGGAGATTACGACATACCTGTGAACACTTAGCAAAGATCGATTTTCGTCTTTTTTTGATACGCACTGCATAATACAACACAAAGGCATGTTTAGGAAAAGTATAATAACTTTCGCGGAGAATATGGCACGCAAAGAATTGATATTTATTTAGAAAATCACATTTTCCGAAATTAATTTACTCTTTGACATCTTATGTACCATTAATTTATGAACATAATATGGCGCTGATGACACGTTTATGGATTGTCAATTACTTAACTTTAAATTTATACGAAAGTGGGCATAGACAAAATATCGTTGTCTTTTTTTGCATATGTAATATCACCATTTGTTAAAAAGAGATAAAGTAATGTTGCTTAGTTCAATGTCGATTCTACCGATATTTGTATAACTAAAGAAGCTATAGAATGCTTCTATAGATATATTTCTATGGTCTGCCAGCACCAAGGAAGTTACATTCTACCCGGAATGTCCACACGGGCTCCAAAATCGTTCCGAAGAGTACCACGACATGGGTGGAGTGTGTCTCTTTCTACTAAATAAAGCGCCATCGCCATATATAAGTGCGGCCATGCATAGTTCGCAAATTACTACTAAGTAATTCTACTAATTTGAGAAACCGCTTTGCATTGCATAAGTTATTACGTAATAATTAAAATAAGCACATTTTAGAACTCGCTATGTTAATTACAATACATTTTATGCTAATGTATTTATCGACGCGTATAAATAAAAGGGATTTAACGATTACCGAATATATTATAAAAATCTACCATCAGCAGTTTTATTTTAAGACTGGCAATTGTAAGAAAGGGACAACATCCACTCATGTCGTTGTCTTGCTCAGAACGTTTTTCCACTATGTTAAGTAAGAAACAAATATCAACTTTATGATAAACGAAATAAAGCACATTTTTATTTTTCAAATATTACTTCGTAAAATTCCAGTTACCATATTATATAAGTTCCTTGGCCAGCACTGATGAGTGATGACATCTGAATTCTGAGCAAGGAACTTATATACTATAACTGGAATTGTTACGAAGCAATATTTGAAATTTAAAAATGTACTTTATTTCGTAATAAATAAAGTTGACATTTGTTTCTTACATAGCAGAGGGGAAAAACGTTCTGAGCAAGACAACGACATGAGTGGATGTTGTCCCTTTCTTGCAATTGCCAGTGTAAATAAAACTATCTAGATGGTAGATTTTTATATATTCGTTAATCGTTAAATCCCTTTTATTCATACACGTCGATAGAAACATTAGCATAAAATGTATTGTAATTAACATAGTGAGTTCTAAAATGTGCTTATTTTAATTATTACGTAATTACTTATGCAATGCAAAAACTGTCTTTCAAATTAGTAGAATTAGTTAGTAGTAATTTGCAAACTACGCATGGCCACACTTATATATGGCGATTGGCGCTTTATTTAGTAGAAAGAGACACACTCCACTCATGTCGTGGTACTCTTCGGAACGATTTTGAAGCGCGTGTAAGCATTCCGGGTAGAATGTAACTTCCTTGATTCTGAGTTCACTGGAGTTCACTTTTACTGTCATCTGTCATTTGAAATTCCGGCGATCATTGAGCAGCAAATTTTTTCGAATTATTTGCAGTAGTTGGATATTTGTATTTTATAATTTACTCGTTTTTGCAAAAAGGTAAGCTTATAGATCAATAAATGATGCGATTTTTTTCGTATATTATAATTATAACACCAATATCTTATATACTTTCCTGTTTAGATAGGTAGAAAAATATTTACCGGTAACCATAATTGATTATTCTTTACAGACTGAAATGGCGTCTGAATCTTTAATTCCATTAGAATCAAACCCCGATGTTATGAATAAATTTCTTCAGAAACTTGGCGTGACTGGGAAATGGAGTATTGTGGATGTAATGGGTTTGGACCCAGATCTTTTGCTATTCGTTCCACGACCAGTACTTGCTGTAACTTTTCTTTTTCCGATATCTCCAGCATATGAACAGCATAAACAAAAGGAAGAAGATAAAATCCTGTCTGAAGGTCAAGAAATTTCTAAAAATCTTTTCTATATGAAACAAAACATTAGTAACGCGTGTGGTACAGTAGCTCTGGTACATGCCGTGGCTAATAATACTGATTCGATTGAACTAAATGATGGAGCACTTAAAAAATTTTTGGATGAAGCTAAGGATTTAGATCCAGTTGCTCGAGGAACTCTTTTGGAGAAAAGTGATGGGATTGTAAATGCCCATAAAGAGTTAGCCCTTGAAGGCCAAACAAATACGCCAAATGCAGAGGATCCTGTGAATCATCACTTTATTACTTTTGTACATAAGGATGGTGCTTTGTATGAATTGGATGGTCGTAAGGCATTCCCTATAAATCATGGACAAACATCACCTGATGGTCTGCTTGAAAGTGCAGCTAAAATATGCAAAGAATTCATGGCTCGTGATCCTGATGAAGTTCGTTTCACTGTTGTGGCACTGGCTGCTTCTGAATAAAATGCATTTTTAACTAAAGTATGCAGGATTAATATAAACTGCCTGCTTAGTATTTTTTTATGCTTAGAATAAATTATTTATTTTATAACACTAAAATTTTTGTATGCAAAGCATCATAAAGCTATGTGATAACACTAGTTTATTTTTAGAGTTGATTTTAAGTTGTAATAATAAACATAAGCAAAATAAGCTTAAATACAATTGTATTTATTTATATAATATAATTTAAGCTGAAAATTAAGTATTAGTATATCTTACTTTCTTTTAACCAAGTTTAGAATTGTTTTTATCATGCAATCAACAAAACATAGTGCTTCATTGTTTTGGCATAAAATAACAAACATGCAGATGTCTCTCCTGATAAATAGAGATAATAATCACCTGTAGACACTTAAGATGTTAAATGTGTAATGAAGACAAGACCATCTACCTTTCTACCAGGCAATTCCTAATGGGCAACTAAATAAATCATTACCATCATGACTTACTAGGTGGTGGGATTCTGCAATTGCCTGTTCATCACTGCTTTACCTGTTTCTGTTCCAGTTTAGTTGGTAAGTTAGCAGGGAAACTGCATGTGAAATTACCATTACGTCACATGAGTGGCCAATATTAAAGAAGTACATTATTCAATAAAACTTTACACTTTATTTTGACAAGTCCACATATTTTTTAAGTCCACATATTTTTTAAAACTACTACTGGATCGGAAATGCAGTCACACTGTGAAGATCCGGTGGAAGAAACTCAGTGGGCTTGTCCTTTTTTATATCATTTATTTTTTTACAATCCCAATACAATACAAATTTTACAAGGAAACCATCCCAAAGTAACCATTTATTGCCGTGTTGGTCCCGGCCTCCTTTGAAGAATAGGCCAACTGCCGTTCTGTCAGGCAGGTCGTAAAAGGCGACCGATTGGCTATTGAGTCACTACCATCGTGGCTACTAGGTGGCAGAGTTCTGCATTGTTTCACCCGGGTCTGGTACCACCGCTTTACTTATTCCTGCCGCAATAGCGTCAGTGCTTGTCGCTGTCGTGTTCCGGTTTGAAGGGTAAGGTAGCCGGTAAACTTATGCATGTGGCATTAGACCTTGCCACAAGATAGCAACGCACCATTAACATCTTTGGTGTCTATAGGCGATGGTTGACTCTTTCCATCAGGAGACCCATCTGCTTGTTTGCTATCTTATGATATAAAAAAAAAACCCTCAAGCTAAGATTGTAAATTGCCCTAATAGCTCTTCTCTGCAATACAAATATAGTATTTATTTCAGCAGAATTTGCCCAGAGAATTCCATACGACATAATGCTGTGGAAGTAAAGTATAGTAATCTTGTTATGTCTATATCAGCTGTCTCATTTTTTTAACTGCATAATCTGCCGAACTATATCTATTTGCTAAATTATTAATGTGCGGTCTCCATTGTAATGTCTTATTTAAGTAACATCAAAAAACAGTGGAATCCATCAGATCCAGTTTGTTTCCATCTAGTTGTACGCTGGTATCTACATGTCTTACATTAGGCAATGAAAATTTAACATAGTTTTGTTACCATTTAGAAAAGATTGTTCGTACTGAACCAGTGTACAACTTTTGAAATCCCATTATTGACTTCATCATACTTACCAATTCATCTTTGCACTTTGAATATCCACAAACAGTACGATTCCATGCTTATCTCCTACATAGTAAGGCAAGTCATTTATGTAGGTATATCAGAAACAAAAATGGACAAAGTATGAAGCCATGCGGAACATACATGGTTACAGCAGCACCATCTGACCTTTTCCCATTATTATCAACCTTCTGAATTCTTTCATTTGGCCATAGTTGATAGTTGTTTCTTTTTATTAGGAGAGCTATGCTTGTTTGCTATCCTATGACATAGGCTATCTTATCCTCCTAATGAGAATATTTGGTTGAGATCTGTTTGGGGTATCGGTTTCTTTTATATCATAAGATAGCAAACAAGCATATGACTGTCCTGATAAAGAGAGACAACCATCCCCTATAAATATCAAAGATGTAAATGGTGTATTGCTTTCCATGTGGTGGGATGCTAATGTCTTATACTTAAGCTTACCACTTGCCTTTCAAGGGACATGATAGTGAAGGGCATTGAAGCTATTGCAACAGGAATAGGTTAGGCTGTGGTAACAAATCTGGGCGACATGTTGCAGGAATACCACCTAATAAAACTTGTGTATATTACTAATTTGATTTTTTTCTGCAATTTAGCATTTCTATACTTGGTGAGTTGTGTTCATATTTCATTAGTAGTTATTGTTTTTTTTATAGTTCCTATCTTAACCTTGGAAATAAAAATTCTGTTTAAAGACATTTATTTCTCATAAAGAATACAAAATTCACTTGTAATGAGAAGTATTGGTAAAAATAATGTAATTTAAGTGTCTCGGGTAGGTACAGTTATAATCTATCGAGAATACAAATAAATGAAGGTAGTACTAGAAGATGTATAAGATTAAGAAGCAAATAACACAGTGTAGTGGTGAAGCCACATTAACTAAAAGGTATTTTGTACATATGTAATTGTTTCTTGAGTATAGGAAAACTATCACTATTTACGACCGAATTGGGTAACTTATTGTACACTTGCACTCCTTCAAACATTATATTTTTTGTCCATAGTTTTATTTATTTATTTAATTCTTTATTGTACACAGAGAACAGCACAATTAGGGAAAAAAAAAGTAACATAAGTACAATGGGCGAGCTTATCTCTACTTAAAGAGATTTCTTCCAGCCAACCCGTAAAAGGAGATTAAAAAAAAAATCAAATGAGTAGACTTGGTGTACAAAAGAATAATATGCTTACATAAATAAACTAAATATATATAGGTGATAATGAAAAAAAAAAATAAGAAAAAAACACATACCATTTAAGGGAATCTCACAATTCAGCTAGTAAATGTTCTATAACGCGTTTTTTAAAGGAATCAAAAGTCTGGCAGAGGCGAATCTCACTAGGCAGAGAGTTCCACAAATTTACTGCATGTACCGTAAAAGAGTACGAGAAGGCAGCAGAGTTACTAGGAGGAAAACGCAACAAGCTTCTAATGTTAGAGCGACACGGGGAATCAGGAGAGTGCAAAAAACTAAAAGAGTTACGGAGATATTTAGGAGCTACAGGATTGAAGAGAATCTTATATAGTAAGCAAAGGATGTGCGCATTTCTTCGCTGTCTGATAGGAAGCCACCGAAGTTCAGCTCGAAAATCAGAAACGTGGTCATATTTTCTTATACCATAAATAAAACAAATACAGAGGTTCTGCAATCTTTCAAGCTTGTTTAATAGGTCTTCTGTAATATCTGGGTAGCAAGAGTCGGCGTAATCTATTATTGGTAGAATAAGGGTATGCATTAAAAATATTTTTGTTTTGATAGGTAAAAAATTTTGAAGCGATTTAAGAGAGTGAAACGCATGATGCACTTTTCGGCTTAAGTTATTAACATGAGTGTCCCAAGAAAAATCAGAATTAAAAGTTACACCCAGATTAGTAGCGGAAGAGGAAAAAGGTATAGGTGTATTATTATACCGTAAAGTTGGAATGTCGCAGTTATTAATCAATTTTTTCATAGGACGACTACCAAGAATTAAAGCTTTTGACTTAAATTTAACTTAAATTTAAGTTTTAGCCCTGATGATGCAGTGAAATGCGAAACCGGTTGGCTATTTAAAATATATATATATATATTATATATAATTAGTGAATTGTGAAACAGTACAAGTGTAAAATTTAAAACAATAATTATGACGGAATTTCACCAAGTGCCGACGATGGAAAGTATAAATTATATCAAGTTCATTTCGTCTTCTGGTATAATGTGTATGTGTTTTTTTATGAAAGCGTAATTGTGAGTGTGTTTTTTGTGTGACTATTTTTCTAATAAGAATGCAAGTTTTTAGTGTATATAGCTGATTGATATTAAGAATTTTGGTGTCTTTGTATATTTTTTCTGTTTTCGAGTTCGGGTATTGAGGGTTTTTTTGGAGTTATCTGCAAAAAAATAAATCTAAGAGAGGCTTGGAGAATGATGGTGGCCTGTTAACTCCCTTGTGGTTCAAATGAAAATAAAGCTATCTGTCTTGGTTATTGCAAGAAACATGTGATAGTTATTACCAGGTTGTAAAACTCGCTGACGTTGATTACCTTCCATCTAGCCTACTGGTAAATAATCTTGAAAAAACTGGAACGTTTTGTTTATTCTGCTTACCTACCGTCAAAGGAATCAGTGATAAAAATATATATTTTTGAATATAATTAATGAACGTCTCGATAGGGTTTTAGTACCACCGCCTTACCTATTCCAGCCGCAATCATCGGTACTTTTCTCTGTGGTATTCTGGTTGGAGGGTAAGCAGCTAGTAGACTTATGCATGTGGTATTCCAATTCTGCCACACAGATAGCGATACACCATTAATATCTTTCAAACTTATAATACTTACTCATATTAATATCTGTATATCGTAGGAAAATCAGATAATTAATTATAGCCATGAAAATTTTTTCAAAGCAACCCTCTTGGAGTAGGTTCAGAAATATTTTATTTGATAAACGTATTTTTTATTCGGTAAGCAGATCTGTGAAGGTTGACCTTACTTCGGATCCCTCTACTAATTCTTAACCGAGTGTTCTGATATTTTAATAAATTTAGATGATGAACAGTTTGGTTTTACACAGGGTTGCTCAACCAGATGTTGGTGTAGAATCATTAAAAAAATATTAGTAATATAGGTATAATAATTAAGAAAATTATTATAACTATATAAGTACTAATCCTTGGTCTATTTCTTTGTTATATAGATGACTTGTCTTATTACCATGTGGGTGATAACTGATAACCATGGAATCTTGTTGTCTGTAGATGACACTTTTATTCAAAGTGAAAAAAAAAAACAAATAGGTAAGTATGACATAGTAAATAATATGGTTTCAAAAGTTATTAGCTGGTTAAACGTTACTTAATTGGCTTAATAATCTGTACACTTGATTTTTTAACAAAATCTAGCGTATTTTTATCGCCTAATGTAAGGCGGAGTGTTGATATCAATGTACAACTTAATAAAAAAATGGATCTTGTGGACTCCAAGTGGACTGTACTTTTAGGCGTTTTTGATTTCCATGTTAAATCGCAAAATAAAGGACATAAATGGTGATATCTTTTGATCGCATTGACTTATAAGTTTTTTTTACAACCGAAAGAGACCATTAGATCCAATTATTCCATTCACATTGTGTAAAAGTTTGTGTTTGTTACTCAATTACGCAACGTTGCACGAGTAGGGTGAAATTTGGCACAGAAAGATGATGAGCAGAAATAGCACATAAGTTACTTTTTATCCCGAAAAAATAAGTGGTATCCCGTAGGATTACTAAAAACCTTTTCTAATGCAGCAGGGTGCAGCTAGTTTGATATTTTCAATTTGATACCTCTACTGCGTAGAGACTACGCGTTTCTAGGAAAAAGGGTCTTGACAGATAGACGGGAGACTAAGTGATCTTATAAGGGTGCCGTTTTTCTTAAAAATATGGGACACAAAAAAAAGCGAAAAATTGGGATTTTCAAAATTTGCAGCGTGTAAGGGATGGACTATCGAAAGTCGAAACCATGGATTTGGACATTGATTCTAAGCTAAAAGCCGTTGAAAATTTGTGTGGGAATGTTTTGATTTTTTGGCGATATTTTTTCCCTTAATTTTGTATAATTTGATTTGTTAGAATATTCTACAGTGCTTATACTAAAAAAATAGTAAAATTTATAATTATACAAAATAATTAATGTATTATACGCCACATATTGCGCAAAATAAACGGCTGGTGCGAGAGATCCGCGGGCGCGACTATTCCTAGCATTATACGCTTTACATTGCGTGTCGTAAAAATGAGAAAAATTCATAAAACGCAAATTTCGCATTTACTACAAAAAAAGGAATTGCGATCGTGATCAGCACGTAATATTGGCATGTTTTCTTTTTTCCGTTTTTTTTTTATTTTACAATACACCGTCCCTTATCATATGTTGTTATCTAAAACATATTTATATTTTAAAATATTCCTAGACTCATTCGTGAGTGGGCGTGTGCAAGATATTTATTTATTTTTATTTCTATTGAGATCAATATAATCACCATAAAAATCTTATTGGAGCATGCAGCACGCTGCATTATAAAAGTTTTTGACAATTCTCGCGGGATCACCTAATTTTACGGGATAAAAAGTAGCCTATGTGCTGTTCCAGGTCATCATCTACCTGTTTGCCAAATTTCATTTAATTCCGTTCAGTAGTTTTGCGTGATTGAATAACAAACATCCGTCCATCCAAACTTTCGCATTTAAAAAATTAATATAAATTTATTAATCGACTTCAAAAAAGGGAGCTTATCAGTTTGGCCTGTATATAATTATGTAATATTATTGGAACTGGATATTTGAGTATGATGATCGATTTAAACTTCCAAGCACCTGTATTGTTTGTATGTTATGTTTGCCCACGAATTTTTCAGAAACTAAAAGACATATCGAGATGATCCTTTTTTGTTTATATCAGGTATATTCCAGTTAGGGAACAGTCCAAGTTTCATCAAAACTGGTTCAGTGGTTTTCGAGATATAGATGACAGATATTTAAGTCTGTTAATTTTTTTACATCAACCTAATTCGTATTGATAATCCCAGTCACATTTTGACCTCAATATATTATTACAAATAATACTTTTCAGTGTTGGTATTGATATGTGATTATTTAATCCGCTTCTTCTTCAGTGCAATAAATATGCTTGTAGTAGGTGAATCATAAGAATTCAGTCATGAAATGTACATTCAAATGTCATTTCATAACAATAAGTAAATTCTAGTATTGCTACTAAAATAAAACAGTTCCTCCGTAGTTATGTAGGAGTAGATATCATTATATTATACTAACTGACCCGGCAAATGTTGTTTTGCCATATAAATTATTCAATTACTTATATCGCTATTAAAAAATAGGGGTTGATGGTAGAAGGGTGAAAATTAATGATTGTATGTACTTTTAATGACACATCATAAAAAAAATAAAAATTAAAAAAAAAAAACAAATTGGGGTGGACCACCTTTATCACTTAGGGGTACGAAAAATAGAAAACTATTCTTAGACCTACTGAATACACATATAAAATTTCATCAAAATTGATCAAGCCGTTTCGGAGGAGTATGGTAACTAAAACTGTGAAACGAGAATTTTATATATTAGATAATTATAATGTGCGTATCACAAATACGTATATACATAACAAATACATGAAAAGGAGACACAAGCAGTGGGCCCCTGTCGGAGGATAAACAATGTCAGGAGTTTTAAAATAAATTCCGACATTGCTGGCGTTTCCCAAGGCTGCATTCTATGTCCAACACTATTTCTTGTGCACATAAATATAATGACTTAAATTAAAAACATTCTTTGCTACACATATGCCAGTAATAATGATGCTTTGTAATCCAGCTGCAGCAAAATTTCACAAGTACACGTCTAGAAGTGTTAAAATAATAGCACGTAATTTCGAAGTATAATTTAGTTCACTCCTTGAGGAATAACTAAGCCCAATGTTATCTCAAGAAGATATAAGTTTGCGAGTAATAGCTATAAGTAATACAATTCTTTGATATCGGTGGCATAACAAGATTTTGTTTTATATCACGAGATTAACTGACTGCAAACTATCGCCTTTAGATATCAACGATATTATTGGTGCATTGCTATCCGTCTGGTAGGTACTAGGTATACTATTTTTAGACATCAAAATTTAAATATTGTTAAAAAAGATAAAGCATAAAAATTTCTTGAAAAATAACATATTTATTTGTATACGGGTTGAGCGATTTATGTCATAGGTGTATTTCAGATCTCAACAATAAGTATATAATATTATTCTTAAGTATATAATTTACTAAATCCAAATACATTTTAAAATTAACTAATTCATCCCTAGGTCATATTCATATAGATTGCACTATTCCTTCATCCATGCCAGGATTGTCTGTATCTGCAAAAAAAAAAAAACATCTAATTACCATACATTATTGACCGTTCCATTGGTCGAGTGGTTAACGACCCTGACTACTCTCGATGGACCTTGTGGTCGATTCCCGATGAGGTCGTACATTTGTGTGAAGAGCATAGATATTTGTATACTTGGAATTTTAATTCGATTCCAGATTTGACAATTTCAGTGTTGCAACGTTATGACAAGTAATAGTGACATAGCGAAATTATTCGATACGGAAATGGAATATTTCCGGATCGCTTCGTCTCGTTTACAGTAGTATATCTAAACAACTACAACTTTAATAGAAACTAAGTATATCAAGAAATTAAATATTTCTGAACGGATAATTTAGTTATGACGATTAATTTTATTAAGGACCTGAGAGTTTTCTTTAATAATTGCGTGTGAAATAAATAAAAAAATGTGATCATGAACATGAGAAATAAAACAAATATATGTATTATGATATTTTATTTTATAAATCGTCGCCGTCATCGCTACCGCTATCGCTGTCACTTTCTGTAACATTTATTATAAATGTGTCTTCTGATGTTTTCAATTATTAACATATCTAGCCTACTTATTTTTTCCTCTTTAACAACATGGGATAAGCATTTAGTCCATTCGGTAGCCGTAATTTTTTGAATGCCTTCCTCAAATAAATTTCTCACGTCAGTCATTTTGAAGTTTTTATTATTTTATGCTACATGCCCCCTTACCTGCGCCCATATCAATCCGATAGGGTTCAGCTCGCAATGGTAAGGGGGCAATCTTAAAACCGTGATCCCATGTTGTGCTGCCATTTCGTCTACAGCGTACTTATTAAAAGACTCGTTATGTGGAGTCAGTTCTAAAAGCGTAGCTTTAACCATAACTGGTTCGTAATGAATATTTTTATTTAAAAGCCAGTCTTGAATGGCAGCTTTATTTCCAGCTCATTTTTTGGTGCCGTTTCCAATTTTTGGGAGCGATAAGGTTCATTATTCAATTGAGTTTGGTCTTAATTTTAGTTTTCTGAGGGTGTCTTTGGGAATCTTGGGCATTTCTGGATCATCGTTCATCACTTGTAAAATCTAAAATAACAAATTGTATAATAGTTTGGAATCATTACTTAATATAAAAGATGTAGGTATAAAATAATACTTTCTGACTGATTGACTAACCTTTGCAATGGTTGGAGGTTCATTTCGGTAAAAGAACTGATGAACAACTTTTCGTATCGGAGAATATAAATTCATCAATTTTATCTTTGAAACTTCGCTTTTGGTCTAGTTTTTTTAAGAGGAGTTAGCGGCGTACCTTTATTTACTTCGTTCAAAACGTTACAAATAGAGCGTGAGGTTATTCCCAAATATGTCAGCAACTTTGCTCATACATTCATTTCTTACACAACTTCAAAAGCCTCCAAGAAGTTTCATTTTTCACGTATTGGACATTTTTTTCTTGGGGACAAGAAAACATCCACTTCCTTTTATGATGTACTTGGCTGAGGATCCATTTTGATGGGAAACCAAAACAAATAGATTCACTCAAAGTTCACAAACAAACACAACGTAACAAAACTTTAACAAAAACCCAACAAAATAACAAAATATCAATTCGCAATGAAACAAGATATTCGTGCAGTCAGACTGGGAGAATTAAGCCGAATGACAAAATAAACAAAATGGCGATAGCTGCACGAGCACGCAAGGGTTGTCAATACAGAAAACTATCTATCAAGGCCCTTTTATTATAAGTTTTGTTTTTAATACAAAAAAAACAAAAATATTAACTTTTTATAAAATAAAGCAGTGGCTACTAATTAATAAATAACTATTACGAATAATTATGTATTTATTTAAATAAAAATCAATAATTTAGTCTTTAATTGGCACGCCAATATTATAATTACATAAATCGCGATTGTTTATTGATTTTTGTGTTCATCATTACACTATTATATGTGGTATCATTATTTTACAAAATGACAGTAGCTAATGTGAATTGTGGAATCGAATTATAATTCCGAGTATAGTTCTGGGTTTAGGTGATTAAATTAGTAGGGAAATTTATGAGATAAAAAGAATTATTACGTTCAAACTTGAATCTAATATTTAAACTATTAGTAGAGGAGCCCAAGATGCTAAATGGGAGATGATACTTTTACAATGGAGTTAAGCGAGTCTTGAAAGTGTGCTATATGGTATAATAGCTACGCTCAGGGACGAATTTATATATACGCCGAGTAGGCCCTGGACTAGGGCGGCAAAATTTAGTCGTTTTATTATTGTAGTAGTTACGTCTTTTATGAATCCACCCGCATACGTGTAAAAACTCAAAAATGTGTTCGTTCCGCAAAAAAATTACATGTATGGCGATTACGATTATTGAAAGTTTTTTCTACTAGTTTATTCCAAGTTCAAGTGTATCAATTTCCTTTTGGTTTACTAAAAACTACAGGTAATAAATAGTAAAGGGTTATCTGGCTTCAGCGAATAGGGGGGCGGCAATCTTTCGTAGGCCTAGAGTAGCCAACGTATCAAATCCGCCTCTGGCTACGCTTAACCTTATATGAACTGCTTGGTAGGAAGGAAGATATTAATATTCTTCATAAAATGCCATGTCGGCATGTTATACGGTCGGTATATGTAATTGTCCCATGGTCTACCACGCATCCTTGCAGCGCAATCTTATCGTAAAGTGTTTACACTACCACCATCACCACCACCATCATCGTCAGAACCACCTTCCATCCCGCAGTGTAACACTTCCATGCCGTAGGTAAAGTTCTTGCAAACTGCAGTGCGCACGACACTCATTTCCTTAGACATCCACAAGTCCTGCTATCGTGCTCAGCATGTGTGGCACCGGTCTTAACGCGTTTATTCCGGACTCTATACTATCCGACTATACTCTACTCACATGGCGTTGTACCCAAAACTTGGAAGACCGCTTTAGTGCACCCAGTCCCTAATAAAGATGATCGCTCGGTCCCGTCCAACTATCGGCTTATAGCGATAACTTCCTTATTATTCAAAATAACGAGGCTATTATCAACTGCCAGCTTCTGAGGTATCTAGAGGAGCACCAGCTGATTAGTGACCGTCAGTACGGTTTTCGTCGCGGACGCTCAGCTGGTGATCTTCTAGCTTACTTAACACATCGGTGGGCGGAGGCAGTGGAGAATAAGAATAAGGGAGAGGCATTGGCAGTTAGTTTAGACATAGCGATAGCCTTCGATCGGGTATGGCACAAGGCACTTCTCTCCGAACTCCCATCCTTTGGGCTTCGCGGGAAATTGTGCAATTAGATCAACAGTTTTTTGACGCATCGGAGTATCAAAGTCGTTGTTGATGGCGCATGCTCTGAGTTTAAACTCGTCTAGGCTGGTGGTCTTCAAGGCTATGCTACGCTGTTTCTTCTGCACATTTATATCATATTGCTATCAAGCAACATTCATTGTAATGCGGATGATAATACAGGCGATGCTTTAAATTCCGGCCGCAGTAGAATTTCTCGGGAATTCGTCAACGAGTGCCGTAACAAAATTGTGTCAGAAATTGAAAAACAATTTTCCGTAGCTTCCGAGTGGGGTCGATTAAATCTGTTTCAGTTTAACCCCAATAAGACACAAATCTACGCGTTTACCGCTAAAAACTCACCCTTCGTCGTATATCCTCCTATTGGAATACTTGGAGTCGACATATCGAGCGACGTTGATTTCCGTGGTCACTTGGAAGGCAAGGCTAAATAAATTAGCCTCTAAAACGCTGGGAGTTCTTTGCAGGGCCAGACAGTAATTCACACCAGCCCATCGTTTACTTTATAAGGCGCAAATCCAGGTCGGATTATACATATATGGAACAAATGGAGTACTGCTCTCGTTTATGGGTGGGGGCTCCACAGTACCAGCTCCTTCCTTTTAATCACATTCAACGTAGAGCGGCTCGAATCGTCGATGACGTGACTATGTCAAATCGGCTTGATTCTTTGGCGTTACATAGGGATGTGGTATCACTCTGCATCTTTTATTGGCTCTATCACGGGAAATGTTCCGAGGAACTGTTTGGAACAAAATTCAAAGTTTCATCTTCATCATCTCGATGTCTGGAAGTCCACAACCGTGTGATTCTCAAGGTACTTTTTGCCCCGCAGTACTCCTATGTGGAACCTGCTATAGGCAGGATACGAACGATTCCGAACGGATACGACTTAGGGACATTCAGAAATTAGAAATACTTTATTCAATCAAACTTTTTACAAGTTATTTCGACACGTCAACCAAAGTTCAAGAAAAGAACCTACTTATTCTTAAAAGGCCGGCAACGCAACTATAAGACCCCTGGTAGTGCAGTTGTCTACGGGCAGCGGGGTTCACTTAACATCAGGTGAGCCTCCCATTCGTTTGCCCCGTTTATATATATATATATATATATATATATATATATATATATATATATATATATATATATATATATATACAAATTGATTAGTAAAATATTGTACCTACTGAAGGAAGGTGTCCAGAACTCGATTCTGACACCGAATATGTCAAAAATAGGTACTTAAATTTTGACCTAATTATCCAATAAAAATGTTTAGTACGGACACAACAAAGTTCATTGTTTGCGAACAACGATTGCCACCGCAGCACGTATACTATATACTATAATTTTTAAGTACAAATACATATACTATAATTTTTAAGTATACTACACTAATTTTATTGAGGATTTTTATGTAAGTAGTTAAGTAATATTTCCTTTTTATTATATTTTTATTGGTAACACATGACCACAGATCATGTGAAAACACGCCATTGGGAAGGAAACGTGTCGTCGCACATATGAGCAAACGCTCTTATCACTGTTAAAAATGTCATATATTTGTAGATAGATACCTATATTATATCGTGAAAAAATTAAAATAAATCATGTTTACTGTTTTATCGTACCGAATGCTGTATGTGAATGTGTATGTAATTGCAAGCTACATTGACAAAGTAAGAAATTGTCCTGAAATGCGTATCCATTTAATCCGCGCATATGACCTACAATTATCGTGTCCTTCATCTTTAACAATCAATTTGTATAATTAATTACTTGAGTATGGATTGGAAACGATAATCTTTCCGGATTTCAGGTTGGGTGCTAATATCTAAATTAATAATTGGTATACGTAAATCAGTTTTGAGTTAAGACAATACCAATCTCTGATTTTTGCGGGAAATTTGAGCGTCTATAAACGTTTAGTAGGAGAGTATTTGCCTAATTTGAACCTGGGACCTCTTATATCTATGATAATTTTTAACGCAGTAAAACTACAGCAACCAAATTTCCATTTCCTATATCTCCGGAACCTTATATCAGATCTTCATCAAATAAAAATTGGACCACATGGGAAAACATATTCAAAATCCGTTCATAAATGACCGAGTTCTGAGGTAACAAACATTTAAAAAAACATTCAACCGAATTGATAACCTCCTCCTTTTGGGAAGTCGGTTGAAAAGGTTAACCAATTGACCAAAGACACAGCCAACAAAAACACTTACCATTTATTAGTAAAACATTGTGCGTGTGTCTTGGCAAGAACATAGTAAATACGAAGCCAAGTACTGTGGCTCCCCCACACACCCACGCCAGAACATCACGGTAATATGTCGGTCCTGAACTATCAGCACTGCAAGAAAATAACATCACATTTTAGGATAAATTAAATAGTTTTGTAGGTAGGATTTTTCATGTTAATCTAGCATGAAAATTATGTCAAGAAGTATTTTAAAAAAACCAGTACCTATATTTTCCCCGGTGTTGGTCTGGGCCGCCTTAGAAAAACAGACTATCTGCCAGATCACACGATTACCATCTTTGATTTTATCTCTTCCATCAGGAGAGCCATCTGCTTGTTTGCTATCTAATAATATATAAAAAAAACAGTGGAAATGTTAAAACTTTAAACAATTAAAGCCATAGTATTGTAAGAAGAAAATGTTTAAAAACTAAAAACCTATTAGGTACGCCTTTCTATTTGGTGCAAAACACCGCATCTTTCAAACATATCTATATATTAATATGTGAAGGGAAAACTTTGGACTCCTTTTTAAGATAATTTAGACAATGGTGGAGTATGAAATTTGGCATAGATCAAGTTTACATAGTGGAGGACTGCAGAAACTTAATATTTTATCATAAAAAGCATTAGAAATACAATAAAATAATAAAAAGTATACATTACGCACATACATTCGTGTGAAATACATGATTGTCAGTTGTCAAACTTAAGAGGTTTTACCGTACAGTATAGTCTATGGTCTAATTTCGGCCACAAATGATCGCTAGTTTTCATTAATGACTATGTTCCCAAGAGTGCGTCATTTCGAATTTAATGACTACACATGGACAGTAACTAGTGGAGAGTCAAGAAACTTCTGACGATACCATATTTGTCAAGTTGTAAGTTGTTTAAATGTTATGTGGGTCAGATGAACATATGGGCTGCAATCGTAAACCTGTTAGTTTTGCGTAGTTAGGATAAAATCTCGAATTTGGCATAGAAGTGCCTATGATACTAACTTATAGCAACTGTGAATATTATTTTATACCAGCTGTTGTCCGCGGCTTCGTGCGCAAGCCAAGAACATAACTTCTCTTAGCTTAGTTAGGTAAAAAGTTAACCTATAGATGTCTAAAACCATCTTCGCATGATTGTCTTTTAAATGAAATCGGTTTAGGGCATAGCATATTCGCGATTTACATACAGGTTAAGTAGAAGACAATACATACTAAAAGTCGGTTTTCAGCAATGGTTTTCAATATTCTATTTTGAATCTGATCTGATACTGAATATGTGAAAAAACAGGTACTTAAATTTTCACTTACTTATCGAATAAAAATGTTTATGTACGTATATTCGCGCATAGTAATCGAAGTTCATTTTCAACAGTGATTTGTACGACTATACGATTTGTTAGCGCCGCGCGGTGACCATACTTTTTGAATATTACTACACAAAATTGGTAGAGGTTTACTATGTAGTAAAGCAATATTCTCTTTTTATTTGACCATTAACTGTCTTTGCCTTAAATATAAATTGCTTACTTTAGGGTAGATTACATGCAGTAAGTAAAACCATCCGAGCCGAAAGGGGTATATTATGTAGGTAGATGATAACAATAACAATTAAATGATTCTATTTATAAAAATAAAAAATATTATTGTATTGTTACGAGCTTAGAGTTCGTATTATGCAATAAAATACCCACCTATATCAAAACCGTGTATTTACCACACAAATGTACGGTAACATCACAATACAATACGTAAATACGCACTGTCACTATATTCACACTACAATTAACCGACTAAACCGAATTACTAAATTAACACACTTTCCGTATCACTTTTCACTGCACTATATCGCTTCACACTGAACGTCCGAACTATCGCTTCCGAATAGATTTAAAAACCTGATTCGCTTTTCGCTAACACGTCCTTATTTATATACAGGGTAAAGTTTTCGCCGTGTTGGTCCCGGCCTCCTTTGAAGAATAGGCCAACTGCCGTTCTGCCAGGCAGGTCGTAAAAGGCGACCGATTGCCTATCGAGTCACTACCATCGTGGCTACTAGGTGGTAGAGTTCTGCATTGCCTCGCCCGGGTCTGGTACCACCGCCTTACCTATTCCTGCCGTAATAGCGTCAGTGCATGTCACTGTCGTGTTCTGGTTTGGAGGGTAAGGTAGCCGGTAAATTTATGCATGTGGCATTAGACCTCGCCCCAAGATAGCAACGCACCATTAACACCTTTGGTGTCTATAGGCGATGGTTGACTCTTTACATCAGGAGACCCATCTGCTTGTTTGCTATCTTATGATATATAAAAAAAAGTTCGACCATGTTCTCGAAAGTCTCGCTAATGACTCGTAAACAACATAGACTCACTTATTCTCAATACCATAAGGTCATTTATGACATTGCTACGGCATCTATTGTTTATCAATAGCAGCTGTTGTTCTTTTATTTCTAGATTTTTCCAGTATTCTCACTCTTCACTTTTCTAGAATATTCGCAACAGTGTTATGAAATACACGTATTTACTCTTCGATTTCGCTAAAGTTGAGCAAATATTTTTAACCAGATAACACCACGTTGAGTCAACGGCCTTGACACTAAAGAAAGCCGCCTCTAATGTCACGATCGTAGGCAGTCACAACTATGTCTGTTTACATTTTCCGACGACATTTTGTGTTGCAATACTAATACTTGAGGTATCATTTCAAATTAATTTGATCGGTGAAAATTCTATCTATCTGTATATTAATACATGAAGCAAATACTTTGTACCTATTTTAGACAATTACGCAAACGGTGGAGTATGAAATTTAGCACAATTAAAGTTTACATTACGGAGGACTGCAGAAACCTAACATTTTTAAATACTATGAATTAAAAATACATTAAACTAATGAAGTACACATAACACACTACATTCATGTGACACATGATAATACCTATACACACATGTATATTATTTTCTTTGCGACCTATGTCTATTGTCAAGCTTATTTTTTATTATTATTTAGTCTATGTCGAGTTTTACCACAGGGAGTTCGCTAGTATGATTGTTCAATGCTACTAGGATAATTTATCACCTGGATGACATTTACATGAGGGCGTGCGTATGAAATTAGAGTTAGCGTTAGTTAGAGACGTTAGTTCTGATTTTGGCCACGTGCCAAATGATTTATTTATTTATTTAATACTTAATTGTACACAGAGAACAGCACAATTAGGGAAAAGAATAAACGTAACATAAGTACAATGGGCGAGCTTATCTCTACTTAAAGAGATTTCTTCCAGCCAACCCGTAAAAGGAGATAAGAAAAAAAAATCAAATGAGTAAACTTGGTGTATAAAAGAATATTATGGTTACATAAATAAACTAAATATATATTGGTAGTAATGAAAAAAAAAAAAAAAAAACACATACGATATAAGGGAATCTTACAATTCAGCTAGTAAATGTTCGTTAACGCGTTTTTTAAAGGAATCAAAAGTCTGGCAGGGGCGAATCTCACTAGGCAGAGAGTTCCACAAATTTACTGCATATACCGTAAAAGAGAAGGCAGCAGAGTTACTAGGAGGAAAACGCAACAAGGTTCTAACGTTAGAGCGACACGGGGTATCAGGAGAGTGCAAAAAACTAAAAGAGTTACGGAGTTATTTAGGAGCTACAGGATTGAAGAGAATTTTATATAGTAAGCAAAGGATGTGCGCGTTTCTCCGCTGTCTAATAGGAAGCCACCGAAGTTCAGTTCGAAAATCAGAAACGTGGTCATATTTTTTTATACCATAAATAAAACGAATACAGAGGTTCTGCAACCTTTCAAGCTTGTTTAATAGGTCTTTTGTAAGATCTAGGTAACAAGAATCGGCTTAATCTATTATAGGGAGAATAAGGGTATGCATAAAATATTTTTGTTTTGATAGGTAAAAAATTTGAAGCGATTTAAGAGAGTGAAACGCACGATGCACTTTTCGGCTTAAGTTATTAACATGAGTGTCCCAAGAAAAATCAGAATTAAAAGTCTCTCCTAGATTAGTTGCGGAAGGGGAGAAAGGTATAGGTGTATTATTATACCGTAAAGTCGGAATGTCGAAGTTATTAATCAATTTCTTCATAGGACGACTACCAAGAATTAAAGCTTTTGACTTAATTGGGTTTACCGATAGACTAAAGGATTTGGCCCACTCATAAATCTTATCCAAATCGTCATTCATTTCTCTGACTGCTTCTGCTACATTCCCGACGCTAAAGTGGCGATATACCTGTAGGTCGTCAGCATAAAGATGGAAATTTGATTTGATAATAGAAGTAACATTGTTGATGAACGCCGAAAATAATGAAGTGAATGATCCTTGTAGCACTGTATTAAGCTACCAAACAATGCCTTTGACAATGGGACAGGGTTTTTATTACACACCGTATACATTGCTTTGCTACTTTATGTGTATGACAGCGGAATATTTTACTTACTAAAGCTGTATGAGAGCTATGGCGGCCCCACACGAGAGCTTATCGCAGAAACTCATAAGACCATACACGAAAGCTGAAGCGTTAGTGTTATCTCCAACAAGGTCTGCTGTTAGGGCTAGACTGGTAACAAGCATTTGTGCACCACCGAACCCTGAAATTATAATGAAACACATATAAACACTGGTTTTACCTGCGTTCAAAAATTTGAGAGCTGTTATGTAGCTTCATTCTCAATTTTTAAAAACTTGGGTGTGGATGTGTCGTCCACACAACCGCTGGATTTTAAGTGAAACATTAATGTCAGCGAGTCGCTTTGAGTGTTAAAGATATAAACAAAACAACATTGACTTAAATATATTTTTAACAAAAAATTATACCGACGAAAAGTTATGCGTAGTCATACATTAAAACCAGTAAGTGAATAATCAATCATCCTCTGTTTTCGTATAATTTTAATTGGACTTTTATTCAAAAATTATACGAGACAATCCTCGTAGTATATTCTATCTAATAAAAGAATTATCAAAATCGGATCACTCTGTAAAATGTTTCGCGTGGTCATACATTAAAATCAGCGGGTGTACAATCAATCATCCCTTGTTATGGTAGGTAACCTTATGGTAGGAATCTTTTAAAAAAATGGGACCACCATTGGTGGATACTCATTCCAATAAAATAAAGAATTATCAAAATCAGACTAGTCTATAAAAAGTTATGCGTGGTTTAACATCCAAAATATACGCGTCGAATTGAGAACCTCTTCCGTTTTTCGTCGATTGAAAATTACATAAAGCTATTAATAAAATATTTTAATAGCTTTATGCAGTTTATACGATACTGATGCTCGTAGAATCAGCGGCAACAGTAAAGGTCCTCGCGGAGTCGGTCTCATTCGCAGCTTTGAGCTGGTCCGGAAACCGCCTCGCTCGTTCATCGCCGGACATTGGGGTATTGGGCCGAACATAGCCCCTCTTTTTGACGATAGCCTTTATTGATATTTCTTGCTGGCGTTTGCACTGGCAGAGACTGAACTACTGATTTTTTTTTCACAGTTTCTGCTTATTTTTAAGCAGAAAATGTTTGCTGCTTGTAAAAGACAATAAAAGTACAAGTTACTGTCTTGTAAAGTAACATATACTTTTAATTTTATTTATATCGATTGTTCTAAATAAACTTAATAAATGCACGAAAGATTCGCCGTGCTATGTCCGACTTGTAAAGTCGGAAGTTATACTAAACAAAAATGAGTTAAAACTGCGGTTTTAATTATTCTACGAAGCGCCCTTCCGTTGTCATCTCGTATAACCCCGAATTAACCGTCCGGCCACGCGAACTGGCGACGGCTGCGGCGAAACGGCGGGCGAGGTGAAAATTCGCGCGGCGTGGATTTTTAGGCCACGCGGATTTTTGCGTTCCCCGCCGCGACCGTATAGTCCGAGAGCAAGATGACTTTTACAACTTTATTTGGATATTGCTTGGAGGGGAGTAGTTTTGTACTTCGACACTTACTATTTGGAAGAGAATGTGTAGTACATGATTTAAATAGAAATCGGGGTAAAGACGTTGAATTTCACAAGAAGTATGAGAAATACGTACTATATCAAGACAAATTTTAGGAATGAGTGTCGAAACTACAAACCTTTGATTTATAGTGTTGCCGCTTGATAGTCCATTATCGATTGGGTTTCATTACCTCATTAAGTACAATACTATCAATAAACAGCAATACAATCGATAATACTTATGATAAAAAAATAAACTATCAAAAGTATCGATAGTATTGATATTTAATATTGCATTAATCACAATTACTATCGATAATATAATATAATTATCGATAGTATCGATACTATCCAAACTATTGATAGTCAACTTCATTTTAATACTGACCGATGCTATCGGTTGTACAAACTATCGATAGTATCGAATATATCGATAGTCAATGCAATATTGTCTAACAATAATATTAATAGAATCGATACTTTGTTTATCTCCAAAGATTGATACTATCGACGCAATAGATTTTTAGACAGTTTATTTACTTACAGTGTTCAATTCTATCGATAATATCGACGTTATGGTGTTTCTAGATTAAAACTATCGATTTTTTTTCGACACTACTTATATTCTTATGAATATTCACATTGTGGGAAGAAAGAAAAATTGTATCTCTGGACTTTGTTTTTACTTATGATGTGGTGACCAGACACAAATTACTGTCCTAGTAAGTATTTGAAAATTAAAGTTAAAATTTTCAAGGTGTATTTTCTCGGCAACTACAACTTAACCATTCTGGTTCCTAGACAATTCGCTAAGGCCACTGCCATGCGCTGTGTTGGTTTATACATTTGTCTCACTCGCTCGCCGCGTCCCGCACCGCGCGCCCGATTCGCTCGGCAAAATTCGTCAGTCGCCCCGCCGGGTGGCATGCTCAGCACTTCCCCATATATTTGTTTCAGACGCCAGACGCTTAGCCGTTCGCGTCACGCGAAAAATAGCAGGCGCGAATTTCCCGTGGCTAGGCCGTAAGTCACAACACCGAACTGACTATATGAGCTATAGGATTACTTTAGATTCATAGTTGTAAGACTATTCGTGTTTTAGTAATTAGGTTAAGGTTTATTTTTCTGACCTGGTACCCGTAACCATGTTTCGGTGAGAAACGTGTCCCACAAGACTGTAGAAAACTTTGATAAACTCAAAAGAAGGTAGGTAAACTAACGTATTAGTCGTACGTAAATATATGTACGCAAGTAGGTATGCGTTTTATTTCAATAGCTACGTTAAAGTAAAACCCACAATATCATTAGGACAAACAGACATCTTAATTGAGCTTCTTTTGCCTAATATAAGCTTTGAAAACGGGCTAAAAAATACTGGTACTCTTAAAACACAATTTTCCGGTATATAGCAAATTAAATAGCAAAGGAAAGAAAATTACGCGACCGTAGCCATGGACAACAGCCAGTTCAGAATAATTTTAAACGAGATTTTCGGATATATTATGAAGACTTTAACGTCCTAATAGGAATTTTGTTTTTACGAGTATTATAGCAAATAAGCAGATGGCTCCCCTGATGGAAAGAACAACCATCGCCACCAAAGATGTAAATGGTGCGTTGTTATTCTTGTGGCGAGGTCTTAATGCCACATGGCAAGCTTTCCCTTCAATGACAGTGACAAGAACGTACGCTATTGCGGCAGGAATAGGCAAGGCAGTGGTACCAGACCCGGGTGAGACAATGCAGAGCTCTACCACCTAGTAACCACGATGCTGGTGACTCGCATAGACAATCGTTCGTCTGATAGTCTATTCTTTAAAGGGAGCCAGGAACAACACACTTTTACAATTATTTTTTTATATATTATATAAGATAACCACCAATAGTAATTAAAATTCGTAGTTCGTTATAGTCATTAAAAGATTACCTTACCACCGCCTCACCTATTCCTACTTGTCATTGTTGTGTTCCGGTTTGGAGGGTAAGGTAGCCGGTAGACTTATGCATGTGGCATTGCCATCCCGCTACACGGATAGCAACGCACCAACACCATATTTGGTGTCTATAGGCGATGATTTCCCATCAGCATATTTTCTATCCTACTTTTAAAAAATAAATTTTTTTTATTTGGTGTTACTTAACCTAATATAAAGATTATGACTAACCTATGAGAACAGCAACTACATAAATATAATATACTTTAAAATTGTCGTCACAATCAAGGTAGAGCCACACAAAACCGCTCAAGGCACATGCAGATCCCACAAAATAATTGATTTTTCGGGTAAAAGATCTTGGCGCCAACCTCTGTACGCCGGCAGCTGCTAGACTTCCGAGGAAAATGGCTAAAGGAATGACAGCAAGAGCTCGAGCTGCTAATCCCAACGTTCGGTGAAGGTATAAAGGAATTAAAACTTGCGAGACATTTACCACAAGTCTAGTGCTCATATATACACCTGCAATCTGAAATTAATGCAACATCATTACATCTATATTATCCTAATAATCTATATTAATATTATTAATGCGAAAGTTTGGATGGATGGATGTTTTTATACTGGTGCCGCAATTGTATCGTCCCGAAGATATTAGCGCGCTAAGGCACACGCAGTCCGGAATGTATGCGACGATAGCAGGTCACATCTACATTTATCGTGTCATTGCACGAAGCTTTGTGACGATAGACGCAAGTGCTGCCCCAACATTACTCAATCACACAAAAACTACTGAACGGGTTTGAATCCGCGTTGAACGGGCATGAATTTGAATTTGGTGATTCCGCGGGATTCACCAAAAACTTTTATAACACAGCGTGCTACACGGTGCAGCTAGTATTTGTTGGTCCGGGTTCCTTTAAAGAATATACCAACTGTGGTTCTGCCAGGCAGGTCGTAAGAGGCGACTGATTGGCTTTACGTGTCACATCCATCATGACAACTAGGTAGTAGTGTTCTGCTACGTCTCGGCCAGGTATTTTCTACCACCGCCTTACGTATTCCTTTCGCAATAGTCTCAATGCTTGTCATTTTCGTGTTCCGGTGTGGTGGATAGCGTAGCCGGTAGACTTATGCATGTAGCATTGCCATCTCGCCACACGTATAGCAGGGCACTATTTGATGTCTGTAGTCTGTAGGCGATGGTTTTTCTTTCCATCAGAAGAGCCATTTTCTTGTTAGCTATTTTATGATATAAAAAAAGTGAAAATCTGTTTGTTTGGATGTTTTTACTCAATCACGCAACTGATTTGACTGATTTGAACTGATGACACGCAACGCAAATTTGGCACACATGTAGATGATGACCTGAAAATAAGTTTTTCTCTTGAGATTTACCAAAAACTTATATAATGCAGCTCATCGCAGGGGGCAGCTAATGTTTAGTATAAGGAATGAAAAAACTGTAAATGAAAAAAAATATTTTATCTAAATATATTAAATACGAATATTATTATTACGATCGTTAGTTCGTAGGCCGCTAATATGACCACAGCTTTTATCGCTATATTTTTTAGTGTCAAATCATACAAAGTTTCGGCGCATATTACTACGCGACGATAGACACAAGTGCAGCCCTAGCTTATCAATTAAAAAGAAACCGTTAACACAGATGTGTTAGTCACGCCTACTATCAGTATGAACTATGAACATAGTTAATAAGTACCTACTTACATTAACATAATATCAATAAATGGTTAAATGCATTAAATATTTACCGAACGATAGATAGGTATCGAAAATGTTTTGATGTGTTTTGAACGAGACATAGTGTTGTTTACCTACTATAATTTTAAACTTTTCAACCGACTTCCCAAAGGATGAGGTTCTCATTTCGGCCGTTTGTTTTTTTACGTTTGTTAATTCAGAACTCTGTCATTTATGAATCGATTTTGAAATATATATTTTTTTGTTTGAGAGGGTATACTCCCCGTGTGGTCATATTTTATTATTGATGAAGATCTGATGCAGGGTTTTGGAGATACTGGAAATTGAAATTCGGTTGCTGCAGTTTTACTGCGTTAAAAAATATTTTTTCCATTGGTCCTTAAGATATGTGATACCAATTATTACTTTAGTGCCATTGACATTGGATGTTATGGAAAAGTTCTGATAACACTATTCTCGAAAATAGCACTTGATTAAAAAAATTAAAGATGGCTCATATAACATTCCGGAACCCCCATCTATCTTGAAAAATGATTCTAACGTTTCATTATTGGAGATGAAGTCTTTCTTTTGTTCGAACTTCAAGGTTAGAATCATTTTTCATCTATCTTGAAAAATGATTCTAACGTTTCATTATTGGAGATGAAGTCTTTCTTTTGTTCGAACAAGGTTTTCAACTATAGTGAACTGACAAAGGACAATGGGCATTTTGTTAGAGAATTTTACCCACGGCGCACACGAAATTATTTAAGAAATAATAACTACATGGGGCACACTAAAAGTTTTGCACTTCTAGCTAATCGGAACTATTTGGATTTCGAATGTTATATTTTTAAAACGTTGCAACCTTCTTAGTAATAAAAAAAAAACAATTGGCGGGAAATGATTTGTCAATTGTTTTTTTATCACACATCAAAGTTCTACGTACGCAACGAAAATGGAATTAAGTCGAAAAGATTTTAGAGCGATGATTTTTTATGATTTCAAAAGTTTTCTTTCTCCGCAAGACTGTGCCGCTCGTCTTCAAAATGCTTTTGGGAGAGGAGCACCTTGTTTGAGCACCGTGAGGCGATGATTTGTTGAATTTGAGAAAGGTCGAGTTTCTTTACATGACGAATTTCGTGAAGGGCGGCCTTCAACTGCCGTCAACGAAAATAATGTGGCTACTGTTAAGCGGTTAATTGAAGAAAACCCCTGGATTACCTATGAGGCAATTCGAGGACTATTGGGGATTGGTATGAGCCAAATTCAGAAAATTTTCCACGAAGAATTGAAAGTTCGGAAACTTTGTTGTCCTTGGATCCCTCGTGAACTGACAGCGGAGCAGAAGCGGGCTCGCGTAGAATGGTGCTCACAGATGCTACTGAAGTACAACCACGGACATTCTAATGCTGTTTATGACATTGTCACAGGAGACGAAACGTGGATTTATTGTTTTGAACCCGAAAAAAAACAGCAATCATGTGAATGGGAATTTGAAAATGAGAATAGGCCAACAAAAGTGAGACAGGCGAGAAACGTTGGCAAAAAAATGATCGCGTTTTTTTCTCAGCTACGGGTCCCATCTGTACAATTCCACTTGAAGATCAAAAGAGTGTTAGTGCCGAGTGGTAATCTACCATTTGTTTACCCAGGGTGTTAGAAAAAGTTTGCGAAAGACGACCCAAAAGCCTCATTCTTTTACACCATGATAACGCTTCTTCACACACGGCCAACAAAACAAAGTCATTTTTAGCTTCCGAAAAAGTACGTTTTGTCACTCATCCTGCGCATAGCTCCGACCTAGCACCCTGTGATTTCTGTATTTTCCCCAAAATCAAAGATTTGATGAGGGGTTTTACTTTTACCAACTCCGAAGAGGCAGTGATAGAGTTCAATCGGCACGTAGAAAACATGCCTTCAGATCTGTGGTCCTCCTGTTTTAAAAAATAGTTCGATCGCATTAATAAATGTTTAAAATGTAAGGGAGAGATTATTTTGAAAAGCAATAAACATAATATTTTGGTTATAACATGTTGTTTTGTTTAGTTACGCAAAACTTATACTGTGACCTACGTACAACTCGGAATTATAATTCGATTCCACATTTGACATTAGCTACCATCATTTTGTAAAATAATGATACCACGTCATATAATAGTGTAGTGATGAACACAAAAATCGATAAACAATGCGATTTATGTTTATGTAATTATAATATTGGTGTGCCAATTAAAGACTAAATTATTGATTTTTATTTAAATAAATACATAATTATTCATAATAATTATTTATTAATTAGTAACCACTGCTTTATTTTATAAAAAGTTAATATTTTGGTTTTTTATATTAAAAAATTAACTTATAATAAAAGAGCCTAGATAGTTTTCAGTATTGGCAACCCGTGCGTGCTCGTGCAGCTATCGCCATTTTGTTTATCTTGTCATTCGGCTTCATTCTCCCAGTCTGACTGCACGAATATCTTGTTTCATTGCGAATAGATATTTTGTTATTTTGTTGGGTTTTTGTTAAAGTTTTGTTACGTTGTATTTGTTGTTACTTTTTTTGTGAACTTTGAGTGAATCTATTTGTTTTGGTATTCCATCAAAATGGATCCTCAGCCAAGTATATCACAAAAAGACGTGGATGTTTTCTTGTCCCTAAAAAAAAATCGTCCACGAAAAGCTTTCACTGTTACTGAAAAAGTAATGATCCACAACGCCTACAAGTACGCGAAAAATAAAACTTCTGCGCAATTGGAGGCCTTTGAGGTTGTGGAAAAAATTAATGTATGAGCAAAGTTGCTGACATATTGGGAATAATAAACAGAGCGTTAGCTCTGTTTGTAACGTTTTGAAGGAAGTAAATAAAGGTGCGCCGCTAACTCCTAAAAAAACTGGACCAAAGCGAAGTTTCAAAGCTAAAATTGATGAATTTACATTCTCCACAATACGAAGAATTGTTCATCAGTTCTTTTACCATCTGTGTTATCACAGACACATTTATGTTACAAAAAGTGACAGCAATACCGATAGCGATGACGGCGACGATTTATAAAATAAAATATTACCATAATATATCTATTTGTTTTATTTCTTATGCTCCTTTATGATCACATTTCTTTATTTATTTCACACACAATTATTAAAAAAAACTCTCAGGTCCTTAATTAAAGCAATCGTCATAACTAAATTATCTGTTCAGAAAGATTTAATTTCCTGATATACTTAGTTTCTATTAAAGTAGTAGTTGTTTACATATACTACTATAAACGAAAGGAATTGATCCGGAAATATTCCATTTCCGTATCAAATAATTTCACAACGTCACTATTTAGTACTTGTCATAACGTTGCAACACTGAAATAGTCAAATCTGGAATCGAATTAAAATTCCGAGTAAAGTGGTGGGCGTAGTAAAACAAAATTAGTTTGTAATAAAAAAATGTATATATACTCTGCGTAGCCTTAATTTGTTTTTGCCCAATAAAACCTATGTACTCAAAATCTAATTTAAAATCTGAATCGGATTCTGGATTGTTACTTTGGTTTTGTTTGCCTGAAAACAAAATGCACTGTTGGCGCTATACCTAACTATGTAGGTATAAAGCATTTAAGGGACCTGAAGGTAATATTTATGCGTAATTACGCTTCTTTAATTTGAACAAAAACTTGTTATCCAAATACATAGAAGTAACAATAAGTAGCTCTTACCATTTGCCTAGTTATTTTTCATTTTAAAACATTAATGTTTTAAAATGAAAAATAACTAGGCAAATGTTTCGTTGTGAATCGAGCTTGACATTGACCCGCATGATACAACAATGACTGTTAATATTACTAATACAATTAACAAACCGTTTAAGTATCTATACACTTACGTAAGTTAACTATACGAAACGAAATTTGTAATGCTAAGGTCCAATAAGACAGTCGATAATTTCCCCAACGCAAACGTAAGCGATTAAAATAATCAAATTAAAACCCTTACAAAATCTATTCAAAGCCAAAGAACATTGGGTTGGTTAGGGTAAACCTAATTGAAAAGCTTACTGTTATATGGATTAGCCGATCGGGGGTCAAAACAAACCCTTAACACTCGAACGGCTTAACCTTTTCCAAACTAAATTAAATTTTAACAAACATGTATATCACGTTATAGAAAAATCGAAAAAACTTTATAATAAACTGATTTTTTTAATAAACTGATCACCTTCGTTAAACCTTCATGGGGAATTCATCCCGAAAACATCAAAATTATATATAATCAGGTAATAGTACCAATTATATCATATGCATGCGGAATTTGGTACAAAAGTTTAAATAAAAAATATACAAACAAACAAGCTTTTGTCGCTTCAAAGATTGTTCTCAATTAAGATCATCCAAGGTTTTCGCACCATTCGAACAGAAGTTGCAATTTCTTTATCCCAACTCCCCTACCACATAAAATAAATGAACTCGCTGAAATAGAACTGGCCAGAATCAACAGAGTATCAACATTACTCCCTGACAATTTACGTATCGAAAAGCCAACGCCCATTCCCGAAATGTTACATCCAGCCCTAAGATTCAATATCAGTTACAAAAAAATTACCTCACAGGAAGAGATTTTCTCAACCACATCAAATAATTTTATACAAATTTATACTGACGGAAGTAAAATAGACGATAAATTTGGCTGCGCCTATGTCACTATTCATCCTGCAAATGACATCACGACTCATAAATTCAAACTACACGATCTATGTTCTGTATTCCAAGCTGAATTATTTGCTATATTAAAGGCCATAGAGCGGACACACACTAACGACACACCTCACACGACTTTTTTATCTGACTCAACGTCAGCACTGTTTGAACTATGTAACCCCAAAAGCCATAATCTATGGTCAATAAAACTCTTAAAATTATCCCTAGATTACTTTATACCGGAAAAAATGTCAAATTCTTATGGGTTAAAGCACATAACAAGATCAGAGGTAACGAAATGGCCGATGAAGCAGCAAAAAGCGCAGCTATACTGAATAAAAAACCAGATTATTACAACATTCCCATGAGTTATGTAACATATACTGCAAAAAATAAATCAAAGTTAACGACAAAATCACTATACGATAATATAGATCAAGATCATCATATCAAACAATTACATCCAGATTTTAACAGCTTTAAAAACTTTATTATAAAACCTATCTTTCAAATTACACAAATACTTACAAATCATGGCTATCACAATGCCTTTATCGCTTCAAAACTGAAAAAAGCAGATGCCCATGCGACAATACAACCGCACAGATAATCAAACACTTTATGCAAAACGGTCCGAGATTTGAAGCAACCAGAAACCAACATTTAGTTGCTTCTACAACACTAAATATCGCACCGTACCTACTAAACGATATAATCAGAACGCAAACAGCCATTGACACATTCACCAATTTAATAAACAACATAGTTAAAAATCTCAACATAGTGAAAATATATCCTTATATGTTCTGAATCATTAATTATAAGAATCCCATCAACTCATGCCATCAACAATCTATACAGTACCCGGCGATAAATATTGCACATCGAACTTTGGAAAGAGACAATCGGATAATTTCGGCTTCGTAAAGCGTTATCTCTGTCCCACACTACCTATGTGACGTTTAGTCAGTCGTTGTTCAAGTACGATAGAGTGCAGTCGCGTCCCGAAAAAAAATATATATTTAGAGTTGATAACACCCACAAATTTAAATAATTTAAAGTTGTAATATGGCATCTTTCGGAAAAAGAGGGAAACCTTTACGAGGTCAGTCACGTGAAATTATCTACAATGTTTATAAATACTTTGTAAGCGAAGCTGATAGATTTAAAAAAAAAGTAGATGAAAATGTAAGTTGTTATTTTAAGAAGATTCAAGAGCGAGTTGCAAATGCCACTGGAATTTCAAGAAGAACTTTGAACAATATATTAAACGAAGTCAGTACTGAAACACATTCGACTGAAATTAAGTTCAGCACTCCAAAAAAAGGGAGACCAAAAAAGCAATTTCGTTTGGATATGGACGATTTTGATTACGATGTTGTTCGAAGAATGGTGTATGATTTTCACTTACGATTTAATGAACTGCCAACAATAAAATCATTAAAAGCTAAGTTATCTGAAGCTATTAATTACAATGGGTCTGAAAAAACGTTGAGAAAAATACTTCATGACATGGGATTTCAGTTCACTAAAATGGAAGATAATCGAAAAATTCTAATGGAAAAGCACGACGTTAGTCTCAAACGAATGGAATACCTTGATAAAATACGCAAATTTCGCGAAACAGGAAAAAATATCGTCTACATGGATGAGTCATATATACATGCATCCCACACTAAAGGGAAATCTTGGAGTGACGATAAGAAAAAGGAGTAAAAAAGCCAATTTCAAAAGGTCAACGTTTGATAATAGTTCATGCGGGAAATGAAAAAGGCTTTGTACCCGGTGCTTTTTTAACGTATAAATCCACGGACACTACAGGTGACTATCACAATGAAATGAATAACGATAACTATGAGAAATGGCTGGTTAACCAATTAATCCCAAATATACCCAGTGATTCTGTTCTAGTTATCGACAACGCACCCTATCACAACAAGTATGTTGAGAGACCCCCCAACTCAAACACCATTAAACGGGAAATGATCAACTGGTTAAACAGACATGAAATTCCAGTTGATCCAAAATTAACAAAAAAAACAGTAGCAGTCGTGGGACTGCCGATAGAAGTGAAAACGGAACTATTAAGTTGGGAGTAATTAAAACTATATGCAAAACATAGCTATAGATATACTATTATCATTAGCATGTCGGTGACGCGAACCGAGGATTTTACCCTCTACCAAAACGCTCAACGCGCCTAAAGAAGTTTTCACTTCAAAAACCCAGATTTACGCTATTATATGTCAGCACAAGGTGAGGTATACAGAGTTTTCTGTGGACAAAATACTTGCCGAACATGGGCACACTGTGTTGCGATTGCCACCATATCATCCGGATTTTAATCCAATTGAAAATATATGGTCTCAACTGAAAGGCTATGTAGCCTCTAGAAATGTGGGTATGAACTTAACTACAGTAAAAACATTATTGACTGAAAAAGTAAACATGATCGGCGCTGAAGAGTGGAAATCAATGTGAGAATGAATATAGAAGCATTCAACACAGTTTAGACAATTACACTGATAGATTAGTAATAAATACGGCTGATAGTGACAGTGATATTGACCTCTTTGAGAGCACAGATAGTGAAATGGAAGTAATTGAGAATTAGAATTATTATTATTTTTATTGCAATGTCTCATTTTAGCAATAGGTATAATGGTGTTTATTATGTACACTAAAGCTGTAATGTTCCAAAATAATTAAATACGTAAACATAATGTAAAAATGTTTTTTTATTTTATTTTACCCCAACCTAAAGCCATCACTTATAGAAAAATTAGTGTATTTTATACAAAGAATAAAAATATCAAAAGAAGCAAATCATACTTGTTTTAACAGCTCCTAATAGGTACCGGACTGTTTGTATTTTGTGCGACAGAGATAACGTTCTACGAAGCCGAAATTAGCCGATTGTCTCTTTCCAAAGGTCGATGTGCAATATTTATCGCCGGGTACTGTACATATAATAAAACTGTAAGAGGTCGATTTCTGTACATTGAAGATATTTTAAAAATTTTTTTTGGAAGATACTCTTTAATTGATACTGAAGCGAAAAATGTATTTTTTTTATTTTTGTCTGTCTGTCTGTCTGTCTGTCTGTATCAAGGCCGCGCATCACACCGAATCTACTGAACGGATTCAAATGAAATTTAGCATGATTAGAGTTCATACTCCGAAGAAGGTTATAGGATATTTTTTATCTCAAAATTCAGTACGGTTCCCGTGGGATAGGGGATGAAAATAAAAACGTATATTTAGCTTTAATTCATTAACCTGTAGTCCGAAATCCTTTGTTATTTTTTTTATTCAAAAGTAAGTACTATAAAGATTATCCCTTAAAAATTTCAAGGTCATGAGATTTATAATTTAAAAGTTACAGACATCACAAGTTTCAACGGTTTCGGGTGGTAGTCCAGTTTAACGTGACACCCGGAATGTATACAAAACCTTTGAACGCAGGCTCATTATAAGTTAGCGTGTTCATTTCATAGTGTTTGTATAATGGATATAACCCGAGAGAATCAGTTCTAGAATGTATAATTTTTTATTAAAATATTATAAATGCAATTTTACTAGCTTAATTAGTAAAATATGTGTAAACTATAAACCTAAACATTATATTTATTTATATAAGAATAATTTAAATATATTTGACAATAAAACAGGTCATTTTTCAGGTTTTTGCTAATATTTCAGAAAATATGCATCTAACCGAAATTGAGTATACTAATATAATTTGTTCTTTATAAAATTTAACGTAGCTATTGCGAAAATTCAATATTTTGTTTTTACATTGCATAACGTAAAAAAGGATAAAAAGTATATACACGCCCATATCCCGGAATACGTAGGCAGAGGTACAAGAAGTGTACCCACGATTAGCCGAAAATACTATCTCACACAATGTGATAGGTGGCAGGCCTATTGCTAACCGGGCCCTTTCCAATCCCGGGCAACTTTGTTTTATCATAAAACTGAAAAAGCACATTTTGTTTTGCCTGACCCGGGAATCGGACCCGGGACCTCAAATGGTCAACGACGACACCGGACCGCTAGATTAGATACATCAATCAGTTATCTTTTAAATTGAATGAAACTTCTGCAAAGTGTAGATGTTGAAATGCCTAAGCTACTTAGTATACTCACTAAAGTCGGACTCTAAAATACTTTAAAAAAATTGTTAAGTAGAATACAATACGAACATGCACTGCACAAGTTCAGTCCAGAATAAGTTCAACATCTTACAGAAAAACTTTAGACACAGATAACTTCATCAAATTTTTGAATTTTATGAAGTTTTTTTTAATTAAAGTATCATCACGCACGATTCCTTTGCGGGGTAGGCAGAGTAAACCGACCGTCTATAGACTTTCCGGTTCACCGCGATTCACCGTATTTTCGGTTGGTGAGATAAATGGTAATCCTCACCTCCGCATATAGTGACACGTTAACGATTATCGACTATTTTTAGCGATAACTGGGCCCGAAAGTTTTACGTGCTCATCCGAGGCACGAGAGTGGTAATATATATACCACTCCGCCAGTTTCCGAGTTGCTACTGAGATTTTAGATTTTCGAGAAAATCCTCGAAAATATCTCAATAACATCTTTGCCCGACCCGGGGATCGGACCCGGGGATCGAACCCGGGGATCGAACCCGGGACCTCATGATCTAAACCGAATAGGCTTTCCCTAGACCACGAGGCAGAGTAGTTTGTTATAATAATAAAAAAACCCTTGACTGCTTATCTTGCTTATTGAAAACTAGCGACCTGCCCGCGGTTTCACCCGCGTAGCTTTTGTTCTCGTGGGAATATCGGAAAGGATCATATACTAAAACCTTCCTCAAGAATCAATCTATCTATTAGAAACACCGCATCAAAATCCGTTGCGTAGTTTTAAAGATTTAAGCATACATAGGGACAGACAGAGAAAGCGACTTTGTTTTATACTATGTAGTGATGATGATACAAATTTACATTAAAAATATCTTTTAGAGAATTAAAATAATAATAAATTTAAGAAAAGTGCAACAAGATTTTTTATTGCCAATTGTTTTCAATGAACAAGATAAGCTTCTTAGTCCAAAGGCTATTTTGTTTTTTATTAATTACAAACTACAAAGCCACGTGTTAATTAATTTATTATTGACTTCCCGCTACGAAAATTGCCTTAATTAAAATTGTTCAAAAAATAAACCTGAATAAATAACTTTTTATCTTTCTAATTAGGTAAGTATATATTTTTAACTTCCCGCTACGTATCTAGATAAGGGAGTTACTGATTTTGCCCCGATTTTCGAAAATCGAGTGTTCACCAGATCTCCACGTTTTAAGGACCTAGGAACCTTTTCCTACTATTTCCATGATGACATATGTATGTATGTATGTATATGTGTGTGTGTGTGCGTGAGTGTGTATGTGTGTATGTAATCATCTCCTAACTTTGAACGGCTTGACCGATCGAAACGTGGTTAATGGGATTCGATTGGATTCCACTCAACTTATACTTCCTGAAAATTTTAACTAATTCAGTCAAGAAGATTTTGAGAAATTTTGGAAAACCTCATATAAGTTTTTTGGCGAAACAGTATTTTTTAATACAATTTCCAGATTAATGTACCGATATAGTACAAAATTTAATCAGCTTTACTTCTCAAAAAACTGCGTCCAATGCATAAATTGCATCAAAATTTATTTATCCGTTCGGGAGTTATAATTGATGAAAAATTTTGCAAAAGTGTTTTTTCGACATAACTTCGCATTTTTTTAACTAACCATTTTTAATATTCTGCAATATTTTAGTACTTACTAAAAAAACTACATTGAATTTCAAAAATCAAAATCGAGTCAAATTTTCAAAAGTTACAGCTTTTCAAACATTAAAATTACGTTGTTTACAGTAAACTTATTACATGTTGTTTAAATAACTTTCGGCTAATATACCATTTGATATAAAAATCGAATTAGATTTTCCTTCTAAAAAACTGCGTTAAATACTGGAAATTGGATCAAAATTGGTTGATTATTTGGGATTTGTCAATGGCGAAAATTTAAAAAAAGTTTTTTTTACATTTCTTCGGCATTTTTTATCCTATCGATTAAAAAAAATTAAGTTAAACAATTGCGTTGAATGCCATTCGAAGGATCACAATCGATCATCAATTTTAAAAAATATGATGTATATTTTTCAATAATAATTTTCTAAGTATCATTTTTATAAACTAGATTTTTTGAACACTTCGGACTCTAGGGAACTTCTAGGGCTTCTAGAACTTCTAAGCGCGCTCTATCTTAGGCCGCATCTTAGCTTACCATCAGGCGAGATCGTGGTTGAACGCTTCCCTTTTAATAATAAAAAAAGCATGTCGATAACACGCATATTTTACGAAATATTGGCAAAAAATTGCAAAAAGCCGTTTTTAAATTGTTTTAAACAAAATGTTCCTAACCTCCTACACGGTCAAGATATTATACTTAATAATAATAACACTGCAGTGTTAAAGTTTACTGGAAGCAAATACTGTTTATTTCGCCCTGACTAATAGGTCTGTAGTGAAATTTAGCCTACTGCAAAGGAGTCAGATATTGTTAATTATCAGACATACACCATGGATTTTAAAACTAGCTTGAATAATCACCGTTGCCCATTAAGAACCTAGGTACAAGCCGATATTTTCACCTTCAATCTTTTGCCCTCAAAAAAATTAAAGTTGTTATTATAATAATACCTAAGATTGTTGAAACCAAAAATATCTATTGTGAAGTTTTAATGCTGTAACTTTTGATCGCGATTTTATCGATTTTAATCTTTCAAACAGCATTAACCGCAGTTTTAGCAAGACAAAAAACGTTGTCTTGGGCCAAAATTAACTGGTTGAAATATCTCAAAGTTATGTTTAACCACATTTTTTTTAATTTTTTCGTACGCGGTAACTCCTGACAGAATATTGACCGAGCCTTATGCTCTAAAACCGGCTATGACGTGACAAACGTTGCACGTAATATAGCAAATATAAACTAAACAATACAGTAGTTAAACAGCGGACAGCTGTCAATGGAGCAAGGATAACGCCGTAAACAACTCTGGATGGAAGTTTTTTAGGACTCACTTCAAGGTAGACGAAAACATTTTTTTACAAATAAGAATTAAATTCGCAGCCTCTTGGCTGATTATGATTTCCCTGGCAGTGGCGTCTTTGAGTTGCGACATTTTTATCCCGTGGAAGGATAGCCCCAGCCATGTTTAAAAATGACAATACAGATAAAGACATTTGCTTCACCGGTGTGTAATCTTTCTCCCTATAAAAAATAGGTTTTGCAAAAATGATCTTTAGTCAAATATAGTCATATATAATGGCAGACAAATAAAACTGTAAGCATGACTGTAGAAAATAAAAGGCGAGGTGACTTCAGTTAAACAATGCCTAAATCCTTACAAGACAAAAGGGTCGTTATCAAAGTCAACGTGTTTTCAAATCCTCACTAAAATAATATTTTATTAATATTTCTCCTTTGATAGCTCCTTTGAAGTGCTTGGCCGTCCAAAGTATTGCTGAATACAAAAAATACTGTAGTCAGTTACTAATAATTACTTTGCAAGGATGGCCAAATGCGAACGAAGTCGCGGGTACAGCTAGTATTATAATATATTCATTACTATATAATTAATAAATTGTTTAATATAATTCTTAACAACTCATATTGTATGCAAAAATAGTCTTATGTAATTAATTGTATTAGATATAAAAAATAATATAAAAATAATAAACATATAAAAAAGAAAAAAAAAACATAAAAAAGAAAATAAACAAAAAATAAACAAAAATAATCAAAAAACAATTATAATTATATTTACCTTAATTTACGTTAAGTATACATATACATGTGTGCGTTATTAAACAATCTGTAATGTTGTACTTAATAGTAATTATTGCAATATAATAATATGAATGGGTATACATAGATGAATATGCACATACATGATTTATGTACATCTGTGCATACACATACACATACACATATTATATACAACACTAAAAAACACGATGTGAATAAATACAAACTTGCATATACTACGCAATAAATTCATAAAACCATTAAAATTAATAAAATGTAATAAAGAAAATTTAATAACAGGTCTAGATTGATGCTGTGTATTCCATTTGCGCCCTTCTTTCTATAGCTTTTTTTTTATTATCGATAGGTAAGCGCTTGACCTCGATCTCGCCTGATGGTAAGCTAACGAGGCCTAAGATGGAACGCGCTTCCCTAAGCTTATACACTTCTACTAAAAAAAAAAACATTTTCCAAAGGTTAATTAGAATAATCGGCCTTTTATGACTCTCTTAGTAGATTTGTAAAGTGTTAAATACACCCTAAGCGGAAGTTCAACAAGAAGAGTTTCTCACACGCGAGCGGCGAATAATCGCATGCGATAATCCAATAGCAATTTTCCATTCGATTCTCGCCTGCGGCTGTTAAAATTTCGATTTTTGCCATAATTTATAATTTGCCAGCATCACATATGAGACTCACTTCTCATGTTTACAATCCCTAGTTTACCCTAGCAGGCAAGTAATCGTAGATCTATAGACGCATACGTGGCTCGACTTCTACAGGCAATGCTCGGCCGAGTGTCGATGCGAGACTCGCACTAATCACTCTGTACTAATTTTGACACGAGACTCGCCAACTCTGATCTACATTTTTCATAGAAAATACTTAAAAAACGGGCAAGTGCGACAAGGACTCGCCCACCGAGGGTATCGTACAAATTTCACCTTATTGCTTATCCTTGATGGATGATTACGTACTATAAATATAAATAAAGTAGGGACTATAAATCTGAGTATACGGTTTAAATTAAAAAAAAAAATAGGTACAGAAGTCATCCTACATACAAAGGCTATTCGGGCAATGCACACACACATATATATATATATATATATATATATATATATATATATATATATATATATATATATATATATATATATATATACATATATCTCTCCTCTCTCTCACATATATACACATCTCTCTCTCGGACGAGAGGTGTCTACTATCTATTTGTCATACGATATCTCGGAATAGTAAGGAATATTGCAAGCGCGACTGCCACCCGCTTGAGACAAGCGTCAGTGAACTTTTTGTGTAGAAAATTTGTGATAGGTAAAACAATAACATTAAAATATTTTAGTTATTATTGGTTTACATTTCCGTTCTTCCTGTTTCATTCTCAATAATAAATCATATAGTTAGATACGAGTTTTTTGTTCATAAGTCAATTTTTAACCCTAGCGCGACCGCCGAGCATAGGTATGAAAAGTGAAGTACATACAAGAGTTTTACTTCTGTCCCTCGTATTGGTCCAGGCTTATTTGAAGAACAGACCAGCTGCCGTTCTGCTAGGCAAATCGACCTATTACGTGTCACTGCCATCGTGACTTCTAGGTGGTAGAGTTTCGCAAAGTCTCGCCCGGGTGTTTAGTACCACCGTCTTACCAATTCCTGCCGCAATAGCGTCAATACTTGTCATTGTCGTGTTCCTTTTTGGAGATTAAGGTAGCCGGTAGACTTATGCATGTGGCACTGTCATCCAGTCACACGGATGATTGTAACTCAATAGGTACCTCCACACGTTCCTGAGGTAAGGGGTCTTAACAGACAACAAAGTGATTGTAGACGGGTTCCGTTTTTTCTTTTGAGGTGCGAAATCCTAAAAACACCAAAAACTATTGTTAAGTTTGGCAAGCAACATATTAAATTTTTCGAAATATACAAAAATTATGAGTATTTCTCTCGAACAATTAAAATCCACGATGGAAAGGATGAAGCTCCGAAATAATTAGCAGCAAAGTTGGCTGTTGACTTTTCTTTTGAGGAATAGAGCTGATTAGTTTTTGTACTCAATCGGTAGGTACATTAATCTAGAAGTTACATTAAAAAAATACTGTTTCGCCAAATTTCTTTTTTTTTTGAGTTTTGTTTTCAAGATTTCTAAAAATCTCTTGGGCCGACTTGGTTTAAACTTTCAGGAAATCAAGTTGAGCGGAATCCAATCGAATGCCATCAACCTCGTTTCGATCGGTCTAGGCATTCAAAAGTTATGAGATGTTTACATACTCATACATATCATCATACATATTATCACACACGCTCATACATAAATACAGACATACTGACGTCTTCGTGGAAATAGTCGAAAAAGGTTCCTAGGACCTCAAAACGTGGAGATCTGCTGAAAACTCGATTTTCGATAATCGGGACAAAATCAGTAACTTCCTTACCTACATACGTAGCGGGTAGTTAGAAAACGAATTTCAACAGAGAAGACGGGTTTAAATTGTCGGAAACGTAAAATCCAGTGATCAGTGCAATGACGTGTATAATATTATTATACACGTCATTGGATCAGTGTGATAAAAAACAAAAGGCAATCGATATGCCTAAATGAACGTAGTGATGTGGTTAGTGTGTATTGTTGAGGTGACTTTTCTGTGTTAGCGTTAAAGATGATCAACTGAACTAAATGGACTACCTATTGAAGTAGATAAAGGATACAATGAAGTGGTGAATATTATCACTTAAGTGACACATTCTGCGCATGTCTGGTAAAATTCTGATTTTAGCATTTCCAGAAGAAAACTTTTGAAAAGAAATTGAAATAACAACGATATTCTTTTCTCTCTCTAACTTTTCTCGTTTTTAGTTGATAACGCTACTAATTTTAGTCGCATAAAATAGTTTTTCTAATTTTTATATGGAAATCGTACAATCCCAAAACCGAAAAAGAAAAATATTTTATCGTCACTAAATTAAATCCAGTTACTTTTTAATTTAAGCAAATGTGACCCAGCTATTTCGTAACTTTTTTTTTTCGAAATGAACTTAAGCAATTGGCCCAAATGACCGCTACTGCGAAACCGGGCTTTTGAGGCGAGCAAAATGCTGAGCCAGAATTTAAGTGGGCTAAGAGCCCGCCCTAAGGATGTCTCCTGTGAGACCGAACCTCGGCTTAGGGCAGTATCTTGACGATTGGTGGGAGAGTAAGTGGCATCAGGATTTCGACTCGCCAACGGCTATTGACCGGAGTCTCGAGTGTTAGCGGGCCGAAACAATGGTCCGAGTCGCCGCCGGCGGCGACTTTGGTGTATGCGTGTGCGTGTGAATTGTAAAGTGTATATTGTGATGGGATCGTCAGGATCGGATAGGACGTGACGTGGCCTTCTATGTTTGTCATCGGCGACCGCGGCCGCGACGTAGTCTGCCGCGGTTTTCACCAGAGGGTTTGGGTGTCTCATCGCTTTTTCAAAGTGACGTGCTGACGTCTCTTTGAAGTGTTTTTGTAGCGTCGGTAATTCTAGGTCTCTGTGCAGATCTATGTTACGAACGTACCATGGGCTGCCGGTAGCAATACGCATGAATTTATTTTGTATGACTTGTAAACGATGTATAAGTTTCGGACGAGTGTGGGCAATTAGCTGGCAACTTTTTTATTTTTCATTTCATTTTAACTTAAGCCGTCGTCTCATTTTGATTATTTTTGCCTAACTCACACAAACAAACGATATCAATGTGTGAAGTTTCTTTACGGCCAAATAGAGTCGGTGCAGCCTGATCATGGTGCTTGCAACAGCGCCGAAATATCGGAAAAATAATCCATTAAATAATCGCGGTAGGATTCCGTTAATTCTTAATAATTCGAGGATGTCATCCATACTAATATTATAAATGCGAAAGTAACTCTGTCTGTCTGTCTGTCTCTTCTTCACGCCTAAACCATTGAACCGATTTGGATGAAATTTGGTATAGATATAGTTTGAGACCCGAAAAAGGACATAGGATAGTTTTTATCCCGAAAATCCCACGGGAACGGGAACAATGCGGGTTTTATTTTAGAATTTTTTCCACGCGACCGAAGTCGCGGATTCAGCTTGTATTTAAACATGTTTAGGTATGTAAAACTCATAAAACGCATTATTTCATGCAAATTCAATAAAAATAGATTTAATGTTTCACATCTGCCGTCATCTGCCAGGTGTAACGAGGTGGCTCTATTTTTGTTTCATTTAACCATGCATTCTATAAAAATTAGCTACACTTCATAGCCAGCTGCTTCACTAAAGTTTTTTGTGTATCCCAGCATTTTTGCATAGGCTAGCATGTTGAGATAGAACATTGTCTACCTATACATAAAATTACTTGCAAATTTATGAATCCATTCTCTCGTTTTCGTATAAAGATGTAACAAACCCTTAGGAATACAATCACAAATTGTTTAATAGTGAAATTTAAAAAGGAATATTATTTGTTTTAGACGTGAATTAGCTATATTGGAATGTTTCACAGTCAGTGTCAGTAATTTATTTTTTATAATTTAATTAAAATAATTTAAAAGTTAATATATGAAAATCAATTCTAAAGCAGTCACAGGCCACAAGGAAGCCAAGACAAGGCCAAAGTAACACAAACCCATGCGGGTTAAAATATTGAGTTTAAACAATAATAAAGGCAAGATTCGTCTCATTACTTTCATTAGTGTACACGTGCACATTTGAATCAGGCAGTTAGTTTGAAATATATTTAATTTGGAAATAGTAACCAAACGAAAAATACTTGCGACCAAAGAGTTAGCTTCTTTGGTCTCAAGTATTTTTCGTTTGGTTAATATTTCCACCACCAGTCAGTGTCCAATAGACTCCAGTCAATTTCATATAAAAGGACCTAAAGTTCTATTACAATGTATGTTAAAAAATTAATTACCTGATACAACAAGCTTTTCCGAAATATTTCACAATGTAATCCATTATTCTCACTGCTCTCTGATACAGATAATCTAGGGGGCTTTTCAGACACCCCTATATGAAACAATATTGAAGCCAATATTCCCAGACTTAAAACGATGTAGACAATATGTCTGAATTTCCAAGCATCTGCAGGTCCAATTTGCTAAAAACATTTTTTTCATTGTAAACATAAACAAAGCCAACCACTTGGTGGTTTCGCATCTTACTATAACAGAGTTAGAGCTAAAGCCAGTTTTTATAGTGAGTGAACTGTGAAACAATACAAAAGATAATTTTAAAATCATCAATATGACAGAATTTAGCCAAATGCTGATCAAAGCGAGTATAAATAATAACTAGCTCTTAAATGGGTGAGTTGTCTGGAGAGAGAGATATTGTCTGGTCAATATACAGCATCTCCTGTACTATCGTTCGCAAAGCACGCGGCCTTAGAGAAAACCAGCATTGACAGATTTGGGATCTGAGCACGTACCGTCGACAACAACCTTAATGCTACGATCTCTCAAAAAGCTAGTGATCCAGTTGCATAATTTTTCGAGAAGTCTATAAGATTGAAGTTTGGAAGCTTATGGAAACCGTACTGGCGATCATTGATCAGCAGACGCACAATAATCCATTATCTTGCAGAACAAAGGGGTTGATAGCTATAGGCCGATAATAATTAATTGGACGGATCTGAACGATCGTCTTTCTTAGTTATTGTTGGGTATACTGTGGTGCATAAGATGTGTTTCAGGAATTTGGTACAACGCCTGAATTATAAGAGAGCCGGCAAAGTCGAGTTAACATCGGAGCCAACTCAGGAGCACAAGTTTTTAACACTATTGGCGGAATACCGTCACACCCACGTGACTTATGGATATCCAAGAAAACTATAACTTTTCGAACAGAAGTTTAGGAAGTAATTTAATCCTGACATTGAATTATCACATATTAAGATAGGTGACGCACGCTGACGTTCAGAGCTATTGCTTCGTTTGCGTCGAGCGGATTTCGGATCGAGCGCATTTTCGCTCCCGCCTCTGAGTACGCAGGGCAGCCTTATAGGTCTCCATGATTAGGCTGTTTATTAAATTCTGAGTAAGGATGCTCAGAGGGGGATTTTCCACTACTGATGCAAGTGGTATCCCCCTGGGGTATACTACCAATAAAGAAAGCGCTATCCATAGTATAACGAAGAACGGGGTATCAGGCTACCGGGACTCTCCCAAACCGAACGAAATGCAGCTTTATTTTATGTCAGTATTATGTGATAGAGTGGTATTTCCCCGAGTGTTCTGACCCATTTAGCTGCAAACACAGCTAATTACTACCACTGATTGTATTGACTGACTGCACTGGTAGACTAATTCTTACCAAAAAAATTATTCCACCAGCGGGCGATGTGGTCGTCACGTCCCGACGCCGGCATAATGGTATGTGGAACTTTCGCCTTACCTATTTCTGACACGATAAAATCAATGCTTGTCAATGTCATATTCCACTTTGGAGGATAAGGTAGCCAGTAAACTTACGCAAGTGGCATTAACACTTTGCCACACAGCAACGCAACGTTACCATCTTTGGTGTTTATAAGCGATGGTTGTCTTATACTATTAAAAAAAGAATGTACAACACTGACTTTAGTAATGACTGAATCTACTAATGCATTTGTGGAAATTTTTACTTCCTTTTGTTATAGAAATCTATGGTCAGTAATTTGTTAATCCGGTTGAAATGTTTATGCAATTAATAACATTGATGGAGCAATCATCATTGACCTATATAACTAAAGATAAACTTCGGACTATGGTCTGTTTATTCAATACATACCTCTTTATCACATTTTCCTGTTAAGTGCAGTATAATCCATGTGACGATGTAAACAAACAAGTTTGAAAAAACTGTGAATCCATACCTAAAATAAAATTCTTTAGGATAGAAATATCAACTTAAAAGTTAAATATGACTAGTGTGTTGTTTTAAATCTAAATGGAACATTAAGAATGCTGTCATGAATTAGCATTACAATGGATAAAATCCACAACTATTATGTAATTTAAAAAAATAATTTTTACACATAGATTTGTATTTTCCGTTTATCTCTTATTAAGACAGATGAAATCATGGGTATTCACCAGTTAAGTAACAATAAAAGACGTAATTTTCATTAACAAGTGAATAATTGTGAAAAGATACCTAGTGCTTAAAAATATTAAACTAATTCATTTCATAAAATTCTTTTATTAACATTCAAAAGTCTAGAGACCTCTACTTGATTTTTTAATATTGTCAAAGATTAATTTTTGGAAAAATTTTTGTACTACTTTTAGATAAAATAGACATTGTTAAAAAGGGTTTAATCTACAACTAACTGACCCTCACAACTTCGCCGCGAGTAGATTAACATATTGTCTATATATTTTTATCCAAACTAATCCACTAATTCATGTCCTTAGGGGTTAATTTTTGAAAAAAAAAGTAGTTCATGTTTGACCCCAGATTGTTAACTCTCTCCATGTTACAAAAAGAAACAGTTTAGCCACGAAAGCATAAAAGACCGACAGACACATTGAAATTTATAATATTAGTATGGTTTCCCCATATTGGTCCAGGCTCCTTTGAAGAATAGAACATCTGCTGTTCTGCCAGGCAGTTTGTAATAGGCGATTTATTTGCTATTCATGTCACTATAATCTAGGTGGTAGAATTCTGCATTGTCTCGCCCGGGTATGGTACCACCACCTTACCTATTCCTGCCGCAATGGCATCAGTGCTCGTTACTTTCGTGTTTCGGTTTGGAGGTTAAGATAGCTAGTGAACTTACACTTGAGGCACTAAGACCCACGACAAGGATAGCAACGCATTATTAACATCTTTGGTGGCTATAGGCGATGGTTGTCTCCTTCCATCAGGAGATCCACCTGCTTATTTGTTATCTAATGATATAAAAAAATGGACCTAATTTTGATAAAAAAATAATATAATACTTACCTAAATGCAGTAAGATGTGTCCTAACATGAGGATCATCTGCTAACTCAGGTATTAAACTAAGGTGAGATATCTGTACAGATGCCCATCCTATTTGAAATATTATTATGAAAGCGGCAAAGTAAAACATTTGTGCCCATTTATGTGTATCCGAACATCCAATACATTTTGTAAATATAAAGGGAAAAGATAACAAGACACTGATTGTACCTAAAATGATTACAAAAATAAAAATTAATTAGGACAATTAGTTATATAATAAGGTTCTTGAATTATGTTACAACGAGCAAAAAATTGCTTATTGCACTAAGAATTAACACATTTAGGAATCTGCATACCACTCAACTCCACGGCAACTTCAATGTATCATGTGTGTATTGATTTTATAGGTTTTATTAGGATTTAAATATGGAGAATGATGATTGTCCAAATTTTACTTACTATGCGTTTCAACTGAAAATAGGATTGTGCTTGTTATCAACTTCATACCACAAGTCAGAAAAAAAATTTTTATTCAAAAAATATTGCTGATTTATTGAAGAACAAATAACATTTTCATAATATATTTTCATCAATAAAAAATTAGTACAAAACATCAGACAAGCAGTTCATCTATATATATATATATATATATTGTTAATTACACAAGTCAAGAACGACAAGGCCAATTTTGTATTTTTGTGGATTTGGAATAAAAAACAGTAAAATATATCAGTCTAGGTATATATTGTTCATCTGTATATATGTATAGTGTATACAATGTGTCACAGAATTATATGTAAAAGCGAAAAATAGTTGGTTGAGAAACAGCTACTAAATTCATTATGACCATTATTAACCTGTTATATTTTTTAATAACTATGTCACTGAGAATAAAAATAATAGACACCTTTCGTAAAGAGTTAACACAAAGAAAGAACAAACTTAAAGCAAGGTAATAGGGCCTAAAATACATAAAATCTAAATTTACAAATATTTATTTAAGAACATAATAAAGAAAAACATACTTTATTCGAACTACGCTTAATTACTATACATGAATATTTTCTCACTACGGGGAACACCCCTGAGCCCTCGGCCGACCCGAAGGTCATTGCCATAAACTCGCCAGTTGACAATCGACATTATGCAATAAACACTTGGAGTTCACATGACTGTATGTTGTCATCTTTTAAAAATGCAATTTTTTTATCATTGACCTAATCAGTGTTGTGCGTGTTCACATATACCAGATGTTTTGGTATATCAACATTCGATAAACAATTAGAATGTTAGTTCAGTGCAGCCATCACAGAAATACATAATACCTAGGAAATTAATTTAACAGATATAGTTACCTAATACCCGCAGAAGCTGTGAGGCTACTGGTAATGTTGATTTAATGCTTAAAACAACCTATGGTATGTGTAAGTTGCTATTTTGTAATTAATTAAATTATTATACTATTGAAAATGTTGAACATCTTGAAACACGCCATCTTTGTTTATTAATTTGTTAATTTAGTATAGCTTTTAATTATTGTAAACATATTTTTATATGCTGATATTATTTAACATTCGACTCATGAATGCTTAATAATAATGACAAATACAAACACCATAATTTGAAGCTTATAAACTTAAGCCAGAATATGACCTCACATGACCATGACCACAGCTGGCCAGTAAGTCCATGACTTTACAGTATCCATATGTTTTGACTATAATTAGGATAAATGGAAAATTTCATACAAAAATGATGTTCAAAATCATGAAATGCAATTTTCAATGCAGAATTTATGGTTGTAATTAAAAATACTTATTGACATATTTTGTAAAGTGCATTCTTTACTGTGACACATTGTATATAAAAGTCGTTTTAGTTATTTTACACCTTTTTTAATGCATGGTAACACAATCTGATAGGAATCTAAATAAAAATAAACTAATAGAATGAAAATATTTTTTAAAGTATTTGTTAGAACTTTTTTTGAACACCTTACTCATCGCTACTAATAAAGTTTTTGCAAAATGTGGAGCAATATGTCATTCTGACAGTCCTATTCTCAGTTTGAACGCATAGTACATACAATACTTTTAATTTATAATTTAGAAGTATATTTAACATTCAATACTTGTTGTATTAATTAATAGTATATACAAACAAATTATGTATTACAAATAAACTCACTTGTACTTCCAGTTCACATATATTTTTAATTTTTTACTGTTCACATCCAACCGGTTTCGCTTATTAAAGCATCATCAGGGATGTTTTACACATATTTTATAATATCTTTAACATATTTTTTACATTTCAAGTTATATTATTAGCTACTCTTTATAGGTGGGTATTAGACAAATATTTCAATTTGACACAAACCTATTGACATAAATATTTGTCTAATATCCATAATAAAATAATAATAATATAATGTAAAAAATATGTTAAAGATATCATAAAATATGTGTAAAACATCCCTGGTGATGCTTTAATAAGCGAAACCGGTTGGATGTGAATAGTTAAAAATTAAAAATACATGTGAACTGGAAGTACAAGTGAGTTTATTTGTAATACATAATTTAAAATGCAGTTTCACCAAGTGCCGACGATGGAAACAATCCAATATAAAAACAAATATAGTGGTGGGTGACATTGTGGTTGGCTTATTTGATTTAGATCACAAGATCCAGGATTGATCTCGGGTGAGCCAAATGCGTAATTAGGGATTTTTGTGTTACCTTCAAAAACTGAGTTTTAGTATCGGCTAAGAGTTTGGTAATAGTTGGTTTAATACTCCTGTGCCTTAAATGAATTGGTTGATTTGATTGATAGTAGTACTATTGGGTCAGTTGATGTGGATCACCTCCCATCTCACCAATCAATAAGAAACTAGAAAACCAGTCTATTTAAATTATAAAGACTGCTACTCCCTGGTTCGTAGAAAAAAAATTCAGCAGTAGGTAGGTAGATAGGTATTATTCTCCCTAAGCTATTACAATTTAGTTTTTTTGGATGCACTGTTTTTTTGTGGACACTTCAGTTTGCATGACATATCATTATCTCCGGTCCGCAGATACTTCAGACAAGTTATACACTTATAATTTTCATTTTTTGTTTGAATTTGAACAGAGTTTAGTATCATGGCATTAAAACTCGGACTCCATACAAGAGTCCGCTATGCTTTAGTTATTTTGGCATTGCAATTGAAATTTGCATCCTGATTTAAGGGTTAAGGGGGAGGCGTATCATCCCCCCCAACCCCCGCGGAAACCCATGGTTACTGAGATACACAAAGTTTTGAGGTTAAGTGACATCCGGACAATCATTTTCTATCAGGGATTGCTTTCTTTATCTTCATAATTGAAATGAAATACCACCTATTTCTAACCCCTAGTTCGAGATGCGAATTTCTAATGCCAACCCATTTCCTCTATCAAAACAGTACATTTTTAAGCCCAAGTATTCTTTAAAACTTCAGTAAACAGTCAGTGCTATCTTAAAGTCCCCAGTAGTGGGTGATAAAAATGATCGTGATGTTTAATCGAAGAGGAATCGGCTTGTTTTCTATGCTCCACTTACCGGAAAAGCCAGAGGTTAATTTAAATATAAACTTACCAAACAAATGCCATAGTTTTCTTCTTCCATATTTAGCACTAAAAATATTTTCCGTGTGGTCAGAGTTGTACCCAACAAATGGGGTAGCTAAAGCATCAACTATTTGTCCTATTAACATTAAATATCCAGCCTGAGAGCCCGAAAACTCTAGCACTAAATGAAAGAATACTAAAAAGTACGTGAACCACAAACTAGCACAAACATCGTTAAGAACGTGCCCAACTCCATACGCGATTTGAAGTTTATAACTTGTTGAAATGTCCACGAATTCATTATCCATTTTTTCCTATAATATGTAAATCCTCCCACATAAATGAAGTGACTCACGATAACATTTTTTATTATAGGTAATCCTTTCGATTAAAATGTGATGTTTCTACCAAAATTTATACAGATCGCTTTTTACAAAACTCATTTTATTACTTTTTATTTATTTTTAACATTAACATATTAAAATAAAATATTATTATTTATTGTTTTAATTGTTTTAAACTTGGTTTGATGTTTTCTCTGTTTATATACGATTTCGAATTTACTTCATAATAGGGTTGTCGCTTAACGCCCATGCCAAAAAGAAAAAAAAAAATAGGGTTGTCAAAATCGAGTTTTATGATAATCGATTATTATTTTATTATATTCGATTGCCAACATTTATTAATCGATTTTTATCAAATCGATTACAGAAATTACATGTTTAAATCGATTTTTTTTACTGGGGGACGTATGAAAAACTCAAAGCTCATTACGTAAACAAGTCGGTTAAAAGACAGTGTACTTACACTACTTAGTCAGGAGAGCACGAAACCGTATTTTAGAAAAGAGATGACCAAAATTATTATTTTCCCTATCTGAATCCCTGTTTTGTATATAGCTTTTAAGACCATAAGGTTGTTGTTTATTTTTACACAAAACTTGTAACTTTTTTCATTTAGTCAGATGGAAAATGGTACTAAACATTTGCGTTAACAATTATTTTATAGTTTAAAGTAAATAAAAATCTAAAGAAAGATTTGCTTTATATAAATGTCGTTTCGTTTTTACGCTTATCGTTTTATTTTATTTTCATTCTAGTCAAATGTAAAACGGGGCTGAACTTTTGCGACTTTAAACTGAAAAATTAAAGAAATATTTGCTGTACATTATAGTTTATGAGCACTTAAATAGTTGGTGACACCAGAATTACAAACCTACTTTATACAGAAGATACGTAGCTCCCAGCTGCAAATGGTACTAAAATGATAAATGTCTTTAATCAAATGCAGAAGAAATCTTCTCCAAATAAACCGTTAAAAAACTAAACTTGATAGTAGACCACACACAACTATTCAACATCACAGATGCATTACACCTCAATAAAATGAATGACTTCAACAACTATAATTAGCAACGTAGGATCGTGCAAAAAATAAATTAGAAGGCGTATGAGTATAGCCAAAAGATCGAGCAAACTGAGTCAGACCGCGGTGGACTTTATCGGAACGAAAAATGCTAGCATAGTATAATAGGACAGGCCGCAACGGGGTGAAGAGTGCCGCATCACATTACCGTAATCCAAATATTCTTTTCCTTTGTTGATCATCATAACGTGGATCTTGCAAATCATATAACCCTTTGTAGCTTTAAACTAAAATTATGTTATTTAATAAACTAGTACTTAAAACACAAAGAAAGACGTGTGCAGATTCTGCTTGCCATCGCACACTGCCGATAAGGTGACATTCATCGAAATTTTTTTGCGATATTTCATACTAGCTGACCCGCGCTGCTTCGCCCGCGTGTAGATTAACATGTCGTCAAGATAGCTTTTCATACAAATTTCATCCCCTATTTTAATCCTTCACGGGTTGATTTTTTTTAAAAAATTATCTTATGTTTGACCCCGGCTCTTCAACTAATTCCATGCTAAATTTCATGAAAATCGGTCCAACGATTTAGCCGTGAAAGCATAACAGACAGAAAGACAGACTGTATAATGTTAGCCACCACTGTAGCGGTGATGGTGCCGTCGGTACCACTAAGCGATCATAGCGGCAGGACGGCACGGCCGCTAGCAATTAATTCCTGTAAGTAATTTTCAGAAGGTCTCACCAGTTGCAGACGATGCAGAGAGGCTGGAGGCTCGGCGAAGGTTCAACGGCATTTGGCACGGGTGTACTTTGAGTTTAAATAAAACGCAGTTTTCTTATTTGCAGTTAAAATATAAAGTAAGTATGTGGATTGTATAAGTGTAGTTCACAGTTGTGATTAATTGTATATTGCTATAACGGGTTTTCTTTTCTTTATATGTAACTAGCTGTGCCTGCGACTTCATCCGCGTGGGATTTTTTTTAAAAAAGTAGCCTAAGTTACTTCTTATTACATCAGCTATCTAGCAGTGAAAGTCCCGTCAAAATCAGTCTAGCCGTTCCAGAGATTGGCTGGAACAAACAGACAGACAGACAGACAAAAATCGTAAAAAGTGTTATTTTGGTATGTGTACCGTGTATACATCCATATGCATTAAGTTAAAACCGGTCATTTTAATATTACAAACAGACACTCCAATTTTATTTTTTTGTATAGAAGATGTATAGATAGTATAAATATATTATGTGTACGATTTATAACTACAATACATAGGTGTTTATAAATACAATACATAAGAAATACGTAATATTTAACGTAAAATAATTTCATCACAAAATTTCAACTCGATCCGTCGATAAGAAGGGCTCAAAACTGTATTGCACGGAAATGACACAGATATCAGAACAGCTAGCCAAAGCCGCTATTCTGTAATCAATAGATTTCAAAATAAATATCGCGTTTCCATAAATCCTTGCTAATATGCTAATCCGGCTAAGTGCGAGTCGAACACGCGCACGGAGGGTTCCGTACCATCATCTATAAAAAATTGCAAACAATCACGTTTGTTGTATGGGAGCCTCCTTAAATATTTATTTTATTTCAATTATTTATTTTTAAAGTGATTACTTAATTAATTATTCTGTGGATATTTCAAAAATCTACCAGTTGTCATTATTAAGACCGAAACAAATGCAAAAAAACACGTTTGTTTTATGGGCGTCACCCTTAAATATTTATTTTATTCTGTTTTAGTTTTAGTTATTATAGCGGCAACATAAATACATTATTTGTGAAAATTTGAACTGTCTATCATGGTTCATAAGATACAGCCTGATGACGGACAGATAGATAGACAGACAAACGTAGGGACAGACAGTGGTGTCTTAGTAATAGGGTCTCGTTTTAAACTTTGAATATGGAACCTTAAAAAGTATAGTAAAGCCAACGCATTCACAGTTCGGCTCTTCTCGGCAATGTTCGGATCTCGTTTGGCGGTGAGTAGCGCGCCGCGTCTCGTACAACCTTTCGGTAAATACCTAATATTGTTGAATTATTTTCATTTTACAACTTTTCTTAAACTATGTATCCAAATAACTTGGTATAAGAGATAAGGTTTATCTTCCTAAGATTTTCGTGATGATGAAGTAGGTACTTTTCGTTAGTAGGGATTAATATGCCTGCGTACACCTGCGTATAATATTCCTACTGTTCAAAATTCATGTATTAATTTTCAACAACTTTTCGACTCAAAATTCCTTATTGTGTTGTTTTTATAAGAGATAGATATATAGCGTCGCGGACTTTTTTATAGATCGACTTAAAATCAATATATTTGTAGTACATTGTACTTACGTATACTTTTCCATTACGACGTATACTTATCCAGCAGTTCGATAACATTTTTTTTCCGACTTAGTTTACGAATATCGATATTTTAACTAAACCAATAATAAATGTAACGTAATAACGTAATGGTTGATAGCCTATAACCTTCCTAAACCCTAATGAATGTAGCTATCAAAGACAAAGATATTTTTTTCAATCCAACTTTAGCAATTTAACAATTTAACTTTTTTTCATCCAGAAATTAGCGCGTTTAATCAACAAACAAACAAACAAACAAAAAAGAAATATCAAGATTAAGTCAACGATTTCATTACATGTATAGGTTTTTCAATACGTGAGCGCGATGTATTTTCGTGTTAATGTGCACTATATTACGCTTTACGCTACTTTTTCTTCCAATTAATTTTATTTCCCGTGGGAATGAGATATTTTCCCGCGTTAAAAAGTAGCCTATGTCCTTTCTCAGCGTCTTATCTATGCTTATGCCGAATTTTATCAAAATCGGTCCAGTGATTTAAGCGTGAAAACGTAACAGACAGACAGACAGAGTTACTTTCGAATTTATAATATTACTAGCTGTGCCTGCGACTTCATTCGCGTGGAAAATTTTCCAAAATAAAAACCCGCATAGTTCCCGTTTCCGTGGGATTTCCGGGATAAGAACTATCCTATGTCCTTTCTTGGGTTTCAAACTATATTTGTACCAAATTTTATCCAAATCGGCTCAGTGGTTTGGCCGTGAAAGCGTAACAGACAGACAGATAGACAGACAGACAGACAGAGTTACTTTCGCATTTATAATATTAGTATGGATTATATATATTATGGACTAGTATTGATAAAATGTATGAAAGCCATCTAGGCTAATATTTGCGATGCGTACCGGCCCGTTACAACTTGTCCCGCTATGCTCGATTCTAAAAAGCATAATAACTCAGCTCCAGCGTATATGGAAAGATCCTAACATAACTCGGAATACAAAGTCCAAACTGGTGAAATGTGATCTCTTAAAAGGTCTCTATGTTTTGTTACGGCTCGGAAACGTGGAAGCCAAGGAAAGCTAATTGTTCTCGTATTGACGCAAATACGATGTCATGTTGACTTAAGATGCTTCCAATTCCATCCACGATTTGTTTGCGAAGAATCCTGGAGTTCCTGGGCATATTGCCTGAAAAGATACACGTAACGTTGAGCAGCTGATTATTACTAGCTAAATCAATGGAAGGAGGCCGAGAGGTTGCAGCCCAATTAGATGTTCTGCAAATCTTAAACTCTGAAAATCTGAAACTTAACGATGAAAATTAAGTTGCACAATGCAATCCATGACGCTAAGGACAGACGCAGATGCAGAAACATAATAAATAATAAATTAGTCTCTCATCGCGAGAATCACGACCCTCAGTAATGGTCGTGAGGAGGAGCATTTTATAATCTTATTTTCATTGTGATGAAAAGTTTAATGGTACTGAAAATTTGTAGCAATATTTATTTTTCGTTTCTTTGTTTTTTATCCTGAAACTTTAAAGAGGCATTTGTTTTTTTCTCACACAGGACAGGGACTTACCTGATGGCAAGTGATCACCGCTACCCATGGACAATTATATTATTAGAAGATTTGCAGTTGCGTTGCCGGCCTTTTAAGAAAGAGTAAAGCTCTTTTAAGTTTTAAGACCAGACGGTTATCATTTCAGTTTTTTTTTCTACTTATCATTTTGTGTGATTCTTATTTTGATAAATTATTATCAATAATATATGTAAGTTCTATTACTAGTATAAATAAAATAAGCAGTTTTTCGAATTCAAGAAAAAAAAATTCGAAAATCTGGAGGAAATAATTGATCTTCCAAAAAATCGATTATTTCTTCTGCTAACATCGATGATGACAAAACCATTAATACAGAAAAGATCAATCGATTTTTAAATAATCGATTCTTTTGACTCAAGTCCAAGGAACTTATATACGATAACTGGAATTACTACGAAGCAATATTTGAAAAATAAAAATGTACTTTATTTCGTTCCTAATAAAGTTGACATTTGTTTCTTACATAACACCGGGGGAAAACGTTCTGAGCAAGACAATGACACGAGTGGATGTTATCCCTTTCTTGCAATTGCCAGTGTAAATAAAACTTTCGGATGGTAGATTTCTATATATTCGTTAATCGTTAAATCCCTTTTATTCATACACGTTGATATATACATTAGCATAAAATGTATTGTAATTAACACAGTGAGTTCTAAAATTGGCTTATTTTAATTATTACGTAATTACTTATGCAATGCAAAAACTGTTTCTCAAATTAGTAGAATGACTTAATAGTAATTTGCAAACTACGCATGATCACACTTATGTATGGCGATTGGCGCTTTATTTAGTAGAAAGAGACACACTCCACTCATGTCATGGTACTCTTCGGAACGATTTTGAAGCGTGTGTAAGCATTCCGGGTAGAATGTAACTTCCTTGCTCAAGTCTCAATGTCAGTTCTTACGTCAAACAGACGTCAGACGTCAAACGTCACTCAACAGTTGTCACCAGTGCTGCCAACTCCAATAGATCCGAAGCGTTAGACTTAGGTAATATAAAATGTCGCTAGAAACTGAATTATTTAAAGACCGACAAATTGATTAATGACGGCTTTAACAAGAATTTTTAAATGAGTAATAAAATGAGTGTGCGAATTTATGTGTTTTAATATCTGTGAAAATTGTTAAACATTTAAGCTTTGTACTTGACTCTGAAGAGTCAAGTACAAAATTTAAAAAAGTCACAGTTTGCGCTATAGCGCAAACTGCCAACTGGGACCGTCTTATTATTTTTGAAGTTAACAAAAAAACCTTCACTGCCTAAAAATATTTTCATTCGCAACCTAAAAGTCGCCAGTTAATTGGTTAAATGATTTTGTCGTCAGAGCTTTTTTTGTCGTTAAGGTTTCTCCATAAGTCATCATTTCTGGCGACGAAGTCACTAAACTGGCAGCACTGGTCGTCACTCCTCAGTCACAAAATACTTAGAGACTACTAAATTTTGTACTTGACTCTGAAGAGTCAAGTACAAAATTTAAAAAAGTGACAGTTTGCGCTACAGCGCAAACTGCCAACTGGGACCGTCTTATTATTTTTGAAGTTAACAAAAAAACCTTCACTGCCTAAAAATATTTTCATTCGCAACCTAAAAGTCGCCAGTTAAGTGGTTAAATGATATTGTCGTCAGAGCTTTTTTTGTCGTTAAGGTTTCTCCATAAGTCATCATTTCTGGCGACGAAGTCACTAAACTGGCAGCACTGGTCGTCACTCCTCAGTCACAGAATACTTAGAGACTACCAGAAGTCAATGTTACATACAAGTATTATTCGAGCATAGCACACATAGATACCTCTCACGGACGCGATATCTCCGACTAGTGCGGTATAAACTGTACCGAACCATTGTGTGTGTGAACATGTGTGCTTTGCTCGAATATCACATGTATGTAGATTGACTACTGTTAGCATTGACGTGTATAATATTACCACTATACACGTCAATGACTGTTAGTCTCCAGTATACTGTGCCCAAGGAAGTTACATTCTACCCGGAATATTCACACGCGCTTCAAAATCGTTCCGAAGAGTACCACGACATGGGTGGAGTGTGTCTCTTTCTTCCAAATAAAGCGCCAATCGTCATATATAAGTGCGGCCATGCGTAGTTTGCAAATTACTACTAGGTAATTCTACTAATTTGAGAAACAGCTTTGCATTGCATAAGTAATTATGTAATAATTAAAATAAGCACATTTTAGAACTCACTATGTTAATTACATTACATTTTATGCTAATGTATTTATCGACGCGTATGAATAAAAGGGATTTAACGAATACCGAATATATAAAAATCTACCATCAGTAGTTTTATTTAAACACTGGCAATTGCAAGAAAGGGACAACATCCACTCTTGTCGTTGTCTTGCTCAGAACGTTTTTCCCCTCTGTTAAGTAAGAAACAAATGTCAACTTTATGCGTAACAAAATAAAGAACATTTTTATTTTTCAAATATTGCTTCGTAATAATTCCAGTTATCGTATATAAGTTCCTTGACTGTGCCTCAGTCCTCACTCCCTCAGGTGTTGTCCACAGACTAAAATAAAGTAAAAACCTTGCCTTCCACAAGTTAAACTCCGTGAAGTTGGCACCCTGATTTATTATACACGTCAATGACTGTTAGTCTCCAGCAAGGAAGTTACATTCTACCCGGAATGCTTACACGCGCTTCAAAATCGTTCCGAAGAGTACCACGACATGAGTGGAGTGTGTCTCTTTCTACTAAACAAAGCGCAAATCGCTATATATAAGTGTGGCCATGCGTAGTTAGCAAATTACTACTAAGTAATTCTACTAATTTGAGAAACAGTTTTTGCATTGCATAAGTAATTACGTAATAATTGAAATAAGCACATTTTAGAACTCACTATGTTAATTACAATACATTTTATGCTAAAGTATCTATCGACGTGTATGAATAAAAGGGATTTAACGATTAACGAATATATAAAAATCTACCATACGAAAGTTTTATTTACACTGGCAATTGCAAGAAAGGGACAACATCCACTCATATCGTTGTCTTGCTCAGAACGTTTTTCCCCTCTGGTGTGTAAGAAACAAATGTCAACTTTATATGTAACGAAATAAAGTACATTTTTATTTTTCAAGTAATACACTTGTCACTTATTTAAATACGTTACATCAGTACTCTAATTGGTCTGTGCGTTACATAGTCTGTGTATTTATCCTTACGTAGAATTGTATACTCTTTGTATTTATCATAGATAAATATGTGTATTACTATAGGTATAGATAGCCAACTTTCTAAATCTATAATGGCGTACTACTGGCGTCATCTATCTTATAGTATGAGAACTATTTTGTTTCGGCAGCTTAATATAGGTACCTACTTTTTTATTGAAATTTTAATAGTAAATAGGAATTTATCAAACACTATACAGCGTGCCATTCAAACAAAATGTAACTCTGACAAGTCCTTTTGCAACTTCGTTTGATTGCCACGCTGTATAATGTTATATATTCAGAATTAAAACATTCATATTATAATTTAAGATTTTATTAACTCACAATAAATAGCACAATATATTAATTTTGTGTCACGATTAAGCAATCCGGAGAATAAAAGTTCAAACTCAACGAAAATAACACTAAAACACACAAAACAAACTGAATTTCAATAAAAAAAACGAGTATCAACATTTATCACCATGACGACGCCATTTGTAATTGTGTTGTTTTTTGTTTGATAGATTGGCCAAACTTTATCATTTTGATAAATAAGCGTATTTACCACAAAACAATATATGTTTATAGTTCAAATAGTTAAAAAATATAATGTAATGTAATATCTTATTTAAAAATATATATTTAAGACATTAAAAGGTCATTTTTAACATTCGTATGTAGTGGCAAAAACCTTGAATCCAGATCTTAAGTATTTAGAAATAAAATCTTTTTCAATCCGTGTCCTAGATGACGCTATTTTCAATACAATTATCAAATATTTTATAGTACTAAATTACTATAGCATGGTATTTATCTATGAATATGATAGCGCCGTGTTTATACTTTTCACTTTTTAAAATTCACGTTTGAATTATTTTAAATTCAATATTTATATATTAATTAATTAAATGTGATCTGTAAACAGATTGTGATTGAACGTATAGATTGTCCAGAATTTAAACTATATTATTTTAATTATATTACCAATAACCAATTTTATATTAGATAACTTATCAACTCTGGTTACTGGAATATATCATACAATATTTTTGAACTAAATGAAGCAGTCTAGAGTCCTATCTAATATTTTTACATTTCTTACCTTTGCATTATCCGTGAAATGCGATGAATTTAAAGAAGAGATATTTATTAAACCTCTACCGCCTTCTCATCTTTATGTGAACTTTAATTTTGTTACATTCATAGATGGAGACTTTTGTAAGTATTATAATGCCGAAAATTATAAATTTTATATTTTTAAAATTTTTACATGTACTAGTATTATTATATACATTTGTAATTTTTAGTTGAACACTCATATTTGGCGTCACGGCCATTGGGAGAGATAATGTCACGTTATCATGTGGAAGAGTTGCACCTAACTTTAACTGAAGGACAGTGGAAACATAATCAATGGGGCTACCCTATATTAGATGCTGCACCTGGTGCAGAATTGTATGCTTGGTTTGCTCCTGATGTAATTGATGTAGATAGTCAATGGAAAAAACTAAGTTCAACATTATCAGGACTGTTCTGTGCTTCACTAAATTTCATTGAAAAATTTAATACCTTGTCGCCTCACATGGCTATATGGCCGCTAAGTGCAGTTGCTGTTAAATCAAAACAAAATATCACTTCACAATTAAGGTATGCATCACTACCACGTGAAATAGTTTGCACAGAGAACTTGACACCTTGGAAAAAGCTATTGCCATGTGAATCAAGTTATGGATTCTCTTCCCTTTTAAACTCGAGGATGATTCACAATACTAATTATCATTCAATAGGAGTTCATATGAGAAAAGTATGCCAAAGTGATAGTTGTTTAGAGACAGATACAGAAATAAAACAAACTGTGTCTTTAGTATATGATTACAAGATAATTAACAGTGTAGATTGGTCATTACGAAAGCTGTTTGGTCAAGGACTACCTGGAGGATGTCCTCTTTCTTCTTCTAGTAAGATTTATATAGATACAACGTCAAACACTTCCTATCCTTTTAAGCTCAACCCCCAACCTGATACAATTGTGCAATCACAAAGAGGGGGAAGTGAGACTACTTTAGCTATTTATGATATAAAACCTGATGGTGTAATGATAAATATAGCTGCTAAGTATGAGGCAAAGGACACCTATTTCATAACTATACCACCACCTCTAACTTTCAATCGTTATATCCTAGGTTATGGTAAGGAATTTGGAGGTATAGTTACAGAGTTAACAAATAATTATTGGGCAACAATTGATGTTGTACTATTAGAAAATGCACCCTGGTGGCTGCCTATTCAACTAAGTTCCTTGAGAATCAATGGTGAAGCACAAAGTGAACAAATACTATCACAGTATTATTCTCCAGGAAGAAGTCGACAAAAACCATATCATCTAGAGCTTCTTTTAAGATTACCTCCAAAATCCACTACAACTGTGACAATAGATTTTGAGTTTGTATTTTTAAAATGGCAAGAATATCCTCCAGATGCCAACCATGGATTTTATATTGGATCAGCTTTAATTTCTGCCAATCTCCCCTCTGGGAGAAATTATACTAGTCTACCAATCACAGGAAGCACTTTTGACTCCACTATAAATGCTTCCAAGCCTTGTAAGTATTAAACTTTATTTATAAAATATTTTGGATTCATGAGTATATTGACGCCCCTGTGAATATTCCGGTAATATAAAAATATAAATTGTTCAGGAAAAATAAAAAAGTAATTTTTTAATATTTACTTTTTGAGTAGTTTTGTATCTCAAAACAAAGCAAATCAAAATATTTTTTTAAACTGTCTTCATATTGGGGCAAAATACACAACAACACAATGCCTACAAAAGTTTGATGTGTTTTTCATCGATGAAGAGTATAAATTATATTAAAACCGTATTATTTGTTTGCATAAAGTTAAATAATATTTTCATATCTTTGTAAATATCAATAGAAAAATTGTGGAAAAAATTCACAAGGTGAATTATGACCTCTAAATTCTGAAAAATACTTAACAAAAAACTCAGTAACAGCTTATTACCAGAATATTCATGGGGAGCTAGGCACAATATAGGTATATACAGGCTGACTGGTAAAATATTGTACATGTGTCTAAGAAAATCCCTGCCTGATCCGAATGAGGTATATAGGTAGGTCAATGATATTACCAAAAAGAAAAAAAATATTAGATTAAAAAATATTGTATTTATTATTATAAGGCACTTTAGCCTTAGTACTGAAATTGATGAATTTCGCCTTAAATCAAGTAAATATTTCGAAAATTTATCTATCATAATCAATAAAATAATGGCACAGATATGATTATATTAGGCTACCAAATAATACCTTTGACGATTGGACAGGGTGTTTTTTACACACTACATTAAGACATGATAGTTAATGCTCATACATAAACAATAAAAGTATAATAAAAGAAAATATTGCTTAACAACATAATGTATGGTTACCAAACAATCTACTAACGGGTGTAGTCACGACTAAGTCAGCAGTGAATCACCATTTGCAAACAATTAACTTCTATGGGTCATGAGAAGGTGTATGTACTAAACATTTTTATTGGAAAATTTGGTCAAAATTTAAGTACCTATTTCTTTTACATATTTGGTATCAGAATTGAGTACTGAACACCCTCCTTCAGTATGTACAATCTTTTACCACTTATCCTGTATACTTGCTTTATTTTTTATATCTCCTGACTGGTCTATACATTGCGGTCAGATTAACTTGACGCATGCCGTTGATGACGTCATTTGGCGCAAAACGTAACAATAATGTCCAAAAACAATATAACAATAACAGAAAACTAACCAAATTATCTATGCACGTATCAGTAACAAAAATGCTGACAATGGCCATACTGACACTTATATTATTAACTAGGCGAGTTAAAGGAAGCCCCGTCTTCCATTCCACAGATGCGTCAAGTTAATGGACCGCGTTGTAAGTGGAAAGTGCTGATTTGTCATCCTACGTCTTCAGGTTAGCAAGCCTTTGTATGAGTTAATTAACTGAGGCTCACCAATAAATGTTGTTGGTAAAATTTTGTGGATAGAGTGTGTGACACTACAATATTTGATTTTATCCATATTATTATAATAATATGTGAAGGAAAAATTTTGTACTCCTGTTTAAGACAATTGCATAGTAGAGTACGAAATTTGGCACAGTTAGTTTACATTGTGGACTGAATAAACTTAATATTTTTAAATAACATTCATTAGAAATACATTAAATTATTAAAAATTAATATTACGCTCATTACAGTCATTTGACATGCATGATAACTAGGGCCCGGATAAATATGGATTAAAAAATGCAAAATATGTACATATAATATGGACCAAAATATCGGGAATATGTAAAAAGTATGGAGTATAAAATAACAATTTCTTTAAATTTAAACTTTTTTATTGTGAATTATTATTTATAATGGTAACAGTTATATTAAAAAAAAACCTTAATAACACATAATTCAATAAAAATGAATAGTTTTATTCAACATCCATTACATTAGTTTTATTGAATCGGTTGCAGTACACAATGACATGCTTCTTTAAATTTTGAAAAAAGTATCTTCACGCCCATATCCTTGAAGAGGTAGGCAAAGGCACAACAAGTGCACGCACGATTAGCCAAAGATACTTGGTCCCACAAATGTGATAGGTAAACTTTGTGTTTCTTAGATAACTGAAAAAACACTTTTTTTTATGTGCCCGACCCGGGAATCGAACCTGGGACCTCATGTGTTGACCACATGAGGTTCCAGGTTCGATTCCCGGACTGTGCTGGACCACTAGACCAAAGAGGCGATTAAAGGCGATGAAAGGCGATTAAATTTTGAAAATTAAAAATTATGTCAATTGGGTCTTAATATAGCCTTATATTGGCTGAATGATCTCTTCGCGTCACATGATGTGACTGGGCAGACAAGCAAGTTAAACAAGTATAGTCCTGGAAGTGTGTACGCCACGTCTACAGTGCTTGCAAAACTACCGCACAGTATTTTGTTAATTTTAGTGTATCAAATCCTTTATTTTTTTCCAAAACATATTTAAGTTTTTGTTTTGCCATTTCAGCAATTGGCCCATCGCTTCAGAAATTTTTCTTCTTTTTCTTCAATTATTTTCAGGTTTTCATTCAGTGATGTTGAAGGATTTTCTAGTGTTTGTAACTTGTGCGATAAAAAGCAATAATTGCTTTTTATATAAACCAATATAACACACGATGGCATTGTGTGGCCATGTGTGGCGTGGTGGCGGGAACGCGATACATATTATACCTATTTTTATGATGTAATTGTTAGCTATCATCAAAGTTGAAAATATGGATGATAGTATTAGTTTTTTGTGAAATATTGATTTAACCTTGAAATATGGAAAATAAATATAGTTTTTCGTGATCCAAGTGCACAATCATAGTAGACAATAATTTCCAGGCCGAAAATCGTGTAAATTAAAAATATGTATTTACATATTAATCTGGGCCCTTATGATAACATACAGACATGTAGGTATAATATTTTCTTAACGGCCAAGGTCTTATTAAGCTATGCTCAAATTTTGACCACAGGCGATTGCTAAGTATTATAATTTAATATTGTGCAATAAGTGACTCTAATGTTTTTTGTTTCAGGGTATCCAATTGTATTAAGAACAAATGGAGCAATGGTATCGTTACCAACTCCTGACTTTAGTATGCCATATAATGTCATATGCCTTGCTTGTACTGTTGTAGCACTAGCATTTGGGCCATTACATAATATATGTACAAAAGAGTTGGTATTAAAAGTCACAGGAGCTCCAGTATCATTACGCCAAAAGTTATTAAATTTATTCAAAAAGAAAAGAGATTAACATAGTTTGTTATTTCTAAAATTAAATGACTTTTATTATATTTTGTGTTTGGGTTGTTTATCAAATCAAAAACCAAAACAAATTATCCCTTACATGCTCTTTATAATAATGGTAATTTACTAATTTAAGGTAATCATAATTTTTCTACTGCAGAAAATACTCAACTTTTTTATAGAAGTGGGGGCAAACGAGCAAGAGGTACACCTGATGGTAAGTGATCACCACCGCCCATGGACATCTGCAATACCAGAGGTCTTGTAGTTGCGTTGCTGGCCTTTTAAGAATGAGTAAGCTCTTTTCTTGAAGGTCCCTATGTCATATCCGTTCGGAAATACCTCTGTCGGTAATTGATTCCACAACAGAGTAGTGCGAGGCAAAAAGTGTCGGGAGAAACGCACAGTTGTGGATTTCCAGACATCGAGATGGTGAGGTGGAATTCGGCGCAGGAATTAATCCAAACAACTCGTCGGAACACTCCCCATGATAAATCGATAGAAGACGCAGAGTGAACCTACATCTCTGCGTAATGCCAAAGAGTCAGTCTGTTTCGAAATAGCCTGGTTGCAACGATTCGAACCGCTCTACGCTGAATGCGATCAAAAGGAAGAAGCTGGTACTGGGGCGCTCCGGCCCAGAGATGAGAACAGTACTCCATGTGAGGCAGAATCTGTATCTTATAAAGTGTAAGTACTGTCTCGCTCTGCTGAGCACACTGAGCTTTTTGGAGGCTAGTTAAGCCTTGTTGTCCAAAAGACCGCGACACTGAACGTAATTCGATATGTCGACTCCCAGGATTCTGACACTAGCTGAGGCTGTCCCGAGAAATACCGTTTCGGCCGGAGTATGTAGCATCACCAGTACTGTCATACGCATAGCAATGTATGTTGCGAATTCGCATCATGTCATTGATATGCAGAAGGAACAGACTCGGCTGCCCCACATCAAAACCTAGTAAGGGACTTGGAACAAATTTTACAGGAGAGCAAAAAAACGACTTCTCTACTTTGAGCGCATACCACAGCTGAGTTATAAAAGTAACGTTGATGGATATTGGCTAAAAAGTTGCGGAATATCCTTATTATAATGTTACTAGCTGTGCCCGCGAGGAAAAAAAAACAATAGAACAAATAAACAAACAAAATCTAAATATCATAATTTTTTTTTCGAAATGGCTATTGCAGTTGACCTTATGGGTCGTTACTGCGTCACCGGGCTTTTTGGGCGAGCAGAGTGCTCAACCAGAACTAATAATTAAGTCAACGATTTCATTACATGTATATAGGTGTTTCAATACGTTAGCGCAATGTATTTTCGTGCAGCGACATCTAGTTAATGTGCACTACTTTACATTTTACCCTATGCTTTCTTCTGATTAATTTTATTTCCCGTGGGAATGAGATATTTTCTCGCGGTAAAAAGTAGCCTATGTCCTTTCTCAACGTCTTATCTATGTTAATGCCAAATTTCATCAAAATCGGTCCAGTGGTTTAAGTGTGAAAGCGTAACAGACAGACAGACAGACAGAGTTATTTTCGAATTTATAATATTAGTATGGATTATATTATTATTGATGATGATGATGATATTAACATATTGTCTGAAGATGCCACTGCGCGAAAAAAGAGAAGGGCTGTTTTTCATGAAAATTATAGAGGAAAATACAAAAATCATGATAAAAATAATAAAGAAAACCAAAAATAGAAACAAAAAATGGAAGAAAACCAATATAAACAGACAAAAGAGCTCCTAAAAGCAATAAATAAAGGTAATAGAGAAATAGAAGAACTAAGAAAAACTAATCAACAAAAACAAGAAGACATTTTAAAAATATGCATGTGGCATTGCCATCCCGCCACACGGATAGCAACGCACCATTAACATCTTTGGTGTCTGTAGGGCTTAGATCACACAGTGCTTTAAATAATGTTACGCAAGTGACTTTACAATGAATATCGAAAGCCCTTTTTGACTCAAAAGATTGGTAGATCGGTGACATTAGTGGAAATATATTGAAATTATTATAATATTAAAAATTATGTTGTTATAAAATTACCCTCAATTTTCGATAAAATTTAGTAAATTATTTAATCTAGACAACACTACGTCGAGTCAGTGACCATCACATCAAAGGACGCCGCCCTTGATATTGCGCTCGTATACAGTCACCTCTATGGCTGCCGGCTTTTCACGGCTGACATTTTGTGTTGTCATACTAATACTTGAAATATAATTTAGGGTTAATTATATTTATAGGTAAAAACTTATCTATCTATATCCGCAAAATAATATCATGATTGTATTAAGCTATCCAACAATGCCTTTGACCATTGGGCGGGTTTTGTTCCACGCCGTATAACACAAATAACACATGCTGTAACGAACAAAAAACTTTATGACAGCTCAATATATTTCCCGACCAAAGTCACACAAAGGCAGTAAAAGCTGTGTGTAATCATAGGGTTCTTTGTTTTGAAAGAAAAATGTAGGTGAATAATTTCTCAGAGGTGTGCCATGGCTCTTGGCGAATTTAGGACGCCGTTCATTTTCATATGTGGAGAGGTGTGTGTATCTGTGGTGACATAAAGAATATGTCGCTGCCTTGTGGATATAAACGGGCATTTTTATTATAACTAATTAAAGACATTTTAAAAACAATGGAGAAAAACAAGAAAGAAGTAGAAGAATTAAAAAGAATTGTAAAAGAAAACCTGGAAAAACAAAGAAAGGAAACAAACTAATTGAGAAAAATATTAAAGAAGTAGAAGAACTAAAAAGAACTATAAAAGAAAACTAAAGTAAACAGATTGAAGAAATCAATAAAACATTAGAGAATAACGATCAAATTCTAGGAAAACTAGAAAAGAAAATACAATTAAAGGAAGGAAAGCAAAATGATGAAAGTATAAAAGTAATCATAGAAAATAACAAGAAACTAGAAGAATTAAAACAGACCGTATTAGAAAGCCAAATAAAACAAAAAGAAGAACTAAAACACCATATTAGGAAACCAAATAAAACAAAAAGAGAATACATATGCAAATGTAGTAGCAGGGCATGAGTTTAAAAAAGGTATGGAAAGGACCGCACTACATTCAATAGTAATAACCTCGAGAAATAAGACAGAAACAGGACAAGATATAGTAAGTCTAGTAAGGCAAACTATCAAAGCAAAAGAAGAAGACTTAGAGATAGAAAATGTTAGAAAGGCGAAAGACCGTAAAGTGATAATTGGATGCCGGACAGACGAGGGTAGGCAAAAAATTAAGGAAAAACTTAAAAACATAGAAGAGAAACTTCAAATAGAAGACATAGCAAATAAAAAGCCACTCATTGCAATTGAAAATGTACTTGAAATTAATTCTGATGAAGATATCAAATATGCACTAATCAACCAAAACCAAAACATACATGAAAATATCAGCGAGAAAGACCGGAATATTAAAATAATTTTTAGAAAAAAGACTAGAAACCCCCAGGTGTCACATATAGTAGCCAGAGTTGCACCGGTACTCTGGAGACGTATGACCGAAGTAGGCCGGGTGCCCATAGACATGCAGTGTGTAAGAGTGGAGGACCACTCTCCACTGATACAATGTTCTGTGTGCCTCGGGTACGGTCATACGAAAACACGCTGTACCGAGCAAATACCAAAGTTCAGTCACTGTGGGGACCCTCATATGAAAATAAAGTGCAATAAGTGGCTTATAAATACAAAACTTAAATGTTGCAATTGTACGAATGCAAAATTAGAAAAGGCGAACCACAGCGCATTCGATGAACAGTGCCCAGTTAGACGAAAGTGGGAGTCCTTAGCTAAGGCAACTATCGCTTATTGCTGATGACATGGCAAAATTGGACAAGCACACAATACAATAGAAATAAAATGTTGGAATTGATATTGGATATAAATATTCAACATAAGCAAACAATAGTCATGTAGCAATAGATAGAAAATACGATTACAATTAGCAAAACAATTATATATATATATATATATATATATATATATATATATATATATATATATATATATATATATATATATATATATAAATTACATTTAAATATACAATTATAGGACAAAAGGTTAAATCAGTGGATGAAATTAGAGACTTGGGGGTACTTCATGATTCAAAACTGACATACCAGAAACACAGATAATACAGTCAAAAGGGCCAACAAGTCTATGGGTTTCATCGTAAGACAAAGCTCGCAATTTAAGAGTATTAAGCTCATCAAAATCCTTTACTGTTCATACGTGCGTAGTATTCTCGAATATTGTTCGCAAATCTGGAACCCTCAATACATGCTTTATATTAACAGATTAGAATCTGTTCAACATAAATTATTAAAACACCTACAATATAAATGCAATAAGTTCGACGACACTTACGAACAAAGATGTATAAAGACATCATTTACTACCACTTTATGAGAGACGAAGAATTGCCGACGTCACCCTATTGGTAAAAATAGCGCAGAATAAACTTGACTCCCCGGATCTCCTAAATAAAATTGAATTGAATATACCTACTAAGTCTGTTAGGCGTACCCATGAATATCTTCACATTCCCTATTGTTCAACAAAATATAGAAATAATGCCTTTCTTATAAGATCCGTAAAACATGTCAACAAAATGGATGATTTCCCCGAATTTGATCTTTTCAACACGTCCCCTGACCAATTAAAACTTAAAATCACCAATAACTGGTTCTGTGTGCCACCGTGACCCAACGTGCTTGTCTATTTGTAAACGGATTTAGTTCTAGTTAAGTATAGATGTTTCATTGTATGTACTATTTTTCTAGTACTCAAGCTAACGTAGTTACAATATGCGAAAGCAAATAAATGGTGCGTAGATAATCATATTGTAATATAAATTAAGTATGTATACTGTATGCTTTCCAAATAAAATAAAATAAAAAATAAAAATAAATAAAATATATATATATATATATATATATATATATACACACACATATATATATATATATATATATATATATATATATATATATATATATATATATATATATATATATATATATATATATATATATATATTAAATAAAGAAATCATAAAATAACTTTAAAGTAAACAAAAATTAGAAATAAATACCTATTGGAAATAAAAGTCAATAGCCAGATAGATTAGATAAGAAAAATTGAAATAAAATCGGAAGTATTGAAAATTAAAGTAAATTATACAACAAAGAATACAAATAAAATAAGCACAACATAGAGTAATTATAACAATTAGGAAATAATAGTCAGAGTACACAGAAATATACAGGTATATAAATATATAGTGGATTACACAGCGTAATGGGCTGCCGCCCATCTGATGAGTACATGAAGTACGAAACCGGATTGGAACCCGTTCCATTCTACACAGCTACTCTCACAAGAGAGAAGCAATGCATATAGTGGATTACATACTTAATGTAAATCATATATAAGAAATTAATTTTAAATATGTAAATGAACAAAACTGTATACTGAACAAAAACAAATTATATAAAAAGGAAAGAAAATAGAATGTAACAGCCAGTCAGTAGATAAACTTGATAAATAAAATGTATTAGCAATAAGTCATAGTAAAAAAACTAATAAATTGTAAGACATCACAGTAATGTGAGAAAAATATCAAATATTAAATGTAATATTATTAATTAGAAAGACAAAGTCTCTGATCAATACATGTTAGACATGTTAGAGGAATTAGAAATAAGTTTATTGCAGAACCCTTGTGGAAAAAATTTCTCGGATAAAAGTAGGTAAATAACTTACAAAGTGAAAGTAACAGTTTATGAATGTTTATTTTTATTTAAAAAGTCGAAAAAAGTCTTACAAAGTCGGAAAAACTCGGAGTAATTCCAAAATTTCAGACTCTTCCAGAAGAGTTATTCAGTGTTAATAAATCTTGCAACGTTTATGGGTACTAAAAGAAATATATTAAAAGTTATTAATACTACGAAAGTGTAATAAAGGGGAAAAAAATATAACTAATACTTACCCGGTTTTCCGTTTAAGAATTTGAAACTTTCTTCTTTGTTTAAAAAAAGGTTACCGTTACTGTCGATCAATATTATAAACTTTGTTTCTTCAATTTTTGATAATAATTATTAAAATCTATTATATCACAACGTTATTTGCCAATTTTTATTTTATTGTACTTTTATTACATAAATATATTTATAAATTAAGTAAAAATTAAAACGGCTGATCTAATTAGCTTTTGACAGGTTGAGTCAGTGTTGCCAGAGAAAAAGTCAATCTTTCGTCCTTAAAGCCTCCTCTACACTACTCCTATGTCCGGGGTAAACTCAAAAAGTACTACATGGATTTATTTCAAATTTTGCATGACTATTACTAACAGGTCGGGTCAACATATAGGCTACATATTATCAAGCTGTCACCTACGGGGGAGGTGCTGTGCGGAGTAAACGAATTCCGCGCGGACGAAGTCTTGGGCAACAGCCAGTATAATTATGGCGAGCGAAGCGAGCCCTACACTAGGCGACTTTCTATGCACTTTTGTGGTACATTTTCCTGAAAAAGTATCCCACTTTAAGGTTTGGGCTTTGACGTGGTGGTTTAAATTCATGTCTAGATATATTATCTACCATTAAAATGCTATTTCATAAACATTAAAAAAATAGAAAATACATTTTGTATTAGAATTTTATTACTGCTAACGCCATCTATTATAAAAATAAATAAATAATAATAATAAATAAATATTCACGGGACAAACTACACTTACTGATCTAACCCCAAAGTAAGCAAATATTTGCTTGTGTTATGGGTGTTAGTCAACGATACTAATACATAGAAATACATAATATATAAATACCAGAATATATATAATAAACACCTAAACCCAGAAATACAAACATTTACGCTCATCACACAAATGCTTGTCCCCGTCGGGGATCGAACCCGAGCCCCGTTGATTGCGTAGTCAGGGTCGCTAACCACTCGACCAACGGGAGGGTCAAATAACGAGTAAAAATGCTACAAAGCTACACTAGGCGACGATCTGTGCCCTTTAGTGGTACATTTTACTAAAAAAATATCGCACTTTTAGGTTTAAGCTTTGGCGTGGTAGTTTTATTTTGTTTAATTCATTTTCATTCACTCCAGTTTAATACAATATTAATCTATTAAAACACTTGTACTTTTTAACTTCCCACTACGTATGTAGATAGGAAGGTTACTGATTTTGCTCCGATTTTCAAAAATGGAGTTTTCACCATATGTCCGCGTTTTGTGGGCTTAGGAACCATTTTCGACTATTTTCGCGATGACGTCAGTATGTCTGTATGTATGTGTGTGTGTGAGTGTGTGTGTGTGAGTGTGTGTGTGTGAGTGTGTGTGTGTGTGTGTCAACAACTCATAAGTTTTGAACGCCTGGACCGATTGAAACGCGGTTGGTGGCATTCGATTGGATTCCGCTCAACTTATACTTCCTGAAATTTTGTACCAAATGGGCCTAAGAGATTTTGAGAAATTTTGAAAATACCCTAAACAAATTGTGACGAAACAATTTTTTTTTTTAATAACTTCCAGATTAATGTACCGATTGAGTACAAAAACTATTCCTCAAAAAAATACATCTAATGCATAAATTGCCTCAAAATCAGTTTATTCGTTTGGAAGTAATCGTTGACGAAAATTTTGAAAAAAGTGTTTTTTCGACATAACTTCGAAATATTTCAACCAATTATTTTTTGGTATTCTACGATATTTTAATACTATAAAAATTACGTCGAATGCCCTTTTAAAAATCAAAACCGAACCTTATTTTCAAAGGTTACAACTTTTCAAATATTAAAATTACGTTTTCTTTAGCAAAGTTACTTAATATTTTGGAAATAACTTTCAGGCTAATATACCGATTGACTTCAAAATCTTATCATCGTTTCTCCTTTAAAAACTGCGCCAAGTACCGTTAATTGGATAAAAATCGGTAAATTTGTTTGGGATCTAACATAGACGAAAATGTTTTTTTGACATTGCTTCGAAATTTTTGAACCTACCGATTTTTTAGCTAAAGCAATATTTAAATTGAGTTGAATGCCATTTGAAAGATCAAATCGATCATCGTTTCCAAAATATACAGCTTTTCAAAAATCAATACGTGCCAAGAAAACTTATCAAGGACGTACTACGTGCGTCTTCCCGGTTGAAATTTGGATGTTTTTTGATTTCAATGGCTTCTTTCACTAGCCGTGGAATGTAATATGGCGTTCTGTCGAAAATACGCGTGGCCTATGAAATTCCATCCAGTGATTACGGCCCGACTACAGCTGTAGATGTTTAGCAATCGCCGACTTATTAACGTCGTTATTCTTGACTGCTTTGATATGCTACTAGGCCTCTGACACATGCTCTTAGTACCTCTATACACTACTCGGCCGACTTCAGTACGCGTCAAGACGCCGTTGTGAACGCACGTGTGTTTAATAGATTTTTTCGTTGATGTGCGTGTGAGACTCTATTATGAGCGGCATACAGTGGTCACAGGAGCAAACTATGTTGTTCCTTGAAACACTTCAAGCAGAGCCTTTTATTTGGGACCCCAGTGGGAAAGGTCATAAGGACAAGAAAAAAGTAAATGATGCTTGGGTGCGTATTCGGGACGTTTTGGAAATACCAGTTGAAGAATTGAAGAAAAAAAAGGATTCACTGTTTGCGACATACAGGGGCTACTACAGAAAAATGGAAGCTTCCTTAAAAAGTGGTGCCGGCGCAGATGATGTTTATCGTCCAGTTTGGTTCGCCTTTGATTTCATGAACAGCTTTTTGGGGTCCGTGTATAAATGTAAACAAACAATAACCACGGTAAGTTTTTTATTACCAATAACTTGTTTTATTATTACTAAAGTACAGATTACAGTAAGGTCGATTCGCCAGTTTGCGTCCATTTAGTGCAGTTGCTTGCTTTAAGGAGAACATAATAATGTCTCTGCATTAGTTTTAATATAAAAAGTATGTAGTTAATGTGGTAACGAACAGGCGAAATGACCCTACATTCGTTGTGTTTATTTATAAACATTGAAAATAATTTGTAAAGTAATCCCTTATCTGAACGGCAGATAATGGTGATCTGCGTGGTACTTGTGTAATATCTCTCAAAGCACAGTTATTATCAAAGTCTCCCCGCCAAGACCCGGGTTGAATTAAAACTCCATTATCATCATACATATCTACAGTACCAGGAGGCATATATATAAGGGATGATTTATTACTTTTTCTGAGAAAGTTATGCAATAAGAGACATGTCATTGTAATAATTGGGATATTATGAATATCCAAATCAATTGGCTTTCTGAATATTCTAAACCTGGATGCTAAAATACCAAACACATTCTCAACTACTACTCGAGATTTTGACAAGCGCATATTGAAAATCCTTTTCGGTGAATTGATATCATGGTTGCCAGGATATGGTTTCATTATATTATTATGTAAAGCAAATGCTCCATCTGTCAAAAAAACGTAGGGAATTTCGACATGATCCGTTCCGGATAATGGACTTGGCTTAGGAAGATTAAGCCCGTTAGATGCAATTTTTTGCCATAACGAAGAATTTTTAAGTACACCTCCATCACTGATCCTACCTTGACTACCAATGTCAGCATACATAATGTTATAGTTACTGTCGACTAAAGCTAAAAGTACTAAACTAAACGTCTTTTTATAATTAAAGTACTCAGAACCAGAGTTAACCGGACATTGTATAACAATATGCTTTCCATCCATTGCGCCAAGGGCATGTGGAAAATTCTCCTTGAATCCGTTTTCAACTTCCAACCACTGCTGCTCATTGCACGGCATCTGTAAATAAAAAGTATATTATATAAAAATATTATCATCAAATAATATGTAAAAAGACACGGTCAATTTCATTAAAAGCTGACACTCAAATTGTATATAAATAATTAAAAAGCCGATTAATTGTAGCACTCATGTATTTTTCATAAAATACAGAGACATACACTCACACTCCTACATACACATACAGTACTCCTGCATATACGCGCACTCAAATGCATATAGTATACAGAACCCATATACACTCACAAATTAGGATTGGATTAAATAAAGATTTATTATTAAATAGGTCGTGATATATACATTTAAACCTTTGCTATTTTTATTTCAGGATCATGGAACTGATTCGATTCAGGAAGAATCAACCAACGCTTCAGAGGATGTACCAATTGCTTCTCCAACTCCAAAAGAACCAGAGCCCCCAAAAAATAGACACACCATCCGACGGCGTGACAACCCACCGGAATTGCAAGTTGCCAGTAGGCAGATGACAGAAGCCTTCAATAACTTAAATAAAGTGATAAATAATCCTTCAAAGGATAGCAGCGCAGTTGAGGACGAGTGCGACGTATTCGGCAAACTAATTGCCAAAAAACTGAAGAGGTTACCTGAACATGAAAGGGACGATATAATGTTCGATATGCATGCTCTATTTCGGAAATCACGTTTTGAAAGATCTCCATCAGGTGAATCGTTTCGTACTTCTACACCTAAGTCTACGCCATATTATAGTCCGTTAACTACATCGCTATATTCTAGAAAGCGTCCTTTATCTGCGAATAATGCAGTTCATTATAATGTTACAACATTATCTCCTAGACCACACTCATCGTTTTCAGAGCCACCTGATACATATATAACATTATCTAATGAGTCCAGTGAATGTCAACCGACATACTTCCAACAACCAAGCGAAATCACTGCTCATCAACGCTCTTCAAAGATACGTGTTATAAGTGATGAAATTATTGCACCAGACACCCAAAGTCAATCAGTTTATCAACGCTATAAGCAGCCTCAATCAGATCAATCTAACGATGTTCAATATATTTTGCATATACCAGAGACCCAAACTCAATCTGATTGTCCAGAAGATAATACACATCAGAGTGATTTAATATATCAGGCATATAATGACTCGTAATGTATGAAATTATTCTTATTCTTATTCTCACTGATATTTTTGTAATTGTACATACCTAAACTTTTAATAAATATATGTCATAAATATTAAAATTTTACCTTTATTTCATCCTTGAGTTCCTCGTTCAAAGCTTCACAGACTTCGACTACAATTTTTGAAATCAACTGGCTTGAAATTTTAAATAAATAGTGCATAGATCTATAGCTGTCACCACTTGCCAAAAACCTCAAGGTGATTGATAATCGAATCTTAGCAGGTATAGCTTCTCTTAAATGAGTGTCTCGTTTAGCGATTAAGGGTTCGACTTTAGAAAGTAATAAATTAAAATCGTCCAATGACATTCGGTGGAAATTTTCAAATTCTCCTGATGGTTCTTGTATGAGTTCAAGAAATTGTTGTTCCATAGTACGTCTGTAAAAAAAAATACAGTTAATTAACTTGCCATGTAATGTACTTTAACTTATTAGAAATCCTAATTATTTAAATAAATATTACCTACCTAGTTCTGTTCCGATGCATTGCGATCATCCACCATCTTCTTTTTCTTCTTTTCTTTTTAGTCTTCTTCGTGAGATAAGTATGCACGTAGTTATAATACGCTAGAGAGCACATTGCTACGGCAGCTGCTACTTGAGCGTCCATTATAATAAACGTCCGCAGGGTACCGGTAACGCTACACGAATGCGCTCCTCGCGAAGTTGAACGAGTGTGTAGTGTAGCACCGCGGACTTCAGATAACTTCGGCCGAGTACTTCGCCGAGGAACTTCGCGAGTAGTGTAGAGGAGGCTTTAAGGACGAAAGATTGACTTTTTCTCTGGCAACACTGACTCAACCTGTCAAAAGCTAATTAGATCAGCCGTTTTAATTTTTACTTAATTTATAAATATATTTATGTAATAAAAGTACAATAAAATAAAAATTGGCAAATAACGTTGTGATATAATAGATTTTAATAATAATTATCAAAAATTGAAGAAACAAAGTTTATAATATTGATCGACAGTAACGGTAACCTTTTTTTAAACAAAGAAGAAAGTTTCAAATTCTTAAACGGAAAACCGGGTAAGTATTAGTTATATTTTTTTCCCCTTTATTACACTTTCGTAGTATTAATAACTTTTAATATATTTCTTTTAGTACCCATAAACGTTGCAAGATTTATTAACACTGAATAACTCTTCTGGAAGAGTCCGAAATTTTGGAATTACTCCGAGTTTTTCCGACTTTGTAAGACTTTTTTCGACTTTTTAAATAAAAATAAACATTCATAAACTGTTACTTTCACTTTGTAAGTTATTTACCTACTTTTATCCGAGAAATTTTTTCCACAAGGGAACCAGACAATGAACTCCCCCAGAGGGCGGATTTACCCTCCTGGGGAAAGCTTAAAAAAAAAAGGACAAGATCAAAACCCAGCAAGGGACAGTGCCTTGCTAGGTTTTAATATTGTCATTGTCCCATACTAGGTTTTGAATTTGAATAGCGGCAAATTTTTGTAACCAAATGTGGACATGCTCGGTTACTATCTCCATTATTATGCATGTATTGAAAAAATGACACAGTCAATTCGTGCGTAATGGCCTTTTCATTAGCATCTAGTAAAAACACGTTTTTTTCAAAATTTGTCCCTTGCTAGCTTTTGAAGTTGCACAGCCGCAGTGTCGGTGATAGCACGCAGCCTTGAGGAACACCAGCATTAACAGATTTAAGGTTGGAGCACGCACTGTCGACTACGACCTTGATGCTCCGGTCAGCCACGAAAAAGTGTTTTTTGGGCTCTCTCACCCAAACTGAACCCGGGACTCTCACAAACTGAACGAAACACAACAGTGGAGCTGCTACTTTACATCGGTGTCAAGTGAGAGAGTGGTATCTCCCAGGGCGTGCCGGCCTAGTCGGTTGAAAATGCAGTATGGCACTACCACTAATTTGGTTGACCGGCTGCACCGGTGTTAAATATTTTTTGTACAAAAATTATCCCACCAGTGGGCGATGGGATCGTCACATCCTACGCCGGAAAATTTAATATAATTAAATTTTATTATATGTTAATATAATTCTACGGAATCCTTACCTATAGTACTTAAACCCTACTTATAAAAATTACCAGAAAACTAAACAAAACATAAATGTTTTTTACCTTTCAGAATCTTTCGGTAAAGTAAAAAATGAAAACCTTGAATCCTTCTGTTTATATACAGCCATCCACACAGCAAATATTTGTATTTACCTACAGTAATAAACCTTACGTTGCGACGATGATCGACAGCCGTCGTCGTACGTTCGCGTGTACTCATAAGCACGGGGCAGCTCCGGCCCCCGACTGATTTGAAACACCGAGTTGTCGCGCGCTGTAGGTGCTTATCGCGGTAGGTACATGGGGCACACTAAAAGTTTTGCGCTTCTAGCTAATCGAAACTATTTGAATTTCGAATGTTATATTTTCAAAACATTGCAATCTTCTTAGTAATAAAAAAAAAATTGGCGGGAATTGATTTGTCATTTTTTTTATCACACATCGAAGTTCTACGTACGCAACGAAAATGGAATTAAGTCGAAAAGATTTTAGAGCGATGATTTTTTATGATTTTAAAAGTTCTCTTTCTCCGCAAGACTGTGCTGCTCGTGTTCAAAATGCTTTTGGGAGAGAAGCACCTTGTTTGAGCACCTTGAGGTGATGGTTTGCTGAATTTGAGAGAGGTCGAGTTTCTTTACATCACGAATTTCGTGAAGGGCGGCCTTCAATTGCCGTCAACGAAAATAATGTGGCTACTGTTAAGCGGTTAATTGAAGAAAACCCCCGGATTACCTATGAGTCAATTCGAGGACTATTGGGGATTGGTATGAGCCAAATTCAGAAAATTTTACACGAAAAATTGAGACTTCTGAAACTTTGTTGTCGTTGGATCCCTCGTGAACTGACAGTGGAGCACCAGCGGGCTCGTGTGGAATGGTGCTCACAGATGATACTGAAGTACGACCACGGACATTCTAATGCTGTTTATGACATTGTCACAGGAGACAAAACGTGGATTTATTGTTTTGAACCCGAAAAAAAACAGCAATCTTGTGAATGGGTGTTTGAAAATGAGATCAGGCCAACAAAAGTGAGACAGGCGAGAAACATTGGTAAAATAAAAAGCGTGTAAAAATGATCGCGTTTTTTTCTCAGCTACGGGTCCCGTAGCTGAGAAAAAAACGCGATCATTTTTTCATCTGTACAATTTCACTTGAAGATCAAAAAAGTGTTACTACTGAGTGGTATTCTACTATTTGTTTACCCAGGGTGTTAGAAAAAGTTCGCGAAAGACGACCCAAAAGCCGTATTCTCCTACCCCATGATAACGCTTCTTTACACACGGGCAACAAAACTAAGTCATTTTTAGCTTCCGAAAAAGTACATCTCGTCACTCATCCTGCGCACAGCCCCGACCTAGCACCCTGTGATTTGTGTATTTTCCCCTAAATCAAACATTTGATGAAGGTTTTACTTTTACCAACTCCGAAGAGGCAGTGATAGCGTTCAATCAACACGTAGAAAACATGCCTTCTGATGCTGTGGTCCTCCTGTTTTAAAAAATGGTTCGATCCCATAAAAAAAATGTTTAAAATGTAAAGGAGAGATTATTTTGAAAAGCAATAAACATAATATTTTGGTTATAACATGTTTTTTTAAGTTACGCAAAACTTATAGTGTGACCTACGTATAGACGAGTGTCAGAGGCCTGCCGCCGTCTTTCTTTTCGGTGGCATCGCGAAGATCGCATAAAATATTTCGCGAAAAATATCAAATTTAATTGGTTTCACCTTTTGATTATGGTATTCTGCAAAATAACGCCTGAATCAATCAAATATCACGTTGAATGAATTCTTTCTTGTCTGTTTCATTATACATGGCCTTTAAATATTAATTCTATAAATTACTAGCTGACCCGGCAAACGTTGTTTTGCCGCATAAATTATTGAATTACAAAATAGGGGTTGATAGTAGATGGTTGAAAATTAAGGGTTGTGTATATTTTTCAATGCTGAATCATAAAAAAATAAAAATAAAAAATTTTGTCCATAAAATAAAAAAAAAATTTTAGGGGTGGACAACCCTTAACATTTAAGGGGATGAAAAATAGATGTTGGCCGATTCTCAGACCCACTGAATATGCATACGAAATTTCATCAAAATCGGTCAAGCCGTTTCGGAGGAGTATCGAGACTAACATTGTGACACGAGAATTTTATATATAAGATAAGGGCCTTACAAAATACAAGGGTACCTTAAAAATTTAACACGTAAGGTATAGCCAAGTATAGCGGTGAGCGTTGTTAAAACCACAGAAAACATGTTAAAACCTCTTTAAATGTATATGACCTTTCATATGACACATCAGGAGGAATCGCAAAATGAGAATTAATTTTGCTATGGAAGATATTGCTTACTTGTCAAAGTGTGTTTTGATTTTTGTAGCAGTTTTTATATCTAGTATTTTATTATAATTGAATTGATATTTTATTGTTTACACGCGATTATTGAATAGCATTTGCTTAGTGCTATTAATACATCCCGTATAATTTACTGTACTTTTTTACAAGGAAACACGTACCTACCTAGGTACGTAAGATTTAATTTTCAATCACAAAAATTGCAATAAAAAATTATAACATAATAATTTTCCTTTAAATAGTTTACCTTTTTTATTGAAATAAGACAATCTTCCTTCTTCTATGAATTTAACTGTTATTTTTTATTATAATTGTATCTACAGCTAGGATTATTATTTACTAAACAATTAGCATATCTATACCTACATATAATAAAATCGTAGGAAAGTCAAAAATGTACCTACATTGAATATTTTTTTAAAAGAATACTTACTTGGGGCGTGATCTACAATCGACATCGAAGCCAAAAACATAGTTTGTAGAATTTTTGTCTGTTTGTCTGTATGTATGTCCGGGGTAAACTCAAAAAGTACTGTATGGATTTACTTTAAATTTTGCATGAATATTACTAACAGGTCGGCTCAACACTTAGGCTACATATTATCACGCTATCACCTACGGGGGGGAAGCTGTGTGGAGAGTAAACCAAGTCCACGCGGACAAAGTCGCGGGAAACAGCTAGTTATCTAATATACCTAATCTATACATAGTATTAAAATAAAGCTCCTAAATTACGCAACGGATTTTAATGCGGTTTTCAATAATAGACAAAATGATTCAAGAGGAAGGTTTATAAGTATACATATATGCACATTATTTTAGAAAAAAGCCCAGAATTTTAAAGATTTGTCGTACAAACATTTTTGTGCGCAAACTAACATTGCATCCGTGCGAAGCCAGGGCGGGTCGCTGGTATGATATAGGTATTATTAATTATATACATGTATATAAGGGGTAATGTTTGTAAGTTCGTGAGTTTGTTTTTAGGGAGCAATTCCTAGTATTACTCAACCATAGCAGTTACAATTTGTCCTAAATTTTCATGCATGATCGCGACCTTCTTGGGTGATATCGCAGGAAACGGCTAGTATGATATACTTAATACATGAACGAAACCCGATTAAGGGTATAAATATAAAGCCTTTGACCTTAATATGCTCAAGGAGGACGTGAAAAGACGTTGGTTGAGTGGTTAGCGGCCCTGACTACGCAATCGACGGGGCTCGGGTTCGATCCCCGACGGGGACAAGTATTTGCGTGATGAGCATAAATGTTTGTATTTCCGGGTTTGGTTGTTTATTAAATATATTCCAGTATTAATGTATGTATTTCTATGTATTAGTATCGTTGATTGACCCATTACACAAGAAAACAATTTGCTTACTTTCTGTTCCTTCTGTTTATTGACAGCCATCCACACAGCAAATATTTGTATTTACCTACAGTAATAAACCTTACGTTGCGACGATGATCGACAGCCGTCGTCGTACGTACGCGTGTACTCATAAGCACGGGGCAGCTCCGGCCCCCGACTGATTTGAAACACCGAGTTGTCGCGCGCTGTAGGTGCTTATCGCGGTAGGTACATGGGGCACACTAAAAGTTTTGCACTTCTAGCTAATCGGTACTATTTGAATTTCGAATGTTATATTTTTAAAACGTTACAACCTTCTTAGTAATAAAAAAAAAACAATTGGCGGGAAATGATTTGTCGATTGTTTTTTCTATCACACATCAAAGTTCTACGTACGCAACGAAAATGGAATTAAGTCGAAAAGATTTTAGAGCGATGATTTTTTATGATTTTAAAAGTTCTCTTTCTCCGCAAGACTGTGCTGCTCGTCTTCAAAATGCTTTTGGGAGAGAAGCACCTTGTTTGAGCACCGTGAGGCGATGATTTGCTGAATTTGAGAGAGGTCAAGTTTCTTTACATGACGAATTTCGTGAAGGGCGGCCTTCAACTGCCGTCAACGAAAATAATGTGGCTACTGTTAAGTGGTTAATTGAAGAAAACCCCCGGATTACCTATGAGACAATTTGAGGACTATTGGGGATTGGTATGAGCCAAATTCAGAAAACTTTACACGAAGAATTGAAAGTTCGAAAAATTTGTTGTCGTTGGATTCCTCTTCTGCTCCGCTGTCAGTTCATGAGGGACATGAACTGACAGCGAAGCAGAAGCGGGTTCGCGAGGAATGGTGCTCACAGATTCTACTGAAGTACGACCACGGACATTCTAATGCTGTTTATAACATTGTCACAGGAGACGAAACGTGGATTTATCGTTTTGAACCAGAAAAAAACGGCAATCTTGTGAATGGGTGTTTGAAAAGAGAACAGGCCAACAAAAGTGAGACAGGCGAGAAACGTTGGTAAAAAAATGATCGTGTTTTTTTTCTCAGCTACGGGTCCCATCTGTACAATTCCACTTGAAGATCAAAAGAGTGTTAATGCCGAGTGGTATTCTACCATTTGTTTACCTAGGATGTTAGAAAAAGTTCGCGAAAGACGACCCAAAAGCCTCATTCTTCTACACCATGATAACGCTTCTTCACACACGGCCAACAAAACAGTCATTTTTAGCTTCAGAAAAAGTACATCTCGTCACTCATCCTGCGCATAGCTCGGACCTAGCACCCTGTGATTTGTGTATTTTCCCCAAAGTCAAAGATTTGATGAGAGATTTTACTTTTACCTACTCCGAAGAGGCAGTGATAGCATTCAATCAGCACGTAGAAAACATGCCTTCAGATCTGCGGTCCTCCTGTTTAAAAAATGGTTCGATCGCATGAAAAAAAGACTAAAACGTAATTATTTTGAAAAGCAATAAATATGATATTTTGGTGATAACATGTTTTTTAACTTACGCAAAACTTATAGTGTGACCTACGTATAACCGCCTTACCGTCCTACCGCCGCGGCGGTAGGACCGCCGTAGTGCGACAAGCGTCTAAACTCTGACGTTTTTCGATTAGTAGTAGTAGTATAGATAAGGTAGCCGGTAAATTTGGTAATAAGTAATAACACCCTACCACATGGATAGCATCGCACTATTAACATCTTTGGTAGGTATCCATAGAAGATGGTTCTCTTTCCATTAGACGAGGAATCTGCTTTTTTATATCATAAGATAGCAAACAAGCAGATGGGTCTTCTGATGGAAAGAGTCGCCTATAGACACCAAATATGTTAATGGTGCGTTGCTATCTTGTGGTAAGGTCTAACGCCACATGCATAAGTTTACCGGCTACCTTACCCTATAAACCGGAACACGACAGTAACGAGCACTAACGCTACTGCGGCAGGAATAGGTAAGGCGGTGGTACCAGACGCGGGCGAAACAACGCAGTATTCTACCACTAAGTAGCCACGACGGTAATGACTTGTATAGCGTCTTTTACGATCTTGTGGCAGAACGGCAGTTGGTCTATTTTGCAAAAGAGCCCGGGACCAACACGGGAAAAAATAATATAAAAATATAAACGAATATTTAATTGTGTTCTCTAGGTTGTTGCTAGGTGTTCTCTAGGTAGTTGTGTTCTCTCTCTCTCTCTAGTTGAATTTTGATGGCTGGCCTTAGTGGGAGGCCTTATGAGGCCTCCCACTAAGGCCAGCCATCAAAATTTATAATAACCGAGAGGCATAGTGTCTTTTCAAAACTTAGGAAAAAATTGCGTTGAATGTCATTTGAAAGACCAAAATCGATCATCATCAAGGAACTTATATACGATATCTGGAATTATTACCAAGCAATATTTGAAAAATAAAAATGTACTTTATTTTGTTACTCATAAAATTGACATTTGTTTCTTACTTAACAGTGGGGAAAAACGTTCTGAGCAAGACAACGACAAGAGTGGATGTTGTCCCTTTCTTGCAATTGCCATTGTTTAAATAAAACTACTGATGGTAGATTTTTATATATTCGGTAATCGTTAAATCCCTTTTATTCATACACGTCGATAAATACATTAGCATAAAATGTATTGTAATTAACATAGTGAGTTCTAAAACGTGCTTATTTTAATTATTACATAATTACTTATGCAATGCAAAGCTGTTTCTCCAATTAGTAGAATTACTTAGTAGTAATTTGCAAACTAGGCGTGGCCGCACTTATATATGGCGATTGGCGCTTATTTAGTAGAAAGAGACATACTCCACTCATGTCGTGATACTCTTCGGAACGATTTTGAAGTGCGTGTGAATATTCCGGGTAGAATGTAACTTCCTTGATCATCATTAATAAAATATACAGCTATTCAAAAATGAAATTACTGTCAGAACAAAATTTAGAACTCTGAAAAAAAATGTATGCTTAGATATAGTTTTTTTTTTCCTTTTAGCTTAAAATATATCAATTTAGTCAATTTAGTTACTGCGGGGTCAACCGGTTTACAGTTTTTTTAAACTCAATGTTCCTGTGGGATTAAAATAATCACCTGACTGCCTAATTCGTATGACTAGTTCGTAGGTATTGTTATAAAGTTTAAAAACATTTAACAATTTTTTTTCAGAATGCACGAAAGGAAAGATATTAACCCAACATCAGTAAATACCGTTAAGGGGACGGGTAAGTAATAAAACATTTTAAACTTGGATTTATTTTTTTAATTCGAGTTATTGCTTTAAAAATGCCTATATTTACTCTTTCAATGAGATTTTGTTAAAATCCCTAACGTGGTCATCGTTGGGCTGTGGTTATAAGCGTAGAAACAGATACACAATACACTCGCGAATCGTGACACTTGCCACCATCGTGAAACCCACTCCTGGGCTTATATACACTTCTTTAATACTAAAATTTTTCTCCGCATTGGTCTAGGCTCATTTCGAAAAGTATCTGCCTTTTTGGCAGGTATTTTATAAAAAGAGGACGATAGGCCACACGTGCAACTCCACCGTGATTACTATGGTGAAGTTTTGCTACACATCACACCAGTTTGGCACCGCCTTTTGTACCTATATCGAAATATTTCTGTTTGTCAATTGCAGGGATTATATAGTAAGTCTTTAAATAGCTGTTTTTTTTTTTCAGAAATAAACGTAAATTGTTTAAGATGTAAATATATAATTAAACAAAGAAAAAAATTATTAAACAAAACTATTGCAAATATAGAGGGTTTATTTGACATTTGCCATCGTTGTCGTCAAAAAGTACTACAAGACAAAGAATATAAGCAAGAATATGAAAATGTTTGCGAGACTTCTACTAATCTTATTGATTATCATAAACAGCAAAGTGAACGTCAAGATTATCATGGTAATAAAGAAGAAGTGCATCATATTACAGACCAGCAAGCTCAATATCGAAATTCAAAGATGAAAACAAATATTGTAAAATCTAATCAAATGCAAGACGCTACAAAACAAAAAATTCAATTTCAAAATTATGATCAAAATGAAAAACTCATTTTTTTTAAATCTGACCAAATGTATCACATTTCAAAGCAGCAAGTTCTTCGTCCAGATGATTATAAAAGTAAAAAAGCAAAAAAAATAATATCCGATGAAATTTATTTCGATTTTAAGCTGCAACCTCCATATCAAAGTATTGATAAAAGTAAAGAATCAACGTTTCTTAAATCTAATAATATGCATTATAATTCTAAGCTGCAATCCCCATATCAAGATATTGGTGCAAACGAAGAAATAAAGTTTTCAAAATCTGACGAAACAAGTCACATTTCCAAACATCCAGCTCAATACCAAGCCTATGATCCACATGGAAAAGAAAAATTATTAAAATCTATGTCTTCCGAAGAGCAGCAACCTAGACCTCACGATTATGATCGAAATATAAAAACACAATTTTTAAAATCTGAACAAATGTATCATGCTGCAAAAGACGACAAAATAACTAGTAGAACCTACTCCGAACCCAACTTAAATGTTTTGTTTCATAATGATCCTATTTCACACTTAGAAAAAATACCATTAATAGATCAAATGTTTGGATCTGGAACGCAAATTACAGAAACAACTAAAAAGAGAATAAAAAATCGCTTCAACATAAAATTTGGCAAAAAGGTACAAAAAATAATTGGACCTCAAAAACAACTAGATATTTTAAAAACTGATATTTTATTAACAGATTCTTTGCAGACATTAGATAAATCAATTACTGACAAAGAAATGACTAGTGAAACTGCCAGTTTTCACCCACCTTCAGAGGAACTAGACAAAAATTTAAAAACACAGACTCCTAGTAAATATATTCCAAGTACTACCAGAGACGTGCAAATGCAAGATGCCTATAAATCAAGACAACAAAAACTTGATGCAAGGGATTTGTATACAGAAGATTATTTTATCGACAATCGAGAATCTAAAATGAAAAAGGAAATAATGAAGAAAAGGCGCATACAAAGTGTCGAAAATTTAGAAAAGATTGATCTTCCTATAGACTCGAAGCAGAAAAAGGCACGTACTCTTAGAAAACATAGCTCAGATACTTGTTTATTTCAGATATCATTGCTTTCACAAGACCCATCAGAATTTAGTTATCATTTTCTTAAAGAATATAAAGATAAAAAACCACTTTTGCAAAATCAAAAAAGTTCTTCAGAATTAATAAAAGAAACTCAGGATTTGTTACGCGTAAGAGCGGAGAAGGAACTAGCGAAAAAAGAACAACGTAAAAAGAAGTTAGAAATGGAAACAAAAAAAATTGCTTGTGAAGACAACAATATACTAAAACTAGACCATGAAGTAGAAGCTAAATCTAAAGATGAGGAAGAGAAATCTAAAGATGCACTTACAAAATATGAATCTGATACAAGTGAAAAAAAAGAAAAACTGAAAATAAGCGCAAAATCAAGTTCTATTTCAGCAAAAAAAAGTGAACCTAAACCAGAAACTAAAAATAATAAAGAATTAGTGAAATTAGGTAAAGGTATGGATGAAAAGAGAAAAGAGGAGACAATAGTTCCAGAAAAAGATATAAAACAAAAAACGATGGAAGAAAAAGCAAAATTTAAAAAACAAAACGAGGATGTGAAATCGACACTGAATAAAGAGAAAGAAAATGAGAAAGAGAGACTGAAAAAGGAAAAAGAGGATGAAAAAGAGAGGTTAAAAAAGGAAAAAGAGGAAGAAAAGGAAAGATTAAAAAAAGAAAATGAACTGGAGAAATCCAGTAAACAAAAAGATAAAGAATTAGAAGCTAAATTTAGGCAAAGTAAACCAAAAGAAGATAATATACAGCTTAGACAAAAGGATAACACTAAACAGCAAAAACAAAAAGAGGAAGCAATTCAAACAAAACAAGATCACGTCACAATAGATCCAAGAGTAAAAAAAACGCCCGATGATGACAAAGAAATAAAATCGAAAAAAGAGCAAGAAAATAAGGAAAAAGAAAAACGGGAAATATATGAAAAAAAACTTAAAGAAGCAGCTGAAAAAAAGACAAAAGAAGAGGCTAAATTAAAGCTCAAAAGTATGCAAGAAGATGACAAAGAACAAGAGCTGGTACGAGACAAAGTACAAAAGAAAGGGGAAAAGTCCAATATGAAAGATTTGAAAATGGATCAAGTTAAGATCAGACACCAGTCTCCAGATGACATGATTTTAGAATTATTAAAATTAAAACAGTCTCAAAGTAACCGTGGCAGACCGACTCCAAAACGATTATCAGAGATTAACGTACCCAAGCCGGTAATAAAAGCTCATACGTGTCATAAGACCAAAAATAATACTTGTTTACTATGTGGTCATAGCGACCTAGATCTCGATATTTGTAACATTGAATCAAAACAAGTTAAAGTTGAAGAAATTGCAGAAATTATTATTGGAGAAAAAATAGTAAAATATAAACCCCCTTTAGAGGAAAAATTGGAAGAAAAAAAAGTAGTTCCAATTTTATTTCAAAGTGTAGCTCCAGAAATACCAATTTTTGTAGATAAAATGCCACAATTCACTCATTCAAAGGAAAATGAAGAACAAGTAGAAGTAAAGAAAAATATTCATATAGTAGATCCGAAAAAAATGGTAAGTATTTATTTCTTTTGCCATATTCTAAAATCTCTAGCCAGGGTAACATAATAAGTGTTACATTCATATCTATCAATATATATATATATAAATCAATTTCTGTTCGTTAGTCTCGCTAAAACTCGAGAACGGCTGAACCGATTTGGCTGATTTTGGTTTTGAATTAATTGTGGGAAGGTTTAAAAGGTGAGAAAATATAGAAAAAAAATAAGAGTAGTTAAAAAGGCAGAACAACGTTTGCCGGGTCAGTTAGTATTTTATAAATTACTCTCCTTCCATTCGTAATATTTGTTTTGCTTGCTACCAAAGTGGTTGGAAAAATACATTTTCTTAAAATACATTTCATTGCCTCAAGTGTGTTATTGAATTATTTTATAACAATATACCAAACAATCAGTCAGAAGATAACCAGTCTATTAATACGAAAGATATAATGGCGCGTTGCTATCTATGTGGATTGTGGCGGGATGTAAATGCTGCATGCCTAAGCTTATCTACTTTACCTTCCAAATCGGACCTACGATATTGACAAGCATGGATGCTATTGCAGTGGAAATACGAAAAGCTTTTATATTTTCATTTTTATTTTTATTTCATGAGATAGCAAACAAGCAGATGGGTCTCCTGATAGAAAGAGTCAACCATCGCATATAGACACCAAAGATGTTAATTGTGCATTGCTATCTTGTGGCGAGGTCTAACGCCACATGCATAATTTTACCAGCTACCTTACCCTCTAAACCGGAACACGACAGTGACAAGCACTGACGCTATTGTGACGCTATAAGGCGGTGGTATCAGATCCGGGCGAGACACTGCAAAACTGTACCACCTAGTAGCCACGATGATAGTGACTCGTGTAACCAATCGGTCGCCTTTTACGACCTGCCTAGCAGAACGGCAGTTGGCCTATTCTACAAAGGAGCCCGGGGCCAACACGGTAAAAAAGCTTTTATTACATCTCTTAATTTATCATCATTAATTTGGCATCTTTTGGTCAACTGGGTTTTTTGAACAGGGCATAAGGTTACTACGCAAGCAGTAAATAGTACTTATTAATGACGCCTGTGAGATGTATTCATTTGCATAAGGAGAACCGAAATTAAATATATATCAACGTTGAGTTAGATCTATCAAAAGTTTTTAACATTTTGAAATGGTTGGTTTTCCTATTGAAAGTTAAATACATTTAGTACATTTTTCGTGTTAGACATCGTCATCATAGGTGTCGTCTGAACGAATAGTCATTACGACAGATAAGATTGCCGGCGAATTGATATTAGTCATTGACATGTATAATATTACCACTGGACTGACTGCTGTCACAGAATTTTTGTGCCTATTTGAATATTGCCATTTTGGCGCTGTAGACAGATGTGAGCGTCCGTGGAACTAAAATAAGTGATGCCCTCTTGTCGACAGCTTGGATAAGTTTATCGATCGTTCAATATTTATAACCAGGTGGGCTGTGGTTCATGTAAATACTTTTTAATTATTGTATTATTAACTTGCGCAAATGTACAAAATTAATAGGAATACTATGAAATATAGTGATTGCAGAGGAAGATTTATATGTACAAAATATTCTAGTATTTGGTATAGTTGAGAAATTGACTCCTGCGAAGCAGGAACGGGTCGCTAGTAATATTATACAGTAGAAACTCGATTCACCGGACTAATTGATAAGGCATCCATATACTTGAAAGTCCGGATAACTGTAACTGAATATATTATGTATAAAGAAAAGTAATTGCACATAATATTAATATGTATTGCCTAATCTAGAAAGAGTCTGGCCTCGCCCAATATCCTTGTAGTATGTGCACTGTGTATGAGCAAATGCGACTTTTATTTTTACATATATATTTTATATCTATATATTAATACGTGTAGGAAAAACTGATATATATATATATATATATATATATATATATATATATATATATATATATATATATATATATATATATATATATATATATATATATATATATATATATATATATATATATATATATATATATATATTAGACTGGGCCAAAAAAACCGACTATTTTTTTTTCTATCGATACTGTGAAAATATCATTCATGATGATAAAAAAAAATTATTGTGAAAGTTTGAGTCCTTAATAATAATATTAAGGGGTGTATCGTTACGACTAATGATTTTTCAACAGTAATCGCATTTTTTACTCAAAACTTGTTAATTATCAATCTGAAAAATTTTAGCGATATGGATTCTTATAGGAAATTAAATTTCCTAAAAAAAAGTTATCTTAGTAAATTACCGTAAAACAAGCCGTTTCCTTGTAATCATGCCATAAACAAAGATTTAGTTTTTCAATTTTGCGTTTCGATTTTGGATTTTTGTAGCTACCATAAATATCAATATTTTTACAATTTAAAATACTTATTCTTAAAGGAAATTTAATACTCTAAAAAAAGGTCTCCTAATATTTTCAATTAAATTCACTCCTTTCAAAGTTATTCGACGTTGAAGTTAAATTCAAAAGTAATTTATCGTTTTTTTCGCGTTACACGTGATTTTTTCCTCTTGATTGAAAAATTTATGACTTTAATATTGAGAATAATTTTTTTTTGTTGGAAGACTAAATTTTTTTGTATAAAATCATAATTTATCAATGTATTATTTTGCTTTTTAACGATTAGTTATCGACATAAATTCATTTTCACTGCATTTAACTAACTCTAATAGTTAAATGCAGTAATAGCGATTACTGTTGAAAAATCATTAGTTGTAACGATACACCCCTTAATATTATTATTAAGGACTCAAACTTTCACAATAATTTTTTTTTATCATCATGAATGATATTTTCACAGTATCGATAGAAAAAAATAGTCGTTTTTTTTGGCCCAGTCTAATATATATACATATATATATATATATATATATATATATATATATATATATATATATATATATATATATATATATATATATATATATATATATATATATATATAGGCAGGACACAATTTTTACTTTACCTTTTTACTGTCTAGTTTAAGCCCCCTTTGAAAACTAGATCTGATTCTGCCAAGTTAGTTCGAAAAAGGCAAACAATAGATCCATAGTGTTGTTACAGTAGTGAATACACTGTTAGAGTTCTGCATTGTCTCGCCCGGGTCTGGTATCACCACCATACCTATTTCCGTCACAATAGTGCCTGTCACTGTTATGTTCCGATTTGGAGGATAAGATAACTGGTAAACTTACGCATGTGGCATTAAGACCCCGCCGCAAGGATAGAGATGCACCATTAACATTTTTGGTGTCTATAGGTGATGGTTGTCTTTTTCCATCAGGAAAGATATCTGCTTCTTTACTATCTTATGATACATAAAAAGTCATAGTGATAAAGCCCGTTAAAGACGTCGCCTTATCCTTGGATGAGAAAACCTGTTGATGATAAGTTTCTTGGTTTTACCTATTCTTGACGCAAATGCATCAATGATCGTCACTATCATATTCTTGTTTTGAGGTTAAGGTAGCTTAAACTTATGCTAGTGGCTTTAAGACTCACCAAATATATTTTTGCCGGTACTAAAAATATATTCGCAGGTTACTTTCAAGATTTGAGGCGGTTTCGCACGAGATGAGCTCATAAAAGTGTTTTATGGGTCCTAGTTATGGTGGGTGTGCTAACAAAACATTATTTGTTTGTGGTCTGTCCGGATAATCGAGAATCCTCTATATTCGCGCGAATCGGGTTTCCACTGTAAATTCGAACTTTTTGTTTCGCTTTTACGCAATATCGACTTAACATATTTTGATGAAATTTGGCATAGAGGTAGACTATGAGTAAATTAAAGAAAACATCAAATATTCCAGAAATATAATTTTATAAAACTGTAAAATCTCTTCGGGAATTTTGTTATGTTTTTGTGTATTGAAAGTAAATGACTCATTTTTCTATTTTTCTTTGACAATCTTGGCCTAAAGTAAGCCAATGATTTCATCAATTTGTTCTGTTCATCAAGCTGTTTACGAATTCCAATTTATCAAAAAATCTGTAAACCGGTTGATTTGTTCTTCTTTGTCTATCTCTGTCCGCTTTATCCTGTAGATCCGTAGCTGACTTGTCTGTTGCACTTGGGTCTGAAAATTGAGTTATATAAGTAGATGGCAAAAATTCAAATTATTAGTCAGAATAAAAAAGTAACCGTAGTGGTGTTACAGTCAAATAACAAGGCGTACTAGTAAGTTCCTACAATGTGTCAAGCAACTTTTTTGTTAGTATAACAAAATGGTAAAAAAGCTCAAGAACTACTTTAATTATTCCTGTGACGGTTCTTTTTTTGCACTTAACTCGACACGAGTAGTCTTGCTGCATGCAATTTAAGTTTACAATTACGTTTACTAGCGCACACATACAATTTAAATTTACTTACTTAAATGAAATTTATTTTCCCCCCAGATATTTTCGCTTAGCAATCTTTTGACCCCACATTGCTTTTGCGACTGGTGCTTTAATACAGAAGAACTTGTGCTCGAATTATTTTGCATTAATAGTTGCGCTTCTTCCATTTCCATTCCTTTTTCTTCGGACGCCTTATCGTTTGTGTCAGCTATTTTAACTGCTTTATAAAACTTTGGGTCTGAAATAATTGTATACTTAATTAGGTTTATTGATACTTCTTAGCACTAAAATTAATACAAGTCTTCCGGTTTGGACTATATGAACCTAACATAAAACCAAAATGGCTGCCAAACAATGAGTGGGGCTTAGAACCCCATATACAGAACAATTGGCCGTGTTGGTCCGAGCTCCTTGGAAGAATAGACCAACTGTCGTTCTGCCAGGCAGGTCGTGAAACGCGAATGATTGGCTATACGTGTCACTACCATCGTGATTACTAGGTGGTAGAGTTTTGCAACGTCTCATCGTGCTGTTCTGGTATAAAGTGTGGTGTAAAGTGTGGTGGACGAGGGTGGATAACTGTGCCGCTGGGGTCTTCATTATTTTCAGACCTACGGTAAGTTTGTTCCATTTCTTACACCGCTTTTATATGTTTTCCTTTTCAGTAACATCGCAAAAGTACACTTAAATGTTCGCGGAAAATTGCAAGACAACTAGTTTTCTTCATCTAAGCAACCTCCGTTTTTTCGTTGGTTAATAAATGTAAAATATTATAAGCTATTATTCGCAACTTCACGTGATCCAAAGTCATTACTTCATTTTGCACACTCGGATGAAAGCCTACGTTCTGCCCCATAAAATTTTATCTTTCAGTGAAAATTCTATCAAAATCGGTCCTGCCGTTCCTGTGTTAAGTGTTAACCCCCGTACAAACAGCGTGACAAACGGATAAACAGAAATCTTGTAAAGGTTTTTTTAATAAGAGTATAGCGAAGTTCTTTTTTTTTTTTATAGTATAAGATAGCAAACTAGCAGATGGGTCTCCTGATGGGAAGAGTCAACCAAAGCCTATAAACACCAATGGTGTTAATGGTGCGTTGCTATCTTGTGGCGAGATCTTATGCCACATGCATAAGTTTACCGACTACCTTACCCTCCAAACCGAAACACGACAGTGACAAGCACTGACGCTATTGCGGCAGGAATAGGTAAGACGGTGGTACCAGACCCGGGCGAGACAATGCAGAACTCTACCACCTAGTAGTCACGATGTTAGTGACTCGTATAGCCAATCGGTCACCTTTTACGACCTGCCTGGCAGAACAGCAGTTGGCCTATTCTTCAAAGAAGCCCGGGACCAACAAGGAGAGAAGTTTGCCACTATTAGCAGTTCTACGATGTATGATCCAAACAACGGATAATTTAAAAGATATAGGTAGTTCTAAGTGTTAATTAATAAATCCGGAACGTGGAGACTAAATTCTTCAGACATCAATAGCTTGATTTTTTTTTTTTTTTTTTTTTTGGCATGGGCGTTAAGCAACTGCCATGATCAAGTAAGACGAGGAAACATTTTTTTTTTTAGACAATAAACAAAAATGACGTCCGCCAAATTTTATGTTTCCAATAGCTTGATTTAATAACTGTGAGCACTATCTAAACCAGCATAACTAGTGTTGCCAACCCTAGCAGAGAGAAAAACAACTGTAGAAAACTGTAAATATCAAATTAAAAAGCAGTAAATCTACATTTTTACCTTTTTATTATTTTGTATTATAATTAAAAACAATAAAAATCATATTTAACAAAACTCGTATCTCACTACTTTTTTCTTTTCATAATGGCGATTTATCAATATCTGATTCAGAATCTCTATTGCAACTATGCATATTCGTAATTTTTTACTCAACTCACAACGTCAACCGAACAAAATAGAATCATATAATGATTGACGAAATTCACGTTTAAGTACATAATATATCTCAATATTCAAAGCGTTCACGGGGATTCCCAAATAAATATACAATAGAATGTCGGTAAAACTACAAATCGACTGAAACGATCGATATACGATTATTAACCACTAACGCTATCTATTAAATTGGTTGAATATTAGCTCCGATTCGGTACTAGCAGGTTTTGCTGAAGCTAACTTAGTATACGTGGCAATAAAAAAGATGATGCTAGCATCTTAATTAAAAAACTGTAGATTTCTAGACCTTAACTAAAAACTGAAATAATTCCCAAAAAACTGTAGGTCTACAGTTAAAACAGTAGTGTTGGCTGCACTGAGCATAACGAACTATTGCTGCATACGATTTGTAAGACAACATTTTGTAAGTTGATCGACTGACGACTATTACTCGTAAACTTGTAAACTAATCAGTTATCTGTGATAGTTTTCCTTTTAAATTCATTATATTTACTCCTGTCTCCTACCGTGAATTTTATTTTCCCATCACCAAAACCAACCGTTTAGCTGGCAGAGGTGCTGCTGATATAGGTAGTACTAAGTTAATTAAAAAATCTGGAACGCGGAGACTTTATATATACTAAATTCTTCAGACTGTGAGCGCCATCTAAACCAGCATAACGAACTATTGCTAGATACGATTTGTAAAACAACATTTTGTAAGTTGATTGACTGTTAATCTTAAACTTGTAAAACCTATTTAACCGTCATAGTTTTCCTTTTAAAAAAAAGAAAAAGAAAAGTATCTTCACGCCCATATCCCCGAAGGGGTAGGCAGAGGTACAACAAGTGCACCCACGATTAGCCGAAGATACTTGGTCCCACAAATGTGATAGGTGGCAAGCCTATCGCCAACCGGGCACTTTCCAATCCCGGGCAACTTTGTGTTTCTCAGAAAACTGAAAAAACACTTTTTTTTAAAGTGCCCGACCCGGGAATCGAACCTGGGACCTCATGTGGTCAACGCCAACACTGGACCACTAGACCACAGAGGCGATTTTCCTTTTAAATTCATTATATTTACTCCTACCGTGAATTTTTCCCACCCCCAAAGCCAACCGTTTAGCCGGCAGAGGGGGACACTTGTCTCTAACAAAAATTAGGATTTTAAAGCATTATATTTCGCTAACGAGTCCCTTTATCGAAAAATCGTCATAGCAAACCTAGTATAATACTTTTTTAAAGTAGTTTTTTAAAAACTATCCAACGATACTCACACAACGGGGTACGTCAAAATAAAAATTAACATCCCCACTTTACATGTAGGGGAGCTACCCTGAAAAAAAAATGGTGTGTGTCAGCTCCGACGCACGACTGGAGTTTACTCCTTAAGTACGATTGTCAAAATAGACGCAAAAAAAAACGCACGATCTAACTGCACTGCTCACACCAAATTAGAAAGTTGCGCACCAAAAACGTAACGAGGTCATTCGTTCAGTAGATTTTGCTCCTCACATTTTTCTCATACTGGGCGTCTTATATCAAAAAACCGATTCTTAAGGAGTAAACCCCAAAAACATTTTTCAATATTTTATGTTACCACTCCGTTGACGTGACTAATATGTATATTCGTGCCAAATTACATCTTTCTAGTAATAAGGATATTTGAGTTATCGTGCGGTCGGACGGACGCACGGGCGGACGGACGGACGGACATAGCTAACAGAACTAGACAATAGGAACCCTAAAAACAGCTAAAACCTATTTTAATTATGTTGACTCTTTTTTTATCTATTTTTGACAAGATGTCACTTTTACGTAAAAATATTGGCGTATTTTCTACTTCATATTTTTTCTGTAATAGTTTATTTTAATATTTATATATGTGATTTTTTTCGGGAATGTCATCGAATAAAAAAAATGTAAGTAAGGCTTATAAATTTAGTATTTTATTAGGCTGCATTCTAAGTTTGGACTTCACCCAGTGCTATGTAAAAAAGTATACCTAGTTGCGTGCCCGTGTTTTATACTTACATTTAGTGATGGGACTCGAGTCGTGTTTCACTCGAATCACTCGAGTAGCTTTTATTCTACTCGCACTCGAGTAAAATATATGATAACACGGATTACGAGTGACTCGAGTCAACTCGAATGACTCGGATCACTCGAGTGAGAGACATAACAAATCGAGTGAGAAATTCGTTATGACAGGTATTGACAGGTTTAGCCTTCTCTAATATCTTCTATTTGAAATTCAATGCAATTATGTGCAGGACGACGACTAAAAATATTTCATTTTATTATTTTTATAATACCTGGCTATGTTGTTAAAGTAATTCGAAAGCCTAAAAAGAATTTATGTTAAAAATCTGTACTTATCGTAGGTTAAGTCGTAGATAGTAGGTTTGTATGTAGGTACATACTATAGACTAAGTATTTTTAAATTTATGTAATAATATAAAAGCCAAGCCACAGAAAAATATCCCCCTACCCCTAACTAAAATCGGTATATATATACCGATTTTAGTTAGGGGTAGGGGGGCTGATGACCTATAATTCAGATACACCGTTAGGCACCAGGCTCCCACAGAAACTGGTTTACAGAATACTGTCTAATACGCATAATTTCTGTATGTTTTTTAATTAGGTCTTACGTTTACTTTTTTGTGAACCGGACAAAACAAAATATTTTTTTATTTTTATTATATTTCACTTATTTTTGTATTTTATTTACTTTTACTCCAGCTATTACTATAGTTATTTACCATATTCTTTACTCCAGCAACTCGAATCATATCCTTCACTCGAGTGGCACTTGAGTTGAGTAAATCAGTTTTCACTGGCGAGTGACTTCAGTGAAAAAAGTCACTCGAGTCACACCACTAGTTACAGTATGAATCTCAGATAATTTGCCTAAAGCGAACTTAGTTACGCGCATTCTTGTGACGCGGTAAAACACCCCTTGAATTCAAACTGTCATCAGTCAGACGCGATAATTGTTGTGATATTCTGAGGAAAAATGTATTGTTGCGTCTTTAAGGAATGTACAAATAAACGACTACAGCTATAGAGCGAAAAATGTTTGATTTAATGCGTAAGTATGTACCTATTTAACCAAAAATATATTTTACTAGCAGTCACTCGCAACTTCGTAAGCGTTATCAAAAAACATTACTTCCGTTTTCTCAGTCGTGTAAAATAATAGCTTATGTCTCTCCGGGATAATATAGCTTTCTAAAAGTGAAAGGACTTTGAAAATCAGTCAAGTAGTTTTTGAGTTAAATCGTTACAAACAAACAATCAAATCTTTTATTATATAGATAATACTTTATTTGGCTATCGGTTACTATGGATACTTAGAGCGAGATGTACTCTGTCTTTCATGTAAAAGTGAAAGAGATGACGCACTAAAGCAAGATAGAGGAAAATGGGGTAATTTCATAATATGAAAATTTCAATAAAAACTTTAGTGTAAGTACTGCAGTAGTACTGTTTAGGTACTCTACATTTTTTATTGAAATTTTATTTGTTATATCATATTTCTATTGATTTAAGAATACGTAATCACCGGAGGATCAAAGGAAAATGGCTAATTTTAATTAGAAATAAATGGGATAAGGGGAATTGGATGTCAGCTAGTTATTTTGCAGTTCGCTTAGAGCTTATCAAACAAATCGTCTTTATTTAAAAAAAATCGAATACTAATATTTCCAATTCCTATAATTCGAAAACTGATTAGAACCACGACCGTATATAATACTAACGCTATTTTTTAAAATTTATTTACCATTTGAACAATATATTAATCATACACGAAAACCACAAATGTTTATATTGATGCACTGCATTTTTTTCTTGTCAGCCATACGCTATGAATATATACGCATACGCATACATACACACACACACACACACACACACACACAAATACGTTGCAATGCATACATACATGCACACATATACATACATGCACACATACACATACTAACCTAACCTAACCTAACCAAATTATAAAATCCCTACGTAGATTAAATTCTAACGTCTATTGACAATTTCACTGCGACATATATAGTCTCGCTAAAACTCGAGTACGGCTGAGCCGATTTGGCTAATTTTGGTTTTGAATTAATTGTTGAAGTCCAGGGAAGGTTTAAAAGGTAAGAAAATATAGACAAAAAAGTGTACTTAAAAAGGCAGAACAACGTTTGCCGGGTCATCTAGTCTAAATATATAAAAATCAATTGCTGTTCGTTAGTCTCGCTAAAATTCGAGAACGGCTAAACCGATTTGGTTAATTTTGGTTTTGAATTAATTGTCAAATTCCAGCAGGCTTAGGATAAGCACCACGAGATATATATCGATCGAGAAAGTGACGTTTGCTTGACATTTATTAATATCTCGATGGACGTTATTAAGCATGCCACGATAAACATTTAAAACGTCATAGATAAATTAAACAAAAAGTTTACTCGAATAGAGAAATAAATGTTGTCACTAGAAGACATAGATATTATACTAATTCTGATTTTTAAGATACACCTTTGGTGCATTTAACTTGTGTTAATCATTATGAGCTTTTGTTTACATTTATAACTTCCTGTCATCATTTCTCTTCTTTGTCAGAGTCGAAGGAAATATAACCAAAGCCTAGTGTAGCCGTACCTATTTACAATTGTAATTAAAGATATTTTACAGGTTTTTGAATTATTCTCTCTTTTTAGTTTTGACCATCAAAACTAGTTTTTTATTCTATAAAACTGAAACAATGAATTATGATTCATAAGATGTTTTAATGTAAAGGGCAATTAAGATGCCAGCGTGTATTTATTTCTGGGTGTATAACTGCGTAACTAATTATGCGTAAAAGTGCGTAACAATTATTATTAACAAGCTATTTTTTCCACTATAATTATTCCTTTCAATTATAATTCTAACATTATTGAGTAAATTAACATCTTCTTTTAGACTAATCAATCAACATTTTTGATTAATTTTTTTGATGAGAAACTTCCATAGTTGTGATTCAATTGTTGTGATTTGACAATGACACGAAAATGCATTACGATAAACAAACATAAATGTATAGTATTATGCCAACTAGAAAATAAGATAGAACAGAATACAATTCACAGTATTTTATGTTACAAATAATGTTATCTATTAATAGCTCCAAAAATCAGCCAGATGCAAGCAATCCAACCTAAGACTTACTGTTAGACCGTGGTCTCCAAGAACACACTGAATTTTTGTGAACAGCTTCGTTTTGACGAGACAACCATATTTTCTATCTTTGAAAAATCTCGAATCGGGTAACTAATAAAGATAGATAAAATAGGGAAAATTTAGAGTGTCAGACTAAGAAAAGTTTTCACTTTACGTGTATGACAAAGTTACCGTTGAATTACAATAATAATTAACAAGCTGTTGTGAGAAAATTAGGTTATTTTTAAATTGATTAATATCAATTTAAAAATCTCATAAGTGGGAGTCTCAGAAAAATCATCAAATATGTAGGACAAAAGTTTCATCGTAGTTTTCATAATATAATCAAGCGATTAAAGTCGAAAAATAATTATTGTTATTAATAAATATTTATTATTTACCGAACCCAATATCTTCGCAGCATTAACTTTATTAGTTACCCGATTCGAGATTTTTCGAAAATAGAAAAGACGGTTGTCTCGTCAAAATGAAGCTTTTCACAAATATTCAGCTTGTTGTTAATCAAAAAAAAGTTAGTTTGTGGGACCTCGGTCTGTGATTTACATCTCAAGAACGAAAAACATTTTTCTTCGACTTTTCAGTTTATCTCTCTTTGATTCAAAGACTTACTCAAAGAGTATATAAATTTTATTTTATTTTGTCTTCTTACATTTACTTCTAACGAAAAAACGAGTGTGAGCTACACTCGATTTTTTTGTTATTTTTGATTGATTAATTAATATTTTGATTATTATAATATGTTTTTATGTATTATTTTTCCTGAGTATATGTTATTAATAGTAACATTAAATAATACAAAATAAGCACCAGCTTTAAATTAACCTTTTATTTTACATTTAGTTTTCTACTGAATTTTGTAGAAAACCTTGTAAGTAGTTGTAATTTTGAATAGAGTTGGTAACACTGAGTAGCACGAGAATTCGTAGAATTATTTTCTCTATACGAAAAATTAAAAGTTTATTTACATTACGTCAAAAAGTATTGTACTTTAACTAATTTGTATTTTGTAATTAATTATAAATTAATTAATTATCTAACCATTACGTACAAGGAATTATTGATTTATACTGTTTGGTTCTCACATCTCTAAAATCATCATCATTCTTCCGATTCTAGTACAAATTTAAATTGTGTTAGGTATGTGAAATGGGAACACAAAATAAAACGTAAGTAGTGTACTTCTTTATACTTATATTTTTTAAAAGCCTATATAGGTTATTAAAAATAATTATGATTTTCTTTTCAGGATAAGAAGTAATAAGCATAAATTAACTTTGTCACCATGGTGGATTCATGGACTAGACTTGTAGCACTAAAGATTAAAGTCTTAAATATTGGGAAAGCATAATATAACACGATATATTCTACAAATACTTCATACATTATAGTTTCTAGAGGAAGAAAGGAAAACAATGGAACACTGTGTAAGTATTTATTTACATACATATCTCCATGACAAATCATCTAACAAGGTAGACTTCAAATAATATTTTATTCGACGTAGGTACACATAGGAACACTTATCGACGTCATTTATAAGCAAAATTATACATGACAAGTTATACAATAGTTATAAAATAAACTAAGGTAAAATACAGAAAAATAAAGACAGCTAAAGAGAATTCTTTGTCTACAGAAATGACTGAAAGAATCAAATTTTAAACATATTTTAATATATTTCTTTCATTGTAAAAGTTGTGGTTTTTTACAAAATATCATAAATTCAAGATTATATCAAAAACTTGATTCTTGTAAAAAAATCCTGAATAATATGAGAAGCTTTCTCTGGAGAATAGTGTAGGCTTCTTTCACTCCATTTTATAAATGTAACCAATTGTTTTTTCGACCCCATTATATAATTTACAATGCAAATCTATATAACACTACACAAAATGCAACATGCAAGACTGGAGTCATAAGTCCTGAGTTAACTGACAAAAAAATATATTAAGTAAACATATATAACAACATTTTGATAAGATATATTTGTTTACAGGTTGACTAAACAGCGAGTAATGGAAATAGAATAAAGAAGCCTTTCTATTTATTACATTTTTTGAAATTGTTGATTAAGAAGATTTATAAGTTAATGCTGAATATTATATTTTTCTTGCTGTTTTTAATGGTTGTGCAAGATTGAAAAATAAATTTTAATTTGTAGAAAACAATTAAATTTATAACATGATAGTCTTAATGTACCTAATATGTGTAATTTTTAAAATTTAAATTAATAGAAAGTTAATGTTACCTTAGGAAAAAATATTTTACTTGTTGATTTTTTATTTTCAAGTGAAATTCCATACTACTCATACTATATAGTAAACTAATTTTTGATATTGAATTTTCATTACTGATTAATTATGCGAGATAACAAGAGATATTTAAATTGTAGAAAACATTTAATTTTCAAATATAATAGCTTTAATATAGTGTGTGTAATCTTCTATAAGTTTGTTACATTAGTGAAAATTCAAAGATACATGTTAATAAATTTAAGTCATAAGGTGATAAATTGTGAAAATTATTTATCTATTCTGAGAAGTACAAACATTAATATTAATTGTTAGTTTAGTAAAGTAGATGTGTTTGTATATTTTTTAAAACTCAAATTTAATTTTCTTTACAAGACTGCTTCATATTACACACTTTTTATAATTATTCATTTTGTATTTTGAGTGATTTATTCATTTTGTAACTTTATTAAAGAAAATAAAAATTATTTCTCAAGACTTTTCCATATAGTAAAATCTATGTTTGGCATTAAAACATTAAATACTATGAATAGTGTGTCATTAAACTTATACTTAAAATTAGACATTGATGACTATAAGTTTCATTTTTATTATATAAAATTATTTAATACTTAGATAGAAGGTTTGCCTAGAGTATATATATTTTTTAAATAAATCTTATACAACACTAAAGTATTTTATTATACCAATAATCCACTAAGTATTGTTACTACCAAAATCACTTCGATTAAAAAACAACAACAAAAGTAACAAAGTTAACACTTCTAAAAGAAAATACTTGTAATTATCATATCAAAGGGTCCTATGTATACTTGTGCAAGTGCAATGACACAACTTTACTGGAGGCCGGATTAAATGTTCTGTAGCTTGTAATCTATACCTTCATATAATAAAATCGTAGGAAAGTCAATGTATGTCCGGGGTAAACTCAAAAAGTACTGCATGGATTTACTTCAAATTTTGCATGAATATTACTAACAGGTCGGGTCAACATATAGGCTACATATTATCACGTTATCACCTACGGGGGAGGAGCTGTGCGGAGTAAACAAAGTCTGCGCAAACAAAGTCACGGGCAACAGCTAGTTTTGACATAAATCAATAGAAGTATTTGAAAATTTGTACAAATTTTCAAATACTTTATTACATTAGGACAAATATAAGGTAATTTTAAGGCTTTTGAGGCAAGAAAATGGTTTCCGTTGTTTTGCAAGTTTACTGGTGCAGTATACATAGGATCCGTCAATATCTTCTATTGTGTAGTCTTCGCATTTCATCCATTTCAATTATGCCATATGAGGGCATCATTTGTTCTTCTAGGATATTTGTCAGTAATATTAAAAATTCTGCAGTTGAAGTCTTATCTACAAATAATAATTATATTTTTTATTGACATATATATTTGTAATAAACAATAATAACAAGAACTGACTGCCTTCCTGTATGGTAAATTATCTTTAAATGTAGACAAATATAAAATAATAATGTTTACACATCTAGGTACCTAGGTAATTGAGAACTACATGTGTCATATTGGATATTTTAAGTTAAGAATATTACAGAAAATAATACATCATAGTTGTATGTTAATCATACATGGAACTTGGTCTGAAAACTACTGATTAACACAAATATTTTTTTTGACTAAATATAACTTAAATGGGTAGTAAAAACTCCTTAAATACATAATCAATGCAAGCCTTAGAGGAATAAAACATTTGCATCATTATTCTATGATGTAAGCATTGTTGTTGTTTGTTGATATGTGGCTCTAAGTATTGTGAAAAGTTGACCACCAAGAAAAAGATTATTACTTGTATCCAGCTGAAATTTAACATACCCTTGACATGTATATGTAACATATTAGCTGTTTAAAAAAGAAACTCGAAAAACTACAGATAACTTTTGAAAAAATATAACTTTATTGAGTTCACCTAAGTCAAATTAGTATTTACTACAAAGATATTCTGTTATTACAGTTAATGAAGTTGGATGGCTGTCATATCTACTAGAAACTGAATTACAAGTCTCTTATGTTCACTTACCTTTAACTAAAGAGGCATGCCTTGATCGGTGTGTGGCTCTAAACCTCAAAATTCACAAGGGTCTATATTATTTAGAGAGCCATGGTTATTGGGTTTATTGAAGCGCTATAGTGATTGGAATGCTCCGTCCGTTGTGTAAAAAGATCACACAAATTTCCTATGTGCCTTCTTTGTATTTTGCAGGCTTGCCGTTAACCCTAGATATTTAGCACATAATAGGTATAATATGGAACTGCCACCACTATTAAATACATATGTGCCATACTGCCTGCCTGCCTGCCTGCCTGCCATACATACTACTGCCAACACTGGACCGAAATCTAAATTTAATAAAATGAATAGAAATCAAAAAGTTTTGTAATTATTGTATAATTAAAGTATAATAATATGAAATAGTGGATAAGGTTATCAACATTTTAATCAAATTTTAACGAAGTGTCAAATGACAAATCGATAAAATGACAGCAAGACGTTTCGATCGATAGAGAAAATAACTACCGTCGAGTAAAATTGATCATTTTCTCTTCCTTTGAAGTATCATGTCGAATCAAGTGTCAAATGCGTTAGCGAATCGAGAAAGTTACATAAAAGTCGAGAAAACGAGGTCGATAAAATTTTATCGTGTTGCTTATCCTAAGCCTGCAGGGAAGGTTTAAAGGTGAGAAAATATGGAAAAAAAGAGTAGTTAAAAAGGCAGCTAGTATAAAATAATATTTTAATCGACTTAACTCTTTCAAATGAATATTAAGTACTACATACTTTATATAGTTTAGAATTTAGATAATATTAGCTGTTGCCCGTAACTTCGTCCGCGCGGACTTCGTTTACTCCGCACAGCTCCTCCCCCGTAGGTGATAGCGTGATAACATGTAGCCTATAATATGTATATTAATAATATTCATGCAAAATTTGAAGTAAATCCATGCAGTACTTTGTGAGTTTACCCCGGACATATTTTTGGCTTCGATATCGTAGATCACGCCCCAAGTATTCTTTTAAAAAAATATTCAATGTACAGTTTTGACTTTTCTACGATTTTATTATATGTATAGATTTTAGAGGTAATTAGAATGAATACCGAATAGCAAAGCCTAAATACCTGAGGGCTGAGTCATCTGTCAGCGCTGGTTATCATTTTTAAGGAGTTGTTATTTCATTGTTTGTTGTTACTTCTAAATAAGTCCCATTTTTATTAAAAATAGTTACCTATCATAAAGGAAAATCCCTAAACATAACGTTTGTTATATTATCATAAGCGTATAAAAGAGAGGTTATCCAGTGTAAAATCAACTGGATCACACTGGATGCAGGGTTCCACAAAACCAGTATTTGATGCCGATTGTTCTATTCAAATTATATAGAGAAGGGCAAACAGGCAATTCCACAAAAACTGCAATTCCAGTCGATGGTTCTATTCAAAATTCAAATTTTCTAGAGAAGGGCAAACAGGCAATTTTTTAGTCAGAGGGCGTATGTCGTGGGCGACGTGGGCCACAGGCCACAGCCCACAGCCTCGCAGTTCGAGGGGCCTCGCGCCACGGAGATTTATGTATTACTTAAAAGCCATGAACACGCCGAAAAAAGTGCTTGCGTCGCTATCGCTCGCAAGGAATCTTCGCTGCGCGTCGCCGCCACCACGCCGGGCTAAAATAAGGTATTCCCTGAACTTGTGTTGCTATGACTTGTCTGTGAGTGACTACAACCATAGATAACAGTGTACCACAACAAAGCACTAACCGCACAAAGCTTGTTTTTCACTGACAGTATTCTATTGAAAAAATTAAAACTGTGGTTCATCGTTTATAAACGCTAATTTATAACTAATACCTACTTACAAATTAATAGATACCTAGCCTAGTATCTATTGAATGGCCGATTATTGATCTTATTGACCAATTAGTATAGCCTCCGCTGAAAGGAGCTTCTCAAAATTAAAACTACTTAATTAAGAGTTATTTAAGGAGTAGGTACATCGTCACAGGTAAGACTTTCTGCGGTCGCAGTTTTGTCTATCGAGGGCCGAGGCTGATATCGCATCCAAGCTGGATTACGAGCACGTAATTTTAAAACAATTTAGCAGTGTAAAAAGTAGAAAATTTCTGTTCCTTTAATATTTATTTTTTTAATCTTGGTAGGTTTTAAATATCTTGAATATTTATAGGTTAGTTGTGTGTTTCACTAGACTTTACATGAATGAATGTATATGTAATAATGTCTAGTGTATTTATTTAAAAAAATCTGTCTTCATTTCGACCAGAGCGCCTGTATCTTGCCCACATAAATTTATGATCTTGCGCCGCCACTGAGTTTAGTCACTATTGGATTTTCAGATAGATCAAGAAATATCAAAAGGTGTAACTCGATATGCCTTATCTGATCGCACATTTATCGATAAAGGCTGGACAATGTTGCCCACTGAAAAAGTTGTTCGGAAGGTAAGTTGTTTAAACACGATGTTAAAGAGAACCTACCAGTTACAAAAAATAAGTTTACCGTGCTAAACAATACTTTAATTCCTGCCACAATAGCATCAGTGCTTGTCACTATCGTGTTCTGGTTTGGAGGATAAGGTAGTCGGTAAACTTATGCATGCGGCAATAGACCTCGCCACAAGATAGCAACGCACGACGCGCCACCTAGTGGTAAACGTGAGAAACCAGTTTACCACTAGGTGGCGCTGTACAAATCACATACAAATTCCTAGTAAACTCGAAACGCGCTCACGATCGAATGCGAAAAGAAAAACTCACACTTAGCACTCTGCCGTTCTATCAAGCAGGTCGTAAAAGGCGACTGATTGGCTATGCAAGTCAATACCATCGTGGCTAGGCTAGGTGGTAGAGTTCTGCATTGTCTCGCCCGGGGCCTTACCAATTCCTGCAGAAATATAATAAGAATAAGAAATTATTAATGGACATTTACTGTGCAAAACAAAAAAGAAACAAATCGAAGCTTATGCGTTACTTATCTAAAAGAAAGAGCAAAAGGTGATAGTGATAGTGTTGGTGATTTGAGTCCATTCAAAGGTAATAACTCAGTATTTGTTGAGGCTTGGTAAACTTCAGCACAAGTTTTTAGTATCCCCTATTTATTTGACAGGAATAGCGTCAGTGCTTATCACATCGTGTTCCGGTTTGGAAGGTAAGGTAGCCGGTAAACTTATGCATGTGGCATTAGACCTCGCCACAAGATAGTAACGCACCATTGATATCTTTGATGTCTATAGGCGATGGTTGACTCTTTCCATCAGGTGACCCCCACCTGCTTGTTTGCTATCTAAAAAAATGTGTAAACGGTTGACCCATCCAGGCCATCCCTGAAATTTCGCGTTTTTAAGATATTTTTTTTGAAAGCTGAGTATTTTGGAAACGATAACCGATTTTGATTTTTCGAATGGCGTTCAATTCAATTTTTGAGATTTAAAATATTGCTTTAACTAAATAATAGATAGGTTGAAAAATTTCGAAGCAGTGTCAAAAAATATTTTTTTCAAATATTGTCATCATTGATAAATCCCAAACAATTTGACCAATTTTGATCCAATTAACGGCATTTAAAGCAGTTTTTAAAGGAGAAAAAGAGATAAGATTTTTAAGTCAATCGATGTATTAACCTGAAAGTTATTTCAAAAATGTTGAGTAAGTTTGCTAAAAACAACGTAATTTTAATAATTAAAAAGCTGTCCCTTTTGAAATATAAATTCGTTTTTTATTTTCGGGACGGCATTCAACGCAGTTTTTTTATTACTAAAATATCGTAGAATACCAGAAAATGATTGCATGAACAATTTCGAAGTTATGTCGTAAAAACATTTTTTTCAAAATTGTTCGTCAACGATTTATGCATTAGACGTACCTAGTTTTTTGAAGAATAGAGCTGATATTTTTTTATATTCAATCGGTAAATTAATCTAATTTATATAAAAAAATACTGTTTCACCGAAAAATTATTGGTTTTTTTAAAATTTCTCAAAAACTTCTGGGCCGACTTGGTGCAAATTTTCTAAGTGGAATCCAATCGAATGTCATCAATCGCGTTTAGATCGGTTCAGCCGTTCAAAAGTTATTATAGGTTTACATACACGCACACACAAACACACACACACGCACACACACACACACACACACATACATACTGACATCGTGAAAATAGTCGGAAAAATTTCCTAGAACCTCAAAACGTGGAGGTCTGGTGAAGACTCGATTTTCGAAAATCGGGGCAAAATCAGTACCTTCCCTTATACTTGGCGGGAAATAAAACATCCTTCCTCCTTGTATGTATGGGGGTCATACCAGATGCCGCTGGTAACTGTCAGTTTTATATATCATATTTATTTTTAGATGAATGTTTATCGTATGCGCCCAGCTCATCCTGAATTTAACTGGTTCGAGCAGAACAAAAGCAAAAAAGTGATGTCCTACGACACTGGTGAAAAGCTAGCTGAGTTTGATGAAAATGGCAGAGGACGCTGGTATTACAGAAATGGCCGATTAGCCCTCGACTATTATGATGCTGAAGGTATTTGCAAAATAGCCCTCTTGTTAAATAATGGGTAAGCTATTCGTTTTGTAGCTTGATTATTTAGAGTTGTAATTTATACAACTCTGTAAGTCATAAAGTTGGTTAAATACAACATTGAGCAATACGTGGCTTTTCTTATTTTCCTACTTGTTGGTCCAAGCTCCTTTGAAGAATAGACCAAGTATAGTTCTGCCAGGTAGATCGTAAAAGGCGACAAGTTGGCTATACATATCACTACCATCGTGAGTATAGGTGGTAGAGTTCCGCAACTGCTCGCCTGCGTATATGGTAGATACCACCGTCTTACCTATCCCTACCGCAATGGCAACAGTGTTTGTCATTGTTATCGTCGTGTTTTATTTTGAAGAGTTGTGTAGCCGGTAGACTTATGCATGTAAGAAAGCAACGCACCATTAACATCTTTGGTGTCTATAGGCGATGGTTGGCTCTTTCCATCCAGTTTCTTGTTAGCTATCTTATGATAAAAAAACTCGCTGTGCTTAAAATTAGCAATCATTTCGAGTTTGTTCGGCTCCGGCCGCCATCGCAACTGAGTTTCGTAACCAGTTGCAAAAAACGAATAAATAACTGTTGGTGTGTGTCTTTGGGTGTCTACGTAGGTCACACTATAAGTTTTGCGTAACTTAAAAAAAACAACATGTTATTTCCAAAATATTGTGTTTATTGCTTTTCAAAATAATCTCCTTTTCATTTTAAACATTTTTTCATGCGATAGAACCATTTTTTAAAACAGGAGGACCACAGATCTGAAGGCATGTTTTCTACGTGCTGATTGAACGCTTTCACTGCCTCTTGAGAATTGGTAAAAGTAAAACCTCTCATCAAAATCTTTGATTTTGGGGAAAATACAGAAATCACAGGGTGCTAGGTCGGGGCTATGCACAGGATGAGTGACGAGATGTACTTTTTCTAAAGCTAAAAATGACTTTCTTTTGTTGGCCGTATGTGAAGAAGCGTTATCATGGTGTAGGAGATTACGGCTTTTGGGTCGTCTTTCGCGAACTTTTGCTAACACCCTGGTTAAACAAATGGTAGAATACCACTCGGCATTAACACTCTTTTGATCTTCAAGTGGAATTGTACAGATGGGACCCGTAGCTGAGAAAAAAAAACGCGATCATTTTTTACCAACGTTTCTCGCCTGTCTCACTTTTGTTGGCCTGTTCTCATTTTCAAACACCTATTCACAAGATTACTGTTTTTTTTCGGGTTCAAAGCAATAAACCCATGTTTCTTCTCCTGTGACAATGTTATAAACAACATTAGACGGACATTCTACGACAAAAAAGTTTCCGAACTTTTAATTCTTCGTGTAAAATTTTCTGAATTTGGCTCATACCAATCCCCAATAGTCCTCGAATTGTCTCATAGGTAATCCGGGGGTTTTCTTCAATTAACCGCATAACAGTAGCCACATTATGTTCATTGACGGCAGTTGAAGGCCCTTCACGAAATTCGTCATGTAAAGAAACTCGACCTCACTCAAATTCAGCAAACCATCGCCTCACGGTGCTCAAACAAGGTGCTTCTCTCCCAAAAGCATTTTGAAGACGAGCGGCACAGTCTTGCTGAGAAAGATAACTTTTAAAATCATAAAAAAATCATCGCTCTAAAATCTTTTCGACTTAAATCCATTTTCGTTGCGTACGTAGAACTTTGATGTATGATAAAAAAACAATTGACAAATCATTTCCCGCCAATTGTTTTTTTTATTGGAACGAAGTTCCTTACGGCAGGCTTGGAGGGGATAGGGATTTTGCTGCGCGACCGAACTGAAAAAAATGTGATAGTAAAACCGTCAGAAAAATGCGTGGAATAAAAGCGTTAAATGAGACGTGCGCAGGCGCGACAGTCGCGTACACAAGCGAGTAGTGCCGTTTAGCCGAAGGAAGTTCGTTCCTACCTGGTGTCCCGCGACACCACATCATTTTTACTAAGAAGGTTGCAACGTTTTAAAAATATAACACTCGAAATTCAAATAGTTCCGATTAACTATAAGTGCAAAACTTTTAGTGTACCTTATGTATAGGCGATGGCTGATTATAACATGTTGTTTTTTTAAGTTACGCAAAACTTATAGTGTGACCTACGTAACCTATTGACTGTCCCGCTGGTCGAGTGAATAGCGACTCATGTATTCAATACACGTTTCACTTCGCAACCGAAGCATCTTCAGGAAAGTCTGAGTGGACTAATGTGCAGCTGTGGTCTCCTCTAATTTTCAGGCCTTGGATAAGTTTTCTCCATTCCTTACACTACCTTTCATTTCAGTTGCATCACAGCAAGTTCCATATTTAGGTTTTGCGGAAATTTTGCAAATTAAATACCACTATTTCTTACCCAATAAAGAACCCTATTATAAAATAATTACGATGATAGTGATACAGTAGTTCAATTGTTCGCCTTTAAAGAACTGCCTGGCTGAAAAATATTAAGAACTAGCTATTGCCTGCGCCTTCGTTCGCGCGGACTTATTTACTCCGCACAGCTCCGCCCCCGTAGGTGATATCGTGAAAATATGTAGCCTATATGTTAATCCGACCTGTTAGTAATATTCATGCAAAATTAAAAGTAAATCCATGCAGTACTTTTTGAGTTTACCCCGGACATACATTAACTTCCCTACGATTTTATGGTATACAACAATATTATGAGAGGTTTTAGTAGTAGGGATACACGGGAACTGGCTCACTAGTAGTGGGGGTACGCGGGAGGTGGCTCAAGTTTGTGGGTTGTTGGAGATCGAATTCTTAAAAAAAAATTGGACTCGTTTCTGTGGTTTTACCCCCCATTTAAATCGAATGCACTGGGTCCCGTGTCAATATGACGCATATTTTCAGCATTTTCATATAGATTTGAATTATATAATTACACAATGGATTGGGTGAGCTATTGTTTCATTTGTTAGGTCGACCCTCTTCTACGATGCAAGATTTATTGTCTGTTTATCAACGGCGCCCGGTGGTCCATCAAAAGCGTCAAGCGTGAATAGTGTTTTAACCGACTTTCCTAAAAAAAACGAGGCTCTCGATTCGTTGCAATTTTTTTATGTATGTTCACCGATTACTGGAAGACGATTCGGTTAAAACACTATCCACTATATGATATATTCACGCTTTTGATGGACCACCGAGAACTTTACAAAGATAAATGTTTCAAACCTAACCTAACCTAAACTTTTTTGCATGTATTTTTATAGATTGATTTGGCGAATCGAAAACCTCGACCTTTTTGTGAAGTCGGTTAAAACACTATTGACTATATGATATATTCACGCTTTTATGGACCACCGAGAACTTTACAAAGATAAATGTTTCAAACCTAACTTAACCTAAACTTTTTTGCATTTATTTTTATAGATTGATTTGGCGAATCGATAACCTCGCCATTTTTGTGAAGTCGGCTAAAACACTATCCATTATATGTTATATTCACGCTTTTATGGAACACCGAGAATGTCACAAAGATAAATGCTTCAAAATTCTATCGTAATAATGTATCATAATTACGTATGTAAAATATATTTGTAATATACACCTAATATATAAAATATTTAATAAACAGCCAAACCCAGAAATATAAACATCTATGCTCAAAAAATGCTATCACACAAATGTTTTGTCTATGTTGGGAATTGAACCCAGTCCCATTGATATGCAGTGCGTATTCAGGTTCGCTAACCACTCGACCAACTAGGCGATCATGTGTGTCCTGCTGTGCGACCAATTCAATACGATAAATCTAATATATAACAATGACCATTGCAGCGAGTTATGTTTCATGTTAGAACAGGTCACCGCTCAACCAACCAGGTGGTCTGCAGTCATGGCAATTGAGAAATTTATTCGCCATAAATCTTTGATGAAAAAACTTTTTATTGTGTATTCTCCTGCTGTGTGACCAATTTGACGCAATTAATCTAATATAACAATGATCATTGCAGCGAGTTATGTTTCATCTAGCTTATTCAAGTTACAACAGGTCTCCATAGCGAGAAGTTGGGGGTAAAAATTTTAGAATATAAAAGCCACAATTGATGGTTTTATGTTATTACTTATTCTGAAATCGTTGACTTTAATCTTCTCTTTAGACTTGTTTGTGCGTATAAAGTGTGATTGTGTGAATTACGACTTCAAGATCCTGTAATGGAGGTTAGTACTATGTATTTTTTACTCTTTATTTTGTATATGTTCGTTTTTACTGTTACAATTATGATGCGATAGCCTTTGAGCTCTGATTTTAAATTTCTGTGCTGCTATTAGAGCTATTAAACCTAAGGCTGTAAAGTTTTGATACCTAGTTATGCTTAAAAATTTGTATTTGAAAAATTGATTTCAAGACATATTATGTGCTTATAACTTTCTGATACTTTCTAATAAAATTCTGTAACTTGTGTGTTTATTATTTAAACGCATTAAAATGTGAAAAGATAAGGCTAGATATATTTTTATTACATATCTGCGATCACGATGACAGATTTTAATACAGATATGTAGAATCAAATTTTTTATTTGTGATTTACCATTACAAAAATGAGCTATATTAGCAAATTTGTAGTTTGTTTAGTAGTGTGTAGTACCTAGTTCGAAAAACTTTTTGCTAAACATGTGTTCTTTATTGTTTCAGTTAGCACAAAACACATTCTACTATAACCCTCAGTCTAATTACAATGATGAAGTTAGTGATGAAGAGGGAACACTGGCGTTCAAACTAAAAAAAAAACATTTAGCTGCGAAGAGACCCAACAATATTGATTGCTTCTTTGAAACACCTACGAAGAAAAAAAAGTTCCAAAAACAAAGTTCATTAATTGCTCAAAGTGGCAAGGATGGTGTATCTTACATCATGTCCGGCGAAAACGACGCGACAAAGGCCACGCACCTTGTGAAAATAGAGATTTACGACATGGCTAAAATTCGCAATTTACAATCTACTGACCATTGGAAACATGCAGACGTCCGAGTCAAATACTATACACAATGTCAAGAGGACAAATATTTGGATAGCACAAAAGACATTATTTACAATATTACCAAACATATTTCCGAAACCCCCCACTGCGTTAAATACTATATAGACCATAAAAATCAACATTGACTATATATAATGTATAACTGAATAAAAAATAAATATTTCCGAAAACAATTTTGTCATTTTTATTATTTTTTAAATTATTAAAAAAAAACAAGCACATGGCTTTCCTCGTGTAAAGGGGAACGCCACATGCTTAAGTCTACCAACTACCTTGCTAACATTAACGTTATACTGGTAGGAATAGGTAAAGCAGTGGTACCATATATCTGGGTGAAAAATTGCAGAGCACTACAATATAGTAGTGGTGATTCGTTTTATCAATCACTTGCTTTTTATGAGCTGCCTGGCAGAATGGCAGATGATCTATTCTTGAAAGATACTGTAGATATTTATTGTAAGATCAGGTTAAACTTTAAATAAAAATAAAACAAGATACTCTTTGTGGATCATTTTATTTTAAATACATTTTTAAACATTATTTCTAAACATAAGTCATTATACATAGTATTACCACAAAACATATTAATAAAGTCAAACATCGAGATAGACTTCCGCCTACAATAAATATAAAGTAAGCAATACATGCCACACACTGAAGTTAAGTAATTTTGAATAACTTTTCCATTGCATATAAAATATTTACAATTTTTTTGTAAAAAAATGTTCTAGGTATCCTTGTGGTTTCCTTCCAAAACAATCAAAGTATTCTCCAACACCATTATTATTTATATATATAGCCACCCAATGTGATCCTGACATGGTATCGGGGTCCAAATTACTTATGAGATAAATAGGTAAGGAAACATGTATGGGCAAACGATTAACAGCATATACGTTATTTTTTAATGAAGGATCGATTCTTTCCAAAAACTCTTTAATATTACATGTATTCATTTTTTCTGTTATAAAAAGTTTTAACTATTATAGTCGACGCTTATTTCCCTATTTTTATTTATTTCTATTACGTTATCAAATTCCGCATATATTATACAATTAATTGTTTTTGATAAAGCTTCGTCAAAACGAACTCCTAATCGAACACCCACGCCTGATTAGATTCCAATGTGAACTGGAATTAGCAGACAAGTCTGGAGTCATATCATAATATAGCAAACAATATCCATTTGCAAAATCTTCTTTGCTTATGGAGTTTCCATCATTTAAAAAATGAATTCCTGTCCCCGAAAACAACGTATGATATGCACTAGTATATAAATTGCTTTCAAATGAGGGTTGTAAAGTTTTAGAAGGTATTTGTTGTCCATCTATATAAAAACTAAAAGAGTTGAGCTTGAAATGTTCAAAGTTAAAAGGATTCATGCCAAGACTACCGTTAAATGCTGCATTAGTTACAAAACCCACTATACATCTTTTAGGTACTTGACCTAGGAACACATTATCTAGTGTTTTGCTTTGTACACCAGATTGAATAGTTAAAACTTTTACTTCAGCGCGAGTAACTGGATATTTTGCGGTAGTAGTAGTTAAAACTTTTTCATGTGCTAACAAAACTGAAGGATTGATATTAGCTTTACGAACTATAAGACTGGCAGATAAAATATCTACTTTGTATTTAACATCATCAGTTGGAGACATCAGATTAAATGCTTCTTTCGACCGCACTAATTTTACACATAATTCCACTCCATTAATTAAAAACTTTTCTTGATTGAATATATCTCCATGCAACTGCCCAATCATTTCAATAGTATTACTTGTCCTACATAGCTGATTTCTGTTTTTAAAACCTTTATTGCTATCATCACATGCATCCATTTTTCCAGCAGTATCTTCATACCATAAGCCACACGACAAATGGGTTTCTTTGGCTGCAGATCCATAATTGAGTAAATTTTCAATATATGCACGATATGGATAAGTGTTGTTTGGAGGGGAAATTAATTTCTGATTCATATAAATATCTAGCTGTCCAAAAAGTGAGTGTAACCAGTTGTTTACCGGAGCTACTTTAGCATCAGCAATAAGTTTACTTGAATCTTGATTAATAATTTTGGCTTTGACGTGAAGTAAAGTATGCGATAAATCAATGTAATCATCACCACTTCCAGGTATCAAAAATTTAATAGGACCTTCGTCATTAAGAGATGATATCGGATTATAATGAATCCACATTCCGCTTTCTATGCTTGTTTGAGTTGATGGTAGAGCAAATAAATCCAACTCTGACTTAGCACATTCGCAAGAGTGATTATGCAAAAACGACATTATTTAAATTGAAAATATATCTTTAATATTTTCTTTCCGCACTTTTTTAACAACTTTACGTTTTGAAGCTTTCAATCGAATAGCTAACTTTTTGGAGGGTCTTCTACTCTTATATCCTGATCCAGACATCAATGAGTCTATTTTTTCGTCAACTTTTCTTTTTAAATTACTATTGACATCTTTCAAGCGAGATTTTAAGCTTTCCTTTAGAGGGCGTGCACTAGCAATATCAGATAATAAATTAATACCAGCATTCAGAGCTTCTTTCCCTACAACTCTCGCACCACTAGCTAGTAATGGTAACACTGATCTAAAAAGTCCACCAAGGAAACTGCCGATACCATTACCGCGTTGGTAAGGAACTCTTTATATATAATACCAATACCTGAACCGGCTTGATGCGTATAATAATGTTGGTATGGGCATGTCATTGTTATAATAACTTAATAATTAATTAACCCTCTTGAAATGTAGTTTTATACACGAAATTCCAATCTGAAATGGTACTTTTTCCCCTGTACTTGTTCTTATATCAATTTCTATTACATCAAACTCCCTACGCATGACAGATACGTAGTGTGCAGGGGAGAACGCGTTCATTTTATAAGCATCATAAATATATAGAGTGGGGTCTAAAGGAACGATTCTTAGTAACGGTGTTATTACATCTCCTACTATTTGTGGTTGTATAATATCTATGTAAATAAATATTTGAGAGGGTAAACCTAGATGCAAATTAACAGGATATTTCCCACACAAAGTTTTAACAAAATTTGTGTTTGGTTCGAAACCTAACTGTAAAGAGAGTGTTGTTGTAGCACTTATAGATGTTATGAGTTTATTATGATTTGTAACTACAATACGCTTTGATATATCATCATGACGAAACACAACATCTTTACTCAAAAGAGGATTTTCATTTAATGCTTTAAGCACGTGATCAATATTATCGTAATTAGTAGCGGGAATGTGACTTTTATATTCCACCGAAACCATACTTTTATCTTGTGGCATATATCGGTTCTTTTTAATGTAAACTACATTTTCATGTTCCCGTATATTTAGCATGGTACACGGAAAATGAAATTCTACTAAGCCAACTACCCATTCACCCTCTAATTTCACGGTTTTTGGCAATTTTGTGAAAAAATTTGCTGTACTGTTATTAGGAAAATATTGAGTTGAGCTATTGCTTAGCAATGTTATATAAAAGCTATGATCATTCATTGTATATTTTTTAATTCTGTTACTTTAATCCAACTATTAAATTTGCTCGGATATCCTTTCCACTTCACAAGCACTTCCTTTCTAATTCCAGAATATCGAGTACTTAATATTTTAGCTATTTTATGTTCTTGGTGGTGGGGATCATATATAATCTTTTGCAATTCTTTTTCATAAAAAGTACCCTCGATAATTTCACCTTGCAGATCTTTTAAAGTATAAACTAAGATAGGTTTTCGGTTTATGATTGAAGTAATAACAAATATTTCATCGCTCCAATTAGTTTCATAACCTTTTTGGAATATGTGCTTATACTTAGTTATTCTTACGTAATCACCAACTTTGAACTTGGGCACAGGTGCAATATTTCTAGTGTCTACATACTTTCCATATAAATTATTCCATACCGCTATGATATTGTTAGAATTAACTTCACACGGTGGCATTTTTATACTTGAATGGTAGCTGTGATTGTAAGAGTACAGTAAATCTTGCAAAATATCTATATATCTGTAAGTATATTTGTGGGTAAAATAACGCCACATTCTCATTTTTAAAGTTCTTTGAAATCTTTCAACAATGCTAGCTTTAATGTCTGGATTATTTGTTGTATAATAATTTACGTTTTTATTATTTAAATACGTTCTTACGTCTTTAGAAACAAACTTAGTGCCTTTATCAGACTGTATATGTGTGGGGGTCGTATTTGCTTCAGTAAATATACTTTCAAGACATGTTTTCACTGTTTCTGAATTTTTTTTTCTCATTGCCCTAGCGAAAGCGTATTTACTGAATACATCAATAACACAAAGTATATATTTATAACCATCATTATATTGACTATAACTGCGCATGTCACTTAAATCTCTTGCCATAAATAGTTTAAATTAGACAAAATATATTTGTTTCTTGGAAATTTTCTTTGAACTTGTTTGTGTAATGTATATGTTTCTTGAGATCGAAGCCAGTCCCGTACCTCAGATTTATTCATTTTATGTTTTACAGCTGCTGTTAATTTATCAATACTACTATAGCCAGCTGGATGAGAAATGTCGTAATAAATCTGATTTATACTCGTATTTAATAAGGGGTCCATCGTTCCCAATCAATTTTACTGTGAGATTTAGGTGATGACAACTTTTTATTTTGATTTGAAGTTTCTTTCAAATCTTGCAAATAGTAGTTCTGAATGTATTCTTGAATATCAGTATTACCAATGCAGTATAAAGGTACTCCTATATCAATAAGTGTTTTTGAAAACTGCTCCCATGCCAGTGGTTTTGGTCGTTTTGATGATCTTAAAATATTATTGATTAAGTCAACAATATTACTATTAGGTATAATTTTGTTATCAATAATTACAGTTCCTTTGTCATCCCAACGAATTCGGTTGGGATTTTGAACCATAGCATTTATTAAAAACTCTCCTTTTTTTAAATGTTTTTGGAACTAACCGTAACAAATATGAAGTACTGTAAACTTTAGATTCTTCTTCATACACCGATTCTTCATGCTCTAATGGATCAGTCTGCACTTGAACGTCTGTTTTATTTGGTTGTATTTCATTTAAAGTTTGAACACCCATGTCAACTTTATTATATTTTTTTGTTGTTAATGGTCTCTTTAATAGTTGATCCTTATCATCATCCATACAGTCTTTGTCAATATAATCAGAAATTATTGGTAATTTCAGTGGATTTTTTTTTTATTCATTGAAGTGTAAATACAGTTGAAGTGTTTGATAATAAATAGACCATTTTTCGCGATCTTCTATTTTGCTTTTCATAATTTTATGTATTTCTTTATCTAGACGTGAAAGAGATTCTTCGCAAGAGTTGTCTTTTTGTTTCAGTTTTTCCAGAACGCACGGTTCAATTAGTTACATTTTCTTAGTATTTTCCATATTTATTGAGAAAGAGAGTTAAATATATTACTTAAAACCGCACCTAATATAATGGGTAAAAACGCTCCACCCTTTTGTATTACTATTCTTTTTCGTAACTTATTTTTCCCCTTTGAAACCAAAATTCTTAATTGTTTTTTGTGTTTTTTCAATTTAGATCTTTCTTTTTCTTTCAATGGTATTTTACCGTTTAAAACATTAAATACGCACTCACTTATACAATTTATTTCTTCATCACCACAAATTTTTAATAAGGCATCTCGATATTTAGGTTTTAAATGTAATAATGCCTTTAGTAAATTTTGATGCGTTGTTACTCTTCCAAACATAATTTCAAACTGGTTCAATTAATGTGAGTCTTAAAGTATTTATTATGAGTAATATTATTGAATATATGTCGAAAAAAAAACAATTTAATTTACATATGCTGATGATTGATTCTTTTTTATCTTTAATCTCGATTTTGTGTTCGAATGTCTTTAGTATACATTCACAAATATATTTTACTTCTCTATCATCGCATTTTTTTAATATAGCTTCACGATATTCCGATTTAAATGTATTTAATGCTCTTAATATATTTGAGTGGGATGTTTTCTCTTCATTCATTATTTAGAACTGATTAAAATATGCTGGTTTGCGTCATATTTATATCCTTTTTTTGGTAAGTAAACTACACAATTTAAATCAAATGGATATATGTTACTTTTAAAACGACACATATCATTAGTATTTTGTTTAAGGTCAATCATAAGATAACCATGTGCCTTCATAGTGGCATCTTTGTAAGCTTCCTCAACAAATTTTGGGCTATCAGGATAAACTTGACGAGCCAAATGTCGTATTTGAGTTCTATCTCTAGGATTTTTAAAATAAATCACATAGCTAGAATTGAGAGAAATATCTCTTTGCCCTTTACCTTGGTGAAACAAATTTTGCGTTATATAAAAAACGCTTAAATTTCTATGGTGACTACCTTTAGTGAAGATATCCACAATTCGCCCATCAGATTCTCTCATGAGATCGTCAATGATAAGAAGTTTGGGGTGCTCACCATCAAACGTATTCATATCTGGTATTCCTTGATGGTAATTAACATACTCCAAATCATACAGTGGCTGCATTTCATCATAGCACCAAACTATTTCCGTAAATTGAACATCACATACGTCTTTAGCATAATTCAAAAAATTTGTAACAAAATTTGATTTCCCACAACTATACATACATGTAAATGGATGAAAGAAGTGTATCATTTTTTTTTTAAATACGTGTGTCTTGCAAAACTGTGAATTAGATAGTGATGTATTTGTACTTTTCACTGACTTATAAATACCGACACATTTTTGTAACTCGTAGTAATAAGTTAAGTTCTCTATTTATTCAATTTAAAATAAGTGTACAGTATTGTGTTTATGTATGACGATTATTACGTAAATATGAAGGAAAAAAAAACGGCATAGGACTTTGTTCACTTTTTACAAATTTAATTTATTTTTATGGTGATCAAAAATAAATATCAGTCTAACTTAATGATCTGTCAAGTTAAAATAGAGGTAATTTTTAAGCTAAAATTACACAAAATAAAATATACAATTACACAATAAAAACAAATTGTAAATAATCTAACTAGTGTACATAAAATATCGTTAAGATTGAATATTCCTTAAACTATAATGACCCCAAGCCAAAGTATCCGTAGAATCAGTTTTTAAGTATCTTTTATTGTCATTATTTGACAACGATACTTTATTAATTTTTTGAGTGTATATTGTATGTTTTATGGATTTAAAGTGCAACATTTCGCAAAATTTACTATTTTTTTTAAATAAACATTCTTTGTAATCGTCAAGATTGAATTTATTGGTGACACATTTATTGACCCCTTTTGCTTTAGCTATAAATTGGTCTTGTATATCCATCGCATACATTTTAGCACGTAGACCAACAAATTCTTTGAATATTTTTCCATTGTTCTCATCTTTGAAAAATCCTAACTTTTTTTATTTAATAGTGGTAATCTATATTCATTATCCGGAGAATAATCAGAAGTATCGAAGTATGAGCTTAAATCGGGTTTGATGTCATCATAAAAATTTTGCGTAAAAATTTGGTATACAAGGCTATCTGTATCAGTATATAAGAGTTTAATATTTTCCTTGTATTTTGGTTTCATGTAATCATAATGGAATTGAAACATTAATGTTTTAGATATATCTAGTATGCTAAATCCGAGGTAAATTGGTTTATTATAAAAAAATTTGGTTTTATTTAGTTGTACAGCAACCAAATTTTCTGAAAAAATTGATAAACTATGGTATTCGGGTCTAGCAATTAATGACTGAACTCCCTGTTTTTTCCCTAGATTTTCCCAATGGGAAAGTAATTTTACATTCACTCGTTTTTCTACGTTTTCCATAGTTTTACCAAAAATGGCGTTGGTCATTAATTAAAAAAATCTTTTTCAAAATCTGTGGAAGATAAAGTACGCAAATGTGTATTTAAATCAATGTAACTTTTCAACCATGGACTTTGTTTAAATTTTAACATTTTGTGAATTTTTACCAAACGCAAACCTTTTTCTATACATTGTTTAAGGTTTCTGTAATGAATAACATATTTTTTTTTTATTGTGCAAGTTAGTAATAAGCTTATTTTCGCTACTATTATCAAAACATGTCATTTCAGGACAAAATGGTAAATCAGAATGGTAATCATGTAAGTCATCTGGATATTCCAAATCAACTTCGAATACAAAACCATAGCCTGCATCGTTTGGTACGTTAAAATCAGTATCTACTTTGACCCATTGAAAGTCACCTATGGGAAGAGATTGGGACATCGCCCATCCGTAAAGAATATTAGCATCTAGATAGGTAAGAAATGAAGATGGTTCCATTGGGTTGTAGTCCAACATAAACTTGTTATGTTGCATTACCCTTGCTTGTCTGTTACTACATTGAGATATGCCACCGCGAATACCCTTTTTAATAAATGCAACCATTTTAAAATCTGTGAGAAGTTCTAAACGAATATTGCATCCCAACTCAATCCCGGAGCGGTATAATAATGAGCAGGGTCTAATTTGTAAGTGCTTAAACAGACATCTCTAAAATTTTCAAAAATATCGGTTAACAATAAAACATCTGTTTTTAGATATAAATTTGAATAATCACTCATATTTTGACAGTCAAAATGATTCCAAACAACATTTGCATGATTAAAATCGTTTTCGGTGATACCTTTATCAATTAACGAATTAAAAAATTTGTCTCGGGTAGGTAGAGATGTCATTTTTAAAGATTCGAATGAAGTCATACATTCGTAAGGATAAACACCTTTTCTAATTAAAAGATTAAAATCATCACTTTGCGGAAAATTTATTCGCAGTTCGCGAAATTGTTCAGGTTTTAAATTTGATGCTAATTTTTCCAAACTACTAGACATAAATTTAAGTGAATCGAGAAATCGTAATTTGATTTTGCGATTGTCAATATTTATTTCTTTTGTTAATGATATATATTTTTCTTTATTTTGTGGAATAATTTCAATCTCGCCATTTTCAAAATTTAAGCCTTGTACTATAAAATGTGCATCATAATTAGTTAGATTATGGAAAAATACAGGTATGAAATTAGGTGTATGATATTTTCTATCGCAAATAGTATGAGACACGCCTAAGAAGCGTCCTGTATATTTGTCATAAGATAATGTTGTCTCGCTTTCACCTAAACTCCTGTTACATATGTAACACTCAATACAATTGTTAATTAAACAATTATCTTCAGATGTTAATGGTAACGGAACCTTTACTAAAGTATTTTCACGACAAATTATGGTAATATCGTTTTTTAAATATTGCAAAAACATTTGAGCACAATTTTTACCAGTATATGTTCTATATTTCGATAATTTTGACTCAAAAGAACATTTTATATAATAGCCAAAACTATAAATTTCATGTTTTTGAACAGTGATAGTAAATGATTGGGTGGAGTTCGACGCACACGTTTGAATGGGATTTAAGAAAGCTTCAAAATCTGCGTAGGCTACAAAGGGTACTTTTAATTTACGTTCGTAATTATTAAATGTAATAAAATTATTTGGTATATTAATCATTAAACCAATTTCTAGTAGTAGGTTTATTGGTCAGCAATTGAATACAAATATGTTTACAGTCATATTTCTGATGATTAATCAGTTTTTCTTGTGATCTAAAAAATAACAAACACCCATCCATACTAATATTATAAATGCAAAAGTAACTCTGTCTGTCTGTCTGTCTGTCTGTCTGTCTGTCTGTCTGTCTGTCTGTCTGTCTGTCTGTTACGCTTTCACGGCCAAACCAGTGAACCGATTTAGATAAAATTTGGTACAAATATAGTTTGAGACCCAAGAAAGGACATAGGATAGTTTTTATCCCGGAAATCCCACGGGAACGGGAACTATGCGGGTTTTTATTTTAGATTTTTTTCCACGCGAACGAAGTGGCGGGCACAGCTAGTCACATATAAATAATTTATCGTTAGATTTTAATAATTGTTTAGTCACTAGTCTTGAAAAGGATTTTACGTAGCAGTAATGTCCGCTTGAACCTTGTGTGATATATAATAAACTAGCTGTGCCCGCGACTTCGTTCGCGTGAAAAAAATTCTAAAATAAAAACCCGCATAGTTCCCGTTCCCGTGGGATTTCCGGGATAAGAACTACCCTATGTCCTTTCTTGGGTCTCAAACTATATTTGTACCAAATTTTGTCCAAATCGGTTCAGCGGTTTAGCCGTGAAAGCGTAACAGACAGACAGACAGACAGACAGACAGAGTTACTTTCGCATTTATAATATTAGTATGGATTTAAATGCACTGGTTTTTTACATTTTGTAAAATATAACGGCCCTACGACCTGGTTAATTTTAGTTTTTGAGTCGTATTCTAAACCAAAGACATTAATACTTATGTTGTTTATGTTTTCAAATTTTTGTATGTCTTTAAGTTTAACGGGGAATGGAATATCATCAAAATTCAGTTTATTTTTATGAAACGTATAAGAACTTACTCTATTTGCGTTTTTATGCACTGGATATAACCCAGCTAACACGGACCATAGAAAACACTGGTAATCATTATTTTGAACGTTAATAATTGCCTTTTTAGACTTAACATCTTGAGGCAAATCAATGTATGAAGAACCTCGTAAAGGGTTAAATTTATTCACATTCATATCGACATAGTTAATTTTAACTAAACTCCATCCGCTGTCCTTTTTTTCAAAACTATTTAACTTTGAAGAAATTTCGTTTGTCAACGATTTATATATAATGTTTAAATCATCACCATGACAAAAAGTATAATTTTTTGATTGAAAATCAAATGAATTGTATAACTCTTTCGTTTGCTGTATAAAATCAGCATGCAAAAGAAAATTAATTTTAACAATAATGTGTTCCAAGATACACCTATTTATTAATTGAAAAATAGTATTTTTTGTACTTTCTAGAAATAATTCTGCTGTTTCAAAATTATGGTCTAATCTGTTTGAACTTGATGTTATTCGATATGTCATAATCCTATTAGCGAACGCCGTTTCTATCAGGTAAATGTTAGGCAAATTTGTGTCGTTAATTAATGCATTTTTCTTATGAATATTGCTTTTTAAGTGACTGGCAAAAAAAAATTTTTTAACGGATACATTACATAATGAACATTCAATAACAACATTATTTTCTGTACTTACATGGTCAACAGAATTATTTAAACTTGGTAGGTATGCTCTTTTGCTTGTTGATGCCAGTTCATGGTTATCACGCTTTCTCTTTTTCACTCCACCACCAAACTGCGACGATCTAAAACAAAAAAAAAAACAGTAGCAGTCGTGGGACTGCCGATAGAAGTGAAAACGGAACTATTAAGTTGAGAGTAATTAAAACTATATGCAAAACATAGCTATAGATATACTATTATCATTAGCATGTCGGTGACGCGAACCGAGGATTTTACCCTCTACCAAAACGCTCAACGCGCCTAAAGAAGTTTTCACTTCAAAAAAAAGTGTATTGTTAACAATGTTAAAGTTAAGCTAAGATTACAAACGCCGAAAAAATACTGACTCTTTTTTGCTGTCCAATAACTGCAATAGCTTTGCATTTTTAAAACACCATCAATTTCATCAAAATTTTTTGATTTCTGCGAATAATGACCATCACAAGGTGTGAAATATGGAATTACATCACAATCGTTTTTCAAGATTTCAGGTAACTTATCGTTGATGTACCACATTCTAATTAAACGATGAAATTTTTTCAGCAATAAATCTTTACCAATACTTTGTATTTCAAAGCTGGATAGATTATTTAATTCAAAAAATATGGTGTTAACTTTACACTATAAGTCAATCACTTGCTAGAGAAAAATAACAATTGACATTGTAGGGCTTGTCACTTCAATATAAATACATCGAAACACTATCCCTTCCCCATACTATGGAGTAAAGTTATAACATGACAACTAGTGCATACTCACGTTTCAAAATAACTGCTGTGAACGATTTCCTCGCAATTATTTTTTAAGCCCACATCTTCAATCTGCTGCAATGTATTATTTTCAAATTCTTCACAGACTTTATATAGTTGCTCATCATAAAGGTTATTGTAGAATGATTCCATCATGATGATCAACGTAGAGCGAAGTTGTGTATGGCAAAATATTCACAGCACTACTAGTTATATACAATACTTCACTCACACTGTTTAAAAATTATTTCACATTTAACTTTTTCTACACTACAATGAGAATTCTGTCTGAGAATTCTAGACGCACTACACGAGACTATTAATTTAATCTAACTGGTAACTTTAAAAGTTTGCTTAAGGCTTTTTGTTATAACATTAAATGTGCTTATTGTCATAGTCAATGTTGATTTATATGGTCTATATAGTATTTAACGCAGTGGGGGGTTTCGGAAATATGTTTGGTAATATTGTAAATAATGTCTTTTGTGCTATCCAAATATTTGTCCTCTTGACATTGTGTATAGTATTTGACTCGGACGTCTACATGTTTCCAATGGTCAGTAGATGGTAAATTGCGAATTTTAGCCATGTCGTAAATCTCTATTTTTACAAGGTGCGTGGCCTTTGTCGCGTCGTTTTCGCCGGACATGATGTAAGATACACCATCCTTGCCACCTTGAGCAATTAATGAACTTTGTTTTTGGAACTTTTTTTTCTTCGTAGGTGTTTCAAAGAAGCAATCAATATTGTTGGGTCTCTTCGCAGCTAAATGTTTTTTTTTAGTTTGAACGCCAGTGTTCCCTCTTCATCACTATTTTCATCATTGTAATTAGACTGAGGGTTATAGTAGAATGTGTTTTGTGCTAACTGAAACAATAAAGAACACATGTTTAGCAAAAAGTTTTTCGAACTAGGTACTACACACTACTAAACAAACTACAAATTTGCTAATATAGCTCATTTTTGTAATGGTAAATCACAAATAAAAAATTTGATTCTACATATCTGTATTAAAATCTGTCATAGTGATCGCAGATATGTAATAAAAATATATCTAGCCTTATCTTTTCACATTTTAATGCGTTTAAGTAATAAACACACAAGTTACAGAATTTTATTAGAAAGTATCAGAAAGTTATAAGCACATAATATGTCTTGAAATCAATTTTTCAAATACAAATTTTTAAGCATAACTAGGTATCAAAACTTTACAGCCTTAGGTTTAATAGCTCTAATAGCAGCACAGAAATTTAAAATCAGAGCTCAAAGGCTATCGCATCATAATTGTAACAGTAAAAACGAACATATACAAAATAAAGAGTAAAAAATACATAGTACTAACCTCCATTACAGGATCTTGAAGTCGTAATTCACACAATCACACTTTATACGCACAAACAAGTCTAAAGAGAAGATTAAAGTCAACGATTTCAGAATAAGTAATAACATAAAACCATCAATTGTGGCTTTTATATTCTAAAATGTTTACCCCCAACTTCTCGCTATGGAGACCTGTTGTAACTTGAATAAGCTAGATGAAACATAACTCGCTGCAATGATCATTGTTATATTAGATTAATTGCGTCAAAATGGTCACACAGCAGGAGAATACACAATAAAAAGTTTTTTCATCAAAGATATGGCGAATAAATTTCTCAATTGCCATGACTGCAGACCACCTGGTTGGTTGAGCGGTGACCTGTTCTAACATGAAACATAACTCGCTGCAATGGTCATTGTAATATATTAGATTTATCGTATTGAATTGGTCGCACAGCAGGACACACATGATCGCCTAGTTGGTCGAGTGGTTAGCGAACCTGAATACGCACTGCATATCAATGGGACTGGGTTCAATTCCCAACATAGACAAAACATTTGTGTGATAGCATTTTTTGAGCATAGATGTTTGTATTTCTGGGTTTGGCTGTTTATTAAATATTTTATATATTAGGTGTATATTACAAATATATTTTACATACGTAATTATGATACATTATTACGATAGAATTTTGAAGCATTTATCTTTGTGACATTCTCGGTGTTCCATAAAAGCGTGAATATAACATATAATGGATAGTGTTTTAGCCGACTTCACAAAAATGGCGAGGTTATCGATTCGCCAAATCAATCTATAAAAATAAATGCAAAAAAGTTTAGGTTAAGTTAGGTTTGAAACATTTATCTTTGTAAAGTTCTCGGTGGTCCATAAAAGCGTGAATATATCATATAGTCAATAGTGTTTTAACCGACTTCACAAAAAGGTCGAGGTTTTCGATTCGCCAAATCAATCTATAAAAATACATGCAAAAAAGTTTAGGTTAGGTTAGGTTTGAAACATTTATCTTTGTAAAGTTCTCGGTGGTCCATCAAAAGCGTGAATATATCATATAGTGGATAGTGTTTTAACCGAATCGTCTTCCAGTAATCGGTGAACATACATAAAAAAATTGCAACGAATCGAGAGCCTCGTTTTTTTTAGGAAAGTCGGTTAAAACACTATTCACGCTTGACGCTTTTGATGGACCACCGGGCGCCGTTGATAAACAGACAATAAATCTTGCATCGTAGAAGAGGGTCGACCTAACAAATGAAACAATAGCTCACCCAATCCATTGTGTAATTATATAATTCAAATCTATATGAAAATGCTGAAAATATGCGTCATATTGACACGGGACCCAGTGCATTCGATTTAAATGGGGGGTAAAACCACAGAAACGAGTCCAATTTTTTTTTTTTAAGAATTCGATCTCCAACAACCCACAAACTTGAGCCACCTCCCGCGTACCCCCACTACCAGTGAGCCAGTTCCCGTGTATCCCTACTACTGGTTTTATATGTATATAAAGATACCCTTAAAAAGGGTCCTGAACCAACTAGGGAAAGTAAGTAAATTGGTATAGTGAGATATGAACTTTTGAAGTAACGCATTCTACTATCATTTTTTAAAATATAAATGGGTCAAAAACGCGTACATAATATATAGAACTTAACTGTAAAGCTCGACGTTTCAGCCAAGTTACATTGACCCGCTCATGACCACGGCCAATATAACATGGCCGAAACGTCGAGCTTTACAAGTAAGTTCTATATATTACAGCGTACGCATTTTTGACTCGTTTATATTTTTATAAAAGTATAGTAAAATATTATTAAATATCTTAGCTTTCGCCATCGCCATAATCGCCATTACGGCTTGGCACGGCTAAGGCCGGACTGAGTTGTTACTCATGTTATGGGGATTGACCCCGTCAGGGGAGGACCATCCACTCTTGAGTCTATTGGAGCAACGCTCGCTAGACCAAGAGCCGCTCCAGCAGTTAGGATTGGAACCCGTTCCATTCTACGCAGCTAATCTCATAAGAAAAAAGCAATGCATACACTGTCGTGCGAACTCATTGCACCTGAAGAGTCGAAAAGAAGACGAAACAGTGAAATCGCCATTACGGCTTGGCACGGCTAAGGCCGGACTGAGTTGTTACTCAATTTATGGGATTTGTCAGCTAAGAGGGAAACCAGAGACCAATAAGTCATCCAGCCCCTGTGCTGGTCTAGGCGTGAGCCGAAACTCAACATCGTTAGCTTATGACAAAGAGTTTCGTACTTCATGTACACATCAGATGGGCGACAGCCCATTACGCTGTATCAGAATTTTTAATTAGAGTCTTATTTCACTAAAACACATTTTTATTTTCCAAAAAATATATTAAAATATTTATCCTCTTTCCTTTTACCATTATTTTAGGTCGTCCATTCGGTAAAGAGTAGAGGATCCGCCTTTCTGTTAGTCATAGTGAGCAAATGCTAAACGAGTTGCTACCACCATGAATCGGTAAACGATTGTGCAGATTGATGCTCCTCGCCATTCTTACTAGCAGTCATCACGGATTATACAATGTGACTGTGTGTCAAAACCCTAATCCATCCGAAAGGGGCTCATAGGTTTGGAATTTAATTTAATTTTTACTTTTACTTGGTACTTTTGTACTAATGTTGAGCACTTGGGCTCAACTTTAGTACACAAAGTACACAAATTGAATTTCGATTCGAATATTAAAGTTTGTCCATTCAAATAAAAAGAAAAAAGTTGTCCACATAAAATGCCGGAAAAAAAGGCGACAGACACACGCGACACGAAGCCGGGTCATCTTACTCGACGGAATGTTTTTGAAAATATTTTGTTTGAACTATTCGACAAATTTTAGCGAAATTAAAGGTTAAATACAAGAATTTTAAACACAATATTTTTATTTTATAAATAGAATCACTTTTGATAATGGTATCGACTTGTTTTTTTTTCATTGCAAATGCCGCTTTTAGGTCGGACAGGTGTTTTTACAATATATTATTGTTGTTGTTTTTGCATTTATTTATGTATGAATGAGTTACATTATATGTTTTTAGAAACAAATACTCAACAGCGTATAGTAATATATAGCAGCGGTGAGCCCGATGAGCGCGGGCGCTCAAGACCTTTGGCTATTTTAGCAACATTCGACTACTTGGGAAACGGCGTAGTCTTCGATCACGCTGGTAAAATAAGGTATAAATTTTATTCAAATTCATTGGTCTTTTATCACGATACAGTGGGTATGTTTAATTTCATAAAATATTCCTTCTTTCATGAATTTTTATGCATAGTTCCTATTCTGACTTAGGTTGTTACAATTCAATCTTTTATGCCATATATGTCCATACATTTCTCGTGAAGTACACTTTTTTCAAGATGTTATAGGGAACACCGTATCACCGAATAAATATTTTTAGGCAAATTTCTAATTTGATAAAAGCACATAAAAATCTATTATACAAATTTTCAAAACTCCCGAAAAACTTTCCATGCAAACCTACTAAATGAACGTAATAGTCATCTTATTAAAAAAGAAAATAATTCGATAGTTTTGTTTTAGGCTTAAATATAATCAGACCGAAGGCGTAGTTCTTGATCGTACTCTTGGCCCAGTTTCCCATTGGAAGTGGCACGCTTTAAATGATCCACCAGTATTGCAGCAAGTCATGATTGACACCCAGATGGCTCACAAAGATCCTACTATCTTGAAACTTGGTGGCCCCAGTGACGGCAAACCAAGACCTGACAACGAGGAAATGCTGGCGATTGAATTCGATAATTTTATTAAAGAGAAAAGTAAAAAGTTAACCCAAAAATTTAAACCGTTCCAAATAAAAATGAAAGCCCTAAAAATAAATGAATATTTTTCTCTCAAAGTTTTAGACCAAGCAACAGTATATATCATATACAGAGACGGTTCGACAAATCTCAAACTAAATATTGGAATGATTTTGGACCATCAAGAAATAGTTGATACAGACACTGCGGAAGTAGGCGAAGTATCAAATAGTTTAGAAAGATTTCCTGCACGTACAGATAGTCTTGCAGGCTTACAAAAAAGTGTTGAATACGCTCAACGTGTTGAAGGAGCTCGAATGGAGCGTGAGAGACGTCTTCGGCCGTCTCAGACATGTGCAAGTGCCGATAAATTGACTGCAGGTATATCAAAGCCATTACAACCACCTTTTCTTATTGTGCCTTCTGAATCTTCCGTCTACACATGCGAATTACGATGTAAATGTAATAGAAAACCTTCAAAAAACAATATTTATTACGATACGAGAATTATTTAGTTATTTATTTTTTATGAATATATTTTATGTTATAAACATTTTTTAATTTGTTTATATGAATTGCGAACAAACGGCTCAAGCCGCCATCGCAACTGATTTTCGTAATCAGTTGCGAAAAACGAATAAATAATCCTGTTACGCAACCAGTTGCCAAAGAAGATAGTATATTCTTATTATGCAACTATTACCTGATTACTATACAACCGATACAAGTCCGATCCCGGATGTCGAAAAATAAAAAATAATTCTAATCAACCAAAATTTGAGTATATAAACCTGGCCAAAAACCAAGTTGTGTCAGAAAACACTTTTTTTAATTTTTCGTTACGATAAAGCCGCAATGGATAAACCGATTTTAATGCAATTGTGGCATTGAATGCAGATTTTCAAAAAAAAGAGCTAAGTAATTAGATTTGGAAATCATCTGATATATATAAAGAAGAAATTGGTGACACAAGATTATTTTTCCACGCGTTATTTAAAAAAAAATCATATTTCACCAAATTTTTTTGAGGATTTCCAAATTTCTGAAAGGCTAAATCTGTTTAAATTTTCAGGGAGTCAGAATTTATTTTAATCATTTTGATCAGTCAAACTGTTCCAAAGTTGTGAGCGGTTTACACAAACATACACATATGTCATTGTGAAAATGTGGAGATCTGGTGAAAACTTAATTTCTGAAAGTCGGGGTTAAATCCTATGGATTGGTTAATATTGGTTGATTAGGATTTTTTAAGCAATCGAAACTGTAGAAGAGATCGGTTGTGTCATAAGAATATACTATGGTTTTTGGCAACTGGTTGCGTAACAGGGTTCTTTATTCGTTTTTCGCAACTGGTTACAAAACTCAGTTACGATGGCGGCCGGAGCCGAACAAACTCGAAATGATTGCTAATTTTAAGCACAGCGAGTTTTTTTATCATAAGATAGCTAACAAGAAACTGGATGGAAAGAGTCAACCATCACCTATAGACACCAAAAATGTTAATGGTGCGTTGCTTTCTTGTGGCGAGGTCTAATGCCACATGCGTAAGTTTACCGGCTACCTTACCCTCCAAACTGGAACACGACAATGTCAAGCACTGACGCTATTGCGGTAGGAATAGGTAAGGCGGTGGTACCAGACCCGGGCGAGACAATGCCGAACTCTAGCACCTGGTAGCCACGATGGCAGTGATTCGCATAGCCAATCGGCCGCCTTGTACGACTTCCCTGGCAGAAAAGCAGTTATCCCATTCTTCGAAGGAGCTCGGAACCAAGACGGGGAGGACTGAAAATGTGTTAAAAGGGTGGAAAATTTTCTTTAAAATATTGACACACAACATACAAAAAATAATTCTAAACATGCAGAGATTTCTACTACTGAATCTATTATAGTCTATAGTTCTATACTACTGTATGAATTGATAGCGTATCTGTACATTTTGATTTCCATTTTAGTTGTTAAATTTGTAGACCGGGGCCGATACCTCTGAAATTATTTAATAAAATGAAAAATAATAGTAGGAGGAAAAATGAAAAAGAAAGAAAACAAAAGGAAAAATAAATTACGGGCGATTTGAGTTCGGGAAGTGGGAGGGGCGTGGAAGAGTGGGCACCCCCCTTTTTGGAGAAGACTTTGAAGGGGGAAAAATCCTGTCGACAAAAGTTTTTTGGCAAAGTTGTCAGCAATACACCTACTACTTACAATAAAACCTACAACTTTTGTATTTGCACTTTTTTCACATAACCTCAAAATTATGCGAAAAGTTTGAAAAACTGACTTTTTGGTTTTTTATTTGTATCTCCTACAAAAATAGTTTTTTGTTTCCAGAAACTTGGTAAAAAGTTGCTTTGGCCGTCCCGTTGGTCGGGGACAAGCATTTGTGTAATGATCATAAATGTTTGTATTTCCGGGTTTGGGTGTTTATTAAATATTTTCTAGTATTTATGTATGTATTTCTATGTATTAGTATAGTTGACTAACAACCATAACACAAGCAAATAATTTGCTTACTTTGGGGTTAGATCAATAAGTGTAATTTGTCCTGTATATATTTATTTATTAATGCCCCAAATACACTGTATTTTTTAATTTAAATATTTATTTTTCTTCTTATTTTCCATTGATATAAAAAACCCTAGATGCACAGTCCCGAATAAAACTGACACTCAAAACTGTCCTTAATTTCATTAAGTAGTTACAGATATGGCAAAAACATATGTTTTTCCATATCCAACCTTAAGTGCAAGACTTATAGTTGTTTTTACAAAGCAATGTACAAAAAGAAATAAAATTGACAATGTCGCGAACGACGCGATTCTATTTGAAATGAGCGCACAATTTTAAATTGTGCGCTCATTTTTGGAGGACGTTTTTGACACACTGATTGTGTACATCTTGGGTTTTTTAAATCAATGTTATTTTCACAAGCATCACAATTTTCAATCGAAAATTATCTCGTCAAAATATCTGATTTTTTTAAAAATCGGTACGAGTTCTTTCTTTGGAATCTCTACTTTCTGATGGTATCAAAAATATGCAATATTGTGGAAATTTTTACAAGAAATGGAAAATAATAGGGCGGCTTTGTAGTTAGTTACAGAAATAGTTACTATTATCTATTGACTATGGCAATGAAGCGGGAGTACCACAAGGTAGTTTAGAGATGATATTGATGTTAGACAGCTTGTGTCCTCTTGTTATTAGTGCTATATAAACATCTCAGAGCCGAACAATGTCACACTAGCGTAATATCACAGCCTATTTTTTACAGTCGGCCAACGGACACGTCTAGACAGGGCGATCGTGGGGGGTTTGCGGGGGGAGAGGGAGGGGAAGGGGACAGCCCAAGCTGCCATATACTCGCTTGGGACATGCCAGGCAGGGTTAACGCTTTTTATTTTAACAGTTTGAAGTGTTTCGTTTTTGTTGTTCTATAATGATTCATATAATCACGTGATATAATCAATATATTGTATTTATTGTGTAATTAGGTAGGTATTACATACATATATTTTTTTTGAGATGCTTGGGTATTCTTTGTATATTCTTTTAAATGAAATCAATAATATTTTAAGGTCTTAAACCCAGCGATTTTAAGGTTAAATTATACATTTTATTGTTTATATATTATATTTTATTGTTTATATGTGTATATTATTATTAGATATTTTGTCTTTTCTTAGAATAGTTTTAGGTAGTGCCGATGACGAATCTACACAAATAAATAGAATTGGAGTGTATGTTTGTAATATTGAAATAACCGCTTTTTACTTAATGCATGGATGTATACATGGTACATATACCGAAATAACATTTTTTTCACAATTTTTGTCAGTCTGTTTGTTCATTTGGATGTTCATTTGAATTTTGTTTGGCAGATAGCTAATGTAATAAAGATTAACTTAGGCTACTTTTATTTGCGTATTAGGCTACTTATATTGCGGGTATCCATAAGCGACGGTTAATAACTCCTTTCCGTTCCGTCAGGTGATCCGCTTGCTCGTTTGGCCCCTAGTTGTATTAAAAAATGTTTTAACGGTTGAATATTTAAACGGTTGAAGATTCCTGCTTAATTGAGATATTTTAAGCTCAAACTATAAGAATAGATTTTTTCGGTTCAATCATCCAGTTAATTAAAAATCTAGTAGGTATATTGATTTTTGAAAAGTTACGTATATATTTTGGAAAAGATGATCAATTTTGATTTTTCGAATGACCAATACCGTCTTTATCATAAGGGCACTCGGGGCCAGTGCCCAGGGCCCCCATCTACAGAGGGTCCCGAAGGGTCGACATTTTCTCTCACATTTAATATCAAAATAAAATGGTCGGGCATTTTCGCAGCTTAAGAGAATAAAAAATGAATTGCGAACAACAATGTTACAAGAACGGCTAAGTAATTTGTTAATTAAGAGCATAGAAAATTATATTCTTCAGAAAAATGAGTTTGAGGATTTAATAGAAGAATTGTTCAACAGAAATCTCGAAAGAAACTATTATCGTAATCACAATAAAAAAAACAACAGCATACATACTAATATCATTAATGACATATTGTGTAATGGTAATATATTGGATTAATAAAGCAGGTCATAGTAAAAAAAAATATAATTTGCTTTCTTTACATTCCAAAAGAGCCCCGAATTCTTGTGTGCTCAAGGGCCCCAGCATAGTCTAAGACGGCCCTGGTTACCAGGGACCTGTTAAATGTCGAAAATTAAATCCTAAAAAAATAGAAAAATTTGAAAAATTATAATTATTAAGATTATTAAGGTCGCAAACGGTCTTGCAGACTTGACCTTGGAGTTTTAACTTTCATCAACTCTAAACTTTAATTTTTATGAAACTTACCTTCTATGGGTACATTGGGAACAGTTATGCTGCTTGATACTCTAAAATCTAGCGATATTGCACGCTTGTTTATGAATATCACTTTTAATAAAATCCATTTCGAATTTTATGGAGATCCATTAGTATCTATCTCGTGAAGTATTAAATCCACTCAGAATATAAGTGGCTGAAATTAAAAAAGATTTATAAGACACATTGAAAATAACTTTATTTCAATGACTTAACCTAATTCATCAACAAACCTTTAATTTATCTACACATATTACATACTTCTCTTCCTATTCATAAATCAACAGGTTGCGCACACCTATCCGCTTCGCATAATCATCCCACGTGTTTCTAAACACTATCACAAAAATACCTCGTCTTTACCATAGTGCCAACACTAAACAGCAGGTTTGCGTTGGAAAAGCAAGCAGTATTTCCTCACTAGATTTTTGAACGATTTAATTTCAGGTCCACTGTTACTATTGTCTTCTTCTTTTTTCCAAAGAAATGAGCGTTGACTGTGCTGCAAAGTCTTCTTAACAAATTCCTCTTCATCCGAGCTGATCAATTGAAGAGACAATTGGCTTTTGATGTGCATAAAAGTCTTAGTTACCGAAACTGGTTGTTCCTCCGTCAAATGTTCCAAGCAGATGTCTATCACACAAATCGACACAAGCCTTTCGTAACATTTGGCGCTGTACATCACAATTGGGCTAAGTGCTTTCTTCCAAGATACAGCTTTCATGTTTCTGGTTCACCATTTTCCAAAAGCATATTAACTGCGTGGAGTAGAAAGGCGCCTGATGATCTGGAACGTCGTGATATAGATAGTGCATTATCTTTCTTGACTTCTTTTCTTTGTTATTTCTTACCGTCAAGTTTATCTGAGTGTAATATTTATCAATGATAGTCTTCTTCCACAGAGTATACTTCCCTAGATTATATTCAAGGGATGAAGAACTGTTCAGCCAAGAATGCTTCATTGATCTTCCTTTGTCAAATCGCACGATCACTCTGCTACCAGTCTTCCATATCAAGTCCCAAAATTCGGGAAATGAGATATCAGATGCCGATTTTTTGAAGACCATAAACTTCTTTGTGATGTTATTGCCATTGACGAAGCTCGCAGAAGGATCGGGCTTGTTTTTCTTTAATAAAATCAATATCTAGAACTGTCATATTTGCAGTATTAGTCCCCGACTTACGTAATTACCACAATGCTCCCACTTCTCTACAGAATATCCTGCAAATAATCTCTTCAACAAATTTTTTGGTTCAAATTAGAGTCGATATTTTCTTTCACTAGCTGTCCATCAATATTAGATACCGAACCAAATCAACCAAAAAAAAAAAAAAACCAAATCAACTTGTTTTAATGAAGGCAGATGTAATACCTTATGTCCGTTTCATTTCAATAAATCGTCGATTTTGTAAATATTTTCTTTGAAATGGCATTTAAATTGATTTAGTCATATTTTCTAAGTATATCATAAAAAGGTTTTTTTTCGGGTTGTCTGAATTACTGCTCGCCTTATGGGCCGTCACAGCTTCACCCGTCGCGGGGTCGAGCAGAGTGCTCAGCCAGAACTTAAAGGTGGGGCTGTACGCCCTCCGCCTCCTGCGAGACCGAACCTCGGCGTAGGGTGGGATTGTGATTTGCAATAAAAGAGCTAGTGGCATTGTTTAGTCCGTCGGCTGATCCTTGCCCTTGGGCTTGGTTCGCCGATGGGCGAAACAGGGGTCCTCGTCGCCGCCGGCGGCAACGGTGTCGCGTATGTAGGTGTGTAACATCGTTGTCAATCTTGCATAGCTGGCTCATTAGAAGCCATAGTCGACTTTTACTCTTCTCTAAGAGGGAGCTCTTCTCGAACCGAATGATAAACTGCGTTATCTATTACTATGTCATAAATAGCAGTTTGGTGGTATTTTAGAAATGAGCTTTTTATTTGTCAATTTAATGACATTCATGGAATCGTATTATCACATATTTTGCAAATATCCCAAGTGCTCCGCCTAAAAATTCAGCTTGGCCTCCACAAGATATCTACGATGGTCAAACTGTGTCCTTTATTGATGAAATAAAGGTTGTTTCCATCCAGTTGTACGCTGGTATCTACATGCCTTACATTAGGCAATGAAAATTTAACACAGTTTTGTTACCATTTAATAAAAGATTGTTCGTACTGAACCAGTGTACAACTTTTGAAATCGCATTATTTACTTCGTCATACTTACCAATTCGTCCTTTCACTTAAAAGTGAAGTGAATCCGCAAACAGTACGATTCCATGCTTATCCCCTACGTAGTAAGGCAAGTCATTTATATATATCAGAAACAGAAATGGACCAAGTATGGAGCCCTGCGGGACACCCATGGTTACAACAGTACCAGGGGACATTTTACCATTAATATTAACCCTCTGAATTCTTTCGTTTAAGTAAGAAACCAGAAGATTGAGAGCTTTATTTCGAACTCCATAATGGTGTAACTTCCTGATTAAAATGTTATGATCGACACAGCCAAATGCCTTAGACAAATCACAGAACACTCCAAGGGCATCCTACGAATTCTCCCATGCTTCATAAACGTTTTTGAGTAATTCGACACCAGCATCTATGGTTAAGCGACCCTTCGTAAAACCGAATTATTTATTATGAACATTTTTAAACGTTACGAGACGCATTTTTAAAGGCAATTTGCTTGCGTTGACTATAATTAATGTTATGTCCGAAGATATTTCGACTCATCTTTGTGCTTATTTAGTTTGTGGAGAGAAGTTAATTTTAAAAATAATGCGCCTGCCAGCACTGAGCCCGGTCTCTTTTCTCATTATACCCCTGCGTTCATGCGCCCTATAGGCAAGGACTCAAGCGGTCTACCTCGAGGCGGTAATTCATAAATGCCACGATTGAAATGCTACTGTGCTATCGGCACATGAACAACAGAAAACATTGTGAAGGAATTTTACTCAAATTATAATTTGGTTAAAGACAAAACTTTTTAAAGAATGTTTCATATTTTGTCTTAACTACGCAAGTTCACATTAACAATATTTTTAAACAATATCTATCACGATTGAACGATTAACGGCTAACGTTAACCACCGTTAAATCTTCCGAATTATAAACACTTTGACATTTAAGAACGGAATTAACGGTGATTAACGAACTTAACTATTTATTTGATAAGCCGGTGCCCAGCTAAGGTAACATGGTCTCGTCTAAAATTGGGTGAAGTGTTCAGGAGACACTGCTAAATTGTAATTTTTACTTGATAGTAAGACGAGATCACTGCAACCGCAGATCACAATGCCTCCTTTAATGTGACTAACTTACCAAAACGAAATTGAGGTTTCGTCAAAATAAGACACTAAGAAAAAAATAAATGTTATTTTATTTTCTTTAACATTATATGCGTATGTATATTATTATGATAAGATGAATTACAAATATTTTTTTATCAAGATATTTTTTTCTACAGTTTATACAGTCTAAATAACCAAAATAGATATCCTATGGATGCTGCACTTGTAAATGATCCGATACACTTTCAGATGATTCCCTAATGCCATTGTGAAGATGTTCAACTTCGGACTGTGATTTGATAGCATCTTGGGATTTGCTTCGAAGTTCAAACACTTGTGTGATAGCATCGCGGAAGCACAAGAAGTTGTAATCAATTACACCTGTAACCATATTATACTGTTAGAATAACCTTTGGACTAAATTTTAAATACCTGTAAATTTACTAAACATTTTTATTAATTTTACTACTGAAAACGCAATCTGGGTACTATTACGTCTCTAGAAGCATAAACGGCAAATTATTTTGATACTTTTTCCCCAGTGTTGATCCGGGCTCCTTTGAAGAAAAGACCAACTGCCGTTTTGCCAGGCAGGTGTAAAAGGCGAACGATTGGCTATAAATGTCAGTAATATCGTGACTACTAGATGGTAGAGTTCCGCAACGTCTCGCTCCTATATTCGGCACCACTTTACCTTTTCCTGCAAAAATAGTGTCAATTGATGAAATAGATTTAGAGGTTAAGGTAGCCGGTAGACTTATGCATGTGGTATTGCCATCCTGCCACATGGATAGAAACGCACCATTAAGATCTTTGGTGCCTTTAGGCGATGGTTTTTCTTTCATCATCAGAGAGCCATCTGTTTACTTGCTATGTTACTATTTAAAAATATACATTAATACTAGCTGCACCCGCGACTTCTTCTGCGTGGATTTTTTTAAATAACAGTAGTTATTCCTTATTACATCAGCTATCTGCCAGTGAAAGTCCCGTCAAAATAGGTTCAGCCGGTTCAAAAATTAGCCGGAACAAACAGACAGACACAAATTACAAAAAAAATATTATTTTGGTATACGTAACCTGTAAACATATCTTATACATTTAGTAAAAAGCGTTTTTTTTTAATATAAAAAACAGACACTCCTATTTTATTTATGTATGTAGGTATGTATGTATGTATAGATAGGTATATACTAATAGTAGGGGAGCCCAAGATGCTAAATGGGTAGTTACTCGAACGTCATAGGGACCTATTGGATTTTGTAGACTAAATTATAGGAAAAATAAAAGGTTATATAATATTTTTCATTTCAATGGCGGGTAAAAATCTACAGATAAAAAAATGTTTTAAAAAAATTGAGACATGGAAACATGAAGCGCGTTAGATTAGGGTATGGTGGGTTAATTGCCAGCTAAAATTTAGAAAATCTGACGACACGGGTGTAGCGTAAGGGAGTTGGAGGGTCACAAAGTTACAAAGAAAGTGTTGTCTCGACATTCTCGAGCGCGTCTGAATTTTCTTTTATTATGAAGGAAATGATAATTACGAAAAAAGTATAATCTGACAATTTCCACAAGCCGAAGTTATTTTAATTTAGTTTTTTTCTGCCATAGTTACCCCCCTCTATAGAAAGGGCTTATATTTGCTGGAGAGCCTTAGCAGTATGCGAGGTACCCCCTCCTATGTTAATCTGACGCGCTCGAGTAAATACCAAAATCCCCTCTTTAGCTCCCCTACTATAATGAAGCAAGCAGTGCTCGTGATCTTATTTTTAACCAACTTCCAAAAAGGAGGAGGTTATCAATTCGGCTGTATGTTTTTTCATGTTTGTTACCCCAAAATTTGGTCATTTATGAACCGATTTTGAAAACTCTTATTTTTTTGTTTGGAAGTGTATAATTCCCGTGTAGTCCTACTTTAATTTGGTGAAGATCATGTTCATCATCATCTAAACATTTTTATGCTGTAATACTTTAGTTGGGAGTTGTAGAGCACCTTAGTGCCGCAACACAATTATTGTGGGGTATGTAAGAGGCCCCACCTCGTCTCACAAGTGTGAGTACCATCCGGCTGAAGGCCTTTCTAGAGACTTCCTAGAGGTCCCAGAAATATATTGATAAAGTAAAAGGAACTAAAGTCCTTAATCTCAAATAGAAATTCAATATATTATCAATATCCATGAGCTGATGCAGAGTTCCGGAAACGGGAAGTCGGTTGCCGCAGTTTTACTGCATTATAAAAATTAGTCTAGTCGCGCGTTTAGCTAGTTAGGTATAAATTTGAAAAATGAGTATAATTTTTTTTTAATTTATACATAACTAGGTCAACCCGCGACTTCGTCCGCGTGAAATAAATTCTAAAATAAAAGTAATCTAAGTTGCTCCTATTACAGTGGTTTAAAAGATAGACAGTCCCGGAGTTTTACCCGCATAGTACCCGTTTTCGTGGCATTTCCGGGATAAAAACTATCCTATCCCCTTTCTCAGGTCTTAAACTATCTTTGTACCAAATTTCATTTAAATCGGTTGTGGTTTGGGCGTGGATAACAGAAAGTCGGACAGGCAGTTACTTTCGCATTTATAATATTAGTATGGATTTGTTTCATCATTTAGAGTCTAGGGTTTTCCTAGTTTTTCTAAGTGTTTTGTCTTTTACCCTTTAAATGTGTATAAGTGATCCCTAACATAGAATAACTTTCATGTTGCAAATGTCTCAAGTGAGTACTCAGTGATAACCTGTCATACTCTCCGAAAAGCCTTTTGCTTGAATGCTGTCTATATATATATATATGGGTCAATCAATTTTTATTTGTCCTGTAAGTACTATGTTTTGTCCCTGACCAATAATCGCAGTTCTAAAGAAAATTAAGTGTTTTTTTGTTATATGTCGCATTTATCTTATTATTAAGCAAACATACGAGTGAATTATTTAAAAAAAATCACTATTAAACTGGAATTTTAATGGTTGTCCAGGTGACAAAACATCTGAATGTAGTGTTTTTTATTTGTCCCCCAGTACCTAATTACAATGAAACATTATTTTATACAAAAACATACTATATGGCAATTAATTACGCTTGTACATAACTATTTATTACAATGTTCACTAAGATGCTAGCATATAGATTTTTGTTTGTTTCATAATTTTACTGAATTTTTTGCATGTTCGTATTGGTCCCTATTATATTTTATTATTCCGACTTCCACCGGACAACGATAAAAAGTTCTGAAACCAAAACATAGGTGGAGTGATCAGTGCATTGACAATAAATCGGTCGATTTGGTGACAACACTCATCCAACCGCCATTTTGATTTCATCATTGCCGCGCTGTCAGTCGGCCGCGCGCGTTTTGAAAAAATTGGTGGCTTTTTTGTGTGTCTACCGGACAACCAGCACAAAAACGTAAGTATTTGATGTATCATAGTAAATAAAAATGAAATATATTCTATTTTATCTATATTTTTCACTGCGCGTAAGACCTAACTCAAAATATCATTATTTATTATCAGGAAGCGCAAAGACTGATTAATGTCACTTGGACAACCAGTCACTTGGACAACCAAAACCGTTGTCCGTGGGACATTTTGGTTGTCCATAGGACAATTAATGATACAATCAGAATAAAGCAATATTTTTCTTTCAATAATTAGTCACTGAAGAGCCTCTTACAAAGACAATCTTTGTTACGAACAATCAGGTGGTTTTAACTTGCTATGTCCTAACCAAACTCGGCACAATCTTGTGAGTGAAAGTGATAAATTGACAAATATTAATTTTACGTGTTCCTTTCCCGAGAATCGAACCAGGGAACTCCGGATCCTAAGACTAACGCTCAAATCACTACACCACGGATGTAGTTAGCTTACTTACTTAACACATTTTTGTCATATCTAATAGTTCTATATTCTAAATTATATTCGTTATTATTTTTAGATAATGGGTTTGACGGAAAAAGAAAAATCAAGACGTTATAAGTGCAAATTAGAGTCAAAAAAGTATTTAAGCTCATTAAAGAGGCTGTTAATGTTTGTAAGTTAATAAGTAAGAGTTGTCACGTTTATAGGTCTGTTCATTATTTAGTCATATATTGTAATGTTAATTCTTTCGTAAAAAAATATAATAAAACTGAAAATTATTGTCATACAGTTGTTTTTTTTTAAATAATAATAACAAATACAGGCGATTTCAATCCTAGTATCGCCTTTGAACTCCTGAGTATGTCTTATGGATAACCGTATAAGTCCACTGGACAACCATTTTGTCCCTGTCTCCTAAAGACACATTATCGTCAATTTTATTTAAAAAAAAAACAGTGAGGTTTACAAAATTTTCAAATATGCATGTAACAATTAAAAGTGAAACAAACAGTTTTAAATATCACGTATGAATTATTACTTTACAACTTAATTGAAAAGTTCGTTACATTTAAAGTTTGTCGTTGTCCAGGAGACAATATAATTGGAAATAACGTATCAATTAAAAGCCACGTCTTTTATTTATGGAAGACAAATTTTAATCCATCCTATATTAAGTGAGAATAAAATAACGGTTCACAATTCGACTGAATTTCAAATAGTTCAGAAGTCTATTTAGTTAGTTGACCAAGGGACTATCTTAACTAGAGTCATGTGGATTTTGGAGTCCATTTTACTATTTTATTTAAATAAATCGTTCTGCTCTATGTAAATTCTTAAAATATATATAATTATCTAAAGAAAAAACGTTAAAATATAAAAAAAAATCAAATAAAATTTAAAAAATTAAATTTGTCATAGATGTACACTTAAAAGTTGATTGACCCATATATATATATATATATATTATAAAAACAAGATTAATCAGAAAGTCTGGATTGACTGTCAAATATGTAACCGTTAACTTTAAAATCAACTGCATCATAAAAGTTTTCAAGTAATCGTGACCGTATCATCATTTTTATCACCATTTTTGGATTCTATTTATGGCTTGCATTTTAAAGTAAACAAAAATATGATGCAAAATTCTCGACATATTGCTTACAGTTAAATATAAAGAATACACATTGTATCTGCAGTTATATCGTAACTAGGTTTCATTTTGTCACAAGAAAACGATTTATGTGTCCAGTTTTACAAACGGGGTACGCCTTAATGAGGTTAACATTAAGAAAACTACTCGTACAACATTATAGCTTAAAGAACATTCTAAGTTAAAATATTACCTTGTTTTTGAAAGTTTTCCTCTCTCAAAATACAAACTAATGCAAGAAACTTATTAACTTCTCGTAAATATAAAACTGTGCCATTGTTTAGTTTTATAAGGCTAGAACTTTGATTATTAAATGTATTTTCATCTGTTTCGTCGACCATTCTGAAAAGAAAGTAAATTTACTTATAATATATTTTCTTTAATAATAAGTCACACAAGAAAAGAGATTAAAAGCTTGTCAAGAAAGAGATCTTCTGTGGGCTTTACATTTATAAAATAGAATTATTTGAATTAATTCTTTAATTTGGCCAGTATTTTAGTGCTCTGTACCAAATTAGTCATTTACACTTGTCCGGTCTTCACATAAATAACTTATTGGGGTGTCCTTCCTCATTCGGTTATTATTGTTTTAAAGAGGCAAATTAATTATCTTTTCAAAACTCACAAAGGAGAGGAGGAAAAAACTTTTTATGCTACAAATATCCAATCATAACAAATTTTAGGATATCAGGTGGAAAATCTGTCTTCTTTTTATATAATCCCCGCCCCTTGGTCGAGTGTTTAGCGAACCTAACTACAAATCGATGGAGCTCGGATTTGATTTCCGACTGAGACAAACATTTGTGTGATAAGCATAGAAGTACAACAGAATCTATGAATATATTTCCATATATTAGTATCATTGACTAACACAAATAACACAAGAAAATAATTTGCTTACTTTGGGGTTAGATCGATTTGTGTAATCTGTTCAGCGATATTATTATTAATATACAAACCATTTCACCTAGTGAGAGCTAGTGACAGCTAGCGACAGCTGATAACGATCTTTTCACAATAAATCTGAATAAAAAAAATATGAATTTCTGTTTGAGGCAGGAAATTTTTTGTGTATTTAAATTCGAAAGTACATTCTTGCATTTGCTACAGTAAACACTGTATTATGTATGTATTTACAAATAAATAACCGACCAATTGCAGAAGGCCAAAAGACTAAAATTTTGGCAGAAGCTTCACCACGTTATAACATCCACTAAAAGTAGGTACAGACATATGTGGCTTCTAATATCCAAACTTATGAGAGGACACCTGAGCTCCTATAGTATGAAAAAAAAAAAACCTACTACAGTTAATTACTAAAATTCTTTTTATTCATTATTTATTTTATATTTTATTGTACATAACAGTAAATATAACAATGCAAGATTTACTCACCCATATATACAAGAAATATCTATAACAACATCAATCATATCACAGCATAATTCATAGCTTTGCATATCTACTGGAGAGCTATCAGTAGCTATGTATATCTTGGAAAATACATCAAAGAGAAAAGCTTTCTCAATGCCGGAATTCTGTAAAATAAAAGTACTTTCCTGCACAAGCTATACATAATATACAGGTTGACTGATAAAAAGTTCAGTACTTGATTCTAATACAAAAAATATATAAAATAGGTAATTTAATTTTGACCTAATTATTCGATAAAATTGTTTAGTATGGTCAGTCACACATATATATTAAAATTCACGCGATTTGCCGCCACCGCAACACGTCAAAACGCATGCCTATTGCATGCGTTTGGCCGACACGTGACCATATTTTTGTACATTATTACAATTTCCTGGAGGTTTACTAAGCAATATTCTTTTTATATTTTTGTTGATTATATGGTACCATTAAATATCGTGTCCTTCAATACGCAGTCTTCTACCAGTCAGCCTTTATATGTGGGGGTCATTTAAGGAATTACATAAAAATTAAATAATAAAAAGTATTACATTCCATCGCCTCTGTGGTGTAGTGGTCCGGTATCGGAGTTGACCACAGAGGTCCCGGGTTCGATTCCTGGGTCGGGCAATTCAGAAATGTGTTTTTTTCAGTTTTCTGATAAAAACAACATTGCTCGGGAATGGAAAGTGCCCGGTTGGCGATAGGCTTGCCACCTATCACATAGTGGGACCAAGTATCCTCGGCTAAACGTGGGTGCACTTGTTGTACCTCTGCCTACCCTTTCGGGGATACGGGCGTGAATATACTTTTTTTTTATTACATTCCAAGAGTTTATTCCATTAAATATATTGTTTCATGGTTTCTTCGTGGAGTATGACAACAAACAAGGAGGTTTCTCTTAATAGGAGAAATAGTGAAGAGGATAAAGATAAAGCGGATGCGTGACGGATAATAATAATCATATAATTTAAAATTAATAAATTTCAATTTAATGTAGGTAATATTAATAATGTAAATTATTATTATTATTATTTATTTATTTTTATCACTTTGACATTGTAATTAACTTCATTTAATTTTTATCAAAAAAAAATGTTATATTATTCTGTAATCTATGGGACTTAGAACTTGAAATTGAAAAAATCATTCATTCATTCATTAATGGTACGAGACTCTAAGCACCCCTATTTAAAAAATAATAACCCTTGTCTTCGGGTTATAAATCCACTAAAACAAGTTTACTGACAAACTAATTCTCTAAGTATGTTGAAATATAATAACAACTGACCATTATCGTGCTCCGGTTTCGAGGGTAAGGTAACTGGTAGACTTATGTGGCATTGCCATCTTGCCACATGAAGAGCAATGCACCATTAACATCGTTAGTGTTTACAAGCGATGTCATCTCTTTCCATCACGAGAGCCATCTCTTTGTTAATTTGATAAAAAACAGAGGAAACAAAAGTAACAACATTTTGCTTACTTTTCATTTATTTTGGCAACAAATGGCAGCAAATGGCTCTCCTAATAGAAAGAGAAAACCATCAATTATAGACACCAAGATGTTATTGATGCGTTGCAATCCCTGTGGTGGCTCTTAATGCTACATGCATAAGTTTACCTCCAAGGCTACCTTATCTTTCAAACCTTTTAGTTGAAGATTCACCATGATAATATCATGTAGTGTAGTGTACGCATACTGTAGTGTATCATTACTATAGATTAATAAGATACTGCAGTCATACAGTGAGTTACAAACACTCTGATCGCCAAAAGTATTATATACTAACTTAATATGATAATACATTTTGTGGATATTAATAGATAAATTTTCGATGATTAAAATAATAAATCTCAAATAATATTTTAAATATTACTTATGGCTACAAAAAAGTTCAAGCTTTTTACAAATATGTGTAGCCTTAGAAAAAAAAAGTACAACACAGAGGCGGCTACGACCATGAAGTATTAGGTATAGGTGGAGCTCGTATTAATCACTTGAAACACATATTTACGTTATATCTCTATCTATGAGGTCTCTCCATCTCTCTTTATACAGCTGTGTTAGAAAGAGAGGGAAAGACCTCAGAAGATGACAGCTGTACTTAAAATTGTGTTTCAAGTAGGTATCAAAAGTGCTGCCTTCAGATATAATACAGTTTCATGGCTACGACATCATAAACGTCACTGCCGTTGATACAAGTTGGTGTTGTCCAACTTATAACATTTTGGGGAAATTAAAGTTGTGTGCTGACAAAGAAACATTTCAGAATTACTAAAATATTACGTAAAACAAACTTTATTAAGTATTTTAAAATCCTTAAAATTACCAGCTGCCAGGGGCTTAATTTAAAGGACACAGTTTGGGTACCATGTAAAGAAACTCTAGTTTTTTTTTTTGTTATATTACGAGTATTAGATAACAAACAAGAAGATGGCTCTCCTGATGGAAAGAGAAACAATCGCCTATAGACACCAAAGATGTTAATGGTGCGTAACTATCCGCGATGACAATGGCCGCCGCTTATCAACATGAACAACTATAAGTGCTTTTAGTGCTTTTTTCCCAGAAGTTTGCGTAGGGTGACACCGAAAACTTATCTGTGCATTTTTTTTCGTCTATATTGATACATACATAAAAATGTCTATTTTGATACATACATAAAAAAGTCTATTTTGATACATTCATAAAAAAAACTCTATTTATCATATAAAAGGTCATTGTCCTATTTGATACTTACATAATAATAGTTCTGTTTATCATATAAAAATCTTAGAAATAATTCTGTTTATAAATAAATATGTGTTCTAAGAGGTTATTATTTCAAAAGTAATTCTGCTGTGGTAAATTGTTGTTTAAAGTGATATTACATCAATTAATCCAATAATTTTTTTTCATCTTAAACCTTAATTTAACTCATTTTTTTAACCCTAATTTTAACTTCTGTTAAGAGTGACTTCCAGTGTTGAGCTGAGCTGAGTGATATTTTAACTAATAAATACCACCGCTGGGCTACCATCGTTTCCAGTAACTTAATTCAAACTTATTTTCTTGACAAGTGGCATATACCACTTGTACATGCCGCAGGCATGAAGAATTGGAGGTAGAAACTCAGCAAATACATTTTTCGAATTTTTCTCTCAGAGAAACCCTCGGGGTTCGATTTCCAAGTCGGACAAATCAAAAATGTTTTTTCAATCTATACATATAATAAAATCGTAGGAAAGTCAAAACTGTACATTGAATATCTTTTTAAAAGAATACTTTGGGCGTGATCTACAATCGATATCGAAGCCAAAAATATAGTTTTTAAAATTATTGTCTGTTTGTCTGTTTATCTGTTTGTCTGTATATATGTTCGGGGTAAACTCAAAAATTGCTGCATGGATTTACTTCAAATTTTGCATGAATATTACTAATAGATCGGGTCAACATAAAGGCTACATATTATCACGCTACCACCTACGGGGGAGGTGCTGTGCGGAGTAAACGAAGTCCACGCGGACGAAGTCGTGGGCAACAGCTAGTTTTCTAATAAAAATAATGTTGCCCGGGATTGAAAGTGTCCGGTTGGTGATAGGCTGGTCACCTATCACGTTGTGGGACTAAGACGTATCTTTGGTTAATCGTGGATGCACACGTTGTACCTCTGCCTACCTCTTCGGGGATACGAGCATGAATATACCTTTTTTTAGTTTTTTATTTTTACCCTTGAGCTAAGATTGGAAATTGACCCCAATACAATATTAATCAATTAATACACTAGTACTGTTTCACAATAATCATATTGTGAAAAATCTGTAAACAGTTGAGCTATGGCCTGCACCATACCTGAAACTTCCCGCTAAATTAAGGTATTTTCTGCTCAAAAGAGTAAAAACTATAAGCATAGATTTTTTCAGTTCTGAGAAATATTGAAATGACTCAATTGCTAAGTCACAAAAAACAGCAAGAAAACACGAATGAGCCAACGGAAGAATCATACATGCCATCTATTTTTTTATAGCAGAGGGGGCAAACGAGCAGGTGGTGCAGCTGATGGTAAGTGATCACCGCCGCCCATGGACAACTGCAATACCAGGGGTCTTGCAACTGCGTTGCCGGCTTTTTAAGAATGAATAAGCTCGTTTCTTGAAGGTCCCTAAGTCGTATCCGTTCGGAAACACCCCCGAGGGTAATTGATTCCATAATGGAGTAATGCGAGGCAAAAAGTGCCGACAAAAGCGCACAGTTGTGGATTTCCAGACATCGAGGTGGTGAGGATGGAACTTTAAATTTTGACGCGATGTCCGATGATGGAATTTAACTGCAGGAATTATTCCGACTAACTCTCCGGAACATACTGTCATTTTTGACGCAGGAGTTAACGATATTTTAAAGGAGAAAAGCTGATAAGATTTTGAAGTCAGTCGGTATATTAGCCTAAAAGTTATTTCAAAAATATTAAGTTTGCTAGAAACAACGTAACTTTAATATTTGAAAAGCTGTAACTTATGAAAATAAGATTCGCTTTTGATTTTTAAAACGGCATTCGACGTAGTTTTTTAGTACTAAAATATCGTAGAATACTATATGATTGGTTGAAATATATCGAAGTTATGTCAAAAACACTTTTTAAATTTTCGTTTTTATTATGTGTGTACGATTATAAAAAAAGTATGAATTCTGCTCACTACCATAGTGGCTACTAGGTGGTAGAATTCTGCATCGTCTCGCTCATGTCTGGTACCACCATCTTTACCTATTCTCGCCGCAATAACCACAATGCTTGTCACTGTCATTTTCTGATTTGGAGGGTAAGGTAGTCAATAAATTTATGCATGTGGCATTAAGACCCCGCCACAAAGATAACAAAGCACCATTAACATCTTTGTGGTCTAGGCGATGGTAGTCTCTTTCCATCAAAAGCTATCTGCAGTAGTGTAGCTACAGTGAGGCGGGGCAAGGTATCTGACTGTGAAAAAATGCAACTTAAAAACATTAATACAAAAAATAGGTCACAAAATACCACGGACCATTTCATCATTGCACGTACATTTCATAGCACGGATAGCGAGCAGTGATTAGTAACATTAAAAACAGTTGATAAAATACGAATTTGAACCTTAGACACTTTTAACATGTAGCCATCGTTGCTTGTTCAACCCACTATACTACCATATACAGCTTTCTGTGCTGAGGTGACACAACAACAACCGCACCAGATTATACCCATGCTAGCTACACTGGCCATTTGCTTGTTTGCTATCTTATGGTATAATAGAGTTTATTTCCTTTGAATGTCATGTTCAAATCAACATTTTATTAACTTGATGTGTCCCAGTAAAAAAATTAGGAACAATGGTCTCATATATTTTTGTAGCAAATGAAGTTTCAATACACGGGAGACTTTCCTCCTCCTGTCCTGAATTAATTGTAACTTAAACTGGTTACATGATGACACAAGTCGTAAAGGTCAATGTAAGGTCCGCCTTGTGGTGGCTGTTTTCCTTTAAAATTGAAATTTACTTATTTGTTGGCGTTGTCATATATGTAATGTATGAAAACACAATTTAAGATTATTTTTTTTTAATGGAAAAACTTATCAGTTAACGTCCAGAAAATAATTACACACATGTAACCATATTACGGTACCAAATAACACCTTTAATTATCCGACAGGGTTTTCTTTACACACTGTATAATTATTACGGTGATTGAAATCAAACTAGTGAAAGGTGTACAGGAGTACCTCATAAATTCGTATACATTTTTCCTAATCGGCAAGAGAAAGATATTTATTTTATTTTACGTTAAAATGATATAAACTGCTAATTTTCAAGATGGCTTAATTTCTGATCTACTAGATTTGATCCTTTCATTATACAAATCTGTAATTACCGAAAATCTTTCCTAAGATTGGTATCACCTGAATTAAATAACTGCCCTTTGCAATGTAGTGAATAGCAATATATATGTTATAGCTCAGGGTAGTGATTTTAAGGCCATTATACCAAACTTTCATACTATAGTGATGGATAGGACAAACCAAAATGATGAAATGTGAAAATCTCATTTGTGAAATGACGTAAGACAATATACCATCTTATTTGAGGTGGTCCTCAAATGAAAAGTACACACAAAATGAGGTCTTATCGTATTTTTTGAGAGAATAGTTACATGAGGTTTATACAAAGACTAAATTAACTAAGACTTGAGTGTGAAACTCTTCAACGGTTTGGTACTTGAGAAACATATGTGCAAAAAAACATTAATAATTAAGATAAAGATTTATATTTTACTCAATAATTATCATCTTACGAGAACCCTAAACTTTTTATATGTTATAATTTAAAAATAACAATATTTAATTCAAATCAAATTATAATTTAAAAACAATAATAGATAAATATTGATTGAAACAAAGGAAATCCAATGTAACAGACTAAACTTTAAATCTTGAAAATTTACACTTCAAAAATGTCATGAATATTCATTCACTTCAATCACCTTGTTGTCAAGCATGAGAAGTGTGAGCAGGACAGACACATCAAAAAATGCACGCGCGTTTGCTCATTCGCTAGGTACTGAGTCTTGAGTGTGGAGCGACAAATTCATGCTATATTTTAAGAGGCTAGTCCCCGACCGTGGGAATTTAAAATTGAACACACACATCCATATATTTCACTAATCATATACGTCAACCATACGTCACACTATGGCCCACACTAGGCCTAAAAATTGTGTAATCGTTGCGTGTTTTCTTCTGCGACATACAAATGACACTTAAAAAAACCGCAATGTTTCTATTTTTCATTGATTTGGCAAAAGTAAAGGAAGAGCCATAGTGAACGCGTTCTACGTGTAGTAAATGTAGTACAATACATTATGTTATTCACAACTGATTGATAATGTATAAATTTTGATTAAACTGCTATTAAGTACTAATACTTAATTACTTAAATATTTAATACTTCAGAATATAATACAGAGTCATGGTACGTAAATTAAATGTATATTAAAATCGACCAAAATTATTAATTTTTTTTAATGTATCACAAAATTAATCAAATCGGAACCGATCTCTTCAAGGGACTATAGTAATTTACCTATCTATATATGTAAATATATTCAGTAACATAAAAGTACACAGTCTTATGTTATGACTTATTTGTGGTTAAATTTAAGTTTTTGTTTAATGTGAGTGAAGCCATTGGTGACCGCTCTGTTATTCAAATAGTTAACAACCCTGACTACGCAATCATTGGGGCTCAGGTTTGATTACCCACAGGGTCAGGCATTCATATATTGAGCATAGGGTTTGTATTTCTGGGTTTGGGTGTTTAATAAACATATTTGAGTGTTTTTATGTATATTTCTATGTGTTCATATAATTGAGTAGCACATAATTAGCAAATAAATTGCTTACTTTGGGGTTAAGTCAATTTGTGTAATTTATATACCGATGTTATATTTATTATTCTGATACAAAGTTTGTTTGTAAGTAAATAATCCATTCAAGCGGCACCTATGCTTATAAGTATTTCATAATTAAAATAATATAAAATTTACCTCGGAATGTTGACCGATTCTTATGTTTACTAGGACTCACCAGTTAGTCATTCAGTAAAACGGGTGGTGTCTCTCATCGCCCCATTTGCAAATTTTAATAGGTCTATTATTAAAAATTTGACTTAATGAAACAAGGGAGCCCATGCTCTGAGTTGAATAGTGTAACTAGAAGATTAATGCGGAATTCATGCTTTCTTTATTTACCCCATTTCAAATTATTAACAATATTTTCAACAATATTCTTCAAAAAATGCTGTGGGTTTGGAAATTTATTAAATCCCGATTAACATTGCAATTTTTCTAAATATTGGCGGATAAATTTTGAAGCATCATTATTATTCAATATTATGCTACTATTACGCTTGCCCGAATATGTAGGGGAAAATTGGATGAAGTCATATAAGTGTAGTGACTGCATATTTTTGATTCACTTTTTGAAGCAATTTTTAAAATTTCTCTTTTATATACAAGGGTATGTGAAGAAAATAAAAAAATGCTTTGCTAATATAATACAGTGACTGTACAAAATTTAAAAAATATTTTTAACTTCCCACTACGTATATAGATAGAAATTACTCATTTTTCAAAAATCGAGTTTTCACCAGATATTCACCAGACAGACACCAGATATTAAACCGTGAATATCAACCGTGAATCAAGTTTCCAAAAGTCACAGCTTTACAAATATTAAAATTTTATTGTTTACAAGAATATCATTTCATATTTGTAAACTAAATTTCAGACTAATACACCCATCGATTTTTAGACCTTAACAGCTCTTTAAATTAAAAAATTAGTCTAAAACTGTAACTTAGATAAAATCGACTAATTCTTTAGGGATTAATCAATAGCAAAATTTTTTAAACAATTTTTTTTTTATATTTCTTTGTCGTTTTTCAGTCAATTAATTTTGTAGTTAGTAAAACATTTAAGGCTCTAAATTACATTAAATGGCTTTCAAAAGATTAAAATCGACCATCATTTTGAAAATAACCAGCTTTTAAAAAATAGAAATACTGTCAATTTTATAAACTGTTATTTTTTTTAACTCTTCGAGCTTAAAACCTCAATTTAGCAGAAAGTTTCAGGGATGGCCTGCAGAGTTAACCAATTTACAATTTTTTATGAATATAGGAATTGGAATATTACATATGACTCTAAAATACTATAAAAATTTTGCACGCCTTATAACTCAAAGCGTTTGAAGTAGTGTTACACTTCCGATTCGTCAAAATCAAGCACTTTAGTAAATTAGTAAATAAAAATTCCTCTATGATCAGCAATTTTCATTTATACTGTTATGTGCTTCGGAATCGTAATTATAAGAAAACGCCACCTATATTAAACCGTGTATTTACAACACTAAGGTACAATACACTATGATGAAATACGTAAATACACTGATAAGTTAACGTAAATACACTATACACACTGGTTTCACTCGCTGTAGTAACACCAAACTTAACCGCCTACGCTGTATCACTAAAACACTTCTCTTATTCACTGTATTACACACTGGTTACTTCGCTTCACACGGGTCGCAAGATTATTCGCAACAATACTGTGACATGAGTCGACCTAAATTACGAAAACACTAATTAATTTATTTATATTCATTAAAAATTATTTTATGTAGTTATTTCCACAGAACATATTTCGAAACAAAAAAGTTTGAAAAAATATTTACATGGCGTGTTTATTTATTGTATAGGGATCACGATAACTACCAAAAATACGGACGGTCTCGAGACCGGGTTTTTCATTATTTCTAGAATTTCATACTCTTTCACTTGTTTCGTATTTTATGTCAATTCAATAGCGTGTTTTTTTTTATAAAACAATAAATATTCACAATTTTTTTTCTCTATTTCTTATTTGTAAGATAGCAACAAGCTGATGGCTCTCCTGATGGAAAAAGAAACCATCGCCTAAAGACATCAAAGATGTTAATGGTGCTATCCGTTGTTATTCGTGTTGCAAAATGACAATGCCACACGCATAGGTCTACCAACTACCTTACCCTCCAAACCGGAACACGGCAATGACAAACATTGACGCTATTGCGGCAGGAATGGGTAACACGGTGGTACCAAACACATGCGAGACGTTGTGGAACTCTACCAAGTACTACTTGAAAGGTTTGTTGCAAAATGTACTTTATTTTGTTAAAATAAAAAAGCTTTAAGTAATTGTTGCTTACTACTGGCTTAATTTTCTAAATAATTGTCGTGTAAAATTTTTTTCATAATAATTAAAAATATTTTCATAATAATACTTTTATGAGAGTTTAGGTAAGCATAAGCGATTTATTACACTCGCAACCCAGGGTGGGTTGCGAATGGAATATTTACGTCAGAAAATAATTTCAAACTGACGTGCTTCCGCCTTTGATTCTGGGGGGATACTGAAATTTTTCATGGACGTTTTTAAAAAATCATGTTGACATTTTACCGATTAAATTCTTCAAATAAATTTGTATGGAAGATGGTGGACAAAAATATTAAGCATATTTGTATTCAAATTACTTTTTTATAAGGTCGTTTAATAAAAAACTAAGACGGTGAAAGTGTAATATAGTTCTTTATTAAAAATAATTCTAAAATTTTTTAAAATCGTTGGCCAATAAATACAGTAATTTTTGCAAACGGAAAAGGTCGATTTTAAGGTTTTGGGTGAAGTTTACGATTTTTTTTCTACAAAATAAGAATTATTTTGAAAATATCTCTCTGTGAAACTGTTAACAGATTCATTAAGATTAACACCGAATTTTTCTAGAAAGCAATTCTATTTATTCATTAAGGAATTTTAAAAACCGCAATACTCGTTTTAGCACTTTTTAGGGAATGGGGCCTTAAGCCTCAATAGTTTTGTAGTGGTACAAGATGTGTGTTTGCGTTTATGGGTCAATTCATGCCTTTGTACTTTGTATGGGACATTTGAGGCAATTCATGTATGAGTTAAATAACACTATTGCACTACTACTATTTATAAAAAATCATGGATTATTATATAAATTACCAATGTTACTTACATACATTACTATGTTTGACTTAGTATCTCATACATTAATATATTTGACTTACTATAAATTCTGGTACACTAATCTTCCCTATACTGAATAATAAGTGTTAATTTTAATATAATAATGATAAAAGTATAAGCAAGATACATACTGTTTTTCAAATAAGCATACTTACTGAGATAAGTATATTCAGAAGGTTTTCCAAAGTAGGTAGCTGAGGTATTAGCTTTTGAACAACTTTACTGAAAGCTTCAAATATTGAGTGATCATAGATAGAAGTAAGATGAAATGATAAATGTACATGATCTAGGCCAGCTTCAATAAGGTCTTCAGTTGCATGATGATGAATGTCTCTTTGTGATTCCATCTTGTAGTCATCATTTAGGCCATCAACCTTGAACGCAAAGCAAAGGAGGTAATTTAACAAAGTATACAAATAAACATACAGACAATACATACATATGTTTATAAGTTTATGCGAGGGCTGTATATAAGTCAGACTTTTATAATTTTTACACAGTAAATTTAAATTAAACAATGCTTCTATCAAGTGCCATCTGTAATTACACTTTTGAGCAAGTTGCATCATTGAGTTTGTGTCTGACAGGTATTGAAAGCAAAAATACCTGTAAATTTTTATGAAAATGCAAAAATAGAACTTTGTGTGCTAATTAAGCTTTTTTTTTGGTAGAAAAACCATTACAACAAGAAAAGACTCAATAAATACTTGGGTACTGTGCATCACAAACTTGAATGGTTTACTGAGTTCAGTTGTGGCTGTGCAAGCTGTCCAGCACAAGTGATGGACACCCAATGTTCAGATGTCTCAAATCAGAAATCGATGATAAAATCCACTGTATAATATTGGACGATGGGATAATCAAAGTGCATGAGCTGTCTGAAGCTGTGGGCATCTCAACTGAGTACATCACTTTTTATATGAATATTTGGACATGAACAAATGTTCTTCAAGATTAAAGACAACCACCTGAATAAATAGCTGGGCTGTTTGGGCTAGGCTAAGAGGTTTGAGTCCAATGAACAGGTCATTACAAACAAATGCCTATTTTGGGAGCCTTGAGAAAATCTAGTATTTAGAAGAAATAAAAAAATTGTAATAACACTAGGCTAAATTTATTAAGATAATAGATATGTTAAAAAATTAAATGCTTATTTGCAAAAAAAATCCTTTATTCAAAAAGCCATTGACTTAATAACTTATCTCCGTGTTGGTCCCAGGCGCCTTTGAAGAATAGGCCAACAGCCGTTCTGCCAGGCAGGTCGTAACAGGCGACCAATTGGCTTTATGAGTCACTAACATCGTGGCTACTAGGTGGTAGAGTTCTGCATTGTCTTGCCCGGGTCTGGTACCACTGACTTACCTATTCCTGCCGCAATAGCGTCAGCGCTTGCCACTGTCGTGTCCCAGTTTGGAAGGTAAGGTAGCCGGTAAACTTATGCATGTGGCATTTGACCGCGCCACAAGATAGCAACGCACCATTAACACCTTTGGTGTCTATAGGCGATGGTTGACTCTTTCCATCAAGAGACCCATCTGCTTGTTTGCTATCTTATGATATAAAAATGACCCCTTGTATTTTATGTATTAGTATAATTATAGTCATTTGATTATTTATCATTTAAATATTTTGACTTTGATTATTTTGAGTGCGTCAGATTAACATACGGGGTACCTCACATGCTGTTGAGACTCTCCACCAAATATAAACCTTTTTATATAGAGGTGGGTAACTAGGACAGAAAAAAAATTGTAATTTTACAATAACTTTGGCTTGTGGAAATTGTCAGATTATATTTTTTTCGTTATTCTTACATAATTTCCTATATAATAAAAATTCAGATGTGCTCGAGAATGTCAAAACAACATTTTTTTTTCAACTTCATATCCCTCCCACACCCTTACGCTACACTTGAAGCGGCACATTTTTTAAATTTTAGTTGGCAATTAACCTACCATACCTTAATCTGACACGATTTACTGTTTCCATATCACAGCTTTTTTTTTTTTACATTTTTTTTATCTGTAGATTTTTCCCCACCATTGGAATGAAGAATGTTATATATAACCTTTTACTTTTTCTTTAATTTAATCTACAAAATCCAATAGGTCCCAACAACGCTCGAGTAACTACCCATTTAGCATCTTGGGCTCTCCTACTATAAGTCAAACTTACTTTAACACTATCTATCTATTAAAAACACTTGCTCTGTTTTACTTCTTTCTGGCTTATTTTTATTTGAAGAACCCTATTTTTAGTACTTTTATAAAGGGTAAGGGGGTAAGGGCTATTACATCAGGTACCATCCATACTTAATATTATAAATGCAAAAGTCAGTCTGTCTATCTGTTACGCTTTCACGGCTAAACCGCTGGACCGATTTTCATGAAATTTGGCATGGAAGTAGTTGAAGGGCAGGGGTCAAACATAGGCTTTTTTTTCAAAAATCAATCCATAAAGGGTTGAAATAGGAGATGAAATTTGTATACAAAGCTATCTTGACGACATATTAATCTACTCGCGGGCGAAGTTGCGCGGGTCAGTTAGTGGTTTATAAATGTTTGCCCATTCTCCTTTATAACATAAAAAGAATAAAATATGTAATTATAATATTTCAATTTCTTTATTTTCTCGATGAATGATCAACACCCATTGAATTTTGTGTTGTTATGTTAAAATGTCTCACAAATAATACTGTACTTCATGGACAGGTAATAATGTGCTCCACATAATGATTACTATAGGAGCTATATAGATAAACATAACACGATAACAAACCCGTTTTTTTTTACAAAATGTAAGAAACTTAACTACTGGCCGGATACTTTTTTACAAAGAACAATGGCGAGTTGTCATACAAGAAAATACCTTAAAAGCCATTTGTAACGTCTTCAATAACTGGAAGGTTTTTGGAGTCAAAATAAATGCTAGAATATTTTAAATAAATCGTTTTACCAATCCAAGGGGTTAAGATTATTAAAAATGCTTTAAATGTTTTGAGGTGAAATAAATTAATTAAAAAAAAAGTTAAACAGTTTAAAGGTTTTTTACAAATTAAGCACAAGCAATCGTTTTTATAAATATATAAACAAAAATCAGTGAACAACTAAGCCCAAAATATTGCAACAAATACTATATCAACGGTTTAAGGATGTGTTCAGCGAAGCTATAGTCTCACTAATCTGAGTTAGATAGTCAGAGTAGATAAAATGTTATATTGAACGAGCAGTTTTGGTCAGGTCAGGAGTTAGGACACATGTTCTATCTTTAAGTGACCCTAAGGAAAATTGTTAGAATTATACCATGACACCGTGTCATGATAAACTTAAGTTAAATGGCAACATTTTGAGTATTACACTTTAAAGAAAACAAATAAAATGACTCAAATAAAGGCTACATTTAAAAAATATATATTTTTTCACGGGCCTTATTAAATAAATACGAGTAATATTTTATAAAATTACAAGGTTATTTATAGTAGGAGATTTGACAAAAGACGATCATTTTAAATACAAGGTGTGAACTCACCCTTGTTCTTTATGAACTATAATATTATATTATATATAAATATAATATTGTATTTCATTACAAGATGTTACACATATAAATCTTGATTGATAATGCCTACTTCTTTAAAATTTTCGAAACTTGTAACGCGTATATTTCGCATTCCCTACAATCGAATCCTCAATTCCTATCAACCTTTTTTCACTCCCGAAAATTACACCGAAAATAAATATAAAAAAATATTTTTTTTCGTAAATTACTTTTTTTTAACTTTCCTTAGATTCTCGAAAATAACAAGTAAATGTGAAATGAAACAGTAGGCTGAATGTACCTTTGTTTGCCTTATATCTATTGTCATAAAAAAAATATTGATGTGTCCTTGTATTAACTAATGTCTATGTCACTTTATCTATGGAATCTGGTCTTTTGTCTCGAGGCTTTTCGAAAATAGCCGCGACACGTAAAGCGACGCTATCCATTTAAAACCCCAAAAATAGGTAATTTACTAATATATTAAACAAAAAAAAGTTATAGTGGGGTCATGATGACTCAAGTTACGTAGAATACCTAATAAACCTCCCACAATAGTGTTATGTGCTTGTGGTCTATTTCAACATAAATTATAATTGCAAGTTAAATTATAAACGGAATTATATTACAAACCAATTAATGAAGTATTGGGTTCACATCATCATATTTTTTTATCCTAATGGCGGATGATTTTGTAATTGTCTCACTTCATTCAAAAATTATTAAATACGCATTAGAACAAACCATAAATGGTAGGATAACAAGGAGGTGGATTTATCTGTAGTTTGAGTACATTGGATTTGCATTTACAAGAAGCAAATAGATAATCTCTGGACAAATCACTAGGGGGTTTATGTATTACAAGATAATGCTTTTCGTTCTCACAAACTTCTCTAACAGTCAACAGTACTTAGAGTGTACGCCAAGGTATGCTGCATATACCTGTGAATTTATAAGAGGTGGTTTAACAAATCTTTGCATCAACATTGTTGTGACAGTGGAAGTGCAATCAATGCCATCATGTAAATTTCACTTTAATGTTCAGAGGATGTAAGATAATATTTGTTATTAAAATACTTAAATCAATATGAAGATTCGCCTTTAATGAAATGACTTAGTAAAGAGTTTACAGTCAAGATGTTACGTGAGTTGCATTAACATTCATCTAAGTATTAATTTATATATATGAAGTTAATATGAATAGGTATTACCCGTGCGCATAAAGAATGGGATTGAAAATAGCGTCGCCTCTGTTCACCTCTCACTCTCACACTCTCGCTATCTATACTCACACTCGCCAGTACGGACAACCACAAAATTCAACATATTGTGCATCAGTCCAATTTTGTTATATGAGAGCTTGACACGACCTGAGAGTTTCTTGGTAATTATTATTATTTATTAGATTTGGTTTTTAATATTGTTAATAGAATTTTAATTGCTATTATATTGTTAAGTGTTGTTGGTTATTTAGTTATATTAGTGTTTATTTATTGCTACGCCGTTTGTTGACTATAGTATAAACGTCGGAAAGTATTAAATGGTAATACACGTAAAATCGTGTATAATGTGATTAAGTATTTTGAGAAGAAAAATCTGGGATGTTACCACCCATTGCAGTATAATAATGCAAGAGCACTAATGGCAACAGGATTGGCAAAGAATACATCACACAAATTAAGAAAGCATGTATAAATTTAGCTTAGCTAATCTAAGATCGATATTAGTTTGATAACATTACTTATTTGGTCACAACACTACAACTATCAAATATATATATATATATATATATATATGAGTAGTTCCATTACTTTTCGAATATTTTCTCGGGAGGGGTCAATCGATTTCGCTGAAACTTAAGATTCTTGAAATACCTTATAAAGTATCCCCACAAACCAAATTTCAGCCTTCTAATCCTTATAAGTCAGGAGAACGAGCCATTTGAAGGTTCGAAAATCACATTTTTAGCCTATGTTTAAAAATTCAGTTCTCCAATACTTCAAGCATAAATCGAATGATTTATATCAGGTCTTGTTGAGTACATTCTCTAGTATGTAGAAAAAAATATAGTGTACCCCTAGACGGCTGAACTTTGTTTTATTTCACAATTAAAAACAATGACAATTCCAGTAAAATTACAATTTTTAAATCGTCACCAAAAATTTCAGTCTCAACCGATTTTCTTCTTTGAGGTCTCATTTTTTTCATTGATGTATGCCCTTTGAGTGATATTCTTCATAAGATCAATTTACATGCAGAAATCGGAAATATTTCATCTTAAAGTTGATGACTTTTCAAAAATCGCTTATTTTAACTGCTTAGTACACATTTCTGACTACTCCAAATTACATAAAAAATGCAGGAAGGTGTACTGTTTTATATCTAGAATAATCCCTCAAGTGGATTTTTTTGGCCCAAACTCTGGTAATTTCCTATAAATATTTAAATATTGGTAAAATCGATGAAAATCATTATTTTCAAATTCAATTATAAAGTTGTTTATTTTTCTTTTATTGGTTATTTTGGCCATATTAATTTGTTACACCATTAAAATTACGTAAATGTAACGTAAAAAACTCAACAAATATTTTTTAGATCTCCAAATACTTTCTCAGTAATTTCATCGCTGTTTGAAGTTACATAATAACATAATTAAAAATTTTTTTCATTAATAGTGTTTTTTCAAATTTTATTAATAAGTATATAAGAATTGTGAGCTTCCTTGTGTAGACACAGAATACATTGTATACATAAGAATATTTTTAATTATTAACGTAAAAAATATTTGTTATTTAAAAAGATAAAATTCAAAATAAAAATATACGCAGTATATAATGAAGGTTATATTGAAAAAATATTTGTTGAGTTTTTTACGTTACATTTACGTAATTTTAATGGTGTAATAAATTAATATGGCCAAAATAACCAATAAAAGAAAAAATAAACAACTGTATAATTGAATTTGAAAATAATGATTTTCATCGATTTTACCAATATTTAAATATTTATAGGAAATTACCAGAGTTTGGGCCAAAAAAATCCACTTGAGGGATTATTCTAGATATAAAACAGTACACCTTCCTGCATTTTTTATGTAATTTGGAGTAGTCAGAAATGTGTACTAAGCAGTTAAAATAAGCGATTTTTGAAAAGTCATCAACTTTAAGATGAAATATTTCCGATTTCTGCATGTAAATTGATCTTATGAAGAATATCACTCAAAGGGCATACATCAATGAAAAAAATGAGACCTCAAAGAAGAAAATCGGTTGAAACTGAAATTTTTGGTGACGATTTGAAAATTGTAATTTTACTGGAATTGTCATTGTTTTTAATTGTGAAATAAAACAAAGTTCAGACGTCTAGGGGTACACTATATTTTTTTCTACATACTAGAGAATGTACTCAACAAGACCTGACATAAATCATTTGATTTATGCTTGAAGTATTGGAGAACTGAATTTTTAAACATAGGCTAAAAATGTGATTTTCGAACCTTCAAATGGCTCGTTCTCCTGACTTATAAGGATTAGAGGGCTGAAATTTGGTTTGTGGGGATACTTTATAAGGTATTTCAAGAATCTTAAGTTTCAGCGAAATCGATTGACCCCTCCCGAGAAAATATTCGAAAAGTAATGGAACTACTCATATATATATATATATATATATATATATATATATATATATATATATATATATATATATATATATATATATATATATATATATATATATATCTCATATACATCTAGAAACCATTATAATTGATATTTTCGATCTTATTATTTTTTTCACACTTAAAGTGGTATTAGTGAAAATAACGATTTTAAACCAGATACTTGAAAAAACTCAAACCTACCTTATGGATAAACACCTCAAACTTAATGTTGCTATTAACTCTGTAAGCTTTGGTGACAGTAAGCAACAACTTTTCTAGGGCTTCCTGATAGTCATCCTAAAATCACATTAAATGGATTTAATATCTATGAAAGAAAAACAAACATCACCTTTATTTCAATAATAAAACTGCAACCCTCTTATTTTAAATAAAAAGGTAGGACTGCACTTTAGTAACCCATGGAGTCTTATGAGGGACGGGGGGATGCTACAAGCTTATCCAATAATAGGGGAAGCTTACAGCTTTGTAGGTTGCTATAGTATTTGTACAGGTAAATTAACCTAACTTTAGTTTCTGTACATGCTAATAGTAAAAAGTAATATAAGTCTTAATTTTATTTATAATTTTATTTTACTTCTAAACATTTATTTTACCAACATTTGATATCTATCTGCTTCTGGTACCACCGCCTCACCTATTCCTGTCGCAATAGTGTCAGTGCTAGTCAATGCCGTGTTCCGGTTTGAAGGGTAAGATAGCCGGTAAACTTATGCATGTGGCATTAGACCTCGCCACAAGACAGCAACGCACCATTAACACTTTTGGTGCCTATAGGTGATGGTTGACTCTCCATCAGGAGATCCATCTGCTTGTTTGCTATCTATGATATAAAACAAACAAACAAAACAGACACATTTTTTTGTTAGTAGATCTTTATTTATATTAATATTATAAAGGTGAAAGTTCGGATATTACAATGTGTGGATAAAAGTTTGTTACTAAATCAAGCAAAAACAGCTAGACCAATTTATATGAAATTTGGCACAAATGTAAATGATAACCTGGAATCCCACATAGGATACTTTTCACCTCAGAAAAATAAGTTGCTCCCGTAGGATTCACCACAAACCATTCAAATGTATTGAGTTACAGGTTTCAGCTAGTGAATTTATTTATGAGTTAATGAATTACTTTTTGTATATAGAAATTTAATAATACCTGCGCATCAATAACAAATACCAATGCTCCACAACCACCAAATGTAGATTCATTATCAAAACTTGGATCAAAAAAATCAATTTGACCAGGAAAATCCCATATTTGAAATTGCACAAAGCTACTGTTATTGATATCATCTTTAACTATCTTGTTTGTAGATTCCAGAAAGAGTGTTTCATTGGGAGACATTTTGTGAAAAACCACTTTTTGAATTGATGATTTGCCAGATCTAGAAGTAGTAATATATTAATTAAATGACCCTAAATATGAAAAACTGTACAATTTAAATAAAAACCATACTATACCTTCTGAGACCCATCAATAGAATGCGGGGCTTATGATCTTCTGGCAGAGATGTGTTTTCGCCATCTCCGTTTTGTTCAAATGGACCATAACTGAAATCTTTGGGGAAAGAACCCACGTACTCATCCTGATAACTCTGCTTGAAAATGGGTGTAATGTTATTGTGATATCAAAATATTATTTATCTAACAATAATATGATTTCTGGCACTTACCATACTAATAAAAGTTTTAAACTATCACGTATAAGTATTTTCTTACATTTGTCAAAATAAGAAATGAAACAACTGTCTGGAATTACAAAACTTCATCAAAACACAAAATAGTGGGCTCGAACAAGGCTCAACTCACCCTTGACCCTACCTATTTTAGTACCTACTGGTACCTTTTACTTTATGTGGTACCTACTAGACACTAGTTCAAAGAGAAAATTAATTTATTATAAATCACTAGTTACTACGTACAACTTTTGACAACAAAATGCAAATTGCAAATGACAATTGACAAGTGACAACACAAAACATTGGTAGGTAGTGCCAGTGATGCCATTTCTACCAACTTTTTAGTAGATCTACCAATTTTCACTTCAGTCTACCTATCTACCACCATAGACCTAAAAACTACCTATTTTTTAAATTAATTTGACATGCCACTACCTTGGATTAAGTTTATATCGACGAGTGAAGTTGCGATGTTTTGCGTGAGCCATGCGACGATGTGTCAAGCATACATAGAGTCCGGGCCATAAACCACAAAAAAACGGCAGCAACAGTTCGCCGTTCGCGCCATTTCGTGCTCATAGACATTATTATACTGTTCTGTGGCTCATTCCTGGTTGGTTTGTTGCGGAATCAATGGCTAATTTTTGCTCCTGTTTTGTGTTGTTTTGTTCTTAAAGCTAATTAACGGTGTTGATTGCTGTTTGTTCTATGTTGCATGCATTTATTTATATAATGGATAATGGATTCTGACAGCAGCGAAAGCGATTCACAAAGTTCTAGGTTAGGAACTCCGCACGAAAATCTAGAAAAAGGCAATATGACCAAAATATTTGAAATTATGGGAGAAAGACAAGGAATATGCAGGTTGGCTTCAAAAAAGTACCAAGGGAGATTATTGCATACTAAGAGATTTATAGCAAACAACGGGCAGCCTAGCGCAGAACATTTAAAATTTTTCAATAAAAATATGTATAATTTCCAAAAATAAACATTTTAAGAATAGTTCATGCAATTTTAATCTCAAAATATCTTCTAAATTGAGGTGGTAGATCTACCAATTTTGTATTTTATATTCTACCAACTTCTACCAACATTTGGCACATAATCTACTAATTTTCTAAAATTCGGGTTGGCAACACTGGGTAGTGCATTAATTATAGCAACGTAGTTCTCATATTATGGGGTGAAACGATACACCGATATATTATTATAGTATCATTCATAAAGATCGATACTGAAACCTCAAACATCGACCATATATCGTTTTTTATGAGCGATGTTCTATGAAAGATGTGTTATTCAAGGAACTTATATACGATAACTGGAATTATTACGAATAGAGATGAGTCGTATATATTAGAACAGGCACGAATACTAGGTATTTTACGATAGTAGGCGGCACTTATTCCATTTTTCACAAGACTAAGTCCGTATAATCCTGTAGTCTCGTAGTATTATAATATTATAGTACTCACTCATCGCGTTTGCTGCACAGTTTCCATTACTCTATTGTGAAAATGTGTTTTGCTATCTTGCTCACCCATGACAAAATGCAAACGAGATGAAGCAATACGATTTGTATACTTTTTCCCGCTCTCACAAGAGTGAGATACCGTTATGCAATATATATGCTCCGTTCCGATCTCTCGCTACGTATGGCCGGCCGCCGAGCTAAGATTACGTGTTTGTTGATGGCATAGAATTCTATTGTAAGTATTTAATTGGTGGCTCTGAACTTTTTATTTTATAATTAGATATAATAATGGTGCCCAAACGCAACAATATCGCTTGGGAACATTTTGTAGATAAAAGACAAAATATGGTAGAATGTAAAAATATGTAAGGTGTAATTAAGTTCGGTATCGAATTACAGAAAACGTTTAACGAAAAAACATCTAACGTCGGGGTATAAAAATCATAAAAAACGCGATAATTAGCGTAAAACCTAGTTTTATTTGTGTAAATGTCTCGCGTAAGTGTTAGAAAATATTATGGTATTCAATTACGTTTAAATACACATACCTACGTATACTTATTGTTCATAGAATCAATTTCACAAAATAAGATCATAGTATTATTAGGACTACGTGGACTAAGTGGAACAGGTATTTGGATCACGTATTTTTACAGACTAGGACTAGATGCAACTAGTCTCTGATTTACCTATTCCGACCCATCTCTAATTTCGAAACAATATTTGAAAAATAAAAATGTACTTTATTTCGGTACCAATAAAGTTGACATTTGTTTCTTACCTAACAGAGGAGAAAAACGTTCTGAGCAAGACAACGACAAGATTGGATGTTGTTTCTTTCTTACAATTGCCAGTGTAAATAAAATTATCTGATGTTAGATTTTTATATTTTCGGTAATCGTTAAATCCCTTTTATTCATATTCGTCGATAAATACATTAGCATAAAATGTATTGTGATTAACATAGTATCATCGATGTTTCGCTCTAAAATAAAAAAATCGATATCTTAATATCAATTTTTTAGGAGCGATGTTGCAACCCTAGCAATTATTATCATTCCCGGGCAAGGAACTTATATACTATAACTGGAATTGTTACGAAGCAATATTTGAAAAATAAAAATGTACTTTATTTCGTAATAAATAAAGTTGACATTTGTTTCTTACATAACAGAGGGGAAAAACGTTCTGAGCAAGACAACGACAAGATTGGATGTTGTTTCTTTCTTACAATTGCCAGTGTAAATAAAATTATCTGATGTTAGATTTTTATATTTTCGGTAATCGTTAAATCCTTTTTATTCATATTCGTCGATAAATACATTAGCATAAAATGTATTGTGATTAACATAGTAAGTTCTAAAATGTGCTTATTTGAATTATTACGTAATTACTTATGCAATGCAAAAACTGTTTCTCAAATTAGTAGAATTACTTAGTAGTAATTTGCAAACTACGCATGGCCGCACTCATATATGTCGATTGGCGCTTTATTTAGTAGAAAGGAACGATTTTGAAGCGCGTGTGAACATTCTGGGCAGAATTTAACTTCCTTGGTGTTATTATAGCAACATCTTCCACCCCGTCTGTGATCAACAGCTACACACAAACATATATCTCTCTCAGTCACAAGCGTAGATTTTGATGCGAAACTGGCGTAGGTGGAAACCGGATCGTGGGCGTGCAGATGCGGCATCCGTGGCGACGGCTCGCCGCGCTATACTAAGATATATAGAGTCCATAATATGTAGTAGTAGTAGCATGTACGGTGTGGCAACGTGTCGCCATGGCAACCAACCACGCGACCCCGATGTTTCACATCTGTCAGGTGGCCCGTGACGTGACGGCTCACTTTTTTCTACGTAACGCCTCGATCACTCTTCAATACTGAGGCGGCCAAAACGAAATTTATTTTCCTGCTCGGTAGGCCATTGTTTTGTTAGTTGTTTTCCGTTCACGTAACACCACATCATAGAAGTCAGGAATAATTAATTAAGCGAAGTAAGTCCTACACTAGGCCACTTTCTAAGCACTTTTGTGGTATCATTTACTGAAAATGTATCGCACTTTGAGGTTTGAGCTTTGACGTGGAAGTTTAAATTCATGTCTAGACATGATCTTCCATTAAAATACAATTTTATGCACAGTAAAAAAAATTGAAGATTCATGTTGTAATAAAATTTTATTACTACTAACGCCATCTATTATAAAAGTAACGAGTTAAAATGTTAAAATGCTGAGCTAAAATGCTGCTTTGGCGTGGTAGATTTATTTCATTTTCATTCACTCCATTTTAATACAATATTAATATATTATTACACTTGTACTTTTTAACTTCCCGCTACGTATGTAGATAAGGAAGTTACTGATTTCGCTACGATTTTTAAAAATCGAGTGTTCACCAGATGTCCACGTTTTGAGGTCCTAGGAACCTTTTTCCACTATTTTCGCACCTTTATTTGTGACACTACAAAAAATCTATAAGAGAAATGGAGAAAATGTTGATCGACTTAATTTTTTTGTAGCGCCAAAAACAAAGGTGCAAATTTTTGGGCGCGACTTTCTCTGTTGCACCTAACATGCACTTACAGTCGACTAAATCAGCAGGACAGAGCCTATCACCAAGTGGATACATTTTGAATCCCGGGCAACGTTGTTTTTATTAGAAAATTGAAAAAACACATTTTTGATTTGTTTGACTCGGGAATCGAACCCCGACTCCGACCCGACTCTGAGAGAGAAATTCGAAAAATTTATTCGCTGAGTTTCAACCGCCAATTCTTCGTGCGTGCGGTAAGTCCAATATCAATCCTAAAAATTTTGAAGGTTAATTAAAAAAAACATTTTTTGATTTCGAAAATCGACGTAAAACCAGGAAATTCTCGATTTTAGAATAAAAACTATTTATCTTAGCGAAATGTTAAAAATATGTTTTTCGTTATAAGATCAACTTTCATTTTTAATACCCATTTTTTCTTGAAAACTCTTTTACAAAAAAGCTACCATATATAAAAATTGAATTCTATCAATATTAGACTTAAGAGCGAAGTGGTGGCGCGAGATGGATCTGGAGTTGCTACATATTATAGGTAGACCGTACTATATTATAGGTAGACCAGAAAATATGGTGTAAAATTTTAGTAGATAATCTTTATATTTGTTCTGTGTAGATAACATTGATAATAATAAAAATCATGTTTTTAATAAATCAAGAAAATGTTAAAGAATTTTTCTTGTAAATATTAAAAAAATTTAGTCTTAGAAACATGTTTTTTTTATTTTGGCTTTATTTTCTTGCGCCCACCTAGACGTAAATGTAATTATAACGTTTAGGTCAAAATGCGCTGGGTTTTTTAGATTAGATAATTATAAATAAAGTCCATACATTAAAAGATATAATTCTCATAAAAATATTTTCCTAACAATATTACTAGGTAGTATAACTTTGCGAGCCCTTACAAAGCTCTGCTTTTTGCTAGTATAATTATAAACATCGAAAACAGTCGACATCGATACATCGTTCATACACTTCGATAATTTTATCATCGATGTTTCGCTCTAAAAAAAATCGATATCTTAATATCAATTTTTTAGGAGCGATGTTGCAACCCTAGCAATTATTATCATTCCCGGGCAAGGAACTTATATACTATAACTGGAATTCTTACGAAGCAATATTTGAAAAATAAAAATGTACTTTATTTCGTAATAAATAAAGTTGACATTTGTTTCTTACATAACAGAGGGGAAAAACGTTCTGAGCAAGACAACGACAAGAGTGGATGTTGTCCCTTTCTTGTAATTGCCAGTGTAAATAAAACTATATAGATGGTAGATTTTTACACATTCGGTAATCGTTAAATACTTTTTATTCATACACGTCGATAAATAAATTAGCATAAAATGTATTGTAATTAACATAGTGAGTTCTAAAATGTGCTTTTTTAATTATTACGTAATTTATTATGCAATGCAAAAACTGTTTCTCAAATTAGTAGAATTACTTAGTAGTAATTTGCAAACAACGCATGGCCGCACTTATATATGGCGATTGGCGCTTTATTTAGTAGAAAGAGACACACTCCACCCATGTCGTGGTACTCTTCGGAACGATTTTGAAGCGCGTGTGAACATTCCTAGAATATAACTTCCTTGTTCCCGGGCAAAGAGTATAATATACTCTTTGAGCGGGAATGAAATAATTGCTAGGGTTGCAACATCGCTCCTAAAAAATCATAATCCTTACGTTTTAAGAGACGGGTGTTCCACAGAAAAAAAACAATGTATGGCATTACATGCTCGACCAATACCAACATAACAAGATGAAACTTAATACCACAGATAACGATTACTGTTACTGAATAAGCAATACTGCCAACATAGTAAAAAGGTTTGGGTTCTTACGGAATATATCAATATTGATTATTCTATCGATAACCAATTTAAATGTTAATTTCTTTGACTTTAGTAAAATAAAACAATAGCATTTATTAGATTTTTAATAAATAGTATAGCCACACAATATTTTGCTTAATACACTTGAAAATATGGTACTAAGAAGAAATAGAGTTATTTAAAAAAATAAAACAATGATATGAAATATCAAAGTTATTTAGGAACCGTACTAAGGTTTTTCAAACGATCTCTTTAATTGAAATCAAGTCTTTCAACTTTCAAGATAATTTATGCATGTTTAAATAGACAATGATAAAAGTTAAAAAGAGAATTCAGAATACATTTTAACTACAAAGTAAGAAACAAAACTAAGGACTTTTAATTTCATCAAATCGATTAATGTTAGATCTTATATTTTTTATGACTACTTTTTTTGACTTTTTACATGATTAGCTGTGAATGTCACGATCAAAGCTTCACATATTGCTGGTCACCTTTTAATTATCTGTAAGAAATAAATGTGTATTATTACAAAATCAGTGTAAATTTGGGAAAACACAGATTTTCGTTATCAATTTAAATGTTTATTTGCGCATATAGTAATGTTTTTTTTTTGCACCAATAGTAAACAAGCGAATGATTTTCCTAGTGGAAAGAGACATTCGACTTTTATCATATCAGTCTTGAGAATTAATATCATTAGAATTTTACGCAGGTATGTGCTGAAATTTTTAAGTAAAAAATAGATTTTTTGGTATTAAAACAGCATTATTATTACTTCTAATACACAAATAAGAATTAAACACCAAAATATTTTTTTGTAATATAAAAAGAATTTAGATTTTTAATTCAATACTTTATTAATGCATTGTAAATATTTAGGAAAAAGATAAAATAATAAATTTATCGCTTACCGTTTTTTGTTTCATAGATATTTGGCAATAAATACATTCACTTTGTTTCACCCAGTTGGCCAGTTTTTATACACTATATTTAGCGAATTGTATTAATCATTTCAAAAAGGTAATTTAAAATGTGAATAGACAGATGTACACTATTGTGGACTTTTTTTACAACTTTTTAAGATAAACAATTCGATCATACATGATTTTGCGTAACTTTAACAGTTAAGCAAAATCATGTATGATCGAATTGTTTATCTTAAAAAGTTGTAAAAAAAGTCCACAATAGTGTACATCTGTCTATTCACATTTTAAATTACCTTTTTTATCGTAATTACAAAATTATTCTAAAATAAAAAATAATTCATTATTTGCGACGGGGCGGTGTTTTAATAAACATGGTATTAATCTTTATCTAAATAAATTAATTATTCATCACAACTACTTAGTTTTGAATGAAATCGTCCTTTGCTTCATTTGATTTCAACCACTTACTTAGGAGATATCACAGTTTTAAGATATAATATTTTTTTCAAGCACCGCGCGTGGCCTGTGTGGCGTGTGCGTGGGAAGAATGCGTGGTAGCGAAGTCAGACGATAGCCTTGGATGGTCCCGCCGTATGCGGGGGCAGAGGAGCCAGGGGACGACGGGACCAGCGTGGGGGGTTGTGGGCGATAGGCATGCGGTGTAATGTGTAAGGATATAAGGGTGTGTGTTAAGTTAATAGGAACTCACCTGGTAATATCACTAGTTTCCACTTAGCACGGCTTGCGGTGAGCGGGCTCAAGCTGTATCTCGAGACAGCGAGCGAGTGGTCGTTTGCGGCGCGGTGTACGTGGCACGAGCGGTTCCGTTTAGGCCTTTGTCTAGAGGTTGCGAGCGTACTGCTACGCATTCACGCGCGGTGCTGTTGTTCGAACGACTAGCGTATGATCTTGCGGTGTCGCTATTCAGCGACGTCATTTTGTTCAAGTGAGAAGAACACATGATTGATGCAGGAAGGAAAAAGACGGATAGTCGGACAACGACTCCTGCGCAAACATCCCCCCCCCCCACTTGAAGGATTCCTTCAAAGAATTGACATGCGGATTAAGATGTGACTAGCCCAGTACTGAAAGAACTAATTCATTGTGCGGAAATTGACGAAATATCGTCTATGACGTAGTAATAAATACACGCGGTAATCTCTAACGAGATGCGGAATGATAAGTAAAGTGGAAAAAATGCGGTTAAAGTTTGCGGTAAATGCGGATAAAGTATGCGGAAAGAATAAATAATGCGAAAAATTATGCGGTATAGCCTACTGGCTAGGTAAGGGACAGAGTTTTACCATTGGTCGTATGTACGACCCCGAAGTAGTCTGCACTCGTGCCACTCTGACAATCCCATCTCTGCCTGGGAAAACCTCCTTGACAATAGCCAGAGGCCACTGTAAAGGCGGAGTATTGTCATTAATAATAACAACTACTGTACCGACAGATAGAGAAGTTTTAGATTTATTCCACTTCGTTCGAATTTGTAAATTATGCAAATATTCCCTTTTCCAGCGCTTCCAGAACGACTGGACTAATTTATCTATTATAAAGAAAATCTAGTTATTATTATTAGTTTATTAAATCTGAACGTTCTTTATCTAATGGCGGTGCGAGTAAATACTTAAGCGGACTATGAGTTAAGAAATGAGCGGGTGTTAACGCGTACTACTTGTGTAAGAACAGTGGTCATCTCTTCGTACGTTAAGACCTGTTCTCCTATAACGCGAAATAAATGGGCCTTCATACTTTTAATGTTCGTTTCCGAATTCCCTCCGAAATGCAGCGTGGAAGGTGGGTTGAAATACCACTCGATGCGATTTTCCGCTAGTATATCGGACAGTTGCGAATTGAATTGGGAAGATTTAAGTTCTGAATACAATTCTCCTAGGTATCTTTTAGCGCCCATGTAATTAGATCCATTATCTGTGTAAATATGGGCTATAGGCCCTCGGCGAGATAAAAATTGTTCTAAAGCGGATAAAAAGCACTCTGTACTTAGATCAGAGGCTAACTCAATATGTACTGCGCGGGTGGTTAAGAAAAAAACAGACAAATATATGCCTTATGTGCGTGAATTCCTCTACCTTTGATTGCGGTTACTCTTAGGGGGCCGGCAAAGTCCGATCCCATGTGCGCAAATGCCTTAAAAGTCGGACTGACTCGGCAAGATTTAAGGTCCGACATCTCGGGGAAGGTAGGTTTCGGTCGAAGTCTAAAACATGTATTGCATTTAAAAATAACACTACGAACGATGTTACGCGCGGACAATATCCAGTACCTCTGTCTTAAAATAGAAAGTAACAAGTCTGGACCTGCATGACATTATACTCTATGAAAGTAATTGATTATCAGAGTAACTATATGCTCCCTGCCGGGTAATAGCAAAGGATGGTGATGGAGAAATTTTATATATTGTACAATAATTTTGTTAAAAGTATTATAATTTTTATATATATTTTTATCATTATTTAAATTATATAATAATTTGACTGCCTCGTGGTCTAGCCTATTCGGCTCAGATCATGAGGTCCTGAGTTCAATCCCCGGGTCGCGCAAAAAAATGTTATTGGGGTTTTTCGAGGACTTCTCGAAAATCTAAAATTTCCGTAGCAGGTCGGATTCTGACGGAGTGGAATATTACCACTCGCACGATGAGCACGTAATGCTGTCAGTCCGAGTTATCACTAGAAAATTTCAGTAAAAATAGGCAATGATCGTTACACGTCAGTAAATGCGGTGATGAGGATCATCACTTATCTCGCCAACACAACCAACAATATTGGTTAATCACAGTGAATCGGAAAGTCTATGGACGTTCGGTTAACTTTGACTACCCCGTGAGGGAAATGGTCGTGATAATACCTTTTTTCCTATATTTTTACGTCCCTATTTTAATAATATTTTTTCTCGGTCCTGCCAACACTGTTCTTAACGTCAAATTGAAATAGTACACAATTGACACTACACTCCATTTTCGAATGTTTCTGAAACTGTATAGGTACCTACCTAATCAGAGCAAAGAGTATGTAACGTATTTAAATCAGAGTTCTTTGTTACTAGTGTTGGAATTTCTAGTTCGTTGTTTTCGTTTATTACATTTTTATTAACCGACAAATTACTTGCGAACATTTTGTGTGAAAAAGCAAATAAGTAGGTAAGTTGTACTTATTCTATGATACATTTAAAAATTTAATTATTTTTATTCATTTGATCATTTCGTGTTAAAATTATTAACATTAATACAATAAAGGAAATGGCTAGATAAACGCCTTAAAAAACTGCAGTACCTGTTTAGAACATTCAGTTACTTAACTGTTAATATGATAAATATGTTTTAATTGATAACTTTTGATATAATCTTTAAAGGTAACAGATAGCTTTATTTCCATGTTACGGCTTTTATAAACAAAAATGTAAGTGTGCAGCTATCTAGTCATTGTTGAACAGTTACTTATACCATCTTGTAGTCATTAATGAGCGCTAGAAGCTTGCATGTTACGATATTATTCATTTTGGTAATAGTTGTCAAAACAATAAACTGTATTGTTATTTTTATATAATGCTACCGCATATCCTTTACAATATGGTTACAAAAACATAGATGTAAAACTTCTTACTAAATAAAACCAGAATAGCATGTATTGTGATTGTTAAAGATACAGCTAAAATTATGCTGGATAGTTTGTAACAAGCAAACAGTTGTCACAAGAGGTGATTATTAGCATTGGCATAGCTGTCATTCATGTGAGGAGGATGTTATGCCTTCACGCCCATATCCCCGAAGGGGTAGGCAGAGGTACAAGTGCACCCACGATTAGCCAAAGATACTTGGTCCCACAATGTGATTGGTGGCAAGCCTATCGCCAACCGGGCACTTTCCAATCCCGGGAAACTTTGTGTTTCTCAGAAAACTGAAAAACTCTCTTTTTTATGTGCCCAACCCAGAAATCGAACCCGGGACCTCACTCGGTCACCGCCAACTCTGGACCACTAGACCACAGAGGCGATTAAATGTGATGCCTTTTGTATAAATTTACCAACTACCTTACTTTCAAGCTCAGATTTCAACCGTAACAGGTACTGATACTTTTGCAATTTGGCTCTAAGTTCGGCATATTGCTAACTATTTACAAACAGCCTGGTCAGTTGGCCTATTTTAAAAAAGTTAAATATTAAAGATATGATTATAATAAGGAATATTTGATAGATTGATAGCTTACTTACCCTGAAGACCAGATTTTCTATTCAAAAGAAATGTGCATTATAACTTAATTATAATAACAATATAAATACTAGTTTAAATAAATAATTGTGTTTTTGTTTATATAATAATTATCTTCTTACAATCAGTTATCTTTTTAACTGTTGATTGACTAACAACAACGTCACTTAAAGTAAATATATTAATTCTATGAAATAGCTTTTATGATATTTCTTTCCCAAAAAACTTTGTTAAGTTTATTGTATATTGTATGTTATTATTGTAAGCCTCGAATACATTAGATAAAAGGAATAAATATTATGTTTAAAGACTAAATGTGAAGTATTTAAGGTTAAGTTTTGTTAAGTGAAATCTTAACAAAAGTTAATCTTAACTTAAACTTAATTAGGCAAGGATAAATATTTGAACTCTATATATACATCTTTTAAATATGATAATTTTGTTATTCCATTTATTTTAATGTTTATGTACATAATTTGTTAGTATATATAAGTTGGACATAATTATTAATTTTAAGTCTTTTGTAAAATATGTCATTCTCTACCTAAGTGCAAGGTATAAACATTGTTAACCTTGTAAGCCTAGTGCCTATATGCTTTATAATTTATCTAGGTTTCTTAGGTTTCTAACAATATTAATAAACTAATTTATGTTCTAACATGGTGAGTTTTTTATATCAGATTGCAAACAAGCAGATGACTCTTCTGATGGAAAAAGAAACCATCTCTGTAGGCACAAAAGATTTTTTTTTTTATAGAAGAGGGGGCAAACGAGCAAGAGGTGCACCTAGGTGATGGTAAGTGATCACCGCCGCCCATGGACATCTGCAATACCAGATCTTGCAGTTGCGTTGCCAGCCTTTTAAGAATGAGTAAGCTCTTTTCTTGAAGGTCCCTATGTCGTATCCGTTCTGAACTACCCCTGCCGGTAATTGGTTCCACAACAGAGTAGTGCAAGGTAAAAAGTGTCGGGAGAAACGCACAGTTGTGGATTTCCAGACATTGAGATGGTGAGGATGGAACTTCAAGTTTTGACGCGATGTCCGATGGTGGAATTCGGCGGCAGGAATTAATCCAAACAACTCGTCGGAACACTCTCCATGATATATACGATAAAAGACACAGAGAGAACCTACATCTCTGCGCAATGCCAAAGAGTCAAGCTGTTTCGAAATGGCCTGGTCGTCAACGATTCGAACCGCTTTACGCTGAATGCGATCAAGAGGAAGAAGCTGGTACTAAGGAGCTCCGGCCCAGAGATGCGAACAGTACTCTATGTGAGGCCGAACCTGTGCCTTATAAAGTTAAACAGCAGCCTTTTACGACCTGCCTGGCAGAACAGCAGTTGGCCTATTCTTCAAAGGAGCCCGGAACCAACACGGGTAGAATAAGCACTTAATAAAGAGCTATTGCAAGTAACACAAAAAAAACACGACACGACGATTTCGATAGTGTACATAGGGACAGTTGATATAACTATGTCAAATTAACTCTATGCAACATTTCAACATGACAGTCTAGCCATATAATTAGTGCTCGCTTCACTCGCCCTACACTAGGGGACTTTATATGCACTTTTGTGGTATTTGTTACTGAAAAATTATCGCACTTTGAGGTTTGAGCTTTGACGTGGTAGTTTAAATTCATGTCTAGATATGATCTACCATTAAAATACATTTTAATAAATATCAAAAAAATAGAAGATACTATATGTTGCATTAGAATTTTATTACCACTAACGCCATCTATTATAAAAGTAATGAGTTAAAATGCTAAAATTGAACGAGTTAAAATGTTAAAATGCTAATGAGTTAAAATGCTACTTTGGCGGGGTAGATTTACTACATTTTCATTCACTTCATTTTAATACAATATTATGTACTTTTTTAAATCGCGCTGCGTATGTAGGTAAGGAAGTTACTGATTTTGCTCCGATTTTAAAAAATCGAATTTTCGCAAGATGTCCACGTTTTGAGGTCCTAGGAACCTTTTCGACTATTTTCGCGATTACGTCAGTGTGTCTGTATGTATGTCTCTCTCTCTGTGTGTGTGTATGAGTTCGTGCGTGCGTGTGTGTGTCTTTATGTAAACATCTCATAACTTTTGAAACGCGGTTGATGGCATTCGATTGGATTCCACTCAACTTAGACTTTCTGAAAATTTGAATTTAATGGGCCGAAGGGATTTTGATAAAACTTTGAATAAACCCAAAAAAAATTTGCAAAAATAGATTTTTTTTAATATAATTTCCAGATTAATGTACCGATTGAGTACAAAAACTAATTAGCTTAAAAAAATACGTCTAATGCATAAATTGCATCAAATCGGTTTCTGTTTGGAAGTAATCGTTGAAGAAAATTTTGAAAAAAGTATTTTTATCGACATAACTTCAAAATATTTCAATCAATCATTTTTTAGTATCCTACAATATTTTAGTACTAAATTAAAACTACCTTAATTGGATAAAAATCCGTAAATTTGTTTGGGATTTATCAATGACGAAAATGTAAAAAAAGTTTTTTGACATTGCTTGGAAATTTTTGAACCTACCGATTAATTAGCTAAAGAAATAGTTAAATTGAGTTGAATGCCATTTGAATTTGACCATTTGAAAATTTGATCAATTTGATCATCGTTTCCAAAATAGTATTCAGTTTTTCAAAAATCAATATACTGCCATTTTTATTACAAAAATCTGCATGTATGATTGTTTCGTTGGTTCATTCGTAAGTGTTTTCTTGCTGTTTTTTGTGACTTAGCAATTGAGATATTTCAATATTTCTTAGAACTGAAAGAATCTATGTTTATAGTTTTTACTCTTTTGAGCTTAAAATATCTTAATTTAGCAGGAAGTTTCAGGGATGGCCTGCAAGGTCAACCGTTTACAGATTTTTCACAAATGATTATTGTGTAACAGTACAAGTGTATTAATTGATTAATATTGTATTGAGGTCAATTTTCAATCTTAGCCCGAGGGTAAAAAGCTAAAAAAAGGTACATTCATGCCCGTATCGCCGAAGAGGTAGGCAGAGGTACAACATGTGCATCCAAGATTAGCCGAAGATACGTCTTAGTCCCACAGCGTGATAGGTGATCAGCCTGTCACTAACCGGGCACTTTTCCAGTCCTTGGCAACATTGTTTTTATTAGAAAATTTAAAAAACATATTTTTGATTTGTCTGACTCGGAAATCGAACCCCGAAGGTTTCTCTGAGAGAAAAAATCGAAAAATTTATTCGCTGAGTTTCTACCGTCAATTCTACTTGCTTACCGCACGGTAAGTCCAAAATTAATCCTAAAAATTTTGAAGGTTAATTGAATAAAACATTTTTTTATTTCGAAAATCGATGTGAGACCAGGAACTTCCCGATTAAAAAAAAAAACTATTTATGTTAGCAAAATGTTAAAAATAAGTTTTTCTTTATAAGATCCAGTTTCATATTTAATATCCATTTTTCCTTGAAAACCTTTTTTTGTAAGAAAGCTGCCATAAATAAAAATTGATTTCTATCAATATTAGGCTTTATGAGCGAAGTGGTGGCACAAGATGGATCTTGAGTTGCTACATATTATAGGTAAACCGTACTATATTATAGGTAGGCAATGATTTAAAATTTTAGTAGATAACCTTTATATTTGTCCTGTGTAGATAATATTGATAATAATAAAAATCATGTTTTTAATAAATCAAGAAAATTTTATTGAATTTTTCTTGTAAGTACTAAAAAAATTAGTTTTAGAAACATGTTTTTTTTATTTTGGTTTTATTTTCCTGCGCTTTTCTAGACCAAAGCCTGACGATGCCTTTGATGGGAATATAATGCTTGGGTAAAAATACACTGGCTTTTTTAGGTTAGATAATTATAAATAAAGTCCATACATTAAAGATGTAATTCTCATGAAAATACTTTCCTAACAATATTACTAGGTAGTATAACTTTACGAGCCTCTACAAAGCTCTGCTTTTTGCTAGTTTAATGTTATAAAACATAGCAAACAAGAAGGGTCTTCCGATCAAAAATGACAATCATCTATAAACACCAACATTTATATGTTGCATTGTGTTGGCAGAGTGGCAGAAAATCTATTCTTCAGTGGGCCCAGGCCCAGGAATTAAAAAACGAAACTTGTGCAATGTTTTTAATTTTAAAGTAATATATTATGTTAATTAGTAAATCCAAAAAATTTAAATAGCGCATAGTAGTGAAAAATCTTTATTTTGTTCTCCCATCAAAGAATAATATTTTTCATGTTATCTAAGGACTTTGTGCCCAAATTTTAAAAGCAATGAGAAGAAGTTTGTGGTCTGCAAGTATATATTTGTGTTACAAAAAAATACTATCTGTATTAATAATTTCGTCAAGGGTTACGATAGACTCAATCGAAACTGCTCAAATTATAAAGTGTAAAAAAATAATAATTTTGAATTGACAACAACCTCCTCCCCGTGTTGGTCCTGGGCTCCTTTAAAGAATAGGCCTACCGCTGTTCTGCCAGGCAGGTCGAAAAAGCGACCGATTGGCTACACGAATCACTATCATCGTGACTACCAGGTTGTAGAGTTCTGCATTGTCTCGCCCGCGTCCGGTACCACCGCCTTACCTATTCCTAACGCAATAGCGTCAGTGCTTGCCACTGTCGTGTTCCGGTTTGAAGGGTAAGATGGCCGGTAAACTTATGCATGTGGCATTAGACCTCGCCACAAGATAGCAACGCAACATTTAACACCTTTGGTGTCTATTGGCGATGGTTGACTCTTTCCATTAGGAGACCCATCTCTTTATTTGATATCTTATGTTTAAAAAACAACATATTATATGCGCAAAATTCGGATTGTCCAGTATTTTATTAAAATAGTGATTAAAAATTCTAACGGTGCTTGTCGAGTATTTTGTTAAAATAGTGATTAAAAATTCTAATCGGCCATATTTCTTTAAAGGTAAATATATGGTGTAGATGGCGTGAGCATTTCTCTTCTTTCAAGGCTGTCTTAAGTTGGCAGAGGAAAATTGATTTTTTATTATTTTCTTTTGCTATTACAATTATTCGTTAACTGTTCTTAAGTGTGCAATTAAAAATGTTTTTTGTATGTTTTTAGTTTATTTGTTTTTAATTTTCGTTAAATATTAAAAAATCAATTTCTCCCCGCCAACTTAAAACAGCCTTGAAAGAAGACGTCACTACAGTGTTGGTACTTTTTAATGACTACTATTTGAGTTAGTATATAAGATTGCGTATTATGACTTCCGAGCGAAGCCGGATTTTCATCTAGGAGAATAATAATTTAATTTTCTTCTGTGTAACCAACTTATTGTGTTTGTATCTTATAGCAAACAAACAGATGGATCTCCTCATGGAAAGACATACATTGCCTACAGTCACCAAAGGTGTAAAAAACAATATCAAACGAGATGGCAATACCATACGCATAATTCTATCGACTTGACTACCTTACTCTCCAAACAGAAACATAAGAATGAAAAAGCATGCATGCTATTGCGGCAAGAATAGGTAGGCATGGTATGGCATGGTATCTTATACTTCTTACATCCATTACATTTTTATGTTCCGATTTTTCATAAAAGGGATTTACATTTAGCAGCAAAACTATCCTTTCTTAGTAGTTGAAATACAAACTGTACCCTGCTACTGAATGAATAATAGTATATTACATACATAGTGTCTGTAAAAACCGCTACTGACGCAAGCGCGTGAGGCACGAGGCGAGTAGCGAGCGCACTGTTTACACATTCGAGTTCGTGGATCACCTCGCCATTCGCCTCGCTATTCGTACGAATGTGTAAATGCGGCTTGAGATGTTTGATGTTAGGTGTTGTAGGTGTGAAAACAAAAAACAGTGTCGTAGGAGGCCCGGCTTAATAATGAACATAATATGTAAACCGCTTGACCTTGCAGGCCATCCCTGAAACATCCCAGAAAAACTAGGTATTGGCATTTTAAGATCAAAGCAGTCAAAAGATACCTAAGCATATATACCTATACTTAAGCTTAAAGAGTTCAAAAATGTAATGTTTTTTGTATATATCACTATATTATTTTTTTTTAAGTTGTAACTTTTCAATTAATCAGTCAAATATTGTATTCATGATTGAATTTGATTTTTCGAATGGCATTCAACGCAGTTTTTGAGCGCTAAAACTAAAAATTCCCGTTACCAAATCGACTGGTTGATAATTCTCGAATAATTAATCGACATTCAAAAACACTTTTTTTCAAATTAATTTCGCAAATGACAACTTCTGATAGAATCGATCGATTTTGATTCAGTTCGCTGCATTCGACAACACACTATCCAACGAGCTGATACTGTGATTTTGTATTTTCGATAAAAAAACTTCAATAATATTTTAGTCCGATCCGGAAATCAAACCCGGGATCTCATAATCTGGAGCTAGAACATTACCTACCTACTTCTGTTTCTGAAATATTTGTTACTAGCTGTTGCCCGCAACTTTGTTTACTCCGCACAGCTCCACCCCCGTAGGTGATAGCGTGATAATATGTAGCCTATATGTTGACCCGACCTATTAGTAATATTCATGCAAATTTTGAAGTAAACCCATGCAGTGCTTTTAAGTTTACCCCGGACATACATACAGACAAACAGACAAAAATTCAAAAAACTATATTTTTGGCTTCGATATCGATTGTAGGTCATGCCCCAAGTATTCTTTCAAAAAATATTCAATGTACAGTTTTGACTTTCCTACAATTTGATTATATGTATTGTTAGGTTCGTTTTTAATAATAGACAGTTTGACGTACATAGATGTTTATTCTTTCAAGACTAACAGCAGAATGACCCGAGTAGGCCGGTACAAGGTATTTTATAGTATCACACAGTTTTACAATAACTAAAAGTGGCAGTGGTTCAGATAGCACCACTTCCAAGTTTATAATTTGATAGAAACGATTCCACGATGTTGCGGAAGTGGCATCAGCGCTTGTCGCTGTCGTGTTCCGGTTTGGAGGGTAAGGTAGCCGTAAACTTATGCATGTGGCATTAGACCTCGCCACAAAATAGCAACGCACCATTTACATCTTTGGTGTCTATAGGCGATGGTTGACTCTTTCCATCAAGAGACCCATCTGTTTGTTTGCTATCTTATGATATAAAGAAAATAAAAAAAATATCAACAAATTGTAATATCTATTATGCGAGATAAACGAATTTAATATTACATTCAAGTATTATTTACAATATTATTCATATTACAAATAAATATACCCAACAGTATATAGATTTAACCCGCGAACCGGTTAATCGTGGCGAGCCGGTAAGTCGTTTAGTGCACTCTGCCTAACGTTAATGCCTCTGCCTAAAATTTAAAAAAATACGCCACAAAGTTATTATTTTTTTTTCAATCAAGTTATTTATTATTCAAATTCGTGTCAACTACATTTACTTAACATAATTGGCAGAAACTTCAGCATTTGTCGATTTATTACGAAGAAACTTCCTCTTTAAAATGGTAAAATAGATATTATACGAAAACATATAAATAATGAAGTTCGTAAACTAAAAAAAAAGGATTATTAACTTCCCGCTACGTAGTACGTAATGTACGTAGATAGGAAGTTACTGAATTTGCCCATATTTTCGAAAATCGAGTTTTCACCGGATCTCCACGTTTTGAGGTCCTAGGAATCTTTTCCGACTATTTTCGCGATGACGTCAGTATGTCTGTATGTATGTATGTGTGTGTGTGTGTGTGTGTGTATGTATGTAAACATCCCATAACATGAACGGCTGGACTGATGGAAACGCGGATCGATAATTGCCGAACTGTACGGACTGCCGCAGTAGATTACGTCATCGCTGCTTACGAAATTCATAGGTGTGTGCGCTTGCGAACTGAATACAAAAAAAATATACACATGCGAACAAATTTACTGCACCTAGACGGCGCATGCCTTAGAGTCGCCAAACGCCTGGCAAACATAATGTTTGTGTGCTTGCAACTAGGTGCTATTTTTAAAATATAAGGCGTTTTTTTTAAATTAATGTATTTTATTTATTCATTTATTTACTATTAATTAAAGTAATGAATGGCAAGTAAAGCACTGCTTAATTGCATTTAGGGACTGTATGCCACTGAGTGCGAGTGCAAGTGCTTAAAGCAGGTGCTTAGTATTAAGCAAAAAATACGTAAAGACAGGCGCTGAACAGTGCGAGTAATTAGTACTACGCTGATAAATAATCACTCGCACTGATCAACGGCTGTCTTCATGTATTTTTTGCTTAATACTAAGCACCTGCATTAAACGCTCGCACTCACACTAATCAAAGTGAAAACGGGGCTATAAGCATTATTGTCCTTTAAACATTATCACTTGCGCGCGGGTCATCCTTAACTAAAACTGTGTAAATGTGATTGTCGCATTTTCAAATTTAATGAGTCTAGATATCCGGTATCGCCAATTAATTATTTAGTTATACTTATTATTGGAAGCAGAATTAAGTAGTTCATTGTGGTAGGCCCGCAATTCCTAAGCTACCGTGGTGCAAAAGCAATCAGGCCTTATTTCAGCAATGAACTGATTGTACATACATTGTCTTCACACCAGATTCCTTATAGGGCAGGCCTCCCTGCTTACCGAGTGCTATTCGTCTCGATTCTTGCTTCCTCCACACTCATTACTCTCTTCATACAAACACGCCGGTTGGGAAGACTTAACACAACCTTCAGACAGTACCCGATCAATCTTATCATAAGATGTCAGTCTTGGTCTTCCCCGGTACCTACATCTTTCCACATTCGCATTGTATATTTGTTTTGTTAACCTGTCATCTACCATTCTTTCTACATGTCCGAACCAACGGAGCATGCCCTTTTTAGAGGTCCGAAATAAAAGAGTTTCGCTATGTCCATCCATCGACCACAAAAACCTTTCACATCCGTTCTGGTGAGTTCTCTTTTAAATATATATAATAACTGATTGTAAAAGTCACATTTCCTAGCAATTTTAATGCTTTTACCATTTTGCTCCTCTCTCTCTCTCTCATTTGTTCCTTCATCCGAAACGTAACAGTAAAATCTCATTATCATCAGACTCAGAATTGCTAATGGGATTTTTCCTCATAAAAATCCTTATTAATCTTTTACTGGACCGGATATCAGGTATTTCTATTTTTGGGGTTAGCCCCGAAAAAACAGTTGTTTGACGCGGGTGTTGATGCTGAGAACTCGTGATCTGTGTCGAACAAGCTAACTAATAGACCACGAGGTGACTTCATTATACATATTAACAATATATTTTTTCTCTGTATTTAATTTACTTGTGAATATTGTTTACGCGTATCTTTCATTGCCTGCTTGTTTTTCAATGAGGCAGAAAATAGCTTCCATGTGCTAATCCAGAACCATGAGATAAAACAGAACTAATATTATCTATCCACCAAATTACGTGACCTAAATCTTCTGACTGAGATTCAACAATTGAGAAACATTTTACTATCAACAATTTAAATTGTAGAACATAAAATATATAAATATTCTCAGTAGGTACCTACCTATACACATAAACAAAATTGAGTTGTGTGTAATACCAAACTAATGACTTTTTACTAAAAAACTGATTTAAATTCATCCGGAATGTTTGCACGTTCATAATATCTAAAAACAATTTTTAAAATTGTCTGTCAGTTTATTTAATTGAATATCTAAAACGACTCAACCGATTTTGAGAGAATTTTCACTGACAGATGGCTGCTATTTTAAGAAGTAACATAGGCTATTTTTATTTTTGAAAGATTTAGGATTCCGTGCCAAAAATGTTTTTTTTATATATAATAAGATAGCAAACAGGCAGTTCGCTCTCTTGATGGAAAGAGAAATCTTTGCCTATAAACACCTACGTGTCAATGGTGCATTGCTATCCGTGTCGCGGGATGGCAATGCCACATACATAAGTCTACCCGCTACCTTACCCTCCAAACCGGAACACAGCAATAATAAGCGTTGACGCTATTGCGGCAGGAATAGGTAAGGCGGTGGTACCAAATACCTGGGCGAGTCGTTAAATTGTTAATGTATAGGTCAAAATATTGAATATATATAAGTATCAGTCGCGCAATTAAAATTTGACGCTACTTTTTTATGTTATGAGACAGCAAACAAGCATATGGATTTCCTGGTGGAAAGAGAAAACCATCGCCTATTGACACCAAAGATGTAAATGGTGCATTGCTATCCTTGTGGCGGGTTCTTAATGAAACACGCATAAATTCCCCGGCAAGGTCTACTGGCACATGCATAAGTTTATCGGCTGCCTTACCCTCCAAGTCGGAACACGGCAGTAACAGTCACTGCCGTTATTGCGGCAGGTACCAGACCCTGGCAGGACAATGCAGAAATCTGCAACCTAGTAGCGCAATAGTAGTGGTGACGGTGACTCGCATAACTAATCGTTCGCCTCTTACAGACTGCCGCATGCCGGGCAGAGAACAGTAGATGGTCTATTTTTCAAAGGGATCCCTTTGAAAAATTGACCATCTGTTGTTACAGACCAACACGTAGTAAACGTCTAATTTCAATTCTATCTATATATGTGTGTCACTTACTGCGAATCATCACTGTGAATGTAATATTAGAGGGAGGTTTTAATAGGCATTTCACAAAATCGCCCAACTGAAATTTAGATATTTTATAATCGATGGGAGAGCGTGACGTCGTCGGCCATATAGTACACCTAGTGCTGGTAAAATGAAAATAGTATTGATACTTTTAATATTTTAATTATTACTACGCAGTTCTAATTTTGGCACACGGGCATAGCGGATTTTATAGTATACACTTTTATTTATTTTTGAAATAAAAAATAAATATTATTTAAGTGACTTATTTTTGCATAAGAATAAAATATTTTTTTTATTCTATGCCAATTTCTATAGGAAAATGTCATTATTTGATAACAAAAAACTCAGTTAATGTTTTGTTAATTTTCGTTGTAATAAGCATATTTGCTTAATTAATTAGATACAGTTATAGATCTTTTAGGAAAAAAGTAATCCATTCAGGCAAAATGGTTGGATGTTTCTTTTAATTTTGTATATTTTCTAATTAAGTTTGTTGATTCTAACAGCAGCAATACCTTTTGAAATAATAGCTTTCTTGCGTAATTGTCGAAACTTGATTTCGAAGAACATTTATTATAAGAAATACAATTGATGATTACAAAATCCGTTTCATTGAAGCAATATTTAAAAGATCAAATTATCTAATTGTACCATTTAAATAATTAAAAGTATCTAATAATAAGAAAAATTAGGAGTTGGAAAATTTTGATTTCTCGTCAAAAGTTGGTGTAAAGTATGAACTGCCTCTTAAGGAGTTTTTATTTTATCAGTTCCATCCGTGAGGTCTGGTCGAAGTGACTGGAGATTGATTATTTAATACTCTGAATGACGGAGTGAGTTCTGGCCCGTTTTATGATGTAAAACAGGGCTGTCCAAGCCAGATACCATCCTAGCCTAATATGAATTACCAAAGATATTGGAGGGCCGCAGAGGCAACTCACTTTTCAGATAAAAATTGAAAAGTAAATCATTTACAGAGTCGAAAATTATTAAATAACGTAATAAATAAAGATTTCTAATTTTCTCGTAATAACGTGCACGAAGAGGAAGTAAATTTTTAAGTATGTTGCGGTGGATTAAAAATACTTAGTGGGCCGCACACTTACAAACCACGGGCCACATTCGGCCCGCGGGCAGTGCGTTGAACAGCTCTGATGTAAAACACATACTAATTACATTAAATACAAAAGAAATGATACCTTGGAAAATCTCCTCTAAATATTAGTAAAAAATATGAACATTTAACGAGTTCCACTATTATGTTTTAAAAACGCATACGCTTAGAGTAATAACGCTCAGAGTAATAATTGCATTCAACGTTTCGTTCATATTTTAAGCCAAAACCGTATCGATGTGCGCATGACCTTCGTCACCCTTCGTGTAAATACTTGCGTTGACACGCACACAAAGACTCGAATAAATGTTGCAAGCAAATAAATATTTTCCCAAGACGGTATTTAATATTTTAAATACCGTCTACCTCACCGGTATACAAATATATATCTTTCATATAATATTAATAGTCATTTAATATAAACTTGAAACTTACACTTTTTATTCGGTCACGTAAAATATTTTAAATGCCGAGATGATATTCCAAAGCTTATTTAACCTTATATTTGTTTTTTTAGTTTTGTGCTTTTATTTGTAATTTAAAATACTTTTACCACATTGAAATAAACTTACTTCCCTTTCAATAATATTATTAGTCGTATAGAAAACTTAAAACTTACATTTTTATCCCGATGAGGTAAAATGAGTAGAATTACAGGGAAATGTTCTAGAGGTTTTAAAGATATTTATTTTTTGTATATTTCAGTAATCAATCAGCGGTAACCAACCAGCACCAAACGTAAATAAAAAGTATGACAAATACAAGTTTATATTATTGAAATTATAAAAACAGTGATTGGAGTAATTCTTTAAAAAAATATTGAAATATATCTACTAAAATATAATTGTACAATACAAATGTTATTACAAATTTGTGCATTGCTTGGCAAATGCTTGGGTGTCTTTATGTGTATGTCTGTGTGCGTGGTATGTGTGTATGTTTGTGAAAGCTAAACTAGCTTGAACATTAGCAGATGGGCGGGCAAGCAGGAACAATACTTACGAACACTTTGAGGTAAAAGTACTTTGAGGTAAAAATAGGATAGGTATGCTTATTAATCAAATTATTTATTTAAATCAATTTAAAAAGTTAAAATGTTTTAAGCTTAACATAATATTTCTGATTACTATATTGTGTCAAGCTACTATTGGCTCTGTGCACGACTTGAGCACCATCTTTCGTGCGCAACTGTTTTGGTTCAGATCTTAGAATATAGAAAAACATAATCCCCGTGCGTAGTCTTCTCTAACGTTTTTAGCTGAATCGGAAACAATGCAGCTCTTTGTGGCGACTCTTTGGCTTCTACGTGCTATATATGCATTGGAGTATATGACACAAATTAATTAAATCGTGTATTAACACTCAGTCATATTATCAAAGACGTCATTCGCAACACAAATTTCAAGCTATGTAGATTGAAACTTATCAGCATAAACATATTAGGAGGCCGACATTAGGCGCAGACCTACTTAAGAGCACGTTACCCGACATGTTTTCGTCGATAAAACTCGAAAATGTCGCCAATAAAACTACTTGACACTAAGCAAATCACGAAATAATGCCGTACGATCATAAGAAAAATTTAAAAAAATGTCTTTTTGGCATTAACAGTATTTTTTTGTTGATCACTACGGCATCTAGAATGCTAGTTGAAACAATTTTTTTACCTTCTAAAAGTCCTCATTATACACGAATAAAACTTTGTAATATTGGTCTGACAAACGGCTTTGTAATATTTGTCCCAGTATGATGGTAAGAAAAAATATTTTTTATGCAAAATCAAAGTCCAGGCTATGTAAATAAGAATGCACACGTTATTAACTATAATGAAAATAGGTAAAAACACATACGTGGTAGAATATTTTCCTTTTTGGCTGGCAACATTTTGAATATCATTCTACTTAGATAAAATTACGATTTATTTGTTTGGATTTTATACAAAAATATACGATGCCAAATATTTTTTATCTGTGAAATGGGATCTTCAAGTCGCTTAAGTCTAAACACGCTTTTATGAGGCACGGTGACAACCTTTCACCACACAGTAACTCACATTTTTTTAAATTGCGAGAGCTGTACTTTTTGTGGCACCTCTCACATGTCTGAGCGGCCGGCGAGCGTAAGAACTAAGAAGCCTTCTTAGGCTTCTTTGAAATGGCTTAATATAGCGCGGGTCGACTTGGTTTCTATGCGTTATTATTCTATGCGCATACTTACCTATAGTGTGTTAAAAATGCCCTGTCCGATCCGCAAAGGCATTGTTTGGTAACCTAATATGATCATATAATTGTTATTATTTTACGAACATAGATAAATAAATAAATGTTCACCCGTCAAAATAATTAATTTTAACTGATATAACGACTAGGTATATACTGCCAGTGGCAGTAGCATTAGTATATAGTAGCATCTAGTATTTTAGTAGCATTTAGTGTGGCAGTCTGCCACACTAAATGCGGGACGAAAAATGGCGACAGAGTACAGACATAGACGCGACTACGAGGCCAGCCCGCTTACTCGACATACTGATAGGTAGTTATAAATATTTGCTCAATTTTAGCAAAATTGAAGGTTAAATACAAGGATTTCAAAATACTACATTCTTTTTTTATACATAGGTACATTATTTCATTATGTTTGATAATGTCTTTTACATACTTATAAGCCCGATTCCGAACGGACGGTTTTTTTACACTGTATAGACCTTATAAATGCGATAAAAAAAAATAGAGTTTCTGGTCGGTTCGGACGCCGATATCATTGTCGATGTGTTCGGACGGACGAACAAAATTTTTGGGGTAAACTGGTTCTATTTTCGCATTTCATTTAATGACTTAGATATATATCTAGAGTATTAATCTCCTATTTGTTACCAGCTTTTATCCAATCGCTTTCTTTTTATGCTTTTTTTAGTGGGTAAGGCAAAAAATATTCAGACTTTTTTCTGTGCAAAATCCATGGTTGAGCAGATTAATGATTGCGATTAAAGACAAGTTTTATCTATCTCATGCCAGACTTGGATACATCGTGTAACCGTTAAAATTATCTGGCGTATCATTCTGGCGTCAGGCAAAGTTTGATCTCTCCCTCTTAGAATGGTGGGTAGACTTGACGGTATATGTTTATAATAAGAAATAAATAATGATGATGAGAAATAAGTAATGATAGCAGAAATAAATAATGATCTATACCCAGGCGGGCCGACCCTGAATTCTGCCATCTGGTAGTCTCTATAATGAGAGGTTTAGTCTTTGCTTGTCTCTTACAAGCTACCTGGTAGCAAGGCTAATGTAATTTTTCCATAATGGGCTTTATACCACTATCGGAAAAATGGTTTAATCATAAAAAATGTATTTTTTGTAAAGTATCCTTATCTAAACCTTTTGTACTAGGTAATGTTTTTTTAGTATGCGTGCAAAAATTACCTTTTATAACAATGTTTTTTTAGTGTGTGTGGGCAAAAATCTAGTAAACATGTTTTTGTTTTTCCGTATTGTTAATAAATTATGCGTAGAAGTAGATAAGGACATTGCAAAGTGTTTTCTACTAGGAATTATTTTTCTGTTGCGACGCAAATATCTCTGTATAACTCTAGCATTTATTATAATGGCTTAAGATTGAAATTAGGTCACAGTGTCAGATAGGAATTTTAAAAGTGACCTTGTAGGATCTGAATAATACGCAGCAATATAAACTCTACGCGTCGCAAGCCGTCGTAAACACTACGTCACGACACACCCATCGGTAGACTAATCATATTGCAGGATTTTGAATACATTAAATATTTTTTTAAATTGCCTCGTTGATTTAATGAGAAACCTTTTCGGCCGAAATCATAAGGTTCCCGATTCAATTCCCGAGTTGATCTAGGCTTTGGGGTTGAAGAATACACCATCTGTTGTTCTACAAGGCAGTTCGTAAGAGGCGAACGATTACAACTATGCGAGCCACTACGAGTTACGACTATGGCTACTAGGTGGTAGAGTTCTGCATTGTCTCGCCCGGGCCTGGTACTACCGCCTTACCTATTCGTGCCGCCCGCGGCTGCCGCAATAGCGTCAGTGCTTGTCACAGTCGTGTACGGGTTTTTAGGGTTAGGTAGCCGCGTAAACTTATGCATGTGGCATTAAGACCCTGCCATAAGGATAGCAAGGCGCCGCTAACATCTTTGGTGTCAATAGGCGATGGTTGTATCTTTGCATCAAGAGAACCATCACCTCGTTTTCTATCTTATGATATAAAAAAACTCCAAGTCCGGCGAAAAGCCTTAGTTAAATTTTTCCGCCATAGAAAATCTTAGTAAAATCTTAAAGTTGGGATGTTAGTGGTATACAGTATTGTGCCTCGGAAAGCCCGTCAAGCAGTCAATGACGCTTATCGCATCGCAAGTGACAAGCAATAGTCAATTCACAAATATTATGATTGTTCTCTCTGCCTAATCCCACAACATAACCGGCGTGATGATTTATTTTAACATTGAACAAAGAATGTAAAACAGTGAAAGGTGTTGCAATCACTATACGAGTAAGTATGTGGAGATTACATAAAGCGCCTGCAGCTGTAAACCTATCAAACAATAACAATCACATATTGATGTTATGTACTATGTGTCTAAAGCAACGTGAGGACACATCTTCAAGTTAATTTCCTACTTTATCAGTTTCCTCTTTCCTCTATCGTCCTCACTGTAATGTCTTGTAAAAGTTTCCTTTGTATTCAATACAGTGTGGCAGCAAAGACTAAAAAGGTAGAATATCCGGTAAACAATGCGCATATGGCTTTGTATAATTATTGGCAGGGGTTATCCGTTTTGTGGTACCCGTTACGAAAAACCCGTGCCAACAATTGGTTGCACGGAGGAGTATTTTGGGACAAGAATTTATAGAATCCTACGGTTGTGGATTTTCAAATATAGAGAGGGTGAGCGTGAAACTGAATTTTAATTCGATGTCAGATGATCAAACTTAGTTGTGAAGTTAATTATTTCAGTATTTAGGAGTAGAAAAAATCAAACTGACGGCGATAGTTGTCTCTTTTAAATAATAGGTCTGTCTGTGTCAAATCGGTATATTCCAAATTGTATTATGAAAATATCCTGATCGTTCGACCATTTCTTGCTGTGACTTCCAGTATATTTCCGTTGTTTTTATCATTGTTCAAATCTATGTGATAGATGTCGTCGAGATCTAAATCTATAGAGTTATGTGTTACGCCAATACGTGACCTCGTAAATTTTACGATCACTATTCTAGAACTTTTCTACAGCAATCGTAGTAACTTAATATTATTTTATGCTTAAGTCACAACAATGCTAATATTTGGTTACCGACTAGTTAGTGTCTACTTGCATTTCCATTGAAAAAGATTTCCTAAGGCTGGAATTGTATATTTTTGGTTGATGATTTTGTTTTTCATATTTATTTCATAGTCTTGGCTTCAGTTGACCTTATCTGGTCGAGTTCGAGTTCAAAGCCCATTTACCTGCAGAGCTATTATACTAATATATATTATATTAATAAGAAATATAATATAATAAATATTATACTAATAAGAAAGCTGAAAAGTTTTTTGTTTGTTTGTTTGATCGCGCTGAACTCTGGTGAAAAAATCTTAAAGTGTTAGATAGCTTAATTAGCGAGGAAGGCTATATACGGTGTGTAAAGAAAACCCTGTCTGATCCGAAAAAGGCATATAAGTTGGTTAAAGGCATTACTGAAAAAAATATTAAAATGACTTTATTTCTGAAAATAAAAAAGATATCGTTTTTTAAATATTCATATTTTTACTTATATCTCCCTAGAATTAAGCAAATATTTAAAAAAATGACAACACCTTGACGCCGTTTGTTTCATTGTTTCGCTTTGGTGGCTTTCGCACAAACACCGTGCGAAGGCGCGGTGTTCGTTTTTCGGCTTTTTACAAACGAACTTTAAACGCGCCGCATACGCGCCGCGTATCCTTTGGTAGCATCCGACTTGCGCGGCATTCTTTGATAATAGAATTTACTTATTTTATAGGTGTTGTCATACTTAATGTATGAAAATACCATTTAAGATTACTTTTTTTATTGGGAAAACTAATTAACTAGTATCCATAAAATAATTAGTCATATGTAACCGTATTACGGTACCAAATAACACCTCCAATTATCCGACAGGGTTTTCTTTACGTATATGCTATAATACCATCACGCTAGGGCCAGTAGGTGCGGAGTAAACGAAGTCTGCGCGGACGATGTCGCCGGTAACAGCTAGTTATCGGATGCTATAGTTACACGTTTACAAAGTAAACTTATCAATTAATAGTAAAGACTTTTGTACGTTAGTAGGTACATTTAAATCTGATTAACAAATCCAAAAGCTTTGTGTCGATGTCGGTAGGAGCTTTTTTATTTAATTTAGGTATTTACACGTTTACAAAATAAACTTATCAATTAATACCAAAGACTAATATGCACTAACGTACATTAAACTCTGATTAACATATCCAAAAGCTTTGCTTCGATAGGGCCTTTTTTATAAAAGGTAGGTATTTTATTCCTAAGGTATATAATCATATAGTTAACCGATATACATATATATTTTTATTTAATTATCAACCTTATTAAAAATGTTATTTTAAACAATTAAAATTAGCTATACAGCAATTAGTAATCCTAATATGTTTAGTGTAATTATTCGATATATAACATTAAATATTTATTTCATTAGGTAACTCGACGAGAGAAGTTCAACCAAAGCCGGATCTTATATTGTTAGGTTTTTTTGATTATGTAACAAGAAGATTTAACTCTCTGAACTTTTTAATTCTTTTTAATTAAGAGTATTGAGAGTCAAGGGTAAGGTGTAATAGCGAAAATTATTCTTGACACTACGTTGGTTCATCGGAGCTGTGGAACTAAAAACTCATCGTCAGTAAATTTATTTCAATGGTTATTTGTTTAACAAAACGACTTAAATAAGAGCTATTACAACTTATCCTATCCGTAATATATTTGGAGTATCTAAAGTAGCTCTACAACTTGCAATTTGCAACCAATTCTTTCCATAGAATAATGCTTTACAAATATTTTTTGGTTGTTTTATAAAAAAATATTAAGTTTTGATTAGCCCGCTATTTTTTATTTTTTAAGTATTAAAATAACCTTATCAAATAAATATATTATCTTTCTTTACATAAAAAATAATAGATCGGTGTATCTATCAGGTGTAACTCCTGCTCGTTTGCCCCCTCTTCTATAAAAAAAATATATGTGTAAATGGTTGTCCCTAAAGGCCATCCCTGGAACTTCCCGCTGAATAAAGGTATTTTAAGCTCAAAAGAGTAAAAACTATAAGCATATATTTTTCAGTTCAAACATCTATTCTGTTAAAAATGGCAGTATATTTACTGATTTTTGAAAAGGTGTATATTTTGGAAACGATGATCGATTTTCACCTTTCAAATGACATTCGATTCGACTCAATTTTTGAGATCTAAAATATGGCTTTAGCTAAATAAGGGATAGGTTGAAAAATTTTTCGTCAACAATTACTCCTAAACAGATAAACCGATTTTGATGCAATTTGTGTATTAGACGTAGTTTTTTGAGGAAAAGAGCTGATTAGCTTTTGTACTTAATCGGTACATTAAGCTGGAAGTTATTTTAAAAAAATACTGTTTTTCCAAAAAAAATTTATGGGGTTTTTTCAAAATTTCTCAATATCTCCTGGGCCGACTTGGTTCAAATTTTCAGGAAGTCTAAGTTGAGTGGAATCTAATCGAATGCCAACAACCGCGTTTCGATCGGTCCAGCCGTTCAAAAGTTATGAGATGTTTACATACACACACACATACACACACACACACACACACACACACACACACATACAGACATACTGACGTCATCGTGAATATAGTTGCAAAAGGCTCCTAGGACCCCAAAACGTGGAGATCCGGTGAAAACTCGATTTTCGAAAATCGAGGCAAAATCAGTAACTTCTTTATCTACATACGTAGCGGGAAGTTAAAAAAATAAAAAAAATCTATACGTTAAAAGTATGTTTTAAAAATGGACATTATACATTAATAATAGAACAAATACAAAAAAAACGATTTAAAAAAAAACATTGTCTTTGTTCGCGCGTGTTTACTTGTAGGTAGAGCATGTGTTTTTCTAATAGGATTTCATGTAAAAAGTGGAAATAAAAGTCCACGCGTACATAGTAGCGGGCAAGGGCTAGTATATTATACCTATTTATTAAATTTTACTGTTTTGTATACTGTACTGACTGAAGCTACAAGAATCTAGAAAAGACTTGACCTTAGTTCACTTTATTATTTAGCGCAGTATAATGACTTTCTGTTGCGAAATTCAAGTGTACACCAAGTTGTCGTTCAAGTTAAAACTCCATAAACTTTCATAGTCAACATGTTTTACTTTCGTAATGAGATGGTACGACATCACGCCACTTCGTACAATCGACTTGTTGCACCATACAGTGCGTGCCGATGTATGGTTGGCTTCGTAAGCCGATGACTACGTCACATCGTAATCTGTTTCGCGGTTTGGCTTACCGCAGTCGACGTACCTACAGTAGTTGGTATTTTCATAATTACGATTTGCGAACAGTGTGAAACTGGAATTGAGACGGTACGTACGTGTAGAGCTAGCAAGTGTGCTGTGTGCCTCTCTTGTGAATATAGAGTCCGCGAAATTATCACACGCGAGCATTACCTTGTTGACAGTAAAAACAATAAAGAATTCTCGATTCGGAATAACAAGTGATACTACTTATTTTCGCTACTTTAAAGAAACCAGAGAATTTGAGGTTAGTTTTTTAATACATTTATTTATAACGAGCTTTGCCCGCGACTTCGTTCGCACGAGCTTTAGAATGATAATTTTGGCATGATTTTTGCTTGAATTAATTTTTGTATTTTATTTTGGAAAATTGTCCTAGGTACTTACTTAGATATGATTATATGTATATGTCATCAATCTTCATACCAAAATAAACAAAATCCATAAAGTGGCTTTTTGTTAAAAATAATCACATAATGTATGAAGTATTAACCCTTCATATATTGGCTACTATACTATCTGATACCCGCAACTTCATCTTATTGTTTATTATATTAACACACAATAATTTTAAATATTTGCACTTCATATCATAGTAGTATATGTTGGTAATTTTAATCAATTTTTAATAACTTGTGACACACATATTCTTGCAAATAAATATTTTTCATTTCATTTCATTTTAATCGCTGAACGCGTAAAAACAGGCAACGCTCTTACCGCAGAGGTTACTTGTCGATGATTTAATGTGGCGAAATTCCCCTTTGGTTTGTAATCGATTTCATCTATTGTACGATCACTAAATCGACTGGTCCCACGTAATTTAAGAAATGCGTATTTTTTTATTTATGAAAACGACTCCAATTTTATAGATATTTTTATAATAACACCAAGAATAAAAATGGAATTTCTGTTAGATAAATCCAACTTTTAATAGAAATTTTATTTTTATTCTTTGTGTTATTAAAATATCTACAAAAAATTGAGTCATTTTCATAAACAACAAAAATCGCATTTTTTAAGTTACGACAACTTACGTAGGACCCATCGAGACATTATTTTATGTGTATACTTGTTAAATGATTTCATCTTCGCAGATAAAATTCACATTTATATTATTGAATCAATTGTTCAGTGTTTTTATCAAGTTATTTCTAGCACAAGATCAGTGTCAAAACTCACACATGTACTTAGTTAGAAATATAAAACCGTTTTAATATCTCAACAGTAGGTGTGTTCAGTTTACTCTTTCAGCCCGGAAATGCGTGCGTAAAACTGTCCTGTAAAATCAGCGTGATCTTGAGCTTTTCTCATTAATGATTTTATTCTACACAGAAATATCTTGCATTAATTACTTGCAAATATACAATCTTAGGCCGAGACAAGTACCATAAATGCGCTAGTAGAATAGAAAGATAAATGTACATAAGTACAATCGAATTCCCAGATTCGATAAATCGTACCTCTTATCAAGTTCTTTAAACGGTGATTAAGTAAAAGTAAGGTCATATAGATAGAAAGATTTTTTTGGGACGAACAAGATAGATGAGGAGGAGGAGAGGGAAAGGGGGGAGGGTAGAGGGGGTAAAAGGGGTGAAGGTGGGAATGGGGTTAAAGAGGGGAGGGAGAGGGAAATTAGGGAGGAGGGAGGGGCAGGCAGCATGAACAGGAAGAGAAAAAAATGAAAAAGTAAAAATGGCCTCTGTGGATACTACTATATAGTATACTAGGTATTTAGGATTGACCTTAGATAAGACGATGTTAGCGCAATTGGCCATAAGTATATTCGGCTAATCATGGGTACACTATTTGTACTTGTGTCCACCGCTTCAAGGATACGGACATGAAAATACTACTTAAATAACTTTGTTTTAACCGAGTATACCTCGACACACACGCATTTCTTTAATAATTATATTTTGATAGATTTACTTTTTAATTTGATTTTAAGTACTTTGAAAACTTTCAGTTTTAACTTAAAAGTTACTTAAGGTAAATGTTTAGTACCTATCTGAGTTGTGGTTTTGCCTAGCCCTGTTATCATAGAATAGTATATCGTTCAAAATTATCTGATAAACTGTGAGGTCAATTGAGTTACTCAACATTCTATTTGGTATTACACAAATGTGCTTAAACATTCTAAGCGCACACTGTCTTGGTGAAAACGTAATTTCGTTTTCCATTTTAATTTAAATAAAAAAATCTAATAATCTATATATCAATAGGCAAAGACTAAGGTTAGTGTCTTCATAAAAATTTGTTATATCTATATACCAATAAGCAACGACAAAACAGTTCAGTATCTTTTTATATTCTTGTGTCAATCCTATTTTTTTTTTGTTAACATAGACGAGTTTCGAAAATTTTTTATCAAATTAACGAGTAAATTACCGAGATACGTATAATGGATTACAGATGAATAAATAGAATAGAAGAGAGATCTTAATAATTAATTATTAATAAAAATGAATGATTATGATCGGATTTATTTGGCGTAATTAGTTATGAAAGAAATAGATTGCTCTTGAGGGATATTACACCGATGGAATCTATTAAACTTGGTGAAAAATTAAGAACGAACGAATACGAAGAAGTATTCGTTCGTCATTTATTTCATTAATAGCGTGACAATTATGAGGCAATAAAGAATTTTTTTACCTATAATTATTTATGATTAATGCCTATAGATACCAATGTTGTTTATTGTATGTTGGCATTTATATGGTAGGATGGTAAAGCGAAATGAATGAGTTTTCCTACCAGCTTACCTTTTAAACTAGAATACAAAATTGACAGACGCTGGCTTTCAGAAAAGTTAAGGCTCTGATAGCAAATCCGAGCAAGATGTTCCAAAACTCTACCACTTGGTGTTCACGGTGAGTGGTAGTGACTTGTGATTCGTTTAGTATTCCTTCGCCTTTTACGGACCTAAATAGATGACCAGTCTTCCTGGCAGGAACACTAGTCGTCTATTTTTTAAAATAGGTCTGGTCTAACGTGAGTAAAAATATATAATATTGTAAAAAGACAAGATTTGGTAAATCTATACTATAAAATATTACTAGCTGATCCGCTCAATAGCAGCTTCGCCTGCGAATAGATTAGCATGTCGTTCACGTAGTTTTTCACAGAAATTTCAGCCCCTTAGGGGTTGATTTTTTTTCTAAAAAAGATTCGGATCTTTAACTATTTCCACGCCAATTTACATAGAACAATAGACAGACAGATAGGTTGACTTTCGCATTTATAATATTAGTTTGATATGAAAAGAAAAACAAAGTTCTACAATGTAATAGGTGGCAAACCTATCTCCAACCGAAGAACTTCAGAAAGCTAATATTTATTTAATATGTATTAGAAATTAATAAACTATAAAAAATATTACAGGTACCACCATTAACAAAACACACACGCGCACACACGCATACATAAAATTTTGTTTATGATCAGTCTGCTGTCAAACTTAGAAGAGATTTTAACATACGTAGTCTATGATCAAACTAAGTCATAATTTGTGTATCCTATAAACGATTTGTTGAATATTTGTGCGTAAATATTAATAGAATTACGGTAGTTTCGACCACATGGCGATCACTAGTAATTATTATGTATTGTACATGTACAAACCCGCGGAGTCGGCCGTTTATAATTTAACAGCATCATGAAGGTATTCATACTGGTTACATCATAAAAGTTCAGATACATGACAATAACACTAACGTAGACGTAGTACCTATATCGCGCTAGTGCAACCATGTTAGTTACGAGTATAATTGAAATGTAGAGATGCGCCATTAAAACGCGAGTAAACGGTCGGTAAATTTTAGCCTGGCCGCATATGCTCTGTTGGAATAGACCGTAGAAAACGTTGTTATTGTGGTATATTTCGCATCCTGGGTAAATCTATATACAAATAAATAAAATTGGAGTGTCTGTTTGTAATATTAAAATAACAGCTTTCTACTAAATGCATATGGATGTATACACGGTACATATAACTAAATGATATTTTTTACAATTTTTGTCTGTCTGCCTGTCTGTCTGTCTGCCTATTTGTTCCGGCTAATCTCTGGAACGGCTGGACTGATTTTGACGGGACTATCACTGGCAGATAGCTGATATGACAGGGAGTAACTTAGGCTACTTTTTTTTCACAATTTTCCACGCAGACGATTAGCGGGCGCAGCTAGTTTATAATAAGTAACGACCGCCCTGTGGTCGAAATTCAACCATAGACTAAATAATAAAAACTCTTAAGTTTGACAACAGACTTAAGCCGTAAAGAAAATAGTATACATGTTTATATGTATATTATCAAGTATGTCACATGAATTAGTGTATTTAATGTTTATTTTTATTAATTTAATGTATTGCTAATGTATATTGTATAAACATATTATGTTTCTGCAGTCCTCCGCAATGTAAACTTTCACTGTGCCAAATTTCATACCCCACCGTTCGCGCAATTGTCTTAAATTTTAAAATGGGGTACACAATTTTTGAGTCACGTATAATGTATAGAAAATATAAGTTTGCACAACGGACTCGATTCTATTGCGAATTATTGCTATCTCACAACCACAGACCACATGAATACTAAAAGACATGCTATTGTGAAGGAAACTTGTCGCCGCGCATATGAGTAACCGCTCCTATTACTATCAAAAATATCATACATTTTTAGGTTATATTATATTGTAAAAATATAGAAATCGTGATTACTAGGTGGTAGAGCTCTGCATTGTCTCGCCCGGGTACTGGTACAACCGCCTTACCTATTCCTGTCCCAATAGCGTCAGTGTTAGTCACTGTCGTGTTCCGGTTTGGAGGGTAAGGTAGCCGGTCAACTTATGCATGTGGCATTAGACCTCGCCACAAGATAGAAACGTACCATTAACATCCTTGATGTCTATAGGCGATGGTTGGCTCTTTCCATCAGGATACCCATCTGCTTGTTAGCTATCTTATGATATAAAAAAGATGCACTGACAAACTGGGATTAATTGTGTTTAAAGGCATATGAACACGGACATAAATGTATTATGTCCGTGTTCACAACAAATGAAAAAAACACGACATACTATTCCTTTCAAATTATTTTATACGTTATATTTATGTAGTCACGTAGCATATCGCACATCCTCTGAAAAACTGTCAACACATAAAAACGCGTTTTGAGAAAAACGTGTTTTTAATTTTTTGTTCTTCAATAAATACTACTGATCACTTGTTATTGCTGATTTTTTAAAAATTATAATTTTTACTGATAAAGGATTTAGTAATCTGGTTTCTAGAATTTCAAAAAGGCATATTTTTGTTACATAAATAAACATACTTATTTTAAGTATGTTTATTTATAGAAAAGTATCTTCACGCCTGTATCCCCGAAGAGGTAGGCAGAGGTACAACAAGTGCACCCACGATTAGCCGAAGATACTCAGTCCCACAATGTAATAGGTGGCAAGCCTATCGCAACCGGGCACTTTCCAATCCCGGGCAACGTTGTATTTATCAGAAAAATGAAAAAACACATTTTGGATTGCCCGACCCAGGAATCGAACCCGGGATCTCATGTGGTCAATTCCGACACCGTACCACTAGACCACAGAGGCGACAATTTGTTTATAACAAATTAAATATTTTTTATTTATAACAAAAATAATTAAGTCAGTCCCATGATGTGACTCTTTTTTACATTTAATCATACCGCCATTTTTTGTGAAATACGTACAATAAAATTGTGGCGGTTTTTTCGATCGATAGAAGAGAAAAAATGAAATCAAATTGCATTTTTATATCCAAACGATGATTTCTTGTCTTATGACAGTTTTTCAGAGGATATACGATAGGTATCTTAGTTTACATAAGGAAATTCCATGAAGGTACGACAGTTTACTAATTTGGCAGGATTAAATAATATATTCCATCTTTTTTGTCATTTCGTTAGGAATCGGTAACAATGAATTGAAATAGATTTTAGTCGACGCGCAGCAGAATCGAGGTCATTGTTCTTTGTTTTCCATTGACTTAATTTAGGCTGTAAAATACTTTTAATATTTATCGTAGATTTATTATGTCGGTTGCATTACTTTACACATGATTACCTATGTACTTTTGCGGTTGCAATGCCACGAGTATAGGGTTTCCTTTCTGTGCTCTTGAATAATTTTTTTTTTCATAATCAACTTCAGTTGTTATTATTATTGAGAGTGGGTTATGTTGTAACTTAATAAAATTACTCGGTTATTAAATTAATATTGCACTGACGTAAAATGAATTAAGATACATTTATGTAATTAATAAATCATGTTACATCGCTCCAAAATCTTAGCAGTTTACCTTTCTTTTAAAGTTAAAACTGAGGTTTTCGAATTATATGTAATAACTCCTTGCATTTGAAGATGCTTAAAACGCTCCTTGCATTTGAAGATGCTAAAAATGCCTTTATACTATCAGATTCGTTGTCGAATTCGTTGTCAACGAGTGCCGAAACAAACTTGTGTCAGAAATCGAAGAACGAATTTCCACAGCCTCTTTGGCTCATTTTACCCCAAGAAGACACAAAATTGCACATTTTCCACTAAAATCTCTATTTGTCGTATCTCCTCGCTTCGAAAATACTTCCCTAACAGCCTAGGCCAGTCTTGGATTTCTTGAAGTCGATATATCGAGCAACGTTCAGTTCCGTGGTCATCTGGAAGGCATGGCGAAATTAGCCTAAAAGCTGGATGTTCTCAGCAGGGCCAGGCAGTACTTCACACCCGCCCATAGCTTACAGATTTACGAGGCGCAAATCCGGCTCTCATTTATGGGCGGGCGCTCTTTAGTACTAACTCCTTCCTTTTGACCGTATTCAATGTAGAGCGGCTTGAATCGTCGGCGCCAAGACAACTTCTGATCGGCTTGATTCTTTGGCATTACATGGAGATGTGTAATCGTTCAGCATCTTCTATCAAATCTATCATGGGGAGTGTTCCGAGGTTAATTCCTGCCGTATAATTTCTTCATCGGACATCTCGATCGAATTCAAAATTTCATCCTCACCATCTCGATGTCTGGAAATCCACATCTGTGGAACCAATTACCGGCAAGGGATTTGCCTAACGGAACGACTTAGGGCCCTTTAAGAAAATAGAAATAAATCTTTCTTAAAAGGCCGGCAACGCAACTGCAAGTCTTCTGATAGTTTAGTTGTCCATGGGCGGCGGTGATCATTTACCATCAGGTGAACCTCTTGTCCGTTTGCTCGCCTTTTAAAATTATTTATTTTAAAAGGCGAGCAAAAACAAAAAAAGACCATCTGTCTACCTGCAAAGTAGGAAGGTCCTAACAAAAGATTAAAAGCCTAATTTGCCATTGCTATCGTGGCTACTGGTATAGTTCTGCGATGATTCGTCTAGGTACAGTATTGTCCATGCTTATCCATAATGTCCAGCAGCAGAATGTCTGCTGCGCAGGGTTGAATAGAAGATTGACTTCCCACGTGGTGACACATTTATGCCACATAGCACATATCATTAGAAGAACCGTTGTTTTTTTACTATTCAGTGCTATAAAGAACAGTTATTTCTTAAACAGCAATTCATAGTGAGCATAGAATGATTCCCTTTTTGGGTTCCGTACCTAAAAGGTAAAAGCCTCCGCTGTCTATCACTCCGTCTGTCTGTCTGTCACCAGGCTGTATCTCATAAACCGTGGTAGCTAGAAAGCTAAAATTTTCTCAAATTATGTTTTTCCGTTACCGCTATAACAACAAACACTAAAAATAAAAATAAAATGAAAATATTAAGGGGGTCTCCATACAATAAACGTGTTTTTTCGTATTTTTAAAGATGTACGGAACCTTTTACGTGCGCTAGTCCGACTAGCACTTGGTTGGTTTTTTTTTTTTGGAACTCTTTGCCGCAGGTTTCTTTCTAGTAATAATTTCGCATTATTCTCTGTTTTATTGTTTCATTTAGGTATGTAATTGTTTTGTATGTAGTAGTAGTTGCAATGGAGTGATAAATTAATAAATGTTTATCAAATTGCGTGCGTTTTAGTGTTTGTTGAAAAATCCCACGCTCTGATACATGACTGGATCGGATATGACGAAGTAGTGATTCTTAATACCCACGTTTTCGTGTAAATGTTATCGTAAACTCTATTAGTATAATCAACGGTGGAATAATTAACACTTTTAACATTGCTTTGTCTTTATGAAAACGTTATACTTCATTGATAAAACATGAGCTATTTTTATGTGTGAACTAGTCTTTGTCCGCGGCTTCGCCAGCGTGTTGGAAGTGACATTTTTATCAGTGCCATAGTAACGCCCCTTAAAATCTTCTAGAAAAACTAAGTAATTAAAGCTTTTATAATATTATTAGTATGTATTATTAGATATATACCGACTTGCTTTGTCCTTCACATTCATAACCCTCTTCATACAAAGAGACTGGTTACGGTGACTTACTAAACGTGCTAAAAATAAATATATATTTTTTAAAATGGTTTTTTACTTCTTTGATTTACTGAAATGAAATGTAGGTATATAAAGAAATGCTTTTATGTACGTATATATTTTTGAACGGGTTAGTCATTCGTAGGAAAAGTTCGTTAAGTCGCGTCTTAGCGATCATTAGAAATATTTCCTGGCCGACGAACTCGTCACAATACTTACCACGTGCCAATATGAGTTGTCAATGTCACGGGCAAAGAACATAAGAAGAAATAAATTTCTTGTTTATTAGAAGGCAATCAAGGTACATATATGAGTATGTTATATGCTTAAACTTAATTTGATTCTTATCTATATGTTTAATTTAAAAAACGTCATTTTTTTAGTAAATTAAGATCGAGGATGTTATATAATTTAATTCGTATATGGATTAATTAAAATCAAAATAAGTGTGAAAAACAACTATGTACCGTGCTCACTTCATTGTAATAGGCATTTATGTTACTAAGTTACTCAATAAAACAAGAGTGGAGATAAATTCAGAGTTAATACTAATGTAAAAGAACTTTTATATATAAATAAAATCTTCAAATATTTAAATGTCCGACATATAATATTTTAATTAGTTTGTGAGCAATAGCAATCTTATAACGCTTCTAGTAAACTAAGTCATATTCGCTACTCAAACATTTGTTTACGAATACAGAGCCAAACAAATATCAACAACTCTACTCTGAAGTTTCAACAAGTCAACATTTCGGTTGATTATATTTATAATCTAGCAGTTTTCAGGCTGGCTTTTATAACTATCATACTTCTAAATATGTATATATGAAATCACGAAACTTTAACATTAACGGTATTGCCGAATCTAGGCGAAACGTTGCAATCATGGTAATAGTGACATGTTTAGCCAATCGTTCGTCTTTTGAAATTGTTTGGCAGAAAGGCAGATTATTTATTCTAAAAAGTGGCCCGGCTACCATACTCTTCCAGCTGAAACACCACACCCCATTGACAATCACTGACGCTAGCTTTACAGCCCGGCCCGCTTGGCATCAGCACTCAGCAGAGTACCAAAATTTTCTTGTCCGTTTCAACAATTTCGTCATTGAAGACATTATCTCTACTTCAATTTTGGACACAACGTAAGAAATAACTCTCCAAAAGTAGACATGACAATCACTTTTTCTTGTCAGTAGTAGTCTTTTTGTCTACATGTCGCTGTAATTGTATATCTAATTTGACAATTCTTAAGACGTGACGCTTTTAGTTGTATTATCGTAATCACAGCGAAATTTAGAGCAATAATGATTAAGCACAAATTAAATGCAATAATTGTGTTGTAACACACAAAACCACCACATCACATTTGTTTGTCTACATCTACATGGGTTATTTTACTCTGCGACGAGAAAACTTTTTTCGTAGCATGCATATTAGAATAAACAAGATTAGACTGTGTTGACAAATAATAATATGTCTTCTCACGTGCGCGACAAATGACAAGCTAACGGCCTAAACCCTAAACGCTGCAACTCGGTTAACGTTTTGTTACGTGAATCTGTAGGCGTATCATCTAACGTTTGCAATTCGTCAGCGATCAGCGATGATTCTTAAATGTAATGAAAAATCATCAAAAACGTCGCCAATTGCTTGCTGGTCACTAGATGCACTTTTTGCAATGTCACAGCATCAAAACTAATCAAGCGGCAACGACTACCACCAATGTTATGTGTCTTGCTAACTTTGTAATTAAAAACAATCACGATAATTTCGCATTCCGAGTTACGTGATCATCCCGTGGGCCTCCGGGCCTTTTTCTGCCCGCTTGGGATAGTTCGACGCGGCATTCATTAACACAACTTGTTACACATTTTCTTATTCGTTATACGCGCCGCGTCGTAACACGACCCGACGTTGTATCATGTTTATGTGTGTTTAACCCCTAAGCGCTTCGACTCGATTGATATTTTGCTACGTAAATTGGGATTTTTTAACAGGCGTTTTTTAACAGGCGTTTTTTAACAGGCGCTTTTTAACAGGCGCTTTTAACAGGCGTTTTTAACAGGCGTTTTTTAACAGGCGTTTTTAACAGGCGTTTTTAACAGGCGTTTTGTAACAGGCGTTTTGTAACAAGCGTTTTGTAACAGGCGTTTTGTAACAAGCGTTTTGTAACAGGCGTTTTTTAACAGGCGTTTTTAACAGGCGTTTTTTAACAGGCGTTTTTTAACAGGCGTTTTTTAACAGGCGTTTTTTAACAGGCGTTTTTTTAACAGGCGTTTTTTTAACAGGCGTTATTTAACAGGCGTTATTTAACAGGCGTTTTTTAACAGGCGTTTTTTAACAGGCGTTTTTTTAACAGGCGTTTTTTAACAGGCGTTTTTTAACAGGCGTTTTTAACAAGGCGTTTTTTAACAGGCGTTTTTTTAACAGGCGTTATTTAACAGGCCTTTTTTAACAGGCGTTTTATAACAGGCGTTTTTTAACAGGCGTTTTTTTAACAGGCGTTTTTTTAACAGGCGTTAATTTAACAGGCGTTTTTTAACAGGTGTTTTTAACAGGCAATTTTTAACAGGCGTTTTTTAACGGGCGTTTTTTAACAGGCGTTTTTTAACAGGCGTTTTTTAACAGGCGTTTTTTAACAGGCGTTTTTTAACAGGCGTTTTTTAACAGGCGTTTTTTAACAGGCGTTTTTTAACAGGCGTTTTTTAACAGGCGTTTTTAACAGGCGTTTTTAACAGGCGTTTTTAACAGGCGTTTTTAACAGGCGTTTTTAACAGGCGTTTTTAACAGGCGTTTTTAACAGGCGTTTTTAACAGGCGTTTTTTAACAGGCGTTTTTTAACAGGCGTTTTTTAACAGGCGTTTTTTAATAGGCGTTTTTTAATAGGCGTTTTTTAATAGGCGTTTTTTAATAGGCGTTTTTTAATAGGCGTTTTTAACAGGCGTTACGCGAACACCGTCGCGTTTTAAAATTAAAAAAAAATATGATTAATGGTGCGTTGTTATCCCAGTCTGGCGGAATATGTTATAAGTTTACTGGCTAGCTTTTTTTTTAAACTGGAACATGACAGCGAACAACACCGACATTATTGCGGAATAGGTAAAATCAAAACACGAGCGTGATGTTGTAGAACCACCACCCAATGGGCTCGATGGTAGTGACTATGGTCAATACGCCTCTTACGAACTGCCTGGCATAATGGCAATTCTATTTTTCAAAGGGAGACCGGACCAACACGGAGAGAAACTCACAAATAGCTAATAATAGTTTTTTTAATAACACTTATTACACAAGAATGTCCTGTAATTAGCAAGCTTAATAAAATATAAATTTCATACAATCATACAATCCCAACATTGTGGATTTTGTATTGACCTTTGACAATTTTTATGTCTAAATATGTTTATGTTATTATTCCAGCCAATATTTCAACATATTTATAATTTGTTTCAGATCTAATATAATCAAACGAAGATGGGGTAACTCATGAAAAACTTCAACCAATTAAATTAGTTTAATTCGTAGACTTGAAGTGTTTTAAGGTGAAGAAAGTTTATTAAATAAGCAATCATGTATTCTATGAACTATATTGGCATGTTCATTGCCAAATTTAATGAGTTTTACAATGAAATAAATGGTGCTACGCTAACGGGGGCCATCGATGTTATCGTAGTTGAACAGCCTGATGGCAGCTTTACGTGTTCACCGTTCCATGTGCGGTTTGGAAAGCTAGGTGTACTGAGATCCAGGCTCAAAGTGGTAAGTCATCGTTATTTGATAATATGAAATTCTAAACTAATACGTTTATTTATTATTTTTAACAGATCAAAATTCTTTATATTATTCTATAATTAATGAAGTTCGACAATTCGACCAAGATGCATAGAGTCTCCTTATGTGCTTACTGCTTTTTGCAACTACACCGCTTCCACGCAACATTTTTTTTTTAACTATTTTTACTATGGTTAAATTCATTTTAAAAGTATTTAAATTGCTCTGTGCAAGCGGACCTAAGTATATAATGGATAGGAGTTTTAACAACAAATATTACTACTATACATGAAACACACCACAAATCTCTCACGGTTCACTGTCCTCTAGTTTTTAAATGAGATCGGTAATTATACAATTTTATAGACGTGAAAATCATGTTATGATAACGATCTTGCGGTAAAGTAACACCCACTTTGCGGAAATAATAAACATGATTATTTTTTTTATATCATAAGATAGCAAACAAGCAGATGGGTCTCCTGATGGCAAGAGTCAACCATCGCCTATAGACACCAAAGATGTTAATGGTGCGTTGCTATCTTGTGGCGAGGTCTAATGCCACATGCATAAGTTTACCGGCTACCTTACCCTCCAAACCGGAACACGACAGCGACAAGCACTGACGCTATTGCGGCAGGAATAGGTAAGGCGGTGGTACCAGACCCGGGCGAACAATGCAGAACTCTACCACCTAGTAGCCACGATGGTTGTGACTCGATAGCCAATCGGTCGCCTTTTACGACCTGCCTGGCAGAACGGCAGTTGGCCTATTCTACAAATATATATATTTAAAAAAATAATAATAAACATGATTTTTACTTACGTATCTTTTGCACGATCTATTTGACTGAAAATCAGATGATCTATACGTCAAACGGGACCCTAACCAACAGAGAAATATATGTCAAAAGACCAAGATGATTTGCTACTTATGTCTACAGATATAACCGATATGAAGTGTTAGGTACACGACCTGGTCACGTAGCGACCTTATAATAACGTCACCGAGAGATTGATAATATTATCAATGTACAGTTACAACGCTTATCATTATCACGCTAACTATTGAATGACGTAAATTCCATATCCCACTAATCTGTTTATTAAATAAAATAGTAGAACCCGCAATCTCCGTACATTAAATGTATCATAACATATGCAATAGAAAAAGGTAAAACAATATTTTTTTAACTCAGTAACCGACTTCCCTTTTCCTATATCTCCGGGTTCCTGCATCAGATCTTAACCAAATTAAATTCACCACAAGGGGAATATATCTTCCAAAAAAAAAGAAATTTTCAAAATCGGTTTATAAATGACGGAGTTCTGAGGTAAGAAACAAACAAAAACATACTGCCAAATTGATAACCTGCTTTTGGGAAGTCGGTTGGTAGAGATTTAAAATTATTTGTGAGTACATCTGTTCGTTTCTTTTTCTGCCCACATCTCTAAGATTAAAATGAATAAATATCGTCTCGCCAAGTTTTTTAAATCAAGCAGTCGATTTATTAAGCTTCAGTTTGAATTAGCACCCTTTCTTCTTTCTCTTTGAACATTTGAATTGAATCTTTGAACAGTGAGGAAAGCTCTATTTGCAAGTTTTTATATATGCGAAGTGAGGTTGCGGGACTTAGCTAGTATTTTCCTATGCTTAGTTTGTCTAAATTAATTACGCAAATATTTACGTTGACGCACAAATTTAACGTGTTTACCTTATATGTATTTTATGTAGTTTAACTTAAAGAATTGTGGAGGTCAAAACGCCGCTATCGGTGGTACGAAGTATCTATTGTTACATAACTAAGATAGTTGGCAAACAAAATGAGTAAATAAATATTATCACGCTAGTTTCTTGCAAGGTGGACATAGTAAGCCGAACGCCAATAGGCATTTAGGTTCACTACGATTCATCAGTTTTGGCTAGCAAAATGGATGATCTCAGTCGTCGCGTTTTTGGCAATTTTTGTTGCCCTGGCTTGGTTTTGTTGTGTTCGCATAATCTAGGATCGACAGCTTAACTTGCTTCTCCGTGGTACATAGATGGTATAACCCGACTACCACACTTAAAGCTGCCATTGAGAATGTTGTGGATAAAAAAACAATAAAGGTGGCCGTCCCAATTCCCAAGAATTGAACTCACAATCTTATGATCTGCATCGCACAAGATAACCAACGTCGCAGTTAATCAAATCTAAAACTGTGTAATGTCTATGGCAGCGCGCCATAGACATTAAACAGTTTTAGACTTGAACTTTAGGCTCGAAACGCAAAAAACTTAAATTTTCGAAAAATTACATCGCGATAAATTCATTTCTTTAACCAAAAATCCAACCTTGCAATTTTCAACAAATCGTCTCAGAAACTAACGGCCGGTTTCTGAAACGCAAATTTAATTTTAACAAGCAATTATCTATGCTTAGCAGATCATTTCTTTGTAAAAATTATGTTAAACACAGATTAATTGCTTGTTAAAAATAATTTTCGTTTCGGAAACCGACCGTAAGCATCCACAAGAATTGTTCGTTTAATAAAATAATAAAAGGTTAAATGCCCAACAGCATTTAACTTTTATACTAAAAAAAAAGAAAGAGCACATCACTTGTAAAAGCTGAACCAATTTGGCTATGTTTTCGTAGTAGTCCAAATAAGTATTTTAGGGGAAATAAACGAAAATACACTTCTTCTACTTGGTGGTAGAGTTTTTGTTATTGAGGGCAACGCACCATTCACAACATCTTTGATGTATATAGAGTTGTCTCTTTCCGTCAGGAGCGACATTTATTTGTTTGTTATCCTATGATATAAAAAAAATCGAGATTCACAAACTCTAAAAACTGGATAGCGGGTGGCATGTCCATCTAGTAAATGCATATTTGATTTACTATTAATTGTCATAAAACTACACTTTCAAAGTATTGGCATTTTGCATAGTTGAATAGATAAACATTGATAGATAGTGCCAAAACAACCGGTTTGTTCGAAACTGATTCGTGTAACTGTCGGTATAACTGCAAAAACAAGACTAGAAGATCGATCAAATGTTTATAATATGTTTGACCGATTTAATTGACCGACATTATTTTTTATTCGTTTATATGTTTGCCTATTACTTTAAGGTATGTGGTGCGTTTGATGTTTTTTAAGAATCTTATGTTTATACTAGAGAATTTTAAATTTGGATCCAGATTGAGCTAGGAGCAGGTGATTCAGAAGATTTATAAAAGCGACCTTTGCAAATTATTTTTCGTTCAATTGATTAACAAAACAACAACACACACATTGATTAACAAATTACTGATGACGGGTAAACTTTTTGCTTTACCCTGAAGAATAAATAAATATAAGGTTAGGACCAACCTCATGATATTTATTTTTATTTATTATTGGTAATCATTGTGTGAACTCTAGCGGGTTCTCCGGCTACCCCCAAATCTAATAATTTCAAAAAAAGTAAAAATCTATAATTAAATTATTGACAATCATACGTTTTGACTTTCCAAAGGGAACTGTTTTATTTTGGTTTGGTGCATTTTAACATTCACCATTTATTTCACTGGTTTTAGTCATTTTGAGCTCCTATATTTATTAGATGCCCGACTATCTGAAGATAGGGTGGCTAAATGAACGATATTCTATTAAAAAACTAATTTACTGGGTTTCTTTTTCTTTTCTCTCTTTTCTTGTTTATTTATTATTCGATTCTATTTTTTGATCAGATTAATACTTTTCTTGCTACAAGGACAAAAACTTTACGAGAACCTCGCACATTTTGAATGTCAGTTTTGGGCTTTGGGTTTAAAGAGTATAAAGAACTCCGGAACTATGTGGGGGGCGACTAGAACTCATTTTATTTTATTTTATTATTTTGACAATGGGGGGCTAACTTCACAGGTCTCAGTGACAAGCGTTCTCGATGCACGACGGCAGAAATAAGTAAGGCTGTGGCACCGAATCCAGGTGAGACGTTACGGAACTCTACCACCTAGTAGTCACAATAATAGTGTCACGTATAGCCAATTGTTCCCTTTTACGTACTGCGGGGTAGAATGGCAAATGGTCTATTTTTCAAAGGGAACCCGGACTAATAGAAAAATCTAAATGTTTATATGTATATAATACTAAAATATTAAATAAATTAAATATAAAATGTATCTGTATATACTATAAAGATACATTTTATATTAAATTAAATACCATGTATGGTATTTAGGTTATGAAAGCATTTTCTGCATGTTATTTCCGAGACCGCTGACCGCTTCCTTTGTTTTGTTGATATGTTGACCTGAGTTATTGGTGTCAGCATTGTATTATAATCATATACCTACTTAGTATTTTTATATAACCATCGCTTTGAGATAATTTAAAATATAAATACTTTAAGTAATAAAATATATTGAATCATTTTATATGTTAACAAAATCATACATTCTTTAAAAGGCCATATAAATAATACTAAGCAATAAAAATAAATATCGTTGTCATTGATATAAAAAGGGAAGATATGTTACCTAGTCACAGCGCCTGGTCCTACAAAACTAGATCCGTAGACACAGTGACAATTGGTGACAATCAATCACGCGCGGGACCTCATGTCATACACTTATATTTTCCGACTGTTTTTACCATTAAATACGAATCAAAATACCTTCTTGTATATTCAGCCAGTGTTATAATCACTCAAGGAAAAAAAAATAAGACACACGGGATTAGTTTACATTTATAAGTACGGTTAAAACAATTTGTTTGAAAATAAGATTAAATTATTGTTAAGTTCGCCATGTTTGCGAGAGTGAGATAGTACAATACTTTGCGTTCAGCCCCGTTTTCACTTTGATTAGTACAAGTGTGAGTGTTTAATGCAGGTGCTTAGTATTAAGATAAAAATACGTGAAGATAGCCGTTGATTAGTGCGAGTGATAAGTAATCAGCATCTATTCACTTTTACTACGCTCATTACTTATCACTCGCACTGATCAACTGCTGTCTTCACGTATTTTTATCTTAATACTAAGCACCTGCATTAAACACTCACACTCGCACTAATCAAAGTGAAAACGGGGCTTTCGACTGATCGAGCTTAGGTTTAGCAATTGAGATATTAGAGCGTAATATATCTTCCCTTTTTATATCAATGATCGTTGTGCAAATAATACTAAATTATAACATACTAGCTGTGCCCGCGACTTTGTTCGCGTGGAAAAATTTCTAAAATAAAAACTCGTGTAGTTCCCGTTCCCGTGGGATTTCCGGGTTAAGAACTATCCTATGTCCTTTCTTGGGTCTCAAACTATATTTGTAGGTACCAAATTTTATCCAAATCGGTTCGGCGGTTTAGCCGTGAAAGCGTAACAGACAGACAGACAGACATACTTAAGAACGTCTATGCTCATAGCAAAATGTTTGTCTCTGATAGGTACATAGATGTATTTTATTGTTCGTAAAACAGATCATTATTGCTTCTTTCCGATATGTAACCTTAAACAGAACTCATTGCTACTTTGTTCGCATACAATTTTTTTTATATATCATAAGATAGCAAACAAGCAAATGGCTCTCCTAATGGAGTCAACCATCGCCTATAGACTCCAAAGGTGTTAATGGTGCGTTGCTATCTTGTGGCGAGGTCTAAAGCCACATGCATAAGTTCGGCTACCTTACCCTCCAAACCGGAACGTGACAGTAACAAGCACTGACGCTATTGCGGCAGGAATAGGTAAGGCGGTGGTACCTAACCATGACTTGTTTAGCCAATCGGTCGCCTTCTACGACTTGCCTGGCAGAAAATCAGTTGGCCTATTCTTCAAAGGAGCTCGGGACCAACACGGGGAAATTACGATAAAACGAGTAAAAATAATATTATGTCGTAACAAATGTTCAAGTTCAAAATGGCATTAAAAGGCTACGTTCGGAAGAAAATACCACTACTGATAAATAGAAGTTTGATTCCCGAACAATTCAAAAATTTGTTTTTTCAGTTTTCTGTTAAAAATAACATTGCCTGGAATTGGATAAGTGCCCGGTTGGCGATAGGCTTGCCACCTATTATATTAAGAATCTTCGGCGGATCGTGGATGCACTAGTTGTACCACTGCTTCCCTCTTCGGAGATACGGGCGTGAAGATGCTTTTTTTTAATAAATAAAGATTGAAAAGTACTTATAAAATAACTGGGCAAAAACAATGTCATTCAGCTTCAGTCACACAAGGCGATGGTTTTCTGCAGTTTCTATCTGCCTATATGAAATGGGTTTCTGTTTCCGTCAATAGACGCATAAGTAGTGTTTGCTATTGTATGATATGAAAAATACAAAAAAGAATTCAGACATAACTGCTACTTTTCGAAGTCTAGTCAGTTGGAAATCTTTAACACCACGTAATATGTAAACTATTTATCAAGAAGCTCACGAATTACATTATACTCACGTATAAGACTGTGATAAAAACAAGTCCACGTTTTGCTAGCTCCGTGTTTGAATAATTATTAAGAGTTTTATCATTTTTTATTTAATTTGTTTAAATCACAGACCACGTGAATACTAATAGACACCCCATTGGGAAGGAATCTTGTCGACGCGTATATGATATATACGCTCCTATTACTGTCAAAAATGTCATTCATTTGTAGGTTATATTATATTATGAAAAAATAAAAATAAATCATGTTATACTGTTTTGTCCTACCGAATGAGATGACAAGGTTTGAAAATTACCCTTGAAGTGATTTTATTTCATCGGTAAGAAGTATAACTCTGTATTTCAGTGTGTATTCATTTGAAAGTCGTATTCATTTAATCAGTGGTTTAAATACTGCTTAAAACTGTTTAAAAAAAAATTAATATGCTTAAAACTCATAAAAATAAACATTATATACATACACTATCATCATTTGACACACGCCATAATTTTCATTCATATAGATATACTATTTTATTTATTGTGAGGTCTGTTGGTAAATTTAAAAGAGATTTTAATATAGTCTATGATCGAATCGGGCGAATTTCGACCAGCGACCGATCGCTGGTATTAGTAGTAGTAATTTAAGTATTAATAAATAACAGTTATCGCGTAGACTGTGTTTAACAAATTGAAACGTTTAGTTGGTAACAGATGAAGCAGTTTACCAAATAAACTTTAACTGCATGTAAAGACTAACAAGTAATAATTGTAAAACCTAAAAATCCGACTGCAACCCTTATATATCACCCTCACACGATATAAAAAGGGAAGATATGATACGTTCTAACATCACAATTGCTAAACCTAAGCTCGGCCAGACGAACGCAAAGTAATGCGACGAACGTAGCAGACTACGTTTCTCTTGCTTACTTTTGTATTGTACTATCTCACTCTCACAAACAGGCGAACTAAACAATAATTTAATCTAATTTTCAAGCAAATTGTTTTAGACGTATTTACGAATGGAAAGTAATCCCGTGTGTCTTATTTTTTTCCTTGTGTGATTATAACACTGGCTGAATATACAAGAAGGTATTTTGATGGGTGTTTAATGGTAAAAACAGTCGGAAAATATAAGTGTATGACATGAGGTCCCGCGCGTGATTGATTGTCACCAATTGTTACGGTGTCCACGGACGTAGTTTTATAGGACCAGGCGCTGTGACTAGGTAACGTATCTTCCCTTTTTATATCAATGCCCTCTCAATTAACTTAACGACACCTCAAGTTATTCCATCAAGCCGCTTAGTCTACCTAGTCTAGGAAAGCGGGCCAAAGAGAAATATATTTGCATAGGTACACACATAAGAAAAACATAATCTTTCTAGCACAGTTGGTTAAAAATTGTTCATATCGTTTAACAAGCAATGTAAGTTCTTTCTAATATTAGTTGTCGATATATAAATAAATAATAGTTTAAAAAAACTAAAAAACACGCTTTTTATAGAAAACCGAACTAAAAAATAGAAAATAAATTTTAATAAATTTAAATTAAGAATAGTGTTAAAAATTTCAATAAATATAAATTAATAATAGTGTGAGTAAAAAAAAATTATTTTAAAAAAACGTGAGGTGCATGGTGTCAATAGTTATAAATATTTTATTGACAGATATGTGCAGAGTGATTATCATTTCGTTAATATCTTAAAAAGCACCCCACGCTTTTTTTAAAATAAAATAATTTTTTTTTATTCACACTATTATTAATTTATATTTATTGAAATTTTTAACACTATTCTTAATTTAAATTTATTAAAATTTATTTTCTATTTTTTAGTTCGGTTTTCTATAAAAAGCGTGTTTTTTTAGTTTTTTTAAACTATTATTTATTTTCTACTTTTTAGTTTGGTTTATTTATAATAGCTTATTTTTTTTTTTAATTTTAAACTATTGCACGACTCATGATGTGAAGAATCAGAGAGTGCTTTACGATCGAAAAATTTTTTTCGTCTTATTTTGGCAACTATTTTTAGTATTATAGCCTTGTTAGTTAATGGAATCAAGATATTTTGTATACTATTGTCGAGATAATTTAATGGAGATTAATTCTATACTTGCTAAAAATTAATTTAGTGCAATAGAAACGGAAAAAATATCAAAATAGGTCAAAAAAATTTCCTGTCTGTCATGTATGAAACTCCGGAAACACTGTAACTTATGAAAAAATCAATTATTTGAGTTATTTTTTTTTAATTCTAATCGACAATTGTAGATCATGGAATGCGAATGGTTAATAAATTCAGTGTCGTTTAATTATAATTAATAAAAAACGAAAACTACAAGACTGTATATCGATATATATCCATGTAAAATTAACATGGATGGTGATATATCTATAAATATTATGTACATTTTTTTTGGTTTTTTACTCAGTCAATTAAACTCAGTCACAGAGACGGCGGCGGACTCTTCGTGGCTTGTGAAATCTAAGTTATATGCGCAGACAGTGTTGCAAACTCTAATGCGCATACCTAGTCGAGGGCCGCGGTAGAAGCACGGAACCACTTACACGCTTATAGACATGTGTGTGTGTGTGTGTGTGTGTGTGTGTGTGTGTGTGTGTGTGTTGTGTATGTGTGTGTGTAAGTGTGCAAGGAGTTCCTGTCGTACTCCCATACAGGACAATACGACGGGGCCAGATATGGGCCATGCTTGGCGCAATGTTATCTATCTCTGACCCATGCTTGTAAACCCGCTTTGGCCCAGCCTTGGTAGAAGTCTGGAGTGATAACAGGGTGCCAAGCTTGTTTGCCTAGACTGGCCCAAGCATGATAACCAAGACTGGCCCAAGATTATTAACCAAGACTGGCCCAAGTATGTTAACCAACACTGGCTCAAGTTTTTAAGCCAAAGCAAGCCCAGGTTTATTCACCACTATAGAATTTACTAAAAGAAGTAGATTACAGAATATATTAAGAATTTAATTGTTTAATGTGAAACCAAATTAGTATTAAGAACCCAATTTCGAATAAATTGAATTCTCTGAAATAAAATAGTAATATTCTACGAAACGGTTAAATTATTTTCAGTCAGCTATAAAATGAGTAGTTGTTAATTGAAATTGAAAAAAAAGGAATTTTTTACTTGTCAATAATTTATTTCGATTTTGATATAGAGCTAACGCAAGTTCAGATGACTTAACTCTTAATATAGACCTAACTTTCGCTAATTATAGAAATAAAGTGAAAATTGCATTTACCCTAACCGAGATTCAAACCTGAGCCGCGCGCTTGCCAGATCGACCACTAACCCTTACTCCGTACGACCGAAGTTAACGCATATCTCACCATTCATATAAGCTAAATCTATATGGTGACAGAGTGTGACGGTTTATTATTTATATAATTTTGTGTTATTTAATTTTGTGTTTTGATGAAAATTATCTATTTTTTTACAAATGTTTATTAATTTAAAAGAAAAGCAAAAATCAATTCTTACATTCACTTTAGACTTTTTAAATCGTTCTGTATATTTTTAATATCATATTATAATACTTTAATTTTTTTTAAGAGCGTATCAATTATGGCGATATACAATTGTTTTGTTGAAATAATAAATTTTCAATTTTAGCATTTACTATCAAATATTCGTTAAGTAATAAATATATACTGTTCCAAATTCTATTAATTAATGATTAATTAAATTTGAATTTCCCATTGAATGGCCAAAGTTAGGTTGTCGAATTCTGGCTCAAGTCTGGGTTGCCATTCAACGGCCAAGGCTAGGCATCCCAGTCTTGGCTAACGCTCGGGTAATTATCATTGAGTCGGCCAAAGCTAGGTTGCTCAGTCCTGGCCCAAGTCTGGATCGTCATTGAATGGCCGAGGTTAGGTTACACGAACTTGGCCCAAGTTAGGGTGACTCTAGGCTTGGCCAAGGCTAGGTTATTCAGTCTTTGCCCAAGCCTGGGTAATCATTGGAATGGCCAAGGCTGATTGCCCAGTTATGGCCCGAGCATAGGACAATATAGGTTTGCCAAGATGGGCTTCCCAATAATGTCCCAGGCATAACCCCGTCGTTCCACTCTGGGGCTTCCTGTATGGGCTACTATTCTTTTATCAGAACTATTTTTTTAACCATTTTAGTTTTGTAGTTTATTAAAAATTTACTACCTAAGAGGCAATTTTTATCTAAAGCATCTAATATAAATATTTTATAAGGAGTAAAATTTTTTCAAGTGGTAATAAAAAAAAAGAATTTTATTGTAAAAAAAAGCGTGAGGTTGATGCTGTCTATAGTTATTAATATTTTACTGACAGATATGAGTAGAAGGATTTTATCATTTCGATGATATCTTAAAAAAATCAAGCCACCCTTTTTTATAAAATATATTTTATTCTTATTTTGATTTTTATTTATGAAAATTTTTTACACTATTTTTAATTCAAATTTATTTTCTATTTTTTAGTTTGGTTTTTTATAAAAAAGGAGTTTTAGTTTTTTTAAAACTATTATTTATTTTTTACTTTTTACTTTGGTTTATTTATAAAAGCGTGATTTTTTTATTTTTTATTTAAAACTATTATTTGTTTTGTAGAATTAAAATTCTCCTAAGTATTCAAAAATTTGTCAATATTAGAGAAATCGGCTAAAGATAATTATTGGAAATTAAAATTAATCAAGTCCTGTCTTATCGACTGTAAAGAAAAATTATAAAAAATTAAAATTAAGTTTCTTACCTTATCGACTATAGATAAAAATTATATAAATTAACAAAAATCATATTTTGCAAATTGAAAATGGAATAATTTTATCAAATTAGTGTATTGTCATCGGTCCTCGATAAATCTACAAAGTTTGAACGAAATCTGGCCGTTTAAAATGGCTCAAAATCGCGCCCAAAGAAGTCGGTTACAAACAAACATACAAACATACAGGTGAAGCTAATAAAAAGCGTGTAAAAAAAAGAAAAGTTCCTTCTCAGGCCTACTGGAACAACATGGAAGTTATATCTTTACCTCTTGAACTGACCGACTTGACAGACGTAGAACAAAGACTTTTGTTAAGAGTAGTTCCTTTTATAACTAGTTTCCACCCGCATCAAAGTGCTCGTCAACACGAATCAAACGAGCCCAAACTCGATAGAGTTGTGTTATTTAATTGCTGAGCTCCTATGGTCACCTTCTGGCTTCATCATCGGACCCTGTAGGATCTTAGTTATCACCAAGCACCAAAGTGCTCGTTAATATCAGTCAAACAAGCGCAAACTCGAAAGAGTTATGTCACTTAATTATTGAGCTCCTATGGCCACCTTCTAGCTTCATCGTCGGACCCTGCAGAATCTTAGTTAGCACCAAGCACCAAAGTGCTCGTCGATACGAATCAAACGAGCCCAAACTCGATAGAGTTGTGTCATTAAATTACTGAGCTCCTATGACCACCTTCTGGATTCATCATCGGACCCTGCAAGAACCTAGTTACCACCAAGCACCAATGTGCTCGTCAACACCAATCAAACGAGCGCAAACTCGATAGAGTTCTGTCATTTAATTACTGAGCTCCTATGGCCACCTTCTGGCTTCATCATCGGACCTTGCAGGATCCTAGTTACCACCAAGCACCAAAGTGCTCGTAAAAATGAATCAAACGAGCCCAAACTCAATAGAATTCTGTCATTTAATTACTGAGCTCCTATGACCGCCTTCTGGCTTCATTGTCGGACCCTGGAAGATCTTAGTTACCACCAAGCACCAAAGTGCTCGTCGACACGAATCAAACGAGCTCAAACTCGAAAAAGTTGTGTCATTTAATTACCGAGCTCATATGGCCACCTTATGGCTTCATCATCGAACCCTGCAGGATCCTAGTTAGCACCAAGCACCAAAGTGCTCGTCAACACTAATCAAACGGGCCCAAATTCGATAGAGTTGTGTCATTTAATTGCTGAGCTCCTATGACCATCTTCTAGCTACATCATCGGACCCTGCAGGACCCTAGTCACCACCAAGCACCAAAGTGCTTGTCAACATGAATCAAATGAGTCCAAACTCAATAGTCTTGTCATTAACCGATTTTTAACCATTTAATTATTAAGTTCCTGTGGTCACCTTCCGATTCAGATTCATCAGATCAGCTCCATGTCATAATAAGGTTTCATTGTCATTCAATTAACATACGTATACAAAATTTCAGCTCAATCGGTAACCGGGATGTGGATCAAATTTACTTGCGAGATTTGATTTCAGACATCGAGATAGGTACAATAAATAAAAAAATGCTCATAAAACAAAAACTACTGGGCCTACCTGAATCAAATTTTTATGGGACCAATTCGAAACTATTCCGCATCAAACAAAAAAAGAATCACGTAATTCGGTTCAGAAACCTCGGAGAAATCGGTGTATATACATTAAAAATATATATACCAGCCGAATTGAGAACCTCCTCCTTTTTTTGAAGTCGGTTAAAAATGGAATAATTTTATCAAATTAGTGTATTGTCATCGGTCCTCGATAAATCTACAAAGTTTGAACGAAATCTGGCCGTTTAAAGTGGGTCAAAATCGCGCCCAAAGAAGTCGGTTACAAACAAACATACAAACATACAGGTGAAGCTATTAAAAAGCGTGTAACATACAGGTGAAGCTAATAAAAAGCGTGTAAAAAATTGGGTGACTCTTGGAAACACTCGCATTGCTCCAAACCAATGTTACCCAAATGATTTTGAAGAAGGGCCACATTTTCGATTCTGTGTTAGCTGGCGGACCAGTTATTTTTGGAATGTTATTTTAACTTATCGAAACCGTACGTACCTACTACTAATCGAGTGGCAGCGGCAATCAACCGCAGCCGTTGGCGGTCAATTCATAATACGTTGGCGGGGCGCGGCCTAAGTTTGGGCAACTTTGCTTTGCTAAAGTTGTAAAATTCGGGCTACAGGAATACTAGCAGTCACATTGAAATTGAAATAGCCACTGGTACTCGTACTTTAGTGATCAGTCTATTCGACTCATATTATGAGGTCCCCGGTCTTATCCCTGGGTCAAACCTCGAAAAAACTTTAAACGAATTGGTTTATTCGAGATTATACTCGAAAATATATTTCAGTAGCATCTCGAAGTCTAGAAATATTGTGCTAAAACTCTTTTATTGTATGAGCATGTAAAACTTCCGGTCGCTGTTATCCTAAATCCAAAAAATAATCATTACAAGTCAATAAGATACGGCGATGGTGATCACCACACATCTGTCCTCCGTGTTGGTCTGGGCCCCCTTTGCAGAATAAACTATCAGCCGTTTTGTCAGGCAGTTAGTAAGAGGTAAACGATTTTCTATGCGAGTCACTATCATGAGTCTGGCACCACCGGTTTACCTATTCCTGCCGCAAGAGCTTTAGTGCTTGGCACTGTCGCATTCCGGTTATGTGGGTAACATGCCGGTAAACTTATGCATGTAGCATTAGACCTAGCCACAAGGACAGCAACACACCATTAACATCTTTGGTGTCTATAGGCGATGGTCGTCTCTTTCCATCAGGATAGTCATATACTTGTTTGCTATCTTATGATATAAAAAAAATCGAACCAACCGATAAATCGGTAATTCGTGGTGAACCAGAACACTTCGACAGACACTTTTGTTTGCCTGCCGCGCAGAATCAACATAATGATATTTATTTATACCCTCTCAATTTTGTATGCTTGACAAAATATGTTGACCTTATTATTTCTTTGAAACCTCGTGTTCTTTGAAACCCCAATAAAGGTCACAGTTCACCTTTTTAAAGTAGCATTAGGAATAATTTAAGTTATATATAAGTATTAGCTAATGCCCGCTCGCTTTCCTGGTCGTAAATTCATTGATATAAAATTAGGTGGCCTGTATTAATTGATCAATCTTGTATACTTACTATCAATACAAATCTCAATTTTCATCAAGTCAAGCTGTCAAGCGTTCTTGAGTAAGATCGGCTGTGTCCCCCTAACATACGTAACAACATACAAAGAGACAAAAAATCATAATGGTTGAATGAATGTCAGTGTGTAGCATAGCGAATAGTTATCATAAAATTTGACAAAAAATTGAATGTTCGATTGATGTACCTACTTCTTAATGATTAATTCTTCAACCTGTTTTTATATTTAGCTTTTCTAAACATTTAAAGTGGTCAGTGTTATGAAGCGTAGTTAGGAAAATTGCCACAGCAAAAACCGCAAACGCTAATTAATGTCATCTTATATTACCTAATCGTGTTGGTCCGGACTCTACCATTCAACCATTCTGCAAGGCAGTTCGTAAAAGGCGAATGTTCGGCTATACGTGTTACTACCATCTAGGTCAGTGTTTCTTAACCTGTGGTCCGCGGACCCCTAGGGGGTCCGCGAGTATGGGTATGGGGGTCCGCCGCCTCATCTATGGACATTTGAATTAATAAATAAATACGAAATTTTTTCTATTAAAGGGGTGCCTGAAATTGTGCTTGATTTTCCTAGGGGTCCGCGGGCTGAAAAGGTTAAGAAACGCGATCTAGGTGGAAGAGTTCCGCAACGTATCGCCGGGGTATATAGTACCACCGCCTTGCCATTTCTTCCGCAATAGCATCAATGCTTGTCATTGTCATGTTCCGGTTTAATATAAATAACTAGCGACCTGCCCGCGGTTTCACCCGCGTAGCTTTTGTTCCCGAGGAAATATCGGAAAGGATTATATACTAAAACCTTCCTCAAGAATCAAATCTATCTATTAAAAAAAACTGCATCAAAATCCATTGCGTAGTTTTAAAGATTTAAGCATACATAGGGACAGACAGAGAAAGCGACTTTGTTTTATACTATGTAGTGATAATAACGTATAAAAATTAAGAAAATTATGTGTTAGTATGCAAGAGACAATTGAAATAGTTGCACAAAGGCGGCGTAAAAGCGTTTTCGATCGTAGAGCACTTTCTTTGCTTCGCATAATGATATGTATGATTGAATATTTAGCCATTGAACTTCTAGTTGAAAGCAGCAATTATTATCTTTTAGGGCCCTCGCACACGGCGACTTTTTGTAGCGATGCTATCGTTTGACAGCCGTTTTTAATTCGACTTTATTATTCACTATTTTTTAATATTTTACACTGCACATTAAAAGGTTGAGATTTCAAGTTGTTTTAAATTTCAGTGTCAAATTTATACATTTTTTCACGTGTTAGTTATGTGTTTTAAAGGTGAACGTACCGGCGTATGAGCACATTCCAATAGTTTATTTGTACCTACTCTTCTGAAATTATAACGTGATTTAATTTTACAGCTTGAAAAACTCGAGTTCTTTCTTGTCTAAGTTCATAAAGTCTATACATATACTTATTAACTATTAACATACACGGGAAGCGAAAACTTTGTATCTCTTTTTACGAAAATTGTGCGAACTGAGGAGTAGGTATGTAATTCGGCACGGTTAAAGTTTGTAACGTTAAGAAGTACAAAAGCTAATATTTTTATATAATGTGAATTAGAAATAAATTAATAACAAAACTTTAAACACACTAGGTACCATGCGTTTGACGCACACACGCACCTATATACCATTCGGTTTTCGGTTGAAGCACAAAACAAATTGGCACAGAAGTCAATCTACACACAAATTGAAAGGGCGTTCGGGCAACGCACACATAGACACACAGGTTGGGAATTGTGCAAGCGCGAGTGCAACTTGCTTGCGATACGCGTCAGTAAACTTTTTGTGCAAAATTGTAATTAGGTAGAATAATTTCCGTTCTTCCTGTTTCATTCTCAACAATAAATACGAGTGCCATTACTAGTTTTTTGTGCATAAGCCAAAGTCGATAACCATAGCACGACCGCCGGGCATAGCCATGAAAAGTGAAGTAGGTTCTTCTGTGCCTATTGGTTTTGTGGTTGAAATCTGTTGTCAAACTCAAAAGAGATTTAATTGTTTAGTCTACGGTCAAACTAAAACATATCTCGTGTATAATTTGTCTAATAGATTTTTTAGAATTTAATTTTAATCTTATAGAAGTCAAACCTACTTCACTTTTCATGTCTATGCTCGGCGGTCGAGCTAGGGTTATCGACTTTGGCTTATGAACAAAAAACTGGAAGCGGCAGTCATATTTATTAAAATATCTGATATTTTTGTTTTAACATTAAAAGAATTACGGTAGAATTTCGACCAAAGGACGGTCACTAGTAATATGAAATCTGGTTATAAGCGAATTATTCTAGTTTGATGCTAGCCCTGTTCCTGTATTCGCCCAATAATTTAATATGTGTCCACTTTGTTGTGTGAATGTAGTGGTTGGAAAAACATTATATCTAATCTTTTAAATCTGACTCAAACGTGCAAAGTCCAATGTAATTTTAGACCATTATAAAGACATCAAAATGACGTTTTACGATCACAATACATTCATATGATTAGCTTCTACTTCGTTTTTATGTACATTGTACAATAACATGAAATGTTTTAAATCATTATAAATTTAGTTATATTAGGTACTTACGAAAAAGTTTTTAAAATTATTTTAAATGTACATGAATATATTAACTGTTATGCGTAAATATGTTAAGCCTGACTGTCAGCAAGCAGTCAGAACGATGCTGACACATTTGGTCAATCATAAGCATTTATGAGCTGTCTGTCGCAACGGGAACAGGTAATATAGTGCGATACTTGGACAATACATGCACATACATTACCATTAGATATTATTATACAAATTTTTAGGGTTACGTACCCAAAGGTAAAGGGTAAGGTAATGTTTTCGAAAGTAGATATGTTTGTAGTTTTATACGTAGGTTTCTTTGTATCAGTACTATTTGTTTTTTGGTTTCGTTTTCGTTTAGGGTTCCGTACCAAAGGGTAACCTTACCATACCTTACCCTTTGGTACAGAACCCTAAACGAAAACGAAACCTTAAAAACAAATAGTACTGATACAAAGAAACCTACGTACAAAACTACAAACATTAGATATGTTTCGAATTCGAAAACATTACAATGTTTGGGTAGTCGGGTAAAAGTAAGTTATTTACTTCCTTGTCTTAGGTAATAGTTAAGCAACACCTTAAAGTAATAACTCAGTATGAATTAGGATTACTTGAACTAGGTATTGTTTTCGCGATTGGCTTGGGAACCGGTCTCAGGAAAGATGGAAGTTCGTTTTATATTACGATCTTTTGGTTAAATTTTGATGAAAAGATTATTTCAATTTTCTACCAAAGTTTTACACCGTAAAAATGTACAATGAAATGCGTGTCACATGCAAAACACCAAATAAAAACCGAAGGAAGTGCAAGTCGAGACTAGCTTTTTCTGAACTATTCTCGAAATTCAGTTTCCAAACCCTATATACTTTATTAACGCACCATATTTTAATGATAATACAAAAATTATTTGTGTTCAAATTTTCCCTGTATATCGAAATAGACGTTTTTTTTACTTAGAAATTTTGTTTTACTTAGAAGTTTGTTTAGTTTTCGGTTCGGTCGATTTTCAAAAATCGAGTTTTCCCCAGTCGTCCACATTTTGAGGTCCTGGAACCTTTTCCGAATATTTTCACTATGATGTCAGTATGTCTGTATGTATGTGTGTGTATGTAAACATGTCTTAACTTTTGAACGGCTTGACCGGTACGGAAACGCGGTAGACGGCATTTGATTGGGTTTCGCTCAACTTAGACTTCCTGAAAATTTGAACCAACTCGGTCAGGGAGATAATGAGAATTTTCGAAAAAACCTTTAAAAAATGTTGGTGAAACAGTATTTTTTTAATATAAATAACTTCCAGATTAATGTACCAATTGAGTACAATATCTAATCAGCTATTTCCTCTAAAACTGCGTCCAATACATAATTTGTATCAAAATCGGTTTATCCGTTAGGGACGTCGACAAAAAAGTTTCGAAAAGTGTTTTTATACATAACTTCGAAATTTTTTAACCAATTAGTTTTTGATCTTCTGTAATATTTTAGCACTTAAAAAAACTACATCGAATTTCATTTCAGAAATGAAAATCGATTCATATTTCCAAAAGTTACAGCCTTTCAAACATTAAAATTGCGCTGTTTACAGCAAACTTACTTTATATTTTTAAAATAGCTTTTAGGTCAATATACCTGTTTATTTGAAAATCTGGTCAGCTAATCTATTTAAAAAACTCGTTGATTCATTTGGGATTTTTCAATGGCGAAATTTTTTGAAAAAGTTTTATTTGATATTTCTTCGGCATTTTTAGCCCATCGACTAGCTAATAAAATAATTTAGAACTTAACAAGCGACACAGACTACCTAAGAAATTCCCTTGAAAGGCGTATCCAGTTTAATCCGTGATATTTATCCACGTGCAGGGACATTATGGGTTTCTCTGTTAATAAAACATACTTTCACAAGGCGTATCTTGTTATATATAAAATTCTCGTGTCACAATGTTAGTTACCATACTCCTCCGAAACGGCTTGACCGATTTCCATTAAATTTTATATGCATATTCAGTAGGTCTGAGAATCGGCTACTGTCTATTTTTCATACCCCTAAGTGATAATATAATTAATGTATATTTTTATTTTTGGTCAATTTTTTAATTTTTAATTAAACGTCTCACGCTGGCACCAATCACAAAAGCACACAATTTATTTAGCACTCAACGCACGTTTCACTTCGAAACCGAAGCATCTTCAGAAGAACACTACCTCACTCTACGCGAGTGTATACTCGCTTAGAGTGAGGAGTGTACACTCGCGTAGAGTGAGGTAGTGTTCGTTTCTCCTGAAGATGCTCCTGAAGACATCTTAAGAAATAAATAGTTCTAATTCTGGACTTTTTCAATCTCACTTTTTATGAGAACGTTTCTATTACAAAGGAAACGGACGTTGAATCTGTGCCTACATTGAGTGCTGCTGACTTGCCGAAAAAAGTGGTGAAAGGTATATCGGGCCACGCCCTAAGAAGACCCATTCTAAATTTTCAGAATTTCGGCGAGTTTGTTTCACTTGATTCACTACATTTCTTATTTTATCGCAATTACAGAATCGCCTCTGTGATCTAGTGGTCTGGTATCGGAGTTAACCATATGAGGTGCCGGATACGATTCCCGGACTGGGCAATTAAAAAAAATGTTTTTTTCAGTTTTCTGATAAAACAACGTTGCTCGGCACTGGTCAAAGGGCCCGGTTGGTGATAGGCTGGCCACCTATCACCAACCGGGCTAATCGTGGGTGCACTTGTTGTTCCTCTCTCTACGGAGATACGGGCGTGAAGATACTTTTATACAGAAGTCACATATATAAGAGTTCCGCAATGATGGCCCCGGCTCCCTTTGAAGTTTTAACCATCTGCCATTCGGCCAGGCAGATCATGCGAGAGATTGGCTATACGACTTACAACTATATGGTAGAATCTACAAAGTCTCATCCGAGTTTCATAGTTCATACCACCGTCTTACATATTCCTATCGCAATACAGTCAGTGCTTGTAACTGTCGTGTTCCGGTTTGGAGGGTAAGGTAGCCAGCAACCTTAAGCATGTGGAATTAAAACCCTGTCACAAGGATAGCAACGCACCATTATCATCTTTGATGGTAACTACCGCCACAGAGATAGATAGCCCATTTACATTTTTTGTGTGTATAGGCGACTGTTGTTAAATAGTAGGCGGTAGACTTATGCATGTGTCATTGCCATCCCGCCACACGATAGCAACGCAGTATAAAAATCTCTTTCCATCAGGAGAGCCATTGGCTTATTTGCTATATTATTATACTAGCGACCTGCCCACGGTTTCACCTGCGTAGCTTTTGTTCCCGTGGTAATATCGGAAAGGTTTATATACTAAAACCTTCCTCAAGTATCAATCTATCTATTAAAAAACCGCATCAAAATCCGTTGCGTACTTTTAAAGATTTAAGCATACATAGGGACATAGGGACAGACAGAGAAAGCGACTTTGTTTTATACTATGTAGTGATTAAAAAAATAATTACAAAATGATCATAATATTATTGAGAAACTGAAAAACTGAAAACACTTACTTTAATAACGTGAACATTTCATCTCTCGTGATATATCCATCCCCGTTTAAATCGTACACAGAGAAACAATGGTTCAGTCTCTCTTCATCAGTACCTCGTAACAAGACACTCAGACCCCGGGCCCACGCTTCGAATTTCACTGCCCCTTCACCCCCATTTATCCCCCGCTCCCAGGTTATCCAAACTCGATCCAGGACCACCTCCTCCGTCACAAGATCCAAGGTGTTGTGCATGACGTCACGAAAAGTGTTTTGGTCTATGCCCTGTAGAAGTTGACAAATTTCAATAATTAGTGTAATGGAAAATTTTACAGTAGACGGCTAAAAATAGATTTCAGCTATTAGAGCATTATCAGAGCTTAGTTTACATTACATTATTTTAAAATTTAAAAAACGTAATTAATGAACACACACATGGGCGTACCCAGGTTCTGGGCCAGAAGGGGGGGGGGGCAACCGTAACATTTTAAGACCCAGATTCTGGGCCAGGGGAGGACAACCGTAACATTTTAAGACCCAGGGGCCATTCTGGGCCAGGGGGGGGGGGGCAATCGTAACATTTTAAGACCCAGGTTCTGGGCCAGGGGAGGACAACCGTAACATTTTAAGACCCAGATTCTGGGCCAGGGGGGGACAACCGTAACATTTTAAGACTATATTTTGATGTTATTATATTTTTATCTACAACAATAGACAGTTAGTAGAGAGTTAAACAAATATTTTTTTTAAACAAATTCAGTTTTTATAAGCTTTTATCGTAGTCGAGTCTTATCATTCTAATTTTGTACGTTTCTACGTTTCTGATTTGATAGAAATACTCGTATAAGTAAAACATGTCCATCCATATACCCGGTACATGAAAGAATCGGCGCTATTTAGCAGCAGATTGAAAACAAAACTTTTTTTCAAGTAGGTCAAATAGTTTGTTAGACATATTCCCAATGTGAATACCGTATATAACATTATTACTATGGAGTAATTGGTCACGGAATGTATAAATTGTGGTGGATTTGGAGTTGCGTGCCCCAAAAACATGACATTTCTGATTTGATTTTACTGTTCCTAAACTTTTTGTATCTAGTTGGGTTTCAGGACGATTGAAAGTAAATCTTGCTGCTTAAATATTAGAGATATTTTTCTATGGCATTCTCTTTTCGAGGGCGCGTTGTGTACTAAGGATACAAGGTGCTAACTAAGCACAAAATTAATTAAACACCAGACCATCGACTTTTATCTATCATTCTCTTAAACACTTTTGTGGTAACACACTTTGGCAAAAGGCAAGTGTGTTACTTATAGTCTATAGGCAAGTGTGTATCCAGTATTTTTGTAGGAGTGGAGCAAAATTAAAAAACTTTAAAAATAGTAGAAATTTAAAAATGCTTTTTATTTAAGTACACAGAATAACGAACAGTTGTGGATTTCCAGATATCATGATGGTAAAGATGAAATTTCAAATTTCGACGCTATATTGATGAATGATGATGGAGTTCAGCCGAAGAAATCAATCTGAACTACTCGCCGGAAAACTCTACATGATCATTGATCAATACAATAGAAGATGCAGAAAGAACCTCTGCGTATCTCTGCGTATTTCCAAAGAGTCAAAAAGATGAGAAGCCGATTTACTGTTTCGCTCTGCAGAGCATATCAAGCTTTGTGAGGCTATTTAGCCTTACTTTTTATATGACCGCGAAACTGAACGTTATTCGATTTCGCGGTTGACTCAGAATTCCGACACTAACTGAGGCTGTCGGAAGACTGCCAAATAGAGGTAACGAGACAAAGGTTTTATTTTTGCGGTGAATTTTGGAGTTAAATGTGGCCAAATTTTGACGACCAAATTCGACATCAGAAAGTTGATTCTTAACTTGAGACACAACCTTGTCCCGGCTCTCTTCGCCGTGTTTCCGGAAAATACCGCTACGACCGTAGCATGTAGCATCACCAATGCTGTCATCTGAACAGCAATGTTGCTAATTAGCATCAGAAATGCAGCAGAAACAGTGTCAGTAACAGCACACAGCCTTGGGGTTTACAGCATTGACAAGTTTGAGGTCGGAGCACGCATCGTCGACTACGACCTTGATGCTCTGATCAACCACCTACCCTCGATTCGATTCGACCTAGCAATCTACCCTCGATTCGATTCGACTTCGATTTGGTGACAAGTGAGGAGCAGATGTCATCGCGTATAGACATGGGTTTACCCACAGTGGTAAACCCATGTCTATACACGATGGCTGCCTCTTGCTATCAAGAGAGCCATCTGCTTTTTTCTTTCCTATGATATATGTATAAAAAATGTGTATGTGTCAAGACTCTCTGAAATGAAAAATTGGCATGTTTGCATGAAGAGTTATAAATATGGAGAAAAGGTAGCAAGACAAGTCTATCTGGACCGTAATATATGGCATTTAATTCCCTCTGACAGACTTGGCGTGAAGATATGTATGTATATGTACAAAAATGTACTTACATCAATCTTAGCAGATGGCTGCCCCATCACTGCGGCTGGAGCTGCATTCTGCGCTGCCGTCACCAGTTTTCTGTACATCGTGTGAAGAGCTTCTAACTCATTCCTGTAGGAAATATTCTTAAAATTAATTTTCCCCATGTTGGTCCCTTTGAAGAATGGACAATCAGTAATTCTGCCAGGCCTGCCTATACATGTCACTACCATCGTAACTAACTAGGTGGTAGAGTTCCGCAATGTATCGCCTGGGTCTTTCTGCCGCAACAGAGTCAATGTTTGTCATTGCCGTGTTCCGGTTTGGAGGGTAGTGTAGCTGGTAAACTTATGCAACTGGCAATACTATTCCGTCACATGAATAACAACGCACCAATAATATCTTAATATCTTTGATGGCGATGGTTGCCACTTTCCATCAGGAGAGCACTATAGTTGTTAGCTATCTTATGATAAACTCATAAAAAATTAAACATTGGTTGACCTTGCAGGCCATCCTTTGAAACTTTCCGCCAAATTTAAGTATTTTAAGCTCAAAAGAGACAAAACTATACCTTAGCATAGATATTTTTAGAATTCAAAAATATAAAGTTTGTTAAAAATGTTTTGATTTTGAAAAACTGTATATTTTAATAACCATGATCGATTTTTATGTTCGAATGGCATTCAACGCAATTTTTGACCTTAAGAATGGTATTTTTGTGAGCTACAAAGTAAACTGGTTGTAAATTGTCGAAATAATGTCAAAAAACACGATTCAAAAATGTTCATCTGGGATAAATTCCGATGAATCTGATTTCCATCAAATGTACGTTATTTGACGCATTTTTAAGTAGTAGATCTGAATTAATCGGCCCAATAGTCTAAAAGTTTTTTTAAAATATGAATTAAGTTAATTGTAAGCAAAATAATTTTAATATCTGAAAATCATTATCTTAAAAAAATGTAATTGAAGTTTGATATTTGAAATAGTGTTTGACGTAATGTTTTAAATACTTAAATATTGTAGAAAGTAAAAATTCGATTGTTTGCTCAAAGTTATGTCAAAAAAAAAACACTTTTTTCAAACTTTTTCGTCAACAACAAATTCCGAATGGATAAACCGATTTTGATGCAATTTATGGCAGTTTTTTAAAGAAGAGAATATTTACAAAAAATATTGATTTGCCGCTTTTTTTTGAGATTTTTTAAAAATATCTCAAAATACCATCAACCATGAGATGAGTAATGGGATATTTACAATAAACACACACGCACGCACACACGCAAGCACGCACCCACGAAAATGGAGAAAAATCAGTAACTTCCTTATACTATTAACGTAGCGTGAATTAAAAAAATGGTCGTTTTTTAAGATTAGAGTAGTGAATAAAAGTCCAAAAATACCTTCTAATAATATATGTATTATATATATTCTAATAATATATGTATTAGAATATTCTAATAAAATAATAATTAAGAAATGAAAACAAATACCGTCACGCACGTATCCATAAGAAGGGTTCAACAACGCATATTATTTTAAAAATATAAACTGTATGTATTTTAAAAAATAATTGTTCAATTACTAGCCGGGCTACGCGCAATGAAGGGTTGCGTAGTTGCCTATCACAATAATGCGGATTAAAAAGAGAGCTTTTTGATTAATACTGTGCAATTTTAAACTATTTTACGTGAATGACGTATATATCCGCACTAAAGAATCATCGCCTGTAAAAGCTTATCTAACATTTTATAAGTTGATAAATTATTATTGTTAACTTATAAAGCTTACTTAACTGTGGTAGTTTTTCTTTTAAATTCATTATATATACCTCCTGCTACCGTGATTTTTTTCACACATCCAAAACCGACCGTTCAGCCGGCAGGAAGGGGACATTTGACTCAAACAAAAATTAGCACTTTAAATCTTAATATTTCCCGTAATCAAAAAATTGTTATCACAAACCCGCAATATAATATAATCGGACCAAAATACAGCTTTTGGACGGAAGACGGACATAGCAAAATTATGAATAATATATAACTAAATTAAAATAAATATAAAAATAATAATAACTATAATAATATACAAGGTTAGTTTGGAATTAACTAGTCCAAGTGTAACTTGTAATTATGTTTGAAATAAGTGATTACTAATTATTATTAATAAGACCGTAAGAGCTCCTAATTTACTTCGGAACTCTAAAAAAAAACTATAACAATCTTTCAATACTCTCAGGTAGGCTTAGCTTGCTTAGCATGTACGTCTTTGTTTCAGTTCGATCCCCAACAACACAAGCATTTGCGTGACAAACATAGATTATTTCTTGATCTAGCTGTTTATTAAATATATTTTCAGTATTTCAATATGTGTTCCTGATGTATCTAACATCACATATTTGCTTACTTTAATATCAGAACATGAAACTTGCACGTAATACCAATTTTTTGCCTTAAATCCATATCCATGATATTATAAATACGAAAGCCTATTTATGTCTGTTCGTCTGTATGTCTGTCTGTTACGATTTCATAACTAAACCACTGAATAGAGAACGGAGATAATTTTTTTCAAAAATCAACCTTAGGTGTTGGGAGCCGACAATTTGTGTAAAAGATCAATAATAATCCTGCAACCTATCGCCAGGAACTTCCTGGCGATAGGTTGCAGGACTAAACCAGTAGTTATGCTGATATTAACAATAAAAAATAGAACGCTTAAGCTTTCACTTGCTTTTCATACGAAGTAAAAATATTTACTAGGTGGTAGAGTTCTGCATTGTCTCGCCTGGGTCTGGTACCACCGCCTTACCTATTCCTGTCGCAATAGCATCAATGCTTATCACTGTCGTGTTTTGGTTTGGAGGATAAGGTAGCCGATAAACTTATGCATGTGGCATTAGACCTCGTCACAAGATAGCAACGCACCATTAACATCTATGGTGTCTATAGACGATGATTGACTCTTACTATCAGGAGACCCATCTGCTTGTTTGCTATCTCATGATATAAAAAAAAGTAATTTTATGACCATAATTACCTAATCAATAGCATAAAGTAAGCTGCAAATTAATAAAGCAAGCTTACTGGTGCACTGGCGACTTTACAATCCAGTAGTTACGCTAATATTAACTGATCAATGAATTACAAAGAGTATATTATAATCACTACGTTTTAGTGGATTATGTTATTAATATAGTATTTTTTAATTTATATTTTAATGTGTTTTTTTGCGAATAGAGCGATTGCAACTCAGATGGTAATTCATTCAGACACAAGGGTAAAGTAAATTGTAGCATCCTTTTACCATACGCATTATTTACTCTAACCAGAGATATTTATCCATTCCAATACTGCGTAAAAATTTGGTCGTTCTTTAAAATTTAACATATCCGGTAAATAAGTTTCATAAATAATTAAGTATTTAATTTTATTATATAATGGTAATACGTAGCAATATTAGCAGCATTAGGTAAGCTGCACATTAATAAAGCAAGCTAAGCTCTAGCGTGATATTGCAAGATTCTACATCCCATAGTAGTTACGCTAATATTAGGTAACCGATTAAGCGTTCACTCGCTTTCATACGAGTTAAATAATTAGTCATTTTATGACTATTATTACTTGATCAGCGGCTTAATATAAGCCGCAAATTCAATAAGATTACTTTGCAGAACTCTGCTATCTACAATCACACTAATAGTGACTCACTTAACTTTAGTTTGCTTTTATGAAAAACTTCAAAAACTTTTAAAACTACAAATAAAAATATCGACACGCAAGAATTGAACCTGCGACCCATTCCCTAAAGCCAGGATGCTCTACCACTGAGCTAGTATCGACAGGCTTGACGTGGCGAAATTTTCTTTGCTATATGATCGATTCCATTGATTGTACTGAGTGCTAAGTGTGAGTTTTTCTTTTCGCATTCGATCGTGAGCGCGTTTGGAGTTTACTAGGAATTTGTATGTGATTTGTACAGCGCAACCTAGTGGTAAACGTGAGAAACCAGTTTACCACTAGGTGGCGCTGTATTAAACACATATAAATTCTTAGTAAACTCGAAACGCGCTCACGATCGAATGCTAAAAGAAAAACTCACACTTAGTACTCTGATCGCTAGATATACTATACGTATAACTAGTTAAATGAGTTCATCGTTACAAATAAAATTCACATTTATAATTTTGATCAGTATCTGTTATCTGAGTTAAACTTATTACTTTCGTACATCTTAATTGGAGCTGCGTATTTTTTGTATGAACTCGTGAATCTCATGAAATTTTCACAGATGATGCATTTATAAATACTATCTAATACTATCGCACTAAATACTGAAAACAGAACAAAATAAATATTTGATACTAGCTGTTGCCAGCGACTTTTCTTGCGCGGACTTCGTTTACTCCGCACTGCTACTCCCCCGTTGGTGATAGCGTGATAATAATATGTTGACCCGACATGTTAGTAATTTTCACCCTTCTACCACCAACCTCTATTTTTTAATTCAATAATTTATATGGCAATATATATATATATATATATATATATATATATATATATATATATATATCCATACTATCCATACTAATATTATAAATGCGAAAGTAACTCTGTCTGTCTGTCTGTCTGTCTGTCTGTCTGTCTGTCTGTCTGTCTGTCTGTCTGTTACGCTTTCACGCTTAAACCACTGAACCGATTTTGATGAAATTTGGCATAAACATAGATTAGACGTCGAGAAAGGACATAGGCTACTTTTTACCGCTGGAAAATATTTCGTTCCCACGGGAAATAAAATTAATCGAAAGAAAGCGTAACGTAAGTGCACATTAACTAGGTGTCGCTGCACGAAAATACATCGCGCTAACGTATTGAAACACATATAGATGTAATTAAATCGTTGAGTTTAAACTTATGTTTATCATGATTGTGATACGAGTATTTTAATGTATGTTTGTTCATTGAATGCGCTAGCCGCTAATTCAAAAGTCGGATTGAAAGAATTTTTTGTGTGTATGTTTAATGATAGCTAGGAAAGTTATAGGCTATCAAGCATTACGTTACAGTTATTCTTAGCGTAAAATATTGATATTTGTAAACTAAGTCGGAAGAAAAAGCGGTATCGAACGGCTGTATCCGCGTGTGCTGGCTGGCGTGATGCTTAAGTACACGTAAGTACAATGTACTACAAATATATTGGTTTTTAGTAGATGCACAAAAAAAGTCCGCGACACTATATATCTATCTCTTATAACAACACAATAAGGAATTTTGAGTCGAAAAATTATAGAAAATTATAAGGTGAATTTTGAGCAGTATTAATCCTTACTAACGAAAAGTACTTCATCAACACGAAGATCTTAGGAAGACAAACTTTGGCTCTTATACCATGTTATTTGGATGCATAGTTTAAAAAAAATGTAAAAGGAAAATAACTCAACAATGGTACCTAGGTATCGCCTCTGTGGTATAGCGGTCCAGCGTTGGCGTTGACCACATGAGGTCCCGGGTTCGATTCCCGGGTCGGGCACAAAAAAAGTGTTTTTTCAGTTTTCTGAGAAACACAAAGTTGCCCGGGATTGGAAAGTGCCCGGTTGGCGATAGGCTTGCCACCTATCACATTTGTGGGACCAAGTATCTTCGGCTAATCGTGGGTGCACATGTACCTCTGCCTACGCCTTCGGGGATATGGGCGTGAAGATACTTTTTAGTACCTAGGTGTTTATCGAAAGGCTGTGTTAGATGCGGTGCGCTACTCTGACCGCCGAAGGAGAACCGAACATTGCCGAGAAGAGCCGAACTATGAGAGCGTTGGCTTTACTATACTTTTTAAGGTTCCATACTCAAAGTTTAAAACGGGACCCCATTACTAAGACACCACTGTCCGTCCGTGCGTTTGTACGTCTATCTAACTGTCCGTCACCAGGCTGTATCTCATGAACCATGATAGTTGAAATTTTCACAGATGATGTAGGTGTTTATGTTGCCGCTATAATAACTAAAACTAAAAAAAAGAATAAAATAAATATTTAAGGGTGACTACCATACAACAAACGTGTTTTTTTGCATAAACTCACTTTTGTATTTGCATAAAATCACTTTAAAAATAAATAATTAAAATAAAATAAATATTAAGAAGGCTCCCATTCAACAAACGTGATTGTTTGCCGTTTTTTTATAGATTATAGTACGGAACCCTTAATGCGCGAGTTCGACTCGCAATTAGCCGGCTTTTTTAAGGTACATGAATGGAATCATATACCTTTAACCTCTGCGGCCCGCGCGAAGTAAACGTGTGACCGGCTCCTTTCGTAATTGACTTCTTTGATACGGAACGTTGGATTTTCCTTCTTTGAAAAAAATCACTTTACTTTGTAGTAGTTGAATACTCTTATCTATTTTGTCTATTTTACGGTGTTGTTGAGGGATACATTATCGTTCGCTTTGGCCTGATATGTATCTAATTCGTTAGTAAGTAGGTGTAAGTACTGTATTTGTATAGCTACTTAATAAGGATTTGTAGTTACGATATTATTAAATCTTCCTTTAAATCTTCCCCATTGTGGAAAACTGTTTAATTCTTGAAGCTGTAGGTATACCAACATGAGCAGTCATTTAGGTAGAGGAAGCACAATTTTCCAAACAAGATCATATTGATTGGTTAGTGGTTACTTAGGGAAAGTTCCTGAATTAAGCTACAAAAAAAATTTACATAGGTAAACCTTCGTGAAATCGTAACCAACATTAAAGACTTGATATTTAAAGTGTACCCGGAATTCGGATATGATAGATTTACCAAAAAAAATCAATTGATGTGTGTAAGGGCAATTTTATCTGCGAGAAATGCAAGCGTTGACGCCATCTATATAAATAAATAAAATTGGGTTGTCTGTTTGTAATATTAAAACAACCGCTTTTTACTAAATGCATATGGATGTATACACGGTACGATTACCAAAATAACATTTTTTACAATTTTTGTCTGTCTGTCTGTCTGTCTGTCTGTTTCTTCCGGCTAATCTCTGGAACGACTGGACCGATTTTGACGGGACTTTCACTGGAAGATACCTGATGTGATACCGAGTAACTAAGGCTATTTTGTTTAAATTTTTCCACGCGGACGAAGTCGCGGGCTCAGCTAGTTATATATATATATATATATATATATATATATATATATATATATATATATATATATATATATATATATATACATACATACAAGAATTGCTCGTTTAAAGGTATTAGATATTTGTAGGCCCAGTACCAACACTAACTAAACACAGAAGTTGTACGTAATATTATAACTTACTAGCAGACCCGGAAACGTTGTTTTGCCATATAAATTATTGAATTAAAAAATAGAGGTTGGTGGTAGAAGGGTGAAACTTTAAGGTGGTATGTATATTTAATGCCACATTACAAAAAAATAAAAATTAAAAATATTGACCAAAAATAAAAATATACATTAATTATATTATCACTTAGGGGGAAACAACGTTTCCCGGTCTGCTAGTAAGTTATAATATTACGTACAACTTCTGTGTTTAGTTAGTGTTGGTACTGGGCCTACAAATGTCTAATACCTTTAAACGAGTAATTCTTGTATATATATAATTGGAATCTCGGAATCGGCTCTAACGATTTTCATGAAAGTCACAAATTAGGGGTTTTTTGGGTCAAGGATTAAAGAATCGATTTATCAAGGTTCCAGGTCCAAGGAAAGCTCGGTTCCTAAGATATGGGTATGTGAAAAACCGAGCAAAGCTCGGTCAACCAGGTATAGAAAAAAATTTCTATAGGAATCGATTTATCAAGGTTCAAGGTCCAAGAAAAGATCGCTTCCAAAAATATGTGAAAAACCGAGCAAAGCTCGGTCAACCAGATATTAGTATTGGTAAAGGAAAACCATGGCTCTTAATAATATACCGGATGGAGTTTACATTTTTCTTTCCATTATTTTTTATTACGTATAGGTAGTTTTGTTCACGTTTGCTAAGATCATTTGCGTGTTTTTTATAGATTCTACAGTAAGTAAGTATTATTATAAAATGAATGCCCCTTATAAGTCAAGTGTTTAATTTTCGCACACCGATCGTAATTTAAACTACACGGCGTAAAATGTTAATTTATTTAGCGTAGCAAAATATTTTGCAGTTTTATCTAGAATCGGATGAACTTCGATATCTCTGTCATGTACATGATACAATAATCAGAATTAAGGAGGACGTAGAATTAAAATCCCTTTGACGATCTATCACCCTTCGCCTAAGGTAAAGAGAAACCATCGCCTAAAGATACAAAAGATGTTAATGGTGCGTTGCTATTTGTTTGTTCAATGCATAAATCTACCTTACCCTACAAACCATTGACACGCTATTGCGACAGAAATAGGTAAGGCGGTGATACCATATATTCGGACCGCAATGGGTCCGCTACCACCTAGTAGTCACGACGGTAATAACACGTATAGCCAATCAATCGCCTTTTACGACTTGCCTGGCAGAACGGCAGTTGGTCTATTCTTCAAAGGGAGCTCGGACTAAGACGGGGTAAAAAGTTCTATTATGGGCTAATAAATTCCTAGGCTTCTGCAATCGATCAAAACTACGTACTTCTTTGTTAGAATAAATAAAACGTTTACGAATATATAAAAAACGAAATTAATTAAAATGGATTCATATAAAAATTTGTGCTTTTTCCAAATTTTAATTCCTTTTTTTAAAAGACGCGTTAATCCTCTTTGTAGAAACTTCTGTAAAATTATTTATTTGCCCTAGATTTTTAAAATATTTTATGTAAAAAATGTTATACAAAAAAACTAAAAAGTATGCGTAGCAATTCCCACTCCCATATCTACTATTATTTAATTTTATTCTCAAGGTTGACCTATATCTGTAGATTACAGCTCGATACTGTACTAATTTTATTTTACAAATGAAAGTGAATTTTTTACGCAATAGGTGTTTAAAAAATATACTGATAACAGTTTTGCGATTTAGCTAAACTCCCCTAACCTTGATTGATAATATAATCAGTTAGGTGTAAATTATAAAAGTTTCTGAAATGGCGAATATTTGGTTACATAATATATTGAAACGTGACAGCCGTAGACGGACGTATTGATGAGGTTACTTCTGTTTTACATCGTTATATCTGGGCGTGGTTAATTTTTCCTTCACATTTGAACTTTAATCGTATACGTAGGTCACACTATAAGTTTTGCGTGACTTAAAAAAACCACATGTTATAACCAAAATATAATGTTTATTGCTTTTCAAAATAATCTCCTTTACATTTCAAACATTTTTTCATGCGATCGAACCATTTTTTAAAACAGGAGGACCACAGATCTCAAGGTATGTTTTCTACGTGCTGATTGAACGCTATTACTGGCTCTTCGGGGTTGGTAAAAGTAAAACCTCTCATCAAATCTTTGATTTTGGGGAAAATACAGAAATCACAGGGTGCTATTTTGTTGGCCGTGTGTGAAGAAGCGTTATCATGATGTAGGAGAATGTGGCTTTTGGGTCGTCTTTCGCGAACTTTTTCTAACACCCTGGGTAAACAAATGGTAGAATACTACTCGGCATTAATACTCTTTTGATCTTCAAGTGGAATTGTACAGATGGGACCCGTAGCTGAGAAATTGAGCTGAGCTGAGCTATTTGATTCGGCGAAAAAGTAGCCTACGATATCCCTAAATAATGTAGTTTTCCATTAGATGAAGGGATTTTTTAAATCAGTTTATTCTAACAATTTTTCATTCATGAATTTTGAATTCGTGTTGCCTTTGACATCTTTCGCCTTTCAAATTTTGTCATCTCGTAAATTTTGCCGCCCCAGCATCCACCACTGCGCATTGCCAATCATACGTCTTTAACGAACTGCCTGGCAAAATGGCAGATTTTGTCTTCATAGGCTTCAAAATATGTCTATACATTCGAAAACACATCACACATAATATAACAATATGCCAAGCGGCAAGCCGTGAAAGCGTAACAAACCAACAGAGCTACTTTCGTATTTATAATATTAAGTTATTATGACGTTTTTCCGTCTTTCCATGTTACTTCAGAAAATCGGAACTCGATCATTTCGACGGTCCCTACCCATACTCTAGATTATTTAATGGGTTTCGACTCGATGCAAAGTTCCGTATTAAAATTTATTAATTATTTGTTTTATTTTATGAGTATAATGAAATTATTTTATTGTTGAAGTTATTCAGTTACTTTACGCTGTTGGACTGAACTGTTTTTTTTTTCTTTTCAGTTTTAAGAATATTGCATTTTTATGATGGTTTACGAACTGCCTAATGGTAAATGGATGGTCTATTTTTTGAAGGGTTTTTTTGCAATCGGGTTTTTTAAGTTATTCTATTTAAATGATGTCCTTTAAGCGCTAACGGAAAGTTATGAGTTTCATAGAATTTCAAAAATTGCGATAATCTTGCCAATTTATATTATAACGAAAGAGGTAATGTCAGCTCGGAAGTTAGTTTTTAAAATGCTTGACGCCTGCACGAGTTCACTACTACGTTATGTAACTAATGTGTGCTGCTATTTAGTTAATATTCTTAGATATATTAAATGCCGGCGCGGTATATTGCCAAAAGCAGATAGAAAATCTGCGACTGATTCATTGTAAACTGGAATTATGCCAACGTGGGATACAATTCCTCACAGGAATTGTATGAAGTTGGCACAAATACTTGTTGAATTTAAGAGAGTTTAGAGGCCACCTGTTATTTTTATGTGAAATAAAGTAATTTTTTTTATCTAACCTATGTCCTCCACTTTACAATCAACATAGTTTGAGATTATTCATACAGACTAACGAAATTTTAAAACCGAGTAGCAAATATGAAATATTTGCAACTAGGTATTAAAATTTATTGACTGTATTTTTAGAATAGGTAAAAGAGATTCTAACGGAATTAAATCATTAATTAAATATCCGACTACACAAGAAGGGGGAGTAATATTTTCAGGTGAAATTTTGATGTGAAATTATTATTCAGCACGGCTTGATAGTAAAATGAGCTCGTATTCCGTGACGCTGAACGGACATCACGCTCTCAGGCCATCACGCTTTCAACTCATGAATAGGTACACACTTTGTATATTTTTTTAATAAATTATAATTTAAAAAATGGAATTGAATATTTTGACTACGCCATACTCAGTACATTTAACATATAATTAGTTCATGCATATTTTCTGTACAAAAAAATAGTTTCGATGTTTTACATCTGCTAGAAGTCCTTTAGATGGAAAAATTTCATGGACTTTGAAGTTTGTCATTAGTTTGTTCTTTAACTCTTGTGGGTCAGTTTCGTATCATAGATGATAATTCATAATGTTTGCGTAAATAATCCATTTTCATCGGACTAGTTCTACAGTATTATAATGTTATTCGAGTTATATATAAGAAATCAAATGTGCTTAAATTCTAAAGGTACTTAATGAGATTAAATATAACAAGGAAATAATGAATGCGTGTAATATTACGTTATTATTTTGACATTCTCATCAATTGCGTCACATTCGTGACAGGAGCATCAGTGCCTATCATAGTAATTTTATTTTGCTGTTTCATAAGAAACTACAATAACCTCGTTTATTTCGATAGCATCACCATCTTTATACTATCCTATCAGACATATAAACCTACTTTCTGTCCAGTCTGCCTTCTCCTCAATATTGCCTGTGTGAAGATTCATTACTTTTTAGGACAAAGACAGATTTGATCCTAACGCATGTCAATCCTGAGATTTTCCGTCGATGATATTATGACTGTTCAAAATATCTAAAACTCGCAAATGAGAGAAAACGCTAGGCTGTCTAGATTTATGAACGATGGTAGATGTTATATTCTAGCGGAAAATCTATACATATAATAAAATCGTAGGAAAGTCAAAACTGTACATTGCATATTTTTTTAAAAGAATACTTGGGGCGTGATCTACAATCGATGTCGAAGCCAATAATATAGTTTTTAGAATTTTTGTTTTCATTCCATACACCTTTAAATCAATACTTTTAGTAACAATAAAAATATGATTAGATTTTGAGGTTTGAGGAAATATTCGAGAACTGGTCAGACTCAGAATCAGTGCAAGCTTGTACATTGTAAAACAGTAGAATGCTTAGTGCGTAATACGCAACAGTCTTTTAAATTTGGCCTGTTAATTGTTACATTTGCAGGGAACACTCTATCTAGACAATATATAATCTAAGGTAATAGCGTAGTATTTTCGAAAGCCCAAATAACATTACTGGTCATTAAACTTTAAAAAAGAACTATCCAATTCGCCAAAAAATATAAATATCCAACATTTTGAGTAAATATCCGATAAAAATGAGTAAAAACGAGTATTTATCCATTTTGGATAAATACTCGTTTTTTTATCCATAGAGTATTTATAATTTATCCATTGAGTATTTATCCTTCGCCCATCACTAATTGCTGCCTTCCTGTGTTTTTGTAACAGGGAGATAAATTATTGATTCTTTTTCCTCCACCATGTTCAAATTGAGTGAGCGCGTGTATAATCTGTATAATCGTAATAATAGAATCTCCGAAACCATTTGTATGATTAAACTGAGCATTGTTATTCTTTTGGCGATGAAAATGCACACTAAGGACCTATTACACCTACGTTAGCCCTACATAAAATGGATTTTACAAAAACTTTACTCGTTGATTCATAAGAGTTATTCTTTTGTTTTAACACGTCAAACCAGAAAATAATCATGGTAATAAGTTATTAAGCATGATTTGTTTTACTATAAAATAAATAAGTTGCTAAATGTTGGATTTTTTAGTGTTTGTTTTTGTTTACATTACTGACATTGTTGATACATGATTTTCTTGGTCGTAAGAGAGAGCGGTCATGATTAAATATTTCTGCCGCTATACCGTTGCCGCTTGTTGCCGTTTGTACATGTCTGGTCTGCAGCATGGATGACAAGATTATTTATATCCAACCATAACTCGAATTATGTGAATCGGAACGTCAATAAATAAAGAGGGTCCCAAAAATCTAACATTAAAACTATGCCATCGCGAATGCACAATTCGGGACGAACTACTGCTAAAATATATAATAGGTGGGGGCAAAAGTATTTTCGTATTTTGAATGTATTATTAGTAATCAAACCTCTTTGGCTGTACTGAATGTAACTTACTGGTTTTAATACAATTAAACACGGCAATTAAATGTGACATTCTGAAGATGCAATTAATAAAATTAAAAAAAAAACTAATTCCCGCCGTTTTTCAATTGTTTTTCAAGCAAGCAAAAACGGTACATTTGAAAGTTTTATTACAAAAAAGGTAAAAATGCGACGAACGCCACGAATAAAATTTGTGCGGTTTACGGACATAATGCGGTATCAATCAAGATATCAATCAATATTGTATAAGATAGCTATATAATAATACGTGAAGGAAAAGCTTTGTGCCCATTTTTAAGACAATTGCACGAACGGTGGAGACTAGAAACGGAGGACTGCAGAAACTCAATATTTTAAATAAAATGCATTAGAAATGCATAAAATATAATAAATATATACATTACACACACTACATTCATGCATAATATACACACATGTATATAATTTTCTTTACGGCTAAAGTCAGTTGTCAACCTTAAGAGATTATATTGTTTAGTCTATGGTCGAATTACAAACACAGGCGATCACTAGATGTGATAATTATGCAAATATTTGCCCTATATTCCAATCTGTGGTAAATATTTACCGCCGTTATCGCCATAGTAATTAAAATACATACTTATGTCCAATATAGTTACTAATTATATAATTTTTGGTTTTAGGTTGACCTTGAACTTAATGGAGAGCCTTTGGATATTCACATGAAATTAGGAGAATCTGGAGAGGCATTTTTCGTTGAAGAAATCGGAGAGGATGAAGCGGAATGTGCTGCTCATCTTGCCACTTCGCCAATCCCAGCGACCAGATTTGACGAACTTTATGAACCCCGACGACGCAACTCGCTCTCTGCTGTTGAACCCGATCATGGTCAGGCATCGGACTATACGAAAAGAAGGTATATTTTTTTGAGAATTTTTAACATCGAAATATATTCGCCGTATTTGATTATCAAAGACGCAAGCGAATTGTCGACCTTATGCTAGATTACTCTTTAAGCCGGAACGACGGTGGTTGTAGTAGAAGTTCTGCTATAACCAATGTTAAAGACCTCTGCTTTAAATATATTATATGTCGTAACTGTAACTAGGTATACAATTTTATACATGTTATATTTTTTTATGTTTAATTATAATAGTTTTATGCATGTTGAAAATAAATTAGAAATATTGCCGTAAATGCAATTACCTACTAACTTTGATAGTACCTAAATGCGTAAAACCCGACGTTTTAACTTAATTTTTTGTTCCTTACTTATTTTAATATTCTAAGACACACTTGGTAATCAATTTTCATTTGCAGGATGGTTCCCTTAATTTCGCAGCTTTTGTCTTTCATGAATTGCATCGCCTTATTGCTTGCCACCATCACAGCCACAGCACAAAACATATTTGTTTTCTTTATAATTAATGTAATTAATAAATAATTAGAAATACGAAAGTACTGATCAAAATTATAAATGTGGATTTCATCTGTAACGATGAACTCATTTAACCAGTTATACGTATGTATACCTAGCGATCAGTACAATCGACGTCATCGATCATATAGCAAAGAAGAATTTCGCCACGTCGAGCCTGTCGACAGCTAGACTAGCTCAGTGGCGTCCCGGCTTTAGGGAGACGGTCGCAGGTTCAATCTCTGCATGTCGATATTTTTCTTTGTTATTGTTAAAGTTTTTCCAGTTTTAATAAGCACGGGGTGAGTGCTATAACACAAAAATAATATTTGATTTCTTCTGTGGCTCAGACTAGACTCGATACGATTAGCAATGCTTCACAAGTTATGTGTATCCTTTCAAAACTATGACATTGCTTGATCGTTTAAGGGTTAGTACGTGTTTTTGAAGCTCGCATAGGCTCAATTTACACCGCAGCGTAATGGAACGAAACTTTATGAACTATAATAATAAACTTTATGTCAATTGTGTAACATATTGTTACGTCCTTCGGGTTCGTAAATGTAAGAAAACACCACTTATATTAAATCAGTGTATTTACGATACACACAATACACAAGAAAACACAATGTAATACTAAAATACACTAATAAATAATATACACATGAAAACTGCCTTGTGTTTGTCAACACCTTTCTATTTATAGGCAGGGTAAAGCCCTAGCTGGATCCAGAAAAATCTAAATGTATCGGGAAACAATGAATCACTTCTTATCGTAAACATGTTATGAGTCATAAATCCTAGTACACGCTACTTTCAACCTTATGCCATATCCCACAAAGTCCACTAGGGCATAGCCCAGGTTAACTTTTTGTTTGTCAATAGGAGTAGCTATCTCTTTCTTTTATTTCTAGATAGCGCGCGCACGCTCCAAATCTACACGCTTCTAGATTATTCGTAACAATATTATGAACTTAATACGAGCAAAAAAAAAGTCGCGCGTCTTTCGGGGATTACTTGCGTATTCTTGAGAATTCTCCTAGCTACTGTTTTTATTTAGTTCGTCTTTAATTCAAATGACATAAAGTTCATTATACGGTGTATAATTTCATTGCAAAAAGTCGCTGTTATTCCATTCCGCGGCGTGTAAATTGAGCCTTCGGATAATGCAGCGTTAGAAAAACGTCGAGGCGTTTTCTGGTCGTTGAAGCCATTATTATATTTTTTAACATTTAAAGATACCTGTTAAGTGGTATACAAGTAAATGACTCGCTTGATGGAAATAGTTAATCATGACCTTTAAACGCCAAATATGTTAATAATGAAATTATTCATCTAAATAATAGAAAAGCTTATACTTGAACTTTATAATCATCCTTACTAAATAGTATAAATTAATATCCTTACCAAACAGTCGCAATATAATTATTATTATTATAACCCCTATGTCACTACTGGGAAAAACCTAAGATGGCTTATTTGTTTTTATAAAGCGCATGATGATTCAACATGCACAATGAAATGTGCCCAGTCATTATCGACGTTGCGAATTTCCCACTTACAAAGGTTACTTAGAAGGATGCATACGAGTAACTACAACAAATGGTCATTAATACACATTAATGTTTTTGCACCTTAACCGCCAAAGATTTTTAGGTTCTGTCTGTTGTCTGTCTGTCCGCGAGTTTTAATAACTCTTAGTACAAAAAAGCTGTAAGTTTGCATAAGCACATATTATATTTATCACTCTGACAACATAATAAAAATGTGGGGTCGTGGTGTCCCCCAAACACGTGAATTAGTGACGACCACCGATCAAGAACACCTAAGTTACCATAGATAATGACATTTTTTATGACTATCGCTGCTCGTTCAAAGATACTGTCGGTCGGTCCCCTGTTTCGATTCAGGGGTAGTCGTTTGGAAAGTATAAAGTTACAGAGCGAGATGTTTGCTTATGGATATGGAAAGAATTATTAAAAACAACAAGGCAACAAACAATGATCGACTCCAATAATCGAATCGAAAGTGGCTCCTGGGAAAAAATGTCATAAAAATGTCAATGAAATAACTCAGGCGAAGTTGTTAGCTGTGTTATAGAACAAGTCGTTAAGGCCGTTACTCCAAAACAAAATCAAAAATAGTTATAACTAAATATAATATGTAAAGCTATTTCTGAAGATTTACATAGCTTGACTATGTAAATCTTCAGACCTGAAAACGCATAATTTTTTACGCAAAATGTGTCCAAGAATGAAATCACCAATGACACGGACGCAATTATAGCGCTCGGCGTCCATAGCAGTGTACATTGTTTATAGTGTAAAATAGATAAATTTAAGCTAAAGCAGGTTCAGAGTTAAATAAATATTTTCTCCCGTATTGGTCCATGCTCCTTTGAAGAATAGACCAACTGCCGTTCTGCCAGGGAGTTCGTAAAAGGCAACTGATTGCCTATTATAGTCACTACCATCGTGACTACTAGATAGCAGAGTTCTGCATTGTGTTACCTATGTCCGGTACCACGCCTTACCTGTTCCAGCCGCAATAACGTAAACTCTTGTCACTGTCGTGTTCCGCTTTGGAGGGTAAAGTAGCCGATAAACTTATACATGTTGCATTAAAACCCCACCATAAAAATAACAACACACCATTAACATCTTTGGTGTCTATAGTTAATGGTTTTTCTCTTTCCATCAGGAGAGCAAACTGCTTGTTTGCTATCTTATAATACGAAAAAAGTTGGCCCACATGTTTGTATGCTGTAATGTTATAACCTATTTTTAAAGGTCAATGAATTCCTTTGTTAACCAGATTAATTAATCATTTCGCAATATGGTGTACTTTGTCTATAAAATAATGAACTTAAAAGGCATCCAATGTCATTGTCGTACTTACCTAGTAACTAGAAAGTACACTAACATGCAATGTTTAAACCAGTAATTGCGAATGCTTATAATTAGCGAGTAAGTAAACAGTACAGTTGGCACTATCAATTTCATTGTATACGCGGCTTTCACTAGTACATTTAAATAAGTTAATAATGAAATAATTGCTTTTACGTAAAATAATAAAATTAAAATTTCTAAACAAACTAATTCGTTGTTATATCATATTAAACTTGAAACACCTTTGCAATTTAGTTAGCGACATCACTGAACCTAATTTAGTGATGTCGCTCACGATGCCATTGACGGAATTTACGATACCATTGTCTGAGCCGGTGTTGTACTAGTTTGTAAGTAGTTGTAGGGGAGTGATTGTTGAAATTAAACATTTAATTTCAAATATTTAATTTTTACCGATAACTTATTATTGGTTGATTTATACTTTATTAATATGAATATATTTATTTATGTAATAATTTTATAAATATGAATATATTTTTTCAAGACAAATGCCTAGCAATAAGGCAGTTAATTTATCTTCTATACAGAGTAGAAAAGTGATTTCTGTACATTAAAGTTTTTGAAAAATATTAAGGGGGTCGTTTTAAATATCGATAACAGAAGCGAAAAACCTAATTATTAGAATTTTTGTCTGTCTGTCTATCTGTTAATTTATGCGTCAACACGTTATCCCAAAATTCGGCACAGTTCCCGTAGGATAGGGTATGAAAATCAAAATACATATTTAGCTTCAATTCATTATACTGTCATCGGGAACCCTTTGTTATTTTTTTGTTCGAAAGGAGATACTATAAAAATTGTTCCTTAAAAACTTCAAGGTCATCAGTTTTGTAATTCAGAAGTTACAGGCATCATAAGTTTTAAATGAGTCCGGGTAACAAATTAAGTTTAACGTGACACCGGGAGTGTATAGAAACCTTTGAACGTATGGCTCGTTATAAGTCGGCGTGTACATTTCATGGTGTTTGTTTTTCATTAATGACTACAACCAGGGAGAAACAGTTTTAGAATATACTCGTACTTACCCGTTTTTAGTAAATGTTATATTGGAGGGGGACACGACGAAGACACTTGACTCTAACAAAAATTAGCACTAATGATTTACAAACGAGTCCTTTAATAAAAAACTTGTTTTCATGAACCTACAATATTTTTTAAAAACCTATCCATCGATACCCCACACAATGAGGTATGTAAGAAAAAAAGTAGGGGAGCTACCCTGAAGAAAAATTTCAGATTTTATGTTACCACTTTGTTGACGTGACTAATATTTACGAGGATATTCGTGCCAAATTACAGCTTTCTAGTAATAAGTGTCTGTGAGCAATTGTGCGGACGGATAAAAAATTTTTTTGGAAACAATCGAGAACTAAGAATTTCAATGTATAAGTATTTTTTAAACTATTTTTTGATGCTTTCATTACTGTGTTCATAATAGAAGTTATGAGGTTTAATATCCTAAAACTTAAAGATGACAACGCATCAATAAAACCTATAGTATGCCTAAAATCGGCGATAACCTTATATGTGCAATACAGAGTTCCATAATGATGTATAAAATTGAAATTTACAATAATTTATTTAGGACACCACATTAGAAAAATATGACAGTTGACTAAGCAAAAAGAAGTTGCTTTGATCACATGAACAAAGTTGCAGGAAATAGCTAGTATAGAAGTATAATGATTGTAAAAAAATAAACACGACACACTTCCTTATCTTTACGCCATAACATAGAATGTTTAAAACAGCCACATTTCGACGTTAACATAAAGGTTGTTATAAAATTAAATTATCGTGAGTTTTTTCATATAATTTTTTTTATAGTTTAGCAAATGTCACCACCTGACATATAATTGCAGCTGTTGTCTTCGCACAGTTATATAACAAGTATGAATAAAATGTCTGTGCAACATAAACTTACAAAGTGGTTGCCCGTATAGAACTTCGATACTATTTCTGAAGCTTTAAAGAAATCTACTCAAAAAAAATCGTCAAAAGTGCATGGAAATCTATAGCTATATTAATATTATAAATGCGAAAGTTTGGGTGTTTGGATGGATGTTTGTTAATCAATCACGCAAAAACTACTGAACGGATTTGAATGAAATTTGCCACACAAAAGATTTGCCAAAAAATTTATAATGCAGCGGCCTGCACGCTGCAGCTAGTAATAAAATATTTCTTGGATTGGTTAATAAAATGTATTTCAATATTTCTTGGAATGGTTAATAAAATGTATTCCATTATTTATAGTAAGGTAGCTGGTAAACTCCTTATCTATATATATAAAAGAAAGTCGTGTTAGTTACTCCACTTATAACTCAAGAACGGCTGAACCGATTTAGCTGAAAATTGGCAGGGAGGTAGTTTAGAGCCAGGAGAAGCACATAGGATATTTTAGAATTTTTTCCACGCGAACGAAGTCGCGGGCACAGCTAGTACTTATATAAATTATAAGTATAAGGACTACACTACAGGCATGAAATACCTGCTATATACGGGCGGCAACGCACCATTAAGGCGAGACATCCCGACAAACGGGAAAAAACTGGTTTGCTTAATCACGTTTTTTTGTATTGATTGTTAAATAACAATTTTACAAAAAATACACGATATACCTGAAGATATTATCTAAAGAATGTGCTAACTTATTACATGATACAATGTACTTTACTCGATCATATAAAATTCCGAAAACAGACTTAAAAATCTCTAAAACAAATAATTTGTTAATATTATTTCTAATCTTCCACATAATTTTTTATATGGTGATATTTAATTGTAAATACAAAAAAGAATGTGCTAAATTTTAGTTTTCAGCTGATGTCCTATATTTATTTATCCGAAAATTAATACGTTTCCCAGCGGTTTCAGAACATACCGCGCCACCCATTTTCTATAGAATTGACGCGCGTCGAAATACCTCGCCTTAACTTCTTTGGTGTTTGTAAGCGATCACTTCCTATCAAAAGAGATCTGAGCCTTCGATACATGGGTTGGGCAAATGTGTTACTGAGGTTTTTTGAGGTTTTCCTCCAAAATATAAGCTCTATTAGCAGCTCGGAATGTAGTGGTAGTGTGTTAACACCCCTGTACCTCGTATGAGCAAGTACAGCTACCGGGTAATTGCTGGAAGTAAGTGGTAATCGCTATTAGGGCGGTAAAATGCGGTGATGACGATTACCTTTTATCACATCACCAAAGAACTGGTGAACAGTAGTGAACCGAAAATTCTATATACATTCGGTTCACGCTGCCTGCCTCAAAAAGAAACCATCCAATGGTACTTTATTAAAATACTTTTCTGCTTGTTTATTATCGCATGATAAAGTTTTGAAACATTCAAATTACGAATGAAGTAAAAAATATTTACGAAATTCTTCATAAGGTCTACCCGTCGTGACCGTTTCTTGACTGCTTCATGACTTGTCCTTAAACCATTCGTACTTCTTTTGTTCACAGATATACTGCTGATGGTCAGACAATGCAAAAACCTAACCTGAGCAAACTCACTAAAAAGAAAGCCGAGAATGAAAAACCAGTTGACGATGACACCGAAAATGACGCATTATTTCATATGGAAGGACTTAATGAGTCTCCGACTGACTGGACTGATTCCAAACCAAAGACATTTGCCGCGACACCACTGGGCGCTGCGGAGAGTGAAGCTAGCCAAGTTGTGCAAAAAATTAGTGAACATAATGACTTTAGACCTATAGAGGCAGTGCCGGCTCCCCAAGAGGAAACAAAAACAAACGGCAATGGGAAAAAGAAGAAAAAGACGAGAAAAACAAACTCTAAGAAGAAGCACCAAAGAAAATCATCTACTAGTTCTGTTTCTAGTCAATCTGATCTCACTGGAAGTGAACAACGTGGATCTCAGCCGACTGCGATTCCTAATGCTACAGACATCAATTTCTTTAGTGACTCTGAAATAGGGGCGGGTGGACTTAGGTAAGAATTATTTTTTCTTTTTTTGACCGACTTCCAAAATGTTCACTTAAATTCATAACATAATTTAAAGGGATTTTTGCTCGTTCCTTCAAAGTTATGTAATGCCAATGATGCGATTGGTGAATAATCTATTGACAAATCATGGATCATTCCTATGTTATGTTTCTCAGAAAAATTAAAAAATTATATTTTTTCTGAACAAATTTGAAATTAGCCGACCCGAGATTTAAATAATGTGACGACCTCATGCGTCCTTATTAAAGTCATTGCCGCTAACTGATGGGTCGACACTCGACAATCATTTTTGTTTTGTTTACTCCTAAATTTTGTGACTTCTTATGTGAAAGTGTTGACCCCAAAAGAAAAATAAATTATCTTATTTTAAAATATAGAAGTAACTTTTATTAATTATGTTAAAATAAATTTTAAGCTTTTTGTTGTCAGTAAGTTGGTAAAATTACATTAAATACCGAGATGATAAAAAATATACAATTAATTCACAAGGCACTGTGTTTATCTATATTTCGATACTCATACAATTTGTAAAGAAGATTTGTTTTTATTTGTCAATTTGTAAAGATAAACTCTAAAACTGATTTCAACCTTAATAAAAAATATTTCACGTACAGAAAGCTACATTATTAGTAAATAGTAAGTAATATATGTTATCTATATTAAAATTATAAATGCCAAAGTTTGGATGATGATGATGATGATGACCCGGAATAGCACATAGGCTACTTTTTCCGGAAAAAATAGGTGATCCCGCGGGGTCGCCAAAAACTGTTTTAATGCAGCGGGCTGCACGCAGCAGCTAGTAATATATATATATATATATATATATATATATATATATATATATATATATATATATATATATATATATATATAAAAGAATTAGGTGTCCTCAAAGAAAATCGTACGGATGAAACCGCAGGCATCAGTTTGACTACATGCATCATCAAGGCTAGATAGAGTTCTGAAGATACAAGAAAATTGGAAGTCGGTCTTTTCAGTGCTATATTGCATTTAAATTATCTGTGATTCGGGGTTTGATTATAATATTGCCTGGTTCCAGCGAAGAAATGTCGAATTTGAAGCTGAATGGTGACAACCGCATCCCCTTGGCGTTGTCAGACACAGCGTTTGAAGTTCATGCTGCCTCCAGACTCTCGTAAACTATATTATTATTACTCAATGCCTCGCGCACATTAAATTAGTAGAGTAAATGTTATCATAGAAATCATTGGAAAAACAAACTTAAATGTATTCAGCTTCTTTGTATCCATTCAATAGCTCATTACATATTATTATTACGCTGATAATGTGTCGTGTAACAATTGCTTTGTTTATTGTATTACGTAATGATTAATTAAAGTACAATTAGCGCATTCAATTTGCTTTGTTATCTTTTGTGGTGAGATTTTCAAAATATTTGTAGTGATAAATATTATCAGTAATAAATAATAAATATCGCTAGACAAATCACACGAATTGATCTAACCACCAAAGTAAGCAAACTATTTACTTGTGGTACGGGTGTTAGTCAACAATATTAAGAAATAGAAATAATATAGACACCCAAACCCAGAAACACAACCAACTATGCTCATCACCCAAAATGTTGTACATAGTAATAATATTATGAAATTCTTAGAAGAGAGCAATTTTTTGTGTAAATGTTATTCAATTCGTGCCGCTGTTTGACGCTGTTTCGTAATCTATAGTCAAAACAGACTAACAAAGACATCTATTTTCCTATATTTTTTTAAATCCTATAATACTTCTAAAATAAATGTCATTTTTTTTTCAAATATGTTATGAATGGGATTTATCTTTAAAGTATGAATTATTTAAACTACTGGCGTATTAAATGCATTGAGTCATGATTATTCATATTTGTTACGTAGAAAGGAGTCTCGTCCGAATACACCGGTACAGTCGGACACAGAAGTGGAATTAGCCCGTGCAGCAAATGGCGATAAATCGTCTCAGTCTTGGAGATGGGGGGAGCTACCTGAACCGCCAGTTAGAGGTGCAGTTTCGACAGAATCGCCAGAGTCTCCGTGCTCGCCGGCCTCTCCTGCTGAACCAGCATCGCCTACTGAGCCTCTAAGTTCTGATGAGGAGAGAACATCCCATCGTGGCGTTCTCAGTGGCATGTTTCGATTTATGTCGACACGGGACGCCACGGAAACAGCACCACAAGGTGTTTACTTAGACGATCTCGATCGTGGTCAAGTGGACCCTGATCTTTACTTCCCGAAACACCATACTGGTTATCGTTCGGGTGAGTATATCGCTTACAAAAAATTCTCAAATTAATGGTAGTATTAACACGTGTTTATAAAACTAGGCTAGGCTTATTTATTCTATGGTCACGAAAAGAAAACAATAAGAAATTCACAAGTAACAGCTATTATATTAATATATTACCTATTATAATATATATATACCTTAATTACCTATAAGTTAAGTAATTTTTTTGGCCTGGGGGTGTTATTTGTAGCTGACAAAAAAAAACTTGAATTAAAAGTTATTTTTAAGGTGGCTGATTGAATATTATCAGTTTTTTATTGTATTTTTTTCTTCTTGTAATATCTAAAAACATTAAAAAAATTTAAATATGACCGATTTCAATTAAAATGCCAGAAAAAAAAGCATTTTATTGTCACATTTTTATGTCATCTTATTGACTTTAACATTACATTTTCACAATATTTTTTTTTATTATTATTTTTTAAGTCTGTGCGCCTCAAAGTGCTGAATTAATTTCTTTTTCTTCAAAATTATTTTTATTTTAACAGCTATAAATAACATAATTAGGCTAAAAAAGATTAATTTATTTAAGCTCCACTCTATTATATATACATAAGCTGTTATATAAAAGTGATGATTTACGGAACATTTAAATCAGTATTTCTTTGTTCTTGAATTCTTGAATCTATTTAAAAACATATCTTATTTTTTTAGTTAAAATACAGCCAACCAACAATACATCTCTATTTTGAGTTAAGCATATCATTTCGTCATTTTCTATATGCGGATGACACTTTCATACATCATTTGCCAACTATTTGCGGTGTGGCAATGGATCAATACTAACATTATAATGCGAAAGTATGTTTATTGGTTTGTCCTTCACAACGAAGTGTTACTTGGATGTGATTATTGCAGACGTATATTTTTGGACTGATTTTTTTATATCAGGATAGCAAACAGATATGCCTATCCTGATAGAAAAACGCCTTAACTATCTATCGCCTGTTGAATAAAAAATAATGAAATGGTTCTGTTTTTTAAAATAAAAATATTGTGGTATTTTTAAAATACTTGTGTTTACAGTTTACCTTTCGATTTTGTTAAAATTGAGCGAATGTTTTAAACTGGACAACACTCCGTTGACTCAATGGTCGCGGTCTTTATGTAGTAGTAGTCGCGTCTTTGTTTGATTTTGTGTGGACATAGTAATATTCGAAATATAATTTCATTTTAATTATTTTGGGCGGCGACAATTTATTTATCTATATCCGCAAAATAATAGCATATATTTGATTGTGTTAAGCTACCAAATAATTAATGCCTTTGCGGATCGGACAGGTTTTTTTTTGCAAAATATAAATATGTTATTATTTTGCAGATATAGAAAGATAAATTTTTCCGATAATAAGTAAACTTAAAATCTATATATATATATATATATAAAAATCAATCCCTATTTTCCTTGGTCACAACATCACGTCTGAATGGCTGGACCAATTTCGGTAATTTTTTTTGTTGTGTTTGTAATTGTAAGGAGAAGGTTCTTATAAAAGAAAATATTAAGAAAATTGCGCGGAAAATTAGAAAATTTAAGAATACTTAACCACCATATAAAGTTTAATGCCATTTTGGCTGCGTGTAAGGACAATCCCGTAGACTTATATAAATAACGTGTCACGTTGTTTGTCCGCTATGGATTCCTATTATGTAAGGCAAAACAACGTTTGCCGGGTCAGCTAGTATATTATAAAATATTACTTATGACAACAAAAATCTCAGTCAAAGAATGTCCGTAGACAGAGACACCTACAGCATCAGTGAAGTCGTAGACACAGACTCGACGTGGAGTTATTCAGTTTAAAGTATTAACTAAGTTTTATACTATGGTAATATTTTTATATATATAGAATCATTTCGTATCGGCCAGGGATTTTGTTACTTCCTAATTCAGAAGAATTTATATTTCATTCTTGTAGGGTGTAAATATAAATTCTTCTAAATTTAATCCTCTATTACGTATTTTTTATGCGATCAGTGAACATAAAAACGTCACCCCTCAGGTCCAGGTAGCGGTATGGGTGCAGGTCCCACGGAGGAAGAATACGAGTCTGGCAACGGGCCATCCTTACCGCAATCACCAGCTTCCCCTACTTCATTAGAAGCCCCCGTACTCGACTCTGACGATGATGACAAATTACTTGCCAAGTGAGTATTAACAAATTTATCCCACTTCTTTCTCCACGTGATCCATGACAGAAAATGATTACGGCTAGAGTAATATTACGTAAAACTTATACCCTTTTATCACAAAGTAGACGTATTGTTCAGTTAAAAGTAAAACCTTCATTATAAACGAGCCGATTAACGAGAAGAATGCTCTGCTTTTCTTTTTCTTCTGTTTTTTTTTTAAATTATGTATGTTTAAAAACGTGTGAACAATAATATGTTAGAAGTATTGTTATTTATTTTTTAATTGTTGACTTTTCAAGAAATTGACATCAGGACATTTGTATTTTTACTAAAAAAAGTTTCTTCACGCCTAAGTTTCTTCGGTAAGCAGAGGTACAACAAGTGCATCCACGCTTAGCCGAATGTACTTGGCCCACAATGTGATAGGTAGCAAGCTTGTCGCCAATCGGGCACTTCACGATTTCCGGCAACGTTGTTTATATTAGAAAACTGAAAGAACACACTTTTTGTATTGCCCACCCCGGGAATCGGACCCGGGACCTTATGTGATCAACACCAATATAAATATTTATTTATTTTAATTAATGGATTCAAAATCATTACTTTCAATTAAAAATTAATTGAAAGTAATGATTTGAATCCATTAATTTTTATAGATTTAGTTTTACTACTGTGAAACTAAATCTATATCTGGTTGGAAAAATGATATCAACGCCAATATTGTCTATATAATTTAACCTGCGTTGGTCCCGGGCTCCTTTGAAGAATAGGTCAACTGTCGTTCTGCCAGGCAGGTAGTAAAAGGCGATCGATTGGCTATGCGAGTCACTACCAGCGTGTCTACTAGGTGGTAGAGTTCTGCAAAGTCTCACCTGGGTCTGGAACCACCGCCTTATCTATTCCTGCCGCAATAGCGTCAGTAATAGTCATTGTCGTGTTCCGGTTTAGAGGGTAAGGTAGCCGGTAAACTTATGCATGTGACATTAGACCTCGCCACAAGATAGCAACGCACCATTAACTTCTTTGGTGTCTATGGGCGATGGTTGATTCTTACCATCAGGAGACCCATCTGCTTGTTAATATATGATATAAAATAATGATATAAAAAAAAATATTCGGAAAACGTAGTAATATGTCAACCGCTTCTGGCGACAGACTTTCATTAGATATAATAAATACCGCACAGTCGTTGGGACCACAAAATACTTAGAGACTAACAGAAGTCAATGTTCCATACACGTATTATTCGAGCATAGCACACATGGACACCTCTCACAGACGCGATATTTTGGACTGGTGCGGAACAAACTGTCCCGAACCATTCCGAGATATCTCGTCCGTGAGAGGTCTATGTGTGCATTGCTCGAATATCACATGTATGTAAATTGACTACAGCTAGTCTTCAGTATACTGTGTTGGGACGTTATATCTTGATCATCAGTATAGAAAATTGACTTGATGAAATGATGTCCGTATAGAGGACGCGACATTGAAAATATGGTCTTGCATGGAAGGGGTTAATAATATATTTGAACGTCTTCTACTCACATTTGCAACTGTAACAAAATATCAGCTGACATCCTTAATGTCCTATCAATATGCATATATGTTTGTAAACACGAATAAATAATAAATAAATATTCACAGGACAAGTTACACTTACTGATCTAACCCCAAAGTAAGCAAATTATTTGCTTGCGTTATGGGTAACGATACTAATACATAGAAATACATATATAAATACTGGGATATATTTAATAAACACAAGCAACACCCGGAAATACAAACATTTATGCTCATCGCACAAATGCTTGTCCCCGTCGGGATCGAACCCAAGCCCCGTCGATTGCGTAGTCAGGATCGCTAACCACTCGACCTACGGGGCGGTCAAACAAAGCTTTTTACATCATTAGATAGCAGACAAGCAGATGGCTCTCCTGATGGAGAGAGAATACATTGCCTATAGACAACAAAATGTTAATCAGAAATCAGAATAACTTTATTCAATAAATCTTTTTACAAGTTATTTTGACACGTCAATACACTAAAACTACCACCGGATCGGAACGCAGCCACACACTGAGAAGATCCGGTGGAAGAAATAGTGCGTTGCTATCAGTGTGGCGGGATAGTATTGGCACATGTATAAGTCTAACGGCTACCTTACCTTCCAAACCGGAACACAACAATGACAAGCACTGACGCTATTGCGGCAGAATAGGTAAGGCAGTGGTAGCAAATACCCGGGTAAGACGTTGTGGAACTTTACCACCTAGTAGACACGATGGTAGTGACACGTATAGCCAATCAGTCGCCTTTTACGATGTACAAGAATTGCAGAATGGTATATGGTATATGCTTCAAAAGGGGTTCCGGACTAACAGGAAGGTTATGGAGTAGTAGGTTGCAAGTAATAAGTATGTGTCGCGTAGGGGCCAGGTAGACGTGTACGTGCGGGAGGGCGCAGTGTCGCGCGCGCTGAGCTACGCGGAGCTGTGCGCGGGCGGCGCGCGGCTGCTGCGCTCGGACCGGCTGGAGGTGCGGCTGGGCGCGCGCCGCCTGCCCTGGCGCCAGGCCGGCCCGCTACTGCTCAGTCTGCTGGCCTACCGCCGCCCGCTGCCCACCGTGAGTACACACACACACACACACACACACACACACACATACACGTCTTACACGCTTTATCTTATTTCTAAATCAAGCAGAATTTTATTTTCCACTATAAAGTTGACAACACTATGGGGTTCATGAGAAAAAAAAAATAACTTCCCCCACTTTACTTGTAGCAGAGCTATCCTAAAAAAATATTTTGAATATTTTATACTACCACTTTGTTGCCGTGATTAATATATATTCATGCCAAATTACAGCTTTCTAGTACTAAGGATATTTGCGCTAGACTGCGGACGGACGGACATAGCGAACCTATAAAGGGTTATAGGTTCGCTATGTCCGTCAGAACCTATAAGGTCCAAAGTTTACTTCGGAACCCTAAAAAGCTCGTGGAATGGCCAAACTTTGGTTGCGAAATTCGATAAGTCCATTTAACCCGGACCACATTAGGATCCATCCGAAGAAGACCATACACCGTTAAAACAAGATAAAAAGTACCTAGGGACTTATATAATATTCAAGTATGTTATGCTTTGAAGAACGATATCCTAATGTAAATAATATTTTGTGCAGAGATTGCTGGAAGAGTTAGACAAATGCGAGGTGGAGGAAGCCGTAGCCACTGCAGAGACGACGAAACCACGCTCTTCCTGGTGGAGCTGGAGGCGGTCAAATGAGGCCAAGCGGTGAGTACATCCCCATCGACCCTAACGTTGTAGCTAGATCAAGCCTTAACCAAATCGTTGCGGATGACACGGCAGCCGTGTCATGATTGTTTTTAACAACGTACGTAGATTCTACCCTAAACTTTTGTTCAGGGTAGAAAATTTTAAAATGGCGGGTGTCAACTTACAGTACCCGGCGATAAATATTGCACATCGACCTTTGGAAAGAGACAATCGGCTAATTTCGGCTTCGTAGAGCGTTATCTCTGTCGCACAAAATACAAACAGTCCGGTACCTATTAGGAGCTGTTAAAACAAGTATGATTTGCTTCTTTTGATATTTTTATTCTTTGTATAAAATACACTAATTTTTCTATAAGTGATGGCTTTAGGTTGGGGTAAAATAAAATAAAAAAACATTTTTACATTATGTTTACGTATTTAATTATTTTGGAACATTACAGCTTTAGTGTACATAATAAACACCATTATACCTATTGCTAAAATGAGACATTGCAATAAAAATAATAATAATTCTAATTCTCAATTACTTCCATTTCACTATCTGTGCTCTCAAAGAGGTCAATATCACTGTCACTATCAGCCGTATTTATTACTAATCTATCAGTGTAATTGTCTAAACTGTGTTGAATGCTTCTATATTCATTCTCACATTTGATTGCATGATCGCAAACCTTTTTCCACTCTTCAGCGCCGATCATGTTTACTTTTTCAGTCAATAATGTTTTTACTGTAGTTAAGTTCATACCCACATTTCTAGAGGCTACATAGCCTTTCAGTTGAGACCATATATTTTCAATTGGATTAAAATCCGGATGATATGGTGGCAATCGCAACACAGTGTGCCCATGTTCGGCAAGTATTTTGTCCACAGAAAACTCTGTATACCTCTCCTTGTGCTGACATATAATAGCGTAAATCTGGGTTTTTGTTAATTTTGGATCAACTGGAATTTCATGTCTGTTTAACCAGTTGATCATTTCCCGTTTAATGGTGTTTGAGTTGGGGGGTCTCTCAACATACTTGTTGTGATAGGGTGCGTTGTCGATAACTAGAACAGAATCACTGGGTATATTTGGGATTAATTGGTTAACCAGCCATTTCTCATAGTTATCGTTATTCATTTCATTGTGATAGTCACCTGTAGTGTCCGTGGATTTATACGTTAAAAAAGCACCGGGTACAAAGCCTTTTCCATTTCCCGCATGAACTATTATCAAACGTTGACCTTTTGAAATTGGCTTTTTTACTCCTTTTTTCTTATCGTCACTCCAAGATTTCCCTTTAGTGTGGGATGCATGTATATATGACTCATCCATGTAGACGATATTTTTTCCTGTTTCGCGAAATTTGCGTATTTTATCAAGGTATTCCATTCGTTTGAGACTAACGTCGTGCTTTTCCATTAGAATTTTTCGTGTATTAAGTTATTACGTTATTGTAAAAATTAGTGTATTTTATACAAAGAATAAAAATATCAAAAGAAGCAAATCATACTTGTTTTAACAGCTCCTAATAGGTACCGGACTGTTTGTATTTTGTGCGACAGAGATAACGCTCTACGAAGCCGAAATTAGCCGATTGTCTCTTTCCAAAGGTCGATGTGCAATATTTATCGCCGGGTACTGTATATGATGTTTGAAACGGCAGTCGTGTCATTAAATATTTGTACGCCGCCTCTACCAAAAATATGCGCCGCAACGAATCGGTTAAAGATACGTTTACAAAACTGCCCAGCGGGTAGAAAATTTTATTTATTTTTTATATCTAGGATAACAAATAAAGTGATGGCTTTCCTGATGGAAAGATAAATTATTGCTTATGGACATCAAAGATGTAAATAGTGCCTTGTTAGCCGTGCGTTTGTTACCAGGGGGTAGTAAACATGGCTACGATTTTTTTTCAATACTCAACTTGTGACGGGCTGAAATAGCAACGCGGGTCAGCTAGTCCTAAACACCAATAATATTTCTTGACGAATTACATGAATTGATCTAACCCCAAAGTAAATAAATTAATTTCTAATAATATAGGTGTTAGTCAACGGTACTAATACATATGTAACAAGCAGTTACCCGCGGCTTCGCTCGCGCATATTTACTTTAGAACTTATTTAACCTTTCTTTATAAGTTACTTTCCTTATTTTACCCTCCTAGATATCGAATTTTGATAAACGCTTAAACACGTTATTCATTATTTCTTTTTACTCAATTCATACGAAATTTCATGCAAATGTGTCCAGGGAATAAAATGTTTCATACAAACTTTTATCCCCTATTTCACCCCCTTTGGGGTTGAATTTTTAAAAATCCTTCCTTAGTGGATGCCTACATCATAAGAGAAATAACTTGTACGAAATTTCAAGTTTCTAGCCCTAAGGGTTTGGCCTGTGTGTTGTTACATCAGTCAGTCACTTTTGCCTTTTATATAATATAGATTATTGAAAACATGTTTATTATATACGTAAACCCAGGAATACATCTATGCTCATCACGCAAATGTTTGTGCCTATATAAACTTCAAGCCCATGATTACATCTATGCTCATCACTCAAATGTTTGTCCTTCTCTAAACTACCAAACCCAGGAATACGCCTATGCTCATCAGTTACCACACAAATGTTTGTCCCTGTATAAACTTTAAACCCATGATTACATCTATGCTCATCACTCAAATGTTTGTCCTTGTCTAAACTCCCAAACCCAGGAATATGCCTATGCTCATCAGTCATCACACAAATGTTTGTCCCTGTATTAACTTTAAACCCATGATTACATCTATGCTCATCACTCAAATGTTTGTCCTTGTCTAAACTCCCAAACCCAGGAATATGCCTATGCTCATCAGTTATCACACAAATGTTTGTCCCTGTATTAACTTTAAACCCATGATTACATCTATGCTCATCACTCAAATGTTTGTCCTTGTCTAAACTCCCAAACCCAGGAATATGCGTATGCTCATCAGTCATCACACAAATGTTTGTCCCTGTATAAACTTTAAACCCATGATTACATCTATGTTCATCACTCAAATGTTTGTCCTTGTCTAAACTCCCAAACCCAGGAATATGCCTATCCTCATCAGTTATCACACAAATGTTTGTCCCTGTATAAACTTTAAACCCATGATTACATCTATGCTCATCACTCAAATGTTTGTCCTTGTCTAAACTCCTAAACCCAGGAATATGCCTATGCTCATCAGTTATCACACAAATGTTTGTCCCTGTATAAACTTTAAACCCATGATTACATCTGTGTTCATCACCTAAATGTTTGTCCTTGTCTAAACTCCCAAACCCAGGAATATGCCTATGCTCATCAGTCATCACACAAATGTTTGCTCCTGTATAAATACCCAAACCAAGAAATACATCTATGCTCATCACGTATATGTTTATCCCTGTCGGGAATCGAATTCGACCTTGTCGAATGCATAGCGAGGTCGCTAACCACTTGATCAACGGGGTAGTTATATAAATATATGTAAATATTACTTCAGACTAAACTAAGTGAGATCTATCGACTAATTTTATATTGCTTTCGTATCGCTGTTTGCGTACATCGTAAAAAGTCACTCCCATCAATATTTCTCTAACGCGTCAAAATAAATATATGTATCTTCAAAAGTACCTTATGTGCTAATGCAGGTTATAACCTGACAAATTATAATTTGTCTACTAAATTTCATCCAGTTCTGTGCAGCCGTTTCTGCGTGATGTAACGAACACCAAAACATACATACTTTTACACTAATATTAGTAGGATTACCACAACCAAATCGCTGTGTCCGTGGACTCCTTTAGATGAACAAACCACCCACCTTTCTGCGACAGTACGGAAAAGGCAAATGATTGTAAATCATACGTACTATACGACACGCAAAATACACATGCAGTTGATAAATATGACTAGAATTTAGAGAGGAGCTGGCTCATATATCCCAGTTTTAACAATTTTAGATGGTGTTGCACCTTGTAAAATACTGAAATAAATGAATATTTTATATTGACCAAATATTTCACTATCATTGCGACTACTAGGTGGTAGAGTTTTGCAACCTCTCATCCAGGATTGGTATCACCTTTTCTTACTGCGATAGAAAGGTCTGAAGCCGGTTTAACAAATACCGGCCAATAGAGGTGTTTAGCGGTTTAATAAAAGGTTTCGCTCTGAGCGTATCGGATATGAGAGCGCTTCATATATCTGTATAAACCGGTTTAAGGCAAAACCGTAGAATTGTACGTCACGCACAGTGTGACCAAAAATTGTAACTGGCGAACTTCAAAGAAATATTTTCAAAAGACCTCTATATACCAGTTTATTGATTCAAAACCTTTATTATTTTGCTCTATAAGAAAACCGGTATTGTTAAGATAAAGCCAAACCTTTACAAAACGCTTGTGATGTACTTCCGCTGATTAAGGTTTTAAAATTAACCAGTTAATAAGCCCTGCAATAGAGTTAGTGCCTGTCACTGTTGTGTTCTGGTTTTGTGGGTAAGTAACCAGTAAAATGTTATTTCATCTTTAGTATCTGTAGGCAATTTTCATCTTTTTCTACCAAAAGAGTCACCTGTGTATATTTGCTATGCAATATAAAAATCACACAACTTTTTTCTTAATTCTTAACGTTATAAATTTTAGAATTGCTATTATAGACAATAGACAATGTAGTTAATTTCCATTGTTTGCTGACAAATGGAAGGCTGCCAATTAGATAGACAAGTATTTAATAAATCTTGTATAAATTAAAATAAGGTGTAATATTTATAGACCAGAGGCATCCCAGCCAAAAGATGACAATCTAAAAGAAACGAATGTATTAGAGTCAACAAAAACCGAATCCACTGATGAAGATCAAGTGGAACATTGGAATGAAGAAAAAATGACTACAGCACTTGCAACCGAAGCAACAGAAGTTACGGAACCAGTGATAAAACCAGTTAAGGCCGTGGAAGCTATGGAACCCATTGACATCTCACCCATGTTAAAGGAAACCAGTCAAAGTCTTGATCAAGGTATTTTATTGCTGTTTTAAATATATTTTTCATCAGAAAAGCCATTTGCTTGTTTGCAATCATATGACATAAATGATAAAATTTGAAAAATAAAACTGACCTCAAATATATGTCAACTATACTGCCTATACTCACCTCAAAAACCATTGGACCGATTTTGATGAAACCTAGACTGTTCCTTAAGTTGGAATATACCTGATATAAATAAAAAATGACTATGTATTATATATATATATATATATATATATATATATATATATATATATATATATATATATATATATATATATATATATATATATATATATATATATATATATTATATATTATAATTATGTAGCTTTTAGTTCCCGAGAAATTCGCCGAGAAACATATTCACATATGTACTACAAAATTTAGTACACATGCTATCCAATTCCAACAATATTACATACATATATGTCAAACCGATAATCTATGTATTTTCATCGGTTTAAAAAAGAGCCAAACCTCAGTAGTGATATTATAAAATTAGGTAGTAACTAATATTCCCAGAAAGTCGTTATTAACGAACCATAGTTTATCCAGATTTCTTTATATATTTAATTATTTTTTTCTTACATGCCAATATTTACCATAAGAATAATCTATTTACAATAAAATTATACATACATAAAACACAAAAAAATGTTTTTTTATATCATCAGATAGCAAACAAGCAGATAGGTCTCCTGATGGAAAGAGTCAACCATCGCCTATAGACACCAAAGGTGTTAATGGTGCGTTGCTATCTTGTGGCGAGGTATGGCCACATGCATAAGTTTATCGGCTACCTTACCCTCCAAACCGGAACACGACAGTGACAAGCACTGACGCTATTACGGCAGGAATAGGTAAGGCGGTGGTACCAGACCCGGGCGAGACAATGCGGAACTCTACCACCTAGTAGCCGCGATGTTAGTGAATCGATAGCCAATCGGTCGCCTTTTACGACCTGCCTGGCAGAACGGCAGTTGACCTATTCATCAAAGGAGGCCGGGACCAACACGGCGAAAATGTTTGTAACTTTGTCTATTATAAACTTTGAAACCATGCAACCTTTGTGCCCCAACCTGTTTTTCTTTGAAAGGCAATAATGCAAAAATGGTTTTAGACCACCATAGGAATATCCTTTGGGTCACGCGAATAAAGTCGCGGGCAACAGCTAGTATTTTTTGAAAAAAAAAAACGGGTTCTTACTGTAGTTCATTGGCTGATTATTTTCCTAATTTTAAACACTGCTCTTTCAAACACCGTAGTCAATTAAATGCAGTAAAACCAATTATATTCTTTATTTTTAACCAACAAAAAAAAAACAATCTGATTTATGTATGTATGTAATATTGTTAGAATTTGATAATATTTGAGTATGACGATCTATATAGACGTTCAAGTATGGTGTACTAAATTGCATAAGTGTATGTATGTTTGTATATTTTTGTAAGTTTGTATGTATGCATGAAATGAAAGCCAAATCGATATAATTCTTTTTGATATACTTTAGTATATTCCAACTTAGAGAACAGTCCAAACATCATTGATTCAAAAGTTTTTGAGTTATGGCTATATTTGATATTTGAAGTCGGTTTAATTTAATAAATAACTATTATTGAAAAGTTTCTCCTTATACACTTTTACTTTTTTCATTAAATCATTAATCATTTTTGGCCCTCATAGCATTTATTAGTTTTAAAAAAGGTTGTTATTTTAATCAGTTGGTAAATTATTATCCCCATACTTGGACATTGTTAGATGTATGGATATTGGAATCATAGGAATGTTTGCAGTAAGAATCTTCTATCTTTAACCTATCATGTATTTTTATTACAGGTCGACATGATCAAAGCTCCTCAGATTCAGAAAATGAAGGCCATGTACAAAAGCCGTCACGCCGGCAGTCATCATTTAGAAAAACTCTCCGCTTATCTTCGGAACAAATTGTAATTATATTAAATTATACCTAAGAAAAGTACTTCAGTAAGTAGCAACGGATCACAAATACATGTATGTGTTACGTAATGTTATCGGCCTTGTAAAATAGCCAACGTAGTAATTAATTAATTTGCAGTAATGTGGTTGTTAAATTATTGAGGCGATGAGCAACAATTAAGAAAAGGGCACAAAAGTTACTTAATTACTAGTTAGTAGAGTTCTGCAACCCTATTCCTGCCGCAATTGCGTTTATGCTTGTCTTTGTCATGTTTCGGTTTGGAGGGTAAGGTAGCCGGTAGACTTATGCATGTGGCATTTCAATCCCGCCACGGATAGCAACACACCATTAACATTATTGTTGATGGGTTGGTTCTCTTTCGATTAGAATAGTTAACTGCTTGTTTGTTATTCTATGATATAAAAAACCTAATTTATTGCCATGAATAACCACCATAAATAAATAAATATCGCCGGACAAACCACACAAATTAAGAATTCCAAAATAGGTAAGCATTTTATTTGCTTATGAGATGGATATTATTCAATGATATTATACATTGAAATGCATGTGTTTGTGTGTATGTATGTGTGTATATATATATATATATATATATATATATATATATATATATATATATATATATATATATATATATATATATATATATATATATATATATATATATATATCCATACCCAGAAAAACAAACATTGATGCTCTTAACAAAAATGTTTGTTCAAGTCGGAAATCGAACTCTAGCCGCGTTGATTTCGTAGTCAGCGTCGCTAACTACTCAACCAACGTAGTGGTTAATATTAGGTACATGATTTGAGCACTTTTTGTGCAAAATTTACGCAAAGTTACGTCGCTCATGACTGCAAACCAGTCTGTTAAACAACACTTTAGTTCGGGCTTAGGACACGCGTATATTCGATGGTGAAAAGGCAAATTTGTACACGGCTATTGTATTTTTCGGCTCAAACTAAGTCCTCATACTATACTTAAGCCCTGCGTATTTTCAATGCGCAGTGTCACTATAATGACATCAGCCGTGAATAAATACTTCAAAAGTCAGTACCTTGAGCACACTGTCGAGCGCGAATGTGACGTAAAAATGACGTCATACAGGCATTATTATAGACGTGATTTCAGTACATTAACATTTTGCAAAGTTTATACTATAGAGTCTCCACACATTATGGTTCGACGTAAACTCTTACCATGTGTTGATTACAATTGATGTTAAATTTAACAATGAGTCGTTTAGCGCAATTTTTAAAATATAGCAAGTAAAATGTACTAATAAGCAGTCAAACAATAATCAATGCTACAATACATAAAAATGCAAGCAAATCTTAAATCGCGGTATAACAATTACTTGTTACACTATAAACAAGTTTCGACATTTCGGTCCCCAGGTAATAACACACTTTGCCTGTATTATTACTAGGGGACCGAAGTGTCGAAACAATACACTGACTGCGAAGATGTTCCCCTTGTTCATCCTCGTGAGACGTCCTCAACCTTTACAGTGATGACGTCACCTTCAACTTATCACATCTGTTAGTAGCTGTGGTGTGTTATTTTTCTCACTGTACATATAGATTTTTTCACACCAGATCCCTTATGGGGTAGTCAGAGAAAACCGAATTCCATATGTCACGATCCTTGCAGTTTTGTCTTGCTTCCTCCACGTTCATTGCTCTCTTCATAAAAACACCCCGGTTGCGAAAGCCCTTGACACCACATTCGGGCAACACCCGACCAATCTGATCATGATCATAGTCTTCTCCAGTACCTAATTTTTTATAATAATAAGATAGCAAACAAGCAGATGGTTCTTCTGATGAAAAGAGATACTATCGCTTATAGACACCAAAGATGTTAATGGTGTGTTGCTATCTGTGTAGCGGGATGGCAATGATACATGCATTACTTTACCGGCTACTTTACCCTCCAAACCGCACGCGACAATCACAAGCATTAACGCTATTGCGGCAGGAATAGCTCGTGCGGTGGTACCAAATTCTCAGACGAGACCTTGCAGATTTCTACAACCTAGAAGTTACGATAAAAGTGACATGTATAACCAGTTGGTCGCTTTTTACGACCTGCCTGGCAGAACGTCAGTTGGTCTATTCTTCACATGAGCCCGGACCAACACCTACAATCAAACGGGGTGAATAGGAGTGCAGGGGTGAAAAGGGACGAAACCTAAAACCGGGTTCGTCCCTTTACACCCCTGCATTCCTATACACCCCGTTTGACGGTACATTATTCCCCATTCGTATTGTATATATGTTTTGTCAACATTTCATCTGCCATTGTTTCTACATTGTATTGATAATATGATGTTGTGATCAGAAAAAGCTGAACCTGCGTGAAGGCATGAACGAGATGGTGTTCAGCGTGACGACGGCGTACCAGGGCACGACGCGCTGCAAGTGCAACGTGTTCCGCTGGAGACACCACGACAAGGTGGTCATCTCCGACATCGACGGCACCATCACCAAGTAAATGCACTTATACTCCATCACTTACAAACCGGACTTTCACTTTAAGGGTATTGCTGTGGATACCCATTTTGCTGGTATTAGGGATTTCTGTTTTCAGCAAATCTTTCAGCAAATCGATATTTCAAAAATATCTTTCGATGATGCAATACAAACATACACTTTTAAATCTGATTAGTTTAGTTCAGTGCTGATTAAGTGCCTACATTGGTAAATAAAGCAAGTGCGAACAAGTCGAAAAAAGTATTAATTCTTAGAAATATGGCCGAATAAGTTTTAAAACATGGTCGAAGAATTCGAAACAATTATTAATTCTTAGAAAAATTTCAATGACGTTGTCAAATGTTTTAACATTTCTTCATTCTGCACTTTGCTAAGATCTAGGCACAAGTAAAAGAAAATAAAAACCTTACCAATAATATTAAATGTTACCATAGGAATGTGTTAATTTAAATTTAAGTTTCTTTATGAATGTGTGAAAGTTTACATTATTGTTGAATTTGTGTGTATAAACAATTTGATTATTTGTGTAATCAATGATTATATCTCTATAAGATAGATTAAATGGAATTCGGTTCAGTGGGTCCGTTCAATCAATAAAAAATATGATTAAAAAATATGAAAAAGTAGGACTGTTGTACTACTTTAATTTTTTTTATATCATAAGATAGCAAACAAGCAGATGAGTCTCCTGATGGATAGAGTCAACCATCGCATATAGACACCAAAGATGTTAATGGTGCGTTGCTATCTTGTGGCGAGGCCACATGCATAATTTTACCGGCTACCTTACCCTCCAAGCCGGAACACGACAGTGACAAGCACTGACGCTGTTGCGGCATGAATAGGTAAGGCGGTGGTACCAGATCCGGGCGAGACAATGCAGAACTCTACCACCTTGTAATTTTCTTACCTTGGCTAAGTTTGCCTCATTCCTTACACTATTTTTCTTCTGTTGCATCACAGCAGTTTCATATAAGCTTCCGAAGAAATTTCGCAATTAAATGTGTACCTTAATTACGTCTTAGAAAACATTTTATTTTTGTATGTTATAACGAATAAACTAAAATACAACTGGTCCGAACTTTATATATATATATATATATATATATATATATATATATATATATATATATATATATATATATATATATATATATATATATATATATATATATCACGAGCAAATAATAATTTGCTTACTTTGGGGTCAAAGATCAATTTGTCCAGTTTGTCCATATTATAATTATTATTATAAATCTGTGATTAGTTGCTATTAAGGGGGCGTCCACAAATTACGTGAGATGTTTATGGGGGAGAGGGGGTCGAGTCAAATCTCATCTAATCTTACGTTGGAGGGAGGGGGGGTCTAGGCAAATATCACGCAATTTTTTTTCTGATTGAAACAAAAAAATATATACTATTTTGGTCCATTATCCAGATTGTACATGCTTAAGATTTAATCTTAAGCGTAATCGTGATACGATTAAGATCAGTCACTAACTCGTTCGAAAGAAAATAATTTCATTTATACTTCGACGTTATACAGCCTTAACTAGTCGTAAATAAGAGCACGAAGATTTTTTTCTTTTTCTTACAATAACAATGCAACGCGTTTACATATTTAAGAAACCCACATTTTGAAAAATCTCACGTGAGATTGGGGGATGGGGGAGGGGGTTGAATAAAATCTCACGACATCTCACCAGGGGGGGAGGGAGGGACAGAAAATTTAAAAAAACACCTCACGTAATTTGTGGACGCCCCCTAATACATACATTCATAAACATTGTATTTTGTAAGTATTAATTGTTTTGCAGGTCGGATGTATTAGGACACATTTTCCCACTAGTAGGCAAAGATTGGGCGCAGTCCGGCGTGGCCCAGCTGTTTACGAAAATCAAAAATAATGGCTACCAGATTTTATATTTATCTGCGAGGGCGATAGGACAAGCAAGAGTAAGTTCACAAATGTACATAACGCCACATCATTAGCCAATGCTCCTGTGTCCTACGATGTGACTGTCAGCCAAGCTATCTATGCAAGCAAGAGTTGTTAACGACATCGACTACGCAATCGAAGGGACTCGGGGTCGATTTCCGACAGGGACAAACATTTGTGTGATCAACTGATGAGCATAAATGTTAGAATTTCTGGGTTTAATCAAATACTCAAATGTAAACACCATAAAATTTTTTGGCAGAACAGTATTTTTTTAATATAACTTCCAGAATTATGTTCTGATTGAGTACAAAAACTAATAAGCTTCTATTCCCCAAAAACTTCGTCTACTACCTAAATTGTATCAAAATCAATTTATCCGTTTGGGAGTAATCGTTGAAGAAAAATGTTGAAAAAAGTGTTTTCGACAATACTTCGAAATTTTTCAACCAATCATTTTTTGCTGTTCTACGATATTTTAGTACTAAAATAACCACGTCGAATGCCGTTTTAAAAATTAAAATCGAATCTAATTTTCAAAAGTAACAGCTTTTCAAATATTAAAATTACGTTGTTTTTAGCAAACTTACTACATATTTTCGAAATAACTTTCAGGCTAATTGGCTTAAAAATCTTATCGGCTTTTCTGCTTTAAAAACATTAATTGGATCAAAAATCGGTCAATTTGGTTGGGCTTTATCAATGATACAATTTTTTGAAAAAAATATTTTGACACTGCTTCGAAATTTCTCAACTTATCGATTATATAGCTAAAGCAATATTTTAGACCTCAAAAATTGAGTTGAATTCCATTCGAAAGATCAAGTTCGATCATCGTTTCCAAAATATACAGCTTTTCAAAAATCAATATACTTGCCATTTTTAACAAAATAGATATTTGAACTGAAAAAATCTATGCTTATAGTTTATACTTCTTTGAACTTAAAATACCTTAATTTAGCGGGTAATTTCAGGGATGGCCTGCAGGGTCAACCGTTTACATTTTTTTTTACAAATGTCAACCGCTAATGGATTGAAATGGGGGATAAAATTTGTATGAAAGATTATATTGATGACGTAACTCTATTCGCAGACAAAGTTACGCGGGCCGGCTAGTATTAATATAAATTTATTTGCAGGTGACACGAGAATACCTACGTTCAATCAAACAAGGCGAGGTGTGTTTGCCCGATGGGCCCCTTCTGTTAAATCCAACGTCTCTGTTGCGCGCTTTTCATCGCGAAGTCATCGAGAAGAAACCGGAGGAGTTCAAGATACAATGCCTGGCTGATATTAAAGCGCTCTTCCCGCACGGCTCGAACCCCTTTTATGCTGGATATGGAAACAGAGTTAATGTAAGTAATTTAGTTTCCTTGTAGTATTCGTAAAATTTTAGTATAGAAAAAAAAATTTGGAGAATCCCAAGGTCAAGGTTATGGTTATGCGCTATAATATAACGCATAGCGCCATATTACAGCGTGCTATGTACGCGTACTCTATATATTCCTATTCGGCGCTATAAAATATCGCCACGCTCTATACCTAGCGGCTAGCGTAGGCCGTAGTTATAACTTAACATACGAAGCGCGTTAGCCGGCCGAGATAGCACGCGACATATAACGTCATACAGCGAGCGCTAGCACGTGGCGACTAAATGTATAAACTGTTATAAGTTATAACGTCTAGCCTCTACGGTCTAGCACGTTTCGAACATTGCTCGTTAGACCGCGTAGTTGCATGTGGTGACTAAACGTATAAACTATAAACTGTTATAAGTTATAACGTGTAGCGTCTAGGTTTCGATCATTGCTCGTTAGATCGCGTAGAAGCACGTGGTGACTAAACGTATAAACTGTTATAAGTTATAACGTCTAGCCTCTACGGTCTAGCACGTTAGACCGCGTAATTCGTAACTTTGTATCATAGTCTTCCAGATACATGTTATAATATAGTCTAGGTATAACAGGGGTCGTCAAGAAGTTGTAGGTGGGGTCCGAATACAATTGTCAAAATTTTTACGAGGTCCGGAAAAAATCAAATGATAATACTTAACTGCTACATATTTATCATAATGTTTTCAAATCACATTCTGAATTATAAAAACACAAGACCTAAAATTAATGTGAGAAATTACACAGCCATTTTTTATGATTTGGTTCTCGAGAGGAATAGCAAATTCTAAGTGTATATTCTAGGCGAGCGTCCGTTAATCTCGAATAATGTTCGTTTTTTAAAAAAAAAATCATCTTTGAGAATGATGTTTTACATATTATATAAGTCGCGCCAAACTTAATGACCTGATTGGTAGATAGTATTTTGCAATTTATTTCAATAAACAAGTGTATAGTATGTATAATTTATCTACGTACTTTTATTCGTACTTGGTATACAATACATAATACGATATTTGGCGATCCGCGGTTCAACCTTTTGCGGTCCGCAAACGGACCGCGGTCAGCCTGTTGTTGATCGCTAGTCTATAACATAGCGCGCTAGAAAAAAAAATATAGATTATAGTCCATAGCACGCTATCATAAAATAATTTATTTGAACAATACTACCTATAACGATCATTTAATTTAAAAAATATGTAAGCCACATTGAATTAGATAGTAATTTAGAGCACTTCCTCAGTACACGACTATGATTGCTGATGATATACGGACGAACGTACGCAGCCATCTTCTATGAATTAACATCCCCCCATTGAAGAATAACCCATTGCGTTCCTACCAGCTAGTCCATAAAACGGAACAATCGTGTCACTACCGCAACCGTCGCGACTACTAGGTAGTAGAGTTCCATCCAGGTCTACCTTTTTCTTTCTATTTCTCAACATCTCATCCGAGCTTAAGACCATCGGCTTACCTTTTCTGATTTTCTGAACATCTGTGTGATTTTTCAGTCTAGATATTAAGGTAGTCGGGGTTACACGAATAGCAATACACCATTAACATTATTAGTATCTTTAGGCTATGATTACCTTTTTCCATCATAAGTCATCTCTTAACTTGTATGTAAAAATGTATATAAATTTAAACATAAAATATATTATCTAATTTAAATGTAGTAAACTGCAATCTCCTGTATCTCCAGCACAGTAGATCAAATCTTCACTAAATTTATGTGGGACCAAGTAGGAAGTTTATCCACCCAAACATAAAAAAAATTCTAAATCAATCAATAACTTATTTCTAAAGCAATAAACATAACAAATACAACCGAATTGAGAACCTCCTACTTTTTGGGAAGTCGGTTAAAAATAAGTGTGTTTTTGTTTCATACGTGTTTTATACAATAATTATTGTTACTGAGTATTGTATTACAGGATGTATGCGCTTACCAAGCCGTAGGCATTCCCATCGTAAGGATATTCACAATCAACTATAAAGGAGAACTCAAACATGAATTGACGCAGACATTCCAATCTACGTAAGTATAAATCAATTTTCAGATTAATAAATAATTTTATTTCATAATTGAATAAGCCTATGTATATAGAAACGATGTGGCAACCACTTCATCTACGTATTTTAACTCAGAAATGGTTAGTTTTTTGTTTAAATGTCCCTGCTTGCATTTGTTGCACTAATGAAGAAGCTACTTTTAATTTGCGGCCGTATTTTCATGTAAGGTAACAAATTGATATTTTTTACTGAATAAACAAATAAGTTTTTACGTAACTATTTTCATCTTGTTGCTCCCAGTTAGAATGAGCTATGACAATAAATTACGATAAATGTATATATAGTATAATCTATCATTTAAATATATTATTGGAGTAACATGTCGAGATAAAAGCTTTTGGGGCAGTTTTTTTAAAATGGCATATTTTCATGTTGGATATTTTAATACGATTGAACCCAAGATTCAGCATATTTACCCAGAAACAGCATATTTTTAACCATAAGTTGATATCTTGGTCCGTAATGCTGCTTTTAAACTTCTTATATTTTTGTAAGATATTTTAATCTTCATTTAATTGATACCCGCCATTTTGTCAACTTTAAAGGGATCATCTTTTTTAAATGGAATATGAATTCAACTAAAAATTAGATGAAATAAATTAAAAAACCAGTCTAGTAATTTTAGAGTTTGTTTCTTATAAACAAAGGAATCTTCTAAATATTAGAATTGATCTATTCACAAGATCAATTAGTAACGAAATCAGCTCTTATGAAACAATCACTTCTCATTAATATGTTCTTTAATAATATGTTGTATGTTGATGTGCTAATATTTGATATTTTATGACAGTGCAGAGGTAGCATGATACAGCTGCCATATTTAAAACGCCTCTTCATTATCCAATATCATTTTGTACCTTACTCTCGTGTGTCATAATAATTATTGTACTATATTTTTATTTCAGTTACCACGTGCAAAGTGACATGGTCGATGATTTCTTCCCACCACTGAATCGTGATAATACTGTTAGCTAGCGTGAATTAGTTTTATAGTTAGTTAAATTATACGGAATTTCTGACTACACGACATACATGGTAAGCCGTATGGCATGATTCTAAGAGGTGTGTTCAAGTGTTCGGGCTTCATCTCTCAGTACATTTGATCTTCAATAACTTCATATCTACCTAATACTTGTAACATCGACAATCATCGACATGTCATGGCTGTGTTAAATTATATATATTTTCGTTTGCATACACATAGAGGAAATATTAGTTGAGTTTGATTTGATTTTCTTAAAGGATCTTACTCATTTTTACTAGGTTAGGAACGCATCTGAAGACCTATAGTGTTGTGACTTTTGGCGGTGGTAATAATTGACCATCAAGCGAGTCCCTCTTTTTTTACATTATATTCGTATTTAGCCACTTAGTCCTTTGTAAGTAGCTGGTAATAAAATTTACTCCAGCATCCTAACTCCCTCTAGAAGCTGATAAGACGAGTGATGTTCACACAAGCTTCTTACGGATTTCTTGTGTTTCTCAGGATACATGCCCAGGCAGTTTTGTTCACGGTTCTGCTAAAACATCTAGATAAATTAAAAGATTTTAATAAAGTCATTCGTCTGGATGAAATGTTGCACACGTATTTTGGCGCAATTATAACTTTGTTATCCGCAGTCTACTAAGAATTTTGGAATGGTTTTCAACGCGAGCGTAGCCACAAACGACAACTAATAATCGTAAATGTTTTTAACTGGATTGTAAAACATTTTAAAAATATGTTTAAAAAAAGTATCATCACGCCCGATGTTGCCTCGTGGCCTAGGATAGCCTATTCGGCTTTGATCATGAGAGTTCAATCCCTGTGTCGGGCAAAAGTTTTATTGAGTCTTTTCGAAACTAAAATCTCAGCAACAGCTCGGAGCCTGGCGGGTGGTGTGCTACCACTCTCGTGTTTGGGGTGAGCACGTAAAGCTGTCGATCCCGGCTATAAATAGTCGATAGACGTTATCAGGTGGATAAAATGCGGCGATTGGGAAATATGTTGTTTTCGGGTTAATTCGCACGAGACAGACTGCCTTTTGTATTTGCAATAAAGTTCAAAACGTCTAGTTTTGTGTATAAGGGGACAATCAGGCTCCCGACGTTCTAACAATTGGATTATGACAGTCTGCTCCTCATAGTGTTTTTGTAGTTCTGTAGTATCCACCGATCCCGACAATCCAGTAACACGCGAACGTAGCATGTGCCCACTCTGGAGACACCCTCTTTCGCCAAGAAGTGAATCAAGGTTTTATTTTTGTTTTTATCCTGATGATAGCAAACAAGCAGATAGGTCTCCTGATGGAAACAGTCAAACATCACCTACAGACACCAAAAACGTTAATGGTGCGTTACTATGTTGTGACAAGATCTAATGTCACAGTCATAAGTTTACCGGCTTACCCTACCTTACCCTCCAAACTGGAACACGATAGTGACAAGCACTGACGCTATTTCGGCAGGATAAGGATAGGCGGTGGCACTAGACCCGGGCGAGACCATGTAGAACTCTACCACCTAGTAGCCACGATGGTAGTGACTCGCATAGTCAATCGGTCGCCTTTTCCGACCAGCCTGGCAGAACGGCAGTTGGCTTACTCTTCGAAGGAGCCTGGGACCAGTATAACAGACGGCCAACCTTTTGAGAAATGTTAAGATTGGTTTACAAATTAAAGGTCCATTACTATCTGCCATATGGTTACAGGCTACTTTGCTCTCCAAGCTGCATTACGAAATTGAAAAAACAAACTATTGTGACAGAAAAAGGTAGCTAGTAGATAGGCCAGAACTCGAGCTAGATGTTGCAGAAGTCTACAAGCTAGTACTAAATATAGACTATTTAAACGACCTATATCTATGTATATTTTTAATGGTAAATTTCTAGAAAAGGGATAACTTATTTATTTTTGTTATCTTATGATTTGTGTCTAACACTTTTGTACGTTTGTAAATAATACCTAACCAAATACCGATATTTTTAAAATCCTGTGTGAATGCAATAGAAAAACAGTTACAAAATGGTAAATTTATATGTAAATAAACGCCATTTTGAATCACTATAAAACATTAAAGATATATAATATTTGGTGGAAGCTAAAGAAGAGTATACCATGTTTTATATGAAAAAGTTCAGGGTGGGTTAACATGATATTATGTCTATTACATATCCACATAAACAAGAACTTATTTATTCAAGTAACTGCTATTGAATCATGTGAAGCTACCCTTACGAATCATTGTGCTGTCGGTGAAGGTGTCATCCTTTTCTGTAACTGTTTAACTAACTCCTTTCTTATACTCATTGTAACCTATACAGGGTTACTTTTAAAATTCCGGCCAAATTTTCAGAGGCTGTTCAGAATCGATAATATGTTCGATTTATGTATATAAAAATAATTAAAAAATGCGAAATTTTATTTTTATCCGACACGGAAAACACAAGAAATGGATATAATTCCAATTACGCAAAAAAGTCGAGCGACGCTCGTGTAGTATCCTCCGCACCCCGCACCCCGCGCACATTGCCCGGCGGCCGATTCACATGACTCGGTGTCACTGATACACGATTTCACTGGGATATTTTTAACGAATATTTTTATATTATCTTGCAATAATTTTACAATAATAATTAAAATGCACTTTCAATTCAATATTTAGTTATTAATTTTAAAATTTGGTCGGACCTTTAAAAGTAATCTTGTTAATAAAATGGCTTAGTGAAAAGCGAAAAATAGTGTAAAATAGTCGCTACCCTTAGGAGAATACAACAAACGGCACAATGCTATGAAAACTCGCAACAAAACGCGTGACAACGCAAGTCGAGTTATACATTGCACATTCTTAAGGTGAAGCATTCCGCTTCATAGACGTATGGTCGCGCCAGTTTGGCTGAAATCTATTTTTATATTTTTTCTTAAACTGGTGCCGGTAGTCGATGCACAGTCAGTGTTTATAGTTATTACTAGCTGTTGCCCACGACTTCGTCCGCGCGGACTTCGTTTACACCGCACAGCTCCTCCCCCGTAGGTGATAGCGTGATAATATGTAGCTTATATGTCGACCCGACCTATTAGTAATATTCATGCAAAATTTGAAGTAAATCCATGCAGTACTTTTTAAGTTTACCCCGGACATACATACAGACAAACAGACAAAAATTCTAAAAACTATATTTTTGGCTTCGGTATCGATTGCAGATCACGACCCAAGTATTCTTTTAAAAAAATATTCAATGTACAGTTTCGACTTTCCTACGATTTTATTATATGTATAGATTTTGCGGGAAGTGGCTTTTTGACGTCAATTGTATTTCATTGGTGCTATTATGGGTTAGCTAATTTCCGTTGTTGCCTTCCTTACTGTATTTTCTAATTGTCTTTAGAGATTTATAAGATCGGACTTAAAGTGCTAATCTAATCAAACTTGTACGATTTTTCTTATTTCTGGATCAAGGAAAGATTTTTCTTTTCTGCCATAAAGTTAACACTTTGTTTCATTAATGACCAACCAAAAAAATGTCGGATAGGTAAGACTAAAAATTTTAAACAAACTATTTTATAAAATGCAACAAAAATAAAAGTATTACTTACAACACAGAAAGCTGTATAAACAAGCTACTCTTAGTATCATCCTATAGAAACAAAAATAAACAAGTGTCATCTATTTAATCTGTGAACGAGTAACAAATATTTTGCTGTAAACAAACGTTGTTTATCTTTTAACTTTAAAGTGGTTAAAATCAAATAATCTTCATGATGAGAGATACAAAAACGTGTTATATCTATGTTGACAATATATTGCGACATGAATGGCTTAAAATATTATATAATAATTGTGAATTTCGTGTGTGTGTGTGTTTTTCGTGAATTTTAGCATTGTAAAAAGTGTCCGTCATAAAATTTATGATCGTCATACGTCATAAAAAGAAGAGATCACTAATGTATTACAATACGATAAGCATCTATCAACATAAGTATCTATCTTTATAGGTCAACTTTGTATGGACTCTTATTCTACCACATTTTCCTTGTGTTTGTTTTTGAGGCATATTGACTGAGAATTCTACTACTTATGAGATATGAAGATTATCATTATTTGAAATTTATAAAATATATTATTTATTGTAACATGTGCCTGTTACGAGTTTGATTTTTCACTTAACAAAATTCTGTAAAAGCTTGAAATAAAACTAATTTGTTACTTTATCGCCTCTGTGGTGTAGTGGTCCGGTGTCGGAGTTGACCGCAGTGGTCCCGGGTTCGATTCCTGGGTCGGGCAATTCAGAAATGTGTTTTTTCAGTTTTCTGATAAAAACAACATTGCCCGGGATTGGAAAGTGCCCGGTTGGCGATATAGGCTTGCCACCTATCACATTGTGGGACCAAGTATCTTCGGCTAATCGTGGGTGCACTTGTTGTACCTCTGCCTACCCTTTCGGGGATACGGGCGTGAAGATACTTTGTTACTTTAAAATAATCGATATGATAGGTATCCTTTATTAGTGTTGTTTGAGCCTCTCAAATTAATATCATAGACAGCTTGTTAGAGGGTTTAAAAGATTAAAATGAAAAAAGGTCGGTCCAACTTTATCATCTCGATTAAATCTTTTTTAGCGTTAAAACCATGAATCAACCAATGCTAATTCTACCTTTTGTTTGTTAATAGCACTTCAAAATAGAGTCCAAACTCATTTTACTTTTTGATGGATCAAAGAGAAATTGAATGTACTTTTGTTTAATACGATTTTGTGTCCTCGAAACCATCTGCATACAAAATTTCATGAAAATCGTTAAAGCCGTTTCCGAGATTCAGATTATATATATATATATATATATATATATATATATATATATATATATATATATATATATATATATATATATATATATATATATATATACACAGGAATTGCTCGTTTAAGGGTATAATATACGATGGAATCGACCACAAAGCAAAGAATTTGAACCAAGTGACAGGCTCAGTTGCTTAAAACGTGTCGTTCAGAGACAAGGGCGCAGGTTCCAATCCTGTTAGCCAAAAATGAATCTTTGTTAAGTTTTAAAACTTTATCTAAACCGTGTACATAGTTCGTTACATATTTGATATTTGAGTAGAGTAGTGTAACAGGAGAGTGTGTGCGGCAGGTACTCGCACATGTCGGTGCTGGTGGACCAGGTGTTCCCGCCGGCGGGCGAGCCCAGCGACGAGTTCTCGGCCAGCGTGTACTGGCGCGAGCCGCTGCCGCCGCTGCCCTAGGCCCCACCGGACTAAACCACTCCAAATTATGCCAAAAGAAAAAACCACCTGCTTTTCTCAGCTACCACGGATTCTCTACGAAGTGTTCACCTCATTTTCTTCATTAAATACTTTTAAACATTTTTGAAGTGAAAACTATAAGCGCATTAGACGATTTTTGGTAGGGGAAAATCTTATGGGTTCCCGTCAGCAATGATATGCTTTAAGTTAAATTAAGAATTTTTTTTTAATATTACAATTACAATTAGTTTGAAAATTCAAAATGCAGTTTTATGTTTTCATTTCAGTCGGCAGTCCTCATGATTATCTCCGATTTTTTTTATGTATAAAATTTGTCTTGTCAAACTGCACTGCTTAGATGAAATTATAATCTGAAATGGAATTCGGATCAAAAATGCAAATATGTCAATGTCACTTCCAATTGCCGCGTAATTGACCATTCAGGTATACTCAACATTTTTTTAGGTAGTTTAATCAAATAAACAGCATGTTTTGGTATACAATAACACTAAAAAAGTGACTATTTGATAACCATTTTATAGTATATGGGGTTCTTAACAAACAAAATAGCGACTAGTCATACACGTCCTCTATAGACGTCCATCGAATTATAACCTACCATTCACAATTTTTATGTACCAAAATTTATAGTTTTTAAAAGAAAAGTAATATTTAGGGCTTCTTTTTTATTGCTTGTACCACAACAGAATTTTTGATCTCGAATTACATTTCCGATTATAGTAAAATGAAGCTGTAGTAAGTTTCAAAATCAATCCAGGATATATTAGGATAAGGCCATAAAATTGCTAAATTTAAGAGTGCAACAATGTGTACTCTTAATATAACACCATAGCATACATTTAACTATAACAAGAGCATAATACATTTATTGAGTCAAAAATACCGGGCGATGATAGATTGGATTCACACCATACGAATAATATTGCATTATCGTCTATATAATATTATGTATCTACATTAGCTTAGCTTAAAAGTAAACAACTATGTTTTATATATGGCAGCCTCGTTAAGAAAATTAATTTTTTTTGCACAATGGATTTGCAATATGCTAGGAAAGAAATTTATACCACCTATTATAAAATGTAGGAAAAGCGTATTTTCAATTATATCCAGTGTTCACGACTTATATTATGATATAACAAAGATTCCTTAATTCTTGTTTTACGAAATTAAACTTTAACTAGGTATTCTATTATCAGATGAAAATTAAAACATTGGCATATACTTTTATCTCAAAATTGTAATTAATAAAAAAAGCCGTAACATAAAATACATACTTGAGGGTAGATACACAAAATACTTTTTGGGACTATCAGTCATGGAGTATAAAAGTAAAGAGGACCAACTCTGTGGATAGAAATATCCATCTAAAAGCATCCAAAAATGTTCGCTCCACCGTCGTATAAGAATTTTTAGTCAGAAAGCGATAAAAAGCGTTATTAAATAAGTACTTTGAGAATAAATATACTACACTCCGTGTACAACAGCTACGTTCATATCGTAGTATCCTACGCCAGCGTCATTTTGGCAGCTATTTGAAACTTTATTATCAGTATACAGCAGATTGGTAGTACCTCTATATTCCATGGTATACTTATATACACATACTTTTATATTTAGTGTTGCAAGTAAACGATGGTGAGCGCTTACCGTCCCAGTGTTGTTAGCTTGTTTAATAAAAAAGCCATGTGATTATTTAATGGTACTATTACTCCTACCTATATTTTTATTATTTGATAGTAATTTACGTCCTGAATTTTATTATAAGTAAATGTACACATGCGATAAGGTGAAGCGCAATTTAAATAAAATTTTAGCATACACAGTTTTATTTCAAAGGGTTTATAACATTTATTTTAAGACGGACATGGAATTGCCGTCTATAGTTGATTAATGAAGCTATCGTTTTAACTTTATATCTAAAGAAAAACATGAAATTTCCAATTCGGTATTTATATACCGAAAGTATTTATGATTTGTTTGCAAGTCGTAATAGTAAAATGAATATAATACTTATCCTCTTTAATTCAAAATCGCATGTGGAAAGAGTAAACGTGGGTACATGATGGTAAGTAGTCACCTTTGCGTATGGAAATCCGTTACTTAGACAAATTGTCTGTGCTATCTAGGGGAATTCTTTTGAAACTTCATCCTGTTTCTGGAAATTTTATTAAGCGCATAAGTGTGTTTTGTATTTGATTTTTTTTTACATGTAGTAATCATTTCCTTTGTTACTAATCAAAATGTTATAAATATTGAAAAAAAAACAGGGCTAATTTATTGTAATGTGAAAATGGAGTATTAATGTCTAGAGATAAATAATTTAAATTAGATTTAAAAGTAGTTGTGTGTTATAGATTTAATTTAAAATGTACATGCTGAAAGTAACTAGAAAACAATGTGAATGTTTTAATATTTAGCTAAATCATGCTGTGATACACAGTGATCTCATATCACTAATATCACCATGGAATTAATTTTAATGACTTACTCCTTTAATCTGTGGAACAATATTTGTGTACAGGAAACAACCAAAAATATATAATTATCTTAAAACACCTTTGCATATCGTTGCGATTTACTTTGCCAGTTTGCCATAACGATATTTTTTATACAGGGGCTATTTCACCAATATATTCATTTATTCTTTAATGTAATCATTATTTTACTGAAACAATCCTAAATATCTAAGGGTTTCTCAACCAAGAGGGTATATATTTTACTTGTACAAGGACAAACCATTGAAACTCGAAACAAAAGGTGGAACTTAATATTTTATACAACACTCAACCTATAAAAGATTTGAGAACCCCTGTTCTAGAGTAACTATTGGGTTATAATTTCGAACTAAGTGCTAAGTGTGAGTTTTTTTTCCTATTCGATCGTGAGCGCGTTTGGAGTTTACTAGGAATTTGTATGTGATTTGTACAGCGCCACTTAGTGGTAAACGTGAGAAACCAATTTACCACTAGGTGGCGCTGTACAAATCACATACAAATTCCTAGTAAACTCCAAACGCTCTAACGATCGAATGCAAAAAAAAAACTCACACTTAGCACTCTGTTTTTAATTGGTTGGTATTTTTTATGTTTGCCATTTATCTCTTGTAGAAAAATTAAATTCGTTACATAATTATATACAATTAAGGAAAAAGAACAATTTTAGATTCAGTTTAGATAATTAAGTGTTACGCAATTCAGTTACAATAGATTTAATGCAGCAATGAATTTTTTTAATTTGTTCATGAGGCTGAGGTGAACTTTTTTGAGCTCAAAAATCACGTTTGTGCTGTAAAATAATACCAGCCAGTTAGAAAGCGTCCTAAAGTAATGTTTGATGTGTGTATCCATGTAGTGTTTGCACCTAGCGGGTAATATGATAGTCTGCTTCAATGTATTGTGCGATTATTGATTTTAATCGATATTAAATAATTATTGTAATAATTTGCAGATTATGTTTACTGTGATGTTCGTCAAATGATGAAGAATGCTTTACTATTTTATCTGTGATTATATATTTTTTTTGTGTAAGAAACCTCTGTGGTCAAGACATTTTCATGTTCGTCCGAGGGCAAAGCCTGTAAGGTAGTTAAAATAAATTTATTTTTTTAATACCTGCGGTTTTAATAAAATATTATTTTTGCTTTGTAAGGTTTTATTGTAAGTCAGTTTGATTTAATGAAAATATAGATTTATTTAATTTGGTAAGTTAATGTTTATTTCAATACAAATAATTTATTCTGTGATTGTAACGTTTTGAAATAAAACCAATGCAAAATTATATTGTCTTTATTTTGCAACTTGTGGTGCCATCATTCTAAAAAGTAACCAGTTAAAAAGAAATAGGTGTTTTATTCCTAAATGGTCTGCAGGCAGCCTACATCATCAAGAAATCAATTTAATTTGCAACGTTCCGTCACAGTATACTGGATACTAACAGTAGTAAATCTACATACATGTATATTCGAGCAACGCACACATAGACACCTCTCACGGACGCGATATCTCGGAATGGTTCGAAACAGTTTGTTCCGCACCAGTCCAAGATATCGCGTCCGTGAGAGGTGTCTATGTGTGCTATGATCGAATATTACTTGTATGGAACATTGACTCCTGATCGTCTCTAAGTACTCTGTGCTTCCGTGGATCTCTGCGATGCCACCAAATGAAAAAAAGCAAATTCACAGAAAGTCCGGTACAACGTCGTTTCTACCCCTTGGTAAGGGCACGGGTTTCGTCAAACTTTGGGCTAGTTAGGGGCAGAAATGAAAACATCTACCTACTAAACTAGTCGTCCTTGCAAGCTATCCTTGAAAAATTTTGCTAAGTAGAGATATTTTAAGCTTAAAGTATTTTGATCTTTCAAGCGGTATTCAATGTAGTTTTTGAGCTAATCATAAAAATACCGATTGGGTCCAGTAGATTTTGAGAAATTTTAAACGAAATTTCAAAAAAAGTAGCTGGGACAATTATTTAATAATTTCTTTTAACCAGATTAATGCACTAATTTAAACCGAAACCTAATCAAGGTCTTTGCAAAACTGCGACGAATAGTTACCGCAAATAGAATCAAATTTTTTTATCAATGACAAGTCTTGAAGGAATCAATCGTTCAAGACTTGTCGTTGATGAAGAATTTTGAAGCGTTTTTGCCGCAGCTGGAGTTTCCCCCCACAGTTTCACCCAATGGAGTTTGTACTCTATACAACAGCGAACTCGATGGCTGCTATAAATCGTTTTAGAGCTCAAAAACTGCGTTGAATTCCGATGCCGTTAAAACTTAAAAGATCAAATTGACCATCACCTTCAAAGTTAATTTTTAAAAACTAAAATATGTCGTCTCCAACAAGCTTTAGATTTTTAAGCGCGGAGTGGTATACAATAAATCAATGCAAGTAAGAAAAAATCTGTAAACCGGTTGACCCTGCAGGCCATCCCTGAAATTTATCGCAAGCTGAGGTATATTAAACTCAAAAGAATCTAGGTTTTTAACCTAAGCACAGATTTTTTTAGGATCAAAAATCTAAATTTTGTTATAATTTCATTTTTTAAAACTATAAATTAAACACAGTGCAAGACAAAAAAATATTGCGCAATAAAAATTAAACCCGCTCAAACTTTCGTTCAATCTTTGTGCAATCTTTAATATTAATCGTCAATAATATTGCACAATATTATTGTAGACACAGATTATGATTTCTGTGATTGTAGGTGTATGGGGCACCTTGAGTACAGCTGTTACTGTCTACATAACAATTGATATATTGCAATTGGGCATGTTATTTTAACAATTAGTTTTTATTTTAGACTAGCTGACCCGAAAAACGTTGTTCTGCCTTTTTAACTACTCTTATTTTTTTTCTATATTTTCTCACCTTTTAAACCTTCCCTGGACTTCCCTGGACAATTAATTTAAAACAAAAAATTAGCCAAATCGGTTCAGTCGTTCTCGAGTTTTTGCGAGACTAACGAACAGCAATTGATTTTTACATATATAGATATATCACATTATGTTTATGCTGCTGTTTGAATTAAATACAGATGAATTTGTGTTAACACAAATTTATAAAACGTGCCTTTTATCGCCCGGGCGCCGATTTCATTCATTTTAGATAGGTAGGTAGGCCACAGAGGTAGATATCTAATAGTTTAGGATATAGGGACATATTGTTACGAATAATCTAGAAGCGTGTAGAGTTGGAGCGCGCGCGCGGTAACTATCTAGAAATAAAAGAAAGAGATAGCTACTCCTATTGACAAACAAATAGTTGACCTGGGCTATGCCATAATGGACTTTGTGGGATATGGCATAAGGTTGAAAGTAGCGTGTACTAGGATTTATGACTCATGTTTACGATAAGAAGTGATTCATTGTTTCCCGATATATTTAGATTTTTCTGGATCCAGCTAAGACTTTACCCTGCCTATAAATACAACGGCGTTGACAAACACAAGGCAGTTTTTATCAAGCGATCGAGAGCGATACATCAAGTGACCAAGTGCGAAGCGAGAAGTGTTTTATTGTGTAGTGTTCTAAGTTCAGTGATAGTATAGCGAGTGACTAGGGTGTAAAGTGTATTTTAGTATTACGTTGTGTTGTGTTGTGTAAATACACGGATTTAATATAAGTGGTGTTTTCTTATAATTGCGAACCCGAGTACGTAACAACTGGTGTCGGAAGTGAAATTGCAAAATGCCACTTATTCCGAAGGAAGGTGTTACCACCAGGTCTCAGGCTGAGACACAGAGGGTGTCAGAGGACACTGAGATGCGTGCTGGTGATGAATCTGCAAGTGTTGCCAGCACGTCACTATCGTCGAGCGCAGCGTCTACTGATCTCTCTGTTATACTGACGGCTATACAACAACAGCTACGGGAACAACTTCAGCAACATCAACAGGAACAGCAACAGCAACAACGAAAGCTACAGGAACAACAACTGCAACTACAGGAACAGCAACAAGAAACGCTGCGTGAACAACTTCAGCAACAACAGCAACAGCTTAAGGAACATTTATCTGGTTTTGACGATAAATTGACTGTTATTTTGGCGCAGCAAGACCAGTTAAAAAGCGATGTGGACCTCGTTAAGCGCGACATAAAGGGTATTGAGAAGAGGGTTGACCACTTGGAGGCCAGCTGCGACAAAATATGTGAAAACGTGGACCAACTGGAAAGGGAAGTCATGAAAATGAAGATCACAGGAGTTAAGTCGGGTGCTACCATTACAAGCTGCTCTCACCAGGTGGGTTCTCGGGTAAAGGTTACCCACTTATGACGGTCTTACATCATGGAGTGCCTACCGAACCCAGTTTGAAATAGCAGCGAAAGCAAGTGGTTGGACGGATGAACATTGCCTAACGGCTCTGAGTACGGCGTTACGGGGACAGGCGCTCTCTGTGTTGGATGCAATGCCTAAACAGTATCAGTTTGCTGATTTGATGGAGGTATTGGAAGCTCGCTACGGTGAGCGTCACTTGGAGTATGTTTTCCGTGCCCAATTAAAGGACCGTGTACAGAGGAGCGGCGAGGGACTTCAACAATGGGCCGTCGAAATTGAGAAGCTTGTAAGGAAGGCGTATCCTTCGACCGACGCTAACACAGTTAATAACATCATCGTCCAGGCGTTTATTGATGGAATTAGAGACCTGGAAGTGCGTGCTGCTGTTCGCCTTCAGCACCACGTGACAATGAAGGAGGCTTTGGCTCATGCGCTGGAGGTAGAAGCTGTTCGCCACGAACCTCGAGCACATAAATACGTGAGGTTACAGAAGTTGTTGCTCAAACAAAGGAAGTTGAACCTAGAAGACTGGGCCCCATGTGTTATGCCTGCGGGAAACGTGGGCACATTAGAGTCAACTGCCCCACCAAACCAACGGGTGCAGTTAATTGGCGACAGCAAGCGGCCGGAAGCTAAGCAGCTGAAGAGAGCAGGCAGGTCAACCAGCCTGTTAATCCAGCCCAGGGAAACGAGTAACAGCCAGGATCAAGGGGCGGGTGCTAGCTGATCAAAAAACAGCCCCAAAAGTTGTCATATCCCAGGTGTGCGACGGCAACAGTTTATCCATTAAGGGACTGATTAATGATAAGAACTGCAGCTTAACGCTGGACACTGGAGCTACACGAACTGTGGTGCGACCAGAAGTAGCTGACAATGGCAATCTGAGATTGAGGAATTTTGGGAAAAGCAAGCTTCTGTCTGTCACAGGTCAGCCAATACCCGTCTTCGGTGAAGCATCTGTAGTGATGCAAATAGGCGACGAGTATTACACTCACGACGTCGTAGTGGCCGATATTATGGATGACTGTGTACTTGGTTTAGACTTCATGAAGAAGAATGCCTGCAAGATTGGTTGCAAAACAGGAGTTTTCGTATGTGGGCTAGTAGAAATTTTCATGGATGGGGGATCAAAAGGAAAGGTAACAGTGGCTAGAAGAACCATCTTACCTTCAAGATCGAAGACATTGGTACGCGTGAAGTTACCAGCCAGTTACAAGGGCCGGGGTAATAGGAGTATGTTAATTGAAGACAATAGAGCAATTCCACACTATATTACAGGCCGGAGTTTGGTTTGTGACAAGGGCTTGGCAGCGGTGCAGGTAGTCAACGTGAGTGAAAGTGGTGTGGTGCTTAAAGCAGGTGATGTTGTAGGACAAAGTGATGAAGTTACGACGTTAAGAAAACTGACATCGACAGGAAGTACAGCATCAAGAGACGTACCACAGGAAGTCAAGGATTTGGTGAACAAGTGCAGCTACCTTACCGCATCACAACGGGAGCAGGCTAAGGATCTACTTTCACGTTATGCCAACATTTTCTCTAAGACTGATAGAGATATGGGCAGAACATCTATAGTCAAACATAAGATTGACACTGGAAACGCGCAGCCGATAAAGCAGAAAGCTACACGTGTCCCAATAGCCAAAGAAAAGGAGGTACAGGAGATGATAGATGAAATGAGAAGGAACGGAGTTATAGAGCAATCTTCTAGTCCATGGTGCTCTCCTGTAGTATTAGTTAAGAAGAAAGATGGGTCTACGCGTTTCTGTATCGACTATCGTCGGCTCAATGAAGTCACCAAAAAAGACAGCTACCCATTGCCACGAATAGATGACACTTTGGACACTCTAGCAGGCATGTCTTGGTTCTCAACTTTAGATTTAAAATCTGGGTACTGGCAGGTTGAACTTAGCCCTAATTATAAAGAGAAGACAGCATTCTCCACAGGACAAGGATTATGGCAATTTAATGTAATGCCGTTTGGATTATGCAATGCACCGGCGACTTTTGAAAGATTAATGGAATGTGTTCTAGCAGGACTTGTAGGCGATGCCTGCTTAGTGTATTTAGATGACGGAATAGTCATAGGAAAAGATTGTCAGCATCATCTGTACCAACTGGAAAGGATTTTTAATAAAATACAGGCTGCAGGGCTAAAGTTGAACTCAAAGAAGTGTCACTTATTTCGGAAGGAAGTCAACTATCTGGGTTATGTGATATCACAAAACGGCGTACATACAGACCCTGAAAAGGTTAGTGCAGTACATAAGTGGCCAACACCCAGTGTAGTGTGTAGCCAACCTATTGTGTATAACCAGCCTTATTTACTTCTATTCTAATGTTATAAATGTTTTATTATTAATATTAAAGAGTCAGTATTGATCCAACTTTCGTGTTTAATTGTCTCTCCTATAGCCCGCCTTACATGGCGACCCTGCCAGGATTCGAACCTGGAATCTTCTGTAATAATTAACAAAAGCAGTAAAACGTTTGACCTCGTCAATGGATTTTGGGCAAGGATATTTTTTGACTTTGTTAATTTTCTCTGGATCGGGAACTACGCCCTTGCTTGTGACTATATGTCCTAAATAAAGCATTTCCTTTTTCAAAAAATCACATTTAACCGGATTAAGCTTTAATTTAACTTGCCTTAGCCTTTCAAAAACATCTTGTAAATTTTTCATTTTTTCGCCTAAATTTCGACCAAAAACTACTAAATCGTCTTGGTAAATAAGGCACTTATCATACGAAAGACCTGTCATAGCTATTGTCATCATCCGAGAAAACGAAGACGGACTGGTCTTAAGTCCCATTGGCATCCTTGTCAACTGGAACTGACCAGAACCAAAAGCCGTATACTTCCGACTGTCTGTATTTAGCTCGACATTATGAAAACCTTGATATAAATCTAAATAACTAAAATATATGCAACCTGATAAGGAATCTAGAATTTCTGTTATGTTAGGAAGAGGGAATTTATCATCTTCAATACAATTATTTAACTTCCTATAATCAACTACTAACCTCCATTTTTTCTCACCGCTAGAATCTAACTTTTTTGGAACTAGTAACAAAGGACTACTCCATTCACTTCGACACTTTTCTATAATTCCTTCCTGTAACATTTCTCCTATTTGCATATCTATCTCTTTTTTCTGAGCATGTGGTAATCTATATGGTTTAGAAAATATAGGCGTTACGTTAGGCTTTAAAGTTATTGAATGTTTATAAATATTAGTCGTGGTTAAACTATCTCCCGGTAAATAAAATATATCACTGTATTTTGCACATAAATTCTCTACCGACATTTGTTCTTCTCCATTTAAATGTTTTAATTGTAATAAGGAAAACAATTTTTTAACCCGCGTTGCGTTCGTTTCACTTTGTGAAAAGGAACAAATGTTGTAATCGTTAACGCTATGGATAGTCGGCTTAATTTTTTTAAGTGAAACATAATTTTCAGTCGTATTTAATATCTTTACCGGTATCTTACCACATACTGGTTTTACTAACGAACTGGCTAAGTAAACTCCGTCGCTGATATGTGACGCGCAAACTAAGCATTCGTCTTTTAAATCTGTCGTTATGTAATGAATAGATTCGCATCTCGGTGGGATCTCTAAATAATTAGAACTAATACTAATAGGTAAACTAAACTTACTATTTTCGACCGAAAACGTTATTACGTTATGACTAAAGTCCAATACCGCGTTATACTTAGTCAGAAAGTCCTGACCGATGATGCCATTCGCCCTAATCGGTAAGAAATCAAATATATAAAATTTGTGTCTCAAATGATAACCATTTACATTGAAGTTTAAATAACAATATCCGATTGTTGTCACTTTGCCACCGATACCGTTTATAGAGATGCTCTCTTTGTAATACGAAATCTGTTCTTCTATAACATGTTTATACTTTAGCGCAGAAATTGATGCACCCCCTTGTGGAAAAAATTTCTCGGATAAAAGTAGGTAAATAACTTACAAAGTGAAAGTAACAGTTTATTTTTTTATTTTTTTTTTATATCATAAGATAGCAAACAAGCAGATGGGTCTCCTGATGGAAAGAGTCAACCATCGCCTATAGACACCAAAGATGTTAATGGTGCGTTGCTATCTTGTGGCGAGGTCTAATGCCACATGCATAAGTTTACCGGCTACCTTACCCTCCAAACCGGAACACGACAGCGACAAGCACTGACGCTATTGCGGCAGGAATAGGTAAAGCGGTGGTACCAGACCCGGGCGAGACAATGCAGAACTCTATGAATGTTTATTTTTATTTAAAAAGTCGAAAAAAGTCTTACAAAGTCGGAAAAACTCGGAGTAATTCCAAAATTTCGGACTCTTCCAGAAGAGTTATTCAGTGTTAATAAATCTTGCAACGTTTATGGGTACTAAAAGAAATATATTAAAAGTTATTAATACTACGAAAGTGTAATAAAGGGGAAAAAAATATAACTAATACTTACCCGGTTTTCCGTTTAAGAATTTGAAACTTTCTTCTTTGTTTAAAAAAAGGTTACCGTTACTGTCGATCAATATTATAAACTTTGTTTCTTCAATTTTTGATAATTATTATTAAAATCTATTATATCACAACGTTATTTGCCAATTTTTATTTTATTGTACTTTTATTACATAAATATATTTATAAATTAAGTAAAAATTAAAACAGCTGATCTAATTAGCTTTTGACAGGTTGAGTCAGTGTTGCCAGAGAAAAAGTCAATCTTTCGTCCTTAAAGCCTCCTCTACACTACTCCTATGTCCGGGGTAAACTCAAAAAGTACTACATGAATTTATTTCAAATTTTGCATGACTATTACTAACAGGTCGGGTCAACATATAGGCTACATATTATCAAGCTGTCACCTACGGGGGAGGTGCTGTGCGGAGTAAACGAAGTCCGCGCGGACGAAGTCTTGGGCAACAGCCAGTATAATTATGGCGAGCGAAGCGAGCCCTACACTAGGCGACTTTCTATGCACTTTTGTGGTACATTTTCCTGAAAAAGTATCCCACTTTAAGGTTTGGGCTTTGACGTGGTGGTTTAAATTCAAGTCTAGATATATTATCTACCATTAAAATGCTATTTCATAAACATTAAAAAAATAGAAAATACATTTTGTATTAGAATTTTATTACTGCTAACGCCATCTATTATAAAAATAAATAAATAATAATAATAAATAAATATTCACGGGACAAACTACACTTACTGATCTAACCCCAAAGTAAGCAAATATTTGCTTGTGTTATGGGTGTTAGTCAACGATACTAATACATAGAAATACATAATATATAAATACCAGAATATATATAATAAACACCTAAACCCAGAAATACAAACATTTACGCTTATCACACAAATGCTTGTCCCCGTCGGGGATCGAACCCGAGCCCCGAGCCCCGTTGATTGCGTAGTCAGGGTCGCTAACCACTCGACCAACGGGAGGGTCAAATAACGAGTAAAAATGCTACAAAGCTACACTAGGCGACGATCTGTGCCCTTTAGTGGTACATTTTACTAAAAAAATATCGCACTTTTAGGTTTAAGCTTTGGCGTGGTAGTTTTATTTTGTTTAATTCATTTTCATTCACTCCAGTTTAATACAATATTAATCTATTAAAACACTTGTACTTTTTAACTTCCCACTACGTATGTAGATAGGAAGGTTACTGATTTTGCTCCGATTTTCAAAAATGGAGTTTTCACCATATGTCCGCGTTTTGTGGGCTTAGGAACCATTTTCGACTATTTTCGCGATGACGTCAGTATGTCTGTATGTATGTGTGTGTGTGAGTGTGTGTGTGTGTGAGTGTGTGTGTGTGTCAACAACTCATAAGTTTTGAACGCCTGGACCGATTGAAACGCGGTTGGTGGCATTCGATTGGATTCCGCTCAACTTATACTTCCTGAAATTTTGTACCAAATGGGCCTAAGAGATTTTGAGAAATTTTGAAAATACCCTAAACAAATTGTGACGAAACAATTTTTTTTTAATAACTTCCAGATTAATGTACCGATTGAGTACAAAAACTATTCCTCAAAAAAATACATCTAATGCATAAATTGCTTCAAAATCAGTTTATTCGTTTGGAAGTAATCGTTGACGAAAATTTTGAAAAAAGTGTTTTTTCGACATAACTTCGAAATATTTCAACCAATTATTTTTTGGTATTCTACGATATTTTAATACTATAAAAATTACGTCGAATGCCCTTTTAAAAATCAAAACCGAACCTTATTTTCAAAGGTTACAACTTTTCAAATATTAAAATTACGTTTTCTTTAGCAAAGTTACTTAATATTTTGGAAATAACTTTCAGGCTAATATACCGATTGACTTCAAAATCTTATCATCGTTTCTCCGTTAAAAACTGCGCCAAGTACCGTTAATTGGATAAAAATCGGTAAATTTGTTTGGGATCTATCATAGACGAAAATGTTTTTTTGACATTGCTTCGAAATTTTTGAACCTACCGATTTTTTAGCTAAAGCAATATTTAAATTGAGTTGAATGCCATTTGAAAGATCAAATCGATCATCGTTTCCAAAATATACAGCTTTTCAAAAATCAATACGTGCCAAGAAAACTTATCAAGGACGTACTACGTGCGTCTTCCCGGTTGAAATTTGGATGTTTTTTGATTTCAATGGCTTCTTTCACTAGCCGTGGAATGTAATATGGCGTTCTGTCGAAAATACGCGTGGCCTATGAAATTCCATCCAGTGATTACGGCCCGACTACAGCTGTAGATGTTTAGCAATCGCCGACTTATTAACGTCGTTATTCTTGACTGCTTTGATATGCTACTAGGCCTCTGACACATGCTCTTAGTACCTCTATACACTACTCGGCCGACTTCAGTACGCGTCAAGACGCCGTTGTGAACGCACGTGTGTTTAATAGATTTTTTCGTTGATGTGCGTGTGAGACTCTATTATGAGCGGCATACAGTGGTCACAGGAGCAAACTATGTTGTTCCTTGAAACACTTCAAGCAGAGCCTTTTATTTGGGACCCCAGTGGGAAAGGTCATAAGGACAAGAAAAAAGTAAATGATGCTTGGGTGCGTATTCGGGACGTTTTGGAAATACCAGTTGAAGAATTGAAGAAAAAAAAGGATTCACTTTTTGCGACATACAGGGGCTACTACAGAAAAATGGAAGCTTCCTTAAAAAGTGGTGCCGGCGCAGATGATGTTTATCGTCCAGTTTGGTTCGCCTTTGATTTCATGAACAGCTTTTTGGGGTCCGTGTATAAATGTAAACAAACAATAACCACGGTAAGTTTTTTATTATCAATAACTTGTTTTATTATTACTAAAGTACAGATTACAGTAAGGTCGATTCGCCAGTTTGCGTCCATTTAGTGCAGTTGCTTGCTTTAAGGAGAACATAATAATGTCTCTGCATTAGTTTTAATATAAAAAGTATGTAGTTAATGTGGTAACGAACAGGCGAAATGACCCTACATTCGTTGTGTTTATTTATAAACATTGAAAATAATTTGTAAAGTAATCCCTTATCTGAACGGCAGATAATGGTGATCTGCGTGGTACTTGTGTAATATCTCTCAAAGCACAGTTATTATCAAAGTCTGCCCGCCAAGACCCGGGTTGAATTAAAACTCCATTATCATCATACATATCTACAGTACCAGGAGGCATATATATAAGGGATGATTTATTACTTTTTCTGAGAAAGTTATGCAATAAGAGACATGTCATTGTAATAATTGGGATATTATGAATATCCAAATCAATTGGCTTTCTGAATATTCTAAACCTGGATGCTAAAATACCAAACACATTCTCAACTACTACTCGAGATTTTGACAAGCGCATATTGAAAATCCTTTTCGGTGAATTGATATCATGGTTGCCAGGATATGGTTTCATTATATTATTATGTAAAGCAAATGCTCCATCTGTCAAAAAAACGTAGGGAATTTCGACATGATCCGTTCCGGATAATGGACTTGGCTTAGGAAGATTAAGCCCGTTAGATGCAATTTTTTGCCATAACGAAGAATTTTTAAGTACACCTCCATCACTGATCCTACCTTGACTACCAATGTCAGCATACATAATGTTATAGTTACTGTCGACTAAAGCTAAAAGTACTAAACTAAACGTCTTTTTATAATTAAAGTACTCAGAACCAGAGTTAACCGGACATTGTATAACAATATGCTTTCCATCCATTGCGCCAAGGGCATGTGGAAAATTCTCCTTGAATCCGTTTTCAACTTCCAACCACTGCTGCTCATTGCACGGCATCTGTAAATAAAAAGTATATTATATAAAAAATATTATCATCAAATAATATGTAAAAAGACACGGTCAATTTCATTAAAAGCTGACACTCAAATTGTATATAAATAATTAAAAAGCCGATTAATTGTAGCACTCATGTATTTTTCATAAAATACAGAGACATACACTCACACTCCTACATACACATACAGTACTCCTGCATATACGCGCACTCAAATGCATATAGTATACAGAACCCATATACACTCACAAATTTGGATTGGATTAAATAAAGATTTATTATTAAATAGGTCGTGATATATACATTTAAACCTTTGCTATTTTTATTTCAGGATCATGGAACTGATTCGATTCAGGAAGAATCAACCAACGCTTCAGAGGATGTACCAATTGCTTCTCCAACTCCAAAAGAACCAGAGCCCCCAAAAAATAGACACACCATCCGACGGCGTGACAACCCACCGGAATTGCAAGTTGCCAGTAGGCAGATGACAGAAGCCTTCAATAACTTAAATAAAGTGATAAATAATCCTTCAAAGGATAGCAGCGCAGTTGAGGACGAGTGCGACGTATTCGGCAAACTAATTGCCAAAAAACTGAAGAGGTTACCTGAACATGAAAGGGACGATATAATGTTCGATATACATGCTCTATTTCGGAAATCACGTTTTGAAAGATCTCCATCAGGTGAATCGTTTCGTACTTCTACACCTAAGTCTACGCCATATTATAGTCCGTTAACTACATCACTATCTTCTAGAAAGCGTCCTTTATCTGCGAATAATGCAGTTCATTATAATGTTACAACATTATCTCCTAGACCACACTCATCGTTTTCAGAGCCACCTGATACATACATATATAACATTATCTAATGAGTCCAGTGAATGTTAACCGACATACTTCCAACAACCAAGCGAAATCACTGCTCATCAACGCTCTTCAAAGATACGTGTTATAAGTGATGAAATTATTGCACCAGACACCCAAAGTCAATCAGTTTATCAACGCTATAAGCAGCCTCAATCAGATCAATCTAACGATGTTCAATATATTTTGCATATACCAGAGACCCAAACTCAATCTGATTGTCCAGAAGATAATACACATCAGAGTGATTTAATATATCAGGCATATAATGACTCGTAATGTATGAAATTATTCTTATTCTTATTCTCACTGATATTTTTGTAATTGTACATACCTAAACTTTTAATAAATATATGTCATAAATATTAAAATTTTACCTTTATGTCATCCTTGAGTTCCTCGTTCAAAGCTTCACAGACTTCGACTACAATTTTTGAAATCAACTGGCTTGAAATTTTAAATAAATAGTGCATAGATCTATAGCTGTCACCACTTGCCAAAAACCTCAAGGTGATTGATAATCGAATCTTAGCAGGTATAGCTTCTCTTAAATGAGTGTCTCGTTTAGCGATTAAGGGTTCGACTTTAGAAAGTAATAAATTAAAATCGTCCAATGACATTCGGTGGAAATTTTCAAATTCTCCTGATGGTTCTTGTATGAGTTCAAGAAATTGTTGTTCCATAGTACGTCTGTAAAAAAAATACAGTTAATTAACTTGCCATGTAATGTACTTTAACTTATTAGAAATCCTAATTATTTAAATAAATATTACCTACCTAGTTCTGTTCCGATGCATTGCGATCATCCACCATCTTCTTTTTCTTCTTTTCTTTTTAGTCTTCTTCGTGAGATAAGTATGCACGTAGTTATAATACGCTAGAGAGCACATTGCTACGGCAGCTGCTACTTGAGCGTCCATTATAATAAACGTCCGCAGGGTACCGGTAACGCTACACGAATGCGCTCCTCGCGAAGTTGAACGAGTGTGTAGTGTAGCACCGCGGACTTCAGTCAACTTCGGCCGAGTACTTCGCCGAGGAACTTCGCGAGTAGTGTAGAGGAGGCTTTAAGGACGAAAGATTGACTTTTTCTCTGGCAACACTGACTCAACCTGTCAAAAGCTAATTAGATCATCTGTTTTAATTTTTACTTAATTTATAAATATATTTATGTAATAAAAGTACAATAAAATAAAAATTGGCAAATAACGTTGTGATATAATAGATTTTAATAATAATTATCAAAAATTGAAGAAACAAAGTTTATAATATTGATCGACAGTAACGGTAACCTTTTTTTAAACAAAGAAGAAAGTTTCAAATTCTTAAACGGAAAACCGGGTAAGTATTAGTTATATTTTTTTCCCCTTTATTACACTTTCGTAGTATTAATAACTTTTAATATATTTCTTTTAGTACCCATAAACGTTGCAAGATTTATTAACACTGAATAACTCTTCTGGAAGAGTCCGAAATTTTGGAATTACTCCGAGTTTTTCCGACTTTGTAAGACTTTTTTCGACTTTTTAAATAAAAATAAACATTCATAAACTATTACTTTCACTTTGTAAGTTATTTACCTACTTTTATCCGAGAATTTTTTTCCACAAGGGCCGGTATCAAGTAACCAATGTAGTGCACGGTTGTTTATAGGCAAACTAATTAAACAATTACTATTGCAAGATAAAATTTTAGTCTCGAAAAATCTTTATATTATTATTTTCCGTATTAGACGGTTCCGCCTGCACTTCCGGTTCCGAAATGACGTTAACTATATGAGAGTTACTATTACGCATCCTTTGATTTCGATTATTACGAGTGTTATAGTAAAACTTACCTCTATGCGCCGGGCGGGTGCGGGTTGGGGTCTGGCTGTGCTGTTGCTCGCGGTAACCGGTCCAGCCACCACGACGACCATTGTGGTTGTGGTATCCACCCCCGTGCGGCCTACGCTGCACATATCTCTGGCTAGTGTGACCACGATGACCTTGCGCGGAATTGTGCCTAAAAGCCCTTTGAAATCTACCGTTATTATTAAGGGTGTGACTGATATATTAGTATTCGCTAAGATATTAGTAATATTGAAAGGATTCGTGGATTAGTAATCCGGCGAACTGTAATATGCTAATATTTCATATTCGCCTAATATCTGTAACGGGTATCCAAAATGAATCAGATAATATCATTCGATCTTCGGAATAGTTCGGATTCACTAGATTGGCGCCCGTTCGGATTCGTGAAAATATTAAAATATTTTCACGATACGCCGCGTCGTACGTACGAATGAGACAGGCGTATTTCCTGCAGTATGCTGTTGTTTTAAGGTCCAAATTACAGTGAAATATTAGTTAATACTGATATATTAGTTATTTTGCTGCCGTATCAGTATAAGATCTTATTACAGTTGCTTTAAGGTCCAAATTACAGTGAAATATTAGTTAAGATATTTTCCTGCCGTATCAGTATCAGATCTTATTACTGTTACTTTAACGTCCAAATAACAGTGAAATATTAGTTAATACTGACATATTAGTTAAGACATTATAATATTTGAAAGTGAATATATTGGTATCACCTAATCTTGAGAAATATCGGTATTAACCCATCTCTAGTTATTATGATACATACCAAGTACTTCCCCTGAACATGAAGCCGAGGTGATTTCCTCATCCTGCGCCGCCTGGATCGCGTCCTTGAGCGAGCTATAATTACGAGCTGCTAGTATAGTGCTCAATCTACGGTTTCGCAGCCCATCGGAGAATTTTTTAATCGCATATTGTTCGTTTAAAGGTTTTAAAACTTTATAATTATCAGAATTTCCGTTGGCCTGTGAAACTGTAAGCTGAACGAAAAGTTCGGATATCTCTTTACCATAGTCCTGTATAGATAATTCATTCTGTTTCATAGAAGTTAATTTAGATTGTAATGCCGTAGCTGATTTTTGTGGTAATAATATATTTTTCATATCACTTAATAACATATCTACATTAGAATAACTTGAACTTAATCTTAATTTAGCAGTTTGGGATAACCTACTTTTTAATACAAAATTAATCAATTGTTTTTTACAATCTGCTGCCGAGAGAGTAGAGCTGTAGTACTCAATATTATCGATTAATTGTCTGGTGTTAGCCTCTTCATCAGTCATGAGCGGCAATAAATTTAATGCAGTTTTTAGGTCGAAGGTAGACATTGTTACAGATTTGCTACCCTTACACAATTCGATTACTTCGCCATAAATTTTTTGAAAAGTTTCAATATACTTATAAATTAATTCCGTATCTTCCTGTGACACTTTACCTTTCTTTATATTATTCGTAACTTGAGTAACACAATAAGAATATTTCATAAAAACATCATTTGCTTCTTAGTTAATATATTTCCTATCCTACGATCTGGACCAATTTTAATTAGATATACTCTTATGGCTTTGATATTACGACACAATATTTCTAAATCTGATGCCATAACTAGCCATAAAATAAGTTGCTTTTTCCTATAACTGAATACATTTTTATATTCGTAATAAAACTAGTAGATACTTACATACCATTAAAATATACCTATTATGTAAATAATTAAATATAATATAAAAGTCACAATATAATGTTCATAGTTCGTAGTGAAAATATAACGTGATAGGTATGTCCCTGAAAATAGGAATCACTGGACGCGAGACCGTAATAATCGAACCGAATTATGGTTTTTCATCACCGAAAATTATTAACGCACTTTTTTTTTAACACTTTATATGCACTTTATATACACTTTGATAAAAAACCGTAGTCTAGTCAAACTTCTCCCTCATTTATGGTTGGCCTTTGAAGTCTGCGTAGGAACGTACGCCGAAGGGTATGATGGTGTATCTGCTGGTAAATTCATCGCAGGTGGCATCTCCGGTAAATACTGTATATGCCATATATTATTACATTATTATTATTGCAGAATTATATTCTCCACTGAAGCTTGGTTATTGCCCCCAGCGGCGTTCTGAGCTAGGATTGTGGCTAGGATTACCTCCTCTTTAGATATAGAGGTACCCATCGTCTTCAAGATTTATAAAAAGTAAAACTCGTAATCTATGTTAGAAGAGCGCGCAATATGTATGGAAAATTCCCGGTCATCGTCGCAATCGTAGTCTGATTTCGTCCCAATATGGACATGGAATTTCAAACAAACCGAGCCTCTGCCACACGCATTGGCAGGATCGCCATGTAAGGCGGGCTATAGGAGAGACAATTAAACACGAATTAATAGCCCGCCTTACACCAGAGACAAGACCGAAGTTCGCGCATTTTTAGGGCTATGCTCTTACTACAGACGTTTTGTGAAGGGATTTGCTGAAATAGCAAAACCGTTACATCGACTCACTGAAGAAAAAAGAGTTTCGATTGGAATGACATGTGTCAACAAGCTTTCGATGAACTTAAAAAGCGGTTGTGTGAATCACCAATTTTGGGCTATCCTGATCGGAAAGGGCAGTTCATCGTAGACACAGACGCGAGTAACACTGCCATTGGTGGTATCTTATCACAGAAGCAAGGCGATCAAGAAGTTGTGATAGCTTACTTCAGCAAATCATTGTCGCGGCCAGAACGAAAATATTGTGTTACAAGAATAGAAACTATTGGCAGTAGTGAAGACTCTTCGACACTTCAAGAAGTATCTGATTGGGCGACCCTTCAAGCTGCGTACCGACCATGCTGCTTTGAAGTGGTTGTTAAAATTCAAAGACCCGGAAGGCCAAGTGGCTCGCTGGATTGAGCAATTGCAAGAGTTTGACTTTAACATAGAACATCGCAGTGGAAGGTCTCACTCGAATGCAGATGCATTATCACGATGAACTTGTACGGAAGATTGTAAACATTGTGTAAGGATGGAGACGAAGGAAAGGGTTTAAGTATTGCGAGCTAAGCCTACGGATGACAGGTGGGAAACTGATGAGATGCGTGAGGCCCAGTACGAAGATAGAGACATGCGGCCTCTAATAGATTGGATGAAACAAGACACGGGAAAACCGGAATGGCAAGAGCTGGCTCCCTTCAGCGCCATTACGAAAAGTTATTAGGCGCAGTAGGAAAGTCTTGTGTTGCAAAACGGTTTACTATTCCGCAAATGGGAAAAGCCTTCAGGAAGAGAACATCATCTACAGTTGGTCGTGGCAAGAAAACTTATCAAGGGCGTACTACGTGAGTTGCATGATGGGGTTTCTGGGGGACATCTTGGAGTACGACGAACATTGGTAAAGGCACGAGAGCGTTTTTACTGGTTGATTTGCCGAGAAGATGTCGAGAATTGGTGCCGAAAATGTACGTCATGCTCAGCAGTGAAAGGTCCGCAGGTCAGAAGCCGAGGCAACCTTAGACTATACAACGTGGGAGCCCCCTGGGAAAGGATAGCGATTGACGTGGCTGGGCCATTTCCTAACACAGATAACGGAAAATGGCCGGAGGTGTTCGCAATCCCTAATCAGGAAGCCACGACGGTTGCTGAGAAATTAGTCAATGAGGTGATATGCAGATTTGGCGTTCCGCTGGAGATTCATTCAGACCAAGGCAGAAACTTTGAATCTAATGTATTTCAGGAAATGTGTAAATTATTAGGAGTGTACAAAACAAGAACTACACGTTATCACCCGCAATCTGATGGAATGGTCGAAAGATTTAACCAAACATTGGAAAGACACTTAGCCAAGCTGGTAGAAGATCACCAAAAAGACTGGGATAAATACATACCTCTGTTCTTACTGGCTTACCGATTAGCGGAACACGAAAGCATAAAAGTGACGCCAACTTATGCCAACTTCGGCAGACAGTTACGTATACCAGCAGACTTAATGACTGGAGGCCCGCCACCGAATGCAGAGACCCAATTAAGTATACCGTAACATGTTGAAGACATTCGTGAGAAGTTACGCGATATACACTCGTTAATAAGTGAAAACGCATTGGAATCAAGTCAGCGGATGAAGACCAGATACGACCGAAACGCCAATAATCGAGGTTTTCAGGAAGGATCTCTTGTTTGGCTACATAATCCGGTTCGACGAAAAGGAAAATCACCTAAGTTACAGCGACGTTGGGATGGGCCATACAAAGTAATCACACGGATCAATGACGTAACCTACCGAGTGCAGAAGCAACCAAGAGGGACCATGAAGATTGTTCATGTTGATCGATTAGCCATCTATAATGGAAGTAATGATGTCCGGGACGAACTAAGAGGGAGGTAGTGTTACGAATAATCTAGAAGCGTGTAGAGTTGGAGCGCGCGCGCAGTAACTATCTAGAAATAAAAGAAAGAGATAGCTACTCCTATTGATAAACAAATAGTTGACCTGGGCTATGCCATAATGGACTTTGTGGGATATGGCATAAGGTTGAAAGTAGCGTGTACTAGGATTTATGACTCATAACATGTTTACCATAAGAAGTGATTCATTGTTTCCCCGATACATTGAGATTTTTCTGGACCCAGCTAGGACTTTACCCTGCCTATTAATACAACGGTGTTGACAAACACAAGGCAGTTTTTATCAAGCGATCGAGAGCGATACATCAAGTGACCAAGTGCGAAGCGAGAAGTGTTTTATTGTGTAGTGTTCTAAGTTCAGTGATAGTATAGCGAGTGACTAGGGTGTAAAGTGTATTTTAGTATTACGTTGTGTTGTGTTGTGTAAATATACGGATTTAATATAAGTGGTGTTTTCTTACAATTGCGAACCCGAGTATGTAACAATATGTATAACAATTTAAATTTGTTTAAAACCATGCTCGTTTATTTTCCTACTTATAACACGTACCTATTTTATACGTATACCTACTTTAATTAGTGTTTCGTTATTCTGCCTAATGTAAAATGTAAATAATATATGTAGATTGAATATTATATTAAGCAATGGGAATTATGACAATAGAGTAGCCAGCTCTTCGAAGGTACCAATTGGAACTCGGAAAATTGCCACGGGCTATTTATTTAGAATTTGACAACAAAGTAATTAAACACAATGTTCCTGGAGTAGGAGTCAAAATCGAACCATCGACGGCAGAATATATATATATATATATATATATATATATATATATATATATATATATATATATATATTCTGCCATCTGTACAAGAGAAAATAATTGATTTCGAGTAAATCACGTTTAAAATGTGAGTTTCGCCACGAGTGCGGGAGAGAGGCGCAGGGTGTTTTATGTTAGTGTCGTTAGTGAGCGACTTCGTCAGTGAGAAATAGCACGTGTTTGCGATAGCTGTATTATTGGTGACTTATTTACTCGTCTTTTACTTGTCTTTATGTGCGCGCTAAAAAAAGAAACTAGTGTGCGCTGTGTATAAGGTTTAATATTTTCAAAACTGCCTCGGCTTACATAAAAAATCATTTTAAAAAACTACGGCACCTAAAATTATTTTGATTAGAACAAAACAAAGATGAAGGACCATAGAATCAGAATTTATCAAAAAAAAAAAACCGTTTCCAATCCCTTCAGGTCCCTTTTTGCGTAACCACTCACATATATATATTATATATGAACCAATTTCGGTCCAGGAAATTTGATATTAAAAAAAAACTAAAAAAAAATGTTGACTAAACAGTATTTTTTTAATATAACTTTCAAATTATTGTATCCATTTAGTACAAAATCTAATCAGCTCCTTTTCTCAAAACTCTGTGTCAAATGCAAAAATTGCATCAAAATCGGATTATTTGATTTGATTATGACCGCCCCGTTGGTCGAGTGGTTAGTGACCCTGACTACGCAAGCAACGGGGCTCGGGTTCGATCCCGACGGGCACAAGCATTTGTGTGAGGAGCATAAATGTTTGTATTTCCGGGTTTGGGTGTTTATGTGTTATGTTGACTAACACCCATAACACAAATAAATAATTTGCTTACTTTGGGGTTATATTAGTCAGTGTAATGTGTCCCGTGAATATTTATATTTATTTGGCAGTTATTATTAGCGAATTTTTTTGAAAAAAGTGTTTTTTTATATAACTTCGATATTTTGACCACCCGCTTGTCGAGTGATTAGCGAACCTAACTATGAATCGGTGGGGTTCGTGTTTGATTCCCGGCAGGGACAAACATTTGTGTAATGAGGACAGATATTTGTATTTCTGGGTTTGGGTGTTTATTATGTATACAAAAGTATTTATATATGTATTTCTATGTATTAGTATCGTTGACACGCCTATAACGCAAGCAAATAATTCTTGGGGTTTGATCGATGTGTGTAATTCGTCCACCGATATTATTATTATGTTTTAACTAATCGTTTTTCAATCGACTAGTTTTAGTACTTAATTAAAAACTACGTCAAATGCAGTTTCAAAAATAAAAATCGAATCATAATTTCAAAAGTTACAGCTTTTTAAGTATTAATATATTTTTGTTTACGGAAAACTTATTTAATATTTATAAAATAACTTTCAGCATGATATACCCATTAACTTAATAATCTAATCAGCTTTTCTCTTTAAAAAAACACGCCAAAGAGCGTAAATAGGATTTAAATTGTTTAATTTATTTGATATTTATCAATAACGAGAATTTTTGAAAAAAAAAATGTTTTTTATTTAATAGAAGGTAATCATTCTCGACATTTTTCAACCTATAGTAGCTAATAAAACATTTAAGAGCTCAAAAATTGCGACGAATGCCATTCGAAATTCCAAAATCGATCATCGTTTACAAAATATAGCTTTTCCAAAATGAAATTACTTATTTATTTAACAAGATTTTTGAAATTCTATGCTTAGGTATAGTTTTTGTTCCTTTGAGCTTAAAATACCTCAAATTAGCGGTTGAGCTTAAAATACCTCAAATTAAATCTCATATTAAAAAAATATTAAATTTTAATTTTACACCCATAGAACAAAATAAAATTGTTATGATATGATTTGGCTAATAATCGATAACATAAACATCGAATAGGTATCTTTAGCTCTTTCTGAAGTCATCATCGATTATAGACTAACTAGCAAAAAGCAGAGCTTTGTAAGGGCTCGCTAAGTTATATTACCTAGTAATATTCATAGGAAAGTGTTTTTATGCGAATTGTGCGAATGCGAAAAAGATGAATATATATATAATAAGAATATCTTTTAATGTGTCATGGACTTTATTTATTATATTCGCATCAAAGGCGTCGTCAGGTTTTGTATCTAGGGAGGCGCAGAAAAATAAAACCAAAATAAAAATAAAATGTTTCTAAGATAATTTTTTTAGTACTTATGTATAAGAAAAATTTCTTGATTTATTAAAAACACGATTTCTATCATTATCAATGTTATCTACACAGAACAATTATAAAGGATATCTACATATTTTACACCATATTTTCTGGTCTACCTATAATATAGTACCTACCTATAATATGTAGCAATTCAAGATGTATCTCGCGCCACCACTTCGCTCTTGAAGTCTAATATTGATAGAAATTAATTTTTATTTATGGTAACTTTCTTGTAAAAGAGTTTTCTAGGAAAAATGAGTTTTAACAATAAAAGTTGATCTTATAAAGTAAATTTAATTTAATTAACCTTCAACATTTTTAGAATTAATATTACCGCAGGCACGAAGAATTGGCGGTAGAAACTCAGCAAATAAATTTTTCGAATTTTTTCCTCAGAGAAACTCTCGGAGTTCGATTCACGAGTCAGGCAAATCAAAAATGTGTTTTTTCAGTTTGCTGAAACAACGTTGCCCGGGATTGGAAAAGTACCCAGTTGGTGATAGACTGGTCACATATCACTTTCTGTAATCTGTAAATGGTTGACCTTGCAAGCCATCTCTGAAACTTCCCGCTAAATTAACGTATTTTAAGCTCAAAATAGTAAAAACTATAAGCATAGGTATTTGATAAAAATGGCAGTATATTGATTTTTGAAAAGCTGTATATTTTGGAAACGATGATCGATTTTGATCTTTCAAATGGCATTCAACTCAATTTAAATATTGCTTTAGCTAAAAAATCGGTAGTTTCAAAAATGTCGAAGAAATGTCAAAAAACATTTTTTTCAAAATTTTTCGTCATTGATAGATCCCAAACAAATTGACCGATTTTTATCCAATTAACGGTACGTGGCGTAGTTTTTAAAGGAGAAAAGATGGTAAGATTTTGAAGTCAATCGGTATATTATACAATAAGTAACTTTGCTAAAGAAAACGTAATTTTAATATTTGAAAAACTGTAACTTTTGAAAATAAGATTCGGTTTTGATTTTTAAAAGGGCATTCGACGTAATTTTTTTAGTATTAAAATATCGTAGAAGACCAAAAAATTATTTGTTGAAATATTTCGAAGTTATGCCGAAAAAACACTTTTTTCAAAATTTTCGTCAACGATAACTTCCAAACGAATAAACTGATTTTGAGGCAATTTATGCATTAGACGTAATTGTTTTGAGAATAGGGCTGATAAGTTTTTGTACTCAATCGGTACATTAATCTGGAAGTTATTTAAAAAAATTCTGTTTAGCCACAAGTTTTTTTGGGTTTTTTCAAAACTTGTCAAAATCTCTTGGGCCCATTTGGTTCAAATTTTCAGGAAGTATAAGTTGAGCGGAATCCAATCGAATGCCATCAACCGCGTTTCGATCGGTCCAGGCGTATGAGTTGTTGACACACACACACACACACACACACACACACACACACACACACACACATACATACAGACATACTGACGTCATCGCGAAAATAGTCGAAAATGGTTCCTAAGACCACAAAAAGTGAACATATGGTGAAAACTCCATTTTTGAAAATCGGAGCAAAATCAGTAACCTCCCTATCTACATACGTATTGTGAAGTTAAAAAGTACAAGGGTTTTAATAGATAAATATTGTATTAAAATGGAGTGAATGAAAATGAAATAAAACTGCCACGCCAAAGCTTAAACCTCAAAGTGCAATATTTTTTCAGAAAATCGTACCACTAAAGGGCAGAGATCGTCGCCTAGTGTAGCTTTGTAGCACTTTAACTCGTTAGTGTTATAATAGATGGCGTTAGCAGTAATAAAATTCTAATACAAAATGTATCTTCTATTTTTTAATGTTTATGAAATAGCATTTTAATGGTAGATAACATATCTAGACATGAATTTAAACCACCACGTCAAAGCTCAAACCTAAAAGTGCGATACTTTTTCAGTAAAATGTACCACAAAAGTGCATAGAAAGTCGCCTAGTGTAGGGCTCGCTTCGCTCGCCCTAACTATATCTTCTTACAGAAAGTATAACAGAGACTAATAGCATTACGTACCAAAGTCCAAAAGCTAGCTCATATTAAATCATCTTAGGTCTAACCGCATTCAATTTTTGCTTAGCTATTGTTTTCGATAAAGATAACCCCGCCTTTTTTGTATATTAGATAGCAAACAAGAATATGGCTCTTTTGATGGAAAGAGACAATTATCGCCTTTAGATACCAAAGAATTTAATAGGGCGAGTTGTTAATGTTACTTGCTAAGTTTACCGCGTACCTTGCCCTCTAGACAGGCGACAGGAATAGGTAAGGCGGTGGTACAAAATACCGGACGAGACGCCGAATCACTCTATTACTTAGAAGTCACGATGATAGTGACACGTATCGTACACGCCAATCGTTCGCCTTTTACAAACTGCCTAGCAGGACAACATATCGTGAATTTTTCAAAGCAGGCCCGGATACAGACACAGGGGTGCGTGATTGAGCAAGGTTTTCAGCTTTAAATGGTAATGGAATCTTTAAATGAAGATAAAATGTAAATATAATATTTGTCAGTTTATTTTAAAATCTATTAAGTTTCGTCTTCTTCCATAGCATCATCTTCTACATTATCTTCATTTTCATTATCACTCTTATCTTCATCACTCAGCACATCATTATCTTTGTGAAACCCTTTCCCCTTGCTCCAGTGACATTTAATAATTATTTTAAAATCTGCCATTTGTATTCCAAGAAGTTTAAGTATGCTTGCTTGTTCTGGTGTCAAAGCTGAGCCTTTTTTGCATACCTGAAAAACATTTTATCATAAAATGATCAATATAGCTAGTACCTATTATAACTAAAAGTAGCTAATTTTAAATAACTTCACAGTCACTCATAAATCCACTGCATACATGCACTGCAAGGCTATACTATTTCCATTTCTTTATTTTCTCGATGACAGATCGACGCCCATTTAATTTTGTGTTGTTTACGTTAAAATGTTTCACAAATAATACTGTACTTAATGGACGGGTAGCGATGTTCTCCACATTATACACTATAGGAGCTATATCGATAAACATAACACGATAACAGACCTGTTTATTTTTACAAAATGTAAGAAACTAAACTACTGCTGGATACTTTTGTACAAATTTATGAACTGCTAGCTATTGCCAGCGACTTCGTCCGCGCGGACTTCGTTTACTCCGCACAGCTCCTCCCCTGTAGGTAATAGCGTGATAATATGTAGTCTATATGTTGACCCGACCTGTTAGTAATATTCATGCAAAATTTGAAGTAAATCCATGCAGTACTTTTTGAGTTTACCCCGGACATACATATAAACAGACAAAAATTCTAAAAACTATATTTTTGGCTTTGATATCGATTGCAGATCACGACCCAAGTATTCTTTTAAAAAAATATTCAATGTAAAGTTTTGACTTTCCTACGATTTTATTATATGTATATGGATAGTATTATATATAAGTATAATATTATATTTCATTACAAGATGTTACACGTATAAATTTTTGATTGATAATGCCTACTTCTTTCAAACTTTCGGAGTTGTAGTAAAAGGTAAAGGTACGTACTTGACAATGAAACGAAATAATCATAACGACAGGTAATCTTTATTTATTTATTTTAATCAAAATCTGATGAATCGTCACTGTCATTCGACGAGCTCTCTTAAAGTTTGTGTGAAACTTATTATTCCCTAACATATTGTTACGTACTTTGGGTTCGTACTTGTAAGAAAACACCACTTATATTAAAACACAACACAACGTAATACTAAAATACACTTTACACCCTAGTCACTCGCTGTACTATCACTGAACTTAGAACACTACACAGTAAAACACTTCTCGCTTCGCACTGGTCACTTGATGTATCGCTCTCGATCGCTTGATAAAAACTGCCTTGTGTTTGTCAACACCTCTCTATTTATAGGCAGGGTAAAGTCCTAGCTGGATCCAGAAAAATCTAAATGTATCGGGAAACAATGAATCACTTCTTATCGTAAACATGTTATGAGTCATAAATCCTAGTACACGCTACTTTCAACCTTATGCTATATCCCACAAAGTCCATTATGGCATAGCCCAGGTCAACTATTTGTTTGTCAATAGGAGTAGCTATCGCTTTCTTTTATTTCTAGATAGTTAGCGCGCGCGCGCTCCAACTCTACACGCTTCTAGATTATTCGTAACAATATTAACATGAAATTTCGTATGAATTAGGTACAAAAACAAATACATGTTTAAGCATTTATTAAAACTCGGTCCCTGAGAAGCTAAAATAGGGGAAGAAAGCTAAATATGACCGCACAAACCATTTGTGTTAGACACTTGCAATTTTGCAAAAGTATTCCTCTTATGACGTAAGCATCCACTAAAACTGATTTTTCAAAATTCAACCTCCATGGGGATGAAATAGAGGAAAAAAATTTTGTCATTGGTCACTCGGCAGTTATTTCGTCGATAACATATCTTTTAGCGAGGCTTTTTTTCGGTTTTAAAATATTCACTAATTTGTACTCTTAATAAAGTAATATCCACATTTTCGCCATGAAGTTGGAGCCAGTCAATTATCTCTTGTTTATTATTGGTCTACGTCGGCATTTTATCAATTTGTCTGGAGTGATATGTAGCGTTATCCATAATAATTATGGACGGTTCTTCTAGAGATTGCACCATTTCTTTGAACCATCCTTCGTAAATCTCCGCGTTCATGTCTTCGTGATAGTCCACTGTTTTCTTGGATTTAAAGACCAGTAAAGCATCTGACACGAATCCACATATAGACCCTGCATGGCAAAAGATAAGGCGTTCACCTTTTCCCATTAGCACTGAACTATTGGAAGCGGTGGTGTCGTCAGTCCAGTTCTTAGATACTGTGTGGTTTGTATTTAACGAAGTCTCGTCAGTAAAAATAACATTTGACCAAATCTGATATCTTTTTGGCTTCGTTCAAAAATTCACAGCGAGCCATAGCAATATCGTGACGCTCCATCAATATTTTACGTTTGTCCGATTTTTTGATAAGAAAATCCAGTTTTTTTCAAAACCAACCTTAATGACGATTTTTGGCCTTGAAACAAACCACATTCACGTAAAGAAACAACAAGTTTTTTAAGTGCTGGAATTTCATTGCGCAGACAATAGTCATATATATATATATATATATATATATATATATATATATATATATACACATATATATATTTATATATATATATATATATATATATATATATATATATATATATACATATATACATATACATATATATATATATATATATATATATATATATATATATATATATATATATATATATATATATATATATATATATATGATGGCGAATAGCATCAGCGTCGAAGTTGTCAACCGATGTCACACGACGTGGTTAGCGTTTTTTCATTTCATCTCGACACTTTTTGCCTCGCAATACTTTGTTGTGGAACCAATTACCGGCAGGGGTGTTTCCAAACGGTTACGACTTGGGGGCCTTCAAGAAAAGAGCTTACTCATTCTTAAAAGGCCGGCAACGCAACTGCAACACCTTGGTACCATCAGGTGCACCTCCTGCTCGTTTGCCCCCTCTTCTATAAAAAAAAAAATCGGCGTACAAAGCTTATTTTCCTGTATGCCGCTTGTACCGTAAGCTTTGGTAATAATTTTTGAAACAGTAGGTCCACTAATTCCTAATGCGGCCGCAACACGCTCCCGCACTTGCAACGGTGGTAAAAGCGGGCCACCATTTTAATACTCTGCTTCAAAGTAATTACGAACCTTGATCACCAGTTGCCTCCCTTTGCCTTGCTCGCCTGCCTTTTTAGAACAGATCCTTTCGGCATTTTGATATTTGACAGCTGGGCAGCAATCAACACGGAGGAACACAAAATACACAATGTAACGTATGGATAATGTGAAAAAACTCAGCGAACAGAAATGTAGTAACTAGCACCGCTGTGTTGTTGCAAGTGACAGATTACAACAAACACAAAATGGCGCTGGGCCATTGAGTGTTCCCACCTCGAAAAAATATTTTAAAAAAAAGATATATTGAATGGATAATGTATATGGAAGTTTTTACTAAATGGTAGATAGAAATTATTTATATAAGTGGACCATACATATCTTGTACTAAAGTGACAAGTTGTAATATGTAAAATTAAGATTTATACAAATTAAAAGGTATATATAACAAAAAAAGTTATAGTGCGGTCATGATGGCCCAAGTGACGTAAAAACAATAAAATCACTGCGAATACCTTATAAACGTCCCACAATAGTGTTATGTGCTTGCGGTCTATTCCAAAATAAAATATAAATGCAAGTTAAATTATAAACGGAATTATTTTACAAACCAATTACTGAAGTATTGGTGGTTCACATCTGCATATTTTTTATTCTGATGGCAGATGATTTTGTATTTGACTCGATTCATTCAGAAATTATTAATTACGCATTAGAACAAACCATAAACATTAGTGATAACAAGTAGGTGGATTTATCTGTAATTTGAGTACATGGATTTGCATTTACAAGAAGAAAATTGATAATCTCTGGATAAAACACTAGGGGGTTTATGTATTGCAAGAAAATGCTTTTCATTCTCGCAAACTTCTCTAACAGTCAACAGTACTTACGCCCGTATTCATAAACAACCCTTACCTAAGTAAAGAAGTAACACTCTGCAAAGAACGCCAATTTGCTATGCAATGCACATGACAAGCCATCTGTTTCATAAACCAACATAATGTCGAATACCAAGCTGTGATTGGTTGGTTTAATGCAGCGTATTTCACACTGTATGTTTGATAATTGTCAGTTGTCAAATTATCAAAACATTCTAACCACAATTCTAATCTACATTTCTGTTGGGTGTTGTTATTTTTAATTTATTCCTATTTATTAATTAATATAGTATCTATACATATAATAAAGTCGTAGGAAAGTCAAAACTGTACATTGAATATTTTTTTAAAAGAATACCTGGGGCGTGATCTACAATCGATATCGAAGCTAAAATATAGTTTTTAGAATTTTTGTCTGTATGTCTATGTATATCCGGGGTAAACTCAAAAAGTACTGCATGGATTTTTTTTCAAATTTTGCATGAATATTACTAACAGGTTGGGTCAACATATAGGCTACATATCACGCTATCACCTACGGGGAGGAGCTGTGCGGAGTAAACGAAGTCCACGCGGACGAAGTCGTGGGCAACAGCTAGTTATCAATATGGCTCTGGACACTACAATACTAACAAAGTACATTCAGCCTACTGTGTTTCGTTTCACATTTATTTGTTATTTTCGAGAATCTAAGTTAAGGAAAAAATAAATTGTAATTTACGAAAAAATGTTTATGTATGAATTTTATCGATGTAATTTTCGGGAGGGAAAAAAGGATTTGACTATTTGATTGTGGGGAAAGCGAAATATATGCGATACAAACTATAAAATTAGAACTGTGGTCGAGAAAATAAAAAAATGGAAATAGCATAATAACATTAATGTGAAAAAAAAATACTAATGCTACTTTATGCATTTACCACATCTACTTGCTTAGTTTCATTAATAGCTTGTAGACATATCTAATTCAAAATCAATCAAGTGTTCTGGTTTGAAAGATAAAGTAACTGATAGACTTTTTTTTATATCATAAGATAGCAAACAAGCAGATGGGTCTCCTGATGGAAAGAGTCAAACATCGCCTATAGACACCAAAGGTGTTAATGGTGCGTTGCTATCTAGTGGCGAGCTCTAATGCCACATGCATAAGTTTACCAGCTAACTTACCCTCCAAACCGAAACACGACAGTAACAAGCACTGACGCTATTGCGGCAGGAATAAATAAGGCGGTGGTACCAGACCCAGGCAAGATAATGCAGAACTCTACCACCTAGTAGCTACAATGTTAGTGACTTGCATAGCCAATCGGTTGCCTTTTACGACATGCTTGGCAGAACGGCAGTTGGTCTATTCTTCAAAGGAGCCCGGAACCAACACGGGGAAAAGTTATGCATGTGGCATTAATAGAGAGCAACATACTATTTAAAACTTTGTTGTGTATAGGCGATAGTTTCTTCATCCATCAGGAGAGCCATTTGCTGATTTGCTATCTAATGATATAAAATACTGCTGGACACTTTTACAACTTTCCCTTTTGTTATTATCAATAATAAACCCCATAATGGGGCTGATTTACGAGATGAAAGACTGTACGAAATTTAGTTATATTAATGACCATTTATCTTCTCGCAGGCAAAGCTGTGTGGATCAGCTAGTAGCAATCTGAGGACTACTTACACAGCTTGATCTAATCTCAAGTAAAAAGTTATTTTCTTACGACATGGGTGTTGGTCAACAGCACTAATACAGTAAAAATACTGAAATATATTTAATACACAGACCCAGAAACACAAACTAATTTATTTGTCATACAAATGTTTGCTACTGTAGGAAATCAAATTGGAGCTACATTGATTTTGTAGTTTTGATAATTAACCAACTCAACAACAACACCGCTAAATTATAAAAAATACTTGTAAACATTTTTTAAATGCTATATAATTACCTCTCCAATGAACATAAGCAGTTTTAAATTTGAATATACCTGAAATTCCTTAAGTAGATTTATCACTCCTCTCTCTAGAGTAGTAGGCAGACCTAATCGTCGAAGATGTGGTTCAATTGTATGTGAAAAGTCTTCAAGAGGGCCTTTCGGTAATATGACATCTTTTGTTGCCACAAATCCTGCTCTTGCATATTCTGTTTCCCGAAAATCTTTAAACCACTCTAATACATCTGGAACATCTCTGTTGGTCATTAGTAAGCCACATTGACCTTTAAGCTTTTTCGATAACTGGAAATTAAAATGTAAAATTGCAAATTCTAAAACAATATAATTGATATCCAAAACAGTTTATTAATTATAATAATACTTTTTGGGTAATAGGATAACAAACAACTGCTCTATTAGAAATAAAGATTGCTCTATCTATGAAAGTGATGACCAGTGTCTACAGATACCAAAGACATTATTGAGTAGTTGTAATAAAAAGAGACTTGACCGATCGAAACCCATTTGATTCCATTTTATTGAATTCCGCTCAACTTAGTTTCCTTAAAAATTTGATCCAATTTGGCTCAGTAGATTTTAAGAAATACCTCAAACTAATGGGAAGTTTCAGGGATGGCCTGCAGGATCAACCATTTACACATTTTTTATTTATTTATTATCTCTTGTCACAACGGGTTCTTAGTAATACAACTCAACATGGAATTAATACCTATTTATTACCACCTGTTGTGAGCCTTGTTTTCATACAGGTCGCTAGGTCCTCTCTTAAATAAATCTCTTAAAGTAATTTCTTTGTTGGTCAAAATAGTGTACATTTTGGTGTTATGACATTAATATTGTTTTACATATTTCTCTAACTAATAAAGGGCATAAAGTTAACCCAGTAAGTACATTTTCAATTTATTACCTTGTTTATAAATTGTATAAGCTATTAAAATTAAAATACACTTAGAATAAAAAAACACAAGTTTAATAATTATTCGATACAGTTAGAATAATACAAACAACTGAATAAACAGTTAAAAAACCTAAAAATACATTAAATAATAATACATTAAAAATATATTATTATTTGATGTATTTTTAGTATGTATTTTATAAATACATTAAATAATAATACATAACAAAATAATACATTAAAATATGTATTTTTAATTAGTAGAAAATAATTATGGTAAGTAATGTAAAGTTTGTCCTATTATTTGTGTTATAGTATTGTGTTTTCCTCATAATAATTCTTTAAGTGTTTTATCTTGTATTCTAATAAATAAATAATAAAGAGTGGAAAATATTTGGATATTTGTTATACAATAACATCTTAATAAATAGTTACTTGTGATTACACCCAGCACAAAGAAAAAGAGTGAGGGAAGCCAATCCACCCTATTGCATACTTGCACGTTATAATTACCTACGGGTCATCGTCAAGGTTCCTACACTGATAGAGCTGTCAGCAGCCGTGTAGCAGGCACATTGTTATATCCAACTCACAAGTGGTTTGTGTTAGAAGTGGGCTTCCCCTTTCTAATGATACTACTTCCGCTACACGGAAATGTCTTTGTTTTTAATACTAAAATGTATCTTCACGCCCATATCACTGAAGGAGTAGGCAGAGGAACAACAAGTGCATCCACAATTAGCCGAAGATACTTGGTCTCATAAATGTGATAGCTGGCAAGCCTATCACCAACCGGGCACTTTCCAATCCCAGGCAAACTTTGTGTTTCTCAGAAAACTGAAAAAACACTTTTTTTTTATGTGTCCGACCTGGGAATTTAACTAGTACGTGAATTACCTGAGTAGTTTTTGCATCGGTGGGAAAAACGAGTGGGGGACGACGACGGCACCTGGCCGACCGCCGCACACACGTAATGAGAAATCGTTGTATCTCAGTCCAGTCGATACGCACGAAATATATAATATTATTAAAAAATTGAAGACAAAATATAGCTACGGCGTAGACGAATTACCGCCAGTATTAATAAACACTGTGCCAAGGAACTAAGCGTAATTTATTGCATACTAATAAACCAATCCTTTCAAGAGGGTTGTTTCCCTGATCAACTTAAATTATCAGTTATCAAATCCTTACATAAAAAAGCATCAAAACATGACCCAAACAACTACAGACCAATAGCGCTGCTTTCCACCTCATCTAAAATATTTGAAAAAGCCATGCAAATATGCTTAAATTCCTTTTGTGAAAAATATGAAATTTTTCATGACTTGCAAAATAGCTTCCGGAAAATTCGCTCTACTTTGCTGGCTACTTATAAATATACAGATGAAATACTAAACATAATAAATGAGAAAAAATACGCCCTCAGTATCTTACTAGACTTGTCAAAAGCTTATGACAAAGTAAATTTCGATATATTATTAAAGAAGCTGTATGACGTAGGGATTAGAGGTGTACCTTTGCAATGGTTTACATCATATCTGTACAATCGTAAGCAGCTCTTAGAAGTGGAAAATTATAACTTTAATACCGGGAAAATTAGTATGGTACGATCAGAAATTATATATACTGAAAACTTCATCCCCCAGGGAAGCGTCTTCGGATGTATATTATTTCTATTATATATTAATGACCTTCCTAAAATATTAAATAATTATTGTGTATTATTCGCGGATGACATTTCTATCTTGACATCTTATAATAATAATATATTACTGAATTTTTTTTGACATCTTTAATAATATAGTTAATTGGATGAATGACCATAATCTCGACATAAATTTTTCAAAAACTAAATGTAATTCAGACCTTATCAAAAAAAGATTCTTGACATAAATTTTAAATATAAAAATACCACAATAGAATGTGTAAATACATTTACGTTTTTAGGCTTAGATATAGACACTAATATAAATTGGAAAAATCATGTATCTAAATTAAAAACCAAACTATCAAGCTTTACATATGCACTAAAGGAACTCCAAAAAGCGACCAACCAACATACAGCCTTATCTGTTTACTACGCCTATGCCTATTCGTGGTTAACATACGGCATTATACGATGGGGCAATGGTGTGAACGCAATGGATCTTTTTATATCCCAAAAAAGTGCATCCGCATTCTTGTTAACATTAAAGAACCAAAAAGCTGTAAACTGTATTTCAAAAAACTAAAAATATTAACGTTTCCTTCAATTTATATATTCGAAATACTAGAATTTGTTAAAAAATATCCCCAGTTTTTTAAAAAACAAACTGAATACCCACGAAAATTTACAACAAGATTCAAACACAACCTAGAATTACCAACCTCAAATCTTAAAATGCACAGCTCATGGCCAAACGTTATGGCTGTAAAAATATTTAATAAATTACCCGAAAAACTTAAATCGGAATAAAATTGTAAAATATTTCTAAGTTGATGTTAAGAACCTATTGATAAATAAACGTTACTTCACCATAAGCAAATTTTTGAATGATTAATTTTAATAAGAAACATATTTTATTGAGAAAAGTGAATCAGTCCGCTTCTGCATTGCTACACCCTATCAGGGTACATATGATGTTCCTAGAATGTATACTTAACACCTATAAATGTATAACATATGACGCAATAAAGTATTGAGTATTGAGTATAGGTTCTCTTTAGATCCCACACCCAGGAAAAGGATACAAAAACATACTCCTACCAGACTTGTTACAGAAAAAGGTAGTATTTTAGAAGATAAAAAAATGTGTTATGCATTAAAGTAAAAATGTTATTAAAGAATTTTGATGATTTTACAATATATATTTATGAATATATATTGTAAAATCATATCTTGGGAATAATTTTATTAATATTTAAAATTAAAACATGACAAATAATGTGTAACTGTGATTTTAAGTTGGACAAAATAGACTTATTAAAAACATCTAATAAAAACTAGTGCAATATAATTTAAGATTGATATTTGAAGTGTGTATTTGCATAAATTTTGAGGTTAGGTTTGGATAGTTTTATAAACCTTTGCATAGGGGGGGAGATTTACTGGGGCCGAGTTTCAACCCCAAATTCGTGCAGCCTGTTTCTAATGCAATCCCCAACAAACAACCTAGATAAATGTTAAGCCGAGTCTCCACCAAACGAAATTTGCCAACTTTTGCGTTGTCAACAAGTGTTGGTGACAAAAGTTTCTCTAATTTAAATTGAGTTGCCAAAAAAATTGTAAACAAATGTTGGAAACTATGTTTTCTTTTCAGGCTTGGTCTTTTGTTCTTAAAATAATAAATACTGCGGCCGCCTGCATAATATCATCATCGTTCCAAGACATTTTGCCGTGGAGACAACAGGTTGTCAACTAAAATGTTTTTCAAATTGTTGGCAACTCGGTGTAGACACAATAAAAACAAAAGTTGGCGATTTTTCTGAAGAGTTGGAAACACTAAAATTGCCAACAATTTCGGTGGAAACGCGCCTTTACAATGTCAATGAAAATATTTAACCTTTTTTCGCATTTTAAGAGATGTCCTGCATGACATTTGATCTATTCTTCGAAAGGGTCTCGGATCAATAAGAAATATTGCTCTTAATTAATAAATATTAAGTAACTAATTACTAGAGTAAATAAACGCACCAAATTCAGCTGATCTTCCATTTCATCACTTTTGGTTCTACCCAGAGCGACAGACATTACTTTATTTTTACCAAAAAAGAATCTAGAATCTTTCCATTCATTGCGTAAATCTTTAAGCTTTGTATTACGCATATTGTCCACCGTAAAAAGAAAAATGTGTTCATATTTGTTCAAAGAATTTCTAATCTCTTCTATTACTTTTTGTTTTAACAATAATCCCTTTTTATTTGTTTTAGTTAGTGAAACTGAAAGTAAATAGCAATATATAACATTTAGTTAATTTTTATTTTTACATTACAAAATATATGATCCATCATGAAGGTTATGTACCTTTTTTATCTCTTTTTGATTTTGGCATTTTTAATTTATGTGTATTTAGTTGAACCAGAGATTCAATGTATCATAACAGTTATCCTTATTTAAATATACCACGTTTTCTTAATTATATATATCAATTTTATTCAAAATTTAATATTTATGACAAAAAATAACAAGACTGAGACTGATACACGTGTGTATAAAAAAAAAACAACACCACAGAACACAACAGAACAATATAGGTAGAGATGTGATAAACGGCTTTTAATTATTAACACGTTAAACGTTTTGCTTATACTTTTAAGCGTGCTTAAAAAAGCGCTTTTCGTTTAAATGCTTTTTTAAACAAAAGTTGTTGATCGTTGAGAAGGTCAATTATAAAACGAAGATTTAATTGAATTAGTAGCGACCGATAAAGCCGAGAGCTGAAAAAAGCGTTCAATGTTTTGTGGTTTTGTTAGCGTTATTACTTATTACTAGCTTATAGAAATGACGTGTTATCAAATACAATACAAATTATTATACAATACTAGCTGACCCGGCAAACGTTGTTTTGTCATATAAATTATTGAATTGAAAAATAGGGGTTGATGATAGAAGGATGAATATGAAGGTTGTATGTATTTTTAAAGCCACAATTTAAAAAAAAAACTTGACCAGACACCAGAATGGAACGAAGTTCCTTTTATTATTATTTACAAAAAAACCTGTATATACTCAACAAAAATAATCGTCGCGACACCACACTGTTCAATGCGAAATAGAATTTCGGCACCCGGTCGAAATTCGGCACCCGGTCGAATTTCGACCCACGGTCTAATTTCGGCACCTGGTCGAATTTCGACCCACGGTCGAATTTCGGCACCCGGTGGAGTTTCGGAACCCGATCAAATTTCGACCCACGGTCGAATTTTGGTACCCGGTCGAAATTCGACCGGCGGTTGAAACTCGGCAACCAATCGAAATTCGACACTCGGTCGAATTTCGACACTCGTTCAAAATTCGACTGTCCGTCGAAATTCAACTTTTGGTCGAAATTCGACATTCGGCCGAAATTCTGTATAAATGTCGAACATTTGGCACTAGAAAAAAAAGTAAACTCAATCAAATAGTAGATAGACTCTTTCACTTTCAATGCACGATCTATAGGGAAGTGGCTGGATATTTCTGTGCTTACAATACTTTACTATAGCAAAAAGTGTCGTGACAACTTTTCGTAAGAATTTTTTCCGTCTAGCCCCCTTTCACAACGCGCGATAAGGAACTTCGTTCCAATAAAAATAAAAAAAATGTCTTAAAAATAAAAAAATAATGTTAGGGGTGAACAACCCTTATCACTTAGGGGTATAAAAACAGTAGCCGATTTTCAGACCTACTGAATAAGCATATAAAATTTCATGAAAATCGGTAAAGCCGTTTCGGAGGAGTATGGTAAATAATATTGTAACACCAGAATTTTATATATAAGGTATTTTTTCAATCAATCAACTTCCCTTCGTACTTTTCAGACTTAGGACTGTCCGAAATGAATAGTAACACAATATATACTTTTTTATCCATCACGTTATTTCAATAATTAATATAAACAAAATTACTTTGGAAATTTGTAAAGGGATTCGAGTCATGTTCTTACGCGCGCTAAGTAAAATAAAACAAACAATAAAATAAAATAAACAATTGATGAGCGCGTCCAATTTCTTCAACAACGAAAAGCGTACTGGAACTTGAAAAAACGTAAGTTGTCAATTCGTTGTAAAAAGCACTAACCAACCAAAAACGGAGCGTTGTCAGTCCGACACAAATATTGCGTAAACAAGTAGAAAATAATTTAGGCGCTTAATACGATAACCAATCCAAATTGTTATCGTTTCTTATAGGCACAGTAATAAGGTTGTTAATCCAATAAAATGAAAAATTATATTGAGTCTTAGAGTATAAAAATAAGGTTCTTTATTCTATTTTATTTTGATTTTTAACGTTATTGAAATAAGGTTACTTTTCGTCAATCATGCTAATATGGTATTTAAATTTTTGTATCTTAAACATCAACGTTTAAATGAAAACAGCTTAAATCCGTAAGCGCGCTTATAGGCTTATTTTGAAAAGCCTAATTTTTTAAGCCTATATCGTTTAAACGCCCACGACTAAATATAGGTACTCCTTTTTCCTCTTTGGGTACTCCTAAACGAGCAACGAACGATCAACACAGTCAGTGTTGCCAACTTCCATAGATCCGACTCGCTAGACTCGATTTAAAATATCGCTAGAAAGTCGTTAAAGTTGAATTTTAATGTGGGACAGACATAAGAGATTATTGATGCTTTACAATAATATTGAAATAACTAATAAAATATGAGCGCGCGAATTTATGTGTTTTAATATAAATCTCCAAAAAAAGTTTTTAGTTAAAAAGTTGAAAATTCCAATTCAATTTGGTAGTAGCCAAGGAACTTATATACTATAACTGGAATTGTTACGAAGCAATATTTGATAATAAAAATGTACTTTATTTCGTTACTCATGAAGTTGACATTTGTTTCTTACAGAACAGAGGGGAAAAACGTTCTGAGCAAGACAACGACAAGAGTGGATGTTGTCCCTTTCTTGCAATTGCCAGTGTAAATAAAACTATCTAGATGGTAGATTTTTACATATTCGGTAATCGTTAAATCCTTTTATTCATACACGTCGATAAATAAATTAGCATAAAATGTATTGTAATTAACATAGTGAGTTCTAAAATGTGCTTATTTTAATTATTACGTAATCACTTATGCAATGCAACAACTGTTTCTCAAATTAGTAGAATTACTTAGTAGTAATTTGCAAACTACGCATGGCCGCACTTACATATGGCGATTGACGCTTTATTTAGTAGAAAGAGACACACTCCACCCATGTCGTGGTACTCTTCGGAACGATTTTCAAGCGCGTGTGAATATTCCGGGTAGAATGTAACTTCCTTGGTAGTAGCTATAAAATTGTTAACCCGCCAAAAGTGCTTGTAAAATTTAACTATTATAGATCAACAAGTTATCAATGATAACGTAACGTACTACACGTTATTTAATAGATTCAGGCGTTACTTTGCGGAAATCTATAATTTAAAGAAGCAACTTTTTTTATAGAAGAAGGGGCAAACGAGCAAGAGGTGCACCTGATGGTAAGTGATCACCGCCGCTCATGGACATTTGCAATACCAGAGGTCTTGCAGTTGCGCTGCCGGCCTTTTAAGAATGAGTAAGCTCTTTTCTTGAAGGTCCCTATGTCGTATCCGTTCGGAAATACCCCTGCCGGTAACTGGTTCCACAACAGAGTAGTGTAGTAATGTAGTAGTAGTAGTGTAGTAGTAGCAACTATGGTATTTAATTTGCAAAGTTTCTGGGAAATGTTATATGGAAATGCTGTGATGCAACGGAAATGAAAGGGAGTGTTAGGAATGGGGCAAACTTATCCAAGGTCTCAAATTAGAGTATACCACAGCGGCATTGTGCAGCACACATATTTCATAATGAATATTAAATGTAAATAGATATTAAGGCAGGATAAATTGTATATTTCGTTTAGTTCGTAAGTTTTTTGTAATTAATAATGTTCGTTTTCGTCTTTTATTCGCCCTAAGACCTACATACAGCTTTGTTGTACAGAGATAATAAAGCTTTATATAGTTAAGTTGTTTGCCTAAAGGCATATTACGATCAAAAGGGGTTCCACGCAGTCGACAAATTACGAGTCGACTCTTGCGAGGTTGTATTTATATGCGGGAACCCAGAATTAAGAAAACCCCGAAAAGTGCAAAATTCTTTGTTAAAATGAATGTTTGCTAATTGTAAATAGTATGTACGATGTAAGTAATAAGCCTTAGGCATATGTTTCCGCAATTTTCGGGTATATAAAGATAGATAACAGGATAGTACGACCTGAAAAGGCGTAATTGTAACAACTCTGTAATTGTAAGAGTTTCCGAGGTCCTGTAAGAACGTATAATGTATATAACACTCTTGTTTGTAATTAAATAAGTTTATTTGTGTTAGATCCTTGTATATAAATAAGAAATAACACATTGTAATTAGTTTTCGGTAGGTCTTAGGGCATTATGTACTTTGTTTCGCTTATATTTGTAAAAAGGTAGTACCGTTGCACTCGCTAGAGAGCCACACTAGGTAATTAGAGGTAGGAGAAGCTACCTAAGACAAAATAATTACGTTTAGATTACGAAAAGTAAGATTTTAACAAATCCCAGACATCGTGGCGCCACGCATGGCGCCATCCGTCTTTATTGATTTACGCCGCCCGTCTGGCCGCGAGCTATAAACACCGGAAAGCGTGGCCATATAATCAGTTCCGTTCCGATCAAGTTACAGTTTCGTTACGACTCAATAAGTTTCCCAGAGAAGTTCCTGTGCTTTAGTATACCTATAGGGTACCGGCTTTAGAGTAGGGCAGTGTTAGGGCAAGTACTGGCTCTCCCATAGAATAGGAACATTTGCAACGGTGCTAGCTTTATTGATAAATTCTGTTTCGTTACAATAAAGCACCTTTGCAACGAACAGTTGTGGTCTCGATTTCTTCCCTGGCGACACCCGGCTCACAACCAAAGGCACTACGGCAGGTGGGGCGTCGAAGAAGAAGAACCAGATTTACAGTCCGCTGGCTCCCCCGGCTGTAGTGCACAGGCATAATAGTCCATCCACTTCCATCACACTTTCTTCCACGTCAGAAGCAAAGGCAGTAAAACACATAATTGCATTTATGGTTCACTCTTCAGAGCGTACAGTGCTATTCAACTCTCCTGAATATGCTTCGGTTGCGAAGTGAAATGTGCGTTGAGCACATAATTTGTGTGTTACTGCCTTTGCTTCTGGCGTGGAAAAAAGTGTGGTGGAAGTGGATGGACTATTGTGCTGCTGTGGTATTCTCTAATTTCAGACTTTGGATAAGTTTGCCCTATTCCTTACCTACCTATCTTTAATTTCTGTCGCATCACAGCAGTTTCATATAACATTTCGCGGAAAATTTGCAAATTAAATACCATAGTTGCTTCTTTACTACATGTTACTTTATAGTCGGTATATAATAACTCTGTTGAGTCAGTGAGTGTGTTCAGCTGTAGGCCGCAGTAAGCTGCAATAATTGCTATATCAAACAAAGCAGTAACAATATTTACCATAGCACTGAGCGTGAAACTATAATGTTATATTTTTAAAGCTATCAAAAAATATTTGGTTCAATAATTTGTAATTAATCGTATGGTACAACGAAAAAATGAAATATTTATATATTGCGCTCGACTTTACATCACGAACTCGACTTTACATTTTTAAGTTAACAAAACAAAATATTCACAGCCTTAAAATATTTTCATTCGTACACTTAAAGTCGTCAGTTAAGTCGCTTAATAATTTTTATCGTCAAAGCCTTTTTGTCGTTAAAGTTAGAAAAGGTCGTCATTTCTGGCGATGAAGTCGCTAAATTGGCAGCACTGAACACACACATGACAAGACAAGACAAGAGTAGTCAGTAGGGAGCACAGACTACTTAGAGATGCAAGCATCAGACGGCAATCTCTCAAACTAAGAAACTAGCCAATAGGAACGCTCACATATACATTTTGACAAGTATTGTTTTTTTCTCATATGCTCTTATCACAAAAGGCAAATATCTCCCCACATAATGCCTTTGTATATATTTTGCTTATACCCATCCCCTTTTTCGTTTTTTTTTCTTTTGTGTACAGGATAACAAAAATAAAAGACAAATAAAGTGTTTAGGATTTCTTTTATTTTTTAATTTAGTTTTATATTTATTAAATGCTTTAAGTTACATTTGAGGTAAAACTGTGTTTAATCGTGAAACATCGGTACTCCTTAAAATCTTGTTTATGATATTGCACCAATTACACATTATCAAACGCAAGGATAACTCAATAAAATATTCAAAAAATAAAATTTCTGAGTAAAATGCACTCTAAAAAGTCAAACAAACACTTGGACTAGGTAATTTTGGTCTAGGTAACGTTGGCGTTGACCACATGAGGTCCCGGGTTTGATTCCCGGGTCGGGCACTTTAAAAAAAAGTGTTTTTTCAGTTTTTTGAGAAACACAAAGTTGCCCGGGATTGGAAAGTGCCCGGTTGGCGATAGGCTTGCCACCCAAAGAGTATAGGAATATTATTTTATTTATTGCCACCTATCACATTTGTGGGACTAAGTATCTTCGACTAATCGTGGGTGCACTTGTACCTCTGCCTACCCTTTCGGGGATATGGGCGTGAAGATACTCATTTATTTCTCTGGGGTGGTTCCTGCATTTGTTTGACTGTTCTACTACTATGTCTCCAAATACTTTGATAGCATGCACTCACTGATGGGTAAGTCAGTTTTTTTTTATTTTAATGTTTTGTATTCCTTATAAACTATATAATTATTTACGGAAATCTTGTTTAAATTTTCTTTATCACATGTTAATTTTTTTCTACATTGGTAGTTTATTTATTTTTTTAAATTCAATCCAGCAGTGAAGGCACGTGCGTGAAGATTATTAATTAGTCTTACTTGGGCTTTCCGTAGTAGGAATATTTTTTGAGCGCAAAAATCAGAAGAATTAAGTGAAATATTTTCATCAAGATTTTCACCTGATTTATTTATGAAAAAGTATTTAACTTTAATACTTGTTCACCTGATTCTTCTTCACAAATAAAACTTTCTAAATGGAACTTAATAATACTAGTGATTAACAATGATTTAAAGGTGCTTTTAAACGTGTGGCAAATGTGATTGTTATTTCTAAAGTTATACGCCCGTACTTGAACAAAAAAGTATTCAATCGACTCAGAGTTGAAGTACCAAGTGCTTTTACATTTTTTCACTTAATAAATTGCCACAGTAACGAAAACTTTTAAGAGAAGTTAACCATTTTTTTAAAGAGAGCACGGATGTCTTTTTTCTCCTAATATCAACGAATTTCATATTATTTAATCTTAACATTGCTTCAAAATGTGTGATGTTTTGAGTTTCAGTCACTGCTTGGCGTACTCTTCCATCCTTTTATTGCATAAACTGGCACGATTTACTGAATCAAAAATATCATTAAAAAATGATACGACTTCTGATGTGTTTTTAGTATTAGTATATAGTATTATACAGAACTCTGCATCTGCATATTGAGCTGTAATAATAACAAAGATATTGTAAACAAACTAAGTAGTGCTCGAAGTGTTCAAAACTTTAATGTGAAAGTAGCTACAAAACTGAACAGTGTAAGCTAATGTAGCTGCTACTGTTTCACTGAATACTCTAGTACAATTGTTCACCTGAAAAAAAACAAATGCTTATTACGCATTACAACAGTACTAAAAAAACAACAATCATATAAACATCCGCCGGATCTTCTCAGTGTGTGGCCGCGTTTCCGATCCGGTAGTAACTCAAAAAATGTTGACTCGTCAAAAGTGCCTGTAAAGGATAATTTGAATAAAAATGTTTTGACTTTGACTTTGACTTTGAACAATATTTTGTTTGTCGCCCGGTTATATGGTAACACCGCCTTATCTATTTCTGCCTCAATAGCATCATTGCTTATAATTGTCATGTTACAGTCTAAAGGGTAAGGTAACCGGTAGACTTACGCATGTGACATTGCCATCCCGCCACCCGGATAGAAACGGATTATTGCCATTTTTGGTATCTACAGGTAACGGTTTCTCTTTCTAACAGTAGAGCCATCTGTTTGTTCGCTGTCTTCACTACATAGTGTTAAACAAAGTCGCTTTCCGCTGTCTGTCCGTATGTATACATAGATCTTTAAAACTACGCAACGGATTTTGATGCGGTTTTTTTAACAGATAGAGTGATTTAAGATGAAGGTTTATATGTATAATAATATATTAGGGAAATACTGTTATAAATATATTTAGCAAAACAACGTTTGCCGGGTCCGCTAGTATAATATAAAAAAGTCAAATTTAAAATATTTACAATACTGTTTAATATACGAGTATAAACAATTATCCCATTACAAATGTAAAAAAATATGTGTGTATGTATGTGTATATTTGGATGGATTTAAATGTTTCATGTAAAAGAAGATTATATCTAGATTTTGCAGATATTTTACCTGATGGAAAGAGATCACCACCTATAGACATTAGGTCATTTTCAATGTAATGTGCATACAAGGGTTGTTGTTGTGTCGGTCTCTGGTTCGCTAGGATAAGTATCACATTTTTGGGACCAAGTATCTTCGGCTAATCGTGGGTGCACTTGTTTTACCTCTGCCTACCCCTTCGGGGATACGGGTGTGAATATATTTAACAATCCTTAAGAAAAGTACTGAAGAATTAATTTAAATAAATTTAAAGCTTAAAAAATGAAGTATTAAATAGTTTGGTTTGTTTAGACTTCAGACTACTCTTATGTATAACGGCGTCTGTCGCAGCTACCTGCGACGCGAACTGTGATGGGAATCGCGGTGCGGCGAGCGATATGCGATGAAAACAAATGTGAGGAACAAATGAAGTATGGCACAGCTGCCGGCGACAAGCATTGCGGCGCGCAAACAAGCAAGCGGCGCGCGACCGTGACGCGCGGTGTGATGAGCGAATGACACAAATGTACTAGTTAGTAACGAGGCGGCCACAGCTCACACCAGTGCGACTGGCGTAATCGGGGGACGTATTTGACATCATGCGACTTTAACTAAATATTTTGTTTTTAGCGCGTGGAATTTGAAATTATAAATTATAATATTGAACAATTTTAAAAATTCAAAATATATCCACTACCGACACCACCTCAGTCATAACTAGCCGCCCGACTCGCCTCATTGGAATTCGCGTCGCAGTTCTCACCGCAGCTCAGGCAGCTGTTGGCAAGGCTGGAAGAAAATAACCAATGATTAGACTAATATAAAAATGTGGATTTCGTTAACTTTTGTTATATCATAAGAAAGCAAACAAGAAAATGGGTCTCCTGATGGAAAGAATCAACTATTGCCTATAGACACCAAAAATGTTAATGGTGCGTGAAATCTTGTGGTAAGTTGTAATGCCACTTGCATAAATTCATCGGCGAGTCCAATTTGAATAGAATAGACCAACAGCCGTTCTGCCAAGCAGGTCGAAAAAGACAACCGATTGGCTATAAGTGTCACTACCACCGTGATTACTAGGTGGTAGATTTCTCGCCGATGTTACCACCGCCTCACCAATAGCGTCAATGCTTGTCATTCCAATTTGGAGGGCACCATACCGATGGCAACGCACCATTAACAACTTTAGTGTCTATAGGCAATCTCTTCTCTTTCCTTCAGGAAAGCCATCTGCTTGTTGGCTATTTTATGATATAAGAAACCTGCTCAAACAAACAGGATAGTTTTTATTCTAGGAACCACGCCCCTCCCCCTTCCGCCTTAAACCCCATGTTAGTTCGGGTTCCTTTTGAAGAATAGACCAGTTACCGTTCTGCCAGGCAGTTCGTAAGAGGCAAACGATTGGTATGCGAATCACTACCATCGTGAATATGGTATGATATAAAAAACAATCTTGGTGTAATTTACAGATGAAGGGCAGCTGGTTAAGAAGCTTTTATAAAGATAACTTCTTAATTAAACGGGGGATAAATAGACATAATATATTCCCGCCAAATAACTACGAAATGGTTTTTTCTTTGTAAAACAGTATGAATACATTTAGTACTTGAATACGACGCAAGAGAATTGACATGATAATATTTCACCTGTTTTTTATGAGATAGCAAACAAGCAGTTGGGTCTACTGATGGAAAAGAATCAACCGTCGTTTATAGACACCAAAGATATTAATGGTGCACTGCTATCTTGTCACGAGGTCTATTACCACATTTACCTTACCCTGTAAACCGCAACACGACAGTGACAAGCACGACTACCATTGAGGCAGGAATAGGTAAGGCGCTGGTACCAGACCCGGGCAAGACAATGCAGACGCGTGTCACGCGTGTGCAGTGTATGCGTGTCACTACCATCGTGGCTACCACCTAGTAGTCACGATGGTAGTGATACGCTTAGCCAATCGGTTGCATTTTACTACCTGCCTGGCAGAACGACAGTTGGCCTATTCTTCAAAGGAGCCCGGACTAACATGGGGAATATTTATAACCAAATTACATATTACCTTCCATTCCCTTAATTTTATCAGGAATGATGTGTTCGTTATTTAATTTATAAAGCAATCTCATTTGTGTGTAACGGCAATCGGTCTTGTGAACTTCAATAATATCATTCCATTTAGATATGCACCAGCCAAACTTGATATACTTTGATAAAAAGTTGTTTCTTAAACCTCTTAAAAGGTGAGGCGGATCATAAATAACACTCGCTGTATTACTATTTATAATAGTAACATCATCTAAAACAACAATTATCACATTATTAAAATTTATACCATGCCACTCACACCTTACACAAAATGACAATATTTTAATGAAGAATATATTTTCCGTGCTAGTAGTGCTAAAGGATTCTATGTCGGAACCCTTTTTAGGGTGTTGAAGTAAACTATATATTAATCACGGCAACAAAGTGGTAATTTCAAACGTTGAAAATATTTTTTTAAGATAGCTTCTACACACGTATCTAAATTGTAGATTTTTTTTTCTCGAGTACCCCATAGTGTACCTACTTACCTATTTGGGGTATCCCTGGATGGGTCTTAATTATTTTTTTTAAAGTGGTTGTGAAAACAAGTTTTCAATCAAGGGAGTTGTTTGTGAAATATTAAGCTTTCAAGTGCTAATTTTTGTTAGAGTCAAATGTCACTTACGAGTGGTGATCCCTCTGTTAGGTAAACGGTTGGTTTTCGGGCAGGGAAAAAATTAAATTAAATTAAAATGAAAACTATTATGGCTTAGAAGGCTTTACAAGTTTATGAGTGATAGACGAGAAATTACACAAATTGATTTAACCCCAAAGTAAGCAATTTATTTGCTTATTGTATAAGTGTCAGACAACGATACTATTACATTGAGATAAATACATAAACACTCCAATATATTTAATAAACACTCAAACCCAGAAATGCAAACATCTATGCCCATCAGATAAAAGTTTGTCCCGGTCGGGGGTCAAACTCGAGTCCCAGTAATACATAGTCAGGTTCGCTAACCACTCGACCAACGGTGTAAATAATAAATGTAAATTTGTTAAATTCAATTTAAATTTAAAATGGCATTGTAATTATAAAAAAAATATGTAAATAGCCTCTGCAAAATCGCCTCAGTTGTCTAATAGTTCGGTGTTTGTGTCGACCACATGAGGTCTGAGGTTTGACTCCAGGGTCGGGCAATTCAAAAATATGTTTTTTTTTCAGTTTTCTGATAAAAACATCGTTGCCCGGAATTTCATAAGTGCCCGGTTCGCAATAGACTTGCCACCAATCACATTGTGGGTCTGAGTATCTTCGGCTATTCGAGGGTTCACTGGTTGTACCTCTGCCTACCCTTATTCTTTTTTTTCTATACATGAGGCGTGAAGATTCTTTTTTCTATACATTAAAAAAATGATTACCTCTTGTTTTAAAGCTTCAACAATATAGGAGTTAATCCCTGCTTCAACATTTACAATAGATGTATTTTTTAAGTATATTTTGAAGGAAGGATAAATATTTTGTACAAGAATTTACAGCAATTTGGAATTTGTTGCATAATAAAAAGTGCAATTATTTTTTCATCATCTGTAAACGCCTTCTTTTGGCCTTTTTAGTGCACTGACTAATTTGCAACCATGTGGTTTTTGGTCAATGGATTCATTCCATTTGTTAATTTTTCAAATATTTTCTCTTTTGAAAACTTTAATGCTCTTCGTGCTTTGTGGCAAAAATTTAACTGCTTTCGGTATCTGACATACTCATTGTAAAGCCGAGCATAGTTATGTGATAGTGACATATTATTTTTATTGATATGTTGCCTCCTTACTGACGAGTTTGGTGTAAATTGAAAAACGATTTCTGTAAAAATAAGTTCAGGATTAAGTCTATATCTATATCTCTCTATCTAAACATTATATATATATATATATATATATATATATATATATATATATATATATATATATATATATATATATATATATATATATATATATATATATATATATAAAATCAATTGCCGTTCGTTAGTCTCGCTAAAAGTCGAGAACAGCTAAACCGATTTGGCTTATTTTGGTTTTGAATTAATTGTTGAAGTCCAGGGAAGGTTTAAAAGGTGAGAAAATACAGAAAAAATAAGAGTAGTTAAAAAGGCAGAACAACGTTTGCTGGGTCAGCTAGCAAATAATAATTAAAGAGATCCGCGCATTAAAGTAATTTTAATGCATTGATATAAAAAAACCAAAGATACACAATCAACGTCCCAAAAACGTCCTCCAAAAATGAATGCACAATTTCAAATTGTGCGCTCATTTTAAATAGAATCGCGTCGATCGCGACACTGTCAATTTTATTTCTTTTTGTACGTTGCTTTGTAAAAACAACTATAAACCTTACGCTTAAGGTTGGATATGCAAAGACGTATGTTTTTCTGTCATATCTATAACTATTTAAATGAAATTAGGGACACTTTTGAGTGTCAATTTTATTCGGGACTGTGCATCTTGAGTTGGTCTCGCTAAAACTCTATTTTTTAAAGAACAAAAATTCTAAAAATTTTTTTCTTTAAAAAGCAAAACAACGTTTGTCGGGTCAGCTAGTATTATATAAAAATCGATTGCTGTTCGTTAGTCTCGCTAAAACTCGAGAACGGAAGAACCGATTTGGCTAATTTTGGTTTTGAATTAATTGTTGAAATCCAGGGAAGGTTTAACAGGTGAGAAAATATAGAAATAAGTGTAAGTAGTTAAAAAGGCAGAACAACGTTTGCCAGATCAGCTAGCAGTTATTAAATTTTTTTTTTTATGTCATAAGATAGCAAACAAGCAGATGGGTCTCCTGATGGAAAGAGTCAACCATCGCCTATAGACACCAAAGATGTTAATGGTGCGTTGCTATCTTGTGGCGAGGTCTAATGCCACATGCATATGTTTACCGGCTACCTTATCCTCCAAACCGGAACACGACAGCGACAAGCACTGACGCTATTGCGGCAGGAATAGGTAAGGCGGTGGTACCAGACCCGGGCGAGACAATGCAGAACTCTACCACCTAGTAGCCACGATGGTAGTGACCTTCGTGTCGTGATCGTGGCGTGATCGGTCGCCTTTTACGACCTGCCTGGCAGAACGGCAGTTGGCCTATTCTTCAAAGGAGGCCGGGACCAACACGGCGAGTGTTATTAAATTTAAGTAACAAAATACAGATAACGTTCTTATAACAAATAATTTTTACCTATAGAACTGTGTTCATTTACAAAAGACGCAGGTAAATTAGACGGCGATTGCGGTAGAACAATATCTGAAAAGAAAAATTTGACAATGCAATTATTTAGAAAATTAAATCATATTTTATTAAATAACAGATGTTTCTGTTAAATACATATGTTTGTTTTTATATATGTATGTATGTGTATCCAACCTACACAAATGACATGGTTCCCTTAATTCCCCGTGTTGGTTCCGGGCTCCTTTAAAGAATAGACCAACTGCCGTTCTGCCAGGCAGGTCGTGAAAGGCAACCGATTGGCTATGCAAGTCACTACCATTGTGACTACTAGGTGGTAGAGTTTTGCATTGTCTCGCCCGAGTATGGTACCACCGCCTTACCTATTCCTGCCGCAATAGCGTCAGTGCTTGTCACTGTCGTGTTCCGGTTTGGAGGATAAGGTAGCTGGTAAACTTATGCATGTGGCATTAGACCTCGCCACAGATAGCAACACACCATTAACATCTTTGGTGTCTATAGGCGATGGGTTGGTTGGGTCAGAAAAGCCGTCTATTTCTTGTATGGTATTTGTACCCTTTCTTGATGACACATCTGGATAAATTTTGATGAAATATTGTACCTATATTGGCAAATTTTGTATGGAAGACAATTGTATTGACATGAACTTCCTAAGAAAATTGTTACATGAAAATCATAAATTTTACTGTTGATTACATTGTTATTCTATTTTTATTTTATCATCATTGATTTGATCATAAATGATGACAGACGAAACTACAAACTTTACTTTAAGTCTCAGAATCGATAAATGATAACATTGTAACATTGAAAAATATAAATGAATCACTTATCACTAACAGTAACAATATTAAAAAATAAAATATTTTTCAACAACATAAGCATAGAAAATGTAGAATATACTAACATTAAGGAATAATAATTGGTGAATATTATAATTGAATTTCTTTGTAATAAACTGGATAAATTTGTTTGTGTTATGGAGATCAAGAGATAAAGGAAACATATTTTTTTCCGTATTAACATATCATGGCTATATCTGGTCTATTTTACAGTATGGAATGTTTATTTGTGGTATTTCAGTAGAATTCACGAATCTAAAAAAGTCCAATAGGAATTTGACCGACTCGTTGGTCGAGTGATTAGCGAAACTAACCATGAATTGATGGGGCTCAGGTTCGATTTCCGATGGGGACAAGCATTTGTGTGATGAGCATATAAATGTTTGTATTTCTGGGTTCGGGTGTTTATTAAATATATTTCAGTATTTATATATGTAGTTATATGTACTAGTATCGTTGACTAACACCCGTAACACAAGCAAATAATTTGCTTATTTTGGGGTTAGATCAGTAAGTGTAATTTGTCCCGTAAATATTTATTTTTTTAAAGTATCTTCACGCCCATATCACCGAAGAGGTAGGCAGAGGTACAACAAGTGCACCTACGATTAGCCGAAGATACTTGGTCCCACAAATGTGATAGATGGAAAACCTATCGCCAACCGGGCACTTTTCAATCCCGGGCAACTTTGTGTTTCTCAGAAAACTGAAAAAAACACTTTTTTTGTGTCCGACCCGGGAATCGAACCCGGGACCTCATGTGATCAACGCCAAAACTGGATTTATTTTTTTATTTTTTCAATTAAAATGCTAATCAGCTATCTCACTTGTAAAAAAATATTTTTAATAACCACTTATAAAAGCGTTTCTTAACCTTTTCAGCCTACGGACGCCTAGGAAAATCAAGCACAATTTCAGGTACCCCTTTAATAGAAAACATTGGGATTTATTTTTATTAATTCAAATGTCCATAGATAAGGTGGCGGACCCCCATACATATACCCTACCCTAGGGATCCGCGGACCACAGGTTAAACACTGACTTATAGAATTGACTAAGAGTTTTTAAACTTTTCAGGTATCGATTTCTCAAATATTTTTGCTATTTCTGTTAAAATTGTTATTAGTCTGTAATATTTACATCTGTCCTTTGAGTAATGGTTCTCTTCTCTTAAGTAGATGACATATCTTAACAAAAAATATAAATTAATAAAAAATTCACTATCTACTTTTCTTTGTATGGAATGGCATTAGATACACACAAACATAATGTTATGTATATTGATAATAATCAATATACATAATCATATATATGTTCATATCATACATTCATGACAGTCTTCTTTTACATAATTTTACCTTTTGAAAGCCTTTTAAACATTGTAAACCTATAGTTTCAAAGCATAAATCCCCAAATATTACATGGAATTTGTGCGAGATTGCCAATTTTATCTAAAAGAAAAGGAATATAAAAAAAATCGACTAAATTCATTTAACTATGAGTGAGTATTTTCTTTTTCTTTACTTTCACTATTAATAGGTGAGCCCAAGAGGCGCATTTGGGATTTATTTATTTATGGGCACGTCAGATTAACATAGTGGGGTACCTCGCATACTGTTGAGGCTCTCCACCAAATATAAGCCCTTTATATAGAGGGGGGGGGGGGGGGGGGGTAACTAGGGCAGAAGAAAAATAAAATTAAGATGATTTCGGCTTATGGAAATAGTCAGATTATATTTTTTCGTTATTTTTACATGATTTCCTCCATCATAAAAGAAAATTTGGATACACTCGAGAATCTTAAAAACAACAAAGAAAAACATCGACACGCGGGATTTGAACCTGCGACCATCTCCCTAAAGCCGGGACGTTCTTTCAATGAGCTAGTATCAACAGGCTCGAGGCAGCGAAATTCTTCTTTGCTATATGATCGATTACGTCGATTGTACTGATCGCCAGCTATACGTACGTATAACTATTTAAATGAGTTCATCGTTACAGATGAAATAATCGACGTAATCGATCATATAGCAAAGAAGAATTTCGCCGCCTCGAGCCTGTCGACACTAGCTCAGTGAAAGAGCGTCCCGGCTTTAGGGAGATGGTCACAGGTTCAAATCCCGCGTGTCGATATTTTTCTTTTTTGTTTTTAAGGTTTTTCCAGTTTCCCAAGTATGGGGTGAGTGCTATAACACAAAACACTCGAGAATCTCAAGTCAATGTTTTTTTTGCAACTTTGTGACACTCCCACTCTCTTATGATACACTTAAATTGTCAGATTTTTAAATTTTAGCTGGCAATTAACCCACCTTATTCTGATGCACTTCAGAGTTTTCATGTCACTAATTTTTTAAACATTTTTTTATCTGTAGATTTTTTCCCCACAATTGAAAGGGAAAACATTATGTAACCCTATATTTTAATCTACGAAATCCAATTAGTCCTTATGACGCTCGAGTAACGCCATTTAGCATGTTGGGCTCCCCTACTATTATATAATATCAATAAAACTAACCAGGATCAGCTCTTATACGTTTCTCTGCAACTGCATCTTGAACTTTACAGTATGTGTGATCCAAGTATTTTCGTTGTTGAGTATAATAATGCTCTTTAGTGATATTTTCTTTTTCTGAAATTGTATAAAATTTATCTCATTATTACAATCTTCTACACACACAAATTATTACACTGTATTTGTGCATATATATGTGTGTTTATGGCTCCATGATAATTTTATAGTTATTCTATACTTTCCATCCTCGGCTCTTGGTAAAATTCCATAGGATGCTCAAAAAAGTAAAACCGGCTGAGTGATATGTAAAAAATTAATTTATAAAGTGAAGTTAATGTACAAGTGATAATTTAATAGCGTAATAAATTTATAGTTTCTTGATATACAAATAGGCTAAATTCACCTATACAAATTAATAAAATTGGAGTGTCTTTTTGTAATATTAGAAAAACCATTTGCTACTAAACGCATATGAATGTATACACGGTACATATGCTAAAATAACACTTTTTTAAATTTTTGTCTGTCTGTTTATTTCGGGTATTCTCTGAAACGGCTGGACCTATTTTGATGGAACTTTCACTGGCATATAGCTGATGTAATAAAGAGTAATTTAGGCTTACTTTTATTTTAGAAATTTTCCTACGAAGACAAAGTCACGGGCAAGCTATTATGCTATAAAAATACAGTTATTATAAGATTAAGGCTGTGCAGCACAGATTGTAAAAATTAACAAGTGATTTTTGGTACAACTAGACATTAGAGTATAGAATAACACCATAATATAAATTAATAGATGAGGCAATGTAAAGCTAAATAATTCCACCACTTCGTAGGTTGAGTGGTTAGCGAACCTAACTACGAATCGATGGGGCTCAGATTTGATTCTCGACAGGGACAGACATTTGTGTAATGAGCATATATGTTTCTATGTCTGAGTTTGGGTATTTATTATTATACATTTTTTTAACAGTATTAATACATGTATTAGTATCGTTGACTAACACCCATAATACAAGCAAATAATTTTCTTACATTGGGGTTAGATCGATTGGTGTAATTTGTCTGGCAATTTTATTATATTATTATTATGTAGAGACATACAAATGAATTATTGAAATAATGTGCAAATATATCCACCATGGCTCTGGAAATTCTATGAACCGGAAATAGGCCATGGCTTCCTACTAAGCTTCTTATAAAAAACCTTAAGCTTAAAGAATAAGGTTAAAATAAACTTTAAATAGATACTTTTAATTTTAAAAATATATAAGAATTCTTAAATAGATGCTCCTTAAATACATGTTTATGATAACCATATTTAAAAAATAATATTAATCAAGAAGGTAGAACTTAGAGAATAAAGGTTGTAATAACTTTGAAAAGATAGAAGCCTTTTTGAATAGGTGTTCCTTATATATATTATATTTACAGTGTAAGCTATTATAAAGACTATTAAAACGTCATCCTCACGTGATTTTTTAGCAGTTCCAGGAATGCCTCTCGTAATTTCTTCTTCAGAAAGCAATGTAGGATATACATCTGCACGAAGTCGAAAACGAAAAGAAGTTGATTGAAAGAATTTTCCTTCAAAATGCTTTCTGCACACAAATTGATTTTGAAAATCCTTCCGACACTTTAAGCCTCGCAATCTCTCACAATGTACATTAACGACTTTTGGAGTCCTATCTCCGCACTTGCAAATTTGTGAAACGTGATGTCCTTTCGCCTGCTTAGACAACCCAATACACAACACTGGTTGTAGATAATGCCAATTTAAAATATGAAAATATTACTAATTTAAATGCTGAGAAGATAAGTCACGGAAATTAACAACGCAAAACTTTACTCGATCTACATTTAAATAAACAAAACAGTAATGACGTAAGCGTTGAGAATGACATGACAGCTACCATTCTTTGTCAAAATCAAAAGACAGTACTTTCATATCAAAGGCCAAAATTGTCACGTTCGATATGTGTACCATAGACAAGGCTAGTACTCCTTATAAGTGGACTACCGGCCGCGGTAGGGAGCATGGACATGGAACATAGACCGTTAGTTATATTGTTCTGTGAACATAGAACAAGGGAAGTGAAGAGTGGGCGTGCCGCGTGCGTCACTATTATGCGCTTTTACTCTAAATTGCCTTAGTGATACTTACCATATCATTAGGAGATAGTCGTCGTGCGAAAATCTATTATACACTGAATTATGCCGTATTGTGCCATCCTTGAATGCAGAAATGATAGTAGAATACAGATGATTAAGAATGGAGATATTTCATATCATCCGAAAGTACAATTTTCATTTTATTTTAATTAAATTCCTGATTTAATATAATCTCTAATGATATAATAGAAAGTCAAGCTAAAATCAGCCGTACACCTTACATATAAAGTTCATTTTAGGTTGACCTAATTTTTCTAGAAAGATATACGTAATGACAGTCATTACGTATATCGTTCTAGAAAGTTCTCTACTCAAATATGATCAACTGAAAACTACGGAAAAATCAATGCTGCCATCTATTGTAGAATAGTGAAACTATTACGATCTTAAGTTTCACTATTGTACAAATAGATGAGTCTATTTTGAATAGACTACAAAAGGACGTAAATACTCTTTTTTTGTAGCAAAATAAAATTTATTGTAACGCAGTTTGGTATATTTTTAAATGTTCTGTTTGTGTGTTTCAGATTATTGTTGTTTAAAATGAAATCGACCAATGAAACAATGTTTGCATTAGTAGTTTATATGCAATAATGCTTATTTTATGTGTGAGTATGGCGATCACGGTCCTGATACAAATGTTTGTACTTGCCAATTCCCTTGTTCTATGTTCCATGGTAGGGAGCAAGGAAGTTACATTGTACCCGGAATATTCACGCGCGCTTCAAAATCGTTCCGAAGAGTACCACGACATGGGTGGAGTGTGTCTCTTTCTACTAAATAAAGCGCCAATCGCCATATATAAGTGCGGCCATGCGTAGTTCGCATATAACTAGTAAGTAATTTAATTACAATACATTTTATGCTAATGTATTTATCGACGTGTATGAATTAAAGGGATTTAACAATTACCGAATATATAAAATCTACCATCAGTAGTTTTATTTAAACACTGACAATTGCAAGAAAGGGACAACATCCACTCATGTCGTTGTCTTGCTCAGAACGTTTTTCCCCTCTGTTAAGTAAGAAACAAATATCAACTTTATGATTAACGAAATAAAGTACATTTTTATTTTTCAAATATCGCTTCGTAATATTCCAGTTATATAAGTTCCTTGGTAGAGAGTCCCTACTAGGGACCAAGGATTGAAACTTACATACGATAGGTAGGTAGGTTAATGGAATTATTAAGAAACAATATTTGAAAAATAAATGTGTACTTTATTTCGTTATTAACAAAATTGACATTTGGTTCTTACTTTTTTTTTTTAAATCTTTATTTAGTTTCGGGACTTTTGTCCACAAGAACATGTCAGCCCCATCATACCCTATAGCTAATTGTTAACATTAAGATATAATGCTACATAGACTCCTAGCAGAGCTGGAGTTGGGCTCCGTTAGGATGCTCTGCAGTAACCCTACGTCTAGTTTATTTAGTTTTAGATTGTTAAAGACAGTTTCTCTATTGGTTTCATATTTTGTACATTCAAGTATTTGGTTCTTACTTAACATAGGGGAAAAACGTTCTGAGAAAGACAAGGTAGATCTTTATATATTCGCTAATCGTTAAATCCCTTTTATTCATACACGTCGATAAATACATTAGCATAAAATGTATTAAAATTAACATAGTGAGTTCTAAAATGTGCTTATTTTAATTATTACGTAATTACTTATGCAATGCAAAGCTGCTTTTCAAATTAGTAGAATTACTTAGTAGTAATTTGCAAAATACGCATGGCTGCACTTATATATGGCGATTGGCGCTTTGTTTAGTAGAAAGAGACACACTCCAACAATGTCGTAGTACTCTTCGGAACAATTTTGAAGCGCGTGTGAACATTCCGGGTAGAAATTAGAATTTAGAATGTAACTTCCTTGTTAGGTAGGGATACGCAAAAAGTATCGATACCCAGAGGTATCGATACTTTTTTTCGATACTGAGTACTTTTGGAATCGATACTTTGGTCCGATACTTTTTGTAGTATCGATACTTTCCAATTTTAATGAAGTAGTAACAAGATATTAAATGTAATAAGTCAAAAAAATCGCGACTGTGTTATAAATGTAAACTTCGAACTTTTAATCATTATATATAGATACTAAATGGTTGCACAAAATAAAAGACGGTATAAGAAACCTAAATTTTATTTTTAATTCTCTATTCAACGATACCCCACTCGATATAGTTCTAGTTTGAGTTTGAGTTTTTCCACGCTTATATAACCTGGCAAAAATATCTTGTAATTCCGGCGACTTCAGTACCTTCTGAGATGCTCTTTTCTAGCGGTAGAGCAATTATTACTGAGAATCGTAACCGCTTAACTGGATCCCGCCTGGATAAGATTTTATTTATGTCACATTGTCCAGAGAATGATTATAATTTTTCTAATAGAAAATAACTTCTTACCTCTTGATTGTTGTATGTATGCTTCCTGATAATATGTTTGTATGTTTAAATAACTAATTAATAAATCATTTTGAGTTTAGAGTTATTTATTATTTTCTTCGAATTTTTAGTATAATAATACTTAGTACTTGGGCGTTTTTCAAAAAAGATGACCGTTACGGAACCGGAATGCTATTTTTTTTAAGAACGATTTTGCACTTTTTATTTAAATTTTTAGATAGCTTATTAAATAAGCTTTTTAAAAATACCAATTGTTTTATAATTAAACTAGCGGTTAAGCCAAAAAATGAGATTGTAAGAGCATTTAGGGTACAGGTATTTCCAATCAGTAACATTTTTAATATATCTTTTTTTAATAAAAGCCTGGGTAGTCTATATTTTTTTATTTGATTATGTTATTAATTAAATCACTTCCATTCATTATATTAGAAAGCGAAAACTTTTTCAACGATATATTAACAGAATATTCATGAAAATACTTCCAATTAGTAACATTTGTTCTAAAATGCCGTCAAATTATACTCGGTTATGAAAAAAATAAAAGGTATAAAACTCAATCTCTTAAAAAGTCGGGTAAAGCATATCAAAATAAATAATATTTAGTTGTTACATTGGTCATGTCCTTATAAAATTAATGAAGAAAATTACATTTTCCAAACTAAGTCACACTTTACAAATTATTAATTGGAACTCTTAGTTACTAATAGGAACGTAAAGTTGAGTTCAAAATACAAACTTTTATATTAAATAAAACACCTACTTCTACAATTTTAATAATCGGTCTTAATTTAAATAACAATAATCACAGATTTGACTAAGTTTCATTTTCAACGATTCCGCTTGTTGCAATATCGAGGGTTTGTTAAGATTATGTAGGTACGTTTTATATTGTTATTTTGATTACTTGTGAACTCAGTTATTAACAAAATTCATAATCATAACAAAAATAGAAAAAATATTGCGCAATCGATATTAAGAAAACCGGACTTGTTGAAAATGACTAATCAGGGCGACCGAAGTGAGCCCTACACTAGGCCACTTTCTATGCACTTTTGTGGTATATTTCACTAAAAAAATATCGCATTTTTAAGTTTGAGCTTCGATGTCGTAGTTTATATTCATGTCTAGATTTGTTATCTACCATAAAAATACCATTTTATAAAAAAAAATAGAAGGTACAATTTGTATCAGAATCTTATTACTACTAACGTCATCTCTTATTAAATTAACGAGTTAAAATTGATGGAAGATACATTTTCTATTAGAATTTTTGAACTTATTAAGAGACTACCTACTTCATGAATTGTTTCTTCATATTTGACTGGCGGCGCGCGGTTATCGTGCCCTCGTATAAAGGCGAGGTTCAAGTATAAACTGCAATAGCTATAGGGCCATCAGTTTGACCAGCATCGAAGGTGTATGATAAAATCATTGAAAGGAGAATGCAAGGAAAGTTCGAAGTAATATTGTGGGAGGCATAAGGAGAATTTAGGTCCAGAGCAGGGATGTTTGCTGGGAACAGAGTAAATAGAGAGTTAGAGAGTTTTACAATATGCTTATTGAGAAACAGTACAGATGTATTAATTGATTTATATTGTATTGAGATCAATTCCCAGTCTTAGCCCGACGGCGAGGGTAAAAAGCTAAAAAAGGTATATTTACGCCCGTATCCCCGAAGAGGTACGGTTAGCTGAAGATACTTAAGTCCCACAATGTGATAGGTGGCCAGTCTATCGCCAGTAGGGCACTTTTCCAATCCCGGGCAAAGTTTTATCAGAAAACTGAAAAAACACATTTTTTCATTTGCCTGACTCTGGAATCGAACTCCGAGGGTTTCTCTGAGAGAAAAATTCGAAAAATGTATTCGCTGAGTGTCTACCGTCAATTCTTCGTGCCTGCGTAGTCCAAAAATGTTGAAGGTTTATTTAAATAAAACATTTTTTGATTTTGATTTCGTAAATCGACGTAAAACCAGGAACTTCTTGATTTTAGAAAAAAAAAAAAAACAATTATTTCAGCGAAATGTCAAAAATGTGATTTTATAAGATCAATCTTCATTTTTAATACATATTTTTCCTTGAAAATACCAACAAACAAAAACCAAATATTCCTAGTCCAAAGCCTGACGACGCGGACCTTTGTTGCAAATGTAATGTTTAGGTGAAAATACGCTGAGTTTTTTAGGTTAGATAATTATAAATAAAGTCCATACATTAAAAGATGTAATTCTCATAAAAATACTTTTATAACAATATTACTAGATAGTATAACTTTGCGAGCCCTTACAAAACTCTGCTTTTTGCTAGTTTTAAAAACAATTATCAAAAACATTATTAAAAATCAAAATATAATTAGTGCTAGTCAGTCTATTAAATTTGTACCCTGTAATATTCCCTACTACTTTGGTTCTGAATTTTATTTGCCGGTTTAATTTCTTGATTAATTAATTCTTTTTTTCCTTCTTTCTGATTTCTTTTCTGTTTCCTCCACTGTTCTCTTTGCTTTATTTTCTCGTTATCATCTAAATTAGCATTTTCTTTTCTTTTTTTCCAACTATTTCTCTTTGTTTCTGTTTATGATTTTCATGTTTTTCAGGATCCTTTTTTAACTTTTCTCTAAATATCCTAGCTTCAGCTCCAGTAAGTGGCATTTATGTTTTTATAAATACAGGTTTGTTTTTATATATACAATATTCACACTCGTCCTCCGGGAAATGATCATAAATAGTATAAAAAAACAGGATTGGCAGCAGAAGGATGTATGATTCAAAAGACGAATTATTTGTCTGTCACTAAAAACTAACAAAATGAGTAGGTGTTCCGGCGTTTAGTATACGTGTTGCAGTTGTGAGATTTTCTTGCTAGTATAAAGTGTGTTCTTTTCCACGGCCACTTAGTTCTTTTAAGTAGACTGTTTAAATCTTTACGATTTAAAAAACTTGTCAATGTCCAAAAATATTACCATTTTTTGAGTAAGCGTGTACATACTACATATCTGCGTTTGTTATGTCAAAGACCTGCAATGCAACCCAAAATTCTTTTTCAAAATTTTTATGACATTTTAGTTCTCACGAAACTAAAATGTCATAAAAATTTAAACAGCAAAAACCCCATCTAAATCGGATCACTACTATTTAAGATATTTTCTTTTTAAATTTTCAGGTCTTCTTATTTCTACCATCAGCCCGGACTATGACATGATGACAATCAGACACAAATATCTATATTGCGTTAGAAAGCAGATATAATATAAAAAATAAAGTATGTGCCTATAAACTTTAAGGGTTTCACTCGCTTTGCCTGGGATTCCGTCATCCATCATCCCCTCGTGTTGGTCCGGGCTCCTTTGAAGAATAGGCCAACTGCCGTTATGCCAGGCAGGTCGTAAAAAGCGACTTGTCTAGGCGAGCCACTACCATCGTAGCTACTAGATAGTAGAGTTCTGCATCGTCCGGGTCTGGTACTACCGCCTTACCTTTTCCTGTCGCAAAGCTTCACTGCTTGTCACTGTCGTGTTCCAGTTTGGAGGGTAAGGTAGCCGGTAAACTTATGCACGTGGCAATAGACCTCGCCACAAGATAGCAACGCACCATTAACACCTTTGGTGTCTATAGGTGATGGTTGACTCTTTCCATCAGGACATTCATCTGCTTGTTTGCTATCTTATGCTATAAAAAAAAAATCTGATTTCGTAACAATAAAACTATCTCGGGAGTAATGAGCTTTCGAACAAAAGAATAATTTAAAAAAACGGTCTAAATTTAGCGGAGAAATCAGTAAACATACTAAAACATAAAATACATTTACATACGTCCCCTCTTTCAAAGTCTGTAAAGAGTAATTTCTGCTTGCATACTTTCAATACATATAACAAATTGATCTAACCCATAAGTAGGCAAATTATTTGCTTGTGTTAAGGGTGCTGGACAATAATCCTAGTATTATTGTCTTATATATACTTTAATATACTTTATACGTACTTCGAACATATTTAATAAACACTCAGATCCAAAAATACAGACTATGGGTACCTGTGATAGGTACCTGCCTGCCTCTGTCGGTAATCGAACTCGAGCCCATAAACGCTATATACGCTAACTACTCGATCAACGGGGCGGGGGGCGTCTAGTAAGTGTACCTAATTTTAACATAAGAAATGTAAAAATTGATTCAAGGAAAAACTTATTTTTTTTTTAGTTTACTGAGTACTCAGCCTTATGATTCCAGTTAGTAACAAAATGTATTCCGGCTATATGTAACGATACTCACCTGACGTTACGAAAGTACATTTTATGACTTCACATCTCAATATTTTGTATAAAATACACTAAAAGTTATGATTCCAACAAACTTCCGCTATTTTTAGATAATTGGTGCAAAACTTCAAACAACTTTCGTGTTAAAACAATAATATTTATTCTTTCAAAATCACTTTACTAATCGGAACAAGCTTTTGTCGACACACTGTTTTGAAACAAATTCTTTTCCTTTTAAAGTAGATGAAAATCGTAGTTACTAACTGGGAATTCCGGTCTATTCAAAATTCTAGGACAAAACAAAATTTCTTTTATTTACTTATTTTGATTTAACAACCAATCAAAAGACATTAAAAAAAGTAATTTCATATTGTTCTACCACAAACCAAGTTATTTGAGTATGAGTATGATGAGAATATTTGGGGATTATCACACTTCGAAGTTAGGAAGGTACGCATGGGACATCGTGAAATTGGGGAACATGTAGTTAAATTTATCGTTTTTTCTTGAATTAGGATTTTATTTTCAATTGTTTTCCTGTTTTAATTTACTTTTGTTTAAATTTTCTATCTATTGCTATTTAAAACATGACATTTTCAGTAATGATTATTAAATAAGATTATTATTAAGTCAGTGGACATTGCGTTATTGCAACGGTCAAAGAATTTGAAAAATGCTTACTTACGTTATGTCCACGTTTCTTTCTAAATGTCTATTGGATACCAATAGCGTTACGCGTAGTGAATAATATATTGTGTGTGATACATATTTCTGCTAGATGTATTGCAAAACAACCATTGCAAAACACAGTCCATAAAAATTTATAAATGTATCAAAAAGTACTCGATACCTTCAGGTATCGATACATTTAATCCGATACTTTTTTGTATCGATACTTTTCATATGATACTGATATCGATACTTTTGAAGATTTTGCGTACCTAATACCTATCCCTATTGGTAGGGACACTTGACATTTATAGTGGTAATACTATACACGTCAATGCATTTATACTAATCTGCATAGATTATATTGAGGTGTGTTAGATTTTATCCGGATACATACTCAAAATGGATAAATATTCATAAATATTCGTTTTTACTCGAGTATTTATCCAAAATAGCGGATAAAAACTAGTTACAATTTTAATTTAATTTTTTTACATAAATTTTGTTATTTTGGAAACAAAAGGATTAAAATATATTATGAAAATCTGAAAATATATGAGTACTGTCTTTTTTTAATGACTAACAATAACAGAAAGCCTGCATTTGGTACTCAATCATGAATATTTTCGTCAAATCATGAATATTTTCGTCCGAGATAAAATTATACCATCCCGTTTGTGGAGTGGTTAGCGCATCTGACTTAACATCGATGGGGCTCGGGTTCGATTCCCGACAGGGACAAGCATTTGTGTGATGAGCATAGATGGTCGTATTTCTGGGTTTGGGTGCTTATTAAATGTATTTAAGTATTTATATATGTACATCTATGTATTAGTATCGTTGACTAACACTCATAACACAAACAAATAAATTGCTTACTTTGGGGGTAGATCAAATCGCGTAAGATGTTAAGTGATATTTATTATTTATTTATTATTATTAATTATAAAATTATTAAATTGTGCATAGTATGAATGCACTATTTTGGATAACGTGGAATTAATAAACACAGTGTTGAATTTTACTTATACGAGTATATAGTACAGGCACCTATTACAGATAAAAATGTATATTTAGAGGATTTTTGTGACCGTAGTAGCTGTCTCCCAGATGCCTATGTTAGTCTGGATTCCCTTTGAAGAAAAGTCCATCTGCAAATCTACACTGCAGTTCGTAAAGGCGATCGAACGTCTTTGCGTGTCATTATCATCATGGCTATGAGGTGGTAGTTTCGCAAAGGCCTTGCTGCTTTGGTATAGCATCAGTGCTTATCACTGTCGTGTTTGAAGTTAAAAGGGTAAAATACTGGTAAAATTATGTACCTATGTGATATTACCACCAACCTAGCCTACTTTGGTTCCTATAGGTGATAATTGTAACTTTCCATTATAAAAGCCATCTCATCTCATCATAATCATTTTTATGATATCTTATAAAGTACGGATATAAAGAAATACGGACGGATAAAAAGAAAATTATGGACTAAACGTTGGAGTTATATACAAACCAGGCGACACAGCATGGAAAAACTTTCTTGAAACTTATTACGTGCAACTTCAACAAAGAACAAGGACAATAGTATTCGGCGATTTTAACATTGACTTGCTAACCAATGACAGTAAATGTAAGCAATACAAAGACCTAATATATGAATCTGGTCATAAGATATTAAATAAAATCTCCAAGAAGTTCTGTACACGGGATTCGGATACACGCAGGTCAATATTAGATCATGTCACCACTAATTTAAAACACGATTTCTTCCACATGGCGATAATAGAATCCGCAATGTCGGATCACAAACAGATTTATCTAGAAATAAAAAAAATTAAACCACCACCAAGAATATATCATAAATATGAATCTATAGATTACACCAAATTAGTAGAATCAGTTAAAATGACTGGCTTTAATGTTTGCAATGATGACTACTCTACGTTTGAAAATACTTTAAAAAAATATATTAGTCTTAATAAGAAACCCAAAACGAAAATACTAAACATGCCTCAAAAAGATTGGATCAATCAAGACATAATATGTAAAATAATCGAAGGAATCAAATACTAATGAATCTGAAAAAAGATAGAAAAAATGAATCATTAAAAGAAGAAAACATAAAAAGCAAAGAAAACGTAAAAACCCTAATTCAAAAAAGTAAAGACAGCTATTATTATAAAAAAATTTCTAAACTACTTAAGTAATCCAAAGAAAATGTGGAATTTAGTGAACGATCTAGCGAATAACAGAATAAAAAAAAGTTGCGCGCCTTCAAAATTAATAATTAATACAAAGCATGTAGTAGACATTAAAGATATTTGTGAAGTATTTAATCAGTATTTCTCCACTATTGGTCGTAACCTAGCAGCCCAAATACCAAAAAAATTTCATACTGAACTGACAAAAGCTCTGCCCTGTGAAGTAAGTAATTCTGAACTTTTGAAGTTTAACCCTTGTAGCGCTGATGAAGTTAGCAAAATTATTAATAACCTTGATGTAAATTGTAGTACAGGATTAGACGGAATTAATATTAAATCTATCAAATGTTTAAAAACTCATATACTTGAAAACCTAACCCTTTGCCTGAATAATTTGTTACAATCGGGACATTTTCCTGATACTTTGAAAGTAGCAAAAGTAACTCCACTGTATAAATCAGGGTCAAAAAGTGACCCCGGCAACTTCAGACCTATTTCCGTACTACCTACTTTGCCAAAAATTTTAGAAAAAAATATTAGTAATCGCTTAGAAGTCTACTTTAATTCCATTAATCTTATTTATGAGCGCCAATTTGGTTTCCGACCTAAAAGTAGCACTTTAGCAGCGACTCTTGACCTAGTCACTAAAATAAGATCAGAGATAGATAAAAACACATTGTTCTTGGCATATTTATTGACCTAAAAAAGGCGTTTGACACTGTAAGTCATCGTTTACTGTTAATGAAATTAGAAAGAATAGGCATAAAAGGTCAAGCACTTAAAATGTTACGCTCATATCAAACGAATAAATCCCAAGTGGTTAAAATAGATGAATTCCAAAGTAACTTAGCACCTGTAACATGTGGTATCCCACAGGGGTCTATTATAGGACCATTATTCTTCACAGTTTATATAAATAATATAAAAGAAGTTGATTTGCATGGTCAAATTACCCTATACGCCGATGACACATGTCTATTTTACTTTGGGTCTGATATACATGATATCCTTTGTAAAGCTCAACAGGATTTAAATACATTATCCAATTGTTTCCAACTCAATCTTCTGACAATCAATGCACTAAAAACGTGCTACGTAATATTTCAGGCTAAAAATAAAAAAAATCCACCTTTTGAACCATTACGAATAAATGATATTACTATACAAGAAAAAAAATGTGAAAAATACCTTGGTTTAAGAATCGATAGCCATTTAATATGGAACGCCCAAATTGAACACATTAGAATGAAATTAGTATCTCTTTCAGCATCCCTTCGGCAAATTGCTCGATGTATTCCTAGGAGTTTACGTTACACATTATACAATTCTTTGGTTAAACCACACCTTCTTTATCTAATAGAAATATGGGGTAGTGCTAGTAAAACAAAATTAGCGGATCTTCAAGTTGTACAAAATAAAATTGTAAAAATTCGTTTTCGGTATCATCATTTGACATCAACTGAAAAAATATATAAGGAAACTAAAATAATGTCTATAAAGCAACTTTATACCTACCATATATGCATCCTTATTAAAAAAATTATAAAAGGCGCTTTCCATACTAGCCTAACACTTCGTACCGTAAAACAAATCACCACCCGTAGCTCGCGTCGCGCAAGTTTTCTCGTACTACCCAAAACCAGAACCAATTACGGCAAAAAAATGATTACTTTTGAGGGCGCACAGCTCTTTAACAAAATACCATCTTATATAAGAAATGTAAACGTGTTTAGTGCATTTAAATCAAAACTCGCACAATATATTACTGATAGTTTATAACAAATGTAAATATATGTACCTACTTAATTCTTGTTCGAACAATGTATAAATATAGTATGTAAGTTTGATAATGTTCTCATGTAAGTGACTGTTATTGTCTTTAAGAGAATAAATGAATCTTTAACCTTTATCTTATGACATAAAAAAAATACTATCTACTCACAAAATATATAAATATTACAAACTAGTATTTTTTTTAAATTCATTTCATTTAAATGAAAGTTGTCTAAATAATTTATTAATTCGACTTTAATCATATCAATCTTGAGAATTAATATTATTAGTATTTTACGCAGGTATGTGCTGAAATTTTTAAGTAAAAAATAGATTTTTTTTGGTATTAAAACAGCAATATTATTACTTCTAATACACAAATAAGATTTAAACACCAAAATATTTTTTGTAATATAAAAAGAATTTTATCGATAATCGCATTAATGTAATATGCACTGCACTACTACTCTGCTGTTTATTAAAATCATTTAGATTTTTTGTTAAATACTTTATAACTGCATTGTAAATAATTAGGAAAAAGATAAAATAATAAATTTAGCGCTTACCGTTTTTTGTTTCATAGATATTTGGCAATAAATACATTCACTTTTTTACACCCAGTTGGCCAGTTTTTATACAACATATTTAGCGAATTGTATTAATCATTTTACTTTTCTTTTAATACATAGCACACTTTAACGTTAAAAACGGTAAAAGCAAAATATATTTAAAATAGTTGTAAGTTAGATATTTTTTTTATTTTATTTATATAATGGCTTTTGCCCTTTGCTTGGGGCAATGAGATTTCGCCAATGTCTACGTAGTAAGTTAGATATTATATTTATTGTTATAAAATAAAATCACTTTAAAAAATGGCAGGATGTTACCAGCAAGGAAGTTACATTCTACCCGGAATGCTTACACGCGCTTCAAAATCGTTCCGAAGAGTACCACGACATGAGTGGAGTGTGTCTCTTTCTACTAAATAAAGCGCCAATCGCCATATATAAGTGTGGCCATGCGTAGTTTGCAAATTACTACTAACTAATTCTACTAATTTGAAAGACAGTTTTTGCATTGCATAAGTAATTACGTAATAATTAAAATAAGCACATTTTAGAACTCACTATGTTAATTACAATACATTTTATGCTAATGTTTCTATCGACGTGTATGAATAAAAGGGATTTAACGATTAACGAATATATAAAAATCTACCATCTAGATAGTTTTATTTACACTGGCAATTGCAAGAAAGGGACAACATCCACTCATGTCGTTGTCTTGCTCAGAACGTTTTTCCCCTCTGCTATGTAAGAAACAAATGTCAACTTTATTTATTACGAAATAAAGTACATTTTTAAATTTCAAATATTGCTTCGTAACAATTCCAGTTATAGTATATAAGTTCCTTGGTTACCAGTTCTAAAACGACAGATAAAAAAATAATTGACGTTTAGTGGGTCATGGCGCTGACATAATCAGTTTAACTTTAAAAGCCTATATATGTTTGAAATGATGGTGTAATGTAATATTACTCGGCACGAAATGTAATGACATATCACATTACTTCGTGGTGCACTATTTTGCACATTTCGCCACTGTGGTCTAGCGGTCCAGCGTTGGCGTTGACCACATGAGGTCCCGGGTTCGATTCCCGGGTCGGGCACAAAAAAAAGTGTTTTTTCAGTTTTCTGAGAAACACAAAGTTGCCCGGGATTGGAAAGTACCCGATTGGCGATAGGCTTGCCACCTATCACATTTGTGGGACCAAGTATCTTCGGCTAATCGTGGGTGCACTTATTGTGCCGCTGCCTTCCCCTTCGGGGATATGGGCGTGAAGATATTCTAATGTATAGTCGTGTCGTAAATTTAAGCAAAATAGCGAGCAAATATAAAAGGTAAAGAACGGGAGTTTTTACTTGAGTGTATAGAATTGTGTAGAGATTTATTTAACAAAATCGCCAGCATTGTTGCCGCTAAAGCTTCGTCGTCAGACATGTTGCTCGCACGAAAATATTAATCAGACTGGTTTTCCAATTTTTTTTGAATGAATTTACTGAACGTTTGGAATCAAAGGGGAATTCAATATTGTTACGAATGGACTAGAAACGCGAAAAGTTGGAACGCTAAAGGGATCTAGAAATAAAAGAAAGATGAAAGAAAGAAATGGAGTTTGTGGTATAGGGCATAAGGGTGAAAATAGCGTGTACTATCATAAGTTGTTTACAATAAGAAGTGATTCATTGTTTACCTGATACATTTAGATTTTTCTGAACCCAGGAAGAACTTTGCCCTGGGTATAAATAGATATGTGTTGGCAAATACAGGGCAGTTTTTATAAAGCGATCGAGAGCGATACTTGAAGCGACCCGTGCGAAGCGAGAAGTGTTTTATTGTGTAGTCGGTTAAGTTTAGTAGTATAGTAAGATAGTACAGTGAGTGACTAGTGTTAATCAGAGTGTTTGTGTATTACATTGTGTTGTTTTGTGTATTTGTATTGTAAATACACGAATTTAATATACGTGGTGTTTTCTTACAATTACGAACCCGAAGTATGTAACAATACTATTGCACAATAAAATATTGCGTAATATTATTGTAGGTCTATGGGGCGCCTTACACTTTGCATTCTTAGGCGCCGCGTAGTCCTACAATAACATTGCGCAATATTACGTATTGCGCAATATTATTGACCGTTTAGGGTTAATAGGTATTGAACATTGAACAATGATTGAATGAAAGTTTGAGCGAGTTTAATTTTTATTGCGCAATATTTTTAACTTGCACTTCAGAGTTTGGAGTCATCGCGTTCGGTCAGTCACGGTGTTTAATGTATGGGTATAAATTTAAGCAAAATGGCGAGCAAGAACGCTATAAAATATAAAGAACGGGAGTTTTTACTTGAGTGTATTGAATTGTATAGAGATTTATTTAACAAAATTACCAGCATGGTTGCCGCCAGAACTTCGTCGTCAGACACCTTACTCGCTCGAAAATATTGATCACACTGGTTTGTCAATTTTATTCAGTGAATTTATTAAACGTTTGGAGTAAAAGGGGGGTATTCAATATTATATATACACATAATAAAATCGTAGGAATGTCAAAACTGTACATTGAATATTTTTTTAAAAGAATACTTGAGGCGTGATATACAATCAAAATCGAAGCCAAATTGTAGTTTTTAAAATTTTTGTATGTTTGTCCGTGGTAAACTCAAAAATTACTGCATGGATTTTCTTCAAATTTTGCATGAATATTACTAATAGGTCGGGTCAACATATAGGCTACATATTATCACTCTATCAGCAACGGAGGAGGAACTGTGCGAAGTAAACTTAGTCCGCGCGTATGAAGTCGCAGGCAACAGCTAGTTGCACAATAAAAGTATTGCGCAATGTTATTGTAGGTCATTGACATGTATAATATTACATTATACACGTCAATGTTGTAGGTCTATGGGGCGCCTTATGCATTATTATTTAAGTCTACGGCATAGATTAAAAAAAAGAGGGGTAAATGTGGAGCCGGCTGAGCAGTTTCTTTTATATATAGGTAAATCATTGATATAAAATACCCAAGATACACAGTTCCGAACAAAACTGACACTCAAAACTGTCGCTAATTCAGTCTAAAAAGTTTATAGTTATGGCACAAACGTGTTTTTGCATATTCAACCTTAAACGCAAGATGTAAAGACATTTTTAAAAAACAATGTACAAAAAGCAATAAAATTTTTGACTTAAGTTAGCCGGTAGGACAAGGCACATGTGGAGTCGAGTATAAATATTTTTATGCATTGAGGTAGTACTTTAAGGGTTTGTAAAATTTACATAAAAAAAATCTTGTCGAAAATCTGTTTTTGCGTAGAACATTTATATATAAATAAAACAAATAATGACCATTAAAATAATTTATTTATATTTCAAACGTTATAGGTTATTGGTTCTATTACACAGAACCTACACATGTAGGCAAACTGTGGGTTTATAGCCATGTAGTATTTGACGCTTGATATTGATACATTTAGTTTGCATAGTCTAATAGATTTAGAATATACTGAAATAGGAAATTTACTGCAGTGGTGACTATGACTACATTATAAAGTTCATAGATTCTTACATGATAACAGACACGATTTTTTTTCACACTTATTATGTAATGAATCGACAACATAGTAAGGAAACGTATTAATTTCCTAGAAATAAGTTTAGCTTTTCGTAGAATTCTCGTTTTGAATTAGATTTCAGTTTTTCTGTTTTTTTTTGCAGTATTATGTAAACGAACATTTGTTTAGTTATAGTATCTGCAGACGCACGAGCGAATACTGCCCATAGACATTTGAAACACAATAGGTTAGTTGCTAATGCCATGTCGGCTTCTGAAAATTTTATTGACCCTCGTTTAAAAAATTCCAATAAAACAATTTAGAGCTAAAAATTGTGTTCAATGTTATTCGGAAGATCAAACTCGTTGATGATTTTGAAAAAATATACATCTTTTCAAATACTGAATAACTAAGTATCATTTACAAAAACTTTGGATTTTTGAACTTTTTTATTCAATAGTCTATGCTTAGGCATAGTTTTTTTCTCTGAGGTTAAAATACTTAAATTTAGCGGGAAGATTCAGGTGGCCTGTAGGGTCAACCAGCTCACAGATTTTTTTAATATAGTTACATTAGTTGGTTACATAGGTGTGTTACATACACAGAAATCCTAATAGATACGTATATTTATTCCCGTATATAAAGGTAATTTTAGATTAGATATTTCCTGTTAATTATAAATTTCTTTTAATATTACGTTAGTTTTTTCGATAGGTGTGTTACTAATAGGTATTTTTAGTTTGAGGTTAGTAGTTAGAGTTAGTTATGATATTAGGTACAGAAAATTTAGAAGTTATAGGAAGTTCAGGTCTTACGTTTTTTACTTACATTTTAATAACAAAAATGTCGTGTATAAATAATTAAGATAAATATGTAAATATTATTTTTAACGTACTAGCGGCCCACCCGGCAATGTAGAGATTTTTAATAAAATAAAGAAAGGTTAAATAATTTCTAAAGTAAATATGCGCGAGCAAAGCCGCGGGTAACAGCTAGTATGCAAATAAAACAACTCGTACTTATAAACAGCCACTTAAAATTTATACAAGACTAGCTGCAGATCTCTGCATTAGGATAAAAGTATTCTATGTGCTATTCCAGGTCATCTTATATCCGAGTCCAAATCCAAATTGGTACAGCCATTTTTTACGTGATTGATTATCAAACATCCAAACATACAAACTTTAACATTTATAATATGTATAGTATAAGATATCCGCAATCAAAAACAACATTTTATTAAAAATAAATTATTAAATCAAAAAATAAACATTCTTAATGCAACCTGTGCCTTCCACTTAAGAAATCATCAACAACACGTGTAAATAGAACAAAATTCGATGCTGCTTATGATTTCCTATTGTTATATTAAAAGTTTCGTAATATATCTCCAAAGTTCATCGTAAGAATCACAATTATATATTGTTAATATATATTCGTACAAATAGAATAAAAAAAATTGCCTAACTTGTTCCTCCAAATAAGTAATCAATATATTCAAACATTTTAAATTTAATCTTATTAAAAAAAAATTAATCTTATTAAAAAAAATTAACTTATTAGTGAAAAAAAAAAATCGACTCCACTAATAATAAGATGATCACTTTGTATTATTCGACTAAATTAAAAGGAGGTTGTAATGCACTGTCCTTTTACTGAAAAAGTGACCATTGAAATTTTGCCGTATTATATTTGGAGCGTCAAGTACATTTTTAAGACAAATAAAATGAAAATCATACATTACACCCTATATTTAGTAATATAAACGACAAAAATAAATCGATAAACTCTTATACTTACCGAAAATACAATATCTTATATTTTTTTAACGTTCATGATGTTGTATTTTACAATTTATCAGAGAACAATTCTGTATTTTTGACGCGCGGGCAGTCACGTGAGCGACGGGCTTCTATTTGAAGTGAGTGCACAATTTAAAATTGTGCACTCATTCTTAGGGGACGTTATTGAGACACTGATTGTGTATCTTGGGTTTTTATATATCAATGAGGTAAATGGTTTTTTGTATTTCGCGCGTATATTCTTGTGAAACTATTTCCTCGCTTAGTAAACTTTAATTTTGTCTATTATTTGCTGTCCTTATCAAATGCTACAGATTAGACAGGAAAAAAGTATTAAATTTTAATATGGCAATAGCTATCCGTGTTACAAATATGGCAGACTTGGTTTGAGAACCCTGTTCCGGTTTTTGTTTCCCCTCTGGCCCCGCCGCCGTCAGTGTAGTATATCGTTCACAGTGAGAGAAAAATTGATATTGTGTCGAAATTGCTGGCTTATTTACTTTATATCCCTTCTAACAAGTAAGTGTATATCAATATTTTTCAGTGCAGATATTTATGTGGATTTATTGGTGCTAGTATTCAGTAATGTACTACTATATGACGGTGACTGTGACGCATAAAAGGAGTGTCCCTTGCAGCAGCCATTTTGCCTGAGCCGGCTGCACGACATTACGGTGCGGTTAGACATTCTGAAAATCAAAATTTAACAAATACGCTTCCGGTGTCTTCAATGGCTTTATTGTATAAGTGAATAATTTGGGGCAATTATCTGTATTTGTACAGGAGTAAGGATTTCAAAACAGTAAGTAGGTTATAGGTGCTAATTAGTGATTGCCCATATAGTGGTATTGGTATTTCTCTCTATATATTTGTCTTATTTCGTTGTACGCGGAAGCTTTACACACTTATCTCTATTAGAGTCCGTTTGGTACTTTTGTAGTTGTAGAATGTTAGATTGTCTGTCCATATATTTCATCACTCATCCTTGTGCGTCGTAGTTTCTATTTGTTCGAATTGTTATCTTGACAATGATTTTCAGTATATCCGTAAATAATTTTATATTTTAAAATGTGTATATTTTTTCTATTATAAATAACAATTTAATGAATCACCATTTGAGTGATTGACTTCGTTGATTCATACTGAAAGGCACGTGCCTTTGGCATTTAACATCTCATATGAGCTAAGGTTAATGAGATGATAGCTTTGTAAGACAGTATTAGTCAAAAAATCGTAGATAAGTATGACTTAATATTTTATAGGAGGTCTGAGTAGCAAGTGTAGTAATTTTGTTTGAATCACACCGAATACCTAATTAAAATTACTATCACTTATGTCATAAGTCATAAGTAGTCATTTACATATCGGATATAAATGGTAAGTACACTTAATTTAATGTCATGTGAACAAAGTAGCAACTATAGGTTCATATTTTAATTAACATCCTCCAATGAACCCAGTATTGTATTTTGAGTTAAATGAAACAACTTTGTCTTTAGAATATAATGAAAAAACACTCTGTACTCTAAGTAATAATGGGCATATGTATCTAAGTAAAGCATCTAGGTTTCAGGAAGCATTTAGCATAAGATAGAAAGCTTACTGTAATGTAAATTGTGGCATATTTTGCTCATTGATATAAAAAACCCAAGATGCACAGTCGCAAAGAAAACTGACACTCAAAACTATCCCCAGTTTCACTTAAGTAACAGATATGACAAAAATATATGTTTTAGCATATCCAGCCTTGAGCACAAGATTTATAGTTTTTACAAAGCAATGTACAAAAAATAATATTTTGACAGTATCGCAACCAATGCGATTCTATTTGAAATGAGCACAAAATTTAAAATTGTACACTCATTTTTAGAGGATGTTTTTGAGACTCTTGATTGTGTATCTTGGGTTTTTTTTATATCCATGATTTTGCTATATTGTAAAGACATGTATGTGATTTTTACTTCAAATGCCTTACGAAAAATGCAGGATAGCCAAATGCCATATATTATGTGTCAGGTAGAATTGTCTTGCACTGACCAATTTATTGACTATTGAATAGGCGGTTATCCTTAATGCTGCAATTGGCAACTTAACTGGAATATATTATTTTCAATAACAATTTCTATGTGCCTTGTCTGATTGCTTATAATTTTTTTGCTTACTACTCAACTGCTTATGATTTTTTTTCTAGTGACAAAAACCTAATAAATTCTATATAGTATATGACCACTGGCACTCTGAAGCAAAACTTTATAAAAATAATGCAAGAGAAAATGTGTCTCAAGATAAAGTGTGTCTTTTTGGGGTTTGGGTTTAATAACTGCATTGTACTAAAAATGTATTTATTCTAAAATTTTTTTTCATTCTTTAAATGACTATGTATAATTGATATATTTCCTATCTACGTAAATAAAAACATAACTGAGTAAAAACTATACCTTACTCAAATCAGATAAAACCAGAAACCAAATTACACTGAACTCTCTCTGAACATAGTCTCAAATATTGTGTTATACATAAAAAGTAATTATTCTAACATGAAACCATATTTATCACTCTGTGTACACCAATGAGAATTAATGGATATATTTAGTATCTATCTACTAGATTAAACACTGTTCTAAATAAAAAAAAAAGTTCTTCAGAAAAAACTGATAAAACAAAATCTAAGTATCAATATGAACTGATAAAAAAAGAAGTAGATACAGATAATAAAATATTTTCTATGCAAGAAATTGATCAAAGAACATAGGCAACAAATCTCTATTCTAAAACAGCCTGTAAATTTAATGATCAAAGGTTTAAAATCAGCAGTAATGGGTGTTTTTGTTATTTTTCAACATCAATGCACATCATTGTTACGCTAATGTCACCCATTGGCAATATCGTTGTTTCCGACACCAGTGTGAGAGATCCAACTTGTATACTTGCCGGGGACCATCAAACATGTTTAAAGTTTATCCCTTGGCATTTTTATAAACGTTGTAATACAAATGTAAATAAGAATATAGAAGTGTTAATGTAAATAAATAGGCAAAACATTGAAATATAAATATTCAACCGCTCCATTGGTCTTGTGGTTAGTGAATCTAACTACGAACCGAGAGTGCTTGGGTTCGATTCCCGATGGGGACAAACATTTGTGTGATGAACATAAATATTTGTATTTCTGGATTTGGGTGTTTATTAGTATTCATTTATTTATTTCTATGTATTAGTATTGTTGACTAGCACCCATAACACAAGCAAATATTTTTCTTATTTTGTGGTTAGATTAATTCATGTAATTGTCCACCGAAAATTGTATAAAAAAAAAGTATCTTCACACCCGTATCCCCGAAGGGGTAGGCAGAGGTACAACAAGTGCACCCACGATTAGCCGAAGATACTTGGTCCCACAAAATGTGATAGGTGGCAAGCCTATCGCCAACTGGGCACTGTCCAACCCCGGGCAACTTTGTGTTTATCAGAAAACTGAAAAAATAAAATTATAAATAAATTAGAATTTATTTAGTTAGCTACAAGTTTTCATTCACATTTAATGAGATGCTTCGCTATTCCACGAAATTAATTCAAGCACACAATTTAGTTGGTATTGTTGTTTGCATCCATCCATCCATCCTCTCCATTATTCATATTTCATTCACAAGTATCGGCATTCGGGCATCCTGGCCTGGCCTGGCTGGCCAAAAAATACTGAACAGACTTTAATGAAATGACCTGGAATTATCACATAGGCTACTTTTTATCCTGGAAAAATTATTTGTACCCATGGGATTCATGATTTTTTTTTTATAATCCTGCGGGCTGTGGGTTGCAGCTAGTTGTTTTATAAATATCTTAGTTTATTGTGTTTGTGACAAATATTTAGCTTTTAAGATAACTACATAATTTTTGTTTGATAGCATATGTTACAAGATTATAAATATCTAATTTTTAAATATCACAGTCTAAGAAATGATATTCTAACATACAAATAAATAATTACAATAGTAAATTTGATAGTGTTGATTTAACTGATTATGAAATCAATTTGTATTACGAGCTTAGTACTAGTATGTTTTTTGATTAGAAGAGTTAAAATCTAAGAATATAATCATTCTAGTAGTATTTACTGGTCAAATTATCTGATGTCTGCATATTTTTCTAACGTCAGTGCAAGAATTATGCAAAATATTAAAAAATATTAAAATTTACTAAACAAGTAAATTACTGAAAGCAACATTACATTTTTGGTTTTATTTCTTTTTTGACATATTTTTTATTTCTTTTTTGGTTTTATTACATATTTTTCTGGTTTTATTTCTTGTTTTGGCATTTTTTTTTCATTTAACTGGTTTCCAGAACTAGTGATGTATAATTTTCCTGATAATTTAATTCTAATAAAGTGTCGTCATATCAAAGAACAAAGTGATCCACATCTAATGAATAACGTGTGTATGATAATTGAGTTTTAATTATTAATAATATTTTTTGGGTCTCCTACTTACAGTTGGATATCTTACTTGAGCTTACAGTAGAAAAATCTTATGAAACAGATTTTCATGCATTACAAAACATTTTGATTATTAGTAATTATAGTTATGATTAAACCCCATTATCTATGTAGCATATTGATGGTAACTGATTTTAGGTATGGGGTAATTATAATCTCTGTTTTGTTTTCTATTTATATAAAAAAAATTACAATAATATATTATTGACATTGATTTTAATTATGAACTTTTTGCCAGTGACGTTTGTAGAAGTTAAAATATAATTTCTTGCCTCAAATGGATATTTTCGAGTAGGAGACAAAGCCTTACTTCCGTTAATATGGAACATATCCAAGCCATTTACTATGAGTGTCACATACTAGTAACTAGACAAATAAGGAAAGCAAACAGATTTATTTATTATAATTACCCCATCCATAAAATCAGTTGTCACCAATATGCTACATGGATAATGGGGTTTAGTTAAGATGAATGTTGCAACAAAATCATTTGTAGCACCAAATAGAAACAAAATCAAATCCTAAATCAAAGCATAAGTAATTTATTAAACCCTTAAAACATTTTCATCTTTTATGTAGCTAGAATCAGAAGGGCTGTATCAACTTACAAGACAAAGATTTGTTTGCTCAGTGATTTTCCTATTGATAAAAAAAAAATATTTTTTTTTTAATACAGAAAAACAAAACTACTATTTAAAATAGCTCTTAGTAGAGGGGTCTGTTGTCAATCTTTGGCAGGTTGGTTATTCAATACAATAGCTACATTGAAATTTTAAAAAACCCTTGACATTCCTTTATCATAATACCACCTTCTGCCTTATGCATATTTGCAGAAAAAAACATGAAAAGAGCTGATGATCTTTGAATAGGAATCCTGCAGCTTCAGCGTTGAAAGTTTCATTGCAATATCAAAGTATCTAATATCATATGAGAGCCTTGTAGGTAACCTTGTGAAATTCCTTTCATTGAGTAGAAAAGAGCTAATAACCTTGAAATGGCTTAATTATTAATTAACCTTAATTATTAAGAAAACCAGCTTCAAATAAAAAAAAAACATCCAAATCAATTCACTTGCACAGATACACACTTATAGTGGTCAAACTTATAACATCCATTGGTGGTTTTTTAAATTTGACTCTTTTTTTTTGCATCGGCGCTAAAATACTAAACCCTGACTACAATCAATGGAACTTGGGTTCATTTTCTGACAGGGAAATAGCATTTGTCTGATGAGTTTTAATGTTTCTATTTCTGGGTTTGAGTGTTTATTAATAAATATATAGTTAATGTATGTATTTCTGTGTAGGGTAAAGTACCCGAATGTCGGCCTCCTAACGAAAAACGCACTTTTCGGACCTTACTAGGCTTAAATTGGTATTGAAAAAAAAATTATATTGCTTTTCCAAATTATTTAATATTAAATTTTTCCAGTAGTTATGTTTTGAATTGACTTCAATAACAAAGCGTTATAAGCGAATCTAAGCGTTTTAAATTTCAGAGTCTATTTCCCTATTGTCGGCTAGTGTTTCCCTAATGTCGGCCGCCAGTAAAGGAAGTTTTAAATTGAAAACAAGGCAATAAATTTGCATAAAATTTCAATTAAATTTAAATTAAATACTTTGTATAAACATATTGTACTTAATTTTTATCACTCTATATGTATATTCTATACTACTATTATAACAAGGAAATATTTGATTTTTTGTTATAAAAAATCAAATGTTAAAACTTAAAACCTTCTCAACCTATTTTAAAAAATTTTTACTTTTAAAAAGCTTACTATCCAGGAGTGTATAGGCTAGGTTTTTACTCGACTGTGTAAAAGAAAGTTATGGTTTTGGGTGATGTGAACAAAGTTGCCACTAACATCTGTTAGTTTTTAGTTAGTAAGATAGTTTAAAATAAAATCGAAAATTACAACAATAAAAAAGTAATTTTATTCATAGGATAGCCCAGAAATACAAACATCTATGCTCATCACACAAATGTTTGTCCCTGCGGGGGATCGAATCCAGCCACATGGATTTGTAGTTAGGTTTGCTAACCACTCGACCAACGGAGCGGTCAATATGATGCATTGATTTTAATATATTAAACAACAATATAAAGACATGATTGTATAATAATTTTTTAAACATTCTGTGTGTAGGTGTAGGTTGTTTGAATTCCCTAATGTCGGCCGTGATTTAAAATGCTTATTATTTCAATATACGTAATAGATAAAGGCAGCCGGACTTTGGTCATTCAAATAACGGATTCAAAACGCTTTTAAAAAACAAATTATTGAACAAAAATGTAACTGTATCTTGAAATTTGTAGAGTTATAAAGAAGGCTGACTAAAATGGCCTTTGTCTTGTCTGAGATCGTAATATATCTTAAAAAATAGGTAATTTTTTTCAATATAAATTAGCTATACAGGAATTCTCGAAAGATGTATTAGAAAAATGTAATACATTTTTTGTAAGTCTCCATAGTGAGCAGTTCGACGTAATTACAAACAACAATTCCGCCATGTTGAATGTTTCTGTTTTACACATGGAGTATAGAAAAAGGAAGACCAGCTCTGTGAATAGAAGTGTCCATCAAAAAGCATCAAAATGGTCTCGTCACCGCTGTAAAATAATTTTTGTAAAGAAAGTAGTAAAAGTAATTAAATATTCTATATTTTGATAAATAAAATTATATATTGCTATTTAATTTTATTTATCAAAATATAGAATATTTTAGCTCATTTGTCCATTAAGATACGATACTATTGTAATAAATATAAATACGACAAAACTGACAACTCGTATTACAAAATGTCAGTAATATATAAAAGTCAAAATAGTGTTTTATTAATAATTCTTTAGAGACCTTTATAAATGAAACTTGTTTTTAAATAATAAAACAACAATTCTGACACGAATTTCGTTATAAGACATGATATTCAATTTACGAGTCCAAGCGATGTATGAAACGTGGCCAGTGTTCTTTGAGTCTTTCGCCTAATGTCGGCCGGGGACCGACCATTGGCTCTTGTATCAAAATGAGTGCCCTAATCACGGCCGCTGTTATTTCTTAATAACAAATAGAAATATTCGTCAAAATTGCAAGCGATAATGTTCTATACTCTTTTATTTTTCTGTAGAAGAAAAGTAAAAGCTATCGGGCGATTATTTATGATCAAAAACACAATCCCCGTGCGTGGTCCCCTTTAAATTTTTTAGCTAAATCGGAGACAAAACGGCTCTGTGGCGACTTATTATTTAGAAATTAAAACATTTATTTTAAATCGTACGGTATACCTACTGGTCTCTGCGCCTGGAATTCAGATTTTCTGAGTGGCCGGTCGATTAGGGTAGTCGTCGACGGCTGCTCTTCCGACCAAATGGATATAAATGCCGGAGTCCTTCAGGGACCCGTTCTCTCCGCAACTTTATTCCTGCTACATATTAACGGTCTGCTGAAGCCCGGTATCTATGGGTACGCAGACGATAGCACTTGTGGAAAGTTACGTATCTAGCGCGCGAGCCAGTACAGCACAGATCCAGTCTCTCAGAGAGGCGATGGTCGATCGTATGAACCTGTCCTTACAGGCAGTCTCTGATTGGGGCGATGCCAATCTGGTCAAGTTAGTGCGTCTAAGACCCAGGAGTGTCTATTTTCCGCTATAAACGGAGTACATTCCACCTATCTCCGTCTTTTCAGGGTGTGTCCGTGCCGATAACTGACCACCTCGAGCTCACTTGGTGTGATACCAAGTGATACTCCTTGGTATCACCTTAACGCCTACTCTTAATTTTGATTCCTACATTGAATCGAAAGCCTAAGCTGCCTCAAAAAAGCTTGGTATTCTGGCCATGGTGAGACAGTATTTCAGCCCGGGACAGTTGCTCAATCTTTATCAAGCACAAGTCCGTTTGTGCATGGAATACTGCTCTCACCTCTGGGATGGATCCGCAAAATACCAGCTGGAGATACTTGAGGCGATAGAGAGGCGTGCTAAGAGGCTCATAAACGACGATGATCTGGTAGGCAAAAAACTAGAGCCTCGTTCATCGCCGTAAGATAGCTAGTTTATCGGTCTTTTATCGGATACATTTTGGAGAGTGCGCTACGGAATGGCATGACTTAATTCCGCCATACCCGTTTTTTCTATCAATCGTCGAGGCGCACAGATACTACATCGCCATATGGTGAAAATAACTTATTAAAACAAAACGAAAATATACACCCTCCCCCCCCCCCCCCCCCCCCCCTATTTCACCATCTTATTTCATTTCAACCCCTATTTCACCATCTTACAGGATGGGTACCAAAAATCTTTTCTTATTCCCCGTCTACAGCGTAAGAACAACCTGTAAAAATTTCAGCATTGATCCAAGAGTTTAAGCTGTGTGTGTATGTCAGTCAGTGAGTCAGGGCTTTTCTTGTTATATGTATAATATACAGATTAATTACCTTATTATTAGATTGAACCTACTTTCATATTATACTGAAAATGTATATGAAACCAAAAACTGCCAAAATAATTTTTCAATCATTTTTAATGCTAATATTATATTATATCATCATGCAATATAATGCCGATAATTATCGGTGCCATCTATGTCTAATTTTATATTGCATGATGATATATATAATATTAGCATTAAAAATGATTGAAAAATTATTTTGGCAGTTTTTGGTTCGAATCAATTAATTATCTTCGTTAACCACTAATCTGTTACTAAAAAATATAGCTTCGTTAAACGTTACAACGTTATTTTCGGAAGATTTAACGCAGGTTAACGTTAATTGTGATAACAATTGCATGGTTTATTTCGTTGCGTTATTGATCTACTTATAAAAACTGAACATAAAAACAAAACAATTGGCATTTTAAGCACCGAGCCGGCGTTAAGATGGAAACGATCAAGCGTATCATATCTACCCTTAACGCCGGCAAAGCTAATTTCGTTTCACTCGTGGCACGCGCCGCACCGCACCTGTCGACTGGCCCGAAGGTTACTTGTCAAAACGTGTTTTTCACGATGCAGCACGGTGCTTGGTAAACAGTAGGTACTGGATTAACGATTTAACGGACTTGAGGAAATTTAACGGAAGTACTGAGTCCGTTAATATTTTTTAAAGTTAAAAATTAATCCGTTAATCGAAATGTTAACATCGTTAATTAACGATTACCGAGTTAATGCCTAGCTATGATTATAGAGACGAAATTAAGGTATTTATTTTCAAGTTTCTGCCAAATCTTAACTGATGTGATGCAACTGAAACAAAGTATAGTGGTAAGGAATGGGACAAACTTACCTAAGGTCTAAAATTAAAGGAGATCCCAACGGCGCAATGGTCTACCTACGGCTACTACACTTTCACCCACGTCAGTAGCAAGGCGAAACAAATACAAATGAGATACAAATTATGTACTAGTACAGCACACGTTTTGCTTCGTTTCAGGACAATAATTTTCACTCTTTAACAGGTGAAGCATTATTTTATAATTAAACTTTCAATGCTTATGACCGCCCCGTTGGTCGAGTGGTTAGCGACCCTGACTACGCAATCGACGGGGCTTGGGTTCGATCCCCGACGGGGACAAGCATTTGTGTGACGAGCATAAATATTTGTATTTCCGGGTTTGGGTGTTTATTAAATATATTCTAGTATTTATATGTGTATTTCTATGTATAAGTATCGTTGACTAACACCCGTAACACAGGCAAATAATTTGCTTACTTTGGGTTTTAGATTAGTAAGTGTAATTTGTCCCCTGAATATTTATTTATTTATAGGAATACACTTCGGTTACGAAGCGAAATGTGATTTGAGTACATAGTTTTTATGTTATTGCTTTTGGTACTGTCATGGGTTAAAATTTGGTGGACGCGAGGGGAATATTGTCACATCGCTCACTCCGAATGTCCTTTAATTTTCAGACCTTAGTAAGTTCGTCCCATTCTTTACCACTTTACTTTTGTTTCAGTTGCATTATAGCTGTTAAATATAATATTTCGCAGTAATTTGCAAATTGAATACTTCGTCTGATCTAACCTGAATCTATAAAATATCAAGTTAATTATACCTACAGTGAGTAACAAAAAGCCTATTCAATGGCAAAGCATTAACTTTGTAGTTTAATACGATCACAAATTATGTGTAATTTTTTTATGAATATTATTATTGTATGAAATTTTCAATCAACACTAAGGCAACACTAAATGTGATGTCGCTGCTGACGCGACAAGGTGTTGTCCACTTTATTTGATAAAGTTTAGAAAAATTGAAGGATAATTATTAGAATTTTTACAACATTTTAGAACTTAAACTTGCGTCTTATACTGTTTCAAAATGATCGAATTAAGTTTCCAAAATTTACAGCTTTTCAAATATCAAAATTACGTTGTTTACATCAAATTTACGTATTTTTAAAATAACTTATGCTAAAAATCTAATCAGCTTTTCTCCGAAAAGTCTTTTTTTTATATCATAAGATAGCAAACAAGCAGATGGGTCTCCTGATGGAAAGAGTCAACCATCGCCTATAGACACCAAAGATGTTAATGGTGCGTTGCTATCTTGTGGCGAGGTCTAATGCCACTTGCATAAGTTTACCGGCTACCTTACCCTTCAAACCGGAACACGACAGCGACAAGCACTGACGCTATTGCGGCAGGAATAGGTAAGGCGGTGGTACCAGACCCGGGCGAGACAATGCAGAACTCTACCACCTAGTAGCCACGATGGTAGTGACTCGATAGCTAATCGGTCGCCTTTTACGACCTGCCTGGCAGAACGGAAGTTGGCCTATTCTACAAAGGAGGCCGGGACCAACACGGCGAAAAGTCTAATTACCTATTCTCCGAAAAGCTATTAATTTTAATATATAACTATTTATAGACTTGTTGCTATCTTGTGGGCAGTGCCATGATCCTATTCCTTTAGAATTTTGAGATTTTTGATTAAAAAAATTTGACAGGTAGTGTTCACAGTGTTCTTGAGGTTAGCATAAAGATGCTTCCTAAAGAGTTCTGCAATAACCGAAACAGGTGCAAATCTGATGAGCAAGGTCAGGGCTATACGGAGGATGTATCAACACATACCAGCCAAGCTCTCTCAATTTTTGCCGCGTGGCTATAGATGAGTGCGGTATGGCGTTGTTATGGCAACACCACGCCCTTCCTATTCACCAGCTCCGGCCGGTTTTTCTCAATAGCTTTTTTAACCTCATCCGTTGCTGACATTAGAGGTCAGAATCGATAGTTTTACCCGGTGGCAAAAGCTGATAGTAAACGATTCCTTTCCAATCCCACCATACACATAGCATCACTTTGTTCCGAATCAGGCCGGGCTTTGCCACGGCCTGTGAGGCTTATCCATGCTTCGACCATAATTTTTTTGCACATTCTTATCATAAGTCACCCACCTTTCATCACTCGTAATCAACTGTTTAAGAAATGGGTTGGAATTGTTACGTTTCAACAAAGAATCGCAAATGGAAACACGTTGCATTAGTTTCTCTTAATGAGATCATGTGGTACCCAAATGTCAAGTTTTTTCTTGTACCCAGACTTTCGTAAATGACGTAAAACTGTTTTAGGATCGACATCCAGTTCTTCAGCAATTTCGTAACTACTAATATGTTGATTTTTCTCCACTTTCAAAGATGGCACTGATTTTATCTGTGACAGGGCGTCCAGAGCGAACCTCATCCTTTACACTAAAATTTTCAGACTTGAAACGCTTGAACCACATTTGTGCTACTCTTATGGATACCGCATTAGGTCCGTAAACCGCACAAATTTTATTCGTGGCGTTCGTCGCATTTTACCTTTTTGTAATAAAACTTTAAAATGTACCGAATTTCTTCGTCACATACGTTAATTTTGCTTGCTTGAAAAATGGCGGGAACTAGTTTTTTTTTTAATTTATTGCATCTTCAGAATATCACATTTAACGGTATTAAAACTAACTAGTTTTAATACCGTTAAATGTGATACCGACTACATTCAGTACAGTCAAAGAGGTTTGATTACTAATAATACATTCAAAATACTTTTGAATGTATTATTAAAATATTTTCAAAAGTATAAAAATACTGCCCCGACCTATTTATATTAACAGTTAACTTTATTCTGCCAATTTAATTGTATCTTTGAAGTTTGAAGGCATTTTTCGTAAAACGTGGACATGTGGACGTAAATTTGTATGTGGTTCTAGTGCTAAGCTTAAGTGTATTTGGGCGTGGCATTTGACAGACATTACCTACTAACAAATCATACAATTCATTGTTAAAAATTTAAAATAAGACTACCGTTATCAGAAAAATGAATTTAAAATAAAATAAACATTTTCGTGAAAAAAAAAGTGTTTTTCCTATCACACCTTGCATCCTAAACCTGCCGCTTGACATCCTTTTTACATATTACACGTACAAATTAAAGAACGATTTAATGATATAATTCTTGCACAATGATTTGTTTTTAATTGCTATATAAATTTACAAATAATAAATACATGTATTAGTAAACGAAATAATTTGAAAGCAAACTGAAAAAAAGTATTCGTATATTAATAATTAATACATCGTCCGATCGACGAATCCTAGTGGAATATACACGCTATAAATCGCTCAGCTTTAGCTGGGATTGGTCGTCTGATTTCTGAATGCAATATCTATATTGACTTATATCCAAAAAAATGTGTGTAGAATTGCAAATAGGTTAAATTGCAACGGTTGACATTCAATTTCTCCGTCCTTCCTTGGTATCCAAAGGTAAAAGTTGACCCAGAAACCTTGTCCAAATTAAATAAATTAGCTATCCTAATTATTGTAGGTATCTTCCTTCCTCTTTTTGGTAGCGTTCTTAAATATTTGTGTTTCGTTATTACTTGTGGCGTATTCAAAGTACTTATATCGGGTAGGTGCCACGCCCACTAGTAATTTTGATTCTTGCACTTACTGGCACAGTTCTTGAATTAATTAGAAATAGTTTGAAGGCTTAGTATGATGTTGTTCATTAAAAGGAATTTAGTATTATTTATTAAGATGTCTATCAACAAAAATATGGTATGTAATGTTAAGATATACATAAATAAGGGCAAATACTAAGGCGCCGAGTTGTCGGGTGCGGGTATAGGGTGTGCGGGGTTAAAGCGGTGGGGGTGCGGGCGGGTGTTAGGGTGAGGGGTGTGTGCGAGCGTCGCGCTGGTCGTATTTCGTCTGGAGTGTTTATCCCGGCGCCAGATCAATACCGGTGGCGCAGTGTCGGTGGCTCGACGACGGCGCGGAGACGGCGCGTGCCTACCAGTAGACCGAGTCTGTGAGATGCTGTCGAACCAAACGGACGCCGGGTCGATGTCGCGTTTGGCGTGAGGGGTCGCTCTCTGAGCTGCGTTCAGTATTACCATTGCGCCATTGCGCTCGTGAGCCTCTTTATCCAAGGTGCGCCGCATTTCATGATGACTCATATACCCGATTGGATTCGCTTCGGTGAAAGTGACGCCCGAACGATTAGTCTTTCTGAGAAATTGATTTCTTTACGTTTTATTTCAGTTTAGTTTTCCTCCGTAGTCATATATTTAATCTCGTTCGTTGCAGGGGCACCCGTAATATAGCCTTCTAAAATCATCAAAGATGTCCGTCGACAAAGAAGAACTTGTTCAACGCGCCAAGTTGGCGGAGCAAGCTGAGCGATATGACGACATGGCGGCTGCGATGAAGGAAGTCACTGAAACCGGCGTCGAGCTCAGCAATGAAGAAAGAAACCTACTCTCAGTAGCCTACAAGAATGTCGTAGGTGCTCGACGGTCATCGTGGCGAGTCATATCCTCCATTGAACAAAAAACCGAAGGCTCGGAAAGAAAACAACAGATGGCAAAAGAATATAGGGTTAAAGTAGAAAAAGAACTCAGAGAAATTTGCTACGACGTATTGGTATGTATCTAATCCATCGTTTCCACATTTTTGTTTCAGTAGACTTTAACGCTAGCTTTATAAGCTTGTGTAGCAGTGCATTAGCTAATTTATTAAATATTGACAGAATCTCTTGCCGTTAAGGCGTGGTTTAGAAACTTAACATACATCACGTTCATACATCTCAACTTTAAGAACTTTTGATGTTTGAATTTATCAGAACATTACTATGTCATAGTGTCTTGTAATATGTCTAGAATTTACGTCTTATCATCCTACGCGTATGACGTCATTATGTTTGCACGTTGCCAATTTAAGGCGTGATGCAAGACTTAGTGGTAATAAGTTCCTTTATTACTAATTTTCAATCTCGATCATTTTAATAGTAGCCATGTGAGAGCGAGCAGGGCGCGGTGCGGCTTTTTCATAGAAGGGTAGGGGTGACGATGTACTGCGCCGCGTCACTGCGCGCGCTTATATATTCCATATTCGTGCATTGCTCCAACCATATCTTGCATTTTATGTTTTCTAAATAAATCGAAACATTTCTTTCCTTCAAATGAGATATCTTTAAAAAATAGTTTTAATCTTATTTTGTTAAAGATTCAGGCATTTAATATATTATTAAATATTTCAGCACTTTAAAAATAATTAAATAATGAAGAAGGGTAAGACTGACGAAACTGTTGCACATTCTAAATAAGTCACAAAATTAATCGATTCGGAAATTGTTTCGAAAATTGACCCGTCTTTAGCAGTACATATTTAAAATGAATTTAGATTTGACATTTTTTTTTGCCTATCATTAAGGCAATAGGTAGTTAATATTTAATCAATTTTGTGAATAGGCCAAGTTGTGTACGTTCAAGAGTTCTGAAGCTTGTAAGGGTTTTTTTTAACTCTTAAAATATAGTTTTTGTTTTAATCTGCTGTATAGAAGTAAACTGCATGTATTATTTATGCAATAAAATATTTTTGATGTAGATTTTCTGGATATCAGCTTATTTTTTATAGTGCATTGGAAGTAAATAAGCACTTTTAATATTATAATGTGATATAATTTCATCACTATCAATTTGTGGATTTTTCAATAAAATTAATTGATTTTTAATTTAGTAATTTTCTTTTTTGTTTCAGGGTTTACTTGACAAACACCTTATTCCAAAAGCTAGTAATCCAGAAAGTAAAGTATTCTACCTTAAAATGAAGGGAGATTACTACAGGTACCTGGCAGAAGTGGCCACAGGAGAAACCAGAACTTGTAAGTAAATATGACCTGGTATGTCAATTGATGAAATTATGTAACATTTTTAACTTCAAATTTGCTATAAATTTCTTTAATTTCGGTATTTTAATTTAATATTTGATTATCAATATTTAAATTTATTTATTTTATTTAATATCCAATATAATATTTGATTTTGCAACATTTATTTAATTTTACGACATAGAATTTAATTTTTTTGAGACAATTTGAGAAATATGTCGGCTTACATTACATTTATATTACAGCTGTTGTTGAAGATTCACAGAAAGCATACCAAGATGCTTTTGAAATCAGCAAGGCAAAAATGCAGCCCACACATCCAATAAGGCTTGGGCTGGCTTTAAATTTCTCCGTATTCTATTATGAGATATTAAATTCACCAGATAAAGCGTGTCAGCTCGCCAAACAGGTCACTATTTTATGTCAGTTCTGCATAAGCTCTGTGCTGGCTGGCATGAGGATAAAAAAATTGTCGTGTTAGGTTCATTAACAAAGTAACTCGCTTGTCCTCAGCTGTGGTGGAGGACTCCCAGAAGGCTTACCAGGAGGCGTTCGACATTGCTAAGGCCAAAATGCAACCGACTCATCCAATCAGATTGGGTCTAGCACTCAACTTTTCCGTTTTCTATTACGAGATTATCAACTCGCCTGCGCGAGCCTGCCACTTAGCTAAACAGGTTTATTAAATTGTACAGAGATCTACAGTGTGGATTACTTTGTAACTTAACTAACTGAATTCCATCATATTGTAGTATATTTACATCGCATGAGGTCCATGTTTGCATTGGTATGATATCCTACCTAGTAAATACTAATATGATTGGGCATGGCAATTTCGACATATTAACTTCTCTCAACCCAGCCAGCAAGAGTATATTAATTATATAAACAATTTAAAAATTATTTCTTGTAACATGAGTGTATATTCTTGTATTTTGATTTTTCTTTCAATTACAGAGAGCAGACTTCAATCACTGCTGTTGGATTTATCTGTCAATATTTTCTTTGGGTTAATGTACCAGTTCAAAATATTAAAAAAAAACTAATATCTGAATATTTCAAATAAAGTCAAAAAATATTTTTTTACATAATTCGTAACATTGCTTGTTGTATATGAGAATTGGTTGGGTTTGATAGGAAATTAATTTTTTTTTTTGCAAAATACTTAAAAGTATAAATAGTATATTTGTCCTTTAAAAAGAAACATCAAAATATGAAGAACGTGAAAAAATAATTAAATTTGTTTTATAAGTTTGAAATTTTGAATGAAGGAGAAAGAAAAAAAAACACCTGGTGTTACACACATGGTGTTTTTTTTCTTTTGGCGTGGGCGTTAACAAACACGATGTTTGCAATATGAAATGGTTTGCAGGCATTCGATGACGCGATCGCGGAACTAGACACACTAAACGAAGACTCGTACAAGGACTCGACGCTGATCATGCAGCTGCTGCGGGACAACCTGACGCTGTGGACGTCGGACACGCAGGGCGACGGCGACGAGCCGGCGGAGGGCGGCGACAACTAGGCGGCCGGAGGAGCGCTGCGACCCCTCGCCTGTAAAGAATGTTAACATGTCGCTCGCAGCCAACACCTTCACGTTCCGTCTACAATTCAATGTTATGTGTCATCTTTGACGGTTTTGTATTTCTGTATTTACACTGGATTACAGATATCGAGCTGACCTGATGAATATAAATATTTATAACTTAAGTTATTAAAATTACGGTTTCTTAAGTTAAAAGTGTTTTCCTTTTATCGAGTATTGTGCGTAACAGCCTGGTCGGCCCCGAGTAACATTCCTTTCGCCGCATGTCCGCAGTGAAATGGAGATCATGATGGTGAACGTTTTCGACACTTGCAATTAGATTATAAAACTAATGTTGAAGTACGCCCGTAACCCAGATTTATAGATTTTTTTTCATATAAAATGAAAATGTAATGGCTGTTTTTGAGCTAGGGCACAAAAAACTTGTTAGTGTCTTTTATGTGGTTTTGTGATGTCCTCACTGTTAAATATTATTACCAAAGGCAATGTTAAATGTTGACATTAACCATTTTGTTGTGCCCACATTAATCAATATTGAATTTTTCAGGCATTTAATGAGAAAGTTTTTGTGATGGACAAATATTGTAACATTTCAGCTGCATTTTATCAGCCATTAATCTATTATATTTTTCATGTTTTCACCAATAAACTTTTGTATTAAATACAATTTTTAGTTTTAGAACCAAAATTTAAATAAACCGCCACCTATTAACCCCGAAAAGATGTTTGTCTAAACTATGTACTTCTCGACGTAGTTTTCACCTTTCCAAGCGAGTGAAGGCAAGTTCTCATGATCCTCATGATAGCGGGATTATTGAATGGCTAAAAATGTAATTAGTCATTAATATTGAAGAAAATAGTACCTGAAATGGTTTTTTAATGTCAAAATGTCAATATACCTGTATAAGAGATTAGAGTTGCACAAGATTTCGTTTCTGCTAAAAGGAAATTTTGTGAACTTGGTTTTTTTAGTTACGGTAAACTGATTTTGTTTAAATCATTCAGACAAATGACATTGCAGCATTTGTTTTTCAGACTTTATATCTAAAAAGGGACTACTAGTAACCTTTATAAAATTCTACTTACAAAATAGTTAAACACATATTTAATCGTTATGCAACCATTTTAAAAGTGCCCATGATCTTGCCATCTTGACATACATATGCTTGGCACGATGTTTTTAACCATAAAAACATAATTTAAACATATATATTTACAAACTAAATGCTGTGATTATCACATAATATCGGTTATCCCGCTATTGTTCTTCACACTTTTAATGTATTGCAGTTTCTCCGTACTACGTGCAGTAAACATAGCTATGTACATAGTTAACAGATACGCCATTTTCGTTACGAATAATGTTATCAGTTATCACTCTTATCAAAATATTCTCATCAATCACCATTTTCTTATGTAGATTAGATGCAATTAACGGGGATACTGCTACAGGCAGGATTATAAAATTGCAACGTTATCATCGTTTTTAATCATTGCTATTTAGTAACTTTGCTTTTCAAAAAAATATATTTTTAAAACATGAAATTATTTTAAAAATGAAATAAAAAGATGTGATAACATGATTGTTACTTAAGAATTATTAGTTAATTAATACAGTATTGTACCCACGGAATTAAATGCATTTTCAGTAGGGATGGGCTGAAATTAATTTTACATTCGGTTTAACCCAATTTCAGCACATTGAGCCGAAATTCACGGTAAATTTCGAACATCCGGCAATAGAAAAAAAAGTACCTCCTTCACTATTTTGACTAAAATTACACTAATATTATAAAGAGGAAATGTATCGAATAAACTCAAAAACTACTGGACCGATATGAAAAATTTTTTCACCATTAGAAACATTAAATTTATTATTTCCGCACCATTCAATATTAATCATCCCCGAGTAACATAGGCTATATTATATTTTCCAATTTAGGTAGAGATCCCTACCTAAATTGGAACAATGTAACCAAAGGTATCAAAATTGTGCCGATAAGTCATTATTTCGCGTGCGCTGAGAAAATCATTTTTTTTTATTATAAGATAGCAAACAAGCAGATGGGTATCTGATGGAAAGAGTCAACCATCGCCTATAGACACCAAAGGTGTTAATGGTGCGTTGCTATCTTGTGGAGAGGGCTTATGCCACATGCATAAGTTTACCGGCTACCTTACTCTCCAAACCAGAACACGACAGTGACAAGCACTGACGCTATTGCGGCAGGAATAGGTAAGGCGGTGGTACCAGGCCCGGGCGAGACAATGGTAGTGACTTACATAGCCAATCGGACGCCTTTTACAACCCGCCTGGCAGAATGGCAGTTCTATTCTTCAAATGCGCCCGGACCTACACGGGGTAAAATTACAAATTTAAGTAAATTCGTAAACAAGTCGCCTATCGTTCTCGAGAAAGCGCGCCAAAATTGATCCGAAGTTCAGCCGAATTTTTTATTTCACTGAATGTTCCGCCGAAGTTCGAATTCGGTTCAAACTACATTCGGCCCATTTCTAATTTTCAGCAGACTGCTGTGACCCATATTTTACATTATATACCAAATTTCATCCAAATCTATACAGCTGTGTCAGCATGAAGTAATAAAGGAAAGGCAAAGCCGCAGCCTAGATCAGCCTAGATCGCTTTCATACGTTTTATATGAACTAAACCTTACGAATATCGATGAATGCGATGCGCTTCGCCACTCCCGGCTCCAGTGCAGTAATAAGCGGAATTGCGCGCACGTGTTCCTCCGCTCTTTTGAGTATTATTAAACGCCACGCCTGGCTCCAGTGCAGTAATAAGCGGAATTTCGCGTACGTGTTCCTTTGCTTTTGAGTATATTATCAGTATCCGTATAAATGAAGAACATTAAAATTTTTTGTCCAAAGCTACAAAGAACTATATTATAAGATCCACGTTATGATGATCAACAAAGGAGAATAACATTTGGAAAGAAATGCGGCAATCGATTTGGCCGCTGGCTCAGTGTACTTTAATAGAGAAAATTGCTAAAATCACAGACAAATTTACTCAGGTAGAATGTAAGCTTACGCACGTCTATTTCCTTGTCGAACTTTATTTTTCGTACATATAACATAGTAAATTACAGCAGCTTATAGACGGGAAAATGGTTCCCTATGTATAGAACTACGTGGTAATCGCTGTTAAGGAGCTGTAATGCTCTGATAATTTCAATGATATTTTGTATTTTAGATAAGTCTCACTATAATTGATCTAGGTGTCATTTCGGTGATAACCCGTTTTCATATAAAAATATCGAAGTGTAGGCCGGTATTACACCATTTTTTTTTGTATAAATACTGTCGTTTGCGGCGAATGACAACGTCCTGCGAGTTCAGATGATTACCGATAATTATTACACATTACATAACCAAATAGTATACAATCACTTGTTACGTAACATTAAACGATAAAACCTTTAAATGCGGCTGGCGTAATATTACGTTAAACCTAGGAATATTTAATTTGTCTGTGATTAAACCTAACTCCATTTATCATACGGCGTTTTCCGCTGAAACTACACCTTTGTTATAAACGAGCTGATCAACAAGAAGAGTTTGGAAATCCGTGGGACATCACATTATTTTTTAAATGATAAAGACGTGCTTGAAACTTCGTGAGGGGCTTTGTGTGGCCTTTCGGCAAGTTCATCAAAATTGACATAAAATAGCTATCTAAAGCGTAGCGTTTTTTTCTAACGAACACAATCAGCCGAATAAGGTTTTCTTTATGGATACAAAGGTAAATAGTAGAACAAGAGACCAGTAATGGAACAGAAAAACAAATGTTGAAGAATAGAGACAGGAATAAGTTTATGTCATAAGATGTCACAAGCAGATGGCTCTCCTGATGAAAAGAGACAACCATCGCCTATAGACATTATAAATGTTAATGGTTGGTGTGTTGCTGTCTTTGTGGCAGAGTCTTCACCTTACGTTTAGAGGAGCTACCTTATGAATATTTTTTAAAAATTTTATATTACCACTTGTTGCCGTGACTAATACGAATATGCCATGCCAAATTACAACTTTCTAGTACTAAGGATCTGTAAGCTAGACTGCGGATGGACGGACGAACAGAGCGAAACTATAAGGGTTCTTAGTTCACTTTGCAACCCTAAAATTACGGCTTTTTTTGCCAAAATCTAGTAAAGTACTATGCGTTCCAAATAACATTAGGATCTTGGTTGTTATCAATTTCATACAAGTGTGAAATTAGTAATGACAGCATAAAAATATTGTTCAAAAATATTCCTGATTTATTGAAGAACAAATAACGTTTTAATAATGTTATTTTCATTAATAAAAAAAAATATTAAAAACATCTGTCTAGCTGTTCATCTATATAAATGTAAAAATAGTCGTGTTAGTTACACCACTATAAGTCAAAAACGATGGGTGCAATTTTGTTGCGATTTTTTGTGGGTTTGGGTTGTATTTGTCCAAAATTCTCTAAAAAGTATTAAAATACAATATTCATCAATAAAAATAGTGAAATATATCAGTCTAGCCGTTAATGTATGTATATGTATATATAAAAGTCGAGTAGTTTAGATTTTACACCTTATTTTAATACATGGTAACATGATCTGATGGGAATCTAAATAAAAAGTATACCAATTAGATTGAAAATATTTTTTTAAAGTATTTCTTTGTTGGAATTTTTTTGCACACCTTACTCATCACTTTTGCAAAATAAGGAGGAATATGTCATCCTGACAGTCCTATTCTTAATTGGAACGCATAGTAAGTAAAATCCTTTTGACAAGTCAAGATCAAACTTTCTATTTAAAGCGCTGCAAATGTAGTGCGTGTATTTTTATTTATTTAATGTATTTCTAATGCATAATGTGTAAGCATATTAGGTTTCTGCACTCCGTAATGTAAACTAACTGTGCCTTTCATACTTCTCTATTCGCGTAATTGCCGTAGAAAGAGGTACAAAGTTTTTGCTTCACGTAATCATAATATAGTAAAAGTATCTTCACGCCCATATCCCCGAAGGGTTAGGCAGAGGTACAACAAGTGCACCCACGATTAGCCGAAGATACTTGGTCCCACAAATGTGATAGGTGGCAAGCCTATCGCCAACCGGGCACTTTCCAATCCCGGGCAACTTTGTGTTTCTCAGAAAACTGAAAAAACACTTTTTTTATGTGCCCGATCCGGGAATCGAACCCGGGACCTCATGTGGTCAACGCCAATGCTGGACCACTAGACCACAGAGGCGACTATATTTAGATTTACGATATTATAGAAGAACATCAATCGTATGTATGTATGTGGTTATTATTTCGACTAACAACTGAGTGGAGGAGGAGTTTGCTTGTGGTATGCCCGTATTGTGTAAGCGAAGTCTGCGTTATGTAATAATAATTATCCAGAAGATAACTTACCAGACATCTTAAAACTACTAAGTACTCGTAACAGATGTTAACGCAAGGCGGAAGATTATGGATATGCTATGAAATGGGTCGTCGTGGCTACATATATTTTATGCGGGCTGATGATGAAGTAGGACACGGACTACTTAGTGAAGCAAGCATTAAACAGTAGGTATGGTAGTAATATAGTAGGTTATATATCTAAATTCCGATTTCCGAAGATAAACCAAAAAATACTATATTCCTCGTCACGTACGGATGTATATATTTTGGGTAGGTATACTTACGCTTATAAGCACACTACCTAGCTGCGCCATTAAGCCCACTGCATCATAAAAGTTTTTGGTGAATTCTACAGGGATAACATATTTTCCTGTATAAAAAGTATCCAATGTGCCATTCCAGGTCATCATCTGTGTATGTGTGCCTAATTTTATCCAAATCAATACAGCCATTTTTGCGTGAAAGAATAACATACGTCCATCCATACTTACGCATTTATAATACTAGGTGCATCGTGCAGCTCGCCGCATTGTAAAACTTTTTGGTGAACCCCGTAGGAACAGCTAATTTTTCCGGGATAAAAAGTAACTTAGTGCTAATCCAGGTCATCCTCTACCTGTGTGCCAAATTTCATCCAAATGCGCTTAGTAGGGTTTTTGTGATTGAGTAACAAACATCATCCATCCGTACATCAAAACTTTCACATTTGTAATATTAATATAGTAAAGTATTATATGATAACTAGCGACCTGCCCGCGGTTTCACCCGCGTAGCTTTTATTCCCGTGGGAATATCGGAAAGGTTTATATACTAAAACATTCCTCAAAAATCAATCTATCTATTAAAAAAAAACAGCACCAAAATCCGTTGCTTAGTTTTAAAGATTTAAGCGTACATAGGGACAGACAGAGAAAGCGACTTTGTTTTATATTATGTAGTGAAGGTGTTCATCAAATCTAAACCTATTACTTAATATTACCGTGTTTCTTCCTAAATCGAAATGGTATCTAAACCCAAGGGTGGATTCAAGGGTGGGGGTGGAGGAGGGGGGGAGGGGGAGGGGTAATCGGGGGTCTCGGATGGTAAGGATTAGAGCCTATCTTGACTGAACCTCATATATGTGACCCCCCTTGACCCGAAGATTGGACTATTCAACATTCAAATTCTGAAAGTGTTGGATTTTATTTGCTTTAAGTGTACGATTAGGGATTACAGTCCGGCACCAATATCATTCCAGTCGGATCCGGCGAGAGTCGAGACTTCCGCCAATTCGGCTGGATTGGCTGCATAATTTTTAAAAAGTTATCAGATCCTATGTAGAGCCAAAAATTTTAATTCTACAAGACCTATCCTCACAAATATTACACTTTGATCAAAATATTTGGCTAGGCCGTTTTGCTACCGCATCACAGGCGTGAGGTGAACATTTTTTTTATTGTTCATTACGTTTCTGTTATGCAATAGTTCTTGTAGTAAGGAAACGGCCAAGCCGCATTTTTTGACTAAGGTGTAGTTTGTGAAGTTAGGGCTTGTAGAGTTGGCGCGTGTAGAGTTAGAAGTTTGGCTATACTTACATGAGATGTGATAACTTTTTGACATGCAAGCCATATGGTCTGGTCGTGGCAAACATTTTCCATGTAAATAAATGGTTTTTGCGGGATAACCTACTATTTGAAGGTCAAAACTAACCTCGTTGAAACTAGTAAAAACGCGATCTTAATTTACCTATTAGAATAAAGACTCATTCTAACAAATGTCAAATTATCCTGTACACACAGAAAACATATCTATATAGCCAGTACACCACCTTAGGAATCAAATAAGACTACAATAGAAAATAAAAATAATATTTTTATTCCAATATATATATTTTACAAAATACTTATATATATATATATATATATATATATATATATATATATATATATATATATATATATATATATATATATATATATATACCTACTTATTGTACGTATTTATTTATGTGTAGTTATTACAAAGTTATAAAAAATAAAAGGTTAGGTACCCATATAAGTATAAAATATTTAAAGCATGCATTTTTACCATTGTAGTAAACAACATATTATGTAATTAATAAAAGCTAATGTTCTAGTTCTCCATATGAATAGAAATCAGCCTACTTGTAGGTATACATATCTAATGAAAATACCTATTATTACATAATATTTAATACTGTACAAACTTGAGCGCTACCAAATACTGGTAGTAAATAGGTATTATAATGAATATAATAATTAAGCACTAAGATACCCATTTTAGCAATACCCTAAAAAGTTTTAAGTATTATTTACATAATATACTTTTTATTATTATATAATATTTTTGGTGTACCTTTCTCTTTTAATATCCACCATTATTAATGGCTTATTTAAGGCACTAATCAGGGGCTTTTTAAATTAAGCAAAGCGATTCAATCTAATACGAGTCATATTAATTTCGTTTTTGTCGTCACACCAAACACCTAAGATATGAAAAATTTTAAATCTATTATTTGTTTAGTTGTGTCTTATGATGACATCGAATGAGATAAAACGTTATATAGATCTCTAGAGCATTATCTCCCTAATAGAATGTAAGTACTTTTTAATCTCCTTCGATGCACTCTTTAGTCGATTTTCATATTTTCTCGAACCGTTCCTCACGTTTTTGACAATGTCTATACGAAGAAATAAGTTGTTTAACTTTCAACTTTGTGACTGTACGCCACGCATGACATGAATAAACGCAAAAAAATGCAAGAAGCCTCAATTCACAACGCATTATCAAGCGACTGTTAGTGGTCGCCAGTCAGAAGCGGCCTGGAGGTACGTAGTACTCTAATTGGTCTGTGCCTGGAGGGTCAGGGCGCCTGCTGCCTGGCGCTAATCGCTTTCAGGTTCGATGTGAATTAAGCCTTAATCAAATGGAATGACTGGAGATTCAAAAGTTAAAAAGTGTAAAGTTAAACAGAGACAGACAAGGTCACGTTAGGTCACGGGAACGAAGTCGTGGGTAACAGCTAGTTTACTATAAGAGTATACTGCCTCCTAACTTGGGTTAAAACATTGTAGTCCATGACAATTCAAGGTTAAGGACCACTTAACTATAAAGTGCCGCGATGGAAAACTTAATTCAGAAATTTGACTAACTAATTTAGATTACCTACTAAGATCTTATTTTGGCCAAACAAGGCCATTCTCCCCATATAATAGATACTTTTTGAGATCGAGCACGGTTTTAGATGTGTAGTTTTGTACAGCGTGCTTATAATGACGTTACAATCAATCATTACCTTCTAGTAGCTATTCTCTGAAGGAATCTCACATATTGTTCAGCTGTTTAAAGAATATAATATTATATGATTTGCAAGTTGCAACCCTTATAACGTATGCCTAATAGTTGCAGGGCATAGTGGTGCATTCGTTTGCAAAATTGTTTTAATTCGTTTTTTTTTTCAATTAAAAAAAATCATATACACAATATTTGTATATCTACGTAACTTATTTTGTTTTATGTGAAAATATCGATTAATTAATAAAATTCGTTTGTGTATTCGTTGCTTGTTCTTAAGCAACGAATTATATTTGTTACTAGCTGACCCGGCAAACGTTTTTCTGCCTTTTTAACTACTCTTATTTTTTTCTATATTTTCTCGCCTTTTAAACCTTCCCTGGACTTCAAAAATTAATTCAAAACCAAAATTAGCCAAATCGCTTCAGGCGTTCCCGAGTTTTAGCGAGACTAACGAATAGCAATTGATTTTTATATATATAGATAGATTTTTTAATACCAAGTACATATTATGCAAGTTACTAAATTTTTTTGTTATTTTTGACCGAAGTTTGATTATATAAAATGTACATATAACAGTTGTAAAAGTTTTTGTTTTATTTTTCTGAAATCTAATCTGAAAACTGTTCAATTGAATGTTATACCATCCTTACATTTCTTATAAATTTTAATTATCTATCTGCCTAATTGGTGTGTAGAAATGTTCTACATTATATTTAATGTAGAATGTCTAGTTAGGGGTATCTATATCTATTGTAGAATATCGAATTCAGGATTTTTTATTCCAACTATTGTTTCAGTATTAAAGAGAAACAGAAGTAAGATTGCAATCGCTAAATAATATGTATGTACGTATCTAATATCATACATTTTAGTGTCCAGTAATAGTATTTTCATAAAATAAAATAAACAGGTAAAAAAAATTGAGCCGTCGCGTCGTGTCGCATTGTGGTATGCCAGGCAGATGTGAAACATCGAGACTATTTTGTGTGGAAAACTACATAGTGTATTACATATGTAATGCTTGTTATATATAAAAATAAATATGGATTAATTAAAAGAAAATTTTACTGCCAAGGCGCGTCAATAGGTTTTTGACATCAGACGCACTTTGTGTTTGCACTCACCATAAATAAATCGAAATATCGAAAGTCAATAGACGTTTCGCCTTATCACAATTATTCTCCAAGTTTAAGCAAGACGGGTGGTGATCCATATCGTCGCGTTTTACCGACTTGTAACAACTATCATTTGTAGCTAGCAATGACCGAGACCGACATCACAGAATAAAATAATTTAGGTAGTAAATAGAATGTATATTCCGACACCCAGTGGCACTTGAGACTCTTGCAGGCTGATGGTGCCAAACACCATCACCAAACTTCGAGCAGCTACTGAGATTTTTAATGTGAAACACTTACGGCCGGTTTCAAAAGGCAAAATAATTTTAACAAGCAATTAATCTGTGTTTAACATAAGCTTTACAAGCAAATGATCTGTTATATATAATACCTATATCTATGCATATACAATATTTGTGTAAAGCAAAAACTTTGTACCACTTTTTTAAGACACGCGAACGTTGGAGTAAGAAATGTGGTTAAAGTTTATATTGTGGATGACTGCGGAAACCTAATGGTTTCAAAATAATATGCATTACAAATTAATAAATAAAAACATTGCACACTCTACATTCACGTGGCATACATGATAAATTATACACTCATCTATACTATTTTCTTCACAGCGTCTTCACACAAAGTCTGTCGTCAAAGTTAGAAGATATTTTATTGTTTAATCTTTGGTCGAATTTCGACCACAAGGTGATCGCTTGTACATTTTAATTTTTGATTTTTGTATTTTATTTTGCTGTTATAAACATTTTTAGAGTTCCGAACTCAAATATTCATTCATATTTTCCGTGCAAAATGGTTCCAACGTCCCACAATCATCAATCACATCTGCCAAGCGTCCCGCAATGCCTGAGTTCAATAACTAACAAACCATATGGCAGTTTTTAAACATATAATTTTAGTAAGTACGGAGATATAATACCTAAATTACAGTCGGTGTAGATACCAGCAACGCTTGTGAGACTCCTTTTGTGGTTACCTTTTACTATTTTAAGTTTACACATCGTCTACGGTGGTACTTTTAGACCCAAATATAAAAACGTTTCTTAGACGAGGCAATATTATCATACACAATATAGGTCGTATTACACTAGCAGCTAAGTATGCTGCATTTAAAATTAAATTGTACATGAGATCCTTTTGGAGAACTGTTTCGTTTATGTTTTCCGACGAAGTGTAAATTTCATAAGCGTAATAAATTGATCGTGGAGCACAAAAAATAAAATAAACAAAAATTAAACATAACGATAGTGTAAGTGCAGGTAATGTATCTTTTGTGTAAATTCTAGATAATTTTTTCTTTGATTTCAATTTACAAATAATAAGAGCTCCCGCTGTGGTCATTATAAGAGCTGGTAAAAATAAATTTAAAATAGAGAGCAACGAGTACATGTTGCGTTTATGACTAGAGTCCACTAAAGTGCATTCTATCACACTTTTGTCTATACGAACTGTAGTTGCCAGAGCAAATTCTGGCACACTCAGAGAAGCAGACAATATCCATACAAAAATGGTTGGCAATGCAATTTGTACCCTTGTGTTCACTAATTTGTAATCTACATTCATTGTTCGTGGCGGTGTGGATGTATCACTGCTCGCTACCAGACTGTGTCTAGATGACCTTATTTCTTCGTCGTCATTTGTTTTGCTGACTTGGGATGCGGCTTTTTCTTCTAGGTTTATAGTAGCCAGACTATGAAGGGCTATGGTTATTATTAAATATAGGGAAGCCGTAGATCCAAAAACACTTAAGCCTCTGTATGCAATGCAGCTGCCCGTCCCAAACATCCATGTTTTCGCATTGGAAGACCACAACTCCAGCCAGATGGAAGTTCCCAATAAGAAAAAGTCAGCGACAGCCAATTGTATTATAATACAAAATAATCCTGAAAAGAAAAATTGGGTTAGTTTCATTCTTATTTCTCACAGTAATGTTACAATGTTGTTTTTTTGTAACTATACAAAAAAAAAATACCTATGTTAATGGACGCGGCAGGCGAAGCTTCAATAAAAGCTTTCCGTAGCAATAATTTTTCAACTGTTAATATATTTTTTAGAAATAGCGATCGCCTGTCATTTTTTATTAGTATTCTACAATATTTTAGTGCTAAAAAAATTACGACGAATGCCGTTTTAAAAATCAAAATCAAATCTTATTTTCAAAAGTTACAGCTTTTCAAATATTAAAATTATGTTGTTTTTAGCAAACTTAATGTTTTTGAAATCATTTCAGGATAATATAGGGTCAGTTCGCCTGCTATTATTTGCTATTAATTATTTGCTGCTTTTGCAGTCATTCAACCAAATTAGTGGTAGTGCTATACTGCAATTGCAACTAAATAGGCCGGCACGCCTAGGGAAACACCACTCTCTCACTGAACACCGACGTAAAGCAACAACTCTGCTGTTGTTTTTCGTTCGGTTTGTGAGAGTCCCGGAGGCCTAATCCCCCTCCCCCTCCCCCGCGCATCCATCCATTGAATTCAATTGAAATTGATTAAGACTATAATCAATCACCTCTATGATCTAGTGGTCCAGCGTCGGTGTTGACCACATTAAGTACCGGGTTCGGTTCCCGGGACGGGCATTTCGCAAAATGTGTTTTTTTTTTAGTTTTCTGATAAAAACAGTGTTGTCCGGGATTGGATAAATGCCTGGATGACGATAGGCTTGCCATCCATCATATTTGTGGGACGAAGTAAAATAAATAATGAATTAACATCGCTGGACAAATTACACGATTTGATCTACCCCAAAGTAAGCAAATTATTTGATTGTGTTATGGGTGTTAGCCAAAGATACTAATACATATAAATACAGTTGCATACAAAATAAACACCCAAATCCAGAAATACAAACATTTATGCTCATCACACAAATGTTTGTCACTGTCGGGAATCGAACCCGAACCCCATCGATTCGTAGTTAGGTTCGCTTACCACTCGAACAACGGGAAGGTTGAACTATCTTCGGCTAATCGTGGGCGCATTGGTTGTACCTCTGCCTACCTCTTCTGAGATACGGGCATGAAGATAGTCTTATTTAAGTCTCATCATGCCTGGTTCCCTTGCATGGCAGGCAGAGTAAAATGAAGGTCTATAGACTTTCCGGTTCATTGCGATTGAATGGTTTATCGCTTGGCGGGACGAGTTGTGATCAACTTCGACATATTTTACCGACTTGATTTCGACTGTCGACTATTTCTAGCGATAAAAGAGACCAAAGGCTTTACGTGCTCATTCAAAGCACGGGAGCAGTAACACACTTCCCGCAAGACTCCGTATTGCTACTGAGATTTTGAATTTTCGAGAAAAATATTGAAAAAATCTCAATTACAATTTTGAGCGACCTGGGGATCGAACTCGGGCACTCATGATCTTAGCCGAAGGTTATCCTCTAGACTACGAGGAAGACTTGAATATGATGTATAATATTTACGCTATCATTTGTATTTAGTTAACAGACGGACGCAATCTGATATATAATATCCAATATAGGCATAGTTTGCGTCCTAGTGTGATTAGTGATTATCGACATCTGTATCTTTTGCTACAATCATAATAGTGTGGACGCAAATTAGTTATTATAATATGCATATTAGTAATGTCCAAATAAAAAATAAAATGTTCCTTTCATGTTTCATAACTTAAAATTAAACAATCAATTACAAAAATAGTTTAACGAGTTTGTGTCCCTTGGGGACGCAAAGTGGAAGATTTATAAATTTGGTGTAGTAATTCGCGTCCTCTTCATTTTAAGTGTTAACAATAAAAAAAAATCAATGAACTTTATAATTATTTTTAATTCTTACTTTATTATCAAGATCTAGAAAAAAATATATAACCTAAATTGTACATAAAACAATAACGAGCTTAGCGCCAAACGCATTGCTGCTCACTATTTTTTTACAAACTTTTCGCACGTTCACAGTATTTTGTTGTACAGCTAAGATTAACTATTTTTTCTAAACTGGAAAGACTGCTCGTAAGGAACTTTTTTCTATGTGTACGTGCCTCTTACACATTTAGGTATTGACAGAAATTAATTTTGATCATATTAGTGTGTTAGTATTCTTATTATTAAGTATTATAAAAAGGATATCTTTGAAATGGACGCGAACTGGGCAATGAACGCGAACAGGCGAACTTACCCGATTGACTTCAAAAACTTATTAGCTTTCCCCCTTTAAAAACTGCGTCAAGTACCGTTAATTGAATAAAAATCGGTCAATTTGTTTGGAATCTATCAATGACGAAGATTTAAAAAAAATGTTTTTTGACATTGCTTGGAAATTTTTGAACCCACCGATTATTTAGCTAAAGTAAATTGAGTTGAATGCTCTTTGAATTTGACTATTTGAAATTTGATCAGTTTGATCATCGTTTCCAAAATATACAGTTTTTCAAAAATCAATATACTGCCATGTATGATTGTTTCGTTGGTTCATTCGTAAGTTTTTTCTTGCTGTTTTTTGTGACTTAGCAATTGAGAAATTTCAATATTTCTTAGAACAGAAAAAATCTATGCTTATAGTTTTTACTCTTTTGAGCTTAAATACCTTAATTTAGCGGAAAGTTTCAGGGATGGCCTGCAAGGTTAACCGTTTACAGATTTTTCACAATATGATTATTGTGAAACAGTACAAGTGTATTTATTGATTAATATTGTATTGAGATCAATTTTCAATTTTAGACCGAGGGTAAAAAGTTAAAAAAAGGTATATTCATGCCCGTATCCCCGAACACGTAGACAACGTGTGCATCCACGATTAGCCGAAGATACGTCACAACGTGATAGATGACCAGCCTATCACCAACCGGGCACTTTTCCAATCCCGGACAACGTTGTTTTTATTAGAAAATTGAAAAAACACATTTTTGATTTGTCTGACTCGGGAATCGAAACCCGAGGGTTTCTCTGAGAGATAAATTTGAAAAATTTATTCGCTGAGTTTCTACCGTCAATTCTACGTGCCTGCGGTTAGTCCAATATTAAGCCTAAAAATTTTGAAGGTTAATTAAATAAATTTTTTTTTATTTCGAAAATCGATGTGAGACCAGGAACTTCCCGATTTTAGGAAAAAAAATATTATTTCAGCAAAATGTTAAAAATGTGTTTTTCTTATTCAATCTGTATAAGCCTAAAATTTGTTTTAAAAATATTTAAGTTTGTTGTAAATAACATTTTATTCCTTTTTTTTAAAATCATAAGATAACAATTAAGCAGATGGCTCTCCTGATGGAAAGAGAAAACATCGCGTCGCCTGTAGACACCAAAGCTGTTAATGGTTTGTTGCTACTCGTGTGGCGGGTGGCAATGCAACATGCATAAGTCTACCGGCTACCTTACCTTCCAAGCCGGAACACGACAAATACAAGCATGGACGCTACTGCAGCCAGGAATAGGTAAGACGGTGGCACCACGGCAAAAAAAGCTTAATAGATGTAACTTTTGGAAACTTGATTCGATTTTGATTTTTGAAATATCATTAACGTAGTTTGTTAAAATTTCAAAAAAATTTTGTTTAGAAAATCTCGAAGTTATGACAAAAAACACTTTAAATTTTGCATTAACGATAACTCCCGAACGGTTAACCGATTTTGATGAGTTTTGCGGCAATAAACGTAGTTTTTTTAAGGAATAGAGCTTATTAGTTAGTTAGTAGAAGTTATTATAAATTACATTATTTTTCCGAAAAAATATTTAAAGTGAATACGCGATTTTAGAAAATCGGAGCAAAATTAGTTATTTACTTCCTTATCTAGGTATGTATACGTTACGGGAAGTTAAAAACTAGTACCATGAATTTGAATAGTCATACATTTTTCTTATTAGTCCATGACAAGTTTAAGAAAATAATTAGAAAAACAAAAGGCGATTTAAAAAACTTAATATAACTTAACGGATTTAACAGTGGCTAATCGATTCTTTATCATTTTGCAAAGTTTTAGATGAAGCGCTTTTGCATATGCATTCACAATTTACGTTTATGAAAAAAATTAAAAATATTTTAAAAAACTAAAGTGAACCTAACAAAAAAATTAGTGGAACTTAACAGACGTAACAGAGACCTATCGATTATGACCACCCTCATTTTTCAAATGTTTTCATGAGGTGTTAAATTTGCAAAGGTGCACGCTGCATAATATGGCTTTATGTTTCCATAGTCTACCTTTTGTCTGTAAGTCTATTCTATAGATAATTAATTACTAACAGCTTTAAGTAATTTAAAAAGTGTCATGAATGAATATAAAATTTTAATGTTAACGCGTTAAAAAGACAAGCTGTTTTTTTACTCAGGAATCACAACAGGAAGGGATTTTAATTGCTTAGGAATCACAACAGAGCGTCCCAAAAAACAGACAAACAACCTTTGCTGGGTATCTGCCCATACGGAAAGAGCTATAAAGTGTAAATAAGTATTTATTCCGTGTCTACACATTTTATCAAGACATTCACAACAAAGTAAACATTATGGAATAACTTTCAAAAGTTTAAGGATTCACAGGAATATAGACATGGAACAAAGATTCTGACGCTATCGATATCTACCACCAACCAGAGATATTGTTTGATGGCAAGTAGATTATTTGATAATACAACTAGTTTTTTACAAAGGTTGTAGTAGTAGTATAGTACCTAGTACCCTTGTAAAAACTTTTTCAATATAATATTATGTATGTACCTACTTACATTAGACCTTTAGTTAATTGTAGTATTTTAAAAATATACTAGGTACATATTTCCGTAAAGTAAGTAGGTACCTAATCATTTTACAATTTATGTAATCTAGCAAAAGTTTTTATAAGCACACATACCCGTTTAAAAAATAGAACATATTTGTAGAGAGGAATTTTTATATTTGAATTAAGTCCTGGAATACGGATGAAAGAGAGCAAGGTAATCCGGGAATGATTAATATTAGAGAAATAAGCATTCTTAGCTATTTAGGGTTAGTGATTTTTTATCGACGTGGATAATTAAAATAATTTACCATCTTTGGAACACTTGATGAGCGCTGCCAATAGAGCACAGTTAGCCAAAGCCCCGGCGCCGGCGACACAACCAATATAAATCGCGACGGCGAGAGGCGGGAACAGCGGCACGGACTCAGGCGCGAGCTCCGACATGGCGTCGACCAGCGGGGAACGCATCGGGATCAATGACTTGGCTTCGTCACTCGCGTTCTCCGCCGTCCCTTTACTGTTTTTTTGCCAGAGTGAATCACCAATAAACATGTGCACACAAGGGACTATTTGACGATAGTAGCATGAAGTTTACATGAAGTTTATTTACAAGACAACTTAGTATCGCGTTCCATTGCTCTAATTAAGAGAACATGTAGCGAATGTAGAGGCAGATTACTAAAAATAGTGTTGTAAAACTAAAGGTAGGTACCTATCTCATCTTGTTACGTTAAAAAGCTCACCGTTATAATTGTGTGCAAATATTATTAATAGGGGATCTGCGGCCTTATTGTTCATTAATATTCGCAACTTGTATGTTAAAGGATGTTGTCGTGAACACGTCGATAGCTGATCCGTACTTTTATCATAATAAAAATGGCACAAGGGAAATGAACTCGACAATCATTCCTTATATTATTTTTTGGCTACAAGCAACTATTGTGTAACGGTTGTTTTTAGAAGGAAATGTAAAAAAACCTGTAAACCGGTTGATCCTGCAAACTTCCCGCTAATTTAAAAAAAAAATTGTTTGTCATTGATAAATCCAGAATGAATCAATCAATTTTGATCCATTGTGTGGTATTATGCGTATTTTTTATGTAGAAGAGCTGATTTGATTTTTAAATCAGTCAACATAACTAATTTAGTCTGTAAATTTTACAAGTTTTGAAATAATATCGAAAAAACGACGACTCCAAGTTTTTTGTCAGCGGTAACTTCTGAACGGAAAATCTGTAAAAAGAACATTGTTTTGTCGATTTTCAAACAAATTTTGAAAAACTCAAAAATTTTGAAAAAAGCAAACAAGCGAGCGTGCGAGGGAGCCAGCCAGCCAGCAAGCAAGCAAGCAGTGAGCGAGCAAGCAAGGTAGCATGCGCTCGGGTAATCACAGCAGTTTCAAACATTAGATACCTACATAAATTCTTACTTATGTAGTACTTTACAAACATATATTTTTAGCACATTAAATATCTTTACTTTTTACTAAAAGTAAAGACTTAATGTGTGTGTGTGTGTGCTCGGTAGAGACCGGTTTCGCTTTATTGAAGCACAAAAATCTTAAAAAGTGAAACCGGTCAACTAGTTGAGTAATGTGCTAAAATATGTGTTTGTGTAGTGAAATAAAAGTATAAGTATCTTTTAACTTACATAAGCTAAAAGACACTTGTATTTTTATTTTTGCTCACTTTATTTTATTTTACTTCCGTACCTTTATTACACTCAAACCAAATTTTATCTGAGCTTAAGTATTTAATGCTGCGGTCGCCCTTGCGTCTATCGTCTCACAATTATATGCGCGCTAAGGCACATGCAGTCCATGAGTATGCGAAAATAGCCGGTCACATCTGCATTTATCGAATCATTGCACGAAGCTTTGTGACGATAGACGCAAGTGCGGCCCCTGAATAAGAGCAATCGAGTTTAACCAAATGTCGACGATGGAATATAATTTAAATTCTGGAAAAAAATTTCAATAATTAAACATTAATATTTTAAGAGTAAATAAAGAATACCAAATAAAAAAAGTATCTTCACGCCCGTATCCCCGAAGAGGTAGGCAGAGGTACATCTAATTAGGTACCCACGTCCCACGACTAGTCGAAGATACTTTAGTCCTACAATGTGATAGGTGGCATCGCCATCCGGGCCCATATTCAATCCCTGGCACTTTTATATTTTTTTTTTATATTATAAGATAGCAAACAAGTAGATGGGTCTCCTGATGGAAAGAGTCAACCATCGCCTATAGACACTACAGATGTTAATGGCAAGAGCGGATCCAGCCTTCGGTTCAGGAGGGGGTCACATATTTGAGGTTCAGTAATGATAGGCTCTAATCCTTATCTAATTATAATAAATCCATCTCTAGACCCCTGCCCAGGAGGTCATGACCCCCATGACCCCCCCTGGATCCGCCCTTGGTTAATAGCGGCCCTTCCACTAACGTTCATTCCTACCGGAATCTACAATCCTTATGGAATGAACGCTTAAATTTCACAAACGAGTCCCTTTATCCAAAAACTGTTTTCACAAACCTACAATATTTTTTTAAAACCTATCCAACGATATCTCATACCCCATAACACGAGAAAAAAATTATCATGCCCACCCTGCATGTAGAGGAGCTACCCAAAGAAATATTTTTCAAAATTTTATGTTATCACTTTGTTATTATGACTATTGTATATCGCAAGTTGAAGTTTTTTAGACTTTATTAGTCATGATGATAGGGACTCGTATAGTCAATCTTTCGCCTCTTCCGAGGAATAGGTAAGACCGTAGTAATGTAGAGACGGGAATCATCAAGAATCACTGCGCTAGACGGACCGTCGGATATAGCGAAACTGTAAGCTTTCCTAGTTAACTCCGGAACCCTAAAAATAAAGATTTGTATAAAGAAACATCCATTTTTAAATTGTTTTTAAAATTGTTGGGTTCATTGCATGCCAGATCTTTTAAAAGTCTTAAATCGCTATATTTTTCCTTTTCTAATAACCACTTTTTACCCACATTCTGTATCTCCTTTTAGGTTTAAATAGATTTGCGTTGCTTTCTTGTGGCGAGACCTAATGCCATATTCATAAGTTTACCGGCTACCTTACCCCTCCAAACCAGAACACGACAGTGACAAGCACTGACGTTATTGCGGCAGGAATAGGTAAGGCGGTGGTACCAGACCCGGGCGAGACAATGCCGAACTCTACCACCTAGTAGTCACGATGGTAGTGACTCGCGTAGTCAATCGGTCGCCTTTTACGACCTGCCTGGCAAAACGGCAGTTGGTCTAATCTTCAAAGGAGCCCGGAACCAACACGAGGAAAACTTTCTTTTATCAGAAAACTGAAAATCTCATTTTTTAATTTGCCCGACCTGGGAATATCAACAAATATTTTTAAAACAATTTGGCGTATTATCTGGTCAACAGTGGTTTTGGTGCCAAGAAGCTGTAATATTTTTTTAACTTAGGACCTTTTACTAATTACATGTATAGCAAAAAATTTGATTTCCTACGTGTAGTTTTCTAGATATTGGTTTTTAAAGAAAAATAAATATTTTCATCGAAAACAGCATTTATTACATTGTATTATTGTATATTGTATATATGTATTTATTACATCGAATGAGGCGTAGTAGAACAATCACGTTGTATCCCCCAGCAGTAGTTAGCCATCATGTGCTGATCGCATCGGCCTTGGTACCTTCCTTCCATGGTTTTTATGTCCTGGTGAAACCGCTCACCTTGTTCTTCACTATAGGATCCCAGATTCTCTGGGAATTGATCGAGATGACTGTGGAGATAGTGCACTTTGATGGACATGTTATACCCTAAGTTTTTAAAATTATTTAGCATGTTGTTCAGTGTAGTTACTTGACTTGTTATTTCCCAGAAAGTTCTTAGTAACTTCAACAAACGAAGTCCACGCAAGTAGTTCCAAACTGGTCATTGAACTTACGGAATCAGTATCTTTTACTAATGTTCTTATTTGTGGGCCATCTAAAATACCCCCATTTATCTTTTCGATGCTCAGATTAGGGAAATTTTTAATTACATAGGAAAAACATTGCCCATTTAATGCCTTTATAAATTGTTTCATTAAACCTAGCTTAATATGTAAGGGGGGCAATATGATTATAGTTTCTTTACACGATGTTTTGCGGGTAAAACAATTTGTTGGAACAGGTACTTCCTCCGAATGTGGCAAAGGTCTTCTAGCCGACTGTAAGTCTGGATAAATCATTTTTTTCACATTAACTCCACGCAAATCAACACATCAGAAATCGAAGTGATTTTTTGGTTCTCTCCATTGCATAGGCACTACGAACCTCATACGCCTTCTTTTACCATTGAACCACTGTCTCAAGTGTTCATAGCACATTTTGCATACAATTCCAGGTATCCACGGTTTGTTTTCCTTTTCAATTTCCAACTTAAAGTAAGAAACATAAGCGCTTTTTACAAAATCTGTCATAGGTTTCCTTAATTTTTTTACTGTGTATTCCCCAATAATGTAACAAAACACATTTGGCTCATTGAGACAACTTTTTCGAGACGAAGACATGATAATAAAATGAATTAATTTACAGATAAGTACTAATAAGATTTCAAACCGTGGTCACAAATGTACTAATTATATCAAAATTAAAAAAGTAAAGGTAGTTACATATCTACACGTAGGAAAAAATAAATAAAAATATTTTAATTGTTGCCAATACATACATAAAACAAAACTAAAAACGATATCTCAGCACCAACTTTTTTTTTTAAATTTGTTGACCTATTATCAATACAGATACTATGGTTAGTAAGTAGAGCTGTACATATTTCAGCACCGAATTGTTACCACCGCTCTATCTGTTTTTGCCGCTATGCCATGCCGCCTTACCTACTTTGGGAATTGGAATTAGATCAATTCATATAATTTGTCCACTAATATCATTATTGTAATGGGTAAAAACGAATACCTACACTTCACAACACGCACTTGGCGGGTTTTATTTAGAATGCGAACGAACGAATAGAAATACAAACGCTTTTATACAGAATTGATATGACAAAAAATCGCCTCTGTGGTCTAGTGGTCCAGCGTTGGCGTCGAACACATGAGGTCCCGGGCTCGATTCCAGGGTCGGGCACATAAAAAATTGTTTTTTCAGTTTTTTGAGAAACACAAAGTTGCCCGGGATTGAAAAGAACCCGGTTGGCGATAGGCTATTGCCACCTATCACATTTGTGGGGCCAAGTATCTTCAGTTAATTGTGGGTACACTTGTTGTACCTCTGCCTATCCCTTCGCGGATATGGGCGTGAAGATTCTTTTTTTTTATGATATGATAAACGTATTTAAAAGGCAATAGTAATAGCGAATCTAGGGGGGAGAGTGGCTGGAGCCCCCCAAACTTGAAAAATTTGATGATTACCTTGATAAAGTCTTCCTACCCTCAGTTGAATCAAGTCCCAAACAATAATTCGTTGAATCAAGCCCCCTAAACGAATTTTGGATCGGCCACTGTATAAGAGGCACTTATATTCGACTTTATATTATTTTTATTACACTCGACATTCTTCATTCGAACCGCAAGGGACTGGAACATGCTTCCTGAGTCTGTGTTCCCCGATGAGTAATCCCCAATCTGGGGAAGAGAAAAGTGAACAGGTATCTTCTAGAGAAACGCGTTCCATCGCATCGCATCGCATAGCCGCCGCAGCTTAGCGGCCGCATGCTAGCTTACCACCAGGCGAGATCGTGGTCAAACGCTTCCTTATCGATACTAATTTAAAAAAATCTCTTGATTGAAGTAATCACCACTATTATAATTCTCAAAGTTATCTATATTCGAGTTTAATAATTTTCCGATGCTGACTCCTTATTGCCAGTTTGTTAGAACGACTTTCTCCCGTTGCTAGTTAGTCAGGTTGTTTGCTAACCAGCCTTACTATACACTTTCTTATAGCACATGACGGAAACGAGCTCAGAGGCTCACTGGATGGTAACTGATCACCATTGCTCATAAACATCCGCATCTCCAGAAGTTATGCAGTTTTTTGAATGCACCCACCATTGCCTTTATTAATGAGTCATTTCTGAGCTTTTTATTTATCTTTCGCTTAGTGTCGTAAACAAATTATTTACCAGAAATAAAATAAATATATCAAAAGTAGTTAGAAGAACTAGATGTAGACGGCCTATATTCTAGTATGAATGTTAATTGACAAGTAGGCAATGATTCTAATTTTTACACCGTGTTGGTCCGGGCTCCTTTTGAATAAATAAATAAATAAATAAATAAATAAATAAAAAATAAGAATAGACCATCTGCCGTTCTGCCAGGCAGGTCGTTAAAGGCGACCGATTGGCTATGCATGTCACTACCATCGTGACTACTAGGTGGTAGAGTTTCGCAACGTCTTGCTCAGGTATATTGTACCACTGCTTTACCTATTCCTGCCTGCTTGTCATTTTAATGTTCCGGTTGGGGCGTAGGGTAGCCAGTACATTTATGTATGTAGCATTGCCATATTCCCACATGGATAGCAACGCATCTTTGTTGTCATCAGGCGACGGTTTCACTTTCCACCAGGAGAGCCATCTGCTTGTTTCTCTAATGTCTATGTAACGATAAAAAAAGACACCACAGAATTGAACGAGTGAGCGAATGCCCTGAGTCTACTGGTATAATCCGGTGTTTGTTTGTATGATTAACTGTTTGCTTGGAGATACATCGAGTACCGATGATCAAAATCAACAAAACAAAAAAAATTTTACATTCTTTTTAAGCCAGCTCGAACTTAATAACTAACTTAACTTCACTCTCCAAAGTGTATCCGAGGTTGCTGAGATAATAAGGATTGTAAGAAGGTATCCAAAAATCTAATGTTAAAGCTATACCATCGCGAGTTTCGAACTGTGTGTGAACCGAAGGGCAAACCCAAAGATCTTTAGATAGAAGTACCGGTTTTGGTCATCGTACCATTTTTGGCCGCTTCAAATTTGAAACAATGTACAAAAAATTGTAATATTAGTTTAATTAACACTGAAAATCAGTGTTATAGCAAATATTGCTATAGCGTATGCTGAGATGAGCATCCTTTTGGTATCAGATCACTTATAAAAAAAGTAGTATAAGTTTACATTTGGTTACTTGTTTTAGTTTTTAACTTGTTCCTTTCTCCTTGTAAACTAATAAATAATGTATATTGTATATTATCTGCTGTAACAGATTATATAAAAATGTGGTACCAGTAATACTATCTTATCTTATCTTATCTAATTAAATTTTCCTATTTTCAAATTCAAATAAATCAAATTCATAACGACATTGTATAGATATCGTAGAGCGTTTAAATGGAAAAATGAACCAATGACTTTTATTTATTCTTAAACAAAAAAGCGACCTAGGTCGCTTCAACGATTTCATTTAAATAAAATCTATATATATAAAAATCAATTGCTGTTCGTTAGTCTAAAACTCGAGAACGGCTGAACCGATTTAGCAAATTTTGGTATTGAATTAATTGTTGAAGTCCGAAGGTTTAAAAGGTGAGAAAATATAGAAAAAAGAGTAGTTAAAAAGGCAGCACAACGTTTGCCGGGTCAGGGCAATGGGCCCACCTCTCGTTCCCACCACTGTAACTTCTGTAAACCAGAATCAACAGCGGCAACCTTCCTGATAACCTCTGAGTTGCGAGCTCAGGGTGCCCTGGGGGAAAAGCTAAGCTGTCTTGGAACCCGCATCGAATTTAATCAGAAGAGTATAGGAGGAGTAGGAAAATACATCCAGTTTCCCTCCCTTTACAGCAGGAGACAGCGTAAGATAAAGCAAAAACTGCTAAGAAATGAGACGTTTACAATCAGGTTAAGCCTGATTGCTATTGCACCACGGTAGTTTAGGTATTTGAGGACCTACGAAAATGGCCTACTTAATTCTGCTTCCAGTAGTATGTATGACAAAATCGCTTGAAGGCACGGAAATTCCCACGTGTTGCTACAAGGTCGGAATAGTAGATTACCCCGGATATACATCGTATACTATCAAGCATTTGGCTACGTTCATTTTGCCAGAGATTACACTCCCAAAGAATATGATGTGCAGTTTGTTCATATTTACAGTTTATGGTGGAACATTCGCAAAATGGAGAAGGAACTAATTTGAACGAGAATAATTTAGCTTTAAAATTACCATGACTAGTAAGGAACTGTGCAACACAATGATCTATTTCTATCCACGTTTTACTTAATCGTTCCTGGACGCAGGGGAAAAAGTTATATAAATGCCGTCCTTTAGGTGAGCAGCACCAACGCGACTGCCATTCATTTATTAATTCATTAGTAACATCCATCACGGGTTTAAAGAGGCGACGTATTTTTGTTTGAGCTTGCGGATTAATAAATTCTGGGCTAGTAAAGTTTTTAGAATTATAGTACATTGAGGACCGACGCTGAATTTCTAAATCTAATGGAAATACACCTGATAAAACGGGTAAAGCTTCAGAGCTTACAGTGCGATATGCTTTACACAGAAATATTAAAGCCAAACGCTGATTTTGAAGTAATTTGCGCCGGGTCACGCCGCTTGTAACTTTATCAGCCCATGCTGAACATGCATAAGTAATACAACCTAAATAAGTTGCGTTATAAATTATCTTTAAAGTGTTAAAGGTTAAACCCCACGTTGAGGTAGATATGCCGGCAAAGGACAAGTAATTCCGTTTAGCTTTTTCACTGATATAGTTAATATGATTTATAAAAGTATAATTTTTCTCTAAAACTAAACCTAAATATGTTACGGACTCCTTTCTCTTTACTCTTTATTATTTAATTTTATACTAGGAGACGATAGAAGCGAACCTTTTAGTATTAAGTAGAACGTTTTATGAGGCGCAAATTTTAAATGATTTCTGAATCCCCAGTTGGATATTAAATTAAGACTAGTATAAGCCAGTGACTCTATCTGTGCTCGTGTGTTTGCTTGTATTATTAAAGCAACGTCGTCCGCATAACCTATAAGTGAGCATCCTTCAGGCAAAGCTAGTGAAAATAAATCATCAAATCCTAAGTTCCATAGATATGGCGAAAGTACTGAACCCTGTGGGCAGCCCAGAGTAAGGCGTTTAGATGCAGCGTAATGCCCTAGCTGTAATTTCAAGTGACCGTTTTCTAAATACGATTTAATTAGTTGATATATATTAGAATAGCATCCCCTTATTTTTAGTTTTAATAATAACATCGGCCACCACGCGTTATCAAAAGCACCTGAAATATCCAAAAAGATACCCACAACATAATTATTTCGTGATAGTTCTACCGTTTTTCTCATGGTTAGCACTGCATCTACAGTGGATTTTCCGGCGGTAAATCCAAATTGTTGTTTATTGAATGTGGGCCCTTGCGGTAAGAGTCGAGGAACTACTAATCTTTCTAGCAGTTTACCAAGAGAAGGTAGAAGTGTAATTGGGCGATATGATTTAGGGTCATCCGGAGGCTTGTCACCAGATTTTGGAATAATTTTGAGATATCCTTGGCGCCATATTTTAGGGAAAACACCTTCCGCAATGCAACGATTTATTACTTTTAGAATAGAGTCTGGGGCTGCTATACACGCTTGTTTTATCATATAATTTGAGATTTTATCCTCTCCGGGCGCTTTTTTCAATGGTAAATTGTTAACGGTATTTAACAATTCATCTAAGGATACCAGACTCGATATGGGGGACACAGGTGTCACGTCAACTTGTGATCTAATTTCACGATGATATTCGTCATCCCGCTCTAGATTATCGTCTGGAATTAGCGTCTCCAAAAGAGCGTTTGTTGTTTCTTCTAAACTAAGCGTATACGTATTGTTAAGTTTTATGTTATTATAAAAAGAAAAGTTATTTCTCGTACGATTTTTAATTTCGTGATACAGAGAAGACCAAGGGCCTTCTTTCTCTAATCTATCCGTTATTTTTTGCAGGAATTTTCTCTTTGCTAACGTAGTAGCGGCTCGATAGTGTGACCGGATCCTTCTTAAATCAGCAAGAGCTTTAACGTATTCGTCACCTTCTGAACGACGGCGCTTAATTTTATTAAGATGGCGCCTAGCTTTCCTGAAGTCTCGTCGTTTTTTGACTAAACTATCATTCCACCACTCACATTTTTGAAATTTTATTTTTGAATGTCGACCTATAGCAATATCTGCGCAGTATGTAAAAGCATCAGACATCATTTCTGACTGTTCTGACACTGTTAAAGAATGGCGAGTGAAATCTTTGGCATGTGCAGCAAATAAGTATCGGAAAAGATTCCAGTTAGCGAATTTAGCGTCATATATATAATCAGTAGTACTAGATTCCGATCTCCCAGGCAACAACGAGTCATACTCGAACACAATCAAACGATGGTCACTACAAGACGCATCTGGAATTACGCGCCACTTATTCAAACGAACGTACGCACTTGAAAGTGTGACGTCAATAGATGATTCACCCATTGGGCTACTGTATGTAGGTGGTGCGTCGGGGGTGTTATGGATGGTAAGATTTAGTTCAGCAATGAACTCTTCTACCGCAGATCTACGCTCCCTGTCATTGGACCGTAGTTTACCGTACCAAAGGGGGGATGAGGCATTGGCGTCAACGCCAATAATAATCTTTTGTCCGGCAAGAGATCGTAGGACGTATCGGAGGTGATGCAAGTGAGTGGCAACAGGATCGGAATACTGGAAATAGCAACTAATTAGGTAAATTCTAAATTTGGAACAGGACACCTCCGCTACGGCACAATGTTGAGAAGAAAGATTTGCAATAGCCGTTACTGTATAAAAAGAGCGCGTGACGTATATACCTGCGCGTGCTTTTGTGTTGTGTTGTAGTACGTTATTACGAAGTTGGGTACTTTGGTATTGTTCTTGAATCAGTACTACATCAATTTTGTATTCAGTAACGAGTCTATTCAGCTCCGACGTAGCTGTCTTATCGTTGTGGAGATTTAATTGTCCTATTACCAACCTATCCATAATTAGTTGTTAAAATCAGCTGCTCCATCTTTGCCTTAAAAGTTGGGCAGTCAGGCGAGCCAGTCACGTGATCACTGGGTTTTTTATAGCGTTTGCAACTGCCGCAGGTCGGTGTAAAATCACTGCGGTCTTTGTTTTGACAGTCCCTAGTTTGATGTGTGCCGGCACAATGTGCGCAACAAGGAGTTTTCTCGCGACAGAACTTATAGACATGACCGTATTGTTGACACTGAGTGCACCGAACTAACTCCACGTCATCGACAAACCTACAGGTAGCCCAATCGATAAATAATTTTTCTTTGGATTTGATTAAATGTTTGCGAATAGCAGGCTCTAATTCAATACCTATCCACTTACGGTTATTTTGATCAAAATTACGACGTCTAACTATTTTAATAGACTTGAGGAATTGATCTTCTGACATATTCATTTCCTGCCGGGTCAGGTAGTATTGACTAAAATATTCGCGAATCCCTACAAAATGAAAATATTCGAAAATTTAAAATAAACATGAACTTTGTTATTTAGGTACCGAAGAAAATTCCAAAGATTCAAACGAATTGACGGCTTTTAAAGGTCAAGTTATATAACAGGAAAATATATCTAATGACTTGAATGTATAAGAAAATTGTTTTTTTTTGTTATCGATAGGGAAGTGCTTAATCACGATCTCGCCTGATGGTAGGTTAAGATATGGTCTAATATAGAACGAGCTTCCCTAGAAGGTACCTGTTCACTCTTCTCTTGAAGATGCCCAGGTTTTACTCGTCGGAGAACACAGACTCAGGAAGCATGTTCCAGTCTCTTGTGGTTCGAATGAAAAATGTCGGGTCGAACCGCTTTGTTCGGGTACGTGGAACGTCCTCCATATGGCGATGCCTAGAATCTGTGCGCCTCGACGATCGATAGAAAAACGGGGATGGCGGAATTAAGTCTTGCAGTTCCGCAGCGCACTCTCCAAAGTGTATCCGATAAAAGACCGATATACTATAGGCACTCTGTGGCGATGAGGGAGGCTCTGGAGTTTTACGCTTCCTTACCAGACCATCGTCGTTTATGAGCCTCTTGGCACGTCTCTTTATCGCTTCAAGCGTCTCCAGCTGGTATTTATCGAAACCATCCCAGAGGTGAGAGCAGTATTTCATGCACAAACGGACTGGTGCTCGATAAAGGTTGAGTAATTTTCCGGGCTGAAATACTGTCTCACCTTTGCCAGAATACCAAGCTTTTTTGAAGCAGCTTGGGCTTTTTTTTCGATGTACGAACCAAAGTTGAGAGTAGGTATTAAAGTGAAACAAAGGAGCTTGAGGTGTTCAGTTATCGGCACGGACACACCCTGTAAAACGGAGAACGGAGATTACACCTGTAATGGACTCCGTTTAGCGGAAAATAAACACGCCTGAGGTATCAAGGGAGACAGCTAGTGCTTCACCATGATTCTGGATGGCCGCGCTCAAGATATAGGTGGAATACGCTAGAAAATCCCCAGTGGACTGATTTCGGCGAAACACGTATTGGCGGTCACTGAGTAAATCGTTCGCTTCTAGGTGTGCCATTAGCATACTTTTCAGTACACGCGCCATAGTCTTTCAGAGTATGGACGTAACTGAAATTGGTCTATAGTTGGAGGGATCGGCACGACTGCCTTTTTTGGGCACAGGCTGCACGTAAGTAAGCTTCCATGATTTTGGTACTTTTCCAGTCGTAATCGAAAACCGAAAGAGGCGTGTCAAAACAGAAGCGAGTTTAGGTGCACAGGTTTTAAGTACTATGGCTGGAATCTCGTCAGGGTCACTGGCTTTGTTCACATCCAGATTCCGCAGGGTTTTAAGAACCTCAGTCTGGTGGATGCGAATTTCCACCTCAGCGCGTCTACATTCGGCTCTGAGCCAGGGTTGAGCTTTACTGGACATGGCTACGTCGTAGAAAGGAATAAAGTACTCCACTCCTTGTTGCAGTACATCTGCCACAGCATCCGCGCTGGTCAATGAGCCTTCAGAAGAAAAGCAGACAGGCCGCCATGGATAAGACGCAAAGAAAGAACGCATCTCGTCCCAATCTGCTGACTTGTATCGCTACACACGCCGAGAGCCCCTGGGACTGGGATCGGGCGGCGAGTAGACAAATAAAAATTTGGCAATGAGACTTGAAAACATCAGTTTTAGGATATTTTATAAATGCGTCACTTACAAATATCAATAAATGCTGCATATTTATTATTATTGCAAAAGTCGGTTTAATGACTTTGCAATAGAAGAAAGTTATCAATTGGGCTGTATATATATTTTTTACCTTTGTTACCTTAGAACTCGGTCATTTATTAACCGATTTTGAAAATATTTTTTATGGTGAAGATCTGATGCCGGAGTCTACGAGATACTGGAAACGGGAAGTCGGTTGCTGCAGTTATACTGCGTTAAATATTTAAATTAGGTTGTGAAGAATAATTTTATATTTCATATATGTACGTACAAAAAAATCCGGGATCTGCGCCCTGGATCTGCGCCATATTTTCCCTGCGCTTACGGCTATACTCTCTCCGTACCCAAGCTTACAGCATGGTACCTACTGTTGCTAAAGGTGCTGTTATTCACAAGACTTTCGATAAACCGAATTGATATACCACTGCAGATGATTTTTGCTACGTGATTAAAAGCCATAAACTTATGCATCTAGAATAACGTCTTTCAAATGGATGGCGAAGCGTTTGATGTCTGTAGAAAGAGAAACCATCGCTATCGCCATATAGACACCAACGATGTTAATGTTGCGTTGCTATCCGTGTAGCGGGATGGCAATGCCACATGCATAAGTCTACCGGCTACCTTACTCTCCAAACCAGAACAAGACAATTACAAGCACTGACGCTATTGTGTCAGGAAAAGGTAATGTGGTGGTACCAAATATCCGGGCGAGACGTTGCAGAACTCTACCCCCCAGCAGTCGTATGTTAGGGACATGTATAGACAATTGGTCGCCTTTTACGACCTGTTTGCCAGAACGGCAGTTGGTCTATTCTTCAAAGGAGCCGGCACTAACAAGGGGAAAGTTTTCTCTTACTATTTTATGAACTATCTGATTATTATTTACTATACATATCTAAAAATTACGAGTAAGCCCGTATATCCGTACTATCTTCAAGGTAAAATCCCATCGTATTATATCTAAATATCTGTTAAACAGCAGACTGGTAAACTTGACCTGATAATGAAAACTAACAATATGCTTTAGGTATGCAGTAATGAATTCTGCTAGGTACCTATATTGTTATCTGATGATTCAAACGCCCTCGTAAATAAATTGATTATCTACGAGACAATACGGGTACTGCGGCATTTGTTTGTATCTTCCATATCGTTTGTATTTATATCCGAATGTATAAAATCTACTAATACGCGAAGGGAAAATTTGGACCCCTTTTTAAGACTTTATCTGTAGAGGAGGCATCCTTAAGTTTTTTTATAAAAGAGGGACAAACGAGCAGGAGATGCACTTGATGGTAAGTGATCACCGCCGCCCATTAACATCCGAAATACCAGAGGTCTTGGTCCTTGGAGTTACGTTGCCGGCCTTTAAAGAATGACTAAGCTCTATTCTTGAAGTTCTCCAAGTCGTATCCGTTCGAAAACGTCCCCACCGGCAATTGGTACCACAAAGGAATACTTAGTGCAAAAAGGAGTACTTAGGAAAAAGTGACAAGAAAAATGCATGACTGTGGATTTCTATGCATCGAGGTATTGAGTATGGAACTTTGAATTTTGACGTCGTGTCCGATGATGGGATTTAACGGCAGGAATTAATCCGAACAATTCGTCGGAACAATCTCCATGATATATATAATAGAGGATGCAGAACGAACCTACGCCTCGAACATACGTCTCTGCGTATTGCCAAAGAATCAAGCCAATTAGAAATACTCTGGTAGATTCAAATCGCTGTATGCTTCAGCATGCAGCGATTCGAATTGACCAGGGTATTCATGCGATCGCATTCATGCGATCAAAGGGAAGAAGCTGGTACTGGGGAGCTGTGGCCCAGGCATGACAACAGAACTAGTAGTGAGGTCGAATTTGTACCTTATAAAGATAGTGAGAGAGGCAATGAGCTGGCAAGAAGTACCTACTCCTTCGCTCTGCTGAGCATGCCAAGCTTTTCGGAAGCTAGTTTAGAGCCTTTCCTTCTAAACTACCGCGGAACTGAACGTAATTCGATATGTCTACTCCCAGAATTCCAGTACTGGCTGAGGTGATACGACAAAGGTGTCTTATTGGCAATGTTTATTTTTACATTTGCAATATGTATACACATGGTAAAGTACAAATTTTAGTATTAAGAATCTCTGAGCTAAGCCGGAGACATATAGATGAAACGGAGACGGCAAAGCTAGCTTGGATTTTAAGGGTTCTTTGTCAACGTGAAAATCCTCAAATTATTAAAAAATTAGCTCGTTATATTGCTAGAATATGCTGGTTTCACGCATGCGCTTACCACAGTATCTATGGCTATCCTGGTCACTGAAACAAAATGAAATCACTTACCTAATCCTAAAATCAAAATTTAGGGCGCCAAATAATACTGCTTTAATATATTTAATAAAATAACTGTCACTTCGTCCAATCGTTCTCCTTTTACGAACTGCCTAGCAGAAGTGCCTAAAAGCGAATTAGAAAAATCATTGTTTTATCCCAACAAGCGCTTTCTATTTCACTTACATAACCCTGTACAACATGAAAGCACATTCAGTTCTTATATAAAAAGCATATTTAAAATTTTACTATATTTCGATTTTACTGTCTTCTGCTCCATTCCTAAAAATACTGGGTACACTAATAGTAACTACTTATTCGTAATAACATTTGTAATACACAATCGCGTACGAAAATGTTTAGTTAATTATTCATTCTTAATGTATAATCACCGGTTTCAAACCGTAAAAATATTTATAAGGCGTAGCTTTCCTCGTGGTGAAACGTAGATTGCCGGATATCGGTAACGTTACCTTTCAAGTCAGAACATATTTGTGACAAGCACTAATTATAGGGTAACTGGAAGAGAAAAATAAACCCTGAATATCACCGCACTGCATAATGTCACCGAACTTTACAATTTGTAATCTTTTATTGAATATTAGCTGTTCGTCGTAACTTCGTTCGCATGATCTGAAATCACTACATTCTTCTGTTCAGTCAGGTAAAAAAGTAGCCTGTCGATCCTGGATAGTGTAGCTTCCTCAGGCAAAAGATTTTTTAGATCGCCACAGCTACTGTGTTTTGAGTTTACCTGAAACAAACTCAAAAATACAAATCCTTATATTATTAGTATAGGGGTTTTACCCTATACTAATACTAAAAAGATATCGAAAATATTGCATATACGTAGTATATGCAGTTATATAAAATGTACAGTGTGCGCACACGCACACGCACACGCACACGCACATGCACACGCACACGCACACGCACACGCACACGCACACGCACACGCACACGCACACGCACACGCACACGCACACGCACACGCACACGCACACGCACACGCACACGCACACGCACACACACACACACGCACACGCACACGCACACACACACACACACACACACACGCACACACACACCTATTGTCACATTAATGATATAATTATATTTACTTTAATGTGTATAATAATACCGTCTATGGTAAACCTTACCATAAACGGTATTATTTTATATATTATTATACTGGACTTTAGGAAAAAAGTGTGATCAGTTAGTGAAATAGAAGCATTTGCAATGATTATTTTGAGTTTTAATCGTTCACCAAGATCCCCCACATAAATCATTTTCCATAGTATTAGTATGTGGACAAGTTGCAAAATTATTTTAGTTAAATTTTTGGTGCATTATAAATACTCAAAATAAACATTAAAAAGGTTTTTAAAATTTAATCAGTTTAAAAAAATTGTAATTAGTAAGTGAAATGATTGAATTTTCACTTACTGGTTACAATCATTTTTTTAAAGCCTTTTATAATCACTCAGCATTTTAATCTATGTGTATTATTTTCTTTTAGATTGATTTATATTTTGACAACAAATTTAATTTATTTTACAAATTTCAAAACACAAGCTGGTGTAAATAATGATTATAGTTCAGCACAATATCTACATATGAGAGCGGTAGAGTTATATTAAGTAAATTAGAAATTTAAAAATGAAGGTCATATATAAGGTCATATATCATCATATCAGGATACAAAAAGAAATGTTCATTGAACAAACAAAGCCAGTTCTCAATAAGATTGTTATGATTTGGTGAGTATATGATTCATTCTGTTTAAAATTAGTTTACTTTGATACTACAATAGAGAGCTCGAGTAGATAATGCGAGAGAATGACCGGGTCGGGCGCATGTCGGCAACGTTTATTTGTTTTGATTAGCGGAAGCATACGACAAGCCGCGGGTTCGAGTGATGGATGACTCGCGAGTCGCGACAATGCTCCTACGGGGACGAGTGTAGGCGGTGATTTGACAGCCAAAATCTACACTTTCCTTCGACTTTCTCTCAGAGGTGCGAAAGGTGTTCACTGAGGGCACGCAATAGTTATTCGGTAGCCGACAGGGCAAAAGTGTACGCGCGCTAATCGCTGTAGCTATCTCGTGTAAACTTCTTGCATTGTGCAGTTTTGATATTCAAAGTACCTGCATCGGTTCCAACTATAAAAGAGGTGCCGCCAAGTATTATTTTTTGAAGTGCAAAAGGATATGTCACAGAAAAGATGGCACGCATGCTTGAAATAGTGGTTGTAGCTCTGTTTTCCCTGCTACGAGCCGGCGCGCCCGCGCGTTTTCCTGTGAGTATTTAAATTTATTTGTGGGCGGGCGGCTTTCCGTATGTGTGTTTAAAGCTAAGTTGATGTATTTTAATGTAATTCCTTCAAATCTATTTACAATAACTTAAAAATAATTATGGTTTAATACAAAGTGTATCAAATCAGTTATAATTTTATTATGTCCGAAATAATATTATAAGGACCATGAAATACATAGCCCGACATTAATAGCACTTTAATTATATAAGAAAGAGCTCTAATAATGTGAGATTAATAAACTTTTTTAATCGTGATATAATTTATAATCGATTTAAGTTCTTAAATTGAAACTAATAAAATATTCTTTTTTGTTAATTACTGTTTTACTATCTATTACCTGCATAATATTGCGGTTAGTGAAAGAGTATTCGTTTCTGGATAACAGCTTTTCTATACATGTTTCAGTACCCCTGAAAACGTGTCTATAGAATTTCATGATAATTAGTTAAGCAGTTATGACGAGTGAAGACAACGCTTATTAGTTAGGACTGGTGATTGAAGCTTTCAGCAAATCTTAAAGTAACGTTGTCATTTCTGGGATATAAAGTTTTTTTATATCATGTGAGAATAAACAAGCAGATGGTTCTATTTGTGGAAAGAGATAACCGTATCTCATAAACTCCAAGGATGTTAATGGTGGGTTCATTTAATCCATGTGACGAGGGTGTAACATTAAACCTTCTGAATCAAAAAATAAAAATGGTAAACTCTGACAATATTGAGCAGGAATAGGCAAAAAGATGGCAACAAAACCCAGGCAAGAAATGACAGAACTCTACCACTTAGCTATTAGACATGATGTTAATGATACGAATTAGCTTTTTCTCGCACTTTACGAGATGCCTAGCAGGAAGCAGTTAAATTGTTCCTTCGAAAGGGTGCCGGATTATCACGGGGAATCATAATCATGAGTAAAAAAGTTTCATCACGCCCGGTTCTCTTGAGGGGTGTGCAGATTAAACCGAACGTCTATAAACTTTCAGTGCACCATGATTAATCGATTTGTCAGATGCCGAGCTGAGTGATGATCCCGCATTTCAGTTATCTGGTAACAATTATCGACTTTTTTTAGCGCAGCAGACTTTTTAGCAGTTTTTTAGCAGACTTTTTTAGCACGTAAAGCGATAACCGGGACCGATGGTCCCGGTTATCGCTTTACGTGCTCATCCGAGGCATAGTAGTGGTTTTCACCCGTGTTGGTCCCGGGCTCCTTTGAAGAATAGGCCAACTGTCGTTCTGCCAGGCAGGTCGTAAAAGGCGACCGATTGGCTATACGAGACTACTAGGTGGTAGAGTTCTGCATTGTCTTGGCCGGGTCTGGTACCACCGCTTTACTTATTCTTGTCACTGTCATGTTCCGGTTTGGAGGATAAGGTAGCCGGTAAACTTATGAATGTGGCATTAGACCTCGCCACAAGATAGCAACGCACCATTAACACCTTTGGTGTCTATAGGCGATGGTTGACTCTTTCCATCAGGAGACCCATCTGCTTATTTGCTATCTTATAATATAAAAAAACACAACCACAGAATACTGGAAACTAACAGAAGTCAATGTTCCATACAAGTAATATTCGAGTATAGCACACATAGACACCTCTGACGGACGCGATATCTCGGATTGTTACGGAAGAAACTGTCCCGAACCATTCCGAGATATCGCGTCCGTGAGAGGTGTCCATGTGTGCGTTTCTCGATTATTACTTGTATGTAGATTGATGTTAGTCTCCAGTATTCTGTGACACACAACCGTCCAGACTCCTAGCTGCGTCTCAGATTTTGGATTTTCGAGGGAACCTTGCAAAAATCTCAATAATACTTTTGCCCGACCCGTGCATCGAACGTGTGACCTCATGATCTGAGTCGAATAGGCTAACCCCTTGAACACGAGGCAGTCACCGTTATCATCATGGTCGGCTTCTAAAGTTATGTTTATAAAAACATAAGCACTATTACTGTGATCAGTTTTTAAGCAAAAAAATTGTACTCAAACAGTATAATTGCTGTAATACTTATAATCTAAGTGGAGTGCATGCGTCACTTATCCTCATAACGGGCACGTTGAGTAGGTACGTTCTGCCGATGACCATATCATTTGTTCAGGGAATAAAGTAAAACGAAAGAAACTCATTAACATGAGTTGTTGGCATACTTTTCATTTGATTTATTTGTCAATAACGTTTTACGGTCGTGTATTTAGGTATGCTGTTTACGTATTGTTTAAACATAAAGATGTGAGAAACTGGTTTTTCTCTGTTGATCTGAGTCCCGTTTGAAGTATCTTCACGCCCATATCCCCGAAGTGTTAGACAGAGGTACAACAAGTGCACCTATGATTAACCGAAGATACTTGGTCCCACAATGTGATAGATGGCAAGCCTATCGCCAACCAGGCACTTTTCAATCCCGAGCAACGTTGTTTTTATCAGAAAATTGAAAGAACACATTTTTAAATTGCCCGACCCAGGAATCAAACCCGGGCCCTCATGTGGTCAACTCCAACACCGGGCCAATAGACCACAGAGGCGAATAGAGGTTTTTTTATTATCTGATAGCAAACAAGCTGATGGTTCTATCTGTAAGGAGACAAACATCGCCCATAGACATCAGAAATGTCAATAGTGCGTTGTTATCCGGACACGTTATTATGTGACACGGATGAAATATCAAATGTATAGGTTTACTGATTACTTTACCCTATAAACCGGAACATTCGAGAGGTCGAGACATTGCAGTACTCTACCACCTTAGTAGGTAGTCACTATGTTAGTGATACAATTAATCTTTTCTCGCCTTTTACAAGATGCCTAGCAATAAGACTGGCCTGGAAGGCCTGGAGCAACACGTGAGAAAACCGATACGTGGATCTGCCTTTCTGTCAGAGTTTGTAAAAGGTAAACAATTGGCCCAATGTGTCAATGCCATCGCAATTACTAGGTAGTAGAGTTCTCCTTGGTCTCACCCTGGTATGTACCGCCACTTTATATTTTACTCTCATAGTGAAGCCAGTGCTTGTCACATATATCTAATATAACATCTCCGCTACACAGATTGCAGCGAAACATTAATATATTTAGTGTTTATAGGCAATGGTTGTCTTTTTCTATTAGTAGAGAGAATTTTATGTACTATGTACTAGAGAAGCTATGCGACGTAAAAGTCGTGTTCAATTTAACAGTCGGTACAGCGGTGAAAAAATAATAAATCGTTTAACCAAAGTCAAAATTAAGCAGCGCTATAGCGCATAATAGCGCATTATAGCGTATAATATTTATGGTTGTTACGGAGCTTCGGTTCCGATTCCGATAAGTCGGAACTTCCGACTGATTTTACACTTTCGATTACGATTTCGGGTGAGATAATTTTGAATTGGAAGTTATAATGAATATTGAAACGCAGGAGCCAGAGCCAGAGCGCTGTGCCTGTACTTAGCATATACCTAAGCGCAACATACTACAAAAATATCTTAAAGAGTGGCTAATTTTTATAAATCCAAACTACTCCGAAAAATCACACAGTTTTCCCGAGATGTTAGGATTTTTAACAAGGGGGATCAACAACATATTGTGAAGCCTTTATCATTGTCGGGATATTTTTAATAAATTTTCAAGAACGACCTTTAAATACACTAATATGAGCGCAAAACAAATCTCAGCTTACCATAACGTAGTGTATAATCCAGAGGCTTTCAATCTTTTAGTATCACCGGCACACTTTTCATTTAATTAAAAATTTTCGATACACCAGTATTAAACTAGCCAAGTAATCAAGTGTACCAGGTGAGCAGTTGCGGGACGCGATAGCTCATTTTTTTTAACTAATGGTTTCAATGCAGCTTACAATTTGCAGCACACTTGAAAACATACGGAGCCCAATGGTTGAAAACCGGTGGTATAATTAGTTTGAAACTAATCCACCGCCATAGCAATCTACACAAAATCCAATATCCATCCATGCAAACACATCCACATGAAAAGCTACGGTTGATATACACGCAGTATGGATTATCTTATATAGTATGGATTTATCACTCTTAAAGACACGCAGAGGATTTATAAACTCAAAATCGCTTGTGTTCTTTAGCATGGAGCCAGTTGAAGATGGAGTACAAAAAAAAAATGAGCCCATATAATCCTATAATATTTTCAAAAATTAGTAAAATGGATAAAAATTTGTATGAATAACTATATCGACGTCATGTTAATATACTACAAGGAGGCGAAGCTGCGAGGCTCAGCTAGATTATGATAAGTCAGCAGTAAATTGAATATAATTTACCACAGGACTTGTTTGTTACGTATAACTGTATTTTAAAAACACACGCACACCCTTTTAACGCTCTTATCTCATATTTAATCGCGGAGTAAAATGTATTTAATAATGTTTTCACCGCAGCTACAATAATTTCGTTACTGTCACACGCAACTTTAACGAAAGGGATTGAAACTTTTTCTTTGTGTCAACAGATTATTACTTTTATTATAACAATTTACAGAAATATCTTAGTGTGTTAGATGAGCGCCTTTCTTCCTGTCCGGTAGTTCGTTATAGGTGACTAGGTACTAAGTTGTAGAGATCTGCAACGTGTCGTCCGGGTTTAGTACCTCCACATTACCGCCCCGTTGGTCGAGTGGTTAGCGACCTTGACTACGCAATCAACGGTACTCGGGTTCGATCCCCGACGGGGACAAGCATTTGTGTGATTAGCATAAATGTTTGTATTTCCGGGTTTGGGTGTTTATTATGTATGCAATTGTATTTATATGTATTAGTATCTTTGGCTAACACCCATAACACCATCAAATAATTTGCTTACTTTGGGGTAGATCAATAAGTGTAATTTGTCCCTTGAATATTTATATTATTATTACCTTATCCTGTCGCAGTAGCGTGTGTGCTTGTCACTGTCGTGTTCTTGTTTCAACTTTTAATGAAGGTGGCAAACGTACGCATGTGGCAATCATCTCTGCCATATGGGTGGCAATGCACCCTGCCATATGCCATATCTTTGGTTTGTATAGAGTTATCTCTTTCCATCAGGGGAACCATTTGCTTGTTATCAATATAATTTTTTAGAATACGCAGAAAGCTGTTTATTATTCCATTTTCAAAAAAAAAAAATTAAGTTATGTAAACGTTATGTAAAAAATTATAGGCGAGTAGTAGGTATATAATCTACTCTCAAAAAATTAGTTGTAGCTTAATAAGTAATCAGGTCACAGAGGTTGGTATGTTTATGTTTTTATTTTATAAGCTTCTCAGTTATTACCTATACCCGCATTTTACGATTGAGTGACTAAGATAATGTTAGCGGAGGTAAATATAAACTTATTGAATGATTGTTATGCTACATTAAATATATAAACCATGAGTTAGAATACCATGAATATTGATGTAAATTATATTTTCTAAAATTGAAATTTTGGAAAGAGATAATGTTCATGAAAAATCTATACATATAATAAAATCGTAGGAAAGTCAAAACTGTACATTGAATATATTTTTAAAAAAATACTTGGGGCGTGATCTATAATCGATATCGAAGCCAAAAATATAGTTTTTAGAATTTTTGTCTGTTTGTCTGTATGTCTGTTTGTCTGTATGTATGTCCGGGGTAAACTCAAAAAGTACTGCATGGATTTACTTAAAATTTTGCATGAATATTACTAACAGGTCGGGTCAAAATATAGGCTACATATTATCACGCTATCACCTACGGGGGAGGAGCAGTGCGGAGTAAACGAAGTCCGTATAAGTCGCAGGCAACAGCTAGTATTAAATAAATATTTAGGTCATTCTAATATTAGAGACACGTGCAATGTGATAAATTTCAGTTTCGGCAAAAATAGTGGTAGATATTTAAAAATGATCGTAATATGCCATGAAAACTTTAAATTGGATATGGAGAGCTCCCTTGCATGAACCGAGGGAGGGAAATAATTGTATTGTATTAAGAAATAATACTTATTCTACACATATAATACCATCGTAGGAAAGTCAAAACTGTACATTGAATATTTTTTCAAAAGAATACTTGTGGCGTGATCTATAATGGACATCGAAGCCAAAAATATAGTTTTTAGAATTTTTGTCTGCTTGTCTGTATGTCTGTTTGTCTGTATGTATTTCCGGGGTAAACTCAAAAAGTACTGCATGGATATACTTAAAATTTTGCATGAATATTACTAACAAGTCGGGTCAAAATATAGGCTACATATTATCACGCTATCACCTATGGGGGAGGAGCAGTGCGGAGTAAACGAAATCCGCGCGGACGAAGTCGCAGGCAACAGCTAGTATTAAATAAATCTTTAGGTCATTCTAATATAAGAGATACGTGCAATGTGATAAATTTCAGTTTCGGCAAAACTAGTGGTAGATATTTAAAAATGATCGTAATATGCCATGAAAACTTTAACTTGGATATGGAGAGCTCCCTTGCATGAACCGAGGGAGGGAAATAATTGTATTGTATTAAGAAATAATACTTATCATGGAACTATTACGATATTTAAAATATTTAATATCAGTAGAACCCGGAAGATTCTCTTGTAATGACATTGAGATGAAAGTAAATTCCACAACGGTCATGGTCTGTCAATAGTTGTAAAGCTGAATTTTAATCATTGATGCCTAATAACATAAAATTTAGATTAAAAAACTTTTGTCTGAAAATCTTTCATGGTACGTTTCCATAAACAAAGATGTTGAAAAACATATTTAGAGCCATCCATCTGACCTAGGATTTAAACCCCAGCACCTTATTAGTCTATATCAAAGCCAGCCCAGTTACAAGACCCGAACGATTCTCTCGTAATGATATTGAGTTGAAAATAAATATCACAGTGGTCGTGGTCTATCAATAGTTATACAGCTGAGTTTCAATCAATGATTGATGCCTGATAAGTAATAATTTAAAATTTCCCTTAAAAACGATTGTTTGAAAGTCTTACGTATGGTTATATAAAGTACGATATTGAAAAACCTATTAAGAACCACTCATCCGACTTAGGATTCAAACCCCAGCACTTTTATTCGTTTTTACCAAAGCTCACTTACAAGACCTTGGAGGTAATACATATCTGTTAGTGTAATATTAGCGTAGATGGAATTATTGTACTGTAATGATAATGTACATCTTTGTACTTTAATTCAGGGCACTTTTCCTATCTTAGCACTTGTGCTGAACGTAAAATTCAACGAATACCTTAAAATATAACTGTATTTGGATCAGTCTTATTGCATAACTACTTTCACTTCACCTATTTTATTTTTTGCGCGCCGAATAATGCGATTTTATTTTGACGGCAATTACATTACATAATTCAATAGAGCTTTAAATCTTCGAACTCGATCACGTAGACAGTTACGCCACCGTTAACGTCACGTATTGATGTTTTCCCATCGCGGTTTGATGATTCATAAGCCTCGTTTTTCTCTTAGCGTTCATCTTATATAATGATTAATAATCTTAATAAAGTTTACGCTTAAAATTGTTAATTTAACGCTTTCTGAAGTAAAATGAAAAAAATTAGGCTTTGTTACTTGTATTCGTAGGTACTTACCTATAAATACATTTTTTTATTTAGTTTTTAGTTAGTAGTAACCGAACTACGCTATTGGTGAATTCCGGTTAGATTCCCGAGATGTGTTTACCGTAAAGTCAAACTTATTTATTCAAAATAAGGAAACCATTTTTTGAACGTCGATTTTTACATGTTATGTGTTACTTACACATAACATGTAAAAATTGAAGTTGTGTGATGAAGACAAATTTTTGTATTTCAGGGTCTCGCTGCTTATTAAATATTATTCAGTATTAATTCAAGTGTTTTCAATTAGTAATGTTGACTACCCCATATTGGTCCGAGCTCCCTTTGAACAATTGACCATTTGACGACCTGCCTGATAGAACAGCAGTTGGTTTATTCTTCAAAGAAGCCTTAGCCAACACGGGGGACTCCCATCGTAACTACTGGTTAGTAGAGTCATTGCAACATCTCGTACGGGCTCGGTACCACCGCGACCGCCTTAACTATTCCTGCCGCAATACCGTCAATGCTTGTAATTATTGTGTTCCGGTTTGGAGGGTAATAAGACAGCTAGTAAACTTAGGCATGTGGCTTTACCATCCTGCCACAAGGATAGCAACGCACCACTAACATATTTGGTGTTAAAAGGCCTGGATGGCATCTTTCCATCAGGAGAGCGGTTTGTTTGCTAATTTATGATATAAAAAAGAAGCCTAGCTTAGTCTTATTTAAATTGATATAACATTGATATAAAAAACCCTAGATACACAGTCCCGAACAAAACTGACACTCAAGAGTGTCCCTAATAGATATGGCAAAAACATATGTCTTTGCATATCCAACCTTAAGTGCAAGACTTACAGTTGTTTTTACAAAGCAAGGTACGAAAATAAATAAAATTGACAGTGACGCAGCCGACGCGATTCCATTTGAAATGAGCGTACAATTTAAAATTTTGCGCACATTTTTGGAGGACGTTTTTGACACACTGATTGTGTATCTTGGGTTTTTTTATATCAATTTGATATAATAATTGTTCTATTGATACTAATAATTTCTACTGACTACTAGTTGTACTTTGCAGCCTACTGCATTATAAGTTTTTGGTACTCGTTGATACCAAATAAATGATACATGACTCCTGGATCTTATATCCCGTACTTTTTTTTGTTATATTATAAGGTAGCAAACAAGCCGATGGGTCCCCTCATGGAAAGAGTCAACCATCGCCTATAGACACCAAAGGTGTTAATGGTACGTTGCTATCTTGTGCCGAGGTCTAATGCCACATGCATAAGTTTACCGGCTACCTCACCCTCCAAACCGGAACACGACAGCGACAGACGCAGCAGCAGCAGACGCTATTGCAGCAGGAATAGGCAAAGCGGTGGTACCAGACCCGGGCGAGACAATGCAGAACTCTACCACCGTATCCTGTATGTATGTCCTATTATTACCTATACATTATAACTTACCTGTGTTCCGAATTTCATCCAATATTTATATATGAGTTACAAACATCCAAAGAAATAAATAAATAAGCATACAAATTTTTATATTTGTGATAATAGTTGGATTATATTTATAAAATATCGCAAGTAACAAACGATAGCTAATTAGGTTGTTTATTGCAGCAATGAGGATCTTATTCCTTATGGTCAGAGGAGAAACTGTTTAATCTGCTAAACAGAAATGATTTCTAAAAATGTCTGTTTTTTGCCCAAAGCAACTAGCATGACAATATAGATAATATTTGTAGATTTGTGTTTTTAAACTCTACAATATTTATTATCGCCTCTGTGATCTAGTAGTCCGGTTTTGGTATTGACCACATGAGGTCCTGGACTCGATTCTTGGGTCGAGCAATTCAAAAAATGTTTTTTTTTTAGTTTTCTGATAAAAACTACGTTACCCGGGATTAGATAAGTGCCCGGTTGGCGATAAGCTTGTTTCCTATCACATTTTGGGTCTAAGTATCTTGCACTGATTGTACCTCTGCCTCAATTTGTGCCATATCCCCTTACTTATTGCTGCCATAAAATTCTTTCCATTTTCATGTTTCGGTTTAAAGTATAAGGTAACAAGTAAACTTACAGGTGTAGCATTACATCTGCTAAACGGTTAGTTCGTTTGCTGTTCGTACAAGTAACTTAAATCTCAATAAAATATTGTATACGAGTAATACGAGTCACGCCTTGTAATCTTAACCTGTTTTTCGTGTCCCAAGTTTGTTTTACCCTTTCTTGTTAAATTTCTTACAACTACCGTTAGGAGGTTATGCTGGCGATTTTATATACTGTTATAGTCTGTTAATATTGCACGTATCATCAGTAGATATGTAACTTTTTTATATGATATGATAACAAACAAGCAGATGGGTCTCCTGATGGAAAGAGTCAACCATCGCCTATAGACACCAAAGGTGTTAATGGTGCGTTGCTATCTTATGGCGAGGTCTAATGCCACATGCATAAGTTTACCGGCTACCTTACCCTCCAAACCGGAACACGACAGCGACAAGCACTGACGCTATTGCGGCAGGAATAGGTAAGGCGGTGGTACCAGACCCGGTCGAGACAATGCAGAACTCTACCACCTAGTAGCTACGATGGTAGTGACTCGCATAGCCAATCGGTCGCCTTTTACGACCTGCCTGGCAGAACGGCAGTTGGCCTATTCTTCAAAGGAGCCCGGAACCAACACGGGGTAATTGATTTTACGGTTTTACGCACAGGCACAAGAATGTATTTAGTTTGCATTGTCATATCACACGAAATGATCATGTTTCACCAGATACAACTTTTCATATAATAAAATGGAAAAGAAATAGCTTTCCAGGTAGAAAGAGATAACCATTGCATAGATATAAACAGCAATTAATATGGCAATGATAACGTGAATAAATAAATTAATCTCAAAACTACATACGATTGCGAAAAGTACTGACGTTATGTCAGGAAATGAGATGGTGGTGGTATTAATTCTGGATGAGAAGATGACGACATTTGAACTCGGTGTTGGTCCGGGCTCCTTCGAAGAATAGACCAACTGGCCTTCTGCCAGGTAGGTCATACAAGGCGATCGATTGGCTATACGTGTCACTAACATCGTGACTATTAGGTGGTAGAGTTCCGCAATGCCTCGCCCGGGTATTTAGTATCACCGGCTTAATTATTCCTATCACAATAGCATCAGTACTTGTCATTGTCGTGGTCCAGCTTGGAGAATAAGGTAGCCGGTAGATTTAGGCTGTTGGCATTGCCATCCCGTAAGACGGATAGCAGCGCACCATTAATATTTTTAGTGTAAAAAGTCATCTGTCAAAACTTTGTTGTTACGATGGTATCGACAGGGTTCAATAATAATTAACCTATTATAAACTATCTGGTCTGGGCAACAGAAGGTCTATTCTTTAACGAATGATGACAATAAATTTTCCCGTAAAAAAAGAAAATAAGACTGGTCTAATATTGTCCCCGTGTTCCCGGACATAAAAACAGTTTTAGGCTAGATGTTTTAAATTTCCCCTTCAGACCCAGCTTTTATCTAAATAGAAAGCACTCGCGTAAAACATCACCACAAACTAACCTTTACCTATTCACGGAGTACCTCAAGGGCGGCATTTGAAAGTGTTTCCAACTTTGTAATGTATTTTCCCGAAATCTAGAGCCAAAAATTTTTAAAATCGCCGTTAGTAGTGATTTGAAGAGGATTCCAAAATAATAAATAAATATCGTGGGACGAATTACATGAATATCATAAAACTTTAATTGGGGCTAGATTACTTTACAGGAAGTGTTTTGATAATAAATATAAGGCAACGATTCTTATACACAGAAATACTGAAGTGTACATAATAAACACTCAAGCCTAGAATACTAAACCATTCCTATTGCACAAACGATTGTCCCTGTCGAAATCGAACCCTATCGATTGTGTAGCAGGGTCGCTATCCAATCGACTAACGGGGTGGTCTCAAAACTCATGTCTACAAGTATAATAAGTTATTTGAGGAAGTCATTTTAGATGAAAGGTTGAAGAAAATAACGACATTGAATCTTTTTTTATTTTATAAGATACCAAAAAAGCAGATGGGTATACTGATGGAAAGAGTCAAGCATCTTCTATAGACACCGAAGATGTTAATAGTGCGTTGCTATCTTTTAGCGAGGTCTTATGCCATGTGCATAAGTTTACCGGCTACCTTACCCTCCAAACCGAAACACAACATTGACAAGCACTGACACTATTGCGACAGGAATAGGTATAGGGGTGGTACCAGACCCGGGCGAGAAAATGCAGTACTCTACCACCTTGTAACCATGATGTTAGTGACTATTATAGCCAATCGGTCGCATTTTACGACCTGCCTGGCAGAACGGCAGTTGGCCTATTTTTCAAAGGAGCCCGGGACCAACACGGGGAAAATCTAACACACCTAATATACTAACAATATTTTACTTAAAGATGAGGCCAGAAAATTGGCAAATAAAAGTCCTATGGAAATCTGAGTACTTAATAACAAGGTACTGTACCACCTTTATGTCATGATAATGATACCAAAATTTTTATATTCTATACTTTCCATCGTTGGCACTTAATGAGATTCCATTATTATTACACGATTAAATTATAACTTGTACATTAATGTCACTTTATAACTTTAATTTTAACCTATCACATTACCGGTTTCACTTTTTTAAGCATCTTCAGGATGTTAATATATTTATTGATTGTTGTAAGATGTAAACTAAAAGGTTGAAAAAAAAAACTACATTGAATTGTTATTTTATTTTATAAGATAGCAAACAAACAGATGGCTCTCCTGATGGAAAGAGACAACCTTCGCCTAAAGACACCAAAGATGTTAATAGTACGTTGCTATCTGTGTGGCGGGATCACAATCTCACATGCATAAATTTACCGACTACTTTACTTTCCAAACCGGAATAAGACTTACGAGAGTAACAAGCACTGACGCTATTGCAGCAGCAATAGGTAAGGCAGTGGTGACAGATCTGGATTAGACAATACAGAACTCTGCCATCTATTAGTCACGATGGTAGTGACTTGAATCGTTCGCCACTTACGAACTGCCTGGCCGAACGGCTATTCTTTAATGGAGACCCAGACCAACACGGGTCTTCAAAAGGCATTATTTATTATTTATACTAATAATAATGGAGTTTCACCAAGTGCAGACATTTATAGTCTAAATATACGAAAATATAAAGTCCTAAAATATCTCACTCCATTAATTTTTCCCTAAATTTAAGGAAAATTTTCTACGTTGGGACTCTGGCCTTCGATTGCTACACCTACAGAGGACAAATGACTCAACGTGTCGAGGTCACTCTACCGATCTACTTATAAACTGCACAATGTTAAATTACCCGTGATTTGGTTTTGTTTCGAGTTTTCTATAACGTTATAGAAAAGTAGGGCATGTTTTATACATTAGCTTGCTGCGTGTCCTGATTTCTTAAAGATTAAATTAGATTTTTATCGTAAGATTTAGCTCATTGGTTCGCCCGCTTTTCGAATTTTCTAATAATAGATATATCGTCGATGAAGTGACAATACCTCGTAACTGTATAAATGTTAATTTTACAGGAGAGGAAAAAAAACGTTTGACATCTAGTCTTAAATGTGTTGATTTGAATATAAAGCTATTTTCACAAAGCTCTAACTTTTCTTCTGAAAATTGTTAAAAGATAAGATAAAATTCTATAGATGCAAAACTGAATTTTATCTCTATTGCAATAAAAAAGTAAACTTGTTTAAAAATGTTAATTAGGAGGTATTGTCACTTCAACGACGATATGACAAGATGTTAGTGATGTGTCTTAACCTTCTCTAGCCTTTTACAAGATGCATAGCAATAAGGCAGGTGATCAATTCTTCAAATTGAGGGTAGTGAGATAATATTACAGTCATCACCTTGGAGTATGTTTACTCAATGGCTTTGGATGAGCAAAAAAGCTGCCAGATCTGGTTTTCGCAAGAAACAAGCGATAGTCGTTATCAGGTCGCTAAAACGGGGTTATGAGTATCAACACCCATCTCACCAACCAACTAACTGGTGAATATTTAAAAATTATTTATTTACTAATTTATTCGTTCGGACACTTATTTATGTACATGATTCGTTGATTAAATTCGACTGAATTTTGTGCCGAAAAAAATCATTCCTATTGTGCTGAACATAAGGTTAAAGTTATTCCCATCTTTTTCTGATGAAGTGTAAGAAAAGAAAATTTAGATACTTAGTCATTTTAAATTACTGTGCATACAGGGGCACGCGCAGGTACACGCAGGGGCTCGGAGTCGAAGCGCAGGGCTCTTACCCATTATTCCATGTCGTAGCACGACACGACTTTCACGTTGTGTCTTGTTTATGTGTGTAGAAGTCCTAAGCGCTTCGACTCGATTTACGCTTTGTTACGGGAACAAGGGTATATTTTTTCGAATTACTTGTTACATAAATAGACAAGTTGATGTAGGACTAGAGCCTTACCGTACTTATTTCATAAATATACTTAGGTTGCTTTTAGGTTAGGTCTCACTTTTTCTAGGTGTTTCGACCACGTTTCCATCTGACTTTACGCATTGATGCATTTGAAGTTATCAACGATCTGTCTTCTTTAACCGCACTGTAGTTATACTAGCTGACCTGGCCAACGTTTGCCACACAAATTAATTGTATTGAATATATTCGTGGGGTATTTCAGCAGGGGGGGGGGGATTACCTTATATAAAAGCTATCCTAACTTTTAAGTTTCATATTGGACTAAGTGGGAATGAGAAGGTAGACGAACATGCTAAAAATGCAATACTTGTCGGAAGAAACTATAGAATAAAACCAGACTTTCAAGAAATTATACATTATTACAAAAAACGTGCTATGAAATGTGGAAAGAATATTTTAATGAAAGATCAAAAGAAAAAGGGATTTGGTATATAACAGTACAGTGTCTACCTTCTCGAACCCCTTGGTTTATTAATTCCGATCTTTGTAGAGTTAACATCGTAAGATTAAACAGACTCAGATCAGGACATTACCCAAATGCTAAATTTAATTTCTTAATGAGAAAATCTGATACCCCGAATTGTAACTTGTGCGGAAAACTTGAAGATATACAACATTTATTACTTGAATGTACAAAATATGAAACTAATAGAGAAACTGTCTTTAACAATTTAAAACTAAATAAACTAGACGTAGGGTTGCTGCAGAGCATCCTAACGGAGCCCAAATCCAGCTCTGCTAGGAGTCTATGTAGCATTATATTATAATGTCAATTAGCTATAGGGTATGATGGGGCTGACATGTCCTTGTGGACAAAAAAGTCCCGAAAGTAAATAAAGATAGAAAAAAAAACTTTTAAGTTGGACCAAACAGCATCGCGGACAAACAATGTTACACACACACACATATATATATATATATATATATATATATATATATATATATATATATATATATATATATATACCGCTTTTTACATCCTACGAGTAGTTGGCACAGCCAAACTTTGTATGGAAAAGAAGTGCAGAAAGCTAATATTTTTATATAGTTTGCATAAGAAATACATTAAATTACTAAACATATACTTTACACACACTACTATTTGTGTAACACTTATCATACTAAAAAGACATGTACATACTATTTTGTTCTTTATTTTGTTAATGGCTAAAATCACGGGCTAAGATATATTGTTTAGTCTATGGTCAAACGGAGTCATCAGTCATATAATTATGGCTGATTTTTGACCAGAGAGCGATCGCTAGTATTTTTAAAATGACGACGCCGTTTGTATAACGAAACATAAAAATCGATCTCAATATATCAGCTAAATCATATCCTGATTTAGCAGATATATATTGAAGTCAATTTGTAAACTTATAACATGGTTTTAACACATGTAAACTTATAACATGTATTAAAAGGATCAAATATTATTAAATTATAGAATCAGTGTCATTAGGTCCAGTGACGGTGATGACCAAATGGGGTTCCGGGTTCGATTCCCGGGTCGGACAATTTAAAAATGTGTTCTTTCAGTTTTGATAAAATTAAATGTTAATGGATAGAAATATAAGTTTGTTGAATTGTCCTTAAAAAAAAATATTTCAATGTAGTAAAAATTTTGTAAATGGTGAACATTATGTAAATTATAAAAAAAAAAAATTACTCAAAATATGATTACTCAAATCAAATAATTACTCAAAAAACTTGTAATTATAAAAATAACTATGTAATATGGAATCATCCTTGTATATTTATAACAAGAACATAAATTAGAGAAAAAAAGACCAGCCCGCTGAGTTTCTTCCGCCGGATCTTCTCAGTGTGTGGCCGCGTTCCGATCCGGTAGTAATTCTGAAAAATCGATACAATTTATAATTTTAAATGTAATATAATATAATGATATTTTTTTTAAATATTTGCACACCATATATTGGTAGAATATGTCGGTAACTTAATTTATTTTTAACAACTTGTAACACCCATATTCTTGCAAATAAATATTTTCTTTCTTTCTTTCTTTCTTTCTTTCTTTCTTTGTGATAAAATCAAATATTGGCCGGGACTGGATAAGTGCCTGTTTGGTGATAGGCTTGCCACCTATCATATTGTGGTACCAAGTATCTTCGGCTACTTATGAGTGCACTGGTTGTACCTCTGCCGACCTCTTAGGATAAATGGTGTGAAGATACTTTTTTACTATAATTTTTAAAATACTGCTTGTATATAATTTTTAAAATACTGCTTGTATTTTAAAAATTATTTAGACGCATAGCAAATGAATTATACATTATTAAGAATAAAAACAGCCATCCTACGTCAGAATATTGCGTAATTGAGGATGTTGAGGCTACTATCGCTTTTACACACTACTTCTAATGTACTCAGTAAACACAACGTATTTAAACAAGAAACTACGCAACGTAAAAGGATTTTTCTGTTTTTGTAGAACTGTTTCACATCAGCAGGTATAATGCAATCTGGAGTGGTATTGAGGGTCTCATTAATAAATCTGTTTGATCAATATTTAAATAATCGCTCTCTCATTAAAACTTAATGTTTGCCTCCCAATGAATATAAACTATATTTATACCTAATTTTTTTATATCAGTGCAGATGGCTCTCCTGATGGAAAAAAATTACCATCGCGTATAGACCCAAATATATTAACGGTGGATTGCTATCATTGTGGCGGGTTCTTAATGCTACATGCGCAATGTTTACCGGCTACACTCCCAATTGGAACACGACAGTGACAAGTATTGACGCTATTACGGCAGGAATAGATAAAGTGGTGATAACAGATCCGGGCAAGACAATGCAGAACTTTACTACCTCGTAGCCATGATGGTAGTGACTGGCATAGCCAATCGTTCGCCTCTTACGAACTGCCTGGGAAATCGACAGATGGTGTATTCTTCAAAGGGAGCCCGGACCAACACGGCAACGCAACTGCGAGACCTCTCACCTCCTGCTCGTTTGCCCCCTCTTCTATAAAAAAATACAAGGGAAATATGGACACAATAATAATAAATATTGTTGCGAATAATCTAGAAACGTGAAGAGTTGGAACGCCGGAGGGATCTAGAAATAAAAGAAAGAGATAGTTACTCCTATTTATAAACAAATAGTTGGCCGTTACCCGAACAGCTATGCCATAATGGTATGGGGCATAAGGGTGAAAATAGCGTGTACTAGGACTTGTTTATCATAAGTTGTTTACAATTAGAAGTGATTCATTGTTTACGCGATAAATTTAGATTTTTCTGGATCCAGGTAGAACTTTACCCTGGGTATAAATAGAGATGTGTTGACAAATACAGAGCAGTTTTATACAGTGATCGAAAGCGATAGTACGAGCGACCAGTGTGTAATACAGTGAAGAAGAGAAGTGTTTTATTGTGTAGCCGGTTAAATTTAGTGTTAGTACAGTGAGTGACTAGTGTTAATCAGAGTATTTAAATATTACATTGCGTTGTTTTCTGTATTTATGTTGTAAATACACGGTTTCATATAAGTGGCGTTTTCTTGGAATTAACGAACCGGTACCACGTCAAATTTGGTGGAACCACTTCCAAATAGTGTATTCTAGTATTAAATCTTCTATATATTAATACATGAAGGAAAAACTTTGGATCCCTTTTTATGACAATTATGCGAAAGGTGGAGTATGAAATTTGGCACAGTTAAAGTTTACATTGTAGATGACTGCAGAAACTTAATATATTTAAATAATATGCGCTAAAGTACATTATATTAATAAAAATAATCATTACTCACACTAAATTCACGTGACATACGTTATATTATACACACATGTCCAACATTTACTTTACTGCTAAAGTCATTTGTGAAACTTAAAAGAGATTATATTGTGTAGTCTATGGTCGAATTTCGGCCACAGACGATCGCTAGTATAAAACGGCGAATACTATATACATAAGCCATGTGATTTCATTAAGTGACTAGCGTCACACGAACTCTTTGGCAAGATGGAAGATGGTCAATTATTTCTAAATGATCTATTCTTAATAGAGGATCCGGAAGAACATGGAGAAAATACATTTTTGAAGTGAATCACCTATTGGCATGTCTTGGCAGTAAATTCGACTCAAAATGGCGTGACGGAAAACCACATGAATCTGACCAACTCCTTGGCAAGAAGGAAAGAGAGAGGAAAGATAAAGAATGATCAATTCATCATGATGAACATCTATTATTAGGTATAAAATTAACTTAGGACGCGACGCGACGCGACAGGAAGTAACTAGACGCCTTTTTGTGGCGTCACGCGTTTACCGCTACATTTTGTATACTCGTAACGTTATTTATTTTGAATATTATTCATTATATACATATACGTATACATACCACGAGACCTGGATTTGTATCCCGGATCGGACAATTTGTTCAAAATAAGTTTTTCTGTATTTCTGGAAAGCATACCTGATGTAAATTAATTTTAAATTACACTATCGACATTGATGTATCACATCTGGAACTTTCCGTGGCAGGTGTTTAAACTCTGTTCAATTTTTATTGCTTGTCGTCCAGAAATATAAATAAGCGACTGAATTCTTCCTAGATTTTTCCGCTGATATTTTTAATTTTCTCGAACAAAGAACACAGGCCATTTTAATTTTGTACAACCCTTGCGTGTCATTTGGAGTGACGAATATTAGATAAACTAGAATAATTTTCTACGATTTTTAAATCAATTAAATAAAATATATCGCTAGGAACAATCATTTAAAAATAATTGAGACTATAATTTGATTGAATTCTGTCATCATATTTAAGTGTTACCATTTTATAAAACTTTAATTATATTTTCATAAAAACAGTAATCTATATTAATATTATAAATGCGAAAGTTTGGATGTTTGGATGGATGTTTAGATAGATGTTTGGATGGATATTTGTTACTCAATCACGCAAAAACTACTAAACGGATTTAAATGAAATTTGGCACACATGTAGACATGTAGATAATAACCTGGAATAGCACATAGGCTACTTTTTATCGCGGAAAAATTAGGCAATCCCGCTGGATTCACCAAAAAATGTACAATGCAGCGGGCTGCACGCAGCAGCTAGTAAGTTTATATAATTTTCATTATAAGCATCAAATAAAAATTCTCCCTGTTTTTGTGTTAAAGAATAGTTAATGCTATTTTTTTTTGTTTTTTTTAAGTACATATAAAGTGTTTTTACAAAATCTTAGCTCAGAATTCTGTCAATCTAATTTAGATTTCTGAGATTAGCAGTTGTACTGAAGACACCCAATGACAAGACAAATACCTAACCACAGACTACTAAGGAGAGAACTTATTATTTACGTTAACCTTACCTAAATTCCAGCTTTATTTAGCTACTATTCCCCAAGTTAAAAAATATTTATTAAATGCAGATAAGTTAGAGTTGATATAGAATCTTAAGGAATATATTAAATTTTAAGATAATAACTAAAAATGACGATGTATGAAGTCTTGCCCGTGTTCTTTATAATTCTAGAGCTAAGTGGCTAAATACTATGAATTGAAAATTTAAACACATGTTAGTATTGGAAATACAAATACAACTTTCCCCTTTGCTCACGCTTGCCAATGCGATATTTACATACCTACACAAGATCAACTTTTATTGTATTTTCAGTTTCACTAACCTCTATACATAGATTTTAAGACACATCAGTGTTATAAACTTGTTTTGATTATTCGTGTACAGTGAAGTCATTGCCTTAAAAAAACATCTGATATGCTGCCAGGCTTTCCCCGTGTTGGTCCCAGGCTCCTATAAAGAATAGGCCAACCGCCGTTCTGCCAGGCAGGTCGTAAAAGGTGACTATTTGCGTCACTACCATCGTGACTACTAGGTGGTAGAGTTCTGCATCGGCTCGACCGGGTCTGGTACCACCGCCTTACCTATTCCTGCCGTCCGTGCCGTCAATAGCGTCCGTACTGTTCAGTGTCGTGTTCCGGTTTGGAGGGTAATGTAGCCGGTAAACTTCTGCATGTAGCATTAGACCTCGCCACAAGATAGCAACGCACCATTAACATCTTTGGTGTCTATAGGCGATGGTTGACTCTTTCCATCAGGAGACCCATCTGCTTGTTTGCCGTCTTCACTACATAGTATAAAACAAAGTCGCTTTCTTTGTCTGTCCCTATGTCCCTATGTATGCTTAAATCTTTAAAACTATGCAACAGATTATGATGCGGTTTTTTGTAATTGATAGAGTGATTAAAGAGGAAGGTTTATGTGTATAATATCATTTAATATATTGTAGAGAAATACTGCCATTTTTGAGTTTTCTTATGTCATGTCGTAAATAATTATATTTTTTTCCGCTTATATTGCAAACGCAGGCTAAACCCTACGAGATTTATCAAAATAATGTACTAAGTATTTGTACACCTCACAAAATTTAGTACTTTCCTTTTTTTAACTAAATATCACCATATAAAAATCATGTGGATGATTAGAAATAGTATTAACAAATTATTTTTCCTGTTTTCGGAATTTTATATGATCAAGTAAAGTACATTCTATTATGTTATAAGTTAGCACATTCCTTAGATAATATCTTCAGGTATATTGTATAATTTTTGTGAAATTGTTATTTAACAATCAATGTAAAAAAACGTAATTTAGCAAACCAGTTTTTTACTACTTTACTAACTTACTTTTCATTTTACTTTTCATTTTTTTTTCACTGAGTGACATAGGCTATTTGAAAAAAAAAACTTCCCACTACGTATGTAGATAAGGAAGTTACTGATTTTACCCCGATTTTCGGAAATCGAGTTTTTACCAGATGTCCACGTTTAAAGGTCCTAGGAATCTTCCGACTATTTTCACGATGACGTCAGTATGTCTGTATGTATGTATGTATGTATGTATGTATGTATGTATGTATGTATGTATGTATGTATGTGTGTGTATGTGTGTGTGTGTATGTGTGTGTGTGTGTATGTGTGTAGGTGTGTATGTAAACATCTCATAACTTTTGAACGGCTAGACCGATCGAAACGTGCTTGGATTCCGCTCAACTTAGATTTCTTGAAAATTTGAACCGATTCGGTCCAGGAGATTTTGAGAAATTTTGAAAAAACACCAAAAAAATTTTGACGAAACAGTATTTTTTTAATATTACTTCCAGATTTATGTACCGATTGAGTAGAAAAACTAATCAGCTCTATTCGTCAAAAAACTATGTCTAATAAATAAATTGCATCAAAATCGGTTTATCCGTTTGAGAGTAATAGTTGGCGAAAAATTTTGAAAAAGTGTTTTTTCGACATAGCTTCGAAATTTTTCAACCAATCATTTTTTGGTGTTCTACGATATTTTAGTACTTAAAAAACTACGTCAAATGTCGTTTCAAAAATCAAAATCGAATCTAATTCTCAAATTTATAGCTTTTCATACGTTATTTTTAGCAAACTTCCTTAAATTTTTTTAAATAACTTTCAAGTTAATTTACCGATTGACTTAAAAATATTATTAGCTTTTGTTCCGTTAATTTAATCAAAATCGGTCAATTTGTTTGGGATTTATCAATGAAGAAAATTAAAGTAAAATATTTTTTGACATAGCATCGAAATTTTTCAACCTATCGATTATTTAGGTAAAACAATATTTTAGATCTCAAAAATTGAGTTGAATGCCATCATCGTTTTCAAATATACAGCTTTTCAAAAATTAATAATACTGTCATTTTTAACAAAATAGATGTTTGAACTGAAAAATCTATACTTACATTTTTTACTCTTGAGCTTAAAATACCCTTAATTTAGTGAGAAGTTTCAGGGATGGCCCGTAGGGTCAACCATTTACACATTTTTTTCCCGTTTGTCCTGATGCCTAGCTTTAATAAATCGCAGGGTCAAGCTTTCAACGTTGCAGGCTTAGATTTGAGCATTGACTGCTTTTCACATGGCCAACTATATATCGCTCTTTCAAGAGTAAACTCTAAAGAAAACATATTTGTATTGTCTAATGGCAAGAAAGCTGTGAACGTTGGATATAAAGACATTCCGTAATATATTAATTGTAAAAATAAAAGAAATAGGTAAAAATGTAAAAACTAAAAATGTAGTACCTATATGAATTTAGATATTCCAAAGATAGCAGAAAATCTTCATGGTATAGGGAAAGGGGAATCGTTTTACTCCAAATTTAACGCGTGCGGGCCACGGGTAGTAATGAATAAATCAAAACTACTGGATCGATTTTAATAATTTTTTCCCGTGCGAAGCCGGGGCGGGCCGCTAGTATGATATAAAAAAAAGCGGCAGGCAATTCGTAAAAGGTAATTAACTAAATGTATCACTTCCATCTAATGACTACTAGGTGGTAGAGTTCCGACACGTTTCACCCAGGATTGATATTACAGCGGCACCTGTCCCTGCTGCAAAAGTATCACGATCGCATTCCGGTTAAGAGGGTAAGGTAGCCGTTAAATTTATGCATAAAATATTACCATATTTCTTTTGAGACTTTCATTCTCGTAGTTTGGCACAAGCGAATCTAATTTTACTGTCTGGGGGACTTCAGATTTGTATTCATTAGTACTATATAATATATTAATATTCTTATTTTATTACGTCAAAATAGCAAACAAGCAAATGGCTTGTTGGGAAGCGGCAACCATCGCCTATAGACACCAAACATTTTTAATAGTGCGTTTCTATCCGTGTTGCAGGGCTGCAGATTGCATAGGTTTAATTTCAACCTTACCTTCAAAACTAGAAATCAAAGCGAAGCGCAGATGCTATTGCGACAAGAACTGGTAAGGCGGTGGTAACAAGCCCATCTACTTGTTTGCTATCTTATGATAAAAAAATCACACCTACAGACGATTAGTCATCAGTTAGTCAGGTAGAGGAATTAGTATTGATCTGTTTTTTATTTATATAATAGAACAACAAACAAGGAGATGGCTCTCCTGATGGAAAGAGATAACCGCCGCCTATAGACACCAAAGATGGTAATGTCGTTTTGCTATCCTTGTGGCGGGGTCTTAATGCCACATGCATGTGTTTATTGCAGAGCTCTACCATCCAGTAGCCGTGATGGTAGTGACTCGTATAGCTAGTCCTTCGCCTATTACGAATTGCTTGGCAGAATGGCAGATGGTCTATTCTTCAAATGGAGTTTGGATCAACACGGAAGTAAGTAAATCTGAAAATTCTATTCTATCTGAAAATTTTATTGTCACAACTGCCAATGTCACAATTGCTTCTGATATTCGCGACCAAATAATATCACATGTTTTTTTTTTTGACAACGGCGATGTTAAATACACCAGCGCCAGACTCATGGTTGCTACAGAATATTTTTATGATTGACAAATTCCTATTGGACGACTAAAGTCGGTAAATTAGCACTCATTGTGCTATAGACCAAAAATTCACATGCGATTTGATTTGATTCTTGGAGCGACAGAACGAAGTAGTTTAAAATAACTCTACAGAAATTACGGTATTTTAAGGTTTATTCTCGTGGTGTACGTAACAGTTACATTTTATAAGATGGTTTTTATAGTTTTGGCAAAGTTGGTAACCATACGACCATTGGAATAACGTTTCAACGTTTATGACTACGCAATCACTGGTGTCTGGGTTCGATATCCAACAGGGACCAGCTTTTATGTTATGTAATGTCACATGAGGTTTAAATTCCTGACGACATATTTGCGGGTAAAGCTAAGCAGCCATTAAAATAAAAAAATAATAAAATATAAAGGACCGAGATACATCACCATCCAGGCAGATTTGCTTGCTCCCGTGTTAGCCCAGGCTACCTTTTAAGAAGATACCATCTGCCGTACTGCTAGGCAGTGCGTAACAAGCGAACGATTGGCTATGCGTGTCACCACTATCGTGGCTACTTTCGTGTATACTATCGTGGTAGTGTTCTGCACTTTCTCGTCCGACTCTGGTATCACCGCTTAACATATTTCTGCCGCAATAGCGTTAATGCATGTCACTATCGTGTTCCGATTTGGAGGGTAAGATTAAACTTATGTATGTGGCATCCAGACCACGCATCGCATTATATTTCGTCGACAGACGTTTTCTCGTGAAAAAAAGAAAAAAGTAAGTTCTTTTTATTGGTCAAATCCCTCTATTATCATGCGTGACATATTACACGCTGTTTATCCTAAGTAGATAACTTATAATATTGTTAATACACTTGTACTGTTTCACAAATCACTTTAAATTTTAAATATCGCCAACCGGTTTTGCCTTTTATGACATCTTCAAGGCTCCGAGACTTTTTTAAAGTATTTAAAACTTTTATATTTTTTTTTTATAAAAGTCTTGGAGCCCAGAAGATGCTGTAAAAGGCGAAAACTCTATTTCGGATACGTATTTACAATGTAGATATTCCCAGGCCTTTTTTTGTCACTTTCTTTTTTGGGGGACGCTAATTTTAGACAATTATAGCTCTTTTAATCAAACTTCTTTTAAAGGAGCCGTTGGGCGCAATTCCTTGTTTGGGGGCACTGCTCACTCTCACAAAAAAGCCCTGGATATTCCTAATTTTAATATAGTTATGCTGCTTCGCGCGGTTTCACCCGTGGGGAGTGTAACATGTCACCAAAACAGAAATTTTATACAATCTCTTATCCCCTGTTTCAGTCTCTTATTTAAAAAAGTGTAAAATATGTTTGACCTATGGTATTATACCAGATTCTTGAGAAAAATGTCCAAAATCGATTTAGCGGTTTAACCGTGAAACCGTAATAGATGGACAGATAGACTTTCGCATTTATTATATTAGTAAGTTTTAATATTTTAGTGAAAACTATATAATTTTTAATACATACGTATTTTACTAATCGGAAAATCTGTTAATACCAGCTTTTTATGAAATATTGGCAGGGTAACTAACATAAAGGAGTCGCCTCTGTGGTCTAGTGGTCCGGTGTCGGTGTTGAATACATGAGATCCCGGGTCGGGCAGTTCAAAAAAAGTGTTTTTCAGTTTTCTAATAAAAAACAAAGTTGCCTGGGATTGGAAAGTGCCCGGTTGGTGGTAGGTTTGCCATCTATCACGTTGTGGGACTATGTATCTTCGGCTATTCATGGGTGCCCTAGTTGTATCTCTGTCTACCTCTTCGAGAATACGGTCGTGAAGATACTTTTTTATATTTAATGAAGATAAAATATTTAAAACTCTAAACAAACAGTCGTAGTTCTGGCTAGTATAGATCATTCAGCAAATAATCCAGTCGTCTACTTGACTTTAATTGACCTCAAATATCATATATCATCCGAACTAATTAAGGACAATGATATTTTTGGCAAATATTTAGACATAGTTGGCTGAAACAGTACTGTATTCGAGTGTATTAACTTAGCATAGATAACTAACTCAAAGTAACTTAGCATATCGTGCTAAACAGCTCTATCAAGAAAATTTGTATAAATCTACAATTTAAAAAAAATATATATTAATAATCTGCTTATTTGTTTATATTATATTTTTAAATACTTACGAGTATTATCCTATTACGGATAAGACAAGTCTAAACATACATAAATACAGAAAATTGGTTCAGTCGTTCTTGAGATTTTTTTTATTATAATTAACACGGCTTTGTTTTATATATTATATACATTAGATAACAAATCGCCGAAATAGTTTTTTATACAAACTTTCATCCCCGCATTTTTGCAAAAAAGAAGTCTATGTTTGTCACCGTATATTCAACTATGTCCATGCCAAATATCATCAAAATTGATTCAGTGGTTTAGCCGTGAAAACTTAACAGACATACAGATTTTCGCATTGATAACATTAAAGTAAGGGCTGTGTTTCTGTAAAACTTAAAACGTTCATTCCAGTAATGAATAAATTAACAAATATAACTTGTTAGATTATTTAATGAACGTTGTTTGTGCATTTACATTTAGTACGTCATAGGAAACCTATTTATAAAAAAATAGTTCCTGCAATTTCGTGTATTATGGACAAGAGTAATGAGACTCCTCTATTGCCTGTATTACTCTATTATAATATAACTCGCAAACAGTAAGTGATATAAAAAAAACTGTATGACGTATGCTGTCTTCGAAATTAGTTCTCGAGACATTCGTGGGTAGCGTTTCAAATGGACACAAAAAATTAGCTGTCAGAAAATCTGTCCAGTGGTAATCACATGTGGTAATATTATACACATCATTGGAAAACAAACATCAACTACTGCAGTAGCTATCAAGTTGCGTTTACCACTGGTTTGTTTGTTTTAAGGGTAAGAACACAAAACAAATAATGAAACTCCTTAGTGAGATACTTGCATGTTACATGTTCCCCAGAAATTCAAATTCAAATCCAGCATTGAAAATCAAATGAAACTCTGTAGCCTAAAGAGCTACTAATTCTATTTAATTGATGCTGCAGACGTTTATATGGATCATCGGACGGCACGTCTGCCAGTTTGCCTATCTAAGTATCATAAAAAAATAAAAAAATTGGCCTACTCTGTAAAAAGTTATTTTTGGTCAAACATAAAAAGTATATGCGTCATTAAGAATTTCCTTCGTTTTTTGCCTGTTAAAAAAATTAAGCGGTAGTATTTTTTCATGTCTTTTTTGTACAGAATAACTGCATCTACCTACAATGAAATCTTTTACGTAGGTATGCTTAAAATAATTTTATTAAAAATACTAGATTTTTTCAAGACACTTTCGGTTTTAAAACCAATTAATATTCTAATTAGTCAAAAAATAGTGTAACAGCCATTGACGGTCATGCATGGACATGGTAAACATGATGGTAAAAAGCACATGCCTAATATCTTGGACAGACAAAAATATTTATGATTACCCGACCCCGACAAAACCCGATATGCCTGGGATTTGGTCTCGATTTATCCAGTTGCAGCACATGCTGTACTTGCTTGGCTCGTGGGGGTAGCCTATTCAGCTCAATTCATGAGGTCCCGGGTTCAATCCCCGGATCAGGAAAAAGTGTTATTGAGGGTTTTCGGGTTTTCTCGAAAATCTAAAATCCTAGTGGCAGATTAGAGTCCAGAGGAGTGGTAATTACCACTCCCGTGACTCGGATGAGCACGTAAAACAGTCGGTCCCGGTTATTGCTAGAAATAGTCGGTAAATGCGGTAATGATGATCACCACTTATCTCGCCAACCGACTAACCGGTGAATCGCAGTGAACCGGAAAGCCTATAGACGTTTGGTTTACTGTGCCTACCCCGCAAGGAAACCGGGCGTGATAATACTTTAAAAAAAATCCACACGGACGAAGTCGCGGGCATAGATAGTATTATTTCACGCTTGTTACGCTTTTATGCCTAAATCGCTGAACTGATTTAAATGATATTTGGCCGATAGTTGTAGAACCGAGGTCAACCATAGCCTAACTTTTTTTAAATAATCGAGCCCTAAAGGGTTGAAATAGGGGATGAATGTTTGTATGAAAAACTATACCGAAGACCTGATAATCTACTCGCGGGCAAAGCTGCGTGGGTCAGCTAGTGTAAAGTAATCGGCAAATAGTATAAGCCGATTGATATTTTAAGCTTTTTGTATCAACGGGTATCGGTAATCAAACCCATTAGTAACCAAATGGGACGGCTAATTTTAAATGGTTAGAACAGACAAACATCCGCTTTCAATGTGCTACAAGCGTTTGCAATGTACTTAAACAAAGACGCTTTTATTTCAATTATAATGTTTTCATTTCAATTATAATGTTTCAAGGTATAATGTTGTATTCAATTGTAATGATATTCATGTTTTTAAAGTGAAACTTCCTTAGAATCGTTGTTATTTGAAACTCGATTGAACGAAAATGTGTCACGATAAGAAACAAATTGTAGAGCTCCGCAACGTCTGTCCGGGTATTTGGTACCACTCACTACCTTATCTATTCTTGCTGCGATAGCGTCAAAGCTTGTTATTGTCGTGTTCCGGTGAGGAGAGTAAGGTAGCCGATAGACTTATGCATGTGAGAGTCATATTACCATCTCGCCATATGGATAGCAACGCACTATTAAAGTTTTGGTGTCTGTAGGCGATGGTTTGTCTTTTCATCGGGAGAATCATCTGCTTTTTTTGCTAATTATGAAAAGATGTGATGGAACACATTACCTACACAGTATTGTATTTTATATTTAAAATATAAATTTAAGTTTCAAAACCAGCTAGATCCAAACAGAACAACCAAAAAGATTTTATTACAAATGTTTACTTCTAAAATATGAAAAACCTTTTTTTCAACTTCTTTTATCAGGGCGAGCGAAGCGAGCCCTACACTAGGCCACTTTCTATGCACTTTTGTGGTACATTTTACTGAAAAAATATCGCATTTTTAGGTTTGAGCTTCGACGTGGTAGTTTATATTCATGTCTAGATTTGTTATCTACCATAAAAATACCATTTTATAAAAATGAAAAAATAGGAGGTACAATTTGTATTCGCGCCATCTCTTATTAAATTAACGAGTTAAAATTGATAGAAGATACATTTTCTATTAGAATTTTTGAACTTATTAAGAGACTACCTACTTCATGAATTGTTTCTTCATATTTGACTGGCGGCGCGCGGTTATCGTGCCCTCGTATAAAGGCGAGGTTCAAGTATAAACTGCAATAGCTATAGGGCCATCAGTTTGATCAGTTCGGCATCGAAGGTGTATGATAAAATCATTGAAAGGAGAATGCAAGGGAAGTTCGAAGTAATATTGTGGGAGGCACAAGGAGAATTTAGGTCTAAAGCAGGGATGTTTGCTGGGAACAGAGTAAATAGAGCGTTAGAGAGTTTCACAATATGCTTATTGAGAAACAGTACAAATGTATTAATTGATTTATATTGTATTGAGATCAATTCCCAATCTAAGCCCGAGGGCGAGGGTAAAAAGCTAAAAAAGGTATATTTACGCCCGTATCCCCGAAGAGGTAGGCAGAAGTACAACGTGTGCATCTACGGTTAGCTGAAGATACTTAAGTCCCACAATGTGATAGGTAGCCAGCGTATCGCCAGTAGGGCACTTTTCCAATCCCGGGCAAAGTTGTTTTATCAGAAAACTGAAAAAACACATTTTTTTTATTTGCCTGACTCTGGAATCGAACTCCGAGGGTTTCTCTGAGAGAAAAATTCGAAAAATGTATTCGCTGAGTGTCTACCGTCAATTCTTCGTGCCTGCGTAGTCCAAAAATTTTGAAGGTTTATTTAAATAAAACATTTTTTGATTTTGATTTCGTAAATCGACGTAAAACCAGGAACTTCCTGATTTTAGAAAAAAAAAGAATTATTTCAGCAAAATGTCAAAAATGTGTTTTTCAAGATCAACCTTCATTTTTAATATATATTTTTCCTTGAAAATACCAACTAACAAAAACCAAATATTCCTAGTTCAAAGCCTGACGTCGCGGACCTTTGATGCAAATGTAATGTTTAGGTGAAAATACGTTGAGTTTTTTAGGTTAGATAATTATAAATAAAGTCCATACATTAAAAGATGTAATTCTCATAAAAATACTTTTATAACAATATTACTAGATAGTATAACTTTGCGAGCCCTTACAAAGCTCTGCTTTTTGCTAGTTTATCTTTCTCTCTCTCTCGTTATTTTCTACTTTAACCAGACATTAACCAATAAAAAACTTTAATAAATTATGACAGAGTTGTCGGCAAAAAGCTGGTTTAATGATGGTTGATGGGTTTTTTAATAGGATAGAAACCCACGCCTCTGAGATCTGAGTGACAGAAAAATACGTGACATTGCAGCTATTTACAATGAAACAGGCTTTGAGTATTATATCTATAGAAACAGTGCTCATTTTGACGTAAAGTTAATTTATGAGTATGGGTGAAGTTACCCAAAATTATATACCAGTTTATACCTGCCAATCCGGTAGTTATGCCAGAAAAATTAGATATGTTTGCATACTCAACAGGTTTCGAGCTTTTTAGTATTTACTAGCTGTTGCCAGCGACTTCGTCCGCGCGGACTTCGTTTACTCCGCACAGCACCTCCCCGCTAGGTGATAGCGTGATAATATGTAGCCTATATGTTGACCCGACCTGTTAGTAATATTCATGCAAAATTTGAAGTAAATTCATGCTGTATTTTTTGAGTTTACCCCGGACATACATACAGACAAACAGACAAACAGACAAACAGACAAACAGACAAACAGACAAACAGACAAACAGACAAACAGACAAACAGACAAACAGACAAACAGACAAACAGACAAACAGACAAACAGACAAACAGACAAACAGACAAACAGACAAACAGACAAACAGACAAACAGACAAACAGACAAACAGACAAACAGACAAACAGACAAACAGACAAACAGACAAACAGACAAACAGACAAACAGACAAACAGACAAACAGACAAACAGACAAACAGACAAACAGACAAACAGACAAACAGACAAACAGACAAACAGACAAACAGACAAACAGACAAACAGACAGACAGACAGACAGACAGACAGACATACAGACAGACAGACAGACAGACAGACAGACAGACAGACAAACAGACAAACAGACAAACAGACAGACAGACAGACAGACAGACAGACAGACAAACAGACAAACAGACAAACAGACAAACAGACAAACAGACAAACAGACAAACAGACAAACAGACAAACAGACAAACAGACAAACAGACAAACAGACAAACAGACAAACAGACAAACAGACAAACAGACAATCAGACAAACAGACAAACAGACAAACAGACAAACAGACAAACAGACAAACAGACAAAAAGACAAAAAGACAAACAGACAAACAGACAAACAGACAAACAGACAAACAGACAAACAGACAAACAGACAAACAGACAAACAGACAAACAGACAAACAGACAAATAGATAATCAGACAAAAATTTTAAAACTATATTTTTGGCTTCGATATCGATTGTAGATCACGCCCCAAGTATTCTTTTAAAAAAATATTCAATGTACAGTTTTGACTTTCCTACGATTTTATTATATGCAAGGAAGTTATATTCTATCTGGAAGGTCCACATGTACTTCAAAATCGTTCCGAAGAGTACCACGACATGAGTGGAGTGTGTCTCTTTCTACTAAATAAGGCGCCAATCGCCATATATAAGTGCGGCCATGCTTAGTTTGCAAATTACTACTAAGTAATTCTACTAATTTGAGAAACAGTTTATGCATTGAATAAGTAATTACGTAATAATTAAAATAAGCACATTTTGGAACTCACTATGTTAATTACAATACATTTTATGCTAATATATTTATCGACGTGTATGAATAAAAGGGATTTAACGGTTACCGGATATATAAAAAATCTACCATCCGAAAGTTTTATTTACACTGGCAATTGCAAGAAAGGGATAACATCCACTCATGTCGTTGTCTCGCTCAGAACGTTTTTCCCCTCTGTTAAGTAAGAAGCAAATGTCAACTTTATTACTAACGAAATAAAGTACATTTTTATTTTTCAAATATTGCTTCGTAGTAATTCCAGATATCATATATAAGTTCCTTGGTAGACACTGAAAAGCCGCGGAAAATTAAAAAAATATTAGCATGGCAAACCCAAACGTAGATACTGCCTATACCACACATAACCTATAACATTACCATATATTTGGTATTATCATTATTATTAAGGTGTTTTACGTAACGAATAAGCATGCAAAAATAGTTGTTTTTAAGAAAAATATATAAGAACAACGAATTTAAACATAGTATCAAAATAACAGCGTTATGCTAACCTATAAATTCTATTACCAAACGTAAACAAGCTTGTTTTTGTTTGGCTTCTTTCTCTTGTTGTTTTTCTTTGTATTTGGAAATTATATAAAACAACATCTCCCTAACTACAATTTGGATCGTTTTATTCATTTTTATACCTGTAAAATTATTCAACTAGAGCACAAAAATTCACATCATGTCGCCAACAATCGTCATCTTCTTTTTGCCATTATGGTGTTGACATTCGTTTAGGATTGCGATGTAAAAACTTTGAGAAAAATTTGAGTGTCTACTTTAGCTGAGCTTCAGCTGCAGCCAATGTAGACGGAATGAAGTGTGCTGAGCATATAAGTATTTAACAGCGCTTGTAGCGTTGTTTTTAATAGTTTAGTGGAAACGTACTTAAAAGCGCTTTTACTGCTTTCTTCCTAAAAATTCTTATGCAACGGTGATTGGTGACGGGACGCGAACACTGTTGGATGCGTTTTGATGGACACTCAAGGAAGTTACATTCTACCCGGAATGCGTACACGCGCTTCAAAATCGTTCCGAAGAGTACCACGACATGAGTGGAGTGTGTCTCTTTCTACTAAATAAAGCGCCAATCGCCATATATAAGTGTGGCCATGCGTAGTTTGCAAATTACTATTAAGTAATTCTACTAATTTGAGAAACAGTTTTTAAATTGCATAAATAATTACGTAATAATTAAAATAAGCAAATTTTAGAACTCACTATGTTAATTACAATACATTTCATGCTAATTTATTTATCGACGTGTATGAATAAAAAGGATTTAACGATTACCGAATATATAAAAATCTACCATTTAGATATTTTTATTTACACTGGCAATTGCAAGAAAGGGACAACATCCACTCTTGTCGTTGTCTTGCTCAGAACGTTTTTCCCCTCTGTTAAGTAAGAAACGAATGTCAACTTTATTTGTTACGTAATAAAGTACATTTTTATTTTTCAAATATTGCTTCGTAGTAATTCCAGTTATTGTATATAAGTTCCTTGATTATATGTATAGATTAGTCTAATGTTTCATAAAATGTCAAATTTAAAGTAATAATCATAGTCGAACCAGGAATTTTTTGCCAACCCTTTTGCGCTGTATTTTTCAACATGATAAATTGTAGACAAAATATTTTTTATCTATTAAACAGACGGGCGAAGGTCGAATCTATTTCGGATCTTATTAAACTAATATATTTATAGTAAGTATATTTTAGTTCATGTCGAAGTATTTAAAGAAAGCAAAGGCTCTCCATCTTAATTAGCCACGATGGTAGTGACACGTTTAGTTTTCTCTCTTACCATATATTATAATATTTTTTCATCTTATATTATACCACCATAACAATAATCTGATAAATTTCTAGGCACTATTGTCATTTTCCATCACTTACTATCTTGTGATATAGTGACATCATACTATAATATAAAACATACTTGAAACTGAGCGGCTTTTCCCGTTTTTTCAAACATGCCAGATTTACAACTTGTTCCTTGATAGATGCATACTTAGTTGTCATGGATTTACAATTTAAAAAGTAATTCGAAAAATGTTTTGGCCGACAAAAACACTGCAATGCTGAGCTTTTCTACCACTGCGATTAAGCAGTATTAAAGCATTTTTGTTTAAGACAAGAATAAAACATAAGCTACTGCGTTAGCATAGCTGTTGTGTTGGCAAAGGCTTATTCAAAATAAGCATGCCGTTGCATACATTAGCCTCATTAAAATTTGTTAAGAATCTAGAAATGTCGCAGTCTTTTTTCAAAGCGAAAAATGCTTATAAAGTCCGAGGCACATAATATATATAATAATAATCGCTAAAGTAACCCAATAGTTTATTAAAGAAAACGTTTGGCAAAGCAACGAATTCCACTTAGATGCAGTGTTGAGACATTTGATTTTTAATCGATTTTCACGCCAGTCAATAATTTATTTAGTTTATTCAGTAGGTGAATTATTAGGATATTTAGGTTATTCAGAATATCTGTGCCGAACTTGTCGAAAAGCCTGCAACCTACCTATGGCGTAATGCAGAGCGTAGCCAATACTTCTGCTTACTTGATACAGATAAGCAGCAATCAACAAGCCGATACAAAAACATAATTTTTAGGTATGTCTAAGAACGTGCTGGTTACAAAACTCTTAATATAACTAGCAAAAAGCAGAGCTTTGTGAGCTTTTGTTATACTACCTAGTAATATTGTTAGGAAAGTTTTTTTTTGAAAATTGCATGTTTTAATGTTTATAATGATCTAACCTAAAAAACCAGCGTATTTTTACCCAAACAGTTCCCATTCCCATCAAAGGCGTCGTCAGGTTTTGGTCTAGGAGGGCGCAGGAATATAAAACCAAAATAAAAAAAAAAACATGTTTCCAAGACTAAATTTTTTTAGTACTTACAAGAAAAATTCTTTAAAATTTTGTTGATTTATTAAAAACACGATTTTTATTATTATCAATGTTATCTACACTGAACAAATATAAAGGTTATATACTAAAATTTTACACCATTTTTTCTGGTATACCTATAATATAGTACGGTATACAATATGTAGCAACTCAAGATCCATCTCGCGCCACTACTTCGCTCTTAAAGCCTATATTAATAGCATTGATATATAAAAACCCAAGATACACAATCAGTGTCTCAAAAACGTCCTCTAAGAATGAGTGCACAATTTAAAATTGTGCACTCACTTCAAATAGAATCCCGTCACTCACGTCATTGCCCGCACGTCAAAAATACAGAATTGTTCTCTGATAAATTGTAAAATACAACATCATGAACGTTAAAAAAATATAAGATATTGTATTTTCGGTAAGGATAAGAGTTTATCAATATATTTTGTTGTTTATGTGACTAAATATAGGGTGTAATGTACGTTTTTTATTTTATTTGTCTTAAAAATTTACTCGACGCTCCAAATATAATACGACAAAATTTCAGTGGTCACTTTTTCAATAAAAGGACAATGCATTACAACCTCCTTTTAATTTAGTCGAATAATACAAATTGATCCTGTTATTATTAGTGGAGTCGATTCTTTTTCATTAATAAGTTAATTTTTTTATTAAGAAGATTAATTTTTTTTCATTAAAAATTTTGAATACCTGTTATAGTTGTTAACCAACTCCCAAAAGAGAAGAGGATCATCAATCATCAATTTGACGATTTTAAAATGTTTGATTATATTGATTACTTATTTTGAGGACCAAGTTAGGTGATTCTGTGATTCATCGTAAGAATCACAATTATTTTGAATATGAAACCTTGGAGATATATTACGAAACTTTTAATATAACTAGCAAAAAGCAGAGCTTTGTAAGGGCTCGCAAAGTTATACTATCTAGTAATATTGTTATAAAAGTATTTTTACGAGAATTACATCTTTTAATGTATGGACTTTATTTATAATTATCTAACCTAAAAAACTCAGCGTATTTTCACCTAAACATTACATTTGCATCAAAGGCCCGCGTCGTCAGGCTTTGGACTAGGAATATTTGGTTCTTGTTTGTTGGTATTTTCAAGGAAAAATATGTATTAAAAATGAAGGTTGATTTTATAAAAAACACATTTTTGACATTTTGCTGAAATAATTGTTTTTTTTTTTCTAAAATCAGGAAGTTCCTGGTTTGACGTCGATTTACGAAATCAAAATAAAAAAATGTTTTATTTAAATAAACCTTCAAAATTTTTGGACTACGCAGGCACGAAGTATTGACGGTAGACACTCAGCGAATACATTTTTCGAATTTTTCTCTCATAGAAACCCTCGGAGTTCGATTCCAGAGTCAGGCAAATGAAAAAGTGTGTTTTGTCAGTTTTCTGATAAAACAACTTTGCCCGGGATCGGAAAAGTGCCCTACTGGCGATAGGCTGGCCACCTATCACATTGTGGGACTTAAGTACCACCTATCACATTGTGGGACTTCAGCTAACCTTGGATGCACACGTTGTACTTCTGCCTACCTCTTCGGGGATACGGGCGTAAATATACCTTTTTTTAGTTTTTACCCTCGCCCTCGGGCTAACATTGGGAATTGATCTCAATACAATATAAATCAATTAATACGTCTGTACTGTTTCTCAATAAGCATATTGTGAAACTCTCTAACGCTCTATTTACTCTGTTCCCAGCAAACATCCCTGCTTTAGACCTAAATTCTCCTTGTGCCTCCCACAATATTACTTCGAACTTCCCTTGCATTCTCCTTTCAATGATTTTATCATACACCTTCGATGCCGAACTGATCAAACTGATGGCCCTATAGCTATTGCAGTTTATACTTGAACCTCGCCTTTATACGAGGGCACGATAACCGCGCGCCGCCAGTCAAATATGAAGAAACAATTCATGAAGTAGGTAGTCTCTTAATAAGTTCAAAAATTCTAATAGAAAATGTATCTTCTATCAATTTTAACTCGTTAATTTAATAAGAGATGGCGTTAGTAGTAATAAGATTGTAATACAAATTGTACCTTCTATTTTCTTATTTTTATAAAATGGTATTTTTATGGTAGATAACAAATCTAGACATGAATATAAAATACCACGTCGAAGCTCAAACCTAAAAATGCGATATTTTTTCAGTAAAATGTACCACAAAAGTGCATAGAAAGTGGCCTAGTGTAGGGCTCGCTTCGCTCGCCCTGACAATAGGAAATCATAAGTAGCATCGAATTTTGTTCTGTTTACACGTGTTGTTGATAAAGCTTTCTTAAGTGGTAGGAACAGGTTGCGTTAAGAATGTTTTTTTTTTAATTTAATAATTTAATTTTAATAAAATGTTGTTTTTGATTGCGGATATCTTATACTATACATATTATAAATGTTAAAGTTTGTATGTTTGTATGTTTGATAATCACTCACGTAAAAAATGGCTGTTCCAATTTGGATTTGGACTCGGATATAAGATGACCTGGAATTTTTATCCTAATGCAGAGGTCTGCAGCTAGTCTCGTGTAAATTTTAAGTGACTGTTTAAATATACGAGTTGTTTTATTTGCATACTAGCTGTTACCCGCGGCTTTGCTCGTGTATATTTACTTTAGAACTTATTTAACCTTTATTTAAATCTCGGTGGACGGGTGGGCCGCTAGTAGTTTAAAAAAATAATATTTACATATCCATCTTAATTATTTATATACGACATTTTTGTTATTAAAACTTAAGTAAAACACTTACGACCTGAACTTCGTATAACTTCTAAATTTTCTATACCTAATATCATAACTAACTGTATCTCAATTTAAAAATACCTATTGGTAACACACCTCTCGAACAAACTAACCTAATAATTATAAAAGAAATTTATAATTAACAGGAAATATCTGAACTAAAATTACCTTTGGCAATAATATTATATGTACTAAACTATACCCCAAACTAAATATACTACTACGATTGCTATGTATCATTGATATAAAATACACAAGATACACAGTTCCGAACAAAACTGACACTCAAAACTGTCGCTAATTCAGTCTAAAAAGTTTATAGTTATGGCACAAACGTGTTTTTGCATATTCAACCTTAAACGCAAATTTAAAGTAATTTTTAAAAAACAATGTACAAAAAGCAATAAATTTTTTGACTTAAGTTAGCCGGTAGGACAAGGCACATGTAGAGTCGAATATAAATATGTTTATGCATTGAGGTAGTATTTTAAGGGTTTGTAAAATTTATATTAAAAAAAATCTTGTCGAAAATCTTTTTTTGCGTAGAACATTTATATATCAATAAAACAAATAATGACCATTAAAATAATTTATTTATATTTCAAACATTATAGGTTATTGGTTCTATTACACAGAACCTACACATATAGGCAAACTGTGGGTTTATAGCCATGTAGTATTTGACGCCTGATATTGATACATTTAGTTTGCATAGTCTAATAGATTTAGAATATACTGAAATAGGAAGTTTACTGCAATGGTGACTATGACTACGTTATAAAGTTCATAGGTTCTTACATGATAACAGACTTGATTTTTTTCAGACTTATTATGTAATGTATCGACAACATAGTAAAGAAACGTATTAATTTCCTAGAAATAAGTTTAGCTTTTCGTAGAATTATCGTTTTGAATTAGATTTCAGTTTTTCTGTTTTTTTTTTTTTGCAGTATTATGTAAACGAACATTTGTTTAGTTATAGTATCTGCAGACGTATGAGCGAATGCTGCCCATAGACATTTGAAACACAATAGGTTAGTTACTAATGCGATGTCGGCTTCTGAAAATTTTATTGACCCTTGTATAAAAAAATCCAATAAAACAATTTAGAGCTAAAAAATTGTGTTCAATGTTATTCGGAAGATCAAACTCGTTGATGATTTTGAAAAAATATACATCTTTTCAAATATTAAATAACTAAGTATCATTTAAAAAAAAACTTTGGATTTTTAAACTTTTTTTAATTCAATAGTCTATGCTTAGGCATAGTTTTTTTCTTTGAGGTTAAAATACTTAAATTTAGCGGGAAGTTTCAGGTGGCCTGTAGGGTCAACCAGCTCACAGATTTTTTTAATATAGTTACATTTGTTGGTTACGTAGGTGTGTTATATACACAGAAATCCTAATAGATACATATATTTAGTTTGGAGTATAGTTTAGTACATATAATATTATTGCCAAAGGTAATATTAGTGGAGATATTTCCTGTTAATTATAAATTTCTTTTATAATTACGTTAGTTTTTTCGATAGGTGTGTTACTAATAGGTATTTTTAGTTTGAGGTATAGTTAGTTATGATATTAGGTATAGAAAATTTAGAAGTTATAGGAAGTTCAGGTCTTACGTTTTTTACTTACATTTTAATAACAAAAATGTCGTATATAAATAATTAAGATGAATATGTAAATATTATTTTTAACGTACTAGCGGCCCACCCGGCAATGTAGAGATTTTTAATAAAATAAAGAAAGGTTAAATAAGTTCTAAAGTAAATATGCGCGAGCAAAGCCACGGGTAACAGCTAGTATGCAAATAAAACAACTCTTACATATAAACAGTCACTTAAAATTAATACGAGACTAGCTGCAGATTTCTGCATTAGGATAAAAGTATTCTATGTGCTATTCCAGGTCATCTTATATACGTATCTATTAGGATTTCTGTGTATGTAACACACCTATGTAACCAACTAATGTATCTTTATTAAAAAAGTCTGTAAGCTGGTTGACCCTAAAGTTCACCTGAAACTTCCCGCTAAAATGAGGTATTTTAAGCTCAAAGAAAAAAACTATGTCTAAGCATAGACTTTTGAATCCGAAAAATTCAAAAATCCAAGGTTTTTTTAAATGATACTTTGTTCAATATTTGAAAAGATATATATTATTTCAAAATGATTAACGAGTTTGATCTTTTGAATAACATTCAACGCAATTTTTTCGCTCTAATTTTTTTTTATTATGTTAAAAATGTCGAAAACATGTTAAAAAAAAGCTTTTTTCAGAATTTTCCGTTATTGATAAATCCCGAACGAAACAACCGATTGTAATCCGATTTGCAGTATTTGACGCAGTATTTTAAGCAGAGGAGCTAGGTGATAAGATTTTAAAATATATCGGTATATTAGCCTGAAAGTTATTTTAAAATACGAAATAATTTATAACACTGTAATTTTGATTTAAATATTTTTGAAAGCCGAAAAATGATAAGTTATGTCGAAAAAACACTTTTTTTAATTTTTTGTCAATTCGTGCGAAATTTCATGCAAATATGTCCAAGGAATAAAAATTTTCATACGAATTTTATACCCTATTTAATGCCCATCGGAATTGAATTTTGAAAAATCATTCATTAGTGGATCCCTACATCATAAGAATTCGTTTGCGAAATTTTAAGTTTTTAGCCCTAAGCGTTTTACTTGTGAAATTATATAAAACATTCATCCCCAATTTTACCCTCTTAGAGGTTGTATTTTGGAAAACACAGAAATACGTAGGTAAGTCATTATTTTTGCCGTACTCTTTTGCCGAATTTGGCTTAGGCCGTAGTGAGAGATTACATCCAGTTTAATTTGCTTGTACCTTCTTTATACAAACAGACAAACTCTGGATCAGCTTACCTCACTCAGTTTTTCCGACCAGCCTTGATATTGGAATTTTTAACAGGAGGGTCAATAAAATTTTCAAAAGCCGGCAACCCTTTCGTATTGCAAATGTCTATGGGCAATATTCGCTCGTACGCCTGCAAATACTATAACTAAATAAATGTTCGTTAACATAATACTGCAAAAAATAACCTACAGAAAAACTGAAATCTAATTCAAAAAAAGAATTCTACGAAAAGCTAAAGTTAGTTCTAGGAAATTAATGCATTTCCTACTATGTTGTCGATACATAATATAATAAGTCTGAAGAAAAATGTAAGAATCTATGAACTTAATAACGTAGTCATAGTCACCATTGCAGTAAATTTCCTATTTCAATATATTCTAAATCTATTAGACTATGCAAACTAAATATATTAATATCAAACGTCAAATACTACATGGCTATACACCCACAGTTTGCCGATATGTTTAGGTTCTGTGTAATAGAACCAATAACCTACAATGTTTGAAATATAAATAAATTATTTTAATGGTCATTATTTGCTTTATTGATATATAAATGTTCTACGCAAAAACAGATTTTCGGTCAGTTTTTTTTATGTAAAATTTACAAACCCATAAAATACTACCTAAGTCAATGCATAAAAATATTTATATTCGACTCCACTGATACCGTGTCCTACCTGTTAACTTAAGTCAAAAATTTTATTGCTTTTTGTACATTGCTTTTTTGAAACAACTTTAAATCTTGCGCTTAAGGTTGAATATGAAAAAACACGTTTGTGCCACAACTATAAACTTTTTAGACTTAATTAGCGACAGTTTTGAATGTCAGTTTTGTTCGGAACTGTGTATCTTGGGTATTTTATATCAATGATTAATAGAAATCAATTTTTATTTATGGTAGTTTTCTTGTAAAAGAATTTTCAAGGAAAAATGGGTATTGAAAATGAAAGTTGATCTTATAAAGAAAAACACATTTTTAACATTTCGCTAAGATTTATAGTTTTTTTTCTAAAATCGGGAAGTTCCTGGTTTTACGTTTGACTGAGTTCCGGGTTTAACGTGTCAAAATAACTTGTAAAAAGTTTTATTGAATAAAGTATTTCTGATTTCTGATTACATCGATTTTCGAAATCAAAAAATGTTTTATTTAATTAACCTTCATTATTTTTAGGATTAATATTGGACTTACCACAGGCACGAAGAATTGGCGGTAGAAACTCAGCGAATAAATTTTTCGAATTTTTCAAATTTTTGTCTCAGAGAAACCCTCGTGGTTCGATTCCCGAGTCAGAGAAATCAAAAATGCGTTTTTTCAATTTTCTAATAAAAACAATGTTGCCGGGGATTGGAAAAGTGCCCGGTTTAGTCGAAAAAGGTTCCTAGGACCTCAAAACGTGCACATCTGGTGAAAACTCGATTTTTGAAAATCGGAGCAAAATAAGTAACATTTTATCTACATACGTAGCGGGAAGTTAAAAAGTACAAGTGTATTAATAGAATAGTAGTGAATGAAAATGAATTAAATCTACCACGCCAAAGTAGCATTTTAACTCGTTAGTTTCATAATAGATGGCGATAGTAGTAATAAAATTCTAATACAACAATGTTTATAAAATTGTATTTTAATGGTAAATCATATCTAGACATGAATTAAAACCATCACGTCAAAGCTCAAACTTAAAAGTGCGATATTTTTTCAGTAAACAGTACCACAAAAGTGCATAGAAAGTCCCCTAGTATAATTAATTAGTACAAATTAAACGATATCAAAAATAAAATATATTAAAATTCAAAAATTTTGTCTGTTATGAGGTCCGGAATTATCCTCATTGCCACCCTGGGGCACTGTCAAAAGTGCCGCCCCATTGACATATTATTTAAATAGTGCGTGCAATGGTACGAGCTCATCACTGCCTGGATATTCTTGGTTAATTATTATTTTGTTGAAAAATGCAAAAAATATCTTAAATATACATACTTTTTTAAAGTGACGTGCACTTAATATTTTTGCACGCCTCCGCTAAGAGACTTTATCAAGGTAACTTTCTAAAGTAAAAATGTTGCTGTTTATTTATATTTCACTTTTAGAATAATACGAATACACATATATCAAGAAAAATTAAAGAAACACTGATTTAGAAATTCCGAATTTCCTGCTATTGGTATGTACGGATCTGGCACGATAACGCTCGTAAAATGTATTTTTTTATTACTTATTAAATATTGAGATACTTTTTATATGCTACTAGCTATGCTATGCTACAGATGCTACTACTACTACTACCATAAAGTTAGTTAAGGAGCTAATAAAAGGTTCAGAATTGCAATGTGCAGTTTCTTATTGCAAATGTTAAAAAAATATAAATCGAATGGTCTTTGGTACATCTATTAATAATATAAATTATTAATATTATGATTCATGACATTTCGTAGTATTTAAATTATTAAGTATGTATACTTTTATACATAATAATTATACATAATAATTGAGATTGTTTGATCAATTTGTGACGTGTGATGAGGTAAAGATGCACGGATATTTCAACATATAGCCAAGCAATAAAAGCAACTGCATCGGAAAAATTGATACGAGAAGAATTGATACGAGAAAAATGACTGTGAAAAGCAAATTTATTTTTAATTTTCAGTCGATTTTATTCTTAATGCAACCTGTGCCTTCCACTTAAGAAATCGTTACCAACAACACATGTAAACAGAACAAAATTCGATGCTACTTATGATTTCCTATTGTTATATTAAAAGTTTCGTAATATATCTCCAAAGTTCATCGTAAGAATCACAATTATATATTGTTATTTTATATTCGTACAAACAGAATAAAAGAATCACCTAACTTGGTCCTCAAAATAAGTAATCAATATAATTAAACATTTTAAAATCGTCAAATTGATGTCCTCTTCTCTTTTGGCAGTTGGTTAACAACTATAAAAGGTATTCAAAATTATTAATTAAAAAAATTAATCTTATTAAAAAAAATTAACTTATTAATGAAAAAAAAATCGACTCCACAAATAATAACAGGATCAATTTGTATTATTCGACTAAATTAAAAGGAGGCTGTAATGCACTGTCCTTTTACTGAAAAAGTGACCATTGAAATTTTGTCGTATTATATTTGGAGCGTCGAGTACATTTTTAAGACAAATAAAATGAAAATCATACATTACACCCTATATTTACTAATATAAACGACAAAAATAAATCGATAAACTCTTATACTTACCGAAAATACAATATCTTATATTTTTTTAACGTTCATGATGTTGTATTTTACAATTTATCAGAGAACAAACAATTCTGTATTTTTGACGCGCGGGCAGTGACGTGAGCGACGGGCTTATTTGCTATTTGAAGTGAGTGCACAATTTTAAATTGTGCACTCATTCTTAGAGGACGTTTTTGAGACACTGATTGTGTATCTTGGGTTTTTATATATCAATGCTTCTATGTCTATTTATTTTGTGTTAGATGTATCTTATCTTTCCGAGTATAAAATTAGCAGTTTCCACCTTGATGCGTGTCTTGGTCTATTCAGTGTAGTCTAACACATCTCTTATTACCATTTAAACTAACTAATTAAATGGTAAACACTTACAACAGTACAACTGTATTAGCACAGAGATTACTAGAAAGCTGTAATTTGGTCCAAGTATACATAGGTAAGTGCATGGGGCACACTAAAAGTTTTGCACTTCTAGCTAATCGGAACTATTTGAATTTCGAATGTTATATTTTTAAAATGCAACCTTCTTAGTAATAAAAAAAAACAATTGGCGGGAAATGATTTGTCAATTGTTTTTTATCATACATCAAAGTTCTATGTACGCAACGAAAATGGAATTACGTCGAAAATATTTTAGGGCGATGATTTTTTATGATTTTAAAAGTTCTCTTTCTCCGCAAGACTGTGCCGCTCGTCTTCAAAATGCTTTTGGGAGAGAAGCACCTTGTTTGAGTACCGTGAAGCGATGGTTTGCTGAATTTGAGAGAGTTCGAGTTTCTTTACATGACGAATTTCGTGAAAAGCGGCCTTCAACTGCCGTCAACGAAAATAATGTGGCTACTGTTAAGGGGTTAATTGAAGAAAACCTCCGGATTACCTATGACACAATTCGAGGACTATTGGGGGTTGGTATGAGCCAAATTCAGAAAATTTTACACGAAGAATTGAAAATTCGGAAACTTTGTTGTCGTTGGATCCCACATGAACTGACAGCAGACTGTTTATGACATTGTCACAGGAGACAAAACGTGGATTTATTATTTGAACCCGAAAAAAACAGCAATCAGGTGTTTGAAAATGAGAACAGGCCAACAAAAGGGAGACAGGCGAGAAACATTGGTAAAAAAATGATCGCGTTTTTTTTCTCAGCTACGGGTCCCATCTGTATAATTGCACTTGAAGATCAAAAGAGTGTTAATGCCAAGTGGTATTCTACCATTTGTTTACCCAGGGTATTAGAAAAAGTTTGCGAAATACGACCCAAAATCCGCATTCTCCTACACCATGATAACGCTTCTTCACACACGTCCAACAAAACAAAGTCATTTTCAGCTTCCGAAAAAGTACATCTCGTCACTCATAATGCACATAGCCCCGACCTAGCACCCTGTGATTTCTGTATTTTCCCCAAAATCAAAGATTTGATGAGAGATTTTACTTTTACCAACTCCTGAGAGATCTGTGGTCGTCCTGTTTTAAAAAATGGTTCGATCACATGAAAAAATGTTTAAAATGTAAAGGAGATTATTTTGAAAAGCAATAAACATAATATTTTGGTTATAACATGTTGTTTTTTTTAAGTTACGCAAAACTTATAGTGTGACCTACATATACATTAGTCAAAACGACAAAGTGAAAAGATAAAAGCTTGAAAAATATATTTTTAGGGTACCTCCTGTGTACGTAAAATGGGGACGTTTATTTTTTTCTAGCGTTTCTCAAAATGTGGAGTATCCTTGGATAGGTATTTAAAATTATATTGCGAGTTTGTGAAATCAGTTTTTCGATTAAGGGACCCGTTTGTGAAATATTAAGCTTAAAATCACTAATTTTTGTTAGAGTCAAGTATCATGTGCCAGTTTAACGATTAGTTTTGCTGTGTGAAAAAAATCATAGTCGTGGCCGTATAAGGAATTTAAAAGGAAAACTATCACGGCTAAGTAGGCTTTACAAGTTTGCGAATAATACTCGAACATTTAAAAAAATGTACTTGGAAATTTTTTTACAGGCATTGAATCTATACTGCGGTTTCATCCGTTATTGGCGTTAAACGTTAGTAATTTAGTAAATATTATTATAATTTGTCTCTCTGTCTAAAAATCTCTTTTGTAATTCTTCTGTAGTTAGAATGCTCTGATAATACAAAAGATTTGTATTACTTATACAATTATTTTATAATTTAAAACTAATTTATACTTCAATTTACGTTTGCATCCCATTATAAATAAGTAGGGCAAATAACTCAAGTAATTGCACGAAAATAATCCGACGTTGATAGTAGCAATTACTTTTGGTTGTAGCAAATTTTTTTAACGTGAGTGGCTCTCAGAGCTTTATATTTCGTGTATATGAATTTTATCCACCTGAGGCTGAAAATGTATTAGACAAATTTTGTATTTTCGTTTTGTCAGACTTGCTACAAATTTTCATTAAAAAAATTTATCTTCAACAGCGGCCGCGTATTTAGCGAGTCAACAGCGACACAACTTTGAAGGCAGTTGAAAAAATGTGTAAACGGTTGACCCTACGGGCCATCCCTGAAATTTCCCACTAAATTAAGGCATTTTAACCACAAATGAGTAAAAACCATAAGCATAGATTTTTCAGTTCAAACATCTATTTTGTTAAAAATGACAGTATATTAATTTTTTAAAAGCTGTATATTTTGAAAACGATGATGGCATTCAACTCAATTTTTGAGATCTAAAATATTGCTTTAGCTAGGTTACAGGTTGAAAAATTTTGATGCAATGTCAAAAAAAATTTTTTTTTATTTTCTTCATTGATAAATCCCAAACAAATTTACCGCTTTTGATTAAATTAAAGATATTTGACGCAGTTTTTAAAGGAGAAAAGCTGATAAGATTTTTAAGTCAACCGGTGAATTAACTTGAAAGTTATTAAGTAAGTTTGCTAAAACGACGTAATTTTAATATTTGAAAATCTATAAGTTTTGAGAATTAGATTTGATTTTAATTTTTGAAACGGAAATATCGTAGAATACCAAAAAATGATTTGTTGAAAAACTTCAAAGCTATGTCAAAAAAAAAACACTTCAAAAGTTTTCGTCAACGATTACTCCCAAACGGATAAACCGATTTTAATGCAATTTATGTGCTAGGCGTAGTTTTTAGAGAAATAGAACTGATTAGTTTTTGTACTCAATCGGTACATAAATCTGGAAGTTATATTAAAAAATACGGTTTTGCCAAAATTTTTATGTTGTTTTTTCAAAATTTCTCAAAATCTCCTGGACCTAATCGTGACCCAATTTTCAGACAGTCTAAGTTGAGCGAAATCCAATCGAATGCCATCAATCGCGTTTCGACCGGTCCAGTCGTTCAAAAGTTATGAGAGGTTTACACACATACGCACACACGCACACACATACACACACAGATACATACAGACATACTGATACATACAGACATACTGACGTCATCGTGAAAATAGTCGAAAAAGGTTCATAGGACCTCAAAACGTGGACATCTGGTGAAAACTCGATTTTCGAAAATCGGGGTAAAATTAGTAACTTCCTTATCTACATACGTAGTGGGAAGTTACAAAACTTAGTTTGGCAGTAGATTCGTGGTTCGAATCAATTTTTCAATCAGTTTTGTTTCTAAGATAGTTTTGATTATAGATTTTGGCGTTACTTAACTTAAGTGCAAGTGTGTTAATTGGGTAATCATGGGTGTAGCTGTAACAATAATTTATATTGTTATTTCTTTTTCATTTCTTTGAGGTAAAGATAGCAATATCTTAAACGAAACTTACGGCCGGTTTCTGAAACGCAAATAATTTTTTAACAAGTAATTAATCACTGTTTAACAGACAACTTGCTTGTAAAAATGTCGTTAAACACAGATTAATTGCTTGTTAAAAAATTATTTGCGACTCAGAAACCGGCCGTTAGTGGCGTAGCAGATTTAGCAGCACTCCGATCAGTAGTCCCACTCTACGCTATGGGGTACGTGGCGACAGAGCAACGCGCGTAGTCGCGGGAGTGCAGATCTGCGTCATCGTGTAATTTTCTCCGCATAAACGCGCGGACCTGCAGTATAGTATTGTTACGAATAATCTAGAAGCGTGTAGAGTTGGAGCGCGCGCGCGCTAACTATCTAGAAATAAAAGAAAGAGATAGCTACTCCTATTGACAAACAAATAGTTGACCTTAGTTATGCCATAATGGACTTTGTGGGATATGGCATAAGGTTGAAAGTAGCGTGTACTCGGATTTATGACTCATAACATGTTTACGATAAGAAGTGATTCATTGTTTCCCGATACATTTAGATTTTTCTGGATTCAGCTAGGACTTTCCCCTGCCTATAAATACAGAGATGTTGACAAACACAGGGCAGTTTTTATCAAGCGATCGAGAACGATACATCAAGTGACCAAGTGCGAAGCGAGAAGTGTTCTATTGTGTAGTGTTCTAAGTTCAGTGATAGTACAGCAAGTGACTATTGTGTAAAGGGTATTTTAGTACTACGTTGTGTTGTGTGTGTAAATACACGGATTTAATATAAGTGGTGTTTTCCTACAATTGCGAACCCGAGTACGTAACAACTGGTGTCGGAAGTGAAATTGTGTTAAAAAATGCCACTTATTCCGAAGGAAGGTGTTACCACCAGGTCTCAAGCTGAGACACAGAGGGCGTCAGAGGACACCGAGACGTGTGCAGGTGAGGAACCCGCTAGTGTTGCCAGCACGTCATTGTCATCAAGCACAGCCCCTACCGATCTTTCTGTCATCCTGGCAGCTATTCAACAACTGCAGCAGCATCAACACCTTCAGGAACAACAACAACTAAAGCTACAGGAACAACAACAAGAAAAGCTACGGGAACAACTTCAGCAACAACAGCAGGTACAGGAACAACAACAAGAAAAGCTACGGGAACAACTTCAGCAACAACAGCAGGTACAGGAACAACAACAAGAAAGGCTACGGGAACAGATCAAGGAACATTTATCTGGTTTTGATGATAAATTGACTGTTATCTTGGCACAGCAAGACCAGCTTAAAAGCGATGTGGGCCTCGTCAAGCGTGACATGAAGGGTGTTGAGAAGAGGGTTGATCACTTAGAGGCCAGCTGCGACAAAATAAGTGAAAACGTGGACCAACTGGAGAGGGAAGTCATGAAAATGAAGATCACGGGAGTTATGTCGGGTGCTGCCATTACAAGCTGCTCTCACCAGGTGGGTCCTCGGGTAAAGGTACCCACTTATGACGGTCTTACGTCATGGAGTGCGTACCGCACTCAGTTTGAAATAGCAGCGAAGGCCAGTGGTTGGACAGATGAACATTGCCTAACAGCTCTGAGCACGGCGTTACGGGGACAGGCGCTCTCTGTGTTGGATGCAATGCCTAAAGAGTATCAGTTCGCTGATTTGATGGAGGCATTGGAAGCTCGCTACGGTGAGCGTCACTTGGAGCATGTTTTCCGTGCCCAATTAAAGGACCGTGTACAGAGGAGCGGCGAGGGACTTCAACAATGGGCCGTCGAAATTGAGAAGCTTGTAAGGAAGGCGTATCCTTCAGCCGACGCTAACACAGTTAATAACACCATCGTCCAGGCGTTTATTGATGGAATTAGAGACCTGGAAGTGCGTGCTGCTGTTCGCCTTCAGCACCACGTGACAATGAAGGAGGCTTTGGCTCATGCGCTGGAGGTTGAAGCTGTTCGCCACGAACCTCGAGCACATAAGGTACGCGAGGTTACAGAAGTTATGGCTCAATCAAAGGAAGTGGAACCTAGAAGATTGGGCCCCATGTGCTATGCCTGCGGTAAACATGGGCACATCCGGATTAACTGTCCCGGCAAGTCTACAAGAGCAATGAATTGGCGACGGCAAGAGGCAGGAACCTCAGTAGCTGAAGAGAACAGGCAGGTCAACCAGCCTGTTAATCCAGCCCAGGGAAACGAGTAACAGCCAGGATCAAGGGGTGGGTGCTGGCTGATCGAAAAACAGCCCCAAAAGTTGTCATATCCCAGGTGTGCGACGGCAACAGTTTATCCATTAAGGGACTGATTAATGGCAAGAAATGCAGCTTAACGCTGGACACTGGAGCTACGCGAACTGTGGTGCGACCAGAAATAGCTGACAATGGCAACCTGAGATTGAGGAATTTTGGGAAAAGCAAGATTCTGTCTGTCACAGGTCAGCCAATACCCGTCTTCGGTGAAGCATCTGTAGTGATGATGTGAGGCGACGAGTATTACACTCACAACGTCGTAGTGGCCAATATTATGGATGACTGTGTACTTGGTTTAGACCTCATGAAGAAGAATGCCTGCAAGATTGATTGCAAGACAGGAGTTTTCGTATGTGGGCTAGTAGAAATTTTCATGGATGGGGGATCAAAAGGAAAGGTAACAGTGGCCAGAAGAACCATCTTACCTTCAAGATAGAAGACATTGGTACGCGTGAACTTACCAGCCAGTTACAAGGGCCGGGGTAATAGGAGTGTGTTAATTGAGGACAATGGAGCAATTCCACACTGTATTACGGTCCGAAGTTTAGTATGTGACAAGGGCTTGGCAGCGGTGCAGATAGTCAACCTGAGTGACAGTGATGTAGTGCTTAAAGCAGGCGATGTTGTAGGACAAAGTGATGAAGTTATGACGTTAAGGAAACTGACATTGACAGGAAGTACAGCATCAAGAGACGTACCACAGAAACTCAAGGATTTGGTGAACAAGTGCAGCTACCTTACCACATCACAACGGCAGCAGGCTAAGGATCTACTTTCACGTTATGCCAACATTTTTTCTAAGACTGATAGAGATATAGGCAGAACATCTTTAGTCAAACATAAGATTGACACTGGAAATGCGCAGCCTATAAAGCAGAAAGCTAGACGTGTCCCTATAGCCAAAGAGAAGGAGGTTCAGGAGATGATAGATGAAATGAGAAGAAGCGGAGTTATAGAGCAATCTTCTAGTCCATGGTGCTCTCCTGTAGTGTTGGTTAAGAAGAAAGACGGGTCTACACGTTTCTGCATCGACTATCGTCGGCTCAATGAAGTCACCAAAAAGGACAGCTACCCACTACCTCGGATAGATGACACTTTGGACACTCTGGCAGGCATGTCTTGGTTCTCAACTTTAGATTTAAAATCTGGGTACTGGCAGGTTGAACTTAGCCCTAATGATAAAGAGAAGACAGCATTCTCCACAGGACAAGGATTATGGCAATTTAAAGTAATGCCGTTTGGATTATGCAATGCGCCGGCGACTTTTGAAAGATTAATGGAATGTGTCCTAGCAGGACTTGTAGGCGATGCCTGCTTAGTGTATTTAGATGACGTAATAGTCGTAGGAAAAGATTTTCAGCATCATCTGTACCAACTGGAAAGGATTTTTAACAAAATACAAACTGCAGGGCTAAAGTTGAACCCAAAGAAGTGTCACTTATTTCAAAAGGAAGTCAACTATCTTGGTCACGTGATATCACAAAACGGCGTACAGACAGATCCTGAAAAGGTTAGTGCAGTACAGAAGTGGCCAAAACCCAGAGACAAGACCGAAGTTCGCGCATTTCTAGGACTATGCTCTTACTACAGACGTTTTGTGAAGGGATTTGCTGAAATAGCAAAACCGCTGCATAGACTTACTGAAGACAAGTAGAGTTTCGATTGGAATGACATGTGTCAACAAGCTTTCGATGAACTTAAAAAGCGGTTGTGTAAGTCACCAATTTTGGGTTATCCTGATCGGAAAGGGCAGTTCATCGTAGACACGGATGCAAGTAACACTGCCATTGGTGGTATCTTATCACAGAAGCAAGGTGATCAAGAAGTTGTGATAGCCTACTTCAGCAAATCATTGTCGCGGCCGGAACGAAACTATTGTGTTACAAGAAGAGAACTATTGGCAGTAGTGAAGACTCTTCGACACTTCAAGAAGTATCTGATTGGGCGACCCTTCAAGCTGCGTACCGACCATGCTGCTTTGAAGTGGTTGTTACAATTCAAAGATCCGGAAGGCCAAGTAGCTCGCTGGATTGAGCAATTGCAAGAGTTTGACTTTAACATAGAACATCGCAGTGGAAGGTCTCACTCGAATGCAGATGCATTATCACGATGACCTTGTGCGGAAGACTGTAAACATTGTGTAAGGATGGAGACGAAGGAAAGGGTACAAGTACTGCGAGCTAAGCCTACGGATGACAGGTGGGAAACTGATGAGATGCGTGAGGCCCAGTACGAAGATAGAGATTTGCGGCCTCTAATAGATTGGAAGAAGCAAGACACGGGAAAGCCCGAATGGCAGGAGCTGGCTCCCTTCAGCGCCATTACGAAAAGTTATTGGGCGCAGTGGGAAAGCCTTGTGTTGCAAAACGGCTTACTGTACCGCAAATGGGAAAAACCTTCAGGAAGAGAACATCATCTACAGTTGGTCGTGCCAAGGAAACTTATCAAGGACGTACTACGTGAGTTGCATGATGGGGTTTCTGGAGGACATCTTGGAGTACGACGAACATTGGTAAAGGTACGAGAGCGTTTTTACTGGTTGAATTGCCGAGAAGATGTCGAGAATTGGTGCCGAAAATGTACGTCATGCTCAGCAGTGAAAGGACCGCAGGTTAGAAGCCGAGGCAACCTTAGACTATACAACGTGGGAGCCCCCTGGGAAAGGATAGCGATTGACGTGGCTGGGCCATTTCCTAAGACAGATAACGGAAACAAGTATTTTATGGTCGTGATGGATTACTTCACGAAATGGCCGGAGGTGTTCGCAATCCCTAATCAGGAAGCCACGACGGTTGCTGAGAAATTAGTCAATGAGGTGATATGCAGATTTGGCGTTCCGCTGGAGATTCATTCAGACCAAGGCAGAAACTTTGAATCTAATGTATTCCAGGAAATGTGTAAATTATTAGGAGTGTACAAAACAAGAACTACACCTTATCACCCGCAATCTGATGGAATGGTCGAACGATTTAACCAAACTTTGGAAAGACACTTAGCCAAGCTGGTAGAAGATCACCAAAAGGACTGGTATAAATACATACCTCTGTTCTTACTGGCTTACCGAACAGCGGAACATGAAAGCATAAAAGTGACGCCAGCCTATGCCAACTTCGGCAGACAGTTACGTATACCAGCAGACTTAATGACTGGAGGCCCGCCACCGAATGCAGAGACCCAATTAAGTATACCGGAACATGTTGAAGACATTCGTGAGAGGTTACGCGATATACACTCGTTCATAAGTGAAAACGCGTTGGAATCAAGTCAGCGGATGAAGACCAGATACGACCGAAATGCCAATCATCGAGGTTTTCAGGAAGGATCTCTTGTTTGGCTACATAATCCGGTTCGACGAAAAGGAAAATCACCTAAGTTACAGCGACGTTGGGATGGGCCATACAAAGTAATCACACGGATCAATAACGTAACCTACCGAGTGCAGAAGCAACCAAGAGGGACCATGAAGATTGTTCATGTTGATCGATTAGCCATCTATAATGGAAGTAATGATGTTCGGGACGAACATAACTAAGAGGGGGGTAGTGTTACGAATAATCTAGAAGCGTGTAGAGTTGGAGCGCGCGTGCGCTAACTATCTAGAAATAAAAGAAAGAGATAGCTACTCCTATTGACAAACAAATAGTTGACCTTAGTTATGCCATAATGGACTTTGTGGGATATGGCATAAGGTTGAAAGTAGCGTGTACTCGGATTTATGACTCATAACATGTTTACGATAAGAAGTGATTCATTATTTCCCGATACATTTAGATTTTTCTGGATTCAGCTAGGACTTTCCCCTGCCTATAAATACAGAGATGTTGACAAACACAGGGCAGTTTTTATCAAGCGATCGAGAACGATACATCAAGTGACCAAGTGCGAAGCGAGAAGTGTTCTATTGTGTAGTGTTCTAAGTTCATTGATAGTACAGCAAGTGACTATTGTGTAAAGGGTATTTTAGTACTACGTTGTGTTGTGTTGTGTAAATACACGGATTTAATATAAGTGGTGTTTTCCTACAATTGCGAACCCGAGTACGTAACAGTATATAGGGCCCAAAACAATCGGCTCATATTAACTTGTGGCATTATATATTTCGATGTTTATGAAATATTTATTAGGAATGACTAATTCCCATAACATACGTTTTAATCGTCAGACAAATTGATGTAATCTATAATATACAATATTATAATACATATTAAGTATCTCGATAACTTAACCCTCAATAACGTGAAACCTCTATAAATTAGAAATATTCTTTATTCCCTTCCCTTCAAAAATCAAAACCTCTTTCACTTAAATACGAAGCTTCTATAACTTAAATAAATAATTCAGATATTGGGCCATCAGTAACTTAAAGTAATGTTTTAACGACCTCAGTAACTAACAGTATTTAAATGACTTATTCGAAACGAATGTACTAAATAAAAAATTCTGGTATTACTTGCGTTCTTCTGTCTTACACGTGTTAACCAGATAACAGTGCACCTGTTGTGAAAAAATTCGTTCACACTTTACCCGAAACGAATATTAAGCATTTCTTGCATTAGCATAGCTGTGCTTTAGTTTGACAAACAGCCCAGTGTAGACGTGTATTCTACACCTCAGGAGTTCATTGAAAAAAGAAAAACAATGAAAAAAAATTGAAAAAAAAAGAAAATGAACACTGCGAAAAAAAGATGCAAATTTGAAGAATTTCCTAAATTACAACAGTGTGTAATGACATAATTTAAAATAATATTGTCTAAATAAAAAATGTTAGGGAACCTATATTGAAGGATAAAGTTAAAGAAATCTCTAAAACACAGAGAATTAAGAAATTCAGAGCTAGCAATATCTTCTTGGAACATTTCACGAAAAGATATGACCTGAAGTTTAAAAAAATTTGCGGTTATAATGCAAATGTAAATTATCCAACTCATACCCTTAGTAAGTTAAAACTTGATAACTTAAGTCATTTATCGCTAACCCTGGTCTTGAAGTTATCGAGGATCTATTGTAATTCAAAGAAAAGTTTTGTGTGCTACGGGCCTTTTATTTAAAAACAAATCTTTATTAGGTACCTGTTCCTCATATCTTTACTTTTTTTATTATTCTAGAATATTCTTCCATTACACGGCTGGTGGTCGAGTGGATTTGCAACTCAAGAAGAATCACCGGGAAATCAGGATATACAAGTTGTATATTTGCCAGCTTTACTTCCACGTGAAGCGCAGTCAACAGCGGATTCATACAATCAAGATGTTCCGTTATCGTACAATTTCGATGCTTTTGGAAGGTTAGTCCGGAATCGATTTTTATATTGTTTTTATTCATTTCAAACAATTGCTAATTTTCTCTTTCCTAAGTTAATTCCACTTTAAAATAGACCACCTGCCTTACTGCAGTAAGGTAACCTTTTCTAACTTTCTAACCTTTTCTTGCGTATCAGTATTTAGTATTATCAGTATCTTCACGTCCATATCCCTTAAGAGGTAGGCAGATGTAAAACAAATGTACCCACGATTTGCCCACGATACTATGTCCTATATATGTGTTTCTATAGATTTAGCTCAAAAACTACACACTCAACCAAAAAATCATGTTAAAAAATTAAACATTTTAAAAATTCTCCCACCTTTATAAAATTATATTATCTAGGAGACTACTTTTTACCTGTCTGAACAAATTAGAAAACTACATTATCTAGGAGGCTACTTTTTACATGACTAGATAAAGGGAAACAATGATTTTCGGTCATGTGAACGAAGTCGCGAATAACTAGTTAACTACTAATATACATTTTTACTAATGCAATACTTGATCTTGATAAAAACTAATACAAATAAAAAAGTATCTTCACGCCCATATCCCCGAAGGGGTAGGCAGAGGTACAACAAGTGCACCCACGATTAGCCGAAGATACTTGGTCCCACAAATGTGATAGGTGGCAAGCCTATCGCCAACCGGGCACTTTCCAATCCCGGGCAACTTTGTGTTTCTCAGAAAACTGAAAAAACACTTTTTTTTTAAAGTGCCCGACCCGGGAATCGAACCCGGGACCTCATGTGGTCAACGCCAACACTGGACCACTAGACCACAGAACTAATACAAATAAATTGATTATTATTATTACTTTAAAGCAAAACTAGCAATTTAAAGCTTAATATTTCGCAAACGAGTCTTTTAATCGAAAAATTGCTTTTACAAACCTATATTTTTTTAAAAAGTATCCAACGATATCTTACAATGTGGAGTACACGGAAAAAAATTAACATACCTACTTTTCATGTAGAGGAGCTATCTTAAAAAATATTTTTTAGACTTTATTTTACCACTTTGTTGCTGTGACTAATATGTATATTCATGCCAAGTTACAGCTTTCTAGTACTAAGTATTTCTGAGCTAGACTGCGGACGGACATAGCAAAACTATAAGAGTTCCTAGTTTACTTCGGATCCTTAAAAAGGTTTCATACACTACAATGCGATAGACATATATATATATATATATATATATATATATATATATATGTATATATATATATATATATATATATATATATATATATATATATATATATACACGTTATATATATATATATATATATACGTAAAGACACACATATATTTTATTTCTGGTCAAACTTAAAAGGGATAATGCATTGCTTCTCTCTTATCAGATTAGCTGTGTAGAATGGAACGGGTTCCAATCCTAACCCCTGAAGCGGCCCTTGGTCTAGCGAGCGTTGCTCCAATAGACTCAAGAGTGGATGGTCCTCCCCTGACGGGGTCTTAAAAGGAATAACTAATATAGTCTATGATCAAACTGAGTCATAACTTGATTAACCTGTAATTTGTCTATTAGATGTGTGTACGTAAGTAAAATTACGGCCGAGGATCGATCAGACGGCGATCAGTGATTTTATTAATGGACTTTCTATTGCTTCCCATAATAATTGTTTGGCCACCTGTCACATCGTGGATGTTTACCGTTGACACATCTTAGATGTTCTAGTCCATATTTCTAAGAGAGAAGGCGGACACCTCTGCTTTTAATTTTGAGAAATAGTATTTGTTTATTAATTTTCTTTTAAATGCGATAATTGTGCAGTAGTCCTGCAATCAACTTTGCGTTATGTGCAATAATCGTCAGGTGCAAATATACAGCAGTTTTGACAGGATAATATCGCAAAACAAAAATCACTACATACACGTTTTACGATTAAGTGTACTACAAGAAAAAAAAAATTTAAGCAAGAGCTGAATACCATTTTCACCTAAACATTGAGCTACGACATGCTACGAACAATGTCTACGCAAAATGTAATGAATTTACGTAGCAACATTTCACTATTTAAATTGGCTAGTTCGAATCGAACTAATTTATTCGGTCAACGGAATTGATTTATATTCAAACCTGTCTTCCTACATTGTTGACCATTATTACGTATTTATTATTTAAAATAAAAGATAGCAAAAATCACGACTTTTTAAGGTCCCGCAGGTTTTTTAAGCGTTAGTAAAAATTCTAGAATAATAAGACATTAATATTAAGAGTGTTTATTAGATTTGCAACGAAAACTTCATGTTTTCAAGTTTTTTCAAGAGCAATATCGTAATAATGTGAGCCGATTATTCGAAGGATATTACAGTTTTTGCAAGATTAAGTCTTGATTTAGTGCACTACAGAGAAGAATATAATTTTTGATAACGGTTTTTTAAAACGAAGACAATCTGCATAGTGTTATACGAAAATAGGCGTTAGAGCTATTTTTTAGGACGAATACAGCTATTGTAATGTGCCATAATATTTTATTTTATGCATTTTTCCAACAGGATATATGGTCCTAAAGTGCAACACAGAACCAAAATGACGAAAATATTGTTGCTAGATATTAAAAAATAGTGTCAAAAATTACAAAATTAGTTCACTTTAAGATTTTTTTCATCAGAAAGTATTTCAATAGAAACCTAAAATATTTATATGTGAATTAAGGTAAATATATATCTTAATATACTGTTTTTTCCGTTCGTTATATGAACTCATTTATACAGAAGAATTACTTTAAAAACACTATAAATCCCCGCGCGTAATCGATTGCCCATCAAATTTTTAACCTGCGGTAAATCGAATAATCAAAACTTTATTTTGTAAAAACTGTAATATCGTTCAAATTACGATATTGCTTTGGAAAAAACTTGAAAACATAAAGTTTTCGTTACGAACTGAATATGCGCAAGTAAGACAAGGTATAGGTAGCAAGGTAGGTGAGGAGACCTCAACGCTCTGCTTATGATATAATAAAGAAAGCATTTTCTTTATTATATCATAAGCAGAGCGTTGAGGTAGTGCTCTACTGTCAGCATGTTAAGGTAAAGTATTTTTCTGGCCTTATGCTGTATCTATTGTATTCATATTTCACTAATACAATACATATAAGTACAAGATAAAGATATATAAAATAATAACCCTTTTATAAACACATTTAATACTTTAAAAAGTATTTGTTAAATATAATATTTAAAAAAACTGATTAAAAAATATCGTGGATTGATGTGCGACGATTACGCTCAAAATACTTAACGTATCGGAACCATTTTTTAACAGTTTCAGTATGTCACGGATTGTTTCCTATTGAAAACTACTAATTCAGTGTTGTTTAATTATTTTTTAAATTACGAGCTGAGAAGTGTACTTTTGAATTTTCAAATTTTTTTAAATAATTTTCTATGTGATTCTGTTTCACTACTTTTAATTTATTAAAACGATCAAATACAAAAAAATGATAAATAAAAATTATAGGCATTTTGTATTTCAAATCTTGAGGTGTGAAAGCTTTACAAAGCTTGGGAATTCTTAATTGTAGTCTGGTCTCCCATCGCTCGTTCATTAACGACTCTGTAGAATATCAGGGGCTTAATTCACGTAATCAAGCGGCAAACGAGTCGAAGCATTTAAGCCACTTGCACATTTTCTTACATATTATGCCACGTCGTAGCACGTCTTAACGTTCTATCGTGTTTATGTGTGTGAGAGCCCTAAGCGCTTTGATTCAATTACGTGAATTGGGGGGCAGAAAGCAAATTTTTAGTTAAAGCTGTTATTTAAATATATCTTTATATTTAAACACATCCTTTTCATTAGTCAATTACGACTTAAGCTTAAAAAGTATTGTATGCTCTCCAAAAATTGTTTACTGTTTCAGAAAATTTGAATTACAATTACTACCAAATCGGCGACTGGTATCCCCACATTTTCGCGTCTTCTCCGAAAACGGGTTAGACGAATCTCTATCTACATTGGACTCATCCTGCCACTTTCTACATAATGGTCCCGGAGCAGTTGCTGCGTTTTCTGCTTGCAGAGATCATACTCTTGTATGTACCTAATACATGCACTTGCAGAAACATGACGTTATAAATAAAGTTTTTTTTTATATACAATTACAAAATGTCTTAATCTTTTCAGCATGGCTTAATAATGACAAATAATTCTACTTATGAAGTGCGGCCACTGAAATCTGGATTGAAAAGAGCAGGTGGTGAAAATATGGAAGGACGAACTGCCCATGTGATACGTCGAGCACCTCCGCCAATTCCACCTTTTGATGATGACAGACCTCTGCGCCATAGTATGCGCCATCCACGGGTCTGGCCAAAGAAGAAACTCCCTTCATCTTACACTATTGAAATAGCATTGTTTTTGGACGAAGCTGCTTATAAAATGTTCTATCCATTTCTTAACTACAACGAAGCGGACTTACGAGATATGCTTTTAGCTTATATAAATGGCGTTAGTGTTTAATCTTACAATAAGAAATATGCATGATTTTCGTTGGTTAGTATCAATATATAACGTATCTCGGATTTCAAGACAAGCAATTGTATTGGCGCAAACCAAGAGGACTGTCTTTACTATAGCTACCACAGTTATTACATTTGTATTATTTTTAAACCGATACAGATGCTTGGAAAAATATGAGCATTTCCATTTAAAAGAATCAAACAGCACTTTTTAAATTCCTGCTTTATTTAATTTTGACAAGTACTTCTTTCTAAACTCTTATAATTATTTTTATTTATCACATCCACCACATTCACTGTTTAACTGAACTTGCTTGTGTGATAGTAGCGAACAGATAGATGGCTCTGCATATAGAAAGAGATAACCATCGTCTGGATGTTAATTACTCGTTGCCGTTGATGTGGAGGGGATACAGGACTACTTGCGTACTTGCATAAGTTTACTGATTACCTTACCCTTCAAACCAGACAGATCGTCAGAGTGACAGACACTGACTATGGTTGTTTTTCTTACGTACAGATGGCTTTCTTACGTACCCCATGAGGTCTTTAAAAATATTGCGGGTTTGTAAAAACAATGTTTCGATTAAGGGACCCGTTTATCCGTTTGTGTAATTTTTTCTAGGCGTACAATAAATTAGATTAATATTTATAAGTAACAGGAACTGATTATTAATTGTGTATACATAGTCTGCAATTTGAAAAAAATAATAATAAAAGTAGATGGAACAAATATTACAATAAAAAATACTTTTTATATTTCAGTTTTTTAATTAAACGCTTATTAAGGATTAAACTTTGAATACCAAACAAAGAAAAAACCATGCATATTTCTTTGCTTTTGTTTCACCGTGCTCCAATGGAAAAGAATCTATATGTTTCTTCTGTATTTTTATATGATTTCAGGTACAAGCACTATATCATCATTCTTCTTTAGGGACTGTCATCCACCTCTCGTTAGTTCGACTAACATTGCTACGCGCGCAACCCAATTCTCTTACGACGCACGCTGAACGTGGACGACTTCTGGACTCATTTTGTGCTTATCAGCGCTCTTTAAATATTGAAGATGACGACGACCCTGATCACTGGGATATGGCTTTACTTTTGTCAGGGTAAAATTACTTTTGTGTTCTGCATCGATTATATTCCAATTATCCGTTACAAACGTTTTTTAGCATTTTCTATTTAATAATGAAATATAATAAAAAATAATGATAAGTTTATAAAATTGAAAATGATTATACGTATTAAATAAGAGTCTTGTTTAAATATAAACTAATAATGTAATAAATATTTTCATAAAAATAATTGAGAAATAATTTATATAATGATTATTTAAAACCGCTGACGGCAGTAAATCTTATTAAAACAAAAAGGTGTTAGTTAGTCTTGCTACCTTGAACAATTGCCGAGTCTTAGCGTAAGTTACTTTATACCTTGGACCAACACCAACTGTGGAATTTGGAAAGAAGCAGTAGTAAATTAATACAACAATCGTCTAAGACTACAACAATATCCTTTTTCGACTTTCTTATTTCTCAGAAACCCAGAATTTTTTGGAATAAAAACATCCTATATTTTAAATCAAGATATGATGTTAGTATCAATTTCATTCGAATTATCAGAAGTACTTTCTCGTATTGGTCTGAGTCTTGTTTAAAGAATAGATTACCTACCATTTTGTCTAACATTTTTCGTAAAAAGCAAACGAATGGTTCGACGGTCATATCATCGTGACTACTGAAAGAAAGACCTTTGCAGTATTAATCATAAAGAAAAAACTTTGCGGAAACAGAGCAAGTAACAAAAGTCTAAACACCTTCACAAATGCATATTAAGGAGATTGGAATAACGGGCTACGTATATAATAGGTATAGATTTTGTAATTAATTTGTAGACTAGACTTCTACTCGGAGGAGGACGGGCGGCGCAACAGTGTAACGATGGGGCTGGCCCCGGTCGGCGGCGTGTGCCTGCCCGCGCACGCGTGCGTCGTCTCCGAGTTCGGTACCGCGGACGCTCTCGGCCGGCCCTACCCGTCCGCCGGCTTCACCTCCGTTTATATCCTGGCGCATGAAATAGGACACAAGTCGGTAACACTTTTCATTTATTAATACAGAATGCACATTACTTTATTTTATTTTTTTCAATAAGATCTGCTGGCACCAAGCGTTTTATATAACTTTTAAATGAATTTAACTATATAAAAAAGTTATTTAAAGAAGTAAGCAGACCTTACATACAGAGTTATGACAAACTTCTGTATATCCCATGTTTGCAATGGCTGAGCGTCGCAGTTTTTCGAAAAAAAGAAATAAATCGATTCACGAATCTCTAAGTATCTTTTTATAATTGAATACGTAGAAATATAAAGTTAAATTGAGTCTTTCCTTAATTTTGAAGCAGCTGCATAATAGAGCAACCCCTCGTTACCCAACTATCTCAACTACTACCACAACCACAGAATACCTAATAGTACTGTCAATACTAAAGAAGCGAAATTTATTATATTTTCCAGATAACTGTTCAATTGATTAAATTTAACGCGTGTGGCATTTTAACTCATCACGTGTATAGTAACGCACTATTAACATCTTTAGGTAGAACTATGACAGGAAAGCTTCTTTGCTATGTAATAATATTATAAGTATGCATCGAAATAATAAACTTTAGTAATTTTTTCTACATATTATAAAAAAATATTATCATATTTTGGACTCACAGGTTGACAGATTGACTGCAATATACTGAAGGAGGTTGTTAGTGCTTGATTCTATTATAGTATTTATAAAAAAAAAAATGCACTAAAATGTTGACCTAATTATCTAATAAAAATATTAAGTGCGGGTACCCTAGCATTGCGCCTGTTGGCTACGCGATGGCTATAATTTTCGAATTACTACACTAAATTCGTTAAGGTTTACTATGAAGTTAAGCAATATTCTCTTTTTATTATATTGTAATTGATTATATATTATGACGATTAATTATCGTGTCCTACAATATGTACAATTTTTGCCAGTCAAATTGTATAATATATTCGACGTTGTGACTAACACACCTTTTGTATTCTGTCAGGCATTTCATAAAATATGTAAGAACACACATGGCTAAGCTTGTCACTATCAACGGGACTTCTAGATTGTAAAGATCCGTAACGTCTCGCCCCATGTTAGTAGGTACCTCATTTTCCTATCGCAATAGTGCATGTCACTGCCATGTGGACATTGACACACTATGGATAAAGTAACCAATAAATTTGTGCATGCAAAATTATATCCCTGCCACAAAGATGGCAACACACCGTTAACATTTTGGTCTGTTCAAGGGATACCTTTTCATCAGGAGAAATACTTGTTGACTTATTTTAATAATACTTGATATTGGATTGATATGATTTATCGCCTCTGTGGTCTAGTGGTCCAGCGTTGGTGTTGACCACATGAGGTCCCGGGTTCGATTCCCGGGTCGGGCACATAAAAAAAGTGTTTGTTCAGTTTTCTGAGAAACACAAAGTTGCCCGGGATTGGAAAGTGCCCGGTTGGCGTAGTCTTGCCACCCATCACATATGTGGGACCAAGTATCTTCGACTAAGCGTGGGTACACTTGTTGTACCTCTGCCTACCCCTTCGGGGATAGGGGCGTGAAGATACTTACTTACTTGATAAGAAAGATTTAAATAAATTATTTTGTAAGGGAATATATTTCAGCCTTGGCATGCACCACGACGGCACAGGTAACTCGTGCGCCCGCGACGGATATATCATGTCACCATCCCGTGGCACGAACGGCGAGGCGACTTGGTCACACTGCAGCGCTAGAGTTGTTGCTGATCTACAGTAAGTAGAATTTACATAAATTAAAATGTAATGTAAAAAATAATGTGGGTAAACTGAACGTCATTAAATCAGGGCCGGATTTGGAGTTCCGGAGGCCCTTGGTTAACGAATGAAGAAGCGGAGGCTTCACTTCTTTACGCGGAGCGATCTGGCGAGCGACCTCTATACGTAGAAGCGGAGATAATTCTGGAGGTGCTTCAAACGGTTAAAATTTAGTTCGTTACAACATATGTACATGAATATATTATTTCAAAAAACAATATAGTTATAAATGCTAAAAACAATATGTTTTTTTAATATCAATTATGGGGGCTCCTCCCTTGTAGAGCCAAGGCTGTAGCCGCGTATACCCCCCTCCAAATCCGGCCCTACAATAAACTTTCATGTTAACTGGGATTTAAATACCGTTAGGTACACGTTATTTCTCTAAACTGTGAGCTGTTTGACGTTATACAAAAAAACTCTAATCACAATATTATCTGACTCCAAAGCTGAACTCATGATCTAACGTATAAAATAATAACTAGACAAAATATTATTTCAAATTTTAAACAGCAAACTTTATTTATGAAAATTCAATCCATGAAGCGATTTAAGAAAGTAAAGGTTTTTGAAGAAGTAATATCAATTTTTTTAAATCATTCTTTACTCCTAAGAATCCTGTATAAAGGGATTTTTTTATTTGATTCTAAAAATAATATTCGTCTTTAACCTCTTTGACTAAAGCTAAAAATTACGTATTTTAGCGGGTTCGAAAAACCAACACCTGGAGGATTATTATACACAAATACAGCTGAACCTATGGGGACAACTAGTAATTAATACACGGTAGTTTGTAAATTAATGGTACGAAAATTTTATAGTTTGCTGTAAGTTTAAATTTAAAGCACTACTCAACATCTTAAACCCCACCTAACACGAATCGTGTAGTAGTAGAAAGAGAGCTTATTCTTAACAACGGATTCACACTCCTTAGCAACACTAAGACCTATTTTGAAAATTTAATGTAACAACCACTTTTAATGAGACGAAAATACTTAGGAGCTTGCCCATTCTTGAATTATGTTGCTAATAATAAATAATGCTTATAAATTTCAGGTGGGCAACTTGTCTATTTGATGGTGAAGACGATCTAGATATACCAAAGGAGCTCCAGCACGATAGATTTAGAGACTTACCAGGAGTTACGTGGGGAGCCAAAAAACAGTGTGAGGTAATGTTTTCACCGCTGCTCTGTAAAGTTCGTTAAGAAATACCTCAAATACGCATGTTTAACTAATTAAAACACATTATTTATAGATATGCCTCTAATATACCGCTAATTTGTTGGTAATTACAGTGGCTACATAATTTTTTCTCAACTCATAGAGTGACATTTATTCGACTCTCCTTTTAATCCTTCGAACACGAAGTGAAACATGCGTTACGTACATAAACGGTATCAGCTTCTGCTGCATTTGGTAGATGTGGGTAGGCCGTTGTGCCACTTGGTGTTTCTTTAATTCCAGACTTTTGGTAGGTTCGTTGCATTTTTTTATATTACTTTTTATTTCAGTGGCATTGTAAAAGTTACATATATGATATTTCACGGAAAGTTGCAAATTTATTATCTTAATTAGGAACGTGATTCTTCGTAATTCAGGGTAGACGAGAGAATTGAGTGCTAGACATCATAAACACAGACAGGCTCGCCTTGCTTTTTCTACCCTCATAAGCCTTTTCATGCAAATACACATGATTCAGAGACTCTTAAAGTATGTAGAGTCCTTCGGGCAGTATCCGAACAATTTGATCACGGTACGTCAGACATAGATCTGCTCTGGTACCTATATCCATATTTGTTTGTTTATTGCTCATCTGCTATTTTTTCAATATATCTAAATCCAACCTCTCTCACATCAGTATTGGAAACGTGTTTCGCAAGTGTTACACCACAGATTCTTCGTATCGCTCTATTTTAAACCACATTAATTTCACTTTCATGCCCATTCTGAAATATTCAGCTCTCACTTCCATATATTAGGGTTAGCATAGAATTATGTATGGCAAGAAGGGCATTGTAACTTTGGATAAAATTCTAAAGTAGTTTCATTAACGCTCTATTTGAAAACATTGTTTCTATATGTGTATCTTTCATCCCTGCTAAAAGAATATTCTAGATATTAAAACTCATCTACTTGTTTCAATATCATATCATCAATCACAACTTTCACATCTCTTCTGATTGCTTCCTAGTCATGTGTAGTTCGCGAATGAATCCTTCAAATGGACTACTACAGTTGCGTTTAGTTCATCCTTCACTAGTTCAGTTTCAATTTATCTATATCTCTAGTCCGCGTAGTTCACCGCGAACAAAATGATTACGAGAGTCGAATATTGCCGATCACGCGCCGATGGGAGTGACATAGTACTTAGCAGACACAATCTCGGCCCGGCTGAACTTGATACCAGTTAACTGTCTCACTTGCAATTTCCTTGCACAATGTACATACATACTTGGGAAGGGCGATTAAATGAATTCTTTAATTATAAACATTCATTGCTTATTACGAACGAAGGTAGTTTTGATCTTCAATTAGTATAAACGTAATGCATAAAATGTCATAATGTTTGTTTGAATTTATCTAAAATCAAAAATTACAGTGAAAATTAAAAGTTTAGAAAAATCAGCTTAAAGTTAAGGCCATAAGAGACATTTTGCTGTATTCGGCAATTGTAAACACTATTTAAGTAAGAACTTAAATCTTTCATCAGTAAAGTATCTAATAGTACGAATAAAAAAATATACTTTATTTTAAAATTGTTTTACTATCGCTTCAACGTTTATCTCGTTCGCAGAAATCATAAAATTCATTACAACTACTTAGTTCGATCAACAAATGAAGTAAAATCAATGTACTGAGAAATGATAGCGACTCAAGCCATTGGACTAGATAAACTACTGAACTAAAAGAGTGATATACTTCGCAGTGATCAAAAGATATATTCATATCTTTTCAATTCAGTGACACATTCTGCGCACCTCTATTGCTTCCCTTTCAAATACCAGTAACTTAGTTTTCTTCGTATTCTATCGTAAGTTCATATTTTTATTAAATTTATATTTGTCTAGTTGACAGTCAGGTATGGTTAACTTGTATTTCACTTAATTGTACGTAACCTGTGTTTTTTTATCTAACCCAATTCTGTATAATATAAAATATTATTCCCTACGGGTACGGAGAAAATGTTAAATTTTTCAGGAATAAAGTACCTACTGACTTTCAAACAGAATTAAGCGCTTTAGCATAAATTAGTACTTAATAGGCATTCAAAATGATTTACAATAGTAGTATGACGTTACTTCCAGGTGCTGTTGCGCGACAAGGACGCCGCGCCGGCCGAGGTGGAGGGGCATGCGGGCGGCGGCGGGCGGTGCGCGCAGCTCACCTGCCGGACGCCGCACCGCGCCGGCTTCTACTACTCCGGCCCGGCGCTGTCGGGCACGGACTGCGGAAATGGAAAGGTACCAAGTATAATCTATATTTTCTATATCATTAGATAACAAACAAGCAATGGTTTCTCTTTCCACCAGGAAAGCCATGATGCTCTCGTGCATAGAAAAGGAAACCGTCGTCTATAGACTAAATATGTTGATGGTGCGTTGCTATCTATGTAGTGGGATGGCAATGCTACATACATATATTTACTGACAATATTATTCTCTAAACCGGAACACGATAATGACAAACATTGACATTATTGCGGCTTGGAAAGGTAAGGCGGTCGTACCCGGGCGAGACGTTGCGACTCTATCATCTAGTACACACGACGGTAGTGCCACGTATATCCAATCGTTTGCCATTTACGAACTGCCTGGTAGAATGGTAGATGGTCTATTCTTCAAAGCGAGTCCGGTCCAACATGGGACAAACCACTAATGTTTTCATGTTTCCGATATAGATCCGGTTTCTTAATAAAGATTATACCATTTGTCTTTCTGTAAGGCAGGTTGCATAAGGTAGGCAAATGTATAAAACCTACTTACTACTCAATAATTAGAAGGTAGTAGAGTTTTGTGACACATAAGAGTGCGGTGCCACCACTCCGTTTATTCTTGCCATTATAAAGATATTGCTTAGTACCAACTACTACGCAATCAACGAGGCTCGGGTTCGATCCCCGACGGGGACAGGCATTTGTGTGATGAGCATAAATGTTTGTATTTCCGGGTTTGGGTGTTTATTATATATATTCTAGTATTTATATATGTATTTCTATGTATTAGTATCGTTGACTAACACCCATAATACAAGCAAATAATTTGCTTACTTTGGGGTTAGATCAGTAAGTGTAATTTGTCCCGTGAATTATTATTATTATTATTATTTCGACTTATTACAAACGTATTCCGATTTGTAGGTTAGCATAGCCGGTAAACTTATGCTTGTAGTCATTCGGGTAGTAATGTTTAAAGCTTATGTTTCTATCAGCGGCGCTCTTGTATTTCGTAATCAGGGGAGATGTCTGCTTGTTTGCTATCTTATACATAATATTTTGTAAAATCGAAGAAACCGAGTATGCCATTGCTTAGTGTGATTTAAAATAATTAAAAATTTTATTAATAAGTAATTCGACCGGCTAGTGGGCGTATATAGATTCTTTTAAGAGCGACAATCTCGAAAAGTATTATAAATTTAAAAATGATTATGTACTGAATTATTCCTTTTAAATGGTTTGAACACTGAAGAACAGGTCATATCGAATATGTCTTCCTGCCAGGTAATTCGTAAAAGGTGAAATATTGGCCAAATATGTCGACCACTAGGTGTTAGTTACTACCTAATGCATCGTACGTTAATACCAACAAATTAATAATTTTATTACTTAGTTACTTAAAGTTTTAACTTTGTGGAACAGGGTGGAACAGATGCAGTAGAAATACGACTTTGTACTGTGGGTATGCCAGTGAATTACGACCATAGTAAATATATTTTTTAAGACATGATTTTGACCGTATAAATGTGTCGAATTGCCACTATATCAAAATTATTTGCTCACAGCCAATGCCACAGCATTATTATTTGAAATAAAAAATCGGCTAGTTTGATATCCTATGAAATAAAATAAAGTAATGTATCTTCGCGCCCGTATCCCCGAAGAGGTAGGTAGAGGTACAAATGCACCCACGATTAGCCGAAGATACTTAAGTTCCACAATGTGATAGGTCACAAGCCTATCACTAACCGGGCACTTATCCAACCTTGGGCATCGCTATTTTTTTCACAAAACTGAACTGAACTGAACACATTTTTAAATTGCCCGACTCGGGAATCGGACCCGGGACCTCATGTAGTCAACACCAACACAGGACACATACAGAGGACGGACCACAGAGGCGATTAGACGGAATAAAATAAAATAAAAACTTTTTTTAATTTAATTTTATAGACTCTACTACTTAGGTAGAGTCCTGCAGTCTCGCTCGGGATTTAAACCACCGCTTTATCTATTCCTGCTTCAATATGGTCAATGCTTGTTTCAGTCTAACTCGGTTTATGCTGGGTTAGCAACCAATTTAATAATAACGAGGCGTATCATACTATTCAACAAGTTTCTAGGCCCGTTACTCCGATGAATCAATCCAGTAATAGTTTAACGGACCATTTGGTAAATTGACATTTATAGGCACAGTTTTGGCTTACGCCTCGTAGAAAATGTTACTACTCAAACGAAAACGAGTCGTTTTATTGATATACGTATAAAAACCAGGCATTAATGGATAAGGTAGCTGGAATACTCTCATTCCGCCACATGGACGGCAACACACCGTTGAACTTTAGTGTCTAATAAAAGAATACATAAGTTTAATAACTACCTTACCCTTTAAACCAACGGTATTTTAGCTGGAGTAGGTATTTTGGTGGCAACAACCTGAACAAGACATGACAAAATTCTACTTAGTTATTACGAAGGTGGTAGGTTTCGCCTTTACGCGCGTCATTTCAGATTTCTGGCAGGAATGCAGATGACCTATTATTTAAACGGCCGAACATGGATTTTAAAGTGAAACTTTTATTACATCGTCTCAAATTTTTTGGTCTGTGTGTCGCATGTCACGTGACGGTCGGCCGCGTGTGAAAAATATGAAAAAAGTTTCACTTTTACCGTGGTTTCATAAAACCACACAATCCTATTTTTATTTTTTACCGTGGTTTCATAAAACCACACAATCCCATTTTTATTTTTTAACATTCGTGTGGCGAGTAGTAGAGCAAAATGCATAAGTTTACAGACTACCTTACTTTTTATAACGTAACGCGAAAATTCAAGCAATGACGCTTTTGTAACAGGGCAAGTACTGAATTCAGATGATACGTTGCAGGATTCTAACACTTTCTAACCACGATGGTAGGGATAGCTTACTTCAATCTTTCATTTCTTATGGAAGGTCGGGCCGAAGGCAGATAGTTTATTTATAAAAGGGGCTCGAACTACCACGGGACTGTATTTATATTTAATACATAATATAGTTTTTACACGGAAAATACATTACTGTGATGAGTTTTCCAAATAAAATAAAAATTGGATAACGTAGGTTTAGTGTTGTATGGGTTGGCGATATATTAGATGCTGTAATGAATTACAATACAGGGTAGCGTATATAGAGATTTTTTTCATATTATAGATATAAAACATGCAGATTCCTCTCCTAATGGAAAGATCCTAATGGAATCGCTTATATACACCTAAGCTGTTAATGGTGCGTTGCCAACTGTGCGGGTGGGGTGGTAATGCCACATGCATAAGTTAACCGGCTAGATTGGCCTTCAAACCGAAACACGCCGTTGGCAAGTCAGCCGTTGCAGCTATTGCGTCAGGAATAGATAAAGCCGTGGCGACAAATGTAGTGAGACGTAGCACAACTCTACCACCTAGTAATTTACCAGTCTATAATTTTTTTTTGTTTAGTGTAGTAGTAGTTAGTAGAGTCACTATTTCATAAAATATTTTTTTCAAAGTGGTGCCGGGGAGGTGAATGCGTTACGAAAGACGAAGAGTTCAAGCCGAGTACTGGAGCTCCTTCTAAGGATAAAGACAAGAAAGGCTGGGGCCCTTGGAGTTCAGGAGTATGTCGGTCGGGCTGCACGGCCAAGAGCCGCGGCGCGAGCGAGCGCCGACGAACTTGCGCTGATAACAGTGTCTGCGAAGGCTCTTCTTACGATGTCGTTCTTTGTGATGATTCTAAGGTAAATACATAGTATTATGACTGTGCCAATTTATGTTTTATAAAGTGGGCAGAGAGCCGATCGCAAAACATCGCGATCGTCATACACATGCTTTGCTTCCTTCACGTTCATAACTTGGTGTTAATATAGAAATTTCGCCAAAGTTTAAAAAAAATGCTTGATGTTCCAATGAATGGCTTATTAGGTTTTACTGCTGTTAATCTTTTTCCTTTTATATCAAAAGATAGCAAACAAGCAGATGGATCTCTTGATGGAAAGAGAAACCATCGTCTATAGACATCAAAGATGTTAATGGTGCTTTGCTATCCGTGTCCGTGTGCTGGGATGGCAATCCTACGTGCATAAGTTTACCTTACCTTCCAAACCGTAACACGGCAATTACAACCATTGACATTATTATAGTAGGAATAGGTAAGGCGGTGGTACCGAATACCCGGACGAGTCGTTGCGGAACTCTTTCACCTGGTATTTACGATAGAAGTGACACGTATGGCCAATCAGTCGCCTTTTATTAACTGCCTGGCGTAGCGACAATTAATCTATTTTTCAAAGGAGCCAGGATCAACACGGAATAAACCGGTCATTCGGCAATTCGGTTATATTCCTTGGTATTCAATATTTGGCCAAATATTATGAACTATTCAACTAGATTCTGAATATCTATTCATTAGAAAAAAGTGGTACATATCACTCAAAAAATGAATATTTTTTACCAGCAAACATCTATATATTAATCGTGAAGCAAAACTCTTTCCTCGTTTATTTAATGAGGCCTTTTAACAAAAATTGTTAATGCCGGCCTCATAGGGAAATACGTAAGGGTTAAATATACATTAGTTTCTTAATTTTAAATATTCTTTAAAAAAATAAGTAAATATTTTTCGTCCTTATTGAGTGAGAGTTCCATTATATAGTATGAGCTTAATTTCGATTATATATTTTATTTTATCTAAATTAATTTTTTTCTTAATTTAATGATCTGACTGCACTACATTAGCAAATGAATAATATCTTCAGTTTTGTCACAATTATCATACAATGAAGAGGATCCTTTTGAAGACAAATACGAGAGTGGAGTATGAAAGTTGGAGTTTGAGTGAGCACAGTTTGAGTTTACATTATGGAGAACTGCAGAAACCTAACATTTTTAAATAAAATGCATTAGAAATACACATGGGCGTACCGAGGGGGGGAGGGGGAGGGGCAGCTGCCTCCACGGAATTTGTTTACCTCTGTACAAACTATCTATTGTTGTAGATAAAAATATAGTCTGAAAATGTTATGGTTGCTCCCCCTGGCCCAGAAGCTGGGTACGCCCATGAATACATGAAGTTAATAAAAGTTAACATTACACACACTATATACACGATAATATGTACACATTATATCAATGATACACACATATATATCTACTATTTTCTTTACGACTGAAGTCAGTTGTCAAACTTAGAAGAGATTTTATTGTTTTATCTGTGGTCGAATTTCGGCCACAGACGATCGCTAGTTACAATTAATACTTAAAATTTATCAGAGGTATGTTGTTATGTATGAAAACATTTTTTTTTGCAAAAAATAATACTAGGTATCTACTTACCATTGCATATTATTAAGTCGATTGTGATTAGATAAAATCGCCCCTTATTCAAATGTTCGGCGCTTCGGCCAAGGGTTATATTCGTTGTTCGGCACTCGGAAAAATCACTAGTCGTGGCATCTCTAATTATGTACCTAAATCGGATGGATTAAATAACTCCTGTTAATATTCAGTAACAATGTGTCCCGTGGTAGGTTTGCGGCAAGAAGAAGCGTCTGTCGGCGAGCGAGCTGGCGAGTCGCAAGTGCGGCGAGTACGCGGCGCGGCTGCCCGAGCTGGACGCGCGCGGCGGCGGGCTGCAGGCGCCGCACGACCCCAGTTAGTATATCCACTCACTCATAATACGTTGTGACGTAGGAAGAGTTGGGGCGACTTGTTACGCGTTTTAATATTTATAAGGAGATCGAAATGGAGGATTTTTGTACATTCCAAATCCTAATTTAAAAATTATAGAGTCTATGTTTGATCTAAGGAATACACAATTAATCGTAACTCGATCACAATCTGATTTTTTCTCAGCACTGAAATACATTCAATGGCTACCAACAAAAAAATGGTTAACAAAGAAGAAAAAAGTAGCCTTTCACCACTGATTTGTTTTTAAACATATATAGTATATTATATACAGTGAGTTATTTTTATCTTAGTTAAAATTGCCATAATGAAAAATATAGTCAGCTAAATTTACATAATACGTTCGATTTTGGCCACTGGACCATTGCTAGTAGATATGAAAAACATTGGACAGTAAGCCGCAATTTGTAACGCCTGGAACTACAAATTATCAATGTACAAATTACACGAATTAATCTAGCCCCAAACCAGGCGATTTGCTATGAAATATTAAGGTAAGATAAAAATACATACGAATAAAATATATAAAATTGTGAAATAAATTTAACTAGCTGTGCTTGTGGCTTTGCTCCTGTGAACTGCATGGGTACCTACCTCGCAGTCGTAGCGTACGCGTCAGATAGAAGACCTGAAATTCCCATTAACTATTGGGGAAAAAACTTTTGTAATCAGAATAGTAGATTTAGAATCTTATTACCTTCTACATACAAACGTACAAACTTTCTAGTTTAGATAAATGTCCCGTCCCAGAAATACAAACATTACACAAAATCTTGCATGTTAGGAATCAAACCCGTCCCCAAAAATACTTTGTCAGTGTCGCTAACAACTCAAAATATGGGATAGAAAATAAAGCCTAAAATCTTCTATCATATGTATATACAACTGTTGCTATGTCATCAATGCAAAATTACATTTTTGCATTTTTTTTATGACTAGCTGTGCCTGCGACTTTGTCCGCGCGGAAAATTTTCTAAAATAAAAGCAGCCAAGTACTCTTTATTACATAAGCTATTTGCCAGTGGAAGTCCCATCAAAATCGATTCAACCTTTCCAGAGATTAACCGGAACAAATTTACAGACAGACAGACAAAAATAGCAGAAAAAAAATTGGTAGGTGTATACATCCATATGCATTTAGTAAAAAGCAGTTGTTTTAATATTGCAAATAGACACTCCAATTTTATTTATTTGTATAGATTAAAAAAATGAAAAAAAAAATAACTTTAATACCTATTAGTGATTTTTAATTAATATATTGTTTTATTTTTTGCAAAAGTATTTAAAAACGCCTTTCGATGCGAGTGCGGAATAATCATTTCCACTCGTCCTTACTGTTGACTTCACGGACTTATCCTTACTTACCTTCAGCAATAATATATATTTGTCATATAATATTATCTTCGTTATTTTTTTTACTTTTCATCTTGTTGTTTATTTCAAAACGTGTTTTCAATCACCTATTAGCGTGGTTTATTTTTCTGTGTACGGCAACATCATTTTTTAAATGTAATGTTTACAGTTACTGTGAAGGTAAACATTACATCGTGTAGGTATATTCAGTTTATGTTTAAGTATTTGTCAGATTATAAATTTAAAGAATCTTATTTAGATATACTATCTTAATTAGATATGTATATGTATATCCGAGCTATAAAAGAGCTCATATGAATAAGAATTTATTTAAATTTTAGTACAATAAAAAGGTTTATGTGTAAAAATATTTTTTAGATTTCTGCGCACTTGCGTCCACCGTTACAAAGCTTCGTGCAATGATAGGTACGATAAATGTATAGGTCACATCTACATTTATCGTGTCATTAAACGAAGCTTTGTGACGATAGACTATCATCGATAGATTATCATCGAAGGCCGGCGGTTGTGATGAGGTTGGGCGCAATATGATCATTCCCGTACTGGGACTGTCCTTTTACCTAAAAAAACGACTCCTACTGCTCTATCGGACTATCGTCCTATTTCAATTTTACCTTTCCTATCCAAAGTGTTAGAACGCTTAGTCAAACAACAGCTCTCCTACTTCTTAAGTGCTAACAACATTTTAAATGATTTCCAATCTGGTTTTCGTGCCGGTCATAGCACCACAACAGCCTTAATAAAGATCAGGGACGCCCGTTTCGGTATGGACAGCAAAAAACTAGCGGTATTGACAATGCTGGACTTTAGCAATGCTTTTAATACTGTAGACCATGACGTGCTGTTGGGTCTCCTGAAGTCTATTAATATATCATCAAGCTTCGGAGTGGCTTAGTAGTTACCTTCAGGGGCGTGGACAGTACGTTCAAACAGCAGCGTTTGCGTCGACTTGGTCAGATTTATTGGTTGGTGTGCCGCAAGATAGTGTTTTGTCACCACTTTTGTTTGCAATTTTTATTAATTTTATAACTGTCATACTGTCCACTTCGTACTATCTTTATGCTGATGATTTACAAATCTATTTACAAGCCATGCTTTCTGAACTGCCAAATGCGATCCATTCAATAAATAATGACCTAGCCAATATTGACGTATGATGTAAATCATTTGGCCTCAAACTGAATCCAATTAAAACTCAAGCTATTATATTCGGCAGCCCGGGGCTAGTAAAGAAGATTTACTGGAATAATTTACCAGCAGTTAAACTTAGTGGTGTCACTATTCCTTATAGTGATTATGTTAAAAATCTGGGTGTTTATATAGATAATACTCTCTCTTGGACCAAACAGATTCAAGAGATCAGTAAAAAAATGTTTTGTAGTTGGAGTTCTTTAAAGCGTCTCAGGTATTTGCTTCCTATTTCTACCAAGATTGTGCTGGCTGATTCGTTCTTCTGTCTACTTTAGATTACGCGGACACTAGTTTTGTAAATCTCTCCTTAGAACAGATTAATAAACTTGAGCGACTTCAAAATCTTTGTATACGATTCATATTTGGTCTGCGCAAATATGATCACGTATCCGAATCGCATCAAGCTCAAATGGTTACCAATTCATCTTCGTCGGAATACACATATATTCTCTCACAGCTTTACTCCATTCTTTATGATCCGAATTCTTATGTATATTTGAAGGAAAGATTCACTTTCCGTATCAACCAAGACAAATATCTGAGATCGGCTGACAATCGTTCTCTTTTAATGCCAATTTAAAATACCAATTATTACACCCATTCATTCACTTCTCAAACTGTGACACTCTGGAATTCTCTTCCTGAGGATATTAGGAAAGCGCCGAGTCTAAACACTTTCAAGAATATGATTAAACGTCACTTTCTATATACCTAATATACCTAATTGTATTTTGTGCTTAAATTTTTGTAATGTAGTTTACGTATTACCAGCAATTTATTTGCTTATTTTTATTTTTTGTTATTTTATGTTATTGGAATGTTGTCTTTATTTCTTTTGAAGCAAAAACTATAAATTTACTCGTGGTTAGCACCACTTTTAGAATATATTATTATCCTATCCTTAAGGTTGTCCGGAAGAGATCCCTTTCTTAGTGATAAGACCGCCTTTGTGTATCTAATATGTGTAGAAATAGTCATGTAATTTGTCATTTTTAAGCTATTGCATAGCTTCTATCGCGGGCCTTGAGCGTGGAGACCGAATCCAGAAATTCCGTAACGAAAAAACCTAACACCTCCCACTCCGACCGGCACAGCGGTGATACTTTTTAGTTTTTCCATCTATCGATAAATACCAGAACTTTTAATGACGTTTTGAAATATCACGCTTGTCTCTTTAGTTCAGCAACCCGCCTTTAGGTGGCATTGGTTGTATTGGAAAACTACCGTAATCAGCTGTTTGTGAGAAAGTATATAGGTGTATAGGTATTTATCATCTACGCACAACAGTGAATATCTGTACTCGTATAAATTGTGTACAAAGTGTTTTAAATATGAATAAACAAAGAAAAAAATACTGCATAAATAAAATAAATATATAATTGTAATTGCATAAGTTGATAAAAAATGCTGTGCAATAGCTTTACCGCGGCAGTCTCCGAGTGCCACACGTCTTTTTTTTAATGTGCACAATAAAGAGTTATGGTATTGATAGACGCAAGTGCGGCTGAGGCATAACAAAAGTACACAAGCCCAAATAATTTTTATCGTACAATAATGCAGGAATTGATTGAATTGCGAATCCATTTGATTTAGCTTATTAGATTTTAAAGTCAATCTGTCGAGTGGAAGATATTTGAAAAATAAAAAAATCGTCTATTTTTCAAATAACGTTTAATTTTCGTCAAATCAATAATTAATTTTTGCTCTTTAAATAACTGTGTCAAATGCCACCAAAAATTTTCATATCGGACGACGTGTTTAAAAAATTTAAAAATGATTGTCCGGTAAATAGCAGAAAGTCTTAGGGATAGCATGGCCTGCAGGTTCAACCATTTTCCGCATTTTTAAATTAGTTGTTACTCTAAACTATAGTAACAAAATAAACTATATTGACTATTGCATTGATATTCGTACTAATCTCAAAATAAATCTATTTAAATGGCTTTATCATTCAGGGGAGTTTTCTAAGAATTATGTTTTTATTCTCTCTCAGGCCGCATGTGGATGGGGTGCGCGGTGTTCTGTCGTCGAGCGGGTGGCGGCGGGTTCTATGCTCCGCGGGTGGAGCTCAACGACGCCGGCCTAGACCCATACTTCCCCGACGGCACCTGGTGCCACCACGACGGCGTGCAACACTATTACTGTCTGCAGCATCATTGCTTACCCGAGGTGACTGAACTGCTTCATTACTTATGTAGCGACTGTTTAGCATGAGAGTCAACATGTACTTCGCCAGCAGCATCTGATACCATCACGACGGCATGTAATACTCGCTAGGTTTTCCAGCAACGCTGCTTTTCCATGACCATTCCATAAGAGAACTGCTTTGCTATACATATAGGATACGAAGATACAACTTAATATTATAAATGCGAAAGCTTGGATGTTTGGATGGATGGTTGTTAATCAATCACGCAAAAACTACTCAACGGATTAGGATGAAATTTGACACACATGTAGAATGACCTGAACATAGCCTACTTTTGATCCCGGAAAAATTTGGTGATCCCGCGGGTTTCGGCAAAAATTTTTATAATGTAGCAGGTTGCACACTGCAGCTAGTAAAAACATATTTTTTGCGCTTCCATTACGCCAGTGCCCAGCCGGGACGGATCGCCAATAATATATAAACTAGGTATTAGGGCAATAACACAGTTAGGTATTAGGGCAATAACCTAACTAGTTATTAGGGCAATAGCACAATTAGGTATTAGGGCAGTAACACAACTGTGTATTAGGGCAATAACACAACTTGTTATTAGGGCAATAGCACAGTTAAGTATTAGGGCAATAACGCAACTTTGTATTAGGGCAGTAACACAACTAGTTATTAGAACAATAGCACAGTTAGGTATTAGGGCAATAACAAAACTGTGTATTAGGGCAATAACACAACTAGTTATTAGTGTAATAGCACAGTTAGGTATTAGAACAATAACACAACTGTGTATTAGGGTAATAACACACATCCGTTTTTCAAATACATAATTATCAGGACCATAATACAACTAGGTATTAGGGCAACTAGGTTAAGATGCTTAAGATTAAAATGTTATTTAAAATAAAATTGTTACGATTACATATTTTAATAATTTACAACGCCCTAAAACTCGCCGTCAAGATTTATTAAAACATAAATCTGTGTTGGTTTTCTAGTGTGCAATAACAAGATGTAGTCCTTGATATTACGTTTTATTAAATTATTATATAACATAATATGTAGATCGCGGCGTACAATTTTATTAATTTTTATTTGAATTTATTAATATGCCAAATTTCTTTCTGATCTATGTAGTGATTTGATATATAGACTCATACTCAGTTATACCAAAAATTGTATAAGAAATGAGAAATGACAAATTTTTATGTACTACCATTGTGGCAACTAGGTAGAGAGATCTACATTGTTCCACCCGAGCCTGTTACCACCGCCGTACCTATTCCTGCCGCAATAGCGTCAGTGCTTGTCACTGTCGTGTTCCGGTTTGGAGGGTAAGGTAGCCGGTAAACTCATGCGTGTGGCATTAAAACTCTGCCATAAGAATAGCAACGCATTATTAAAATCTTTGATGTCTATTGGTGACGGTTATCTCTTTCCATCAGGATAGCCATCAGTTTGCTTACTATCGTATTATATAAAAAATGCAATCTTAAGAAGGAATTTTAAGATATCGTTGCACACAATATACAGACACACAAAAATTTTCAAAATTGTAAAATTTATGTCAGTGTGTCATAAAACTAATAGGTATTTGTTACGAATTTTGAAAAAACTGAAATGTACACACTACAGATTTATAGTAGTTTATAGATGACTGTACAAGAGCTAATAAATTACCTTCGTTAGTATACTATACTTTGTGGTATTAACAGACTATGTACAATTTACCTATTTGATGCAGACATACAGTGCTATATTAAGTAGTATGTAATGATAGCTCATCTGTTCGGAGCACCTCCTATCGACCTTGTTGCCTGCTTCCGGTATGCGCCCGAGAGGTATATATTTAATCAAACCGCTTTTATAGATTTCTCACATTACGCTTTTAAAGTGTTCAACTGTTTACTAAACTAGTTATTTTTCATAATTAAAACACAATTAAACTGCAACAACCGACTTTCATCCTTCTGTATCTCTGAAGCCTTGAATCAGATATTCATCAAATTCAATACAATACCTCTATCAATTCATTAAATTTCTATGGAACTGAACAGGAAGTATATTCTTCCAAACAAAAAGAAGAATTTTCCAAATTGGTTAATAAATAATTGAATTCTGAAATATTGAAAAATGGATTTTTATATCAATGAAAAATACTACCGATTTAAGAACCTTATCCCTTTGGAGAAGTCGGTTAAAAACTTATTATGCTCCAAAATTAGTCCTCTGGTGGGGTTATCACGGTAAAACAATAGCAGATGCCAGTTTGTTCCAGTTCCCACAATTCGTTAGTCGTATATTTTCCATATAATTTTTGTCATATGTGTAAATTTACCAGTTGCAAACGTAGCAGATCTTTATGCAGTACCCAAAATGATATTAACATATCTTCACTCTCACCCTTTACGGTAATATTGGTACTAAAATAGATTGCCTAATCTTTCTAAGGGGTCTGGCCTTAAAGCAAACAGTTGGACAGTACTCCTAATAAAAGGAGGTATCAATCGCATTACAGAGATGTTAATGGTGTGTTATTTATCGTGTAGCAGGGATACTTTGCAAAATATGTACATATATAACTTTATTATCTTACTCTTCCCACTCTTACTCTTTAAGGTAACCTAATTCTTCAAACTGTACTATAATAGTTAATAAGTACGGGCATTACCTACTACAAACTATATACCTACAAAATATATAAGGCGATACTACAAAACATACAGATGTTACATAACCCTACCGTCTAGTAATCACGTTGGTAGTGACACGTAGGTTTACCCTTAGCTGGGGTTTTTTTGTGAAGACTGGTAGTAAAAAAAGTGTTTGACGGGTTAAAAATGTTCTTTTGAAAATTGAGGACTTAGGTATATTGCTAGATTTAAACTATAACGATGTACGATGTAGAAAGAATGGTAGATGAAAGGTTAACAAAACAAATATACAATGCTAATGTGGAAGGAAGTAGTTACCGGGGAAGTCCAAGACTGACATACTATGATTAGATTGATCAGGTACTATCAAAAGTCTTAGCAACCGGCATGTTTATATGAAGAGAGTAATAAATGGGGAGGAAACAAGGCTAATCTGCAAAAATACGTGACGTATAATACTCGGTTTTCTCTGCTTACCCCATAAAGAATCCGGCGTGAATATATGTTGTTGTTGATTTATACTGATTCGATATTACCCACAAGTAATTTGTTTTCTTTGAGATTATTTCGCATCACGATAAATAATCAATTAGATAATGTAATTTGTTTAGTGGTACCATGAAGTATTAGGTACAGGTGGAGTTAGCACTCATATTAATCACTTGAAATAAATACCTACGTTATATCTCATTCTATGAGGTCTCACCATTTCTTTTTATACATCTGTGTTAGAAAGAGAGGGTAACACCTCAGAAGATGACAGCAGTATTTAAAGTTGTGTTTCAAGTCGGTATTAGAAGTGCTGCCTCCAGATATAATACATGAGTGGTATGAGTGGTACATGAAATTAACAAGCATTGACACTATTGTGGCAAGAATATATAAGGCAGTGATATCAAGCCAGACAAAAAAACGCATATTGTATGGCAATTAATATATACAATCATATTCCTGATAGTCTAAAATCATTACCTATAAATAAATTTCGCAAAAAATTGACCGATTTACTGTTAAATAAAACATACTATTATATTAGAGAATTTTTAATAGATAAGATTAAATGTTAATAAATAGAAATATAAGTTTGTACAATTTACCTTAAAATTTAAATATAATAAAAATTAAATAATAAATTTTGTAAATGATAAAAATTCTTTGTAAATTGTAAAAATTTGGATTGTGCATGATACTTTGTAAATTGGAAAAAAATAACTTTTTGTTGTAAAATAATACTTGTAAATATTGTAATAGAGAAATAATAGTAATACATGAAATAAAAAAGCCCACTGAGTTTCTTCAGTGTGTGGCCGCGTTCCGATCCGGTAGTAATTGTAAATAAATCGACCGAAATTTCAATTTTTTCACACCATATCGTGGTAGAATATGTTGGTATTTTAATTTATTTTTAATAACCTGTGACACCCATATTCTTGCAAATAAATATTTTTTTCATCTTCAATTTCAACGTAGTAGAACTCTATCAGCTAGTAATCACGATCGTAATGACACAAATAGCTTTCGTTTGCCTTGTGAGATGCCTGATAGGAAGAATCTATGTCTCAAAAGTAGTGAAAGAAAAAAAAAGTCAACGGGAACTACCCTACAGGTTTTGATTTCCTTTTTTTTTATATCATAAGATAGCAAACAAGCAGATGGGTCTCCAGATGGAAAGAGTCAACTATCGCCTATAAACACCAAAGATGGTGCGCTGCTATTTTGTGGCAAGGTCTAACGCCACATGCATAAGTTTACCGGCTACCTTACCCTCCAAACTGGAACACGACAGTGACAAGCTCTGACGCTATTACGGCAGGAATAGGTAAGGCGGAGGTACCTGACCCGGACGAGACAATGCTGAACTCTACCACCTAGTAGCCACGATGGTAGTGACTCGCACAGCCAATCGGTCGCCTTTTACGACCTGCCTGGCAGAACGGCTTGTTGATCTATTCTTCAAAGGAGCCCGGAGCCATTACGGGGAATATGCTATATAAACAATCATAACTTTGGATCGCTTGACTTACAAGTTTAAATTTTTCATAGCTGAAAGAGATTATCAATATTCCGTCCCGTTGGTCGAGTGGTTAGCGACTCTGATTACGCAATCGACGGGGCTTGGGTTCGATTCCCGGCGGGGACAGCATTTGAGTGATGAGCATAAATGTTTGTATTTCCGGGTTTGGGTGTTTATTACATATATCCTAGTATTTATATATGTATTTCTACGTATTGGTATCGTTGACTAACACTCATAACACAAGCATATAATTTGCTTACTTTGGGGTTAGATCAGTAAGTGGCATTTGTCCCGTGAATATATATTATTTATTCCGTAAATAGGTACACTCATAACACAAGCATATAATTTGCTTACTTTGGGGTTAGATCAGTAAGTGGCATTTGTCCCGTGAATATATATTATTTATTCCGTAAATAGGTACACTCATAACACAAGCATATAATTTGCTTACTTTGGGGTTAGATCAGTAAGTGGCATTTGTCCCGTGAATATATATTATTTAATCCGTAAATAGGTACACTCATATCCCGTAAAAATACTACCTAAAAAACAAAAGAATCTAGTCTCTAGATCTCAACCATTTTTTTACAAGGCTTCGTAGCATCAACATAATTATATTCCGAAGCATATTTTGTCATGCTCATAAAAATGACGACGTATTATGTCTGTTTCTTCATATTATTGTGGCCTTTGTAAGTCTGTGGTTAGTAAACATGATACGTATATTTTTTACATTACGTGACGATATCTAATCTAGTTTATAATTTAAATTTCTGCAGTGAAAATATTAGTAATAATCAAGTGATTTAATTGTTTATAATTTAATCAACGTATATACATTTTAGCATAATAAAAAGTTACTTGTGACCTGCGCACTATGATAACCTGCATCACGGTGAAATTGGAACAAATAATATATACACTGCCTCTGGTCTAAAATCGTCTACACCTAGAGATGGCCTCATCTACTGCAGGTCATAAATTTCCAAAATTTACTAGTGCCAAAAATATATTTAGACTTTTCTTTTGATAAAGTTAGGAAAATGGCTTATAAGCAACACCTCTTGGATCAAGTTGACTTGATAGAAGAGGTATTAACCCTGGCCGCCCCGGTGGTCGAGTGGTTAGCAAAGCTGACTACGCATCAATGGGGCTCGGGTTCGATGCCCGACAAAGACAAACATTTATGTTGTATATCTGGGTTTAGGTGTTTATTAAATCTACTTGGGTATTTATTTATTTATATAAATAAATATATATATATATATATATATATATATATATATATATATATATATATATATATTTATATATTTATATAAATAAATAAATACCTTAATATAATATATTAAGGTATAATATATTAAGGTATTAAGCTATAAATAAATAAATATATTTATTTATTTATATAAATATATTATATATATATATATATATATATATATATATATATATATATATATATATATATATATATATTATATATTATTATTTTTTACAATTTTTATAGTAGTTTATAGTTAGATCAATTTGTGTAATTTGTCCAGTGAGATTATTATTATTATCAAGTGACATAAACACGCATGAGCTCTTGGTATCAAATCCTGGGTCGAACATCGTTCTTAATTTTAATTTTTTTAATTTTTCTGAAAACCTTATCTATCCTGCGACTGGATATTTGGCCAATATATCTGGGTAAGCATTACTTCTCTGACTGCCTTTTTTAGGCACGTATGGGCCCCATATGGGCGTTATGGTATTTCATAACGCCCATATGGGGCCCATACGTGCCCCTAATGGCTACTTTAGAAATTTCAGATTTAAAGCACTTCTTACAATCTATTTTAAACACCTATTTATTTATTTGAGCGTGAAAATTCTCTCCTTTTAGGGGCCATCCATAAATTACGTCACATGTTAAGGGGTGCGAGGGGGTCGACGAAGTGTGACATTGTGTGACAAGGGGTAGGAGACGTCCCGAATTTTGCGACATCACATCTTTTTAAAATATATTTTTTTTATATTTAAGTATTACAACACTAAATTTAAAAAACCTATCTGTACAAATAAAAAAATAATCGAATGAGATCATTATCCCAGTGAAAAATTGTAAAATATGTGACGTCACAATAGGTAGGGCGGGGTCTCACAAAAGTAACCGGCTATGACAAGGACAGGGGAGGGGTCAAAAATCATAAAATTCGTGTGATATAATTTATGGATGGCCCCTTATTACGAAACAATTTAATGAAAATGCTCATAAGTATTTTTAATTTCAAGCAATTTTTCTCCGTATTGGTCTAGCCCCATTTGTAGAATAAACCGTCTGCAATTCTGCCAGGCTGTTCGTGAAAGTGACGTTTGGCAATACAAGTCACTACTATCATGGCTACTAGGCGGTAGAGTTCTGCAAAATCTCGCCCGGGTTTGGCGTCATCGCTTTGTCTTTTCCTGACTCAAAAGAGCCAGCGTTTGTCACTGTCGTGTTTCGGTTTGAAAGTTGAGGAGGCCAGTAATCTAATGCAAGTGGCACTACCGCACCGCCACACGGATAGCAACTCGCCATTAACATCTTTGGTGTCTATAGGCGATAATCCTCTTTCGTTGTTCGTTATCATATGATGCAAATAAATATTGAAATTCTAGAAAAAATACTGTTATTAAATGCTACGGGGGACGTTAGATTATAATTTCACGGCTTAATTCCATAATTCTCCTGGAATTTTGGGGAAAGTGGGAATCATATTAAGGAAAACAGTAAAAGCTAAGGACAGACATGTATATCGTTATTATCGAGGTAAAATAGCAAATGCACCGAATGAATCACCACCTACCTATCTTACCAGCCAATAAACAGAAGTACCTACTAGCATTCGGTTTGTAAAGCTTATCAGCCTCAGGCGCAAAACCCTCACGTTAGTGTCTTGAAATGTCAAAATATCGTCATATCTCGGTACAGATGCATACAACAAGCATGTAATATATTGTAGCGTTATCATCTCACTCTTCCACAGATGTGACTGATGTTATATTTATACAAAACAAACATCATTTTTGCTCTGACCCTTACAAAAATAGCAGCGTGAATAATTATGAACACATTTATATTATTGTAAATATTTTACGTGTTATTACATATGCACTGATATGATATATCTGGTACACGTATAATATTTATAAAATATTACTCGGTTTTCTTCATCACGTTTGATAAATGTGGGTCAGTGCAAAAAAAAAACAATAAAGATAATTTTAATGAGCCTGACATCAATAAAATATCTATTATTGAGTAGCAGCTTTGGTTTGTAAAAATATAAAATCATTTGTCCTGACTGATTATCAAAGAGCGCTTAAGCCATTTGATGTATCGAGCAGGTATCAAAATAGTTGCTGTAAGCCATACGAGTCTTTACTAAAGTGGTAGAGTTCTAAACCGTCTCGTCTACCTATTCATATACTGCAATAACGTTCATGTTTAGCACTGTCATGTTCCTATTTTGAAAGTAAAGCAGCCAGTAATGTATGTGGTAACTCTAAGGTCACTAAAGCGAGATATAAGAATTAACATATGTATGTAATAATAATTTAATGTATGTCTGTCTGCCTGCCTATTATGCTTTCCCGGATAAACCACTAAACAGACTTTGATGAAATTTACATGAAGATAGTTGAAGATCCGAATTAAACATAGACCTTTATAGAAAGATTTTCCTTCAATAAATAAATCTTCACATATACTTTTAAAGATCAACATTTTTTATAATCACTGACGGATATGTACGCAACCACTAAATTCTGACACATAGTAGTCTCAATTTAAATCACATATTAATTTATATCACCTTACGAATCCCTTTTAAAAACTATTTGGCAAATATTTTATTTTTCACGTAACTGGACTAAATTGGGAGAAATCTTTTATTGGTTCTCATAAATGCTCAGCTCTCTCTCTTTTGTGTTCTGATTCTACTCCTGAGATTTAGGCGTCTTAATGGTAAGCTACTAACTAAAGCGCGATGGCCACATACTAGTCCACGGAGACGCAAATTAGTTCTTAAACGACAGCTGATATTTTTAAAATACAAAGAAAAAAATTAGCAGAAACAAATAAAGAATATTAAATAAGAACCCTAATTATGTGTTCCGGGTTACAGAGAAAGTCGAGTGTTTTTTATTAAATCATAAGATAGTAAACGAGCAGATGATTCTCCTGCTAAGAAGAGACTATCATCGCCTATAGACACCAAAAATGTTAATGGTTTGTTGCTATTCGTATGTCAAGGTATTAATGCCACAAGCATAAGTTTACCGGCTACCTTACTTTCCAAACTAGAACAAAACACTATTGCGGTAGGAATAGGTAAGGCGGTGGTACCAGACCCGGGACGTTGCAGCACTCTACCACCTAGTAGTCACATTGGTAGTGACTTATGTAGTCAACAAAAGCCCGGATCCATACGGTTAATTATATTTTTGCATATTTTACGTCACACGACTGAACTAATACTTAAAACAAATTACTTAAGCCAAGCACAAGCACAAGCATGCACGATAAATGGAAAATAATGGAATGACTGGTCCGTTTAATCCTATTGTTTGTCAACACAACGCGTCATCTCACGTGCTCGGTTCAATTAAAGTGGTTCCATAAAACATATACCATAAAGATAGCACACACGTCTCCGTTGCTGAAAGGTTGCATAATAATTTATGTTCTTCGTTTGTTTAGGAGCTATCGAAGATTAGAAAGCGAATACTGCGCCTTTCAATCGAAATTCCATATCTTAAAACGAAGACAGACAAATCTTAGAAGAAATGGTTTACGATTCACTTATATCTCTGGAATATTACATGCGATTATAATTTTCACAAAGTATTTATTACAGGCCCGTTTTGAAAAAAAGATCCATCTGCCTTTCCGCAAGCTATTTGTAAAAGACGAACGATTGAACCAATGTGACTACTAAGTGGTAGAGTTCTGGAACGTGTTGTTGCATATCAATTTACATTCTTCGTTTGTTTAAGGGCTATCGTAGATTAGGAGGCGATCATTGCACCTTTCAATCGAAATTCGGTGTCTTAGAACGAAAAAAGACAAATCTTGGTTTACGATTGCTTAAGTCTCAGGAATCTTTCATATTTATTCAGGAAGAAAGGACCATTTGCCTTGCTGCAAGTTATTTGTAAAATACAAATGATTGGCCGAATGTTATTACTAGGTAGTAGAGTTCTGCAACGACCAGGTTTTGACCCCACCGAACTATTATCGCCGTAATAACATCTGTGTAACTTTATATCCCTACCACGAAGACTTACTACATCTGTGGTGATAAAGGGATGGTCGTCGCTTACTGTCAGCCGTTTGAAAAATATTTTGCACTAGCTAACTTCGGCCGCAAGCTGATTACCACGTCGGCGTCGTGGACATAGCTTTTCATACAAAATTTTAACCCCTGTTTCAGTCTTTTACGGCTTGATTTTGAAAAAAAGTAGTATGTGTTTCACCCCGCATTTTCAACTATTTCTATGCTAAACTCAATTTTATTTATGTTTGCTTGTTGTTTTCGTCTTGGTCTGCGTAATTATGTGCATATCCCATTGATATTATACAAAATTTCAAAAAATCAGAAAGGGTCAATAGTACTTCTACTGACGTGATTGAAATAAGGTCGCTACGATAAATACGTAGTGTAACAGTCGTGGAACGCGTAACATATGGAAGAGTAAGAAAATGGGGCGTTTTGATATAAAAATGAAGAAAATGCATACAACGGAGTAGTTTTGGATACGTAGAAAAATCAGATTGAGTAATCCAGACAGATATACAGTGCAAATTGGCAGGATACGAGTGCCTAGGAAGATCAAGACTGACATACTATGATCAAATTGATCGGTTGCTATCCGGAGGTGGTGTTAAGAGATATCCTTAATTGGGAGTTGTTTGTATAAAGAAATAATATTATGAATGTGGAGAATGTCACCATAAATGTAGATAAAACAAGACAAAATGTATGACATGTAGCAACTCTGTCCCGTCCGTCTAACCCGAGGGAGTTGGAATAAAAATATGTATGTAAATACATATGTGTGTTGTTTTCTGCAGTTTATACACTGCAATCCGGTTACCTGGTTGCGATAGAACTTCGTCAATTTATTAGTTACACTTGGGCAATGAACGATTATTTTTAATAGTAAATTAGATGCGGGTTAAACTCTTAAATTTCGAACTATATGTCTACATTTACTCTTTTACTACAGTAACGCTCCGAGCACAAACAAACACACTTATCTTTTTGAAAAATTAAATCTTAGTTACATAAATGAGTTAAAAATTGAATAGATTAATTTCGATTATGATTATAGCTTACTTGCCACAAAATGCACATTTAGCGATTGGGTGTAATTTTCACTATACAAGCTATAATCATGACATACTGTATTTTTTGGTACATACATTAACCATCATTAAACGCAGATGATATGTCATAGCCTATAGGACAACTAATTATCACGTCACAAAATAAACTACTTATAACTTGTTTAGTCAGCAAACAGCATTTTACAACTTGGTGCATGCGTCAACTGTAAGATAATATAATTAACAACATATAACGTTACTAGGTAATTAGTCAAAATTTATCAACATGGCTAATTAGGCCGTGATAAATCAGTTGCTTTTGACGTATATACACTATAAATTAGCTTAATAATGAGCGTAAGATGTTTTGCCGTTTGATAATATAAAAATATGAACCTATTCAAGAAGTTAAAAGGTAATCGTTGGTCAAGTAGTAAAGAAAAAATTCGTAACTAACACCATGCACAAGTGAAAATATAAGATAGGAAAACCTAAGAAAGCATCTAGATATGCGGCTGTTGTGTTTTTTATTTGGCTTTACTAAAAGTATTATTTTTTAGTCAAGCCAAATAGAAAACAAAATAATAAGTATTTAGAAGTACAACATATTTTTTTTATATGTGTTTACATATTAAAAATAAAATCGTGCCTTCCTACTACAGATTACAAAAGGGTCTTGTCTAACTTTCATAATAGCGTCAATGTTTTGCGTAACATATTTTGAGAATTACCTTGAATTTATCTTCCCGCTTCGCCCGCGAGTAGATTAGCATGTCGTCAAGGTAGCTTTTGATACAAATTTTAATCCCGTATTTCATCCCGTATTTCAACCCTTTAAGGTTTGATTTTTGAAAAAACTATTAGCCTATGTTTGACCCCGGCTCTTCAACTACTTCTATGCCAAATTCGAGCAAAATCGGTCCAGCGGTTTACCCGTGAAAGCGTAACAAACAGACAGACAGACAGACTTTCGCATTTATAATATAAGTATGGATTTGAACCAATTCAGCCCAGGAGAAATTTTGAAAAAACCTAAAAAAGATGTTGGCGAATCAATATTTTTTAATTCTAACTTCCAGATTAATGAACCAATTGAGTGCAAAATCTAATCAGCTCTTTTCCTCAAAAAACTGCGTCCAATGCATTTGACGCACGTAACTTCGAAATTTTTTAAACAATCATTATTCGACCTTCTACAATATTTTAGATCTTAATAAAACTACTTAAAAATCAAAATAGAATTAAGTTTTCAAAAGTTACGGCTTTTCAAATATTAATATTTTGTTGTTTACAGCCATTGATTTTACAGCTTTACTTAATATTTTTAAAATAACTTTAGGCTAAAATACTGATTGACTAAAATCTAATCAGCTTTTCTCCATAAAAAAACTGCATCAAATACAGTAAATTATAACAAAATCAGACGATTTATTTGGTTATTTATATTTTTATTATTATTATAGTTATACGATATTTTTAATATCGATTGATTTTTTAACAATTAATAATCTGTATATATAAAAATCAATTGCTTCGTTCGTCTCAAAAAGTTCATTAGTTTCGTTAAAACTTGAGAACGGCTGAACCGATTTGGCTAATTTTGTTTTTGAATTAATTGTTGAAGTCCAAGGAAGGTTTAAAAGGTGAGAATACATAAAAAAATAAGAGTAGTTAAAAAGGCAGAACACCGCTTGCCGGGTCAGCTAGTAATAAATATTTTTTTGAAAAGTTTTTTGATATTGCTTCGACAGTTTTCAGTTATAGATTACGTAGCTATGAAAACGTGTTAGAGCTCAAAACTTACATTGAATGCCATTCGAAAGATAAAAATCAGTGATCTGAAATTTCCTTTTTGAAAAGGTGTATACAACATATACACCTTTTCAAAAATGAAATTACTGCTATTTATAACAACTTATATTTTTGAACTCTGTTTTATGGTTTATATTTAGATATAGTTTTTGTTCCTTTGAGCTTAAAATACCTCAATTTAGCGGGAAGTTTCAGAGATGGCCTCTCTGAAACTTCCCGCTTACAGACAGATAAACCGGTTTACAGATTTTTTTATTATTTGACCGATATAATGATAGTCCCAGGAACAAACTTTTTTTTATTAATAACAAGCTGAATTATTGTGTGAAGCTTCTTTTAGACGAGACTCAAATCTTTTCTATCTTCGAAAAATCTCGAATTGGGTAACTAAAAAAGTTAGGGGGCTTCGAACATTTTAATTCGGATAAGGAAAAATATTCTATTAATAACAATATTTATTTTTTTGTTTTAATATCTTGATTATTTTATTAAAAATACGAAAATTTTGTCCTACACATTCGAAGGTTTTTCTGACGCGTCTTCTGTTTCGGAATTATGAGATTTTTAAATTAATATTAATCAATTTAAAAACATCCTAATTTTCTCACAACAGCTTGTTATTATTATAATTCAAGGGTTACTTTATCCTACACGTAAAATGGAAACTTTTCTTAGTACGACACTAAAGTTTTCTTTTTTATCTATCTTTATTAGTTACCCGATTCGAGATTTATCGAAGATAGAAAAGATGGGCGTCTCGTCAAAATGAAGCTGTCCACAAAATTAACCTTGTTATTAATCAAAAAATGTGTGTTCTGGGATATATATATATATATATATATATATATATATATATATATATATATATATATATATATATATATATATATATATATATATATATATATATATATATATATATATATATATATATATATATATATAAGAATTGCTCGTTTAAAGGTATTAGATATCTGTACCGTATGAAGGCGGTATGTCAGTTCAAACTTAGTATTTATTTTATTTTTATTATAACGCGAATAATATAATAACTGAGACTCACAACTACAATGCTATTTTTTTAAAAAAAGGGCCGTACCGTATTATGGCCGTACATTTAAGTAGTTTCGCTAGTATGTAGTTTAAATTCGCACAATTATATTTTGTTCTAACTTCTTGTTTTATGTTCTTCACATACCTTTACATTTTTATGGTAGGTCTGAATTATAGTGCAAAGATTTGTGTTGGCATGGCAGCATAGAAAGGACGCACGGACATGCTGCGAGTTCTTTGTGATTCCTAATCCCTATGGTACTATTTAGTTATTAAATCCTAAAATTTTTAACAGCCCATTAAAAATAAATGCTTTGAAGTGTCTTTAAATATGCGTTTCACTACACATTACTTGCTACTTGTTATCTGTGTATCTACAAAGGAAGCAAAAGTAATAATTTACTAGTAAATAAGCATTTACCAATTGGTTTAGCATCTTTGTTGTAGCGAAACATAAAACATTAAAACTGTGAGTATTTTAATAGTCACGACAAAACCATAATATTATGTCTAGTGTAATTAAAGCCGTACAACTATGTAGGGTAACCAAAAACATAATATCACTAAAAAGCAAAATGTTTTTTTGCTGATTTTAAGAAACGAATAATTTTGTACCACTCCGCTTTTTGCAACACCAAAGATCTTATATTTTTTTCACAAAAGAGGAAATATTCAAGTTCTAACTGCAGCGTGCAGCCCGTTGCATCATAAAAGTTTTAGGCAAATCCCGCGGGATCACCTAATTTTTCCGGGATAAAAAGTAGCCTATGTGTTATTCTAGCTCTTCAGCTACCTACATGCCAAATTTCATCGTAATCGGTTCAGTGGTATTTGCGTGAAAGAGTAAGAAACATCCATACTCACAAACTTTCGCATTTATAATATTAGTAGGATTATCAAGTAGCTGTAGTCTTGATTGTTAGTGATCATGATCATCCAAAGAACATCAACACTTGAGGTCTAGCTAGAAGTTGCGTTGACGGCCGTTTAAAAATTAGTCATATCTTTTAGAAAGCACATCGATTGACCAATGGTTTCCTTTTGATCTCTGAACCCTGTATTACTCTATCTCTGAAGAATTAATTAATCATTTATATTTTAACCAGCATTTCCTATTTGGCTTAAACACGAGTACCCAATTGCCTACTCGCTGAGAGTAAAATCAGTAAGGGATGCTATATTTTCTCGGGGTTTAGAGCCTCTTGGCGATGCGAAACCCTAGGAGGCCTATTCTCCTTATGGATAAACTGACCCCGCAAATAATAATCAAGCCAATACAGAAATTGTACCTAAAGTTGTTTGTTGTTGACTGCAACAAGTCCAATACTGCATAGGCAATTAAATAAGTAATCTCAAACCAAGGAAATACGACAAAGATGACTTTTCTGCGAAGCAAGAATGCTGTGATATATAGTAACTGACCATCACCGCCTGTGGATAGCTGTGCCACCAAAGAAACTGCAGCTACATGCGAGCCTTTTTTAAAGGCTAATAGTCTTAATAAAGGCTTAATAGTCTCTTAAGCGTTCAGGATGTATGAGAGTGGAATTCCAATTCACGTGTGGTTATTTATTAGCCGTATTAGCCGTATTAGCCGTAGGAAGCTTTTAGATTTTTTATTCATGGTTAGAATAATAAGAAATGAAATAGACTACCCCCTTTTGCTAAGTAAAATAGATTTTCGTGTACCCAGGGGACGTCCTCGAAGTCAAATTACGCCTATCTGCCCGCCACTTCGTAGAACTGTTGCAGGTGCAAACTCTCCTCTAGCTAGATTATCTAAAGTAGTCAATGAGTTCAGTGACCACATTGACATTTATGCTGATTCGTCTAACAAATTCCATAAAATATTCCAAAAATATGATTTTTAAATTTTGAAATGAATTGAGTTGTATATGTTAAGATTTAAATTTTGTTGTGTTTATTTATCTCATTTTTTTTGTAATTTCTAGTTTCTTTTTGTTAAGTTATATAAGTTATTTTATAATATTATAAGCATGTGGTGTTTACCTGTAAATGTTTGATACAGTTAGCATGGTTGTTGACAAGTGTTAAAATTAATTATTTATTGTATTCAAACGTTGGTAAACCAATAAAATAAAATAAAAAAAATAAAATCTCTGGGATCAGCAAAAATTTTTGCCATAATCAAGCTGTGTATGTAAATCATTTAAATCTAAAAAAAAACATACTATCCAAATATCACATAATACAACTACGCTAAGTATGTAAGTTTTCATGCGATATGTGTTATTTGTCACAGAGATTGGAATAAAATTCTGTTGTAGTGGCCAAATTTTAGCACCGGCTACATAAACGTATAGTCCAGTTATTCGAAAGAAGAATATCGCACTAAAAGTACATATTGGTACTTTTAGTGCGATATTCTTGGGTATTGTAACTGTATAAGTGAGAAGTATTTAATAACACTTTTTTTGCAGAATTTCAAGATGACGACACAATGGCACATCTGGGACCTACCAAGTAAAGATGTGCAGGGTTCTTTTAACGCGAGAGCTCGGGCAATACCCGATGACGAAACAGCAGCAAGTTTGCGAGCCTATCACTCCTTGGATAATACTGGGATACCACTCACTCGGTCTGGAATATCACCTCAAATTCCCGATGAACCAGAAAGCGATTGGGAAGTAGTTGATTACCTTGAAATTCCGAATAAGATGATTAATAATACTTCGCGATAATTGTTATTGACTTTTAGGTGAAAATTATATAGTCTTGCCAATATCAATTTTCCTTCCCAAAACTTGGGGGTTAAATTATATTATATATTAAGTTGAGCATTAATACATGTTTTAAGGACAAACAAAAATTATTACTAGCAGAAGTAATGTTTTTTTTATTACTAACATAAATTCAAACTAAATATTTTATTCCGAAAAATAATTTTAATAAATTTATAAATCGTTGTTAGATTTAAGTAAATGCATTTATTAGAAATTTAAGTAAATTATTTTTCGAAGGAGTTGCAATCGCAGACTATAAAATGGTGTGATTGACTTTCAATTAAAATGTTAAAAGTATGTAATTTCAAAATATGACATACAATTGTCTTCTTATTTTTTTTACTATCACTAGGTAACATCAGTAAGCTTCTTTGTAAGGTTAAAAAGTGTCATTTGCGCAATCACATGATCTCACTGATGACTAATTTTCATCTAGATCGGTCAAGCCGTTCTTAAGTAATAACGGGACAACAACGGGACGGGACAATAGATGCTAGTGAGTCCCAAAATGAATACAGACAGTTGTTACAGATTTATATAATACTAGCAGTCCACCCCGGCTTCGCACGGCTATTTAACAAAAATTTCAACATTAATTATGATTTTATATAGCCTACGTCACCCGGGGATAGTGTAGCTTTCAAACAGTGAAAGAATTTTTCAAATCGGTTCAGTAGTTTCGGAGCCTATTCAATGCAAACAAACAAACAAACAAACAAACAATCAAATCTTTCCTCTTTATAATATTAGTATAGATTATTGATTAGAAAGAGAAAAAAAGTTGTTTGTAATGGTGTAATTTTAAATTCTGTAAATTAAAGTTATAAAACAATACAAGCAAAAAAATGTTTCTGGTACGTTCTTTGTAAATTTTATTCAGTATGCACGCCAAATCAATAACTGTATAAGACTAGCATCTTTAACTTTTTCTCGTCTATTGAATTATAAGATTAAAATTTCACTATGTATCTCAGTTTTTGCTATTTGTGAGTGGTTACGCAAAAAGGGACCTCAAGGGAAAATAATGGATTTCGAGTAAATCACGTTTAAAATGTTGAGTCGAAATGAGAGAGGCGCGGGGTGTTTTATGTTAGTGTCGTTAGTGAGCGACTTCGTCAGTGAGAAATAGCACGTGTTTGCGATAGCTGTATTATTGGTGACTTATTTATTCGTCTTTTACTTGTCTTTGTGTGCGCGCTACAAAAAGAAACTAGTGTGCGCTGTGTATAAGGTGTAATATTTTCAAAACTGCCTCGGCTTACATAAAAAATCATTAAAAAAAAACTACGGCACCTAAAATTATTTTGATTAGAACAAAACAAAGATGAAGGACCATAGAATCAGAATTTATCAAAAAAAAAAACCGTTTCCAATCCCTTCAGGTCCCTTTTTGCGTAACCACTCACATTTAGTTAAAACTGAATATGCAGATAACATGCAGTTTAAGCAATATAAAAATAAATTATTACGAGTATAACACAATAAATATCACCTACATTGTTAAAAATACTTCTTTTGTTAATTACTTTAATTTGTTAATTAAGACGACTTTTAAATATAGTAAATAAAAACACATTGTTAAATTTATTTAAAATTCGTCTTAATTGTCTCTCGGTACCAGCTTTGGTATAGACGCATGATTTTCTAGGATGTAATCCAGGTTCAGGCAATTCCTTCTTAATATGTTTTGTAGTTTTTCTGGAAAATCCAACTTGTTCGAGACTGGATATTTGACCGATTTGTCAATGATTGGCCATCTGTCGCATTTTTATTATTATTTTATATCATTAGATAGCAAACAAGCAGATGGGTCTCCAGATGGAAAAAGTCAACCATCGTCTATAGACACCAAAGGTGTAAATGGTGCGTTGCTATCTTGTGGCGGGGTCTAATGCCACATGCATAAGTTTACCGGCTACCCTACCCTCCAAACCGGAACACGACAGCGACAAGCACTGACGCTATTGCGGCAGGAATAGGCAAGGCGGTGGCAAGGCTCGCATAGCCAATCGGTCGCCTTTTACGACCTGCCTGGCCGAACGGCAGTTGTTCTATTCTTCAAAAGAGCCCGGAACCAACACAGGGAAAAATAATAATAACAAAAAATAATAATAATAATAACAAAATAATATTGTTGGCTAAAAAAAGCTAATTAATGGCTAAAAAAAAACAAAAGGCACACGGTATAACGCTATCACGGCTAAACTGTTAAACCGGTTTGAATGAAATATGGCATTGAGATAATTGGAGTCAAATATAGGCTTTTCTCAAAATCATCCCCTATTGATTGCAGGGGCGGATTTCCTTATAGGTCAAGTAGGCTCGAGCCCAGTGCGACAAAATTCAGGGACGGCAAAATTTGATCCTTTTTGTAGTAGTTGCGTTTCCTGCAAACCCACGCGCGCCTGCGTGTAGAAACTCAAAAATGTGTTTATGTAGCATCACGCAAAAAAATATCATGTATGGCGATTACGATTATTAGAAGTTTTGCTCATCCAACTGGATCTTTGCTTTCAAGTTTATTTTAAGTTCAAGTGTATCATTTTCATTTTTGCTTTAGTAAAAATTACAGATTAATACAGGGTTATCTGGTTACAGCAAATAGGGGGGCGGCAATCTTTCGTAGGTCTAGGGCAGCCAACTGAGTGATTGAAATACTGCAAGCGCAGATCTAGCGTTGTGGACAAGCCCATCGTGCCTTATTATTGTGATAGTGTTTGTAAGTTTCTTCAGTGGGAATGTAATTATATCTACTGTGAGTGCATTTATCTCCGACTTGCATTTGCATTGCATTGATAGTCGGGACCACAACCTTTTTTGTGGGCTGGATCTGCGCTTGTGAAATATGATAGTTTGTATGAAAGATTAAATTGTATGACATTACCTTACTCGCAGGCGATGCTGCGGAGGTAAGCTAGTAAAATAATAAATATAAACCGGTAAATTAGAGTAATAAGTAGAACCTATGTGTAATTGCAGTGAATTTCGATCTGCATAAATAAACTTGTTATGAAATGCGATTATTTTTAAGTTATGGCTTATTCGACTACTATTAAGTGCTGTATGCTAAAAATATTATTGTAATAAATTTCAATTATGTATAATATTATGTTGAAATATTTGAAAATGTTATCCTTTTACCCATCCGATTTATTTACTTGAAGAGATTTCTGTAATTAATATAAACTAGCTGAGTGACCAAGCTTCGCTCAGTTAATATTTTTTCATGTGAATTGTCATCTCCATGATTGCTTGACACTTATCTAGACCAAAATTTTAACAAACTAACTATATTAATACAAATTTTCTGCAAAATCGTTGGAGCCGTTTCGAAGAAACCAATTACATATACCTAAATATAGAAGAATTGGTCGTTTAAAGTATAGGATAAGCTTTTTATTAAGTTTTTTGTAGTAAATTATAAATTAATAAGTTTGTTAATTATAGGATTATATAGTTTATGAACAGTGGTTAATGATATTTAAAATATAAAAAAAGAAATCTCCAAAACTTTTATAATTCTTCTATGGTTTTTTATGATATTATATAAGTGTTAGTAATTACTATATTGTTTTAAATAATATAAGTATATAGTTACTTTATTTAGGTGATAATGTTACCTTACATTAACAAAAGCTGCATGTTATGCCAAAAGATTAATGGTTAATAAAGTAACCTTATATTAAAATGCTAGTCGTCATTTTTTTAAGAATAAGTCGATGTTTTTGTATTATTTTTCTAGCGAATTTGTTTACCTTTAAAATAAACTGTATTTTAACGTGCATACCAAGTCTTGTTTTTTAATTAGTCTGAACAAGAGGCGCCGTCTCTTGTAATTTTTTTTAACCCTTATATCGAGATTTTAAAGCTTTTTATATGACTAAATATAATTTTAAGTCTAGTTAGTGATTTAAAGATTTTAAATCACTAGATTAAAAATTATGAAGTAATCATGTTAATAGCTCAGTCAACAGCATGCTTTGGTAAATGTCATAAATCGACGGGTCCCAAGAACAAAATCGTATCTACAAAATTACCAAACTACAATATGTTTGTTTGTGGGAGTACATTGTAGATAAGATGATGTTCACTTGAGTATTTCCAAAAATAAAATACCAATAAATATAAAAAATATATTGTATTGTAGCTTTATGCGTGTTTAATGCGAATTTTATTATAAAACCAATTTCGCATGATCTCTCCATACGATTTTGTTTTTGGGACCCGTCGAAATATGTACACTTCTTTTTAGTTTGATTTACTTAGTTACCCGTTGTGACAAGGGTGCTTTTGAAAATACCTTACATGCTGTCAGTCATCTTGTAAAGGCGGATTATGGCTAAAAGTGTCTTTACTATTATGGCTACTAAAAGGATGGAGGAGTAACGTAAAAGCATAAGATAAAATCTTTGCCGTCTTCTACATGCATGAGTTCAGCGGCCATTGTTGACCTTAACTGAAACTCACCCGTCTCGACTATCTAGCCATTTTCAGTCAGGTTTTTATTAGTACTTCGCTCTTATTATTCAGATAATAAAAAATGTTTGCCAAAAGGAAGTAATGTGATATTAATAATCAAATGTAAATATTTGTCTTGTAAACGCATGTCTTTGTTAGGAGTCCCAATTAAAAATCCTACTGAAAAATGTCGCAGTAGAAATTACATATTCTCGCCATAGTAACGTTAGTGCAAACTTAAGTGTAACTTTATATCCATGCTACGAAGATAACAACATATGTCATATCTGTGGTAATAAAATGATGGTCGTCTCTTACCATCATAGGAGCCATTTAAAAAATATTATGCACTAGCTGACCCACATAGCTTTGCCCGACAGCAGATTAACATGTCATTGACATAGCTATTTATACAATCTTTCATCCCTTATTTCAGTCCCTTAGAAGTTGTTTTTTTTTAAAGTTAGCCTATAATTACCCTGGATCTTAAACTATCTCCAAGCCAAAATTCATCGAAATCGATTCAGCGTTTTAGTCGAAAAAGCATAACAGTCATACAGACAGACTTTCGCATTTATAATATTAGTATAGAAGTATAGATTACCTACCACAGATTATAGTTACTATGTTATTACTTCGCACTTGTGTCGCTTAGATACAAGTTCTGTAGAAAACTTACACGGTACACCTTCATTAAGGCAGGCTTTCAATTCAAAGGCGACCAATTGGCTGTGCAAGTCACTAACACCGTGGCTACTAGGTGGTGGAGTTCTACATTGTCTCGCCCGCGTCTGGTACCACCGCCTTACCTATTCCTGGCGCAATAGCGTCAGTGCTTGTCACTGTCGTGTTCCGGTTGGATGGTAAGGTAGCCGGTAAACTTATGCATGTGGTTAGATCTCGCCACAAGATAGCAACGCACCATTAACACCTTTGGTGTCTATAGGCGATGGTTGACTCTTTCGAAAAAAAATGTTGAGTTATTTATGTATAAGTACATAATATATTATAGTAGCGTTTGTAATATATTAAGTCGTCAAATTTTGGCAAATTTAAACTACGTTAACATCTAAGTCACGCATTAAACGATACGAGTCGCATACGTGACTCGATATTAAACTAAATGTTGATATAATAGCTTAGGATCATTTCATACAAGATTTTTCCAGTAACTATTTAACTAATAAAATATTGAGATACTACCTATATCTTATATTTTCTACGATAAAACTAGTGCAATTATTATAAACCTCTTGTTGGTCCGAGCCCCATTTGAAGAATAGACTATTTGCCATTCTGCCAGGCATTTTGTAAAATCAGACACAGTGACACCATTGTGATACATGACTATTAGGTGGTACAGCTCCACATAGACTCGCCTAGGTTTTAGCTCTAAATAGACTTTACTTATTTCTGATAATTTTATTTGAAATAAGTTTAGGCAGTTGGTCTGAATGACCGTTATTACTAAACCAAGATATTTGGACCAGCAGAGAGCTCAGAAAGAGTTAAAGTTAAATGGACTTATCGTGTCTTGTCGTGTTTCAGTTTGGAGGATAAGGTACTGGTAGCCGGTAAACTTATACATATAGCATTGCATTCCTGCCACACGAATAACAAAGCATTATCAACATATTTGATTACAATACTCCACAGGCGATGTTATTTCTTTTCATCAGGAGTACCTTTTGCTTTTTTTATTTATCCTATGATATAAAAATATCATAAATAACCTCTTAACTCATTACCGTCATCGTAACTATTATATTTGGCACTGTTGCACTTCATCACGGCTTATACATATTATGATAGTTTCTGTTGTAAACTCCGTTCTGAAGGTTGCCCGTAAACTTGAACTTGAGCTTGAAATTTAAAACCACAAACATTATCACGTCAGTATATTGCTTTGGTGTTGCGTATATTTACAGATTGCGGTTATTGTTTGCGTTGGCAGATAATTGCATTGTTTGTCATCTGTCATAAATAAAAATACAGCATCTGTATTATTCTCTTTAATTTAGATTAACATAATTCCCCTTTTTAAAGAATCAACCATCTGCGAATAGCAGATGGTTGATTCTTTCAGGCAGTTCCAAAAAGGGGAACGAGTCCCTACCACCATTGCTACGAAGTGGTAGAGTTCTGCATCATCTCGCTTGTGTCTGATACCACTGCCTTACCTAATCTTGCCGCATTAGCGTCAGTGCTTGTTAATGTGGTGTTCCTGTTTGGAAGGTAAAGTAGCTGGTAAACTTATGCATGTGGCATTTAGACCCCGCCACACAATGGCAACACACAGTTAATCTTTAGTGATTATAGGTAATAGTTAAACCCCGTTATCTATGTAGCATATTGGTGGCAACTGATTTTAAAGATGGGGTAATTATAATTAAACAAGTCTCTGTTTTCTTTTTTTATTTACATAATAATTACAATATTATAATTATTTATTTTGTTATGTAAAAAAAATACAGTTATGTTGATAGAAGTTGAAAGATCATTTTCTTGTCTGAAATGGATATTTTCGAGTAAGAGACAAGCCTTACTTCCGTTAATATGGAACGTATCCAAGTCATTTACTACGAGTGTCACATGTTAATAATATATGTCAATATTAATAATATATTATTGTAATTATTTATTTTGTTATGTAAACAGAGATTTATTTAATTTTAACTACCCTATCCCTAAAATCAAAAGTCAAAGAGCTTATCAACATCGACAACAATATCACAAAATTTTGACTAGGTAGTGTAGAGTTTGGTAGAGTTCTACGACGATTCTACCGCATTTAGTACAACTATCTGATTTTTTTGCAGCAATAGAATCAGTGTTTGTCATTAACATGTTGCGGTTTAGTCAATAAAATTGTAATCTTTGTATTACAGCCCTTGTATCCAAATCACCATAATCTTTAGCGTTTACAGTCAGTACCTATTTCTTTCCATTTAAGACAGTAATTTGCTTATATCATGCTATTCTATGAAAAAAAAAACAACTTTCTAAAGTCGTTAAAATTTGCATATTCTAAATTTTATTGTTAAACAAGTCTTATAAAATGGTATGTATTCCTTTCATAATTAATTAATAGGAACATGTATTAAACAAATCAGACAGACTTTAGCAAACCAAACCTGTTTAGTTTTATAAACTGGTGTGTATACCTTTCATAATTGATAGGAACGTACATTAAATAAACCATACTGGTTTTAGCAAAATAATAATAATATATCTAGATTCCCTGATACACGAATCGACCTAACCCTAGAGAAAGTAAAAACATTTTTTTGTATTATGGGTGTTAATCAACGATACTAATACATAGAAATGTAAATATATAAATACAGAAGCATATTGAATGAACACGTAAGCCCAGAAATACAAACATCTATGGTCATTACACAAAGGCTTGTCCCTGCTGGGAATTTAACTCGAGCCTCATCGATTGCGTAGTCCGGATCGCTAATCACTCGAACAACAGGTGGTACTTTTCAACCTTGGGGATGAAAATGAATGTTAGACATTACAAAATTATGCAGGACACACAAACCATAACATCCCGCTTAGGATAAACTAACTGTCGTAAAGAGGAGTACAAATTGTTGCTTCACGAATTAATATATTATATAGACTAGCGATCGCCCAGTGGTTGAATTTCGACCGTACACTAAGCAATTATTGCTTTTAAGTTTGACAACAAACATAGGTTGCTTGAATCAGAGCAACAAACATTAACCATATTATGTATATCACATGAATGTAGTATGTGTAATGTTTATTTTTATTAATTAAATATACGTAATATTTATAATGCATATTATTTAAAAATATTAGGTTATTGCAGTCCTCTACAATGTAAACTTTAATTGTGCCGAATTTCATACTCCATCGTTTGCGTTAGATATTATCTTACCAAGGGGTACAAACTTTTTGCTTCACGTATTTATAATTTAATGATAAATAACACACTAACTAATCTATATAAAAATTATAAATGCGAAGGTTTGGATAGATGTTTTGTTACTCAATCACGCAAAACTACTGAAGGGTAAACTATGGAGCTACAAATTTATCATCAGGTAGATGATGACCTGGACTAGTAAATAGGCTACTTTTTATCCCGAAAAAATAGAAGATTCCGCATTTATAATGCAGCGGGCTGCACGCTGCAGCTAATAAATAGTAATTATTATTATAATTATGACTTTGTGCTTCAACTATAGTATCTCTATACTTTTTATAATCTAGAATATAACTTACGTATGAGTTATACTAGTATGTAAGTAATCTCTTGAATCATCTGCCGTTTACAACTCACAGCTTTAAAATTATTTAATTAGATGCGAAAGACTCACTTTAGCTAGTAACTGCTACCACCTATTAAGATCTCTTCCCATGTAAGTAAAGCTTAAGGTTCTTAGAAATACGTTTTTAAATGCTTAACATCTAATATAGGATCTAATAGCCGTGACATCTATGGAGACTTATCTATTAAAATAATCATATGCTGTGCACATTCGATCCGTAAATTATTAGCTGTTCTGAAAGTTGTTAATCTTCAAGTTGATTTGTTAGCTTTTAAACTTCCTACGTTTAAAGACTACACATTAGTAAGTTTCCGGTATTTAGGTTTGGCTCTCCTGGTACAAAAGATAACTATCACTTATATACACTAAATATATTTATGATGAATAATCCATGTAGTGGGGTATACTGCCACTTACATACGTAAACGCTACCTTACCCTTCGAACCAGAGCCGCCCTTTAGCCATCCAGGAGGCCCGGAAAAGTCACTCACTTGGCGCCCTTTATCATTACTTACTTATCAATGAATTCTTGTATCACCTCGTAATATGTATATTAAAAAACCGGCCAAGAGCGAGTCGGACTTGCTTACAAAGGGTTCTGTATATAATATACAATATCTGGTCGATCGAGCTTGGCTCGGTTTTTCACATACCCATATCTTATATCTTGGGAACCGAGATTTTCTTGGACCTGGAACCTTGAGAAATCGATTCCTTGACCCAAAAAACCCCTAATTTGTGACTTTCATGAAAATCGTTTGAGCCGATTCCGAGATTCCAATTATATATATTCATTTTGCATTTTGCACAGCTACCGAAATATTTTATGCGACTATCGATATTATCCTATATCTCATAAACTATATGATCGATTTTATTACAATAAATTTCCGTTTGATGTTTTTGTTGAATTCTATATTTTATTATTTTTTACAATTTTTCACTCGAGGATTCAGCAGTTTGAGGGAGGGACATACTTTGAAAGCGAATATTTCACAAAATATTAGCAAAGTCAAAAAAACTTTTTAAAAACCTCCATATAATTTACAAAGACGTATCCAATGATACGTCTATGCTCTTGAAATTTTTATCATCCTTTAGTTACATATTAGGTAGTTGTTAATTACACAAAGTCGTTTAAGCTGACAAGAAATCTCTACCGTTATTTCGGCTTTTGACTTATTAAGTCGAATCATGTGTGCATCCGTGTTCGCCTTTATTAATAAGAAAAATAGTTCGATAAAGTTTTCTCAAGTTATATAATATTTTAGAGCCCTTTAAAGGTTACACTTTGATTAGTACGAGTGCGATTGTTTAATGCAGGTGCTTAGTGTTAACCATTACACGCGTGAACTGTGGAGACAGCCGTTGATTAGTGCGAGTGATTAATAATCAGCGTAGTAAAGTGAATAGACGCTTATTACTAATATTTTTCACACTAATCAATCGCTGTCTTCACGTATTTTTTGCTTCATACTAAGCTCCTGCATTAAACACTCGCACCCGCACTAATCAAAGTGTAACTGGGACTTAAGGCTAGTTTTCACTCTGATTAAAGCCCCGTTTTCACTTTGATTAGTGCGAGTGCGATTGTTTAACGCAGGCGTTTAGTATTAAGCAAAAAATACGTGAAGACAGCCATTGACCAGTGCGAGTGATTAGCAATCAGCGTCTATTCACTTTTACTACGCTGAATACTAATCACTCGCACTGATCAACGCCTGTCTTCACGTATTTTTTGTTTATTACTAAGCACCTGCATTAAACACTCGCTCTCGAACTAATCAATCAATCGGCTTAATGCGAGTGCGAGTGTTTCATGCAGGTGCTTAGTGTTAAGCAAAAAACACGAATGGAGAACCGTGATAAGTGTGATTAGTAATCAGCGTAGTAAAGTGAACCGAAGCGTGTTCTATTTTTTGCGTGTAACCCTGCACCGCGCACCCTTCCTACCTCAGACTTGCGGCTTGCCGGGCTCTAAACACGCTTGGACGTGTTTGTTTAGTGATAAATGTTTAGCATTGTCGAGTTTGCTTGTCCATGTTTCGACGTCCGAAGTCTAATGTATTAATCATGTTGGCTAAACAGTATTTGAAACTATTCGCACTGACTACTCGCAATATCACTCGCAACTAGTAAACACTCGCCTCGCACTCCTACTGATCAAAATGTAAACCGTGCTTTAGCTACGCATGGTTTATTCATTATTGTTTTGCTATATTTACAGTTTGCTTTTTTATATGCCGATTTTGGAACAAATTAACAAGTATTACAAATATTCTTATGTAGTTTTGTCAGTTGGCAAACAGTAATCGCATTTAAACAACTAGTTATCAATAATACCTGCTGATGTAATCCTTGTATAGTTTGTTTAGACTGGTCAGACCGTGATATTTTTGCGTTCCACTAAATTTCATTGTTCTAGAATGTAGACTGTCCATTACTGACGTTACAGAGCATATTCTTGTACAAACATTATTTTCTTTTATTAAGTCAGACAAAAAGGTAGTTTCTCCTTCCTCATGAATGTGGATTACATAGACAGTAAAAGTAATTTAAAAAATTAAACCAACTTCAGATATCTGACAAATTTGTAGACGAGTGATAATGTTAAATCAGCAGCCTACAACTTTATGAATCGGTAAACCGATGCCTATAGATTCAAAATATTGTGAAATGCCACACGTATATGTCTACCGGCTACCTTACCCTCCAAAACGGAGCAAGGCAGTGATAGGACGCAGAACATCACATTGACGGGACTGACGCTGTCGCAGCAGTCTCCCAATTTACGTAACAAACCGTCAATCTAGTCAAAACGCTTAGAGTTCTTACACACATAAACACGATACAAAGTCACGTCGTCCTGCAACGCGGCATAATATGTTAGAAAATGTGTAAGGGCCCTACAGGCTTCGACTCAATTGACGTGTGGTTACTTGAATCGGGCCCCAGGAGTAGGCATGTCGGTGCAAGGGATAGGCAAACCTGAGCAAAATGTATCAGATCTCTACACTTCATTTAAATTCCCTGTGCCCACTAGGTATTGTTTTAACATACATATATTCTATTATAGACACCACAGGTAAACACAATAGCCCTGCGTTTGCTTACTTTGTGCTGAATAAATTCGCTACATATTTTAAACAATGGACATGCAACACTATAGAATTGAATTTATTAAGTCAATTGTTTACCTTTTAAGAACTGAAAAATATTGTCATTTCATACAATTGGTACTTAAATTATTTAGAGTTGAAGATATGTACTCGACAAAAATTAAACATTATCTAATCTATACGTGAAGCAAATCTTTATACACCTTTTTACAACAAATACGCGGTCGAGGAATATTAAATTTTGGTACGGTTAAAGTTTACATGGTCTAGAAGTACAGAAAGCTAATTTTTTATATCATATGACAAGAAACACGAAGAAAATATTAACAAGATAAAATTAAAAATTTCAAAAACCGCGGCACATCGTTCGAACACCATTCCGCTACATATGCACAATTTTAAGAGCAAAACGTGAAAGGACCTGATGATCTACGAAAGGAGATCCTGCAGCATCAGGTTAAAGTTACTACGGTTTCTTAGTCAATGAGCTTGAGTTGTTTAATTGGAAAGCTCCCATGGGCCTCCAGCTCCTCTATGTAATCTTGGAAATCATTTTGATTCAGAGTGTATGTAAAATATAACAAATGAGATCACACTCAATGGACTTATTTTGTTAATATCGGGAGTTCCATGGCCACTTTCTATTTACATTATCAAACCCTGCCAATCTCCTAGTAATACAAGCTAACAATATCAGCCCAATCTCTGACCTTTCAGTTCCATCTTTATTATATCTTTGAAAACATTCGGCATTTTCTTGGCATTCATAGAACCACAGAAATTATCTAACACCAGGGTAACTCTCAAAACAGAAGAAATAAGTCCAAACTGGATGGGTTTATTTTGTTTAGTTCAAAGGTTCCCATAGCCACTTTCAATTCCCATTATTAAGTTCAAAAAAATCATCTAGCACCAAAAATATGCCAAAACAACCGAAGCAACCCACACTCAATGGGTTTTTTTGGGTTAGTTTGGGATTTCTCATGGAGTTCTTCCCACTATCATCTGGCATCAGAAGTCATTCTGCTCCAAAGGCTTTCTCCTTCCTACTTCATTATAAGACCCTGGAAATCATCGAGCATTAGAGTATTTCTTAAAACAGAACAAGTGAATCTAAGCTCATTGGTTTTATTTGTTTAGTTTAAAGTTTATCATGGTCACCTTCTAGTTTCATCATCAGTTCCTAAAAATTATCCAACACCAACATGTCAAAGCAAACCCAATCAGCCCACACTCAATGAGTTTAGACTGGATTTGCTTAGAAGTTCTTATAGACTTTTTCCAATTCTATCATCAAGCATTGATAACCATCATACTTCTTAATCTTTGTATAAATTAACTCCATTTTATTTCAAAGTTCCCGTGACCTCCAACATCGGCTCTATTGAAAATTGCCTAGCACCAGGACGTTTGTTAAAGCACAACAAATGATCCCAATCTCGATAGATTTATCCTGTTTAGTTTAGAAGTTTCCATGACTACGTTCCAATTCCATTATCAGCTATACTAGAAATCGTCCAGCACCAAATTGCTTGCAAAACCAAACTGAATTTTTTCCCCACTTGATGGGTTAACTGGTTTAGTTTAGGAGTTCTCGGTTACATTTTCTAGCTTTATCTTCAGGCACTGGAAGCTATTCCGCTCCAAAGTCCTTGAAATAACGATACAAACGACCCCAAAGTCGATGGTGTTGCTCTATTTTATTCCAAAGTTCCCATAAAGTACTTCCAGCTCTATCACGAGACTCTGGAAATCTCTAGCACTAGAGTGTTTGTCCAAACAGAACAAATGAGTCCAATTTTGATTAGTTTATCTTATTTAGTTTAGAAGTTCTCATGGTTACCTTCCAGTTCCATCATCATATCCTGAAAATCATCCAGCACTAAGATTTTTGCCAATACAATTAAATGCTAATTCAAAAACTTTACCCGGTTTAGTTTAGGCATTCATTGTAGTTGCATTTAAAATCTGGATTCTTAAAGTTCCAATATCACTTTCGGCTCAATCTTCAGAGTTTAATCATCACGAGAAAGATCTTACTGTAATAAATGAAATGAATCCAAACTCTACTATATTAGCAATTTCTATCTGTGAGTTACAATTGCACTCTTACGGCTCCATCTTCAGTTCTTCGACATTATATGTAATGGAAAGTAAACATCATCAAAAATCCATGAAGTCCAAACTTGACTATTTTACCTTTTTCTATATTCTACGCTTCTACGCATGAATTTCGGTAGCACTTTATCAATTTCATTATCAGATCCTCGTCATCATAAACACTAATCAAACTTAATATTTATAGCAAAAAAACTTAGTCCAAACAAGATTGTCTTGTTAAAACTCTGCATTAAAGAATTTCAGTCCCTACATCCAGACTACATCATGAGCTCAGTAGGATGGTACCATATTTCTATCGTATTAAAAGCACTTGTACTGTTTTACTTGACTTTTTATTTATTAAAACCATCCGGTTTCGCGTTTTAACGCATCATCAGGGCAAAAGTTATTATTGTTTAGTCTAAACAATAATAACTTTTGCCCTGTTTAGTCTAAACAATAATAACTTTTGCCCTGATGATGCGTTAAAACGCGAAACCGGTTAGTTTTAATAAATAAAAAGTCAAGTAAAACAGTACAAGTGCTTTTAATACGATATAAATATAAGTTAACATGGAGTTTTACCAAGTGCCGACGATATTCAGTGTTCAAAGTATGGTACCAAAATATTGCATTGTCACTGAGCCTTCACAAATCTGCCAAGTTTTGTACTAAGGGATATCAGAAAGTCCTTAAAAAGTGGATTGCAATATTTAGAAAAACTGTTGTTTAAATATGAAAATTGCCAGTTAAATAGACGCTGATGATCATCGAATGAGGATCTTAAAATATTACTTCAAGGTTACCTTGTAATTACAATATCAATAAAATAACATAACACATACTTGAGTATTGATAAAGCCTTTACAAGTTAGTTAATTCTTTTCTTCAATTTGAAAAGAGCTGTTTATCTTGAAACGGCTCAACAGATTCTATTGAATCATGGCTAAGAACCATCTCGCAAAACAAGGCTTTCAATTAAAAAAAAACGCAACCATATCGGACCGTCCGCCAGGGCGCTACGATGCCACGGACAGACACACAGATACACACATACACACCTGAAACTTATACATAACACCCCTATAATATATTTAAATAAACTTTATCACACTACATTTATTTGACGTATCTACATCACCCTACATCATAATACACGCACATCAAATGTCAAAAGTGTTTTGTCAAACTTAGAAATGGTATTTAGTCTAAACAACTATCAACCACATTTATATCGAAAACGAATTTGACGTTTTTTATGTATGATAAGCGTTGGCTTATAAGTTTATCCCTGAAATTGTATTTTTGTAAAAGCGCAATATTATGCAAAAATAATGCTTTTAACTTTTTGTAATCATCATCTCATGCTCACTCATTTTTGTGGTACTTGTATCGCCTGTATTTTATGAATTAATCGAAAAAGAGTGTATCTCTATTTTTTGCCTCTATCAACCGATGAAATTGTCGATTTTCCTCTCCTCCTCTCCTCTCTCATTGAAGTTCCATAACATTCAGTTACGACTTACGAGTATAACACATCAGTAACTATTATATAATATGTGCTATAACTCTTTGAATACTACTAAAATGTGATTTATTTTCAACTCAAATGATTTTTGAATATTCAAATTTACATACAATGCTTTTGTCTGCCCTGTATTAGGTGTACCTATAGTATGCTATACGCTAGCAAGGTTCATTAGTATTAAAGGTTTTTGTGAGTGTTTTATAGACATGAATTACTCATCCAATCGTAGATTGTCGACGTAGGTAAAAAAACAAGTTCTTGGCTAATAATTTCCTAAGCAACACAGGTTTACAGGTGATGGTATTATATAACATCACTATATGACGAAAATATATTCAAATCACGAAAGAACTGTAAATTAGATATTAAAAGATCATAAAACGTGTGAAGAATCTAAATACATGATCAAATTATTGACAATTTATATTGTGAACTAAATATGTTACATTGTAGTTAAGTAAAAAGAACACAATACAAATATGTAGTTTTTAAATTATTTATGACTAGCTTTTGAATTTTAAAAGTTGTATGTGAATAGACCAATTGCCGTTCTGCCAGGCAGGTCGTAAAAGGCGGACGAAAGGCTATACGTGTCCTTACTATCTTTTACCGCCGCCTTACCTATTCCTGCCGCAATAATGTCAATGCTAGTCATTATCGCGTTTTGGTTTGGAAGAAAAGATTGATGGTAGACTCATTCATGTGGCATTGCCATCCCGCCATACAGATAACAACGCACCATTAATATATTTGATGTCTATAGGTGATGGTTTGTCCTTCCATCAGGCGAGCTATCTGCTTGTTTGCTATTTAATGGTATAAATAAAATCTAATCCGCGGAGTTTCACCTGCAAGTAAAAAACATGACATACATATAAGAAACTTCATACTATATTTCATCTCTTATTTCGGGCCCTTAGGGGTTGATTTTTGGTAAAAAAAGTATTAAAAACAGCCTATAGTTTATCCCTGTCTATCTACTTCTTTAACTTTAAAACTTCATCAAAATTGTTTTAGTGGTTTAGTTGTGAAATCATAACAAATATGGACAGACAGACTTTCGCTTTTATAATATTAATCTATATTAGTATTATAAATGCAAAAGTTTGGATATTTGGATGGATGGATGTTTGTTACTCAATCACGCAAAAAAAAATTGAATGGATTTGAATGAAATTTTTGTTTACATGTGTGCCAACACATGTAAATGATGACCTGGAATAGTATATACGGTACTTTTTATCCCGGAAAATAAGGTGATCTGTATTTCGATTCGCCAAACCTTTTATAATGCAGCGGGTTGGACGCTGCAGCTAGTATAAATGAAATATCCTACGTGGGATATTTATAACTTTAAAAATAGTATGAACTCCTGCAGGAATGACCTACCTTATAAATTTTAATTTGTTTCTACATCGTTTGATAACATAAAGTTGTAGGTTTTCAAGACCTACAACTTCAAGTTATCAAACGATGGTATGGAAATAATTATAGGTTTTCGTTTAAGTTGTCTGTTACTACTCCATCGATTGAATTTTTGTGTGATTACTGATTACATATAAAGTAATACCTCAGCCACACCAAAAGAATGAAATGGAAACATGTATATAAACTAAAGATTGTAAATTATTAGATACGCCCCGTTAGTCGAATGGTTAACGACCCTCACTACGCAATCAATGGGACTCGGGATTGATTCCCGACGGGGCAGGCATTTATGTGATGAGCATAGATGTTCGTATTTCTGGGTCTGGGTGTGTATTATGTATGTAACAGTATTTATATATGTATTTCTATGTATTAATATTGTTGACTAACACCCATAACACAAGCAAATAATTTGCTTAATTTTAAGTTAAATCAATTCGTATAAAATTGTCTAAAGATATTTATTATTATTATTTATTATTATTATTAGTAAAGTTTCGCCTCCCAATTTCACGTAACAAAACGTCAATTGAGTCACATCGAGTCGAATCGCTTGGAAATTTTCTACGAGCACTTATAGGATTCGGTGTTCGTAGGGGCTTTTACACACATAAACACGATACATCGTTGCGTCGCGTCGCGTCTGTCGTGTAACGACGTATTGTTTATGAGCCCTAAACGACGAAAACTTCGACTCGATTGACTTTTTGTTACGTGAATTAGGCCCCTGCTTTCTTCAGATTTATAGTACTATATGCCATTCATTACTTGAATTTAATTATCTAAAAAAGGTTTCCTTGTGGAGTAAGCAGAGCAAACCGTGAAAAATAAAGTGAGCGGTAAACTCCATCGCCGCATTTTATCGACCGACGTCTTTATTTTCTCAATTTTATAAAAAAAAAATATATGAACTTCAATCTTGACAGTGTCTTTAATTTTAGCCGTCAAATAAAAATGTTTTTTCTAATAAAAATATATTTAGCCCAGTACAAAACTGGCAGCGATATTTTATGCGAATAGTAAAGACAGTTGAGTGCTCATAACTTTTATTACGAAAACACCTTTGTAACATCTATTACGATTCCAGATGCGTAAAAACTAATTTTATTGAGGAACGGGTTGCGCATAGTAAACTCCAGCGAACCGGATTTATACAGTACAAAAATTATCATTTGATGCTTATTTAAAGGAACATTGGAAAATTACGTAGACCAGAATATACTTCTTGTGGATCAGTCACTAATAATTTATGTTTTAAATGCATCGCATTTCGTGGGTACATATAAAGCACAAAACAAATGGCCGATAAATCGTTATGTACAATGCACATTGCACATGCATGACATATCGCTCATGGATTCTCGACGAAATATATAATTTAAACGCAGTAAAACTGCCAAAATCGACTACAGTTCCCCTATTTTTCTAGTAGGTACTCAGGACCTGTTGGTGCCCTGTTGGTTGGTCCGGACCCCCTTTGAAGAATAGACCATCTGCCGTCTGTCTGGCAGTTTGTTAAAGGCGAACGACTGGCTATAAGTGTCACTACCATCGTGTAAACTAGGTGGTAGAGTTCCGGGACGTCTCGCCCGGGTATATCGACACCTCCGGCGCATAAGGTCGTATACAGTTTTTAGTTTAAGATTTGTCATTCTCGATAATATACGACCGTAAGCGTTTCTAAAACTTGTTAATTAAAAGTAATTTTTTATTCAAAATTAAAATTAATTAAAAGTAATTTTAAATTTCAGGAATTTTTTAACCTATATATACGTAATTACAATAATGTTACATATGGATTTTAAATAAAAAAGGCGTTACGACCATATGTGCCGGAGGTATCGATATGGTACCACTGCCTTTCCTATTCCTGCCGCAAAAGCGTCAATGCTTGTCATTGTCGTGTTTTGGTTCGGAGGGTAAGGTAGCCGTCATACTTATGTATGATAGCAACGCACCATTAACATCTTTGGTGTCTATAGGTGATGGTTTCACTTTCTATCAGGGGGGCAATCTGCAAGTAACCTATCTAATTCTTAAAAAAACCTACATCTTAATCTTTCCTTTCGTGTTGGTCCGAGTCCCTTTTAAAGAGTCGTCGGGTGTAGCCGCGCTCTGATCTGGTACGAATTCCAAAGAAATCATTTCACAAATTATTTAAATAACCCATATTCTTGTAAATAAATATTTTTCATTTCATGTCATTTCGAAAAAAATATCACAATTTGATTTCTATCAATTAGAAATATAATAACCATTCCAATAAGTCGCTACTAAACATCGTTAAATGTAACTTGACTATGACAATCTTTCTTTAAATTTATTTAGGTCCCCAAGTAGGCTTCACGTGGAATTTTTATCTTTGGGCATGATAATACAGCGTAGAGCGACGAATTGTCAATGACCGGACTCTTTCTGATCGACTTTCCTTTGGCTTTGCGAAAAGCTGTTGTAGAAACCTCTGTATTTTCTATCGCTTTTATCATAAAGAGTGTTCTGCGGAGTTATTCAGCTTAATTCCACTCATTTCAGTAGAATTTATTCCATTTTTAGACGTCCTGCTAAAATTGGAAATACCACCATTACAAGGCATTTTTTGCCTCGCATGACTACTCCGTGGAAACAATTGCAAGTGGATGGATTTCCAAAGTGATATAATATATGACTTGGGCACCTACAAGGAAAGAGTTACTAACTCAGTCACTCAGTTTTCAAAGGCTCGTATCTTAACTGCGAGACTTTAAGTATTGCAGCTGTCATGGGGTGTAATGATCACTTATCATGTTTGTCACTATACTATAAAAATATTAAGCTTCGCAGAATCCAGTCAAATTTTGTTAACCGCGTTTCAATCAGTCAAGCCATTCAAAAGTTATAACATATGTATGTTATTTATGAGTTTGTGTATGTACACATACATACAATATACTCACAAATTATAATATGTCATGGATCTCATTATTAGGTCTTGACCCAATATACAGGTTGACTAGTAAAAGGCTCGTACATATTGAAGGAAACTATAGTTAATGGTCACATGACTCATACATGTAATCAATAAAAATATTAAAAAAATAAAATATTGATTAAGTACATGGTAAATTCAACGAAATTAGTGTTGGATCAAAAAAATATGTAAAAAATTTAGATGAAAATTGACCAGAAAGAAAAATATTCGAGGAAACGAGAAATCGAAAAACACTTGGCGCCGGCGACGCAATGAGCTGACGGGACTTAGCTTGGTGGCTGGCTAGTTAACTTGGCGAAAAAAGAAATGGGGGTCGGCTTCCCGTCGGCGGTAGGGTTAGCTGCAGCACAAATCGGAATTCCAGGCGCCCTTTTGTGGCTTCTACCGCCACGCGGAATCCACCAATCCCCGACCCAGTAACATCTAACCAAACCGCGACGCTTCTGTCTGAGTCAGAGCCGATGTTCTAAAGCTAATTCATTAATGTCAATTCTCCGAAATCTGAAGGATCTTGGCTGGTTTTTACTTTTAAAAGACATACAATTATATTCGTAATTCCGCTTTAGTATAATATTTTAATCTAGTCAAGTAAGACATGCAAAGTTACCAAAATTCGCGTAGAGTAGAAAATTTGCACGAAAATTTGAAACGCCATTATAAATAAAATGTTTTACGGTTAGTACGAACTGCAAGAAGTAAGTCACGTAATGTAATTTCGAAATGTATTTACCATCGGCTTTTCCTGTATTATATGAGTTATTTTATAATAGACTATTTGAGACATAGCCCCTATGAAAATTAAAATATGCCATATACTTTCGGCGGGTAGCTTTTCATGTAGGCAATTTCCTGTTCTTTTTAATTTTTAATAAGGGAATTTAAATGAGAAATGAAAGTTTTTTGCAAATATTTTGGAAATATTTACAAAAACTTATCACTTTTTTAATAAATTTTAATTTTTTTTCTAACTGCCATTTTGCATCGAAACTTTGATTCTTGGAGAAGGAGGACGAAATTTCACACAAAAAGTTCTTTTTAACTAGTGTAATATCCAGGTTATCTTACGGGCAGATTTATTCATAACTAGCGATCGTCTGACGCCGAAATTCGACCATAGATTACATCTAACAATAAAATCTCTTCTAAGTTTGACAACAGACTTCAGCCGTAAAGAAAATAGTAAGTACTATGCGTTCCACCTAAGAATAGGATCGCGCTTCATACCACGAGTGTGAAATTAGTAATGTCAGGAAAAAATATTTGTTCAAAAAATATTGCTGACTTATTGAATAACAAATAACGTTTTGATAATATAATTTTCATCAATATAAGTCAAAAACGACTAGGCCAATTTTGTTGCGATTTTTGTGGGTTGGGGTTGTCTTTGTCCAGAATAGGCTAAAGAGTATTAAAATATAATATTCATCAATAAAAAAATAGTCTAACCGTTCCTCTAAATATACGTATAAATAAAATTCGTGTTAGTTATTTTACACTTTATTTTAATACATGGTAACATGATCTGATGGGAATCTAAATAAAAAATATACCAATTATAATGATTTTTTTAAATATTTCGTTATAAGAATTTTTTGCACACCTCACTCATCACTTATGAAGTTTTTGCAAAATGTGGAGCAATATGTCATCCTGACAGACCTATTCTCAGTTGGAACGCATAGTATATATGTGTGTATTTCATCAGAAGTGTGTCGAGGTGTGTATATTATGTATGTCACATGAATGCAATAATGTATGTAATGTTTATTTTTATTAATTGCATTCTACATCATTACAGTAAAATAAATATTATGAAAAATATTAGGTTTCTGCAGTGCTCCGCCATGTTATCTTAAACTGTGCTGAATTTCATTCTCCACCATACGCGCATTTGTTTTAAAAAGGGGTACGAAGTTTTCCTTTACGTATCAATATATGTATAGATATTCTAAATTAACTCTTGATAAACTTTTTTGTTGGTATAACTTATATGTGTACAATTTACATAATATGTTGGTAAAATCCGTAGATAGTAGGTACATTAAGTAGCAAAGACCTAGTGTTATTAGGTCACCGGTAAAGCTAGCGCTGGCTTATGGCTTCTAAACCACAGTTTTAAAATGGCTTGCTTATGGCTTTTGTAGGCAATTTACACAGTTCCAATTAATAAAAATTTTAATAAACAAATTTGAAATATATCCTTTTGAAAGTAAATTTTCTACCTCCTATAGTAATTTCTTATTAAAAAAATGTGTAGGCGGTTGACCCTATAGGCCATCCCTAAAACTTCCGCTAAATTAGGGTATTTTAAGCTCAAAAAAGAAAAAGCTATAAACATAGATTTTTTCAGTTCAAACATCTATTAAAATGGCAATATATAGATTCTTGAAAAGTTGTATATTTTGGAAACGCTGATTGAATTTGATCTTTCGAATGACATTCAACTCAATTTTTGAGATCTGAAATATTGCTTTAGCTAAGCATTCGATAGGTTAAAAAATTTCGTAGCAATGTCAAAAAACATTTTTTTTTTTCAAATATTTTCATCATTAATAAATCCTAAACAAATTGACTGACTTTGATCCAATTAACGGTATTTGACGCAGTTTTTAAAGGCGAAAAGCTGGTAAGACTTTTAAGTCCATCAGTGTATTAGCCTGAAAATTATTTTAAAAATATAAGGTAAATATGCTAAAAATGACGTATTTTCAATATTTGAAAAGCAGTAACTTTTGAAAATTAGATTTGATTTTGATTCTTGAATTTTGATGCCATTTGACGTATTTTTTTAGTACTAAAATATTGTAGAATTTCAAAAAATTATTGGTTGAAAAATTTCGAAGTTATGTCGAAAAAACACTTTTTTTAAATATTTCGTCAACGATTTCTCCCAAACGGATAAACCGATTTTGATGCAATTTATACATTAGACGTAGTTTTTTGAGGAATAGAGCCGATTAGTTTTTGTACTCAATCGATAAATTAATCTGGAAATAATGTTAAATAAATACTGTTTCGCCAAAATTATTTTTTGGGTTTTTTCAAAATTTCTCAAAATCTCCTAGGCTGACTTGGTTCAAATTTTCAGGAAGTCTAAGTTGAGCAGAATTTAATCAAATGCCATCAACCCCGTTTCGATCGGTCCAGCCGTTCAAAAGTTATGAGATGTTTACATACACACACACACACACACATACATACAGACATACTGACGTCATCACGAAAATAGTCAGAAAAGATTCCTAGGACCTCAAAACGTGGAGATCCGGTGAAAACTCGATTTTCGAAAATCAGGGCAAATTCAGTAACTTCCTATCTACGTACATTACGTACTACATAGCGGGAAGTTAAAAAATATATTTATTAAAAAATTCGTTTAGCAATGGTCGAATCTGTTCACAGATGTGTCTATTGACAAGTTGCCCCAATTGCCAAGTCTTTACTTACATTTGACTGTATGAAAACTATTTGCGAGGAAAAATGTATAATAACTTCTTAAGCTCTTTTTCTAGAACCTATTATATAGATATTAACTTATATATTTTTTTGTATATCAATAATTATAAAAAATATATTTTATGATTAGGGCTTGCAGAAAACGAGATATAACGGACACGTTGGAATAATACAAGCAATAATCGTTATTAAAAAGCAATAAGCATAATCAAAAACAATTTAAAAAAATTAAATATAGGGCGAATTTTTGTAATTCCTACTTTATTGAAAGTCTCCCCGTGTTGGTTCCGGGCTCCTTTGAAGAATAGACCAACTGCCGTTCTGCCAGGCAGGTCGTAAAAGGCGACCGATAGGCTCTGCAAGTCACTACCATCGTGACTACTAGGTGGTAGAGTTCTGCATTGTCTCGCCCGGGTCTGGTACCACCGCCTTACCTATTCCTGCCGCAATAGCGTCAGTGCTTGTCACTGTCGTGTTTCGGTTTGGAGGGTAATGTAGCCGGTAAACTTATGCATGTGGCATTAGACCTCGCCACAAGATAGCAACGCATCATTAGCATCTTTGGTGTCTATAGGCGATGGTTGACTCTTACCATCAGGAGACCCATCTGCTTGTTTGCTATCTTATGATATAAAAAAAGCCTATTAGCAAGACATATACACATGACCTATGTAATGTATGACATAAAAAAGTAAAAGTAAAAAAGTAATGTCATTGCACAAGACCTATTATAATAAATTTTATTTAAGTGTATCAAGAAAATATCATTTTTTACCTTTTGTCACGATATACTATCCGAAAATTACCTTTACACCGAATAGAATAGCAGATTACATCCTGTAATGTAAATCTTCATGGCAAGCTTATCAGAGTTTGTATCAGTTGTACTCCTGTCATACCACACGAGTGGTTACAAAAATTTTCTGTCAATAGGTATACTCATCTCTACCAATGAAAAATTTAGAGTAAATCATAGATATTCTATTGGCTTCGTGTGAATCGCGTGTATATTGACTTGCAGAAAGGCCAAGTAACTATGGCGCGACCGCACACTTGCTGCGATCGGAACTGATGAGTTCAGTAACCGAGGTAATTGTCGATTACGACCTATCGTCGGCTGCCTACTCCCTATATATCAGCCATGTCAACATTAAACACCTATTCATTCGGTTTACTCCCTAAAAAAATTTTTAGTGCGCGGTACTGTTCTACAGCACCACGCTCGGATCTCAACGCCTTATAAGAATAAGAATTGTTTTATTTACCACACAGTACTATACATATATACAGTAAATAACAATAACGTGCGTACAGATAAGGAAAAAAAACAAAAAGCCAACAAATACAGTAAACAAGGAAAATAAAACATATAACACTTATTTTTCTGCCGCAGTAACGTCATGTAACGTCATACAAGGATCATGACGTAGGATGTAGAAGGATAATGTCAATAGTAAACGATTGTAATAACTTTCTTTGTGCTTTTCTTTTTTTTCTTTCACCCCTGTGGTGCACTCTATCGCAAACACTGTTTATATTTGCATAAGGTTGACTGTTAGAGAATGTTATGTAGCATTAAGTCCACCTCTGTACATGTTTGTGCATAAATTTTAAATAAATAAATAAATAATAAATAAATAGAAATGAAAAGAGAGCAAAAATGCTGGTCTTCATATTGACTCGTTTTTTAAAATCATAGAATAGCAAACAAGCAGATGGCTCTAGTAGTGAAAACAGACAATCATCGCCTATAGATAGACGTCAAATAATAAGTTAATGACACGATACCACATGTGTGGTTCCAACTGCATAAATTTACCGACTACCTCACTGGATCATGACAGTGACAAGCATAAACGCTATTGTAACAGGAATAGGTAAGGCACCAAATCCAGGCGATAGGTTGCGAAACCTATAGCCCGGTATCGCGGAACCCCCCACCCCCCATCCTTCGTGTCGGTCCGGGCTCCTTTGGAGAATAGGCCAACTGCCGTTCTGCCAGGCAGGTCGTAAGAGGCGTCCAATTGGCTATGCGAGTCATTACCATCGTGGCTACTAGGTACAAGCACTGACGCTATTGCGACAGGAATAGGTAAAGCGGTGGTAGAAGACCTGGGCGAGACAATGTAAAACTCACTATGTAGCAGCCACGGCCCACGATAGAATAAATTGCATAGATAATCGGTCGACTTTTACGACGTGCCTGGCAGAACGGCAGATGGCCTATTCTTCGAAGGAGAGCACGAACCAATACAAGGGAAGGGGGGAGTATTTAGACAACAATGTTCCGTAAGCAGCTTTTTTCCTGGGCCATGATATTCTTTGCTCTTAAGATTCCACAGAGACGGCAATTCTCTGTACAATTTGATACGTAGGTCATACTATAAGTTTTGTGTAACTTAAAAAAACAACATGTTATAACCAAAATATTACGTTTATTGCTTTTCAAAATAATTTCCTTTACATTTTAAACAGTTTTTCATGCGATCGAACCATTCTTTAAAACAGGAGGACCACAGATCTGAAGGCATGTTTTCTACGTGCTGATTGAACGCTATCACTGCCTCTTCGGAGTTGGTAAAAGTAAAACCTCTAATCAAATCTTTGATTTTGGGGAAAATACAGAAATCCCAGGGTGTTAGGTCGGGGTTATGTGCAGGATGAGTGACGAGATGTACTTTTTTGGAAGCTAAAAATGACTTTGTTTTGTTGGCCGTGTGTGAAGAAGCGTTATCATGATGTAGGAGAATGCGGCTTTAGGGGCGTCTTTCGCGAACTATTTCTAACACCCTGGGTAAGCAAATGACAGAATACCACTCGTCATTAATACTCTTTTGATCTTAAAGTAGAATTAATTGTACAGATGGGACCCGTAGCTAAGAAAAAAAACGTGATCATTTTTTTACCAACGTTTCTTGCCTGTCTCACTTTTGTTGGCCTGTTCTCATTTTCGAACATCCATTCACAAGATCGCTGTTTTTTTTCGGGTTTAAAACAATAAATTCGAATTTCGTCTAAAGTGACAATGTCATAAACAGCATTAGAATGTCCGTGGTCGTTCTTCAGTAGCATCTGTGAGCACCATTCCACGCAAGCCCGCTTCTGCTCCGCTGTCAGTTCATGAGGGAACCAACGACATCAAAGTTTCCGAACTTTCAATTCTTCGTGTAAAATTATCTGAATTTGGTTCATACAAATCCCCAGTAATCCTTGAATTGTCTCATAGGTAATCCGGGGGTTTTCTTCAATTATCCGCTTAACAGTAGCCACATTATTTTCGTTGACGGCAGTTGAAGGCCGCCCTTCACGAAATTCGTCATGTAAAGAAACTCGACCTCTCTCAAATTTAGAAAAACATCGCCTCACGGTGCTCAAATAAGGTGGTTCTCTCCCAAAAGCATTTTGAAGACGAGCGGCACAGTCTTGCGGAGAAAGAGAACTTTTAACATCATAAAAAATCATCGCTCTAAAATATTTTCGACTTAATTCCATTTTCGTTGCGTACGCAGAACTTTGATGTGTGATAAAAAAACAAATGACAAATCATTTCCCGCCAATTGTTTTTTATTACTAAGAAGGTTGCAACGTTTTAAAAATATAACATTCGAAATTCAAATAGTTCCGAATAGAAGTGCAAAACTTTTAGTGTGCCCCATGTACATAGCCATCTTCTTTCTACGTAAATCTAAGCGTATGTGGGACAAGGACAAAGAGATATTGTCAATATAATTAATTGGTTTTTCAATCTGTATGGCCTCGGTAATGTATTGGGCCTCTGAACACGATGTTTCATTTAATTTGGAATTATTTATTATTAAACTTACAAGAAAGAATATTGAATATTTTTTTGTCCCTTTGGCCGCGTAATTTTTACAATTTTTCACTATACAATACAACATTCTTAGTGTCTTGTCAGGCTTACTGGTAAATGACGACTAACGCGAAATTGTTTCTCTTTTCATGTTTTGTTTCTCTTTTAATTGGTACACTTTTAGAGCGCGGACCCGATGTCCATGTATTTATAAGTCAGTCAGAGAGTCAGAGTAAAACATTTTAGTAATCCTCACATAAGATACACAATCAGTGTCTCAAAAACATCCTGAAAAAATGAGAGCACAATTTTAAATTGTGCGCTCATTTCAAATAGAAATCGCGTCGGTCGCAATACTGTCAATTTTATTTCTTTTTATACATTTCTTTGTAAAAACTGCTACAAATCTTGCGCTTAAGGTTGGATATGCAAATACATATTATGTCATTTCGCATATCTGCAACTATTTAAATGAAATTAGCGACACTTTTGAGTGTCATTTTTGTTCGGGACTGTACAGCTTGGGTTTTTTATATTAGTAGGAGAGCCCAAGATGCTAAATGGGTAGTACCTACTCGAGCGTCGTAGGGACCTATTGGATTTTGTAGATTCAATTATAGGAAAATTAAAGGTTATATAATGTTTTTCATTTCAATGGTGGGGAAAAAATTTACAGATAAAAAAAAATTTAAAAAATACTAAATCACGTCAGATTAAGTTATGGTGGGTTAATTCCCTGCTAAAATTTAGATTTAGATTCAAGTGTAATGTGAAGGAGCCGAATTTTATTATATAGGAAATTATGTAAAAATAACTAAAAAAATATAATCAATTTTCACAAGCCGGTTATTGGAATTTTGTTTTGTTTTTGCCCTAGTTACCCGCCTCTATATAGAGGGCCTATATATGGTGTAGAGCCTCAACAGTATGCGAGCTAACCCCTGACCCCTGTTAATCTGACGCGCTCGAGTAAATGCAAAAAATTCCCTCTTGGGCTCCCTACTATATCAACGAATCCTAAATAAAAGACAATAACATGATTAACATTCTTTCACCTTTGACGAGATGCCTAGCAATCACCTTTTGTTTAAAAGGGACGCGAGAGATTGCAAATACATAGGATTATTGAGATAAAACATGGTTATATGACAAAAATAAGAAAAAACTTTGTCGAAATTCTTCAGTTTTAAGTTACACATTAGTTTACTTAATCTCTCATGCTTATGCAAATTTAAATACAAACAATGGATACATACAAGATAATGGATGTCCAAATGGAACGTTAATGTTGTTTCCTCATTTGCTTACGTCTTTGTGGCATAAAAGAGTATAAATTTTTATTTTTAGCACTTACGAGACAAAAGTAATTTTTGTTGGGATTTTTCACATTCTCACGTAAATTTAGCTATGTAGTTATTGTATAATATGTAAGAATTAATTATGGTAAAATAAATAATTTTATTTATTATAAAATAAACTGTTGAAGCATGTATTTACTTCATATTTCACTAGTTGATACGCCTGACTAAATTTGCGTCGTTAATTATCATCTCATTAACATTCATCGCTGGCTGCGCAGTCCTTATAAAATACCTATAGGTGTTTTTAATTTAATCACTTTATAAATAAAATCGGTCAAGTGCGAGTCGGACTCGCATACCGAGGGTTCCGTACAAGCTAGGTAACCTTGGCTACACATATACCAGATTACATATTTCCAGATTCATATAACAAAATCGTATGGAGAGATCAAACGAAATTGTTTTTATAATAAAATTCACATAAAAATAATTATTTTTATAGCTGCGCTTATTTATTAACTTATAAACTCTTACAAACATACTTGAATTATTGAAAAACGCTCCGAAATGTAAAACTACATAAGTGTAAAGTTGTGCAAAGATGCACCTATTGATTATACACAGTTTTGCTGTATAGGTATTATCTAGAAACAAAGATATTCTATGGGTTCTTGAATAAATAGTACTTAGGAGATTAAACTTTGCGTTTATGCTTAAAAACATGAATCTGCTAATGAAGAGTGGCATATCTTACTTCACATTACCTTTTTCTATCCAGACTCAAATAGTAGGTACTGAATTTATAAATGTCATTGACGGTCGTTGATATGATTCAAATTAAGGAAAAAACTTTTGTAGCAATTCTACTCATCAGCAGATGGCGTGCTAATTATTATTTTTAACTTTTAATTAATTAATTATTAATTGAAACTACATGAAAAGCATAAATCTCAAAGATGGAAAGACAAGAAGAAGAAAAGCATGAGAAAATGAAAACGCAGCAAAATCTGCGAGCTACATCATCAGTTTGATTTACTCCAATATCTTTAGATTACGTAACTATTTATGATGATGAATGATGACATTAATTGAGAAGCGATAACAATAATAATTATATGTTATTATGAACACAAATAATGTACATTTATCTTAAAATGCAGTTATAAGGACCACGAACTCAATATCTCGGCCAATGTACTACTCCTATTAAGCCAAGGGTTAAGGACAACAACTTGTAACTTGAATTAATGAACATTTCATAAATATTAATACCACGATCTTCGGTGCGTTGTCTGAATTTGTCCGAATTAATTTTAACTTTATCTCCCCAGAAAATGAGAAGAAAGCGATGGCAAATGTATTATCCTATCAACCTTGCAATGGTATACTAAATTTGGTGGCTTTGCTCGCATAAAAGAGTTTTTTTTAAATATATGTGACCTATGTTGTGTGTGTGTGTGTTTGTGTGTGTGTGTTTGTGTGTGTGTGTGTGTGTGTGTGTGTGTGTGTGTGTATGTGTGAGCGTGTGGGTGCGTTTGTGCGTGTGTGCATGTTGGTGCGTTTGTGCCTGTGCGCGTGTGTGGGTTTGTGCGCGCGTGTGTGTGAATGTGTAATTATAATATTGTTGGACAAATTAGACAAGGCAATCTAGCCCCAAAGTAAGCAAATTATTTGTTTGTGTTATGGTTGTTAGTCAACGATACTTATACATTGTACTGTATTTACATATATAAATATTTTTACATACATAATAAACACCGAAACATCTATACTCATCGCACGAATGTTTGTCCCTGTCGAAAATCGAATCCGAGCCCTATCGGTGCGTAGTTAGGTTCGCTAACCACCCATTAAATGGGGCGGTCAAATGGGGTAGAGCGGGGTATGTATGTAAACATCTCATAGCTTTTGAACGGCTTGACCGATTGAAACGCGATTGATATCATTCAATTGGATTCCGCTCAAGTTAGACTTTTTAAAAATTTGAACCAATTAGGTCAAGGAGATTTTAAGAAATTTTGAAAACACCTCAATCATTTCCGTATTGGAAATGATTTATTTTTATTTATTGGAAATAATGATTGATTTAGATCATTTAAACGGCATTCTACGTAATTTTTCGATTCGATTTTGATTTTTGATACTGCATTCGAATGAGTTTTCCAAGTTCTAAATTATTGTAGCAGGTCAAAAAATGATTGGTTAAAAAATCTCGAAGCTATGTTTTTTTATAGAAAAAAGGGGCAAACAAGCAGGAGGCTCACCTGATGGTAAGTGGTTACCACCGCCCATGGACAGCCACATCACCAGTGGTCTTGCAGCTGCGTTGCCGGCTTTTCAAGAAGGAGTATTCTCTTTTTTTGAAGGTGCCTAAGTCGTATCCATTCGGAAACAACCCCGCCGGTAATTGATTCTACAGAGGAGTAGTGTGTGGTAAGAAGTGCCTAGAGAATCGCACGGTTGTGGATTTCCAGACATCGAGGTGATGAGGATGAAACTTGCAATTTTGCCGTGATGTCCGATGATGAAATTCAACAGCAGGGATCAATCCAAACAGTTCGTCGGAACACTCTCCATGACAGATGCCGAAAAAAAAAGCTAAGCAAATGTATATCTATCTCAGCGTAATGTCAATGTCAAAAAAAATTTTTTTCAAATTTTTTTGTCAATCATAACTACCGGACGATTTTGATTTTGAAACAGTAAGAAAAAGAGCTGATTAGTTGTTGTACTCAATCGGTACATAAATCTAGAAGTTACATTAAAAAATACTGTTTCGCCAAAAAAATTTTTGAGGTTGAATTTTTATGTGGACTTATTGTGCATTAAATTAGTTTGATAATTTCCGCTGAAACTATATACTCGTATAAAGTATAAAATTTAATAAAAACATTACTCAACATTGTAATTTTTTGTACGTTAATTTCAAGTGGCCAAAAAGGCTAAGATAGCCAAAACTAGTACTTCTACTATACATCAATCACATCAATCAATCTTTGTATTTTCCGTTACTAAAGTCCTTCCACATTCGCATTATATTCAAAAGAAAATTCTTAATGCAATATCAGCACAATGTCGACTAGAGACATGAGTGTTTTTCAGAATGAGCGTAATAAAACGAAGAATTTTAAAATTATTGTCTGCTTCAAATAGTTTTACAGCATCTGGAAAGCAGCCATCGAGAAAGTGCAAAGGAAATTAATAGACTGGTAGCCATTCTCAACGGTGTATATATATATATATATATATATATATATATATATATATATATATATATATATATATATATATATATATACATAATAACTCAGATGAGATTGCTCTCAGCAGATGGCTCTCTTGATGGAAAGAGAGCCATCTGCTTGTTTTGCCATGCCACATTACATAAGTTTACCGGTTTCCTTACCCTTCAAACCGGAACACGACAATTTCAAGCATTGATGCTATTGTGGCAGGAATTGGTAAGACGGTGGTACCAAATACCCGGGACGTTGTGGAACTCTACCACCTAGTAGCCACGATGTGTAGATGTCGTATAGCCAATCGGAAAGGCAGTTGGCCTATTCTTAAAAAGAGCCCAGGGCCAACACGGGGAAAATGGTTTTGGTTTGTTTGTAGAAAGTAATCTCTGGAACCAATGAAATAACTTTTTTCAGTAGAATGTTATTTTAAGTGACAATACGGGTTATATCGCGGAAAATGGCTAGTATTTACTATGGATTCCTTTTATGTTATGTAATTTACCCCGAATAGGTCAAAGGGGGCCTCCTTTGAAGAACAGACCATCTACCGTGCTGTCAGGCCGTTCGTAAGAAGCGACCGATTGGCTATATGGGAGTTTCTATCATCGTAGCTACAAGGTGGTAGAGTTCAGTTACATTTACTGCAAAAAACTTAAAACTTACTTATAATAGAGTATCTGTCTATTCCACAAGTAAACATGAATGAACTGTTATGCCCTTTAAGGGCCATCCGAAATTTAAATTACGTCACACTTTAAAGGTGGAGGAAGCCAACAAAATGTGACATTGTGTGACAAAGGGCAGGGGGGTCCAAAGCTTTGTGACGACACAATCTTAAAAAAATGCGAATTTTATATGTAAACCAAAATATTATTGTTTGCAGATATTACTAACTCAATTTACATATATAAAGGTCTGTGTAAGTTTGAATCGTGGACGAGTGCAAATTTGGAAAAATTGTTATTTTATTTAAACGCTGACCCTATATCATCAATGGGGCTCGGGTTCGATTCCCGACAAGGACAGGAATTTGTGCGATGAGCATAATGAGGGAAGGGAGTTTCACAAGTGTGACCATTGTGAAAAGGAGGGATAGGGAGCGGGGTAAAACCATAAAAATTATGTGACATAATTTATTAATGACCCCTTATTTCTTCCGTATCCAAAATTGCTGAATCAACGATTTATTTTACTATAAATATAAGCTGTGCATTTCATACAGTCGACAGTCTTTACTTGAACTAGTCAAATCGCTGTCCAGCTACGGACATGCGTCTTCTGCCTGCTGGCTGGCCTTCCGTGACCTCCTTAGTCAGAATCTCCTCCTAGGTACATTAACAACCGTGTTAAAAATCCCTTTTAACACGTGTATAAATAAAAGTGCGATCTGAGTACCTAATTAGAGTTCATGAATGTAAAAGTAGTGTCGAAATGAAGAAAATGTCACGCGAATAGTATTTTTCAGACAACAACGCGAGACACCCTAACAGAACGCAATTAAATTAGTTAGTTCTGCATTGTCTCGTCCAGGTCTGGTTCCACAGTCAGTGCTTATCGCCGTCGTGTTCCGATTTGGAGGTTAAGGTAGCCGGTAAACTTATGCATGTGGCATTAGATCTCGCCACAAGACAGCAACGCACCATTAACATCTTTGGTTGACTCTTTCTATCAGGAGACCCATCTGCTTGTTTACTAAGATATATAAAAAAAGATTTTGTCTGTCCCTGATTAAATAGAAGAAATAAAGTTCCCCAGTAAAATGATTTATTTATTTATTTAATGCTTCATTGTACACAATTAAAAGAGAAGTAGTACATAGAGACTTATTAAAAACAGACTGTGTAATGGGCGAGCTTATCCCCAATAAAAGAGATTTCTTCCAGCTGACCCGAATAAGAGTAAACACAATAAATTTAATTAAAAATGTTTGGCAAAACGGTATTTTTTTTAATATAACTTCTAGATTTATGAACCGATAGAGTTTTGTACTCTATCTTTCTGGCAGTTTGAACCATTTCGGTCCAGGAGATTATGAAAAATTTTGAAGAAACCCCAAAAAAATTGTGGTGAAACAATTTTTTTAACATAACTTCCAGATTAATTTACAGATTGAGTACAAAAACTAATCAGCTCTATTCCTCAAAAAACTACGTCTAATGCATAAATTGCATCAAAATCAGTTTATCCGTTTGGGAGTAACCGTTGACGGAAAATTTTGAAAAAAAATGTTTTTCGACGTAACTTTGAAAATTTTCAACCAAACATTTTTGGTAATTTACGATAATTTAGTACTAAAAAACTACGTTGAATGCTGTTTCAAAAATCAAAATCGAATTTAATTCTCAAAAGTTACAGGTTCTTAAATAAAGAGATCACTTTTTACAAAATTTTTCAAATATTAAAAATTGCGTTATTTTTAGCAACTTAATATTTTTGAAATAGCTTTCAGGCTAATACACCGATTAATTTAAAAATCTTATCAGCTTTTCTTCTTTAAAAACTGCGTTAAATACCGTTAATTTTTAACTAAAATGATTTTACATACTGCTTCGAATTTTTTTAACGCTTCGATTATTATTTAGCTAAACAATATTTTAAACGTTATCAGATAACATAACTTATTTTACGATACTTAACGCTATAACTGTAGCGATACCTCAGTAACAAAATCATTTCCAACACTATATGTACGCAATTCAAATAACAGAACGAAATTATCAACACCAAATTGCATTATAATACCGATATGTATGCGCGTTTCATGGTGTGTCGTGATTGGTTTGCCACGTACTGTTTCGTGATTGGTTCGCCAACTAGCGCCAAAAGACAATGTCATTATACCATATACCATAACGTTAATTAGTAGTGTATGACAGAACGTAATGGATAACGTTATTAAACAATAATGGATAACGCTATCCTTGAAAATAACGTTATGTCATGCCGCGAGCAATAACCTTAATACAAAATATCGATATTTAAATCCTTGATTTTAGATCTCAAATATTGAGTTGAATGCTATTCGAAAGATCAAATCGATTGTTGTTTCCAAAATATATAGCTTTATAAAAATCATTATACTCTCATTTTCTCATAAATTGATGTTTGAACTGAAAAAATCTATGCTTACAGTTTTTACACTTTTGAGCTTAAAATACCTTAATTTAGCGGGAAGTTTCAGGGATGACCCACAGGGTCAACCGTTCACACATTTTTTTAACAGCATTTGTCTATATCTCTATCAATTCTAAAGCCCGACACAGACCTAGCTATAACTATATTAATGTATCGAGATATAATTATAGTATAGCAAGCTACCTCACACGGGAGCTATACTATAATACATATTTTGCCTTCACTCGGTCTGCGATCAAAACATACATATATCAATGTGGCAAAATATACCGAGATACATATTTCTACATATTTTGGTAACATCATAGAAATATATATTTTAGCTGCGTGTGCGGTCACTCGAAAATTTATATAGAAAATATATCATAATATGCCACGCTATAATTCATATTAATAATTAATATAAATAATATATAGCTACGTCTGCGGCGGGCTTAATCTATACATATAATAAAATCGTAGGAAAGTCAAAACTGTACATTGAATATTTTCTTAAAAGAATACTTGGGGCGTGATCTACAGTCAATATTGAAGCCAAAAATATAGTTTTTAGAATTTTTGTCTGTTTGTCTGTATGTATGTCCGGGGTAAACTCAAAAAGTACTTTTACATGGATTTACTTCAAATTTTACATGAATATTACTAACAGGTCGGGTCAACATATAGGCTACATATTATCACGCTATCACCTACGGGGGCGGAGTTGTGCGGTATAAACGAAGTCCACGTGGACGAAGTCGCGGGAAACAGCTAGTATAATATATAAAGAGGAAAGATTTGATTTTGTATTTGTTTGTGTGTAACGATTTAACTCGAAACTACTCGAACGATTTTAAAAATTTTCACCTTTGACATCATTGATATATAAAAACCCAAGATACACAATCAGTGTCTCAAAAACGTCCTCTAAGAATGAGTGCACAATTTAAAATTGTGCACTCACTTCAAATAGAAGCCCGTCGCTGACGTCACTGTCCGCACGTCAAAAATACAGAATTGTTCTGTGATAGATTGTAAAATACAACATCATGAACGTTAAAAAAATATAAGATATTGTATTTTCGGTAAGTATAAGAGTTTATCGATTTATTTTTGTCGTTTATATTACTAAATATAGGGTGTAATGTATGATTTTCATTTTATTTGTCTTAAAAATGTACTCGACGCTCCAAATATAATACAACAAAATTTTAATGGTCACTTTTTCAGTAAAGGACAGTGCATTACAAACTCCTATCAATTTAGTCGAATAATACAAATTGATCCTGTTATTATTAGTGGAGTCGATTTTTTTTCATTAATAAGTTATTTTTTTTAATAAGATCAATTTTTTTCATTATTAATTTTGAATACCTTTTATAGTTGTTAACCAACTGCCAAAAGAGAAGAGGACATCAATTTGACGATTTTAAAATGTTTGATTATATTGATTACTTATTTTGAGGACCAAGTTAGGTGATTCTTTTTATTCTATTTGTACGAATATAAAATAACAATATATAATTGTGATTCTTACGATGAACTTTATGACCAAACTTTTAATATAACAATAGGAAATCATAAGTAGTATCGAATTTTGTTCTGTTTACACGTGTTGTTGATAACGATTTCTTAAGTGGAAGGCACAGGTTGCATTAAGAATGTTTATTTTTTGATTTAATAATTTATTTTTAATAAAATGTTGTTTTTGATTGCGGATATCTTATACTATACATATTATAAATGTTAAAGTTTGTATGTTTGGATGTTTGATAATCAATCACTGTTTAGGTTATCAGTGTAGCTTGCATGCTTGCATCTTCATGCCCGTCTCCCTGAAGTAGTAGGCAGAGGTACAATCAGTGTACCCACAATTATCCGAAGATACTTATTCCCACAATGTGATGGGCAAGCCTATCGCCAACCAGGCACTTATTCGGTTGTAGGACCAATGTGATAGATTGCCAGCCAATCACCAACCGGGCGCTTATCCAATCCTGGGCAACGTTGTTTTTATCAGAAACACACTTTTGAATTGTGCATTTACATCCAAAAATTTTTTGAGGCATAACCAATTTTTAACAATTAATAAAAAAATACGTAAGGCGTTTTCTGCATGCTCTTTTGCTGACTCATGCTCATCGGCGAAAGCTATAATTTTGGATTGATAGATTATATATATATATATATATATATATATATATATATATATATATATATATATATATATATATATATATATATATATATATATATATATATATATATATATATATATATATATATATATGTCGCAGTGAAATTGTCAGTAATGTTAGATAATCTATCTAAGTGATATTATAATTTAACTGCTAACCTAACCTAACCAAATTATAAAATCCCTAGGTAGATTATAATCTAACGGCTATTGACAATTTTACTGCGACATATATATGAACATGACAGTGACAAGCACTGACGCTATTGCGACCGGAAAAGGTAGTAGCCACTATGGCACTATGGTAGTGAGTCACATAGATAATTAATCGGTCGCCTTTAATTTATAATTAAATAGCAAACAAGCAGATGGGTCTCCTGATGGATAGAGTCAACCATCGCCTATACACACCAAAGGTGTTAATGGTACGTTGCTATCTTGTGGCGAGGTCTAAAACCACACGTGTAAATTTACCAGCTACCTTACCCTCCAAACCGGAACATGAGAGCGACAAGCACTGACGCTATAGGTAAGGCGGTAGTCTCAGATCTGGGCGAGACCATGCAGAACTCTACCACCTAGTAGCCACTATGGCAATGACTCGCATAGCCAATCGGTCGCCTTTTACGACCTGCCTGACGAAGAATGCCTGAGACCGGCAGCTGACCTATTCTTCAAAGGAGTCCGAAACCAACACGCGAATCAACAAGTTAATGACACTATCTCTATCATCACTATTTAAAAACAGGGTGAACAACAATATAAAGGACAGGAAGGATTGGAAAGATGCCAGTGGAAAAAGAGGCGTCGAAAATGTGACTTAAAAAGGGAATAAGAACATGTTTAATTGCTTTAACTACCTACCATCGTAGATATTCCATCCCAACTAAGTGAACACTTATCTTTAAGTAAAAAAAGTATCTTCACGCCCGTATCCCGAAGAGGTAGGCAGAGGTACAACAAGTGTACCCACGATTAGCCGAAATGTGATAGGTGGCAAGCCTATCGCCAACTGGGCACTTTCCAATCCCGGGCAACATTGTGTTTAACAGAAAAGTGAAAAAAAAAAACATTTTTTTTATGTGCCCGACCCGGGAATCGAACCCAGGACCTCATGTGGTCAACGCCAACGCTGGACCACTAGACCACAGAGGCGATTATTATCTTTAAGCTTAACAATTTCACGGTTAATTTTGTCGCAGTCTACGTTAAGCAAACCTTCTTCAAGCTAATCTATTCCCCTCGTTAAATTAGAGTTTAAATGAGTGGAAAGTGTTTCTATTCCTATTTTTAAGTTTTAAAAGTAGTAGTTTGATCGCTTCTGTGGTCTAATGGTTCGGTGTCAGTGTTGACCACATGAGGTCCACGGTTCGATACCCGGGATAGGCAAATCAAAAACGTATTTTCAATTTTCTAACAAAAACAACGTTGTCCGGGATTGACTAAGTGCTCGGTTGGCGATAGGCTTGCGTATCACATTGTGGAACTACTTATTTTCGGCTAATCGTGAGTGCACTGGTTGTACCTCTGCTTACCTCTTCGGGGATACGGGCGTGAAGATACATTTTTTTTAAGTAGTATGTATTCTTGACATGAATCACATGCATATTTTCTTATTTCTTGCAAAATCAAGAAAGTCTCTATGTAATATGCTACTTTATATTATATTTTTATTTCTATTATATCACTTTTTTCATTTCATAGTCGCCTCTGTGGTCTAGTGGTCCGGTGTCAGTGTTGACCAGATGAGGTTCCGGGTTCGATTCCCAGGACGGGTAAATAAAAAATGTATTTTTCAGTTTTCTGATAAAACAACGTTGTCCGGGGTTGGATTAGTGCCCAGTTGGCGATAAGCTTGTAACTTATCACATTGTGGGACTAAGTATATTCGGCTAATCGTGGGTGCACTGGTTGTATCTCTGCCTACCTCTTTGGAGATATGGGCGTGTTTTTTTTAATAGTATATATTCTTGACATGCATTACATTCCTAATTTCTTATTTCTTGAAAAATCAAAAAAGTCCCTACATATGCTATTTTTCATTTTTTTAATTAATATATTTTATAATTTATAATAAAGTTATTTTTTAATATTTCTTAAATATTAATTAATATTAATGAATTTTATTTATAAAAAATATTTTATTTCAATTCATAGAACAGCAAACAAGCAGATGAATGAAAACCATAGATGTTAATGGTGCGTTGTTTGTTGCATGTGCGGGGTTGGAATGCCACACGTATAAGTTGTTTACCTATTTACCTTTCCCGCCAAATTGAAACACGAAAACGACAAGAATTGATTCTTTTACGGCAGGAATAGGTAAAGCGGTGGAACGAAACCCGGTGGAGACGTCTCAAAACTCTACCATCTAACACTTAAAAATAAATATGTGAGTTCAAAAAACATAATTCCATTAAAAAAAATTTACTAGCTATGTCCGTAGCTGCATTATAGAAGTTCTTAGTAAATCTCATGGAAATCAATGTATCTGTCCGGGATAAAGTATCCTTTGTCCTATTCTAGGTTTTAATTTACCTGTTTGCCAAGTTTCATCAACATTAATCTAGTAACTTCACATGATTGAAAAACAAACACTTAAACATGCAAACATTTTAGAATTATAATATTTTGTGTGATATTTATTATAAACTTACTGCAAGAAAAAAATTAGAAAGATCCTAAAGTGCAAGTCTCATGAGTCATAACGCTATCTTTAATAATTAAACCCTACCTTAACGCTCCGCTTAAGAGGTGGACAATAAAAGTACTACACGTATTCTCTATGGCTTCAGCTACGATCATAATCTCTATTTTATATCATGTAGAGACTACATTTTACATAACAACCTATAAATAAGTTGATTAGCAATATATGGTCATTACATATGTTTCTATGTGTGTAATCAGTGACAAACTATATTTTATGAATAATTAATGCAGTTAAAGTAGATTAGAAAGCGTAGAGGGGTAGAGCGCGGAGATACAGTGTGACGAACGACGGTAACTTGACATCGCGCGCGCAGTTACCAGTAGCACGAAGGATCGCGCATGCGGCACTCCGTTCGTGACCTAACTCGCGACCGCGTCCGCGCCAGTCCCCGCCCGCACACTCGCCTCGCGCACACGATATTATAAAGCGGAGCCCCGCGCGCTCGCCTACAGTCACGACCTGTTCTCTCGTATACCCACTCGGTTTTCACGCGACTAACAGGCGATATTCACTACATATCAGAAAAAAATTGTGATGGCCAATCAAGAATGGGGATACACTCACGAAAATGGTGAGTACACAGATTTATCACGTAACATTAATTGATAAAAAAATTATGAATGACATTAACCGGTTTGTTTACAAAAAGCACGTGATGTAAATATATGTTTGAAATTCAATTCAATAATTTTAATAAAGCTATTACATAGGTATATTATAACAATAGCGATGACATTTTTGTATTATTTAATAATTAGTTTATGACTCAGTAAATTTACTCAGACGGGTTTTTCGTACACCACATGTACCTATTGTTTATGTTACACCTGTGGATTGTGGATCTTAGCGTGTGTAATTTTGGGAAAACAGATCATTTTACTGACGTGTAGTAAACACAATAATTTTCACATATTTTCAGAAATATCTTACATGTTAAAATTCTTTATCCTTGATTAATGAAGATTTCTCCACTAATTTAATTATCCTTATATGTATGATATGATATACCACTATCGAGATCCAGTAAGTAGGAATGAAATAATATTCAGTTGTATTTTTAATGAATTAAGAATATAATATACTGAACATTCGTGAGGAAAAATAAATACACATCAAACAAGCAATGATGAAGTACCTATTAATCTTTCATACCTATGACATAAATTCATTGAAGTTGTCGACAGCATTTTTTTCGAAATAAAAATTACAAAAAAGTCGGAGATACTAAATTAGACGCGTGCGTATTTTGAAATATTATATTCAATATTGCCATATATTTTTGTCAAATAATTCTCATTTTCTTACTCTTGATGTAATAAATATCCATTACAAGATTGGTATTATAAATATAAATTTATTTAACACTTTATTGTACCCAAAAATGACACAACAGAAAATAACAAACGAAAACAGTACAAAAGGCGAGCATTAGTGTAGTTCGGACTTACAAATTGATAAAGAAGAATTTAGTATATAGCCAATTTTAACAGTTTTGCTGTTTTTAAATGATTAATGTTTAAACTCGCAAGTAATGCTATGGAATTAAAATAAGTTTGCATAAAAGGATCTGTCTTGGCTTCTATATTATGAAAAAAATTGATTGAAAAATAAATCTTTCATACACTAAAATTAAAACGGATTTGGCTTTTATTAACTTTATGGAGGTTAAAACGGCAGTTAAACTCCCTTATAGCACAAATAAAGAGAACTGCGTGCCATACGTCGGGGTCCAACCAGGCTTACCTTGCTTCTTCCATACACACTTGTTTCGGGTCTGTTTTGTTATTAGTTTATTTTAACAATAAACTATAAACAAAACAGTCTAAGGTCTAACAGTCTAACTTATCCAGGTTCCCTTAATTGGTAGACAGTAGACACTATAGATTTTCCGGGTCATCACGATTCATAAATTTGTCGATTAATGCGATAAGCGGTGATCGCTGCATTTTACCGATCTGCTAACGATTACTGCGTATTTGTAACGATAATTGGGCATTTAATATATTCAATTTATTTAACATCTTTAGTCAGTTTATTTAACATTTTTAATTTATTCCTTTCCTATCAAAGTTACTAATTTATGTACAGACTTTTGGTGCTAAGCACAAAGCATACAGATTGACAATTCGTCACTTTACGACATATAACACTCTACAGTCAAGCGAAAGATGACGTTTTTGCAGTGTTGACCCTCATAGAAACGATTGAGAGCAATTTCAACAAAAATATCACGGCACGCAACACAATTTGGTACCCTACTTAACCGTATCACGATCCGCAACACTCACTTGGCCGGTTTATTTATACTCGACGTATCTGAAGTGTTGACTTCTGAGAAAAAAATGAGGTAACTTCAATAAGAAATTAACATTAGCATAAAGGAAACCCACTTTTTAAGGATAAATACAAAACAAGTAGGTATTTAAGCATCTATTTAGATACAAAGATATATTTTAATTTTTCTTAAATCTATATATTTCGGTTTATAACTTTTCATGCTGTTGTAGTATTTAAGTAAGTGATAATATTCATACATTGTTAAAGTTTGACGTTGAGTGGGCCATATCTGGCCAGCCAATTAAACTGGTGAGTCGTGGTGTCATGCTTAACCAAAAGTGTCATTGGAAATACGAGTTTCTCTGATGCTTTTACCGGCGTGATGCTTTTGTTTTAGTAGGTATATATACAATAAGAAATTGCATGTGTCTAACCCCTAATTTAATTTTACACAAAAAACGTCTAAGTTACCTTAATTTCCGCCGTGTTGGTCCCGGCCTCCTTTGTAGAATAGGCCAACTGCCGTTCTGCCAGGCAGGTCGTAAAAGGCGACCGATTGGCTATCGAGTCACTACCATCGTGGCTACTAGGTGGTAGAGTTCTGCATTGTCTCGCCCGGGTCTGGTACCACCGCCTTACCTATTCCTGCCGAAATAGCGTCAGTGCTTGTCGCTGTCGTGTTCCGGTTTGGAGGGTAAGGTAGCCGGTAAACTTATGCATGTGGCATTAGATCTCGCCACAAGATAGCAACGCACCATTAACATCTTTGGTGTCTATAGGCGATGGTTGACTCTTTCCATCAGGAGACCCATCTGCTTGTTTGCTATCTTATGATATAAAAAAAAAAATAAAAAAAAAATTTAAATATATTTAACCATGTTCCTGATAAGTGATAGTCTAAGTAGAAGTGATAATCTAAGAATACTACAATTACAATTTTGCAATACGCTGTTTAATTTCCTATTAGATAACACTTCTAATAAAAGGAAATGAAAATAAATACTATTTCATTAAAAATCAAATATGATATATTTAAATGATTAAGAAATATTTTTCGCTAAAGAAATATTAATATCTTATATAAAAATATGAGGCTTCACTTTTATTAACATAAAAATGAAGCCTGATATATTTAATTTTTTAAATTGTTACCTAGTTTTGTAAATAATTGAAAAAAATGTTACTAAAACCATATTGTTAAATATGCTCATAATATTTATAAGATATAAAAATTTTATTAATTTTTATTTTTACAGTTTATTACTATTGTAATCTTTTTTTAATGTCTTTACAACCTTGCGAAAACTAGAAATATTTTTGCGTTGCAATTAAAATCATCTATGCCTTTTACAATTATCTAAAATAATAGGTAAATAGTCAATATACATTGACTACTGAGAGACTAGCTACCTTACCATTTAAACTGAAACACGGTAGTAATAATCGTTAACGTTATCCTGGCAGGAAATTGTACGTCGATTAACTCTACTACGTAATAGTTATGAAGACATTTAGGCCTCCATAAGTCTGTTACGAACTGCCTGACTAAAAATTAGAGAGCTAATCCTTCAGAAAATGCCCGGCTCAGCATAAGGAACTGTGTGTGAAACAGTGCTTTTATTAAGGACTGTTCGGTCAGATAATCTTTACAAAGACAATAACCATAAATGCATAACATCATCTGAAAATAAATGACCAGTGAGGACTTGAGGATACAAAAAACGTATGAATACGAACAATAACAGCTACAAAGTCACATGAGAAATCATCAACCCGTAAAACAAATTAAGTAAATAACTAGTTTTTCGGACGTCACAGCTATATTTTGAATTACGTAACTTACAAGTAATGGACAATTATTGCTGAGCATCAATTTTAATTTTAAATCTGCAAATTTGAATATGTACGAGTATATTATCTTGATGAATCGACTGACATTACGAAAGTACGGTATACATATTAAAATCCTTTGTGTTACAAAAACAGGTTTCCTTTGTACGTAATAAAAAAAGTTTGTACCCCTTTTTTCAGCAATTTCAAGCGTTTACATTGCTTAGGACTGTAGAAACCTAGTATTTTTTAATAATACATTAAATTAATAAAAATTAACCGAACCAAAAAATGATAATATACACACATGTATACTTTTTACGGCTAAGTCTGTTGTCAAATATAAAAGAGACTTTATTATTTAGTCTATGGTCGAATTTCAACCACAGTACGATCGCTAGTATAAAAATATGCCATTTGCTGATAAAAAATAAAAATTTGCGGATTCTTTGCTACATTCTTATCCCAATATTTGGTTAGAAGAATTATGGTTACGGGAGATCAGCTACAGTAAGAACCCGTTTCAGTAGAAAATCGCGAAATTGAAAAGTGTATAAATATAGTATTACTTCCTTACTTGCAAGGCTCGTTGAAGCAGCTATCACTATAATTAACAATAGTTTCTAGGTTAAAATAAGCGATAGGCACGCTATTAATCACTCTAGTACATACAGAAGAGTTCTACCTACTTAATACACGAAGTTCTCGCTCTATCTACCTACCAAAGGAATAGATAACATATATTGGGAATAAGTAAAATATATGTTGCCTAAATAGGTTTAGGATCAAAGTCAGACGTGTTACTTAAATTTTGAAATTTAAAAACTTCAATGAAGTCTTTTTACGAATATCTTATTTGATTGAGAGCAATGAATGAAAATATGGAAAACATTAGTATGTTGTGTGCTGAAATATCCTTCAATCTATATATATATAGATTGAATATAACTTACTGAGGTATCAACGCACAGGGCAAAACCTTAGGGCTAGAAACTCGAAATTTAGCACACGTACTTACGTTATAATGTAGGCATCCACTAAGGAAGGATTTTCCAAAATTTAGCCCCGAAGAGAATGAAAAAGGGGATAAAAATTTGTATGAAACTTTTTATTCCCTTAACATAATTGAATGAAATTTCGTACAAATTGAGTACAAAAAAATCATGAATTACGTATTTATGCGTTTTTCAAAATTAGATTCCTAAGAGGGTGAAATACGGGATGAAAAATTTATATAACCGCTCAAACCATTGCCAAACCTTAGGGGTTAGACACTTGAAATTTTGAACACATACTCCTCTTATAACGTAGATATCCGCTAACAAAGGCAACTAAATATTCAACCCTCAAAGGGGTGAAATAGGAGATAAAAATTTAAACATTTTGTTCCTTAGACATATCTGCATGAAATTTCATATGAATTGAGTATAGCAAAAATAATAAGTTAATTATTTCAGCATTTTTCGAAATTCAGCCCCTTAGAGGGTAAAATAATGTATTAACGTACAAGCTAATCCCTTGAGGCTAGAAACTTAAAATTTCGCACACGTATTCCTGTTATGGCGTAAGCATTGATAAAGATGATGAAATAGAGGAAAAAAAATGTATGAAACGTTTTATATCTTGGACATATTTGCATGAAACTTCATACGAATTGAGTGCAGCAACAATATTGAGTTCCGTATTTAAGCGTTTTTCAAAATTCAACGCCTAAGAGGTTAAAATAGACAATGAAAATTTTATATAAACGCACAGGCCGAAATTTTAGGGCTCGATAGAAATTTAAAAACTGTGTCAAATATCGTAAATCGGTTTAAAATCGCTTGAGTTTTTCGGGATTTATCTATGACGAAAGTCTTAAAAAAGTATTTTTTATTTTTCTTCGACATTTTTTACCTAATAAAACAATTTAGAGCTGAAAATACGTCGAATGGTATTCGAAAGATCAAAGGTGGTCAATAGTAAATAGTATTGCACAACTTTGCACAAAAGGAACATTTTCAATACACGGAAAAATGAGGCTATCAGTTTGACACCTATGTATGTAGTATTGTTGGAATTGGAAAATTGATTTTGGAATTGGAAGATCGATTGATGATCTATTTCCGCGTCCAAGCGTGTATACTAAATTCCTTACGTGTATATATGTTTGTGTGTTTATATGTTGGTATGTTTATCCACGAATTTTCCAAGAACTAAAAGATCATTCTTTTTTAGGATTCCGAAGTAAACTAGGAACCCTTATAGTTTCGCTATGTCCATCCGTCCGTCCGTGCGTCCGCATGATAGCTCAGAGATGCTTATTACTAGACAGCTGTAATTTGACAAGAATATACATATTAGTCACGTCAACAAAGGGGTAATATAAAATCTTTTTTCTTCAGAGTAGCTCCTCTACATTTAAAGTGGAGATGTTAAATTTTTTTTCTCACGTACCACATTGTGTGGGGTATCGTTGGAAAGGTTTTTAAAAAATATTGTAGTTTTTTGAGAACAAGTTTTCGATTAAGGACTTGTTTCTAAAATATTAAGCTTTTAAGTGATAGTTTTTGTTAGAGTCAAGTGTATCTCACCTCTGCAAGCGAAACGGTTCATTTTGGGGTAGGAAAATTATCATGGTAGTAGTAAATATAATAAAATTACAAGGAAAACTTTACGACTTAAAAGGCTTTACAAGTTTTTGAGTAATAGTCGAGACCAACTTATAAAATGTATTCAGAGAAGTTTTTATAGGCGGTAAACTTGTGTACGGATATATATTTGTCATTGACGTTGAATAGATTAAAATGTTCATAGTATGAAACTACAAAAGCTCTCTTCTTATTCCGAATTATTTTGAAAGACAACTTCATAAAACCTACATTGCGCGTGGCCCGACACGCACTTTACCAATTTATTTATTAAATCAGGTATATTCCTGTATATAGTAGTTTTTAAGAAATTCGTCAGTCTAATTTTTCAAATTCAATTATTGAAATATTTAATCAACTGTCACAATATACAGACTGACTGGTAAGTTACCTTCAATATTTGATGACGTGATATTTGGCGATCATATATGATGAGAAAAAATAATATTATTATTTTTACACTATCCCCGTGTTGGTTCCGGGCTCCTTTGAAGAATAGACCAACTGCCGTTCTGCCAGGCAGGTCGTAAAAGGCGACCGATTGGCTATGCAAGTCACTGCCATCGTGACTACTAGGTGGTAGAGTTCTGCATTGTCTCGCCCGGGTCTGGTACCACCGCCTTACCTATTCCTGCCGGAATAGCGTCAGTGCTTGTCGCTGTCGTGTTCCAGTTTGGAGGGTAAGGTAGCCGGTAAACTTATGCATGTGGCATTAGACCTCGCCACCAGATAGCAACGCACCATTAACATCTTTGGTATCTATAGGCGATGGTTGACTTTTTACATCAGGAGACCCATCTGCCTGTTTACTATCTTAAGATATAAAAAAATCATTTTAACGAGAATCGAGTGCCGAGTACTTTTTTTTTATATCATAAGATAGCAAACAAGCAGATGGGTCTCCTGATGGAAAGAGTCAACCATCGCCTATAGACACCAGAGCTGTTAATGGTGCGTTGCCATCTGGTGGCGAGGTCTAATGCCACATGCATAAGTTTACCGGCTACCTTACCCTCCAAACCGGAACACGACAGCGACAAGCACTGACGCTATTGCGGCAGGAATAGGTAAGGCGGTGGTACCAGACCCGGGGGAGACAATGCAGAACTCTACCACCTAGTAGCCACGATGGCAGTGACTCGCATAGCCAATCGGTCGCCTTTTATGACCTGCCTGGCAGAACGGCAGTTGGCCTATTCTTCAAAGGAGGCCGGGACCAACACGGCAAGTACTCTCCAGCAGTATCGAAGGTAACTCACCAGTCAGTCTGTGTACGAATTGATTACCATAGATTTATTTATCTATACACTTTTCAGTAAAGACACAAAAAATCGGTTTGGTCCCGGTTTGACCATCTGTTCTGATTTATTGATAGATTTTTGTAGTATTTAATTTTTGTTTCTGTATCGTAGCACTTAACATCATTGTCTAATATTGGATGCGCTAGTTGTACTTCTGCATAATTCTTCGGCAATAAGGGTGTGATAGTATGTTTTAACTTTATAACATAAAAAAATATTCTAAAGGTTAAATATTCTAAGGTTATATTATTAAAAAAGTTGGCACATTTGCCAAATCTATACATATTATAAAATCGTAGGAAAGTCAAAACTGTACATTGAATATTTTTTTAAAGAATACTTGGGGCGTGATCTACAATCGATATCGAAGCCAAAAATATAGTTTTTAGAATTTTTGTCTGTTTGTCGGTTTGTCGGTATGTACTGTAACCTAAACGGCTTGATCGATTTAAGCTTGAAAGGTGCTTAGATTGACATATACAATTTTTACCCGACTTGGACCTAATTTGAAAAAACATAACCTTCCTTGGTTTTTTCTGAAAACAAAAAGCAATCGAGATTTTTTCTTTTCAATAATAATTAATTACTGAAGATTTTTAGACTGGTTTGTATAACCTCATTTTATGCGATCCGTAACAAGTGACAATCATTGATTACTGTAGTGGTTCAAGCAATCTACAAACGCTACCAAAAAAATAATAAAAAACAGACAAAAATCAATAAAAAATGGGAAAAAAATGAAATTCAAAATAAAATCCTGAATGGCGATTTCACAATTATTTATCTTGTACACACTATATACAAGTTTCAATGCTTCCCAAATGGACTTCGGTCCCCAGGCAGTACACCTTGCCTGGCTGGGAAGATCTTCTTTTTCCGCCTATCTTGTCCTTGTGTGACGTCATCAACCTCCACAGTTATGACGTCACCTGAGTGTTGACCCCGACGTGATCCTTTTCCCTTCCACGTCTTTCTGTGATGTCATATGACGTCACCTGACAAAAGCTGGCCCGCTGGTTCCATCTCTATGACCCTTCAGCGGTACGGACCAGTGGCGCCACAGTATTCTGCCACTACGATTGTCTAGTAGTACCGACGGCATCTGCCACATTACTATTTGTGATAACGGTATCTTACAGCTTTACATTTTTATCTAAGGCAAGGGAGTGTTAATACACCATCTTAAGACTCCGAGCTAATAAGCTTTCCCGCGAAAATCCATTGAACTTGGGTCTTGGAACTTGGGTAGTAATCTCAGAATTACGATTACTACTAATAATAGACCGCAGACGGCGTAGTAGGTTACCCTAACGACGCAGTGTAATAGTATTAATTCATATTACAAAACCACGCTTACACATTGATACCCTTGACTGCACATTCTATAATTATATTTTACTGATTTCACATGTTAAAGTTTCGATATATGACAGTATTCGACCGAAACGAAATAAACAATAATCGTTTCATGCTATGTTCAAAATTTGGTAGAGCAATGATTTAATAAAAAATCCGGTTTAGGTGATCGTTTATCTACCTATGTACTCACACATTCATAAGCATTCAATAAAATATAATTGTTTCTTTTTATCATAATATAGCAATCATGGTTTTTACTTTCCAGATGGAAATTTAAAACTATCGCCTATAGACACCAGAAATGTTAATGATGCGTTAGTATTCGTGTGGCAGGGATGATATATCAAACACATCATTTTAGTTCCGATTTGAAGGGTAAGGTAGCCACCCTTCAAACTGGAACACGGCAATAACTAGCACTGACGTTATTGCGGTAGAAATACCTAAGGAAAGTACTAAATCCGAACGTGACGTTGCAGAACTCTACCATCTGGTTGTCACAATGATAGAGACATATGGCGCCAGTTATCGGCATTTTACGAAATGTCAGACAGAAAGACCAGAAATAAACTGTTCTTCAAAAAGGGCCCGTCCCATAACGGGGCAAAACTACCTGTACCTACGGCTTCGCCCACGTGAAATTCAGTTTTTGGCTTGCTTTAAACGTTATCAATAATAATTTTAAACGAATTTTAAGCTATAAAATAAATCACTAATTTGTGTGTCCGCGACGACATATACGCTAATATTAATATGTCGTCCCGCACTTTTTTCAGCTTTTAATTATTTTACATAGAAAGAAAATAAAACAACATATATCTTCACGCCAGTCGCTTAAGGAGTAGGAAAAAAGAAACAAGTACCCTACGTTACGATCCTTGCAGATTTGTCTTGCTTCCTGTACATTCATTACTCTCTCCATACAAGCACGCCGGTCGCGAAGACACTACCTTCGCACAGAACCCAATTTATCTGATAATTACATGTCTTCCCCGGTACCTACATCCTTTCAAACTCGCATTGTACGACTGTTTTGTTAACTTTTCATCTATAATTCTTTCTACATATCCGAACCTACGGAGCATGCCCTTTTCCTATTTTTACACCGACACTTTCTTTCTAGACGACTAACCTCTCAAAAATCTTAGAAAGCAAATATATTTATACATTTTCCGACCTTCGAAGTAACCTTCTCGAAAATCGCATTCGGTGAACTATATTTCTAACGACTTATATAACTCTACTATTGTTGTAAAGTGTAATTACATATTTGTCATTAAGTTGTTTATATATGTTATATTAGATACGTATTAACATTTTGTAAAATATATTAAAAAGATCAACTTTAAGAACTGTTATTAGTATCTTCCTCATCCTTCCGCACCAGTGGTTCCTTAAGTATTTTGAAGATCAATATTTATTTATTTATTTCTTGTTTGGATACACGTTACAAAGTTGTTAATTAATTATAAATACAACGTTCCTTATTCAAATATCATGCAAAGCGGTTTTTAGAAGTTTACCAGAATTAACAAACGTTTTTGAATTTAAAATTGAAATACGAGTAAGTCTAGCATGCTCTTAGATTTAATGATAGTTTCAGTGTGGCGTATACCTATTTAGTGGCACACTTGAAACATTCGCGACACACCGTTTGAAAACTTATTACCGGTTAACCGGTTTATAAGCTTTCGGACTCACCACGATTCATCAGTTCGATTTTTTTTTTAAATTGGATTAGTATGGGAGCTAGCAACGTTGAAAAATAACAATTTTAGAAAAGCTGATTCTTTAATATGTCATTTGCAATGCTCCCTCGAGTTGAAAGCTGGCTGTCTGGCTGTTGGTAAACGTTACGTTCATTACTGCGCAGCATATCTTGATAGGTAAAAATTTAAAATTTTGCATTATTTTAGAATGATTTTTTCCTTACCATCAACTGTAAGAAACTACTAATTCTAATTAACAGACATTTTTGTGGTTGATACTATGTGCCAGACGCTATTTTATATGAATAAAAATACATAAATTTTAAACCATTTAAGAATGTCTGTCATTTTAATATTAATAAGAAGTAAATGAATACAAAATTATTTTGCCAGACATTAATTCGGTTGTTTAATGTTTAGTTAATTCCTGGTCGATTTAAAGTTGTAGAGTACGGTGGTATTATGTTAGTTGTAAGAAAGAGATAGCAACAAAGTTGACGGACGGAAGAGAGACAAGAGTACATAAAAATTATTCAAAAAATTTTTCTTATTTTTTTATCTTTACAAGCAAAAATTTTTATTTTTACACTATCTATACATATAATAAAATCGTAGGAAAGTCAAAACTGTACATTAAATATTTTTTTGGTTTTTACTAAAATGGTTTTTAAAATTTATTTATTTTTATTTATATAAAATAGCATCTGACACAAAGTTATCAACCACAAAAATGTCTGTTAATTAGATGTTAATGCTTCTAACAGTGTCCAAAAGTTGATGGTAAAGCGATAGGACTGGCCACCTATCACATTTTGGGACCAAGTATCTTCGGCTAATCGTGGGTGTACTTGCTGTACCTTTGCCTACCTTCGCGGATACCGCATGAAGATTTTTTTTTTACTTACTTCGTTTTTTATAGGCTTGCTATTTTTGCTTACAAACATGTGATGTATATATGTATGCAATTTTTTCTTTTATTTCTTGTTACTTAATAGATTCTTGCTAAATAGTTACAAAAAACCATTTATAACAGGTACGATTACCATTATAGTAACATAGGTTTTTTACAGCTTAATTAAAGACTTGATGTTACTCTAAAATATTGTTAGGAACGAGATGTTAAAACGTAAAACAAATATCATAAATAACATTCTAATTTCAATACCAACCGATTCAAAAACATAGATAAAAATAAAACTAGTATCATAGAGATATGTTGAATGACATTTAACTTTAGGTCATTTTAGTGCATAATATTATGTCGATTTAATTTTCGATACGTCATTAGAATTTAGATTCACGTGTATTAATAAGACTAAAAACCTTTTACAAGTGAATGTGCCTTCGACCTTAGACGTGATATATAAAAATCGAAGCTAAAAGTTAAATAAATTTTACAAAGAATTTGAGTGGTCAAATAAACTTATTTTGTGCAGTTTAAGGAATTGAAACACAATTTAGGAAAATCTGGAAAGCGGTTGGCTCAGTAAAACATAGCCAACCGCTGTATATGTATATATATATATATATATATATATATATATATATATATATATATATATATATATATATATATATATATATATATATATATATATATATATATATATATATATATATATATGTTAAACATTATCATTTAGCATATTAATGACGCTAATGCACATTGACGCGAACCCATACGATTTTACCCTGCTAAAAATCGTCTAACGCGGCTAAAGGAGTTTTCACTTCAATAAAATAAAAAAATCTTCACACCACACCATAGAAGATATAAGTCGCCAGTTAAATAGAATGGATAGATAGATAAACAACGAAATATACTTATTTCAATATGACAAGGAGCTGCCCTTAGCGAGAAGTATTTGTAGTAATTTCTTGTGAAGAACACGATCATGTTTCAGTTCGTTCCAACTGAAGCTTTTCAATGTCTTAGTTGACTTTAGTTATGCAATATCAAACGCTAAATGCATAATTACAAAGCTTAAAATAGCTATTACGGAATTCAAACGATCAACAATAAATACTACGACAATAACGTGCATATGTGCATCGCCCATATGCACTATAAGCATTTCCGGCCGATTATTTCTTCACTAGATAACTTAGTTGTTTGTATAAAATTTTAATTCCCTCATACAGATATCCCATATACTTAACAATGTGCGGTATATTCACTTAAAATGCTTTGTTGCATGCGAATAGCGAAATGACCCTCTGGTAATATATAGCGCAATCTATTATATATAAAATAAATAAAAAATTATAAAGTGCAAAAAAAAAGTGTTTTGAGAAATATAATTTAATAATAAATATCTTGTTTTGCGTTATTCTTCTTAAGTTTATTTACACGATATCCCAAATTATTGTTAAGAATACCGTTATATTAAACTCAAGATAGTCTAATTGAGGGTATAAGATTTGGATTTTTCGAAGATGAAAAGATGGTTGTCTTAACAAAAACTCAGGTTGTTATTAATCAAAAAAAAGTTTGTTCGTGGGACCACGGTCTATATATAAATTCCACGAATTGATCTAACCCCATAGAAAACAAATAGCTTATGATGTGGGTGTTTGTTACCAATACTACGAGTATAACGTATATATAACGTAATGTAACGCAAATAAATAATATCGTATTCGAATTCAAATTCAAATTCAAAATATATTTATTTCGTAGGTAAAAATTACACTTGAAAACGTCATTAGTTCATTATACTTACATACATTCTGTTATTCGTATAATATTCATAATAAAAAATCATTGAATTTTTGTAGTACACAAAGATTAGATTTTACATTTGAAATATTTATAAACATCATTAATTACATAATTACATATTATTGAATAAAACTGGGTACGCCAAAAGTACCGATGTTTAAGAATGTTTACCCGTTCACGGGGAAAACAGAAAATACATAAATACATATAATATTAAATGCAATACAATGTTGTAATAAATTAAAATAAACGTTAACAACAATTAAGAGTCCATGCCATGACTTAAAATAATAATAATAATAAAAATATGTCAATTCTACTTTTATTACATTAATATAATATGTCAATCCTGCTCTGCAAGTAAAGGTTTAATAAATAGTCAATGTAAAATAAATTAATTACATACATAAATGATATACAATAATTGAATTAAATAGTAAACAAAAAAAAATAAATATATAAGTCATATTATATCATTATAAGTATGTATCTTATACAAATACTGAAAAAACACCTAAACCCAAAAATACCAACATCTACAGCGACAGGGATAAGCGTTCGTACAAACACTTATCCCTTCCGGAAATCAAACCCGAGCCCCATCGAATTTGTCTATAGATTGTTAATTGAAAAGATTAATTGAAAGTTTGCCACTAGTAAAACATAAACCACTAGATAACGTGAGATAAGAAGTTAAAAATAATTTTAATCTATAACTATTTTACCTAATTTTAACACAATATAACTAACGACGCCGTAAAAATGTCAGTTGACATAGTACATTGTAATGAATTATTTTTCTGGAAATATACACAATTTTTTCTGGAAATATTTTTCCCCGTGTTGGTCCTGGGCTCCTTTTAAGAAAAGGCCTACTGCCGTTCTATCAGACAGGTCGTAAAGCGCGACCTATTGGCTATGCGAGTCACTACCATCGTGGCTACTAGGTGGTAAAGTTCTGCATTGTCTCACCCGGGACTGGTACCGCTTTACCACCGCCTTACCTATTCCTGCCGCAATAGCGTTAGTGCTTGTCGCTGTCGAGTTCCAGTTTGGACGGTAGGGTAGCCGGTAAACTTATGCATGTGGCATTACACCTCGCCATAAGATAGCAACGCGCCATTAACATCTTTGGTGTCTATATACGATCTTTGACTCTTTCCATCAGGAGACCTATCTGCTTGTGTGCTATCTTATGATATAAAAAAAGAAACTGAGGTAAAATTCTATTCTTTCTTATAAATGATAGGAATCAAGTAGATAACTTTCAGGATGAAATAATACAACCGTCGCCTATAGACACCAAAGATGTTGACGGTGCATAGCTACCCCTCTGCCAAGATGTTAATGCTACATGCATAAGTTTACCGGCTACCTTACTCTCCCAACCCGGAATACGACAATGATGAGCTGCAAAGGCAGCCCGGAACGACAAAGTATGAAAGCTTATTATATAGAATATTTGTATTTTATTTATATCATAAAATAACAAAAACAAGCAGATGGAAAGAGAAATCATCGCCTATAGACACCAAATATATTAATGATGCGTTGCTACCCATGTGGCGAAATGACAATGCCACATGCATAAGTCTTCCAGCTAACTTACTCTCCAAGCCGAAACACAACAATGATATAAGTACTACCGCTATTAAGGCAAGAATAGGAATTACGGTGGTAACAAACACCGGCGAGACGCGAGAATATTAGAATAAATCAAATTATATCGATGGACCGTCCGTTACACCCCGTAATGGTAGAATATACTAAGATCCCGGAAAAATACAGTTATCGTATGATTCACTAAAACTTTATTAGTGATCAGTGATTTGCGGGGCGCGTATCGATTAATAATTTGCGGATCGTACAAAATACTTGACTAATTGATATAAAAAAAATATAAAATTGTTATGTATATACTAGCTGACCCGGCAAACGTTGTTCCGCCTTTTTAACTACTCTTATTTTTTTTCTATATTTTCTCACCTTTTAAACCTTCCCTGGGCTTCAACAATTAATGCAAAACTAAAATTAGCCAAATCGGTTCAGCTGTTTTCAAGTTTTAGCGAGACTAACGAACAGCAATTGATTTTTATATATGTAGATTAATACATGAAGGGTAAACCTTGGACTCCTTTTAAGACAATTTCGCCATCTCTGGAGTATGAAATTTGGCATAGTTCAAGTTTATATTGTGGAGGGGTGCAGAAACTTAATACTTTTCAATTAAAAGCATTGGAAATACAATTAAAAATTAAATAAAAATAATAAAAATAAACGGTACCCACATTACATTCATGTGACATACATAATATTATACACGCATGCATACGAGTAGATACTATTTTCTTTACGGATTTCAGTTGTCAAACTTAAAAGAAATTTTACCGTATAGTACGTTCGGTACATACGTATGTACGTACCGTATATGGTCGAATTTCGGCCACAGGCAATCGCTAGTTTAATTAAATGTGTACCATGTCACAAGCCTCATGATTACTAGATTGTAGAGTTCTGTAACGTTTCTTGTGATCTTAGACCCCCAAAACAGGGATGCTGGATAGCTAAGCAAAATAACAATACTAGCTATCAGTCCCGGTTTTACACGGGTGGTGTACCTAATGAGAATAATAAGACCATATCTTCCATTCGATCTTTTATCTTTCGATCTTTTATTGATAAAAACATTAAATTTTTTTTTGTTAGTTGATTTTTGTTAGTGCGCTGCTATCTTGTGGCGAGGCCTAATGCCACATGCATAAGTTTCCCGGCTACCTCACTCTCCAAACCGAAACACGACAGCGACAAGCACTGACGCTATTGCGGCAGGAATAGGTAAGACGGTGGTACCAGACCCGAGAGAGACAATGCAGAACTCTACCACCTAGTAGCCGCAATGGTAGATCGAATAGCCGATCGGTCGCCTTTTACAACCTGTTTGGCAGAACGACAGTTGGCCTATTCTTCAAAGGAGCCCGGGATCGACACGGCGAAAATATCATGAGATTTTAAAAAATCATTCTCATGTCATGAGATTTAACAAAAAACATATTTTTAATATTTTCTTTTACATAACCCTTCTCCTGATAACAAGAATAGAATTTTAAAAAATATCTAATTTATATCTAAAAGTTATGCCCTTACAAACATTTCAGGGATTCATAAAAATCTTTGAAATGTTTGTACGAGCAGGCAGATAACCATTATCTAGAAATGTAAACATAAATAAAAAATTATGTACAGCTATAGATAATGGTTATCTGTTTCCATAAAAATCATTTGCTTGTTTGCTTTCCTATTACATAAAAAAATTAAAAATCTTTAAACTAAATCCCATGCACGCAGATAGAACCGAGTGCGTGAGTACTTATAAGATTACGATCCAGGCGGACTTTCCTTACTACCTGTTTAATATTTTTTCTATGAATTCATCTACTACAACTGAATAGTATAAGCTAATCATTTTATTTCTAAATATATGTTGATAAATGTTACCATTAACTTTTTCCTTGTACATAGATATTAGTAGTTCAGTTTGTTGTGGTAATTGTCTTTGATGTTAATAGCCATCAGGAAAACATAGTTATTATTCCACCTGCCAACTAACAAACTGTTAATTGAACCTAAGACGACGACGATAAAATATAAGGTACTTCCATACAATTTTCTTATAACACCTCTAATGTGTATTCTAAAAGTTTTGTTATTTAGATACCATAGTGAAAAAATAATATTTATACAAAACCACAGTTTACAAACTTTATTAGCCTTTTGCCACCATTTTTTTATTGTATCATTTAAGTAAATAAAGTTACTTACATAATTTTGTGAAAAAAATATTTACTTATCCACTATCCACACACAATATTTTATTAACCACCATTTTGAAGAATAGAACATCTGGCTTCCGGTTAAGCAGTTCGAAAAAGCCAAACGATTGTCTGTAAATTTACCCTCTCATCTCGTGTTGGTCCGGCCTCCCTTTGAAGAATAGACTATCTGTTGTTCTGCCCGGCATTTCGTTAGAGGCGAACGATTAGCTATGCGAGTCACTACCATCGTACCTACTAGGTGTATAGTTCTGCATTTTCTCGTCCGAGTCTGGTACCACCGCCTTACCTATTCTTGCCTCAATAGTGTCAGTGTTTGTCAATGTCGTGTTCCGGTTTGGAGGCTAAGATAATTGGTAAATTCTAGGGGTGTGCGAATATCGTTCGAATCGAATCGAATCGAATATCAATATTCCATTCGAATAATTCGAATTATAGAATTATTCGAAATTCTTCGAATAATTCGAAAAATTTCGAATAATTCGAAAAATTTCGAATAGATCGAAAAATTTCGAATAATTCGTGAAAATTTCGAATAATTCGAAAGTTTTCGAATAATTCGCGAATAAAGGGGGTATTCTAGTCTAGAAGCATGAATTTCAGGTAATTTTTTGAAGTGCCGTAAAAAAAGGCAATCAATATTTTTACCATCCATTTTTTTATAAGTTATTTATTAACATTACAAGAATAGGATCATCCCTTAATTTCAATTTTTACTATTTTTAAAAAATTCGAAAATAAGAAATCCTGAAAAAAATTCGAATTATTCAAAAATTTTCGGATTATTCGAAAATTTTCGGATTATTCGAAAATTTTCGAATTATTCGAAATTTTTCGAATTATTCGAAAATTTTCGAATTATTCGAAATTTTTCGAATTATTCGGGAACTTTCGAATAATTCGAATTTTCGAATTATTCGATTCGAGTTTCGAATCGAATATTAATATTCGATTCGGAACGAATAATTCGTAAGTTCGAATTATTCGCACACCCCTAATAAATTCATGCATATGGCATTAAGACCCCGCCACACAGATAACATCGCACTAAATCCTTAAATTCTAAGGAAATGAATATAAATAAGGTGAGCCATCAGCTTATTTGCTGTAGGTATGTAATATAAAAAATATTAGAAAAGTTATGTTGATGTTACAAAATTTTACCTTTTGCATAAATATATAATTGTACTGTAATTGTTCAGTTCGTTGTAATACTTAATAATTACTATGCTCTTAATAGCCATTACTAGAAAACATTTTTATTACTTCACCCACAGACTAACAAACTGTTAAATCTGAGGCTTACTTAAAAAAAAAGTATCTTCACGCCCGTATCCCCGAAGGGGTAGGCAGAGGTACAACAAGTGCACCCACGATTAGCCGAAGATACTTGGTCCCACAAATGTGTAGGCTAGCCTATCGACAAATAAAATAAGAAACTTCCATACCATTTTCTAATAATATTTATACTTTGTTATACATACTAAAGGTTTATTATACTCGTGCTTACTTACAATGAAAACATTGAAAAATTTTCGCAATTTTCTTAATAGTATTTAAATAAACTCAATTTATTTAGATAACAAAAAATAAAAATCTGTAAGCGGTTGACCCTGCCGGTAGGGTTGCCAGATGGTCGGGATTCGTCTGGATTGTCCCGACATTTCGTATGATGTCCAGAGTCCCGAAAAAAACAAATATGTCCCGACAAAATAAAAATTTAAAATAATTTATTAAAAATCGATTCAATCGATCGATTGAATGCCGCGCGGTGTAACCGTGTGTCATCATCGAAGCTGAACAGTTTTTACAGCGAGCGATTCAGTATTTACAAGAACTATATGATTTTTCGTAGAACTCTTTATATAAGAAGCTTTCTGTGTTGCGCCGTTTGTCATTCGGTAGCATCCGACTTGCGCGGCATTCTTTGATAATAGAATTTACTTATTTGTAGGTATTGTATTAATGTATGAAAATACCATTTAAGATTTTTTTATTGGGCAAACTAATTAATTAATATCCACAAAATAATTACACATATATAACCGTATTGTTACGTACCTCGGGTTCGCAATTGTAATAAAACACCACTTATATTAAATCCGTGTATTTACACAACACAACACAACGTAATACTAAAATACACTTTACACTCTAGTCACTCGCTATACTATCACTGAACTTAGAACACTACACAATAAAACACTTCCCGCTTCGCACTTGTCACTTGATGTATCGCTCTCGATCGCTTGATAAAAACTGCCTTGTGTTTGTCAACACCTTTCTATTTATAGGCAGGGTAAAGTCCTAGCTGGATCCAGAAAAATCTAAATGTATCGGGAAACAATGAATCACTTCCTATCGTAAACATGTTATGAGTCATAAATCCTAATACACGCTACTTTCAATCTTATACCATATCCCACAAAGTCCATTATGGCATAGCCCAGGTTAACTATTTGTTTGTCAATAGGAGTAGCTATCTCTTTCTTTTATTTCTAGATAGTTAGCGCGCGCGCGCTCTAATTCTACACGCTTCTAGATTATTCCTAACAGTATTATTACGGTACCAAATAACACCTTTAATTATCCGACAAGGTTTTCTTTACACATTGCTGTCTTAGAGAAATATTTAAACACATTCCAAAAGACAAGGATATGTCAAAGACAAAATCTGGGCATACTTTTTCAAAAAATGCAATCAAAACGATCTCAAAAATTTAAAAAAAGTTGTATCATTTTTTTGTCGATTCCTGTAAGCAATGCTCACTGTGAAAGAGTGTTTAGTCTTTTAAATAACTTATATACTAAATAAAGAAACCGTTTGGCTATTGATTTGATAAAAGCAGTTAATTATTAGACTAAACTTTGACATGACATGTTCAAATTTCAAATCATTTTTGAGTACGTCCCAAGCATCTAAATTGATAGATTCTGTAAAATCTAATTTGAAGTATAAAAATATAAAAATCTAATTTGGCAATGTAAAAAAAATATATATATACTATTAGTTACTAGTTCGCTGCAGACTTAGACCTCGCGATCATTTCCACGTAATATTTTGTAATATTTGTATGTGTGACAATGTCTCATACACTACGAAACTGATTTTGTTTTCCATAAAGTATCTATAATTACATTATGTACATATTTGCCAAATATAAAATTTGGCAAATATGTACATAATGTAAATCGTGTACGTAATCCAATCAACGATTCGAGAGTTATTTATTTTTTTACATTTTCATTAGAATATCTTAAAAACGGCTAAACTGATTTTGATGCCCAATCGTTTTGAAAATTATATTGATATTTTCTATATATCTTCTAAATTTCATCAAAATCGGATCAACGGTTCAAGAATAAGCATTATTTATTTTGACATTTTCATCAATGTCTTAAAAACCACTCAACCGATTTCGATGCCCAACGAAATTAAAAATTGTATTAATGTTTCCTATATGTCTTCCAAATTTCACTAAAATTATATCAACGGTTCGAGAGTTATTGCGGAATAAACATACATATTATATATATACTTACATACATGAATACATACAAAAAACGTATTTTCGCCCCAACTCGATTTAGAGACTTAGGTCAATAAATGTTATATTATTATGTGATCTCATCTATAATTATAAAATTTAATTAATAAAAAGTGGACTTTTATTAGCACTTTTTTGCCCTGACTGTGATCCCAAAATCCCGACTTTTTGAAATTTTGCCCAGATATTTTAGTCTGACCATCTGGCAACCCTACCTGCAGGTCATCCCTGAAATTTCCCGCTAAAGCTCAAAAGAGTAAAAATTATAAGTAATTTTTTTTTTAGTTCAAACATTTATTTAGTTAAAAATGGCAGTATATTAATTTTTGAAAAGCTGTATATTTTGGAAACGATGATCGATTTTGATCTTTTGAATGGCATTCAATTCAATTTTTGAGATTTAAAATATTGCTTTAGCTAAATAATCGATTGGTTGAAAATTACAAAACAGTGTCAAACAACATTTTTTCATAAATTTTCGTCATAGATAAATCCCAAACAAATTGACCGATTTTCATCTAATTAACAGTATTTGTAGCAATTTTGAAAGGAGAAATGTTCATAAGATTTTTAAGTCAATCAGTGTATTAGCATGAAAGTTATTTCAAAAATACTAAGTAAGTTTGCTAAAATCAACGTAATTTTAATATTTGAAAAGCTGTAACTTTTGAAAATTAGATTCGATTTTGATTTTTGAAACGGCATTCGACGTAGTTTTTTCAGTACTAAGATATCGTAGAATACTAAAAAATGATTGGTTTAAATATTTCGAAGTTTTGTCGAAAAACACTTTTTTCAAAATTTTTCTTCAACGATTGCTTCCAAACGGATAAACCGACTTTGATGCAATTTATGCATTAGACGTAGTTTTTTGAAGAATAGAGCTGATTAGTTTTTGTACTCATTCGGTACATAAATCTGGAAGTTATATTAAAAAAATACTGTTTCGCCAAAAAAAATTTTTTAGATTTTTTCAAAATTTCTCAAAATCTCGTGGGCCGACTTGGTTAAAATTTTCAGGAAGTCTAAGTTAAGTGGTTATATTTCGATCCGCGAGCACCGCGTTTCGATCGGCCCAGCTGTTCAAAAGTTATGAGATGTTTACATACACACATACACACACACACACATACACACATACACACACACATACGTCCATACATACAGACATACTTTCGTCATCGTGAAAATAGTCGGAAAAGGTTCCTATAACCTCAAAATGTGGACACCCGGTGAAAACTCGATATACGAAAATCGGGATAAAATCAGTAACTTCCTTATCTACATACATACGTAGCGGGAAGTTAAAAAAATATTCGTTTACTTTAACCACTGCTTGTAGATAATCGCAAGAAAAGAAAAAAGAGAGAAAAGAATCTGATTAATTAAGACTACTATCATCAGATATGAATATCTAATTTAATTAAATTTTTCGACAAACTTATTCATGCGGCATAACGTCTCCGCTACATGAATGGTAAGTATATAGGTAAGCTCTGTGTTCAAACCAAGAAAAAAATATGACATTAAAAAAGTGGATTATACACGGGTGAGTCGTAATCTACCACAACCTTGTACTTTATAGTAGGTATAGAAATTGCGTTGCTCTCATTTTGCATATGGACATATTTTGTTTTAGTAGAAACAACAATAACACGTCTTTTTGTTTGCTATTCTTTGATATAAAAATATACAAGTTTAGGTGTAAAATTTAAATGGTAATACGTCTAATACCGCATTTTGGACAAATATTCATTACTATTCATTACTTGAAAGCAGAATATTAATTTATTTAAACATTACATACATACCGAGCTGCGATCTCTTACTTACGTATTTATTTTCTGTAAATTTTCAATTTACCTCTTTATTGTTATCAATTTCAATTATACAAGTAATATGTACGCTAATTTATTTATATTATTTTATTATAGCTGTTAGGTTTGTTTAAATTGTTCTTATAATAAGAATATTCTTGTTATTGTGATTGCACCACGGAATTAGACTGCACAATATTCCTTTTTTTATATAGAAATAGACGCCGTATGAGCAATGGACCACCTGATAGATAGCAGTCACCATGGCCCGTGGACATCAGCAACAAAGGAGCTAGCCGCTAATGCGATGCCAACCTTTAAAGAAACTGTTAATTCTCCTCTTAAAAAGGAGTTTTGAACTCCTTGGAAACACCGTGCGAGGTTAGATTGTTACAGATTTTTATTGTTCGGCCCAGGAATATGCATGAAAAGCGAACAGCTTGTTTTTCTCATTATACGCATTCAGCTATCATTATCGATCGAGGTAGTCACCGTGGTGTAAACTATCACTGCCAAAGTTGCACAGTTTCCATTATTGTAAAAAGAACTGGCGATCATAAGTTTCCATCTCATCCATATACTATCAAAAATTCTCGTATAGCTTTGCTATTTTTACACTATTATCTATACATATAATAAAATCGTAGAAAAGTCAATGTATGTCCGGGGTAATCTCATAAAGTACGGCATGGATTTGATTCAAATTTTGCATGAATATTACTAACAGGTCGGGTCAACATATAGGCTACATATTATCACGCTATCGCCTACGGGGGAGGAGCTGCGCGGAGTAAACAAAGTCCGCGCGGACTAAGTCGCAGGCAACAGCTAGTAGAAAATATGTATTGTAGGATTTGGCTCCTGTGGCCATTCTATTGAATAATGTACATTATTATCATTTGGTAGGCTATTTATTATTACTTGAATTTGGTTTAAAATTATCACCTTTATCGCAAAAATTTAGATTTTTTGTTGTTAACAAAACATAATCATTATTAATGTTGTAAAACTTGGAAGTATTTACATTTCTTAGATCAGACGATCAGCGAAACCTTCGACTAATCCCTCGGCTAATATACATATATCTTTTAATATAAGTCAATCAAAAAATGTATGCAACTCAACTATAAATCATAATGCAGTAAAAGATCCAGTAGCTCTTGGAGCTCGAGCACTCTTCTGAATAAGAGAAATTGGGCATAACTCCACCGCAGGTGCACAGTAAATGTTTGGAAAGGTAGATAACGAAGTCTATAATTAGCCTAGGAACTAGGTTGGCCGACCACCGTTAATGATATTGATATATGGGGCAAATAATTTTACGAGCCTTCCGAAAGGGTGATATTTCAGTATGGTGTCAGAGCATAAAAATATACATTATTCGTGTTAAGCAGTTAAGCACCACTTTTTCGTATATAATATTGTTACCCTTTAACCAAATGTTGATGAAAGAGATCGCTTTTATAATGATAAGACCGTCTACTCCCTAGGTAGATCATAATCTAACGACTATTGACAATTTCACTGCGACATATCTAATATAATACTCATATGAAAATTGTATTTTACTGGAACATGTCTGAAACCAGAATTGCAGTTTGATAACGGCAATCGATTAAGATCATCAAAATGAACTGTACTCAGCCTACAGTTATAAAAATGATAATACGATGAAAATTAATTAATCATTATCCGTGAAGTCTCTTTCGATTTTTTAACCTTGGCGGAATCGACTGAGAGCAAACTACAACAAAATAAATGAATGCGGTTCTTTGTATTTCCGATTAATTAAATATGACCTTAACTATAAACGTAAAAAAATTACATCCGGTCTCGTGCGCTGGAGCTTGTCACTGACATAGATGTTGTTTAACGACTCATTTTATTCTATTCTTAGAAAAACTAAATCAATACTATAATAATATTATAAATGCGAAAGTCTATCTGTCTGTAACGCTTTCACGGCTAAACCGCTGAGCTGATTTTGATGAAATTTAGCATGAATATAGTTGAAGGTCCGAGGTCAAACATATATTTACTCTTTTTCTGAAATCCGCCTCACGGGTGATGAACCCCTGTTTTTGCTCCTTAGTTCGTACAACCATAATTATCGATGACGTACTAATCTACCTATAAGCTGCAAGGGTGTCCTAATCCATACTAATATTATAAATACTTAATACTCTTAATACTAATATAAATGTGAAAGTCTTTCTGTTTGTCTGTCTATTTATTACGGTTTCACAGCTAAACCGCTGGGCCGATTTTAATGAAATTTTGCATGGAAATAGTTGAAGACCCGGGGTCAAACATAGGCTAAGTTTTTTTTCAGTAACCAGCCACTGAAGAGCTGAAATAGGGTATGAAATTAGTATTAAGAACTATTCCGACGACATGTTAATATACTCGCGGGCGAAGCTGCGTGGGTCAGCTAGTAATTAATAAAAAGAAACTACAAGTTTATTTATATAAATATTTATACGTCAGATGCATTTTTAAGAATACTAGCGATCGTCTGTTGCCAAAATCCGAATAATAAAATCTCTTTTCAGTTTGACACCTGACTTTGGCCGTAAAAAAATAATAAGGCTACCTGTGTGTATATCATCATGGACGTTACATGAATGTTATATGTGAAATGTTTATTTTTATTAATTTAATTTATTTCTAATAAATTTATTTAAAAATATAGAATTTCTGCAGTCCTCTGCAAAGTGAACTTTAATTGTGCCAAATTTCAGACTTCACCGTTAGCGCAATTGTCTTAAAAAGGGGTGCAAAGTTTTCCCTTCACGTATTAATATATACGAACGATCGTCTGTGGCCAAAATTCGACCATATAGACTAAACAATAAAATATTATTTAAGTTTGAAAACTGGCTTTAGCCGTAAAGAAAATAGTTTAATATCCATGTGTGTATAATGTCAAGTATGTCACATGAATGTAGTGTGTGTAATGTTTATTTTTATTAATTTAATATATTTCTAATGTATTTTATTTCAATATATTAGGTTTCTGCACTCCAAATTTTATTTTCCACCGGTCGCGCAATAGTTTTAAAAAGTGGTACACACTTTCCCTAAAGATATTGCCTCTATAGTCTCTGAGAATACTGTCCTGATATTTTAAATTCTTGTTATGTTAGAAAGCATGTCTTTTTAAACCATATCATATATTATTTTAATACAGTATATCCCTACTAATATTATAAATGCGAATGAAAGTTTGTTTGTTACGCTTTCACGCGAAAACTACTTAACCGATCATCATGAAACTTTGTACACATGTTCTTGGAGGTATTGGAAGTAGTAAAAGTAGCGGGTAAAAACCAGTAATAAATATAATTGCTTTATACGTATCAAGTTTCGAGCATCGACTGGTTGGTAATTATCTGGAAAGGTTAAGAAATTATATATTTTGTGTCTCGACAAGAAGAAACTCTGTAAATTAACTGCCTAAGAAAAATATATTTTTCATCGAAGTATCTTTATCATCGAAGTATTTTACTTTTTGTTGTATTATAGTTTAATAATTTAAGTACTAAAATAATTTAAAACAAAATCTAATAATTTAATAGTTATTTTTATTGTGCGATTCACCATGGGTGAAGCTACAACGGGTCTTCAATTATTAATTATCATGTATTATCACACCCACTCACTACTGAATACTACCATATACCTACACTATTTATATCTTAAGTACGTACAATTAAAATACTTGAGATAACGTTTGTCACATTTTCACTAGAAAAAGCGGCAAGAACAATCAGAGCGATTCTCCGAACAGCTTCGGCTTTTACGGCTTTTTGACGTCTCAAGAAGTATTACAAATATATCATGGAAGGTGAATCTTCCTTAATTTTTTATTATAACAAGTGTCAATACTATGATAATTGGAAACAAGTTTGGACTTATATAAAAGTTGAACTTTTGCTATGCAAACTAGCTCTTTCAAATTGATCGTCTGAGAAGCAAGTTAATTCTACGAGTACGTTGGGCATTTAATGAATATTTACGTAGAAGACGCAGTGGCCATAAACAAAATGTATTGTAAATGCTATCCTTTATCCATAAAAACTACAACAAATCTTCGCTTATAAAGCTTTCTCAATTGGCCTTCCAGAAACATCCAGACCGATTGACCGATTGACTGCGTTCAGTTTTTAGGTCATTTGAGACCATCTCCAGAAATAACATTATATGTTTTTGGCATCAGTACTCTTGAAGCATACTTTTGTCTCAATTGGAAATACGCAACAATTAAAATTCGTAAATATAAGAATTCAAAGAAATTATAAAAATACTTAAAGAACATAATAAATCTAAGGAAAGTGCTTACAGCTTATGACATTCATGAATAATCCTACAACCTGTTTAAATTCCTCTGTCTGTACTCTATACTACATAAAATAGTTTTTAAATTCACAATCTACTATATTTTTGCCTATTTTTCCCATATTTAGGTACATCTATATTCTATATTATATTATTACTAGCTGACCCGGCAAACGTTGTTTTGCCATATAAATTATTTAATAAAAAAATAATGGTTCGTGATAGAAGGGTAAAAATGTAGAGTTATATGTATTTTTTAATGCTCAATCATAAAAAAATAAAAATAAAAAAAATTGTCCATAAAGTAAAAAAAAAAATTTTAGGGGTGGACAACCCTTAACATTTAGGGAGATGAAAAATAGATGTTGGCCGATTCTCAGACCCACTGAATATGCATACGAAATTTCATCAAAATCGGTCAAGCCGTTTCGGAGGAGTATCGAGACTAACATTGTGACACGAGAATTTTATATATATAGAGAGAGATCTATACATATAATAAAATCGTAGGAAAGTCAAAACTGTACATTGAGTATTTTTTTAAAAGAATACTTGGGGCGTGATCTATAATCGATATTGAAGCCAAAAATATAGTTTTAAGAATTTTTGTCTATTATTTTATACTAGCTGTTGCCCGCGACTTCGTCCGCGCGGACTTCGTTTACTCCGCACAGTTCCTCCCCCGTAGAAGATAGCGTGATAATATATAGCCTATATGTTGACCCGATTCTAAAAAATTATGTCCGGGGTAAACTCAAAAAGTACTGCATGGATTTACTTCAAATTTTGCATGAATATTACTAACAGGTCGGGTCAACATATAGGCTACATATTATCACGCTACCACCTACGGGGGAGGAGCTGTGCGGAGTAAACGAGACCGCGCGGATGAAGTCGCGGGCAACAGCTAGTATAGAACATAGATAATCCTACTCGGCTGTGAAATATTACACAATGTACGCTGTGTTCTACTTATATTTGTGTAGTCTCTCTTCTTGGATTTTTACGGGATAAAATACGTTTGAAAATGTGTTGGTGCGTTGTATCGTCTTAATCTTCAGGGATACAATATTTATTTTTATTTTTGTACTTTTGTGTACAATCGAATGAAATAAATACCTAAGTATGTACTTAACTAAAACAGTCAAAGTATTGTGGTTACTAGTGACTATGGTGAATGCTTAGAACAAATGTGAGTAAGATAAAATAAGTCGAATGAATGTTATAGTTTACTAGCTGACCCGGCAAACGTTGTTTTGCCATATAAATTATTTAAAAAAAAATAGGGGTTGATCGTAGAGGGTTGAAAATTAAGGGTTGTGTATATTTTTCAATGCTGAATCATAAAAAAATAAAAATATAAATTTTTGACCATAAAATAAAAAAAATATTAGGGGTGGACAACCCTTAACATTTAGGGGGATGAAAAATAGATGTTGGTCGATTCTCAGACCCACTGAATATGCATACGAAATTTAATCAAAATCGGTCAAACCGTTTCGGAGGAGTACGGGAACGAACATTGTGACACGAGAATTTTATATACAAGATAATATTCTCTGTGTGTAAATACTGCAAAATATAACTGGAAAACGTTAGTCACTTTGATATTCAAACAAGGCCGAGGACACAAGTCTCTCAAGCGACAAAACTAACGTGTTGTGGACTGTAAGGTACATTCAGTTATACCGGAATAGGAAAAAGACCATACATTCTTCACTGTTAATAGACTTCAAGTCAATTAACCAATTAGGTTCGATTCAATGTTAGATACATTTAGTACTGAGTCCGTAAATGCACTAACATATCAAAGAGTTAATAGCCAATCAACTCTTAAAGAAAACCTAAATATAATATTGATTGACATGCATCATTTTGAAAATTAATTAGTTATGAGTTTAAAAATTCATTTTTGGACGGTCACAATAAATCCATTTCCAATATAAATCAATAATTCGTCCTCACAATAGATCTCCGAGCTCCCTTTCAAGAGTAAACCAACTGCCGTGTTAGTCCCGGCTTCCTCTGCAGAATAGGCCAACTGCCGTTCTGCCAGGCAGGTCGTAAAAGGCGACTGATTGGCTATCGAGTCACTACCATAATCTGCTTGTTTGCTCTCTTATATATAGGTACTACTAGCTGACGTTCTGCCTTTCTAACTACTTTTATTTTTTTTTCGATATCTTCTCACCTTTTAAACCTACCAAACCTACCAAAATTAGCTAAATCGGTTCAGCCTAAGCCTAAGCCTAAGACTAACGAACAGCAATTGATTCATATATATATATATATATATATATATATATATATATATATATATATATATATATATATATATATATATATATATATATGTATATATATGTATATATATATATATATATATATATATATATATATATATATAGTAGTAGTGTGGGTAGTGTTTATTTTTATCAATACGTAAAAAGCATTATTTTATTTAAAAATATTATATATTATGTTTCTGCAGTCATCAAGAGTCGCAGGGACCCATTTCACGGATATACCTATAAATACGGACTTGTACAAAATACATTTTACTCAGGTTATTGGGTTGACATCAACTACGTTGAGAGTGAAATTATAAACTTACAGAGGAATATATAATCGCTTAATAAGTAGTGTGCGGCGATTAGGATCATAGATATACCGGTTATAGATTACCGTCTACCTACCTTCTAAATGGTAACAAGAAAGTTACAACTTAGATACAAGCACTAACGATATTGCTTCAGCGAGAGATGCGAGCGATGACACCAAACCCAGCTTTATAAAATTATAAAATAAATTATAGCTTATATTATATAGAAATAAAATTATAGCTTAAATTATCAGACGTTTAAATTTTATTAATTTTTTTTTTTGAAATCGAAATATATTTTATACTTTTAGTAGGTATATTGCAATGCATTGTTGCATGTGTTCGTTAAAAATAAATTGCATTGCAATATACCATTGCAATGCAATTTATTTTTAACGAACACAATGCAAATTACGGAATAAAATGTATATGTAGTAAGTACCTGTACTAGGTATATACTCATGTAAGTAAAATTCAAAATTGTGTTTATTAATTCCACATTATCCAACAACTATCCAACTTTACCAGAATAGTATTTGACGAAAATATTCATGTTCAAAATACCAAGTGTGACCAAGTGCTGGCTTTTTGTTATTTCCAAAGTCATTAAAAAGCACGTTACTCATACATTTTTAGATTTTTATATATTTAAAAAATAACAAAATTTATGTAAAAAAAACGAAATTAAAAATGTAACTAGTTTTTATTCGCTATTTTGGATAAATACTCCAGTAAAAACGGATATTTATGAGTAATTATCCATTTTGAGTATTTATCCGGATAAAATCCCAACACTAATTATTGCTATAATATTAATTAACATGCATTAAATAATTTAAACGTTTAATTTTCTTATCAAAGTAGGGGTATCAAAGTAAGTTAGGGGGCGTCCATAAATTGCTTGAGGTATTTTTTAAATTTTAAATTTTTAAATTTTAATTTTTTTTAAAATTGCGTGATATTTGCCGAGACCCCGAGGGGGGCCTCACCAACGTAAGATTAGATGAGATTTGACTCGACCCCCTCTCCCCTTAAACATCTCACGTCATTTGTGGACGCCCCCTTAACAGCCGTGAACCGCGTAGAAAGCACCATGCCGCCGCGCCGTTGCCTCGCATTGACCCGTAGTCTCTGTAAACCGATATAAACTATAATTATTTATTAATAATTGTATTTACAAACAAATGTACTGTTTATAAATAACAGTCCAACAATGGGTTAATTTGTAACAACACACGAAGCGGCTTATTTAGGCGCATGTTTTTTATCGTTAGCAAAAATACATTACGCGTGACCTTTAACAATGGCATTGACAATTTCAGATAACAACATCAATACAGGATTTAGCACGAATTTATAATTAAAAAAGAATTTAAAATGTTAGTCTCTGAAGTTATATAAAATAAAGTGTAATAAAGATCATAATTATACTTATGGGTGTTATAAGTACTAAATTTCTTTTAAATATCTTCGTACGAACGAGCGATACGAAGCACGTAAATATTTTGGTCGCGGTTATCCTGTGAATGAGGGACATATATTGCTGACATTACTTTTGCTAACTATAGCAGTTAGCAAAAGCAATGTCAGAAATTACCACCAAATTTACAAATCAATAAACTTGTGAAACAAGATGAGTTGGAGTGGAGTGTGCAGAGATATTCAGTTAATACGGCGTATCCTTCCAGAAAGCCTATTTCTATATCATTAGTTAGTAAACAAGTAGATAGCTCTCCTAATGAAAAAATACAACCGTCGCTTACAGATACCGAAGATGTTGATAGTGCGTTGCTATCTGTGTGGCGGGATGATAATGCCACATACATAAGATTACCAGCTACTTAACCATCCAAACTGGAACAAAACAGTGACAAGTATTGACCCTACTGCGGTGGCTATGTAAGACGATAGTATTAAATCAGAATGAGGCGTTGTAAAATTTAAGCAATTAGTAGGCTCAAAGGTTGTGACACGTAGCCAATCGTTCAGGGTGATACGAACGGCCTGGCAGAATGGTAAATGTTCTATTCTTCTCAGGGGGTCTGGACCTACACGTGAATAATTTTATAAAAAATGAGCAGCAGACATTATTTTAACAACTACATTACTAGAACTGTAGTTCAAGTAGTCTCTTTCAGACAATCAGTAAGTTAAGGAAAACGTATTAAAGAACAATTGCGTATAGCCAGTATAGTATAGTATTCTGCTTTATAGCTATAAACAATTTTATTTATTTAAACTTTATTGCACAAAATATACAAAAATGGAACTTAACGTCTAAAGACACTTTCTACCAGTTAACGTTACTTTTGTAGAGACATTGTTATAAGGGGTAGTGCTCAAGAAAATTCTTATGAAACACTTGTGTATAATTTTGCGTAAAACAGAGACTAAATATACTTAACTTACGGACAGACTAATGTAACTACATATATACTTATATATGTACTCATATAAATAAATATGTACATATAACCATATGCCTATACATATAAAAGTAAATATACACAACATAAAACATAAGAAATAATACTACATACAAATACAATAGAAAGATATTAAATAATAGTAATAATAAATACTTACAAATAATATATATTTACTGAGGGAACCTCTTAATATGATTTGGGAGACAATTCCAGAGATGTATTGCCGTAAGCGTAAAAGATTCCAAATAACCTGCTGGTTTGTGTTGTGGGTTGTTCAAATAAAAAGTGCATTTCGTATCACGCGCAACGTAGGGTTCCGAAGTTGCCCATCACAATAATACGGACTAAGAAGAGGGCTTTTATTGTTCCATACTATGAAAATTAAATCTATTTAACGTCAATGACGGATATATCCGTACTACAGGTCACCCGCCTATAAAAACTTCTCCAAGTACATTTTATAAGTTGGCCGACTATTACTTAAAATCTTGTAAAGCTTTCTAAGCCGTGATAGTTTTCCTTTTAACTTCATTATATTTATTACTACCGTCAACTTTTTTCCACCCCAAAACCAACCGTTTCGCTGACATTGAGGCTGGCAATGAGGAGCAGTGAAGTTGGGACACTTGACTCTATTAAAAATTATCACATTTTGCTTGATATTTTACAAACGAACCCCTAATCGAAAAATTGCATTCACAAACCTATAATTATCTGTAAAAACCTATCTAACGATACTCAAGAATGAAATTGACATCCCTAGTTTACACGTAGAGCAGCTTCCCAAAAAATATTTTTTAAGATTTCATGTTCCCACTTTGTTGTCGTCACTTATATTATGTTTATTCATGCCAAATTACAGCTTTCTAGTATTAAGGATCTCTGAGCTAGACTGCGGTCGAACGGACGGACGGACATAACAAAACAATAAGGGTTCCTAGTTTACTTCGGAATCCTAAAAATGAAGAGTGTTAAGTATTAAGTTCAAGAGCTTTCGAGATTAAATAATGATTTAAAATTATTATACTTCTGCTACTTAATACCTGCCATAACTTATCAATCTGCGGGGTGATCACGTAACTCGCAATGTGAAATTATCGTGATTGTTTAGTTATTGAAAGACACATAACAGCCTTGTACATTAGTGGTAGTCGTTGATGCTTGATTAGTTTTGATGCTGTGACATTGCAAAAAGTGCATCTAGTGACCCGCAAGCAATTGGCTACGTTTTTGATGATTTTTTTCATTACGTTTAAGAGTCATCGTTGATCGCTGGTGAATTGCAAACGTTAGATGATACGCCTACTGAGTGCTAAGTGTGAGTTTTTCTTTTCGCATTCGATCGTGAGCGCGTTTCGAGTTTACTAGGAATTTGTATTTGATTTGTACAGCGCCACCTAGTGGTAAACTGGTTTCTCACGTTTACCACTAGGTGGCGCTGTACAAATCACATACAAATTTCTAGTAAACTCCAAACGCGCTCACGATCGAATGCGAAAAGAAAAACTCACACTTAGCACTCTGTTCGTCTTTCAAAAAATAATCAGTTGTTTGGCGTGCATTAACTATTAATTGAATGTTTATTCAATTTTTATTGAGTTTAGTGTTTTAGTTATTGCGAACAAAATATTCTAAAATATAGTTCATGCTTCCCACGCACACTATAAAATATGAAAATAGGATAGAATAAATTATTATACTTACATAAATAAAACGTTATAAATAAAATGAATCAGAACGATCGCCTCTTCTATAGTTCTTATCTATCGTAGTCGTAGATCAACTACTTCGCAGTCTGTAATTATAGTTAGGTGTGGAAACTAAATGTTCTTAATGAGTATAGAGATGCAGTTCGAATCAATTGAATACAATATCAATCGGTCCCATTCGTGTCTATTCTGGACTAACATATCAATCAAATCCTACTGAGTACCTAATATATGACGTGAAAACTGCAATAGAATGTTGTGGAAATTTTTCCAATGAAACAGTAATTGCGAAAATGTCTTAGAGGTATTTTTATAGGAGTTCTTACGATCAAGCCATTTTTCTTGCAACCTCAGTCGCATTTCTAAATACTTTAACTTATTTTGTTAGATTTGTCTTTAAAAGAGCACCTCTTTTTGATGCTGTTGTTTCGGGCCATCATTCCTAATATTTTTCAACAAGTGCACTTCTCTATTTTTTTATATAAATGCACTTTTCTATTAGAAAAACATTTTAAGATAGTCAACTTTCATAGTTTAATATATAACAAAATCACTCGACAGCTGCCTCATCCATACTAATATTATAAATGCGAAAGTAACTCTGTCTGTCTGTCTGTCTGTTACGCTTTCACGGCCAAACCACTGAACCGATTTGGATAAAATTTGGTACAAATATAGCTTGAGACCCAAGAAAGGACATAGGATAGTTCTTATCCCGGAAATCCCACGGGAACGGGAACTATGCGGGTTTTTATTTTAGAATTTTTTCCACGCGAACGAAGTCGCGGGCACAGCTAGTAAATCACAAACGCTAACGTTCAAAAATTGCAAGTTTTTCAATTATAATAGGTATAATTGCAATTGTGATTTTATTAATGTCATATACATACTGAAATATATTTCAATATCCGATATACATATCACTATGCGTCAAAGGCGGATCCAGGGGAGGTCATTGGGGTCATGACCCCCAGGGTCTAGGTATGAATTTATTAGAATTAGATTACTTAACCTCAAATATGTGACGCCTCCCCTGACCCGAAAGCTGGATTCGTCCTTGGTATTGCGTGTGATATTAGAGCAAATGATCCTTTCATGAGGATACACGCAAATATATGGATATACATATGTTCTCACGGAAAGTGGTCAGCACCTTCACATTATTTGTTGTGTTATAAAATCTGCTAAAAGAGTGATATAACAGTTGTGCAATGTTAGTGTGGATAAATTCAGATACCACAGCAGAGAAAGACTGATGCACCAGAATCGTATTAGAGTGAATGCTGTCCAAAGGTCACCAAAGCCAACATATTTGTATAAAGCGAGTAATGAATCTAGAGGTAGCAAGACAAGTCTATCTTTCAATGGTTACATTTGGCTTTTGATTCTCTCTGCTATAATCTGAAATTCGGTGTGAAGATAAGTATTTATATACAAAATTTGCTACTTAATTTCGGTATGGGCTTGTAATTGCCACGTTCCGGTCTGTAGGATACGGTAAGCGGTTAATTTGCATACGATGATTAACATCCATAAAGTTAGCATAGAAACACTATGGAAACATCTCTAAAATAAGAGATGTCGATGATTATCTGTACCATGGCATTATGACAATTCTTTTACTGATTAAAATTCTGGATGAAATGTTTGTTTTTCACTTCCCGATACGTATGTAGATAAGGAAGTTACTGATTTTTCCCCGATTTTAGAAAATCGAGTTTTCACCAGATATCCATATTTTGAGATCCTAGGAACCTTTTCCGACTATTGTCACGATGACGTCAGTATGTCTGTATCTATGTATGTGTGTGTGTATATGTGTGTGTGTGTGTATGTGTGTGTGTGTATGTGTGTGTTTATGTGTAAACATCTCATAACTTTTGAACGGCTGAACCGATCGAAACGCGATTGATGGCATTCGGTTGGATTCCGCTCAATAGACTTCCTGAAAATTTGAACTAAGTCGGCCGAGGAGATTTTGAAAAAATCCCAAAAAATTTTTTGGGGAAACAGTATTTTTTAATATAACTTCCAGATTAGTTTACCGATTGAGTACAAAATTTTAAATTTCAAATTCTCAAAAAACTACGTCTAATGTATAAATCGCATCAAAATCGTTTTTTCCGTTCGAGAGTAATCGTTGGCGAAAACTTTTGAAAAAAGTGTTTATTCGACATAACTTCGAAATTTTCCAACCAATCATTTTTTTGTATTCTACAATAGTTTAGTACTAAAAAACTACGAATGGAACGTCGTCAAAAATTAAAATCAAATCTAATTTTCAAAGTTGCAGCTTTTCAAACATTAAAATTACGTTATTTTTAGAAAGAAAGAAAGAAAATATTTATTTGCAAGAATATGGGTATTGCAAGTTGTTAAAAATAAATTAAGTTACCGAAATATTCTACCAATATATGGTGTGCAAATATTTAAAAAAATATCATTATATAAATCATTTAAAACTATAAATCGTATCGATTTTTCAGAATTACTACCGGATCGGAACGCGGCTACACACTGAGAAGATCCGGCGGAAGAAACTCAGCGGGCTGGTCTTTTTTTCTGTATTTTATGTTCTTGTTATAAATATACAAGGATGATTCCATATTACAAAGTTATTTTTATAATTACAAGTTTCATATTTTGAGTAATTATTTTTTTTATAATTTACATAATGTTCACCATTAACAAAATTTTTACTACATTGAAATTTTTTTAAGGACAATTCAACAAACTTATATTTCTATCCATTAACATTTAATTTTATCGGCTAAAAATTCTTTAATATCATAATAAGTTTTATCTAACAGCAAATCAAACAACTTTTTGCGAAATTTATTTATAGGCAATGATTTAAGACTATCAGGAATATGATTGTATATAATAATAGACATATAATACACATTTTTTGTAAAAATATTTAATTTTTGGTTAGGCACATATAATTTCTTACTATTTGTTATATTTCTTACTATTTTAGTAAACTTACTTAATATTTTTGAAATAACTTTCACGCTAACATATCTATTGACTTAAAAATCTTATCAGCTTTTCTTCATCAAATACATTTTATTTTATCAAAATCTGTCAATTCGTTTGGAATTTAACATTTTGATCTCGAGCTTTGTAAAAATAATACGATTTTTACAAACAATTTTTTTTTATATTTAATTTTGGAAAATATGTATATTTTCAAAATAATGATCGATTTTGATCTTTCGAGCAATTCAAATGCAACCTTTAAGCCGTAAATTGTTTTATTAGCTACAAAGTCGCTAGGTTAAAAATGTCGAAAAAAATGACAAAAAAACTTTTTTTAAATTTTCGCCATTGATAAATCCTATTTATCAGGCGATTTTAAATATTAATATTCCAAAAGCTGTAATTTTTTGAAAACATCATTCGATTTTTACTTTTGAAACTGCATTTGACGTAGTTTTTTAAGTATTAAAATAATGTAGAAGGTCAAAAAATGATTGGTTAAGAAATCTTGAAGTTATATCGAAAAAACATTTTTTGCAAAATTTTTCGTCAACGATAACTCACGAACGGATAAACCGATTCCGATGCAATTTATACATTGGACGCAGTTTTTGAAAAAATACTCGCTAATTTTTTTTGGAGATATTTAATACTTTTACTTTTCAAAATCCGACCGAATTGGTTCAAATTTTCAAAAAGTCAAAGTTGAATGGAACTCAATCGAGCTATCAACCGCGTTTCCATCGGTCAAGCCATTCAAAAGTTGTGACATGTTAACACTCACATACACACACACACACACACACACACACAAACACACACACACACACACACACACACAGGCATATTGATGTCTTCGTGATAGTAGTCGGAGAAGGTTTCGAGGACCTCAAAACGTGGAAATCTGGCGATAACTCGATTTTCGAAAATCGGGCAAAATCAATAACTTCCTCATCTACATACGTAGGGGGAAGTTAAAAATAAGTAAAAGCTACATCATTTTTGAGTGACATAGGCTACATTTTACCCCAATTTTCCCACGGGATCGGGAACTACGCGCGTTATGCAGCGGGAAAACCTCTACCTATATAACATAAAATAACTAAATGAATTGGCAAGATATAGTCTAATAAACGTACATTTTTATAAGGATTCTAGCACAAGATTTCATCGACGTTTGATGTGGATGCTTCGTTTTTGACGTTGTAAATAAAACCTATAATTTCATCACTTTGATGACAGATTTATTGAGATTCGTCGGAAAATCTTTGGCTAATTATTATTTATAGCATTTGTTAAATAGAAAGATATGAACATACGAAATGTATTCTGAATACTTAATTAAAATTATACTTTATACAACTTTCCAGTTTCGATTTTCTTCAAGTTGAATATATACCTATCTACTTACTCTTATCATAGGATAGCAAACAAGCAGACGATTCTTCTAATGAAATGAAATGAAGAATCAGAAATATTAAAAGAAAGAGATAGATGTAGAGCTATAAAAAATAAAATAGAACACAGATTATACAAAACAGAAGGCCTTAAGCAGTAGGGTTCGCTAAGGCTGATGTATCATCAGCAATCCTATCCGAAAATATCTATTGTTCCAAAACAGGCATATTTGTGTAAGAAAATTATGAATTATAACAAGGCAATTTTAATCCGTTCTCTACTTACGCCGTAAGGGATTAGTTGAGAAATTCTGTATGCATAAAACACATAGCAAATGATTTTTCATGGATTTCTGTATAACAAATCAAACGTGGATAAGTAAGGCTCAAAAAAACCGGCAGTGGCTGTGTCATGGACACAGTCGTGCATCTTTTACGTGAATACGTCTACGTCATGCGTAACATCTTGCGATGGTAACATTTTTCATTCGTCGTTCCAATCCCAATATTCCCCGTCAAACCAGCCTACGGACCTAGATGGTGTAGACCACGTCCATCTTGTGAAAAGAGAAGTAGAGCGTAAGGCGGCGCTACTTTCAGATGGTGACCCGCTATTACCCTCCGATACCTAAGAAGAAGATGAAATAATCAAAACCTACGCAATAAAAAGGCACGGGGTCTCGTAAAATCATAAATCGTTAAAGTACTACTAGTGAGCGTCATCAATGCACTTCTAGCCGATTGTGCGTTTTAGGACGAGTGTAAAGAAGCCACCATTATAGAAATATACAAGCTGGGAAAACCCCGAAATAATGTCAGTAGTTACCGTCTCAATAGCCTAATCAATACGTTAGGCAAAATCTACGAAAAAATCATACTCTCGCCTTTATTCACGAGAAAGTCTCATAAAAAATGAGCAGTTCGGTTTTCGAGCAGCTCACTCTTGCACTCATTAAGTGCACTGACTCACATAGAACTTTTTAAACTCTTTACAGCCCCAGGGCTGCAAATTCCCACCAGTGTTCTTCGACGTCGCGACGTTCGATAAGATCTGGCACAAGCTATGCCGGGAGTGCCCGACAGACTCGTACTCATCATATGAGAGTAACTAACCAACCACCGATTTCAATTCCAAGTAGTGGGTTCATTTTCCACACATATGTCGATCACAGCAGGTATCTTGCATAAGTGCGGGACTTAGACACAAGGTGACACTTTACAAGATTTGCGTAAGCCCTATTCTATATTCTATATCTAATATCTATATCTTATATCTTCTATATCTTATATCTATATATTATGTAATCTATATTCTATCACACGCCTGCGTAGCGTTTTCCCATATCTCTTGTACAGATTTACATGTGTTGCAAGTAGTATAGGACAAGTATACGTTGGCCTTCATAAAGATCTTGATGCCGAGCTTAGCTAGGCATTTCAAGTTATTACCAAAAGATATTTCAGTAGCACCAACTCACACCCTAATCCACTGCGGCAGACTTCATCCCAGATCCTAATCCCAATACCAAATGGCCTCGCCACGTTCTCGCCGATCCCAATGACCTGAAACAACGCCGCTAACGCTCTTATCACAAATCGCGATGCCACCCTAAGCCAAGGTTCGGTCTCACAGGAAATACCTTTAAGGTGGAGGGTGTACGACCCTACATCTTTAAGCTCTGGCTGAGCACTCTGCAGTCTGCTCCCCCTCACGATCGGTGAGCCGTAAAGGCCGTTAAGGCCAGCAGTGTACAGAAGCCATCGTTGATCGGTTCGGGCGCCTTCATCTTTTTGCGTTATCGACACTTCTTCACTTTTTTATATCGGGGTTCATGAATATCAGCTACCTTAAATCTTTTTCAGATGTTACACATTCCTTGAATTGTTTAAGACTTCTAAAAGATTTTTTGTGGCTGATTACAATTTTGCACTGAATTTTTCACTTAAGTGCCATATATATTTACTATTAGTGTTGAAAACTATTTTTTGAAATTATACAATCAATAAATCTTTAAAAGAGCTTTCGAATAAAACTTAATCGAATTTTATAGTTGCTCCGTATCTATCCTATCCGTATTAGAGTGGCATACACCCTTCTTCAATAAATGAGTTAAAAACACAATCACTACATAATATAAAACAAAGTCGCTTTCTCTGTCTGTTCATATGTCCCTATGTATGCTTAAATCTTTAAAACTACGCAACGGATTATGATGCGGTTTTTTTAGTAGATAGAGTGAATAAAGAGGAAGGTTTATATGTATAATAACATTCAATATATTGTAGAAAAATACTGCAATTTTTGAGTTTTATGATGTCATGTCGTAAATAATTATATTTTTTTCCGCTTACATTGCAAACGCAGGCTAAACCCTACGAGATTTATCAAAATAATGTGCTAAGTATTTGTACACCTTAAAAAGGTCTACAGAAAACTCCGCGATGGTATGTATCTATCTCTTATGGATAACCCACAATAGCATTTTTTTGTCACATGGCCTATCATGGTCTAATGAAAACATTTTTATATTGTCCAATGACAAGAAAGCTGTGAACGTTGTATATATAAAGACATTCTGTAACATATTAATTTTAAAAATAAAGAAATAGGTAAAAATGTAAAAACTAAAAATGTAGTACCTATATGAATTTAGATATTCCAAAGATAGCAGGAAATCTTCATGGTATAGGGAAAGTGGAATTGTTTTACTCCAAATTTAACGCGTGCGGGCCACGGGCAGTAATGAATAAATCAAAACTACTGAATCGATTTTAATCATTTTTTTTACTGAGTGACATAGGCTATATATTTTATACCCGTGCGAAGCCGGGGTGAGCCGCTAGTACATTTATAAACCAAACTAGGTAGTTGACTTAGACTTCAGAGATTAGCGCGTTTAAACTAAAACTCATTACCTGACCTATATCATAAATCAAATGTTTTAATTATTGCAAAAAGTAATCTATATTTTTATATTATATTATATATTATAATATTATAATTGCGAAAGTTTGGATTTTTGGATAGATTTTTGTTACTCAATCACGTCAAAACTACTGAACGGATTTGAATGAAATTTGGTACATAGGTAGATGATGATCTGGAATAGCACATAGGCTACTTTTTATCCCACAAAAATTAAGCGATCCCGCGGGATTCGCCAAAAACTTTCATAATGCATCGGGCTACACGCTGCAGATAGTAATTAAATAAAGATGATACTCGCCTGACGTTTTAATTCAAACCGCAATTGAGGAATTGACGTGAGTTACATTAATTAGGTAGTAAATACAGAGATTATCCTGTAACGAAATACAATGCGATATTTAATATTCAAGACAGCAGGAATAGACAAACAGTAAGTTTTTTTATATCGTAGAATTCCAAAGAGGTAACTATCACCCATAGCATAGACACGAATTATGGTAATGGTGAGTTGCATTTTGCGTAGCGGGAATCTGATTTCAAGCGTAAGCGGCTAACTTATCCTCCAAACAGGACATGCCAGCGAGAAGCACAGACGTCATTGAAACAGAAAAAGGTGAGGTGGTGGTCTCAATTCGAGCGAGAAATTGCAAAACTCTGCCGCATCTAAGACACGATGAGAGTGACGTTTTAGGCCAATCATTTTACTTTAAAACTGTATAACAGGAAGACAGGAAGTCTTCAAATGAAACCCAAACCAGCTAGTGATCTGGGACCAGAAACTAGAAATATCGATAACTCTAAAACTTGTAAAAGTCTGAAAATATTTTACCCAATTCAGTTACAAGTATATTTGGATTAATAAAAACTTGTTCTAATCAGTGACCTTTTCGGTCGTGGTTTCGACGTGCCTAATGAGATACTTCATGCGACAAGGTTAAACGACCCTAGTTGATCTAATACTTCCCAAAATCAGAAACAAGCTTTGAACAAACTTGTTCGTACCAAAAGTATTAATAGCTACGTAGATTCAGACAAATTTTTTAAATTAAAATTTTAATAAAAGCTAAAAATATTTTTTACAAGTTAATGTACCTAGGTATTTAAGTTTCTAATGGTATCTAACTTTTTTGATATTAAAAACTATTAATAAAATCGAATAGTTTTAAATCCGATTTCTGAGGCTTTTCTTTAACCAAGGTAGGAAGGGATTTTTTTAACCAACTTCTCAAAAATGAGCAGATTTTCAATTCGGATGTTTATAATATGTTATTTATGTATGTTCGGGCATCCGTCATACGTAGACGGGTTTGCAGTTATTTAAAAGAAAAATATTTTTTAACAAAAAATATTTAAGAGGATATGTATCCGATTTGGTCCCATCCCATAGAAATTTAGTGAAGATCTGAGTCAGGGTTCCAGAGATATAGGAGGTTGAAAGTCTGTTTTTGCGGTTTTACTGCGTTTAAATTACCTATAATGCGCTAAAACGTGTGTTTGGCAATTGTGAGCATAATATTTTTCCTACAGTCGATTTTTTATTCTATTGAACCAATTTAATAAATGTAATTCCATTACGATAGAATTCGTGATTAGTGCTTATGTTTATTTTATTCCATAGGGCAATAAACCAACACATGACTCTCTTGATGGAAAGAATTTAACATCGTCTATATTCACCAAAGATGTAATAGGTGCGTTGACATACGTGATGCGGGGATGTAATGCAATATGCATAAGTTTATCGGCTACCATACTCTTCAAATCAGAACACAACAGTGACAAGCACTGACGGTATTGCGGTAGAAAGAAATATGGCAGTAGTATCAAACCCGGTCGAAACATTGCAGAAATTCACAACGTGTAGTCACGATAGTAGTGACATGTTTAATCAATTTTTACGAAATACCTGCTAGAAAGTGGGATGGTCTTTTATTCCAACGAGGCCCGAACTAATACTGGGAATAGACTTGTGCCCACTAAGAATAAATCGGATTTATTGTAGTTTTTAATTATTTTTTTATCTATATCATAAGATAGCAAACAAACAGAATGGTCTCCTGATGGGAAGAGTCAACCATCAATGTTAATGGTGCGTTGCTATCTTGTGGCGCGATCTAATGCCACATGCATAAGTTTACCGGCTACCTTACCCTCCAAACCGGAACACAAGAGCTAACAAACCGGAACCGGAGACGCTATTGCGGCAGGAATAGGCAAGGCGGTGGTACAAGGCCCGGGCGAAACAATGCAGAACTCTACCAGCTAGTAGCCATGCTGGTAGTAACTCGCGTAGCCAATCGGTCGCCTTTTACGACTTGCCTGGCAGAACGGCAGTTGGTCTATTATTTAATTGAGCCCGGATCCAACACAGGGATCCGATATTTAATTATTATTATGATCAATTGTGATAGGGAGATAACAAAAAACTAAAATATTTGTAAGAAAAGATAAGGATTAATAATATTTTCAAAACTAGGCATTAAGTCACGTAATAGTACGCAACGTTGAAAACGCAAGTTTGACAGTGTTACGTCATTCATGGAAAAACGTCATCTTGATGTTATCATTTTTATAAAAACTACAGAGTATGTAATGTAGATATTACCATGAAGTAATGTCAATTAGAACGTCACGGACAGTCCAGAGTGTTTTCAATTTTAAAACGAAAAAATTTTAGTTAAAATGAATAAGAATTGTTTTATTTACCACACATACTATACATATACAATAAAAACAAGAAGAAGCGTACAAATTAGACAAAAAAAAAAACAAAAACCCACAAATACAGTAAACAAAGAAAAAGAAAAAAAAAACATACAACACTTTTTTAATAGACATCGATAATTACAATTCGTACAGCATATGAATAAGCATGAAAAAAAAACAAATATGAAATAACATAGGTAACAGTTAATTAATGTTTATGTATAGCAACATGATGGTAAAATGGTAAGCCACTCAGCACACACATAGACTATAGAGTGACAAAAATTATCAACCCTACAGCTGATTTTCTGTGCTACCTTTGTCTGTCACTTGAAACGGTTATGCACGGTAATATAACTACCTGATTTAACATAAGATGTTACCTTAAAGCTTCGTGCGCGAGTTCGACTCGCACTTGGCCGATTGCTTTTAAATTTAGTCAAATAGCCTATCATTTAGAGAAGTTTTGGATTTTTTATACGAGTATCTCGATTCAATAGCTTATGGAAATTAGACATATTTGTACCTACAAAGACAGAGGTATTCGTATGTATGGCAGCAATTTTATGTCTTCAAATGGATTGTTTTTTCTAAGAAGGTCGTCAGCAACATTATTTATGCATGCAGCGATTTAGCTTCAATTACCTTAATTTGATGAACTACTTTTTTCAACGTACTTCGTCATTTCCAACTCATACCCATAAATTATCATATATGTATTAAAATAAATATATATCGTCACGCTTATATGTGCGAATTGGATAATAATGTCGCTGGATAAATAACACGAATTGTAATCCTAAAATAGGCAAATTATTTTATTTTGATATGGGTGTTAAACTACAATACTAATACTTAAAACACGTCTGTAAATAATGAAATACGTATTATGTATATGGTACTAGCAACTTACATATTCCTAATTATTTTTGTGATATAGCACTCACCCCGTGCTTGGGAAAACTTGAAAAACTTTTAAAAACAACAAAGAAAAATATCGAAACGCGGGATTTAAACCTGCAATCATCTCCCTCAAGCCTGGTCACTCTACCGCTGAACTAGTGTCGACAGGCTTGACGTGGCGAAATTCTTCTTTGCTATATGATCGATTCCGTCGATTGTACTGAGTGCTAAGTGTGAGTTTTTCTTTTCGCATTCGATCGTGAGCGCGTTTCGAGTTTACTAGGAATTTGTATGTGATTTGTACAGCGCCACCTAGTGGTAAACTGGTTTCTCACATTTACCACTAGGTGGCGCTGTACAAATCACATACAAATTCCTCGTAAACTCCAAACGGGCTCACGATCGAATGCGAAAAGAAAAACTCACACTTAGCACTCTGATTTACGTCTGATTACGTCACGTGATTACATACGTATAACTAGTTATCATTACAGATGAAATTCACATTTCCTACCGCAACAAAGTTAGTTTTTGTCATGGTCGTGTTCCGATTTGGAGGGCAAGGTAGCGGATAGGCTTATGCATGTAGCATTGCCATCCCACCACACGGATAGCAACGCCCCATTAATATCTTTAGTGTCTATAAGCGATTTTTATGAAGTTATGACATAAAAAATAATAAACATTCAAGCCCAAGAAGACAGACTCAGTACTCATCACACAAATGCTTGTCCCTGTTAGGAATCCAACCGGAGCTTCATCGAATTACTAAGGCTCCCATTAGACGGTAGGTTTGCGGTCAGTTTTGCCACAGTCACTGCTATGACTAAGCACTAACCTACCGTGTAATGAGGTGACTGATGTTTGCATGAAGTTGAGTAACGATTATCTATATCAGGGCTGTCCAGCCAGATACCATTCTGGGCTAATATGAATGACCAAAGAGATTAGGGGGCTGCAAAGGCAACTAATTTTTCAAATAGGAAAACACACAAATACAAATACAGGGAAAATTATTAAATAAAACATAATACTGTAAAAGGTGAGCTTATCTTGTAGTGAGATTTCTTATATCTTATGTGCACGAAGAAGCAGTAAATTTTTATGTTTATTGCGGTGGATTAAAAACACTTCGCGGGCCGCATGCGGCTCGCGGGCTGTGCGTTGGACAGCTCCGATCTAAATATTTGATTTTCGTTATCATGACTTTTGAGTGATCGTATATCAGCCAACATGTTTAAATGGCTATAGAAATCTTTTTAACAGCTATTATTTCACCAATTCTTTGCTTTTTATCCGTTTTTGCTCAATATAACGATTATAATCCCAATGCAGGCTTTTCATTTACGAAAATCCATAATATTTAGCGTGGAATCTTCTCTGAGAAACTTTGTTTTGACTGAGCGTTTAGTGCGATATCATTCAATCATTTAAACGTAATTCATGACTGAGGTTATGAGTAACGCCTGCATGACCGTCTGATGAGAACCTAATCAACAAAGACATCTATTTTCTCAGTTAGCATATCCTAAAAAGTATCAATGAGACCTCAGCGAAACTTCGCGTCGGTCCTTTTTTATTTCCGCCCCGTTGATCGAGCGGTTAGCAAACCTGACAATGGGGCTCGATCCCGACAGAGACAAACATTTGTATGATGTGCATAGATGTTTGTATTTCTGGATATCACAAGCACAACAATAACAAGCTACCCCCCCCCCCCCTGCCGCCCTCCCCCCCCTTTTCGGTTCGCCCATGTGCGTTTCTATGCATGTAGCGCTTTTGGAAATTGTGAGTGCACTTACTATTAGCCAACGGCATGTCTAATGATATCACATCATAGGTATAGGGTCTACAACTTTCAGTAAATCGGGAACATGTCTACTGTGCAGCATTGACAAGTTATGTTTTTCAAAAAGAAAAAATTAAATGACCCGGGATTTAAATTTAGAATACTGAACCCGGTACCGAAACAGACGATTAAAGACAACCGTCCGTTTGTTACTCGATCACACAAAAACGGCTTGACCGATTTAGATGAAATTTGGCACACAGGTGAATGATAGTGGTAGGAATAAGTTTACTGGCTATCTTATTCTCCATACCGAAACTCAAAAGTGACAAGCACTGGCAAAAAAATTTAGGGCAGTAATACCAAATCTAAACAACACGTTGCGCAATTCTAGCACCCAAGAGTCACAATTTTATTGTCACTTTTGTGTTTTAAAAAAATTGTATCACGGGATAACAGATTGTATATTCTTTAAATGCAAACTGAACCAATACAGGATAATTCAAAACCTACTAGTTATTTCTCGCTACTTCGTTTGTGTGATCCACACTCATTTTACTCATTCAGGTAATAAAGCAACCTATGTTACTCAGTGATAATATAGCTTTACATGGATGAAAGAATTTTTGAGTTCGTTCCAGTAGTTCTTTTAGTAATCGCCTCTGTGGTCTAGTGGTCCAGTATCGGTGGTGACCACATGAGATCCCGGGTTAGATTCCCGAATCGGGATTCAGAAATGTGTTTTTTCAGTTTTCTGATAAAAACAACGTTGCCCGGCATTGGATAAGTGCCCAGTTGACGATAGGTTTGCCACCTATCATATTTTAGAACTTCCGCCTAATCGTGGGTGCACTGGTAAGTACCTCTGCCTACCTTTTCGAGGATACGGACGTGGATATATGTTAGTTTTTTAGTTTATTCATTGGAATTATATGGAATATTACTGATAAGCATCTTTTCGTAGTATATTCGAGTTTATGACAATCACCTTTAAATTTTTCTTAGAAGAAAAAATATTTGTCTTCGTTGCGGAAGTAGCACTCTCAGATAAAATCACCACGCACTTCATATAAGCCGTCATACTTCAGCCCACGTCAGCCATAATACCATTGTTTAAGTAATGTAAGCCTTCCATCCGTAAAAAATTTGACTTATTTATACAATGATTGTCTTTAATGACACCGAGTTTAAAATAAAACATTTAAAGACATCTTGTGTCCCATTTAGTAAGCAGTTTATTTTTTTAAATTAAGTATTACAAATAAACTCACTTGTACTTGCAGTTCACGTATATTTTTAATTTTTTACTGTTCACATACAACCGGTTTCGCTTATTAAAGCATCATCACGGTTGTTTTACACATATTTTATAGTATCTTTACCATATTTTTTACAATTTAAGTTACATTAAAAATATGTTAGAGATATTATAAAATATGTGTAAAACATCCCTGATGATGCTTTAATAAACGAAACCGGCTGGATGTGAACAGTAAAAAATTAAAAATATACGTGAACTGCAAGTACAAGTGAGTTTATTTGTAATACTTAATTTAAAATGCAGTTTCACCAAGTGCCGACGATGGAAACTATCCAATTTAGTTTATTTTTTGGTTCTGGTGGAAGTTTGCAATCAATTTTAGTTCAGATTTGTTAACTTCTCTATAAGTTACAGACAAGGGCGTTGCCAAACTTTCGAGTTTAGTATTTAGCCCCTAAAAATAAAAATAAAATCTATAAACCGGTTCTCCTTGCCAGGTATCCCCGAAATTTCCCGCTAAAAAGATATTTTAAGGTCATAGCTATCAAAAATATACCATAGCATTGATTTTTGAGATCTTCGAGCTCTAGTTTCATACAAATCCAGCCTTCCAGCTGTTCGGACGTGAGAGAGTACCAAAACATCCTGACTACATATTCCTGCGTCTGTGTTTCCGACGAGTACAATCAAGGGATCTTCAAGAGAAGAGTGAACAGGTACCTTCTAGGGAAGCGCGTTCCATCTTAGGCCGCATCTCAGCTTACCATCAGGCGAGATCGTGGTCAAGCGCTTCTCAATCGATAATAAAAAGAAAAAACATACATGTACCACTCATACAAACTTTATGTTATAATAGTATTTTTTTTTAATGTTAATTAGAATAGGCGTATGTCTTCCATCTCATCTGATGGAAAGTGTCGATGACGACGAAGATGGTACACGCCCATCCAAAAAATACTTACTTTACTCTTAAAAGTCATAGGTTACAGGGCTATATTTGTCAGGAAAAATAAACGAAGGCAGTTCGTTCCAAGCCTTGGCGACTCGAATCAAAAAAGAGTTAAACTCGAACCAAAAACGACGTAAACGTAGTAGGCATAGTAGGTACCAAATACCTGAGCGAGACGGTGCGGAACTCTACCACTTCGTAGTCACGATGGTAGTGATATGTATATAACAAATTAGTCGCCTTTTACGACCTGCCTAGAAGAATGGTAGTTGGTCTATTCTCCAAAGAAGCTCGGACCAACACGGGAACAATTTAAGCAATGTATTGCATTAGATATAAAATAACTCTTTGAGACAATTTATTAATGAATAATTTAGTTTTATCGGAGTAAAACTCCAACAACCGAATTCTGATCTTCTGTATCTCTGGAGCCCAGAATCAGATCTTCAACAAATCTTTACGGGACCAAATGGGAAATATACCCAATCCAAAACAAAAATGGAATTTGCCAAATCGGTTAACAACGGTTCTTTTTTTGGGAAGGCGGTTAAAATGAACTTGTCGCCTTTTTAGTCTAACTATATCGACCTCGATATTGCCGCTTGTGATTCTGGGTTCGAATCCCTGGTCGTAAGTTTTATTGTGAGCAAATTTTTGAAACACAACTTGCCCAAAAATGTGTAAAACTAGTCACAGCGACACCGTTCACTTTGATGAGCAAAGTGCTCAAGTCAGAAGTTTTAACTCATTTAGAGTCCATCCTAAAGGTGTCTCCTATTTTACTAAACTTCGCCATGGGACAATATCTCAACGATGGGAGTATATTTCAAGTGTTAGCAGATCAAAATAATGGATCTTGTCATCACCCTGGCATATGTGTATGTCCTCTGTCTAATTAGAATTGGATGGAATATGACGTGGCCTCCTAAATCATAACGTGGCCGCGGTCTGTGTATAATCTGCTATAGCCTTCACAAGAGAGTTAAGATGTCTCCTCGCTTCGTCAAACTAATTTTCAAGGCACGACGCCTCTTTAAAGATTTTTTTGTAGTATAAATTTAAAGGTCTATGTTGTGTATGTAGTGCACTGTGCATGGTACTATTTGCTGTGGATAACAATACACACTAATTCGTTTTATAACGCGCGTATTCGATACAGGAATTGTGGATATGTGTCAGCGAAGGCGAAGTTAGCGTGCGCTATCACCAATCTGGTTACAAGTATAACAATATTATTACTACAGAATAAGGATAAATCAATTACAAATCACGTTATTTCGTCACTGCAGAACCGCAAATGACTCGTATGATCCAAATAAAACTTGTTTAACGCATATTTATTGCTTGCATGCATAATATATTAAAACGCCTTAGGTCAACGTATCTTTAACACTACAGTTCAAATCCTGAATATCAAACTTGAAATGTTAAACAGTATAAATATTGGCGCATTTCGGGTATTGTCCAAAAAATATGTATTTATGCTCATTTAGAAGTAGATAATAAATAGCTGCTTTTTGTTTCACTAACAAATTATACAATTCCGATATTATAATATTTTCATCTTACACGCTTTCACTCATTTTTCGAGTTATATTTTTACCCTAGAGCCTACGAGCACCTAACCTGACTAGGGCACTTAACCGGGCGTTTCATTAAAAGAAATCATAAACCATTAAAAAATATAGCTAGTAATTGATGACTTATTGTCGGTGTTTTTTTTTTTGCAAATAGTATTGTATAAGACAACGTCCGCCTACAGGCTTCAAAGATTTAAACGACGCATTTTTAACTGATGCATTGTTTATAATTTAGACAGTAATGTAAAGTCGTAAACAGCTGAATGTTGTAATCCGTACCCGCCGCTGATATCTGTAGAAAATAAAAAACGAAATTTAAAATATATATTTATTTTCCTACCACTACAATTTAGAAATCAATGCAACATTTTCTTTTATAAGTGGATATAAATTTCCTCGCCTATAGACATCAAAGATGTTATTAGTACGATGCCATTTATATGGCGGGAACGTAATGAGTAATGACGCATTATATCTAAATGTCATTTATGGTAATAATTTACTGAATTACATACCCTCCATACAACGACATACATAAGACAGCGTAAAGCACTGACACTACTGCAGCAGGAATAAGCAAGGTGAACATATCATACTTCAACCATCAAGTTGCAGAAATCAACCACCAAGTAGTCACGACGACAGTGACCAGTTTCTCCTTCTTTTTTATTTTACGGACGGTATAGAAGGCAGCAAGATAGCCTATTCTTTTATCAATACTAAGACATATACATAATATTGCGTAAAACAGAACTACAGAATTACAGTACCCGGCGATAAATATTGCACATCGACCTTTGGAAAGAGACAATCGGCTAATTTCGGCTTCGTAGAGCGTTATCTCTGTCGCACAAAATACAAACAGTCCGGTACCTATTAGGAGCTGTTAAAACAAGTATGATTTGCTTCTTTTGATATTTTTATTCTTTGTATAAAATACACTATTTTTTCTATAAGTGATGGCTTTAGGTTGGGGTAAAATAAAATAAAAAAACATTTTTACATTATGTTTACGTATTTAATTATTTTGGAACATTACAGCTTTAGTGTACATAATAAACACCATTATACCTATTGCTAAAATGAGACATTGCAATAAAAATAATAATAATTCTAATTCTCAATTACTTCCATTTCACTATCTGTGCTCTCAAAGAGGTCATCACTGTCACTATCAGCCGTATTTATTACTAATCTATCAGTGTAATTGTCTAAACTGTGTTGAATGCTTCTATATTCATTCTCACATTTGATTGCATGATCGCAAACCTTTTTCCACTCTTCAGCGCCGATCATGTTTACTTTTTCAGTCAATAATGTTTTTACTGTAGTTAAGTTCATACCCACATTTCTAGAGGCTACATAGCCTTTCAGTTGAGACCATATATTTTCAATTGGATTAAAATCCGGATGATATGGTGGCAATCGCAACACAGTGTGCCCATGTTCGGCAAGTATTTTGTCCACAGAAAACTCTGTATACCTCTCCTTGTGCTGACATATAATAGCGTAAATCTGGGTTTTTGTTAATTTTGGATCAACTGGAATTTCATGTCTGTTTAACCAGTTGATCATTTCCCGTTTAATGGTGTTTGAGTTGGGGGGTCTCTCAACATACTTGTTGTGATAGGGTGCGTTGTCGATAACTAGAACAGAATCACTGGGTATATTTGGGATTAATTGGTTAACCAGCCATTTCTCATAGTTATCGTTATTCATTTCATTGTGATAGTCACCTGTAGTGTCCGTGGATTTATACGTTAAAAAAGCACCGGGTACAAAGCCTTTTTCATTTCCCGCATGAACTATTATCAAACGTTGACCTTTTGAAATTGGCTTTTTTACTCCTTTTTTCTTATCGTCACTCCAAGATTTCCCTTTAGTGTGGGATGCATGTATATATGACTCATCCATGTAGACGATATTTTTTCCTGTTTCGCGAAATTTGCGTATTTTATCAAGGTATTCCATTCGTTTGAGACTAACGTCGTGCTTTTCCATTAGAATTTTTCGATAATCTTCCATTTTAGTGAACTGAAATCCCATGTCATGAAGTATTTTTCTCAACGTTTTTTCAGACCCATTGTAATTAATAGCTTCAGATAACTTAGCTTTTAATGATTTTATTGTTGGCAGTTCATTAAATCGTAAGTGAAAATCATACACCATTCTTCGAACAACATCGTAATCAAAATCGTCCATATCCAAACGAAATTGCTTTTTTGGTCTCCCTTTTTTTGGAGTGCTGAACTTAATTTCAGTCGAATGTGTTTCAGTACTGACTTCGTTTAATATATTGTTCAAAGTTCTTCTTGAAATTCCAGTGGCATTTGCAACTCGCTCTTGAATCTTCTTAAAATAACAACTTACATTTTCATCTACTTTTTTTTAAAATCTATCAGCTTCGCTTACAAAGTATTTATAAACATTGTAGATAATTTCACGTGACTGACCTCGTAAAGGTTTCCCTCTTTTTCCGAAAGATGCCATATTACAACTTTAAATTATTTAAATTTGTGGATGTTATCAACTCTAAATATATATTTTTTTCGGGACGCGACTGCACTCTATCGTACTTGAACAACGACTGACTAAACGTCACATAGGTAGTGTGGGACAGAGATAACGCTTTATGAAGCCGAAATTATCCGATTGTCTCTTTCCAAAGTTCGATGTGCAATATTTATCGCCGGGTACTGTATTAATCTATTTCTTTGTTTTTTCAAGGTCCAGCCACATGGGTAGAAAAGTTTCCTGAAGCACGAGGCACTCGTCAAAGTCCGGTAGACATAGTCACAACTCGCGCCAGTACTGGTGGTAACGCGCCACCTCTATCATGGCGATATTCCGTCAATCATCCTAGATCTGTAGTAAATCCTGGCTACTGTTGGCGCGTTGATGAAAATGGATATGATTCAGGTAATATCAATTTGTGATGAGCAATTAACGTCAAGAGGTCTTTGACCATAATTTATTAAGAAAAGTGGCATTTAAAAGCCAGCAGGATTAACGCTGTAATTTTTAGATTGCCAGCGCATCAATTATAATTTTAAGATAAAAATACAAGCCAGATATCACGAACAAATATTTGACAGTTCATCGAAAATAAATGCCGCCTGTGCAATGCCGCCTTTTTCTCGTCTTGATCCGGGCAGTTCGTAAGATGCCAGCGATTGGCTATGCGAGTCACTACCATCTTGGCTACTAGGTGCGAGAGTACCGCATTGTCTCGCCCAGCTGTGGTACCACAGCTTTCTGCCGCAATAGTGTTTGTCACTGTCATGTTCCGGATTGGAGGGTAAGATAGCTAGGTAGGTAGGTAGGTAGTAGTAGGTAGGTAGGTAAAATTACGTAAGTAGCATTAATACGTCGCCACTTGGATAACAATGCCCCTTTAACACATTTGGCTGGCTCTCCTATGGAAATGGCTCTCCTAATAGAAAGAGAAATCATCGCCTATAGACACCAAACATGTTAATGGTGCGTTGCTATCCGTGTGGCGGAATGACAATGCCACATGCTTAAATATACGCTACCTTACCTTCAAATCAGAACACGACAATGACAAGCGTTGACAGGAACAGGTAAGGCGGTGAAACCATATTAACACATATAACATTTTCAAGAATCACCAACTTGTGTGTTATCCTTTCTGTAATCCTATGCTCTATACTATCTACACTAATGTTATTAAGCAAAGATAAAGCAAAGAAGACCGGAACACAACAGTGACCAGCACGGACGCCATTGCGGCAGGAATAAGTAAAGGCGGTGGTACCAGACCCGGGCGAGACGTTGAAGTACTCTACCACCTAGTAGTCACGATGGTAGTGACACACAGTATAGCTAATCGGTTTATCTGGCAGAATGACAACATAAAGTATTTTGCAATAATTGTTTAAATATAGTCAATAACTGGTCCTGCTTATGAAAATCTCGTTGAAAACACATACGAAATTCTTAATTTTCGGTATGAAAACTTTTTATAGCTATTGTAGCATTTGAGTAACGCGATTTTACCAATGTTATCTTTTACCGTTAATATTAAATATTCTGCTTTACCTTTTCCTGTGACAATAGCGTTAGTGCTTGCCACTGTCGCATTACGACTGGAAACGTAAGGTTATGAATGTGTTATTACGAAACTTATGAATGTGTTATTAGGTTGAAATGTATGTAATACTACATGTACTATTTGACAAACTTTTTTTACAAATGTTATGGGTACTAGCTGACTCGACATTTTTAAATTTCAACAAATTGGTTTGTGACTCCAGCTTTTTGAACTTTTCTAGTATTTTTCAAGTTTTTGAGCAAAACTTTCAATATTGTTTAATTTCCTTTTTGATATACACTTATAGCAACTGAAACGAATATTAGCATCTTCAGAGCTCAGTCATGTAGATGAAGTAACGAAGAAGTCTCACCAAGGACGACGACAAAGTACCTAAAATGTATAACGTACGTCTTGTTATATCCCCGCCACAAGGATGGCAACACAGTATTATATATATTTAAAATATATGGACAACGATTATATCTTCTATCAAAAGAATTTACTTGTTAGCTGTTATGTGATAGAAAAAAGCTAATTTATTTACACGTGTTAATAATGGATTTCGAAATGATCCTGTGTAATATGTTCATATTTAGATAAAAGATAAACAAGGGTGTGTCGATGAGAGCATTTACTTAATTCGGTGAAAATGAGGCAATCCATACGTTTAGTGTCCCCTACCGATGACTCACGCATATCCCTCTTTGCAATTTACCCAACGAAAACACAGACAAGATATTGATTAGAACATTTGTTTTGAGAATATAAATGAATGAAATGTTATTAATAATACACTTGTTTCTCTCTTATTAATTCACTGCTATAATCATTAGCCACTCGTCACGCAGTTCCATGCGTAAACAGCTTTAGAATCCTATTGAACAATAAAGGAACTGGTGAAAAAGTAGAGTTTACCCACTGAAACAAACCAAATAAATGGAAAATAGAAAACACGATGAGAATATACAAACTTGCATATATTACGCAATAATTTCAAAAAACCATTGAAATTTAAAATATAATAAAGAAAAATTAATAACAAATCTAGATTGATGCGGTGTATTTCACATGCGCCCTTCTTTCTATAGCATATTATACACTTCTACTTTAAAAAAAATGGTAGAGTTCTGTATGTCTCGACCGGGACACGACCTTACCTATTATTTCGGACGCAATAGCGAAGGCTATTCTTACTCTCGTGTTAGGATTTGGAAGATAAGGCTTGTAACTTACTCATGTGGCATCCTGTCCCTGCTACACGGATAGCAACGCACGATCAACATTTTCAAGAATCACCAACTTGTGTGCTATCCTTTCTGTACTCCTATGCTCTATACTATCTACACTAATGTTATAAATCAAAGATAAAAAGCAAAGCAAAGAAGACCGGAACACAACAGTGACCAGCACGGACGCCATTGCGGCAGGAATAAGTAAAGGCGGTGGTACCAGACCCGGTCGAGCCGATGCAGAACTCTACCACCTAGTAGTCACGATGGTAGTGACGCAAATAGCCACTCAGTCGCCTTTTACGACCTGCCTGGCAGAACGGCAGTTGGCCTATTCTTCAAAGGAGCCCGGGACCAACACGGGGAAAAACTACTTGATCGATTTAAATTTGTTTCACTTTTAGAAAGCTACATTATCCAGGAATAACATTTACTACTTTTTTCCCGACTTAGCAGGGAAGTAATGATTTTTGGTCACGCGAACAACTCGCGAGTAACTACTAGTGCTATATATAAAAAGTATTTTTCCAGAGAAGCATAGCGTCTTGCTCCTTTGGAAAATACAATTTGGATATAAGTAAGTACGTGAATAGTGAATTTCGTCTCAATTCGGATAACTATTTCAGCGAAGTGTTTGAGCATGATGAGGTAAAAAACACACGTAGATTTTACATTGATATTACTTGTAGGACTAAATGACCTGCAGGTCATGATACATCAAAACTTAAATCAATTTGTGATTTCAATCCTTTGAATTATTCTAGTACTTTACAATTTCCAAGCAAGCTTTCCTTATATTGGTCTAAATCCCTTCTAGAGAAACCTGTCACTATCATGGAGACATTAGGTAATTGAGTTTTGCAGAGTGGCAGAGTCTTACTCGGGTCAAGTACCACCGCCTTACTTGTCCCTACCATTACAGCGTCAGTGCTCGACACTGTTATCATACGGGTTTAAAGTTGAGATTGCATTTTTGATCACAATCACAATAATGTAACCCAAGGTGGGTTACATTATTGTGATTTTCGTAGCGATCTTTAATTATTTTTAAATACAGCCCGTGCTACTAGCTGATAATGTAGCTTTCTATTGGTTAAGGTTTTTTTTTAAATCGGTTCAGTGATTCGCATCAGCAGACATCGCATCGCTACACGTGCTTACACGGCGCAGTCTTACCATATTAAAAAAACTGTATTACAAAATCAACCGTAGCTCTAATAAATACCTTATAAGACAAAAAATTAAATTTTGTTAAAACGTGCTTAAGGTAGCTTCTTATTTTTTGCTTAAAATTTTGAGGAGCTATTTTTTTTAGATATTCGGTAAAGAGAACAAAAATGTAGTGGAGGCGCATTATCAATGCGGGTACGTAAACACAGAATTATATTAACCAACATTATTGTTTTAATTACATTTATTATACCTGCACATTTGAACCCACCCACAATCTATAGTATATTTGAACTAAGGTCGCTGTACAAAACTAAACAACGTATACAACGATGTTTATAGCGTGCACTCCAACCCATTGTCTATGTCTGTGTCATCGGGCGTACTTCGACGCGTGTCATAAATACAAGTGTGGACGTCTCCTGGTCCGCAGACGATAGCGAAAAACCTTTGAAATAAACCGACTTACGATGGATCGACTCGTAACACGTGGCTTAGATGCGTGACAGTACATAAACCAGCGTCTACACTGGGCCCGGCTAGTAGGTCGTAACTCCGTACATTGTTCTGCCGTTTATTCTGTGTTCGGCAGTTTCTTTCAGTGTTCGGAATGGATTGAACCGTACCGCAGGTCGTGACAATTATACGCGTAACAAAATACGTCCACATTAATCGGTACTGCCACGCGTGTCTGACACGATCACGGGATAATGTACGGAAAATTGTTACAAGTGGGGACGCAGCTTTACATTATTATATCCGTAAGTAGTAGCTGTAAGCTTGAGAAGACTTCAAGAGGTCACAAATAAGTATATACACCCAGTTACTTTCAATTACACAAACTTAAATGTAAGCACGAAAACCAAAAAAAATGTTATTTTTTTTAATGAATTCCCATATTTTTTCAGTAAGGAAAATTAAGCAGCCTGTACTTAAATATATAGAAATAACTGGTAAATATTGCTACTCGTATCTGACAAAGGGGCGACTAGCAAGTAGCAGGGGCATACATCTCAAGAATATACTGTTAACGACAACTGCTAAAGACAATTCTTGAGTAGGTTACATCATCATAGTCTAAAAAATGTTTCATGTGCATTTACATGGAGCATTAAAATTTGTTCGGATTTTGTCCGAGAGTGATGTCAAAAGGCTTCGGAAGGGACGTATTTAAATAAATAACTTAATGAATCTTAGAGAAGCAAGGCAAAGTCATGAGGCATTCTGGTCTAAAAAGGTGTAAGAAAATTGTGCTGAACGTGATCTTTACTACTTGATTGCCTCTGCCCATCCAATAAGTATATTTGGCATGAACATGCATATCGATGTTTATATATATTTTTTACAGATTTACGCGGAGGTCCCCTTGGTTCTGACATCTATAAACTACAGCAATGGCATTGCCATTGGGGTGCTAAAGACGGAGAAGGCTCTGAACACACGGTCGACGGCCGCTCCTACTCCGGAGAACTCCACCTCGTTCACTGGAACAAAACAAAATATAACAGCTTCACAGAAGCGGCTGGAAAAGCTGACGGTCTTGCTGTTCTCGGAGTTTTGTTAACGGTAAATATTCGAATATTTTAGTATACATTTTACATGGCGATAAGCCTAGCTATGATATGGTACTGTTATCGGTAATGGGTAGCTAGGAATATCAAATGTCTTCAAGATGCATTTCAGACGGTTAAAATAAGATCACATTTGAACACTCGCGGACCAGTTTCGAAATGTGGAAATGAGAAAAAGGTTAGGCTTAAAAAATAGTGTCGGTGTAAAGATGAGAAAGGGCATGCTCCGTTGGTTCGACATGTGGAAAGAATGGTAGATGAAAGGTTAACAAAACAGATATACAATGCGAATGTAGAAGGATGTAGGTACCGGGGAAGACCAAGACTAGACATACCATTATCAGATTGATCGAGTATTGTCCGAAGGTGTCAAGAGTCTTCGCAATCGGCGTGTGTGTAAGAAGAGAGTGATGAATGTGGAGGAAGCGTAACAAGCCTGCAAGGATCGTGATGTATGGCACTCGGTTCTCTCTGCCTACCCTGTAAAGGATCTGGCGTGAAGATATGTGTAAAATAAGATGAATGAGAAAGAACGTTTTAAACTATTCTTTTAAAAGTGGCTAAATCTCATCTAGACTTAAAGAAGCGTATCAATCCCTCAACCGATGTATATCTGGACAAGATTTAATTTTAGAACTTAATTTGCGACAATGTTTACCAATCAAAGCTCTTTTAATCTCAAAACTAATCTCGGTTAAAATTCGATCTGATTTATAACTTGAGATTCTACTACTACGGCATCATATTAGAGTACTTGAATTAAGTTAATAACACATTTTCGGATATTATATACAATATAAATATACAACTAGTACTAACAGTGCGAATAATTCGCACTAAACAAGTATAATCATCATCGCTTTACAAAATTACAAAAAATATTTATTTTAATTATTCTTTATTACAAAACATAGCAAGTTTCAAAAACGTTGAGCTAAACCGCCACTATATGAAAAATATTTAAACGTGAGTTAAAATTGAACAAAAAATATACCGATTTATGTCGTTGAAAATGATGGGTGTTAAATTTATGTATAGCAAGGAAGTTCATTCTACCCGGAATGTTCACACACGTTTCAAAATCGTTCCGAAGAGTACCACGACATGGGTGGAGTGTGTCTCTTTCTACAAAATAGAGCGCAAATCACCATATATAAGTGCGGCCATGCGTAGTTTGCAAATTACTACTAAGTAATTCTACTAATTTGACAAACAGTTTTTGCATTGCATAAGTAATTACGTAATAATTAAAATAAGCACATTTTAGAACTCACTGTGTTAATTACAATACATTTTATGCTAATGTATTTATCGACGTGTATGAATAAAAGGGATTTAACGATTACCGAATATATAAAAATCTACCATCAGATAGTTTTATTTACACTGGCAATTGCAAGAAAGGGACAACATCCACACTTGTCGTTGTATTGCTCAGAACGTTTTCCCCACTGTTAAGTATAAAACAAATGTCAACTTTATGAGTACTGAAATAAAGTACATTTTTATTTTTCAAATATTGCTTCGTAAAATTCCAGTTATCGTATATAAGTTGCTTGATCTATAAATAGTAATTGTAAAGTTTTCTCTAAAAAGGGAGGCAAACACATTAGCGTATTAATATATATGATGACAATATCATGATATTAATTACTCCCAAGTGACTTTTAACTTCGTGCTATGTATATAGATAAGGAAGTTACTGATTTTGCCACGATTTTTGAAAATCGTATTTTCATCAGATCCTCCATATAGCGTCTAATGCTGGTCATTATCGTGTTTTGGTTTGGAGAGTAAGGTAGCCGACGTTAATACCTCGCCACATGACTAGCAACGAACTATTGACGTCTTTGGTGTTTATAGGTGATGGTTTTATCTTTTCATCAGGAGAGGAATCTGTTTGTTTGCTATCATATAAGAAAAAGCGACAAGCGGCAACGTTATGGCACATAGACAGACTAGTCATCGCAAAACTCTACCACCACGTAGCCATGTTTAGCTTTCGCTTACCTTTTACGAGGTAGGCCTACGTGCCAGGCACCCTTTTTTTTATGTCATAGATATAAAAAAAGGGTGCCTGGCACGTAGACCTATTCTTTCTAAGGGGCCATGACCGATATGAGGAAGAACACACAACACTGCTTAAAATTATGATATCACTGTTATTGCCAACAAAATTAAAGCTCACACGTGTGCACGATTTACACACAATCATATTTTCGATAAATGATGAGTCATCGCATTTTTTGTTTTTATCGCAACCGGTGCTTTGGAAGAATATAATATGGATGCATTATAACCTGGGAATATTAAGGAATAATAAAATCTTCAAAACCGTGGCGTTAAGATAAAGTTTTCTATCTCGTTTTAGAAGTACACCACACAATTTATAACAGTAATCCAACTTTACGAATACGTGGTTCGCTATGTCCGTCTGCCATCCGTCTGTCAGCCCGTCCGTCCGCAGTCTAGCTCAGAGATCCTTAGTATTAGAAAACTGTAATTTGGCATAAATATACATACTGACGGGTCCCAACTCCCAAGAACAAAATCCTATCTACAAAATTACCAAATTACAATAGGTATGTTTGTTTGTGGGAGTGCATTGTAGATAAGATGATGTTCATTTGAGTATTTCCAAAAATAAAAGACCAGTAAATATAAAAAATATATTGTAGCTTTATGTGTGTTTAATGCGAATTTTTTTATAAAACAGATTTCGTCTTATCTTCCCATAAGATTTTTTCTTGGGACCCATCGATATATTAGTCACGGCAACAGAGTGGTAACTCTTATTTTTTAGGGTAGGTCCTCCACATATACAGTAGGGATGTTACTTTTTTTCTCGTGTACTCCATATGCTGGAGCCGCACTTGTGTCTATCGTCCCGAAGTTTTATACACGCTAAGGCACACGCAGTCTGGAATGTATGCGAAAATAGCAGATAATAGCCGGTCACATCTGCATTTATTGTGACATTGCACGAAGCTTTGTGACGACAGACGCAAGTGCGGCTGAGGCAGTAGTGTGGGGTATCATTCGATTGATTTTCTATACTCTATATACAATATACTCTACTAGCGACCTGCCCGCGGTTTCACCCGCGTAGCTGTTGTTCCCGTAGGAATGTCGGAAAGGTTTATATTCTAAAATCTCCCTCAAGAATCTATCTATTAAAAAATACCGCATCCGCATCGCATAAAATGTAGGTACTTGGAGAAATTTTTACAGACGGTGAACTTGCGGGGAGGATATATCCCGCAATATCCCTCAAATAGTATAAATATTCATCCCCTTTTCTTAGTCCGCATTATTATGATGAGCAACTTCGGAGCCCTACAATGCGCGTGGCCCGAATCGCACTTTAACGATTTTTCACTTTCACACCTTTATTTCTGCTGTCTATAGGCGATATTTATCACTTTTCAACCAGGTATCCTCGTCTGTTTGCTATTGTGAATTATAAAAAATCTCACGAATAGGCTTGCAATTATATCGGTAAAATCTAAGACGAATAAAAAATTAACGTTATATCCCACTTCAAACCCTCCAAGCCATTTAGGCTGAACATACTCGTACGTTTGAACATCGATAGAAAGAGCTGGCTTCTTAAGCCATAGTTAAAACTTCAGAATTCAGATGAACTAAATAAACATAGGTTATTTTAGCTAATTTCGAAACGTATGATTATCTTCTCAAAATGTCATTTTCACCTGTTCGCGGCACATCCTGCGTTTGCCGATAAAACAGACTTTTGGCTGATATTCAATAAAATGTTATCTTTGCAATTTGCAAGATTAGACTAAAATAAATATACGTTTTAATTTGTATAGAAATTAAAAAGTTCTAAGATATTCATAAAATAGATACAGAATCGATGATTTGACGGCACACTATGATTAGAGTCACCAGAAATAAGACTTCTAAATCAGTAAAATTTAAATAACAAGTCTTAATTCTATTTAGATATAGAAGAATCTATACATAAGTTAAATAGCAGACTATCAGCTCGGTGCACCATGCCGGATTCTGACACGTCACGATGAGCGGGAAGTTGCAATTTTGGCTTGAGCGACATTTATAGACATCCTTTTACCTGATTTTAAAAACGTAATATAAATCTTAAATGTATTACGATCATTAAACAAATTTGGTTTAAATATAACAAATAAAGCTATTAAAGCCATTAATCTTGCATTTAAACGATAATTAATTATACCTACCTATATTTACAGATTAGAGTTAATCACCACATTCCAGTTAAACACTATTTCTTGACGAATTAATACATTATACAACTAGCTGCACCCGTGTACTTCGTTCGCGATTGCCATCCCTGCAGACTAATTATTCATATTTGACCACAGTATTTCTTATTATTTTAGAAAATTTTGGACGGTGAAGCAATTTTATGAAGAAAGGAACTTTTTAGTGTGGTTTTGAAAACGCGTTGGCTTTGATATCTACCCTTGTGTCTTGCGGGACTTAGGCAGTGTTTAACAGCATTGTAACGCCTAACACTGACCTATGGAAACGCCTCGTATTTTCTACAGTCAAGCTTACAGTTTCCTTTGTGCGCCATTGTATACTCCTTCGATGTACATTTTTGCAAAACCAATTTTTTATTGGGAAAAATTACACACACCGGTGATACAAATGTTTCTATTGTCATGTTAAACATGGATGGGGCTATCCTATTACCGGATAAAAATGTTGCAACGCCACTCTCATGGTGATTATAATCAGCCAAGCGGCTGCGAATTTGATTCTTATTTATTAAAAATAGTTTCGTGTACCTCAATGTCCGTGAAAGAACATAAGTCATCCTCGAGTTATTTACGGCGTTATCACTTACTCCATTGAAAGCTGTCCGCTGTTTTATTTGTTATTTTATATATGTGCAATATCTGTTGCATTATAGCTGGTTTCAGAGCAGTAGAGCCGGTCACCATTCATTTAGGAGTTATTGTGTACGAAAAATTTTGAAAAAAACGTTTTTCAACATAACTTCGCGATTTTTCAGCCAGTTAATTTTGTCCCAAGACTAGGGTTTTAGAGTATATTTAGTTTAAACAAACAAAGGAAAAATGCTGAAGGTCGTATCGGCTTGTACCTAAAGTTTTTAATGGGCAACAATGATTATTCAAGCTGTTTTACACTTTCCAGTTTCATTCATTTTCTTCTTCTAGTTGATTTATCTAATTTTGAAAATTTAATTCTTATATAGTTATAGACTAGTCTGTTTATATAATTTTCAATATAAAAACAAAATATTGGGAAAGATCTGAAAAATTACCCGTTTCGTTATCTTATAAATAACATGTCCCTGGTCTCCTAAGTGGCCAAGATTTTAGGCTTACGCTGTACACATAATTTACTAATTTTTAAGAAAGTAAAATTGCAGTTATAACGTCAATTTAAACTGGTATAATTTAGAACTGATTCTCCGGGATATATTCATTAAACAAACACTATGAAATGCCAACGCTAACTTATGTTGAGCCGTAAGTTCGAAGGTTCCTGTACAAACCGGTGTCACGTTTAACTGGATATGCCGCTCGGAAATGTTTGAACCTTGTGATGTCTTTAATTTCTAAATAACAAAACTGATGACCTTGAAATTTTTAAGAAACAATCTTTATAGTACCTACTTTCGAACAAAAAATAGTAAAGGATTTCAGACTACTGGTTAATGAATTAAAGCTAAGAATATGTTTTGACTGCCCCTATCCCACGGGAAATTTAGTAAAATTTCGGGATAAAAAGTATCCTGTAATCTTATTTGGAGTACGAACTCAAATCATGCTAAATTTCATTAGAATTCATTCAGTAGATTCGGCGTGATGCGCGGCCTTGATACAGACAGACAAAAATTACAAATATTACAATTTTCGCTTTAGTATCGATTAAATAGTGCCTTCCAAAACAAGTTTTCAAAATATATATCTTCAATGTACAGAATTTGACCTCTTACAGTTTTATTATACATGTATAGAGTATAGATGTACAGATAGTTTTATAATTCTATTTACCTACTATCAGCTCATTAACCATTGAGGAGTTGAAGAATAGGTAGGAATCCATTCGTAAGACGATTGACGAAACGAACATAGGTGCCTACCTACTTATTTTTTAATACCAAAACATATCCTATTATTTCCTTATAAACTGTCGAAAAACTTTTAAATAAAATATCGATAAATAATCTTAAACACAGATAATTGATAGATATATGCATAGAATAATAACGCAAGCGTTATTAGGTACTCTAAGGATATATGTTATTACTCTAAGGATATATGTAAGTGATTACATATTCCAGTACAAAGTCTTATCAGAGCTTATGATGCAGGATATTTCAATCAGTAACTAGGTACATCGTGCAAAAACACAAAACAATGTTTTGACGACGAAAATCGACGACAAGGAATATCAGCAGTATTCATTGAAAACGGCTATAAGTAGGTATAGAAAACAGCAATTATGCGAAAAGAGGATTACCAGGGTAGAAGAACCCTCGGGTCTCTAAAAATTAACAACGAATAAATGCGGTACATAGCTGTAGAATGTATTGAGAGGTACTCTCTTTTTCTTTTTCTTCAAATGAAGAATTATATTAAGTATCTTCACGCCCGTATCCCCGAAGGGGTAGGCAGAGGTACAACTAGTGCACCCACGATTAGCCGAAGATACTTGGTCCCACAAATGTGATAGGTGGCAAGCCTATCGCCAACCGGGCACTTTCCAATCCCGGGCAACTTTGTGTTTATCAGAAAACTGAAAAAACATTTGTTAAGTGCCCGACCCGAGAATCGAACCCGGGACCTCATGTGGTCGACGCCAACGCTGGACCACTAGACCACAGTGGCGATTAATATATAATATAATAATTAAAATATAGAGTGAAAACAACACGGTCCTGGCGATTTGTAATATTCAGGCTCACTTTACTCCTATTGTAAAAATATGGTTTCTGCTATAGATTTATCGCTATACTATATTACAATTTACACATAAGTAATAGGTACATTACCCGAGAAATACGCGCTTTATTGGAAGCATCCGTGGTAGGGCGGACATGAATACAATCGTTTCCTGATAATATTTTTCAATGATATGAGGAATTACATATTATGTTGGAGCAATAAAATATGAATTTTAGGATAAGCATTCTTTTTTCCTCTACCATCTCTATTTTTTTTATTTAATACATTCTAGTTACTAGAAGGCAGTATGTTAATTTATAGGTCTGTCAACTGTATTGTAATCAATGTGAGAATACCAATATTACGAGTAACATTTAAAATTGAATTTTATTAAGAGCTAATATTGTTTAAATTATACGTAATTACAAATAATAGCTACTTATTCCGCATAGCCTTAATAATAGAAACATATAAAGAAAATTATTAAAACTTAACTGAGCTGTTATACGTAATGCTATCCTAACTTCATTGACCTATAGCCATAAAGAGGGATAGATCAACATTTCATTTGGCAAAATTAATCTGAAATTTTGAGCTACGGAATTACTTTATTTTGAGCAAAAGCTGTAAGAGGCAAATCACCTGTAATAACTGTTATAAGAGTTTTACCACAGAATATATAATAGTACAAGTACAGAAGAGACACTCGGTAAAGTCGTTTAAAGCAATAGGGACTCTCTTGCTACGATACAATTAAGTCGATTTCTGATCGCGCGGCTCTTGATCACCTACGTTTATATTTACCTAGAAGTTGTATCTCTTTCTAACGCGTAACTCTTATCTTTTCTAATGAAATCTGGGTTGTCTCAAAGATTCCCCGTATTGGTTTCGGGCTCATTTGAAGTATAGGCCAACTGCCGTTCTGCCAGGCAGGTCGTAAAGGCGACCGATTGGCTATATGAGTCACTACCATCGTGGCTACTAGGTGGTAGAGTACTGCATTGTCTCGCCCGGGTCTGGTACCACCGTCTTATCTATTCCTGCCACAATAGCTTCAGTGCTTGTCACTGTTGTGTTCCGGTTTGGAGGGTAAGGTAGCCGGTAAACTTATGCATGTGGCATTAGACCTCGCCACAAGATAGCAATGCACCATTAACATCTTTGGTGTCTATAGGCGATGGTTGAGTCTTTCCATCAAGAGACCCATCTGCTTGTTTGCTATCTTATGATATAAAATAAAAATACTCTATCGCCTATAGACACCAAAGATGTAAATGATGCGTTGCTATCTGTGCAGCAGGATGGCATTGCTATATACATAAGTCTACCGCCCAACTTTAACCCCCAAAACGGAACAAGATAATGACAAGCATTGGCGCTATTGCGGCAGGAATAAGTAAGCAGTGGTACCATATATCCTTAGAATAATTAAATGGTGGCATATTTTAATATTTTTTCTCACATACAAGTGTAACCTACTAATGGCCAGAAAAACTACGTTTGATAAAGATGAGGAAAAAGATATATCGGTTTTTAGTAGGTACTTACATAACTTTTTATCTTAAATTTCTTCAGAGATCCGTAAAAATTTTGGGTAACAGTAATCAATAAACGTATGTATGAACCAAGTCATCCGGACCTTGAGACTTCTTTAATGAGTGTATACCTAAATTATCTCTTACTATCATGAGTCATGTGCTCGTTTGCTTTTTTTACGTAGTACCCGGGTGACACGATGCGGAACTCTACCACCTAGTAGTCACGATGGTAGTGACACGTATAACCAATCGGTCGCCTTTTACAACTTGCCTGACATAGCGGCATTTGCTCTATACTCCAAAGAAACTCTGATCAACACGGGGAAAATGAATTTTGTTAAATTAATTAATTAATCTTAAATTATAATTTATGGCCCAAGTTGCAATACTTGGGCATGACAAATCTACGTAATCCTTGCCTAAAGTACTTAAAACCTACTTATAAAATTACGAGTAAACTAAACAAAACATAAATATTTATTACTTTTCAGAATGTTTCGGTAAAGTAAAAAACGAAAACTTTGCATCCTTCTGTTTATTGCGACAACCACACATAAATTATTTTATATTACGAATCCCCCATTTTATAAGAGTACCTACAGCAATAAACCTTACGTTGCGACGATGATCGGCAGGCCGTCGTACATGAATAGGTACGCGTGTACTCATAAGCACGGGGTGGGCCCGACTTATAGTAATACACATATTTATCTATGGCCCGACTGATTTGCAAAGTCGAGTTGTCACGCGCTGTAGGTGCTTATCGCGGTAGGTATAGGCGAGTGTCATAGGCTTGGTTTCACTCACATAAATTAAGCTTCAAGTTTCCTAGTTTTCCTACCAAGATTTGGACACTTTTATTACAAGTTTAAACTTAAATTAAGCTCTTTGAAAGGGGTTTAACGTTAGAAAATCTAAGTATTTTTTGACCTTGAAGACTTAATTTTAAGTACAAAAACCTGTAGTTAAGTATTCTCTTATATTCACGACTCGTTAATCTAGCAAAATAAGTGAATGACTGGCACTTTGCACATAAAGGAAAGTATGGTCAATTAAGTGATGACTATATTTTAATATTATGTACATATTTCCCCCTGCGATAAACGAAACGAAATATTAGTGCCACAATGTGCCACAGTGCCAAAAATAGAAATTCCCCCGTCTTCGTCTGGGCCCCTTTGAAGAACAGACCATCTGCCGTCGGGCCAGGCAGTTTGTAAAAGGGGTTTTATTGGCTATATTGTGTCACTACAATAGTGACTGTTAGGTGGTAGAGTTTTGTAACGTCTGACATCTCACCTAGGTTTTGGTACCATAGCTTAGGGGGCGTCCATAAATTACGTGAGGTGTTTTTTTAAAATTTTATACAACCCCTTCCCCCATTCCCTAATTTCACGTGAGATTTTTCTGAATGTGGGTTTCTTAAATATGTATACGCGTTGGATGGTTATTGTAAAAAGAAAAAAAAAATTGCTTCGTGCTTTTATTTACGAGTAACATCGAAGTAACTATAACGTCGAAGTATGAATGAAATTATTTTCTTTCGAACGAATTGGTAAATGATCTTAATCATATTACGATTACACTTAAGATTAAATCTTAAGCATGTATAATCTGGATAATAGACCAAAATAGTATAATTTTTTTTTGTTTCAATAAAAAAAAATTGCGTGATATTTGCCGAGACCCTCCTTCTCTCCAACGTAAGATTAGATGAGATTTGACTCGACCCCTTTCCCCCTTAAACATCTCACGTAATTTGTGGACGCCCCCTTATAACCTATTCCAGCCGCAATAGCGTCAGTGCTTGATGTTGTCGTGTTTTGCTATAGAGGGTAAGGTAGCCGTTACTTGTGACATTACCATCCCGCCACACGGATAGTAATTCACCTTTAACTATGTTTTTGGTCTACAGGCGATTGTTTTCTTTTTCCATCAGGACAGCTATCTGCTTGCTTGCTATTTTATGATATAAAAAAAATAGCACAAAAAAGGCAAAAAATAAAAATAACTACTGTGTTCAGGAAGGACTCATCATGGACAATATTCTAATGATATTTTGTTTCCATAATAAACGCAATGAGATCACATACACATTGCGTAATGGCTATTGAGTAGATCATCAGTCTACTCCTACACAAGCTAATGATATAATAATAATTTTGTTATTCATTCATGTAACTGAATTAAGCTGAATTTGATGTGAAACATTACGTTGGCGCGCCTTGGGAGTAAAATTAATATACCCGTATGTCTTGACGACAAACGGAATGACGGTCTGTTACGTCGTCAAGGGATCATCGCTTGTTTACACAAAGTGTATAGGTATTTTTAAAATATGAATATTTATTAAGTAGACATAATTATTTTTTTGATGATTTACCTCTAAGAAAGAATTATTTGATGCATATTTTCTAAACTAAATAGTTTAGATGTTTCGCATGTACCGGGCGTTGTGCGACAGTTTAATTTTTTGTTGTTCTATAATGTCTACTAGCACAAAAGCGAATTTAATAATTTAGACACAGTAAAACTGCAAAAAAACCGACTTCCAACCTCCTACATCTCCGGATCTCTGAATTAGATCCTTACTAAATTTGTATGGGAGCAAAAGGAAAATATGTTTGTCTTTTGACGCGCGCCAATTCAATAGAAAGTGGGCGGCGCGGTATGTTCTGAAACCGCTGCGCTGGGAAACGGTTTAGTTTTCGGATAAATAACTATAGGACTTCAGCTGAAAACCAAAATTTAGTACGTTCTTTTTTGTATTTAAAACTAAATATCACTATATGAAAACCACGTGGAAAATTAGAAATATTATGAGCAAATTACTTGTTTTAGAGATTTTTTTAGCCTGCTTTCGGAATTTTATATGATCGAGTAAAGTACATTCTATCATGTAATGAATTAGTACATTCCTTAGATAATACCTTCAGGTATATCGTGTAATTGTAAAACCGTTATTTAACAATCAATACATAAAAATGTGATTAAGCAAACCAGATTTTTCCGTTTATCTCCGGTGTCTCGCCTCAAGGGTTATTTCGGATTTGGTGTCATATAAATAAGGTGAAAATCTGATTAGCGTTCTGAAGATGCAGGAGGTTGGAAGTCGGTATTTGCCGATTCAACCGATGTAAAAACGGAGGGCATCGATTTGATGTATGTAATATTGTCGGAATTGGATAACATTTGAGTATGATGATCTATTTACGCCTCCAAGCACATGTAATAAAGGAATTGGTAAAAGTAAAACCACTCATCAAATCTTTGATTTTGGGGAAAATATCACAAATCACAGGGTCAGGCAGAAATGCTAAGTCGGGGATATACGCAGGATGAGTGACGAGATGTACTTTTTCGGAAGCTAAAAATGACTTTATTTTGTTGGCCGTGTGTGAAGAAGCGTTATCATGGTGTAGGAAAATGCGGCTTTTGGGTCGTTTTTCGCGAACTTTTTCTAACACCCTGGGTAAACAAATGGTAAAATACCACTCGGCATTAACACTCTTTTGATTTTTAAGTGGAATTGTACAGATGAGACCCGTAGCTGAGAAAAGAAACGCGATCATTTTTTTACCAACTTTTCTCGCCTGTCTCACTTTTGTTGGCCTGTTCTCATTTTCAAACACCGATTCACAAGATTGCTGTTTTTTTTCGGGTTCAAAACAATAAATCCACGTTTCGTCTCCTGTGACGATGTCATAAATAGCATTAGAATATCCGTGGTCGTACTTCAGTAGCATCTGTGAGCACCATTCCACGCGAGCCCGCTTCTGCTCCGCTGTCAGTTCATGAGCGATCCAACGACAACAAAGTTTATGAACTTTCAATTCTTCGTGTAAAATTTTCTGAATTTGGCTCATACCAATCCCCAATAGTCCTCGAATTGTCTCATAGGTAATCCGGGGGTTTTCTTCAATTAACCGCTTAACAGTTATTTTCGTTGACGGCAGTTGAAGGCCGCCCTTCACGAAATTTGTCATGTAAAGAAACTCGACCTCTCTCAAATTCAGCAAACCATCGCCTCACGGTGCTCAAACAAGGTACTTCTCTCCCAAAAGCATTTTGAAGACGAGCGGCACAGTCTTACGGAGAAAGAGAACTTTTAAATCATAAAAAATCATCGCTCTAAAATCTTTTCGACTTAATTCCATTTTCGTTGCGTGCGCAGAACTTTGATGTGTGATAAAAAAACAAATGACAAATCATTTCCCGCCAGTTGTTTTTTTATTACTAAGAAGGTTGCAACGATTTAAAAATATAACATTCGAAATTCAAATAGTTCCGATTAGCTAGAAGTGCAAAACTTTTAGTGTGCCCCATGTAGTATGTTTCATATTGCAGTGTTAATTGTGGTTCGGCAGAGGAAACTAAGGTCTTATATATACAAAAGTAAAACCATTTTCTTACTTTGTTTGGAATTATTTTGTTTCTTTTCAGTGCCGTTTTAAGATGAAAACATAATGGCCCGCTTGATTTTTACAATATTAGTAGGTATATAAATGCAAAAGCTTATGTGCTTTTTGAAAATCATTAGATGGCAAATAAGCAGATGACTCTTCAGATGGGAAAAAAACCATCGCCTATAGAAACCAAAGATGTTAATGTTGCGTTCTATAAGTGTGGTGGGATGGCAGTCAAAATTCACATGCAAAAGTCTACCAGCTACCTTATCCTCCAATGTGTGTGCGTGTTTATTTATTTATTTACACGTCTTATACGACTGGATAAATTTCAATAAAATTTAATGCATAGAGTACATATCATGGCCTGGAAACACGCCAGCTAATATTTCATTAGCTTCATAAATTGAATTATAACTAATCATCATCGAGCCGTTTCTCTTGGCAGATTCTCAGAGTGAACCGAGTGTCAATAGTGAATTCTCCACCGATATATAATTTGACGCTTTTTCCTTGCTAATTCGGGACCACAAGCTTTAGCTTTATTCATGATAATATAATATGATCAGCGTAAGCCAAATAGTCTAACCTCCAGATCACGAGACAGTTTTAACTATTAAAAGGAAATAATAATAATATCTCTGGACAAATTATATGAAGTGATCTAACCACAAAGTAAGCCAGTTATTTGCTTGTCAACGATACTAATAGATAAATATACATATGTAAATATTGTTACGTACATAATGAACACCCAAACCCATAAATACAAACATCTGTGCTCATCACACATATGTATGTCCCTGTCGGGAATCGAACCCGAGCCTCATCGATCCGTGATTAGGTTCGCTAACCACTTGACCGTCGAGGCGGCCAAATAACCCGTACAAAACAAGTTTGAAAATAAAGTGTGCAATTAATAATTTACAGCTATCGCCTGAGGATATCCCTACTTTCGATTTTATATTGTATTCACTCTCTACGATGAAACATATAGCCTGTCATTTCCTTTCACTGCTCTTGTAAACACAGCCAACATGAAAACTTTCGTATATACATTTCAATTTAATTTTAAATTTAACGAATTCATTGCCGTTTAGTATTTATCTCCTAAAGATACCTTTCATTCTGCCTCGTGACTTAGATTATAAGGTCTCAGATTCGATTTCCAGGTCGGGAAAAGGTATTTTTGAGGTTAACTATGGATATCGAAATCTCAGTAGCAGATCTGCTTTAGTATTGTTGCTTTAGTAGCTCCGTGCCTCGGATAAGCATTTAAAGCTATTGTTTCGTGTTATCGCAAAAATTAAGCGATATTCGTTATCCTAGCTGATAATGTAAAATGCGACGATAAAGAAGACCACCCATCTCGCAGACAACCCAGCGAGCCATGGTTAACTAGAATGTCTATTGACCTTCGGTTCACAAGCCTACCCAGCAAGTCCTCAACACTGTAGCACAACTCTTTAAGTCCGGACACGATAACAGTTCCAGGTTCAAATCTTATGTCGAAATTTGTTTTGAATGAGTTTTTAGTTTTCCTAAAGTCCATATACTTTACGACTATATACTTGGCCTGAGACTGAAAATTATTCAGTCACCTGTATTGTCTCGTCTTTTGATGACACAATATTTATTTATTTTAAATTAATTATAATTGCAGGTTTATTCAGACTACGATAATACTTTTACAATTTGCATAACAGTATAAAAAGTTAGGTACCTAACCATAACTATGTGTGTATCATATCGTCCTTTTTTAGAAGTCTCAAAGGTCGGGATGAATTGGTTCATACATACGTTTATTGGTTACTGTTACCCAAAATTTTTACGCATCTCTGATAAAAAATTATGTAAGTACTTACTAAAAACCGATATATCTTGTTCCTCATCTTTATCAAACGTAGTTTTTCTGGCCACTAGTAGGTTACACTTGTATGTGAGAAAAAATATTAAAATATGCCACCATTTAATTAATCTAAGTATTTTTTAATAAAATATTAGATTACTTTTAACATGATATGGGTAATTGCTTATGCCAGCAACTGATAATTTAATTTGCAGAGTAAACAAATAAATACTGAAGACCTAGGTATGACGCGGAAGCCTCTTACGTATCAATCCTTTTACAGTCATGTTTTCATATAGGATAGAAATGTCACATTGCAAAAAACAGTTCATAACTTCATAAATGCACATATTTATTTCTGATAATAATGATCTTTTGATTGATTTCGTTCGCGGCATTGCTTTGCTATTGGCGCTCATTGACTAGCATATTAAGACTTACATTAGTAATTCTATTAACCTTCTACACTGCGTATACGAGATCACATTTGTCTTCAGTTTGACAAAGATTATAAAGACCATAAATATTTGCTTGCCCATTTGCAAATTGTCTGGAATCCTATATAGCAAAGTATAACAAAAAAGTGTCTGCGTCTGAATGCAACCCCGTTTTAACCATGAAGAAATAACCTACTAATTTAATACAGCTTCATAGTTTTACCCCACCTATTGCACTCTGTCAATAAACAAAAAGAAACATCTGTGCATTAAAATTACTCAAGAACCGTGCAGAAGGCTTCTCAGGATTACGTACCCAAAAGGTGACAACCCAAACTCTATTAATATGCCTCCGGTGACAACAATAATATAAAAGTACTAGCTGACCCGGCAAACGTTGTTCTGCCAGCTTTGTGCCTACTTTTCCTTTTTTTTCACCTTTTAAACTTAGCCTGAACCCCCATGAATATTTTAAAACCGAAATTAGCCAAATCGGTTCAGCCGTTCTCGAGTTTAGCGAGACTAACGAACAGCAATTGATTTATATTTATATATATATATATATATATATATATATATATATATATATATATATATATATATATATATATATATATATATATATATATATATATATATATATATATATATATATATATATAGACTAGCTGACCCGATAAATGTTGTTTTGACAAGTTGGTGTCTACTTTTCCGTTTTTTTCTACATTTTTTCACTTTTTAAACCTAACCTGAACCTCCATGAATATTTTAAAACAAAAATTAGCCAAATCGGTCCAGCCATTCTCGAGTTTTAGCGAGACTAACGAACAGCAATTGATTTTTATATATATAGAAGATAAAAATTAGACCCCAAAGGGCAACGAATCACAGTTAATTTCACTCATTGGTGAAGAACGAAGTCGGACTTGCACTTGACCGGTTTTTTTTATATCATAAATAGCAAGGAATGGCTCTAGTGATGAGAGACGGTCGTCGTCTGAAGACAAGTTGCTAATGATGATCCTATGCTCCCGTTTGACAGGCATATAATGTTACATGCAAATTTCTAATATTAATCGGATCCGGTACTCTCAAAACCGGAACACGACAATGACGAGCACTGACGCTATTGAGGCAGGATTAAGTAAAGCGGTGGTATCCAAAGTTGCGAAACGTACCAAAACTCTACCATCGAGTAATAACGCAATACTTATTTTGCGAACTGCCTATCAAGAAAGCAATTCTATTCTTCAAAAGATGTCTGGACCAAAGCGGTAAAATACTAAAACTAAGTCGTAATTTGTATATTGCATTAACGGAAAATATTATCATGATAATATGACTCTAGTTTAATGATAGACTCAGATGGTGATAAAAGTAACATTTCAATAAACCTTAATAGTCTCTTAGTATTAAGTTTTTTTTTTAAATCAGTTTCTTTTTTCACTTTTCCGTGTGTTTCTCCATCTGACATTTTTTGACGATTGGTTATACGTGTCACCAACATAATTCCCCTTGTTGGTCTTGGGCTCCTTTGAAGAAAAGGCCAACTATCGTTCTGCCAGGCAGATCGTAAAAGGTGACTCCATAAAAAATCTGCCAGGCAGATCGTAAAAGGCGAATCCATAAAAAATCACGAAATATCACAATGTGGGAGCGGGGATGTAGTAATATATCACGTGTATTTATTTGCAAGATACATATCCAGTTATTGGTGTTGAAGAAAGTCTTGCTAATCCGTGGTCCGAGGACACTGTACATTAAATAATGTTCATGTATTAGTGCAAAAAACTTTTTCGCATTCCTTTTGCTATTCCTATGTCAGCCAAAAACAACCTGTAACTTTTCTGTCTACCACTAGACGTTATTATTGTAGTCTTTAATTTTTTATAATAAAATTAGACGATACTTTTACCTGTATTTCCTAAATATTTAAAAAAATATATTTAAAAATAAAATAAAAAAATAAGATTCTTTTGTTTGTAGGTACCTACTAAAAATACACGTGATATAGGGGGTGGGGGGGTAGTCTTAAACATCACTATGTATCACCAAGAGGGGGGGGGGGTTAAAAAAAAGCAAAAAAAGACATCACGTGATTAATGGACTACCCCAAACTTATTGCATGTGCCGTTACCATTCCGCCACACAAATATCAACGCACCATATTGACACATTTTCATCAGATGAGCCATCTGTCTGTTTGCTAACTTATGATCACAGAGCAAATATCCTATAATAATATGGATATTTGCTCTGTGCTTATGATATACAAAAAAAGCTTCGTATTCTTTCTAACTATGCATACGTTGATGTATAACTTAGAAAAAAAGAGTTCGAACATTTGTTGATACTTGCTAAAAATGAACTGTGATCGAAACTTTTACATTTCGGTAAATATAATACACGTCAAGCAAATCCTATTACGCAAATTTCTCCTTTATTTTATCAATATTAACTTCAATTTAAAGTTAATGAAACATTAAATTCACTTACATAGGTTCTAGATATGTCTATAATTTTACACCAAATCTCTCAACTTATGCAGTGAAACAAAGTTCTATATACATATATCACGAAACACTTTCCACGCAGACCTGGCTTTGCTTCGTTAACTTTTATATACAAGGGTCCACCAATAACTATACACAAACACACTTTATGAACAACCTAATTTTACTCGCAATATAAACTCCTTAGTTAATTGCTTAGATAAAAATATAACTGTTTATAATCTTAAGTATATTATAATATCTTCATGACAAGCAGATTTTAAACATACATACTTATAATATTTAATCTCATCATATCAGATTATATGTAATGTAAACAGTACTTACTTATCTGCACTGTATTATACAGTCACATACAATATTATAAATATAAATCTTTGACACAGATATAAATAAATATTAATACACTTATAGCGTCATCGCGCCCGGTTCCTTTTTGCGGGGTAGGCGGAATAAACCAAACGTCTATATGTATAGGCTTTCCGCCTCACCACGAATTACCGGTTTGTCAGTTCGTGAGATGAATGGTGATCTTTATGTGCTCATCCGAGGCACAAGAGTGGTAAGGGTAACACACCACCAGCTGCTACTTAGATTTTTTAGAGAAAAACCTCGAAAACACCTGATAACACTTTTGTCCGACCCGGGGATCGAACTCGGGACCTTATGATCTGAACTAAATAAGCTATCCCCTGTAGCACGAGGCAGTAATACCTGATCAATTAAAGTTCGAATTACTTTACAAGCAAGGTCGAACGGGCTAATTAATGAGAGTACATATAAACTAAACAAATCAATTTAGTATGACTACGAAAGAATCAATTGTAGAAAAAGGAATTAAAAAAATTATGTTGGGTAAAAATTTTCAAGTCAAACCATTTATAACCGAGTTTTGCTGGAACAAACATACGGAAGCTATGGTTTTTACATACTTAAAACGATATACTCACCAAAAAATATATTAAGTACTTACATATAAAAATGGTGTTTTATATCGATAATAATAAAAACATTAGTTCATTTTATTTTATTTTTTGTGTAAAAAATATGAATCTTGGAAAATAATCTTACATACATAGCAAGGATTTAAATATCGTTATTTTGTGGTAACTTTATTGCTCACGGCATGACATAACGTTATTCATTACATTCTGTTATACACTACGAATTAACGTTATGGTATATGGTATTACGACGTTGTCTTCTAGCGCTAGTTGCCGAACCAATCACATAACAGCGTGAAACGCAGCGAACCAATCACGAAAAAACGGGTTGTGGCTGTGTCATGGATACAGCCGTGCATCTTTTACGTGAATACGTTTACGTCATGCGTAACATCTTGCGATTGTAACATTTTCCATTCGTCCTTCCAATCACAATGTTCCTCGTCATTCTAGCCTACGAACCTAGATGGTCTAGACCACGTCCACCTTGTGGTAAGCGAAGTAAAGCGTAGAGTGGCGCTACTATCAGACTATGGCCGATACCAAAGAAGTAGTTGAAACGGTCAAAAACCTACGCAATAAAAAGTCTCGGGTTCTGATAAAATCACAAATAAGGTAGTTAAATACCTCCCTCCCTCCCTTATATACCTACTAGTGTGCATATTCAATGCACTCCTAGCTGGTTGTGCGTTTTCGGACGAGTGTAAAGAAGCCACCATCATAGAATACACGAGCCGCGAAAACCCCCAAATAATGTCAGTAGTTACCGTCTCACTAGCCTAATCAATACGTTAGGCAAATTCTACGAAAAAATCACACCAGAAAGGTCTCATAATAAATGAGCAGTTCGTTTTCCAAGCGGCTTACTTTTGCACTCTTTAAGTGCACCGACTCACATAGTACATTTTGTACAATGCAACCCCGGGGCTGCAAACTCCTACCGGTGCTCTATTTTTCGCTGTCGCGAAGGTGTTCGATGAGATGCGGCACAATGGCCTAATATACAAGCTATGCCGAATGCTATGCCGGGAGTGCCCGACAGACTCGTACTCATTATACTAGAGTAACAACCAACCGGCGATTTCAATTCCATGTAGTGGGCTCATTCTCCACTCATAGGTCGATCACAGTAGGTGTCCCGCACTCGTGTCACTTAGACACAAGGTGAAACTTTACAAGATTTGCGTAAGGCCTATTTTATCGTATCGTAAGTACTAGCGTATTGTCACGGGTGCACCGTGGTATACATTGACCATCATAAAGATCTCGAATTGCCGAGCTTAACTAGGCATTTCAAGATATTTCCAAAAGATATTTCAATCGCACCAACTCACACCCTAACCTACTGCAGCAGACTACATCCCAGATCCTAATCCTGATGCCAAATTACGTAGGCCCCGCCACGTTCTCACCGATCCCGACGACCTGATAACCGTGGTCAACGAAACATAACAAAACACTACACACAGTGACAATGCCGCTAACCCACTTATCACAAATCACGACGCTACCCCTAAGCTGAGGATCGCTTTCACAGGAGACACCCTAAGGATGGAGGGTGTATGACATATCTTTAAGCTCTGGCTGAGCACTCTGCTCGCCCCCACGACCGGTGAAGCCGTAAAGGCCCTTAAGGCCAGCAGTGTACAGGTGCCATCGTTGATCGGTTTGGATACCTCATCCTCTGTGTTCTCGATATTTCTTTACTTTTTCATATGGGGATTCGTGGGTATCATTAGATTGCTACTTAAAATCTCGTTCAGACGTTATACATTCCTTGAATTTAACATATGGCTTCTAAAAGATTTTTTTGGCTGATTACAATTTTGCACTGAATTTTTCACTTAAGTGCCATATATATTTACTATTGGCGTTGAAAACAATTTTTTGAAATTATGGAATCAATAAATCTTTATAATAGCTTTTGAATACAACTTAATCGAATTTTATAGTTGCTCTGAGTCTAAAGATATACCATGATATGCAAAATATGTAACGCAGTAAAATTTACTAATAATGGCGGAACTTCCTACTCCACTCCCCGCGAAGCATCGTAATCCGCGTTCAGCTTATTAAATTCTTTGATTCTTTCGCTATCCAGTGGTATAATTAGATTTTGGATGTTAGTTATAGTTATGTAGCTATAACACCAAACTGTATCCCCCAATTTTGTTATCATCCGTTTTTTTGAATTGTCCCACCTATTCAGGCAATTTTAAAGACGTACCTATTCATGTCAAAAGCATGAAACGCGCATACATATCGATATTATAACGTTATTTAGCGTTAACAATTTCGTTCTGTTATTTGACTATAGGTACATATTATAGTGTTTGAAAATTATTTTGTTACTGCGGTATCGCTACAGTAATAACGTTAAGTATCGTAAAATAAGTTCTGTCATCCGATAACATTTTAAATCCTAGATACATAGTTATTTACATCCACTATGTTGCAATAATAATATAAGAACGTATATAGCTTGATAGACGTTTTCATGTTATTATTGCAACTGTACAACATATAGGAATTTACATACATCATTGAAGGCTTATTATAGGTAATAATAAATAAATTAGATAAGATATGAGTTCTAAATAATTTCCTTTTCCTTTGCATGAAAGTTAACCTTTAACTAGCCATACTAGCCATTTTAAATTAAGTCTTATATTCAAACGTAAATAACAATAGCCTATTTAACGTATCGCTATTTATAAATTTTACAATGCCCATTGTTTTATTTATCAGTTCCTCTCAAACTACGTAAATAAAGTTTATATTTATCCGTACTATATACAATATACATATAACATTATAAATACGAATGTCTGTCTGTCTGTTTGTCTGTCTCTTAGGCTTTCACAGCTAAACTATTAAACCGATTTAGATGAAATTTGACAAGGAGAGAGATTTTTTAATTAAATCCCAGAAAGGCTTGTTGCTTAGCACAACAGATGAGCGAAGCTTTTGATGAATTTTAAAAATCCTTTCTTATTATTCCTTAATCCTTAACATTGTAAGAGCAGCCCCTGTAAAAAGTTTCAGCCTTTTTTGTCTATGGGTTTAGACTGTACTTTGGTATGTCATTCAGTCAATCAAGTCTTATCCTTTTATATTATACTAGCTGTTGCCTGCGACTTCGTCCGCGCGGACTTCGTTTACTTCGCACTGCTCCTCCCCCGTAGGTGATAGCTTGATGATATGTAGCCTATATGTTGACCCGACCTATTAGTAATATTCATGCAAAATTTGAAGTAAATCTATGCAGTACTTTTTGAGTTTACCCCGGACATACATACAGACAAACAGACATACAGACAAACATACAAAAATTCTAAAAACTATATTTTAGGCTTCGATATCGATTATAGATTACACCCCAAGTATTTTTAAAAAAAAATATTCAATGTACAGTTTTGAATTTCCTACCTTTTTTTATACGTATAGATACAGATTAATTGATAGTTATCAGTTAAATTTAATTTAATCTATAGCAACACCTGAGATTTTTTTCTTTATTATGAGATAGCAAAAAAGCTGATGGCTCTCTTGATAAAAAATAGACAAGCCATCGCCTATAGACACCAAAGATGTAATGCCACACGCATAAATTTACTTAACCCTCCAAACCGGAACACGACAGTGAAATTAAATGAAAATGAAAACGGTTGTTACAAGTTATTAAACGCGCGATGCTCGTGGGTGAAACTGCTCGGGGTCAGTTGAAAATCCAGTAAACGAAAATAGTCATATATTGGGTAACTCTTTTATATTTTCGGGAAGCTTAGAGGAAAAGTGTTTACACTGTCCCATAAATAAGTTGCTTATTCTGTGGAGACAAAATGCATGCACCGGAAGATTTTTTTGTTCCTTGTATTTAGCGAGCAACCGTATTGTAAAAGAAGATTATACAAAAATACGTAAATTCAGTAATATCAGAATCCATAGAATTGAAGCTGGATACATGACTAACATTTACTTTTCTTAATTTTCTTCTTTCAACACTTGAGACTAGATTGAAATACCTATATAAAATATTACTTAAAAGTTCGAACAAAATAGGCAAATCAGTAGAATATACAATAAAAACTTATCACTGTACTAGCTGCAGCGTGCAGCCCGCTGCATTATAAAAGCTTTTGGCGAATCCCGCGGGATCACCTTACTTTTCCGGGATAAAAAGTACTGTTGATAAATGTGCTATTCCCGGTTATCATCTACCTGTGTGCCAAATTTCATTCAAATGCGTTCAGTAGTTTTTGCGTGATTGAGTAACAAACATCCATCCAAACCTCCAAACTTTCGCATTTATAATATTTATATAGATATAGATTAATATAGATTGTCTATGGATACGAATTCCCGAAAAGCATATTCATAATTTCATAAAAGATTTCGTAAAATTACAGATGTCATTTCCTGGCAACGTATTTAAATGTTGAAAGAAAAATAGTATTCTGGTATTGGTATTTAACCCTATTGCAATTTAATTTACAGGTTGGTGCGAAACACCCCGAGCTCGAGAAAGTTGTAAGGCTACTACCATTTATCCAGCACAAGGGTGACAAAGTTACAATGTCACAGTCTCTGGATCCGGCCCACCTGCTACCCAAACGCACTCCGTACTGGACATACCCCGGCTCACTCACCACACCGCCGTGCACTGAATCTGTCACTTGGATACTGTTCAAGGAACCCGTTGAAGTCTCAGCAGAACAGGTTGATTTTATATTAATACTTACACAATGGATGAATCATCTCATTTGCTTTCAAGTGGACATAACTTCTAGATTTTTCAATAAATCGAATTTGTACTCATGACAACATTTTAAAAACATAAAAAGATTTAAACAGACAAAGAGTACTCAGTTTGAAATATCAATAAAAGTAGATGATCGATCATCGCGTTCAAAAGTTAAAGATGAGGGTGGAAATTCAAACTTTACGTATACCCACCAATTTACCGACCCCCTGTTGAAAAATAGTCTATTTGCCGTTCTGCCAGGCCTAAAAGGCGAACAATTTGCTATACGTATCACTTCTATCATGGCTACTAGGTAGTAGAGTTCTGCATCGTCTCGCCCAGGTCTGTATCCGGTAAACTTATGCATGTGGCATTAAGAGCCCGCCACATGGATATTCACGTACCATTACCATCTTTAGTGTCCATAGGCGATGGTTGTCTCTTTATATCAGGAGAGCCATATAGCCAGGTATATCTAGAATAGGAGACAAACGTGTGAGATCCTTAATTGTTGGTTAATGAACTCCACCGCCTATGAACTGCTGCAAACCAGGGGTTTTGCATATGCGGTGATGAACTTCTTACTTTTGAAGAATGAATAAGCTATTTTGAAGACCCTCAAATCTTATTAGTTCGGAAGCATATCTGCTGGACACTGGTTCCACAGAACAGTCGTGCAAGGCAAAAAAGAACTTAAAATCGCATTGTTGTGAACTTTCAGACATCAAGATGTTGAGGGTGGAAATTCAAATTTTTGCGGGATGCTCAATGGTAAAAAATTTCCGGTGAAACAGGGGTGTTCTGAGCAATCTCAGAACACTCCCCGTTATAAATATGATAGAAGATGCAGGGAGAGCTAACATCTCATCATTATAACTTACGAGACAGCGTTATATCAGTTTCCTTTAAAATTTAGAGATGTAACAGTTTTTACATATGGTGCTGTTGAAAATTGAATTTGTAAAAATGTACCCGTAAACTTCAACTCTAGTACTATTCTGTCTTGATCTTTCTCTGTTTATATTACCCTTTCTCGTGTGCATCTATAATTTTTGGTCGGTCATCAGTCAGATGATATCGTTAAATATCAAAGCAATACATCAAGACTAAATTCGAATTAGAATTTTCTCGGGTAAAGACCCAAAAATTTGAACATTTTTGTCTTTTGAAACTCTAGTCTCGTGAAAGTCTCTTGAACATTTAATCAAAGAGACAAAATTATTCTGACTGTTCAGAAGAAATTACATCTTAGATATAATTTAAACGCCGTTGATGGTATTGTAATGTATTAATTACGTATGTTTTTATCTAACCTTGTTACTCTATATATACTCGTATGTAAAAAAAATATTACAGCCACCTCGTAAAGTTAATAAAATCTATAAAAATACTTACTATTTATTTCGCTTATAGTTTAACAAATCTTACCAGAATTTTTCGAAAATAAAGGTTGAATAGTCGCGAAAGAAAATAGAAACTCTGCTATTACATGTATAATCTATACTACTCGTAATCTATATTAATGTTACGTACTCGGGTTCGTAATTGTAAAAAAACACCACTTATATTAAATCCGTGTATTTACACAACACAACACAACGTAATACTAAAACACGCTTTACACCCTAGTCACTCGCTATACTATCACTGAACTTAGAACACTACACAATAAAACACTTCTCGCTTCGCACTGATCACTTGATGTATCGCTCTCGATCGCTTGATAAAAACTGCCTTGTGTTTGTCAACACTTCTGTATTTATAGGCAGTGTAAAGTCCTAGCTGGATCCAGAAAAATCTAAATGTATCGGGAAACAATGAATCACTTCTTATCGTAAACATGTTACGATTCATAAATCTTAGTACATGCTACTTTCAACCTTATGCCATATCCCACAAAGTCCATTATGGCATAGCCCAGATCAACTATTTGTTTGTCAACAGGAGTTTTCTACATAGTTAGCGCGCCCGCGCTCCAACTCTACACGCTTCTAGATTATTCGTAACATTAATATTATAAATGAGAAAGTTTGGATGGATGGATAGATGTTTGTTACTCAATCACGCAAAACCTACAGAACAAATTTGGATGAAATTTGGCACACAGGTAGATGATGACCTGGAATAGCACATAGGCTACTTTTAATCCCGTAAAAATGAGTTGTAAGAACAGTTGTAGGACTTGTAGGAATCCCGCAGGAGCAGGATTTACCGAAAACTTTTATAGCAGCGGGCTGCACGATGTAGCTAGCATTATAAATCCGAAAGTGTGAATGTTCGTTACTTAATCACATTTAAATTACTGAACGAATTTGGATGAAATATGGCACACAGGCAGATGATGATCTGGAATAGCACATAAGCTACTTTTTATCCCGTAAAAGTTGAGAGTTGTTCTTGCGGGATTCACCAAAAACTTCTACAATGCAGTGGGCTGCACGGTACATAAAGCAAAAAATAATTCATAACGGTATAGCCAGCTAAATCATGTTGTGATATTATAAATCAATAAAATTATTAAACTATAACATATTTTTTTCAGTTGGCTTTAATGCGAAAATTACGTAGCGGAGAAGCATCTTGTGGAGAAGAGGCTTTGGAGCTTCTACACAACTACCGACCACCACTTCCATTGGGCAACCGAGAGCTACGTGACTATGGTGGACATTAATCAACTCGTTTTTAAATCACAAACAAATCATGTTTTAATGATTGAAAGAAATCGGTTTACGGGTGGAAAGATAGATTAGGAAGATTAAACTGTATGGTAATTTGTTTACCTAATAGAATATCTATTTAATGACATTGATGGCAACTATGCAAAAATAAACCATGTTTATTGTTATAGGACCTTTGAGTAGTTGGTTTAATACTCAAAGTATAGGACCCTCTGAGTATGAATACTCAATGTACCCGTATTCCAAAAATAATATTCCAGAATCGCCTCTGTGGTCTAATGGTCCAGCTTTGGAGTTGACCACATGAGGTCTCGGGTTCGATTCCCGGGTCGGGCAATTTAAAAAAAAAAGTGTTTTTTCAGTTTTCTGAGAAACACAAAGTTGCCCGGGATTGGAAAGTGCCCGGTTGGCGATAGGCTTGCCACCTATCACATTGTGGGACCAAGTATCTTCGGCTAATCGTGGGTGCACTTGTTGTACCTCTGCCTACCCCTTCGGGGATATGGGCGTGAAGATACTTTTTCAGAATCTCGAGATTTTATTGAAAAATGTGATTTGTGACATGGTGCATTGGCGCTCTTTTTTGAGCTTGAAACTGGGGGCTTAGACAAAGTAACAATACATATAAAAATGATATCGAAGTTAGAAAAGAATAAGATGTATTGGATTGACAAATACCGCGCTAAATGACGTAGTCAATCGTCACCGTTCAGCAAGTTGGTAGACAATGTTACAATTCGTAACGAAACCATTAAGTTACGATTTGTTTGAACACATAATTTCACTGTCTAGGTTTTGGTTGATAATCACATTGGTTTTATTTCTTTCTCATAACGAAAAAAAAACAATATGACATAATTATCGCGTCAATAGTGTCCAATAACGTATATAATATTGTATTATACACGTTATTGGAAACTATTGACCCGTCATTGATAGTTTCACATTGGTTAACAAATTTAGATATCGTTTCGCTTCGAAGCGGTGTACCTACTTTATCTCACGCCCCTAATTTCTGATCTGTTTAAACGAGGTATCAAGTGCGCCTTGGAATACGGGCTATGAAGTTGTTATAATTTTTGTAGTCCTGTCTAGTCAACGACAGCTAAGCTTAATATTAATGGCCACAGTACTCACAAAACATTTTTTGTAAAAAAAATAAATCACCGGCTCAGTATCAAACAGTATCACTAAGTTTATAGATTGTGGTATCACTATATTACATAAGAGACTAGCGGCCCGTTACGTGCTTCACTACGTATCGCCATTTATTAAATTCATTTGTTACAAAAATTTTGATAAATGAAGTACCGCTCTACCGATTTTATGCAAACTTCACATTAACCATCTACTAAATAGCCCGAACAAAGCCTAAACATTTGGTTTGGATAAGTAAGCCCGTTCCTGTGTTATAAAATTACAACGAAAAGTGGCATTGAATTTTATATATATATATATATATATATATATATATATATATATATATATATATATATATATATATATATATATATATATATATATATATATATATATAGATAATAAAAATAAATTACATAACATTCTCCTCAAATTTAAGTTTTAAAATTGTAATTAGTTAGTTGCAATAACAGAAAAGTATTCGATATGCATTTTTAAAAATCGTAAATAAAGATATATCTAGGAGAATCAGCTGGATATGAAACTACAATATGAATGACTCTAGCACATTGGCGTAGGAAGAAGGGTGTGAGTCTCTACTAGAATTTTACACGAAAAAATTAACATTGATAAAATTATTCTGGACAGCCTTAGTAAAAACTCGTTGGTACTTCTATTGTTAAAATCTACTTTCTATAGTTGGCAATAAGCACCAGACAACAAGTATGTTACTCATATACTATTACTCATTTAATTGTGATTGATATTAAATTTACTTACTAAAGAGTCTACTGAGCAGCTTAAATACAGTTTTTAAACTAGATAGATCCAACCTCGTCAAGCCAAGTTAGCCATGACTCCGGTGCGGTGGGAAGCTAATGAAAATTGTCCGGAAAGGTTTATTTATTTTATGTCCTGAAGTTTGTAAAATAGGTCCTTGTTCTGAACCACCTATCATCTACTTGATATATTTGTGATGTCTTGAAGATCAAGCTTAAGGACTAAATAATATAGCCTTATGAATAGTGCCTTATGACTTGAAGAGTGTTACATGGTAATACGTAATAAAAGGTATTTTTGAGAATCTCGTTATGTTTATGTACAAGTTGTGTTTGATGTTTGATAAAATTGTAGACAATCTTTATGGCATATATTCAATTATCACAATTCGCCTTAATAGTTTTGCATCACTAGAACACATTGAACCATGTAGCTCAAATAATATTATTTGAATTATTACTACTTATATAAATAATCTAAATTAATTGTATTTATTATATTATTTATATTCGACAAGAACTTGTTTGACCTTTTTTAACTTTTATTCTAAATAATTTTAATGTCGTCGTTGTTCCACGAATATACAAATTCGTTATCACTATGTTAAGTTTAAAAGATATTTATTGTTCTACCCCGTTTTGATACAAAAATAGTTTTAAATTTAGAGTTACCCAATGATAATTATTCAAAAATGTAAGTTAGTCAAACATTTTATACATAGATACTAGACTAGTATTAGTAAATATATTTTAATAAAATATATCGTAAGTTGTTAGTAACATTACTGTGTTAACTTAAATAAAAGATTTTAATGTTTATATTGTATATTTATTTGATGTGCTTGCTTGTTGATGAATTCTCAATATGAAAATTTTGTGTGCCCGTGCTTTCGCGTGGAAAAAATTCTAAAATAAAAGTCACAGGGTTTTTTCCGCATAGTTTCCGTTTCCGTGGGAGTTCTGGGATAAAAACTATCCTATATCCTTTTTTGGGCCTCAAATTATCTTTGTACCAAATTTTATCCAAATCGATTCAGTAGTTTAGGCGCGAAGAAGAGACATACATACAGAGTTACTTTCGCATTAATGATATTAGTATGGATTAAAATTTGTGTTAAGCTGATGATAACGAGATAGTAAATATCATGGAACAGAGAAAACAACTTGTTTTCTTTGTTTCATGATAAATATCATTAATTTTTTTAAGTAGAAATTAAAAGCCAATGGAAAGAGTTTTAGTTTGGCAAGGGATAACTTAAGGCAAGCAAAAATGTTGTTATTATTTAATCATTAAATTAAATTTAATCATTAAATAATACATTTTTGCTTGCCTTAAGTTATTCCTTGCCAAACTAAAACTCTTTCCATTGGCTTATAAATTCTGCTTAAACATTTTGAAATAAACACACCTATACAACAATATAATAAGTCTCATAATAAAAATAAATGTACTGAATTTTCATTTTTAATCCTTCTGTACTAAAACCAAAACACCCCTTAAAGCGTTCAACATCTGTTCCTGAATCACGAGCTCCTGTTTCATAATATTGTCTGGCATCAGAAGGAAAAAGGTAAAGGAAAGGTTTATCCAGCTTGGGATGTGAAATTCGTTTTCCTCTTGGTGAAACTGCACATAAAAAATTCGTGCGTGCGTGCGTGCGTACGAGCGTGCGTGCGTGCGTGCGTACGTGTGTGTGTGTGTGTGTGAAGAGAGTGATGAATATGGAGGAAGCGAGACAAGCCTGCAAGTATCGTGATGTATGGCACTCGATTCTCACTGCCTACCTCGTAAGGGATCTGGCGAAAATCCAGTTTCGATCGGTCACTATTAATTATATGATTTGCCCCCTGGCCCAGAGCCTGGATACGCCTATGTATATTTTGTAATAAATAAATAAACTGGTTTAAAAAGAAGTAATAAAATTATTGTAGACCTAATACAGGTGTCAAATTGAAATTATCAAAATAATTGAACATATACAGCAGGTATTGGCAGTAGCCAATAAGAATAGCTTTGGATTTTTTCGGGTTAACACGTAGACCATACGACTGGGGCCAAGAAATAATGGACTCCAAATCTTTATTGATTATATACGAATATGTACAGCATTTGTTAAATCCTCAGCATAAACTAAAATGTCGATAGTAGAAGGTATATATCGTCAACATACTCATTGATATTAGCTTATCTAAATATTAAAAACAGAAAATAACAGTGGGAAAGAACACCACCTTCAGGTACACGAGATACACTAGCCGTGAGATCTTGCTTGTACGTTGCTTACGAATCCAAAGGTAAAAACTAAACCTATCCAAAGCTGAAGGTGAGGAATAAGGTGAAAGCAAAACTGCAATCAGCACATCAAATTCGCCAAATTGAATGCATTGCTGAAATTCAGTAGCACTACGTGCGGAGCCTGTTTTTTTTTCAGCGACTAGTTTCAAACAAATGGGTGGATGCCAATCATACACCATTAACCAAGGAACTTATATACGATAACTGGAATTAAAAACAATACAAAGCAATATTTAAAAAATAAAAATGTACTTTATTTCGTTACTAATAAAGTTTACATTTGTTTCTTACTTAACAGAGGGGAAAAACGTTCTGAGTAATACAACGACAAGAGTGGATGTTGTCCCTTTCTTGCAATTGCTAGTGTTAAACTATCTGATGGTAGATTTTTATATATTCGGTAATCGTTAAATCCCTTTTATTCATACACGTCGATAAATACATTAGCATAAAATGTAATTAACACAGTGAGTTCTAAAATGTGCTTATTTTAATTATTACGTAATTACTTATGCAATGCAAAATCTGTTTCTCAAATTAATAGAATTACTTAGTAGTAATTTGCAAACTACGCATGGCCACACTTATATAATAATATGGCGATTGGCGCTTTATTTAAGAAAGAGACACACTCCACTAGAGATGAGACATACTAGCAATAATATACTGAGTTTTACGAGTACGAGTACGTGCAAATACTTTTTCCAAAAACTAGTTCCACGAGTATTTATTAGAAGTATGAGTTTTACTATACGTCCTCAATCAAATATGACACGAAATATGTTCGAAGTATGAATTAACTATATAAATAAATATATAAATATATATATATATAAATATATATATATATATATATATATATATATATATATATATATATATATATATATATATATATATATATATATATATATATATATATATATATATATATATATTTATTTATTTATTTATTTATTTATTTACACTTTGCTAGCAATTAAATGTAGTTACGACAAATGACAATATTCAACATCTTATAATAAATAATTATAAATATTAATAAAAATTACTTGACACACAAAATTAATTGATTACACAAATCAATCTAACCTCAATGTAAGCAAATTATTTACTTGTGGTTTGAGTGTTAGTCAACGATACTAAAAAATAGAAATAAATATATAAATATTGTAATTAATTAAAAGTATCTTCACACCCGTATCCCCTAAAAGGTAGACCAGATCAGTTCACTCATGTTTAGAAGATACTTAATCCCACACAATGTGATAGGTGGCAATCCTTTTGCCAACCGAGCACTATTCCAATCCCAGGCAGTTCGTTTTTATCAGAAAATTGATAAAAATATTATATTGTTGGGTTGCCTGAACCGGGAAACCAACCAGGGACCTTATATAGTCAGTGGCGACACCGGGCGAATAGACTACAGAGGTAATTAATATCATAATATATTTAATGAATAACCAAATCCAAAAATAACAACGGGAATCGAACCCGGGCCTCGTTGATTGTGTAGTCAGGTTCGCTAACCACCCGACCAACAAGACGGTCAAATATACGACTTTAGGAGAATTGATTGAATATTGAATACCTACCTAGCTTAGTGTAAGAAAATGTAAAAAAATAATAATTTACAATTGAAAAATTCCCTTCATACGTTCACAGGCTTATGATGACTGACAGCTTTTTGGAATTTTTAATGGGCGTATTATAATATGGCTTTAAAGCTGGAGTATTTAGAAGTCGCCCTTCGCAGTGTACTTGTCACATATCCCAAAGGATTAGTACATTGTATGCGTATTCACAGACGCGTACGCGTAATACTTTTATATACTCGATACTCGTAAATACTCGATACGCTTTTGCCTCTTTGACATTACTAAGTTATATGCGTAATCGGGGACGCGTACGCTTACATACTTCTAAATACTCGATACTCGTATATTCTATGACTAAATACCTAATTTGGAGACTTCTTAATTGAAACCTAGTATAAAAACCTGTTCCCGTAAATACGTACGTCTCTTCTCTACACTCCATCCATATCGTTGTATTCTTCGGAACGATTTTGAAGCGCGTGTGAACATTCCGGGTAGAATGTAACTTCCTTGCCATTACCTTTTTATTTTTTAAACACTTTACGTTAGGAGAATCACCGTTTATTTGTGTCATTGTGGGTGTCATAATATATTATCTTTACATAGTGTAAAACAAACGCTTCCGCTGTATGTTCGCTTATATGTTATAACCATGAAGCTGTATTATACCTAATACTTTATGCTTATAACGCAACCACAGAAAACATATACCAAATTTTACTTAAACCGAAGTTTCGAAATCATTGACGTGTATAATATTACCACACGTCATTATTCGAAATAAATTATTTGACTTTAATAGTTTTTTATGTGTAATGTTGAGTAATTGTGTGAGATAATTTGTAGTAGGCAATAGAACCATGTTTTATAATATCTTTGTATGACAATCCGCCCCTGTTCTTTGACATGGAACCAAGGAACTTATATACGATAACTGGAATTACTACGAAGCAATATTTGAAAAATAAAAATGTACTTTATTTCGTTCCTAATAAAGTTGACATTTGTTTCTTACATAACAGAGGGGGAAAACGTTCTGAGCAAGACAACGACATGAGTGGATGTTGTCCCTTTCTTGTAATTGCCAGTGTAAATAAGACTTTGGATGGTAGATTTTTTTATATCCGTTAATCGTTAAATCCTTTTTATTCATACACGTCGATAGATACATTTGCATAAAATGTATGGTAATTAACATAGTGAGTTCTAAAATGTGCTTATTTTAATAATTACGTAATCAAAAACTGTTTCTCAAATTAGTAGAATTATTAATAGTAATTTGCAAACTACGCATGGTCACACTTATACATGGCAATTGGCGCCTTATTTAGTAGAAAGAGACACACTCCACTCATGTCGTGGTACTCTTCGGAACGATTTGAAGCGCATGTAAGCATTCCGGGTAGAATGTAACTTCCTTGCATGGAACACTGCATAGTTACGAAGCAACATAATCTGTGGAAATTGGAAGTAACTATTTACTAATCTGTGGCATAGTGCATAACAGCTCTAATCTGTGGTATAAGCAAAGAGGAAAAAGCTTTTATTTTTAAAGGTATAAGTATTCTGTGGTGCGCATAACATCTTCATCAGTCATCTGTTACATTCAAAATTTTAAATTTTCTCAGTTTCATTTTACATACAACTTTTCGTTGTTTTTAATTATCAATTACCTATTGAATTATCATAGCAAACAGCAATATTATATTTTAGAGTGGTAATCTACCAAGAACCAACAAGTTGTTGATAGTGAACTATGAAATAAATATTGTTTCAAAAATACAAAATGACTATAATACAGGCTTGTTTACAAAAATTATCAATTTTAAAATGTGAAAACTTGTGTGCAGAGTTGATTTTTTCAAAAATTGTATTACTAGAAGGTAAACATACAATACGCATATTAGATATTGAAGAAAACCATTCAAACCCCGTTAATTACAACTTTTCTGAAGAAATAATTCATCACATCGTGTATGAAAATTTATTATGGGTTGCTTTAAAGTTCGGAGAACTTAGAGTAATAGATGTGCAAAGTAACTTGTCGATTACAATCAAGAATAACACATATACGAATTATAACATTCGTCGATTTGTTTGCATAAACGAAAAGTTATACTTAATCACGGAAAGTGGAGAGTGTCTCAAAGCACCTTGTACAAGCAATGAATTAAAGGATAACTTTAAGGCTGGGATTCAAGAGCTGTCTGTTTGTTATGGAAAAGCACCACATAAGTTTGTTATGACCGAAACTGTGACTCATAATTTCAAAAAGGAAATTTATATGAATGTTGAATCAGGAAAAATTAAATTCAAATGTAAAAAAACTGGCCTTACTGAGAATATAAATACTAACGCAGAAATTAACTATATTCATATATGGAGAGAATCAATTGTTTTGGCTAGTCATAAAAAAATGTGGCTCTTGGATGATAAAACATATGATTTAATATTTGTTTTTGACAACAGTGACTATTATTGTCTGCCTGTATCTGCAGATCAATCATTTTTCTATTACATTTTATGGAATGAGAAAGAGGTAATATTTTATCACTTACATTTAAGTGCCATACTCCTCAGAAATTAAAAGAGTACAAATGACTATTGATTACTAAACAGGTAGTGTAGTGTTATGCTTGTACAACTGAGCACTTGGTGGTTGGTCTCATGGTGACAGTTGCGAATCATGCTACAATCAAGTGGGGGAGTTTTCATTCTTTCCCCTCACCACCTCAGCTGGAAATTCATAGTTCATTTGAGCTTAATATGATGGGTAACGGCTTAAAATGGTGCCATCTTGTAAAAGTGGTGATAATGGCATAAACTAGATGAGATTTCATTCCCCTTACTCAATCTGCCATAAAAGAAAATTTCATTTAATTTTTTTATGTTAAAATTAGATTCTAGTCAATGGTGTCCCATTGGGTGGAGACCCTGTTGCGTTTGAGGGATCTAAAGACACCCTATCAAACCCACAAAATAATCATGTAGCAAGTCGGGTAGGGTTCTAGTTCTAAGCCTACTGACAAAATTTTTGCAAATTTATATATTAATCTGGATATGCATTGGTGTCGAAATTGTATTTTAGTAATCCACCAAACTGAGCATTTTTATTGGGAAGCTTTTAGGGCAGTTACTATTATTAAGGATTAAAAGATAAAAATCATTCTGTTGAGTTCTGATGTCAACTTTTTTTTTACTCGTTTCCGCTTTATCTTCTTGTGTGTTCTTCAGCACTGCAGAACATACAGCCATACGTAAAATGGGGAGTACTACACCTTTTAGCACAATTCCATTTTTTTTTTTAATTCTTTATGGTTTTATTTAAAATATTTATTTAATTTTAAACTTTCATTATATTCCTGTAATATAGTTTGTTCTGAATTATTTAACTATATCTACTAGTAATTTTTACAACATTAAATAAAACTGTTTATAGTTAAAAAAAAAGAAATTCTTCATAATTTTTTTAAAACAAATCCAAATTTCTGAAAATTGACATTTTGCATAAGGATTTTTAGTATTAATAGAACTTTCTAGTATTAATAGAAATTTAAATGCCAAATCATGGACTAGTTAAGTACCTACAGTTAAGCCATCAAAATTTATGCATCTAAACTAAAAATGCACTAAAATCCATTAAAAATCTCTGGCAGTAAAATCCTTTATATTTTCATATTAACTCATGACCAAGCAGCACATTTTTAAGCCCAACCTGGGCTCTAAACTTATTTGAATGGCATTGTTACAGAGACAAAATTTGAAAAATAAAATTACCAAGTGTATCACTCCATACATGTAGGTTATGGATAAAAAAAAGTTCAAAAGAGCATGCTGTGTGGGGTATCATTGGATAGGCCTATGTAAATAATATGGAGGTTTCTATATGGTAAAAAGCGAATGTCCCCTCAAAACTTTTGAATTATAGTAAAAATAGTTTTGGGGGCTGAATCCCCTTCTAATGTTTGTGTTATAGCATTCACCCCGTGCTTGGGAAACTTAAAAAACTTTAAATACGACAAAAAAAATATATCTCACATGTTGATTTATTATTTTTCAAGTGAATCATCTTCGTCCATAAGAGAACACTCAGAATTCTGTATCCCTAGATGTGACCCCTGGATGGTGCTAATCAGGTGATATGGTGGGAGACATATGTCGTAGCTATAAGGAGGACCGCCCATCAGCTAAAAACGTGTCACCAAGAGTCTGTTTTCGCTCACCTTAATGCTGATGTAGCTTAAGTGAATACAGGTCAAATCAGTTGCTTTTAAGCAATCTGGATGATCTGATGCATACTGTGTTGATGCATCTGGAGACTAGTCATGGAGGGTAGCGGGATCCGAGGCACGTTGCACTGCTGGCGGAGCTAGTCAGTACGGGGCCCAAGTAACATGCTAGCCACATGCGCAAGGCTGCCCCGCCAACTAGCGAAAAATTCTAAAATGTGCCAAGTGCCGGTCGGCGATCGGGTGAAAGGGCCCTATGGCCATTCTTGGACATCCCCGCAGTCTCCAGTCTAGTCCCAGCCGTCTTCATATCTACTTCACTCACTCTCAATAGGGAAAAATGAAAAAGACAAGGTACAAGATTAACGTTGTACAGAGGCAGCACTCCCTTTCAATGAAAGTGGATAGCACTAGCATCAGAGATTTACACTCTATTCTCACTGCAGTCTATTTCCACTGGGAGACTCATAAACCTTGTATCTTGTTCCTCACGGAGACGCAAATAAGATCCATCTGATTTAGCTATCCTAGCTACACCCTGGAGGATAATTTTAAAGCTCGGTCAGGTGTGTGAGGTACGTCCGTAACGACATCTGCTGTCGGCGTCTCCGGTATCTTGAAGGCCCCGCTTCTCCGTACTATGGACACTGGTGGACACAGGTCTAGAGAAGCTTGTCTAAGTCTGTGTCTACCGTGCGCATAGCGGAGACCAGGCTCATAGAGTACCTAAGTGAGATGGCGGATGCTGTTCAACACAAATAACCTTCCGCTCAGCTAGTGCTACTGGGGAATTTCAATGCCCACCACCAGGAGTGACTATACCCATAACAGTGCACTGACCTCACTGGGAGAGAGATGCGTAAACTCGCTATAGTGTTAAATCTCACTTAGCTGGTTCAAGGAGCGACGCGGGTTCCTGATGTTGAAAGCCATACAGTCAATTGTTTTACCTACTGCTGACTACGGATCCGGACAGCTTTTCAATAGCGATTTTCTCGCCGCTTGGCAACTCCGATCACTGTCTGGTGAAATCTGTATTTGTCTACTCGCCGTCCAATCCCAGTCCCAGGGGCTCTCGGCGCGTGTTTGTTTTGTGGAAGAGGGGACAAACGAGCAGGAGGTGCACCTGATGTTAAGTGATCACCGCTCCCCATGGACATCCGCAATACCAGAAGACTTACAGTTGCATAACCGCCCTTTTAAAAATGAGTAAGCTCTTTTCTTGAAGGTCCCCATGTCGTATCTGTTCGGAAAAACCCCTGCCGGTAATTGATTCTCCAAAAGAATAGTGCGAGGCAAAAAGTGCCGGGGGAACCGAACGGTTGTGGATTTCCAGACATCAAAATGGTGAGTGTGGAAGTTCAAATTTTGACGCAATGTCCGATGATGGAATTTAGCAGCAGGAACTAAGCCAAACAACTCGTCGGAACACTCTCTATGATAGATACGATAAAAGACGCAGTGCGAGCTTACATCTCTGCGTAATGCCAAGAATTAAGCCGTTTCGAAATAGCCTGATCGTCAACGATTCAAACCGCTCTATGTTGAATGCGATCAAGTGGAAGAAGCTGGTACTGGGGATCTCCGGCCCAGAACTGGGAGCAGTACTCCATGTGCGACCGAATTCGCGCCTTATAAAGTTGGAGACGATGGGCCGGCAAGAAGTACTGATTCGCTCTGCTGAGCACACCGAGCTTTTTGGAGGCTAGTTTCGCCCTACCTTCCTTCGAAGGAGGTAATGGCTATGGGCCGGTAATTGGACGGATTAGAGCTATCTCCCTTTTTCTGGAATGGGATGCACTAAAGCTGTCTTCCACGATTTTGGTACTACGTCGAGTGAGTAGAAGAGTCGAAAAAGGCGCATTAATACTGGCGCCAACTCTGGAGCACACACTTTAAGCTCAATAGAAGGGATGCTATCCGGTCCACTGGACTTGTGGACGTGCAAGGAAAATAGTGCTTTACGTACAGATGACTGCAGGAATCTTAGTTCCAGCATAGAACTATCGCACTGCGGGATGGTAGGCGGTGCATTCCCTTGGTCGTCCAGACTAGAGTTGGCCGCAAAGAACGAGCCCAGAAGATCGGCCTTCTCGTCTGCGGTATGGGCCAGAGAGTCATCATCTCCGTGCAAAGATAAATATGCACGGATGCACGGACTCGTGCAGAACGCACGAGTTTCCGAAGGAAGGCGAACTAATTTCTCACTAAACCGCCGATGTGTTCTGACTTTACCTTGTCGATAGCTCTTTTGAAGAACCTTGAGGCAGAATGGTACTCCGTTCGTAACGCGCTAGTTTTTACATCACGAGATGCTGACGCAGCAGCCCAAGCCCGGTAGCACTCCTGCTTTCGGCGTGAAGCCGTTTTGCAGGAGCGACCAAACCAAGGCTAAAACTTACCGTCAACTGGCACCGCAGAAAATGGAATGAAAAGTTCCATGCCCTGCAACACCACATCAGCGATAGAGTCAGCAGACACCCGGATCATCCAGCTTGAAGCTCATCCGCCCCCATGGGTAGGACGCAAAAACAGACCGCATCCCGTCCCGATCTGCTGACCTGTAGTGCCAAACGCGACGACAGCCTACAGACGGAGGCCGTAATAGGCGCGTGACCGGCACTTTGCTCCGGATCAGGCAGTGATCTCACGTACCAAGTGGGACTTCCACAGATACCTGGTAATCATCGAGATGAGAGGTCAGCAGAAGGTCCAACAGTGAAGGCGTATGGTCATCCACATCTGCAACACGCGTAGGCGAAGTTACTAATTGCGTTAGACCATACGCCCATACGTCGCCAGATCATACGTCGTGAACAGACCTCCCCGCATGATCGGTAGTACGTGAACATAGCCATTCGGCGGGGTGGGCATTAAAATCGCCTAATATCAAGATCTCAGCGGATGGGGTCTGTTGTAACACGGAATCTACAGCTGTTTGTATGCGCTCAACGAGCCTGTCGATTTCAGTATTTCCGTTGTGAGACCTGTAAAGGCACGCGTAGATGCGGGGATGGTCGTCGCTGTCTACACGTAGCCAGTGGAGGATAGGTCCTGACCTTCAAGTTTGCCGAGGCGCCAGCACGCGCCGGTAAATTTTAAAAAACGTCTATAAGAGTATTATCTTTCAATAGTTTTACTACGTTTATGTTATTTGTTGTGCTTTCCCATTTATTAACCCCTACTTCACATTTCGGGTTAGCTGGAAAAAATCTCCGCCAGTACAGATAAACTCACCTTTTGTGCAATTTTTTGTTATCCTGTATTTTTCATTAATTAGTGTACAATAAAGTATTAAATAAATAAATATCTTTTCTGACGTAGGCGCACACACCAGCCCGCGGTATAAAGGCGTGTACCTATTTGTACCCCGGGTAGAAGGTAAGAAGTATCAGCCGGAAAAGATATCTTGGTCAAAAAGAGCAAGGCTGGCTTCGCCGTCTCGAGATGGTAGTGAACGGCGTTCAGGTTGGAATAAAGCCCCCTGTTATTGCAGAAGTCCACGGTAAGCGTGGAAGGGGTGCTATGTCTTTCTTGCCCCGATAGCCTCGCACAAATTTTTGAATGAGCGCAATTTTCGCCAATGTTCGCATAGGCCCTAGAGCCTATAGACTACCCCGTAGTGTAGGTAGCCTATTCGGCTCAGATCATGAGGCCACAGGTTTGAGCCCTAGGTCGAGAAAAGTGTAATTGAGGGTTTTTCGAAAATCCCAATTCTCAGTAGCAGCTAGAAGCCTGGCGGGTAGTACGCTACCAATCCCGTGTCCCAAATGAGCATGTAAAGCTGTCGGTCCCGGTTATATAGGTGTTTCCAAGCAGATATGACTTCTTATCAGCAATACTACCTCTGGTGTTTTAGATACCATATAGCAGTGGTAACCATTAATGAATCCAATAGATGAGACTTCTTTTTTTTTGAAATAGATATGACAAATAAACTCACTTGTACTTCCAGTTCACATGAATTGGAACATGTGAACTGGAAGTACAAGTGAGTTTATATGTCATATCTATTTCAAAATGCAATTTTACCAAGTGCCGACAATGGAAAGTATCCAATTTTTTTAAATGTAATTCAAAGGGAGTTTTTCATTGTTTAAATGCATTGGCGAGGCTCATGTAATGGCTTAACATTGTTTTTACGTTGACACTACCTAATAAAAAATATCTACACATATTTATTGTAAACATTTTTTTACATATTAATGAGTATATATTATTTATATTCTTAGTAATAAATGTCCATGTACTTGCTCCATCTAAAGAAAGATCTACAAGATATACAATTTGAACTTTCAGATCCAGATATGCCGCGCATCTTTATCGCATGATGATAATGAGAACAAATTAATAGCCAATTATCCTGAACAAAAGGCATCATGTGAAGAATCACTAAAAGAACAACTAAAATTATTTATTCAAGAAATAATATTAAATAAACGCCCGCCAACAGAGGTGTTGCCTCAACTGATAACATTCTTCAATAAAATTACAGATTTCTCATTCCTAATTAATCTCACAATTCAACTTTGTAATCATAACATTGTTTACAAAGCTGTATTATATCAAATGCAGAAACAAATCTTTGAAACAAATGAAAGCAAAGTGATTGACTTGTTTTGTGATACACTGATTAAAGTAGATCTTTTTGAATACATCTGTTTTAGAGGAATTAATACTTACAATAATATTAATATTTTTGAATTGGATTTTATACAACTTTGTGGTATGTTTATATCAAAATCAGATATGGACCTAGCATCTATCTGTTGGTTAAAGTATTCTGAAATGAAACCAATAATTAATGCTGAAAACATCCTCTACATAATCAATATGATACCTCATAATATAAAAATGGGTGCCTTAATAGTATGGCTACGTAACTTTGTTCCCACTTTACTAGAACAGAATCCTTATTATATTGATATATTTGTCAAATGGACAACAGACCGGGTGTTTTCTCTAGAACAATCATCATATTGGCCAAAAATTGGATTAAAATTTATAGTATCTATCATAGATGTCTTAGAAACATCAATCAAAACTATTAATATAAGGCCATTATCCATAGACGATTTAGATGTTCTAAGAAACCACATCAATTATATATTAGAACTGAAAGATAAATATAAAATTAATATGTTACTAAGCGAGTTGACTTCACTGAGTTCAACTGAAGTTGCACTAATCATGTTACGACGCTGTTACACAGAAGATCTCGAGCCATTTTTACACGAAAATTTAACGTCTTATGCTTCACGTTATTTGTTTGAAGTAGACGATACTTTACGGTCTTTTATCGAGAGCGAAGCTGCCTCTAGTGGCGGCAATATTGATGGCCAACGTTTGCAGATTTTGCTTAGCGCGTTTCGGTCACCTACCAACAAACTTAATAGCCTTCTTCAAGTTCTTAAAGTTTTAGATGTGCCTTGGAATCCAACTATTCTTAGTATAGCAACATCATCAGCTGCGTTAGTTTATAAAGACTTCACAATATCTGAAAGTGATCGTAACATAGCTCAAGAAATTCACAAAGAACTTATTTATGCAAAAATTAAAGTTATTTTAAAAAAATACAATTTCCCTCTTACATGCACTGATTATGTACTAGTTATTCATAAGTTAATCAACGCAGCTGAAGTAAATTTAGAAGATTTAAAAATAGTTACTAGTACAATGACCGCATATACAAACTATATTATTACTCTTTATATTGATAGGTGCTTACGAGATTGTAATACTAAAGCAGCTCTTATATATTTTAATAACTTATCAAATTTAAACAAAAAACTTATTATTAAAACAGTGGAGTATAAGTATGAACAAATAATAAAGAGTGCTGCTGTAGATTCACTTTTAGAAAGAAATTATTTAGATTTCTTAAAAGGAAGCACGTTATTAAACAATCATGAGATAAAAACTATGGAAAATTTATACCACCTCAAAAATTCATACAAAATCAAAGTCAATTTAAATGAAATAAATTCAGAAAATCATCATGCACATGAAATGTACAATTGGAATGAAAACATCGAAAACGTTGTTAGTTCTGGTAGAGGACGAAGCATTATGCAACTTTTTACAAAAGGCAAGTCTAAATATTCTAAACTTATTTCACTTTTACAAAGAACGTCAAAAAATCGAGATATTAAGAAAATATTAGAAAATTTAATATTGTTGGAACCAACGAAAGAAAATTTTGACTCAATTCTATCTTCATATAAAAATGGACAGAACTCCACCTATCTTCTAGAGTCATATGAAATATTATCCGAAATAACTCAAATTTGCAGTGAAGATAATCTTCACTACTTACTTAAACACTTATCTATGTTGAATGCTATAATTAATACTAATTTTGTTTTGAAAAATCTTTCTATTGCATGGAAATTTCATTACATATTTCTTCCAATGACCTCAATCAATGCACTCAATGAATTGATAGACTTCTATGTTGAGTGTCCTGAAAAGGGGCTATTACAACTAGATATGACAAATACTTTCAACAGAAGTGATTTTGTCCCATTACGAATTATAGCATCAGTTATTAATTTACCTCTCAGGTTTTCAGATAAAACAAATTTATTAAAAGATGTTTATAAATATATTACAAAATTAGTCAACAAAATAATAATGGTACAAGAACTTGACTTAGTATTTGTGACTGAATTATTGCTTATTCTACATTCTATAGAAATTCCAGAAGACCCCATGGAGACACTGGATCTACTTCGAGGTCAAACGGAGGCACTTTCACCGGCTGTAATGAATTATCTTTCATCATCAGTCATTCGAAAAACATTTGGCATTGAAAATATTCTGCCCAGAAATATTTTGTCTTTCCCGCCACAATATGTATTAAGATCTAAGTTTAATGTTAATTTGGACGATATTCCTCTTCCCGAACATAATGAAGAAACATGGGATATAAAAGTTTTACTTTTTTACATTTTAAAGCAATATCCTGAAATGTCCTTTGAAAAACTTATGGAAATGTGCCAAACCTTAAATATATGTGAAAGTGATGCGTTTACATTACTATTAATATCGCAATTAATCAACTGGGAACTTAAATACAAATTAATCGAAAATGACTTGGGCCACCGAAGTATTTATTTAGAAAATAACGGATGTGATCTGACGAAAAAATGTAATTTGATTTGGCAGAATATTGAAAGTAAGGATTATATAAAAGATGTGTTAAATGAATTATGGAAAAGTGGCGAAGTGCTCATACATGGATGTCTTGTTTCAATAAATCCATACTATTACGAGATATTTCTGTGTATATATCAAATAATATTCTCTTCGGCCGTGGGCTCTAGAAATATGAAGGAGTATTACCTGCTTAATTTCTTGAAAGAATATAATAGAAAAAGCTCACCAAAACAATATGAATTTGAACTATTTTCGGTAAAAGGAATGTTTCCAGAAATCGGTTACTTTCGTTTACCCTTTCATCTTTTTATGCGCGATGATATGTGGTCTAATTTAAAGTCGGAAATCACGTTAGAAACATATGAATATTGGTTGCCTATAGTTTCTTTATTAGCTCTTGACGAAGATTTACAAACTGCCAAAGATATGATTTGCAGTAACGCCGTAAAGCAAACCATGACATCGCGGAAAAGAAATGATTCCAGTGATAACCATTCAAAAGACACTGAACCATGGCGCTTAATTACACGTGAAGAGCCTCTACTGCGGACAGCGCATCGGTGTGTTAAACACATTGCTAACATGGAATGGGCTGCTGCATGTTTATTTTATGTGCTTCAAGGCTGTGCACGTGGAGCAGATCAAGTTGCAGCAGCTCAGCTTTGCTATCAGTTTTCACAGCGTTGGGCATCCGTTCAACCCGACAATCGTGCTGTAAGACAAATGGAACGCTTACACTCTTCCTTATCCACTCGTCACGTACTCCACAAAATTGAGTGGGCATGTGAGGATTTTCTCCGCCTTACATCTGAACCAATACAACTAATACATGCTTTATATATGCATCCTCATTTTATACAAAAGACCGCAAAATACGATATCAATAGGGCAGCCAATGAGATTGCTGATAAAAATGGTATCAATATAAGTTCCGTTCGAATTCAAATACTTGAAAATATTCTTAACAAATCGCAAAGGGAACACAAACCAACACTTAGCCTAGACATCAATGATTTGTTGACCGCAAAATATATCTTAAAAGCAACATGTCCAAAGATGGGTGCTATATACTTATCAAGAATTGCGTTTGATGATGACATTGAACAAAATAAGTGTAAAAAGTTAAGAGCACTTCAATGTTTAATGAGCTTGATAGAACCAGAAAACGCTACAAAAGTCACAAATAGAGGTCGTGATACACTTTGGCCTGCATTACTTGAACTCTTTTTCATTGTCAATCTTGAAAGAATAGACATGCCTTGGATAATTGCTACATTTACTCAAAATAAACTTCTAGCTTTAAACCAATTGATACAAGCTTCAAGTGGTAACATGGAAAGCTTAAAAATTGCTGCGGAGCTAGCTCATAAATTTGGGGACACGAAAGTAATTCGACATTTGATTCCGTTAATGTTCCGCGCTTCTCTGTTTGAGGATATGATTCCATTGCTTTTAAAAGTTTTATATCCTCCAGACAAAGTCATATATTCCGCTTGGCGTGCTGTAATTTTAACTCCATTCCAAAAGGCAGACTATCCTATTACAGATCGTCAAAAAGAAAAATGTATAAAAGCTTTAAATTTACTACCAATATGTCCTGTAATCAAAGAAGAAGATTTAGTTGAAATTTGGAAAAATTGTGTTAGATGTAAATGTTTAGGTTTAGGTTGTTTAGTTTTACCATACATGACGACACAGAGCAGACAAACTTTAATTGAACTACAAAAAGTTGATAAGAGGAATTTAATAATAAGCTTAAAAAATTTGCATACAGAAACATATTTAGTGTCGGGTGCTATATATGTTCTTGATAACTTGATTTCTAAAACTGGAAATTTCAGGTAAAAGCGTATATTTTACGTATAACGTATGTAGTCAGTTCGTAAAAAGCGAAAGATTGCTCAAACACGTCACTCCGAGTATACAGTCACTACGTTTTGTCACTAAAATTGTATGTCGATCTTGATAGCCCCTGGTATGTAGATAATATTATATCCTTCTACGTTCGTATTGTGTGTGTTTCTCTAGTCTTTATTCTACTATTCTTTCTACATGTCTCAACCATCATTCGTAATTATCACACTATTATTGTCTAACTTCAGTATTACGAGCGCAGTCTGCGAGTGTTACACCACATAATTTCTGTAGAGAATTTTAAGAACGTGTTAAACCTACTTTCATAGTAAACTCTTCTATGCATTAGCGCTGAAATAGGCACACTTACATTGGGTAAAACAAGTACCCTGACATAGTAGTAGGTGTTTTAAAATAATATACCTAATGCTCTATTCACTCTGTTACAGACACACGTTTACATTTAATTCTGTATTTAATAAAATAATTACTAAAGATGCTAATGGTGCGTCGCTATCGATGTGGCGGGATGGCAATGCAATATAGAAATTTAACATCACTAAGTCATGATGGTGGTACCCAAGCGTTCTTCTTTTACGAACTATTTTCGAAGCAGATCCGGACCAACACGGGATATATAATTTAAATAAAATAACTTAAAGGTAAATGTTGGTGGTGTAGGATGCATTAGAAATTTTCTCATCGTAACATTTACCTAAGAAGTTTTATTGTAGTTAGTGTCGTATATATTAAAAATGATGTTTTATATAGATTTCTATGTAACAGGAGATTAAATAAAATAAAAGTAAATGTTAGTGGTGTATGTATTAAGAATGTTCTTATTGTAACATTTACTTTTATTATAAAAGTTCTTATTGTAAAAGTTTTACTGTAGCTAGTTTGTGTCGTAAGTTTTAACAATGATGTTACTGTAGTTAGTGTCGTAAGTTTTAAAAATAATGTTTTATATAGATTTCTATGTTATAAGATAGATATTTAGATCTTTATGTATGCGTGAAGGAATCGTTTAACGTATTGTAAACTATACAATTACAATATGTTAAATGAAATATATTTTTGCAAGTAGTATAATAAATTTGTCAAAATATTTGAGTAACTTTCATTTTCGAGGACGCAGACTGACAAAGAGGGGGAGATAGGCTTACTGGAAAATATACAATTGTAATCTTGTAAATTTTCCTGTGGATTATCTGAATAACTGACACGATGAAGTGCCAACCACTAATGGTTATAACATGTTTTTTCAGATTTTTCTTTTAGGAAAAAATCAAACTCGCGACTTCATGTGTAGCTTATACAAAGTATGGCTTGCCTACTTCTGTAGACTGTAGTGGATGATTTTGTGGCACTTTAGACGAAAATTATTTTCGGAGTCGAATTGTAGTCGCGATTCAGAAATAATAAAGAAATGTTAAAAACGTTATAATGTCAACATTGCATTTAAAATACATAATTCCTAACCAAACATATGGTGTAATTTAAATGACCAAAACAATAAAAATAAATCTGGAATTTATAAATTACATTGTTCCGAATGCGATCGGTCGATAATCGAATCACGTCATAGGGAACACATATCCACTAGATCCCGGGATATACTTTAAAAACGAAACTTTTGATCTGATTTATACATGCGACAAGGTGATTAAAGTTAAATTAGGACTACTTGAAACATTGATATTTGAAAATATTAGATATAACGACAATTTAATTTTACTTTAAAACGAACAGAAAAATTTAACAAATTTGCTCTTATTAAAAGTTAATATCTGGTTGACCGAGCTTTGCTCGGTTTTTCACATATTTTTGGAACCGATCTTTTCTTGGACTTTGAACCTTGATAAATCGATTCCTATAGAATATATAATTTTTTTCTGTACCTGGTTGACCGAGCTTTGCTCGGTTTTTCACATATCCATATCTTGGGAACCGAGCTTTTCTTGGACCTGGAACCTTGATAAATCGCACCGACCACACAGCCTATAGACGGCTAATGTTTGATTTTCCGTATTGAATGCATTCTGGCAACTAGCTGAGGTAAGACGAAGTGGGGTTGCAACGCCGTAATTGGCTAACTCAAGGCCACAGTGAAAGATAGTAATGTACAGAGCATCTGATTGGTCGACATTGATTACCCAATCACTACTCATTGGCGCGTGGACATTTACATCGGAACTATAAGTCAGATGTGTTGACACAAGTCATTCGCCTATTATTAGGTGTCTATGGGCTGTGTGGTCGGTGATAAATCGATTCCTTGACCCGAAAAACCCCTAATTTGTGACTTTCATGAAAATCGTTGTAGCCGATTCCGAGATTCCAATTATGTATATACAAGAATTGCTCGTTTAAAGGTATTAGATAAAAGAGATATACACTCGTGTAGCGTAAAATAAATGTTCATTTCTCCTGAAGATGATTCGGTTGCGAAGTGAAACTTGCGTCGAGTACGTATACTGCGTGCTTTGGCTTTGCTGCTGGCGTATGTGAAAGTTTGGGGGACGTGGGTGGATAATTGTATCGCTGGGTTCTTCTCTATTTTCCGAACCTTCGGGTTTTATCCATTAAATAAACAGCAGTCTTTCTCTTCAGTGGCATCAAGGATGTCACAAAAAATAGTTCGCGGAAAAATAGCAAATTTATTTAACTTCACATTTGAGACATCATTGCAGCAAAAATCACATGTACATGGGGCACACTAAAAGTTTTGCACTTCTAGCTAATCGGAACTATTTAAATTTCGAATGTTATATTTTTAAAACATTGCAACCTTCTTAGTAAAAAAAACAATTAGCGGGAAATGATTTGTCAATTGTTTTTTTATCACACATCAAAGTTCTACGTACGCAACGAAAATGGAATTAAGTCGAAAAGATTTTAGAGCGATGACTTTCATGATTTTAAAAGTTCTCTTTCTCCGCAAAACTGTGCCGCTCGTCTTCAAAATGCTTTTGAGAGAGAAGCACCTTGTTTGAGCACCGTGAGGCGATGGTTTGCTGAATTTGAGAGAGGTCAAGTTTCTTTACATGACGAATTTCGTGAAGGACGACCTTCAACTGCCGTCAAGAAAATAATGTGGCTACTGTTAAGCGGTTAATTGAAGAAAACCCCCGGATTACCCATAGGTACTATTGGGGATTGATATGAGCCAAATTCAGAAAATTTTACACGAAGAATTGAATGTTCGGAAACTTTGTTGTCGTTGGATCCCTCATGAACTGACAGCGGAGCAGAAGCGGGCTCGCATGGAAGGGTTTGTTTACCTAGGGTGTTAGAAAAAGTTCGCGAAAGTCGATCCGAAAGCAGCATTCTCCTACACCATAACGCTTCTTCACACAAGTCAAAGAACAAAGTTATTTTTAGCTTCCGAAAAAGTACATCTCGTCACTCATCCTGCGCATAGCCCCGACCTAGCACTCTGTGATTTCTGTATTTTCCCCAAAATCAAAGATTTGTTGAGAGGTTTTACTTTTACCAACTCCGAAGTGGCAGTGATAGCGTTCAATCGGCACGTAGAAAACATGCCTTCAGATCTGTGGTCCTCCTGTTTTAAAAAATAGTTCGATTGCATAAAAAAATGTTTAAAATGTAAAGGAGATTATTTTGAAAAGCAATAAATATAATATTTTGGTTATAACATGTTGTCTTTTTAAGTTACGCAAAACTTATAGTGTGACCTACGTATACTTTGATCAGTATCAAAACTTTCCTAGTTTAGAATTTTTGCACGTTGACCACCGATGCGTAGTTCAGGTGATGCAGGCATTACCCAGCTTTCTGCTAGGTTGCTGGTTCAAATCCAGCAGTCGTGTTAAACATTTTCTAAGCTTTCAAATTTTTTTTAGTGCGAAATAAGTGATAAAAACATATAATGGAAAATAGTATGCTATTAAACAGCAGCGTTTTTAAATAAAATTACTTTTTTGAACAAAAAAAGGTGTTTTGAGTTTCTTATTTAATCTTTATTACCTAAAAACTTAATTAAAACAAAAATTATTTTTGTGATACAATCATAAATAAAATGAAGAGTCCATTACAAAAAGACATTTAATGCACAACTGACAGAAACATAATATTATCACTAATAGTTATATATTAAACTACTTCCTGCTAAAAAGTGCAGCAAAAGTTATAAATAACCTCTGACTCGTTAGGTTTTTATTTATTTATTACATTGCATTTTGCAAATCCCACAGGATTCTAATATACTTGTGTCTGGTATATGTACCTTTTGATTCATGGCAGAATTATTCTCTGACGTAGGGATTGGTAGTGAAAGCCATTGAACGGATGTACGATGCGGCTGGAAGAACCATCTCAAATAATGGCCCATATATTCCATGACCCCTTGCTAAACTTTCTGGAGTTTCATCTGACTTATTTGGTTTTTTAGCGAGCTCTACAATATCTTCTCGAAGTAATAAAATAAGGAGTGTTGATTTACAATGACTTACAGCCGCAGTCAAATGTAATGGTGTTTGATCTGAAATATAAAGAATTTACATAAATAATAATTGCATGCAGAAAAAGTAATTGACATAACAGTATGTTCCTTTATAGAAGCCAATTTAAGAACAACAACAATGTACTTCATAGTAATTTCTATATGCATGAATACTTTTGAATGAAGATCCACACTGAAACATATATCATGATTCAGCTGAATTCTACTCGCACAACTATGGGGAAAGGCGAGACTTGAGACTAAAATTAGACATTATCTGTGATTCAAATTATAACAAAAATTTATTATGCTTTATAGAATGACACCTATATCAATATACAAAACACAAGTAACATTTTGCAGTCAAAAATTGATGATAATTTATCTTCTCTGACGTAAGCGCACACACCAGCCCGCGGTACAAAGGCATGTTCCAATTTGTACCCCCGGTAGGAGAGGTAAGAAGTATCAGCCGGAGAAGACATCTGTGTCTCGGTCAAAATGAGCAAGGCTGTTTCGCCGTCTCCTGATGGAAGTGCACGGCGTTCAGGTTGGAATGAAGCCCCCTGATATTGCAGAAGTCCACGGTAAGAACGGAAGGGGGTGCCATGCCTTTCTTGCCCCGATAGCCCCGGACAGGTTTTTGCCTTCCCCCCCCCACCCCCTAGATTACGCGGGGCAGCCTGAGCTTCCGTGATTTGGCTGTTGAGCACGGATGTCCAGATGGGGATTCTCCACCGCTAGCGCAAGTGGTACCCCCCTGGGGTAGTGGTACCCCATAAACCAAACGAAACACAAGAGCAAAGCTGTTGCTTCACGTCGGTGTTAAGTGAGAGAGTGGTAACTCTCCGGGCGTGCCGGCCTATTCAGCTGCTATTGCAGTATGGTACTACCACTAATTTGGTTGACTGATTGCACCGGTGGAGTAACTTTGTAACAAAATTACCCCCCCAGTAGGCGATGGGGTCGTCACGTCCCTACGCCAACAAATTACTAACTCTTATTTTTTTCTGAATAAGTATGAAAATATTTTTTAAATTCAGGTTAAAAGAAATTAAAAAAGCAAACGCAAAAGAAATACTAAAAAAATACTTAAATTATTTATAATACAAAATATAATTTATCCCTTAGAAGATTTGAACCCTAGACCGTTTTATTCCATAGTTAATATGGTTTCTTGTTCGCTCATCCAAGGATAGCGTTTTATACTGACGCGAATCCATTTAATTTTCCTCTGCCAAAAATCGTCTAATTTAATCGTCTCTTTTTTAAAGTGAAAACTTCTTTAGCCCCAAAGAAGTTTCACTTTAAAAAAAATGAAAAAGTACTGGCTACCTATATTAACATATTAGCTCCTAGGCGTCCCATAGTCCTACAATAATATTGCTCAATATTACGTATTGTACAATATTATTGACCGTTTAGATTTAATATTGAAGATTGCACAAAGATTGAACGAAATTTTGAGCAGGTTTAATTTTTATTGTGCAATATTTTTTCCTGCACTGTGTAATGTGTAGTCTTAATATTTCCCAATATTTTTCACTTCAGAGTTTGGAGCGGTCGCGTTCGGTCAGGCACAATGTTTAATGTATGGTCGTGTAGTAAATTTAAGCAAAATGGCGAGCAAGAATACTATAAAAGATAAAGAACGAGAGTTATTACTAAAATCACCAGCACGGTTGCCGCCAAAACTTTGTCGTCAGACATGTTGCTCGCACGAAAATATTGATTAGACTGGTTTATCAATTTTATTGAGTGAATTTATTGAACGTTTGGAATCAAAGGGCGTGTTCAATATTATCGCACAATATAATGTTACGCGCCGCTGTTGTAGTCTATGACATCGAGTGCTATAAAAAAGAATACTTGTGACGGCGAGGCGACGTTAAGAAAATATTTGACGATCGGATGGATTGGTTGTCATTCTGATATTCTGATTTGATTTACTGTAAAATTAATACAAAATTATAGTGATTGACAAAACTATTGGCTTTAATTAACATTCAGAAGTGGTATTAATATACAAAAACGTATAAATATTGAACCCAAACATGAAAGGATCGACACCAAACAAAGGTTGCAATACCGCAAAAAAAAATTCTAGATGTACTTCGGATTTTGTCATATACCGGTATATTTTGTGTAGATGAAATACATTAATTGCATAATGATTCGAAAGATACGATAAACAGACTACCATGAAAGGTATGATAACCAGTGTGTAAACAGACTAGATACCTAATAACTGACCAATAGATCCATTAGGTAATTCCAACCGAAACGCAAGAATTAGTACCCATCAATCCAGTGAGCTGTAAACACGCGGAAAAAATACCGATTTTAAATTAGCCAATCCGAACATTGTGCTCCTTTTACACGCCCTTTAAATAGCACACAATTTATTTCGTGCAAATCAAACATTTACTGGGTTATCATAATATATAGGTACATCCCAATGTACTACTTGAAAACTTAATTGCAAAGTTTGAACAATTGGTGGAATTTTTTATGCTCAATTACGACCGATAACAACGTTTCTGGTTAGAAAATAGGTATATCTACTTTTGATTCTGGTAATCACAAGATGAATGTGAAAAATTGGCTAGCAAGATTCGATTAATCGGGTTTAGTCGTACATCGTATATAATTAATTATACGTTGGAACAATGGAAATCTTTACTTATTAATGCATTTCCTAGAAGTTTTGAGTATGCTGAAATGTTGAAAAATCTGGTATTTAGAAAAAAATTGAAAACTGAAACGGTAACACATTATTATCATGAATGGTTATTTATGTGTCGTCACTGCCACCTAGATGATGCCGAGTCGATTTCTTGTTTAATTAAAAGATTACCTCTAGACTTATAAAATAATGCAAAAGATTTGAAAGGTTATTTATCTACTTTTGAGAACTATCAAAATATACCTGAGATAGGAAACGCCAATCCGCGTATACTTACCTTGAAGCGGAGAAATAGCGATGTAGTCACTTATAACTTCCCGTGCTTTGCCAATTTCAACAGTTAGTCGAATTGTCTGCTTCAGCTGCAATTCTACTGAATATACTTGTGGTAAAAGATTACCTGGTCACTGAGCAGAAAATCGATGAGACAGAGCTGGACAAATTGTAAACAGACGCAACAGAGCTGGACATGTTATAAATAGACGCTTTAAACTAGGAACTTTAATAATAAAATCAAAAAAACTGTGTTAATAAATACCGTGCCGAACCTGACTGATATTTATAAGAAGTGCATGACGAAGAAAATTATTTTTTGAGCATTTAAATACTGGGGCACAATTGAATGTTGCATTAAAACATGTGGAATAAATTATATTATACATAGAAACAGACACATTTCTTTAGTAATGGATCCTTTAATGGAGTTACGGGATGTACAGTGGCAGCCATGTAATAGTGACTACTCAAAACTCGGCTATATTTAAAGATGATTCTGTGGTTGGAAATGAACCATTAAATGGTAAATTCAAAGTTGCTAGTAACTCAGACGTTCAATTACCACCGCAAGCGTCTATTCGTTGAAATAAATATTATTGGGAATAACTCGGGATAGATATCCGTGCATCACATATATGATACCAAGACCTTGATAACAAAAATTCTGCTATGCCTGCTACCTTACTCCGTAGACAAAGAGGTTATATCCTAATTAGAACCTGATTTAAGAATAAGAACTGTTGTTCTGGAAGAGGGACGATGTAATTACCCATGCTGTACCGCGTGAATCATAGGAAACAGATGGAGACTGAAGTGATGGTGCAATATTTGAGGCTGATAAAGTTCAGGTGCGTAGCTAATTATATTACCAAATTAAAGTAACTGTTTCTGCAGTTGTCTGTGCTGGCTATTCCGTCTACTTGGTAATTTATCTGTGTTTACTATCATGCCTGCTTCGACTGTTTTCTGTGTTAAATATTATCTCTATATTTGCCTTATAAGCAAACTGTATAATTACCATACGAATACTTCTGTTATTGTGTGCTTACTTTTTCGTCTGCTTATACCGTTTCTCCCTGTTTATTATTTAATCTGCTTCTGATTATTAATTTATACTTTTATTTATACACTAAATATAAAAATATTGTACAAAAAGCAGACTTAATGCTAAATAAATAATTTATCTGGCAACCTTAGAGCAGGAAAAGTAGAGTAGATGTGATGTAAATACCTACTATTAGAATAATGACTAAAAATTAAAATAAGTACACTATGCAGGGCATACGTACGATATAATAAAAAGTTAGATAATAGGTATATAACTTATAATATACATAATATTTACTATTCTGTCTACATCGCGCCTAATTCTGCTGTTCTGATTTAACCGTTTCGATTCTGCTGTTCTGTACTTACAGTTCTGTTTATAGTCTATAATCAACATACGACTCGCTCCGGTTGCGTATGGGTAATATTACGTTGGTTAAATGAGAGTCACACACCAGTTAGTAAATGTGTTTATTAAACTGTATTTTAGTGTGATAACACGTCCGAGTATGAAAGTGTTCTATCGTGTCCGTTACAGGTAATACAAATAAAAAAAAACCTTTACAAAATATACACGTAAACCTTCCTCGTGAATTTCTCGTGAAAACCGCATGAAAATCCGTTAAGTGATTTTTTGAGTTTATCACGAACATATAGGCAGACAGACGCGGCGGGAGACTTTGTCTAATAACATGTATAGATCAATTTAAATATACATAATGTTTACTATTCTGTCTACTTCTACATGTGATATTTGTGTTTAAATTATTGTATTTGATATTTATCTATGTATACTATTGCGTCTGATTATGCTGTTTTGATTTTACTGTTCTGATTTTACTGTTCTGATTTTGCTGTTCTGATTTTACTGTTCTGATTTTGCTGTTCTGGTTTTACTGTTCTGTTTCTGCTGTTCTGATTTAACCGTTCCGATTCTGCTGTTCGGATTCTGGTGTTCTGATTCTGATATTCTGTACCTACAGTTCTTTTTCTATATGTATAAGTCAATGTCATATGTATTTAAGATAAATATTACTAGCACACTGTATAGCTGAATTGTATTGCTGGAAGTTACTTCCCGTACGAGTATATTTATAAAACAACATTGCAGTTATATTTTGTTTTGCGTTTCCACAGTAGCCTAATTATGAGCCTGTTTTTTATTTTGGTAGAGTGACTACTAAATAATGAATGCAGTATCATAACAAATAGTAAACCTTGGCTGTGGTTGAGTCATTAAAGTGCTTTCTAATTAATTTTACTGACATTCAAGAACATTTAAGGTTTCATTTTAAGGTTGTGACTGTCTGTTCAGCCATCAGAAGCTTTCAAAAAAAAGATGTAGTACCTAAAATTGCTCGCTAATGGCTTTAAACTTAACATTTTGACATAGACGTGATTTACCAACCAGGGACAAATATGCGTTACGTAGACGTATTAAGCCGCGACGCAGTTTCCAAAATTTTATATTTTGAAGACATAGACAATTGGTTTCGGACACTACAATTTCAGGACGAACAATTTCAATCTATTTACAATCAGCGAAATAATGGAAGTCCTAATAATGATGTTATAAACAACTCTTATATCTAGAATTATCGGAATAACCGAAAGGCTTAATGGAGAACGCCTTAGTGTACCCAAAGCTGCGGGGTTATGTATAATGAAAATGTTTCACACCGACATCGATCATGTGGGTTTGAAGAAATGTTAAGATGCAACAAAGGCAAATTACCGGTTTTCACGCTTGTCTTGATTTATAAAAAGCATATAAGGCCTGCCTGTGGAATGATTATTTAAATTTAAAAAAAATTATGGTTAACCAACTGGCAAATTTACCTTATAGGCAAACCAGACCATCTTATGCAAATGCGCCTCGCTCTAAAAGAGGAAGTCAAAATGTTTAGTTATTGTCGAATCTTTTACGAAAACTGTTGCTGTAAAACTTACTATAAGTCTTCATTCTACAGTTAATTCTACAGTTAACACTCTAAATAATTATGTAGTTTGTGTTACGGTAAATTTTTGCTATCTTCAGTTACCCGAACCGTATAATTTCAGATAAAGTACTATCCCTTAAGCATTGATGTTTCAAGGAGTTTTGTGTAAGACATAAAACCCATCTAACATTGAATGCGATTTTCGTGCCACGAACTAATGGACAAGTGAACGTATAAACTGGACTCTGTTAAATCTATTAAATGCGTTGTGCACAACTAACCATAAATAGTCTACTTGAGACGAGGCAATACCGGAAATTATCATGAAAATGAATCACACAGTGTATGACACAATTAAATTATGCCCGTATGAACTTATGTTTGCTCATAAGAAAAATTGGGTGCCCAAAATAGCGGAAAAAGTTTAGGTATTAAATGTAAGGAAAAACAAAGGAGGAAAAATGATAATATAACAAGAAAATAAGACATATGACAGTTAAGTGTAACATAAATAGGAATGGAGGTAAATTACATCTTGAATATGCTAAAAGGTGAAGTCGGTTATGTAATATATTAAAAATATAAATGCTGTGAAGTGATGTTAAAGTATAAGTGTCTAATAAGAATGGAATTTAACCAACTGCAGGTGATGGAAAGTATAGAATAGAATAATAATATATAAAATAGTACAAGTTTGTCTAAATGATCGCTATAATATTCACAGTATAAAAGAAATGAAGGTATATTATAAACTTGTTGAATAGTACATGCTGATATATTGTGACCTCGTAAAAGTGTTATTAATTATGATACAAACTTGCCAATAGCGATAAAGATGCTGTGGACACGCAAAGTTTGATGGACCTTTTAGAAAGTTAGACAATATTTAAACTGTAGGGTCGACTTAACTATGCTAAAGTAATCAAAACCTTCTCTAATGTGTTTTTGTGAATACCTTGATGGTATTCACTTTTCAGGATGGCCGATGTTACGCGCCGCTGTTGTAGTCTATGACATCGAGTGCTATAAAAAAGAATACTTGTGACGGCGAGGCGACGTTAAGAAAATATTTGACGATCGGATGGATTGGTTGTCATTCTGATATTCTGATTTGATTTACTGTAAAATTAATACAAAATTATAGTGATTGACAAAACTATTGGCTTTAATTAACAATAAGTATTGCGCAATATTATTGTAAGTCTATGAGGCGCCTTAGGCAGTAGCTCCTCGTTAGTGTTTTCTTCAAAGTTTAACAGTTTCAAATAAAACACTATACATAAATATTACCTCCATCTGACAATGCAGCAGGACTAGCACCAGCTGCTAGTAATCTTGCAACTGACACATAGTTATTCCAATTACAAGCAGAATGTAGTGGGGTCCATCCAAGTTCTGTTTTAGCATGAATATTAGCACCAACCATCAACAAGTAAGATATTATATTAACATGATTACTGTATGCAGCTCTGTGGAGTGGAGTGTAACCATCTGAATCATGAGCGTGGACAAGCCCCGGTTGTTTCGTGATCAGTTCTTTAAGAGTGTCAAGTTCATTATGTTCAGCTGCCCATAATATATGATCAATAGGATTATCTGAAAAAAAGTTATCTGAATTTATATTATATAATACAGTATGTATAATAGAAAATTTATATTTTTATATAAACTAAATAAATTAATTATATGAAATAATTAAGTTAGCACTTTTTTGACTTTAATTTTGTGCAGTAATTTAAGCAGTGCATTGGCTCACCATTGTGAGATTGATGTCAATACATTTGTGTGATGAGTTAACCCCATTATCTATGTACGTCACACTATAAGTTTTGCGTAACCTAAAAAAACATATTATAACCAAAATATGCTTTTCAAAATAATCTCCTTTACTTTTAAACATTTTTTCATGCGATCGAACCATTTTTTAAAACAGGAGGACCACAGATCTGAATGCATATTTTCTACGTGCGCTATCACTGCCTCTTCGGAGTTGGTAAATGTAAAACCTCTCATCAATTCTTTGACTTTGATTCAGAAATCACACGGTGCTAGGTCGGGGCTATACGCAGGATGAGTGACGAGATGTACTTTTTCGGAAGCCAAAAATGCCTTTGTTTTGTTGGCTATGTGTAAAGAAGCGTTATCATGGTGTAGGAGAATGCGGTTTTTGGGTCGTCTTTCGCGAACTTTTTCTAACACCCTGGGTAAACAAATGGCATACCACTCGGCATTGTTACTCTTTTGATCTTCAAGTGGAATTGTACAGATGGGACCCGTACCTCAGAAAAAAACGCCATTATTTTTTACCAACGTTTCTCGCCTGTCTCACTTTTGTTGGCCTGTTCTCATTTTCAAACACTCATTCACAAGATTTTTTTTTCGGTTCAAAACAATAAATCCACGTTTCGTCTCTTGTGACAAGGTCATAAATTTTAGTTTAAAAGTTAATATTGAGACTATCTGTTTACAAATAAATTAAAAATTAACGAAATAATTGCCCAACAGCATATCGACACCTGCAAAGATGTATTTTTTTCTAAATTATATTTATAAGTTGAAACCAGGGATATATTATATAAGCAATCATTTAGTGGATTATATTTCCTGGATAAATTAAATTTCAAACTTAGAACGTTACAAATATATATATATATATATATATATATATATATATATATATATATATATATATATATATATATATATATATATATATATATATATATATATATATATATGTCGCAGGCATATTGTATGTTTCGTCGTAATACTAACGGCGTCGTAATTTTATAAACGCAGACACTAGTACAAATTGCCGAAGGCAAAATGTCTATGGATTCAATCGCGTCAATGTCTACTTGGATGCTGCAATAGGGTGACCATGATTAATAAAAAAGAATATTTTGCTTTTGTAGGAACTAATAAAACTCTACACTAAGTAAAGATTAGTGGCAAATTTTAGTTTTCTAAACTTACTTAAAATATTTAGTACACGGATACATCATGAATAAAAGGATGTATTGTTTTACGCGTGTATAGACTTGATTGATTCAATTGAAATCAAACCACAGGTGTAAATGGAAGATTACGTTGTTTTGAGTGATTTTGAGTAGTTTACAAAGTGCTTTCCTGAAAATGATAAGTTAGTAACTTTTTTATTTAGATGTTGCAAACCTTTTGTAAAATAAGTGTTAGAAAAATAATTACAATAAAATATAGATGTGGGTTTTTTGGTTTTGAAGTTCGTTCGATATGCAGCGTTTTGTAGTTACGTTATTGCGGCTGGAGTAGATAAGACGATGGTATTCGCGCTCATCGATCAAGCGAGTCGCCGCAGGACTCTACCGCCAGTAAGGTCAAGATATGATGGAAGTTCAAGTTTGAATTGGAATTTAGAGTGTATATTCCCTACAAATCAAATAATTTGAGAAGTTTTTATAAATGATAAAAGCTTCACAAATATCTTCACTAGTGAGGCTTTCGCCCCTGTACTTATGATGTAGTAAGTTTACTGAAAAATGAGCTTTTTAAACCGGGCATTGAACGTACTTAAATCATCAGTGGTTTGGGGGTATTAATATGGAAAGGTTTTGAGCCTTCTTCCTTGTTCACATAAAGTTTTCTGTACGATGTCCAACAGGCTACTAGTTTTATTTTTGACCATTTCACGAGCTCTGTAGTACATGTGTCTTGTTGAAGTGAAACTTCTTTAGAATCGAGATTTCAAACCTGATGCAACAGAAAAAACGACAGGTAAGAGACACAAATACAAAAATGTGTAGAATGAAGCCGGTAAAGAATGAGACAGAAATATACATACTATTTTATATTATCGGTCTCTCCTCTTTGTTCCATACTTCGTAGCGTCCCCACTCCCGTCTTCTAAGCATAGTCGCCTGTAATTAGTGAGCCAAAGCGAGAGAGCAAATGTTGGTGTGTATGTATATTGCACACTGTTTAATACTTGCTTGTATTTGAGCATTTAATGTGTGTTAGTATATGTGAAAAGTACGTGAGCTAATACTACTTTACACTGTATGCGGCTGCGTATTACAGCTTTTTAGTAAGATGTCATCTCATTCTTTTCTCGATTTACTGAAGTTTCACTTCTATCGTGTGTGAATCGCACACACACCTTTTTTTTGCTAGTTAGATACTCAGATAAATAAATAGGTTGGGGAGGCCCATGTAAATTAATCTGATCTGATTGAAGCAGTGGTCCTTTTCTCTCCTGCACTTATTATATTTTTTGTAGTGGTAGTGTATTTCGTATTAAATGAGTGTACTGCTAGATTTCATTTCAGCTTGGTCCAATTTCTCTTCCAGATGGCTCACTTTTAGTTTGTAATCGCTGTTTTCTTGCTAGAGTTGCTTTAATTCCACTCGAAGTTCCTCAAGCTGTCTGGTAAGTAGATTTATAGAATTTCGTACATATTAATTTTGCGAAACTAATTACTTAATGTTTCGAATTTAACGTCCTGTTGATCCTTTAGGTCTGTGAACAATAAGCATTAAGGTCCAATATAGATGATGAGTGCTCATCCATATAGTCTGAAAAGCTTTGCTTCTGTCATTATGTTCGGATAACTTTCCTCTGATGAAATATTACTCGATTTGTTTAATGAATTATCCAAGTTGTAGTGCTGAACTGACGAAGAATCTCTCAGCAGGTGGCGGTGATCGTTGGACTGACATTGTTCAGTAATGTAGTAATTATACCTTCTAGGTTGAGTGCTTGATCTTTGACAACGTATAATTGGGCGTTGAATGTGCATGCCTAAAATCGGGTAAAGCTGTCACTAATAGACTTGTCCCGCTCGCACACATTTGTTGTTTAACATTATCTCCTAGTACTCAGGTGATTTAATTAATGCAAATATTTAAATTACAGAGGCAACCATAACACGAGTCACAACTGCTCACTATAATGTCCGCGAAGGAGTCCGGGAACTTAAAGGGGATACTAAAAACTGTCTTAAAGATAAAACTATTTTATTTTTCAACCTTAATTTTTATTTTTTACATATACCCTGTATGTGTGTTTTTGGACCTCCCGTCAAATTTAATGGGTTGTTCAGACCACGAAACTAAATAACTTTTCCAAAGAAACATGGGTAAAAAAGTGAAAAAAAATTCGACCGTTCCATAGAAAACTGCTCGATCACATGGTTGATTTCATATGGAAGGTCCGATTTTGACAATTTGATTTTTGATTTTTCGACCCATGTTTCTTTGGGAAAGTTGTTTACTATCATGGTCTGAACAACCTATTTAAATTTGGCGGGAGGTCCAAAAATAGCCCTGTAATATTAAATAGGCACTTATTATGAACTAGCTGTTGCCTGCGACTTCATCCGCGCGGACTTTGTTTACTCCGCACTGCTCCTCCCCCGTAGTTGATAGCGTGATAATATGTGGCCTATATGTTGACCTGACCTGTTAGTAATATTCATGCAAAATTTGAAGTAAATCCATGCAGTACTTTTTGAGTTTACCTTGGACATACTCACAGACAAACAGACAAAAATTCTAAAAACTATATTTACTGCTTCGATATCGATTGTAGATCACGCCCCAAGTATTTTTTAAAAATAAATATTCAATGTACAGTTTTGACTTTCCTATGATTTTATTATATGTATAGATATTGGCCCATCTTCGCTTATGTACCCATGTTTTATATGTCTAGTGCAATAAAGAATTTTACACATAATACACCCACACCATCTTGTCACAGTTACAAGTATTTTAAAACATTATTTTTTGACTATTAGATATTTTCTGTTTCCCATCACTAGCCTGTCTGTCAAAAAGATCAAGCTAATTTGTACAGGGTATATGAGTGTCACATACTAAACAAATGCCAATATCAATAATATATAATTGTAATTATTTATGTTATGTAAAAAAAAGAAAACAGAGACTTATTTAATTATGACTCCCCTATCCCTAAAATCAGTTGCCACCAATATGCTACATTGATAACAGATTTTAGTGATAAGCAAATGTTTGTATTTCTAGGTTTGGGGGTATATCAAATATTATTTATTTTTTAATTTTTTTTTTTGTGTAATATTTGATACTAGCGGCCCGCCCCAGCTTCGCACAGGTATAAAATATATGGCCTATGTCACACAGTAAAAAAAAAATGATTAAAATCGATGCAGTAGTTTTGATTTATTCATTACTGCCCGTGGCCCACAAACAATTTCCCTTTCCCTATACCATGAAGATTTCCTGCTATCTTTGAAACATCTAAATTTCTTGCTATTTTTGGCCCATCTAAATTCATATAGGTACTACATTTTTAGTTTTTATACTTTTACCTATTTTTTTTACTTTTTCCATTAATATATTACAAAATGTCTTTAAATAGATTTTTCAGTTCAATTTTGTTAAAAATGGCAAAATTATTAATTTTTGAAAAGCTGTATATTTGAAAACGATGTTGGCATTCAACTCAATTTTTGAGATCTAAAATATTGTTTTAGCTAAATAACTGATAGGTTGAAACATTTCGATGTTATGTCTAAAAACATTTTAATTTTAATTTTCTTCATTGATAAATCCCGAACAAATTGACCGATTTTGATTAAATTAACGGTATTTGACACAGTTTTTGAAGAACAAAAGCTGATAATATTTTTAAGTCAATCGGTAAATTAACTTGAAAGTTGAAAGTTATTTAAAAAAAATTAAGTAAATTTGCTAAGAACAACGTAATTTTAAATTTGAAAAGCTATAAGTTTGGAGAATTAGATTCGATTTTGATTTTTGAAATAGCATTTGACATAGTTTTTTTAGTATTAAAATATTGTAGAACACCAAAAAATTATTGGTTGAAAAAATTTGAAGCTATGTCGAAAAAACACTTTTTTCAAAAATTTTTGTAAAAGATACTCCCAAACGGATAAACCGATTTTGATGCAATTTATGTATTAGACGTAGTTTTTTGAGGAATAGAGCTGATTATTTTTTATACTCGTTACATAAATCTGGAAGTTATATTAAAAAATACTGTTTCTTTTGGTGTTTTTTCAAATTTTTTTTGGTGTTTTTTTAAAATTTCTCAAAATCTTCGAGACCGAATCGGTTCAAATTTTCAGGAAATCTAGGTTAAGCGGAATCCAATCGAATGCCATCAACTGCGTTAAATCGGTCTAGCCGTTTAAAAGTTATGACATGTTTACATACACACATACACACACATACACACACACACACACACACACACACACACATACGTACATACAGACATACTGACGTCATCGTGAAAATAGTCGGAAAAGATTCCTAGGACCTCAAAACGTGGACATCTGGTGAAAACTCGATTTTCGAAAATCGAGGTAAAATCAGTATCTTCCTTATCTACATACGTAGTGGGAAATTAAAAACTGGTGTGCTAAATCACTTTTTTTTACATTGGTTATTAAATAACAATTTTACAAACATTATACGATATACCTGAATATATTATCTAAGGAATGTGCTAACTTATTACATGATAGAATGTACTTTACTTGATCTTATATAATTCCGAAAACAGGCTAAAAATCTCTAAAACAAATAATTTGTTAATACTATTTCTAATCATCCACATGATTTTTATATGGTGATATTTAGTTAAAAAAAAAGAATGTACTAAATTTTGATTTTCAGCTGAAGTCCTATATTAACGACGGGTCTCAAGAATGAAATCTTTTGGAGAGATCAGATTAAATTGGTTTTATAATAAAATTCTCATTAAACACGCATAACGCTACAATATACTTTTTATATTTATTGGTCTTTTTTTGTGGAAATACTCAAGTGAACATCATCTTATCTGCAATGTACTCCCACAAACAAACATATTGTAATTTGGTAATTTAGTAGATACGATTTTGTTCTTGGGACCCGTCGATTTATTTATCTGAAAATTAACATGTTTCCCAACGGTTTTGGAACATGCCGCGCGCGCGCCGCCGACCGGCCGGTAACCCCGCAACCGCTATGTCCCTGCATTTTAAATGAAATCTGTAATATCTTCGAAAATGTTCATTTAAATTACATGCTGTAAACGGCCATATTGCTCTATATTAAATCAGCAATATATTTAAGGTATTTAATTGGATAAGGATTAGTGCTGTATTGCTTAAAATTGATTCGAAAAAAAGCCATTATTTCTCATAAAAAGTAAATGACAAGAAAATGCTATTGTGGGTTATCCATAAGAGATAGACATATACCATCGTGGAGTTTTCTGTAGAGCTATTCAAAGTGTACAAATACTTAATACATTATTTTGATAAATGTCGTAGGGTTTAGCCAGCGTTTGCAATGTAAGCGAAAAAAATATAATTATTTAAGACATGACATCAGAAAATTCAAAAATTGCAGTATTTCTCGACTCTATATTGAATGTTATTAGACATATAAACCTTCCTCTTTAACCACTCTATCTATAAAAAAAACCGCATCATAATCCGTTGCGTGGTTTTAAAGATTTAAGCATACATAGGGACATAGGGATATAGGGACACACAAAGAATGCGACTTTGTTTTATACTATGTAGTGATGATGGGTATCTAATATTACAAAAAAAAAATTAAAAAATTAAATTTTGGTATTTATAATGTATTTTTACATATAAATATCATTGACTAAAACACCCATATTACAAGCAAATTATTTGTTTACTGTGTAATCTATCCAGCAATATTTACTTTGCTTATGTTTCAGTCTAGATACTTAGGCTTTATTTGGTTTTGTATATTGACTGAGCTTACCTGGCAAGCATTGTTTTGATATATAAATTATTGAATTAAAAAATAGGGATCGGTGTTATAAGGGCGAAACTTTAGGGTTTTATGTATTTTTCAATTCTAAATCATAAAATATTTAAAAAAGTTGTCAAAATAATAAAAATAAATTAGGGGTGGACAACACTTATCACTTAGAGGTATGAAAAATAGATAATACCCGATTCCCAGACCTAGTAAATATGCACATAAAATTTCTTGAAAATCGGTCAAGATGTTTCGGAGGAGTATGGTAACTAACATTGTGACACGAGAATTTTATATATAAAGAAGGAGAAGAAAATTATCGTTTTAATAAAACATACTGAAATTTAGTTACTTTAGTAAATATGAAAACTATTTTATTAGGCACTGGTTTCTCAGAAAACCATTTCTAAGGATGTCAATGAAATTTTCAAATTTGGTATTTTTATAACAGTGGCATTTTTCAAAATTATCCTTTTCCGACAATTTCAATTAGCATAACATCGATTGATGATCAGATTTATAAAATCCATAAATAACACTAAGCAAAGCTGTCTTCCAAATACACACATACATTGGTATACTACAAGACACTTCATTAAGAAAATAAAACATAGCAGCACAAAATAACACAAAATCAAATACTTTCTCAAACACATGTATAAATTTAGTCTCAAATCTCAATCAACACCTGGGGTTACAAAATACACTTCTTACCTTTGGGGTCTTTTACAGCTTGAATATCATGATCGTCATCATCCCACCCTGATACAAACATCCCAGAAGTCTCTGGATTTTTCTTACATCTTTCTATTTCATCAGCAATATCTTTGAAATCTTGCCTGACAACCTCCTCATCCTCAGAGTCTGACATGGTGAACCTTAGCTAATAACTAAAAACAAATAAGTTTTACTTGAACTATGAAATAGTAAAGGGCTTATAAATACGTTACATACTCTTTGAGGGCTTACTTTACTAGACACTTTTTATACATGGAACATAGAAAACACTTGTTATCTTTGTTTCATGTTTTTATACAACTAGCTGGTATTCACGACATCGTTCGCGTGACCCAAAATTATAACTTCAAAAAGTTGAAAAGATAGTACAAAAAAATGAAAAGGATAGTATTTATACAAAATTAAAGTACACTTTCATTATTTTTAATTTAACATAATAAGTAGTCATTAAAATCAACACCAAGTATGGCAAAATTTACATTTTATTCCTCCACTCCTCTTCTAAGTTTATCACACAGACCAATTAGACGAATTAGACTTTAGAGTACTACGCATATGCTATAGTAATTTAGTACTATAAAATATTTGATAATTGTATTGAAAATAGCGTCATCTAGGACACGAATTGAAAAAGATTTTATTACTAAAGACTTAAGATCTGGATTCAAGGTTTTTATACGAATATACGAATATTAAAAATAACCTTTTAATGTCTTAAATATATATTTTTAATTAAGATATTACATTAGATTATATTTTTTAACTATTTGAACTATACACAAAACAATATAAACATATATTGTTTTGTGGTAAATATGCTTATTTTTCAAAATAACAAAGTTTGGCCAATCTATCAAACAATAAACAACACAATTACAAATGGCGTCGTCATGGTGTTAAATGTTGATACTCGTGCGCATTTTATTATTGAAATTCAGTTTGTTTTGTGTGTTTTAGTGTTATTTTCGTTGAGTTTGAACTTTTATTCTCCGGATTGCTTAATCGTGACACAAAACTAATATATTGTGCTATTTATTGTGAGTTAATAAAATCTTAAATTATAATATGAATGTTTTAATTCTGAATATATAACATTATACAGCGTGGCAATCAAACGAAGTTGCAAAAGGACTTGTCAAAGTTACATTTTGTTTGAATGGCACGCTGTATAGTGTTTGATAAATTCCTATTAACTATTAAAAGGGTATTGTCCATTACAGGCTATATGGTGACCATGTGTTTTTTTAAAAACCATTTTTACCAAAAATCATTATTTTATTTTTAAAACACGATGGTACTATTTTAAGAACTGGAATTTAAACTTAATTAGATAATAAAATAAAAAGTTATTAACGTTAATTTTTCAATTCTAAAGTCTCATTGCGGCATAGGTCTGTACCACGTTGATTGTAGAATTTAATCGATTTTAACATATAATCGATTCGCATTGGTGTCGATTATAATATCGTACATAACATACCTAAACATGCACATTTGTTTCTTTTCTTGTTTTCTTGTATATTCTGCTTTTATTTACAGACTTTTGTTTATAGATAAAACATAAATAACTAACAAATACTAAACTAATAAAACACAATCGTGAAAATAACGAGTTTATTTAATAAGCGAATAGATACATTTTCATTTTTACAACAGACAAACAACAACAAATAGATTATCATCTGTTTTAGACAAAATGACTGAAGCACTATTTCCTAGTTAAATAAAGTAGTATCGGATTATTTGTACAAATCGATTGTTTTTGCAATCTAGGACATTCAATTTGAGATGGGTGGTATAATCGAATGACTTCACTAATATTAACATTGATAGTCTATTAACAGATTCGGTAATCGGGAGCCCAAGTCATTTTTTGGATGTTACATGGAACAGATCTTTTTTTGTTCTAGTGGTATGAGTTTTGACGCATTATTGATATAGTGGTAATATTAAGTTTACATATTTTAGTTTCTTAAAAATACATAGAAAAACAAATAAAAAACATAAAAACAAATGATTATAATATGAAAATATATTTTTTCTTATATTTTTACTTCTTCAACAAAAAGAATCAAGCTCCATTAACCTTACTATCTTGTGAATTTAGTGATTTGTTTAATTTATATGTCTGTTTTAAATATCTTATCATTCACACTATTAGTCTGCTAGCCGGTTTCAATTTATATCGATCTCATTCGCGAATTACGATTCTTAACTAAATTAACAATTAAGAACGTATTTGTCCAATCGAATCATCCCGAGACGAGAAATTATAAAAATTAATCGAATGATTTCGTTAGATGTCATATTCACCCACCGCTACACTAATAAGCATGTGTCAAAAATTGACATTAAAGGAATAAATAAACAGTAAACACGAAACAAACACGAAATAACAAATAACAATAGCTTATTTTCAATTTGCGATCTAGTATTCGGTTAATGTAAATGATTTTCCGGTTCTTTTACTTGTCGTTTTGAATTGTTAGTTATCAACCGCTGCAAATGATGAGCAGTTTTTACTTTTGGACTTGTAATCTGTTTGTAATTTTGACCCCGGCGTTATTTTAAACACTAAATCCACCGACCAATCGGACCTGGGCATGTTATTGGATTTGGATTCAACTGTGTCTGCGCCTTCTGTTAATTCGACTAACAATTGATGGCATTGATGTTTTGCATCGCAGGAGACGAAATCTGGAGCTTCTCGTAGTTCGATAATTATCTATGGATTGCTCCCCATGTGGTAAGGCATTTTTTATTAAGATTACATTATTTTAGTATAACAGGGCAAGATCTTTGTAATATTGTGCTTAAATATAATATAAGTGTGACAAGCAGTATATGTTCACTTTGCAGGTGACAAATCAAAGTGCAGTCTGTCAATTTTACTGGATGTTGGTACTTCACAACTCAACAATTCTAAAATCCAGCACAAGTGAAGAACATCCTCGACAGTTGTGTGGGAATTGTATGTCAATATTCACAGTAGAAATCATGTTCTCAATGCAACTACACCAAGAACAATACACATAAGAATTGTGATTAATGAATGGATATCACCTTGTCAGGTAAATTAATAATAATCTTGAAACATTCATCTAAACATACCTTGTACTATGTGTACTAAATATATAGGATAATTATATATTTAGTAGAACTCTTTCACACACATAAATATATTTTATCCAACTGTTATTTTAAACAAAGACCCTTAGCTTCATAGTAAGGAGCTGAAGTCAACTATTGAGATAGCATTAATAATTTGAGTTTGTTTGTTTGTACATCTTCAAAAATACCAATAAAATGGAAATAAATGTGCAGTTAGTAATGACTATAAAGAGCATGGGGACTATAAAAGTATAGGTTTGTTAATAAAGATATTCCGAGTAAATACTTACTGCTAGTTCCGAGTAATTACCAACTATCTAGGTAGTTAGTTTGATTACACACAAACATGTCTCACATTTTAAAAGTTAATAATTATATTTTTAATGAATTTTATCTGATGAAAGTTCAAATTGTTACAGATCCATGAAACAGATCACATTTGCTATCTATGTTGTCTCCCTGTAAATAGAATACCCGTTTCTGGAGTCCCAGCAAATCCAGTACAGGTTCAGGAATTATGGTTCCTGTATTAGACAGATATGTAGATCGAGCCAGCAACCTACTTGAAGAAATAAGCATATAGGCAATTGCACATTCTCAAGGGGAAGTATACAAAGCAACCACATAAGCTATAATATATATTTGTATTTTATATAATAATGATATATTAGACAGAAATGTTTTATTACAATATTGTTGCAATCATCATGTGTAGGAAGAACGTAGGTTGCTCACGTAATGACCATTATCTGGTATTTTAGTTGGACAAGGCATGATAATTATATACAGCCCCCTGCCTAGTTCTTATAAAGTATATTAATAATCTAAGATGATTTATAAAACCATTACAATTCCTTATGTGAGTTTTATTTTAGAACATAATAACTTTGTTTGATTTTGTGTTAAAATCTCATGATATTATGATATGCTTCAATATATAAACATAATACAACATGTGTATCATATTATAAATGTAAATAATTGACATCATAATAGAAGAATTTGTTTTTAGCATGTTGATAATTATAAATAAATACACTTCTGCCGCACCAAGACTACAACTTTTACCATGCTGAATATGACATATTTTTACATTTTCCTGTTATTTCTTTATTATAAATAATTTTGTTTAGATATCAAGCATACAAAATACTAGTTAATAAATAGCTGAGTTAATGGTCACATGTAGCCGAACAGTCCATACAAAGTGGTCGATTCCCTTTCAATAAAAAAGTAGGTACCTATATTAAGCTGCCGAAACAAAATAGTTCTCATGCTATAAGATAGATGACGCCAGTAGTACGCCATTATAGATTTAGAAAGTTGGCTATCTATACCTGATACTACGTTTATACATAAGTAATCTGTGGTACTACGTTTATCACTTTATACATAAGTAATCTGTGTTTATCACAGATTATTTATGTATAAAGTGTTTATCACGGCCAAGGAACTTATATACGATAACTGGAATTACTACGGAGCAATATTTGAAAAAAAAAATGTACTTTATTTCGTTACAAATAAAGTTGACATTTGTTTCTTACTTAACAGAGAGGAAAAACGTTCTGAGCAAGACAACGACATGAGTGGATATTGTCCCTTTCTTACAATTGCCAGTGTAAATAAAACTTTCAGATGGTAGATTTTTATATATTCGTTAATCGTTAAATCCCTTTTATTCATAAACGTTGATAGATACATTAGCATAAAATGTATTGTAATTAACATAGTGAGTTCTAAAATGTGCTTATTTTAATTATTACGTAATTACTTATGCAATGCAAAAACTGTTTCTCAAACTAGTAGAATTACTTAGTAGTAATTTGCAAACTAGGCATGGCCACACTTATATATGGCGATTGGCGCTTTATTTAGTAGAAAGAGACACACTCCACTCATGTCGTGGTACTCTTCGGAACGATTTTGAAGCACGTGTAAGCATTCCGGGTAGAATGTAACTTCCTTGATCACGGCTCACTGAATTTGGCCCCACTTTTTTTGATTTTCAGATTTTTGATATTTTTAATTATTTGTTCGTCGTTTGTTCTTTAATGTTCGATTGTAAAAATTGTTTGTTCGTCTTTTATTTATTTATAATTAATTAAACAAATGACCACCCTTAAGTTGGCCCCCCTTACTAGATATCTTTATTTTTATCACTTAGATTAATTAATTTTGATTAATTATCGTTTGTTCGACGACTATTGGTGATTGTTCGATCATAAAAACAATTAAATTCCCAATTATTATTTATTTTATATCTAATATGCAAACCATTACCTCACGCCTACATTGCGCATGCGCCAGCAGTCTAATGGCGACTGAGCGATGCGTAGTGCATGTCATGTAAAAAAATGACATTATAAATAATGCTCCATTTCGAATATCATCAAATTATACGATTTGAATGAAGTATTTAGTCAACAGTGTGAGTACCTCGATTAAATATAAAGATATTTAATTCTTATTAGGAAATATTGTAGGTAGTTCCGATAGTGGTAAATTTAACACGATACATAAAAAAAAATCTGCACATTTTTTGAGGTTAACTAATAGTACATCTAATATATACATCTTTAACAGAATTATAAATAGGCCTATCATTTTAGCAAAGAAACAAATTAAAAACAGTTGTATGATATACACACCCACACACATATGTACATATATAAGAAATTCATATTTAAATAGAGTAATTACTCTTTTTGTTTACTCAACAAACAGCTTTATGTGGCTTTATGAGTTAAGTACATATATTGGACGTAATGCATGTAAATGGACTATATAGACATTAGATGTTTTTCGATGATTATTAATAAGTACATAATTTATTAATAATGATTCTTTTACAACTAAACATTCGAAATGGAGCATTATTTATAATGTCATTTTTTTACATGACATGCACTACGCATCGCTCAGTCGCCATTAGACTGCTGGCGCATGCGCAATGTAGGCGTGAGGTAATGGTTTGCATATTAGATATAAAATAAATAATAATTGGGAATTTAATTGTTTTTATGATCGAACAATCACCAATAGTCGTCGAACAAACGATAATTAATCAAAATTAATTAATCTGAGTGATAAAAATAAAGATATCTAGTAAGGGGGGCCAACTTAAGGGTGATCATTTGTTTAATTAATTATAAATAAATAAAAGACGAACAAACAATTTTTACAATCGAACATTAAAGAACGAACGACGAACAAATAATTAAAAATATCAAAAATCTGAAAATCAAAAAAAGTGGGGCCAAATTCAGTGAGCCGTTTATCACAGGCTAGGGAGTAGCCGGGGTGGAATGTTAATACATTTGGACCTTTTACAAAACTTAATGGTGGCTCCACCTGAGCCACATACACCAAACTTCGTACGAAACTAATCTCTAGTAGAAATTGAAATGTCTACTATCCTCTACCATCATCATTTCTAATTGTAATACATGTCAAATTAAAAAATCGATTTGAATCGATACACTGTATCGATATAAGTCATAATTCGATGTATGTAACGTTTTGTATCGACACAAAACGATATTTTTTATGAGGTAAAATATGAAAGGTATATTTCTGGAATAAAAAGCTTTCAATGCTATTTCGTTATTTAATAATAATATCAAAAGTCGCTATTTTCATTCAACGGCATTTTGACTAAACTTTTATGACTATAAACAATATCTTGTGGATGCGTTGCAAGTTAATACAATTGCAGATATTTGAAGGTGTAGATCCTGTCAAATAAAGTAAGCGTTCAGAGATCACTGAAGTCACAATCACTGACATGTAACATCGTGGGGCTAATTTGTTTTATTTTATTTTGACCTTTCCTATGTAATGAGACAATGAACTTAGCATAAGCTTATTATATATTAAACACTTAATTTATTAATTTGAACTTTGTTAACGTATATTTATGGTCTTTTTAAATGGTTCATCAAATTGATGAGATTGTTTTGCATCCACTGAAGCCTGTCCCTATATAGAACACTAGCCGAGCTCGCGACTTCGTCCACTTGGAAAAATTTCGAAAAAGTAGCCTTGGTTAATCCCTGTCACATCAGCTATCTGCCAGTGAAAGTCCTGTCAAAATCAGACAGACAAAAATTGTAAAAATGCTGTTTTGGTATATGTATCGTGTATACATCCATATGCATTTAGTGAAAAGCGGTTATTTTAATATTACAAAAAGACAGTCCAATTTTATTAATTTGTATAGATGTAATCCCACTTAAATGAATATTTGATATCATATTGGTGGCATTTATATTTTATAAACAAAAAACATTTAAATCAGACACTACGTGTAGCTCACAAACACAACTATAATGCAATATATAACGCTAATGAAACTAATTTATGATAATTATTACTAATGAAATTAATATTATGTAATCTATGGTCATTAATTATTCTTGTATATATAATCAACAATAAAAATATGCATCAACACAAAATGTTGATATATCGTATAATTCGCATAGCATGGTATCGATACAATACGATATCGATTCAGGTCGCTCATCTCTAACTAAAACTTAAATTCCATTCTTAAATATGTCTGCCAGATTGTTTACATAGTTTTGTGCTAGTTTCATTTTGATTTATTTGCATTGTTTTCGTGATATTTACGGCAAGTTAACAACTATCTTCCGCGTCTACAAGTTATACAAATTAATTTTAACTATTTTTGTTGTTTCTCGGTCTTTTAAACGTTGAATTAATAAGTACTCTGTGTTTAGTAGTGTTGAATCAGTTTTCAGTGATTAAACCTCATAACTTTGCTATAATTTGGTTTGTTATTTGACAAAATAAATCTATTCTACGACGTAATGTTTTTTATTTTCATAATATGTCAGAGATCTAGTAAAAAGTTAAGAAATAGATAAGATAAGAGGCTTCCGTTACATAGTTTATGCTTGATTTATAGATGGCGCTGACGTCCTTTTAAGTTAAAAGAACCGGAAAATTCAACATCGTTAAAAGTTTTAACGATGTTGAAGTTTCAGGTCTATAAAGCATAATATTATATACTAAAGCATAATATTATATACTAAAGCATAATATTATATACTAAAGTATAATATTATATACTAAAGCATAATATTATATACTAGTCTATGGGGAGTAGGGACAGTTAGTACTAACTACTAGAGATGTGTCAAATATATTCATATTAGGTATCCGTAATAGGTACACGGGCGAAATATCATTACCTGGAACCTCATCAAAAACTTCACCTAAAACTCACCAATAATAGAAACATCAAAAAAAAAACTAACAACACAGAAAACATTTATAAGTAAAGTGAATAGTCCACCAAAGTCAACTAGAAATCCTAATAGTGGATTTACATGCTTGGCAAGCCTTCACAAGCGTCCACAATCACAAGCATGAAAACAGGTGTTTGCCTTGGCTCGCGTGTGCTTGGGAACGCTTGTCGTCGACCCACTCGGGTGTCGGTTTTGAACACAGATCAGAGGAAGTTTACGCCAAGCGCTTGCGATGCATTTACACGCTGGCACGAATTTAGTATCGCTTGGTATCGCCCACAAGCTTGCGCCGAACGGCCGTATTTGCGCTGCGCTATATAATAAGTACTCAGTATCGATTATTACTTGGTCAAATGATGAAATAATGGCATTTCTCGAGGCATATCAAAACTTACCTTGACCACCTGCCATTCTGCCAGGCAATACCTATGTAAAATACAAAAAGCCACCAACATGGTGATTACTAGGACAAATATCTCGCCTGGTTTCTGGCACCGGTAGCCGATAGAATTATGCATGTAGCATTGGTACCCCGCCACACGGTTTCCTTTTCGGTGTAATTTTTTTTTTCCTGTAAATCTATACATATAATAAAATCGTAAGAAAGTCAATACAAAATCATTGAATATTTTTTTAAACGCCACGCCACGTTTGTGCTGCGTTCGTATGAAACGCTGAATCTTATACATTTCTGATCGAAGTATTAGGTGCCCCTCAGACTTACAATAATATTGCGCAATATTTTTATTGTGCATAATATTGAATACCCCTTTGTTTCCAAACGTTTAATAAATTCACTCAATAAAATTGTCAAACCAGTCTGATCAATATTTTCGTGCGAGTAACATGTCTGACGACGAAGTTTTGGCGACAACAATGATTTTGTTAAATAAATCTATACAATTCTAAACACTCAAAAACTCCCGTTCTTCATCTTTTATTGATTGGTTTTGTTTCGATCAACACTCATATTGATTAGGGAATTGGCTGAATGTCGAATTTTGGCCGAATGTTGAGTTTCGGCAGAAAGTTAAATTTCGATCGAATCTCGAAATTCGCCGGAATGACGTATTTCGGTCACATGTTCAATTTCGACCGAGCGTCGAAATTCGGTCAGTGGTCGAAATTTTGGTCCATTCTAGTAATGAACTATTAAATTAACAAGATGAATAAAATTACCGCGAAATGACGAAAATTTCTTGCTCGCCATTTTGCTTAAATTTACGACACGATCATACATTAAACACCGCGACTGACCGACCACGACCGTTCCAAGCTCTGAAGTGAAAAATATTGTGCAATATTAAACCTACGCAGTGCAAGAAAAAATATTGACAATAAAAATTAAACCCGCTCAAACTTTCGTTCAATCATTGTGCATTCTTCAAATATATTATTATATAACCCTATAAATAAATAAATATTAATATATAACCCTAAACGGTCAATAATATTGTACAATACGTAATATTGCGCAATATTATTGTAGATCTAGGGGCCCCCTAAGTCACGTCAACAAAGTGGTAACCAAGGAACTTATATACGATAATTGGAATTATTACGTTATTTACAAAGCAATATTTGAAAAATAAAAATGTACTTTTCGTTGCTCGTAAAGTTGACATTTGTTTCTGACAATGACAATAGTGGATGTTGTCCCTTTCTTGCAATTGCCAGTGTAAATAAAACTACCTGATGGTAGATTTTTATATATTCGGTAATCGTTAAATCCCTTTTATTCATACATGTCGATAAATACACTAGCATAAAATGTATAACATAATGAGTTAATAACATAATGAGTTCTAAAATGTGCTTATTTTAATTATTACGTGATTACTTATGCAATGCAAAGCTGTTTTTCAAATTAGTAGAATTACTTAGTAGTAATTGGCAAACTACGCATGGCCGCACTTATATATGGCGATCTGCGATTGGCGCTTTATTTAGTAGAAAGAGGCACACTCCACCAATGTCTCGGTACTCTTCGGAACGATTTTGAAGCTTTTTGAAGTAAAATGGGAATGTTATTTTTTTCTCATGTACCCCATTGTGTGGTGTATCGTTGGATAAGTTTTAAAAAATGTTTTAGGCTTGTGAAAACAAGTTTTCGGTTAAGCGTCTCGCTTGTAAGATATTAAGCTTTTAAGTGCTAATTTTTGAAAAAAAAAATCGGGGTAGTAAATATAATAAAAGTAGAAGAAAAACTATCACGGCTTAGAAGGCTTTACATGTTTTTGAGTAACAGTCGACCAACATAAAAAATGTACTTAGAGAAGTTTTTATAGGCGGTGAACCTATGGTGCGGATATTATATACATATATTTGTCATTGACGTTGAATAGCTTAAATATTCATAGTATGAAACTATAACAGCCCTTTTCAGTCCGCATTATAATGATTCAATTTTTCGGGCCACACACAATGTAGGGTTCCGAAGTTCGGAACCCTACATTGTGTGTGGCCCGACACACACTTTACCAATTTATCGTAACGGTGTAAATGCACCGACCGAAAAATATCAAAAATATGGCCACATTTAAAAATTGTATCCACAGACTAAATAATATCTCATTGCTCATTATGTCAACACCAATCTGTCGGCCATGATTTGATTGGTTTGGTATTATTTTCAACATGGCGCCCTGCCTTGTTCATAGTGTGTGTGTGTGAAAGTGCAGTGAAATTATGTATTATATTAATTGTTTTTAGTGTAAATTTTAGTGTATAAGTGAAAAAAGTGTGCATTAATGCAGCGGTTATCTTATCATGGCTTTGGATTTACGCTTGCATTCTCCTGCAGGCGCGGAACCCGTTGTTTATACATGGCCCCTTACATCAGGTCATGGCTCGGTAAGAATATAATAATTTATGCCTATATAATGCTTATTGGTTGACGAATTATAGCGGAACATTAATTGCTCAATGAGATTCAATTACTAAATAATTAAATTTATAGCTGGAATATTTGTATCTTGTAGTTTTGTACTTTGAATCCAAATGTTATGTTGAGAGTTATTTGGCTAAACGGTTTTAAAATCAATCAAGTATAAAATGTACGCAAGGTATGTTTTCGTGGTTTTTGTAAAAATCTATGAGTGAAGCATTTATTATCTTAAAGTTTTTGATAAATGTCTCATCACATGGATCTTGTATTGTCGAGTGTATTGACCTCGTGTTTTGTCAAGGTGTCGGCTTTTTTTAGATATGTACACACTGTTGCGTAGTCTTAGATGGGGTATCTATATTAGCGTTATAGAATTTTGCACTATCGTGATATTATGTAAATAGTCGAGTTGATGAATAACTACTCCTATGTATTAGTAAATAATATGAACTACTGTTCATTGTAGTTCATATTATTTAGTAATGAATTTATGTTTGTCTTTGAAAAGTATAAGTATTTTAAAAATACTTTTCTAATAATGTTAACGTTATAGCACTTGTTTGTCTTAGGTTTTAAATTTAATAAGATTAGTGGACACTTTTAGAGTTAACTTTTATTTTTTGTATGAGGAGTTATAACCTTTAAAGAAATAATCTTTTTATAGGTAATTAGTTTTTAAATATTATGTAGCAAAAGATGTTTCATTATAAATTTTCTAAATTACCAATTTTACACTATTATTAACACTCTGTCGAGTATTATAAAACAGTCTTGTTAATTGAAAATTTAACTATAGAACCATTTCTATCAATTCAGTATGCAAAATGTGCAGGTGGATGCACATGTGGTGGCGGTCCATTGCTGTAGATGCTTAACTAGATATACTTTTTTTGCCTGTGTCTCATTTTTATTTGGAAAGTATTAGGGATTGCAATAGAAAAGGGCCACACAACTTTGGGTTGAAGGGGGGAGAGGTTGAGGGTCGACTTTCCTCCAGTAACACTTCCCTCTATGGAAATGTTAACCTCAAAATATCAATTTGTTTGGAATTTATCAATGACAACTTTTTTTAAACAAATGTTTTTTAACATTGCTTTGAAATTTTGCAACCTACAGATTTTCAAATAATAAAATTACATTGTTTTTAGCAAACTTATTTGATAATTATGATAATTTAGGATAATACACCGATTAACTTTAAAATCTTATCAACTTTTTTTCTTTAGAAACTGTGTCAAATACTGTTAATTGGATCAAATTTTGTCTAATTGTGTAGGATTTATCAATGGTGAAAATTTTTGAAAAAATACTTTTTTGACATTGCATCGAAATTTTTCAATCTATCAATTATTTTGCTAAAGCAATAACGCAAAGGCGCCGAATTCCGACCACTGATTGATATGGTTCAATGAATCCTTCAAAAGATAAAAAAAACACTCTAAAGCACACTAGAAAAAATGCTTTCCTGAACGATTACGAACTTTAATTTTAAAAAATGAGCATAATTGTGTTCTTTAATGAATTTTTTATACTTAAATGTAGATTTAAACTGTTACGACTGGAAATAAACTCAAAGCACCGTTTTCCGACCGACTGACTACAAGTATCCATGTATCCGACCATTAAGTACCTAGATTCCGACCAGGCAAATCCTACCTAGTAAAATACACTCTGTGTCTTACAAATAGAGTGGAAATTCGTAATAACTTCTATATACTTCTATATACTATATACTTCACATGATGTAAAATCAGGAAAGTAAATTAGTTTTTAAATAATATATTAAGTATATAGTATTTAAAACTTAATTTACTGAACATGTAATTTTTTTTCACAAATTGCATATTTTCTATCCTCTAAATCTAGTATCTAAATGTAGGTCTTACATCATGTTAATCTTTATAATAATAAAAATATATTACTATTATTAATGAGATCAATTAGTAATCATAATTAAGTTATGTACCTACACATATAACCAAACTATTATGTTATATACATAACGCTTTGGTAACCGTATATATTTATGGGAGAGTTCATGGATTGTTTTCCTTTCGGAATTGATTTATTTTCGGAAAATTGTAAGTCGTAGATCGTAAGTCGTAATCGCACATTTTCAGACATTGAGATGGTCACAATGAAATTTTGAATATTGTCGCGATGTCCGATGATGAAATTCGGCGGCAAGAATCAATCTAAATAGTTCTTTGGAACATTCCCCATGATAGAGCCAGACTGATGCCACATCTCTACGTAACGCCAAAGAATCAAGCCGATTTGATATAGTCCCGTTATCGACGATTCGAACCGCCATACGTTGAATGTGATCAAAAGGAAGAAGCTAGTACTGAGGAGCCCCCTCCCATAAATGAGAGCAGCATTTATCAATAGCATTTGTAATGTAACAGCCTGATTAATGCTCATTTTCTTCTGCCGTATACCTTGCAGGGCTTTTTCCATATTCTCCTCTGAATATTAACCTTTTTTTATTATTCATTTTGATGTTCCTAGAATGAACACATGTAATTTCAAACAAGCACACCGAAACCAAAAGCATCTGAGTTAGTCGGAAACAGGGACATAGGAAACGTAACATACCCAGATTCCGAACAATCCTATATTTGCCTAATTAAGCCTTTAAACCAAAATTTATATCAGTTATTAGTGTGTTTTCATTGATACACACTTATTAAGATCGTAAATATTATCGTAATTATGCAATTATCTACAATAAATACAAAATATACGATTTTAAAACCAAAGTGATCTTTAGAATTTAATCCATACTAATATTATAAATGCGAAAGTAACTCTGTCTGTCTGTCTGTCTGTCTGTCTGTCTGTCTGTCTGTCTGTCTGTTACACTTTCACGCTTAAACCACTGAACCGATTTTGATGAAATTTGGCATAAACATAGATTAGACGTCGAGAAAGGACATAGGCTACTTTTTACCGCGGGAAAATATTTCGTTCCCACGGTAAATAAAATTAATCGAAAGAAAGCGTAACGTAGTGCACATTAACTAGGTGTCGCTGCACGAAAATACATCGCGCTAACGTATTAAAACACATATACATATAATTAAATCGTTGAGTTTAGAATTATCTTTAGTATGATACTAGCTGTGCTCGCGACTTCGTTCGCGTGGAAAAAATTCTAAAATAAAAACCCGCATAGATCCCGTTCCCGTGGGATTTCCGGGATAAAAACTATCCTATGTCCTTTCTTGGGTTTCAAACTATATTTGTACCAAATTTAAAATTTTATCCAAATCGGTTCAGTGATTTGGCCGTGAAAGCGTAACAGACAGAGTTACTTTCGCATTTATAATATTAGTATGGATGATATGATATGATACGAGTATTTTAACGTTTGTTTGTTCATTGAATGCGCTAGCCGCTAATTCAAGTCGGATTGAAAAAAATTTTTGTGTGTATGATTAATGATAGCTAGGAAAGTTATAGGCTATCAAGCATTACGTTACAGTTATTCTTAGCGTAAAATGTTGATATTTGGTAAACTAAGTCGGAAGAAAAAGCGGTACCGAACGGCTGTATCCGCGTGCGCTTGCTGGCGTAATGCTTAAGTACACGTAAGTACAATGTACTACAAATATATTGGTTTTTAGTAGATGCACAAAAAAGTCCGCGACACAATATATCTATCTCTTATAACAACAACACAATAAGGAATTTTGAGTCGAAAAATTATAGAACATTTTCTATAATTTTTAATAAGGTGAATTTTGAGCAGTAGGATTATTATACGCAGGCATATTAATCCTTACTAACGAAAAGTACTTCATCAACATGAAGATCTTAGGAAGACAAACTTTGGCTCTTATACCATGTTATTTGGATGCATAGTTTAAAAAAAATGTAAAAGAAAAATAACTCAACAATAGTACCTAGGTATCGCCTCTGTGGTCTAGCGGTCCAGCGTTGGCGTTGACCACATGAGGTCCCGAGTTCGATTCTCGGATCGGGCACAAAAAAAAGTGTTTTTTCAGTTTTCTGAGAAACACAAAGTTGCCCGGGATTGGAAAGTGCCCGGTTGGCGATAGGCTTGCTACCTATCACATTTGTGGGACCAAGTATCTTCGGCTAATCGTGGGTGCACATGTACCTCTGCCTACGCCTTCGGGGATATGGGCGTGAAGGTACTTTTTATTACCTAGGTGTTTATCGAAAGGCTGTGCTAGATGCGGTGCGCTACTCTGACCGCCGAACGAGAACCGAACATTGCCGAGAAGAGCCGAACTGCGAGCGTTGGCTTTACTATACTTTTTAAGGTTCCATACTCAAAGTTTAAAACGGGACCCCATTACTAAGACACCACTGTCCGTCCGTGCGTTTGTACGTCTTTCTATCTGTCCGTCACCAGGCTGTATCTCATGAACCATGATAGTTGAAATTTTCACAGATGATGTAGGTGTTTATGTTGCCGCTATAATAACTAAAACTAAAAAAAAGAATAAAATAAATATTTAAGGGTTACCACCATACAACAAACGTGTTTTTTTGCATAAACTCACTTTTGCATTTGCATAAAATCACTTTAAAAATAAATAATTAAAATAAAATAAATATTAAGAAGGCTCCCATTCAACAAACGTGATTGTTTGCCGTTTTTTTATAGATTATGGTACGGAACCCTTAATGCGCGAGTTCGACTCGCAATTAGCTGGCTTTTTTAAGGTACATGAGTGGAATCATATACCTTTAACCTCTGCGGCCCGCGCGAAGTAAACGTGTAACCGGCTCCTTTCGTAATAGACTTCTTTGATACGGAACATTGGATTTTCCTTCTTTGAAAAAAATCACTTTACTTTGTAGTAGTTGAATACTCTTTTCTATTTTGTCTATTTTACGGTGTTGTTGAGGGATACATGATCGTTCGCTTTGGCCTGATATGTATCTAATTCGTTAGTAAGTAGGTGTAGGTACTGTATTTTTATAGCTACTTAATAAGGATTTGTAGTTACGATATTATTAAATCTTCCTTTAAATCTTCCCCATTGTGGAAAACTGTTTAATTCTTGAAGCTGTAGGTATACCAACATGAGCAGTCATTTAGGTAGAGGAAGCACAATTTTCCAAACAAGATCATATTGATTGGTTAGTGGTTACTTAGGGAAAGTTCCTGAATTAGGCTACAAAAAAAAATTTACATAGGTAAACCTTCGTGAAATCGTAACCAACATTAAAGACTTGATATTTAAAGTGTACCCGGAATTCGGATATGATAGATTTACCAAAAAAAAAATCGATTGATGTGTGTAAGGGCAATTTTATCTGCGAGAAATGCAAGAGTTGACGCCATCTATATAAATAAATAAAATTGGGGTGTCTGTTTGTAATATTAAAATAACCGCTTTTTACTAAATGCATATGGATGTATACACGGTACGTATACCAAAATAACATTTTTTACAATTTTTGTCTGTCTGTCTGTCTGTCTGTTTCTTCCGGCTAATCTCTGGAACGACTGGATTGATTTTGACGGGACTTTCACTGGAAGATAGCTGATGTGATACCGAGTAACTAAGGCTATTTTTTTAAATTTTTCCACGCGGACGAAGTCGCGGGCTCAGCTAGTTGGAAATAAACCGAAAAAGAGTGCAAGTTTAAACATATGTTACAAAAAATCCATTAATGCTAGCATCGGTCGCATACAGGTTTATTATGTCAGCATTGCTTTTAGAATAACTAACTGAACACGAAACACTCAGAAAGCAACATGAATCATAGAAAATTAGCTTTATTTACCAAGTGTAAAATTCCTATTACCGACCATGTGGTCGGCATTCGGAATGTTGCTATTTTGTAGGGCTCCTCATTCCGTCCATAATTAATTGTCCAATAAATCTACGAAAATACGCAATTTTTGATTGAATACTGAAATTTTAAGATTTTAATACACTAATAAAATGTTTAAAATAAATAAATGCCAAACTTACCAGAGTATTCTTCCCAAAAAACCAGATGTTTTTTTTACACCGATTTATGTTTTTTCAGCATACAATCTAACATAAACTGTACCCTTTCGTAGTTTTTGTTGAAATGACAGAATGTCCGTTAACATTTGAAACACAAGTTTTGAGATATGGTGTATGATAAGTGATTGAATTGAATGGATTCCGTTTTACGCATTTCGCGCGATATTTAAACATTTTAGCCAGTAAAAACCAAAATGGTCGGATAGAGGAAGCTGGTCGGAAACCGGTGCTATTACGTTATTTTAGATCTCAGAAATTGATTTGATTGTCATTCGGGGGATCAAAATTGATTTAACAAAATAGATGTTTAAACATAAAAAAATCTATGCTTATAGTTTTTACTCCTTTGTGTTTAAAATACACTGGTCATTAAAAAAATCAGCCCACCCTATTTTTTTCCCTGTTTTATTTACTATTTGTCGACTGATTCACAGATAAGCTGTTTCGCACAGTTGTTTTGTATTTTGAGGGTCGGTTAAAATATTTGACATTTGGTTTGCCATAATTTTCAATGCACTTGAAGGTACTTGACAATTTTTTAACTAAAATACTGATAAGTAATCATTTAACGGTTTACGTGGGAACAAATCAGGACTGTGCTCCCAGTTGGAAACTAACTTTTCTCGTGATCTCTTGTTAATCAAGTTAAGTTTATTTACTTAGGCTGTAGTTATGAATAATTTAAGCTAAAAATAATGGATATTACTGAAGCTGAGGCGGCCCAAGTGGTGGCTTTACTGCAACAAGGATTAAGTCAAAGTGTTGTGGCTAGAAGGTTTAATCTCAGTCGCTCTGCAGTTCACCAAGTATATCAATGGTTTCTAGAGACTGGGTAGTATCGAAGGAGATCTGGGTCTAGCAGACAGGGTGATATCACAATGGGACAGCCGCTTTATTGTGGTACAAAATCGACACCTCTCCGGTGTCAATCTTCAGCGACGCTTACGTAAAGATAGAGGTGTGGCTATAAGCGACAGCACTGTTAGAAGGAGACCTTTTGAAAAGAATTTAAGAACATACAAGCCAGGGCCACAATTAACCACAGCTCATCGACAAGCCAGACATCAATTCAGAAAACATGTAACGTGTGAATCCCGTTACCTAATAATTCGTTAAAATGTTCGGACAAAATAACCTTTGCATTTAGTATAATGTTAAAATTTTGAGTCGTCCTGAACACATTGTTCCATGGCATTGATACAATTTACGTATGGTAATAAAAAAAAACCCCCCTTTGTCAATGTTATAGCGTAAAATTCTGACACTTGGCTTTTCTGTCAAAAATGTAATTCAGCTAAGTTGTGTCTAAAATATTTAAAACTTTTAAAAATAGATAATGGGCATAGTTTGCCTAAATTTAGTCGAAAAAACTTGGAACACGGCCCTGAAAAATGCGTGCCGTATAAATTATGTGTAGACGCGCGAGACCAGTTTGCCAAAAATGTGATGTTGTTTTCGTGCACGTGTTCAGCATCTATCTGAAAAATTTACTTGGGAGGCGAAAGGGGGGCCGTTGAGGATCGCCTGGAGCGTGAGCCCCCAATTTTTCCGGGCACGATTGGAGAGATGTCCGCGGACACCATCCGGCACATGTCCAATTTTCCGAAGGCCTAGGACCTCCACGTCGCGCGAAAAGGTTTGCTGATTCCCGATATAAGCTCATTTTTTTTTGTGACAACTTTGGTGAAGCACTGTATGACTATGAACTTTGAACTCTCTTACTATAATTATAGTTCGTAACCTATTATTAATGCGACCCTAACTTAGAGACCAAAAACATACCATCCATATACATATCTATCCATATATATATCCATATATATCCATATACATGTCATACTTCCCTAAATAACATAGGTACGTATAACAACGTCACACTACAGTGGATTAAAGGACATAGTGACTCACGAGGGAACGATGCAGCCGATGAGTTAGCTCGGTGGGCGTCTTATATGGCCGTGTTGGGAGCGGAACCCGCTGCCCCCTTGCCGGCCCGTTGGCTGTACGTGAGTCTACGTCAACGCACGACCGACATGCACAATAAATACTGGGCCGAGCGAATCGACTGTGGGCAATCGAAACAGGTATTTGACAAAATGAACCCGCAGCTATCGCACAGGTTACTTAAATTAAACAAAAAACAGCTACGTGTAATAACTGGCGCTATTACAGGGCATGGTCCATTTAACAAACACATGTTTAACATGGGTGTTACAGACAGTCCTCTGTGCAGAGCTTGCATGCAGACAGAAGAAACGGCTGCCCACATCATCATTGATTGTGAAGGCGTGGTGAATTACCGGGTCAAGTATGTCGGATCCCCGAGGTCGCTCCCCAAAGCTTGCTCCCACATCAAGGGGTTGCTGGGCTTCCTGGAGGAGTTGGGATGACAAGAGTAGAACCATCCTAACCACACGCAAAAAAGGCGCTAGTCGTCGAGTTGCGGAGACCCGCCCACGAGAAGAAGAAGAAGAACATACCATCCATCCGAGTCAGGCTCCTCATTTCATCTCCTGCCTTATTGTTCGATTTTGTTTTTCAGATCCTGAATTTATTTGTTTTTTTGGTAAGTGATTGCTCAAACAACCCGCCTTAAGATTAAAAGCCCCAATCTCCCTTTACTATCTGGCTATATGGAGGGAGTCTGTGTGACACCCCTAGGAGTGGCGCTCGTTACCCATAAATAACTCCTAGAATCCACCAGGTACCAAACCATCGTACCTGTCATACCTCCATATACCTCCCTTATATAAATACATCTCGTTCAGGCATAATAAAACAACTATTATTTTTTTTATATTTGTATTACAAGGATTCGCTTTTCTAATTTATATTTTTAATACATTTGGCTAATGTATATTTTTAATACAATTTGGCTCGCTTCCATAAATAACTAATTTCCAATACAAACAGGAATCTATACTCTTTAGTGATAAGAGTTGAATAACTTTGTACGGTTCTTATGGACGCCGTAATGTCATGCGACGTCCAGGTGAACTTTATGCTCAGTGCTGCTTGCTTAATGGAAACAGTCAGTTACAGAGGGGGCTCTGTAATGTTTTGGGGTGGGATTTCTTTAACTGGACATATAGAATTAATTTTCATAAGGAGAAGTGCTTTAACTGCTGCACGGTACACTACAGAGATTCTGGAAAACCATGTGGTGCCGTACGCTGGCTACATTGGCGAAAATTTTGAGCTTATGCATGATATACTATGCACAGCCACATGTTGCGGGCATAGTCACTCAGTACATAGAAGAGGTGAGTGTTCACGTTATGCTGTGGCCAGCAAGAAGCCCCGATCTGAACCCTATAGAACTCATATGGGACACCTTAAACAAAAGGTTAGAGCTCTTAATCCAGCCCCTTCGTCTTTAGAAGACCTTGAAACTGCCATCAAAGAAGAATGGGAGCAAATTCCCCAAGAAACCATTAAAATCTTGATAAAGTCTTTAAAACCTCGAATGCAGGCTGTTATTTGAGAAGGAGGAGGGAATACCGAATATTAAATTGAAGAAAATGGTGATAATAACTCACAAGACTAAAAGTGCCATGTGTTTGAAATTAATACAAAAAAAATGTGTAAAATTAGGTTTTTCTCTTCTAAAGGCACTTTAACGTATATTTTTATAATTTTAATGGATTGATGTGCTTAAACTGGTGTAAATAAATAAATTTCATTAGTAATTTCAGTTGTCAAACAATTTATTTTCTTTCCCTTATGAAAAGTCGTAATTAACAGTGAAAATACAGGACCAGTGTATCTTAGTTTAGTAGGCCTGCAGGGTCAACCGTTTAAATATTTTTTTAGTTGATTTTGCCTGATAAAGAAGATGTTATGTTTTGTTTTCATTTGTCTGATTTTAGGTACCTAATTAATAAAAGAACCATAAACACAATATATAGTTTTTTTCCTATTTGCATGTAAATAGTATAAATAAACAATACAATAAAAAATGTGTAAATGGTTGACCCTATGGGCCATCCCTGAAACTTCCCACTAAATTAAGATATTTTAAGCTCAAAAGAGTAAAAAAATATAAGCATAGATTTTTCAGTTCAAAACATCTATTTTGTTAAAAGTGGTAATATATTAATTTTCGAAAATCTGTATATTTTGAAAACTGGCATTCAACTCAATTTTTGAGATCAAAAATATTGCTATGGCTAAATAATCGATAGGTTAAAAAAATTTGATGCAATGATAATTTTATTTTTAATTTTCTTCATTGATAAATTCCAAACAAATTGACTGATTTTGTTTAAATTAAGGGTATTTGAAGCAGTTTTTAAAGGAGAAAAGCTGATAAGATGTTTAAGTCAAACGGTGAATTAATTTGAATGTTATTTAAAAAAAAAATAAGAAGTGTTAAAAACAACATAATTTTAATATTTGAAAAGCTATAAATTTTGAGAGTTAGATTCGATTTAGATTTTTGAAAGGGCATTTGACGTAGTTTTCCTAGTACTAAAATATCGTAGAATACCAAAAAACGATTGGTTGAAAAATTTCGAAGCTATGTCGAAAAAACACTTTTTTCAAAATTTTTCGTCAACGATTACTCCCAAACGGATAAACCGTTTTTGATGCAATTAATGTATTAGACATAGTGTTTTGAGAAATAGATCCGATTAGTTTTTGTATTCAATTGGTACATAAATCTTGAAGTAATATTAAAAAAATTCTGTTTTGCCAAATTTTTTTTTGTTGTTTTTTCAAAATTACTCACAATCTCCTGGACCAAATCGGTTTAAATTTTCAGGAAGTCTAAGTTGCGCAGAATCCTATCGAATGCCATCAACCGCATTTCGATCGGTCTAGCCGTTCAAAAGTTATAAGATGTTTACATTCACACACACACACGCACACGCGCACACACATACACACATACACACACACACACACACACACACACACACACACACATACACACACATACATATAGACATACTGACATTGTGAAAATAGTCGGAAAAGGTTCCTAAGATCTCAAAACGTGGACATCGGGTAAAAAATCTCGATTTTCGAAAATCGGAGTAAAATCAGTAATTTCCTTCCTTCCTGGGAAGTTAAAAATTGGTGGGCTTTCATACAAAATGGATATTTATCACACTTTTGATATTATATAATAAATATCTGATATTTTAATTCTAATAAAATATATTGGATATTTTTGAACCCTGATATAAACATTCCTAATACAGCATTTATCAATTTTCGATGTATTTAAATTTTGACTCTTAAGTTGATTTGATGAACTTTGATAGCTTATCAAATCAATATATTATGTAAATTGTTTAAAAAATAAAATTAATGCGGAAGTAAAATCCAAAATGCCAAATCTGTACTAACTTAACTATATGGCAAGAATAAGGGACTAAGAGACCTCTAACACTCGCTTATACCTACTGCGATAAGCACCTACAGAGCGCGACAACTCGACTTTGCAAATCAGTCGGGGCCACCCCTTGCTTATGGAGTACACGCGTACCTATTCATGTACGATGACCTGCCGATCATCGTCGCAACGTAAGGTTTATTACTTTAGATACTCTTATAAAATGAGGGATTCGTAATATAAAATAATTGGATGGTTGTCACAATAAACAGAATGATGCAAAGTTTTCATTTTTTTCATTCCTGAAACATTCTGAAACGTAATAAATATTCAATATAATATATTTTGTTTATTTTGCTAGTAATTTTATAAGTAGATTTTAAGTACTAACTATAGGTAAGGATTACGTAGATTTATCATGCCCCAGGATTGCAACTTGAAATGCACCATAAATTATATTTTAACATTAATTAATTATTAGGGTGGTCATTAAAAATTATTTTTTTGTGGTGCCCCCTAAAAACCTTCTTTATGATGCAAAAAACACTGGGATTTTTTCTTTTTTCAAATGCAAAACAACACGTGCCTCCACACGATCTAAGTTAATTTTTGGGTATAATCATCGTTTGGGGGAATTTTTCAGGAAAAATGTAATTTTATTTGAAATATAAAAAGTTATAAAACACAAATCAATAAAAATAACAATATTTGATCAAAATAACAATAACCAAAAATCCAAATTCAAACATTTTCCCCGTTGATTTTGGTCTATTAAGGGGATTGGGTGGTCTAGCAGTCTAAAATTTAAGCTATTTTAAAAATTTTATTTCTATATGAAGGTAATCATTAATCCTTTCAAAATTTTTTTACACTTTTTCTATTACTTATCAGTTACATAAAAATGAAAACTAAGACAAAAAAAAATTTTCTAAATTAGACAAATGGTGCTGAAGCTCTCCCCTCTCCTAAAAAAAAACCTGACTGGCGGGGGTCGATTGATCTTTCCCTCTGATGTGAAATTAGAAAAAATGACAGATTTTAAATTAGTGTAAGTATAGTTATCACCGGAACTAAAATGAAAAAAAAAAAATTTGAAAAAATGGCACATCGTTAAAAGTACAAATCTGAAACTCGTTTTCAGAAAATACGTCATAAAATAATATTTAAAAAAAAACAGTGTTTTTCATTATTAAGAATTTTTAGGGGGCGACCGATTAGCTATACGTGTCACTTCCATCGTGATTATTAGGTGGTAGATTTTCGCATCGTCTCACCTGGGTATATGGTACCACTGCTTACCTATTCCTGCCGCTATAGCATCAATGCTTATTATTATCTTGTTCCATTTTGGTTTTGGGTTAAAGTTGAGTGGTAGACTTTACATCTTTGGTGTCTATAGGCAATAGAGAATCTTTTTTTATATCATAAGATAGCAAACAAGCAGATGGGTCTCTTGATGGATAGAGTCAACCATCGCCTATAGACACCAAAGGTGTAAATGGTGCGTTGCTATCTTGTGGCGAGGTCTAATGCCACATGCATAAGTTTATCGGCTACCTTACCCTCCAAACCGGAACACGACAGCGACGAGCACTGCAAACTTATGCATATGGCATTACCATATGCATAAGTTTACCGGCTACCTTACCCTCCATAACTGCTACTATACAAAAGTATTCTGAAACCAATCTGGACTTACAGAATACAACTATGGGGGACTGCCTCCAACTCTAATATAGAAATACTTCAGAGATTCCAATCCAAAATGCTGAGGATAATTACAAAAGCTCCCTGGTTTATTACAAACCAACAATTACATCATGACCTTGAAATCAGAACAGTTCAAGAAGAAATCAGCCACTTAATGAAATCATACAAAAAAAGACTAGATAACCACCCAAATACACTAGCAGGGCAGGTAATGGATACTAACTCAACATTTAAGAGACTAAAAAGAAAGACACCTAAAGATTTATATGAAATATTGTAGACAAAGGGCACAGTCGCTGGACTGTCTACCCTCCAAGACATTATAATTTCTTAAACTTTTGCTAAATGTTCTTATGAAACAGATTGCAAGAAAAGTACGGAAAAAACCTTACCCTCCAAATCGGAACACGACAGTGACAAGCACTGAAGCTATTGCAGCAGGAATAGATAAGTTGCTGGTACCAGCCCCAGGCAAGACAATGCAGTACTCTACCAGCCCTGATGGTAGTGACTCGTATATCCAATTAGTTGCCTTTTACGACCTGCCTGGCAGAACAACAGTTGGCCTATTCTTCAAAGAAGCCCGAAGCCAACACGGGGAATTTTTGAGACAACCCTGATTTCATTAGAAAGGATAAGAGTTACGCGTTAGAAAAAGATGCAACTTCTAGGTAAATTTAAACGTAGGTAATCAAGCACCGTGTGATCAGAATTTGACTTAATTGTATCGTAGCAAGAGCCCCTATTTCTTTAAATGACTATACGGAGTGTCTCTTCTGTATTTGTACTATTATATATTCTGTGACTATACTGTAGTAGAATTGCCACAAATATTGCCAATGCTCCAATTGACCTAAATTCTACTGAAAGCTATAATCAGCATGAGTGACTAGACTGCCTTCCAGCTAGTCAGCCAAAATCATAAGATCTCAGTCTGTTGTAAGCGTCTGATCATGAGATCTCAGTTTTGATCCCCTGGTCAGGCAAAAGAGATATTGAGGTTTTTCTCAAAGATTCAAAAATCTCAGTAGCAGCTTGGAGTCTGATGTGTTACTACCCCTTTGCCTCTAAAGATCAAGTAAAACTTGTCAGTCCTGGCTTATCACTAGAAATAGGCATTATCAGCGTATATGTATATACCAATTTATCGGTTGGGGAGAGTGGGGATCCCTCTCTCTGGGTTAAGGGAAACCTGAGAATGGTGGCAAACTGGAAAGTTTTTAAGATATTTAGTTCACTCTGCCATCCCGCAAAGAAATCAGCGTGATAATCCTTTAAAATATAGAACTTAAAATCTTTTTTTCTTATTAATCCATGTAAACCTTTAAAGAGTATTTAAAAATTGTCTACTAATTAAGTAACCAGCAGTTCTGACTAATGTAAATGTAAAACGTTATTGGATAGACAAAAGTCCCGATACCAATTGAGCATCATCCCCTGCAGATACAAAAATTTTAATTGTGTGGGGGTATGGGGGTGGGGTATGACTAATGCCACATGCTTATATTTACCAACTACCTTATCATCCAGAAGGAAAAATGACAGTGACAATATCTATCATTATTGTGTCAGGAATAGATGAAAACACCTAACTGAATTCACTGATATACTCTGTACAAGTTTGTTACTTGATCTTTTTGACAGACGGGCTAGTGATGGGAAACAAAAAATATCTTGTAGTCCAAAAAATAATGTTTTAAAATACTTGTAACTGTGACAATTAACTGCAGTATTTATATATGTATTTCTGTATATTAGTACTGTGACTAACACCCATAACACAAGCAAATAAAATTAGCTTACTTTGGGGTTAGATCACTAAGTGTAATTTGTCCCATGAATATTTATTTTTTTCATTTCATCGACCGCCCTGTTGGCCGAGTGGTTCGAGAACCTAACTATGAATTGATGGGGCTCGGGTCCGATTTCCGACTTGGACAAACATTTGTGTGATGAGCATAGATGTTTGTATTTCTGGGTTTGGGTGTTTATTAAATATATTTGAGTATTTATATATGAATTTCTATGTACTAGTATTGTGAATTAACACCCATGACACAAACAAATAATTTGCTTACATTGGGGTTAGATCTATTGTGCAATTTGCCCAGTCATATTATTATTATTGTCCATACCACTTTTATGCTGATGATTTACAGCTTGATGAATATACTGATATAACTAATTTGGGAGCAGCCATTTTCAAAATAAAAAATACTTTCCAAGTACTCAGGGTATTCAAACTTTGTTCCAAAAAGAAAAACTTAATGAAACAAAGTCGCAGCACAAAAAGCACAGTTGGGTTTCATAAAATAATTTATATGAAACGCAAATCTAATGATTGAAACGTTTTTTTTTTATAAAAGTATAATTTTGATTTTGTTTTGTTTCAGGACAAACACGACGGAGCCATAGAAATCGTAGAAACAATAAGGTTTGTGAAACTATGAATATTATTTTTGAATTATATTTAAGTTGTTGCTTCTCAAAATATCTGTCAAGGCCTTAGGATGTGGATGTAGATCTATAAAGTCATTTTCCTGTCGCATTTTCGTCATTACGCCGCCACCAGATTTACCAAATACTCAACCCTTATCAACTCATTTATAACCCATTTCCCATTATGTACTTGATTTAGATCTTGAATATGACATGGATTTGGTATTCATAATCAAATTCATGTCATATTTTGCAAAATAAAAGGTTCTTTACACAGAATATAGAGATTAACAGAAGACAAACTTGTGTATGTACTTCACTTTTTATACTTAAACTCGGCGGTCGCGCTAGGGTTGTCACTTTGGCTTATGCACAAAAAACTGACACTAGTACTTTACTCCAGTGAAATAAATTTTTAAATCAAAATATGTCACTCTTTACATTTTACATATAATGTATTCTAAATGATATGAAAACTATGTGTAAAAGTAATTTGGTGGGCAACCACCGGCATGTGCTGAAAAAAAATTAAAACGTTTTTTGCTTTTCTGGAAAAGTTCTGAATAAAATGCGTAGAACTTATAATTTTACATCAAAAAGGTTAAAAAGGTTATATGACTTTTCCTCCTCTGGTCAAAATAACCCGAGTTAGAGAGGTTTTTAAGTTTAAGGTGAATGATTTTATAAATGACTAGTTGAGCCCGCGACTTTGTCCGCGTGGAAAAAATTCTAAAATAAAAGTAGCCTAAGTTACTTCTTATGACATCAGCTATTTCCCAATGAAAGTCCCGTAAAAATCGGTCCAGCCGTTTCAGAGTTTAGCTGGAACAAACAGACAGACAAATATTGTGAAAAATGTTATTTTAGTATATGTACCGTGTATACATACATATAAAGCGGTTATTTTAATATTATAAACAGACACTCCAATTTTATTTATTTGTATAGATAACTTAAATTTTAAATGTGACTATGAATATTTTTTTAAGCTTTTTTAAATATGTATAATGACATTAAATAATCAAATGTGAAATAATAATACGATATGAAGTTGATGTTCTTTTTTTGCTAAACTAGCTGAGCCCGCGACTTCGTCCGCTTGGAAAAAAATTCTAAAATAAAAGTAGCTTAAGTTACTCCTTATTACATCAGCTATCTGCCAGTAAAAGTCCCGTCAAAATGAGTCCAGCCGTTTCAGAGATTAGCCGGAACAAACAGACAGACAGACAAAAATTGTGAACAATGGTATTTTATTTGTTGTTGAGTTGATGACATAAATGACGTTCTAGATAAGTATATAACAATAATAAAATCTAAGTTCAAAATAAATAACCTACTTACAAACAAACCAAAAATAATTTAAACAATATGCCGCGGCAGTTTGTTAACGGTGGCGGAGAATATCATGCACATTACAAACTAGCTGTGCCTGCGACTTCATCCGCGTGCGAAAATTTCTATAATAAAAGTCCAGGGGTTTTACCCATATAGTTCCTGTTCCCGTAGAATTTCTGGGATAAAAACTATCTTGTGTCTATTCCCGGGTCTCGGTCTATCTTTGTACGAAATTTCATCCAAATCGATTCAGCGGTTTAAACGTGAAGAAGAGACAGACAGAGTTATAATATTTTCGCATTTATAATATTAGTATGGATTAACGAGATTTTATCATCGGCGTAAGGCATTTTCTAAAACGAAAAAACTTTACATTTGCAATCTGACGATGCCATTTGTATACGTGCAAATTATACAATTTGCCTGCAACATCCACATAACATACACGTAAGGGAATATAAGCAAACACTTACTTATTTCCATGAAACAACTGGTAGCTTAAAAAACGATAATTCACTGTTTAATGACAAGTTTATACAGCCGTCCACTGCAAAATTCCGATAACTTTTTACTTGTTCCATTTTACAAACACGTATTTAATTAACTGCTGTCGCGCACATGTCTAGCGGGCGGCATCCGCCCTCGCATTGAACCGAAACTTACCGAGATTTTGCGTCCGTGAGAGCTGTCTAAGTGTGCGTTGCTCGAAGACTAGGTGTATCTAGATTGTCTTCTGTAGTTATTCTGTGTTCTTTATGGGTATTTTGTGATTTTATAATTTAAAGGGCACGTAATAAGAATATTAAATTAGGTATATTATATTAGTGAAAGGTATTTTATAATTTATAATAACATAGGTCTTCTATTCTAGTACCTGCGGCCCTACCATGAACTCTTATAGCAGGTCAATTTTAGCCGATAATTAAACTGTCCTGCTATTTCGTACCATGAAAGCGTTATCTAACAGGCCAGTCAGTGACCACGTGACCTATGCCGGTGAGCGATCGTTTTACTATTCAAACCTATTTCTGCCCTGCATTAGCGTACCATGAAGTGTTTTTGACAGATAGAAATCGATATTTGAACTGCTGAAGTGTCAAAATATTGCCGGTCACCTACCGGTCCTTGCCGGTCACGTCAATCGCTATCCTTTCCCAGGGGGCTCCCACGTTGTATAGTCTAAGGTTGCCTCGGCTTCTGACCTGCGGACCTTTCACTGCTGAGCATGACGTACATTTTCGGCACCAATTTTCGACATCTTCTCGGAAATTTAACCAATAAAAACGCTCTCGCACCTTTACCAATGTTCGTCGTACTCCAAGATGTCCCCCAGAAACCCCATCATGCAACTCACGTGGAATGTCCTGGATTAGTTTTCTTGGCACTACCAACTGTAGATGATGTACCAACTGAGAGATGATGTTCTCTTCCTGAAGGTTTTTCCCATTTGCCGTATAGTAAACCGTTTTGCAACACAAGGCTTTCCCACTGCGCCCAATAACTTTTCGTAATGGCGCTGAAGGAAGCCAGCTCTTGCCATTCCGATTTTCCGGTGTCTTGCTTCATCCATTCTATTAGAGGCCGCAAATCTCTATCTTCATACTGGGCCTTACGCATCTCATCAGTTTCCCACTTGTCATCTGTAGGCTTAGCTCGCAGTACTTGAATCCTTTCGTTCGTATCCATCCTTACACAATGTTTGAGATCATCCGTACATGGTCGTCGTGATAATGCATTTGCATTTGAATGAGATTTTCCACTACGTTGTACTGTATTCCTCGATCTCAGGTTACCTTTGCTGGTCGCTTCTGATCGCACTACAGTTCGTGTGGCTCCGGTCTCCCACGTTGAACTGCAGTTCTTGCCATTAACCAATTCCTTAATGGATAAACTGTTGCGTTCGCTCACCTGAGGTACTAAAGCTTTTGGGGTTGTTTCTCGTCCAGCCAGCACCTGCCGTTTGCTCCTGACTGTTACTCGGTTCCCTGCTGGTTCAACAGGCTGTTTAACGTGCCTGCTCTTTTCAGCTGCTGAGTTTCCTCCCGCTTGCTGTCGCCAATTCATTGAACTTATAGGCATAGGTTTGGCTGGGCAGCTAACTCTAATATGCCCACGTTCACCGCAGGAGTAGCACATGGGGCCCAGTCTCCTAGGTTCCATTTCCTTTGTTTGAGCCACAACTCCTGTAACCTCACGTACTTTATGTACTCGAGATTCGTGGCGAACAGCTTCTACATCCAGCGCATGAGCCAAAGCCTCCTTCATCGTCATGTGGTGCTGAAGGTGTACAGTAGCACGCACTTCCAGGTCTCTAATTCCATCAATAAACGCCTGGACGATGGTGTTGTTCACTGTGTTAGCGTCGGCTGAAGGATACGCCTTCCTCACAAGCTTCTCAATTTCCACGGCCCATTGTTGAAGTCCCTCGCCGCTCCTCTGTACACGGTCCTTTAATTGAGCACGGAAAACATGCTCCAAGTGACGCTCACCGTAGCGAGCTTCCAATACCTCCATCAAATCAGCGAACTGATACTGTTTAGGCATTGCATCCAACACAGACAGCGCCTGTCCTCGTAACGCCGTACTCAAAGCTGTAAGGCAATCTTCGTCCGTCCAACCACTGGCCTTCGCTGCTATTTCAAATTGCAAATGCAAATTGGAGGCTAATTTCAATTTTATCGCAGTTAGCCTCCAACTGGTCAACCCTCTTCTCAACACCCTTCACATCGCGCTTGACGAGGCCCACGTCGCTTTTTAACTGGTCTTGCTGCGCCAAGATAACTGACAATTTATCATCAAAACCAGATAAATGTTCCTTGATCTGTTTCCGTAGCGTTTGTTGTTATAACAGAAATATCGGTAGGGGCTGTACCCGATGATAACGACTTGCTGGCAACACTCGCAGGATCCTCACTTGTCCGCTTTTCGGGATCCTCTGACACCCTCTGTGGCTTAAGACCTGGTAGTAACACCTTCCTTCGGAATAAGTAGCATTTTACAATTTCCCTTCCGACACCAGTTGTTACGTAGCTCGGGGTTCGTAATAGTAAGAAAACACCACTTATATTAAATCCGTGTATTTAGTATACAAATACACACAAGACAAGACAACACAATGTAATACTAAACACTCTGATTAATACTAGTCACTCACTGTACTAACAGACTTAGAACACTACACAATATAACTTCTCACTTCGCACGGGTCGCTTCAAGTATCGCTCTCGATCGCTTGATAAAAACTGCCTTTTATTTGTCAACACATCTCTATTTATAGTGAGGATAAAATTCTACCTGGATTCAGAAAAATCTAATGTATCGGGAAACGATGAATCACTTCTTATTGTAATCAACTTGATAAACAAGTTGACTCATCAATGGTTCATCAATCCTAGTACACGCTACTTTCAACCTTATGTCTTATACCACAAAGTTCATTATGGTATAGCTTAGGTCAATTATTTGTTTGTCAATAGGAGTAGTTATCTCTTTCTTTTATTTCTAGATCTCTCCAGCGTTCCAACTCTACACGTTTCTAGATTATTCGTAACAATAGTATACAAATTCACTCAACCGATACAACGGGCGGTCTTATCGCTAACAGGCGATCTCTTCTAGACAACCAAATTAAACACAAACAATAAAATGCGACAAGGATATGGTACAACTATAAAAAAGAAAATACTTAAGAGGCTAGTCACCGACCGTGGGAATTTAAAATTGAACACACACATCCATATATTTCACTAATAATATACGTCGACCATGCGTCACACCAAGGCCCGCACTAGGCCTAAAAATGGTGTATTCATTGCGGATTTTCTTCTGTGACATACGTAATGACACTTACAAAAACCGCAATGTCTCTATTTTTCATTAATTTGACAAAAGTCAAGGTGGAGCCATAGTGAACGCGTTCTACGTGTAGTAATAGATTGTTCTTCACAACTGATTGATAACGTATAATTTTGATTAAACTGTGATTAAGTACTAATACATAATTACTTAAATAATTAATACTTCAGAATATAATACAGGGCCATGATACGTACATACATGTACATATTAAAAGCGACCAAAGGTACTCAATTTTTTTTATAATGTATCACAAAATTAGTCAAATCGGAACCGATCTTCTCAAGGATCATAGTAATTTACGTATCTATATACGTACATACATTCAGTAACATAAAAGTACACAGTCTTACAACACGACTTATTTGTGGTTAAATTTAAGTTTTTATTTAATGTGAGTGAAGCCATTGGTGACCGCTCTGTTATTCAAATAGTCAACAACCCTGACTACGTAATCATTGGGGCTCAGGTTTGATTTCCCACAGGGTCAGGCATTCATATATTGAGCATAGGGTTTGAATTTCTGGGTTTGGGTGTTTGATAAACATATTTGAGTGTTTATATATGTATTCATATCATTGTGTAACACTCGCATAATAAGCAAATAATTTGCTTACTTTGGGGTTAAGTCAATTTTTATAATTTATATACCGATATTATTTTTATTACTCTGATATAAAGTTTGTTTGTAATTAAATAATCCATCCAAGTGGCACCTATGTTTATAAGTATTTCATAATTAAAATAAAATAAAATTTACCTCGGAATGTTGATCGATTCTTATGTTTACTAGGACTGACCAGTTAGTCATTCAGTATAACAGGTGGTTTCTCTCATCGCCCCATTTGCCAACTTTAATAGGTCTATTATTGAAAATTTGACTTAATCAAGCAAGGGAGCCCATGCTCTGAGTTGAACAGTGTAACTAGTAGATTAATGCGGAACTCATGATTTCATTATGTACACCATTTCAATTTATTAACAATATTTTCAACTATATTCTTCAAAAATGCTGTGGGTTTGTAAATGTATTAAATCTCAATTAACATTGCAATTTTTCTAAGTATTGGCGCATAAATTTTGAAGCATCATTATTATTCAATATTATGCTACTATTACGCTTGCATGAATATGTAGGGGAAAATTGGATGAAGTCATATAAGTGTAGTGACTGCCTATTTTTGGTTCACTTTTTTAAGCAATTTTTAAAAATTCTCTTATAAATACAAGGGTATGTGAAGAAAATAAAAAAATACTTTGCTAATATAATACAGTGACATAGTAGAAAATTTTAAGAATATTTTTAAATTCTCACTACGTATATAGATAGAAATTACTCATTTTGCTCAGCTTTCAAAAATCGAGTTTTCACTAGATCTTCACGGTTTAAAACGACGTCAGTATGTCTATGTATGTATGTGTGTGCAAACATCGCACTACTTTTGAACGGCTTGACCTATCGAAACGAGGTTGATGGCATTCAATTGGACTTCAATCAACTTAGACTTTTTGAAAATTTGTACCAATTTGATTTAGAAAATTTTGAGAAATTTGGAATAAATCTCAAAAAAATTTTGACGAAATAATATTTTTTTTAAATAACTTCTAGATTATTTAAAAAAAATGTTATCCTCTGTGGTCTAGCGGTCCAGCGTTGGCGTTGACCACATGAGGTCCCGGGTTCGATTCCCGGGTCGGGCACAAAAAAATTGTTTTTTCAGTTTTCTGAGAAACACAAAGTTGCCCGGAATTGAAAAGTGCCCGGTTGGCGATAGGCTTGCCACCTATCACATTTGTGGGACCAAGTATCTTCGGCTAATCGTGGGTGCACTTGTTGTACCTCTGCCTACCCCTTCGGGGATATGGGCGTGAAGATACTTAACTTCTAGGCTAATGTACCGACTGTATACAAAATCTAATCAGCTCTTTTCCTCAAAAAACTGCGCCCCTTCCATAAATTGAACTAATAATTTTTGGACCTTTTACAATAATTTAGTACGTAAAAAACTACGTCAAATACCATTTCAAATATCGAACCAAGTTTCCAAAAGTTACTGCTTTACAAATATTAATTTTTTGTTGTTTACAAGAACATCATTTCATATTTGTAAAATAAATTTTAGACTAATTTCTAGAACTCTTTTACTTAAAAAACTTTGTCTAAAACTGTAACTTGGATAAAATCGATTAATTCGTTCGGGATTATTCAATAGCAAATTTTTGTTAACAAAAATTTTTTTTATATTTATTTGTCGTTTTTCAGCTAATTGATTTTGTAGTTAGTAAAACATTTTAGGCTCTAAATTGCATTCAATGGTATTCAAAAGATTAAAATCGACCATCATTTTGAAAATAACCAGCTTTTAAAAAATTGAAATACTGTCAATTTTATAAACTGTTATTTTTTTTAACTCTTCGAGCTTAAAACCTCAATTTAGCAGAAGTTTTCAGGGATGGCCTGCAGAGTTAACCAATTTACATTTTTTTATGAATATAGGAATTTGAATATTACATATGACTCTAAAATACTATAAATATTTTGCACGCCTCTTAACTCAAAGCGTTTGAAGTAGTGTTTCACTTCCGATTCGTCAAAATCAAGCACATTAGTAAATTTAAAATGCTTCTATGATCACCAATTTTCATTTATACTGTTACGTGCATCGGGTTCGTAATTGTAAGAAAACGCCACCTATATTAAACCGTCTATTTACAACACTAAGGTGCAATACACTACGATGAAATACGTAAATACGCTGATAAGCTAACGTAAATACACTATACACACTGGTCACACTCGCTGTACTATCACCGAACTTAACCGCCTACGCTGTATCACTAAAACACTTCTCTTATTCACTGTATTACACACTGGTGACTTCGCTTCACACTGGTTGCAAGATTATTCGCAACAATGCTGTGACAGGAGTCGACCTAAATTAAGAAAACACTAATTAATTTATTTATATTCAATAAAAAATATTTTATGTAGTTATTTCCACAGAACATATTTCGAAACAAAAAAGTTTGAAAAAATATTTACATATACGTGTTTATTTATTGTAGAGGGATCATGATAACTACCAAAAATACGGGGGGTCTCGCGACCGGGTTTTTCATTATTTCTAGAATTTCATACTCTCACTTGTTTCGTATTTTATGTCAATTTAATAGCGTGTTTGTTTTTTTATAAAACAATAAATATTAACATTTTTTTTCTCTATTTCTTATTCGTAAGATAGCAACAAGGTTATGGCTCTCCTGATGGAAAAAGAAACCATCGCCTATAGACACCAAAGATGTTAATGGTGCTATCCGTTTTTATCCGTGTTGCAGAATGACAATGCCACACGGATAGGTCTACGGACTACCTTACCCTCTAAACCAGAACACGACAATGACAAACATTGACGATATTGCGGCAGGAATGTGTAAGGCGGTGGTACCAAACACCCGTGCAAGACATTGTGGAAATCTACCAAGCTATATAAGGTTTGTTGCAAAATATACTTTATTTTGTTAAAATAAAAAATCTTTACTTAATACTTTATTGTACACAATTAAAAGAGAAGTAGTACATAGAGAATTATTAAAAACAGACTGTACAATGGGCGAGCTTATCCCTAAAAAAAGAGATTTCTTCCAGCTGACCCGAATAAGAGTAAACACAATAATTATTGAGATGTTAAAATAGTGTACAATAATCATAAAACTAGATACATATGAATATAACAGTCTCGATACATTAAATTTATCCACATTATATTTAAAAGTGAACAACAATCGATGCAAATGAAAGAAAAAATAAAATAAAAAATAAAAATACTATGTAGACCCAGCAAGAAAATGTTCTCTTAGACTCTTTTTGAAAATTGGAAGAGATTGACTTATACGAATCTTAAGTAAGTCTTCCCTTGTGTTGGTCCCGGGCTCCTTTGAAGAATAGGCCAAATACTGTTCTGCCAGGCAGGTCGTGAAAGGCGACCGAGTGGCTATGCGCGTCACTACCATCTTGGTTACTAGATGGTAGAGTGCTATATTGTCTCGCCCGCAATAGCGTCAGTGCTTGTCACTGTCGTGTTCCGGTTTGGAGGGTAAGGTAGCAGGTTAACTTATGCATGTGGTATTAGACCTCGCCAAAAGAAAGCAACGCACCATTAACACCTTTGGTATCTATAGGCGATAGTTGACTCCATCAGGAGACCCATCTGCTTGTTTGCTATCTTATGATATATAAAAATAGTAAATTGTTGCTTACTTATATTTATAAATAATTTTCGTGAAATTTTTTTTTTATAATAATTAAAAATATTTTCATAATAATACTATAATGAAAGTTTAAGTAAGCATAAGCGATTGATTACACTCGCAACCCACCCTGATGGAATATTTACGTCAGAAAATTAATTTCAAACTGATGTGCTGTCGCCTTTGATTCTGGGGGGAGACTGAAATGTTTGATGGACGTTTTTTAAAATTCATGTTGACATTTTACCGATTAAATTCTTCATATAAAATTGTATGGAAGATGGTGGACAAAAATATTAAGCATATTTGTATTAAAATTACTTTTTATAAGGTCGTTTAATAAAAAACTAAGACGGTGAAAGTGTAATATAGTTCTTTATTAAAAAGTAATTGTAAAATTTTTTAAATTGTTGTCCAACAAATACTGTAATTTTTGCAAACGGAAAAGGTCGATTTTTAGGTTTTGGGTGAAGTTTACGATTTTTTTTCTACAAAACTAAGAAATATTTTGAAAATATCTCTCGGTGAAACTGTTAACAGTTTCATTAAGATTATCACCGAACTTTTTTTAGAAAGCTATTCCGTATATTCATTGAGGAATTTTGAAAACCGCGACACTCGTTTTAGCAGTTTTTAGGGAATGGGGCCTTAATTCAGACGAAACACAAAGTTAACATTACTTAAAATTAAATAAAATTCGTGGACCATTTTTTTGAAAATGGGTTTGCTGCTTGCCTTCCTGATGTTAACGGACAACGAGTTTCAAAGTTTGATAGCCTGGACGGTGAAAGAAAATTTATAAAATGTAGAATGGTATGAAGGAAATTTCAAAAGAAGTGTTTTAGATGATCGTTCAGGAATGTCTTGACTATTTAAAAAAGTGTAAATTTTTCTTTAAGATATGATGGGGCAATGGGGTCAAAAAGTATAGTGTACAACAGATTAAGAATGTGTGCGTTTCTGCGTAGGCAAATAGATAGCCACTTGAGCTTAGCGCGAAAAGGTTGCGCGATAAGGTTTGTATTATTACTACGCAAATACGACCACGTCTCCTACGTGGTCGTATTTGCGGAGTACGAATACAATCCTTATTGCAAAATTTTGGAGGCGCTCAAATTTAGATAGTAGATCCTTGGTCAAATTAATGAAGCTTGAGCCCGCATAAGTATTGGAAAATTAAAGACTTTGCAAGTGACATCTTGTGAAAATAGGTAAAAAGTTATGAAGACGATTTAAGTCATATATTTTTGAGGTGGCATATGTTTTCTTACTAAGGCTCCTTAATGTGGGATGGCCATGATAAGCAATTATCTATGAGTATTCCCAAATTCTTAACCTGAGGTGTTAAAGGTACAACATTACCATTTAATACAATTTTAGGAAGAGTACTAAAATCCACCCGAGAGATTATATATGGATCACCAATAATTATGAATTAAGATTTTACTACATTAAGACCAAACCGATGCGACGACCAATCAGCTATATTTTCGAGGTCAGTATTGATTTTCTCCCCGTGTTGGTTCCGGGCTTCTTTGAAGAATAGGCCAACTGCTGTTCTGCCAGGCAGGTCGTAAAAGGCGACCCATTGGCTATGCGACTCACTACCATCGTGACTACTAGGTGGTAGAGTTCTGCATTTTCTCGCCCGGGTCTGGTACCACCGCCTTACCTATTCCTGCCGCAATAGCGTCAGTGCTTGTCACTGTCGTGTTCCGATTTGGAGGGTAAGGTAGCCGTTAAACTTATGCATGTGGCATTAGACCTCGCCACAAGGTAGCAACGCACCATTAACACCTTTGGTGTCTATAGGCGATGGTTGACTCTTTCCGTCAAGAGACCCATCTGCTTGTTTGCTATCTTATGATATAAAAAAAAATTTGCAATAGCAACTGGAAGATCCTCAAGCGATACTTGTGTGTAGATCGGGAAATCATCAGCATACATGTGATAATACTACGTGAGAGATCGAATTAATATACATCGAAAACAACCTTGAGACACACCGGATGTGATATCGCACCAGGCAGAGAGGGTATCATAAATAGAGACTCGTTGCTGACGCTCTTACAGATAGCTACCAAACCAGTCTAACGTTGGAGTAGAAATGCTATAGGAACGCATCACTCTCAGCAGCACATCGATAGCAATAGTGTTGAAGGCGTTGCTGAAATCGAGCAATGCGAGAACGGTAAGTTCTCTGTTATCCATGCCGGAACTTATGTCATCTGTAATCTGTGTAAGGGCCGTGACTACTATGTCCAGGACGGAAGCCAGATTGAAGAGTACTAAGTAAGTTATTATTATATAAGTGGCAACTATCTTGTTTGTGAACAATTTTTTTCTAAATTTTTAGACATGAAAGGAAAAAGTGATTAGGCCTTATATCGGAAAACAACGATGGACTAGATTTTTTTGGCAATAGAGTGACAAGAGTATTCTTCCAGGCCTTAGGAAATAATGATGAAGATAGAGAATAATTTAAAATATTTGTTAGTACTGGAGTGACAATGTCAGTTATAGCAACAATCATACCACGGCTAATACCATCACTTGCCACAGCAGTCGAGGTAATCGATAATATGGCCCTTCTAGTATCACTATCTGTAATATGATTAAGATCTAACTGATTTACATTTTTCGGCAAAATATGTGAAAGATTATCTAATATTTTAGCTTTACTGGCTTAATCTTAATAAGTTTAATTAGTATATTCATCGTATCCTTTCATAAAGGTAGGCAGAGGTACCAAAAAACGCACCCTCGATTAGCCGAAGTTACTTCATCCCACAATGTGATAGGTGGCAAGCCTATCGTCAACCGGGCACTTCTTCACTTCATCTTTTTAAAATACTATATAAATATCCTATAAAAGGAAAATATAAGAACTTATAAAATGGATAATTTATATATTTTTTAAATTGTTCAGTTCTATCTTTTTCTTTAAAACTGCCTAAGATGTTGGTGTAATAAATGAAGTGGTAATCGATTCGTCTGTATGTCAAGAGTATTCTTCATATGAAGGGTCGAAGTGCTCCATAGTTCTTTGATAAATGACGTCATACTTAATATAATATGACCTACATTAGTTAATTGAAACTTTTTCGTAATTTGAGCTTTTTAATCAACCGGCTTGTTAATAATTTAAAAGATAGTTTCGCCATTTAGGTTAGTAATGTAAATTTGATCGAGTATTGTCCGAATGTGGTGTCAAGTCTTTGCAGCCGGCGTGTTTGTATAAAGAGAGTAATGAATGTGAAGAAATTGGACAAGTCTGCAAGGATCGTTACGTACGACACTCGGTTGCCTTGTGCCTACTCCGGAAGGGATCTTGCGTCAAGATGTTTGGTAAATTTGATATATTAGTATAAAATCGATTCCGTGAAATTCACTAAGCCCCTAACTAATGGGGCCCTAATTAGATCCGGGTCCCTTTTTAAAAATGGATTAACTGTCTTACTGCTACGCATCTCGCAAAAGGCGAGAGGCAGCTTACCATTTCGATAATACTAATACCTACTTATTTTTGTGTTAGAGCACTCACCCCGTGCTTAGTAAAACTTTAAAAACGTTAAAGACAACAAAGAAAAAATACGCAGGGATTGAACCTGCGATCCTCTCTCTAAAGCCGGGACGCTCTACCACTGAGCTAGTGTCGACAGGCTCGACGTGGCAAAATTCTTTTTTACTATATGATAAATTCCGTCGTTTGTACTGATCGTCAGGTAGACATAGGGAGAGGGTCGCAGGTTCAATCCCTATTGTCGATATTTTTCTTCGTCGTTTTTAAAGTTTTTCAAATACTTATACTTGTCATTGACTTATTAGTACGTGTCATTAACTTGGTGGTAGAATTGTCTCTAGCCCGCCATTTTCCTTCAGGCAGGTTATCAGATATTGTCACTTTAAAGAAATAAAAAATTCTGCAGGTCTGGACTGGGTTTAGTGCCACCGCCTAACTTATTCCTGCCGCAGTATAGTCGGTTCTTGCCGCTGTTTAACCGGTTTGGGGAGTAAGCAACCGACAACAGGCAGTTCGCGTCGATAGTAGCACTTCTGACTGGTGCAGCATATCTGCAGGTGTTCCTCAAGGTGGTATACTCTCCCCACTTTCATTTTCCATTTTTATTAATTCCATCGTGTCCCTATTAAATTGCTCTTACCATTTGTATGCGGATGATCTTCAGATATATACCCATGCTTGCATAGAGGATATTGAGGATGCCATAGCGAGACTAAATGCCGATCTGCAAAGGATATATGACTGGTCTAATAGATTCGGAATTGATGTGAACCATTCTAAATGCCAAGCCATAATTATTGGCAGCAAACGTCGACTTGAAAGCATACGCGTGGATTCCTTGCCATCGATTTTATATAATAAAATGCCGATTGCCTTCAGTTCGCATGTTAAGGATCTTGGTTTGGTAATTGATAGTACTTTGTCGTGGACACCTCATGTAAATGAAATTTGTCGTAAGGTAAATTATACGTTACGTTGTCTTTACAGACATAAAAACTTTTTACCGAAAAACACTAAAATCCTGTTGGTACAATCTTTGATCTTCCCCATGATTGACTATGCTGATGTATGCTACGCTGATCTCAACCAAACACTTCTCAATAAATTGGATCGTCTCCAAAATAATTGTATTCGTTTTATCTTTGGTTTGAGGAAATATGATCACATCTCTATTTACCGTTCTAAGCTTAAGTGGCTGACTATCCATCAAAGACGTCATATGAGATTATTATGTATGCTGTTTTCTATTTTATACGATCCATCCGCTCCTACGTATCTTAAATCATATTTTCAATATCAATACACTTCACATAATCGTAATCTTCGATCTAATAATGATCTCACCCTCCATGTCCCCTTTTGTCGTACTGATTTTCTATCATGTTCGTTTGTCCGTCAGGCTATAAGGCTCTGGAATGCACTCCCTGCTGATGTTAGGAGGGCAGATTCAAGGTATTCTTTTAAACGGCAAGTCAAAAATCTTTACTTGGGAATTGTTCCTGATTGATTGCTTAAATACTTATATAATTTTATTAATGTATTTGCTGCTGTGGTATGAAGACATAAAAGAGTATTTATATAATATATATTGGTTACTAGGTATTTTAGTATATATTTGACTATAGTTATAAGTATATGTATTTTATTCTTATATATTGAATTATTTGTATTCTTGTAAATTCAATATGTGTATTTAACTATATAATTATATTATATATAAATTTATGTTTTAATTATGTGTTTTAATTGTGTGTGTTTTGTTTTCACATAACTAGTATCAAATAGTACTAAATTAAGTTTCAATTTTATTTTCGTCTTTCTATGTGCACCCCTTGCGCCTTCTCTGTACTCTGTGGAGGTTGACTGGCAGAGAATGCTCTTGGGCGTTAAGTCTACCTGTGCAAAAGAATGTGTGCAAAATTTAAATAAATAAAATAAAATAAATAAATAAGATAACCGGGAAATTTAAGCATGTGGCATTCCAACCCTGTCACACGGATAGCAACACACTAATAATATCTTCGGGTTTTCATAGCCATAGTTTCATCAGAAGAACCTTCTGCTTATTGGCTATATGAAATGTTTTTTTATATAATACTAGCGGCCCGCCCCGGCTTCACACGGGTATAAAATATACAGTCTATGTCACACAGTAAAAAAAAAAGATTAAAATCGATGCAGTAGTTTTGATTTATTCATTACCGCCCGTGGCCCACAAACAATTTCCCTTTCCCTATACCATGAAGATTTCCTGCCATCTTTGTAACATCTAAATTTCCTGCTATTTTTGGAACATCTAAATTCATATAGGTACTACATTTTTAGTTTTTACATTTTTACCTATTTCTTTTACTTTTTCCATTAATATATTACAAAATGTCTTTATATACAACGTTCCCAGCTTTCTTGTCATTAGACAATATAATCATGTTTTCTTTAGAGGTTACTCTTGAAAGAGCGACATATAAGTTGACCATGTGAAAAACAGTCAACGCTCAAATCTAAGCCTGCAACGTTGAAGGTTTGACCCTGCGATTTATTAAGGCGAAAAAATGTGTAAGTGGTTGACACTGCGGGCCATTCCTGAAACTTCTCACTAAATAAAGGTATTTTAAGCTCAAAAGAATAAAAACTAAGCATAGATTTTTCAGTTCAATTTTGTTAAAAATGGCAGAATTATTAATTTTTGAAAAGCTGTATATTTGAAAACGAGAATGGCATTCAACTCAATTTTTGAGATCTAAAATATTGTTTTAGCTAAATAACCGATAGGTTGAAACATTTCGATGTTATGTCTAAAAACATTTTATTTTTAATTTTCTTCATTGATAAATCCCAAACAAATTGTCCGATTTTGAATTAATTAACGGTATTTGACGCAGTTTTTAAAGAACAAAAGCTGATAATATTTTTAAGTCAATCGGTAAACTAACTTGAAAGTTGAAAGTTATTTAAAAAAAATTAAGTATATTTGCTAAGAACAACGTAATTTTAAATTTGAAAAGCTATAAATTTTTGAAAAAACACTTTTATCAAAAATTTTCATAAACGATTACTCCCAAACGGATAAACCGATTTTGATGCAATTTATGTATTAGACGTAGTTTTTTGAGGAACAGAGCTGATTATTTTTTGTATTCTTTACATAAATCTGGAAATTATATTAAAAAATACTGTTTCTTTTGGTGTTTTATCAAATTTTTTTTGGTGTTTTTCAAAATTTCTCAAACTCTTCGAGACCGAATCGGTTCAAATTTTCAGGAAATCTAAGTTAAGCGGAATCCAATCAAATGCCATCAAACGCGTTAGATCGGTCTAGCCGTTCAAAAGTGATGACATGTTTACATACACACATACACACATACACACACACACACACACACACACACACACACACACACACACACACACACACACACATACCTACATACAGACATACTGACGTCATCGTGAAAATAGTCTGAAAAGATTCCTAGGACCTCAAAACTTGGACATCTGGTGAAAACTCGATTTTCGAAAATCGAGGTAAAATCAGTATCTTCCTTATCTACATACGTAATGGGAAAATAAAAACTGGTTTGCTTAATCACGCTTTTTTACATTGGTTATTAAATAACAATTTTACAAACATTATACGATATACCTGAATATATTATCTAAGGAATGTGCCAACTTATTCCATGATAGAATGTACTTTACAGTACTCCCAAAGTGATAATGCGCATAGAAATTAGACATGCGCAAAATGTGTCAATGAAATGAAATGACTGAAGTATATCTTTTCGCCCAATGAAGTACTTCATTGGTTTAGTTCAGTACTTCATTTCCTTCAGTGAATTTTATCTAGTCCATCTAATGTATGAATGAAAGTCAGTGTAAAGTATTTTAGACATGCGCAGAATGTCTCATAATACTTAACTCCTTCACTTCGTCAATGTTAATTGACTTCACCTACTTCAGTAGTCCATTTAGTTCAGTTGATCATAACCTGGCCTTTGATTTCGTTTGGCGTTTGTTCTTTTTTTTTCTTATATCATAAGATAGCAAACAAGCAGATGGGTCCCCTGATGGAAAGAGTCAACCATGAACCATCGCCTATAGACACCAAAGATGTTAATGGTGCGTTGCTATCTTGTGGCGAGGTCTAATGCCACATGCATAAGTTTACCGGCTACCTTACCCTCCAAACCGGGACACGACAGCGACAAGCACTGACGCTATTGCGGCAGGAATAGGTGAGGCGGTGGTACCAGACCCGGGCGAGACAATGCAGAACTCTACAACCTAGTAAACGTGGACCGTAGTAGAATCAGAATATTTCCATAAAAAATTTTATTGCTTCATATATTATTCTTCATACTTTTACATACTTACCACATCTTCTTTTCACTTTGAATAAAATTGAAGTGACATCCGCCAATATATATGTGTATAGATTTATAGATATATAGCTACTTCGAGGCAAGACTATGTTAAACCTTTCCGCCTGCCCCCATCGTTGAAGAATATACCATCTACCATTCTGCCAGGCAGTTCTTAAAAGGCGTACGATGGGCTCAACATATGTCATTAGCATCGAGATTACTAGTTAGATAAATAAGTAAATATTCACAGGATAAATTAATTACACTGACTGATCTAACCCCAAAGTAAGCAAATTATTTTGCTTGTGTTATGGGTGGGATATTAATACATAGAAATACATATATAAATACTGGAATAGATTTAATAAAAACACCCAAAACCGGAAATTAAAACATTTATGCTCATCACATAAATGCTTGTTCTCGTCGGGGATCGAACCCGAGCCCCGTCGATTGCGTAGTCAGGGTCGCTAACCACTCGACCAACGAGACGGTCTAGTTGGTAGAGTTCTGTCTCGCCCGAACTGCCATAAAAGAGCTGTCTACTGATTTATGGCGCAAAAGCGTAAATGCTTTTTATTTTCGTATTACAGTTTTGAAGGTAAGGCAATACCATCCTACCCCATCACATGGATAACGTCGCACTAGACGTAACGTTTCTTTCCTTTAGGGTTGCTATCTACTTGGTTATTTATCAGTAACTTAAATTTTCATAGATTTTATTTTAGGTATATAGATAGAATATCACACATATATATTTATCTACACGTTATTGTACCATTTTATTATGATTAACCAAGATGTACTTATATGAAATATGTTTCCCATTTTTTTGGGAAATTACCACAGTAATAAATCAGCAGTACTGTTCAATCGAACTAAAAAAAATCATTTTTTTCATATATAATTGTAATTGTAGAAGAAAAATTGCTCATGAAACGTGTTCTTGCTATTATTATAAGATTTTTCAAGATAATTGCGACAGCATTTTGTCGTTACAATCCGGCATATTTTATAATTTTCTTTCAGCTAGTTTTCCTATGGGCTATGATTGTTAAAATGACACTATTTGACGTATCACGCAAGTCTACCAAATTTAGTAGACTTTTACTGGGAACACTTATTATCGCCTCATTATCAATCTAGACTTAGTTTATCTATGGATTTATATAACGTTATAATAGTTTGCGTCATCGTGATCGGTTATAGTATATTATGATATTATGACGTTGTCTTCTAGCGCTAGTTGGCAAACCAATCAAGAGACAGCAAACATTTTTTTTTTCCCGTGTTGGTCCCGGGCTCCTTTGTTGAAGAATAGGCCAACTGTCGTTCTGTCAGGCAGGTCGTAAAAGGCGACCGAGTGGCTATGCGCGTCACTACCATCGTGACTACTAGGTGGTAGAGTTCTTGCATCGACTCGACCGGGTCTGGTACCGCCGCCTTACCTATTCCTGCCGCAATAGCGTCAGTGCTAGTTACTGTCGTGTTCCGATTTGGAGGGTAAGGTAGCCGGTAAACTTATACATGTGGCATTAGACCTCGCCACAAGATAGCAACGCACCATTAACATCTTTGGTGTCTATAGGCGATGGTTGACTCTTTCCATCAGGAGACCCATCTGCTTTTTTGCCATCTTATAATTAAAAAAAATTTAGACTAAAACGTATTAAAATATAATTTACCCTTCGACAAAACAACACGCAACAACCTTCCGACCATCAGCGTCTACAGATGACTCCCTTCCGCTCCCACACAGCCTCACCACGTCACACTGACGTCACCCTAACCTCTAATATGAAATATGAGATATGGGATAATTTCGACAGTTGCATATTTCGGTTGCTGTACAAAATAACTTTGTTTTCATTGTTCCTAAGAGAAATACAAACTTATTTTTGCCGTTGTGAAAATAGTAGTTCATTTTGCTTTCATGTCGTTTCTAAAGTTTCCAACTCTTGCTTCCATACAATAGTGTTAGGGTAATTATAGAATTATGCAGACAGTACCGACACTCTACTTTAGGATAGTGTTTTGAAAATAGTATTTTTTTATTTTTTCTATTTTGTACTTCCAACCCTGCTGTTATTTTGTTCATACAATATAATCGATGTGGCTGTTAGTGCTGCGAGCGAAAACGGAGCGAGTCGCAAGTTGACACATGAATTTTAATCTGATAATAATACACTATCTCATCACAGCAGTTTATCAACACACTCACCTGTTTCGATTGTCGATAGTGATATCCATCACTGAATCGTCTTTATTTTTTTCACACTTATGATACTTGTAGCAAACAAGCAGATGGGTCTCCTGATGGAAAGAGTTAACCATCGCCTATAGACACCAAAGATGTCAATGGTGCGTTGCTATCTTGTGGCAAGGTCTAATGCCACTTGCATAAGTTTACCGGCTACCTTACCTTCCAAACCGGAACACGACAGTGACAAGCACTAACGCTATTGCAGGAGGAGTAGGTAAGACGGTGGTAGCAGACCCGGGCGATACAATGCAGAACTCTACCACCTGTAGCCATGATAGTTGTGACTCGCATAGCCAATCGGTCACCTTTTATGACTTGCCTGGCAGAACGGCAGTTGACCTATTCTTCAAAGGAGACCGAACCAACATTGGGACTTTCATGGTTATCTTGCTCTTGCTATAACCGTAACCGACATAGGTATTTACGTGCTTTCGAAGGACGGAGACGTACGTAGGTAGAATAATTATATATTTAATCACAGAAAAAAAATTCGATTTATTTAATGATAACGTGCTCTAGTAACTAGCAGTTGCGTGAGTGTTCGCTTACGTGAAGGACGTTAGGACAATGACCGAAGCAATTTCATCTACGTCGGTAAATTGCATTTTAAAATTAAAGCATAAAATAGACGACTTTCTATAGCCTATATACATCAAAGATAAAAAAAAAATGCATTGCTATTCACGTGGCAGGGATGTTATCCCGTATGCGAAAGTTTACTAACTAAACTGCACATTGTAGGTACCTATTAACAATAAAGTGGTTTATTTTACTTTTAGTACCTAATCATGTTTGTTTGACGACTACTTGATACCCGCTACCTGGTCTATATTGTTTTTTTTACATTAACACACATCGCAAAACGTAACTTAGTTGCTAGAAAATAGTTTCCTTAAACTTTATAATATATAGAAAATATATCGTGTCAATTTTTGTAGGTAGATATGGAGCAAGTTTTAAAAACTAAAGAATCTATATTTATATCCAGTAGTTAAGTGATGTGCACACAACGATAGACTTTTGTATTTTTTTAATTTAATAACTAATAAATGAATATAGATCAATTTGCATAATTATTGATTTTTAAATTTATTATAACGCATGTTTATGCATTATGATCATTGATTATGATACAAATATTTAAAGCGTATAGCACATAATACATTCCGGTTCGGAGGATGAAGTAGCTGATTACAGTATAACAACACCATGGTTATCTGTTGACAACTCGTTATCATCTGCTGCAAAAAAAAAATGTTATTAAATTACTTTTTAATTTTTTCTAGTAGGTATATATCGACGGCAGCAAAGAACAAACGATTAACTACATAATCACTAGTTTTCAGGAGAGCGTTTTGAACGTGAAAGTGTGATAACTTATACAAAAACAAAGCTAGCTTCTTCAAATTTGGAATAGTCAATTAATATGGAATTTCAAAGAAAACAATAATGATTATTTAACTGCTTTGGGTTTTATTTTCTAGATACAGCAGATGTCTTTTTCCACTTTGCACAAATAAATAAACTGACTGAGTCAACTACGATTTATTCGCTTCTACGTAGGATTTTCTAATGACTATAATTTTCGAATATTTTAACCCTGATAATAGTTATTAATGTTTTTGTTTATAATATCAATCTACCTTTGGCAATAAATAAGAGGTTACTATAATAGATTCCAAAATATTGTAGTTGTCTCAAAATACTTCATAACTCGAAAAACGCAGATATTCATAATATTACAAATATACTAATAATTAGAGGAGCTTTTCAAGTGATTATTTTTAACCATTGTAATTAGTAAATATATTACAAAGTAGCAAAACTAGAAGAAAATATTTGTAGAGAGTATAGCTTTTTAATAGGTACATAGAATTTATATCTCTTTGTCTGTTTTTGGAGAGAACTTACATTTTAAAATCAATTTGGTGATCACACATTATTTCATAAAATCTAAACAAAGGAATCAAACTCCTATCATCACACTAATCGGACTAGCTGAATTTTTCTCAAAGAAATAATTCAATTCTAGACAAAATAAGCAAAGGAACTGGAGCAGTACAGTCAGGCTTGATTTTGTACCAATAAACCACATTTTAAGAAAACAATTCTATTACATTAATACCATTAACATAGTTAAAATCAACTTCAGTGCTTAATCAATAATAATAATCTTATTTCAAAAATATCACAAGTAATGAGGTACTCTAATATCATCATCTTGATCGTTGCAAACAATACATCAATATTATATTCAAAACCAATGAACTTAATTAAAAATATATAAAAACAGTCTTCTTCATCAGATTGCACATCATCTATTGCTGCTTTAATTTTTTATAAAAAGTGTGACAGTTAAAATAAATTTCTGTTTGCAGAGAGAAACCAAATCCTTATATTTTGCTGATGCCTTTAGCAGGGTACAGCGTTTTTAAGTGATGTAACATTAGTTTAACATTAGTTTGTCTGTTTATTGTAGTTGTCCGTCAACAGCAATCTACTTTCATTAGCCGAGTCTCATTTAAATCTTATTTATTACTAATAACGGACCAATCGTTTGGGTCGTTTGGGTCCAGTTTTATCCCTCTTACTTGATTCCATTTAACCTTTTCTATTAATGAATGTAGATTCGTGTTAGATTTGAAGTCTAAAATGTCGTCTTTAGATACTTCAATTTCGTTATAAGGCTCACCATTTACTTTGCATCATCTAACACAAGATTACTATTTTTGAAACGTGTAAAACATTTTATTTGCAAGACCATTCAATTTAGTCATGCACGCTATCACCTTCCTGCTGAGTGTGGCCTTTCTTTTCCCCATGTCGATCCAGGCTCGTTTGAAGAAAAGAACATCTGCTGTTCTACCAAGCAGTATGTAAGAGGCGAACCGCAGCTGCTAGGTGGTTGAATTCTGCATTATATTGCCCGACTCTGGTACCACTGCCTTACCTATCCCTGCCGCAACAGCGTCAGTGCTTTATTCCTGTTAAGAGGGCAAGGTAGCCGGTAAACTTATGCATGTGGCACTAATACCCCACCACGAGGAAAGCAAGGCACCATTAACATCTTAGGTATCATAGGCGATGGCTGTCTCTTTCCTTTAGGAGATCCATCTGTTTGTTTGTTATTTTGTGATATAAAGAAAAGAATATGTGGGATATGTGCACCTTGAATTTCTTAGCAGCAAAAAGTACTTTAAAAATACTGGGCTGTACCGATTCTGGCCGCCACAATTATCATCATAAACGTATATCTTTTCGCAACATTATGAGGTGATGCGACAGATATCTTTGCTTATAAGTGACCTGCCGAATTCTACCATGTACATACGGATACTTGTAGATGTGTGTGTGTGTGTACTTCGTTACTTTGTAAAAACTGGTGTAGTTGTCTTTAACTACGTGACAAAATACACATAAAAAATGAGATTTTCCACGAAAAAATTACATCACTAGATAAAAAGCCTATTCCTGTCGCAAAAAGTAGTCATTGTTGCTGTTTCAGTCCATTTTTGGGAATAAAGTAAAAGGACAATTAGCATGATCCTTATTTTTTAAATTAAATTATCGAATTGTAGAAAAAAAGAGATTTAGTATTTCTGATAAAAAAAACCTATTTACATTTAATTCAAAAAGACGATATGCTTACAGCAAGCATAATAAACATGATTCATATTTAAGTATATTTCGAAAATGTATAACTAATTTAGAAAGTCAGAAAAAAAGTAACACAAGTATTATTTGAATTATATGAATGGTAGAATAATCTGCACAAACAACCTGCAGTAATATTTTTTGGCATTCAGTGTTATATTAAATCCTATCATAGTAACAAAAGTTCAAACTAATTATTCACCTGATAATCATACACATTGAACACATGTAAAAACTTAGATCCAGACATGCCGCCCACCTGTTATGCAAGTCGGGAAATAAAAGAACTCGTTCGGCAAGTTGACCTGTTCAATCGCGAGCGGTTAGGGTGGTGTGGGCCGGCGCGACCTCCTCTCGACCGGACGCGTTCACTCTTCCTTTGTGACCTTGAAAATACGATCCTGACATGTCCTCGTTTGCGCATTATTGGTGGTTTCACATTATGTATATTAATGACCTTAATTACTTGTTTATGATGACTTCTTCGGCTTTCATGGTGAGATATTTGTTAAGTGGGTTACTCTACGATAAGAGGTAATGTGTTCGGCATCCATTATAAAATAGTATTTTTGTACTATGTGTTGTCATTTTGTGTAATAAATCATAGCATCTCCGTAATGTATTTTACGAATAGCATTCTGCTTTAATGCAATGTCCTAATAAAATACGTTTTTCCTTAAATTCTACAAGTCGGAAAAACTTTGTACCTTGACCTGTCCCTTAGACCACAAAATAAAAAGTACAGAAGACAAACTTGTGTATGTACTTCACTTTTTATACCTAAACTTGGCGATCGCGCTAGGGTTGTCACTTTGGCTTATACACAAAAAACGGACACTAGTATCTTTACTCCAGCAAAATAAAGTTTTAAATGAAAAATGTCACTCTGCATTTTGCATATAATGTAGTCTTAATGATATGAAAACGATGTGTAAAGGTAATTTGGTCGGCAACCACCGGCAAGTGTTGAAAAAAAAGTTTTTACTTTTCTGAAAATGCGTAGAACTTATAATTTTACATCAAAAGGTTATATGACTCTCTCGGTCTAAACGCTTTTAATGGGAAATGGCAAAAGTGCATCGAACTTGATGGTGATTATGTAGAAAAATAGTGTTTATTTTCTTGGTTAGGCCGAACGCTTTTTAATCCACCCTCGTAAGACGCAACTTAATGTTATTTGAATATACATAATTGCGAAAAATATTGTTACGTACTCGGGTTCGTACTTGTAAGAAAACACCACTTATATTAAATCCGTGTATTTACACAACGCAACACAACGTAATACTAAAATATACTTTACACCCTAGTCACTCGCTGTACTATCACTGAACTTAGAACACTACACAATAAAACACTTCTCGCTTCGCACTAGTAACTTGATGTATCGCTCTCGATCGCTTGATAAAAACTGCCTTGTGTGTGTAGATATTCTCTCACCGCCGCAAGGCGATGGGGAAGAAGGTTTCGGGGTTTTGGACCCCCTGACCTTGGTTGCAGCCGCGGACCGTTAATACGGCCCGGTCGTTGGTGATGGGCGTTTCCACCCTTTGGTAATCAGACGAATCTTCTCGGTGGTATTCTTGTCAGTTGGTAATTCCGAGTCGGTCCCCCCCTCTTCACGCCGTCTCGTGCGATTGGCTCCTTCCTGGTGAGACCCCGTTCGGGGAAGCCTGGTCGGGGCGATCAGCGAACAGAGACAGCGGCTTATGGGGCTGACCCGGTGGACGACGCGATCAGGTCGCGTGTGTATGGACGCGCATCTGGTGGGCGCGCGTGCCAGGGGGCAATGGTTTTCACCTCATGGAAATCAAAAGTTTCGGTTCTCTTATACATTTGGGTAGTGATGTTGACTATGAAGTCCTTCAGGCTCTCTATTCCCAGGTCCCTCTGAATCACGTCGTTGCGGACGAAGCGGGGGGCGTTGGTGATTTTACGGAGGGCGACATTTTGTTGTTTTTGGAGATTGTTCTTGTTGCCTGGCGCAATGTAGATGTACCAGGCGGGAGCAGCATATGTTAGTCGGCTTCTTATATAGGTCTTGTAGATTCCCAGCTTCGTCCGCAGGGGGAGCCGGGAATCTGCCTTGTGTTTGTCAACACCTCTGTATTTATAGGCAGGGGAAAGTCCTAGCTGGATCCAGAAAAATCTAAATGTATCGGGAAACAATGAATCACTTCTTATCGTAAACATGTTATGAGCCATAATTCCTAGTACACGCTACTTTCAACCTTATGCCATATCCCACAAAGTCCATTATGGCATAGCCCAGGTCAACTATTTGTTTGTCAATAGGAGTAGCTATCTCTTTCTTTTATTTCTAGATAGCGCGCGCGCGCTCCAACTCTACACGCTTCTAGATTATTCGTAACAATATAAACGAAATTTATCCGTCGAAAATGTCTAATAGTAGTAACTACATTTCCGCAACCTAATTAATTAATTAACCTCTCATATTCAGCCACGTGGCTCAAATTTCCGTCGCTGCCCCTCCCCTCGCGATTATCGTCGGATTGCCATTGACTTATTAAAAATTAACTCTGTGCAATATTTATAAATCAGTGTAATATGGACGACAATATGCTAGATTCTCGGTTTATCAAGCCTTCGCTTTCCCTGGGGACATCCAACAATTGCAATGTTCTAACGCATCTTATCTTATCGTCTATTATTGTATACTTCATGTGGGTAACTAGGTCAAGTGACGTTGCTGATTATCAGTAGCTAATTTTACTACACACATAAAATATAATAACCATATTAAATACAGGCGCATGGCCGAGGCCAAACAGGCGTAGTTTACATTTGTTGACACGAATCACACGACACAGTTGCGGATTTTATATTCGGCTCGATAACGAAATGTTTTCTGTGAAATTATTAAAATTAGTTTATCTGAAGAAATCGTCAGTGTCTTGATCATCGTCACTAAAATAGTTTTTTTTTTCGGGAACATAGCAATAGCAATTAAAGTTTAAACAGAATAACATAATCGTTGTCCTAGGCTAAACCATTGTCTTGCGCTAAAATTTCGTGGTTATTGAATAGTTGGTTTAGACGTTCAATACTAGAACAACACAAACAATATGTCTATAAAAATTGTTCTGGATCATACCCTTAAATAATTAATATAAGGCTTACAGATTAGCTACCAACTGTTATCAAAAGGTGTTTGAAGTTGCGTTGCATATAACAGGTAGCTTAATATTAGCCTGCACGTCGAAATTTTAATTTTTTATGTCATAGGATAACAAACAAGCAGATGACTCTGGATGGAAAGAGACAACCGTCACCAATAGGCACCAAATATGTTAATGGTGCGTAAGTTTACCGGCTACTTTACCCAAAAAACTGGATCACCACGGCACGGCAAAAGCTTCCGGTCCTGGTAGTTTCCAGTTGATTCTGTTTCTAGGGTTCCGAAATAAACTAGGAACCCTTATAGTTTTGTTATGTCCGTCCGTCCACAGTCTAGCTCAGAGATCCTTAGTACTAGAAAACTGTAATTTGGCATGAATATGCATATTAGTCACGGAAACAAAGTGGTAACATAATAATTTAAAAATATTTTTAGGGTAATTAATTCCTCTACATGTAAATTGGGGATGTTAAATTATTTTTTTCGTCTATCAGTCATTGACGTTAATTAGGTTAAATATAAATATTCACGGGACAAATCACACTTACTGATCTAACCCCAAAGTAAGCAAATTATTTGCGTGTGTTACGGGTGTTAGTCAACGATACTAATACATAGAAATACATATATAAATACTTTTACATACATAATAAACACCCAAACCCAGAAATACAACCATTTATGCTCATCACACAAATGCTTGTCCCCGTCGGGGATCGAACCCGATCCCCGTCGATTGCGTAGTCAGTGTCGCTAACTACACGACCAATGCGGCGGTCAAATGTTCGTAGTATGAAACAATAAAAGCCCTCTTTTTAGTCCACATTATTGTGATGGGCAACTTCGAAACCCTACATTGCGCGTGGCCCGACACGCACTTTACCATTTTTTGCCATTATGACAGTTGCATCATTGCCCTGTGAATTGTTGTGTCCTTTTATCCGGTGTAGGATCATTTGGTTGTTTCTGGCTGCATCTTGTAAAAATTTGATAACTAATAAGTAATAACTTAGACCATATAAAAAATATTTATTTTAATTGGTCATAAAAAAAATTGTCATAGCCACATTCGTGTATTATTTTAATAAAAAAAAAGTATCTTCACGCCCATATCCCCGAAGTAGTAGGCAGAGGTACAAGTGCATCCACAATTAGCCGAAGATACTTGGTCCCACAAATGTGATAGGTGGCAAGCCTATCGCCAATCGGGCACTTTCTAATCCCGGGCAACTTTGTGTTTCTTAGAAAACTGAAAAAACACTTTTCTTATATGCCCGACCCGGGAATCGAACCCGGGACCTCATGTGGTTTTATTATTTTTAGCTATCAAATTAGTGCTCTTCAATCTTCATGTATTAATTGATTGATTAAATTAATACTTTTTCCCCCCATAAGAACCCAGTAACTAGCGTGACAAGGTGGTAACGCTAAAATAGAACAAAAAAATTTATTCCTAAAATTAATGCAGCAAAAGTAATTAACTATAAAAAATAAGCATATCGTAGGCATGTATCGTAGGTAAGTTATCATATTATAGTAATTATTTAAGTTAATATAGTAATTACTTAAGTGTAAGTGTAGGTTTACATGATGTATGTTGTAACAGTGGGGACAACAGTAACTTACAGAAAAGAACGGCTCAAATGTTGAAGAATTATCTAATTAGTTTTAATAACGTAGGTTTCTGATAATGTCAGCGGGTGCTAGATATTTTTATATTGCATAATATAGTCTTAAGGTGGACATGTGCATGGTCTTTCAAAACTTCATTAAAATCGATTCATCTCTTAAGTATTTTACAATGCCACAGACAAATATAGTCCTCAATTTTAAAATAACTAGCCAAGCTTAAAAGCAGTACCTGTTTGTTCTGTCTTATTTGTGTGCCGCTCGTTTACGATCTCAATAGTTATGACATTGAACTTCATGATGCGTGTTCCATTGATAAAAGTTTTGAGCGCTATGTAGGGTTACGAGTTTTATTAATGTAAAGACCCTTATGCATTTTTTTGTACCTGCACTTTATACCTGCGATTAACAAATACAATACAAAGAGGCCTTCTTTCGTTACGCAATTGTACTTCCAGTCAACATTACTGATGGTACGTTTTTGTTGCAAAACGCTTTCTACGTCCGTTTGTGGAGCGACTAAAATAAATTTTATAATGCATACACAGTTTTTCAAGCAAATATAATTAACGTGTAATAAATATTTTAAAACAATATAAAGTTTTAAATTTAAAACAATATACGGTCTAGGCCTGATCATATCGCTCAGCAGAGCTAAAGGAACACTGCGAGATATTACTTAATAGAAACTTTATTTCATACGGTGTGTCCATACTATGTTAAATCATCTCAAGTAAGATAGTAAACAAGCAGATTGGTCTGCTGATGGAGAGTCAACTATCACCTATACATAGACACCAAAGATGTTAATGGTGCATTTTGTTGTGAGGTCTGTGGCACAAGACCTCGCCACAAAATAGCAATATATAGGTTTACCGGCTACTTTACCATCGAAACCGGAATACGACAGTGACAAGCACTGTCGTTCTTCCGGTAGGAATAGGTAAGGCGGTGGTACCTGACCCAGGCGAGACAATGCAGAATTCTACCACCTAGTAGCCATAATGGTAGTGGCTCGCATAGCCAATCGGTCACCTTTTACGACCTGTCTGGCAGAACGGTTGTTAGCCATTTCTTCAAAGGAGTCTGAAGCAACAAGGGGTAAAGAGCTTAACGGCTTATAATTAAGGTTATACGGCAATACGACAAGCCGCAAAATAAAAGTTAACTAAAACTCGACTGTAAAACACCAAGCCCCACAATAACCAGAAATAAATAAATACTGAAATATTCGACACACAACCCATAAACATTTGTACATATCACACAAACGTTTGATCCTGTAATTTGGATTTTGGATTGCGTATACGGGGTCGCTAATAATTTAACTCCACCGTCAAGGCGGTAATCCGTATCCGTCCCGAAGTTATATGCGCGCTAAGGCACACGCCGTCCGGTATGTATGCGAAAATAAGCCGATAATATCCGATTACATCTGCATTTATCGTGTCATGGCACGAAGCTTTGTGACGATAGACGCAAGTGCGGGTCCAGCATTACGATCTGCAATAAAGCACATTGTATATTCTTGAACGACTTTTTAATTCGTCGGGTTTTTTTAACTTCTCGCTACGTAGTACGTAGTGTACGTAGATAGGAAGCTACTAGGCATGGATTATTTAACAGTTAACATATTAAATTTCGTATCACATTTTATTAACAATTAATAATATATATATATATATATATATATATATATATATATATATATATATATATATATATATATATATATATATATATATATATATATATATATATATATATAGAAGTTACTGAATTTTTCAAAAATCGAGTTTTCACCGGATCTCCACGTTTTGAGGTCCTAGGAATCTTTTCCGACTATTTTCGCGATGACGTCAGTATGTATGTATGTATATGTGTGTGTATGTAAACCTCTCATAACTTTTTAACGGCTGGACCGATCGAAACGCGATTGGTGGCATTCGATTGGATTCTGCTCAATTTAAACTTCCTGAAAATTTGAACCAAGTCGGCCTAGGAGATTTTGAGAAATTTTGAAAAAATCCCAAAAAAATTTTTGGCGAAAAAGTATTTTTTTTTAACATAACTTCCAGATTAATGTACCGATTGAGTGTGTTTTTTCGACATAACTTTTTTCAATCAATAATGTTTTGATATTCTACAATATTTAAGTACTAAAAAAACATCAGATGGCATTTCAAGAATCAAAATCGAATCTACTTTTCAAAAGCTACAGCTTTTCAAATATTAAAATTACGTCATTTTTAGCACATTTACTTTATATTTTTAAAATAATTTTCAGGCTAATACATCGAAATACACCGATGGACTTAAAAATCTTATAAGCTTTTCTCCTTTAAAATCAGCGTCAAATACCGTTAATTGGATCAAAATCAGTCTGTTTGTTTTATTATTAGGATTATTAATGATGAATGATTATATTAGGATTTATTAATGATGAAAATATTTGAAAAAATTATTTTTTGACATTGCTTCGAAATTTGTCAACCTATCGATTATTTAGCTAAAGTAATATTTTAGATCTCAAGAATTGAGTTGAATGTCATTCGACAGATCAAATTCAATCAGCGTTTCCAAAATATACAACTTTTCAAAAATCAATACACTGCCATTTTAACAAAAAAGATGTTTGAAATGAAAAAATCTATGTTTATAGTTTTTACTCTTTTGAGCTTAAAATACCTTAATTTAGCAGGAAGTTTTAGGGATGGCCTGTAGGGTCAATCGCCTACACATTTTTTTGTATGTACTCTATCGGGCTTTAACTTTTGTCTTTTTTTTATGGAAGAGGGGGCAAACGAGCAGGAGGTGCACCTGATGTTGAGTGATCACCGCCGCCCATGGACATCCGCAATACCAGTGATCTTGCAGTTGCGTTGCCGCCCTTTTAAAAACGAGTAAGCCCTTTTCTTGAAGGTCCCCATGTCGTGTCTGTTCGGAAAAATTTCTGCCGATAGCTGGTTCCACATAAGAGCAATGCGGGGTAAAAAGTGCCCCTCGCGCTACTCTTTTGTGGAATCAATTACCGGAAGGGGTCTTCCGGTAATTGATTCCACAAAAGAGTAGTGCGAGGCAAAAAGTGCCGGGAGAACCACACGTTTGTGGATTTCCAGACATCAAGATGGTGTGGGTGGAACTTCAAATTTTGACGCGATGTCCGATGATGGAAGTTAGTAGCAGGAATTAATCCAAACAACTCGTCGGAACACTCTCCATGATGGATACGATAAAAGACGCAGAGTGAGCTTACATCTGCGTAATGCCAAGGAGTCAAGCCGTTTCGAAATAGCCTGATCGTCAACGATTCGAACCGCTCTACGTTGAATGCGGTCAAGTGGAAGAAGCTGATACTGGGGAGCTCCGGCCCAAAGATGAGAGCAGTACTCCATGTGAGTCCGAATTTGCGCCTTATAAAATTAAAGTTGGAGACGATGGGCCGGCAAGTACTGCTTCGCTCTGCTGAGCACACCGAGCTTTTTGGAGGCTAGTTTTGCCTTGCCTTCCAGATGACCGCAAAATTTAACGGTATTCGATAAGCCGACTCCCAGGATTCCGACACTGGCTGAGGCTATCAGGAGAGTATTCTCAAATCGAGATGATATAACAAGGGGTGTCTTTTTTGTGGTGAACGCGCAAAGCTGTGTCTTTTCGAGGTTAAATGTGACCAAGTTTTGACAACCCCATTCCGAAACATCAGTAAGTCGATTCTCGACTTCAGACAAGCTTCTTTCGGCTCTCTTCGACGTGTTCCCGAGAAATACCGCTACGGCCAGAGTATGGAGCATCACCAGTACAATCATCTGCATAGCAATGTATGTTACTAATTCGCAACATATCATTGATATGCAGAAGAAAAAGTGTCAGTGATAGCACGCAGCCTTGGGGAACACCAGCATTAACGGGTTTAAGGTCGGAGCAAACACCGTCGACTACGACCTTGATGCTCTGATCGGCCAAAAATATAATTGATAAAATATCCACTTGCACAATTTCTCAGGAAGCCCGTAGGAAGGCAGCTTTACGAGAAGCGCTTTACCATACCCGATCAAAGGCCTTAGCTATGTCCAAACTTACAGCCAATGCCTCCCCCTTGGCCTCAACTGCTTCCGCCCATCGATGTTTCAAATATACTAGCAGATCACCAGCTGAGCGGCCGCGACGGAAACCGTTCACATGTTTATTGTGAAATAACTGGCACATGTTTACAGTAACCACACCCACAAGGAACTTACTAAAAAATATATGTTTTAGTAAGTTCCTTGTGGGTGTGGTTACTGTTACTACTTATGCTAATGCTAAGTTTATTATATAAAATGAACCTGCAATTTTGAATATAAGCACAAAAGAGATCAATATCGGCGGCACTTTGATCAAGGATGCCTGAAGTGACTACAAGACAGGATAAGGTTTTAAGCAGGACTCTTCCTCCAATTGTTTTTCTGTCTGACATTTGAATTTTCATCAAATCGTTTAATGGAGCGGTAATAAACGTCTTTTGGTTATGTTAATTTTTTTTTAAATTAATAAAAAAAATTTCAGCAGTTTGAAAATCTGATTGATCGTGTAACCGTACAGCCCTGTAATTCACATAACAAAACCGTAACCCAATCAAAGCGCTTAGGGCTAGTATATACATTTTCGCGTCGTGCTACGTGCTGCATAATGTGTAAGAGCCTTAAACGCTTCGACTCGATTGATGTTTTGTTACGTTTATCGGGCCCCTGGCCACAGAATAATAACTAACAGAAGACAATCTATATACGACTGTCGACTAGTCTTCAAGCAATGCACACATAGACACCTCTCATGGACGCGAAATCTCGGAATGTTTCGGTTCAATGCGAGGGCGGATGCTACCCGCGAGATACGTTGGCAGTTAAATACTTTTTTGTACAAAAATGGGACCACATGTAAAAAGTTATCGGAATTGAACAGTGGACGGCTGTTTAAACTCGTCATTAAACAGTAATTTATCGTTGTTAAGCTACCAGTTGTTTCATGGAGGTACGTAAGTATTTGTTTGTATTTCCTTACGTGCATATTATGTGGATGTCGCAGGCAAATTCTATAATTTGCTCGTATAGGTACAAATGACATCGTCAGATTGCAAAGAAAAAGTTTTTCGTTTTAGAAAATGCCTTACGCCTGATAAATTAATGTCGTTAATCCATACTAATATTATAAATGCGAAACTAACTCTGTCTGTCTCTTCTTTACGCTTAAAATACGTAAATAATATTAATAAATTACACTTAAGTTATTATTGGTTTATATTTCCGATCTAACTACTTTAAAATAAAATAACATTTTTCACAATTTTTGTCTGTCTGTCTGTTTGTTTCGGCTTATCTATGAAACGGCTGGACCGATTTTAACGGGACATTCACTGGCAGATAGCTGATGTAATAAGGAGTAACTAAGGCTACTTTTGTCTTAGAATTTTCTCCACGCGGACAAAGTCGCAGGCACAGCTAGTTTAGTATAAAAAGAACATCAATTTCGTATCGTATTTCAAATTTGATTATTTTATGTCATTATGCATATTTAAAAAAGCTTAAAAAATATTAATAGTCACATTTAAAATTTAAGTCATCTATACACATAAATAAAATTGGAGTGTCTATTTGTATTTTTAAAATGACCACTATTTACTAAATGCATATGGATGTATACACGGTACATATACCAAAATAAAATTGTTTACAATTTTTGTCTGTCTGTTTGTTCAAGTTAATATCCGGAACGGCTGGACCCATGAAACAAAAAAAAAACAAGTGGAAGTTAAGAGTGGGCGTGCCGCGTGCATCACTATTATGCGCTGTTACTCTAAATTGCCTTAGTGATACTTACCATATCTTTAGGAGATAGTCGTCGTGCGAAAATCTATTATACACTGAATTATGACGTATTGTGCCATCCTTGAATGCAGAAATGATAGTAGAATACAGATGATTAAAAATGGAGATATTTCATATCATCCGAAAGCACAATTTTCATTTTATTTTAATTAAATTCCGGATTTAATATAATCTCTAATGATATAATAGAAAGTCAAGCTAAAATCAGCCGTACACCTTACATATAAAGTTCATTTTAGGTTGACCTAATTTTTCTAGAAAGATATACGCAATGACAGTCATTACGTATATCGTTCTAGAAAGTTCTCTACTCAAATATGACCAACTGAAAAATCAATTTTGCCATCTATTGTAGAATAGCGAAACTATTAAGATTATAGTTTCACTATTGTACAAATAGATGAGTCTATTTTGAATAGACTACAAAAGGACGTAAATACTCTTTTTTTTTGTAGCAAAATAAAATTTATTGTAACGCACTTTGGTATATTTTTAAATGTTCTGTTTGTGTGTTTCGGATTATTGTTGCTTAAAATGAAAACGACCAATGAAACAATGTTTGCATTAGTAGTTTATATGCAATAATGCTTATTTTATGTGTGAGTGTGGCGATCGCGGTCCTGATACAAATGTTTGTACTTGCCAATTCCGCTTGTTTTCTGTTCCATGGCTGGACCGATTTTGACGGGACTTTAACTGGCAGATAGTTGATATAACAGGGAGTAGTTTAAGCTACTTTTTTGAAAATTTACCTGTGTCCTTTTGGAAAACTATTTGTGCTGGGAAGGAAATAGTTCAGGGTTGGTCTCACATAAATTTGGTCAAAATCTGGTGATAGTTGAACTTGCGATGACAAAAAGGGCCTCTGAACCAACACGAAAATTAATTTAAATTTAGGCGATGAGTTCTAGAGAAATTGAATTGTAATCGGTTGTTGTTGTAGTATTACTGCGTTTAAATTATTTTGTTTGTAGCTAATATAATAGTTTTACAGGTGTAACGTATAATATAAAAGCACCTGCTGTAAATAGAAAATACATAAAGGGTAAGACATTTGTGTCGTGCTAACGATCTAAGCAAACATCTGCTATGGCTCTTACTTAAATTTAACCATTTTTTAAACCAAAAGAGCGGTGAGCAAGAACATTTTTATTCTGGTGGTGATATATAATCAGTAGATTAACTACTGATTATATATCACCATCAGAATAAAAATATTCTTACTTACCGCTCTTTACAACTTTTCAAAGCACTTTTGTAACTACTTTTCAAAGCAAAGAAGCTGTAAGCAACAAACCTTTTAAACTGATGGTAATAGATAATCTGTAGTAAATGTAACTATTTTAAAAGCAAAAGAGCGGTCGGTAAGCAAGAACATTTTTACCCTCGTGGCAGTAGATAAACCAGTAGTAAATTTTATGATTTTTAAAAGCAAAAGAGCGGTAAGCAAGAACATTTTTATCCTGGCGGTTATATATAATCTGTAGTAAATAACTATTTTTAAAAGCAAAAGAGTGGTATACAAGTACAGTTTCATCCTTGTGATAATTTATAATCAGAAGTAAATGTAGCTAATTTTTAAAGCAAAAGAGCGGTAAGCAAGAACATGTTTATCCTGGTAGTAATAGATAATCAGTAGTGAGATTAAACCGCAGCATACATATGTATTAAGAATAATATATATGTTATTAGTCATGCACAGTCGATTACGTACAAAATGTATGCACAATAATAATCTATCTACTGAAAAAGTTTATCGGATATGAAAACACTAGCCATACCAACCCAAAAGGCACATAAATGTCTTTTGGGTTTGCTGCAACCAACGGGATGCCAGAGCCTCTTACATAGTAGAGATGCCTAATAGATCAAAGTCATGAATCGCTAATTTCGAATTAGTTTTGTTTGTTTAAAAGGCCCGTTCGGCCATTTAAAAAATATCGACACTTTTACATCTGATGAGAGGAATATTAGAAATTTAAGCAGGTCCGGTCGATAAGGGTATTCCAATAACACAGGTCAACAAAACAATTTTTTTTTTCTAAGTCTGTTATTTAGTGACCATTTTCTGATTATATACATCGAATAGTAAACAGAAACGCTATTAACAATCAATAAACTTTGCTTTTGTAGTTTGGGGCCTCATACAAGAAAGTTTTGATTTTCACAAAGGAAATACCAATACTATTCATTTTCTAAAGCTTTTTTGTATTCTTTTTTGTATTTTTGTGTTTAGTTATGCCGTATTTTATAATTAAATTAATAAAAATGTATAATTGATAACTTGTTTTCCTTTTAAATATAATTGAAATTTAAAAATAGAGCTTTTCCATAAAATTTGAATTTTCGTGCTGGTAGCTACAAAAGCAAACTTTATTAGATAAAAATATTTTTTCATTCTTTAGTTAGGCATAAGTAATCAGAATCAGAGGTACAGAACTCAGACTCAAAATTCATGTTGACCTGTGTAATTCGACGATTTTACAAGAACGAAGTAACGTTGACCCGATGCTGCCACCTCGAATGTGAGGGTTACCTAAGTACTTAAAAACATTCTGTTAATGTATCATCATTCATGTTTCAGCTCATTGAAGTGGCCTCTATGAATTTTCAATTAGGTTGTAGATAGGTTTTAATCAGGTTCTTGAAGCGAAGTATATTAGAAGAGTGCGTAAGTGGATTTAAAATTTTCTTATTTAAGTTTTTATCTGTAATTATCTATCTCCGTAGAGGCAGTTACTGTAGTGCAACGGTTCTTAATCGTGGTCTCGTAGTTCGTGGACTATTGGTGGTCCCTGGTCCACCCATTTATAATGGTCGGGAAATGGTGTTACATTTGTAGCTATACAACAACCCTTTTTAACTTCCCGCTACGTTACTTACGTTACGTAAGGAGGTTACTGACTTACCACGATTTTCGCAAATGAGTTTTCTCCGAATCTCCACGTTTTGAGGTCCTAACCTTTTCCGACTATTTTCACGATGACGTCGGTGTATATGACATCTCATAACTTTTAAATCGCTTGACCGGTTGATAGATTCCGCTCACATTAGACTTCCTGAAAATTTCAACCAATTCGGTTCAGAAGAAATTGAGAAATTTTGAAAAAACCTCAAAAAATGGTGAAACAGTATTTTTTAATACATCTTCCTAATTAATGTACCAATTAAACAAGTACAAAATCTAATCAGCTCCATTCTTACAAAAACTGCTTCCAATGCATAAATTGCATCAAAATCGATTTATCCGTTCGGGAGTTATCGTTGATGGGCTATTCCAGGTCATCATCTATCTGTGTGTCAAATTTCATTTAAATCCGTTCAGTATTTTTTTCTTGATTGAGTAAGAAACATCCATCCATCCAAACATCCAGACTTCCGCATTTACCCATACTAATATTATAAATGCGAAAGTCTGTCTGTCTGTCTGTCTGTTACGCTTTCACGGCTAAACCGCTGGACCGATTTTCATGAAATTTGGCATGAATAAAGGCTATTTTTTTTCTTAGAGGGCTAAAATAGGGATGAAATTTTTATTAAAAGCTTTTTGGACGGCTTATTAACGTACTCGCGGGCGAAGCTGCGCGGGTCAGCTAGTAATATTATATATAGAAAACTTCGAGATTTTTTAAACAATTATTCTTTGACATTCAACAATATTGTAGTACTTAAAAAACTACGTCAAATATTGTTTCAACAATTAAAATCGAATCAAGTTTTCAAAAGTTACAACTTTTTAAATATTAATATTTTGTTGTTTACTTACACAAAACTTACTTAATATTTTTAAAATAACTTTCAGGTTAATATACCGATTGACTTAAAAGTGTAATCAGCTGTTCTCTCTAAAAAACTGCGTTAAATACTGTTAATTGGATCACAATTGGTTAATTTATTTGGGATTTACTATAACGTAAATTTTTGAAAAAAAAAATGTTTTTTTGATATTACTTCGACATATTTTATCCAGTAGATTATGTAGCTAAAACATTTTAGAGCTCAAAAATTGCGTTGAATGCCATTCAAAAAATTAAATCGATCATCGTTTCCAAAATATACAGCTTTTCAAAAATGAAATTACTGTCTTTTATAACAAAATTTAGATTTTTAAACTCTAAAAAAAATATGCTTAGGTATAGCTTATGTTCCTTTGAACTTAAAATACTTCAATTTAGCGTTAAGTTTTAGGTATAACCTGCAGAGTCAACCGGTTTACATATTTTTTATTTGCCATTAGAGATCTCTCAAACAGTAGTCCATGGCATAACAGATATTTTGTGAGGTAGTCCCTCATCACTAAAATACTGAGAACCACCGCTGTAGTATCTTATACTAATTTTGTTTTTTCTTTCCAGATGGGTTTGCGACGATTTGCCGGAGATGAAAGGTGCATTAGAAAAAAACATCTTAAGCGATTACGACACCCATTCCTACGACAGTATGCGGGCCCTCTGCGACCGATTCAACCGTGCGATAGACTCAGTCGTTGCTCTGGTACTTGCATTTTTATCAGTAGTTTTATTTTGCACTCCTTAATTGATATGATGGTTAGCTTGTGCAGAGCACATAGGGTCTCCAATTCGGTTCCCGAGTCGAACAGAGTTATTGGGTCATTATTACTGTCTAGAAAAATCTAAATAGCAACTCGGAGGATAGGAGGTAATGTGTTAACGCTCCCATGTCTCTAAAATGTACGTTAAGCTGATCAGATTATCGATAATAGTCGCTAAAAATGGTTAAGTTCAGTTCAGTGGGGATTACCACTACTGTTGCCAGCCAACATACTGGCAAATAATGGTGAACGTGGTATCAAGATGGCCTAATCTGTAAGGGTACCGGCCCGGCGTGTGGATAAATATTTATTTTTGTATAAGTTTGCAGTCTGAAGTAATAAGACTTAATACATTTATTACCCGTATTTGTCCGGGCCCCTTTGAGGAATAGGCCATCTGCTATTCTGCCAGGCAGTTTGTAAAAGGCGAACCTTTGGCTTTAAGTATCATTACCTTCGTAAGTACTAAGTGAGTCCCGCAACGTTTCACCCGGGTATTTAGTACTACCGCCTTACCTATTTCCACCGCAATAGCGTTAATATTTATTATTGTCGTTTCCGGTTTGGAGGGTAAGGTACCTAGTAAACTTAATGTGGCACTGCTATCTCACAACAAGGATTGCAAGGTGTTGATAGGCAGTAGTTTAACTTTCATCAGTGGAGCCATCTTGTTTGCTATCTAAAAATACTAAGCTATTTGAAAAATGGACGAAATCATGTGCCTATATTTCGCTGACATCGTTGAGTAGTGGTCATCGAAATCATTGCAATAAGTAGAAGGACAGCACACGGAACACTGCTTCCCCACTAGAGGTTCCACATAATATAACCATAGCTTAAGTTATTAGTGTCTTGTTTAATGGGGGTAAGACACTCTGATCCGGGAAAAGGACATTCACGTAAGTAGATATACACACTGAAATGGCCTAGTAAAGTGATGTTATTTTCCAGCTAAATAAGTATTTTGAAACGGCTTTCCTTAAACATGGGAAAAAGTTAAAGGAAGTGTGCTTGTTTAATCTAATGATACACAGCAATACAACCTTCAAGAACGACTTCTTCATTGACTAATGAATGCCCGGTTCCCTAGATCAGTCAAACGGCTCATCTTCGTTGCGCGTAGTACATTTTCTACGAGGCGTAAGCTAAAACTGTTCTTATAAATATCAAACTACCAAATGGCGTAACAAAGCTTATGGAAAGCCTCGTTATTGATAAATTGGTTGTTAATGGTTACTGCTAGGAATGACGGATCGATGATTATAGAAACCCGACAGGATGCAGTAGGTTAGGTTAAAATTAGAAAACTTGTCATAACTATCTTCTTGACATGCTATATTTTATCCTTGTTCCTGTAGGATTTTACAAAAAATTTTATCCACGCAGCAGACTTTAAGCTAGAGTTTTTATGTTTTTATAAATAAATTAATGCTTAGATGCGTTTGACACGTAAAAACAAAAAATCGATATCATTAGCTGTGTCAATGCCCATGATATCGATTTACTTGACAATGAACGACGTCCTTTACGCCTCTATTTATGAGAGCTACGCCCTTCTAACGATATATTTATTAAAGCTTATAGCCTCTTGGTAAACGGTCGGAGCACTAGACGATTCCTAGACTTCTATCTCACGTCATATAAATCCAATAGGCCCGCATCAAATGACTTACTTGTGAGTTGTGACACATATTTCCTTGTTTTTCTAAACTGGTTAAACGTGTTTTATATTACTCACCGCCATATTAATAAATTCGGAGCAGATGTATCGAAAATTATTATAGACGTAATATAATATCTTTATAATAGAGCTCTAACGGGGTAGGCAACAGAGATATATCAGTACCATATATCACAAACCGTTCTCGCCGTGTTGGTCCCAGTCTCCTTTGTAGAATAGGCCAACTGCCGTTCTGCCAGGCAGGTCGTAAAAGGCGACCGATTGGCTATCGAGTCACTACCATCGTGGCTACTAGGTGGTAGAATTCTGCATTGTCTCGCCGGGTCTTGTACCACCGCCTTACTTATTCCCGCCGCAATAGCGTCAGTGCTTGTCGCTGTCGTGTTCCGGTTTGAAGGGTAAGGTAGCCGATAAACTTATGCATGTGGCATTAGATCTCACTACAAGATAGCAACGCACCATTAACACCTTTGCTGTCTATAGGCGATGGTTGACTCTTTCCAACTCTGCAAAATCGCCTTGCCTTCCTGACTCTGTTCATACAAACATGCCGCCGGCATGTTTGTATGAACTGGATATGACTGGACAGCATCCGATGTATCTGATTATGGCATTTCAGTAACTGACATGGCATGATAAGAGGACTGAATGTAGGTACAGGGAAAACCCAGATTTACAGTCAGTTTTGGTCTTTCCCCGTTCCTGCATTTCCTCCATATAAGTATTGTTTGTCTGTTTTGTTAAGTTTTAAGCGTTTAAACTTAGTTTATAAAAGTAATGGTCTTCATTTCAGTTTTTATATAATCCAAGCGTTATTGGTAGGCAAGGAGAAATTTGCACTCCATTGAAGTTCTAAATTATTTTTTTTTTCTACGTGTGTCCAGCCCATGGGAGACTAGATTTGCCACTAGGATTAGTTTGCACTATGCATCTACATCTACACCATATATTAATAAAATTAATACAAAATATAAAATTTTACACGTATATTGCGTGGATAAATATAATGTGCAATTGTTTATTTACAAGGTGATATAAAAAACTCAAGATACACAATCAGTGTCTCAAAAACGTCCTCCAAAAATGAGCGCATAATTTTAAATTGTGCGCTCAATTCAAATAGAATCGCTTCGGTCCCGGAACTGTCACTTTTATTTCTTTTCGTACATTGTTTTGTAAAAACAACTATAAACCTTGCGTTTAAGTTTGGATATGCAAAGACATGTTTTTGCCATATCTATAACTATTTAAATGAAATTAGGGACATTTGAGTGTCAGTTTTGTTCGGGACTGTGCATGTTGGTTTTTTTTATATCAACGAGGTGATGTATAGCAACCTAGAAGCCACCAGTTTGTATCAAACTGTACCTTTAATAAATGGGAAATCAGTTGTTTGCAATTAAAACCATTAAATTATTATATTTTTTATTTTATTTTAATTTATAATTATATTATATATTCTGACTGTAAGCCACGTGCTCACAACCAGCTCAGTGCGCTTTAGGGAGTTTTGTATTTGTTTTTGGCTTGGAAATTTAGTTTAATATGGCAGAATTTAATACTAAATTTTAACGCAATTAACACCGAAGAAGGCGAATGAATAGAAACGTGTTTAACGTATCCTAATATACAGTGACCTCTTTATTTATATATAATTTTACGGAATAAGTTTACGATTTCCTAAAATAAAAATAAAACGAAATTTTAAATATCATATACCTAATTCATAAAACTACTTATAAGAAAATTTCCATTGACCTAGATTGGTTCCTTGAACTTGAGATTTTGGCACGAAATGTTTTTAGCGTAAACTAAAGCGGGCCAACGTTGTTTGCATCGCTATTTTTTCTTATTTCTACTCCTAAAATATTTTTTAATTTATTTTAATACTAGCTGTTGCCCGCAATTTCGTCCGCGCGGAGTCCGTTTACATCGCACAGCTCCTCCCCCGTAGGTGATAGCGTGATAATATGTAGCCAATATGTTGACCCGACCTGTTAGTAATATTCATGCAAAATTTGAAGTAAATCCATGCAGTACTTCTTGAGTTTACCTCGGACATACATACAGACAAAAATTCTAAAACTTATATTTTTGGCTTCGATATCAATTGTAGATCACGCCCTAAGTATTCTTTAAAAAAATATTCAATGTACAGTTTTGACTTTCGTACGATTTTATTATATGTAAGTATATAGATATAGATAAAAACATCATTTCATTTGGATAAGACCTTTCCTGATAGCGTAAACCATTTAAAAATAACGGTTTTCATTGTATAATAATTTTTTTGTTGTTTTTAGGAAATTTCATAAGAGACTAGCTGACCCGGCAAACGTTGTTTCGCCTTACATATTAGGAATCCATAGCGGACAAACAACGTGACACGTAATTTATATAAGACTACGGGATTGTCCTTCCACGCAGCCAAAATGGCATTAAACTTTATACGGTGGTTAAGTATTCTTAAATTTTCTAATTTTCCGCGCAATTTTCCTAATATTTTCTTTTATAAGAACCTTCTCCTTACAATTACATACACAACAAAAAAAAAATACCGAAATTGGTCGAGCCATTCAGGCGTGATGTCGTGAGCAAGGAAAATAGGGATTGATTTATATATATATATATATATATATATATATATATATATATATATATATATATATATATATATATATATATATATATATATATATATAGATTATGTATTTAATTTTAGGTAAAGTAAATTATTAATATATGTAAGTTTATTTTCGGGTACTCTACCGAGTAACATTTACATAATACATAATATCTTTACGCCAGATCTCTTACGTGATAGGCAGAGAGAGCCGAGTGCCATACATCACGATCCTTGCTGATTTGTAATGCTTCCTCCACAACAAATTATTCTCTTCATACCATCACGCCGGTTGCGAAGACTCTTGACACAACATACCCGATCAATCTGGTCATGGTATATCAGTGTTCGCCGTCCCAGGTGCCTACATTCTTCCACATTCGCATTGTAATCTGTTTTGTTAACCTTTCATCTACCATTATTGCATCAAACGCACCAACGGAGTACGCCCTTTCTCATTTTGACACCGACACTCTTTTAGGCATAACCTCTCTCTCACTTCAACATTACGAACTCGCATAATATATAGACTGTGGTCTCACGAACAAATTTTTTTTTTTATTAATAACAAGCTGAATTTTTATGAACAGCTTCGTTTTGACGAGACGCCCATCTTTTCTATCTTCGAAAAATCTCGAATCGGGATAACTAGTAAAGATAGATAAAAAAGAGAACTAGAGTGTCGGATTAAAAAAGTTTTCAATTTACGTGTGGGACAAAGTAACCCTTGAATTACAATAATAATTAACAAGCTGTTGTGAGAAAATTAGATTGTTTTTAAATTGATTAATATCAATTGAAAAATCTCATAATTTCGAATCTTTAGAGTGGAGGTCTTGTCTGAAAAATCATCGAATGTGTATGTAGGACAAAAGTTTTTTCGTGTTTTTCATAAAATAATCAAGCGACTAAAGCAAAAAAATAATTATTGTTATAATAAAATATTTTTCCTTCACCGAATTAAAATGTTCGAAGCCCCCTAATTTATTAGTTACCCGATTAGAGATTTTTCGAAAATAGAAAAGATTTGCGTTTCGTCAAAACGAAGCTGTTCACAAAAATTCAGCTTGATAATAACCGATTCAAATACAAATAAAGTATGTTCCTGCGACCACGGTCTAATATGTTTTAAATGTGTTAATTTACTATAATCCACGTCGTCGCTTAATAATTTAAGCGAATAATTAATAACTTCTTTTGTACAAACGAAAATATTTTTTACTTTTCTTTGTACAAAAGCCGTTCGTTCATCAATTTTTCAATAAAAGCATTACTAATTATTAATTTCTTTTTTAATGTACCATTTACCAAGTAATTATGATCTTGCTAAATCCACGCATACTTCATGTACCATTATATATATTCTTGCTACAAGAACGACAATGCACTATTTATATCTTTAGTTCATAGGCGATGATTATCTCTTTAGATCAAGGCGATATTTGCTTGTTTGCTAGCCTTTTCCTAAAAATACTCTAAGCGTCAAATATATCTAAACGGAAATGTTTCTTGCTTTCAAAATATGTTAGACTTACATTTATACATTTTTTCACATGGTTTTTCTTATACAGTAGTAATTTCTAAATATCTAGCTTTTTTAACTTCCCGCTACGTATGTAGATAAGGAAGTTACTGATTTTGCCCCGATTTTCGAAAATCGAGTTTTCACCAGATCTCCACGTTTTGAGGTCCTAGGAATCTTTTCCGACTAATTTCACGATGACGTTAGATTTTGATTTCTGCGTGAATGTGTATGTGTGTGTGCGTGCGCGTGCGCGTGTGCGTGTGCGTATGTGTGTGTGTGTGTGTGTGTGTGTGTGTGTGTGCAGTCATGCCGAACCCTCTAACTATAGGCCAATTTCAGTCACGTTTACTCAGTGACCGGCAATACGGGTTTCGCCGAAATCGGTCCACTGGGGATCTTCTAGCGTATGCCACGAGTGCAGCCATCGAGAATAATGGTGAAGCGTTAGCTGTCTCCCTTGACACCTCTAAGGCCTTTGACAGGGTCTGGCATGACAGTCTTATTAGCAAGCTTCCTTCGTACGGTATACCTACTGGTCTCTGCGCCTGGATCTCAGATTTTCTGAGTGGCCGGTCGATTAGGGTAGTCGTCGACGGCTGCTCCGACCAAATGGATATAAATGCCGGAGATGATCAAAGTCGACGGACAATGCAAAATCAGGGGGTACAGATTTTTTTGAAATTGCCCATGGGTATAGCCACTCATGGTGGTGGGCATTGAAATCCCCCAGTAACACTAGCTGAGCGGAAGGGTATTTGTGTTGAGCAGCATCCGCCGCCTCACTTAGGTACTCTGTAAGCCTGATCGTCTCCTGGTCTCCGCTATGCGCACGGTAGACACAAGCATAGAGAAGCTTCTCTAGACCTGTATCCACCAGTGTCCACAGTACGTGTACAAGCACAAGCTTGTGTCTGAAGTCGAGAACCGACTTACCGATGTCTCGGAATGGGGTCGTCAAAACCTGATCCCTTTTGACCCCAAGAAGACTCAGCTTTGCGTGTTCACCGCTAAAAAGATGCCCTTTGTCGTATCACCTCGATTTGAGGATACTCTCCTGATAGCCTCAGCAAGTGTTGGAATCCTGGGAGTCGACATATTGAATTACGTTCAGTTTCGCGGTCATTTGGAAGGCAAGGCTAAACTAGCCTCCAAAAGCTCGGTGTGCTTAGCAGAGCGTAACAGTACTTTTTACCGACCCATCGCCTTGAACTTTATAAGGCACAGGTTCGGCCTCACATGGAGTACGAGGCCGGAGCTCCCCAGTACCAGCTTCTTCCTCTTGATCGCATTCAGCGTAGAGTGGTTCGAATCGTTGACGACCAGGCTATTTCGAAACAGCTTGACTCTTTGGCATTGCGCAGAGATGTAGGTTCTCTCTGCGTCTTTTATCGTATATATTATGGGAAATGTTCCGACGAGTTGTTTGGATTAATTCCTGCCACCGAATTCCACCATCGGACATCACGTCAAAATTTGAAATTCCATCCTCACCATCTCGATGTCTGGAAATTCACAACTGTGCGATTTTCCCGACACTTTTTACCTCGAACTACTCTGTTGTGGAACCAATTACCGGCGGAGAAGCGGGGGTCTTCGAGATTACGAAGACGTCGACAGCTGATGACGTCACGTACGTACACGCACACACCTGACCGAGCTTTAAAGTTATGCTCCAGGGTGTAGCCGGGATAGCCGGGATACTTCAACCCAAAAGTACTCAAAAGCTACATCAGCGTTAACGTGGTGGAAAACGGACGTTTGGCGACACGACTTCAGCTGATGTGTGGTCCTTATGTCTCTCACCATATCACCTGATTAGCACCATCCAGGGGCTACGTGTAGGGATACAGAATTCCGGGTGTTCTCTTACGGAAGGAGGTGATTCAGCCTCCAAAAACACATAGGATATTTTTTATCCATTTTAACCGTTTTAACAAAATAGATGCTTGAATTGAAAAAATCTATGCTTATAGTTTTTACTCTTTTGAACTTAAATTTCCTTAATTTAGCGGGAAGTTTTAGGGATGGCCTGGAAGGACAACCGTTTACACATTTTTTTGACCACGCCAAATTATCTTCTATCTATATATCCATATATAAAAATCAATTGTTTGTTAGTCTCGCTAAAATTCGAGAATGGTTTAACCGATTTGGCTAATTTTGGTTTTGAATTAATTGTTGAAGTCCAGGGAAGGTTTAAAAGGTGAGAAAATATAGAAAAAAAAGAGTAGTTAAAAAGGCAGAACAACGTTTGCCGGGTCAGCTAGTATGTATATAAAAATGAATGTTTGTGTGTATGTCCTTTATAGAGTCGTAATGCTTTTGATCATGTGATGATCTCTAGCAAAGTGGTTGTGCATGAGCCCACGAAGGAATCTGAGTTGGTAATATATTGTATTTCCTTCAATTTTAATTGGTGGCGTAGTAATGCACGCAGGGTACAGCTAGTATTTTATAATCGAAATGACGTGACGTGGTGGTAATTATTGATTGATATTAATGCTAAATGGTGATTGAGATGTCAGTCTTTTAACTATTTTGTTCTAAGAACATACTACATCGTAATTTCCATAAGATCTACTATCGTCAGCTATTAACACTTATCTTCAAAGGTCATTTTATCTATATATGGTCACCTTCAAAGATGCATTGCGATTGGTGTGTGACTACTTTGCAAGTTGTATGTATATTTAATTGTATTTTATATATTATTTTTATTCAATATTTGAGGGCGCGATAGTACCCACCTACGTCAGTTTTTACTAGGGCAAAATAAGATGTTCTCTCTGTTGACGTATATGATGTACGGATATATTATATAGTTCTTAAAAATTTCGTCACGCTTATTGTATCGTGTGTAGGCAAAAGGTGAAAGTAATACGTTAACATCTAGCAATATAAAAAATCGTATGTTGTTTGTATGCATAGTTTTGATGCGGAAAGTACCTACGTAATGTTTTTTTTAGATAAATTCATATAACAAATTAGATTTTGAAGCTAACTGTAGCTAACTTTACAGTTTCACAATTCTATTTGAATATATAAATGACATTTTCTCATTTTCACGATTGCTTATAAGTTATAAATAAAATAATAGTAATACGTGTTGTAGCTGAATATACCTGCCATAATCATTTAATACTTACAAAATATTTAAACATTTTAAATACCAAACTTGTGAATTTTGTAGGAGTATAAATTTTAAACCATTAGACTAAATTTAACAGCTATCTCTAACATAAAGAAAACTATATTTAGTATTATTTTACTAGTGTAGAAAGACCCCGTAGGTACATACACTTGGCATAGTTTTCAACTCAGATCGCGGAAATATCTTCAATGCCACTTCAGTTTATTAATACTGTTTTCGCAAATATATTTCAATAATCCTACTCTTTTGTTAGGTTGGGTAACATTAAATACGAATTTTCGTCGAAATTTTTTCATTCTACGTAAAAAATTGTTATTTTTAATTATTTTAACAATAATAACAGATGTAAAGACAAGCTCACGGCGTAACATGTACAAAGTGAAATGCGAATGTGGGGCAGTGAGGGGAAACCGCGGGGAGTAGTGTGCCGACTGCAGGAGGGAGACACGAGGCCCAAGATGGCGGCGAAGAGGCAACGATCGATGGCCGTAGCAGACACCGCACGAGGCTACTCTATTTATATACGATACATGCCATTTCTCACGTCGACGTCGAACAGATATATCCGTATTGTAATGGAAGAGTAATACCTTATTTTCTTGCCTTGGCTTACGCATTAATGAATCCTGCAGTTACGCAAGACGATTTATGACTCCATGACACCTTTGTTGATGAGTTCCTTCAATTGTTACGTATAAAATTCTTTATTTGTGGTAACACATATTTTATGTAAAATATATCCTGCTACCAATTTAAAAAAAATCTGTATCTTTAGTAGCATAAAATTTAAATTAAAAAAATATCAACATAAAAATAATCTGATCATCGGTTGTACTTCCCTAACTATTTAGAGACATTTAATGATAGTTAACTCATCTTGTAGTTGGTACAAGCAGACTGCTTCAATACAAAAAGTACAATAAAAAAATTGTGTTTGATTTTCTGTAAACTGATAAACCTCATTTAAATGTTAAAATTCTCAAACACAAAAAAACACATTTACCTACGAAGTAGAATTTTTTTCGTCTAATTCTGTTTAAAGTATTTTTGTCATTTTGATTATGTCACATTCGCATTAATGGTTTTCCATACACTACAGAAACAAGTTAACAGGCTACCGTGCCACTAGGCAAATAAAAAGACAAGCTTTTACAAGGTCGCTGGAGACGTATGGTTAGAATTAGACGTGAATCATGGTTAAGTTGGGGGAAATCTACGCCTAATGGTAAGCGGAAGTTACTAGATTAAATGATGTTAAAAATACTGTTTTTTAAGTTTATTCTATCTGTTATTTTGCTTTACTAAAGGAATATAGTGCTATTAATACGTTAATTTATAAATGTATTGTGGCCCTGAAAAGCGAAACCGGTTGCCGATATCTATATCTATACATATAATAAAATCGTAGGAAAGTCAAAACTGTACATTCAATATTTTTTTAAAAGAATACTTGGGGCGTGATCTACAATCGATATCGAAGCAAAAAATATAGTTTTTAGAATTTTTGTCTGTTTGTCTGTATGTATGTACGGGGTAAACTCAAAAAGTACTGCATGTATTTACTTCAAATTTTGTATGAATATTACTAATAGATCGGGTCAACATATAGGTTGCATATTATCACGCTATCACCTACGGGGGAGGGACTGTGCGGAGTAAACGGACTCCGCGCGGACGAAGTCGCTGGCAACAGCTAGTTAATAAAAATGTTTTGTGAAACAGTACAAATGCATTTACATAATCACAAATAGAGTTTTGCCGAGTGCCGACGACAAAAGTATAAAATATAACTACAGAATATCCTCTTGCTTATTCATAAAGGTATAGCGCTATTGATAAACATATTTAATTTAAGCTTTCGTATAGATTAGCACTTTTCTCTTGCATCGACTATGACGTAGCAATACGTCGTAATGAATATGACAAAATAAGCGCTGACATTTGCACACGAGTGAACTTGTTTATTGATTACTATTTTTAGTTTAATTCTAACCTATCACTGATTGATGACCCTGGCCATTGAATCCATTTAATCAACGAAGCAATTTATTGCCAAAATTGAAAATAGGTAAATAAAAGGCTAAAACACGATACTCCTTGCGATAACGAGGACCGATAGTTTTACGTCGGTTAGGTACTCATCTGAGGCACGGCGGTGCTAGCACCGCTCGACTCCTATTACTGAAGTAAAAAAAAAAACACATTTCATCTTTATGAAACCCAAAGAACGAACAAAGAATCCATGATCATAATGTGTTAATCGATATTTTAGTACATAATTTTATATTTTGTAAATCTTACATATTTTAGTAAATTATCGTATTTTTTGTAAATCTTTACCTGTATTTAATATATAATTGTATTTTTTATAAATGTTATCGGGAAACAATTGCTTGGAGTTTATTTTCAGAAATATAAGTTGGTTAAAAATAACTATTTTAATAAAAAAATCCTCTTGGATTGGAATGGGACAATTTTCCACTATCTTTACCTCCTGAGTAAAATTGATTAAAAACATTTTTAAGGGAAAGAAAAACTGTTTGTATCTAAATATATGTAAGTAAATGGTCTCATACATTTGTATTAGTAAAGAATCATGACAAATCGATAGACCGCATAGTTTAATGTCCAAGAGGTCAGAGCGAGAATATAAATATTTAAACGCATTCATTAAATAGACAATATAACTAAACAGAAAAAGCAAAATAAAACACAAACCAAGACACATACAAGGTGTTAACCTTGTTCCAAGTCAACTTTCGCTTGGAGGAGATTTTAGCAGGTTCCCTGGATTCAACTTTTGTCATTAGGGTTTCCGATTATATCGTACGGGATACAATTTTCATAACAAGTAGCGCTAGGATCCAACGTTCCCAGTTAATGTAATGGTTGAGTAATGCGATATAGCACTTGTATATATTTGTCGGTGTGCTTTACAAAGACATGACTTTTGTCACAAAGGTGGTGTCAAGAGTCTGCAACCGGCGTGTTTGTATGAATAGACTAATGATTAATGAATGTAGATGAAGTAAAACAAACCTGCAAGATCTTGACATATGGCTCTCTGTTTACACTATAAGGGATCTGGCGTGAAGATATATGTATGTATATGTGTATTAGGCATGGAAATGATTGTTAAACGACCTGACCCGGCAAACGCTGTTTTGCCATACATATTAGGAATCCATAGCACACAAACAACGTCACACGTAATTTATATAAGTATTTGGGATTGTCCCCCCAGGCAACCGAAAGGGCATTGAACTTTATGTGGTGGTTAAGTATTCTTAAATTTTCTAATTTTAAGCGCAATTTTTTTTAAATATTTTCTTTTATAATAACCTTCTCCTGACAATTACAAACACAACAAGAAAAGAATTGGCGAAATCGATCCAGCCATTTACATGTGACGTCGTGACCACGGAAAATAGGGATTGATTTTTGTATTATATATATATATATATATATATATATATATATATATATATATATATATATATATATATATATATATATAAATTAAATTAACTGCGTGGCTGTTAAATCCATCTTTGTTTAAACAATTATTTTTATACGCTAATTAAAATATATAATCGATTTTTTAATTTCCACAACACCTCAACGGTAAAGCAAAAGCATTAACAACACTATTTATACAGGTTGTCCCAGAAATCAACTTCAAGCCGAAAACGGATGACGATTGACGGGCCAAGGGATGGTGGTTCTCAAAAAAATATGAAAAAAAAACTTTTTACCTTCACTCTAAATTAAATCTATTATAGCCATTTAAAAAAAGTGAAAATCTACACTTTGTTATGATTTTTCAAGTACTATGACTACAAAATGTTTACTTATCCTAATTATTTTGGGGGGAATTTGTTACTGAATAATAATCTATCTAATATTATAAAATTGTAGAGTTTGTTTGTTTGGTTATACGCGCTAATCTCGAAAACTGCTGAACCGATTTGAATAATTCTTTTTGATTTGGATAGCCTGTTTATCGAGGAAGGTTATAGGCTATATAACGTCGTGCTACGACCAGTAGGAGCGGAGTAAACAAAGTCCGCGCGGGCGAAGTCGCGGGCATTAGCTAGTGCTAGTATAAATTACAATTCAAAATTTGAACAAAAATATCTTGGTTTCTGAGGAATTATCCCTAATTTGCCCAAACATGTACTCAGAATTATTACATCATTCAACTTTAACTGGCTGTGCTGAAAAAATGTACTATGCTATTTCAGCACGTAGCATTAAAAGATGGAGCATTTAGTGGGCTTTTTTAAATGCTACAATACTTGTTACATTTTATCCTAATAATGTTTTTTTAACTTGAAAATACTTCTAATGGCCTGTAGTTTTCTTTAAAGCTTACATAAAAAAAGTAAGATAGCAAAGTTTGAGTGAAACAGATAGGGTATAACAACACTATTATTTAGCTCGCAGTATTAACAGTATAGTGTTATTTTTCATTAACAGTATTGTTCAGTACATTATTATTCACTAGTTTTAGTCATACTTTTTAGTCATGGAACATAGAACAAGCGGAATTGGCAAGTACAAACATTTGTATCGGGACCGCGATCGCCATACTCACACATAAAATAAGCATTATTGCATATAAACTACTAATGCAAACATTGTTTCATTGGTCGTTTTAATTTTAAACAACAATAATCCGAAACACACAAACAGAACATTAAAAAATATACCAAACAGCGTTACAATAAATTTTATTCTGCTACCAAAAAACAGAGTATTTACGTCCTTTTGTAGTCTATTCAAAATAGACTCATCTATTTGTACAATAGTGAAACTATAATCTTAAATAGTTTCGCTATTCTACAATAGATGGCAGTATTGATTTTTCCGTAGTTTTCAGTTGGTCATATTTGAGTAGAGAACTTTCTAGAACGATATACGTAATGACTGTCATTACGCATATCTTTCTAGAAAAATTAGGTCAACCTAAAATGAACTTTATATGTAAGGTGTACGGCTGATTTTAGCTTGACTTTCTATTATATCATTAGAGATTATATTAAATCAGGAATTTAATTAAAATAAAATGAAAATTGTGCTTTCGGATGATATGAACTATCTCCATTTTTAATCATCTGTATTCTACTATCATTTCTGCATTCAAGGATGGCACAATACAGCATAATTCAGTGTATAATAGATTTTCGAACGACGACTATCTCCTAAAGATATGGTAAGTATCACTAAAGCAATTTAGAGTAACAGCGCATAATAGTGACGCATGCGGCAAGCCCACTCTTCACTTCCCCTTGTTCTATGTTCCATGTTTTTACTGGTAATAAAAATAATTTTTAACAGTATTTGATCATATAAGATTTAGTACTAAATTTAACATGTTAATTGTTAAATGATCCATGCCTGATGTGTATGTATAATTTAATTAATTTACTAAATTTGTTGCTACTTGCCCCTTTTTTGAGGTTTTTCATTTTTCTAAATTGTTTTGCGTGTATTAAAGTTATTTTGTGTGACGTGCTTTAAGGAGGATCTATTTTACTGTCACTTATAATTCTTCACTTTCATCTAGATTTTCCGGACGTTCACCTGGTTTGTTCTGTATGTGAAAAAAGTTCCAGAATGAAAGCGTTGAAATTTGTAATTCCCAACCAAACCCAGATATTTAAGATCGAAGCCATCAGTTCGCCAAAACGCTCATTAAAGTCTGTGTTAACTTCGGGTTTATATTGCGTGTTACAAATATTATTCAAATATTACCTGCAGCTTTTAATATTTTTGGTAAATTCCTCGGGAACAACATATTATTTTGCCTGGATAAAATGTATGCTATGTGTTTATTCCACGTCATCATCTATCTGTGCCTCAAATTTTAACAAAATCGGTTTACCGGTTTGCGTGATTGATTAACAAACATCTAAACTTTTAACCGTACAAACTTGCCCATTTATAATATGTATAGAATTTTCAGCCAATTTTGCGTGAGCATAAAACATTCAAAATTTCGCTTTTAAAACATTAGTAGAACCCCGCAGTCGTTTGCGTGATCACTACATATAAACACAAGTACATATAAAACAAAGTCGCTTTCTCTGTCTGTCCCTATGTCCCTATGTATGCTTAAATCTTTAAAACAACGCAACGGGTTTTAATGCGGTTTTTTTAATAGATAGATTGATTCTTGAGGAAGGTTTTAGTATATAAACCTTTCTGATATTCCTACGGGAACAAAAGCTACGCGGGTGAAACCGCGGGCAGGTCGCTAGTTTTTTTATAAAGTCCGTGTAAATGGATAGATTCCATATTTCTGGGCTAAAAAAAGCTTATATTTAATATTTTTTTTAATTTCAAGGATAGCTAACAAACAAGTACGTCCTGAGGGAAAAAGACATTAGACATCATTGCTTGTAGACATTTAATGTATTAGTTGCCATCCTTGTGTCGGTTTTAAGTGCCGATATTCCTCACTCTCCAAAACTGTATACAGCAGCGACAAAGAACTCGTGATTTTGCGGCTGAACTTCTTACCGATCCCGATGACCCGATAACTCTGGCCAACGGTTTACACGATAACACTACACACCTACATTCGCGACACCGTCGCCGCCGGCGGCGACGAGGACCCCTGTTTCGCCCTTCGGCGAACCGAGCCCAAGGGCAAGGTTCGGCGGACGGGCAAAACAATGCCACTAGCCCTCTCATCGCAAATCACGACCCCACCCTAAGCCGAGGTTCGGTCTCACAGGAGACACCCTTAGGGCGGAGGGCGTACAGCCCTACACCTTTAAATTCTGGCTGAGCACTCTGCTCGCCCCCGCGACCGGTGAAGCTGTAACAGCCCATAAGGCTAACAGCAATTGAGACATTCCAAAAAAAAAAGGCTGAACTAAGTAAGACGTTAGTACCAAACACGGACGACACTTTAGCCACTCGTCTTTTACAAATTGTCTACCAAGAAGGCAGATGGTCTATTTTCCCAAAGGGAATAGGAAATGTCGTACAAATTCGCCTAAGCCGTTGAAGTGTAAAAGAGTAACAACCATATTTTGTACACAAACTTTCACATTTATAATATTAATGGCATAAACCTTAGAATTAAAAAAAAAAAAACATTGTAACGAAAACAAAAATTGTTATAACAAGCCATGATCAGGAAATGTAATTTTCCCGTTTATAGCCAACCACACAACACGACTCTAGGTACTCGACCTATTTAATTTCTAATTCTCGTAACTGGCTGCGAAACTGGAATACACTAATTCGTAAATAATGTGAGTAATTTAAACACCTGTGCCCTGTGCTTATTTAATGTTATGCGGCTGTTCAGTTTTAGATCTATAAATAACCGTATTATGTTATAATATTAATAATAATATTATACGATGGCCGTGATTTTTTAAGATTATACGAGGGTCAAACTGAAAGTTTTTAGAACACCAAAAACTGAATAAATTAGCAAGTTATTATTTTTATCACATATTTTCAAAATAGTGTCAATTCTCATCAATATATCGCTACATCCGATGGAACCACTGAGAAAAGCGCTTTTGCCTACTCGTCCTTAGTGGACTTTTCGACGGCATTTTAAAATGCAGCTACGGCTTCCTCGGCGTCCATAAAACGTTTTTTTTTTTTTGAGAAAAAATTAAATTCGCAAGGTGCGAGGTCGGACCTATATGGCGGGTGACCCAGTAATTCCATGTCTGACTTCGCCAAATAGTCGAATATCCACCCGGCGATGTGCGACGAGGCTTTGTCGTGATGAAGGAGGATTCTACTGCGAGGTCGTTTTTTCCGAACTTTTTCCAAGACAAGTGGCAAACAATAGTTAGTGTACCACTTTGCAGTAATTAACTGTTTTTTGATCCCCTAAAACAATTGTCGTGTAATGACCTATCCTTCCGAAGAACGAGGCAACCATTTTTTTCCCACACTTTTTTTTATATCATAAAATAGCAAACAAGCAGATGTCTCCTGTCTCCTGGTGGAAAGAGTCAACCATCGCCTATAGACACCAAAGGTATTAACTGTGTGGTGTGTTGCTATCTTGTGGCGAGGTCTAATGCCACATGCATAAGTTCTTCGACCTCTTTTCAATTTGGTTGGCAACTTCTCGGAATGAAACAGCCATAGAGCTGACTGTGATTTGGTTTCTAGATCATAACACATGTATTAATGTCAAAGGCTAAGGTTATCTGCGGTGTGATAATCGTGACCGACAAGAAGTAGTTCATAAACAGTCTAATTTAAATATAGATACGCCAAGTTTATAAATAGTAAACAATTCTAATAGCAAACAAATTTAAGAGCCTTAAGGTCGTAGTATGACATATTAGCCTTTTAACTTCCTCAATAAATATTCTTTTCAGCCGACGTAAAAACCAAGGTTACAGTTTGACCTCTATATGTACATGTAATATTGTTGGGGTTAGATAATATTTGAGGATGATGATCTATATATGCGTCCAAGCACGTGTACCAAAGCTGTACACACTATATCGGAAACTACAAAACATATTAAGAGGATTCTTTTATGTATATATGTATCGCATGATACATATGTATGGCATGAACATAACAAGCTTATGGCATGAACTGACTTGAGCTTGAGCTGAGATAACCTTTAAATGTATGTTTAAAAATATCATCTATTTAACTGTTATCGATTGAGAGAAAGAAGAAAGCATGGCTAGATTATGTATCGTTTGCAAACGAATGATAGTATAAAAAATTTGAAGAAAGATTTGTATCGTTGTTGTAAGAATGCCACTTTGATGATGATGATGATGAAACCTTAGTTAAAGAAAAGCGTGAAAGAGAATGTCTGAAAGCGGAAGAGATACGGCGAACAACTTTGAGGCAAACACCAAACTTTTTGGAGGGAGGTGAAGAAGTCTAGGAGATGTTCGGCAGCCTCTAGAATAAATCTAAAGATGGTGACATTCTTACAAACATAGACGGCGCGTTAAAACCATGGAATGAATATTTTGGAGATATGTATGAGTCTGTTCAGAACGCTGCCTCCGTCTCTGATTCAGAAAGTGATTCAGCGGCGGTGGAGGAATGCCAGGACATTATTGTCCAAGAGATCGTTTGGGCGATAAGAAATATGAAAAATTGAAAGGCTGTGAGAATAGGGTGACTGCTGATATGATCAAATACGGTGGACCCGCCGTCTGGAACTCTTTTTGAGTCCTATGTAACACATGCTGGAATTATTGAAGACTGGTGATTGGCGGTCATCGTGCCCTTGTATAAAGGCAAGGATTCACATATAGACTGCAATAGGACCATTAGTTTAATCAGCTTAGCATCGGAGGTGTATGGTAAAATTATTGAAAGGAGAATGCAAGGGAAGTCCGAAGGAATGTTGTAGGTGGCACAAAGAAGTTTTAGGTCTGTAAGAGGATGTACGGATCAAGTTTTCTCACTCCGTAACATCGTAGAGAAGCATCTGGCTATCGGCCAGAAGGTTTTCTGCGGTTTTGTAGATTTGGAGAAAGTGTTTGATGGAGTTGTATGAAAGAAACTTTGGAACGTTTTACCCAGTTATGGGATAGACGGGCGTCTGCTCCGTGCTTTGCAATCCCAGTAGGTATATGGATTGATGTGTGGACAGCAACATATCGCCCTGGTTCAATGTCAGTATTGGCGTCAAGCAGGTTTGTGTGATGTCAGCTCGCCGGTTTATCCTATATCCTGTAAGGTTATAGGATATCCTATATCCTATAAGGTTTCCTAAGATTAAGGTTATTGAACGTGGGAATACGCATGAGTGATCTAGTGGTGAAGTGCCTGCTATATGCAGATGCTGTACTTTTAGGTTCAGCTAAACACTAGTCAGGAGTATTAATGATGATTGTAAGAGTATGAGCTTACATTTGAATGCGAAGAAAACTAAAGTTTTAGTTATTGAAAGAGAAGTAACCAGAACGGATGTAAAAGCTGTGGTCAATGATGTAGTGCTGGAACAAGAGCTTATTCATTCTTAAAAGGCCGGCAACGCAACTGCAAGACCTCTGGTATTGTGGATGTTCATGGGCGGCGGTGATCACTTACCATCAGGTACACCTCCTGCTCGTAGCCCCCTCTTCTATAAAAAAAAAGTGGATGAGTATGGTATATCTTGGAAGTACTTTTAGCAGGGATGGAAGGTACACTGCTGATATCGAAAAAAAGAGTGTCTCTAGGGTACAGAGTGAATGGAGCGTTAGGTAGATTACATAAAAGCACAGTTTTAAGTCAGAGTGCCCGTCTTGACCTGCATAATTATGTGCTTCTCCCAACTCCCAACGCTTTTGTATGGAAGTGAGAGTTGGGTATGTCAGAAGGGGCATGAAAGAAGAAAAGAAAGAGATCGCTACGAAAAATATGTGGCATAACACTCGTGGACCTGGTTCGTAATCTTAAAGTGAGAGAGAGCTTAGGCTGGCTTGAAAAAATGTCGGTGTAAAGATGAGAAAGGGCATGCTCCGTTGGGTCGGACGTGTAGAAAGAATAGTAGATGAAAGGTTAACAAAACAAATATACAATGCTAATGTAGAAGGACGTAGGTACCGATAAAGACCAAGACTGACGTACCATGATCAGATTGATCGAGTACTGTCTGAAAGTGGTGTCAAGCCGTGTTGGTCCCGGCCTCCTTTGTAGAATAGGCCAACTGCCGTTCCGCCAGGCAGGTCGTAAAAGGCGACCAATTGGCTATCGAGTCACTACCATCGTGGCTACTAGGTGGTAGAGTTCTGCATTGTCTCGCCCGGGTCTGGTACCACCGCCTTACCTATTCTTGCCGCAATAGCGTCAGTGCTTGTCGCTGTCGTGTTCCGGTTTGGAGGGTGAGGTAGCCGGTAAACTTATGCATGTGGCATTGGACCTCGCCACAAGATAGCAACGCACCATTGACATCTTTGGTGTCTATAGGCGATGGTTGACTCTTTCCATCAGGAGACCCATCTGCTTGTTTGCTATCTTATGATATAAAAAAAAAAAAAAAAAAAAAAAAAAAAAAAAAGTCTTCGCAACCGGCGTGTTTGTATGAAGCGAGTAATGAATGTGGAGGACGCGAGACAAGTCTGCAAGGATTGTGATGTATGGCACTCGGTTCTCTCTGCCTAACCCCTAAGGCACGTGGCGTGAAGATATATATGTATGTATCTATTTAATGGTTTGAAAACTAGTCAGATACAAACAGAACAACCTAAGAGGTTTTACTGCAACTTTTTACTTATAAAATACGAAAATAATTTTCCTGCCACCTTATTGTATTTACAATTAATAATGAGGAAAACATATTTTAAAAGTGAGGGTTGTAATAACGAAGTTTGTTTCAAAGAAAAAGTATTTACTTCAATCGCGCGTAAAAGTTACACGATCAACCTTTTTATAGAATATCCGCCCCTTAGTTGAAAAGTGCAAAACAAGTGCTTATTTTTGCTACTGTTAGGTATTTAGTACAATCTAATATTCTCTCATTTTTAACCCGTGACTCGTCTAACCTTCGATCAAATATATTAATACAGAATATTTGATCGAAGCAACTAACCAAACGTGGTTTTATGTACCGATTTTTTTATCACACCTTGAGTTAATCTGTGGGGTATAATATTTAATAATATTGCATAGCGGTTCAGAGAAGTCAAATAAATGTTAAATATACAGATTTTGAGACAAACTTCGAGGACGAAACTGTGAGGCTTTCTGCCACATTGTTGGAATCCTTAGTTACACATTAAATACCACAGCGTATGTCGTAACTTTATTACAACGTTATAAAGGCCAATTTTTATACCCTGGAATATTTGTCAATTGATGACCTTGATGTTACGTTAGATTTATGATCGTGGCACATTGTTACGGTATCAATCCAGTATTGTAAAAGTCTTAGAAGATTAAATCATGAATAATTTTATAATTAACCAGCTTACCCACTAGTTAGAACACAGCTCGCTGCAAAGTAAGTTAATTACATTAGATTTTTTTTGGATTATATATGTGAGATTAAAATTTGGACACTGATTTCTTGTATACCAAAGTTTCACCTGGATCCCTCGAAAGTAGTATTGAGGTTGCGTGCTTTAAACTAAAAGACGAGTCGCCTGTAAACTTATATCCTGTCGTCATTCGTCACCCACTGCGAAAGAAAAGAAAAAAATTTGCTCCTGCTGCCAGCGTTGCTATTGCGTTTATTTTTTAAATTTTGTACTGTATATCTGTTAAGGCCCCATTCCCTAAAAACTGTTAAAACGAGTGTTGCGGTTTATAAAATTCCTTAATGAATATACGGAATTGCTTTCTTGGAAAATTCGGTGATAATCTTTATGAAACTGTTAACAGTTTCACCGAGAGATATTTTCAAAATGTTTCTTAGTTTTGTAGAAAAAAAAATCGTAAACTTCACCCAAAACCTAAAAATCGACCTTTTCCGTTTGCAATAATTAAAGTATTTCTTGGCCAACAATTTTAAAAATTTTTAGAATTATTTTTTAATAAAGAACTATATTACACTTTCACCGTCTTAGTTTTTTATTAAACGACCTTATAAAAAAGTAATTTTAATACAAAGATGCATAATAATTTTATCCACCATCTTCCATACAAATTTATATGAAGAATTTAATCGGTAAAATGTCAAAACGAATTTTTAAAAACGTCCATCAAAAATTTCAGTAGCCCCCAGAATCAAAGGCGAAACCACGTCAATTTAAAATTATTTTCTGACGTAAATATTCCATCAGGGTGGGTTGCGAGTGTAATCAATCGCTTATGCTTATTTAAACTCTCATAATAGTATTATTATGAAAATATTTTTAATTAGGGCGAGCGAAGCGAGCCCCACACTAGGCCACTTTCTATGCACGTTTGTGGTACATTTTACTAAAAAAGTATCTCACTTTTAGGTTTAAGCTTTGACGTGGTGGTTTAAATTCATGTCTAGATATGTTATCTACCATTAAAATGCTATTTCATAAATATTAAAAAAATAGAAGATACATTTTGTATTAGAATTTTATTACTGCTAACGCCATCTGTTATACAACTAAAGAGTTAAAATGCTACAAAGCTACACTATAGTGCGCGCGGAACTAGTTGGCCGCGCCTTATGTGGTGACAGGGGTAAGGGGGCGGGTTGTCAACTGCTCGCAATGCACATGAGCTTAGACAGTGATGACCAATCTGAAGATATCGTGAACAATATTTTTTCATTTATTGAAAAGAATAAATATTTGCCCTGTTCAGAACAAGTTTCTTGGACGAAAGCTTTGCTTTTGCCTCCAAATGACCACGAAACGAGATAATGATGAGTTATGGATGTGTATTAAATATGTGTATTATATAATAAAAATCAGAATTATTCAAATCGGTTTAGTAGTTTTTGGGATTACCACGTTCAAACAAACAAACAAACTCAATTCTCAGAATCACTTGATTCTGAACTCTCTGAACTTGATTCAGAATCATCTTGTAAACTTATAATGATTTGGTCCATCATAGTATCAAATTTCATATCATGATTCCAGTATTCCTGTTCATTTTTTTGTACGTGGTCATCGCATTTTTGCCATTGTTCGGCGGAGAATTCGGAAAATAGCCTTGTTAGTATTGTCATTTTCTCGTCCAATGTAGCATTAATGTGATCTCTGGCCAGGCAATTTTTAATATTTGCCCACACAAGCTCGATCGGGTTGAGGTCTGGATGATATGGAGGTAGTCTGAGAACAGTATGACCTGCAGCTTTCAGAAGTTCGTCAATCTTGAATATTTTTTCTGATTGGGTCGCATTAATCAACCTCAGGAGTTCAGCTTTGATCATCGTGGGAGAAAATGTTACATTATGATTTTGCAACCAGTTCTGCATATTAATTTTCAAACTGGACATAGTCGGTTTCTTCTCAACTTGCACACAATGATAGGCAGCATTATCCATAACTATGACTGAGTTAGGTGGAAGTTTAGGTATTAATTTTTGATCAACCCAGTTGTAAAAATTTGTAGAGTTCATGTCTCCATGATAATCCCCCGTTTTTGAATCTGATTTAAAAATTAGCAAAGCATCGTCAACTAACCCGTTCCGGCTACCAGCGTGAACTATTATCAAACGCCTTCCTTTGCCTATATCTGTATAAATTCCAGGCTCCGACGAAGATTGCCAACATTTTTGGACATTGTGACTTTGGTTAACGTAAGTTTCGTCCAAAAAGAATATATTTCGTTTGTCTTCTCTGAATTTTCTTATAGCCCTCATATATTTCACTCGCCATTCAACAATATTTGGTCTCTCTATTAAAAGGCATCTCTTCGATTTACATTTTTTAAATGAATATCCCAGTTTGTGCAAAAGTGTTCTTAAAAAAGTCAATCCGCAGTCTAAAATATTATCCTCTTTTAACACAGCATTTAGTTTTCGTAGACTTGGAATTTTTTTCTCTACCGTATAAAACTGATTTATTTTTCTTCTTATCACTGCTAAATCAAAGTCATCAACTTGTATTTTCTTTTTTATTTCTTTTGGTCTACGTGGAGAACTAAATCTTGCTTCCCCTGTATTTTGCAACGATTTTTTACTTTCAGCAATCACTCTCCTAACACTTCGTTCTGATATCCCTGTTGCTTCTGCTACTAGTTTATGTATATTCGCATCAGTTTTATATTCTAAACTATTGACATCGGCTTTCCGTTTATTAAAAAATGTATGCACTTTAAATATTATTTCCTTAGATTGTCTTTTTATCAGCGGACTCATCTCGCTATTGCAATCTCATGTGCGTTTTGTCTAAACTAGCCGGAACTTTCAACGCGTGTTGCCGTCGCAAAGTACGGCGCCGCACTGAGTAATGACAGCAAGCGCCCCTGCCTCTCCGCCCCACCGTTCACATACCTAAGGCGCGGCCAACTAGTTCCGTGCGCACTATAGGCGACGATCTGTGCCCTTTAGTGGTACATTTAACTGAAAAAATATCGCACTTTTAGGTTTCGGCTTTGGCGTCGTAGTTTGATTTCATTTAATTAATTTTCATTCACTCCATTTTAATACAATATTAATCTATTAAAACACTTGTACTTTTTAACTTCCCACTACGTATGTAGATAGGGAGGTTACCGATTTTTCTCAGATTTTCAAAAATGGAGTTTTCACCATATCCACCACCATGTCCCCGTTTTGTGGCCTTAGGAACAATTTTTGACTATTTTCGCGATGACGTCAGTATGTCTGTATGTATGTGTGTGTTTGTGTGTGTCAACAACTCATACGTTTTGTTAACGCCTGGACCGATCGAAACGCGGTTGATGACATTCGATTAGATTCTGCTCAACTTATACTTCCTGAAAATTTGAACCAAATGGGCCCAAGAGATTTTGAGAAATTTTGAAAAAAAAACCCAAAAAAACATTGTGGCGAAACAGAATAAAATAAGTTTATTCGTTTGGAAGTAATCGTTGACGAACATTTTGAAAAAAGTTTTTTTTTTTCGATATAACTTCGAAATATTTCAACCAATCATTTTTTGGTATTCTACGATATTTATGACTAAAAAAATTACGTCGAATGCCCTTTTAAAAATCAAAACCGAATCTTATTTTCAAAAGTTATAGCTTTTCAAATATTAAAATTACGTTTTCTTTAGCAAAGTTACTTAATATTTTTGAAATAACTTTCAGGCTAATGTACTGATTGATTTCAAAATCTTATCATCTTTTTTCCTTTAAAAACTGCGCCACGTACCGTTAATTGGTTAAAAATTGGTCAATTTGTTTGGGATCTATCAATGACGAAAAATTTTGAAAAAAATGTTTTTTGACATTGCTTCGAAATGTTTGAACCTACCGATTTTTTAGCTAAAGCAATATTTAGATTGAGTTGAATGCCATTTGAAAGATCAAAATCGATCATCGTTTCCAAAATATACAGCTTTTCAAAAATCAATATACTGCCATTTTTATCAAAATAGATGTTTACACTGAAAAAACCTATACTTATAGTTTTTACTATTTTGAGCTTAAAATACGTTAATTTAGCGGGAAGTTTCAGGGATGGCTTGCAAGATCAAATATTTACAGATTACAGACAGTGATAGGTGACCAGTCTATCACCAACTGGGTACTTTTCCAATCCCGGGCAACGTTGTTTTTATCAGCAAACTGAAAAAACACATTTTTGATTTGCCTGACTCGGGAATCGAACCCCGAGAGTTTCTTTGAGGGAAAAATTCGAAAAATTTTTTCGCTGAGTTTCTACCGCCAATTCTTCGTGCCTGCGGTAAGTCCAATATTAATTCTAAAAATGTTGAAGGTTAATTAAATTAAATTTACTTTATAAGATCAACTTTTATTTTTAAAACTCATTTTTCCTAGAAAACTCTTTTACAGTGATGTGTACAGTTTTTAAAGTGGTGGTAGGTACTATGTTATAGGTAGACCAGAAAATATGGTGTAAAATATGTAGATAACCTTTATAATTGTTCTGTGTAGATAACATTAATAATTATAGAAATCGTGATTTTAATAAATCAAGAAAATTGTAAAGATTTTTTCTTAAACATAAGTACTAAAAAAGAAATTATATTAGAAACATTTTATTTATTATTTTGGTTTTATTTTTCTGCGCCTCTCTAGATACAAAGCCTGACGACGCCTTTGATGCGAATATAATAAATAATTTCCATGATACATTAAAAGATGTAATTCGCATAAAAATACTTTCCTAACAATATTACTAGGTAAAATAACATAGCGAGCCCTTACAAAGCTCTGCTTTTGCTAGTTATTACGAAAAACTTTATTCATGATAATAATTTATAAAACTAAGCCCGTAGTTAGCAACAATTTACTTTTTTTATATATGTCGCAGTGAAATTGTCAATACCGTTAGATTATAATCTACCTTAATGATATTATAATTTAAGTGCTAACCTAACCTAACCAAATTATAAAATCCCTAGGTAGATTATAATCTAACGGCTATTGACAATTTCACTGCGACATATATATCATAAGATAGCAAACAAACAGATGTGTCTCCTGATGGAGTCAACCATCGCCTATAGATACCAAAGGTGTTAATGGTGCGTTGCTTTCTTGTGGCGAGGTCTAATGCCACATGCATAAGTTTACCGGCTAAAGACGCTACACGTAATTGCCGGTAATGCCACATGCATAAAATATATAGGTAAGGTATGCACAGTATTGTTGCGAATAATCTTGCAACCAGTGTGAAGGGAAGTAACCAGTGTGTAATACAGTGAATAAGAGAAGTGTTTTAGTGATACAGCGTAGGCGGTTAAGTTCGGTGTTAGTACAGCGAGTGTGACCAGTGTATATAGTGTATTTACGTTAGCTTATCAGTGTATTTATGTATTTCATCGTAGTGTATTGTACCTTAATGTTGTAAATTTACCCCTATCACAGAAATAAAATTATTATTATTATTACTATTATAAATACACGGTTTAATATGGGCGGCGTTTTCTTACAATTACGAACCCGATGCACGTAACAGTATAAATGAAAATTGGTGATCATAGAAGCATTTTAAATTTACTAATGTGCTTTATTCTGACGAATCGGAAGTGAAACACTACTTCAAATGCTTTGAGTTAAGAGGCGTTCAAAATATTTATAGTATTTGGGAGTCATATGTAATATTCAAATTCCTATATTCACAAAAAATTGTAAATTGGTTAACTCTGCGGGCCATCCCTGAAACATTCTGCTAAATTGAGACTTTAAGCTCGAAGAGTTAAAAAAATAACAGTTTATAAAATTGACAGTATTTCAATTTTTAATTATGGTTATTTTCAAAAGGATGGTCGATTTTAATCTTTTGAATACCATTGAATGCAATTTAGAGCCTAAAATGTTTTACTTACTATAAAATCAATTGGCTGAAAAACGACAAAGAAATATAAAAAAAAAAATTTGCTATTGATGAATCCCGAACGAATTAGTCGATTTTATCCAAGTTACAGTTTTAGACAAAGTTTTTTAAGTAATAGAGCTGTTTAGGTCTGAAATTAGTATGAAATTTATTTTACAAATATGAAATGATGTTCTTGTAAACAACAAAACATTAATATTTGTGAAGCAGTAACTTTTTGACGTATTTTTTTACGTACTAAATTATTGTGAAAGGTCCAAAAATTATTAGTTCAATTTATAGAAGGGACGCAGTTTTTTGAGGAAAAGAGCTGATTAGACTTTGTATACAGTCGGTACATTAACCTAGAAGTTATTTTTCAAAAATGTTATTTTGTCAAATTTTTTTTTGAGATTTATTCCAAATTTCTCAAAATTTCCTAAATCAAATTGGTTCAAATTTTCAGAAAGCCTAAGTTGATTGAAATTCAATTGAATGCCATCAACCTCGTTTCGATAGGTCAAGCCGTTCAAAAGTAGTGTGATGTTTGCACACACATACATACATAGACATACTGACGTCATCTTAAACCGTGAAGATCTAGTGAAAACTCGATTTTTGAAAACTGGGCAAAACGAGTAATTTCTATCTATATACGTAGTGGGAAATTCAAAATATTTTTAATATTTTCTACTATGTCACTGTATTATATTAGCAAAGTATTTTTTTTTATTTTCTTCACATACCCTTGTATATAAAAGAGAAATTTTAAAAATCGCTTAAAAAAGTGAACCAAAAAGTCACTACACTTATATGACTTCATCCAATTTTCCCCTACATATTCGTGCAAACGTAACAGTAGCATGATATTGAATAATAATGATACTTCAAAATTTATCCGCCAAAACTTAGAAAAATTGCAATGTTAATCGAGATTTAATAAATTTACGAACCCACAACATTTTTTGAAGAATATTGTTGAAAATATTGTTAATAATTTGAAATAGTGTAAATAATGAAAGCATGAGTTCCGCATTAATCTACTAGTTACACTGTTCAACTCAGAGCATGGGCTCCCTTGTTCGATTAAGTCAAATTTTCAATAATAGACCTATTAAAGTTGCCAAATGGGGCGATGAGAGAAACTACCTGTTATACTGAATGACTAACTGGTGAGTCCTAGTAAACATAAAATCGTTCAACATACCGGGGTAAATTTTATTTTATTTTAATTGTGAAATACTTTAAGCATAGGTGCCGCTTGAATGGATTATTTAATTATAAACAAACTTTATATCAGAATAATAAAAATAATATCGGTGTATAAATTACACAAATTGACCTAACCCCAAAGTAAGCAATTTATTTGCTAATTATGTGAGTGTTACTCAATGATATAAATACATAGAAATACATATATAAACACTCAAATATGTTTATTAAACACCCAAACTCAGAAATTCAAACCCTATGCTCAATATATGAATGCCTGACCCTGTGGGAAATGAAACCTGAGTCCCAATGATTGCGTAGTCAGGGTTGTTAACTATTTGAATAACAGAGCGGTCACCAATGGCTTCACCCAAATTAAATAAAAACTTAAATTTAACTACAAATAAGTCGTGTTGTAAGACTGTGTACTTTTATGTTACTGAATGTATGTACATATATAGATACGTAATTGAGAAGAACGGTTCCGATTTGATTAATTTTGTGATACATTTAAAAAATGGAATACTTTTGGTCGCTTTTAATATACATTTAGTTTACGTACCATGGCCCGGTATTATAATCTGACGAATTAATTATTTAAGTAATTAGGTATTAGTACTTAATCGCAGTTTAATCAAAATTATACGTTATCAATCAGTTGTGAATAACATAATCTATTACTACACGTAGAACGCGTTCACTATGGCTCCACCTTGACTTTTGCCAAATTAATGAAAAATATAGACATTGCGGCTTTTGTAAGTGTCATTACGTATGTCGCAGAAGAAAATCCGTAATGAATACACAATTTCTAGGCCTAGTGCGGGCCTTAGTGTGACGCATGGTCGACGTATATGATTAGTGAAATATATGGATGTGTGTGTTCAATTTTAAATTCCCACTGTCGGGGACTAGCCTCTTAACGTTTCACGCTTCCATAAAACCTCATCACAGATCTTAATGAAATTTGGAATGATGATAGTTATCCGAGTCAATATTTAAAATATTTTTATTACAAAAAAATCATTCTAAAATAAAAAATATGTAAACGGTTGACCCTGCAGGCCATCCCCGAAACTTCCCGCTAAATTAAGGCACTTTAAGCTCAAAAGAGTAAAACCTATAAGCATAGATATTTTCAGTTCAAACATCTATTTTGTTAAAAATGGTTTTTGAAAAGCTGTATATTTTGGAAACTATTCCAACTCGTTTTTTGAGATCTAAAATATTACTTTAGCTAAATAATCGATAGGTTGAAAAATTTCGCAGCATAGTCAAAAAACATTTTCTCCAAAAATTTTCATCATTGATAATAATAATTTAATTATTTGCATAACATTGATAAATTGATAAATCGATACCGATCGAACCATTGATAAAACCCGAACGAATTGACCGATTTTGATAAAATGAACTGTGTTCGACGCAGTTTTTAAAGGAGAAAAGCTAATAAGATTTTTACGTCAATATACGTGTATTAGCGTGAAAGTTATTTAAAAAATATTCAGTAAATTTACTAAAAATAACGTAATTTTAATGTTTGAAAAGCTGTAATTTTTGAAAATTAGATTCGATTTTGTTTTTTGGAACGATATTCGACATAGTTTTTTAGTAATAAAATATCGTAGAATACCAAAAAATGATTGGTTGAAAAATTATGTCGAAAAAACCCTTTTTTCAAAATTTTTCGTCAACGATTTCTTCTAAACGGATAAACTGATTTTGATGAAATTTATGCATTCCATGTAATTTTTTGAGTAATAGAGCTAATTAGTTTTTGGAACTCGATTTGTGCACTACAGCCGGGGGAGTCAGCGGACTGTATAATCTGGTTCTTCTTACTTCGATCCCCCACCAGCCGTAGTGCTTTTCTGTTGAGCCGGATGTGTCGGAGAAATAAACGAGACCACAACGATTCTTGCAAAGGTGCTTTATTGTAACGAAATAGCAATAAAGCTAGCACCGTTGCAAATATTTGACCTATTTTAAGGAGAGCCACTACTTGCCCTAACACTGCCCTACTCTAAAGCCGGTACCCTATGGATATATACTAAAGCCCAGGAACTTGTCTGGGAAACTTATTGAGTCGTAACGAAATTGTAACTTTATCGGAACTGGAACGGAACGGAACTAAATGTATGGCCGCGCTCTCCGATATTTATAGTGCGCGGCCAGACGGTCGGCGGAAATCTACAAAGACAATCGGCGCCGGGTGTGGCGCCACAATGTCTGGATTTGTTAAAATCCTACTTTTTGCAATCTAATCTTAATAATTTTACCTTAGGTAGCTTTTCCTACCTCTAATCAACTAGTGTGGCCCTCTAGCGAGTGCAATGGTACTACCTTTTTACAGATATATGCAAAACAAAGTACGTAATGCCCTAAGACCTACCGAAAACGAATTACAATGTGTTATTTCTTATATACATACAAGGATCTAACACAAATACACTTATACAATAACAAACAAGAGTGTTATATACATTATACGCTCTTACAGGACCTCGGAAACTCTTATAATCACAGAGTTGTACGCCTTTTCAGGTCGTACTATCCTGTAAACTATCTTTATGGTACCGAAAAGTGTTTAAACATATGCCTAAGGCTTATACTTACGTTATACATACTATTTACAATCATAAAACATTTGTTTACATACAGAATTTTGCACTTTTCGGATTTTCGTAATTGCGAGTTCCCGCATATAAATACTATCTCGCAAGAGTCGACTCGTAATGTCGTCGACTGCGTGGAACTCGCTTTACTCGTAATATGCCTAATAGACAAAGATCATAGCTACATAAAGCCTTATTATTTCTATACAACAAAGCTGTATGTAGGTCTTAGGGCGAATAAAAGGCGAAAACGAATATTATTTATTACAAACAACTTACGAACTAAACGAAACATACATTCTATCCTGCCTTACTATCTATATTTACATCAATATTTACAACGAAAGATGTCTGTGCTGCACATTCTCCCGCCTATAACACGCAGTGTTATACTAAATATGGTGCAGCCAGACTAACTTCTTGACCGGTCTTCGCATGACTCCCGCAGCCGTACGTACGTCAGCCACTCGTACCACGCCGTCTGCTCCAGGGTGTACTGCCTCGATGATCCCCGTTGGCCACGTATTTCTTGGCAGCGCGCCGTCAGCGATGAGGACGATGTCGCCGACGCGCAGCTCTGCTCCTCTTCCATGAGGCTCCCGCCGCTTTTGGAGTAGCGGAAGCGCTTCTCGTACCCAGCGTGACCAGAAGTGGTTGGCCAGCTGTTGTGAGTGCCGCCAGTGGCGGCGGCCGATGGTATCGCCTTCGGAGAACGCGCCCGGGACAGGCACGCGTGATGGTCCGCCCAGCAGGAAGTGATTGGGCGTCAGTGGTGCCGGGTCTTCTGGTGAAACCGACACGTGTGTGAGAGGTCGGCTGTTGAGCGTGTGTTCGACCTCTACCAGCAGTGTGTGCAGTACCTCTTCTGGTGGATGCCGCTGTTGCAGCACGGCGAACAGTGCAGCCTTGACAGAGCGCACCATGCGCTCCCATGCGCCTCCCATGAATGGCGCGCTCGGCGGGATGAACTTCCATTTGATTGAGTAGTTGGCTGCTGCTTCTTTAGTGGCGTCTAGTGCGGCGCGCCTCAGCTCTGCATCAGCGCCGCGCAGGTTGGTGCCGTTGTCGCTCCAAACCTCGGTGGGGCACCCGCGGCGCGACATCATGCGCCGCAGTGCCATTACTGCGGAGTCCGTAGTCAGGTTGGCGGCTATCTCCAGATGAACCGCCCTTGATGTAAGGCAGGTGAAAAGCGCCACGTATCTCTTCTCGTGGCGCCGCCCGATGGTCACGCTGTATGGCCCAAGAAAGTCCAGGCCCACGTAGGTGAAGGCTCGCTGATGGTGCGCGACCCGGGACTTCGGCAGGTCGCCTGTAGGCGGCTGTGGCGGGATAGCGCTTCTTCTTCTACAAAGCGCGCAGCTCTTTATTATGCCACGCACGGTGGGGCGAAGCCGTAAAACCCAAAATTTCTGTAATATTTCACTCGTAGTTGCTTCCACCCCGCTATGGTGAAGACGCCGGTGTTCATGTTCTATGTAGAGGCGGGTGTATGGGTGACGGCCATCTAGTACGGCCGGTTCTCGTAAATCATCACTTATCTCTTCTGCCGCCGCTATTCGTGACTTTATTTTTAAAATGCCTTCTTGATCGATGAACAATGATAACTGTTTCAAACGGCTGTCTCTTGCTATCGCGCTCCCGCCCGTAAGAGCTTCTATTTCGCTAGCAAAGCTTTCTTTTTGTGATGATTTTATTAATAATTTTTCAGCGCTAATGATATCAGCGCCATCTAGCGGCACGTAACGTCGTTTTTCTTCCAAACTTCGTGGCTTCTCAATTTTCTCTATTTTCTTTGAGCTTTTCGTATACTTTTTTCCCCAATCTTCATCATTGGAGGCACTCGGAGCTGTGCGCTTACGCACACCGGCGACACATTTCTTATTTGGTCTGCAGAGCTCGATGAACTGCAGCACGCGCGCTGTTGCACGCACCAGTCGAAGCCACGACGAAAATCTTGTCACATCCGGAAGTGCTTCTGTAATACATATAATTTTTCTAATGTTATTTACAATATTTACACTATTTACAGCTGCCGACGGTTTTTCTTCGCCTGTTATTTCGCTACTGGTAGCGACATCTTGCGGCCACTTGTCCTCTTCTAAGTATAGGAAGGCCGGACCAACGAACCATCTATGTCGGTCTCCAAATTCTTCCGGGACATGGCGAGTAGCATCATCAGCTACATTGTCGCGAGACGGCACCCATCGCCACTCTGCGACCTTCGTAATATCTTCAATCTCTGCTACTCGATGGGCAACAAACGGCTTGAATGCTCGCGAGCCTGTGCGTAGCCACGATAGAACTGTGCGGCTGTCTGTCCAGTACACCCTGCGGCTTGGCTGATACTCGTACTCCTCCATGACGTGCTGAGCTAGGCGGGCACCTAGTAAAGCTGCTTGAATTTCTAACCTTGGTATGGAGGTAAACTTGAGCGGGCTGACTCTTCCTTTGGCTGCTGCTAGGCTGACGCTGACTTCGCCGTCCTCGTTGACTATGCGCCAGTAGACCGCCGCTGCATAGGCAGACTCACTGGCATCCGTAAAGATGTGCAGGTGCCGATCTCGCGCTCGCGCCAGGTTAGAATGTGCGCGAGGTATTTCCAGGTGTTCCATTCTTCTCACGTCTTGAAGCCAGCTTCTCCATGTCTTCTCTAAGTCCGCAGGTAAAGGCTCGTCCCATGGTAGTCCGATTCGCCACGTTTCTTGAAGTAAATGTTTCGCGTGAATAGTTACAGGTGTAATTAAACCTAAAGGATCGAAAATAGACATAGCTACCCGTAACGCGTGTCTCTTTGTAGGTGTTTTATCTTCATCGTACACCGCTTTAACATTGAAACCTAGTTTATCGTTGTGAGGTTTCCATTTTAATCCCAAAACCTTCTCGCTTTCTGTGCTTAGTTCCCAATCGCCGCCCAGAGATGGCGCTACTAGTAGCGTTTTAGCTACGGCCGAGTTGTTCGTTTTCCATCCGCGCAGCTGGAAATGCGCCTGTTGATGAATGAGGCTAACCTGCGAGGCTATTCTGATGGCATCTTCCTCACTATCGAAGCTCTGCAGGTAATCGTCCATGTAATGGTTTCTTACCACGGCTGTAGCGGCGTCGGGATAGAGGTTGGCGTATTCTTGTGCGTTCTTATTTTTTACGAAAATAGCGGTGCTTGGTGATGACGCAGCTCCAAATACGACGCTGGTCATCCTATACTCACGTGGCGAATCTTTTCTATCGCTTCCTCGCCATAGAAAACGTAATGCATCCCGGTCTTGTTGTCGTATACGTATTTGCAGAAACATTTCTTTTATGTCTGCTGTCACGGCGATAGGCAGCTGTCGAAATCTCATTAGCACTCCGGGTAGGTTCTGCAGAAGGTCTGGACCAGCTAATAACATGTCATTGAGACTTACTCCATTGACCCGCGCAGCTGCGTCGTACACTATTCGCGGCTTAGGTTTTGCAGGATTCACTACTGCAAAGTGAGGCAGGTACCAGCTGCTTTGGCTAGGTGACTCGTAGGCAGGTTCGGCGTAACCACTATCTAATAAATGTTGTACCTGTTTCTCATATGCCTCCTTTAGCGCGGGGTCCTTGTCCAGACGTCTCTCTGTATTGTATAATCTTTTCATAGCCAGGCCGCGGCTATCAGGAAACTCGCGGCTATCCTCTTTCCATAATAGACCTGCCTCGTAGCGCCCGTCAGGTAAGCGCTTACACGTATTTTCTAAAATCTGCAGGGCTCGCTGCTCGTTCTTGTTGATGGGCTGGCGCGGAGTGATGCCGACACTGTCCAAATCGAAATAATTTCTTATTACCTTCTCTATATCTTCATCCTGTTCGGCATAGGCAGCTCTCTGCACTAGGTGGACTCGCTGCTTGTGGCGGTAGTCCACACCATGTAGCACCCAGCCAAGGTGCGTGAGCGATGCTACTGGTTGTCCACGTCTTCCGCTCTTCACAGCCCTCGTCACGATCAGGTGCCAGTTGTCCTGGCCGATGAGCACGGTTGGCACGGCGCGCTCCATGATGACATCTTCTTCTATATCTTCCAGATGTCTGCAGTTGTTGACGATGGATCTATTAACAGACTGTGGCGATAGGTTAAGGTTACCTATAGTTCTTCCTATTATCCGATGTCGCTGATGGTGATGAAGGCCCTTGATGGTAACTGTGATGCGGCGCGACCTCTCTGCGTTGAGTCGCGTGCCGCCAACTGTCTCTATGCGGAACGGCTCTACCGGCCCGCGAGCTCCTATTCGTGCAGCCACCTTCTCTTCTATCAGCGTGACCGTAGAACCTTCATCCAATAGTGCGTATGTGTTCACGCTGCCCCTGGAACCTGTCAGGACAATCGGTACAACTTTAAGGTAGGCGCGTGGCGCGCTTGACTGCGTTGACGTCACCACGGCGTCACTGTCTTCTACTTGATCTTCAGATGTCTTCTTCGTATAACTGTTGCGGCTATTGTGTAGCCGCCGATGGTGCGAACTCTTACACCCGTCGATGCCGCACTGCCGAAACTTGCACTCGTGTTTTGGCCTTCTTTTTTGTAGACACCTGAAACATAAATTATTACGTTTCGCCATAGCCCACCTATCGTCAACACTAGCTTTTGTAAACTGTTCACATATAGAGCTAGTATGTGCATCTTGACATATCGCACATTTATCTCTCTTCACTTGTTGTTCATATTTCTGCGTGTGTGTTCGCTGTGTTTTCTTAAAAACTTGCTGATTTTCTTTCGTAGGTTCATGTGGCACCAACGCAGCACACATCTCGGCTTCTTTCATTAAAAATTCACTAATCATTTGTAGATCGGGTTTTCTATCTTCCCGTCTTGCGTACTGGAACCAACTGTGCTGCAACGTATAATTAAACTTCGCTAATAAGCTATTCACTGCCACCGTATCGTGTAGATAGCTCTCTCTGTTGAGAGCTCGAATCGTAGCGACGATATTGTTCACTTTACTGGCGAACCCACACGTTTCCCGCGCACTTTCTTTCACTCGTGGCAATGACTTGATTTTTTCTAGTTCTGCGTTTACTAGTGCGTCGGGCCGACCAAACTGTATTTCCAAATGGTCGACGATCTCACTTGGGTCGGTTTCCCCGTAAAACATGCAAGCGACGGCTTCTTTGGCGTTTCCACGTAAACATCTTCGAATTCTTGCCCGATTTTCCGCCTTGCTAAAATATTTTTCCGTATCTCGATACGCCGCTTTAAACTGCAACCATTCTTCACCAGCGCCATCGAAACTTGGTAACTCCATACTGTAGCGCGGCGCCCCTCGTGATGCTTCTGCCAGGGCGGACGCGAGCGCGGTGATATCTGCGGCCTTCAATGCACCAGACTCTTGTTTTGGTGCCGTATTTTCAATAGGCGTCGAAATCTTCGCCTTCTCTACGACGGACACATCATCTTCCGCCGGACGTACAGCGCGCGCTGAAATGCCCGCCGACTGCGCGGGCGACGTAGCTTGTGGCGCCTGGGCCACCTCTCGTGGTGCGGGCGACTCATGGGCCGCCGAATCTTCTTGGTGCGGCGCGTGCGCCGCCTCTTCGTATTGCGGCCTAGGTGCCGCCTCTCGTAGTGGGTGTGGCATAAGTGCCACCGAACTGGTGATTGCCAGCGGCTCTGGTGCCGGCTGGCGATCCGTATGGTTTGGCCGAGCGGAGTCCATCCAATCTTCGACCCTCGTAATGGCAGTTGCTTGCCCTTCTTCGTAAACAGCGCGCGCGAGTTCCGTCCGTAAGCGCGCCTCTTCTGCCCGTAAGCGCGCTTCTTCTAACTTGGCGCGTAGGTAAACTATACGCGGCGACTCGACTGCGGATGGTACCGGCTTTTCGCTATTTGCAACGGTGCTCGTTGTGGTCTCGGTCGCCTCGGTGTTCTCGGTTGTAACGCTAGTCTCCGTAGCGGACGTGGTGGTACCGCTCGTTTCCTCCTCGCGACTAGCGGCCTCTTCCTCTCGGCGACTCGACGTACTCCTCGTCTCGATCGGCATGGCTCAGTAATCCGGCTCGAATGCGACCAGAAAATGTGCACTACAGCCGGGGGAGCCAGCGGACTGTATATCTGGTTCTTCTCTCTTCGATGCCCCACCAGCCGTAGTGCTTTTCTGTTGAGCCGGATGTGTCGGAGAAATAAACGAGACCACAACGATTCTTGCAAAGGTGCTTTATTGTAACGAAATAGCAATAAAGCTAGCACCGTTGCAAATATTTGACCTATTTTAAGGAGAGCCACTACTTGCCCTAACACTGCCCTACTCTAAAGCCGGTACCCTATGGATATATACTAAAGCCCAGGAACTTGTCTGGGAAACTTATTGAGTCGTAACGAAATTGTAACTTTATCGGAACTGGAACGGAACGGAACTAAATGTATGGCCGCGCTCTCCGATATTTATAGTGCGCGGCCAGACGGTCGGCGGAAATCTACAAAGACAATCGGCGCCGGGTGTGGCGCCACAATGTCTGGATTTGTTAAAATCCTACTTTTTGCAATCTAATCTTAATAATTTTACCTTAGGTAGCTTTTCCTACCTCTAATCAACTAGTGTGGCCCTCTAGCGAGTGCAATGGTACTACCTTTTTACAGATATATGCAAAACAAAGTACGTAATGCCCTAAGACCTACCGAAAACGAATTACAATGTGTTATTTCTTATATACATACAAGGATCTAACACAAATACACTTATACAATAACAAACAAGAGTGTTATATACATTATACGCTCTTACAGGACCTCGGAAACTCTTATAATCACAGAGTTGTACGCCTTTTCAGGTCGTACTATCCTGTAAACTATCTTTATGGTACCGAAAAGTGTTTAAACATATGCCTAAGGCTTATACTTACGTTATACATACTATTTACAATCATAAAACATTTGTTTACATACAGAATTTTGCACTTTTCGGATTTTCGTAATTGCGAGTTCCCGCATATAAATACTATCTCGCAAGAGTCGACTCGTAATGTCGTCGACTGCGTGGAACTCGCTTTACTCGTAATATGCCTAATAGACAAAGATCATAGCTACATAAAGCCTTATTATTTCTATACAACAAAGCTGTATGTAGGTCTTAGGGCGAATAAAAGGCGAAAACGAATATTATTTATTACAAACAACTTACGAACTAAACGAAACATACATTCTATCCTGCCTTACTATCTATATTTACATCAATATTTACAACGAAAGATGTCTGTGCTGCACACGATTTTCGAAAATCGGGGCAAAATCAGTAACTTCCTTATCTACATACGTAGCGGGAAGTTAAAAAGGGCGTGCGTATAGTATACACGTAAGAAGTGAAACTTTTTTATGACATCATTTTTCTGCTATTTACTACTTAGGGGGCGTCCATAAATTACTTGAGGTGTTTTTTTTTTAATTTTCTGTCCCTCCTTCCCCCCTTGGTGAGATGTCGTGAGATTTTATTCAACCCCCTCCCCCATCCCCCAATCTCACGTGAGATTTTTAAAAAATTTGGGTTTCTTAAATATGTAAACGCGTTGGATTTTTATTATAAAAAGAAAAAAAAATACTTCGTGATTTTATTTACTAGTTAAAACTAGTAAGCAATATTGCTGAGTTATGTAACAATATAATACTTAAATCGTATACACACGATACTAACACAAGCAAATATTTGCTTACTTTGGGGTTAGAGCATTAAGTGTAATTTGTCCCGTGAATATTTATTATTTATTATTATTATTACGCTTAAGATTGAATCTTAAGCATGTACAATATGGATAATGGACCAAAATAGTATATTTTTTCTGTTTCAATCAAAAAAAAAATTGCGTGATATTTGCCCCCCCTCTCCCCAACGTAAGATTAGATGAGATTTGACTCGATCCCCTCTCCCCCTTAAACATCTCACGTAATTTGTGGACGCCCCCTTAACAATAAACATCATGCCGCGTGACGGTCAAGCGTAACAGAGTGCTAAGTGTAAGTTTTTGACTTGAGAAACCAGTTTACCACTAGGTGGCGCTGTACAAATCAAATATAAATTCCTAGTAAACTCGAAACGCGCTCACGATGTCCAAGTTGTCCCATGCGTCGATAAAAAAGTATCACTTCAAAAGCCTAAAATCTTATATCGGAAAATTTGTATTTGTGACAATAATCCGAATCTCACGCAAACGAACTCGTAGGTACAGCTTGTAAAGTATAAATAGGAACCTTATCACGATATTTTGTATTTGAGTTTGGTTTTGATGTTAGTTTGCGATCGATGACGAATGCATAGTTACGACTAGTAACCTTGTGATCACAAACGAGGAACTAACACGTGACGGTATGGCGTTACTATGTATGTACAATTATTACCTACCTCGTAAGTAGCATTAAGGTTACATGTAATAATCGTACTCACCTAGGACGACATTATGTAATTTGGAAAGAATAAATGATATATACAGAATGTAAAGAAAACCCTGTCCGATCCGAAAGATGTCTATAGGTAGGTCAATAGCATTGTCAAAAAAATAATAAAATATTTTTTTTAATTAAAATAAGAAAAATATCGTAGTTTAATATGAAGTGCCTCGTTTTAGTATTAATTTTTTTGATTGATTTAATTGAGCAACTTCCCCTTAAATCAAGCAAATATTTTGAAAATTTATGTATCACAATATCCATAAAATAAATGTCACAGATATGTTTGTATTAAGCTATCAAATAATGCCTTTGACGATCGGACAGGGTTTTTTTACACACTGTATATACTTATCAAATAATATGCCTACCAAATTAACGACTTTTTTCATATACATATTTGATTTTTAAAATGAAAAATTTAAGAAAAATATTTATTCAATGATCCGTTACAGCATTTACATAATTTAATCGATGAAATGGACTCCTTAGTAATTTTGTATTTTTATTGAAAGGTCGGACTCCTTAACAGTTTTGTGTTTTTATTGAGAAATCGGACTCTGTATCATTTTTAATTGTGGTTTTAATAATAAATTGGACTTCTTGTTATTTGTGAGATAGTGGCATAGTTGAGGTATTTAGACTCGTTTATACTTTAGTGACTATTTATTTTCTCCGGGCACTCAGAATCTAGAGGAACTTACGAATCATTTAATTAGGACATTATTTTCCCATTATCTGATCGAGCTTCTGATGTAACTACAACAGTACTGTTTAAAATTCCAGTCGAAGGGTAGTAGGATCTTTGAGTCTTGATGTTTATATATGTTACGATTTTAATGTTATTGATAAAGATATTCCCAATTTATAAAATCAATAATGAATACGAAAGTATAATCAGTTTCTGATTGTTTATGTTACACTGCTTAAGGGGAAATTCTAAAAATATAGAATAATAATAAATAATAAATATTCACGGGACAAATTACACTTACTGATCTAACCCCAAAGTAAGGAAATTATTTGCTTGTGTTATGGGTGTTAGTCAACGATATTAATACATAAAAATACATATATAAATACTTTTACATACATAATAAACACCCAAACCCGAAAATACAAACATTTATGCTCATCACACAAATGCTTGTCCCCGTCGGGGATCGAACCCGAGCCCCGTTGATTGCGTAGTCAGGGTCGCTAACCACTCGACCAACGGGACGGTCAAATAAACTTCTAAACTGGTCAGTTTGTATTTTTTATAAGTATTGGAAAATTCGATTTATGTTTTTGTAAGCGTGTCATATGTGATAATAAAACCACAAGTATTGTAGAATATAAATCGTCTTTTTTTAAATAATTCCTTATAATTTAATCCGGTGCAGCAGTAGCACGGAAGTAGGTTTGAATTTGCCGCCGAAAGTTTTATATATGGGCGTTCAATGCGGCGCTAGTAGTATTCCTGTGAACGTAGTTGTTTCTTTTCTCTTATGGTGTTCGCGTTACTCTCTCGTAGAGAAGAGAACCAGCTTAGTAATATAATTTTAATAACTGCGTATGACCGCCCTGGTCGAGTGGTTAGCGAGTCTGACTACGCAATCGACCGGGCTCGGCTTCGATCCCCGACGGGGACAAGCATTTTTGTGGTGAGCATAAATGTTTGTATTTCCGGGTTTGGGTGTTTATTAAATATATTCTAGTATTTATATATGTATTTCTATGTATTAGTATCGTTGACTAACACCCATAACATAAGCAAAATAATTTGCTTACTTTGGGGTTAGATCAATAAGTGTAATTTGTCCCGGGAGTATATTGTTATATACTAGCAAACCCGGCGAACTCCGTTTCGCCGCCAGATGGCTTTGCTTTGCTTTTAAATTTTCTTTGCTATTAAACCTCATGGAGCCCGAGACCTTTCCAAAGAATGCAAAACCGTGGAAATCGGTTCTGCATTCTGGAGTTATAGCGTCAGGAAGGAAAACCCGACTTATTTTTATGTTATAGATTTTTACATTATTAGATTATATTATATGATGGGCGAATGACGAATCATAAGCATAAAAGTAAGCACCATAAGTACGTTTTATCGATGAAACTTGTGAAAGTTTATGAATAACAAACTCTCAGTCATCGACATTAGTGACGATCTTCAAGTTGAGTGACCTCAGTGTACCGGACTACAGGCAGGCATTTACTCGGAGCTGATTGCTTCCATTCATTGTTCGATTATCATTTTAGACGTAATACTTTTTATAAGTATTCAATGCTTTCCGACCGTAATTTCCACTTTCAGATTACGAAGTTCCCCATATTTCTATGAGGCAACTTCGTAATCTGTTTGTAATTTTGTGCCATACGTTTTAGTGTTAAGTTAAAAACTAATAGAATACATTAAAAACAACAAAGAAAAATATCGACACGCAGGGGCTGAACCTGCGACCGTCTCCCTAAAGCCGAGACGCTCTTCCACTGAGCTAGTGTCGATAGGTTTGACGTGGCGAAATTCTTCTTTGTTATATGATCGATTACGTTTGACTTACGTTGATTTACGTTGACCTAAACGGTTGACCTTGCAGGCCATCTCAGGGATGGCCTGCAAGGTCAACCGTTTAGAGATTTTTCACAATAAGATATTGTGAAACAGTAGAAGTGTATTAATTGACTAATATTGTATTGAGATCAATTTTCAATCTTAGCCCGAGGGTAAAAAGCTAAAAAAAGGTATATTCATGCCCGTATCCCCGAAGAGATAGGCAGAGGTACAACGTGCATCCACGATTAGCCGAAGATACTTCTTAGTTCCACAACGTGATAGGTGATCAGCCCATCACCAACCGGGCACTTTTCCAATCCCAGGCAGCGTTGTTTTTATTAAAAAAATTGAAAAAACACATTTTTGATTTGTCTGACTCGGGAATCGAACCCCGAGGGTTTCTCTGAGAGAAAAATTCGAAAAATTGATTCGCTCAGTTTTAACCGCCAAATCCTCGTGCCTGCGGTAAGTCCAATATCAATCCTAAAAATTTTGAAGTTTTATTAAATAATACATTTTTTGATTTCGAAAATCGATGTGAAACCAGGACTACCCGATTTTAGAATAAAAAATATTTATTTTAGCGAAATGTTAAAAATGTGTTTTTCTTTATTAGATCAACTTTCATTTTTAATACCCATGTTTCCTTGAAAACTCTTTTACAAGAAAGCTACCATATATAAAAATCGATTTCTATCACTATTAGACTTTAAGAGCGAACTGGATCTTGAGATGCTATATATTATAGTATAGTTAGACCGTACTATATTAAAAGTAGACCAGAAAATATGGTGTAAAATTTTAATAGATAACCTTTATATTTGTTCTGTGTAGATAACATTGATAATAATAAAAATCGTGTTATTAATAAATCAAGAAAATTTTAAAGATTTTTTCTTGTAAGTACTAAAAAAATTTAGTCTTAGAAATATGTTTTTTGTTATTTTGGTTTTATTTTCCTGCGCCCTCATAGACCAAATCCTGACGACGCTTTTGACGCAAATATAATGTTTGGGTAAAAATACGCTGGATTTCTAGGTAAGACATTTCTAAATAAATTCCATACATAAAAAGATGTAATTCTCATAAAAATACTTTCCTAACAATATTACAAGGTAGTATTACTTTGTGAGCCCTTACAAAGCTCTGCTTTTTGCTAGTTAAAATATTTTACAATTGATAAAGTAATGAGTGAAAGTAATTTTAAAAGAGAGTAAAAATAGAAAACTTTGTAAAAAGAAAAAGTTTTACTCCAGTCGCACGTAAATATTACATAGACAAACTTTTTTTTCCTATAAAGGTTTTACAGATTAGGTATCTGTATTGATTTCTTTGAAAATCTAACATTAGATTATTATTCTTTTAATGTAAGTCAGAGTGATTTTTTGTAATACTTGTTTTTTAAATAAATGAATTATTATTTTTTTTTTTCCAAACATATTGCGTACTATGCCTTCTTTATGTCTCACTTCTAATTATCTCTGAGGTTAAGTTAACAACCAAACGTGAGAGCTGTCAGTAAGTGATAATCAAAAGGATGCGTCAATGAGGTAGGAAGGTTGCCAACTGTAAGATTTTTCATTGCTGAGTAGTTTTTCATTTTTTGATACATACCACTGTTTCTTTAACTTAGCACACAGAGAAACAACCTATTGGCCCAGTCTAGACTCAGATGAATATACTTACTGACTAGGTTCATAACCACCTAGTCCTACCAGACGTACAGATTGAATTTCAAATAGTCAATCTATCATCGTGGTTTGCCTTTTTTAGGTCATATAAAAAGTTAGCTAAATAGACTGTAAAACATGTATTATTATATTTTTACCCGAATGCGCGGACATGTTTGTATTAGCGATGGGCCGAATGTGGTTTGAACCGAATTCGAACTTCGGCCGAACATTCGGTGAAAATAAAAAATTCGGCCGAATTTCGGCCGAACTTCGGTTTAGTAGGCGCTTTCTTGAAACCGACACGTTTACGAATTTACTTAAAATTTAGATTATTTTATACTAGCTATTGTCCACGGCTTCGCTCGCGTAAAGTAAGAGACAAAAAGTTGCCTATGTCACTCTCCATTCCTTCTGAACTATCTCCACTTAAAAAATCACATCAATTCGTCGCTCTGTTTTGCCGTGAAAAACGGACAAACAAACAGACACACTTTCCCATTTATAATTTTAGTATGGATATATAGGATATTGTTAATAGTTTTCGCAACGCACGTGAATTAATGACGTAACGGCATAAATTTGATACATTTGAGTTACATTGTTCCAATTTAGGCACGGATCTTTATTTTTAACTTCCCTTTACGTATGTAGATAAGGAACTCTTTTTGCCCCGATTTATGAAAATCGAGTTTTCACCAGATGTCCACGTTTTGAGATCCTAGAAATCTTTTCCGACTATTTTCACAATGAGGTCAGCATGTCTGTATGTATATGTGTGTGTATGTGTATATGTAAACATCTCATAACTTTGTACATAAATAACATACATACATAAATAATTTTGTACAATCTAAGTACATAAATGTATAGATTAGCTATAAAATCTAATCAGCTCTATTCCTACAAAAACTGCGTTCAATGCATTATTGCATCAAACATTTTTAATTTTCCGTTCAAGAGTTATCGTTAACGAAAAACTTTAGAAGTGTTTTTTGACATATCTTGGTAATTTCTTAACTAGAATTTTTTTACCTTCCACAATATTTTAGTGCTTATAAGACTGTGTCAAATTTAGTTTCAAAAAACGAAATCGAACCGAGTTTTCAAAAGTTTCAACTATTTTAATATTAATATTTGTTGTTTACAGAAAACTTCACAAAATTTTTAAAATAACTTTCCGGATAATACACCGATTGATTTAAAAATCTAATCAGCTTTTCTCTCTAAAAATCTGTGTCAAATATCGTAAATTGTATCAAAATCGGTTTACCCGTTCGGAGTTATCGTTGACGAAAAATTTTGAAAAAAAATGTTTTATTTATATAAATTCGAGATTTTTGACCAAGACTTGTTTGACCTTCTACAATATTGTGGTACTTAAAACAACTACGTGAAATATAGTTTCAAGAATTAAAATCGAATCAAGTTTCCAAAAGTTACAACTTTTTAAATATTAATATTTTGTTGTTTACAGAAAACCTAATAATTTTAAAATAACTCTTTGGCTTATATACCGACTGACTTAAAAATCTAATCAGCTTTTCTCTTTTTAAAACTGCATCAAATAAGTAAATTGCATCAAAAATTGATATTGCTTCGACATTTTTCAGCCTGTAGATTACATTACGTACGTTTAGAAAACATTTTAGAGGTCAAAAATAGTGTCGAATGCCATCCGAAAAACCTAAATCAATCATCATTTTCAAAATATATAGCGTTTAAAAAATTTTAAAATTACTGTCATTTACAACGACTTTTATATAGTAACGAACATTTGTAACAAATTAAAGATTTTTGAACTCTGTAAAAAATGTGATATGCGTAGCTATAGATAAAGATTTAGCGAGAAGTTTCAGTGATGACTTGCCGATGCCGGGTCAACCGTTTTACATGCTTTGTAATCTCTTCGAACTCAAAAACCTATGCTGAGGTTTTTTATTTTTGTTTTTATGTTGTTTTATTTAGCGGGATGTTTCAGGGATGGCCTGCAGGGTCAAGCAATTTACAGATTATTTTGGTAAGTATAATATAGCCTATGTTACTCGGAGATGATTTAATATCTTTCTAATGGTGAGAGATTTTTTCGAATCGGTCCGGTAGTTTTTGAGTTTAGTTGATACAAGATATAAAAATATAGAAATACAAATCTTTCCTCTTTACAACATTAGTGTAGATTTCAGTCAAAATAGTGCAAGTTTCTAGTGCCGAACATTCGGCATTTAAACCGAATTTCGGCCGAATGCCGAAGTTCGGTTCAAGCTGCCGAAATTCGGTTAAACCGAATGTGAAACGAATTTCGGCCCATCCCTAGTTTGTATGTATGTATGTTTAATTCATTGGCCTGCTCTGTAGCCTAAGTTGATTGATTGATTTAAGCGTGAGAGGTGTCCACAGATTCGTCTTAATTGTGAGAGTATTATTTTTTGACTTCGAAAGAGGGAGTGTTTTGTTTTTTTTTTGGATCGTAGACGGGTTTTTGTTTTTATAAGGATGATGTACCTAATGAAAGTACTACGAGTAAATAAATATATAGAAATGATTATTTAAAATTCACCTAACTCTCGTGATATGAGGCATATAAACATCTTTTGGCATAAAATGAAAACATACAGAATACTGATTCCCCTAATGGAAAGAGTTAACCGTCGCTTATATGGGCGTTGCTAAACTTGGGGCGAGATGAATATGCTACTTGCACAAGTATACCGGCTTCCTTACTCCCCAAACCGGAACATGACGTAACAAGCACTGGTGTTACAGCGACAGGAATATTTACGTCACACGAATTTCATGATTTTTTACACAGTCCTTGTCACAGCTGGTCACATTTGTGAGGCCGACCCACACCTAGTGTCATGTCACATATTTTACAATTTTGTATTGGAATAATGATCTCATTCGATTATTTTTTATCTATACAGGTGACTTTTTTAAATTTACTGTTTTAATACTTATATATAAAACTAGCTGACCCGGCAAAGGTTTTTCTGCCTTTTTAAATATTCTTATTTTTTTTTCTATATTTTCTCACCTTTTAAACCTTCACTGGTCTTCAACAATTAATTCAAAACCAAAATTAGCCAAATCGGTCCAGCCGTTCTCGAGTTTTAGCGAGACTAACGAACACCAATTGAGTTATATATATAACATGTTATATTTTGAAAAAAAATGTGATGTCACAAAATTTGGAACCTCTCCCTACCCCCTTATCACACATAGATGGCCCCTAAGGAGGTAACATGAAATTTATTTATTTATATAACTTAAACTCTCCTAACTCCTCCTACTTAAACTCTACCACCTAGTAGTCACGACGGTAATGACACATATAGCCGAGCGTTTTACGAATGGCCCGACAGATTAGCAGATGATTTTTTCTTCTAAAGGGGCACGGACCGACACGGGGTGAAATACAACATAATCATACTGTTGTTATCAAATTATTAAACGCAAATTGTAATAGATGCTCGTTACGGGTCGAATTTCGGGGCGATGACCGAAATATTGAGCCAGCGCGAATGTCTCACGCGGTGTTAATGACCTTTTTTTGTTAGCGTTGACGTTGGTTTGATCTCCGTGGCGTATTTGATTAACAAAATAAATATGTATCCTATTCATACAATGAAACCTAAGCAATTAAATATATATTTTTCCTATACTGATTATATTTGTGCTTTTGTGTATGTGAAATTTCCTTCACGTTTAAAAGGCAACGGAATTTATAACAACCTTGAACCGTAAACTAATTTTTTTTGTGAACGCTTTATCATGCTATAAGCTGATAACAGTTTTGTTTTTAATTTTATTTTCCTTTTTTAATCGGGCTTAAAACAAATTCTTTTGGTACTATTATTGAATGTATGTAATATACCTACCTAAAACCCAAAAAAATTGAAAGGCAATATTGCTAAAATGATTTTAGACCATTATAGGCTACATTTTTTTTATAGAAGAGGGGGCAAACGAGCAAGAGGTGCACCTGATGGTAAGTGATCACCGCCGCCCATGGACATCTGCAATACCAGAGGTCTTGCAGTTGCGTTGCCGGCCTTTTAAGAATGAGTAAGCTCTTTTCTTGAAGGTCCCTATGTCGCATCCATTCGGAAATACCCCTGCCGGTAATTGATTCCACAATAGAGTAGTGCGAGGCAAAAAGTGTCGGGAGAAACGCACAGTTGTGGATTTCCAGACATCGAGATGGTGAGGATGGAACTTTAAATTTTGACGCGATGTCCGATGGTGGAATTATTCCAAACAACCACACAAAAGCAAAAAAAGCCTCGTTGGTCGATTGGTTTTTAAAGTTAAATTTTTAAAGTTGTTACATATTTTACAATACTTTGGAATAATAATCTCTTTCGATTATTTATTATCTATCCAGGTGGCTTTTTAAATTTACTGTTGTTACACAAAGCCTAACCTAACCTAACTACGAATCGACGGGTCTCGGGATCGATCCCGATAGGGACAAACATTTGTGTGATGAATATAAATGATGTTTGTATTTCTGGCTCTGAATGTTTATTATGTATGTAATATTTAATATGTATGTAATAGTTTTTGAATTTCTATGTATTAGTATCGTTGACAAACAATTTGCATACTTTCGGGTTAGATCGATTTGTTTAATTTGTCCAGTGATATTATATTATTTTTTATATTATATTATTATAAAAGAAAACAATGAATCACCGAATATGTGGTGTAAATGGCGTGAGCATTTATTAAAGTATCGTAGAACGGATAGATTATCGTGAAACTTATTTTCTTTTCGTTCACAAAAGAGTAGAAATAAAAAAATAGCAGCACTGTAGTGTCGTTCCTTTCAAATCAACGTCATAGTTGAAAGAAGACGTCACTATAGTGTTGCTACTTTTTAATTTCTACTATTTGATATAGTATATAAGATATTATGAGACTTTTACCCGAGCAAAGCTGGGTTTTCATCTAATATTTAATAAACAATAAACATTCCGTAACGACACGACGTTTATAAATATCGCGGAAGTTTAGGTTTGTATGCTCCAAACTATTTAAATAGGTCCTGTATTTTTAAATCATCATGACGCTTATGACTACATCCAATCCTTATTACTATGCGTTCCAACTAAGAGTAGGATCGCGCTTGTTATCAACTTCATACCACAAGTGAGAAATTAGTAATGTCAGCATAAAAATATTTGTTCAAAAAATATTGCTGATTTATTGAAGAACAAATAACGTTTTAATAATGTTATTTTCATTAATAAAAAAATATTAAAAAACAGCAGTCTAGCTGTTCATCTATTTAAATGTAAAAAAGTCGTGTTAGTTACACCACTTAAAGTCAAAAACGACAGGGGGAAATTTTGTTGCGATTTTTGTGGGTTTGGGTTGTATTTGTCCAGAATAGGCTAAAAAGTATTAAAATTTAATATTCATGGCAATAAAAAAAATAGTAAAATATATCTGTCTAGCCGTTCATCTATATATATGTATATATAAAAGTCGTGTTAGTTATTTTACACCTTATTTAAATACATGGTAACATGTATTAAAATATATCAAATTTAATAAAAAATATACCAATTAGAATGAAAATATTTTTTAAGTATTTCTTTGCTAGAATTTTTTGCACACCTTACTTATCACTTCTGAAGTTTTTGCAAAATGCGGAGCATTATGTCACCCTGACAATCCTATTCACAGTTGGGTCGCATAGTACACAATGTCACAATTCGTTTACTCTCGTTTAGTCGCCTCCCATTTAAGTTGAATGGCTGGCCTGAGGCCTCTCTTGTATGAGATGTTAATTAAGCCTACCTACGATTTAGGTGAAGATTTTGAAAATTTTTGGATCTAAAGTTCGGACTGTGTGTTCCTGATGCGCCAGTACTGACTCGACGACGACAGAATCACTTCAGGTATTTTTACAATTGTAAACACTTGTCATTTACAATTCCCTTTTAAATTTTGCCTAATACCGGCCGCACTTGCGTCATCGTCACAAAGCTTCGTGTCATACGATAAATGCAAATGTGACCGGCTATTATCGGTTATCGTCACATACATTCGGACTACGTGCCTTAGGGCGCTTATGTTTTCGGGACGATACACGCATTGCGGGCGAAGGGTAAATGTCTAAAGCACCTGAGTGCTAAGTGTGAGTTTTTCTTTTCGCATTCGATCGTGAGCGCGTTTGGAGTTTACTAGGAATTTGTATGTAATTTGTACAGCGCCACCTAGTGGTAAACGTGAGAAACCAGTTTACCACTAGGTGGCGCTGTATAAATCACATACAAATTCCTAGTAAACTCGAAACGCGCTCACGATCGAATGCGAAAAGAAAAACTCACACTTAGCACTCTGATCCTGAGGTTCACCCGCGATGACTCCGCTTTTAGCATTTTCTTATGGCTTGTAATCTAGTACCTATTTTTTTATCGGCGGAGGGCGTTCAAACAAAAAGCAAACTTTTTAATTTTTTAATATTAGTATAGATTTATAATAATGAGTATTTCATTAAGCACGTCCTCGATATTATATACATAAACTCAATAAGTTTCAACAACAAAAGTGTTCAATGTTTATTTACTGGTTATTTCCATAGCTGTTGAAATATACAAGATCTAAAGATTGTTGTGCCGCACAGGTGCTATAGAGCCGCGTGTATTTAAATACAACCTACCAATAACAACCCACACAACGAGTATTGCATAAGTAACTTAAATAGTTGACCGACGAGACATCACATAAAATAACGCTTGTTGGCTCGGTAAAGCATACAAAAAAAATCCACATTGGTAAACGATATTAAAACCCATATGTAGGTACATTGTAGAATTGAAATACATAATATATCACTTTATCGTGCTGAGATTTGGAAATAGCTAAACGTGATTTTTTAAACTATACTATATACTTATACATACATACATATCCCCACACCAGATCCCTTACGGGGTAGGCAGAGAGAACCGAGTGCCATAACATCACGATCCTTATAGGCTTGTCTCGCTTCCTCCACATTTATCACTCTCTTCATACACATACGTCGGTTGCAAAGATTCTTGACACCACCTTCGCACAGTACTCGATCAATCTGATCATGGTATGTCAGTCTTAATCTTCCCCGGTACCTACATCCTTCCACATTCGCATTGTATATCTGTTTTGTTAACTTTTCATCTACCATTCTTTCGACATACATATCCGAACCAGCGGAGCATGCCCTTTCTCATCTTTACACCGACACTTTCTTTCTAGCCTCTAACCTCTAGTAACCTCTCTCTCACTTCCACACTACGAACCCGGTCCGCGAGTGTTACACATTTTTCGTAGCGATCTCATGTCGACTGCGTTGATTCTATTTTCATGCCCTTTCTGACATACCCAACTCCCACTTCCATACAATAGCGTTGGGATAAGCACAATATAATTATGCGGGGCTAGACCGGCACCCTGACCCTGACTTAAAATTGTGCTATTAAATAATCTCCCGAACGTTCCATTCTCTCTGATCCCTACACACACTCTTTCAACATCAGCGGTGTACCTTCCATCACTGCTAAAAGCACATCAAAGATACGCCAACTCATCCACTTGTTCCAGCACTACATCATCGACCACAACTCTTTCTAGTCGCTTCTCTTTCAAATACTAAAACTTAAGTTTTCTTCGCATTCAAATGTAAGCCTCTTACAATCATCATTCATAACTGTGACCAGTGTTTGCCGCTTAGATGGAGTTGAGCCTAGTAATACAGCGCCATCTGTATAAACCAGGCAGTTCACCACTAGATCACTCATACGCATTCCCACATTCAGTGACCTTAATATTTGGAGAAACTTATCCAGATATAGAATAAACAGGCGAGCTGACAACACATAACCCTGCTTGACGCCGATATTGACATCGAACTAGGGCGAAATATACATATATTTCTAGTAATATAAAAAGATGCCTCGTGGTCTATGGTTACCCTGTTCGGCTCAGATCATGAGGTCCTGGGTTCGAACCCGGGGATCCCCGGGTTAGGCAAGTATTATTAAGATTTTTTCGAGGTTTTTCTTGAAAATACAAAATTACAATAGCAGCTGGAAGTCTCGCAGGTGTGTTACCACTCCCGTGCCTCGGATGAACGCGTACAGCCGTCGGTCCCGGTTACCGCTAGATAAAAAAAGGTCTGCAAATGCGGCGATGGGATCACTACTCATCTCGCCTAACAAACTGGTGAATCGTGGTGAAGCGGAAAGTCTATAGACATTCGATTTACTCTGCCAGCTCCGCAAGGGAAACGGGCGTGATAATACTTTTTTTTTAAGAAGAATGAATAACTCTAATGCAATATTTATGTTTGAACTTTGTAACTCAACCACTCCGATATGGCTGAATAGACTGAAAGGTTGGACTGAAAGAAGTGTGCATTCACCGTTGCTTAGGGCAAGTAGGAGGGTGGCAAATGAGAGTTAGCGCATACAATATAATAATTAGGGATGGGCCGAAATTCGTTTTACATTCGGTTTAACCGAATTTCGGCAGCTTGAACCAAACTTCGACATTCGGCCGAAATTCGGTTTAAATGCCGAACATTCGGCACTAGAAAAAAGTATCTTCTTGCACTATTTTGCTTGAAATCTTCGCTAATGTTATAAAGAGGAAAGATTTGTATTCTATATTTTTATATATTGCATCATCTAAACTCAAAAACTACTAAACCGATTTGAAAAAATCTTTCACCATTAGAAAGATATAAAATCATGTCCGAGTAACATAGGCTATACTATACTTTCGAAAATAATCCGTAAAACGTAAATAAGAAAAAAAAAACATAAAAACAAAAATGAAAAAACTTCAGCATAGATTTTTGAGTTCGAAGAGTTCAAAAAATATGTAAAACGGTTAACCCGGCAGGTCATCCCTGAGACTTCCCGCTAGATTTTTATATATGTCTTAGCATATCACAGATTTTTTCAGAGTTCAAAAATCTTAAATTTGTTACAAATATTCGTTAGTACATAGAAGTCGTTGTAAATGACAGTAATTTCAAAATTTTTGAAAAACGATGATTGATTTTGGTCTTTTTTTAAAAACGATGATTGATTTTGGTCTTTCGAATGGCATTCAACGTAATTTTTGATGAACTGCCCCTCAATTCACGTAACAAAACGCCAATCGTGTCGAAGTACTTAGGCCTCTTACACACATGAACACAATATAATGTCGCGTTTTGCTACGACGCGGCACAATATATAAGAGTGTGTAAGAGCCCTACACGTTTTGACACGATTGACCTTTTCTTACGTGAATCAGGCCCCTGGTGTTGACTGAAGATGGCGTCAACGGTCTTCGTAACTAGCGTCTTGTAACTTTAAAAAGAAAGTAATGTGGAGTGATATATGGCACTCGATTCTCTCTGTCTAGCCCGCAATGGATCTGGCGTGTAATTTACATTTCATTAGCCACATTGCGTAATGCGTGACGTAATGTACCTTAACTACTCTTGAATTGATATTCAGAATGGTCGATATAGATTTCGCTAGCTGCTGTTCGTAGCTTCGGCTCAGTGGTAAAAATCTTTTTTTTTTAAATTAAATGTATTTTATTTTTTATAGATAACAGAGCTTTATACAGTCAATGCCTAAAACCGTATCTGACCCGAAAGAGGAATATAAGCACATCGTTAAAATTATTAAGGAAAGTAATGAAATTATTCTATTTTTAAAAAAATAAAACAAAATTAATTTTAAAATGCGCGCATTTACTACTCAATTCATAGCATTCCTAGGCAGTTTGGCTTAGACATCAAAGAAACCGTTCTTTAATATCATAGCCACCCGGAGACTTCTAACATATTTGGATGTCATAATAATTTCAAATATTACTGATACTTGAAATATCATTAAAGATTATTTTAATCGGGTAAATTATCCATATTTACAAAATAATACCATATAAATAAATAATTGTATTATGCTACCAAAATCTGACGATCGGGCAGGGTTTTTTTATTAACCACCGTGTAAGTGAAAGCTTCGCGGACTTTTAAATGTGATTTCTGCAGTATTACTGAAGCTAGAAAGTCCACGCGGAATGTGAAACACTTTTCGAAAGACTGGAAATAATACACCTCAGTCGCATAATATGAATCCCTCGTCAACTACTTTATCGGTCGGTGTAACAAAAAACTTAAAACCGAAGCATCCTTAAAATGATCTAACTGCAGCAGTTCACTCGACAATCGAAGCTAGAATGTTTTACTGTTAAAAGTGAGTATCTAGCTTGTTTTATCATTACTATAGTGATGTGATTGGTGGTATGACGACCGTAAAAAAATCAGAGCTAATAATAATTTTATCATTAAAAGTGACCATTACTTAGCTGGTTTTTTTACATCACTACTAATAGTAATATAATCTGTGCTAAGTCCTATATAAGGACCGAACAATCGACGTAGTCACCGTTAGAGTAGCCAAGGATTATGTACGATCTCTGCGGCTCTGCAGTTATCTGCTCTACTACATAACTGGTAGCTGTTTGAAAGTGCTCAACGAATATCTTACTGTTTAAGGGAAAAGGTTCCATTAAGGGTTAAAAAGCAAATTTTCAAACATAAAGTACAAGAACGAGGATTCAACTAGTTTATCATTTAGCAGTCTACAGTTTCCACGTTACATGTAATTTCTACATCGTTGTAGCGATATTGATTATACAAAGTACAAACTCGTGTAATATCTAAAAACAAACAACGCAATGACATATTCATACAGATTACAAATACAATCAATGCATCGAATGAAATGGTTGCGGAACATAAACAAGGATCGCGCGAGGCCACGCGCCTAGTCTGCCTCCGTTATTAACGTGTAGGCATCGACCAGACATTTTTTTCATAGTAGGCATGTAGACTTCACATGATGATGTATGTATTGTAAAACTTAATGTTTTTAAAAATATTAAAAGTTTTATTAATAAAAGTAACATACGCTTTCTCAGATAATCCTTATTCAGTCTTCATATATGTGAGTGGTTACGCAAAAAGGGACCTGAAGGGATTGGAAACGGTTTTTTTTTTTTGATAAATTCTGATTCTATGGTCCTTCATCTTTGTTTTGTTCTAATCAAAATAATTTTAGGTGCCGTAGTTTTTTTTTAATGATTTTTTATGTAAGCCGAGGCAGTTTTGAAAATATTACACCTTATACACAGCGCACACTAGTTTCTTTTTCTAGCGCGCACATAAAGACAAGTAAAAGACGAATAAATAAGTCACCAATAATACAGCTATCGCAAACACGTGCTATTTCTCACTGACGAAGTCGCTCACTAACGACACTAACATAAAACACCCCGCGCCTCTCTCATTTCGACTCAACATTTTAAACGTGATTTACTCGAAATCAATTATTTTCCCTTGAGGTCCCTTTTTGCGTAACCACTCACATATTATGAACGTTTATTGTAGTGTAATATTTTTTTGAAATGCCAACTTCTTGAATCACTGTAGTATTTTGGAAGGGGAAAAACGTATGGGTTCGCATCAGTATCATCAACATGCTAATGTTTAAGGTATATCTATAGTTATACAAACAGTTAGTGCATGCGAATTAGTATCATCATCACGCCCGGTTCCTTTTGCGGGATAGGCAAAGTAAAAGGCGCGCGCAAACTGTGTTCGTAAAATAATATACCCAGTAGGAAGATGTCACCATAATAAATCTGTGCTTGTGAATAAAAATGCTAAGGTTAAGGTATACTGATATCTGTAGTTATATAAATACACATACACAAATGTTGGTGTTTAATAAGTAACCATTCCGCTTTTACATACATATTTCTCACCCTTATAAATTTATTTACTACTAGCTGCAACCTGCATCCCGCTGTATTATAATGGGTTTATGTGAATCCCACAGAAATACTTAGTTTTCCGGGATAAAAAGTAACTTATCGCTTTCTCCAACATAAGATGCAGCCCGTTTTCCTTTTGAAAACTCCTCTATAGGTTTGCTCTGATGTCATTATATTGTAAAACTAGCTGTTGTCAGCGACTTCGTCCGCGCGGACTTCGTTTACTCCGCACTGCTCCTCCCCCGTAGATGATAGCGTGATAATATGTAGCCTATATGTTGACCCGACCTGTTAGTAATATTCATGCAAAATTTAAAGTAAATCCATCCAGTACTTTTTGAGTTTACCCCGGACATACATACAGACAAACAGACAAAATTCTAAAAACTATATTTTTTGGCTTCGATATCGATTGTAGATCACACCCCAAGTATTCTTTAAAAAAAAACAGTAGCAGTCGTGGGACTGCCGATAGAAGTGAAAACGGAACTATTTAGTTGAGAGTAATTAAAACTATATGCAAAACATAGCTATAGATATACTATTATCATTAGCATGTCGGTGACGCGAACCGAGGATTTTACCCTCTACCAAAACGCTCAACGCGCCTAAAGAAGTTTTCACTTCAAAAAAACCCAATGTACAGTTTTGACTTTCCTACGATTTTATTACATGTATAGATTACCAGGAAAAAAGTTGTAAAGCAAAATTTGTTTTATTTTTTGAAGTGAAAACTTCTTTAGGCGCGTTGAGCGTTTTGGTAGAGGGTAAAATCCTCGGTTCGCGTCACCGACATGCTAATGATAATAGTATATCTATAGCTATGTTTTGCATATAGTTTTAATTACTCTCAACTTAATAGTTCCGTTTTCACTTCTATCGGCAGTCCCACGACTGCTACTGTTTTTTTTGAAGTGAAAACTTCTTTAGGCGCGTTGAGCGTTTTGGTAGAGGGTAAAATCCTCGGTTCGCGTCACCGACATGCTAATGATAATAGTATATCTATAGCTATGTTTTGCATATAGTTTTAATTACTCTCAACTTAATAGTTCCGTTTTCACTTCTATCGGCAGTCCCACGACTGCTACAGTTTTTTTTTTTTAATTATTTGTTTGTTTTTGATTTTACGACAAAAAGTAACAGGAGTAAAGTTGTAAACAGTTTAATTTGCTAGAAATATAGTGTTATAAAATGTTGGTAGTTTACGAGATATAGCGCGAAAACCTTTGCACCCTTTTTCCAAAATGACGGGGGGAAAAGGGTAGCAACACCAAACTTGAACTTAACCTTATATTAACTTTAATTTTTTGCCTACCTACACATCAAAAAATATAATTGCGTTCTCAGAAAAACGCACGCTAAGGACTAAAAAATGTATTTCATTGGATTATAAATAATTTAAAATGTACATTAAAATCAATAAGATCACTTCCAGAAATATAGAGAAAATAATTAACAAATATAATATGTGTGAAAGAGGAAAGTTATTAAAACTTATCATACAACCATAGATTACCGAGATTCGAAAGAATCAATAATAAACTCTCTAAAGCTTCAACTGATTTATCTATTAGGTATGAAATGTGTTTCGCACAGAATATATAAAGTTGTAGGTAGATAGGTAACTGTGTGTATATTATTATGAAGTGCAGTCAATGCAATCGCTTGTCCAGCTTATACATTTGTATTCATAAAACCTGCTGTTAATTTAATCAGCGGTCAATGCCTTTAAAGTGATAATGGTAAATTTATTCTAATAATGTACAGAGTATATTATATATGACAGTATTCAAACATACTATCTCAGAGTAACAGAGAGAGAATCGCCTCTGTGGTCTAATGGTCCGGCGTTGGCGTTGACCACATGAGGTCCCGGGTCGGGCAAAAAAAAAGTGCTTTTTCAGTTTTCTGTTAAAAACAATGTTGCCCGGGATTGGTAAGTGCTCGGTGGTACCTTTCACATTTGTGGGACCAAGTATCTTCGGCTAATCATGGGTGAACTTGTCTACCACTTTGGGAATACGGTCGTGAAGATACTTTTTAAATACAGAGTACATAAAAAGAGTCCGTCAATATTATTGATACTTGCCGGGGCTTTACTCTGAGATTTTGAGAATTTGCTATATGGCAAGTTATATATATATATATATATATATATATATATATATATATATATATATATATATATATATATATATATATATATATATATATATATATATATATATATATATTCTCTCGCTCGCGACTTCGTCCGCGCGAACTTCATTTACTCCGCACAGCTCCTCCCCCGTAGCGTGATAATATGTAGCCTATATGTTGACCCGACCTGTTAGTAATATTCATGCAAAATTTGAAGTAAATCCATGCAGTACTTTTCGAGTTTACCCCGGACATACATACAGATAAACAGACAAAAATTCTAAAAACTATATTTTTGGCTTCGATATCGATTGTAGATCACTCCCCAAGTATTCTTTGATTGATTGATTGATTTTATTATATGTATATTGTATATATACAATTTGTTTATGGTTAAAGTCAGTTGTCAAACATAGAAGAGATTTTAATAAAGTCTATGATAAAACTGAGTCATACTTTGTTGATCCTATAATTTGCCTGATCGAAAAGTATAAAATATTTTCACGCTCGTATCCCTGAAAAGCTAAGCAGGGGTTTTTTTTTTATAGAAGAGGGGGCAAAAGAGCAGGAGGTGCACCTGATGATAAGTGATCACCGCCGCCCATGGACATCCGCAATGCCAAAAGTCTTGCAGTTGCGTTGCCGTCGTTTTAAGAATGAGTAAGCTCTTTTCTTGAAGGTCCCTAAGTCGTATCCGTTCGGAAACACCTCTGCCGGTAATTGATTCCACAACAGAGTAGTGCGAGGCAAAAAGTGTCTGAAGAATCGCACAATTAAGGATTTCCAGACATCGAGATGGTAGGGTGGAACTACAAATTTTGACGCGATGTCCGATGATGGAATTCGGCGGCAGGAATTAATCCAAACAACTCGTCGGAACACTCCCTATGATAAATACGATAGAAGGCGCAGAGTTAACCTACATCTCTGCGCAACGCCAAAGACTGAACTGTTTCGAAATAGTCTGGTCGTCAACGATCAGAACCGCTCTACGCTGTATGCGATCAAGAGGAAGAAGCTGGTACTGGGGTGCTTCGACCCAAAGATGAGAACAGTACTCCAAGGGAGGCCGAATCTTTATAAAGTTGAAGGCGATGGGCCGGCAAGATGTACTGTCTCGCTCTGCTGAGCACACCGAGCTTTTTGGAAGCTAGTTTAGCATTACCTTCAAAACTACAACAAGTGCACCCACGAAGACACTGTCCCACAATGTGTGGCAAGCCTAGCGCCAACCAGATACTTATCCAATTCCGAGCAACGTTGTTTTTATCAGAAAACTGAAAAACACATTTTTGAATTGCCCGACCCGAGAATCGAACTCCCTCATGTGGTCAACACTGACACCGGACCACTAGACCTCAGAGGCGAATATATATTATGCGATTCTATAATTAATAGATTATTAAACATATCATTGATATTAAATACATAAACGTGATAGGTTTCAAAAACATGTTTCTGGTGTATATTAATTGGGTTTTTTCATAACTGCTGTAATATATATATATATATATATATATATATATATATATATATATATATATATATATATATATATATATATATATATATATATATATATATATATATATATATATAAATCAATTGCTGTTAGTTAGTCTCGCTAAAACTCGAGAACGGCTTAACCCAATTCGCTAAATAAGGTGAGAAAATATAGAAAAAATAAGAGTAGTTAAAAAGGCAGAACAACGTTTGCCGGTTCAGTTAGTATACAAGATATAAAGAACCCTGCACGTGTTTAATTATATGCAATTCTTTATTTTTAACAGCAAATAAGCGTTTAGCGATGTTATCTTAAGGTGTACCATTACTTTGTTAACGTATTTACAATGAATTTATGCACCATAAAAGATTTCGATTGTTTGTGCGTGCATAGACTATCAAACCTTTAAAACCGATACTGAGGATGTAAGAATAAGGTGCTAAAGATAATAAATAAGCTATGAATAACGAACCGTAATCGAACACAAGGCCAACAACATTGTTCTTACACAATTTATCATACGGTCATTTTGACATACTGCCAATGTCAAGGCTAAAAGAATTATATTTACCGGTCGTTTTTTAAGACGTTTAATGAACTCATATTAAATGTCATCGTGAGCTGATGACCCTGGATTTTATAACAGAACAAGAGCCTTGAGATTTTTGCAACTATTATTTGCTAGTTACGATTTCTCAAGAATACAAAATATACGATTATTTAGTGTTCACCATTACTTAAAATATTAATTAAATTTAGCACGTACCACAAGATCGCAGAGGAAATTAGTTCAGCTTTTCTAACGCTAAAGTCCACTTGCATTGAACCGTTTAAATACTTTTAAATGACTTTTAGTTTAGAGATTTAAACAGTATTTAAATAGTTTTATAGCAAGTGGGCCTAACACTTGGAACGCTTATGTATTATTCTTTGGAGATGTCCGAAACAGTCTAAAAATTCTATACAAATAATTCTTTGTTTTTTTAGAATATGATAGCAAATAAAAGTTGTCTATTTCAGTCACCAATATTAAATTAACAAAGAGAATGTTTCGAGTCCCATTTTAAGTGTACAATCGCTTGTACTAGGGAGGTACTGTGTAGGGTAGTAATTGCTAACGTGTTTCTACTCTTATTGACGTATGAAACTACATATTATTATGGTTATTTTGACGCGTTTATAATATATACAACGCAATAAAGACTTTTGCCTACGCAACACATAATTTTAAGCTTATCTCGAAATGCGGACAAGTGGAGGAGATGTTCTACTAGGACTAGTACGCTAGTATGAAATGGCATTTTCAAGGTTTGAAACAAGTTTAAAAAATACCGAGTAGATTATAGAAGTTTTTAGCAGTTTTTATAAAAGGTTTCGGTCGGAAAGCATCTGAGAAAAAAACGTTTCATAAACCTAATTAAACCGGTTTTAGACAAAATCGCGAATCACGCGCAGCGCAGATAAAAATTGGAAGCGGAGAACATGAAAGAAATATTTAAAAACAACTTTTATAGACCGGTTATTGTTAAAGTAGAGCGAAACCTTATCAAAAACACTACATATGTACATATTTGCGCTGATTTAGGTTTAAAAAATAAACTGATTAACAAGGCCTGCTCATGCTTTTTTATTTGTAGAATATTGCGCTAATTATGTAATAATATAAATAACAGCGCTAATTATATTATAATATAAATAACACAACGAGTAATTATTAAATCTTGATATTAGTACAACAAAATGTAATTATTACTGTGTCTGAATATTCTTTTTTATAGAAATGTTATATTCTAATGAATTGACGAGTTATAAGAATTGTCAAATTATTATAGTTAATTAAAAGCTGAGTGATATTTTTTTTGTTAATTCAATGCGTATTTTAGGATAAAGATATTTTTTAAATATTTGCACACCATACATTGGTAAAATATGTTGATAACTTAATTTATTTTTAACAACTTGTAACACCCATATTCTTGCAAATAAATATTTTCTTTCTTCTTTCTTTCTAAAAAGTAGCATGTGTTAAGTCTGAGCATAGCCTAAATGTACATACCAAATAATATGAATATAATTTTAGTTATTTTTCGTGACTACGTGTCAGACGTACAAACAGTCATACGTATAATATTAAAAGAATGTAATGAATATTGTGATTAATGATAATAAGTTCAATTCTTAAAAAACAAATTATACTGATTCTGTTATACATAACTCATTTCCACATAAACGAGATGTAATTATGATTAATACATTAAATTATAAAGTAGGTAATCACGTCTATTGAAAAATCATGCGCTTAATCAGCTCCACGCAGTTTTTCAGTAAATTGAAAAATCTACCTATATGGTATAGGATGATCAGATCATCGGATCGGATTCAATCATCCAGGTCATGCGCATACACTAGAAACATTAGTATTAATCGAATGTGATTTCAAATGTTTTTGTTAGGATTTCTATAATTATAAAAAATCGCTTTCCTGCACTTTTTATCCATATAAACTTTGAATATGCCAAGTCTCAAACGACTCCGCGCGCAATTCTCTTAATATTAAAAATCCGATGTTTTCATTTCATGTATTAATACAAAGATTATTTATTTTACAGGAAAAAGGAACGTCGTTACCTGCTCAACGCTTAAACAAATATCCATCAAGGGGTTTACTGAAACATATACTACAACAGACATACAATCAAGCAGTATCTGACCCTGACAAATTAAATCAATATGAACCATTTTCACCAGAGGTACGGATCTTAGTTATGTCAATACCTAATTATATTTGGCTCCAGTCACACCATTGTACCCGATGTCTGCAAAGTAGAAACCTTTCTTCATACAGCGTGTGTAATTTATGGCACGGTTCACTTCGCGTCGAATTTTGCGTCGATTTGGCCAAACCTTTAAAGTGTACTGTTTTTTTTATATTGATACAGCCGTACATGATACGTAACACACATACGTGATACGTAACAAAATGTCAATCGCTTAGGGCTGTTACACACATAAACATGACACAACTTTGCGTCGCACTCGCGCTACGACGCGACATAATATTTAAGAGAATCTGTAAGAGCCCTAAAGGTTTCGACTCAATTGACGCTTTGATACATGAATTGGGCCTACGCTTTTTAGTATTCTCGTATCGGTTTGGCCGAAGCGCGTATTGGAATTTTTAGGATTCCGAAGTAAACTAGGAACCCTTATAGTTTCGCTATATCCGTCCGTTCTTCTGTCCATCAGTCAGTCCGTCCGCAGGATAACCGCCTGCCCACGAGAAATTCGCACCTGTGAATTTTCGCGTGGTGTGCACTGCAAAGCATCAAACGATTGAAACAAATGTACTGGAAAATACTAAGCATGCCAGTCTCTAGACGCTTCGCCGTTCGCACCGCGCGAAAATTCGTGTTCGCAAATTTTCCGTGGCCAGGCGGTAACGCAAATATCCTTAGTACTAGAAAGCTGTAATTTGACATAAATATACATATTAGTCACGGCAACAAAGTGGTAACAAAATATCTTGAAAAATATTTTTAGGTTAGCTCCTCTACATGTAAAGCGGGTACGTTAATTTCTTTTCTGGTGTACGCCGTAGTGTGGGGTTTTTCAAAAATATTATAGGCTTGTGAAAACAATTTTTCGATTAAGCGACTCGTTTGTGAAATATTAAGCTTTAAAATACCAATTTTTGTTAGAGTCAAGCGTCCCCTAACCTCTACAATTTTTTACACACGCATTTTTTTTACCATTTAAAAAAGTTTAGTAACTACTGGATTCGAAATCGTATTTACTAATTCAGACTTGGTTCAGATTTTTTAATCAGATAAATTTAACCTCGAGATTATTGCTCAATATCTCTCGATTTTGCTCAAAAAATTAAAAGGAGAACTTATGCTGCTAATAATTGAAATTAATTATGTTACATTTTATAAATTATAATTGCTCTACTTTAATTAAAACTTCTCTTTTAATTGGTCATCAGGCGTTTTTTTTCCATAGTATTGAGCATCACGTTGCAGTAATCCTTGAAAACGTAGATATTCATCATTAAGGGCGCATATTCGTTTCGTAACGAAAACTTCATCTTTTCAATTTTTTTCCAAAGCAATAGCATAATAATGTAAGCAAATTATTCGAAGAATATTACAGTTTTTGCAAGATCTTATTTATTCTTAGAAGTCTTAATTATTCGATTTATTGTAGGTTCAAAATTTGATCGGCAAAAGATTACGCGCGAGGATTTATAGTGTTTTTAAAATAATTCTTTTAAATAAATGAGTTCATATAACGGACTGAAAAAAAATCAGTGTATTAAACATTACCTTATTTTACATATAATATGTATTTTAGGTTTCTATTGAAATCCTAACTGGTGAAAAAAAATGTTTAAGTGAGCCGATTTTGTAATTTTTCAATATTATTTTTTAATATTTAACAACAATATTTTCAAAACTTTGGCTCTGTAGTGCACTTTAGGACCATATATCCTGTAAGAAAAAATGCATAAAATAAAATATTTTGTCTCATCACAATAGTTGTATTCGCCTTGAAAAATAACTCTGACGCCTATTTTCGTAAAACGCTATGCAGGGGTTGTCTTCGTTTTAAAAAACTGTTATGAAAACTTATATTCTTGCTGTGTAGTGCACTAAATCAAGACTTAATCTTACAAACATTGTAATATCTTTTGAATAAATCTTTTTTTTTTTTATATCATAAGATAGCAAACAAGCAGATGGGTCTCCTGATGGAAAGAGTCAACCATCGCCTATAGACACCAAAGATGTTAATGGTGCGTTGCTATCTTGTGGCGAGGTCTAATGCCTCATGCATAAGTTTACCGGCTACCTTACCCTCCAAACCGGAACACGACAGCGACAAGCACTGACGCTATTGCGGCAGGAATAGGTAAGGCGGTGGTACCAGACCCGGGCGAGACAATGCAGAACTCTACCACCTAGTAGCCAAGATGGTAGTGACTCGATAGCCAATCGGTCGCCTTTTACGACCTGCCTGGCAGAACGGCAGTTGGCCTATTCTACAAAGGAGGCCGAGACCAACACGGCGGAAAATCGGCGGATCTATTCACATTATTACGATATTGCTCTTAAAAAAACTTGAAAACATAAAGTTTTCGTTGCAAAACGAATATGCGCTCTTAACTCAATATTCCAATTAAAGACTAAGTTATTAATTGATTTTCCTGTGTTGGTTGGATAATAGACTATCTGCCATTCTGCACGGCAGTTTTTAAAAGGCGAATGATTGGCTCTACGTGTCAGTATCATCGTGACTATTAGATGGTAGAGTTCCGTAACGTCTCGCCCGGGTATGCGTTGTCACCGCCTTACCTATTCCTGCCACAATAGCGTCATTATTAGCGTCTTGTCATTGTCGTGTAGAACACGTTGGAACATGTTTGGAGTGTAAGGTAACGGGTAAACTTACGCAAGTGACATTTACACTTCACCACACGGATATTTGGTGTCTATTGGTGATGGTAGTCTCCCTTTAATAGTAGAACTATTTGCTTGTTTGTTATCTTAGAGTATCTCGAATATAACAACAGGTATCCTGGAAAATTTTATGTGTACATTAATAATTTTTAGTAGAAACTTCATTATAAAAGAAACAAAAATATTATGTGACTGGGCAAAAATATTTTTTTGTAACCTGATACCAATTATATTTTCAGGTGTATGGTGAAACTTCATACGAGCTAGTATGCCAAATGATTGACCAGATAGATATCACAGCCGAAGATGTCTTCGTAGACTTAGGCTCAGGTGTAGGTCAAGTTGTATTGCAGATGGCGGCAGCCACGCCATGTCGCGTCTGTTTTGGTGTGGAAAAGGCAGAAGTGCCTAGTAAATATGCTGAGGTTGGTAAAATTGAAAACAAAATATTGACTCATATTTTTAATAGCAAGTACCTTTATAAGGAATGTTTTCTACTTATGGCTGCAGAAACAGGCAATGAAATTGAATATATGTACATACATATCTTCACGCCAGATCCCTTACGATGTAGGCAGAGAGAACTGAGTGCCGTATGTCACGATTCTTGCAGATTTACTTGCTTCTTTAACTTTGATTACACTCTTCATATAAACGTGCTGGTAACGAAAACCTTTGACACCACCTTCGGACGGTACCCGATCAATCTGACCATGATAATGTCAAATTGTAATATAGAAAATTCGAAAACCACTTGCTCGGCTCTACTTATATTGTGTCCTTCAACTTAATAGTGTCCTGAAATCGAGTATGCACATTTAAAGGTGCATAGTATAGTTTCATGGGTTTACCGGATTCTGTACTAGTTTTTAATGTTAACTAAACTGTTCAAAGAAATTTGTTAGAGAGAGAGGTTAATGGAAATTCGATATTCCGTAATAATTCCCGCTATCTCAGTTGGGAGATCGGGTAAATTGTGTTAAGATGTAAGAGATTTGATGAGCGTGAATTCACTTGTGATAGACTAGGAAGGCTTACTTCATGAATAGGTTACTTTTATAGTTGATCTTTTCAATAGATATCGCAAATAAATTAATGTTTTATACAATGAAGTGTTTTATACGCCCTTAAGATCGAAGTCGTCATATAATAGTAATGTTTGGATTGATCAATATAAATCAATTTTTATGAATTAATCATTTTTTTTAAATTTAAATGTAAGACCTATTACGTAATGTGAATAAAATGGTATCCTTTTCTATTTACATATGTTTACAAATTGGTTAATAAAAGTATATTTTGTACCATAAATAAAGACATTGAAATCTATTTCGATTAAATTGTGGTCAGACATCAGACGTTAACTATGTACTCGACCTTTGTTTGTGTAGTATAAGAGCCTTGATATCTGTTATTTACGATAAAATAACGGAAATGTAAACATCATGCAATAAAGCAAACAACTAAGATACCATTTTTTCCACGTTATAGTTTAATATACATTTGATTAATGTATCGTAATAAAATTTATATCTTTTGAAAAAATAATGAGGAAATCCAGCGACCGTCTGTCATTGGAATATATCAAGAATTGCGACGGAATATCGTAAGCAAATAATATAAAAATGATTTTACTATTAATATAGAAACCTTGTTTTTATTTTCCTTATTATTTATTTATATAGGATATAAGTTATTTATTAGGCGTAAAAACTTTTCGGTTCCTTAGAATTAGCATTATACGGCAATTTAAACATTACTTTTACTGAAACTTCGATACGAAAAGATCTCTGGTGAGGATAACAAGATAACCTATTGCATAATTAATCAAAAAGTGTTTAGAAATTAGAAACAATTTTAAAATTTCTTGCTTCATTGTTACTTTTTCTGTTTGTGTTAGCTGTACGTGTATGAATGTGTAAATTCTAAAGTGATGAGTCATGAATGCCACGGTTGTAATACCACATGCACAATTTTACCTGCTACCTTACCGTCAGGACACGAGAGAACAACTGACGTTTTATGGCAGCATAGGTGTGGCGTTGGTACAGAACCCGAATAAGTCATTGCTACATTCTACCACTTTTTTGTATATAATATATGGTTTCTGTTGTGATCGCTTGTAACAAAATGCAGGTGTATAGTGTTAGTGTATGCTTAAATCTGGGCCCTAGAGATTAATTTTTATGTGATAGAACTAAGTTGAATTTTTGGAATTTGTACGAGAGTGGATTGAAGAGTACACGGCCTAACACAGATCCGTTCAATTCTAAAAATCAAATCTACCCACATTATTTAGTTCAGTTCAGAGTAGTTAATTGTGTGAAATTCGAAACATGTGCAATAATTTTTTTGATTTTATAAATTTTTAACAAAGCAATTGGACATACTTTCTGCAAATGGAGCGAATCGAGCAGCGTGCCGTCATTAAGTATCTCCATAAGAAGAGCTATCACTGAAAGCTATCCATGATGATATGGTCAGCACCAGCTGAGTGCACAGGATTATGACACTGGGTATGCGGCGGAGTACACGGTCTAAAAAACTTTTTCTTTTATAGATTTTTAGCATAGCCATAACCACACTACGAATCTCTAAGCTGGAAACTATGCCAACAGAACAAGTCTTACATGAACTACTATTCATGTACATCTTTTACGGCAACAATATCCCGAATCAGTCCACACCGTACTAGAATTACTAAACAATATGCAAGGAAAAAATTTAATTTAATCGTGTGTACACAAGCACACAGCCAGTTATATGTTTCATAACTTTTAACATGAAACTTTCGAGTTGCATTTCCTTTTTGCTGTTTTAATTGTAACTTGGGTACACACCTACCTTTAGACACAATTTGAATCTTTTCATTGAATGACAATTGTGAGAACTTGTTATTTTTAATTTTTAATAAACACAAATTTTCAACAAAAACTTCACAATCAAATAACATTTTAAAAAATCAACAAATGCACTAGTAAAAGCAAATCACTACAATTATTATAGAAAATGTTAAATGTACAATTTTTCAAATGTTAAAATGAAAAATTTTCTAAGAAAACTAATAATATGTGGCGCAAACAAAATACTATACAATGCTCATCACATAAAAAAATACAAAATGGCCCCCGCAAAACAAAACATTTCTGCTATTTAAACAAATAAAACCTTACTTAACAAAAATGCATAATGTGCACACGTGATTTATTAGATTTCCATCTGTTATTTTTAGTCGGATTATAGGCATTAGGCAACGAACATTTCTGATTACTCCGACAACTGCCGAACCCCGTAACCTGCCGCTGGAGTCGCGCCAGTCGCCGTTTCGCCGTTTTCGATATTCATGGGTATGTGCGTTTGCAAACTGCAAGAACACCAAAATTACTACACATATGCAAACAAATATTATGCAGTTTGCGACGGTATTAGTTGGTTGGAGATGCCAAACGCCTGGCAAACATAATGTCTGTGTGCTAGCGAATAGGTGCTATTTATAAAATATTAGGCGTTTCTTAGTTATTATATTTTGTTTATTTATTTACTATTAATTAAAGTCATCTAAAACGTACGAACGTTTTATTAAAATATCTGTGAAAGGCAAGTAAAGCACTGCATTTCTGCTTAAAGGAGCGCACGCCCCTGGTCAGTACATTAGGGGATTCTGCTCTGTCTTATTCATCCGTCAAAAAATGGATAGCAGAATTCAAGCGTGGCAGAGAGAGCGTGAAAGATGAACCCCGATCTGGAAGGCCTTCGACGTCCACTACTGACGAAAATATTAAAAAAGTACTTGATTTAATTATGGGAGACCACAGATTAAAAATTAGAGAGATAGCCGAGATTATAGGCATTTCTTATGAACGAACTCAAAATATCATAGTCAACGAATTGGGTTTTCACAAAGTGTCTGCGAGAATGGGTTCCGCGACTGCTTTCAGTTGAACAAAAAAGGATGCAATTGACTATTTCACGTGACTGTTTGGAGTTATTTGAAGGCGATGCAGATGATTTTTTTAAGAAACGCCAGGAACCAAACCACAATCAAAACAGTGGAGAAGACCTGGTTCACCACCCCCCAAAAAGGCTTAGGCGCTATTGTCGGCAAATAAGGTAATGGCTTCAGTATTCTGGGACTCGAAGGGTGTGATTATGATTGATTATCTTGAAAGGGGTCAGACTATAAACTCTGATTACTACTGTGTGTTACTACGTCGTTTACGAGAGGAAATAAAAGAAAAACGTCCAGAAATGTTCAGAAGAAAATTCCTGTTTCATCAAGATAACACCCGTGTTCACACGTCTGTGCAATCAATGGGTGAAATCAACAATTGTGGCTTTGAACTATTACCGCATCCGCCTTACTCACCAGACCTGGCACCGTCAGACTGCTTTCTGTTCCTTAACCTAAAACAGCACTTGGGAGGTCAAAGATTTTCGACAAACGACGAAGTCAATACAGCAGTAGACGCATATTTTGACTCTAAGGAAAAATATTTTTTTTCAACGGACTAAATGCTTTGAATGGGAGATGGCAAAAGTGCATCGAACTTGATGGTGATTATGTAGAAAAATAAAAATATAACTGATTTAGTATGTGTTTATTTTCTTGGTTATTCCGAATACTTTTCAATCTACCCTCGTATTTAAATTACGTGACTAATCTCAAGTTGTTATGAGTACGCTGCGACATGTTGACTTAATATTGTAAGAAAGTAAAATTCTTAAATAGGATATTAAAATTATTAATGATAAAGGTTAGTTTTTTTTATCAGAGTTTACATTTACAATATGTTTATTTTCAGAGCATGGACATACACTTCAGAATGTGGATGAGGTGGTATGGGAAGAAATACGGAGAGTATAAATTAATAAAGGGTGATTTTCTAATGGATGAACATAGAGAAAAAATCAATTCCGCCACAATTGTGTTCGTCAATAATTTCGCTTTTGGACCAAACGTTGATCACCAGTTAAAAGAAAGATTTGCCGATTTAAAAGATGGCGCGAAGATCGTGTCATCAAAAAGTTTCTGTCCGTTAAATTTTAGAATAACGGACAGAAATCTAAGCGATATTGGGACAATCATGCACGTCAGCGAGATGTCGCCGCTGAAAGGGTCTGTCTCGTGGACGGGCAAACCAGTATCGTACTATTTACACATCATAGATAGGACTAAATTGGAGAGATACTTTCAAAGACTGAAAAATCCGAAACTCAAGGTCAGCAAAAGGGTCTGTTTCCAATCAAATCATCTTCTTATTGTTCTTGTCCTATTCAATTTAAAATTTTGACCGGCCAGTATGTTATTTGTAATTTATTTATTTAATATTTACTCTGGCGAGGCAATTATATATCTATGACATTATTTATTTATTATAAATATATGTAATCGTGTATTTGGATCATTGATGAATTGTTAATCTTGTTTATTTATAGCTATCACGTTGCATAATGTATATACATATATTATTATCAACATTTTTATCTATTATCAGAGAGAACGTCATACTTACGTAAATTTATCACTTTGTTTCACAAACATGGCAATGAAGGGTTAGAACGATGTTTGTTTGGTAGGAAGTGTGTATAGCAATAGTGGTTTTGTGTAGGGTTGTCAGAACGGGGTGGATGAGGGCGAGTTCAGCGGCAAACGCAACTTGAGCGCGCCGCCGACGCGTCAGCCCACGCCCGACCTGCTCAACGGCAACAGCAACCACAGCACGGGCTCGCTGCCCGAGCGACGCAGGAAGGTGGCGCGCACCAGGCCCATCAGGTACACATCTCAATTAATATTTCAGATGTCTTGTTATCCTTTGCTTTAAGCATGGAAAGAACTAACTAGTTTTTCAGTGGAATCGCTTTTAATATTATGTTATCATCATAAGCTGTAAGTTATATTTGGATGCGTAATAAATAATAATTGTATATGTTTCAATATTTAAGACTTGAGAGGCTTTAATCTCTCAAATCTCAATGGTAGGAGTAACCTGCAAATTAAAAATATAGAGAATATGACTATTATAGTGTTTACAATACCAATGTGGGGCAGGGCTTAAACGAAAGCTAGTAAATATACTTTTACAAAAATAACACATAAATCTTATTGATTTCATTTTGACATAAACCTTATAAAAGTTGTTTTCCGTTTCAGTTAATGGTTTTAAGCAATCTGAGTTTTGGTTGTAATAATAAATTTACATGTTTAATTTATATATTAATACTAGGTGACCGGCACAGCTTAACATGTCGTCGATATCGTTTTTTTAATACAAACACTCATCTCCTATTTTAAACTCTTAGGTATTGATTTTTGAAAATATGTAGCTTATGTTTGACTCGGATTTTCAACTATCTCCATGTCAAATTCCATCAAAATTGCTTTTGCAATTTAGCCTTGAAAGCGTAACAGACTGACAGACTTTCGAATTTATTATTAATCTATAACTATGATATTATAACTATACAATAAGTACATATATATATATATATATATATATATATATATATATATATATATATATATATATATATATATATATATATATATATGAGTAAGTATAGATATTCAACATTTTAGTGTGTATACACAACACTAAGTGAAACTTCGTGTGTAGTTAAAAATACATTTATACTGTCATGTTTTCTTCGTACTATTGTGAAGTAGGTAATGGCGTGGTCACTGGCCACTCGAGAATATCTGCCTTCCTGCTAGACAGGTCGTATTTAACAAGCAATTATTAAATTAGTCACTACCCTTATGACTACTAGGTGATAAAGTTCTCAAACGTTTAAATGGGTATACACATCGTCGTCGCCGTGCCATGTCCTGCCGGTGTAACCCGGCGGTTTTGGAGACTAGGATAGTTAATGAATAAATTATTATATCTTCCACCTTATATGTGTGGCATGTGTATACATCACTAACATTTTTGGTATCTGTAGGCAATGGTTAACTCTTGCCGAAAGGAAGCCATCTGCTTGTTTGTGTTGTGCTAGAAAAATGTTACACAAATTCATCAAATTTGTTACTTATCTAAATCCTAATAGTAGGGGAGCCCAAGATGCTAAATGGGTAGTCACTCGAGCGTCGTAGGGACCCACTGGATTTTGTAGATTAAATTGTATGAAAAATAAAAGATTATATAATGTTTTTCATTCCAATAGTGGGGAAAAAATCTGCAGATAAATAAGATTTAAAAAAAAAAACTGCGACATGGAAACACTAAATCGCGTCAGATTAAGATATGGTGGGTTAATTTCCACCTAAAATTTAGAAAATCTTCCGATTCCAGTGAAGCGTAAGGGAGTGGAAAGGTCACAAATTTGCTGAAAACGTTATTTTGACATTCTCGAGCGCGTCTAAATTTTCTTTTATTATATAGTAAATGATGTAATGATGTGACATAGTTACCAGATACCTCTATATATATGGCATATATTTGGTGGAGAGCCTCAACAGTATGCGAGGTACCTCCCCTATATTAATCTGACGCGCTCGAGTAAATGCAAAAATTCCTTTTATTTCCTATTACAATGTATAACAATGAATTGGTGGATGTAGGGGAGAGAACGGGCGAACGCGTTCTCGCGCGGCAGCGGCGGCGGCGGCGGCCAAGCGGCGCGTGGCGCGGCGGTCGAGCGACGACAGCGACGAGGAGTCGAGCGGGACCGATGACGCGCCGCCCGCGCCCGAGCCCGCGCCGCGCGAGTGGGGCGCGCCCTGGGCCTCCTCCGACTCCAGTGCGTACTGCCCGCTACACTACACCGCGCCCGCACACGCTCGCACTCACACACTCACACTCACGCGGTACTCCACTAACTGACTTATGCAACTAAATGTACAACAAAAACAACTATGTACAACAAAAAAAAAACAAGCTTGCCTGTTAATAGGACTATGTGTTTGACGACGAAAATAAATTATGTCCACTGTAAAAAAACATCCTCTCATTCTGTCGGCAGAGTGAATCGAATCAACAAATAAAAAAAATTACTGCTTGGCGGCGAGATGAGTGGTGATCATTGCTATATTTTAACGACCTAATGACTCGTTTGTTTCTTACAATGGACCAGTATTGACAGATTCTCATGCTCATCCGAGGCATAGGGATGTTAATTTAATTAAACATTTAAAAACTATTTCAAATCAAATTTAAACACTGAAAAAACAAGATAAATATAGGATAACGCGGCTTCATATAAATGTTTGTAATTGATGCAAAATAAGGGATTTCTAGATGAAAGTAACCAGTGAACTGGTACACGAGGCTTAACATCCTAGCGACTGGGATAACAATCCACTATTAATATTTTTCATATGTATTAAATTTATTACAAAATTACACAATTTATTGATTTTTGATTTTGATAAAAGTTTGTATTATAATCGCTCAAATTGATACAGTCATTCTTATTTACAAAAACTTTTAGGCAGTACTACAAAAACGTAAACGTTTATGTAGTGCTGCCTAAAAACGTCTATTACAACTTCATCAAAGTGCTTCCATTAAACTATTTTAAAAGATTAGGGGTCGAACTGATACGTACACAAGATATAAAACGCGCAATTTATATTTTTAACACGCTTTTATTAGCTGCAGTCGCATGTTAGTATGTAACGGAAACTCTGAACATGATTTTGACGTACTTTAAAACGTCGGATTAATTAGAATTTTTGCATACTTATCGAGGACCGATGATAATGCAATAATATGAAAAAAACCGTTCTGATATTCTTATTATGACCTTCAGAATTAGCGATTGTTTGTATTTGGACTCCTGCTGGCTGCTTCGGATGAAATAGCCGGTTTTCATGTTTCTTCTCGAAAAATTTCATTTTATCTGATGTTGCTAACTTTCAAAGGAGGCAGCAAGAGGCCAAATTATTTATTACGCGGGTAAATTAAATAATAGAATAATAGCTTAAAAAACTAAAAAAACACGCTTTTATAAAATCCAAACTAAAAAATAAAAAATAATTTTGAATTAAGAATAGTGTGAATAATATAAAAATGTAATTGCATTGTTAAAAGAAGCGTGGGGTTCTTTTTAAGTTATCTATTGACGCAATTGCACTCCACACTTTTTTTACCATACAGTAGGTATATCTTTTTATTATTTATGCTATTCTTAATTTAAATTTATTTTTTATCTTTTAGTTTGGATTTGATAAAAGCGTTTTTTTAGTTTTTTTAAAAAATTATTATTTATTAAAGTACTTGTTGATTCTTTTATTGAGTTATGATAAACGCTAAATGTGCACATCGTTATTATTTAGGAGTTTATTATCTTTAAAGTCCTAAAGTAGATTGATGGTTTAGTTCTCAAGTTCAACATGTAATTTTATTTAATTACCAGAAACAGAAAAATATTTTTATTGTTTTTTTAAGTTTAACTTCGGTAGGGATGTATTGGATTTTACGAAACGAAAAAGTGTAAAAAAAGACAGCCATATCTGTACTAGGGTTTAAGCTGTGAGAGAATTTCTCTCTGTGTCTCTTTCGTTCTTTCCTTCTTCAATCAATAAAAATATTGACGATCAATCTTCATCAGTCTCTCTTTCTTTCTGTTAACCACCTCCATTGTGTATTCATCTCATTCTCTTACAATTTAACCATAATTCAAAGTTTACTTTACAGGGTGTGAACTCACATTCGATTTTTTAAAATTTTTTAATTGCTGGAAAACAAACTTGCTACATTTAATTTTCTAGATGTCATTCCGAATTTACTGAGCTGTCGTTCTTTTTTAAAGCTTTATTTATTAAAATTTACATTATTTTTAATGTGTTTCGTGACTATAAAATATATTTCATGACATATTCACTTTAAAAATTCAAGAATAAAAAACTGCTGTATATCTAGAAAAAAATTTAACCACTCAACCAACAGAGCGGTGCTAATCTTATAATATTAGTCTAGAAGTTATTTTAATAAATATTCTTTCGATTTTTTTAAACATTTAATAAAAAAAATCAAATCTGCTAAGCTGAATCCGTTTTAAATTTTCAGAAAGTCTAAGTTTGGTAAACCCAATTGAATGACATCAATTGCGTTTCGATCGGTTAAATCTGGTTTTTTAAAATAACCGCATGTTAATACAAAAAATACTACCAAAAAGTATCTACATATTATAAGCAAATTGCTGCCATGATATTGACGTTATCTATGGCTTAGCATTTTATACAAACGAGCCATGGAGTATAGAGGTAAGGAGTACCAACTTTGTGCACAGAAATTTTCATTAAAAATAGTGGTCGCGCTACCATCGCATAAGAAATTTTAGAAAGAAAGCAGTAAAAACTTTTTTATAATAACGCCTTTAAATAGGTTTCCAGCACACTTCAGTATGTCTTCAACAGCTGTGTTCATATCGTAGTTTATCCACCGCCAGCGCTACTCTAGTGCGTATTTGTAACTTTACTTTCAGTAAACAACTGGACACTTCAATTTTCCTCCTATGTAAGGACCACCTTCATACCCCTATACTTCATTAGGCACTTGGGATAGGTACTGTCAATACCTTTAGCACATTGTTTTAGGCGTTAAATGTACATGGTTCCAGCGCATTATTATTTTGCTGAAATAACATTCTTATTTCTTAATCAACAGCATTATACTGTTTTACAAATGACCATTTAACTTGTTATTTTTAAGCTTTTACGCCTAATGTAGGGCAGGTTACGTTCATTCTCACATTAGACAGGCAGTCGTCTTCCTAGCAATATATAGATATATTATAATCTAGCACATTTTGTGCCACCTAGTAGTTATTAAGAATGGGAAGGTTAATGGAGAATGATACGTAGTATGTATGGTGTGTTACGCAGTAGATAGATCCAAAGATCGTTTTTGTTGTCATAAATATGTCTGTAACACAACTGTGTTTGAATTATTAAGATTAATAAAGTGTGTACTTGTTTTGTGCAGTTTCTCGTGTGCAAAACTCGATCAAATGTGAGTAGCTGTGGCATTAATACGGGTTGAATCTCAGAAAAACACTGTTTGTGAAGTTGTACTATTATTTTTTTAATATTTTATAAAAAAAAATCTAGTGTGCAATCAACTGTTTTCTTTTGTTTTTTTTTGTAGTTGTTTTCTGTTCAAAATTATACAAATTCAAAATTATTCTTGAGTTTTGTTTATTTTTTTAACACGAAAATATGTAATTGAGTTTGAATATTTGGTTGTAAAAATTATAATAATTTTAAAGGTGTAATAAATAAAACATAATGTTTACTTTTTTATTTATTTATTTCTGTTTATGTAACTGCTCCCATTCCTTAACAAAAAGTGATAATACCCGCTAATCGTCGATTTAAGATTATGACAAGGAAAAGGCAAACCATAGAATCATTACTTCGTGGAAGAACGCATCATTTTATTAAGTACAAGTTATTGTTCCGTTATTGATAAATTTAAGGTACTCCCACACCAAAGTTTATAACTATTCCAAGCAGTTTCTAACAGATTTGTGAAAAAATTTTACATAATTTTTTTGATAAAAGTTAACTAATGTTTTGCAACTGTTTCCAATAGTTACAAACTGTTATTTATTGTTTAAAACAATTAAAAACCCTCTTGGTTTTCGGCATATTCTGTCGTGATGTCTACTGACACGGATGTAATGTTTGCGGCTGCATGTTTTTTGATACTGTATTCAGTAAAGAAAAAATTCTAAAATGGGTATCGAAAAGTCTGCTTGCTATAGTTAAATACATTCTTTCAGAATATTATATCGGTGTGTGTGAAAACGATAGTAATGCTGTAGGATGTTATGTAACATTAAGAAGCAATGGATATCAAATGTTATGGTCGCTTAAATAGTAAGACGTGATGCGTAAGTTTTATTTTACCATCAATCTTATGTTAGCAACATTAAAATAATTGTAACTGTTATGTATAAGGTCGGGGCAAAAGTAATTTCGTATTGTATGCATAGGAAAAAAATTTTAAGGTATAATTTTTTATTTATTTATAATATTATGTATGTGCCGTTTTGATCGATGATTTGTTGCCATCTTGTGGGTAGTGCTATGATCCCAATCGTGTAGAAATTTTGAGATTTTTTATTAAAAAAAATCTAACAGGTAGGTTCACAGTCTTATTTTGAGGTTAGCATTATGATTCCTAAAGAGTTCTACAATGACCGAAACAGGTAGAAATCTGATGGAGCAAGGTCAGGACTATATTGAGGATGCATCAACACATCTCAGCCAAGCTCTCTCAATTTTTGCTGCGTGGCTATAAATGAGGGCGGTCTGGCTTTGTCACGCCGGAACACCACGTCATTCCTATTCACCACCTCGTCAGTTGCTAACAGTAGATGTCAGAATCGATAGTTTTACCCGGTGGCAAAAGCTCACAGTGGACGATTCCTTTCCAATCCCAACATACACATAGCATCACTTTGTTCCGAGTCAGGCCCGGCTTTGCCACGGTCCGTGAGGCTTGTCTATGCTTCGACCATGATCTTTTTCGCACACTCTTATCGTAAGTCACCAATTTTTCATCACCTGTAATCTAATGTTTAAGAAATGGTTCAGAATTGTTACGTTTCAACAAAGAATCGCAAATGGAAACACGTTGTATTAGGTTTCTTTCAGTGAGATCATGTGGTACCCAAATGTCAAGTTTTTTCTTGTACCCAGACTCACAAATGACGTAAAACTGTTTGATTAACATCCAGTCCTTCGTCAATATCGTAGCTACTAATATGTCGATCTTGCTCCACTTTCTTAAAGAATGCACTGATTTTATCTCTGGCAGTCCAGAGTCAGATCCATAGCGAACTTCATCTTTCACACTAAAATTTCCAGACTTGAAACGCTTGAACCACATTTGTGCTACTCTCATTGATACCGCATTAGCTCCGTAAACCGCACAAGTTTTATTTGCGGCGTTCGTCGCATTTTTACCTTTTTTGTAATAAAACTTTAAAATGTACCGAATTTCTTCGCCACATACGTTCATTTTGCTTGCTTGAAAAACAATTGAAAAATGGCGGGAACTAGTTTTTTTTAATTTATTATATCTTTAGAATGTCACATATTTAATGGTATTAAAACCAGCTAGTTAGTTACATTCAGTACAGCCAAAGAAGTTTGACTACTAATAATACATTCAAAATACGAAAATACTTTTACCCCGACCTATTATGAAAATGAAAACTATGATCGTATTCTTTTATTTAATGATAATAGCCAGACAACTCCAAACTAGTGGGCGATCATGGTGCTCAGACAGAGTTTAATGGTTGTGGTGCTTTATAGGACTTGCGAGGGCACCGTTAAACAAAATAATTTTATATATAATTAATGGCAAGGTTTCAAAAAAGATTAAATTAATTACACTACCACAAACACTAACTAATCAAAATATAGGCATAAAGCTGCATGCATAAAGTGGCTTACTTATTAATTTTTAAAATGTAAGAAAGATACACGTGTACGGCGCATGTAGGTCGTAGGCAAAGCTCAAATACACCCGTACATATTGTCTAAGCCTAAAAGTCGAACGAGTTGTATGAAATTAGGATTTATGGAATGGTGTTATATTTTAATAATTCTTGTTTTAGACTAGCTGACCGGGTAAACGTTGTTCTCCCAACTTTTTGTCTACTTTTCCGGTTTTTTTCTAAATTTTTTCACCTTTTAAACCTAACCTGAACATGAGTATTTTAAAACCAAAATTAGCCAAATCGGTCCAGCCGTTCTTGAATTTTAGCGAGACTAACGAACAGCAATTGATTTTTATATATATAGATATTGTTTTTTCTGATAAGAGATGATTAACACAAACGAGAATTATTAAATTACAATTTTAGAGCGGTTCGACTAAAAGGTTTGCATTTAATAATAGTGAATGTGGTACCATATTAACTATATATCTACAACTAAAGAAAAATCTAGAATGACTAGCAAAATAAGACATCTAGAAGATACTGCCATGGCTTGCACAATAACCAGACCTGAAAACGCAAAATGAGGACTTGACGCCCAATTCTGAAAAAGAAAGACGCGCATTTCTTAAAAGTTGCACGTTTCAAAATGATTATTGCTTATAACGTACACTTAGCATTGCTTATATAAGTTCACAATATTCTTATAATTTGACTAAAATAAATATTTGTTTGAATGAAAATGACAAAAATATACTTTTTTCGAAGTGCTTTTGCCTTTGCCAGTGTTCATTTTAAGAAATATCCATTTTGCGACATTACAAATGCGTTCATTGTAATGGTCTTTTTATAGATTCAGGGGTTTATATCGTATATTGTTTTCATGATCGGTACGAATACGGTAGATGCTCATGTCGTGTGAGTCGGCCAGTAGGTAATGTCGTGGGCCTAATTATAGCTTTGTTATGGGGGTGTTTAAATGTTCCAAGTGTTTCGGAGTCCCGTTCAGTGTCCCGGTCCTTCGTACACGGGCAGGGGTGACAAAGTGTGTGTTGCGCGCAGACCGCAGCCGGCGCGCAGCCAGCAAGCGAAGCGCGAGCGCGGGCGGCGTGCGGCGGCGCGCGGCCCGCGCCAAGCGGCGCCGCGCCGCGCCCGCAGCCATCGCCGGCCTCGACCTGCTGCACTCCACCACGCTCGCCTCCACGCTGCGGAATGGCGCCGTGAGTACACACCGCATACACCACACAACATATTTCATACTTAAATGGGATCCCCAGCCCTGTTATTTTAGTAAACGAAACAAACTTTATTATTATGATAATTTTTATCCTTTTCTACTAAGCTAAAAATTTAGTAGGGCCAAAACTTGCATTCACTTCACCATCTAATCCATAAGTCTAATGCTGAAGCCAAGTGCACATTTCTCTACACTGATGCAAATTTCCTGGCGACAGTATGAATTTGGCAGAGTATTTTATTTCATTAATGTACTTATTGTACAATTTGAGCTCAGGGTATTGATAAGTTTTTACTTCTGTCAGCGGTTCTTGTAATTGTCAGTTGTGTATTACTAACGTTCATTCGCACTTCAGTGTGTGATTAAAATGTTTTAAAAAATATTAAAGAAACTATAATTTTTTAGGATAAAAATAGCATATATGACGTTAAGTCTAGGTTTAGATTTTCCGTGTAAAAATTTCATCCAGTTCTGTTTCGTTTCTATCTTGCTACACAAGTCGTCCATTTTTGGAACTCTGTCTACCGATGTTAGAATAATGATAAGTGACACATTTGTTTATCAATTACCTTAAAAGTTAACCGGCAAATTATGCATTTAAATTAAATCTTCGTCGCGAGGATTGGTTGATGTGATTTTTTTTCTACTGATGAAAAGAGGTAATTAGCGTTTATAGACACCAAAGATGTTAACGGTGCGCTGCTATCCGTGTGAAAGAATGGTAATAACACATGCATAAGTTTACTGGGTATCTTATCCTTACTTAGATTAGATGGTAGAGACACGTATAGCCAATCGTTCACCTTTTACGAACTGTCTGCCATAATGCTAGAAGATCTAAGACGATATTTTTCCAAGGGGGCTCGGACCAAAACAAGGGAAATGGCGGTGTCCCTATGTAATGTATAACTATTGTAATAGTTTTCCATTTTGTAGTACAAAAAACATAGCTGTGAAAAAATTTAAATAAATAGGTGTAATTTACTAGGTGGTAGAGTTTTGCATTGTCTCGCCCCGGGTCTGGTACCACCGCCTTACCTATTTCTGCCGCAACGGCGACAGTGCTTGTCACTGTCGTGTTCCGGTTTGGAGGGTAAGGTAGCCGGTGAACTTATGCATGTGGCATTAGACCTCGTCACAAGATGGCAACGCACCATTAACATTTTTGGTGTCTAAATGCGATGGTTGACTCTCCATCAGGAGACCCATTTGCTTGTTTGCTATTTTATGATATAAAGAAAACCCGGCCAAGTATGAGTCGGACTCGCGCACGAAGGGTTCCCATCTCTCCCAACTCTCAACCATCCCTAATCAAGTTTCTACCTGTTTATTAAGGTCGGGTAATAAATTGCTTAATAATTACGTTTATTGTAAGGAGACCCTCTTAATTTTTTTTTTGTAATCTATAATATTTATATTCGTTGCTATAATGGCAACGGAAATACATAATTTGTGAAAATTTCAGCTTTTTATCTATCACGGTTTATGAGATACAGCCTGGTGACTGACAGACGGACAGACAGTGGAGGCTTAGTAATAGGGTTCCGTTTTTATATTTTAGATACGGAACCCTAAAAAGGTGTTATAAGTGGTGTGTGTGTATGTGTCAGGTGACGGCGCCGCCGCCGGGCTGCGTGGGGCAGCGGCTGTCGGCGCTGGGCGTGCGGCTGCAGCCGGCGTCGCGCCTGCACTCGGAGCTGGACATCCCGCGCGCGCCGCACCACCCCTACAGCCTGCAGCTGCTGCTGGACATGTTCCGCGACCAGTACCTGGCGCTGCTGCAGCGCATGGCCGCGCCCGACTACCCCGACCACGTGCGACTCGCCATCGACAAGGAGAAGGTCGCCACACACAAAACACTGCACAAACGACATTAACTATAATATATACCTAGTCTACATTGATATTTAAAAAAGAGAATATGCGTTACGCTCTGACGTCGCAATCGCTAAACTAGACTTGGCAGACTACGCTCGTCGCGTCACTTTTGTATAATACTATCTCCCTCTCACAAACATGGCGAACCAAACTGTATTTTTTGCCTTATTTTCAAATAAATACATACTATATATATTTCAAATAAATATACATATAAAATGGAGAAATTCTGCTGAAATAAATACTATATTTGTATTGCAGAAAAGAGCTATTAGGGCAATTTACAAGCAATCTTAGCACGAGGGTTTCTCTGAGAGAAAAATTAAAGAAGTCAATATTATAACTGTTATATCCCAATATATATTTGAGAACTTGATGTACGTTTGTAAAACTATTTGCTTGTTTAAAAAAAAATGGTGACGTACACTAACTAAATACAAAGAATAAAAACAATATAGTTGTGCATGCATCTCGTCTCCACAGAATGAGTAACTCTTTTATGGGGCAATGTATACGCTTGTACAATACACTTCCCGAAACTATAAGAGATGTACCAGTCAATAAATTTAAAAAAATTGTTAAAACTATGAAAGAAGGATATTATAAAATCTCAAATTATTTAGAAGACAAACAAGTCTGGGATTAATTGCTCATCATTCCGACGATCTCATATGTATTTTTTGTAATATTGTGAAAAAATGGATGATATGAAAAAAAAAGGCCCGCTGAGTTTCTTCCGCTGGATCTTCTCAGTGTGTGGTCGCGTTTCCGATCCGGTAATAGTTTTAAAATTATGTTGACGTACCAAAATAACTAGTAATTTTTTTATTGATAAAGTACTTCTGATTTCTGAAACAAATTGTTTTAACCGTACTTACGAATAAAAAGTTATGCCATGTGTCTTATTTTTTTCCTTGAGTGATTATAACACTGGTTGAATACATAAGAAGGCATTTTGATGAACGTTTAATGACAAAACAATCGAAAAGTAGAAGCGTACGCTATGATGTCTCGTGCGTGATTGGTTGTCACTGAGTTTACTGGGCCAAGTTTTGTAGGACCGTGGGCTATGACTAGGTTACGTATCCTCCCTTTTTTGATATATCAATGCTAGTCAATAAGGTTTTTTTATATTATTATGAATTATAAATAAACAAAAAAATAACGTTTTCAAATTATAACCTTAAAATTATCTGCATACATCAGAGCAGACATTTTTAGGGCTGAATGTCAGTCCGATTCAAAACCCAGTATTACTTAATTCGTACCGATGTTTCTACCGATTCAGATACCTTGACAAATATAAAGATTATATTTTTCCTAAAAATTTAATATAATATAACCTAGTGACGAGCAAATTTGATTTTGGTCTTGGTCTTGCTTTTTCATTCGGTCATGGTCTTGTCTTGCTGTTTACACTAGCAAGACAAGACCATGACCTAATGAACAAGACGAAGACCAAAAGCAAGATCGAATATGCAAGACTAAGAAAGACTACAAGACTCACCAAGAAAATATTATATTTTGCTTGTCGTAAATGTTTACAATAGCAAGACAAGACCAAGACCGAATGAATAAGACCAAGCCCGGAGCCAAGGTCGAATATGCAAGACCAAGACTACAAGACTCAACAAGAAAATATTATATTTTTCATTGATATTATGAGTCATATATATTTGTCTTTACTTAAAGATATGCTTTTCTTCTGGGTACAAAAAATATTTTTTAAACTGAAATTTCCAATTCTCTTAATTTGATTTTAACACTAGTTATAAAAAAGTAAACTGTTTGAAAATAAGGATCTACAAGAATATTCTCGAACTACGTATTCTCTGTTTATTTACCTGCGTAAAAATTTCACATTTACATAAAATATAATATTACGTTATTACAGGAGAGAAACCAGAAGTTAAAATCACGTGCTTCTCAGTTAGACAAACAAATAAATGTGCTAATAAGTGACAGTGTCGCGCTTTTGAAAGCGAGAATGAGTGAACTCGGCATACACGCTAACAATACTGTGGACTTGCTGGCGAAAGCCAAGGAAATCGTGGGACGACACAAGGAGTTGCAGAGCAAAGCGAGCAAATTGCAGGCACAGGTAATTGATTGATTTATTTTGTAACAGTAAAGTATTTATCTAGTGCATATTGGGCGCTCCGTTTTGAGAGCTTGTAGGCCTTTTATTAGTTATTAATGATTTTAATAAGGCCAGTGCAAAGACTTAACGTGCAACTATTAGCGTTGAAATGCTCGTGTGTGAAGTTACATAGCCTTAATTTTTTTCGTATAAATATTGCATAACAATTTCATATTAGGTGGGTCATCAATTTGATTTTATTGATTATTATTTTGTACTACTGTAAGACGAGACTTACAATTTTATTTCGGTGTTATTTGTCGAAACCTCATTGAAGACGAAACAATGGTAATTCTTTTGCTACATTCCACAAAATCTGGTATGTGATAGCTGTACAGCCACTAAGAAAAAGTAGGGTAACAAATGAGACGAACTTAGTCTGGAACTCCCAGCAGTACAATAGACCACCGACGTCCATTACATTTTCACCCGCGTTAGTAGCAAATGCAGAAACACACAGTTTATGTACTTCACGCATGTTTCACTTTATAAGATTATGATAAGTAAAATGAGTTAATGCTCCAACTCTCGATTAACAACAAACAAACAAATGGATTACTGCAAAGTAACGGCTAAATCTAGAAAATACCGCCTTATTATTTGAGTGATGTGAATATACAACTACTGAACCCGATCGAGACGAAGCTCGAGAAAGATCCTCAATAGCGATCATAGCCCCATATAGCCATATTATGAATGGGTATACATAGATGAATATGCACATACATGATTTATGTACATCTATGCATACACATACAATATATAATAATAGAAAACACGATGAAAATATACAAACTTGCATACACTATGCAATCATTTTAGAGAACCATTGAAATTAAAAATTTAATAAAGAAAAATTAACAACAAATCTAGATTGATGAGGTGTATTCCACTTGCGTCCTTCTTTTTATAGAATATACACTTCTACTAAAAAAAGCCCCATAGAGCCATCTGTGTGATGAGCAAGATATTTGTGTCTCTTAAGTGTGGATCTTTATTGAATATATTTCAGGAATTTTATTTATGTATCTGTAAATTACCGTTTTTAGTAGCGCCTAAAACCAGAATAAATAATTTAATTATTTTAAAGATAACTCTGTCACAAAAAAGACTGTGCCACACAACATTTACTACATTTATTTTGCATTTAGTCGATTCCATATCCATATTTTGTATAATACAAATTTTTAATTTCATATTTAAACATGTCTCGTGACTACTAGGTGGTTCCAAAACGTCTCATTCGGGTTTGGTACCACCGCCATATCTATTTCTGTCGTAATAAGGTCACTTTCGTGTAACTGTTGGAAGGTAAGGTAATCGGTAAATTGATGCATGTGGCATTACCATTCGCCACACAGTAATACACCATTAGCATCTTTGGTGTCTATAGGCAATGGTTGTCCCGTTCCACTAAGAGAGCCATATGTTCATTTGCTATCTTATGATATAGTCAAATAAATAAATAATAAGAGTTTTGTTAGTATAGGATATCAAAACTACATGGTTCGCGTGTGAGAAAAATAGCAAGGTGTTTTTACTATTTTTTAAGTGATGATATTTAAATTTTAGAGTACTTATATGGTACCAATATCAGTAATTGCAGTTGTCACACAAATTGTCTTCCTTTTTAAAAGTGTTTAAAGTAGGAATTATCTTAAATTTGTATAAATCTACAATTATACCAAGTTTTACTTAAATCTTCTTTTATACAACAATTTTTAAAACTATTGGGTCTATATTAAGTATAAAACATTTAGCAATTAGGTACTTTGTAGCTTAACTGATTTCACTATATGTATTTTCACAGGTCAACAACATCGAAGCAGAACAAGCAATGCTTGTGAAGCAAAGGACGTTTGAGATAACTGAAAAATACAGGCAGCTGGGACATATACCCCCAGACATGGAAATAACTCAGAATGTAGCCTATGAGTGTATATTAAAAGAAATATCAGCGACATTAGCTCATCGGAAAAGGTTGCATGCGCAAGTAGGCCATCTTCAGAATGAAATAGTACAAATGGAGAGAGCTAGTGAACAACAGAAAGTAACCACGCCGACAGTCCCTGTTGCAACAGTTAAACCACATTCAGTTAATTCCAAACCGAGGAAAGCAAGGGAACACAGATCGCGGTCGCAGGAGTGGCCGGATGTACCCGATGTGGGGAAAATCGAGGAGCAGAATCCAGAGTTACTAGCACAAAAAATATTAGAGACCGGCAGGCAGATTGAAGCTGGAAAGATAATGAAACCCAATGTTATTGTCAATGGATATGTAAGAGAGCACGACAGACACATGGACAGGTATGTTATTTACTTCATGTGTATAAAAATTTAAATATTATAAAAAGATATTGTCTATTTAAAGTTACAAAATTAATAAGCATACAAACTTATCATAAAGTATTATCACGCCGGTTACCTTGTGAGTTAGGTTAATGAACTGAATGTCTGGAATTTCCGGTTCACCACGATACACAGTTTCGTCGATTGGCGAGATGAAAGTTGAATCCATCGAAGTATTTTAACGCCCGATTACGATTATAGCTTGTTTCTTGCGATAACCAGGACGACCAATTGACTTGCTCAGTCCAGGTGCGGGGCTTATAACACACCAACTACTAGGCTTCTGGTCGCTACTAATGTATTTTAAATTATCGAGAAAATCTTTGAAAATGTCTCAATAATACTTTTGACCGACCTGGGGATGGAACCTAGGACCAGACCTCATGATCTGAGCTGAATAGGCTAACCCCTATTATTTTGATAACCCATTTAATTTGTTGATAACCCAAAAAAGAACTACTGATACTCAAACTATCGGACTATCGCATAATTTCATATCAATATATGTGTGCAGCACAGACATGTTTTTATTGTAAATATTAATGTAAATAGATAGTAAGGCAGGATAGAATGTATGTTTCGTTTAGTTTTCGTTTAGTTCGTAAGTTTTGTATAATAAAGAATGTTCGTTTTCGTCTTTTATTCGCCCTAAGACCTACATACAGCTTTGTTGTATAGTAATAATAAGGCTTTATGTAGCTATGGTCTTTGCCTATTAGGCATATTACGAATAAAGCGAGTTCCACGCAGTCGACGACATTACGAGTCGACTCTTGCGAGATAGTATTTATATGCGGGAACTCGCAATTACGAAAATCCGAAAAGTGCAAAGTTTTTTATGATAATGAATGTTTTTCTATTGTAAATAGTATGTATAATGTAAGTATAAGCCTTAGGCATATGTAGAGACACTTTTCGGTACTGTAAAGATAGTTAACAGGATAGTACGACCTGAAAAGGCGTACAACTCTGTAATTGTAAGAGTTTCCGAGGTCCTGTATAAACGTACAATGTATATAACACTCTTGTTTGTTATTGTATAAGTGTATTTGTGTTAGATCCTTGTATGTATATAAGAAATAACACATTGTAATTAGATTTCGGTAGGTCTTAGGGCATTACGTACTTTGTTTTGTATATATTTGTAAAAAGGTAGTACCGTTGCACTCGCTAGAGGGCCACACTAGTTGATTAGAGGTAGGAAAAGCTACCTAAGGTAAAATTATTAAGATTAGATTGCAAAAGTAGGATTTTAACAAATCCAGACATTGTGGCGCCACACCCGGCGCCGGTCGTCTTTGTAGATTTCCGCCGACTGTCTGGCCGCGCACTATAAATATCGGAGAGCGCGGCCATACATTTAGTTCCGTTCCGGTTCCGTTCCAGTAAAGTAATAGTTTCGTTACGACTCAATAGTTTCCCAGACAAGTTCCTGGGCTTTAGTATATATTCATAGGGTACCGGCTTTAGAGTAGGGCAGTATTAGGGCAAGTACTGGCTCTCCATAGAATAGGTCAAATATTTTGCAACGGTGCTGGCTTTATTGCTATTTCGTTACAATAAAGCACCTTTGCAACGAACAGTTGTGGTCTCTTTTCATCTTCCCGGCGACACCCGGCTCACGGCCAGAAGCACTGCGGCTGGTGGGGCGTCGAAGAAGAAGAACCAGATTATACAGTCCGCTGGCTCCCCCGGCTGTAGTGCACATTTTCTGGTCGCATTCGAGCCGGATCACTGAACCATGCCGATCGAGACAAGGAGTACGTCGAGTCGCCGAGAGGAAGAGGCCGCTAGTCACGAGGAGGAAACGAGCGGTACCACCACGTCCGCTACGGACACTAGCGTCACGACGGAAAACACCGAGGCGACCGAGACCACAACCAGCACCGTTGCAAACAGTGAAAAGCCGGTACCATCCGCAGTCGAGTCGCCGCGTATAGTTTATCTACGCGCCAAATTAGAGGAAGCGCGCTTACGAGCAGAAGAGGCGCGCCTACGGACGGAACTCGCGCGCGCTGTTTATGAAGAAGGGCAAGCAACTGCCATCACGAGGGTCGAAGATTGGATGGACTCCGCTCGGCCAACCCATACGGATCGCCAGCCGGCACCAGAGCCGCTGGCAATCACCAGTTCGGTGGCACTTATGCCACACCCAATACGAGAGGCGGCACCTAGGCCGCAATACGAAGAGGCGGCGCACGCGCCGCACCAAGAAGATTCGGCGGGCCATGAGTCGCCCGCACTACGAGAAGTGGCCCAGGCGCCACAAGCTACGTCGCCCGCGCAGTCGGCGGGCATTTCAGCGCGCGCTGTACGTCCGGCGGAAGATGATGTGTCCGTCGTAGAGAAGGCGAAGATTTCGACGCCTATTGAAAATACGGCACCAAAACAAGAGTCTGGTGCATTGAAGGCCGCAGATATCACCGCGCTCGCGTCCGCCCTGGCAGAAGCATCACGAGGGGCGCCGCGCTACAGTATGGAGTTACCAAGTTTCGATGGCGCTGGTGAAGAATGGTTGCAGTTTAAAGCGGCGTATCGAGATACGGAGAAATATTTTAGCAAGGCGGAAAATCGGGCAAGAATTCGAAGATGTTTACGTGGAAACGCCAAAGAAGCCGTCGCCTGCATGTTTTACGGGGAAACCGACCCAAGTGAGATCGTCGACCATTTGGAAATACAGTTTGGTCGGCCCGACGCACTAGTGAACGCAGAACTAGAAAAAATCAAGTCATTGCCGCGAGTGAAAGAAAGTGCGCGGGAAACGTGTGTGTTCGCCAGTAAAGTGAACAATATCGTCGCTACGATTCGAGCTCTCAACAGAGAGAGCTATCTACACGATACGGTGGCAGTGAATAGTTTGTTAGCGAAGTTTAATTATACGTTGCAGCACAGTTGGTTCCAGTACGCAAGACGGGAAGATAGAAAACCCGATCTACAAATGATTAGTGAATTTTTAATGAAAGAAGCCGAGATGTGTGCTGCGTTGGTGCCACATGAACCTACGAAAGAAAATCAACAAGTTTTTAAGAAAACACAGCGAACACACACACAGAAATATGAACAACAAGTAAAGAGAGATAAATGTGCGATATGTCAAGATGCACATACTAGCTCTATATGTGAACAGTTTACGAAAGCTAGTGTTGACGATAGGTGGGCTATGGCAAAACGTAATAATTTATGTTTCAGGTGTCTGCAAAAACGAAGGCCAAAACACGAGTGCAAGTTTCGGCAGTGCGGAATCGACGGGTGCAAGAGTTCGCATCATCGGCGGCTACATAATAGCCGCAACAATTATACGAAGAAGACACCTGATGATCAAGCAGAAGACAGCGACGCCGTGGTGACGTCAACGCAGTCAAGCGCGCCACGCGCCTATCTTAAAGTTGTACCGATTGTCCTGACAGGTTCCAGGGGCAGCGTAAACACATACGCACTATTGGATGAAGGGTCCACAGTCACGCTGATAGAAGAAAAGGTGGCTGCACGGATAGGAGCTCGCGGGCCGGTAGAGCCGTTCCGCATAGAAACAGTTGGCGGCACGCGACTCAACGCAGAGAGGTCGCGCCGCATCGCAGTCACCATCAAGGGCCTTCATCACCATCAGCGACATCGGATAATAGGAAGAACTATAGGTAACCTTAACCTATCGCCACAGTCTGTTAGTAGATCCATCGTCAACAACTGCAGACATCTAGAAGATATAGAAGAAGATGTCATCATGGAGCGCGCCGTGCCAACCGTGCTCATCGGCCAGGACAACTGGCACCTGATCGTGACGAGGGCTGTGAAGAGCGGAAGACGTGGACAACCAGTAGCATCGCTCACGCACCTTGGCTGGGTGCTACATGGTGTGGACTACCGCCACAAGCAGCGAGTCCACCTAGTGCAGAGAGCTGCCTATGCCGAACAAGATGAAGATATAGAAAAGGTAATAAGACATTATTTCGATTTGGACAGTGTCGGCATCACTCCGCGCCAGCCCATCAACCAGAACGAGCAGCGAGCCCTGCAGATTTTAGAAAATACGTGTAAGCGCTTACCTGACGGTCGCTACGAGGCAGGTCTATTATGGAAAGAAGATAGCCGCGAGTTTCCTGATAGCCGCGGCCTGGCTATGAAAAGATTGTACAATACAGAGAGACGTCTGGACAAGGACCCCGCGCTAAAGGAGGCATACGAGAAACAGGTACAACATTTATTAGATAGTGGTTACGCCGAACCTGCCTACGAGTCACCTAGCCAAAGCAGCTGGTACCTGCCTCACTTTGCAGTAGTGAATCCTGCAAAACCTAAGCCGCGAATAGTTTATGACGCAGCTGCGCGGGTGAATGGAGTAAGTCTCAACGACATGTTATTAGCTGGTCCAGACCTTCTGCAGAACCTACCCGGAGTGCTAGTGAGATTTCGACAGCTGCCTATCGCCGTGACAGCAGACATAAAAGAAATGTTTCTGCAAATACGTGTACGACAAGAAGACCGGGACGCATTACGTTTCCTATGGCGAGGAAGCGATAGAAAAGGTTCGCCACGTGAGTATAGGATGACCAGCGTCGTATTTGGAGCTGCGTCATCACCAAGCACCGCTATTTTCGTAAAAAATAAGAACGCACAAGAATACGCCAACCTCTATCCCGACGCCGCTACAGCCGTGGTAAGAAACCATTACATGGACGATTACCTGCAGAGCTTCGATAACGAGGAAGATGCCATCAGAATAGCCTCGCAGGTTAGCCTCATTCATCAACAGGCGCATTTCCAGCTGCGCGGATGGAAAACGAATAACTCGGCCGTAGCTAAAACGCTACTAGTAGCGCCATCTCTGGGCGGCGATTGGGAACTAAGCACAGAAAGCGAGAAGGTTTTGGGATTAAAATGGAAACCTCACAACGATAAGCTAGGTTTCAATGTTAAAGCGGTGTACGATGAAAATAAAACACCTACGAAGAGACACGCGTTACGGGTAGCTATGTCTATTTTCGATCCTTTAGGTTTAATTACACCTGTAACTATTCACGCGAAACATTTACTTCAAGAAACGTGGCGAATCGGACTACCATGGGACGAGCCTTTACCTGCGGACTTAGAGAAGACATGGAGAAGCTGGCTTCAAGACGTGAGAAGAATGGAAAACCTGGAAATACCTCGCGCACATTCTAACCTGGCGCGAGCGCGAGATCGGCAGCTGCACATCTTTACGGATGCCAGTGAGTCTGCCTATGCAGCGGCGGTCTACTGGCGCATAGTCAACGAGGACGGCGAAGTCAGCGTCAGCCTAGCAGCAGCCAAAGGAAGAGTCAGCCCGCTCAAGTTTACCTCCATACCAAGGTTAGAAATTCAAGCAGCTTTACTAGGTGCCCGCCTAGCTCAGCACGTCATGGAGGAGTACGAGTATCAGCCAAGCCGCAGGGTGTACTGGACAGACAGCCGCACAGTTCTATCGTGGCTACGCACAGGCTCGCGAGCATTCAAGCCGTTTGTTGCCCATCGAGTAGCTGAGATTGAAGATATTACGAAGGTCGCAGAGTGGCGATGGGTGCCGTCTCGCGACAATGTAGCTGATGATGCTACTCGCCATATCCCGGAAGAATTTGGAGACCGACATAGATGGTTCGTTGGTCCGGCCTTCCTATACTTAGAAGAGGACAAGTGGCCGCAAGATGTCGCTACCAGTAGCGAATTAACAGGCGAAGAAAAACCGTCGGCAGCTGTAAATAATGTAAATATTGTAAATAACGTCAGAAAAATCGTGTGTATTACAGAAGCACTTCCGGATGTAACAAGATTTTCGTCGTGGCTTCGACTGGTGCGTGCAACAGCGCGCGTGCTGCAGTTCATTGAGCTCTGCAGACCAAATAAGAAATGTGTCGCCGGTGTGCGTAAGCGCACAGCTCCGAAAGCCTCCAATGATGAAAATTGGGGAAAAAAGTATACGAAAAGCTCGAAGAAAATAGAGAAAATTAAGAAGCCACGAAGTTCTGAAGAAAAACGACGTTACGTGCCGCTAGATGGCGCTGATATCATTAGCGCCGAGAAATTGTTAATAAAGTCGTCACAGCAAGAAAGCTTTGCTAGCGAAATAGAAGCTATTACGGGCGGGAGCGCGATAGCAAGAGACAGCCGGTTGAAGCAATTGTCATTGTTCATCGATCAAGAAGGCATTTTAAAAGTAAAGTCACGTATAGCGGCGGCAGAAGATATTAGTCAAGAATTACGAGAACCGGCCGTACTAGATGGCCGTCACCCCTACACCCGCCTCTATATAGAACATGAACACCGGCGTCTTCACCATAGCGGGGTAGAAGCAACTACGAGCGAGATATTACAGAGATTTTGGGTTTTACGGCTTCGCCCCACCGTGCGCGGCATAGTAAAAAGCTGCGCGCTTTGTAGAAGAAGAAGCGCTATCCCGCCACAGCCGCCTACAGGCGACCTACCGAAGTCCCGGGTCGCGCACCATCAGCGAGCCTTCACCTACGTGGGCCTGGACTTTCTTGGGCCATACAGCGTGACCATCGGGCGGCGCCACGAGAAGAGATACGTGGCGCTTTTCACCTGCCTTACGTCAAGGGCGGTTCATCTGGAGATAGCCGCCAACCTGACCACGGACTCCGCAGTAATGGCACTGCGGCGTATGATGTCGCGCCGCGGGTGCCCCACCGAGGTTTGGAGCGACAACGGCACCAACCTGCGCGGTGCTGATGCAGAACTGAGGCGCGCCGCCATAGACGCCACTAAAGAAGCAGCAGCCAACTATTCAATCAAATGGAAGTTCATCCCGCCGAGCGCGCCATTCATGGGAGGCGCATGGGAGCGCATGGTGCGCTCTGTCAAGGCTGCACTGTTCGCCGTGCTGCAACAGCGGCATCCACCAGAAGAGGTACTGCACACACTGCTGGTAGAGGTCGAACACACACTCAACAGCCGACCTCTCACTCACGTGTCGGTTTCACCAGAAGACCCGGCACCACTGACGCCCAATCACTTCCTGCTGGGCGGACCATCACGCGTGCCTGTCCCGGGCGCGTTCTCCGAAGGCGATACCATCGGCCGCCGCCACTGGCGGCACTCACAACAGCTGGCCAACCACTTCTGGTCACGCTGGGTACGAGAAGCGCTTCCGCTACTCCAAAAGCGGCGGGAGCCTCACGGAAGAGGAGCAGAGCTGCGCGTCGGCGACATCGTGCTCATCGCTGACGGCGCGCTGCCAAGAAATACGTGGCCAACGGGGATCATCGAGGCAGTACACCCTGGAGCAGACGGCGTGGTACGAGTGGCTGACGTACGTACGGCTGCGGGAGTCATGCGAAGACCGGTTAAGAAGTTAGTCTGGCTGCACCATATTTAGTATAACACTGCGTGTTATAGGCGGGAGAATGTGCAGCACAGACATGTTTTTATTGTAAATATTAATGTAAATAGATAGTAAGGCAGGATAGAATGTATGTTTCGTTTAGTTTTCGTTTAGTTCGTAAGTTTTGTATAATAAAGAATGTTCGTTTTCGTCTTTTATTCGCCCTAAGACCTACATACAGCTTTGTTGTATAGTAATAATAAGGCTTTATGTAGCTATGGTCTTTGCCTATTAGGCATATTACGAATAAAGCGAGTTCCACGCAGTCGACGACATTACGAGTCGACTCTTGCGAGATAGTATTTATATGCGGGAACTCGCAATTACGAAAATCCGAAAAGTGCAAAGTTTTTTATGATAATGAATGTTTTTCTATTGTAAATAGTATGTATAATGTAAGTATAAGCCTTAGGCATATGTAGAGACACTTTTCGGTACTGTAAAGATAGTTAACAGGATAGTACGACCTGAAAAGGCGTACAACTCTGTAATTGTAAGAGTTTCCGAGGTCCTGTATAAACGTACAATGTATATAACACTCTTGTTTGTTATTGTATAAGTGTATTTGTGTTAGATCCTTGTATGTATATAAGAAATAACACATTGTAATTAGATTTCGGTAGGTCTTAGGGCATTACGTACTTTGTTTTGTATATATTTGTAAAAAGGTAGTACCGTTGCACTCGCTAGAGGGCCACACTAGTTGATTAGAGGTAGGAAAAGCTACCTAAGGTAAAATTATTAAGATTAGATTGCAAAAGTAGGATTTTAACAAATCCAGACATTGTGGCGCCACACCCGGCGCCGGTCGTCTTTGTAGATTTCCGCCGACTGTCTGGCCGCGCACTATAAATATCGGAGAGCGCGGCCATACATTTAGTTCCGTTCCGGTTCCGTTCCAGTAAAGTAATAGTTTCGTTACGACTCAATAGTTTCCCAGACAAGTTCCTGGGCTTTAGTATATATTCATAGGGTACCGGCTTTAGAGTAGGGCAGTATTAGGGCAAGTACTGGCTCTCCATAGAATAGGTCAAATATTTTGCAACGGTGCTGGCTTTATTGCTATTTCGTTACAATAAAGCACCTTTGCAACGAACAGTTGTGGTCTCTTTTCATCTTCCCGGCGACACCCGGCTCACGGCCAGAAGCACTGCGGCTGGTGGGGCGTCGAAGAAGAAGAACCAGATATACAGTCCGCTGGCTCCCCCGGCTGTAGTGCACAATATGCTATCGATTCGACTATCGATGGACAGCTCCAACTGTAATTAAGATTTCACTGTAGGCATACTGTGTGTGTAGGTAAAAATACAAGCTACACTGACAACCTATGAAATCTAGTTTAAGGCGTCTCCTGTTTTGACAAGGGGTTTTACTATATTTGGTATGCTTAAAGACGTCACTCTAAACCTAATATTCCTCATATTTTATATACCATATCAATTAGTAACAGCTTAAGGTGTATCAATTTTATATTTTATAAAAAATAAATGCTCGACGCTAGACCGGCTTACACAGGTTCAGATGTTTTAGTAAATCCTTGACCATGATATGAATGTAACTAAAATTGCAACTGTGTATATAAATTCAGTCATAAGGCAGCACACCTTGTCCGTTTGGAAATATATTGCTTTTTAATCCGTTTTCATATATGGCCTTTTATCATACTTTACAGTATTATTTCGATTCAAGTATTTTGTACTTTTGACGATAACTCCATAGTATAATATCACGTGGCTACTCTGTCGATGGACTATAGCTCCATGCAATATCAGAATAACCGAGTAATTACAAAAGTTAATTACAAAATAGTCTTGAAAAAAAATATTAAAGGAAAACATAGCTCTATTTATGTTTATTGGAAAAATCTTATTTTTAATTTTAATTTTGGTTACTAACTACACACTTATTTCAGTTGCAAAAATGTGAAAATATTCCTTTAAAATTGAACATTCGTATACAAAGCATGACTGAAAATTATGCTGAAATATAATTGTGTTTGCTATTTAATTATAAATAAACTGAGGTAAGAAATACCGACCGAGATTATTTTGATACACAACACCTTTACACATTTTAAAGTTTTTTATTGTTTTTGTTGATACATATTATTATGAGTGAAACAAATTACGCAACTGAGTGTTTATTGTGACTGTATTTTTCGGGATTGACTTCTGTCGAACATCACAGTTTTCTCCTATTACCCTGCATCCTAAAAATAATGTTGACTTTCCCTTAACATTACATATATTTTGAACAAGTTGTTAAATCTTAGGTGCCCCATATAGATCTACAATAATATTGCGCAATATTACCTATTGTGCAAAATTATTGACAGTTTAGAGTTAATATTGAAGATTGCACAAAGATTGAACGAAAGTTTGAGCGGGTTTAATTTTGATTGCGCAATATTTTTTTCTTGACCTGTGTAGGCTTAATATTGCACAATATTTATCACTTCAGAGTTTGCAGCGGTCGCGTTCGGTCAGTCACGGTGTTTAATGTATGGTCGTGTCGTAAATTTAAGCAAAATGGCGAGCAAGAATGCTATAAACGATAAAGAACGGGAGTTTTTACTTTAGTGTATAGAATTGTACAGATATTTATTTAACAAAATCACCAGCATCGATGCCGCCAAAACTTCGTCGTCAGACATGTTGCTCGCTCGAAAATATTGATCAGACTGATTTGTCAATTTTATTGAATGAATTTATTGAACGTTTCGAGTCAAAAGGGGTATTCAATATTATTGCACAATGAAAGTATTGCGCAATGTTATTGTAGATCTATGGGGCGACTTACACTTCATAGCGAAATGATGCAGATCCATGTGACCTGTAATTATTAAAACCGTAGTATAGCAGACAAATAGATGGTTTGTAGTGAAAAGAGATTACCGCCACCTATGGACCAAGATTGTTAAACGAGCATTTTTATCCATTTGGAAGGGACTATTTTACGGCCTTTTAAGGCTACCTTAACCACCAAAACGAAATACTATTGTAGGTGGAAAAGATAAGGCTGTGCCACAAAACATGAGTAAGACTTTGGAGAACTTTGTCACCTAGTAGTCACGATGACAGTGACTAGCCCATTATTAACATCAATTTCATCCTGATTTATTGTAAAAATTAGTGATTAGGAATAATAAAAATTATAGTATTTTGTGACTATTTTGTATTTTTCACTGATGATTTTGCTTTCAATGTAAAACATAGATCACACTTCACACACAATAATCAAATTTTAATCATTCCAACATTTGAAACTTACTTAATAAACGCAGCTGGTGTTGTATACATGAAACGGCTGATTAATGATTGCATCATCTTTAATATTGAATGTTCAGAAAGCAAGACAACATAGAGAATTAAAATCATACGAATTTTTAAAATGTATGCCTGTAAATTTAAATTGAACGATTTACTTAACTCACCATCCTCACAGTTGTCATTTACGAATTTTTTATTTGCCCATACCATCTTTCGAACATTCAAACTTTGGAACCTATACAACTTTGATATTCACTCTATATAGTAAAAACAAGAAACAAACACAATCTTATTGTGCATGTTTCTTGGTTCCACAAAATATTATTAAATTTTTTCTTAAAAGTATAGATTATACTCTTTACAAAAAAATTCCCAAAGCTTTTTGAAATTTACTAGTACCAAGGAACTTATATACTATAACTGGAATTGTTACGAAGCAATATTTGAAAAATAAAAATGTACTTTATTTCGTAACAAATAAAGTTGACATTTGTTTCTTACATAACAGAGGGGAAAAACGTTCTGAGCAAGACAACGACAAGAGTGGATGTTGTCCCTTTCTTGCAATTGCCAGTGTAAATAAAACTATCTAGATGGTAGATTTTTACACATTCGGTAATCGTTAAATCCTTTTTATTCATACACGTCGATAAATAAATTAGCATAAAATGTATTGTAATTAACATAGTGAGTTCTAAAATATGCTTATTTTAATTATTTCGTAATTAATTATGCAATGCAAAAACTGTTTCTCAAATTAGTAGAATTACTTAGTAGTAATTTGCAAACAACGCATGGCCGCACTTATATATGGCGATTGGCGCTTTATTTAGTAGAAAGAGACACACTCCACCCACGTCGTGCTACTCTTCGGAACGATTTTGAAGCGCGTGTGAACATTCCTAGAATATAACTTCCTTGACTAGTACACATATTTAGACTATTAAAATTTATAAAATTTCAGATTATCCCTAGAGTATAAAAACCTGACATTGATTGCTCCTCATACCAAGCTAATAATATATTTGTTGAAATATAATTTTACAATAATTGTAATTTTTATGAAAAAAGACAAGCCTGCTGCATTTCTTCTGCTTTGTTGACTATTCAACAATTCTAAAGGATTTTCAGTAAAAATGTTGTCATTGCTCATTACATTACTAAACACTAAATATTTTTATATAGCCTCTTCTCCATGTTATTCGCACTACATAAATTATATGTTTTTTCCTTAGACAATCAAAATCTGCCCCCATCAACCGGGCGCATGTGCAAGGACAGAGGTCAGTCCAGCCACCACCTTTAGCGAGGCAATCGCCAGTTAAATCGCAAAAACCGCTAAATGTTGTATCTAAAGTCCAAGAATCACCAAAGGTTATCAATTTTGAAGACCGCCTCAAAAGCATAATAACATCTGTACTAAATGAGGATCAAGAACAAAGAAAAGCTTCGCGACTTGAGGTAAATTCTTTTTATTTAATCTAGCAGTTCCTGACCTGTTCTATGTTTATAATACGGAGAGATTAATGTACTTCGTACCAGAGAAGCTGTGCAAAGTAGAAGTCGTGTTACATTTCGATAACAGTGTACATCAATGTGCGTGAACTTTTGTAATGTATTGGTATAAAACCTGGTTCTAAATGTTAAACTATGCTCAAGTCTCTTTAAAATTTTGTGTTTGGAACACGCAATGCGTCCTTGCCCACAACAGAATGAAGTAGGTGCAGTCCATAGACTCCATTTTAGTGGTCCACAAGTGGCGTGGCGCACGTCTTATCTAGTACCGTAGTACATAGAAGTCTTTTTATAATACATAGATGGTTGTAGAAATCAGCTGAAAATAACAAAAAAATAACTTCTCTTTATAGCTTTATAATACCTATTAATAAAAAAAAATTGTATGCCCTAAGCAGTAAGGCTTTGGCGTTAGGATGTAAATAAATAGTAGATAATAAAATCTGTTCAAATGGTGTCACACAATAATATGGTCGTCTTAACATTTATAATTTTTGTCTAATTTGTGTATATGTTTAAACCTAAAATTATGTGGAATGCAAGTAAATTAAGATTTGCAATTGAATGTTGAAACATTTGGTATGTTTGCCAGCATTAACTTTATTTTGAGTTGTAATATTAATTAAAATGCCGTGTTTCTTAGAGCGACTACCTACAACTCTCCACTGTCCCAAAAAAAACGGCTGCTTGCTAACGACTCGTCATTTTACAGAAAAGCGTTCCCGGTTTCGTCCCGGGTACAATCCCTGGGTCGGATAAAATTGTTAATGTGGTTTTATCGAGGTTTTTCTCGAAAATCTTGTCATTTTACAGAAAAGCGTTCCCGGTTTCGTCCCGGGTACAATCCCTGGGTCGGATAAAAGTGTTAATGTGGTTTTATCGAGGTTTTTCTCGAAAATCTTAGCAGCAGCTCGGAGTCCTGACGGGGTGGGTTAACCAAACCTGTGCCTCGAATGAGCACGTTGTTGGTCCCAGTTATCATTTGTAATTAGCGATAATCGTTATCAAGTCAGTAAAAGGCGGCGATAAGGATCACCACTCATCTTGCCAACCGGCAAACTAATGAATTGTGGTGAACCGGAAGTCTACAGGTGCGGTTCACTCTGCCTATAACGCAAGGGAACCGGCGTGATGATACTCATTTAATTCTATTTTAATACACAATGGAGACTTCCATACTCAATTTAGTGTCATACTGTTTCGCGTTGTTTTTATATCCATAAAGTTTTCAACAAATATTATATCATAATATTTTTTGAAGTTGAAAAACATTTCAAAATTATTTGGTTGCCTGCAAACTTGGGAGTGAAGAAGTCTTTAGGTAAACATTAATAATTATACACTTGGCACGCTATGATGGCCGTTTTGACCTGTTACGACCCCTATCAAGTCCCTCCTCCCTCTTTCCTATGTTGGTTCGGACCTTGGTGAACATATCATCTGCATATTTGACAGACAGTTCCTAGGTTGTCATCACGCGAGAAATATGCGCATGCGTTTTTACATTTATTAGCCGCAAAAATATGAACGCATTATTAGCATATTTGCAATGTACAGACCAGCACGTATGCAAACAAATAGCATAATTTTTTTTTTTAGTTTTTTTGCAAGTACAGGTAGTATTTAAAGAGGAGGTTTCTGAATAAAGGCATATTTACTCATATTCACAATAGGAAGTAAAAAGAGGAGTTTTTAATTGCATGATAATGAGATAATATGGACATAGTCTTTATTTGCAAGAATAAATATGCGTCTCAGCGATGCTCAATAGATACAAGTGACTTCACAATAGTTGTTGTCATCTCTGGGGCAACCCCACTATGAATGAATGAACGATTAGTATTCGATCTCGTTGCTTGGCTGGTTGTAGCATGACAGTAACCTGAACAGATCTGGTAGCAAAAGTAAATAAGAGTAGTATTGTATCTAAACTAAGTATCTCAGAATTATACTTTTGTCTTTTAGTGTTCATGATATATTGACACGTTCACCTTTGCTCGTCTCTTCTGAGCTGTTTATTAATAGCAGAAGGTATATTTTTCACAATTAATCCAAACCAACAGAGGAAAATCTTTGTTTGTTTGCTTTCTTTGAATTAAGCATACAATGACATTCCGCTTTGAAAATGTTGATGTTTGATATGTAAGATTCTGCTTTTACATATTTCTAACCCTTACAAAAAATATTCATAATATTATGCGATATCAAACTGTTCTATCTTTTAAAGTTTTCTGCTCGAAATAATTACAAATCCGTTTATTGAACTCATATACTCTAAATATTTATTAAATCAGTTTCAATAATCACAATCTTAACAGACACATAATTTGTTTCTTTCAATAACACAGGCCACGCCGGCCAGTGTTCCTTTATCCTTTATATGAAATATAATTTACTAATTTACTTAAATAATAAAAAGCAGAATAAACAAATGTTAAATTTTGTTTAAAAAAAATATTATTTTTGGTAACCTATAATTTTACATGTATGCATGTATTGCATGTCACTGAAGTGCAGCAATTTATATTGTTTTCTTAATGTAATAATATGTATATGTCAATGTTTACGAAAACTGTCGAGCGGGCAAATGTCGGCTGCGGCCATCATAGCATGCTGCGTCTGTACCTTTTTACTTGTGAATAACGTTAAGGTGTGGTAATTTCTAGCCTCGTCCAATGGTAGCAACGCACCCATTCGGTAACGGCTACGTGCGGCCGACAGCGCACCCGCCGTTCCCGCAAAGAACGCCGACGCCGCTGGCCACGCCTCAGTACGGGCGAGCGCGCGACTCGCGAGATGCGCGGGACGCGAGGGACGGCCGGGACTCGCGCGATGGCCGCGACTACCGGGACACGCGCGAAGTGCGCGACATACGTGACGCACGAGACATGCGTGAAGCGCGGGACATACGTGAAGGGCGGGACATGCGTGACACGCGAGACATGCGGGATGCACGTGATATACGGGACGCCCGTGACATGCGGGATGGTCGTGACATGCGCGATTCTCGTGATATGCGGGATGCGCGTGATATGCGTGACATACGGGAGATGAGGCGTGATCGCTACCAGTACGAGCGGCGGGATGGTCGCCCGTTGTCACACTTGGATGTTCGCGCGCCGGATCTTCGACACTCCGGTCAACCCGATTACACACAGGTATACTTGTTATTCTTTGTTATAAGAAAATGAAAAACTTCATAGTTTAACATTAAAGGATATAATGACTTGAACATTTATAAGTTGGTAATTAATTTGCATAGAAATTCAAACTCTTTGAGAGTCTATGCTTTAAATGCGTACTAATTTAATTGCGAGGCAGTAAAAATGTTGTATATCGCGTGTCCGACTGAAAAATGTTTTAAGTCTTACTAAAAAAAAAAATGTAGATGAAAGGATTGTATTTAACTGCAAAGTAATTGTGACCACCCATTAAATCTAATTAAAACTTACGTGTAGTCAAATTATCTGTCAAGTTTGTTTTACTTTAATTATTTAGAATAGTGGTTCTTTATCTTTTAGTGATGATGGACCACTTAACATAATAACTGTCTTTTCATGTACCACCAACTTTTTGGAGATAATATACTACGTATATTAAATACGTAATACGTATATTAAATAAATAAAAGATTTTTGTATAGCCACAAATATAACACCACCAGCAGACCACGTCGGGTGATTCCTAGGATCACCAATGGTCTGCAGACCATCAGTTAGGAATCACTGATTTAGAAGAAAATTTTCCGATATATTTGTTTAGTAAAAAAGTTTTCAATACATTTGACTGACACATGAGATATGCTCCTATCTAGCCCCCCTAACTATAAACTGCTACATTAACCGTAATATTGTAGTTATTAATTATCTGAATATTTAAATAAATTAAATAAAGGCAAACCTGTTTAGTTTCTTCTGCTGGATCTTTTCAGTGTGTTGTAAATATTGTCTTGTGAAATGCTTGTAAAGGATCATTGGAACAATAAAATGTTGATTTTTACTTTATATTACTACATAATTATTATACATACATTGCTAAGATATTTAATGATTTAGTTATAGGTTGTATATATACAGTGAGTAACAGAAACCCTGTCCGATCCGAAAGGGGTATAAAGGTAGGTATGTAACCAAACATTATCAAAAAAATATATAATGAAACAATTCTGTTCATAAAAATAAAAATATTGTAATTTTGAAATCCTCGTATTTACCCTTCAATTTCCTTAAAGGTAAGCAAATATTTAAAAATGGAGCACTTCACGTCGTGCCAACGACCGCGGTCTGTGATGGATGTAGTTGCCTTTGTCTAGTGACGTGTTTTGACGGATATTTCTTGTGTGGTCGTAGTAATATTCGAAATATCGTTTAAGACGAATTATTTCCATTGGGAAAAAAATATCTACCTATATTCATAAAATAATGTAATATATACATATATGTGATAGTAAGCTACCAACCCAATGTCTTTGACAAGCGGACAAGGTTTCTTTTACCCCTGTATAAATAACTTATGTATGTGGCATTAGACCTCGCCACAAGATAGCAACGCTTTGACATCTTTGGTGTCTGTAGACGATGGTTGACTCTTTTCATCAGGGGACCCATCTGCTTGTTTGCTATCTGATGATATAAAAAAAGAAAGGTAACGTATGGTGTGTTCAGCAGTAGTGTGTGTCAGGTGTCCCCCGCGAAGCTGGCGCTGCGGCGGCACCTGTCGGCGGAGCGGCTGGCCACGCCGCCCGCCGCGCCCGCGCCCCACGCCGCCCCCGCGCCCGCCGCCGCGCCCGCGCCCGCGCCCGCGCCCGCACGCACCATCGGCGACCTCGTCAACGGCGAGATCGAGCGCACGCTCGAGATCTCCAACCAGAGCATCATCAACGCCGCCGTCAACATGAGCGCACGCTACCACGACGTGCCGCAACACCAGCAACACCAACACCAACACCAACATCAACATCAACACCAGCCGTTAGAAGGTACGCACCACATATACGACGTTACGTCGCGCCGACTACACCGCCCGCCGCTCACATCATACCATTACCACACATTGGCAGACACGTCAAATACGAGTATACAGTATGATTCAGTCGATTTTGCTAAAGATCCATACTTACTGATATTATAAATGTGTAAGTGTGTTAGTTTGTCCGTATTTCACGACAAAACGGAGCGACGAATTGAAGTGATTTTTTAAATGGAGATAGTTGAAAGGATTGAGAGTGACATAAACTTCTTTGTGTCTCTTTCTAACCAACCCGTCCCTAAAATGAATTTAACGCGGACGAAGCCGCGGGCAAAACCTAGTAAATATAAAATACAAACAATTCAGTGCCTTTTTCTCTGTTTGTCAACCAATTGTCTTTTAATCAGTAACTAACAAAAATTGATGTTATCAATTAAACATTTTGATTATAATCAGAATCTATCTGGTTCAAATGATTGCTACATACAATGTCTCACCATGTTAACAAATGATTCAATTCGACTGAACAGCAATCTTATCTGAATTGTAACCTACACAACACTAATTTAAAGCAATGAATCTTTTCGCTAGTCATACCAATTAAAGAACCACCAGAATTAACACCTTTTTGGAAGTACGCTCTTTCATTGATAAACATGAACCCCAACAATGTCTCCTACTCGCCAACACCATGAATATTGAAAAACGAATGCATTATAAACGTGTGATCCATCATTGCAATTACAAAGTAATCAGATAGTCGAATTAAATTTTCTCTCGTGTTGATTCGTTCCCTTTTATAAATGTAAACCATTTACCTGCCTACCAAGAGGCTTTCAAAAGGCAAGCAATCGCTACATGTATCACCATCATGGTATCTACTTTGAGATAGAAGCTTGTCCAGGATTTACACCACACCTTATAAGTCCTTGTGAAGGTAAGGTAGCTGGTAAACTTACGCTTGTGGCGTTATGTCCTCGCCATACGGATAGGAACTCTTGTGGTGTCTAAAAGCTTACACATGTATACAGGATTACTTTTAAAGGTCCGGCCAAATTTTAAAATTAGGAACTAAATATTGAATTGAAGGTGCGTTTTAATTATGATTTTAAAATTATTACAAGATAAAATAAAAATATTTGTTTAAAAATATCTCACTAAATTCATGAATTGGATGCACCGAGTCATGTGAATGAACCCTAATGCTGGCAGTGTTCCATTTTACATTTACCTGTAATTAGGATAGTCACTGTTATGTAATCCGTCGCTTTAAATTTTTCTCAATCACTTTTAATTTGGTTGAAGACACTAAAATATTTTAATTTGAAATTGAAATTATATCCATGTGTTTTGTTTTTTGTGTCGGCTAAAAATGAAATAAAAATTAAATGAAGTGGTTAAAGTTACACTGGGCTCTTCACGTTAGTGCGTTATTTAGAATAGATCATTAGTTTTTCTGCCAGTTTATCGTGGGAGGTGTAAGAGGTATTCCAGCTTATAAGTAGGTACTTCTTGTCCATGTGTCTACACATCCATGTCACAATAAGCAGATGGGTCTCCTGATGGAAAAAGTCAACCATCGCCTATAGACACCAAAGTCTTGTGGCGATGTCTAATGCCACATGCATAAGTTTACAGGCTACCTACCCTCAAACAAACATGCCGGTGTCGTCGCGTCAGCATCTATATTGATCATCAGCTAGGTCGAGATATGATCAGATTAAAGTAAAATATAGATACTATCCCATGAAAGTAGGTGTCACTAATGTCGTCCTCATCTCATCATCATATGACATATCGTGACGCTTGAGCAGTGGCGAGCGTCTCAAACTTAGCTGAGGGTTTCACAAGCATTAGTTGTTCTAGGATAAAATTAAAATTTCGTACTTACTGCACAATTTCCGTCTGCACAATTGTATTGTAATTTTAGATAACAGAAATAATTAGAAAGTTACTCTATGTATTTATTTATAAGTATGACACACTATGTATTATAGCATATTTAATTATCGTATGTAAATGTATATAATAATTTCAATCATATAAAATGTAATAATTTTATTTTATTAATTATTGTTTAAAGATTAAATATTTTATTATTTACTGTTTACCATATCAAATCATTGCAGTATTACTTTGTCGTTGATGTATTTATTGCCTTGCGATAAGTACGTCAACCTCAATTTAGGTAGTAATGAAATAATTACACTCCTATTATTAAGGTAAAAGTTTGTGTGTGGATGTGTATGACTGCGCCATGCATGTGTGCGGGTATACATTGAATGCGCTTGCGTGAATGTAGGTGTGTATGACTTTGGTTTTTGCTTTGGTATTATTTTTGGCCCGGATTTGGTTTGAATGAAATAAATTAGGTAACAATTTGAATCATAAGCTTTGTCCCAAATATCTGCTATGACCCCGTGGAATTCATACATGAATTTAAATCACGCAGTAGGCTGCGGGATGTAGCTTAGTACCTTCTTATATACTCTCAAGTTGTCATAGTGATAGCACAGAATACTTAGAAACTAACAGAAGTCTATGTTCCATACAAGTAATATTCGAGCACAGCACACATAGACGCCTCTCACGGACGCGATATCTCGGACTGGTGCGGAACAAACTGTACAGAACCATTCCGAGATATCACGTCCGTGAGAGGTGTCTATGTGTCCGTTGCTCGAATATCACATGTATGTAGATTGACTACTGTTAGTCTCCAGTATACTGTGGTGATAGTAATATATGTCGCAGGCAAATTCTATAATTCGTCCTTATGCAAATGGCGTCATGAGATTGTTAAATACGTTTTAGAAAATGCCTTATGCCAAATGCCAAATGTCATCATTACATAATATTGTTACGAGCTTCGAGTTCGTTTTGTGCAATAAAATACCACGTATATTAAAACCGTGTATTTACAACACAAATGTACAATACACTACAGCGCAATATGTAAATACACTGGCAAACACCAATATCACTCACTATTTAATCACTAGAATTAACCGACCATACCAAATCACTGAACTGACTGACTTCCCGTATCACTAGACTGTACTATATCACTTCACTGAGCGTCCGAACTGTCGTTTCCGAATCGCTATTTAAAACAACTCTATTCGCCAACACATCCCTGTTTATAATACCCAAGGTAAAGTCGACCATGTTCTGAAAATATCGCGTAAACAGTTCTAATTGTAAACATGTCCTGGTACACACTATTTTCACTCTTATGCCCTATAACATGACAGAAGATCCATTATGGCATAGCTGCTTGGGTAACGGCGGCTATTGTTTATCAATAAAAGCAGCTATCTCTTTATTTCTAGATTTTTCCAGTGTTTTTACTCTTCACTTTTCTAGATTATTCGCAACAATATGCATGACATTTACCGTCGACAAATTGCCGTTTAAATCCATTTACACCATAAATGGGTTGTATATTTAAAAGTAAAACTACAGAATATTTAATAGTACAAGTACAGAAGAGACACTCTTTAAAGTCGTTTAAAGAAGTACCTCTTGCTACCATACAATTAACTCGAATTCGGATCGCGCGACGCTTGATTACCTACGTTTATATTTACCTAGAAGTTGCATCTCTTTCTAACGCGTAACTCTTATCCTTTCTAATGAAATCAGGGTTGTCTCAAAGATTCCCTGTGTTGGTTTCGGGCTCCTTTGAAGTATAGGCCAACTGCCCTTCTGTCAAGCAGGTCGTAAAAAGCGATCGATTGGCTATACGAGTACCTGCCATCGTGGCTACTAAGGGGTAGAGTACTGTATTGTCCACCACCAGCACCTTATCTATTCCTGCCGCAATAGCTTCAGTGCTTGTCACTGTCGTGTTCCGGTTTGGAGGCTAAGGTAGCCAGTAAACTTATGCATGTGGCATTAGACCTCGCCACAAGATAGCAACGCACCATTAACACCTTTGGTACCTATAGGCGATGGTTGACTCTTTCCATCAAGAGACCCATCTGCTTGTTTGCTATCTTATGGTATAAAAAAGATACTCTATCGCCTATAGACACCATAGATGTAAATGATGCGTTGTTATCTGTGCAGCAGGATGGCAATGTTATATACATAAGTCTACCACCCAACTTTAAACCCCAAAACGGAACAAGATAATGACAAGCATTGACGCTATTGCGGCAGGAATGGTAAGCAGTGATACCATATACCCGGGTGAGACGATGCGGAATGCGGGCAATAGGTGGTAGAGACCACCTAGTAGTCACGGTGGTAGTGACACGTATAACCAATCGGTCGCCTTTTACAACTTGCCTGGCATACCGGCATTTGCTCTATACTTCAAAGAAACTCTTGTCAAAACGGGGAAAATGAATTTTGTTAATAATTAGATAATTAGTGTTAAAATATAATTTATGGCGCATTTCAAGTTGCAATACTGGGGCATGATAAATCTACGTAATCCTAGACCGCCCCGTTGGTCGAGTGGTTAGTGACCCTGATTACGCAATCGACGGGGCTCGGGTTCGATCCACGAAGGGGACAAGCATTTGTGTGATGAGCATAAATGTTTGTATTTCCGGGTTTGGGTGTTTATTAAATATATTCTGGTATTTATATATGTATTTCTATGTATTAGTATCGTTGACTAACACCCATAACACAAGCAAATAATTTGCTTATTTTGGGGTTAGATCAGTAAGTGTAATTTGTCCCGTGAATATTTATTATTGTTATTATTATTATCTTTACCTATAATACTTAAAACCAACTTATAAAATTACGAGTAAACTAAACAAAACATAAATATTTATTAAGTTTCAGAATGTTTCGGAAAGGTAAAAAACGAATACTTTGAATCCTTCTGTTTATTGCGACAACTATCCACACAGCAATTATTTTATATTACGAATCCCCCATTTTATAAGACTACCTACAGTAATAAACCTTAGGTACGTTGCGACGATGATCGGCAGGCCGTCGTACATGAATAGGTACGCATGTATTTGCAAATCAGTCGGGGCGGCCCGACTGATTTGCAAAGTCGAGTTGTCGCGCGCTGTAGGTGCTTATCGCGGTAAATATAGGCGAGTGTCAGAGGCCTGGTAAAACCCTAACCAGCTTACATAAAAATTAAGTAGGTTGGTTAGGTTGCCTTTAGGTCCCACACCTGGAAAAAGGAGTCCCGCTCAGCGGGGTTCCGTCGATCGTCGGCGACATCGGAGTTGCAAACTTTGATGTTGAATTAATTTATGTTATCATCAATTTGCCTTCGACAATTAGTTGATAATAAAGGCGGTTGTCTAACGCCATACAAATTGCCTGTGATATATAGATATTATAAGTGACATATATATTTTTATAAGTGTTACCTATGCAGTTGTTAACACTTTCCGGGCCAATTAACTATTTTTTAATTTAATGTTCACGCTTAAAATCTCCATACCCGTTATGAAACATTTCGTTCATTGCCGTGTTGCCAATTTATATTCCTGCATAGCTGAGCTATGTCCTCGACCGTGTACATGGGCGTACCGAAGGGGAGGCAGGGAGGGGCAGCTGCCCCCCCCCCCCCCCCCCCCGGAAGTTGTTTACCTTAGTAGTTTTTTTTTATATATCATAAGAAAAAATAGCAAACAAGCAAATGGGTCTCCTGATGGAAAGAGTCAACCATCGCCTATAGACACCGAAGGTGTTTATGGTGCGTTGCTATCTTGTGGCGAGATCTAAACCACATGCATAAGTTTATCGGCTACCTTACCCTCCAAACCGGAACACGACAGCGACAAGCACTGACGCTATTGCAGCAGGAACAGGTAAGGCGGTGGTACCTGACCCGAGTGAGACAATGCAGAACTCTAGCACCTAGTAGCCACGATGGTAGTGACTCGCATAGCCAATCGGTCGCCTTTTACGACCTGCCTGGCAGAACGGCAGTTGGTCTATTCTTCAAAGGAGCCCGGAACCAACACGGGGGAGAAAGGTATATACTGTTGTAGATAATAATATAGAAATATAGCCTTAAAATGTTACGGTTGTCCCCCCCCCCGGCCCAGAATTTGGGTACGCCTATGACCGTGTATGTGTATTTGTTGGGTATATAAGTACTGCGTTGCAACACCTACTACCGAATGGAGGTATGTTTCCTGAGATACTTGGGTCACCTGTTACTGGTAATGACGGGGATAACCAACGGCCATTAACGATTTGTTTTATATAATAATACTAACCGGTCTTAGTTGTACTGTCACACAACGAAATACCAAGATAATGTCAAGAAGCGATCTGTTATGGAAAGTTTTAAGAAAAACCGCTTTAAGATTGTATTTATTTTCACCAGAATGCACTCTTATTTTATTAGGAATTGATCATTATTATATTTTTTTAATTAATGTCTATGTATGTTTTAAGTATCACGTTCATTTTTTTTAATACTCGATTTTAACGTAATAGGTATGTCAGGAAGTTCTAAGAGACAAGAGAGAACTGTGCGTGTGTTATGTCCTATGTCCATTATATACTAGTAGTAAAAAACGAAGATAGGTTACTAACAAGAAAAAAAAGTAGGTGGTAGCCTTTGTTTCACCTCTGGTTCAACGGTATTCGTGCCAAATTTCATAAAAATCGGTAGAGTGATTTAGTTGTGAAAGCGTAAAGCTATGTTCATATTCCTGTGGCGTGGTGTGCCGTGGCGCGCAGTTGCGTTCAGTTTGTATTACTAGATTCACCTTAGTCGTTATGTCGTAGCGCGTTCTCGAACTAATGTGAATCTAGTCATACAAAGTGATCGTAAGCGTTTGCGTTCTGGCCTGTCACGTCACGTCACGACACACCACGCCACAGAAATATGTCCTAACCAGGAACCTATATAAACAATAAAAAACTTACTTTCGCATTTATAATATTAGTAGCCACAATTAACAACATTATTATTAAAATTAACAATTATGCATTAAAGATTGTTTTACAAAGTATAAAATATGACGTACCCCGATAGAAAGTAATATTTTTGGCTGTAAAACATTTAAACTAACTTTCATTAAATTTTGTTTAAAGATTAGCTAATAAATTTATTTAAATAATTTTATAATTAATTTTATTAAGGGCTTCTAAAGTAGAAAAAAATTGCTGCCTCTTACAAAATACTGTTTTACCGGTATTATACTATGTATATTATGTATATTATAGATACAATAATATATAATTTTGAGTACTATGTGTATTTATGTATATTATATTTTAAGTAGTTTATTGGTTCAGGTAACGTATACTGGTAAGTACCCATACAGTTATTGAGTACAAATTAGTATAAAGCTGATTACTTGGGTAAGTATGCAGGTAAGTACACACTATACACACACATACAATTGTAAAATTAATTCCTTTTTCGCGCATCATCAAATATAACGATGAATGGTATTTATTAAATATTACATGAGCATTGATATAAATATAAAAGTGATCTACCCATTCATAGTTAATACTACATTTAGGTTAGTAAAACACGTAGGGTAGGACAACACTTTTATGTATTTGCTTATAATAGGACTATTATTATGTCGCAATATCTTGATAGAAATAAAATAATAATAGTAGTAATATTATATCATGACTTAATATACAATTGTAAAGAAAATATTGTGAATGTTTGCGTAGGGTTGGCGGCGTGCTTGCAAGCCCGCGTGCTGGCGTCGGAGTACTGGCGCGGCGGTGGCGGCGGCGGCGGCGGCGCGGGCGGCGGCGGGGAGCAGCCCTCGCCGCCCGCCGCGCCGCCCGCGCCCGACCCCGAGCCTGCCGACGAGGTAGACGAGAGCAAGTGGCAGGACCGCATCGCTTTCCGCTTCGACCAGCTCGTCTCATTCGCCTCCACCGCGATGGAGGACAAGCGGCGCCGCTCCGACGACGCCGCCAACACGTCGCCCGACTCCGGCATCGGCATCCCGCACGGCCCGCCCGACGCCGCGCCGCACTTCAAGAAGCGGTTCTTCCGGCGCGAGCGCTGGGCCGGCGGCTCGCCGGCGGCGGCGGCTGCGGCGGCGCCGGCCCCGGCGGCCGCGCCCGCGCCGCCCGACTGGGAGCGGCCGGCCATGTGACGCGGCCGCTGCTAGCGCCGCGCCCGCCCGCGCTCCGCCGACCCGCCTCCTGTAATTATGTATATTGTGTAGCTTTACCTTGACCCTGTAATTATTTAATACTAGGTTACGGCCTCGTCCCGGCGGCCGGATTGTGTTTCATGTGTTCATTTAGGTGTTAGTCCGCACTGCGTGTTCGGTGCGCCGGGCGCGGACCGCTCCGCCTGAATAATGTTAACATGCTTCGGGAGTGCGCCTCCACCGCGGACGGGTACTTGTAAATAATGACGTTTATCCTAAGATGGAGAGTTCGGGTGTAAATTATTGTGAATATTACTACTAGTGAATTAAGCTTCCTATGGAATTCGACTATGGGTTCAGACCACTGCCTTAATTAATGGTTATTTTATATGGTTCAAGAATAATAGTTTTAGCGTTTTGAAATATACACGAGACACGTAAATTGATTAAATTTAACACAAATGAAATCGACGACTGCAAGGAGTAGGTAATGCATAGAATTGATAATTGTTCCGGACAGAATGCTAAAGATAAATAAAAATGTTACTTTTTATATATTTGTAACGTTCTAAGTTTGAAATTGAATTTATCCAGGAAATATAATCCACTAAATGATTGCGTATATAATATGTCCCTGGTTTCAACTTATAAATATAATTTAGAAAAAAAAACATCTTTGCAGGTGTCGATATGCTATTGGGCAATTATCTCGTTAATTTTTAATTTATTTGTAAACAGTCTCAATATTAACTTTTAATATGATGCGAGCAATTTTATAATTAATGAAATACGTGAATCTTAAATTTTACTTGAGCACAAAATATAAATTATTTTTTTATTAAATAGTCTATGAAATAATAGTTTTAATGGAACATCTGCACTGTCAATACTGTAAATGAGACACACTGCTATAAAGAAAACAAGAGGCAACTTTCAGTTCACCATATTGTCGATTGTGCCAAAAACGAAACTTTTGTGAAAGAAAATGGTTTGATAGCCAGTTATTCTAATTAACAATAGGAGATGTAACAGTAATTTGCTTGTATTTAAATTATCAGAATTTGCCTAATCTGAATTCTTTAATATACTTACATAAAACTTATGTCTCCTATGTGCACAATCACACAAATGGTTTAGTTGGTATTAAATTTAGAGCAAATACGTAGCAGTACGAAATAGTTTATTAAAATTTATTCATTAGAAATTTGGATAGAAAAGCTAGTTGGCTTGTTATATGTGTTTTTGATTTTAAATTTAAAATAAACAATACTAAAATGACATACCACAAAATATACATAGATTTGCTAGTGTAGTAATAAACGCAAGCCAACATTAAAATATTAGATAATTAATGCTAGAACAGGGTATATCCAGGTTTTCATAATTAAGCTGTAACCAAATCTCGTTACATTAAGGTAACAAAAGTTATTTATTCAGTGTGACGCTAGCCATTTTAATATTTCATAAAAGTTGTTTAAAATCTAAAATTTGTATCCACATCATCACTCTTATACTATATAATGGCTATAATTCTAAGGTAATGGCTCACGAAAATCCGCCTTATAATTGTTAATAAACTATACATTAATACATTTTATACGCAAAGTTTTTTTACTACCTACCCTGAAAAGAATGTTAAATTCAATCTTTGCTATACAGAGTCCGACTGAAAATAATATCAATGTTTTAGTTGAAAAGAATTTTTTGGCTATTCTTTTTATTCTGGCTGCTTAATGAACAACCCAAGAGTTTTGATAGAACTAGGTACATTAAAATCTTTTTCACGTATGATGACTAGAGTGATATTTTATCATACACAAATTTTATCAAATATGCAATTGTATCGTCATTATTTATGAATATCTCTTTACAATTGCAAAACATTAAATTTTATGTGTAATTTTTTCAATACAGTCCTTTTAAGACAAACAGAGAACATAGATTTAAGGCAAACGTGTCTATAAAGACCACTGATTCCCAAAGTGGTCCAGGTGGACCCCCAGGGGTCCTAGGGAGACTCGACGGGGGTCTAAATTGGCGTGACCAAAATGGGGGTCACAATTCGTAAGCGAAGTAAAAATATCAATTCCCCATACAATTCTCACCTTTTTTCAAAAATTGTTAATTCACAGTTGGAACTCAGCTGCAATGCAAATTTCTATAGTTAGTAGTAGTAAGTAGATCTGATCTTCATATCTTTTCTTAAGGTTTGGGAGTTTGGTAGAAATTTAGATTAAGGGGGTCCACCGGAACCAGCAAAATTTTGAAAGTGGTCTATGAGAAAAAAAAGTTTGGGCCTAGTTTCGAAACATTAAATATATCTTCATTTTTTCTCATAAAGCCACTTCCTTTCAAGTTATGAACTGTATAGATTAAGCCCGTCGCTAATTTTACTGTCGGGCATCGTGACTAAATAAAAAGTTTCATCCTTACCATCTTTTGTCGCGTAATCCGTTACCGTTACTGTTCGATACTCAAAGCAATTTTTATCCCATATTTTTCACCCGTGGAGCAAATTGTCGGTGGTTATGATTTCGAAAAACGACTTTAATCTTCAAGAAAAGATTCTTTACTCTTACAAGGCCGGCAACGCATCTGCGTCCATGGATAGAGGTATTCGCTTTCCACCAAGTGAGCCTCCTGCTAGTTTACTCTCTCAAATCAATTTGGAACTGTATAGATACAAAGAATCCGCCATGTAACATCACTGGCTAGTGAGTGTGTGTAATTTTATCATTTTGTTCACAATTTTATATTTTTCAAGTTGACTATGACCATCTATCTATCTATCTATCAAAGCGGGCTATACCGCACATAGCCACACTACGGGCCATTGTGCGTAAAGGTATAGTGGCTATTCTTGCCAATCCAGCTCATTCCAAAGATTGACTATGACCAGTAGTTAGTAGAATTTTCACACATTATTGATACAAAGCAAAACTTCCTATGATCGCCTTTATTTTTTCTATCATATTAATTTGGTAATTTCTCTCTCTTATTCTGGACGCTGTTCTTCAAGAAAAACGCCAAAAATTAATTGTTTCTGAAATTTGTAATCCCGTAACCTTTGTACTATATATACTATAAGCGAAACTTATTCCCTATTTCCCATCGACGAAGCATTTCCTTCCAGTCTAATATAAAAGAGGCGTGGAACCAATTTCTTGGTAATTTCTATATTAGTAAAATAAATTATTTTGTCTACAGATAGTTCTGTTTCCTTAGTCTTGCATACACAAACATACATAAATAATTATATATTTGATAATTACATCAAGAAATACTAAACAAAGCATTTTATTGAGTCAAGGGAATAGGTGTAAGGGATTTTTCCCAGGTACTGGATCCTTTATTTTATGGTGACTTTTATAATTCAGTAGTAACTTAAAAAACTTGCCTCGTCAAATGTCAGTTTAAAGGATAAATGGAATAAACAATTACAGATTGAATAGTTAGGGCGGGTGATCGAAATCGTAGTTCAGATTTCTAATCTTGCTAGGTGGTAGAGTTCTGCGTTGTCTCGCCCGGGTTTGGTACTACCTTTTTACCTATTCCTGCCGCAATAGCGTCAGTGCTTGTCACTGCCGTGTTCCGGTTTGGAGGGTAAGGTAGCCGGTAAACTTGTGCATGTGGCATTAGACCTCACCACAAGATAGCAACGCACCATTAATATCTTTGGTATCTATAGGCGATGGTTGATTTTTTCCATCAGGAGACCCATCTGCTTATTTACTATCTTATAAAAAAACATCAGACAGTTTGTTCTGAGGTTTTTATTTTCCTAAAACAAAATACGCGTTTTTCAACAGGCTTGCCACTTCCACATAATAATGGGTATAATACCATTGATAAATAATGATTTAATACATTCTCTTAAGTCTTTTTAATTCTGTTCTGTGGTTGTCTCAACATTATTATTTTTAAAATATTTTATCGATGCGTAAACTCAATGTGGTTTTTGATGTAAACCAGTTCTTAGCATAATCAAAATTCTGGGTGAATACAAAATAAACAGTAATTTTCTTATACACGAGCAGGTGCATGTCTAGGAAAATAAATTATTAAATAAAGTCATCATTGTATTGCTTTAAATTGACATATTACTTTTGTATATGATATCGTTTGAAAAGTAGAACTTAATTCTTTTATACTGATTGTCCATCACTCCAAACAGTAGCAAGATGGTCCAAAGATGATTTTCAGTCGGACACTATATTACGAAAATCAAAATTATACATCAGTGTTTACTTAATTTTTGATAGTGGTTTTTCAGTTTATACAACTTATTAAATAATGATTTGCGTGTTTATATATATCTAATATTAGACTTAGAATTTCATTATGAAATTTGGAAAATATTTGTGAATATTAGGAATGGCAATTGTATTGTGGTAAAGAAGGTTAGAAGCGCTTGTTAAAAAATCCAAACAATCCAATTTACGGCCCAATCAAAAATGTGATTAGGACCACGTATTGCACTTATTTAAAAATATTTTACAAAATTATATTTCAATGTATTTTAAAAGTATCGTAGTTACGAAATGTAACCGAGCCTTAAAAATTTTATCTATATTTATAGATGCATATCAAGGCTTTTTTAACTTTTTTTTATTTCGTCGATAAAAATATATTAATTTAGACTTTATCCTATGGTTTCAATTATTATAGCGTACAACGCTACCGAAACAATGCATATACATTATGAATCGGCCACGGCTGAAGCACTCCATCTTTTTTAATATTTAAAAATAATTAAGACAGCATCTCCTCCTCCTCGTAATTATGTACAGATGTAGTGTTTCCTTTTCATTGGCTAAATCAGCTAAACGTTTTTGACGAATGTAATATTTAAGGAATTACTTAACCGTGTTTATTGACTAGAAGTGCAATAAAAATGATCTTGGAACGATATGGATTGATAAAATTAATTTAAGATCTAAAATTTGTGTTCAGTGAATGGAATTTCGAGATAAAATGTTTATAATACATGAAAGGTTTAAAAGTTATGAGAATATTTATATTCTAAAAGCAAATGCTTTATTATTGACGATTTAGTTTAAGAGAATAAAGAATCAAATGGGTACTGAATTCTACCAAAAATAAAATTAGTTTTTTATAATTATAAACAATTATAACAGAATCTTCTAAACTTGAAAAACGATGATATGGACTTATGGATTCTGTTTTCTTCTTTATTACAGAAAAAATCTGAACTTAAACAATAAGAGACTCATATTTATTTTACATTGTAAGGTTATATTTATGTTGTTTAAACATATCAAATTATTTGGTTTGTCATGATGTGCCCCTGAATATGTTTAAGACAATTCGGATGGTTTACAGTTAAAATGACGCTAAGTGTATATCGACGGTCCCTACGTATAAAAGGACATGTCAAAAATGTATTTTTTTTTATTACATATATGGCTTTAAATTTTCCAAACGCTCATATAAGATTTTTTCTTTTATTTTATGTATTTCGCTACTTATACAAATCGAATAAGAGAACAAGTGTAATAATTACAAACAATAGGTGTCGTGTATGCGGATATCTATACTTATCATTCTATACGGTGTTTTAAAATGCGCGTTTTAACATTTAAAACGCCGTATAAAGAGACATGTCTTTATTAATGTATTTTTAATATTTTTGGATGGTGATCTTAATTTGTTTAAATACGTTGTTGATTTTCATAAAATATTTATATTTTATCAACTTATCGAATTATGTTTTCAGCTTTTTTGTTTTCAGCGTATAAAGAGGTATCTCCAATTTATCTAATATGAATGTCAATGTAAAAACAGTTTTTCCGGGAAACTATTAAAAAAAAATTAAATACTTAAATACTATTATGGACTCCCTAAATATAATAACTCATTGTAGAAAAAAAAAATTATAATTATGCATAGAATTATTTCTAGAGAGATTTAAACATTAATTACGCTCTCCTGTAAACCTCAGTTTTTGACGTGTCTCTTTATACGTAGGGACCGTCGATATTAAAACAGATACAAGTGAAGTTTCGCGAAATGACGATGGGTAAATATACAATATTATATTAAGTATTAGTTTACTTGCATCGATTAGTTCTGCCAAATTGGTGAATATTAATATAATTAAATTAATGAGAATACATATAGGTTTGTACAAATACATGGGTCAATGTATTGATGTATTTGCATATATGTGCCTGAAAAGTGCCGAACAAAGGTATGTGTTATTTTATCCAATAAAATATCCAATATCTGTGAGATACTCTATTTTTGATTTGGTTTTATAAAATTACCAATTGGGTAAAACGACTTGACTTTTCGTGTATTTTAAACATTGGGGAGCACTGGTTTGATTGTGCCTGAAACTCATCAATGCCGCTCCAAACCTCAAAATTATCTAATTGTATACTAATTAAGCTTGTAAATTGGTTCGTACCAGTAGTAAGGTATGTAGTATAATATTGATATTAAAATTAGACGGAAAAGATTGTCCTCGAAGAGTGATAACATTATTCAGTTTTAGATTATTTTTGTTTCGTAATCGGAAAAGAGCTAATCTGTGTGGCGTTAGTGTCTAAATAGTACAAATGTGAAGACTTTTGTCATAAGCCTCGGACTATTCTTCATTGAAAACGCTAGGTTTGAGATGTATCCCTGTGTACTAGTTTTATTTTGTACTAAAAGTTAAAATAAATGAATAATTATATTATTCGGCTTTTAATTACCTTTCGTGAGAGAATATGGAATGTATGCAAATGGAGCTTCTTTTCATTAGTTGATACCACACCTTCACACGCTTTTAGTATTCATGTAGTCACATGAATACTAAAAGCGTGTTAAGGTGAAGCCGTTCATGAGCAAATCACTGCCAAAAAGTATTGTAAATTATTTACTCCGTTAACGCTACAGTATTGAACATACATTATTTTCTAGTAATTGCAGCCGTGTGAGACAGTCAATGAAAAATAATAAATATGTACTTTCTGTCGTTTAATTGATACGAATGCAATTTTAAACGATGTATACGTATGTATGATTGCCTCTGTGGTCTAGTGGTCTGGTGCCGGTGCTGACCACACGAGGTTCCGGGTCGGGCAATTCAAAAATGTGTTTTTTTTAGTTTTCTGTTAAAAACTGTTGGCGATAGGCTTGCCACTCATCACATTATGGGATTACGGGCGTGAAGATGCTTAATTTCTTATAAAGCAGGAGTCGGCAACCTGCAGCTCTTTGGATGTAAAGCTGCGGCTTATTTACTGAAGAACAAATCTACACTAATATTATAAAGAGGAAAGATTTAATTGTTTCTTTAAATTGAATAGGCTCCGAAACTACTGGACCGATTAAAGAATTCTTTTACCATTAGAATCCTACATTATCCTTGATGAACATAGGCATTGGCAGTTAGTTTGGACATAGCGAAGGCCTTTGATCGAGTATGGCACAAAGCGCTTCTGGTGAAGCTGCCTTCCCGAGAAATTAGCTAAGCACTAGTTTTTTAGCTAATCGGAGCATCAAGGTCGTAGCCGACGGTGCGTGCTCTGACCTTGAATCTGTCAATGCTGGTGTTCCACAAGGCTGCGTGCTATCACCGACACTGTTCCTTCTGCATATCAATGACATGACGCGAATTCGCAACATACATTGCTAGGCAGATGACAGTACTGGTGATGCTACATACTCCGGCCGTAGCGGTATTTCTCGGGAACACGTCGAAGAGTGCCGAAACAAGCTTGTGTCTGAAGTTGAGAATAGCTGTGTGTTACATGCATAGCAATCCTAATAGATAGTTATGTTTAGTTTGTGGTATAGTTCGGTGTATATAATATTATTGTCGTAGTTAGTTTTAGGTTAGGTATTGGATATCTGTTAATTACAAGTTTCTGTTATAATCACGTTAGTTTGTTCGATAGGTGGGTTACAGGTATTTTTAGTCTTACGTTTTTTACTTAAATTTTGATAATAAAAATATCGTATATAAATAACTAAGATGAATATGTAAATATTATTTTTAATACAATACTAGCGGCGCGCCCGACTTTGTAGAGATATTTAATAAAGTAGCTTATAAAGGTTAAATAAGTTCTAAAGTAAATATGCGTGAGCGAATCCGCCGGTAACAGCTAGTAACATTAATATAATTCTATGATAATAGTGTTCCATATCCATTGATATCAAATAGGTACCCAAGATACACAGTTCCGAAAAAAACTGACACTCAAAACTGTCGCTAATTAAGTCTAAAAAGTTTATAATTATGGCACAAACGTGTTTTTGCATATATTCAACCTTAAGCGCAAGATTTAAAGTTGTTTTTAAGCATAGAACCTAAACATAGGTATAGGCAAACTGTGGTTGTATAGCCATGTAGTATTTGACGCACGATATTGATACACTTAGTTTGCAAAGTCTAATAGATTTACACCCGTATTCACTAACGATACTATGAGATTGCATAGTGTTAGCGAGCGCATAGGGTCATGAAACAGATGGCTTGTCATGTGAATTGCATAGTAAATTAGCGTTCTTTGCATAGTGTTACTACGTTACTTAGGTAAGGGTTGTTTATGAATACGGGAGTTAGAATATATTGAAAAAATAAATTTACTGCAATTATGACTGGTGAATGAATGAATGAATGGTGAATGAATACGTTATTAAGTTCATAGATTCTTACATTTTTCTTCAGACTTATTATATTATGTATCGACAACATTTATTATATTATGTATCGACACGCATTAATTTCCTAGAAATAAGTTTAGCTTTTCGTAGAATTCTCTTTTTGAATTAGATTTCAGTTTTTCTGTTGTTTTTTTTTTGCAGTATTATGTAAAGGAACATTTGTTTAGTTAAAGTATCTGCAGGCGTACGAGTGAATATTGCCCATAGATATTTGCAACACAAAAGGCTTCTGAAAATTTTATTGACCCTCCTGTTAAAAATTCCAATATCAAGGCTGGTCGGAAAAACTGAGTGAGCTAAGCTGATCCAGAGTTTGTCTGTATGTATAAAGAAGGTACAGGCAAATTAAACTGGATGTAATCTCTCACTATGGCGTAAGCCAAATTCGGCAAAAGAGTATGGCAAAAATAATGACATACCTACGTATTACCGCGTTTTCCAAAATTCAACCTCTCAGAGGGTAAAATAGGTAAAAAAGGCCGGCAATGCAGCTGCAAGACCTCCGGTATTGCAGTTGTCCATGGGCGGCGGTGATCACTTACCATCAGGTGCACCACCTGCTTGTTTGCCCCCTCTGCTATAAAAAAAAGATGAATGTTTTATATAATTTCACAAATAAAACGCTTAGGGCCAAAAACTTAAAGTTTCGCAAACATATTCTTATGATGTAGGGATCCACTAAGGAATGATTTTTCAAAATTCATCTCCGATGGGGATTAAACAGGGTATAAAATTTGTATGAAACTTTTTATTCTTTGGACATATTTGCATGAAATTTGGCACGAATTGACGAAAAATTAAAAAAAAAGTGTTTTTTCGACATAACTTTTTTCAACTTATCATTTTTCGACTTTCAACAATATTCAAATTAAAATTATGCTGTTTACAGGTAATTTAATTAGTATTTTTAAAATAACTTTCAGGCTAATATACCGATTACCGACAGATTTTAAAATCTTATCAGCTAGCCTCTCTGTTTAAAAGACTGCGTCAAATACTGCAAATCGGATTAAAATCGGTTGTTTCGTTCGGGATTTATCAAAGACGAAAATTTTGAATAAAGTTTTTTTTACATGTTTTCGACATTTTTAACCTTATAAAACCATTAGAAATAAAAATTGCATTGAATGTTATTTGAAAGATCAAACTCGTTCATCATTTTAAAAAAATATACATATTTTCAAATACTGAATAACTAGTATCATTTAAAAAAAAAACTTTGAATTTTTAAACTTTTCGAACTCAAAAATACCTCAATTTAGCGGGGAGTTTCAGGTGACCTGTAGGGCCAACTACCTTACAGATTTTTTTAATATAGTTACATTAGTTGTGTTGTATTACATAGGTGTGTTACATACATAGCAATCCTAATAGATGGGTATATTTAGTTCGGGGTATAGTTTAGTACATATAATATTATCACCAAAGGTAATTTTAGGTAAGACATTTCGTGTTAATTACAAATTTCTTTTACAATTACGTTAGTTTGTTCGATAGGTGTGTTACCAAAAGGTATTTTTAGTTTGAAGTATTAGTTATGATATTAGGTATAGAAAAATATAGAAGTTATAGGAAATTCAGGTAAGTCTTACGTTTTTACTTGATTTTTAATAACAAAAATGTCGAATATAAATAATTAAGATGAACATTAAAAAATATATTTTTTTTAAGTACTAGCCGCCCACCCGGCAATGTAGAGATTTTTAATAAAGTAGCTATAAAGAAAGATTAAATAAGTTCTAAAGTAAATATGCGCTAGCGAAGCCGCGAGTTACAGCTAGTATGCAAATAAGACAACCCGTACATATAGACTAGCTATATATATATATATATATATATATATATATATATATATATATATATATATATATATATATATATATATATATATATATATATATATATATATATATATATATATATATATATATATATATATATATATATATATATATATATATATATATATATATATAGTATTTTATGTGCTATTCCAGGTCATTTTATATCTGAGTCCAAATCCAAATTGGTACAGCTAGTTTTAAGTGATTGAGTATCAAACATCCAAACATACAAACTTACATTTATAATATATAGAGTATAAGATATCCACAATCAAAAACAGTAGTCTATTAAAATAAAATTATTAAATTAAAAAATTTTCCTAATATATCTCCAAAGTCATCATAAAAATAAAAATTATTAATATGTTCATACAGGAACAATAAAGACTAGGAAATTGTTATTTTATATTAGTACAAATAGAATAAAAAGAATCACCTAACTTGGTCCTCAAAATAAGTAATCAACAGAATAAAACATTTTAAAATCGTCGAATTGATACCCTCTTGTCTTTTGGCAGTCGGTTAACAACTATAAAAGGTATTTAAAATTATTAATGAAAAAAATTAAACTTCATAAAAAATCGACTCCACTAATAATAACGGGATCAATTTGTATTATTCGACTAAATTAAAAGGAGGTTTTAATGCATTGTCTTTTTACTGAAAAAGTGACCATTTAAATTTTGTCGTATTATATTTGGAGCGTCAAGTAAATTTTTAAGACAAATAAAATGAAAATCATACATTACACCCTATATTTAGACATATAAACAACAAAAATAAATCGATAAACTCTTATACTTACCGAAAATACAATATCTTATATTTTTTTAACGTTCATGATCTCGTATTTTACAATTTATCAGAGAACAATTCTGTATTTTTGACGTGCGGGCAGTGACGTGAGCGACGGGATTCTATTTGAAGGGAGCGCACAATTTTAAATTGTGCGCCCATTTTTATTTTTAGAGGACGTTTTTGAGACACTGATTGTGTACCTATCTTGGGTTTTTATATATCAATAGTCTTATCTAAATAAACATAATATGATTTTAGATTTAATGCAATATCATGTGCTACAAAGATTCGTACACGAATGATGGTGACAAAGGTGTAGAACATTTAAAATCCGATTGTCACATTTGATTAAGTATTTTGTTAACAAAAAGAAATCTATTTGCTTAGAGTAATAACACTCAGAGTGAAAATTGCATTCAACGTTTCTATGTACATGTTCAATTATGTACATGAGTTTTACAAATTCCTGAAATTTAAAATTATTTTCAATCACTTTTAATTTAAATTAAAAAAATTCTATTAATTAACAAATTTTAGAAACGCATATTTTCGAGAAATATAAAAAATAAACTTAAACTAAAATCTGTATGGGTCATTCCATGTCAAATCGACCAATAGTTGGAATCGACTCCTTTCGATTTGGATGAATTTTGGTCAGAAGTTTTCTTTTATCATAAAACGAAGTTCTGCCAAAGGAAAAAAAATAAAAAAATTTTTTTCGAAAGATATACAAATTTAAAATTTCGCGATTTTTCCAGTTTTTCAATTTTGTTTTTGCAATATCTCGAATACTATTATAGATACAGGAATAAGCTTTCGTTTGTTTAAAAGGGGACACTTGGGGCTATAGAAAAAAAAATATTTTGGAAAAAAATTTGAAAAATGCCAAATTTGAAAAAAATCAGGATCTTTTAAAACGTTTTTAAAAGATCCTGAAATTTTTGGATAGGGGTTTTTTTTCTTTAAAAAATATGAATTTTTGAATTTCAAAAAAAAAATTATTAATTTCAGAAAAAAAAAATTTTTTTTCGTTTTGTTTTTTGCAACTACTATACAAGTTAAAGTTATGCAGATACATAATATTGTAATTTTGAGTGTTTACAAATCAAAAATTCAATTTTACATTCAAATTTACTTTAATAACAATTCAAATTTAAATTCAAAAATTCATATTTTTGAAATAGAAGTGAAAACGGAACTATTAAGTTGAGAGTAATTAAAACTATATGCAAAACATAGCTATAGATATACTATTATCATTAGCATGTCGGTGACGCGAACCGAGGATTTTACCCTCTACCAAAACGCTCAACGCGCCTAAAGAAGTTTTCACTTCAATAAAAAAAACCCTATCCAAAAATTTCAGGATCTTTTAAGATCATTACAAGGTATCATACAAAAAAAATTGAGCCAAAATTTTCATGGCGGTCTTCATTTTTGACGATTTTCAAAAATTCAAAATTTTACAAATTTAGCATTTTTCAAAATTTTTTCCAAAATATTTTTTTTTCTATAGCCCCAAGTGTCCCCTTTTAAACAAACGAAAGCTCATTCCTGTATCTATAATAGCATTCGAGATATTGCAAAAACAAAATTGAAAAACTGGAAAAATCGCGAAATTTTGAATTTGTATATCTTTCGAAAAAAAATTTTTTATTTTTTTTCCTTTGGCAGAACTTCGTTTTATGATAAAAGAAAACTTCTGACCAAAATTCATCCAAATCGAAAGGAGTCGATTCCAACTATTGGTCGATTTGACATGGAATGACCCATACAGTTTTTTAGTTTAAGTTTATTTTTTATATTTCTCGAAAATATGCGTTTCTAAAACTTGTTAATTAATAGATTTTTTTTTATTTAAATTAAAAGTGATTGAAAATAATTTTAAATTTCAGGAATTTGTAAAACTCATGTACATAATTACGATAATGTAAAATATAGATTTTCAATAAAAAAGTTGTAACGACCTTATACGCCGGAGGGATTCATATAAGTTCCTTGATTCCGCCTTACTACTTCAAACATAGATAACAGTTACGTTAGTTCTGTTAACAGTTACGTAGATATATAACTTCAAACTTCAACGTTCAATATGACAAATAACCACAGAACAATCTATATTACCTAATAATTTCGTCTAGCGGTACGGTAGACTCGGTTAAAACCTTGCCTGAATTATAAACCGTAAAAAAATAATTATTTCGAGTCGACAACTTATATCCGCAAAATTCGGATTGTCGAGTATTTTGTTAAAATGGTGATTAAAATTCTAACGGCGCTGACAGAACAATCGACCATATTTCTTTAAAGGTTGTAAATATGTGGTGTAGATGGCGTGAGCATTTATTAAAATTATCGTAGAACGGAACGCAGATTATCATGAATCTAATTTTCTCTTCGCTCATAAAAGAGAAGAAATTAAAAAAAGCAACACTATAGTGTCTTTATTAAACCAATTACCAACGTAATAGTTGAAAGAAGACGTCAGTCTCAGTACAGTGCTGCTACTTTTTAATGTCAACTATTTGAGTTAGTATATAATATTGCGTATTATGAGACTTCCGAGCGAAGCCAGGTTTTCCTCTAGTATAATATAATTCGTCCGGGACAATAATATAGGTACTCCTCTCTGAGTTTCCTTAATCAGAGATACTCCTAACGGAGCAATTGCAAATGACTATTGTCAATTGTTATCATGCAAGGAACTTATAGTAGATTTTTATATATTCGGTAATCGTTAAATCCTTTTTATTCATACACGTCGATAAATACATTATCATAAAATGTATTGTTATTGACATAGTGAGTTCTATAATGTGCTTATTTTAATTATTACGTAACAACTTATGCAATGCAAAAACTGTTTTTTCAAATTAGTAGAATTACTTAGTAATAATTTGCAAACTACGCATGGCCGCACTTGTATATGGCAATTGGCGCTTTATTTAGTAGAAAGAGACACACTCCACTCATATCGTGATACTCTTCGGAACGATTTTGAAGCGCGTGTGAACATTCCGGGTAGAATATAACTTCCTTGTTATCATGTCATTACCTAGGTAGGTAGGTACCTATCAACCAGCGTTGCCGATTTAGCATTTAATATGCTAAATTTGGCATATTATGGATTTGTCTAGCATAATTATTTAGCATATAGCGTATTTATTTAGCACAAAGAAATAGCAGTGGCAACACACACATGATTACTTCTTTATATAGAGGGCAACACATCGGAGACAGAAAATTTCCCATAGTTCCCTTACCATAAACAAGCTGCGTATAGTAAGATAGGTATATCTTACTCTTGGTATATGATAAATGTGAGAAAGGCATATATATATATATATATATATATATATATATATATATATATATATATATATATATATATATATATATATATATATATATATATATATATTGTATACATTGTTTACATTGTATACATTGTTTATGTTATGCTTGATACTTTCCAAAGAGTATATAATCCCTACGTTTTAATACTTTCGTCATTCGTGTATTATTACGCTAACAACTTTTACCGAAATCAGAATTTCTGTGTTCCTATTGTGTTAAATAATTATGCCACCTAAGTACAATCAACATTATCGATCAGAATGGGAGAAAATGACAGATTTTAAAGAGTGGTTGCAGCCTGTTAAAAATGATACAGCAAAAGCATACTGTAAGTACTGTAACTGTGATATGGTTGCAAAATTGTATTGTTTAAAACAACATATTTCATCCACAAAACACAAGAAAGCCGTAGAGCCTATTAAAAGTCAAAGGACAATAAAATTTCCCCCGCAGAAAAAAGATTTGAGCACTCAGAAAGCAGAATCTTCACTCGCTTTATTTGTATGTGAACATTGTGCAATAATGGCAATAGATCATTTATCGGAAGTATGCAAACATCGATTTAGTGACAGCAAAAGCGGAGATTTAAAACTACACCGCACAAAATGTATCAATATAATAAAAAATGTTTTAGCTCCACATTTCATTCAAGAAATCGTGAAAGACGTAGAAGACTAAGAATACAGCCTTTTACTGGATGAGTCTACAGATATATCAGTTTTAAAAATGCTCGGGGTCACAATCAGATATTACAGTCACAATTTAAAAAAAATGATTATCACATTCTTGGGTTTGGTCGAGATTGAAGATGGCAGTCAAAACATGGCTGTGCAAACGGCATAGTGAATGGTTTAACAAAATTGTTGTCAGCCCTGAATATAAATATAAAACAAATGATCGGTATTGGAACGGACAATGCTTCAGTGATGACCGGAACTAATAACGAAGTACATGCACTTTTGAAAAATGTGACTGGTAACGAACACTTAGTACTAGTTCGATGCGTATGTCATTCATTACAGCTAGCTTTATCTCATACATTATTCATTTATTTTCATACATTATTTATCTATATTAATTTTCTCTTTGATCTCATACTTCAGCAGAAACGTTGCCACGAAACATAGAATTTCTTATAAGAGAAACACATAACTGGTTCAGCCATTCTTCTAATCGCCGACATTATTATAAAAGCATGTTTCAAGCTATTAACGATGGCTCTGATCCACTGACAATTACTCAAGATGTGCAATACTCGATGGATATCAATGGAACGAGCTGTTTCGTATACTGGAGCAGTGGCTGGAATTAAAACTCTTGTTTGAAGTTGCCAGACGAAATGAAAATTGCTATATGGCAGAATCTTTATACAGTATGTAATCCCACCCACAAAATCCTTTGTACTTATTATATTTACAACCTATCTTAGAAGAAGTCCAAGTTGTGAACAAATTTTTTGAAAGTAAAGATGTTGACCCAACAAAACTGTACAAAGATTTGATTGGCTTAGTGGAATCGATAAGTCGGCGTATTTCGATTCCAACTGCGAATGTAGATACTTTAATACAAAACATAGATAGTTATTTAGACCCTAGACCATATATGGGATATGCGTTTGAGACAAAATCACTTGAATATGATCTTCAGAGTAATACAACAATCCAATTACGCCAACGGTGTATTAGTTTTACGTTGAAACTTGTGAAAGAATTACGTTCAAGATTACCTGTAAATTTTAGTGTACTTCAGAATGTTTCCATGTTTTCAGTTGAAGAGACTTTAAAAGTAGTAAAGCCGCCAATAGTCGAAATAGCTAAAGAGTTCGAAAAGGATACACAAACTATTGAAAAACTCATAACTCAGTGGAGAAACATAGTACATATTGAATGGGAGGCTGTCTCTAGTACATTAGATTTCTGGAATGCAGTAATGATGTATAGAGATGCTGCAAATAACAATCCGTTTACAGATTTATGCAGATTTGCAATGTCTATGTGTTTCGTTACCGCACTCAAATGCGGAAGTAGAAAGAGTGTTCAGCCAAATGAACTTGGTAAAAACCAAACTGCGGAATCGTTTGGCAGTTAGTACGTTAAATGCTACTCTTTATGTCAGATTTGGTCTAAAAAGAGCAGGAAGTGCTGTTATTCTTATTCAGTTCCAGATGATGTCTTGAGTGCTATTAGATAGAAGATAGTTCTTCTAGTTCCGGAGTAGTAATTTCTACTGATGAAATAGGCCAAGAAGTTGACATTTTATTTGAATAAATACATTAAGTAAATAAATTTATGTTTTATTTAAACAAAATCCCTATAAATAAGTAAATTACTTATGTTGGCATTTTTCTTGGTATATTCAAATGAATTTTAGCATATTTTTGGCATTTTCTTAGGACCGTTTTAGCATATTCGGTAGTAGTCAAGTTGGCAACACTGCTATCAACTTTGATTTTTGAATGACTTTGAAGTTTAAACTTTAAAGCACAGAACACTATTACTCCAGGGAGAAGAAAACCAACCTCATATTAAAAAGGCGGTAACAAAATATGCCACTAGCGACACTAGTGGGACCCTTTGACAACTTTCTAAACGCGCAAAAATTTGAAAATGGAGGTACCTACTTCCTTGCATGTATCTACCAGATTATTCTTATACCAAAATAAATCACTAATTTATCGGTAAGCGAATAAATTTCAGGTTAAGAACTTGAAATTAGTATTAGTGATTTATTTGGAATGTTTTTTTTTGTATCATAGGATAGAACATAAGAAAGATATAGGAATAAGTATTAAAAATTAAGTGTATGTAAAGCAAAAATAAAACAACGTTTTTATTCATCCATTTTTATTTAAAATTAATACTATATAAAGAAATCATTCAAAACCAAATAAAAATAATTTAAAGAAGTGGTCGGGTTTTATTATTTATTAGCAAACATAAAATTATGTTCGTATTCATAAATTTTTATTAAAAATTAATTCTATCAAAAGAAAACATTCAAAACCAATAAAAAATTATTTATAGAAGTAGTCGGGTCGGGTCGGGTTATTTGATCATCGGCAAATTCATATTCTGTTTTTATTTTACACTGATACTCAGTCGAAATGAAAATGCTACGTTCTTTCAAAAAACATATATTATTAAATAGAGGAAACAAAAAAAAAATAACAATACAAAACTATTTGTAACAAATGTCTTCGATTATAGTCTAGACCATCTAGTAGCAGGGTCTTGAAGTGTATCAGCACACTCAATACTTGGTTTTGCCTGAATGTCACTATGGCGCCAAAATCCCAAATACCAAAGCACAGATGCAATTTGTGCAAAGCAGCCAACAACTGCACCAACTTTGCAGTGATCATTAAATGTTTGTTTTATGCACTTGCACAATTTGGAATAAATCCAAAAGGAAACAAAAATGTTGATCTATAAAACAATTATTGTTTTATAGATCAACATTGTAATCTCCTAAGGATAGATTTATTAACACAATAGTTACTTGGTTTTTAACCACTTTTAACAATATTCGTATTGATTTCGAAGCATTCTTTTTAAACACAATGCACACATCACATACAATACTAAGAAAAATAATGTCCACAATACAAAAGAAATATTTGTATTACGAGTTGACATGTACAGGGTGAAGACACATTTGAAATTATATATATTTATTTGTTTCATATCATTTCAACGCATAATGCACTAGAAGAAATGAATGCTAATTTAAAACATATTTATTGATATATTTAAAAGACCAAAAATATATATAAAAAGTATCTTCATGTCAGATTCCCCGAAGAGGTAGACAGAGGTACAACTAGTGTACCCAATTACAATAATACCATTAGCTGAAGATACTTCGTCCTACAAGGTGATTTTGGCCAAGACTTGCCACCTGAAAAACTATGGCCTACCGGGCACATATCCAATTCCGGGCAACGTTGTATTGATAAAAAAAAATATAACCCCTAATTGGGTTGTGCAAGATAAGAACCGAGCCCAGGATTGTGGCAAACACCGACACCAGACCACAAAGGCGAAATATAGTAGTGTAAAATGATTAACAGTTTTTAGTGAAAGAAGAATCACTTAAAATAATAAAACTATCGAATTTGACAGGTTTGATGAATTTGCCGAGGTTTTATGCAACTTGCTATTTTCTTTTTTAACAAGTGCTTAATACACAGGGACAAAATAAATATTAAGCTTATGTATGCTTTAAAATGTTGATTTTTTTCTGTAGGCTACCAGCGGCAGCATTTTCCGCAAATAATCGATTTTTTTTAATTAAGTACCTTTTGACATTTATTATAAATAAGGAATTTATTATGATATTATAATTTTGTTCCTTGTGTATTAAGCATTTGTCCAAAAATGAGAAATTTACCATTTGTTTTATCTGATTTTTGATGTTTTCTTTTAAATTTTCCAGATGTGCATACAAATTTAAATAATTGTAAATTATCATAGAACTTTTTTCGACACACTCGACCATATTAATATTGGCATAATTTAAACTTTTTTTTACATTATCATATTCTTTGAATATATTGAATAAGTGGCAAACACCATCTGTGGAGGATGTTAATACCCGGGCACATGTTTCACAATTTAAATCCAGTTTTTTTATTATAAAACCACAGACATAGGCACATGCTTGTATCTCACCAGAGTTTTCATCGCATTCCATATCAGCTATATTAATGCTGTCTTCATATATTTCTGTTGTTTTTATTGGTGAAGCTGTAGATGGGGAGTTGTGAGAGAGAAATATATTTAAATTATCCAAAATAATTGCTTCATCCATCTCACAATTTGTTGACAAGCTTGCTGTTGATAAATTGGATATTATACTCGTTTTTAATGCAGCAACAAATTGTGAGACGGTTGGATTAAAATTAGAGCCACAATTACTCCTGATACAACCAAAGCAGTTCTCTAAAGGGTCTTGTTGTAGTCTCCTGGTGGATAAGCTGCCTATGTCTGGATATGACCTTTTTAAATTATGCCACAGTAATTCTACGCCCGTCATGGTTTGTATCCATCCATCCAAAGATGGTGGCCTCGACCTAGCTCCAATAAACTCGCAATCCTTCATAAGATTTTTCATATCTCGAAAGTAATTTATATGGGGGCTATGATCTGATATATTCCGATTGAGTTTTTTTCCTCGTTTTGGGCTTGGAGTATCTGCATTTAAGCTGTCGAATAGCTGGTCAATTTTATTTATAATATTCACTGTAGCCAAAGCTTCCATTGGTAGCTCTCCTGAAAATAATAAACATTTGGTTTAAAATAATCATGGTTTAGCTGTATATCATAAAATAACAAATGGATTGTATATAGATGTAGATTGGTTAAACAGATTATCATTGGTGTAACATTTATAAAAATGCATTTGTTATAATCCATTAGAGCTTCTAATCAGATCTACAAAATTCTTAAAATATTAGTATGAATATATTATGTTTGTATTTTTCTTTAAGTTTCTCTTTTACACATAATTGTCATTATTAAAGGAGCATGTTACATATTTATAGCACAGTTCCTACATTTATTTGTATTTTTTTTTTTTGTTGTCATTAGTTTACACAAGTACCACCATGCCATTATATTCATAGGAATCGTCAATACAAGTTCAGCCTAGTTTTTCGATATTATATCCCATAATATGATACTAGCATGCAAAATTATCTTGACGGAGAGTAACTTTAAAGAGTACCTACTACACATGGGCATAATCTAGTCAAAACGTAAAAAACAACGAATTGGGCACTATCTCATCTCGTCTAAATTATAATTTTTTTGAGAAATTATTAAAAACACTAGTAGTCTGGTGAAGACGTCTGTTATGTGTCTAAGTAAACACAAGGTTGATTGGACTTAATAATATAGAATCTTCTCTTTTTAGAGTTTAGATGTAAAGCATTAATATAGCTTATAAATGTGGCATTGCCATCCCGCCACACATGTAACAACGCACAGAACACAATGCAATTAACATCCTTTATGTCTATAAGCGATGATCTCTCTTTCCATTAAGAGAGCCATCTGCTGGATAGCTTTCTAATGATATAAAATAAAATTTACCTTGAGTTATTTTGGCATATATTCCAGCTGACACAGTGTGACTAAAAACTTGCGCCGCCAATTTGACTTTCATTTTTTGCTTATTATTCGGATTTAAATGACTTTGTGTTAAGGCAGGTGCAAATACAAAGAAAGGGTTGGTACTATCCAAATCAAAAAATTGCTTTATATGACTCCACTTAGCAATATCTGCAAAAAAGTAAACATAATTTTCATATTATATTTTTTATATAACACAATAGCAATGCTTGTTTGCTTTCCGAGTGCCCAAGTCTGCTAAGTAAAAACATTGTTTCATTCTATATATTTTTTTAATAATTAAAGTTTATTAGCATTAACACCAGAAAAATCAAGGTATAGGTCTAAACTTTCCTCATGCGCTAGTATAATTTCACCCTCACATGTCAGTGTCCTCACCTGATCTCACAATCCAGTAACAAATTAGCATTTTTTTAAATTATAGTCTGCCTATACATAAACCTATTAACTAACAGTCAGTGATTGTAAAAATACTCGTAGTTCTAATAAAAGTGTACAAAATTTCCTTAATGCGCCAATTTAATGCAATTATTTTAATATTTTATTTTATCTGTATTGATGTCAGAATGTGGATTCACGTTTGAAATAAGTAAACAAGTAAATTTATATTTTTCAACAGCATAAAAAAATTGACAGTAAGCCGCTGTTGTATTTCTTTTGATGCATTTTCACAATATTGGTACAAACTAATGCCATGTTTCCCTGTGTTAGTCTATGCCCCTTTGAAGAATAGAGTAACTGCTGTTCTGCCAAATAGGTCGTAAGAGATGACCGATGTGGGCTATGCCAGTCACTACCATCGTGGCTACTAGGTGGTACAGTTGTGCATTGTTTCGCCCGGGTCTGGTACCACCGCCTTACCTATTCCTGCCGCAAAAGCGTCTGTGCTAGTCACTGTCGTTTTCCGGTTTGAAGGATAAGGTAGCCGGTAAACTTATGCATATGGCATTAGAGGAGAAGGAGCAACGCAGCATTAACATCTTTGGTGTCTATAGGCGATGGTTTCTTTTTCCGTCCGGAGAGCCATCTGCTTGTTTGCTATCAAATGTTATAAAAAATATGCTATGAAGCTACAAATTGTTAATTTCATTTGGCATAGATAAAATAAGGTTCTTATTTGTCCACTGATTCATTCATGCAATAAATCAGTGGGCCATGTTGCCCTTCGTGCAATAAAGAAGTATTAGTTTTATTTATTTATTTCACACTTTATTGTATACAAAATACATCTTTTGAAAAATTAATATAATTAGTTGTTGTCAATATTCAATTAAAAATGTAAGTAAGTTCACTTATTCCTTGAGATAAGTATGATAAATGTTACTTACTTCCAATAGGTTGTCCATTGCATTCAACATCTGTTTTGCATTTTATATCATATTTTAGAAATAAGTTCCTAAAACACTTAAGAAGGTGGGGTGTATCGTGAAGAGCCACTATCTCATATTTCCCTATTGTAAAATATGGATGATGAGTGGTTACACCTAAAACTGAGAGTGCTCTTCTGTTTGCCCCATCCATATCGCAAATAGTAGCAGCAATTGTAATGCCTGCATCAAAACAAGCAAGAAGAACCTGTAACATAGTGCAAAGAATGACGTTTATAAACATAGACTAAAAGAATTTCAATTGTTATGAGACCGCAGTAAAAAATTTAAAATATAGGAAATAAAGAAATTCTTTTACACCTATAGTATATTGTGTGGGACTATGAAATGGTAAAATTAGTAACTCGTAGATTTAAAGTGGTAAATTTTTATAAACAATTTTCAACTTACATGAAAATTGTTTACGAGGCAAATTGAAAAAATTATACTAAAAATATGAACATTTACTATGAAAAAAGTTATAAACCAAACATTCCCAACCTGGAATTCAAACTCAGGGTATTGTGCGATTATGTCAAATTCGATACAAGCCTACGAGGCATATTAAGGAATCATTTGGTATAATTTAAATAATTAAAATTGGTAATTTTTTATGTAATGGTCTTGGTGAACCCACATGTCTACATGTAAAAATTAAAAAATGTGCCATTTTACATGTATGGCAATTACGATTACTAAAAGTTTTGCTCATCCACATGTTCTCTGAGTTATATTACACAAGGTGAATTTATATAATATAACGATAATAATATTTTTTTATTTTCGATATAAATATCCATTTTGTGAGTGTTAGTAGATATGATACTTATAAGTATGTTAGTAAGGGTTATTTGTTATGTAGTATTACTTATTTAATAATATATAACTAGCAGTTGCCCGCAACTTCGTCCGTGCGGACTTCGTTTACTCCGCACAGTTCCTCACCCGTAGGTGATAGCGTGATAATATGTAGCCTATATGTTGACCCGACCTGTTAGTATTATTCATTTAAAATTTTAAGTAAATCCACGCAGTACTTTTTGAGTTTACCCCGGACATACATACAGACAAACAGACAAAAATTCTAAAAACTATATTTTTGGCTTGGATATCGATAGTAGATCACGCCCCAAGTATTCTTTTAAAAAAATATTCAATGTGACTTTTCTACGATTTTATTATATGTATAGACTACTTATTTGCTATGTTTGAAACACTGAGGATATATATTATATGTAACTTCACCCAGTGTTTCAAAACCTGACCATCATATTTGTCAGACAGGAATCTTAGAATGCTGTTGGACTTCCACGAATTCTGCTCATTGCTGATGCTGCTCTTTTTCTAATATATAATGGTTGTTAAAATTTAATAACTCACCTCTTTAATTAAAACTGATAATCTGTCTGAGGTAACATGGTCGCCCGACAAATAATAGGCCACTGGCTGCTTTATTTTTTTCCTTATTCCACTAATCATAAATACAAGTGCGTGACTTGCTACTTCTGGATCTCGGCCGTGATTTAATCCATGATCTTGAAATCCATCCACTTGATCATATTTTGGGTTATAAGTGAGATTTTTCCTAATGCTCATTTCATCGAATAATAAACTGTACAATTTATCTTGCGGAATACAATTTTTTGAAAAATTTTTAATTGCATCAAAAACATGTGTGTTAATACCAGGTTTAAGTGCCAATTTATTCAATAAATTTTTTAAACTGGTCTGGCATGGCAATGCAAACAATCGACGCAGAAGTCAATAACATGCAGGAGATCGTTTATAAAGTCGTAATGCTAGAATTTTTTGTTGCAAATTCCACCTGCGACCTCTCTTTTTTCTTTTACAATTAAATAACTGTCCTTGTAATAAAACAGCAAAAGAGCTAGTCAAGTTTGTTGACAGTTGTTTTACAGCATCATCATTATTTAGTGCTTCTAGGATATTTTTAGTTCTGAGTTTTTGTATACTTTTCTGAAGATTACAAATTTTTCGAAGATTTCTTCGACATTTATTTAGTAAACGCTTTTCTCTAGATGTTTTCTCTGGACGGTTGACCTAAAAGAAAAAAAATCACATAAGCAAGCATAAACATTAATAATAGTATAACATCAATGGTTTACTGCTTTATTTTATTTACTCAGGATAATGCATCATTAACTGTTACAAACCAGTTTTTACCCTATTTTAATGTAAAGTAATTTTAAGCAAGTGTCTATATGTGGGATAGATGGATTAATGAAATGCGTTTCATTTTAATCCCTGCGTTGGGAATATAGTTTTCAGTATTGAATTGCCACAACATTTAATTTAACAAAAAATTCCGCCTATTAGTGTTGTTAGGTTTACCATATAATATGTCAAATGATGCAACGAACATTGATAATGTATTATGAATGTTAAGCACACACGTTTTTGTAACAACAATACGAGATATTTGCCTGTCTCTCGCCAGTATCGCGCTGGCCGCACGCCAATCTAAATCTCAAAATGCCTATCAAATGCGCCAAATACCTGTCAATTGGTAACCCTAAGTGTGGTGATGACAGGAAGGTTTGCAAGACTGTTAGTTGCAGACAAAATTACATATGACATTTTTAAATTAAAATTTCATTGTTGCTTGTTTTAAGACTGTCAAATGTCACTGTGATCTAAGACTAGAAAATACGAGATATGCTACCGCATCACTCTTATTGTCTAGATTCATTCGCCTGAATTGGTATAACCCCAAAGGAAGCAAATTACTTGCTTGTGATATGGCTGTTGTTTACCGCACCAAATATCAAACAAGTAAATAAAAATGATACTATTAAATTAAATAATGAAGTATTAGACTTTATCGATGATACATTATTCTTTGGTCTCACTGTTGATTCAAACCTGCAATGGGTTCTCATATACTAAAATTGGCAAAAAAAACTTAGTTCAGCCTTCTGTCTGTCAACTGCATGTTTGAAAAATAAGGCAGTTGACAGACAGACCACAAGACTCATTTACTTTAGTAATTTTCACTGTCTGTCCTACAGAGTTTTCTAGTGAGGGAGAGAGGAATTTTAGATAACAAACATATGTATAATTTGAACAGCAGGTCATCTCTGAGAGAGTTATTCAAAGAAATTAATACCATGACTGTGCCTAGTCTATTTTATTTTATATTTACAAAAATATAATGTATATTAGGAAAAACATCAATATGTTTATCAAAAACAAGGATTTGCATAGTTTTATTGCCAGATATAAAATAAATTAGCAGTACTAAAATTCAGACTTTTTTATTTATTTATTTTATTTGGATTGCCAACAGAAAGTACACACTCTAGGCTTTATATAATATATGATGAAATATAGCAATGCCTTCGCAATTATAGGCAACCACAGCTTATACAGTAAGCTTAAAGTTCGAATTACATATTATTAAATTAAATTATTAAAATTAAATCAAAAGTGAAAATTGTAGTGTCAGAAAAAAATTAATTAAAAATTTGAGTAAACAATTTCAGGCAATAATACAATTATTATATCAAAAGAGAAACAAGTGAAAAAGAAATGTACGGAGTCAGATAACAAATTGAATAAATAATGTCAAGAAGTGTTTTCACCTGACTTTTACCCGAAATGTAAATTATTTCATGACTAAGTACAAAGTTAACAATGTGGAATTGAGTAACGTGACTAGAACCCGGGATTTAGGCGTGATTATGTACAGCAAACTTAATTTTCAGGAAAATATTTCAAATATAGTTCTTAAAGCGTTGAAGGCCTTGGGTTGTATTCTGAGAAATTCAAAAATTTTAGACATCCAAAAACTAAGATAAATTTATATAACACACTGGTTCGCAGTAATTTAGAATATTGTTGCCAGGTCTGGGCACCTTTTCATGAGGTTCATAGAAACAGGATCGAACGAGTGCAGCGTCAGTTTTTGAATAGCCTTACATACGGTTTGAGAAAAACTAGTCAGTTAAACTCGTATGCCAAGAGGCTTGAATATTTCGAAATGCAATCATTGCATACGCATAGAAAACTATCTGACCTTATGTGTTTATACAAAATATTGCATAGTAAAATTGACGATCCTAATCTGCTTAAATATATAAACATATCTATACCTACACGATTGCCAAGATACGGTACATATAAGCCTTTTAGTACCTCTATAAGGCGTACTCGCCTAGGAAGTAATTCTCCTGTAGCCAGAATGACTCGACTTTACAATAGTTTATCTAGATTAACTGACATTGACATATTCAATGGGAATATTTTTAACTTTAAAAAGAGCACTTATCTCCACCTTTCAAAGTCTATTAATTGATCTATGTAGGACCGGATTCCATTCATTGTATTCATGGTTATTATTGAATATAATTATTTTAATTTTAAATAATGTTTAATTTTAAATGATGTAAATATATTAAATATATGTAAAATATATAAATACCTGTAAGTTTTTATTGCATATGTGATAATCGTACTCGTAATTGTATTATTGTATGACTTAGAAATACTCAGAATGTCTTATTGGAGCTAGTATTCAGTTTTACAACAGATTCCCGTAGGAATCACCTCTTTGAACAACAAAAATTTTAAGATGTGTGTTATAAGGTTTCTTTGACAGAAAGCCTATTATAATGTAAATGATTATAAATATATTCACGGGACAAATTACACTTACTGATCTAACCCCAAAATAAGCAAATTATTTGCTTGTGTATGGGTGTTAATCAACGATACTAATACATAGAAATACATATATATATACAAGAATATATTTAATAAACACCCAATCCCGGAAATACAAACATTTATGCTCGTCACACAAATGCTTGTCCCCGTCGGGGATCGAACCCGAGCCCCATCAATTGCGTAGTCGGGGTCACTAACCACTCAACCAATGGGGCGGTCAAACTTTTATACTAATGATAAAAACATTTGGCATAAACATATATTTTTTTTATATCATAAGATAGCAAACAAGCAGATGAGTCTCCTGATGGAAAGAGTCAACCATCGCCTATACACACAAAAGATGTTAATGGTGCATTGCTATCTTGTGGGGAGGTCTAATGCTATATCGGCTCGCTTACCCTCAAAACTGGAACACGAGAGTGACAAGCAAGGACTCTATTGCGGCAGGAATAGTTTAGGCGGTGGTACCAGACCCGGGCGAGACAATGCAGAACTCTACCACCTAGTAGTAAACTGTTATTGACATTCACATTTTGGTAAGTTTTTGATGGCATGATTTTAATGATTGAATGTTTTTTTTAAATCATTGATAATAACTTATACTTATTTATTCTAAAATAGCTGTGCCCGCGACTTCATTCACGTGGAAAAACTTCTAAAATAAAAACCAGCATAGTTCCCGTTCCCGTGGGATTTCCGGGATAAAAACTATCCTATGTCCTTTCTTGGGTCTCAAACTATATTTGTACCAAATTTTATCCAAATCGAATCAGTGGTTTGGCCGTGAAAGCGTAACAGACAGACAGAGTTACTTTCGCATTTATAATATTAGTATGGATTATATAATTGTTGTTTTTAAAATTATCTGTTAACTTTAGATGTATGTATTGTAATAATTCAGAATTTTAAATAATTTTAGGTATAAGCTAATGTATTTACATTATTTCTTTTTTCTAGGACATTGTAATATGCTTTTTTTGTGATAAGAGTTTTGATGTTCAAAAAATGTATTTTATATACTCGCTTTGGATAAAAATATATTCTATTCTATTAACGCCAGAGTGGTCAGAATTCTAGTGACATGTCATTTAAGTGTATATGATATTTACTAAGGGTCGAGACAGTTTTGTCTTGCCATCCACACTTGAACTGCACTAGTATCTGTTTGAGTATAAATTAGCAGTTTCGACCTTGATGTGTGTCTTGTTTCTTAGACTACACTACTCTTTAGTGTAGTCTAAGAAACACCTAACTACAGACTGCTTGGGTGGTATACACTAGTACTTTATAAATGTGACTTACCGTTAAAACTAACTACTTAATTATATGGTAAAATTTCATTAAATTCAAAATTCAGGCTTAGGAATAGTTTTGGCTTTGGTGAGCTTAAATAAAATACCTCAATTTAGTAGGAAGTTTCAGGGATGGTCTGCAGGTTCAACCGGTTAACAGATTTTTTAAAGTATTAGATGTGTTTGTAAAAGGGTTATTCTTTGTGTATACTTATAGTATTAGTGAAATATGAATACAATAGATATAGATTATAATAGATAGTCTAGAAAAACATTAAATCATTGTATGTTGAAAGAACCATTAAATTAAAAAAAAGAAAGATTTACTAACACTTAAGGACTTAGAAGTTCCAGGCTGAGTGGTTTGTGTTGTTAACTGACTAGTGACCTCAACTGAACTGCTCATCTCCATCTGTAAGACAACAAATCATGTAACACCAAACACTAAAAATTATATTATTTACCAGCTAATCCAGCAAATGTTATTTTGCTAAACAAATTGCTTTTATTGAATACTAGCTGTGCCCGTGACTTCACCTGCTTAGAAAAATGTCTAAAATAAAATCCGCATAGTTCCCGTTCCCGTGGGATTTACGGAATAAAAACTATCATATGTCCTTTCTCGGGTCTCAAACTATCTTCGTACCAAATTTCATTCAGTTCACTGGTTTAGGTGTGAAGAAGAGACAAACAGACAGAGTTACTTTGGCATTTAAAGTATATTAATTGCGATAAACACTATCCTATCTTTTAAGCTAGTCCAAACAGTAAATGTCTAAAAAAGTTCATTGAAATTGGTTCAGTATTTTCCGAGTTCATCGTGGTCAAACTATGTGACACATTTATATACCAGTATATTAAGATATTTTTACTTAGAAATAAGTCATACCCCCTTTTCTCCTCTTTGATCTGGACCCCCTTTGAAGAATTGATCATCAACCTTTTTCATTTACCCTTTGAAGGATTGATTGATTTCCACTCAGTTCGAAAATTGCAAATGATTGGCTAAACATGTCACTACCATTGTGACTATAAGGTGGGATTGAATTATATTTAGTCCGGTTTTGGTATCACCAACATAACTATTCGTCTGTCATGTTCTGCATTGGTTGGTAAGGTAGACGGTACTCATGGCATTCTAACCTTACCACATGGATTGCAACATACCATTGCATGTTCCCTATAAGAAAAAAACAAAAAATCTATTTAAAGCTGAAAAATTCATTTAACATTTTTACTTACATAAGAAGACTTAGAAGTTCCAGGTTGACATGTCACATTATCAACAGATAGTGTTGTGGGAATATCAGTCTCTACAGTTTGTGATGTTGTGGCAGTATTCTCAGCGGGAATTGCATAACGATGCAGCTTTTTCATATGAGAATTATCTTCTACAAATGCACTCTCAGGAAAATGTTTAGAACAAAGCATTTTATGACTTGTATACAATTTTTTCTGAAAGTCACCAGAACTCCAATTCTCCTCAGAATAACAAAATTTAGCCCATGCTTTCATGCTGAAAACAAGAAATTTAACTTTTATTACACAGTCAAATACGGAAATTCAAACAGTTTACATAATACATTTTTTTAAATTAATTAATGCAGAATGTAGAGAACAATTCATTTAATGCAGAGAGATTTTAGTAGCAGCAGAAAACTCTTATTTTAAACCTAGAAACACTAGAAATGTAACTAGAGAAAAACTTTAACTGACTTTTTGCTTTTTGTTCTTAATTATTAAAATAGTCTTAATTTGCACTTGCAAGTCTTAATTCGCAAGAATATGGATGTTACAAGAAAACAGTATTCTTGCTTTTTGTTTAAATAGAAAAGTTACGTCCAACAGGAAGGTGATTTAGCTAAAAATATTAATCCTGAGTCTAAGAGCCAAAATGCATCACATTATAGAAAGCCAATTATTAGTTTCCACCACGTCATCCGCTCTTTATGAATTTAATGTTATGATTTAAATAGTACATACCGTTCAGCATTAGAAGGCCCAGGTTTAGGGAATCTATGCAAAACCACATTGGAGTCTTTTGCAGTAGAAGAATTGCACTTGGCACATTTGCGACTGTTGTCCTTCATAATTACGACTAATCCACTTCACAAAGAAACTAAACATAAGAGTCACTAGGCTGAAAAGTCACTAGGCTCGCTACAGAAACACGTTCAAGTGAATAATCCACTCCACAAAGAAACTAAACATAAGAGTCACTAGGCTAAAAAGTCACTAGGCTCAATAAACACGCTGAAGATATATCGTAGGCAGGATCGCAATGCAAAGGCGGAGGAAGATTCTACTCGACGCACTTTGCACGGAAAAGCACTAGAAATATCACTAATACTGAAAACAACACCAAAAATACAACGTACTACGTAGTAGCTCTGCGGTAGTAGTAGATGTTCTGTGCGTAGTAGTCGGTTGCAGTTTTCGTTTGAATCAAAAATATGACATTCTCGCTGAGTGTTACCATTTTTCTAATAAAAATAAATAAATTTCTTTAATGCTGGCCACTCTATATCAAACCCACTTGTACGTACCAACCAATCCGAATATAGTTGACTGGGCCTGCTTTAAAGTCATGAACTATGAAGTTTAAGAGGAAATTTATTTTTAGAATTTTATTTTCCCTTTGATTTCTAAATTTGTTTTTGTTTGGGAAGTTAATATATATTTTTTAAATATAAAGTTAAATAAGGGTCAGAGAAAGTACGAACGTCCCGAAAACTTTTTTCATTCAAATAATTGCTTTATTTTTTTTTAACATGAAGTGCCAAAATAAACAATTTTCTTTTAATTAACTACCTATTCATTTTGCTTTATCCTAATGAAATCTAATACTCGAGAACTCGCTCTTTTGAGCGACTTGCCTTGTGTGATAGAAGGAAGATTAAATTACAAAAAAGTTTATACTGGAGCATACAGAAATCCTGCAGGTACTTATAATAATTTTATTATTATTAGTACTCAGACAGTCGTATTTAAGATTCACTTAAAAGAAAACTATGACTAATTTAATATTTGCAGTATTTAAAGAAAGATGGTTTCGTCTAATAAAAAATTACTTGTTCTACTTCAAAATAAGTGAAATGGGAAAATTTGATACTAAGAATCCAGCTGGTGTTTTCGTAATGGAAAACTCATCAATACAAATGGAACATGGACAGAACATATCATTTTCATTTTCTATATCTTTTATGTAAGTAGATATTAATACTTAATACATAGTATGTGAAAAAGGTGATAAAGTTAATTATTTATTTTGTTTATTAAGAATAAGAATAAGAACACATTTATTTGAGACGCACACCACAGAACATATACAACTTACAACAACAATATACAATTTAGACATACAAAACTTTTGTACACAATACGCTATAAAAACAAAGAAACAAAAAAAAAACAAAAGAGATATAAAGTACATAATGGTGGTGCAACATCTCAAATTGGCCTACCACTCAGCATGTGTTGGGAGTATAATGGCAATCCCAACGCCAGTTTTCTGTGGCAGCCAGTTCCCTGAAAAAGGCAGCAATAGTTTTGCGTCTATTCACCCCTAATAGTTTATTAATAATATCATATCGTCGGTCCAGTGGTCAAGTAGTCAATCTGCAAAAATCACTTTTTCCAGGAGAGCAAAAAGAATATTGAAATTATTCCCGTAAATCGGAATGTTAACGTATCTTTCTGAAATTTTAAATTTAGTATTAAAGAATAAATGTCTTTAAGTGTATGTTAAACTAAATATTCATTTATTATTATTTATGTAAATAAAGCAGATTGGTGACTTTACCATGGTCACTTTAGATTTCAGTAATCTCTTCTTATGTTTTAAATTAGCCTATGTGGTAATTAGTCTACTTTACCATGGATTATTATTTACTATAAAAAATGAGCGGGATGATGGTAAGTGGCCAAATTGCAATGCAATTGTAACAATATTCAAGATATTTGCAGGAAATTGTAGATATTTAGGTCGGTATTTCAGGAAAGTAAGTGTTTATTGTATGACACAGAAAATAAAATGAAAACATTTGTGAAAAAAATATTTATTCTTTCATTTATGTTAGTAGGAAATTGAGAAAAAATGAAAACGAAATATTCTTTTTGAAAAACGTAATAAAGAAGTATGTTAAGTAACGTAAAGTAAATAATAGAATCTTATAACTAAAACAGGGTTATTCGTTATCCTCTGCGGCATCAGGCTCTGAAAGAGCATTTCTTGTAGTTTCCGAAGAAGGAAGATTTGCATAAAAGCTATAGTACATCTTTGGTATTTGTAAATCCGTGTATAACTTCATGAGATCTTGTTTCTTTTTTGAAGAGATCTTAAGTCTTTCTGAATACACAGGTACAGGATAGGAAATCACTTTACCTCTTCTTTTTTTAATTTTGAATTATTATGTGTTAAGTTTAAAATAAAAATTCAACCACTCAAAGCAACAGTTTCTTTAATTTTTTTACAAAAAATGTTCAAATTGTTTGCCTTCAGCTTCAATGCAGGCCCTACATCTCTTTAAAACAAACGCTTTATTTTGCGCACGAAACTTCTTGAATTGATGTATTCAGCTCCCCCCGCAATTCTTTGTGGCACAGTTCATTACGTTTGCTTACAGTACAGGGCTTACAGTACACTTGATCCTTCACAGCTGCCCAGTAAAAGAAATCAATGGGGTTTAAGTCTGGTGATCGGGCCGGCCACGAGATCGTGCCAGTCCGACCGATCCACCTAATCGGATATTTTTCGTTCAGGAATTCCCTTAATGAGCGAGCATAGTGCGCAGGGCAGCCACATACATGCGTAAATGATGAGTGGCATGTCTTCCAATAGGTCCGATAGATGATTTTGTATAAAGTCTAAGTAAGCTCCAGCTGTTAAGTTGTCTATGAGTTCGAAAGGTCCTATAATTTTACCGTTCAAAATACCAGTCCACATGTTTACTTTAAAGCGACATTGTGACCGATCTTCTCTCATTAATTGTGGGTTTTCCACGATGGCTACTTAAACCTACATACACATTATGTAGGTTTAAGTAGCCATCTTTTTTAAAAGTTGACTCATCCGTCCAGAGTACTTTATCTGGGAAGTGGGGGCCTCTTCAGTGTCTTTGTAACATAGTTTCACAAAACGCAACCCTTGCAGGATAATCTCAAGGTAACAAACTCGTTGCACATGGTACGAGTGGAGCTCGTTTTGCTGCAAAATCCAGTGTGCTGTACTTTTAGGCACTCCTATGCTTGTCTCAAGTCCACGTACTGAGAAACTCGGGTCTTCTGCGACTGTTGCTAATACTTGTTCTTCGTATGGAATGCTGGATCTTTCTGAGCTAAGCATGATCGGTTCAGATTAATAAACTGTCTATGATCCAGATGACGCTCAGAATTGGGGTATCTCTCACGATAGAGTCGAGCTGCTGCATTAGTGTTGCACCTGCATTCTCACATCACAAATCAAATCCAGGTAGCACATAATCAAGTCCAATAAGCAAAGCCACAGTTTACAAAACACTTCTCAACGTCGCGACGTTGAGAAGTGTTTTGTGAACTTTGACTCCACTTTTTTTTTTGGCTTCACTTTGGCTTGCGTCGCTGAGCAAATGGTGCGTATTTCGTGACAATGACGTGACAGTCTATAGTAAGTAACCATGGACTAAAGTGTAGTTATGTAGAGATGTCCCAGTATACTAAAATCGACAAAAATTAGTATTTTCAGATGATTGCTTATGATAATCTTAAAGGTCATGACTGTATCTTGGTAATAAGTTTAACGATTTAGTCAAATTTTATATTTAGCTATTAGGTTTTTATTTGTATATTTATTGTATTTACGTTATATTACTTGTAAAAGCAATTTCAATTTATTTAATAGGTCAGTTATGTTACTAGACCAGAGTGAGATAAAAATACCAATTGATTAAAGAACAAAAGTAAAGTTATTAATCTGCCACTTAGATCAGTTGAACACTGTGAATTTTAGCATTACAATAAATTTGTACCAAGGTAAAGAATTCAATCTGCCACTAAGGTTAGATGATCACTGTGAATTTTAGAATTACAATAAAATTGTACCACTGTAAACTGTTCAATTAGCCACTTAGACTAGTTGATCACTGTGAATTATAGCATTAAGAATAAATTTGTAAAAATTTAAAGTATTCAATCTGCCACTTTGGCTAGTTGATCACTGTGAATTTTAAGATTACAATAAATTATACCAAAGTAAAGTGTTCAATTTGCCACTTAAGCTAATCGAGCATTGTGATATTTTTGAAATATGAAATTTGTCTGATATGGTCAAGTAACTTATCGTCACATAAGACACTTTACTATTGCACACATTGTATGATTCGCACTTTGGCACCAGGAAGATGGTCCAAATCTTGTACAATTTTAATGTTACGTTTACCATATTTTGCCACAATATGTAATAAAAAAATATATTAATATTGACATTTTTATCTCAAAAACACCAAAATGGCAGATTGGCTACTTGAGCATTGGACCGACGATATAACATACATAATAACATGATATGATATAAGGAATATGGAGTCGAATATATATAGCAAATAATTTTAATTTATAAATGACAATGCTATTAAATTTAAATAAGTAAGAATATTAAATGTTTTAATGAATAAAATCTAGTACACCCATATACACAAGTACATACAAATATGTATACATATTTACACGTTAAATACACTTATTACCTTATATTGATATCATCTGATGCAGTGTTATATCTGAAGTTGCATGTTAATTAAGTATTGTTTATATTTCATCCGGAATCCCTGTGTTGATGTCAAATTTCAAATTGGAGGAGGTAGGTTGTTCCAGCACCGTGTCGCCGCATAGCGGAAATATTAGGTCTTTAAATTTTAGTACAGATGGGAATGTGGTTTGAAACGAATTCGAACCTCAGCCGAACTTCGATTCAATTTTGGCTTTCTCAAGAGTGACATATTGTGACTTGTTTACGAATTTACCTAATTTTTTTATATTGTTAATGGTTTTCGCAGTCATGCGAAATAATGACTTACTGGCAAAATTTTGATACTTTGTGTTACATTGTTTTCTTGAAAATATAATTAGCCTATGTTACTCAGGGATGATTTAATATCTGTCTAATGGTGAAAAAATTTTTCAAACCTGTCCAGTATACTTGTTAGATATAAAGATACAAAAAATACAAATCTGTCATCCTTATGATATTTTTGTGTAAATTTCAGTCAAAATAGTGAAAGTAGTTACATTTTTCTATTGCTGAATGTTCGGTTTTTAAACTGAATTTCACCTGAATGTCTAAGTTTGGTGCAAGCTGTGGAAATTTGAACAAATCAAAAGTAAAACAAATTTCCGCCCAACCTTAAATTTTAATAATATTTTTGATATCAATATACAATGCGGTCACATTAACTTGACACATCTCTGAATGTAAGGCAGGGCTTCCTTTAGCTCGCCCGGTTAGTAATATAAGTGTCAGTATGGCCATGGTCAGCATTTTTGTTACAGATATGTGCATAGATAGTTTGGTTAGTTTTCCGTTATTGTTATATTGTTTAGATAGTTTGGTTAGTTTTCCGTTGTTGTTATATTGTTTTTGGACATTATTGTTACGTTTTGTGCCAAATGACGTCATCAACGACATACGTCAAGTTAATCTGACTGTGATGTAATGTTTTTTCGGAGTGCTTGTGATTGTACAGAATAGTATATTTTTTGATTTTTCTATAGTCTTATGCAAAAAACAATGTTCGCTCTTAAACAATTTCCTGGGGATTTATTCAATACTGATACATTTACCAATGTATCAGGCTATTTTCCGATATATCTGAATCAACAATATTAATTTGTCAATACATCTTTAACTATAGAGATATCTGAGAAAAGCAGCAGATCCTCTCATTTTATAATGCAATGTTCTAAATTTCAGTCTCCAAGCCATTTTTGTGTTATCTGAAAGGCTATTTTCAATAGCAGGATTCAACTAAACAGACCTACAAAATCGGGTTTTACCAAATAATTTAAGAATGTGTTTCCTGAATAAAATTTCATAATTGTGAATTTAAATTGTTAATTTGCCTTTTGATTTCTAATCTGTTATCAATTTTACATATTACATTTTGTTTGTTGTAAACTCTAAATTTTGTATTCCTTTCCTTAAATCTTCACTGTCCATATTGTTATGACAATACTTTTTACAAAAATATCTGTATTGGCTGAAGTTTGTATCAATGCATCCAAAATTTTACCATATACATCCAGTTTTAATCTGGTAATTAAATGTTTAAGAATTTTACTGATACTGACACAACAATAAAATGTTGAATAAAACTACTTAAGAGTAAGTTTATTTTACTTCAAACATTCAATAAATGTAATAATCAGTTCTACTCTGTAGCAATTTTGTCACATTTTAAATTGACAACTTTTTTCTTCTATATTATCTTCATTTAAAAGACAGTTTACATCCTCAATTGTAAATAAAGGACTTAAAATTTGTAACTTCATATTTACAGACTGTTTTAACCCAATAGACTAACACTATTGGTAATAATTATTATTCTGTTTAAAATAAAATATTAAATTTCAGAGATGAACCAGAGAAACGGCATGTATTCACTGCAAGATGCGAAGAAAATGTTGTACAGTGGGTACTAAAATTGAGGCAATGTACATATGAGTACTTAAGAAATCAACTTCATACTCTCCAATCAAGAATATTTTCCATTACTGGCAAGGTAATTATTAATTTTCCTCAGATCATCTGTGAGATTAGTGGGACCATTTTTAAACTCATTAAGCAAATTGTAAATAAAGGGAACAAGATGGGGCTTCATCGTGAATCAAAGTCTATCAAAACTTTCTTGTTGACTTAAATGACATCCAGAGTCACAAAAATCATGTCACAAAAATTTTCTCGAGTGAAATTCATGCTGACGTGATACAGACAATTTTTTGCCACCAAATCTTAAAACAAATGACAAATGAATGAAATACATACTCAATAATATTGGCAAAGAGTTCTATTTTCAAAATTTAAACTTATTTTTTTGTTATATTGTTTACAAGTGGCCAGGTCTAAAAACTTTCAGTTTGACCCTTGTAATGTAATGTAACTTATTAATTCCGTTATTGCTCATGTGTCCTTTATTCATTAATTAAATAATAAAACATAGGATTTTATGTGGATAATATGGTTATCTAATTCAATATTTTAAAACCTGACAGATTTCATCCATGTTTTTGTCTTTTCCTTAAATTACTCATTGTTATAATTATTTGTGGGGCTCCTTATTCTGAATATAAATATATGAAACATTAAAATAAATTATTATTGTTTTACACAGGATCCGCTGTTATTAGTTCCAAGAAACGATGGAGCTTGTTTATGGGCACCATCTGTTGAAGGATCCACTACATCTGCTTGTACTGTTAATGCTAATTCTTTTAGTTGCCACCTTCATACAAATGGACTTTTTACACTTGAAAGAAGTAAATCTGATGTGCAAGCTTATAAACATTTGCGGAAAGATTATAGTGCAAAAACAACATTTTATGTTGATGATACTGTAAAGACAAAGGACACTACTGAAGATAAAGGCTATGCTTTAGAAAAAAGCAAAACATCAGCTTTGTTTTCCCCGCAAATAAATGCTATAGATTTATCAATATTTGATAACCGTCCAACTTATTCAAGGGCAGCACCTAGCCCTCCAGTCAGATCAAAACTATCACCAGGTATCCGACGAGCTGCAATGAATAATGAAGTTAGGTCATTTACTAACCAAGGAAAATCTTTGGGTGTAATAGGAATTTTAGATGTTGCTCCAGTACCACCGAAACGAAAAATATCACCTAAACAATTAGATAATACAAGTGCAGGTACAGAATGTTCTAGTAATGAAACTTTGCAAGATAAAAGTGAAGATCTCATTCAGTTTTGATTATTATTAACTTTTTAATAGTGTAAATATGGTAGTTTATCCCACCAACTAAATAATATTGAAAAAGTGTATAATGTTGTTAAGATTTTAAGCTTGAATACCCATGAAGTATCTAATTGGTATCTCCTGTAATGATTTTTATGCTTACGCAAATTTTAATACTTTTAAACGGTAACAATTTTTAATGTAAAATATTATATTTAACATGTGATATACACAATGTTTTAGTTATTATTATAATATACACTAGAAAAACAGTGACAATGGTGTCATCTGTAAATTTCTCCCTGAACAATGTTGATTCTATACAGACTGACTGGTGAGTTACCTTCAATATTTAAGGACGTGATAGTTGGCGATCATATATACAAAAATAACATTAAAAATAAATATTAAAATACTTCTTAATAAAGTAAGTAAACAGTACACCGAAAATCCTATATTTACTTGCGCCTTACTTGGACACCGCGCGGACGCACGTGTCGCGCAGGTGGTAAGGTGAGGTTGAGGAGGGCGGTGTGTCCTTGATGTCAACTAGCGTGGCGTACTTAGAAAGTATAATATCCACATTTCAATTATTTTTAGAGACATATTGGTCAAAAAGTCATACTCTCCAGAAATATTGAAGGTAACTCACCAGTCAGTCCGTCAGTTCGTGTAATATGTAAATATTTGCCTTTCTTTCAATACATAGGCAAGTATGATTATTATATATATATATATATATATATATATATATATATATATATATATATATATATATATATATATATATATATATATATATATAAGATAAAAGATTTTGTTTTAAATTATACATAATGATAGATAAAACTTTTAATAATATTTAGGTGCTTATTTAGTTTGTCTTTTATGTAATGTTAACAGAGGCAGTACTTCATTTAGTTATGAAAAAACCAGAAAAGTTTATCATATTGTAAACTGTTATTTTCCAATTCTAGAGTTACGTATGAAGAGGGATTTATTTTCATACTTAGTTTTCAGCAATGTGTTTAATGTTTTTTTTTAAGTTCAGCCTCTGTTCGTGTAGTCAAATATATTGTCAAACACTGTTAACTGTTAACAAACCTATGGGAATGTAACTTATATGTCCAGTCCAGTAACATTTCCATAAAGTGTCATTCAGTGCCTATTCTCTTGCTCTATCTACTGCTTATCTACATTTCTATCTACTAGTTATCGATATTATCTACTAGTTATCTTTATTTCTTAAATAGCATGTTTTAGGAAATTATCCTTTTTTGAGTATTAATTTATTTAATTCTGATTTCTAATATCTATTAAGAAGTAAAAAAACTCGAACCTTACTTTGACGTTAAAATAAAATAAAACAATCTCATAATTTACATTTCAATTAAATTTCCAACTAAAAGGTATAATTGGTTGTATAATATAAATAATTATAGTCTCGTAATTATTGCAATCATACCTGTATTACTAGTTCACTTTTATATATCACTTGTATTACAGTATTCACATTCAAGAAAAACGTCAGAATTGTCTGTATAGGTGTAAAAAGTAAGGTAATGGTCACACTAATCGATTTGAAAGTGGGAAATTTATTTGAATTGCATTGGTAAATCAATCATATACCATTTTTTCTTGGTAGTATTGCTTTAAATCGCCTTGCAAAATCACTGTAGGTTTTTATAATGTTGGTAAATCTGTCTAAATTATTAAGTATTATAACTCTGTATTTCTTTGTGTCAATTCAAGCGACGTTGATATTCTAAGAAATTGCTTTGAAAGGCATGTCCAGTTTAATCCGTGTAAATCACAATTGCAATAATTGATAAGATATATTCATAAGGCATGTTTGACTTAATATTTTTTATATTACTAATTTATTACACTTTGTCATGAACCATTTTAATTTATCAAAACTAAGTGATGTATATTTACTTACATTCAAGTAACATGTTACTGTTTTTTGAAACATATACATACTCATCTCAGACCGCTGCGTGATAAACGTTTTTATGAACCTTACGAGAACCTTTTTTATGAAGATTCGTTTGGCTGTTTTGAGGGTACCTAAACAAACACAAACTTTCACATTTATAATATTAGGATTTAATATTGCCGACAATAAATATTACTGGGTAAACTCGCGACTATCTGCCTAGTGCTCTAAGGACTAGCCTTTTCAGCTCAGGTCATGACGTCTCGGGTCTGATCCTCGTTTCGGGCAAGTGTTGAGGTTTTATGTTTTTCTCGAAAAGTCAAAATCTCAGTAGCATCTCGCAGTTAGGTGGGTGGTGTACTTGCCTACGATGAGTACGTAGCTGTCGGTCCTGGTTATGGCAAGAAATTGGTGATAATCTTCATCAGGTCGGTAAATTACGGCGATAAGAATAACCTGCACTCATTTCGCCAACCGATAAACCAGTGAATCGTGGTAAACCGGAAATCCTATCGATATTTATATCACTTTGCCTATCCCAGAACCAACGTGATGACACTACTTTTTACTGGGAAAATTACGCGAATTGATCTAACCTAAAGTTAGCTAATTACTTATCTGCTTATAATATGGGTGATAGTCAACGATACTAATACATATAAACACGTATATAAAATTAAATATTTATAAAATTTTAATTTTCATTATAACCCGGACCTATAATAACAAATATTCAGGGTTTGAAATGATCAAAAACATGCTCCTTAAGTGGCGGGTATTCTGATACAATCTTTAATGGGACAAATAAAAATGGCAATTATTTTCGGAAAATGAACCCACATTCATGTGACACCCTTATTCTTGCAAAAATAATATTTTTTCATTTTCGGTTACACTTATCAAGGATAATTATCAACCTATATTTATCTTGATAATTATCACTTCAAACGCTGTAAATATCTACACTCTGTTCTGAGGAATCGTAAGCCACCGATTGCGTAGTCAGGTCGCCAACCACCCGACCAACTGGGCGGTCGTTAAGTAACATGTTATGAGGGTGGATTGAAAAGTATTCGGCCTAACCAAGAAAAACCTAATTCAAAGCCACAATTGTGGATTTCAGCCATTGATTGCACAGACGTGTGAACACGGGCGTTATCTTGACGAAACAGGACTTTTATTCTGAACATTTCTGAACGTTTTTCTTTTATTTCCTCTCGTAAACGACGTAGTAAGACACAGTAGTAATCAGAGTTTATAGTCTGACCTCTTTCAAGATAATCATAACCACACCCTTCGAGTCCCAGAATACTGAAGCCATTACCTTATTTGCCGACAAAAGCGCCTTAGCCTTTTTGGGGGGTGGTGAACCAGGTCTTCTCCCAGTGGCGGCGCAAGATCATAAATGTATGTGGGCAAGATACATTTTGCGAGGACCTCTGCTCGCAACGCAAGTTTTTTTTTTATATCATAAGATAGCAAACAAGCAAATGGGTCACCTGATGAAAAGAGTCAACCATCGCCTATAGACACCAAAGTTGTTAATGGTGCGTTGCTATCTTGTGGCGAGGTCTAATGTCACATGCATAAGTTTACCGGCTACCTTACCCTCCAAACCGGAACACGACAGCGACAAGCACTGACGCTATTGCGGCAGGAATAGGTAAGGCGGTGGTACCAGACCCGGGCGAGACAATGCAGAACTCTACCACCTAGTAGCCACGATGGTAGTGACTCGATAGCCAATCGGTCGCCTTTTACGACCTGCCTGGCAGAACGGCAGTTGGCCTAGTTCGGCGAATACTCTATTTTAGCCAGACGCGGCGGCGACACGCAGCGGGGATTCCTCGCGAGCGACAGCGACGCAAGCACTTTTTTCGGCACGTTCATGGCTTTTGAGTAACACATTAATCCCCGTGACGCGAGGCCCCTCGAACCACGAGGCCGTGGGCTGTGGCTTACGTCGCCCACGCCTTGCGCCGCCTCTGTCTTCACTATTTTGATTGTTTTGTTTTCTGGCGTACAGTAATGAACCCATGTTTTGTCCATTGTAACAAAACGATTCAAAAAATCATCTGCATCGGCTTCAAATAACTCCAAACAGTCACGTGAAATAGTCAATCGCATCCTTTTTTGTTCAACTAAAGGCAGTCGCGGAACCCACCTCGCAGACACTTTGTGGAAACCAAATTCGTTGACTATGGTATTTTGAGTTCGTTCATAAGAGATGCCTATAATCTCGGTTATCTCTCTAATTTTTAATCTGCGGTCTCCCATAATTAAATCAAGTACTTTTTTAATATTTTTGTCAGTAGTGGACGTCGAAGGCCTTCCAGGTCGGGATTCATTTTTCACACTCTCTGCCACGCTTGAATTTTGCTATCCATTTTTTGACGGATAAATAAGACAGAGCAGAATCCCCTGTACTAACCATATCATCATGGATGGCTTTCGGTGATAGCCCCTTCTTATGGAGGTACTTAATGAAGGCACGCTGCTCGATTTGCTCCGTTTTTAGAAAGTATTTCCGATTGATTTGGAAAAAAAATATCACAACAAATTATTGCACACATTTCGAACTTCACACAATTAACTACTCTGAACTGAACTAAATAATGTGGGTAGATTTGATTTTTAGAATTGAATGGATCTGTGTTAAGCAGGCTGTAAATGCTCAAACAATTTGTCAAATTTTACGTGTTTGGCAAATTATTTGATAGTCTACGATCATGTTTGACGTGTTTGTCAAAGAAACTCGCCATTTTGACGCGACCACCGCTGAAACATGTTGTTAGTTGTTACTCATCTGAGCGTCGGAGCGTCACTTCACGGCGAAAACTGCTTTAAAAGTGAAGTTTTGTTTTACAAGCTTGTTAGTACGTGTGCGCTGATGTTAGATAAAAACGTAGAAACAAAGCGTAAAGTTTGACAAACATGTTTGAACGTTTACACCCTGATTTAAGTCGAGTACTTTTCAATCCACCCTCGTATAATATTTCACTTGCTGTTCAATGAATTTGTAGGCCTAATACCTCAACTCCAACCGGGTAATACAATACTACTACTAAGTTAATAGGCGTAATTTTTAGATCTGGCACTTAAGTTCTTTTGATCGTGTTTGTCGTCATGTATTAAAAGTGAATTGAAAATCGTCATAAAAAAAATAACAGCTAATTTATAAAAAAATGTCCAAAAATGAGGATCTAGAGATTTATTTTTATATGTAAGAAATCAGTTTCCGTATGTTTGTGTCTGCAAACCTCTGATGCTACATTTACCCGCTTCTAGAGGCTTGGCAAACGTTCACAAGCCTTTACAAAAGTTTGCAAGTGGGTTAGTCTATTTCGAACTTACAAGCATGGTGAAGTTATGTTGGCTATTGTGTTTTTCTTGACATTTTTATTCAAAACTGTAGAAAGAAAGAAAGAAAATATTTATTTGCAATAATATGGACGTTACAAGTTGTTAAAAATTAATAATTTTACAACAATATTCAAATATAATCTATATAAAACAAAAATTAAAATAGCGTTCAGTAGAAAAGTTGGATGTTGATGGATGTTAAGAATTAATAGAAACCGTAACAGCGACACAAAACACACGCTAACGTGCATACATCGCAAACGTTTGGCGCAAGCTTCCTTTGATCTATTTTCAAAAACAACACCCGAGCGGATCGGCGCACGCAAACACACGCAAACCAAACACCTATTTACACGCTTGTGTTTGTGGACGCTTGTGAAGGCTTGCCAAGCGTGTAAATGAGGAAGTTAATAAAAGTAGTTGATGTGTTAACATGACATTTTTACGCGACGTTGTTTCTAACGTTTTTGTATACTTTTCTCCATATAAAATTTTAATGGATAAATAGGCATAGCGACGTGTGTCATTAGAACATTACAACAGTAAACATTATAATATGTATTAATTATTAAAATATCGTTTAGTTGCGTAGTTTGATAAAATTATATTGTCTCTATCTACGTGATATAATAGACGGCTAATATGATCATAATATTATGCTAATGTTCGTAAAGATCAATTTTAGTCTTTTACCTTAAGGTCAAATTATCTTCCTAAGATTTTTCGTGCGTTTTTACAATAAAACTTATGGTTATGTTACGGCAAACTAGGTGGTCGCATATACTCCGTCAATAATAGTCTGTCTTGCTTTATCTTGCGATACGCGCCGATGCGAGTCGAATTTGTGAATCTTGTGAATCTTTGCTGTAGGGTGATAAGTAAACCTCAGCCATAATATTTGACATTAATCTTAATTTGTCATAAAAATGTAAAGGGTTTGGTTAATGAAATGCTAAAAGTATTCTAGTTTTTTGTTTGTATGTTTTAATGGCTTTATAATTTATGTGATAATTCATTCTCTCTTTTTTATTACAGATTTTTTATTTTCATTTTCTTACATTAATTCGTCTGTGTTAAATATATATAGCATCGAATCCTTGCCGTATATATCTGTTAGAAAATAAGAATCTAGAACTAACTAACCCTACATATTATAGATATGTGATATATAATATGGTAGGTAATTTTGAAACTCGCATTTTGTAAAGTTTATTTTTATAAAGTATGTTATTTGGACCAAACATAGTCAGTATTTTGTAAGTTTGATACACATTTGCTTTTTAATAAATGGAGTATTTTTCTAATTTGAAACAATAAGATTTATACCTAACAATTCGCAATTATATTTTATGTGTCTTTCATAGGTTGTTAGTCGTTTATACATAATATTATAAACTAATAATAGTAATAGATAAATAAGATGTTGTAATTTATATTATAAGGGACTAAACCGTTGTTGTGACGTTAAAGTTTCCGTAATAATTAATTATTACTGGATTACTCTGTTACGCATCAAGTTAAAGTTCTAAAAGTAAGAAAAGAATTTTAAGCTTGGCAACGTTTTTTTATTTTCATGATGTAGGACAGCAAACAAGCAGATGGCAGTGACAAGTACTGACGATAATGAACAATTACTGTAACTGTAATAGAGGTAGATATAAACATTAGTAGATATTTGGGAAACAACCAGTTATGTCAGGTAGGTACAGATTATATGCGTTGTTAAAAGGTTAAATACTCCATTGTTAAAAAAGCATTGGTGCATATTTGCCAATATATCATAGCCAGTGTAGATTTTTGTACTGTAAAATGAGATTAAAACCAATATAAAAAATATGTAAAAACAATCTTTTATTTAATTTCATTTGCAAGTTTGCAGTTCGTTAAAAAGTTTTTATGTAATGAATATTGGCCCTTATTCGCTCTTGACTTGGCTATTTTTAGCTTTTTATTCTTAGAGTTATTGAGTTTTTAATGCTATAAGAAATTCAATAACTGCTTGCACTACATAATATTGTTACGTACTTCGGGGTTCGTAATTGTAGGAAAACACCACTTATATTAATCCGTGTATTTAGTATACAAATACACAAGACAACACAATGTAATACTAAAATACACTTTACACACTAGTCACTCACTGTACTATTACTGACTACACAATAAAACACTTCTCGCTTCGCACTGTTCACTTTAAGTATCGCTCTCGATCGCTTGATAAAAACTGCCTTGTATTTGTCAACATATTTCTATTTATAGCCAGGGTAATGTTCTGGAACCTGGATCCAGAAAAATCTAAATGTATCGGGAAACAATGAATCACTTCCCATCGCAAACATGTTATGAGTCACAAATCCTAGTACACGCCACTTTGAACCTTATGCCATATCGCACAAAGTCCATTATGGCACAGCCCAGGTCAACTATTTGTTTGTCAATAGGAGTAGCTATCTCTTTCTTTTATTTCTAGATCTCTCTTTAAAAAGTTTTTTTAAAATATTATTTCCAGATTAATGTACCGATTGAGTACAAAATCTAAGCAGCTCTATAACTCAAAAAACTACGTCTAATGCATAATTGCTTCAAAATCGATTTATCCGTTCGGCAGTAAACGTTGACGATAAACTTTGAAAAAAGTGTTTTTCGACATGACTTCGAAATTTTTCAACCAATATTTTTTTGATATTCTAGGATATTTTAGTACAAAAAAATTACGTCGAATGATGTGTCAAAAATCGAAATCGAATCTAATTTTCAAAAGATAGAGCTTTTTAAATATATAAAAATTACGTTGTTTTTAGCAAACTTAATATTTTTGAATACTTTCAGGATAATTCACCGATTGACTTAAAAATCTTATCAGTTTTTTTCCTTTAAAAACTGCGTCATATAGCATCAATATGATCAAAATCGTTCCATTTGCTTAGGATTTATCAATGACGAAAATTAAAAAACGTTTTTTGCTTCAAAATTTTTCAACCTATCGATTATTATTTAGCTAAAGTAATATTTTAGATCTTAAAAATTAAGTTGAGTGGCTTTTGAAAGATCAAAATCCATCATCGTTTCCAAAATATACAGTTTACAAAAATCAATATATTACTATTTTTAACAAAACAGATGTTTGAACTGAAAAAATCTATACTTATAGTTTTTACTCTTTTAAGCTTAAATTCCTTAATTTAGCGAGAATCCTTAAAAGGGATGGCGTGCAGGCTCAACTGTTTATATATTTTTTAAATTAATGTGTTCGCGTCAACATGGTGGGCTGCAAGTCGCATCAGAGAAGTATGGCATTACGTTGTCGCCTTATGTCTATGTTTATCGACTATCGGAAAATATAAGAATTTTCGTGGAACAAAGAGTTTAACACTCGTAATTTACCAGACACGTTCGATTTTAAGGCCCACGCGATTGGGCCGCCGGCCCAAACACTATAACCATCATTTTCCTTTTTTTTCATTACATATTTAGAACCCTGAAGAACCGCCATATTGGTACAAATGGCCTAATAATTTGTGTCACCATCTCCCGGTTTATACCTTCCGGATGTCGAATGGTCGACTTGCGATCATTTAATACAATGATTTTGTTCATACTTACTGTAACTGACTCCAAAAAGCATCATAGCTACACTGGATGCTGATGAGACCGATCGACTGAATATACCTATCAACATACATGGTATAGGTAGGTCGATAATATAATAAAAAAGGTGACGAAATAATTAATATTTATAAAAATAGGCTATTTTAAAATGCTTGTATTTTAAAGTGAACAACACCACGTCGAGTATCAGCGGCCGCGGCGTGTTTGATGTCGTAGCCGCCAATGTAGCGCCGACATTTGTTGTTGCTAATTACAACTTTTTTATATCATAAGGTAGAAAGCAAATGACTCTCCTGAAGGAAAGATAAACCATATTTCGGCAGTCATCTGTGCGTAAAGCACTACTTTCTATGGACATCCACAAGTCGAGTGGGCCGGATGGCATCCCTCCGATTGTGCTAAAAATGTGTGCTCCAGAGTTGGCACCAGTATTAACACGCCTATTCCGGCTCTCCTATTCACTCAGCGTAGTACCGAATTCATGGAAGACAGCTTTGGTGCATCCCATCCCTAAAAAAGGAGATCGCTCTAACCCGTCTAACTATCGGCCCATAGCCATAACCTGCTTGTTCTCCAAAATTATGGAGACAATCATCAACTCTCAGCTCCTCAAGTATTTAGAAGAGCACCAGCTGATTAGCAACCGTCAGTACGGTTTCCGTCGCGGCCGCTCAGCTGGTAACCTAGTATACCTAACTCATCGATGGGCGGAAGCAGTGAGTCCAAGGGGAGGCATTGGCAGTTAGTTTGGACATAGAGAAGGCCTTTGATCGGGTATGGCACAAAGCGCTTCTCGCGAAGCTGCCTTCCTATTGGCTTCCTGAGAAATTTGCGAGTGGATCACCAGTTTTTTGGCTGACCGGAGCATCAAGGTCGTTGTCGACGGTGCGTGCTCCGACCTTAAATCTGTCAATGCTGGTGTTCCCCAAGGCTGCGTGCTATCACCGACACTGTTAATTCTGCATATTAATGATATGATGCGAATTAGCAACATACATTGCTATGCGGATGACAGTACTGGTGATGCTACATACTCCGGTCGAAGCGGTATTTCTCGGGAACACGTCGAAGAGTGCCGAAACAAGCTTGTGTCTGAAGTCGAGAATCGTCTTACCGATATCTCGGAATGGGGTCGCCAAAACCTTGTAACTTTTAACCCCAAGAAGACACAGCGTTGCGTGTTCACCGCAAAAAAGACGCCCTTTGTCGTATCACCTCGATTTGAGGATACTCTCCTGACAGCCTCAGCTAGTGTCGGAATCCTGGGAGTTGACATATCAAATTACGTTCAGTTTCGCGGTCATTCGGAAGGCAAAGCTAAACTAGCCTCCAAAAAGCTCGGTGTGCTCAGCAGAGCGAAACAGTACTTTTTGCCTGTCCATCGCCTTCAACTTTATAAGGCACAGGTTCGGCCTCACATAGAGTACTGTTTGCATCTCTGGGCCGGAGCTCCCCAGTTCCAGCTTCTTCCTCTTGATCGTATTGAGCGTAGAGCAGTTCGAATCGTTGACGACCAGGCTATTTCGAAACAGCTTGACTCTTTGGCATTGCGCAGAGATATAGGTTCTCTATGTGTCTTTTATCGTATATATCATGGAGAGTGTTCCGACGAGTTGTTTGGATTAATTCCTGCCGCCGAATTCCACCATCGGACATCGCGTCAAAATTTGAAGTTCCATCCTCACCATCTCGATGTCTGGAAATCCAAAACTGTGCGTTTCTCCCGACACTTTTTACCTCGCACTACTCTGTTGTGGAACCAATTACCGGCAGGGGTATTTCCGAACGGATACGACATAGGGACCTTCAAGAAAAGAGCTTACTCATTCTTAAAAGGCCGGCAACGCAACTGCAAGACCTCTAGTATTGCAGATGTCCATGGGCGGCGGTGATCACCTACCATCAGGTGCACCTCTTGCTCGTTTGCCCCCTCTTCTATTAAAAAAAAATCCCCTATAGACAACGAAGCTGAAGGTGTCAATTGTTACGAACGCGCCGCAGCGGTTAATGTTAAATTTTATGTGTAAGGCGGCCCCTAGACCTACAATAATATTGCGCAATATTACGTATTGTACAATATTATTGACCGTTTAGAGTTAATATTGAAGATTGCACGACGATTGAACGAAAGTTTGAGCGGGTTTAATTTTTATTGTACAATACTTTTTTCTTGCACTGTGTAGGTTTAATATTGCACAATATTTTTCACTCAACATTCGGCCGAAATTCAACATACAGGCCAATTCACTAATCAATATAAGTGTTGATCGAAACAAAACCAATCAATAAAAGATGAAGAACGGAAGTTTTTACTTGAGTGTATAGAATTGTATAGATGTATTTAATAAAATCACCAGCATGCTTGCCGCCAAAACTTCGTCGTCAGACATGTCACTCGCACGAAAATATTGATCAGACTGGTTTGTCAATTTTATTGAACGTCTGGAAACAAAGGGGTATTCAATATTATTGCACAATAAAAATATTGCGCAATATTATTGTAGGTCTGTGGGGCACCTAAGGAAAGCAGCGCGTACTAGTAGGTATAGTTTACATTAGTATTGTATAATGTTTAAGTATTTTCATTTAATTTCACAAGTTTAATGTATAAGCGATATGTAAAGTTGCAACTGCATTAAGTAAATAAAGAACGTTCTCGAATCCCCCACACTACGTGTGTGCTGTAGACATGCGCAAAACGGTACTTTGAAGTGTAATGCAACATCACATATCACCTTTGAAAAGGTAATATCACCCGCAAACATCACTCATTACTCATCCATCACCTTAAGGAAATATCATCTCGAGTAGCGTTTAGTGTCTTGCGTTGCATGTGATATATGCATCGCTTTTTTGTGCGAACTACGAGTCATTACACTGAGCATATATTTCTTTCCGAACCAGAATACCATAATAATTGATGATTAAACTGACTAATAATTTTAGTCTCATTGAAAGTTTTATTATAACATTACGATTATATTAATCGTAATTACATTTTCAATTCATCATGTAGGTACCTGATTTAAAAGTATCACCACGCCGGTACCTATGTAGGGTAAGCAAAATAAACCAAACGTCTGTAGACTTTTAGTTCTCCACGATTCACCAGTTTCTTGGTTGGCACACCATTCCGCCAGACTCCGAGCTACTACTGAGATTTTAGATTTTCGAGTAAAGTATCTTCACGCCCGTATCCCCGAAGGGGTAGGCAGAGGTACAACAATTAATGCACCCGCGATTAGCCGAAAATACTTGGTCCCACAAATGTGATTGGTGGCAAGCCTATCGCCAACCGGGCACTTTCCAATCCTGGGCAACTTTGTGTTTATCAGAAAACTGAAAAAACACTTTTTTATGTGCCCAACCCGGGTATCGAACCCGGGACCTCATATAGTCAACGCCAACGCTGGACCATTAGACCATAGAGGCGATTTTCGAGTAAATCCTCAATAATACTTTTGCCCGATCGGGACTTCATGGTCCAAGTATGGCCGAGTAGTCTAACCCCTAGACCACGATGCACAAAACAAATGACGCGACTTGCGACACACAGAACAATCAAAGTGTCTTAACTCAAACAGTTAATGCATAATACCTAAGGGTACTCATTTTTATTATTATTAAGATTGTAAATCTTAATAATAACAAATATGAACCGAATTGTTATCACCAAACGTTTCCGATTCAAATCGTTCTAACGTACTTAACATACTCGTATACCCGTTCTCCCAGCTCGAACCAACGATCTCGGTATTATTCGAATTATTTGAGTTATACTGCCAGTTGCATATCTCCCGCACGTTGCGCACCACACTCTTTTCTTGGTAGTATAATATCATATGTGATACGGCCAGAAACGACACTAACCGAACTGTACCGAGTGATGAATGGAGTAATGTGTGATGGTTGAAACGCTAGTGTGATGTGTGATGGGTGCATCACCTTTCCGAGTGATATTACTTTTGTGATATTACACGCATCACCTACCCATGTCTAGTGTGCTGTGTTCTGGTTCCACAGAGATTCCACAATTAGTGATTTTGCTGAATACTGAATATCCGGCTAAGCTCTTAACCGAAGCCATTATTCAGCTAATATTTATTCGGAGGCCAAAAATTGACGCCGATTTTGTCTCGTCATCATCAACCTACCAACATGTCGATGACTGATAGTAGGTCGACGCTAGTGGTTACATATTTCGCAGTTGACAGATTACGATCTGCCTCATTTGCATAGTGATGTGCAGAGGGGCAGTTGATCATGTCACGACACGTATTATTTGATTACAGAATTAGTAGCTATCTTCGTGTATTCAGTATTGTATTGCTAAATTAATATTCTCTGTCTGGTCGTTTAAAGAATAATCTGTATCTAGAAATGCTGAAAAAAGTTTTCATTCATAATAACTTATATATAAGAAACTTTTAAGTACCTCTTATTTGTAATGTTTGTTAAGGTAATCAGAATTTGTCCGAACAGTTCGCAATATTCGGCCGAAAACCTTATCTTCTATCTATACTAATAAAGAGGAAAGATTTGATTGTTTGTTTGTAACGATTTAACTCAAAAACTACTCGACTGATTTTCAAATTCTTTCACTTTTAAAAAGTTATATTATTCCGGAGTGACAAAGGCTACTATTTTACCCGACTGAGATAACGGAAGTAATGTTTTTTGATCACGCGGACGAAGTTGCGAGTGACTGCTACTACCACATAAAGTGACCAAATAGCCGGAATTCGTGGCATTTCTAGACTGTAGATCATAGAATTAATATTATATTCTAACGATTAACCTCGGCTTAGCGCCTTCTCGTGTAGGTAACGTTTTCGTGTAGGTAATGTATTTATTGATTTGGTCAGCATTTTACAGATCGTATTTCAAGTATCATAAACTAATAGTCGTAAGGTAAGTAAGTGCTACAATTAACTGTTAAACAAAGTGAATTTATATTTTGTGGGCGAGTTTTTCAACCGTTTGCACACCTAATAAATAGATTTTTAACTTCTTGCTTGGGGAAAGTTGTCAACTTTCATTGGTACTATTGTCACTTTAACTAGTGTCAGCTAAATAATTGTTTTTACACGATATAAAATTAATTGGTTTAAAGTTTTTATAGACCTATGGCGAGTTGTGGGACGGAAGGAGGCGGCGAACACTTGGCAGATGACGCAGCGAACGAACGACTTCTACAATACCCAACTCTCACTTCCATACAATAGTGTTGAGATAAGCATATAATTATAATGCGCGAGCAATACAGGCGCCCTGATTTAATACTGTGCTTTTAAGTAATCTCACTAACGCTCCATTCATTCTTTACCCTGCACCCCCCTCCCTCCTTTCTTTCGACTACAGCGGTGTACGTTCTATCCCTGCTGAAAGCGCATCCAAAATATACAAACTTATTCACTTGTAGTGTTACATTATTGATCTCAATTTTTTATATGCGTTCTGGTTACTTTCATTTCAAATATGTACTAGTATAATTAATTCTATATTCCAATAAATAATAAAACTAATATGCACCATTAACAAAAATTTATTTTCTTTTTTCATTAACTGGGCGATCATCGTATTTTCTTTTGCGAGGTTTAGATTTGGCTGCTCGTTTTAATTCTATGGATTTTTTCACTTTGCTTTGAATTTCCTCTGATACAATTTTTTGAGTTTCCTTAATTGACTTTTTGTAGGACTCCAACAAATGACTTAAACTGTCCGCCTCTAAGTTCATTTGTTGTATATCATTTTTTCCGCCAGATTCTAGAATTTCCTGAAATTGTTTAAAATACCATTTAATATACAGGTCGTTGTGTGTTAACGACATCAAAATATTGATAAATGTCTTAAATAAGAATTTCACCGTCGGATTTAAAGTTTCTTCTTTACCATCTCAATGTCTGGAAATCTACAGCTGTGCGGTTCTCGAGGCACTTTTTACCCCCCGCTATTTCTCTGTGGACCTCTTTGGCAGGTTTTTCCGAACAAAAACGACTAAGGAACCTTTAATAAAAGGGCTTACTAATTCTTGAAAAGCTGGCAACCCACAGAGGTGCTACAACCTCTAGTACATAGGTATTTAATGTAAATGTTAGTATAATTGTCCATGGGCGGCGGAGATCTCTGACCATAATGTGAGTCTTCTGTCCATTGCCCACTCATCTATATAAAAAAAACAGTAGCAGTCGTGGGACTGCCGATAGAAGTGAAAACGGAACTATTAAGTTGAGAGTAATTAAAACTATATGCAAAAATTATATGAAATTTTTTATGTTTTATTTATTAGTTACATATGATGGGTTAAATAATAAAATACAGTCAGAAATAGTCGATGTATTAGTGTATACGTGTACACAGGCTACTGCGCGTGCGCTAGTCTGGCTCTCCATAGCTATAGATATACTATTATCATTAGCATGTCGGTGACGCGAACCGAGGATTTTACCCTCTACCAAAACGCTCAACGCGCCTAAAGAAGTTTTCACTTCAAAAAATTTGAGAAATTATGTATGTCTCTTGATAGGACCCATTCATGTATAACGTAATTTTTTCGTATATTTTTATTTTTTCCTTGTCAGCAAAATTAAGCAAAGCTCTTATCCCCTCCCCCATTTTAGGCTAACTTTCTGGGTATATTCGACATAGATGGTCATTAAAGTGATAAATAAAATTGCATCAATTTGTTTTTACTAGGTTATAAAGCCGTCCAGCCTCCAGATACGTGGCAAACATTCATATTTACAATATTAGTATGTATAGTATTCATGCAATATGAATTGGAATGCTTTCTATGAGAATGACTATAGTGTCTATATCTACATTCTAATCTATCGAGCTGTGCTAATTCTTAATATTTAATTAATTAATAAATAATGACTTCATTCGCGTGGACTAAGATCTGGGTCATTTTTAACTTCCCACTGCGTATGTAGATAAGGAAGTTACTGATCTTACCCCGATTTTAGAAAATCAAGTTTTCACTAGTTTTTGTCCACGTTTTGAGGTCCACGTATATTTTGGTACTAAAAAAATTACGTCGAATGCCATTTCAAAAATCAAAATCGAATCTAATTCTCAAAACTTATAGCTTTTCAAATATTACGATTACATTGTTTTTATTAAACTTTTAAATTGCTTTAAGGCTAATACACCGATTAACTTTAAAAATCTTATCAGCTTTTCTACTTTAAAACAATACAAAAAAAAAACAAAAAAAAAATAGCGTTAATTTAATCAAAATCTGTCAATTTGTTTGGGATTTATCAATAAAGAAAATTAAAAATAAAATGTTTTTTGGCATTGCATCGAAATTTTTCAACCTATCGATTATTTAGCTAAAGCAATATTTTAGATCTCAAAAATTGAGTTGAAGCCATCATCGTTTTCAAAATATACAGCTTTTCAAAAATTAATATACTGCCATTTTTAACAAAATAGATGTTTGAACTGAAAAATCTATACTTATATTTTTTACTCTTTTGAGCTTAAAATACCTTAATTTAGTGGAAAGTTTCAGGGACGGCCCATAGGGTTTACGTATGTAACCTAAGTTACTTCTTATATGTCTTATCCAATCAGCTATAAGTCAGTGAAAGTCCCGTTAAAACTGTTTTACGGTATAAGTAAAGCGCAAATATTCAGTCAACAGACACCTCAATATTATTTATATTATGTAGGTATTGTTGCGAATATTCTTGAAAAAGTGAAGAGTGAGAATATTAGAATAATCTACAAATAAAAGAAAGAGACAGCTGCTTTTATCAAACAATAAGTACCCTTCACATAAACAGCTATATCATAACGCAACTTCTCGCATAGGGCATAAGGTTGAAATTAGGACCTTTTTACGTTTAAGTTGTTTATGAATTATTGTTAAATCTCGGCTATTGTGTTTGTGTCGGCTCTCGATAACGACGGGGTGGCGCCACTAGGCAAACGTAAAAATATCAGCTGTAGAATAAAATATGTAAATAATGTGAAAAAAGTGAAGTATATTTGTAGAAAGTAGTTGTAAACTGACTGTGACTTATGCTTAACCAGTGAAAGTGTTATCTGTGAAAAATATAGTGTTTTATTGTTAAAAAAATACAATAATAATCTCAAATTTTCAAACAATTTTAATTACTCTTAAACTAATAAAAATTAAAATATTGTGATTTCATCGAGACCAGCAAGTGACCAACAGTACCAGGTACAAAAGATAATGTTAAATACCACTTAAATAGAAGAAATCATAAAAATCCAATATTTGTTGTCGTTACGATATTTAAATTTTAACATACAATTACCTACACAGTACAATGTTGGACTTTGGAAATGGAACATGTAACGACATCTATTATAACATAAATAAATCACTCAATAGTTTTGGATCTCGGTGCCTGAAGGGTATTATGATTTAAGGTCTAAATCACTAGATGGTGTATTTATAGTGGTTAGCGACCCTAACTACGCAATCAATGGGGCTCGTGTTCCATTCCCTACAGGGGCCTCCATTTGCGTGATGAGCATAGATATTTGTATTTCTGGGTTTGGGTGTTTAAGTATTAAATATATTTGCGTATTTATATATGTATTTCTATGTAATATCCTTGACTAACACCCATACTACAAGCAAATAATTAGCTTACTTTGGGGTTAGATCAATTTGTGTAAAATTGTCCTGATATTTGTATTTTTTTTTTATAGCAGTGGGGGCAAACGAGCAGGTGGTGCACCTGATGGTAAGTGATCACCGCCGCCCATGGACAACTGCAATACCGGGGGTCTTGCAGCTGCGTTGCCGGCCTTATTATTACTGTAATAAATAAATGATATGGCAGGTAGTGTGTAGCAGCAACTTTAAAAGCTATTTTACCTTAAACATTTGCACTTGATTTTGAAGTAAAATAGTCACAGCAGTTCCTATACGGCCTGCACGGCCTGTCCGACCAACTCTATGTACATAGGTTTTTATATTTTTTGGTGGATCGTATGATATAACATAGTCACATTCTTGTATATCAATACCCCTTGATAACGCATCTGTGCTTATGATCCTGTAATAAAAGTATTTTTATTGAACATGTTAACAATGGTTTTATATCGAGAATATGTTGACTATTATAGACTTACATATTAATTTCCGAGTTCTTAAATCTTTTTAAAACTAATTCTCTTTGTGATCTGTCCAATGCAGATGACAGTTCTGCTACTTTTATTTTGTCTCCAGACCAATTGTTGATGAGAACTGCTAATCGATGAGTTGATTGTGCAGAATTAGTAAAACATAACACTTTATTCCAATTAAGTTCAGCTATAAAATGATAAAGAATAAGAGGTTTTTCTTCAGCACTGCATACAACAAACTGTTCTTTAAGCTCGTCTGGTGTAGCATATTTCTTATTATATTTTTCATTGGAAATGTCAGTTATAGGAGTAGCTGTGAAAAGTTTTGGTTGAAATAAGCCCCATTGTTCTAATAACTCTGGATCAGGGGACAAAGTAGCTGAGAATAGTAACTTATTTATAGGTGTTTTTTGGTTTTCTAAACTATTCCAGCAAACACCAACCATTTTGTTAGTTATATAATTTTTTGTTTCCACATGTTTCTCTAAATGATAAAGCCAATCGTTTTGAATGTTATCCATGATTCGATCAGCCTCATCAATAACCAAAAATTTCAAGTGTTCTAGTGAAAACCCTTCTGTGTTTTGTAAATGTTCTACTAATCTGCCAGCCGTAGAAACTATAATATCTATTTCACTTATCCACCCACATGTTTCAGCTAAAAAAATATATATTTGTTTAATTTTAAAACTATTTAATAATAAGACCAATGTATATTTATTATCATTTATCACTTACTGTATCTCATTATTTGTTGTTGTTCTTTTTGTAAGGGAACTGCGCCACTCAACAGTGCCACTTTTAAACCAGTATTTGTACAATACTTTTTAAATACTTTAGCTACTTGTGTCGCTAATTCTTGAACTGGCAACACAATTAAAGCTCGAATTTTGTGGCCCAAACTACCCAACAATATCTACAATAGATAATAAATATTAAGTACACAAAACAAACAAAAACCTACATATGATAAAATAAATTTTATCTAATGTAAAGCTAAAAGATTTAAAAGGTTATATTTTCTTGTATGAACACTAGCTGCTATCTGCGACTTTCCACGCGCAAACTAAGACATACTTTTACAATAAATACCTAATTTACAATAGAAAACAAATTAATTGCACTCCTAATAATAATGAATAGCCCTGATAACTTTTCATCTTTAAAGCGTAAACTATGTAACAAAACAACTGACACTTAAATATTTCTCTCCTCCAAGAAGGGCATTCTATTCTGCTAGCTCAAGTGATTACTGGGCATTTGTATCTCAAAAACAGGTTACTACACCTGTTTTTGGAATACTACTTGTTTTTGAGATACTTTGTCAGTTCTATGCGTTCCAACTGAGAATAGGACTGTCAGGGCACCATATTGCTCCGCATTTTGCAAAAACTTAATTAGTGATGAGAATGGTGAGCAAAAAAATATTAACAAAGAAATTCATAAAAAAAAAGTGTAAACAGTTGAACCTATGGGCCATCCCTGAAATTTCCCACTAAATACTACCCAATAAAAGTATTTAAGCTCAAAAGAGTAAAAAATATAAGCATAGATTTTTCAGTTCAAACAAAATAGATGATTTTGTTAAAATGGCAGTATATTAATTTTTGAAAAGCTGTATATTTTGAAAACGATTATGGCATTCAACTCAATCTTTGAGATCTTTTAATTAGATTTAAAAATATATATAATTTAGAATTAAAAATATATTTTTTTAATTTTCTTAATTGATAAATCCAAAAAAAATACCGATTTTGATTAAATTAACGGCATTTGACGCAGTCTTTAAAGGAGAAAAGGTAATAAGATTTTTAAGTCAATCGGTGAATTAATTTGAAAATTATTTTTAAAAAATCAGTAAGTTTGCTAAAAACAACGTAATTTTAATATTTGAAAAGCTATAAGTTTTGATAATTAGATTCGATTTTGATTTTTTAAACGGCATTTGACGTAGTTTTTTTAGTACAAAAATATCGTAGAATACCAAAACATTATGGGTTGAAAAACTTCGAAGCTATGTTGAAAAAACACTTTTTTCAAAATTTATCGTCAACGATTACTCCCAAATGGATAAACTGATTTTGATGCAATTTATGTATTACAGGTAGTTTTTTGAGGAATAGAGCTGATTAGTTTTTATACTCAATCGGTACATAAATCTGGAAGTTATATTTAAAAAAGTATCAGTTTTAAATCCTCTACACCGCTTATAACGAACTTGTTTCATCATCATTGGTGTAAATTGTTTTTTGTTGCACATAATATGGCATAAATCAAAAATAGGTACACTTATGTAGGTACATGTAGTTTGATATGAAACACAAATATTATTATTATTATTATAGAATAATTTGAAGGTTATTTTTTCTTCAATAAATAAGCTCAATTTTTTTTAAATATTTTATTGTTGACATTACTAATTTAACACTTACGATATGAACTTGATAACAAGCGCAATCTTTTTCTTAGTTGGAACGCATAGTACAATGGAATCCTCTCCATTCCATCCATCATCTAGATTCTTAGGAAGAATCAGGGGAGTTATGAGGGTAGATTGAAAAGTATTCGGTCTAAGCAAGAAAATAAACACATACTAAATTAGTTATATTTCTATTTTTCTACATAATCACCATCAAGTTCGATGCATTTTGCCATCTCCCATTCAAAGCGTTTAGATCGTTGAAAAAAAATCACTCTTCCTTAGAGTCAAAATATGCGTCTACTGCTGTTTTGATTTTGTCGTTTGTCGAAAATCTTTGACCTCCCAAGTGCTTTTTTAGGTTAGGGAACAGAAAGAAATCTGACGTTGCCAGATCAGGTGAATAAGGCGGATGCGGTAATAGTTTAAAGCCACAATTGAGGATTTCAGCCATTGATTGCACAGACGTATGAACATGCGCGTTATCTTGACGAAACAGGATTTTCTTCTGAATTTTCCTGGACGTTTTTGTTTTGTTTCTCTCGTAAATGACGTAATCAGACACAGTAGTAACCAGAGTTTATAGTCTGACACCTTTCAAGGTAATCAATCATAATTACACCTTCGAGTCCCAGAATATTGAGCCATTGCCTTATTTGCCGACAAAAGCGCCTTAGTCTTTTTGGGGGGGGTGGTGAACCAGGTTTTGTCTACTGTTTTGATTGTTGTTTTGTTTCTGGCGTACAGTAATGAACCCATGTTTCGTCCATTGTAATAAAACGATTCAAAAAATCATCTGCATCAACATCAAATAACTCCCAACAGACACGTGAAATAGTCAATCGCGTCCTTTTTTTTCAACTGAAAGCAGTCGCGGAACCTACTGGAACCGGGAACGGAATCGGAACGAGCGGAACGGGGGGGGGGGGGGGGGGGCTCAGGGGACCTCCCGAGTCGTGGGATGGCGGGCTTGCAAGGCCCGCGGTGCAAAGGCGGGGTCTCTGCCCTCGCCCGCGCACAGGGATCGAGGAAGGCTAACCTCGTTACAAAATGCCCACGAGGAGGGGGGGGGGGGGGAGCATCTGCCCAGAGGACCTTCGGGTCGTGGGGTGAGGGCCTCCAAGGCCCGCGGTGCAAAGGCAGGGGCTCTGCCCCCGCCTGCGCACGAGTGTGAGGAAGCCAACCTCGTTAAAAAATGGCCAAAGCCGTCCACCGGGGTTGTCACAAACCCCGGTCCGAGGCGGATGTTGGATGCTGGCGGGGTAGTGAAAGAATGCTCACGCGTACCCATCACTCCGCCTACAAAAGCATCGAGAAGTGACGCCGCAGGGGTTTTAATGGGTATAGCCGGTGGGTGGAAGCCGGTGAGTCCCACACTCGGGCCGCGCTTAGTGGCCCGGTCGTGCGTAAATGCATTTCCCCGGTGTTAACAAAAAAAAAAGGCTAGGGGGGTTGGGTGGCTATGATATTTTGAGTTCGTTCATAAGAGATGTCTATAATCTCAGCTATCTCTCTAATTTTTAATCTGCGGTCGCCATAATTAAATCAAGTACTTTTTTAATATTTTTGTCAGTAGTGGATGTCAAAGGCGTTCCAGATCAGGGTTCATCTTTCACACTCTCTCTGCCACGCTTGAATTCTGCTATCCATTTTTTGACGGATGAATAAGACAGAGCAGAATCCCCTAATGTACTGACCATATCATCATGGATAGCTTTCGGTGATATCCCCTTCTTACTGAGGTACTTAATGATGGTGCGCTGCTCGATTTGCTCCATTTGCAGAAAGTATGTCCAATTGCTTTATTAAAAAATTTGTAAAATCACAACAAATTATTGCATACGTTTCGGACTTCACACAATTAACTACTCTGAACTGAACTAAATAATGTGGGTAGATTTGATTTTTAGAATTGAATGGCTCTGTGTTAGGCCGAGTACTTTTCAATCCACCCTCGTATAATCAGAAGAAGCAAATATTTAATAAATATAGTAGCAACATTTACTTTATGTTAACTGCTACTAATTTTGATGTCATAGATTCACCATGGCGACTTCCTGTATGTTGCGATGTAAACGAATTTGGTGCATTAACATTAATTTATGCGATTATTTTAAAATTTACATTATGCATTACATATATCCATAATTAACAATATGTTTTTTAAATGTAAAACTATCAACAGAAAACACACCTGAATTATAGGTAAAACAAAAGATAATGTTTTCCCACTACCTGTTGGAGCAGAAACACAAATGTCATGTGGCCATAAGGGTTTAGGCTGTTTATGTTCTTGAATTATGAATGGTATCACTTGTTCTTGAACTGGAAACAAGTGAGTAACACCTTCACTTACTAAAGTTGCTTTTAGAGTGTTGTGCAACCACATCTGATCTTCCACTTTGCTTGTCAAATTCTTTAAATTTTTTGATACACTAAAAGGATGTGATAGCCAATATGGAAGAACTCTTTCAACCTAAAAATGAAACACATTTTATAATTAATTAAGTACAGATAAATAATTTAAAAGAATAACAATTTTAATTTAATAAACTAAACTTTAGGTACCTAAACTTTAGTTAACTTAGAATATTTACTAATAACGCCATTTATATTTAGCCTGAGAAGCTATGTTTCTCAGGCCAAATGTAAACGGCGCTAGCTTTAGTCTGAACATTTTTTTATATCTGCTATTAAATCAAGAAATGTAAATCACCTTGTCATTAAAAAAATCACCAATAACCATTTGAAGAAAATGTAATATTTGTAATGAAATAAAATTTGATGATTTTATTTTACACTGATTATTTATTTATTTTCCTTCACTTGATTTATGGCAGATTTTGTAGCAGCAGGATGAATATCTGATAACACAAGTAACATACTGCTTCTATAGTGGCACTCAAAACAGCTGGTTTTTCTTATTTTTGGAGTACCATGTAGAACTGACTTAGAAAAAATATGGTTGACATTGAATACAGCTACATAAATAATATCTGTCATAGAAATTAATACCTACATCTTTCATTAGTGTTTTTTTATACATATATATATACACTAAATTGATTTGGATGAAATTTAGTACAAAGATAGTTGGAGACCCGAGAAAAGACTAAGGATAGCTTTATCCTATGGGAACGGGATGCCACATGCATGCATGCCACATGATTTACTGGCTACCATGCCCTCAATACTAGAGCATGACAGTGACAAGTACTGCGGCTATTGCAACAGGAATAGTTAAGGCTGTTGTACTAGACCCAGGAGAGACGTTGCAGGACACTACCACCTAGTAGTCAAGATGGTAGTGACTCTTATTGCGAATTGTTCGAATTTTCTGGCAGAATGGCAGATGGTTTATACACAAATATCAGTAGCGGCCGGTTAACACATTGTGCCTCGGATATTAACTTAAAGTTATGGGGTCCCAGTTATTGTAAGAATCAAGTAATCATTCATTATCAGTTCCTTCTCACCCATCCACAATTCTCTCCTCAACTGACATAATCCAGTTACTCAGTTACTCGGGAGCAAATTTCCCATGGCCAGGCAGTTAGTGCGATGTTAATAGCCCAAGAAACTATTTTAACTCTATCTGACTGCATAGTTTCCCCAGTAACTCATTTTCACTGAGGTAGCCCTTTGGACTAACAGCTATTGTCTTTTAAAATGAAAAGGAAGGTTAAGCTAAAATTTGTCATACAGAGAGCATATTGTGATGACCCACTTGAACAAGTGTAAAATACATTATAGAGGGGTTAATTTATCTAATGTTGCTAGAATCAAAAAAACTGTTTTATATGGAATAAAAGATCTTTTAGAGTTGAGATGGCAAGATTAGGTCCATCCATAAGATGCCAAAAAAGGCGCCAGTCGTTGAGTTGGGGACACTTGCCCATAGTGAAGAAGTAGAGTGGCATTGTCACATAGGTAATAATAACCACAGCAAAAGCTTTAGTATATCTCAATGCAGCAGTACTGTTGTGATACATGTATCTAGGTTCAATGCAGATGAAAGTCATAAAAGTTCATAGTATGAAAAAAACCAAACCTGTTTCTTCTTGTCAAATTCATTGATTCCTAAAACCTTAAATTCAATGGTACTTTTTGGCACTAGTCTAGCATCATCTTTTGAATAAATATTTTGTTCTTGAACATCCTTGTTTATTGTTTCTTGTATCTCACTTTTATTTATATCCAAATTTATAGAATCAGCTTCATAAATTTTGGGAGGTTTCAGAGTTATTACATCTGATTTAGTATGTGTTGCTGCTAAAGAAGCTTTTCTCCTTTCTTCAATTTTTTCTTTTAGTTTTTGTAAGTGTATGTTTTCCTGATCAAATACGTTTTCCTCATCACCCTCTCTATATCTGTAAATATATAACTACACTTTAGAAACCAGCAAAGGCAATGGTAGGAAATAAGACTTCTCCTTTTATCTCGAGGACTCTGTAACTTGATAATTTAACATCACTTTTATATCAGGTTATGTATAGCCCTACATTTGCCATTCCAAGTGTAAACATTCAAGTTCCAGGATAATGTATGAATTCCTTTTGTTTATATATCCAATAATAAGACATACCAACACACTTGACAATAACCTTTTATATATTTACTTAACATGTCAGGTAGCTGTCCTCCCACTTATTTAATAAGTTGAGTAGCGTTCTAGTTAACCGAGCTTTGCTACAAGACTGCTAATTTTACATGTGGTCCACATGTAAATTTAGCTGTCTTGTAGCAAAGCTAAAGAAAAACTGTCAAATCAACTGCATATTTAAGCATAAGTCAGGTAGCATTCTCAACCCACTATGTAATAAGTTATGTAGGGTTTTAGTAAATGGAGCTTTGCTGCGAGGCTTCTGTTATTGGATGATGCCCCTAAAAGCAGAAATTTCAAAAGTTGGTGATAAAATACAAGTAGATTCATTCAAGTACCTCAGAAATCTCACCATGTCAGAATCAAGATGCTGGTATAAGAGCTATATTAATAATGGCAAAACAGGCTTATATTAATAAAAAACATATTTTTCAATCAAAAACTCCTAGAAACACAAAAAATAAATTTATAAAAACTTATGTATGGAGCATAGCTGTATATGGAAGTGAAACCTGGACTCATAAACAGTAAGAAAGATGTGGCCGCGTTTTTGATCCGGTAGTAGTTTTTAAAAAAATGTGTTGACATGTCAAAATATCTTGTAAAAAGTTTTATTGAATAAAGTACTTTTGATTTCTGATTATATCTGGAAGCCTTTGAAATGTGGTGCTGGAGACGTACAGAAAAGATAAACTGGACAGAAATGGTGACCAATGAAAAAGTTTTAAAGAAAGTAGACGAGAGGTGGAGCCAGGTAAGAAGGTTGGAAGTCAGTAGAAGGAAGATGATAGATCACCTAATATGACACAACAGTTTTATTAACAATATCAAAGAAGGAAAGCGAGGTTGAGGAAGGCCAATGATAAGCTATATATCACAAGTGAAGGAAAAAATAAATATATCAAGGAGGTGGCTTTAGATAGGGAAAAATGGAAGGAGTTACATGGTGAAATAGACGCTGCACCAAAAAGTGCTTTCTCTTAAATTTGTTGATGATGACATAAAAGCAACCTAAAAAAACCTTTGATTCAAAATGTGTAAAGCAAAACCTACAAATTTACTGATGTTCATTTTTTTAATGCATCTCAAGCCAAAAAAGTTATTAGGGGCTAATCGGAAGACTTTCCAAAAGACCCCAAAGCAATATCTTTTTTATAACAAAGTGATACATTTCTAAATTCAACCTCTTGAAGTTTCAGAACCTGTGAATAGGTTAGATTTAAGGACATTGATGATCTTGTAAAATATTTAACATTTAGATAATGTTACATGAAGGGATACATGTTACATCAAAATTGAAAACACATACTTTGCAAGGTTATAAATTTTGTTTAAAGAATTTGTTGTTTATAAATCTGCAATTAATTTTAAATATATGTAAGCTTAAATTTTTCTTTAAACTTCAATTTGATCACTACAAGTTACCTGTTACTTGGTTTGAACACTAAAATCAAGTGGTGTAGACATTTCTACGAACTGATGAAAGGCAAAATCTGTTTGCATCTCAATACACAAAATATTCTAATAGGATAGGATGTACATAATACAGTGGACTTCACTTATAGCGACAATGAATGAAGCGACCACTATAATCTGCCTCTACTACCGGCAGGCGTTAATAACAAGGATACAAAGAAAGACTAAAAACAGAATTCTTATATTTAACCTGTTTACACTCTCTCCATTCCTAGAGAGTAAAGAAATTCTATGGTATTCATAAACTGCTGACCACCAGTGGGTTGTCATTAGAAACGGGCCACATGATTTTTGGACTTCTGAGTGGTGGGTTGGATAGGAATTTGGCTTCTCCTTTCTAATGAATTAACTCCTGCCACATGGAAATGCCTAGTTTTTTTATAACAATTTTACTGAACTAGTAAGCAAATTACCTATATACATTAGGTTAGGTTAGAACTAAAAATATATATTAAAACATGTAAAAGGCAATCCGAGGGCGAGGGGGGCGGAGCTCCCCATTCTGGGGGGTAAGGGGCGAAGCCCCCAGCCACATAGGAAAAATTCACTCAGTGTCATAGTTGAAGCAGATTAGTTAGTCTCTTTAGATCCCACACCCAGAAGTAGGAGCCCCATGCCCCATAGCGGGGCTCCGTCCATATGCTCCAACCCGACTTGTTACAGAAATAGGTAGTATTTTATTGCAATTAAGAAGATAAAAAATGTGTTATGGATTTATGAAATAGTATGATGTTAAGAAAGAATTTTGGGGATTTTCTACAATGTGTTATAAAGGTGTCCCAAAAAGTAGTGTCAAGCAGAATTCCAAAGATAGAGCTTTTCTTGGGGTATCCGAATCACCCTTATGTATGTTCTGTGATTTTGCACAGTTTTCGAGTTGTGAATTTTTGGTTGGTTAACAAACTAATTAACCTTAAAGGAATAATAAATTAAATAAAAAAATTTTTGGTTGGTTAACCTTTTCACAGCCACAGTTGGATATACCTGACAAATCGTTTTGGACGTTCAAACGCCAATATCAGGTAATGCCGACACAAACATTATGCAAAAATAAAACTATTAATGCAATATTTTTCTCTGTATTTTTATAGCCTATAGCTTGTCAACCAATGTTTATTTATTATATTGGTTACACTTTTTCCATTCGTCATTTATATGAAATAAAAAATAAGACAATGTAACGATAATCCCAAAATGATCACAAGGTCTATGCCGTCGCGCCATTGTCGTGTCATGCCGACAGCTAGTGATGTAAAACATGCACATAAGATTTTATTTAAATATTTCATCGCTTCTATGATTTTTAAAAATAATTGCCAAATTATTAACAATTCTGAAAGGTCTGACGAATATTTAAATATAAACAACAAACTTTTATTAGAGATAATTCACAAAATCGAGACAGCAGCTAGACAAATAAAATTATCGACAATAGCAAAATTGCTATTTTCCCCCGCACTAAATGCAATCGTCTTATCAGCACAGTGCAGTGCCCTGCAAGCCGTCGTCGGCATTACACGACAAATTGTGACGTCAGATACGTGCTAGTGACTTATTTGGAAAAAATATTAATAACAGTGATATGGACACAAACTTTTAAAAATATATTATACTAGCTGTTGCCCGCGACTTCGTTCGCGCGGACTTCTTTTACTCCGCACAGCTCCTCCCCGTAGGTGATAGTGTGATAATATGTAGCTTTATATGTTTACCCGACCTGTTAGTAATATTCTTGCAAAATTTGGGTCGGGTCAACATATAGGCTACATATTATCACGCTATCACCTACGGCGGAGGAGCTGTGCGGAGTAAACGAAGTCCGCGCGGACGAAGTCACGGGCAACAGCTAGTATAGACATAAATTGGTTTTCATTAGTGCACCTCGGCAATTACGTGGCATGTCTCTGGTAATTAAACGATCAATAAGTCTTAAATACCTAGGTATTCTATCAGTTAGGTACTTTTGGATAAGAATAAATTAAATAGGCGTCTCAGTTTATTTATTTATTTGGCGGGACCGTGCCTATAAGGATAGGCACGGTCCCGTTGTTCGGTTCTCAATTTGCAAATATATATTTTTCTAAATATTCCTGCTCAGCCCTTTTCTTATATGGTCAGGCAGAGTCGAAAAGGAATATTAGTTGAGCTTGACGGTGGTCGTGGTGACGGTGACGGCATTATTAGTGACGGCGTAGGAGTCACCATTTTTTGCCGCGATATTTTTCTAAAATCAAAACGCATAGCTAAATATAATATACCTAATAGAAAAAGAAATTGGTATATAAATTACACTGTTTTTGAGTACTTTTACCAAATAAGTACCTATTTTTTAACCGACTTTAAAAAAAGGAGGAGGTTCTCAATTCAGCCGGTATATATTTTTTTATGTATGTACACACACATCGAATTAGTCCAGTAAAAATTTGATTCAGGTAGGTCCAGTAGTTTTTATTTTATGAGCATTTTTTTATTTATTTTACCTATGTCGATGTCTGAAATCAAATCTCGCAAGTAAATTTGATCCACTTCCCGGTTACCAATTGAGCTGAAATTTTGGCTTATGATGGTTTTATAAAGTTACACTCAGTCATTGAAAGAAGTCTTTGTGACGTCTGACACGCTGCCGCTAGTCAGTTCTCACGTTGCTGAGCAGACTCGGTTGCTGCACGGTTTCGTATCACTTCTAATCTATGAACTCTCTGCTCGGCGGACTCCTTAGCTAAACGTTGCTTAATGAGACCAATTCTGTGAGCCTTCTGCTCGCCAGATTCGTTTACTAGACGCTCATTAATGAGACCAAGTTTATTAGCTCTCTGCTCAATAGACTCATTCGCAAAATGCTCTTGGATCTTACCGAGTCTAGAATTATACTGTTCAAAAATTTCTTGATGTTAGTGTGATTTCATATACGCTTTCATGGCAAACAAACGTTTTTCAGGATCTTTAATAGTCTCACAAGAACGTGATATTGTGTTTCGAAGAGCATTTTTACAGAGAGAGATCTATATTTGTTAAGGCGTGCAGCATCTGTTGTAGGTCTACCCATAAATAGTTGACAATACAACAATACACTAATAAGTATTAAATAAAAATAACTATTCGTTACTAATAACTATACAAAAAGTAAAAAATAATAATGAGTTAATATTAATAAAATCCTACCTATTATTTATATGTGCTATTTACTATATATTAATACGTTTGAAGTCGGTGCCAAGCCTTAAATAAATAATAATATTTTAATCACTTAAATGAATATGAGCAAATTAATACAATAAAATGCCTACAGTTTAAGATGCTTAAATAAAACCTAATAAAGAGCAATTAAATGTTAATATTATAAGCAGATTTAATCAATACGAAGAATAATGAAAAAAATAATTATGAAAATGTATTCAACAGAATTCCTAAACTAAATGGTCATGTGAATTAATGTACAATTATCAATTAAGTTAAACGCATCTAAATTTTTAATTTTAAATTTACACCATATAATGGTAGAATATGTTGGAAGCTTGATTAATTTTTAACTACTTGTAACACCCATATTCTTGCAAATAAATATTTTCTTTCTTTCAAAAATTTTTTATATCTAAGACGTCCGTCAACGACGTCTGCCCGCCCGTGCATGCCGGATTGGCTTGGCACTGACTTCAAACCTATTAGTAAATAATAGGTAGTAAAAATAATAGGTAGTATTTAATTAATATTAAATCTTTATTATTTTTTAAATTTTTGTTTTGAAGTCAGTTTTTTTAACATAGTTAATTTTATTTTGAATATAGATACCTACCCCACCATCAGTAAATAGGTGTATATGAAATTAAGTAAATGGGTATATAGGTAGGAACTATTCCAATAGTTCATTAAAATATTTCAATATCTAAACTATAAGGAGTAGTTCAATAAATAAATAAATATCGATAAAGTATGAAATTTACTTTTCCCAGCATTAATATTAGGTAAATGTCGGCTTATCCCGACAACATGTGACGTCATAAGGGAACTAGAGTTGCGCCACTGCTATTATAAAATTTTCAATTGAGTACGAACTCTGGCAATATTTGGGTCTAATTTTTAAGCTATTTCATTTAAAATTTTGTTAATTTGACTACTTTTTGAGATGATGTAAATTGTTTTAAAATAAAACAAGCCTATGTGAAAAATAAAGTTATTAATATTATATTTATATTTACATTGTATGCTCATGGTCACATCCCTAGTTTTGCACAGTGTTATTTATAATAAATCATGGTGGCGCGGTTTTTTGTTTCGTACTGTGGCTGTGAAAAGGTTAACAAACTGATTAACCTTAAAGGAATAATAAATTAAACAAAAAAATTTTTGGTTGGTTAACAAACTAATTAACCTTAAAGGAATAATAAATTAAATAAAAAAAAATTTATTCAAATTGATAATTTTAAGAAATTTCCACCTTTTCTAACAAATGACAAATTTATGACAAATGGTTCATTAAAACGAGATACTAACGGAAATCAGCGTTAGATTCGAAGTAGGCCTTCATTTTTTCCTGAAAATATACTTTAAATTCAAGGATCAATTTTCGCCGTGTTGGTCCCGGCCTCCTTTGAAGAATAGGCCAACTGCCGTTCTGCCAGGCAGGTCGTAAGAGGCGACCGATTGGCTATCGAATCACTACCATCGTGGCTACTAGGTGGTAGAGTTCTGCATTGTCTCGCCTGGATCTGGTACCACCGCCTTATCTATTCCTGCCGCGATAGCGTCAGTGCTTGTCGCTGCTGTGTTTTGGTTTGGAGGGTAAGGTAGCTGGTAAACTTATGCATGTGGCATTAGACCTCGCCACAAGATAGCAACGCACCATTAACATCTTTGGTGTCTATAGGCGATGGTTGACTCTTTCTATCAGGAGACCCATCTGCTTGTTTGCTATCTTATGATATAAAAAAAAAAGCAACTGAAGTACTAATGTTGACTAAATTCAACACTAGACACCATATACACTAGAACCAAATAGTCAAACCAGAGGTAATTACAGCTAAATCCACTGTAATAACATGGTTACTCTTTAATGTAATACTGGGTCATGATTACGTATAGGTTATGTTTATATGAAAAAATAACTTACCTATTAATAACAAATAGATCCATTTTGAAAAAAAATTGTTTAAGACTATTAGCACATGTGATTTGTTTATAAATCAAAAATAAGGGTGTTTTTTGTTCTTTAATTTAAAAAGTTTTGAAATTTGAAATAATCAGCGAACAGTTAACGTGTTAAAATAATATAAGGTTTAAATACAAACAATACAATACTTTTTGTATAACTATAAGGTGTTAACAATTAAAATTGCAATAAATATCCACAATCCATTTGCAATTTGCATTCTAATTTACCTAGTTACTTTTTGCAATTTGCATACCTATTTATTATTTAGTACCTAGGTATTTTATGGTATTTTTTTTTTTTTTTTTTTTTTTTTTTGGCATGGGCGTTAAGCAACTGCCATGATCAAGTAAAACGAGGAAACATATTTTAGACAATAAACTAGGATTTGGAATTTGGATTGACAGGAAAATAGAGGATCAGAAAGTAATCAAAATAACATAACGAAACACTTACGAAATTATATTTGTCAATTGTCATTGTCATTTTTCTGATATCTTTAGGTATTTAAAAGGCTAAGACCATTAGCCAGAGTACCACAACCAACGGTGGTATTTTCCTGTGTTTTTATTAGCATAATATAATATATATTATGCTCTTCTAAGTCTGTTTTATGCTTAGTAGTCTAATCGAGAAGTAGAATTCCTGCCAAAAATAGTTACAAGTTTCTTAAAAATATGGTTCATGGCTTAAACGATCCGCAGTGACATCTAGAAAAAGATGTATTTTAAGACGGAATTAACATTTAATTGCATAAAAAAATATTTAAACTACGCTCACTACAGTGGCAGCGCGCGCATGTCGAAACTGCCGCGCGGAAGCCGATTTTCAACATTAAATTAAAATTATAAACATTGGAGCTACAATTTCGGGAGTCGGGAACTTATGTAATGTATATAAATTAAAATTATAAATATTGGAGCTACAATTTCGGGAGTCGGGAACTTATGTATTTAAATTTCCTGCTCTTTAAAAACTTTTATAATATTTGAGTATCACTAATAATTTTTGAAATTTTGGCAAAAAACTGGATGACTATTTTTTCCAGTTTTTTGTTAATAACAATTGCATTTATTTCCCAAAAAAAATCAAAATACGTCTTTTCTGCATGTCATTCGGGATCATTTAAGCCATCAACTATATTTTTAAGAAACTTGTAACTATTTTTAGGCAGGAATCCAACTTCTCGACTAGACCAACAACGACACTGGACCACTAGACCTCAAACGCATTTTAACATTCGGATAATGGTTATTGACTATTTCTAGCGATAACTGATACGACGGCTTTATGTTCACGTGCTCATTCGAGGCATGGTCGATAGTGGTATCGTATCACTTGCCAGATTCCGAGCTGCTACTGAGTTTTTTGATTTTCGAGAAAAACCTCGAAAAAATCTTAATAACATTTGCCTATACTACTGTATATTTATTGTATCTTCACGCTTGCATCCCCGAAGGGGTGGACAGAGGTACAAGTGCACCCACGATTAGCCGAAGATACTTGGTCCCACAAATGTGATAGGTGGCAAGCCTATCGCCAACCGGGCACTTTCCAATCCCAGGCGACTTTGTGTTTATCAGAAAACTGAAAAAACAATTTTTTTTAAGTGCCCGACCCGGGAATCGAACCCGGGACCGGACCGGAACACCTCATGTGGTCGAAGCCAACGCTGGACCACTAGACCAGAGAGGCGATTATATTTATTTATTGTAATTAATGCAAATATACACACATATGTACATATTATATTATTCGTTAGAAATAAGAAAAGTGAAAATTAATGACAGCAAAGACTTGGCAAAGACAGTTTTTTTTAATGGCAACACTATTATGATCAGTCGACAGTCGGATTTAGAAGCATTATTTTTCATATTTTCGGTGTGCTATAGGTTGTTTTCTGAATCTATTCCAATGTTTACTATTATACGCCTATTTTTTAGAATATAGATCCGCATATGGTTTTTGTTAGAATAAGTTTTCTATAATAATTTTGAAGATTTAAATCTAATCAAAATGGCTAGTGTATCATATCAAATCGCAAATCTTCTAGAAAAGGTAACCGGTGTTGATTTATTTAATTTTTTTAATGTGGAATGGTATACTGTTACCTGAAATTCTATTCGTGTACGTAAGAATAAACTTTTTCATACACTTTTTAGATGACATCTAGCGACAAAGACTTTAGGTTCATGGCAACTAATGATCTTATGACTGAACTACAAAAAGACAGCATCAAACTTGATGATGATTCAGAAAGGAAGGTTGTTAAGATGCTGCTACGTTTACTTGAAGACAAGAACGGTGAAGTTCAAAACTTAGCAGTTAAATGGTAATAAGCAATTTTAAAGTTGTTAGCCTCTACTCAAATGAAACATTTTAAAAATGCATTAAACATTTTAGCCTAGGACCTCTAGTAAACAAAGTGAAAGAATTTCAAGTTGAAGGAATAGTGGAAACACTATGTGCAAATATGCTGTCCGATACTGAACAATTGAGGGACATAAGTAGCATTGGATTGAAAACTGTTATCTCTGAACTTCCTATGGGCTCTAGCACATTGGCAGGAAATGTATGTAAAAAGATTACTGGTAGATTGAGCAGTGCAATTGAAAAGGTATGTCATAAAAATAGATAGATGATGATAGATAGAACTTTACTAAATAATTTCACATTTCACTATACTTGATCTGCTGTTAACAAGTACACATAGTAGTAATATTTTAGGCTGTTTTGTCAGTGACTTTGCTGTTGATTGAGTGGTTAACCACTCTGATTTCACAAACAAAAGAGCTAGGGATCGATTCCCAACAGGGACAATCGTATGTGTGATGAGCATAAATCTTCTTATGAGTATACTTCTAGTTTTTGTATTCATTTTCACTTATGATCATGTCTGATATTCATATTATGGTATATATAGCAGATTTGATACTTCATATATATTTTACTTTCTAAGGATAAAGAATTATCCAGAAAATCTTCTGTAGGATTTATTTAGCGTTGAAATCATGTAGTAAAATATATTGTGAAAAATGATTGGGGAATATCTACTTAGCTTTCTTAGTTTTTATCAATGTATTACATGTAATAAATCCCTTGTGTACTTTGAAAATTTGATGAAATTCTAGTGTGTCTCAGTTAATACAAATATAGCTGCTAAAATGCTAATGAATATGTTTTTACAACAATTTGAAAAGGCCCAGAATAACTTGAAATTATATTAAATTATTTATGTACCAACCAGGATCAAAACAGTATGGTGTTAAATGATTAAATGATGATCGAATTGGAAGATATATGTGTATTCAATTTTGTTGAAGATTTTTGTTTTATGTACATCTCTAGTAGAAGAAGAAAGATGATAAAGATGTCTTAAATGCAGTAAATTGTTATCCTTTGTATACTATTTGATTTTTACATATAAATATGTATACTATAAATGTTTCAGCAAGAAGACGTTTCCGTTCAGTTGGAAGCTTTGGATATTTTAAGTGATTTGTTGAGCCGATTTGGGGGGTTGTTGATATCATTTCACCCAATGTTGCTGAATTCATTACTACCCCAACTTGCATCTCCACGTCAGGTATATTAATTGTTGTTTAAAACTAGTATTGACTTAATCAAACATTTCCATTTAATTTAGGAATTACCATTGACAAAAAATTATGGCACAAGTGTATTTTCTATATTTTTCAATGAATCGATTTGAACCTTCTGCAACATTTTAGTACTTAAAAAACTATGTGAAATGTTGTTTGAAAGATCAAAATTAATTGTTTGAAAGATTGAGAAGAGATCTTGACGTTACCTTGAGATTTTTAAATCAATTAATTTTAGAAATAAAATATTTTTAGATTTCAATTATTGTGCTGTATGTCATTCACAAGCTCAAAATCAATCTATGAGTTTAAAAGTTACAGCTTTCCAAAAATTAAAGTAATTTCCTTTTCAACTAACTTCTGATTTTTGGATTCTTCAAGCAAAACAGTCAAAAATATATCTTAAACTTATAATTTTCAACTGACTAACAAGCTTATCTGTTTGACATGTATGTATATAATGTTATTGGAATTGGACAATACATATTTGAATTTGATCAATATAATATTTAGGCATCTAAGTATGTATATGATCTAAATTTTGTAAGTTTGTATATTGTATACAAACCAGGGTTGTTGCTGATGCAGGTTTTTACTGTATCAGCGGATGCTGATGCTGATGTAAATAGATCACTGACATAAAATACATCCAACTTTGTAATTATTTGCAAATATGATGTTACTTTCAATAAAACCCAAGTTATACTTAATAATTGTTATATTTTTTTGTTAAAATATACTATGACTTTATCTGTAATCATTTATATTTTATAATAATAAACAATGTTTCAAGTTATCGTTTCTGTTTATAAAGAAGAAAATAATCAAGAGCATTTTTATAACATGACCTTTGAGTATATAGACATAGACGTTTTATATATCTATGAACATGGCAATTATAATCAGTAATACATATTGTGAAAACTACGAAAAAAATTCGCTAGGCGGGTCTTCCAATGAACATGTTACGACTTGAATATCAGCATTAAAAAATCAGCATCTATCGTTGCATCAGCAACGATGGATGCTGCTGGAAAGATGCTGATGCTGATATTAAAATCAGTGCTGATAATCTGCAGATGCTGATGCTGATATTTGCAACAACCCTAGCACAAACATAAAAATTTGTCCACGAATTTTTCAGGAATTAAAAGACATATCGAGATAATTAATTTTGGTTGAAATCAGGTATATTCTAACTTAAGGAACAGTCCAAGTTACACAAAAATCAGTTCTGTTGGGATACATTCACGTCACTAATTGCATAATAAAGTATAGTTGCAGATATTTTCTGTGGTCCTCTTTCTTGACAGCCTCCATCCATAGATGACTGCTATAAAAATATGTAAAGTTTTTCCTCATAATAAAGTGTTTAGATTAATAATTAATTCAGTGTTTTCAAATAAACCATCAACTAAATTACTCAACAGGTTCATAAGTTATTGAGATATGAGTATAGTTGATATTTGAAGTTGGTTTATTTTTTTAAAATTGTTGTTATATAATTTTATGCTAAGTTATGTTTTTGACTTTTGATATCTTGAAATTTTTTGGAATATATTTTAGCAGGATGTTTTAGAATGGCCTACACAGTCAACTAGTTACAATTTCTTCTTAATTTATTTATAATTGAAATTGAATGTGGACTACTGAATTATCACAAATGTATACACTTAAATATATGACACTATAAACTAAATTAGAGGTTATAGTTGCATCAATTGTAAATTTTTGATGACTTCTGTAATTACTACACCAATATGCTTTTTAATTTGTTTAAATTTGCTATACTTTTTACTTTGTTTAAGGCTGTACGGAAACGAACCATTGTTGCATTATCTCATCTAGTGATGTCCTGCAATGCATCCCTGTACAATAAACTCATTGACCACCTTTTAGAAGGATTAAGCTCATCTACATCTTCCAGTGTTAGTCGTACCCACATACAGTGTATTGCTTCAGTGTGGTAAGACATTTTATATCTACTCTGTTATACTATTTTTTTATTTATTAATATCTTGTCATTTTAAGAAAAATATAAATAAATATACTGGTGTCATTGATTGTTAGGTAGAATGAAGAAAATTTCATGTTGTGTGGTAGTATCATCAGTAATCCTCTACTGTATATGCTTGCATTGCCACCTACATTTTTACTACTTTTCTTGTGGATGCTAGGGGCTTTTGCAAACCATTTTTATGTTCTGGGCTGTTTTTGAGATTTTTACCAAAACCCCATTTACATTTATACAGGACCATCTATCTATACTGCTTAAAATGTAACCATTACAACAATGGATTAAGTATATGAATTGATGTAATAAATAATAGATCAAATATATAAAGAAAAGTAATAGTTAAAACTATATATATATATATATATATATATATATATATATATATATATATATATATATATATATATATATATATATATATATATATATATATATTTAATTATCCTTATTATCCTGTCAAGTTAATATCAGCAATATTTGTTTATTTTGTTTTAAATCTCTTAGTTTCAAGACCAGCCTAAATCAGATAAGTGACTGTTGAAACACACTTTTCCATTCTCCAGTTATATTTCACTAAAAATAATGAATTATTACCAAAAATTGCTGAACATGGGCTTGACTTTCAAGTAGCTAGCATATTTTCCAAAAAAGCACTAAAGAAGTGATAATTCTGACTTAATCACCATTGAGACTTTCTTCATGTTATCAAAAATAAGCAGATTCCTCCTCACATTAGGTGCTTAAGTAATATTTGAATGACCCCATTGTTATATTGTGTTTATTGTTATAACAGACATGTAATGTTTACTTGCTGTTAAAAGTACCTATAATATCTTGTGTGCTTGTGTGTTGGTTGTTATATTTGAATTTTTACTTGCTAGATAATAACAGTATTTGTTTAAAAATTAGGCTTAAATATCAATAATTTGTCCATGTAAACATATTGGTAACTAACTGTGTGATACTATAATAAAAGTGTAATAAGAACACAGGTTGCAATATCATACTTCCATCCAGTGGGGCTATAGCTGGATTGGGTGTCATATTACACAGCTCTATATACTATTTAAAATTATTAAACTAAAAGACATTTTAACCCCTCGAGTCCCATCCTCGCACGCCTGTTACTTAGTGGTGGCATTCGTTACTAATTGACCTGCGCCAACGCTGATACCGCATTGTACAAATAATATGATTTCTCTATAATTAAACCATATTTTATCATTCTGTAAACAACTACGTATTGATAGATATATTTTCTGTCTACTAGGATTCAAAATAAAGTTATCCAGTAAAATATTTTACATATATAATAAAATTCAAATTCAAATTATGTGCTATTTTAACCATTGAGCACCGGTAGAAACTTAAAAAATATGGAGTGGTCAAATATGACCGACTGGGATTCTACAGGTTAAATCAATTGACATTTAACATTATAGTGTGCTTTGACATTTTAATACAAAATCATATTTACACATGTGCAATTAATTTAAAGCATGTACACTAATCAATTTAGGAAGGAGACAATGTAGCACTTTCATCTTGGAAAGTAGGATCGAAATATGTACTCATAATTATTAAGGTTTGATAAAAATGTTCCATTTAGATATTGAAATTTTGAATCAAGGTTTAATATACTAGGTGTCATTACAATTTTATGAATGTTTCAGCCGTCAAGCTGGTCATAGATTTGGTGAGCAACTATGGCGAGTGGCACCACAAGTTTTAAATCATTCAACAGATGCAGATGAAGAACTCCGAGAACATTGCTTACAAGCTCTTGAAGCTTTTGTGCTTAAATGTCCAAAAGAAGTTCAACCACACATACCAACTGTAAGTTCGATATTTGTCTCTATGTGAAAGTATACAGGTTCACTGTACGTGCTGAAGTACATGATAGTTATTAGTCATATGTAAACAATAAGGATATAATGAAAAGTGTCTTAACTACATAGTAAACCTCAATAACATTAGTGTAGTAAGTCAAATACCATTGTTACCGTACGGCTGATAGGTTTGCACTTTCACTGACACATGTTGCTGTTTGTAAATAATGAACATCGATATCTATGCATGGGGTCCAATGTCTATACTTAACATTTTTATAGAATAATTAGGACAAAATTGAAATACTTATTTTTTTTACATGTTCAGTATCAAAGTTGAATAGTGGACACCCTCCCTCGGTATGTACGGTGTTTTACCAGTCAACCTGCATATTTACTGACAACTGTAATTGAATTGCAGTAATCAAAGTTGGATAATCCATATCTTCAAATATTCCTTAAGTAAAATCAAAGTTACACACAGTTTCTGAGTTAAGAAACTGTGTGTAACTTTGTGTGCATAGAAACATAGTAGAGATTGGCACAGAACCCAATGTGGTCTTAATAAAGGCTGTTAAATAAAGGAAAGAAAACCATCTGCCCAAGCAGATGATTCTCCTGATGGAAAGCGATAATCATAATATAAAGACGGCTCTTAAATAAGATAATGATGCATTGCTACATATGCGTAGCAAGGATTCAAACTTGAAAGCAACAACTATAAACATAGATGCTATTGTGGCAGATAATAGATAAGATATTAAGTACATAATTTTATTGTTCACACAGTGGTTAAATGATAAAATCAAGTTATTAAGAATGACTACATCAAAAGAAGTAAAATAGTATAATAATGATTTCATTATTTAAGGTAACACTTAATATTTTAGCACTGTGTAGTTGCAGAATTGCGCCTTCAAATGTGCGACACTTATGTGCAATGAATAATGACGGTCGAGACTTGAGCGTAATAAGTGTAAGTACATTTAAAAGGTGTTGGAATTTTAATACAATCGGACAAGACATATTTTTTTTTACATATTATTAAAAAATAAAATTAAAATGATGTGGTCGTTCTGAGTAATGTAACAGCAGAATAATGTAGTAGATAATGTAGATATTAAGTTAAAATAAGTTACCGATGATGATGTTTTTAGATTTAATTTCCAGTTGCATACCTTGACTGGTCAAATATGTATGTGAGCCTTCAATATTAATCCTAAGATTTCGTATTTGATGCATTATATGATATTTGGTTTAACTGACATTCATATTAAACTTGGGCAGAATGTTCCAAATTTCTACCACCTGGTTAGTAGCATATAGAGCCATATTTTGCCTTCTCTTGCCTTTTATGTAATGACAGTAAGGCAGTTGATCTATTCTTCAAAAGAATGTCTAAATCAATTTATCCTTGTTGTATAATAAGTTATCTTAAAGACACAGTTTGCTTGCACTTGTATTTTTTTTTCCTTATTGTTTAAAATGTTATAAAGTGCCAACAACCAATTTTCCGGTTTTGTTAACAGATAATTGAATTATGTTTGAAAATGATCACATATGACCCAAATTATAATTACGAGGATGATGAGGATGGTGGTGGGGAAGATGAAGAAATGGAGGATGAGTCTTTTGAGCCTGATGCAGATCCAGAGTCTGACTCGGAAGAATATTCAGATGATGATGACATGTCTTGGAAGGTAAAATATTGTGTTTTACAATACCTATCAAAATTAAACCTATGAATTCATTAATTTAATTTTTAGATCTTAACTTCAACCTTTTTCACTTATACAAAAATTTACAACTTGTTGCTATTAAGTTTAAGAAGTTTTTCAATTACTGACAGATTTTATCAGTCAATGTCAGTCACATAAAATTTAAATTAATTTTGATGAAATGCTATTCCTGAGCTACTATTGCCATGGTAATGTTATCTATTTGTTATCCAGTATTGTAATTCAGCAGTGTCCTTGAAATAATTAAAACAGAACTAACAACTGTCTACATTATATTAATTTTATCTGCCTACTTGAGTTTCTTGCTAGTTTTGTGATTGTATTAAAAGTTTTAATAACAAAAGTACCCTTACTAACTTGAGGCTCGAAAATATTTGCACCTCGACTCAGACGTATGAAGAGCTGTTAAATTTAATAGTATAAAAAACCTGAACTAATTCACCCCCACTTATTTATTTATTAATCCAAGGTTTTACCTGGTTTAAAAAAACGATATACCTACCTATAAGTGGAAATCAAAAAGCTTTTGGAATCACTATAAAGAAAATAGAAATATAAGACAAAAATATTTTATTTTGCTACATAAGCTCCTTATTCAATACATTTAGAATAACGCTTCTCTAACTTTCTTATTCCCTCCAAAATAAATCATTTTCACTACTCTCAAAAAACTATTACAGATACCAAATTATTGTCAAATTTAGTTCCACGATTGTACTCCTTCACTTTTGGAAATAAGTGAAAATCCCTAGGAGCTAAGTTTTGAGAATATGATGGGTGGTCCAAAATTTCGAAGCCAGCTTTGTCTAAATTGCTTTGATCGCTCCTTGCGATCGATCTGTAGGAGCATTATCGTGATGAAACAACACACCTGATGGCACAATGTTTTTCTTTTTTTGCTTCACACACTTAAGAACTCAAACTTGCATAACAGGGTCCAGTAATTGTCTGCCCTTTTGGCAAATAATCAATAAAAATGATACCTTTACTGTCCCAGAATATTGAGGCCATAACTTTCACAGCAGAAGGAGTAAGGCCCATATCTCATTAGGATGCCATGGCCAGCAGCGCTTCCGTGGCTACCCTTGGTGTCCATGAGATGCCAAAATTAGTTACCAAAGCAGATGCCAGACGAGATTAGTCTCGCTTGTTTAGGCAACCAAAATGGATGTTGAAGAGATTGCGTTCGTTATCCTTTACCGCTGTAGGAAAATTAAAAGAAAAAAAAGAAACTTGGGTGCACCCCTTTATTGCTGATCGAATGAAACGTAGCTTTTTTTGCAAATTATACGAGGTGCGAAAGCAATTTAAAATTTTAATAATACTTACTTAGTAATAATTCAAGACGACCCACAAAACTTCGGCATGACGACGCAGGAATGGCGTCGTAGCTGGCGGCCGAATGAGATAGCAGTCATTCATTCGCATACAATTTGTTGCCAATACAAGCACAGCGTGTCGCGGCGACTAACGGCGACTCCAAACTTGCGCCGAATTGTAGGGCTAGGTACAATGTAATACAATTTTACACGTTTTGAATGGCGGTGCTGCCAGCGTCACTGACATGGCATCGTAATGAGATATGATCCTAACACGAAATTTCGTCATGGGTAGAGTTGATGGTCGTTTCCAAGACACACATTGTTTTATAGTTTCGGGATCAAAATGGTGGATCCACAGTCCTCTCATAATAACAATATCTCGACAAAATTCATTAAAGTCATGCTGTAGCAAACCAAGATTTCATGTCTCATTATTCTCACTTGTGATTATTATGCAATTAAATTTAAAAAAATCTGTAAACAGTTGACCCTGCGGGCCATCCCTGAAACTTCCCGTTAAATTAAGGTATTTTAAACTCAAAAGAGTAAAACTATAAACATCGATTTTTCAGTTCATCACATCTATTTTGTGAATAATGTCAGTATATTGAGTTTTGAAAAACTGTATATTTTGGAAATGATGATCGATTTTGATCTTTTGAATGACATGCATCTCAATTTTTGAGATCTAAAATAATGCTTTAGCTATATAACTGATAGGTTAAAAAATTTCGCAATCGCAATGTTAAAAAATTCGTCATTGATAAATCCCAAACAATTGATCCTATTAATGGTATTTGATTTTGACGCAGTTTTTAAAGGAGAAGAACTGATAAAAGTTTTAATTCAATCGGTGTATTAACCTGAAAGTTATTTCAAAAATATTAAATAAGCTGTAACTTTTGAAAATTACATTCGATTTTGATTTTTGAAACGGCATTCGACGCAAATTTTTCGTCAATGATTTTTCCCAAACGCATAAACCGATTTTGATGCAATTTATGCATTAGACGTAGTTTTTTGAGGAATAGAGCTGATTAGTTTTTGTACTCAATCGGTACATTAATCTGGAAGTTATGTTAAAAAAATACTGTTTCGCCATAATTTTATTTTAGGGTTCTTTCAAAATTTCTCATAATCTTCTGGGCTGACTTGGTTTAAATTTTCAGAAAGTCTAAGTTGAGCGGAATCCAATTGAATGCCATCAACCGCGTTTCGATCGGTCCAGCCGTTCAAAAGTTTTAAGATGTTTACATACACACATACATATATACAGACATACTGAAATCATTGTGAAAATAGTCGAAAAAGGTTCCTAGGACTTAAAAACGTGGAGATCTGGTGAAAAATCGATTTTCGGAAATCGAGGCAATATCAGTAACTTCCTTATCTACATATGTAGCGGGAAATTAAAAAAGTGTAAGAAATGGACTAAATAAACCCTTAGCATGACTGAAAAATAGAGAAGACACCAGTGGCACATTTATCCATCCACATTCATTCTACCTACTACATCAGTAGTCAAAATAAAAGCATACAGTAGAATAGAGTCAAAGTAGAATTTTGATTCGTGCTTAGTGAAGTAGTTTCCGTTTCTCCTGAAGATGCTTTGGTTGTAAAATTTACGATTTATGTAATATAAAAATAGTAGATTAATACAATAATTAGTGTTAACATGTAAAAATTGACACTTTGTCTTTGATTTACTATTATTTCAACAATGCAATTATATTACATTGAAATGGAGTTTCACCAAGTGCTGACATGAAAAGTGTAGAATTATTATGACACTTTTTTCTATATATCATCATTACATAGTATAAAACAAAGTCGCTTTCTCTGTCTGTCCCTTTGTCCTTATGTCCCTATGTATGCTTAAATCTTTAAAACTACGCAACGGATTTTGATGCGGTTTTTTTAATAGATAGATTGATTCTTGAGGAAGGTTTAAGTGTATAAACCTTTCCGATATTCCCACGGGAACAAAAGCTGCGCGGGTGAAACCGCGGACAGGTCGCTAGTTATATGATAAAAAACAAGTAGATGGCTCTCCTGATAGAAAAAGGCAGATATCACCTATAGACACAAAATATAATAATGCTGCATTGCTCTCCATATTATAGTAAGGTATTGATGTCATTTTACCATATATTCTTATATTACTACTTTATTTTATTTTTATACTTTAATATATGTTTATACTTTAAGTTTACTGGCTAACTTACACTCCCCTACTGAAAGACGATAATGATAAGCACTGACGTATTGCAGCAGGAATAGGTAAGGTGGACCTGGCTGTTTGGTAAAATACCGTCGTCGTGGAACTCTAGTAGTCACTATGGTAGTGTCACATATAGCCAATCGTTCGCCTTTTACGAATTAACTGGTCAGCAGCTAGTCTATTCTTCAAAGGGGATCTGGGTGGGCCACAACAACACGGAGATTTTATATTATTTGATATTTGGGTGACGAATCTATCACAAGGTTGGAATTCATGCATTAATTTATATTCAAGTGATTTATAGAAATTTATTAAAAAACATCTATGTCTACACACATTTAATTTAAAATGAAAAAAAAAGTTTACAATTAATGTGTTAAATAATTGTAATAAATATTTTATTTTAAGTGGACGTCCCAAGACTTGTGTATACTGAATTTGAGGCTCGTAGTTATGACTAGCAGTCTGACCATTTTTATGAAAATAGAGTACTGTGTAGATAACATTACTGTTTTATTGGCATTCTTTTTTGAAAGGTCATAAAAGAAGGTGAACTAGTAACAACATAATAAGAATATGTTTACTTTGACTATTCATTTGTCAATTGATGTATTATTTTTTCATAGGTGAGACGTGCTGCTGCCAAATGTTTGGAGTCTGTGATTGCTACAAGACATGAATTGTTAGCTGAAATGTATTTAACTGTGTCTCCAGCATTAATTGCTAGATTTAAAGGCAAGTTTTTATAGCATATAGATATGTGTATTTTTCTTATTATTATTTTGTATCAAATTGACCAGTAAAGAAGAGACAGGAAAACAATCGCTGTTGTTTAGTTATATATCTTATATACAAAAAGCAGTCATTGTACATATATTTAATACACTGCTATTTATCTATATTATTCATCCAGTTGTGATAAAATGTTGTCACCTCAAATTAAGGCCACAAAGTTCCTGCAAGGAAAGGTAATAATGTAGCAGTATATGTATTTGAAATAGTATTTTTGCAATAGACAGTGCTCCCAAGATTTAACTTTTTTTGATTAATAATAACAAATGAATTTTTGTGAACAAATTCGTTTTGATGAGACACCCATCTTTTCCAAATCCAAAAAATCTTGAATCGGGTAACTAATAAAGATATACGAGGGTGGATTGAAAAGTATTCGGCCTCACCAAGAAAATAAAAACATACTAAATCAGTTATATTTTAATAAATATATCTAAAAATTATTTTCCTTTGTATAAACGATATGAAAATACTTTTGCCCCGAACTTATTATTAAGAATGCATTACTTAGGCTAATATATTATTGTATATACATCATATGTGACTCTATCCTACGAGCGTCAGGTTGACAGATGTTACTCTGTCGTGTCTGTCAATCATTAGTGTGCAACAGTCAGTATTAAGTATTGTTTACTTACGAACTCATTACATATGCTGCCAAGCACGAGTAGAAAATATGCTACAGAATATGTCAAGTGCGCAATATACGTAGTACTCGCCAAATGCCCTAAGGAATACACATGCAATCTATAAGAAATGCTATACGTCACTGGCAAATTTAACTTGTTTGCTCGACATTCGTAACTTTATACAAACTGCCAATAAATAAGCATATGTATTTAGTATGTAAATTCCAGATGACTTGTAAAACAGGCTTTGTCTTGTCTATCTTTTCTTGCATCTAATGTGAAAAAACAGCACCACTAACTAGGTGCTATAGCACCTAGTTATGATATAACCACAAAAACGAATAAAAACATCCAAATCAATCAAACCCAGGATCTTAAGAGAAACCTAGAAGGATTAAAAAAATGAATATATCGAAATTTAATATACTGAGATAGATTCATTTTAATATGTTATTAGTAATTTAAAAGTATCTTCTCGCCCATATCCCCGAAGGGGTAGGCAGAGGTACAACAAGTGCACCCACGATTAGCCGAAGATACTTGGTCCCACAAATGTGATAGGTGGCAAGCCTATCGCCAACCGGGCACTTTCCAATCCCGGGCAACTTGTGTTTCTCAGAAAACTGAAAAAACACTTTTTTGTGCCTGACCCAGGAATCGAACCCGGGACCTCATGTGGTCAACGCCAACGCTGGACCGCTAGACCACAGAGGCGATAATTTAAAATAAATAGAAAAAATAAAAATAGTAATTTAATGGTAAAATATTAAAATAATACTGTATGCTCAGTTGTATAGATATTGTTTGTGGTTAAACAATATAATAATAATTTCTTTATTTACATATATTTAATTGGATCTCATTAAAAATATGCTGCTCTTTAATCCTATTTTGTCTGTTTTGTGGCGTGCAAATGTTAAAATTGCGTTAATAATAGTATTAATTTTTATATACGTATAACAATTACAATATTGTTCTCAATAAATATAAAGGAAACACTTTAACTAACCACACCACTAAATTTATTTAGTGGTGTGGTTAGTTAAAGTGTTTTAAAGGTTAAAGTGTGTTAAAGGTTAGTTAAAGTGTGTTAAAGTTTAGTTAAAGTGTGTTAAAGGTAAGTTAAATTGTTACCAATAAATTAATACCAAGTCAAGTATCATCAGCGGTTCATAGCTGCATAAGCTAGTGTTTATTAACCTTTTTACCGCCTGAGTCGGATTTATCCGACAAAAAAATTCGGGTTTATTCCGCCTGAGTCGTATTTATCCGACACAAAACCCTGTGTATTATTTATTCAACTTCTAAACTTATTACGATGTTTTAGTCTAAAATACATTCTTTTTTCGAAAATTTACATATTCAACCTTTTATTTAGTCTTAAAATTCAAGTTTACTATACCAACAAACAAAATAAAGACTATTTCAATAATGGTAAATTTACTAATATTATCCCAGAGAAAGTATATTGACTTCCAACGCCTATGTCGTGTTTATCCGACAGTAGTGATGAGACATAATGTTAGAATTTCTAAGATATGGAATATAGCATAAATAAAAATATTATATTAAATACTAAGTTACTAAATTAAAAATGTACATTAAGAAATTGTTATTTAATAACATCTCTTTTTGCTCTGTGTAAATCTATATTTTTGTAAGAAATTGGCGATTTCATTATTTTTGTACGGACAACTGTAAATGCAAATTCCCATCTCTAGATTGTGTCCTTTTCGCCAGTATAGCCAGCGCTTACGTCGGATAAACACGACCGTTCATGACGTCATATCGAGTTGAGCCGTATGGAATTTTCCATTAGTGTTGCGCGTGTTTTTGTGATGTAAGTTAGTAAGTTTTACGTTTGTGTTTTAAACATTGATATTTACCATTACGACTGCTGAAGAATTGATACAAATTCTAGAAGGTATTGATACAAATTCAAATCCTGATGGTAAGAGACAACTGCCGCCTATACACACCAAGGATCTTACTGGTGCGCTGCTAACCTCGAGGCAGGGATGTAATGCCTCATGCGGATGTTCACCGGCTACCTTACCTTCCAACCGAAACACGACAGCGGCTAACACTGGTTTTAACGAAAGGAATAGGTAAGGTGGTGGTACCGTAACATATTTGCGCCCGGGCGAATTGTCCCAATTAAAAAAATGAAAAGGTGAGGTTCATTCTGTATAGTTATAGTTCAGTATAAGAATACTTAATTTAATTAAATACCTACTAATAAATCTATCGATGTTTTATTTGTTTATAAGACTTACAACCCTTGTTGTAGGTATTTTATTGTTCGATTCAATGCGCCGGGCGCTGTGCGGGGCACGTCAACTGATAAAAAGTCGGGCGGTTAAAAGGTTAAAATATTCACTACTTGCTCAAATTTTTCTGGGTGCAATGCTGTCTGGCTCTCCTGAGAACGCTTCAGTTGTATATTGTGTGGTTTTGTTTATGCTATCTTATCTGATAAAGCGGAAAATTCATACATATTTTCATTGTGCCCCACTAGGATCTTCATAAGTTTCCAAGCCTTCAGTGAGTTTGTTCCATTTGTTACACTGCTAGAATTGTTACAGTGGCACTACAATAGTCGCACATAAAAATCCTTGAAAAGTTACAAATTAAATCACATTACCTTTTTCTTTAAGTAACGGATTTATGACTAGTAACTCCTGAATCTATAAAGTAAGGGCCTGGTTACACTTTAATTAGTGCAAATGTTTAATGCAGGTGCTTAGTACTAAGCAAAAAGCACGTGTAGACAGCCGTTAATTAGTGCGAGTGATTAGTAATCAGCAACTATTCACTTTTACTACGCTGATTAATAATCACTCACACTAATCACCTACATTAAACACTCTCGCTCGCATCAATCAAAGCGTATCCGGGGCCTAAGAAGAGGGTGTTATGTTACAGAGCGGGAAGAAAACGTGAAGTGCGATATTCTCAGTGCATACACTGCTTTGCTACGAGCTACCAGGCCACCACCAGCATTGCAGATGCCGATAGCGCCCACTGACAATTCGCCTCAGGCATTGTTATTACAAAGGGTATGATTTTTTATATCATCATATGCGGTAACTTTTACAATCAAAGTTACGTTATTGCAATAACTGATTTTCTCTCGAAAAAATGAAAAGGAAGAGGATTTAGTTGTTGATTTATTTGATTTTTATAGGAGCTAAAAGAATCTATTTGTCTATAGCAATATGACTTGCACACTAATTTGACTGAGACCCGCGAGAAAATTCCGTTAATACACTATGGTCTCTAAAAGTGAAAATATTGTTTTTTTAGATGAAGTTAGCGTTAACTTCATCTAAAAAAACAGTATTTTCACTATTTACCAGTTTTAATACAATACTCTATGGTATTTTATCGTTTTCGAACGAAACATTGTACAGAATAACATCAAATTGGCATTCTTTTTTCAAATACGCTCTTGGGGAAAAATAAAAGAACTTGGTCCGCCATTTTGATTTGTGCTGTGTGTTATGTGTTGGTTGCAGTTTATGATACAGGTTAATTTAAAACTGTTTTGGCATATTAATCAACAAGTAAACTTTATTTATAATCAAGATTAGTTCAAGATCTAACAGTTTAGATAATAATTTTGTTAAAAAACCGTAAATATCAATAAATAAAACATATGTTTATTTAACGACCAACTTGATGATACCAGCGCTTTGGGTATGACGGTACCTACTTTTATTTATTTTCGTAAATTTTAGTGTTGATATCTATGATCTCAAAAAAAATCATATGATGTGAATGTGAAATACCCTAAACAATATTTAAAAAAAAATTAACATAGCTGTAAAATTGAAAAAGAAATAAATTATTTAAAAATTACGAAAAAAACTACGTATTAATTATGAAAAAAAAAAAATATTAATATTTATGTAAATAAATATTTTTGTTCTATAATATATGTTGTTTATTTTTTTCCGTATGTATATGTTTACCAATTATATAAAAAAAATATAAAAAGCATAGGTCAGGAATTAAAAATCCTCGACTAACAAATAGTCATATTTTTCTCAAAGTGTCTTGTTACACCTGAATTATTTTGTAGCTTAAGCCATTTAAATTAAACAATTCTCACACCAGTGTATTGCAGTGCTCAAGACCTCTTAAAAAATATACGCTTTATAGTATCGGATTCAACCCAAACAACTCATAAACCATTTTTGTGACCACGGTCCACCGGAACGAACTCGGAACGTGTGCGCGTAACGGTCCGTGTTTTTTAGAAAAAAATGCGAAAATGGCTGGTGATATGAGCGGATAATATTCTATCCTAGGATCTATCTAGTCAGCAGGATCCTGATATTTAAAAGAACCTAATAGTGTAAGATTTATAATGCAACTAGCTGGTCCGGCAAACATCATTTTACCATACAAATTAACATTCAATAGAAGTGTGTTGAATATTTTGGTGGGGTACTTGAGAAGCTGGGGGGTTAATTGAGAAAATCATTTCAATCAGTTCAGTAGTTTTGGAGTCCATTGCAGACGAACAATATGACACGTAATTTATATATATTAAGATTTTACGGGGCAGATTCAAGCATTCTTTATTCTATATAGTTTGGATAGGTATATTGATCTTATTAAAATAGAAATATTAATTTATAAATCCACTGAAGTTTCACAACTGTGACGTAGTTCTATTCATGTAATATTGATTTTAAAAATTAATAATCAATAGTTTTTTATGAGAATTTTCATCATTCATTCATCATTTTCATATTATTCAGACCAATCTGATGTTGTTCCGATTGTTCAAATCCAAAATAGGAGTAGATGAAATCAAAATGTTCTAAAATAAAATACTAATGAAATAAACTTAGCGTACAATACAAAAGTGTCTATATAGTATACTATATGTAGTTTTATTTATTTATTTTATATCACAGGCTAACAAATAAGCGGATGGCTCTCGTGATGGGAAAAAAATCACCACCTAGAGACACCACACATTATTGTTAGTGGTGCCTTGCTACACCAAACATTATTGTTAGTAACCACATCCAAAAATTTTACCAGGTACCTTACCCTCCAAACGGGACTACGACGAAGCATTGACACTATTACTACAGGAATAAGTAAGGCGGCGGTACCCGTGCGAAACGTTGTGGAACTCTGCCATCTAGTAGTCACTATGATATTGACACGTATAGCTAATGGTTCGCATTTTAAGAATTACCTGGCATAATGGCAGATTATCTATTCTTCAAAAGGGGCCCTGGCCAAAGTGGGGAACACAACGCCAACACGCATTATCGTTGTTCAAAGTTCACCTTCCTATGGTAAATAGATGTGTAACAGTACTTGTGTACAGAATACTGGAGACTAACAGAATTCAATGTCCATACATATAATATTCAAGCAACACACACATAGACACCTATCACAGACACGATATATCGAATTGGTTCGGCACAGTTTGTTCCGCATCAGTACGAGATATCGCGTCTGTGAGAGGTGTCTATGTGTGCTATGCTCGAATATTACTTGTATGTAACATTGACTTCTGTTAGACTCTAGTATTCTGTGATTTGTGTGTGTGTGACAGGTTCCCAGCGTGGTGCGCGGCGCGCTGCGCGTAATCCGCGGGCGCAGCTTGCGCGCGCGCGCGTGTGCGCTGGCGCTGCTGCGCGAGCTGCTGGCCGCGGCGCCCGGCTGCCTCGCCGACCACGCCGCGCTCGTCATCCGCGCGCTCACGCCGCCGCTCACGTCAGTGCAACCACATCGCGTACACACCTCGCCTCAGGTAAAAAGAACGCTGCCCGCGTGGTGTGGAATTACGCGCATGGGTACAATCGCGTCCAGTTATAACTCAGCACACGAAGCAGATGACGACAGACAAATCAATAGCACGCGCGCAAAATCCCGTGACAGAGCGAACTCCATTCGAAACCCTCTTCTTACAGCAAGTTGCGTCTAGTATTTGCATATTGTGCAGGTACATCTCCAGCGTTCTTTTTACTTGATGGGAACTGTAACTATACTTACCTTTTATATAATAGGATTAATAGAAAGATTAAGCTTCATCTATACATATTACAGATGTTCATGTTGCATTGCTATCCGTGGAGGTGGCAGGCCTGTAACGCTATTTGCATACATTTATCAAATTTATTAAATTAAAACACGTCAGCTTAGCAGCAAGCACTGAAGCTACGTGGGAAGTAAAATGTGTGGAATTAAGCGATACATTGAATTTTTATTGTCATGTGACAAAAATTTAGATGAATCACGGAATCCGAACCGGGTGGTGAAAAAACAGTGATGTCACAAAATCGCCCCCATATAATTTGCATTTTTTTTACTTTATTAAGAAGAAGTATTTAAAAAAATTTGAGTGTGAGCGATGGATAGCAAATTGCATTTTGGTGTCTATAGGCTACGTTTATCTTTTTCCATCAGGGGAACCACCGGCTTTTTTGTCCGTTAAAATAAAATAAATAAAGCGGTTCGACTCAACATTCTTCATTCGAACCGCAAAGGACTGGAACATGCTTCCTGAGTCTGTGTTCCCCGACGAGTACAATCTGGGGATCTTCAAGAGAAGAGTGAGCAGGTACCTTCTAGGGAAGCGCGTTCCATCTTAGGCCGCATCTTAGCTTGCCATCAGGCGAGATCGTGGTCAAGCGTTTCCCTATCTATAATTAAAAAAACGCGGATCTTATCATTTGAATCAAATTAAAATGGGACCAATTTGGGGTTATGACCTTTTGAATAAAAAGGTCGTAACTCCAAACTAAGGCGTTACTCGTCTGAGAAAAATAGAACAAAATGGATCTGCTTGACTTAATTACGCACTAAGCTACTTGACCAAATTTTTGGTAGTAGTTACTTATTAGCTATTTGACTAAAATAATAGTCTAGTCGGAACGAAGCTTAATAGCTAGTGTAAAATAAAACTAGACAGTAAAATTTACTGTCACACGGGAACTACTGCTGACGAACTCTGATACAGGACAGATGAAAATAATGTAAGAGTTTGAGTCTAAGTTTCTGAAAATGGAAAAATAAAAAACGCTGATAGAACAATAAAAGCCGTTGCCGCAGGAAAAGGCTGCGTTGTGGTATAAAACATGAGCTAGACGTTTCAGAAATGTACAATCTAGTTAATAGGTGCTACTTAAATATGATTTATTAGCACGAAATAAAGAAAACAAGGGGAAGTGAAGAGTGGGCGTGCCGCGTGCGTCACTATTATGCGCTTTTACTCTAAATTGCCTTAGTGATACTTACCATATCATTAGGAGATAGTCGTCGTGCGAAAATCTATTATACACTGAATTATGCCGTATTGTGCCATCCTTGAATGCAGAAATGATAGTAGAATACAGATGATTAAAAATGGAGATATTTCATATCATTCGAAAGTACAATTTTCATTTTATTTTAATTAAATTCCTGATTTAATATAATCTCTAATGATATAATAGAAAGTCAAGCTAAAATCAGCCGTACACCTTACATATACGTTCATTTTAGGTTGACCTAATTTTTCTAGAAAGATATACGTAATGACGGTCATTACGTATATCGTTCTAGAAAGTTCTCTACTCAAATATGATCAATTGAAAACTACGGAAAAATCAATGCTGCCATCTATTGTAGAATAGCGAAACTATTACGATCTTAAGTTTCACTATTGTACAAATAGATGAGTCTATTTTGAATAGACTACAAAAGGACGTAAATACTCTTTTTTTTTGTAGCAAAATAAAATTTATTGTAACGCAGTTTGGTATATTTTTAAATGTTCTGTTTGTGTGTTTCGGATAACTGTTGTTTAAAATGAAAACGACCAATGAAACAATGTTTGCATTAGTAGTTTATATGCAATAATGCTTATTTTATGTGTGAGTGTGGCGATCGCGGTCCTGATACAAATGTTTGTACTTGCCAATTCCGTTGTTTTCTTTATTTCGTGTTTATTAGGAGTTGTGTGTACAGCGACAAAAGCACGGCGTCGTCGATGAAGATCGAAACGCTGGTGTTCATCGTGTGGCTGGTGCGCGGGCATGGCGCGGGCTGCATGCGCGCACACGCGGCCGCGCTGCTGCCCGCCGTGCTGGCGTGCGTGCACGACCCTTTCTACAAGGTCACCGCCGAGGCGTTGCGCGTGCTGCAGACGCTGGTCAAGGTCATGCGCCCGCTAGGTAAGTATACGCGCTGCGCGTGCTGCAGACGCTCGTCAAGGTCATGCGTCGGCTCCGTAAGTACACGCGCTGCGCGTGCTGCAGACGCTCATCAAGGTCATGCGTCCGCACGATAAGTACACGCGCTGCGCGTGCTGCAGACGCTCATCAAGGTCATGCGTTCGCTCGGTAAGTACACGCGCTGCGCGTGATGCAGACGCTCATCAAGGTCATGCGCCCGCTCGGTGGGTACACGCGCGGCGCGTGCTGCAGACGTTCGCCAAGGTCATGCGTCCGCTCAGTGAGTACACGCGCACGGGAGCTCTACGGAACACCTAGCTTCAATTCACATTGAAGGTGGCAACCACAGACCACATGAATACTACTAACAGACACGCCATTGGAAGGAAACGTGTCGCCGCGCATATGAGCAAACGCTGCTATTACTGTAAATTTTCATACATTTGTAGGTTATACTATATTGTGAAAAAATAGAAATAAGCCAAGTTGTACTGTTTTATCGCACCAAATGAGATAACTATGTTTAAAAATTACCCTTGAAATGGTTTTATTTCATCTATAAGTAGTATAACTCTGTATTTCTGTATGTAATTGCAAGCTACACTGACGAATTGAGAAATTGTCTTGAAAGCCTATCCATTTCATCCGTGGTGGCAACGGTCGACAGTGGCCGGCAGTTCCTTGTGTGTCTGTTGAAGTTTGCAGCTGACATAAATGTTGTGAGACTTCCTACAATGCTGTATAAAAATTTATATCTTTTTCTTTTTCTATACCCATGTTTTCAAATGTAAGCACGTCTTACATTTTTGTTAGCAAAGAAATTACTATCATACGACGGCTCACGTCGTCGCCAGTAGCACTTCGTCACTTATCGCTTCACTGGCAATTTCCAACGTCGGTATGAATAGAACTTTATACATTAAAATCTATTATTATGTTTATACGTTTGTTTCAACGCTTTAATTTCCGAATATGTAATTTCGATTTGAAAATTTGTTTGCATTTTATAGTATTTGTATCGTAGAAGGTCGTATATTATTGCTACCACCTTTATAAGAAGAACAAATAGTTATTATCAAACCACAGAGACCAGTAATTAAACACATTAAATCAAATCAATTTTAATTATTTTAAGACCATGATTTGGTACTTTATATGTTCCAGTCGTAGTAGGGCAGCATAATTTTGATTTAAAACATTTTTTGATGTTGGCAGGATTTAATTATTTAGTTTCTAATTATTTATGTCCCTTTGTTAAAATATCGTATCCGTAATTGTTTCAAAAGAGAAATATCACTATTTTGACCTAATGGGATATAAAAATAAATATCACACCCATTTCCTTGTGAAGCAGATACAACTAAGCATATCAATATGTGAACGGGGTACTACGAATCACAAAATTGTTGGCTTTTAAAATCTATAGTGATATCCATCGCCAACTTTACAAACTCAAATGACCTATCGCTTGTTATTAGTGTAACCAGGATCATCAGCATTAAGGTCGCTTCCGAGGCAAGGGTGTCTTAAAACACTACTAGTCTTCAGGTTCTTCTGCTGCTATTTTTTTTAAAAACGATTCTAAATCCGATGTATTTTAAATCCGACACATAAATTAAAACTTGATAGATCTAAGCAGGACTTCACTAAGCTTTACAAATATTTTTGATGAGTAACAACTTTCTTTTTGCTTTCCTGCAAACTATGGGAGTAATTTTTTGAAATGCGATGAAAATGTGTAACAAAGTCGGGGAAGCGCGCGCTATTTGAATTGATCAATGTGCGCGCACGCTGGTAGAGTTGGCCATCGAATTGTACTCAGTTAAACACTTGGATGTCAGTTATTACAAATCATATCCGTCTGCTGTAAGACTAAATAATTTTTACTTTAACTTCCCGCTACATATGTAGATAAGGAAGTTACTGATTTTGCCTCGATTTTCACCAGATCTCCACGTTTTGGGGTCCTAGGAAAATTTTGAAAAAGTGTTATTTCGACATGACTTCGAAATTTTTGAACTAATCATTTTTTAGTATTCTACGATATTTTAGTACTAAAAAAACTACGCCGACTTCCGTTTCAAAAATCAAAAACGTATGTAATTTGTAAAATTTACAGCTTTTAAAATTTTAAAATTATGTTGTTTTCAGTGAATTTACTTAATATTTTTGAAATAAATCTCAAACTAATTCACCGATTGACTTATAAATCTTATTAGCTTTTTTCCTTTAAAAAATGTGTCAAATACCGTCAATTGGATCAAAATCGGTCAATTTATTTTGGATTTATCAATGACAAAAAATTTTGAAAAAAATGTTTTTGACATTGCTTTGAAATTTTTAACTTATCGATTTTTTAGATAAAGCAATATTTCAGATCTCAATAATTGAGTTGAATGCCATTCGAAAGATCAGAATTGATCATCGTTTCCAAAATATACAGTTTTTCAAAAATGAATATATTTTGTTAAAAACGGCAGCGTTTTTAACAAAATATATGTTTGAACTTAAATAATATATGCTTATAGTTTTTACTCCTTTGAGCTTAAAATACCTTAATTTAGTGGGAAGTTTCAGGGATGGCATGCAGGGTCAACCATTTACAGTTTTTTTTTAAATTTAAATGTATATTGAAATTTGTATTTGTGATTATTAATGTGAATTTTCAGATATCCCTGACAACGCTGATGCTGAGAAAATACATGTTGAACCACCTCCAGAAGAGCTAAAACAGTTTATACCTGCTATGTATGAATGTACATTGGTACGACTTAGAGCTACGGACATGGACCAAGAGGTTAAAGAACGGGCTATTGCTGCATGTGGACAGTTGATTTGCCATTTTGGCGATTATTTAGAGGTAATATATGTATAATAAAATATCTTTACATATAGGCTTTTGTCCGCCAAGAATGAATCGGATATATTATATTGTTTAAATTATTAATTATGATATGGAAATAACAAAAACCTTAAATATTTGTCATAAAAGTTAAGGATTAATAATATTGTTAGGATATAAATTCGGCAAAAGTAGACATTAATTCACGTGACAGTAAACGCAAATCTGGGAGCGTTACGTCACGTTGTGGTAAAATGTCATCTTGATGTTGTCGTTTTCATAGAAACCACAGACTATGTAATGTAGATATTACCACGGCGTGATGTAATTTGGACGAAATGACAGTCCATAGCGTTTTTGTGGTAAATATAATTTCAATTCTAAAACGCGAAATTTTTATTATAAATGTACGTGATTTCACAAAAAAATAGTTTTTAGTAACGTACCTAATAAGGTATTATTATTGGTATTAAGATGTTTTTCAAATTTAGTCAACTAGCCTAGGTCACTGAAATTCGCCCTTACGGCTGGACTGATTTTGATGATTATTTTTGTTTGAGTGAATTCCTGTATGAGTAAGATTCATAGTTAGATGTACTAGATGGCACTGCCATCGAAAATATATGTAATTTCAATTGAAATAAAACTAGATGTGTTGTGATGTTGGTATCAGTCTAAGAAATAAATACTGAAATAAATTAATAGTACCAAAAATGTAAATCTATGCGACAACACCTGATCACAGTTGTAAGCACAGTTAAGATTGATAGCAATTCGACCAATCGACAAATTTGGACTCATAGGTAATGAAATTGATGAAAATGCATATAATTGAATTATTACACAATTACTTTACACTAAAGTATAGAGACATATAGTTGACGTGTAATAATATATTATTTGATATTATTGTAAAAACTTATTTCCTTTCCAGAATGAGCTTCCAGTGTGTCTACCTATATTTTTAGAGAGATTACGAAATGAAATTACTCGCCTTACAACAGTCAAAGCATTAACAAAAATAGCGTCATCTCCTTTGCGAATAGATTTAAGGCCCATATTGGTAAGTTTTATCTTTTATAATTGAAATTATTATTCAAGACCTTACACTACAAATAATAAATCTAGTATACTAAAGTTGATAATAATCACATTCGATTATATATTGTTATTTCTATATGCATGAACCAATGGAGCGTGTCCTTTCTCATTTTTACGCCGGGACTTGAAATCGTCTTGTCTCTTACTACAAGCGTCACATTGCATATTTTTCGTAGCCTTCAGAATTGTGTAAGATACTCTGTCCGACCTATTCCCTGCGCACTCTCTTCACTATATGTTTAAACGGTATACCTACCAATCTACTAAAAGTACAATGAAGATACACACTGTTGTCTACTTGTTTGAAGATTGCGTTGCCTACCGCAAACCATGGGTTTAGTTTACACTAAAGCTGTTGGCCGCTAGCTTTCGCCTAACGGCTCGAGGCTAGGTGGCTTGCTATTAATAATTTTTAAGTTACGTTATGTTGCTAAATAAAATTGTATAAACAATGTTATTTTTGTACCATGGAAATAAGTCGTCTTGCGAATCCATGTTTTTAAACGTAAACAAGTGTTTTATGCTTGTTATCAAACGCTAAATGAAAAAAATAACAAAATTCAACAGTGGCGGCATTAAAATTTACGAAACGAAACTGCTCCGCGAACATTTTCGGTCAATCCCTCGCGACTACGACCAACTTTTTATCATTGCGCGTGCGCGCCTTCTTTGACTTATGCGCTAATTTTGTTTCCCCGTGATTGTGCGTTTTAAATAAATTGAAGTACTCGATATTCACCATTGTTGTAGGTCGCTGTTTCCCCTGGTCTGAATTTTACTTAAAAATGCGATGAAACAGTTTAACAACATTTTTTTCTTTCTTGTTCTAGTCTGATGCTGTTCCTATTCTTGGATCATTTTTACGAAAAAATCAACGCGCCTTGAAACTATCGACGCTTGTGCTATTAGATACCCTTGTTCAGAATTATAGCAATGCTATTAGTATAGAGCTATTAAGTAAGGTAAGTAGAATTCGCTTTTCTTAAAAAAATATTCTTCCCTATTAAAGACGGCTGATCAAGTATTTTCGGCCTTAAAATACAACAAGAGTGACGAGAGACATTAAATTGTTGGCTATTATTAATATCGTTGTTAAGCTCAGCTGGTGTTTACAACTTTGGTTTAAGGAATTTAGTTTTAATGTATTTAATTGTGAATAAAAGATTTTTCCTGAAATTCTATACAAAAAAAAACTATGTCCTATTCCAAGCTTATCTATTTCTGCCTGTTGCAACAGCAATAAAATACATTTAGTACTTAGATTTGTGCACAAACAGATAAATATTAAATATATGCATATTGTATTCTATTTATTACCTTCCTTTTAACATTCTCTCTCCATTTCTGATATATACTTACTGATTATTACATTGGTTAAATGACAGTCACACATAAATTAGTAAATGTGTTTTTTAAACTGTGTTTTAGTGTAAATTTCCTTTACTTTATATATTAATCATTTACGCATATGGCCGCGTGATTGAATGTGGTGTGATAAAACGTCTGAGCATGAACGTGTTCTATCGTGTCCGTTACATCACTCTCCTCCTTCAAAAAAATCCATGACCGCCAATACCGAGGTTAATGAAGGAGGAAGCTACCGGATCCAAAGTAGACGAATGATGTCATCGCTGATTTTTTCCCGGCTGTGTCATTTTATTTCCCTCAAGAGCTGCGAAGGTTTGAGATCTCCTAGGTCGAGTCCGGAGAAAAGTTTCTGAAACAGCTGTTACTGCGTTTCCTCGTAACATCCTATGAGTTTTTTCTTGATTGTATCGTATTTATTAGTTTCTGGTGGGTTTGTAATAATATCGCTTACTTATAATATTTCTTCCTTGCCTTGCTAGGAAACAATTAGGTTGTAGTTCATCATGTCGCTGTTCTTCTGAGGAAGGATGATGGCCTCTATTTGAGCAAACCATAAGCGTGGATAATCTCTCCAAAAATCTGGTATTCTTGTCGTTGTGGATACAGCTGCAATTTCCATGGATGTTGCCGAACTTGCTATTGCTGCTGAAGGGCTTCGGCATGAAGTTAGCGCTGGGTTATACATTTTTCATTTTTTGCGTGTTCACTGGTCGGTGGTCACCAATATTACGTTGGTTAAATTAGTTAGTAAATGTGTTTATTTAACTGTATTTTAGTGTGAATTTCCTTTACCTTATATACTAATAATTTACGCGTATGGCCGCGTGATTGAATGTGGTGTGATAACATGTCCGAGCATGAACGTGTTCTATCGTGCCCTTACATTGATGTTCTTATTGTTGTATTATCTGTATAAAGTCGTATTTCGTCCTTTCATCTACTTATTATCCTCCCTCTACACCTTTTGCTGTCTCTTAGGTACCAGTTAGTTGATTGATTTCATATATTCTTGTTTAGAATAATAATAATATCTCTGGATAATTTTACACGAATTGTTCTAACCCCAAAGTAAGAAAATTATTTGCTTGTGATATGGGTGTTAGTCAACGATATTAATACATAGAAATACATATATAAATACTCAAATATATATATATATATATATATTTATATATATTTATATATATATATATATATATATATATATATATATATATATATATATATATATATATATATATATATATATATATATAATAAACACCCAAACCTGTCTATGCTCATCACAAAAATGCCTGGCCCTTTTCAGGAATCGAACCCGAGCCGCATTGATTGCGTAGTCAGGGTCGTTAACCACTCGACCGGGTCGCTAACGGGGTGTTTGCTTTGTAACATGTAACTGGTCATATGCAGCCGTTATCTACGACCTAGACTATTATTAATTTATCTTTCGATAGCTACTAGCTAGCTCCACATGAATATGGCAGGAGTAGTTTTGGTAACCTGCAGACTCTACAGAACCTAAGGCTCTAAAATTCTGAGTCTCTAGTCCTTAGCGTCCTTAGTATCCTAGCCTTACCATATATAAAATATTTACATATATATGTCGACTGATAAAAGATTATACATACTGAATGAGGGTAGTCAAGATTTAAGTAACGTAAAAATAGGTACTTAAATTTTGACTTAAAAATATTAAGTATGGGCACTCATGCATAGATTTTGAAATCAAATGTTTACGGATAACCTTTTATCGCCGCGGCACGGGTGAGTCAATTTTTACATCTCATCTCAGATAATGCTGTACATTAAGATATAATTTATTTAAATATCTTAATCAGGCTGTTTTAACAAGTTGTGATGATGGAAAGTATCAAGTTAGATTAGATGAGAAGATAAATAGACCATCGACCTTTCTTCTAGGACTCTCGTAAAAGGCAAGCGAAAGCTTAACACCACTATTATGCATACAATATGGTCGAGCTCAACGCATTTGGGGTGGCAATATTCTGGGTGTACCAGATAAACTTGTATATGTGGTTTTATAACTCAAAGTAAATGAAAAGCCACGCATTACATATTGTTTCTTTCTATCAGAAGAACCATCCACTTATTTTCTATTCTATGTTATGAAAAAGTCAAGACTTATTAGTTGCAGTTGGTATTTTTTAGGCTTCATTTACACTGGAGGTGGCAATACTTGGCAGCTAAGGGCATCCGCTTCGGTAATATGCTCTATTTAGAGTGGTCAAATGCCTAGTATTTTACGGGCTACCCCACTTTTCGCGCTAAAAAAGTTTTGGAACTCGTAAATAACCCAATTAAATATGCAAGCATAAAGCTTCCGTATTTTTACAAATTCCATCATGGATGGCTAGCGCGGTCAAACCGCTGTTTGATCTTAATTTGTTCGTTCGTGTGTTTATCATGTAAATTTTTTTACATTTGCTTTCTAAAAGCCTTTAAATGATGTTCCTCTGCCAAGAAATATAAATTTAAAAATTAAAGATTTCGTTTTAAAATAATGTCTTTTCAAGTATATCCTGTGGGAAAATCTAGAAGCTGTATTTTTGATGTTAGTAACCCTTAAATCAAGAAGTAGCAGGTGGAAACCCTGGCTCTGCCATCTTTGGTGTGTGAGACTCTTAGAGGCCATTTAATAGGAGAGAGAGGGTATATGTATGAGTGGCGCGGGTGTGGTGATGCGGGGTGCGGGTGGCGCAGGTGCTGACGGAGGTGCCGGCGCTGGTGGTGGAGGCGGACCTGCACTGCGCGCAGACGGCGCTGGCGCTGGTGCGCGGCGCGTGCCTGCGCTGTCCCGCCGCGCTCACGCCCGACGCGCGCCAGGCGCTCACGCCCAACATCCTGGCGCTCGCCAAGTCGCCGCTGCTGCAGGGTTAGTGCCGCACACCACACACCACATTGCGGCCCTGGATTAGGGCTATATAATTTTATCGGCACTATCAACATCCTGTGCTTACGTGCCTTACCAATAATATGACACTATTTGAATCTCCTCCGTCAAAGCTGATGCGCCTTTTGGCTACTGTGCTACTTACTGGTCTACAATAGTTGTCATTAGTCGTTATTCTTGATGGAATGGAATGTAGTGCGGATACCGAATGTCGAAAATAAGTGTTAGTGCATCGTGGCGTGTAGCGACCAACAGCGCTAGCCGGGTGCGGCGAGTTTATGTAAAATATACGAAAAATTCAGTCTCAAGCTTAGTGGCGGTTTATGGCTGTAACAAATCCGTGTGTATTAAGGCCTCCAATCAGTTGGAAGACAAACTAAATGTTTACTTATTTAAATTGATGTTATTTCTCAATTATTTATTGGGGCATTAAAATAACAGTGTTTAATATCAACCTGAAAGGGAAATATGATGTATATAATAAAATTTAAATATTTAATTTAAAGGTTACTTCATAAAGAAATTAATGTTTCTCACCAACTTTAACAACAGTTTCATCAGTATACGATTAACCTCACATTTTTTTTATTTATTACAGGAGTTTTCTTTCAATAAGATAATAAAATTTAATAAAATGTGACCAACCTGATTCTTAAGCTAGATTTTTTTGGAGTTGGCGCTACCGATGCTCTTCCGCAACTGAGTTATTACATAATATATGAGCATTGGCTGCGTTGACACCGATACAACGCCATTTTCAAATAGGTTTGAGTCAGAGTTCAAATATTTTAATATTATTGAGGTAATAATATTTATGAGGATGGTAATAAAATATATGTATTAGACGATATAATAATCGAAATTAATATAATTATACATGTTGACTGATAAAAGATTGTACATATTGAAGGACACAATAGTGTTGCGAATAATCTAGAAAACTAAAGAGATAGGACGCTGGAAAAATCTAGAAATAAAAGAGATAGGATGCTTCTATTGATAAACAATAGCCGCCGTTACACAAGCAGATATGTGATAATTGTTAATAATAATTGTGAATGATTGGTACTCAGTAGAGCTAGCTAAAGTTTCGTGCAAGCCCATCGCCTTCAACTTTATAGGGCCAAAATTCGACCTCACATGGAGTACTGTTCTCACTCTGGGCCGGAGCTCCTCAGTACCAGCTTCTTCCTCTTGATCGCATTCAATGTAGAGCGGTTTGAATCGTGGACGATCAGGCTATTTCTAATCGGCTTGACTCTTTGGCGTTACGCAGAGATGTAGGTTCGCTCTGCATCTTTTACCGTATGTATCATGGGGAGTGTTCTGAAGAGTTATTCGGACTAATTCCTGCCGCTAAATTCCATCATCGGACATCGCGTCAAAATTTAAAGTTCCATCCTCACCATCTCGATGTCTGGAAATCCTCAACCATGCGCTTTTGTTGGCACTTTTTGCCTCGCATAACTCCTTTGTGGAATCAGTTACCCTCGGGGGTGTTTCTTAACGGATACGACTTAGGGACCTTCAAGAAACGTGCTTATTCATTCTTAAAAGGCCGGCAACGCAGCTGAAAGACCACCGGTGTTGCAGTTTTCCATGGGCGGCGGTGATCACTTACCATCAGGTGCACCAACTGCTCGTTTGCCCCCTCTGCTATAAAAAAATATATATATTGTTTATGATTATAGACTATTGTCAAACTTAGAAGAGATTTTAATAGTCTGTAGTTTAATATAACTTAAAAACCAAACTGAGTTATAATTTGTTGTTATATTTTTCAAAAACATATTTGCGCTTTAAAATAAATAGAATTACGGCGTTTTTCGACTTGTTTCGAAAAACTATACAAGTATCTAAGTTAAATTTTATAATATGTTTATGTAAAAATCTAAATCTAAAACTTAATATTATTTTCAAATATCTTCTTATAACATCATACCATTGTTGCGAATAATCTATAAAAGGGAAGAGTGAGAACACTGAAAATATCAAGAAATAAAAGAAAGAAGTAGCTGCTGTATTGATAAATAATAGCCGCTGTTACCCAAGCAGCTATGCCATAATGGACCTTCTGTTATAAAGTATAAGGGTGAAAATAGAGTGTACTAAGACTTGTTTACATTAAAAATATTTTTTACGCGATGATTTCGGAAGATTTGGGAACATGGTCGAACTGTACCTTGGGTATAAATAGGGATGTGTTGGCGAATAGAATTCAGTTTTTATAAAGCGATAGGAAGCGATACTTGGGACGACTAGTGTAAGGTATATAATACAGTGAATACGGGAAGTGTTTTAGTTTATTGATTCAGTGTAGTCGGTTAATTCTAGTGTTAGTATAGTGAGTGTCATTAGTGTTCGTTAGTGTACATATTACATTGTGGTGTACTGTACCTTTTTGTGTTGTAAATACACGGTTTTAATAAGTGGTATTTTATTGCACAATACGAACTCGAAGCTCGTAACAATAGTAAAAGGTCATATATGACCTAAATAATTAATAAACTGAGATATCTATGCTCGGGTATCTGTCTATAAATATAGGGGGGATAATTAGGTCTAATTTTAAGTACCTATTTTTTACACATTCGGCAACATAATCGAGTAGTGGGAAGGAGGGTCCTTCAGTATGTAGTCTACCCGTCAACATATTGCCTAAATTGCATTGATTCGTGTTATTGCTAGTACAAATGTGATCAGTGGTATGATAACTGATATGTCCAGGCGGTGCGCTGAAGGCGATGCTGGGCGTGCTGTCGGCGCTGGTGACGGCGGACGTGGCAGGCTGCAGTCGGCGCGAGCTGCTGGCGCTGCTGGTGGCGCCCGTCACGCGCGCGCCCGACCACGCCGCCACGCCGCATCACATCAAACAGGTGCGCCCACCGCAGACGCCGGCACACACGTACACACACACACACACAGGCGCGAGCTGCTGGCGCTGCTGGTGGCGCCCATCACGCGCGCGCCCGACCACGCCGCCACGCCGCATCACATCAAACAGGTGCGCCCACCGCAGACGCCGGCACACACGTACACACACACGTACACACACACACAGGTGCGAGCTGCTGGCGCTGCTGGTGGCGCCCGTCACGCGCGCGCCCGACCACGCCGCCACGCCGCATCACATCAAACAGGTGCGCCCACCGCAGACGCCGGCACACACGTACACACACACGTACACACACACACAGGTGCGAGCTGCTGGCGCTGCTGGTGGCGCCCGTCACGCGCGCGCCCGACCACGCCGCCACGCCGCATCACATCAAACAGGTGCGCCCACCGCAGACGCCGGCACGCACGTACACACACACAGGTGCGAGCTGCTGGCGCTGCTGGTGGCGCCCGTCACGTGCGCGCCCGATTATGCCACCACGCCAGACCACATCAAACAGGTGCGCCCATCGCACACGTGAAATTTGGGGAAAAAATGCTATATTAGATTTATTTGGATTATATTTATGGGGAAAAAATGATATATTAGATTATAATAAATAGTCCACACCACGGTATTATAAACAGGTCTTGCAACAACAATAGTGGGTATAGGTCGGCTTAATGATTGTGTTTTTCTTTTCAATTTATACAGCACGTGGCTGGTATGAGTGTGCTGTGGCACCGCTGGTCCGTACCGCTGAAGGGTTATAGTACTGGAACCAGCGAGCCAGCTTCTTGTCAGTATGACGTCATTACTGTGGAGGTCGATGACGCCACACAAAGACAAGGAAGGGAAAAGGAAGATCTTCCCGACCAGGCAAGGTGTAATGCCTGGGGACCGAAGTCCATCTGAGAATCGTTGAAACTTGTATATAGTGTTACAAGATAAATAATTGTGATATCGCGATTCAGGATTTTATTTTGAATTTCATTTTTTCCATTTGTTATTAATTTTTGTCCATTTTTTATTATTTTTTCTTGTAGCGTTTGTGATTGTTTTTGAGCCGCTACAGTGCTTTGTAACTAAAAGAGAATTACATTATATCTATTTTACTATCATACGTAACGCATGCGAGGTAAGCTTTTATGACAAATGGTGTGCGCTGGCCATCGATAGCAACGATGTACAGCAACGTGTTGGTCCGGGCTCTTTTGTAGAATAGACCAACTGCAGTTCTGCCCTGCAGGTCGTAGCAGGCGACTGATTGGCTAGACATATGACTATAATCACTATTAAGTGGTAGAGTTTCGCAACGTCTCGCCCGGGTATTGGGTACTACCGCCTTGCCTATTCTTACCACAATAGCGTCGAAGCTTGTCAATGTCGTGTTTTGGGTTGGAGATTAAGGTAGCCGGTAGTATTACGCATATAGCATTGCCACCTGCCACACGGATAGCAACACACCATGAACATCTTTGGTGTCTATAGGCGATGGTTTTTCTTTCCATTAGGAGAGCAACTGCTTGTTTGATATCTTCTTATAACATATATACAGTGTGTAAAGGAGACAAAAGCCTTACTTCTGTTAATATGGAATGTATCCAAGTCATTTACTACAAGTGTCACGTATTAAACAAATGACAATGTCATCAATAATAAATTATTGTAATTATTTATTTTGTTATGTAAATGTTACGAGATCTTTACATACATACACACATACATACACACATACAGAGACACTGACGTCATCATGAAAATAGTCGGATGTCGCGTATATACATTCGTACGAATTGCGAGGCGAGTGGCGAGGCGAATAGCAACACGAATGTGTAAACAGTGCGCTTGCTATTCGCCTCGCGACTCGCGCGCTCGCGTCCGACACGAATCAAAGGGCAATAAAAAGAGATGTATGGGAAAGTTTTTCGAAAAATCAGAAGATGCATTTTTTATATCATTTGAAGGCAAACAAACAGTTGGCTTTCCTGATAGAGAAACCATCGCCAAAGATGTTAATGGTTCGTTGCTATCCGCGTGGCGGGATGGCAATGCCATATGCATAAGTCTACCGGCTTCCTTACTTTCCAAACCGGAACACGACAATGACAAGTAAAGAGTATGTAACGTATTTAAAAGAGACCGAACTTCATAATAATGTTTGAATTTTTTATTGCCAACTTAAGTAACTTATAACCACGCTTATAACAATGAGCTAGCATGGAGGTAATATATTTCTATCAAAAAGCAAAGAGTGTGTAACGTATGATGATAAGCTGTGTCGTTATTTCGGCGGAAATAGGCGAGAAGTTGCGGAATTCTACCACGTAGTAGTCACGATGGTAGTGACACATATAGTCGCCTTTTACGACGTGCGTGGCAGTACGGCAGTTGGTCTATGCTTCAAAGGAGCCCGGACCATCACAGGGGAAAATAAATAATGTCAAGCATTAAAGTAACATGACTAAATTAAAAATGCTTCGATTAATTTTGTTTAGGAATCAATAGCAAAATTGCAATAAAAGAATTCGGTTAAAAAAAAAACGTTAAATCATCAAATCATAAAATCGTTAATCAATATCAAAATTAAATAGGATAATTGCGCGTCTAGATATATCGGGCGTACGCCAACAAATACGGATACCACAGACGCGGCTGTCTTTGAAAATGAAATTGGGACAACTTACCAATTTATATCTAGACAATAATTATACATATGTAATCATATTCCGGTACCAATTAACATCTTTAATCATCCGACAGAGTTTTCTTTATATATATAAAACTACAACAGTTAATTTCATATTGTAGTTCATTATACAGGTGGACACTTTTACAAGGTCTCCCCTATATAAGTTGGTTCTCGTTCCCCGAGTGCCGGCTGTGTAGTATGGATCAGTGGTGTGTGCGCAGGCGTACCACTCGCTGGCCAAGTGCGTGGCGGCGGTGGTGGTGGGCGGCGCGGAGGCGCTGGACATCACGCGCGGGTTCCTGCGCGACGCCGCGCAGCCCGCCAACGACACGCACCAGATGTTCGCGCTGCTGGCGCTCGCCGAGATCGGCAGGCATCTGTACGTATCACGCCTCCATGACGCTACTCTACACTAAAAAATATTGTTTTTTTTATCATTAAATAGAAAACTATCAAAATATGATTGAAAAAATATTGAAGTGCTTTTGCGTAAACTTGATAGGCTCCAAAATTCGTGTATCCGCTTTGTCTTTGGTGTTCGGAAATTTGATCGCATTTCAGCTTTCAGACCCCAACCCAAGTGGTTACCTATCCGATTTTGCAGGAATACTCATATTCTTTGTTTACTTTTTAATATCCTATACAATCCAGCTGCGCCTATCTTCGTGATCGTTTTTCCTTTTAACATTCATCTGATTCTCCATGTCGTTTCAACCTTAGTACCATTCTTAAATTCCCTGTATCTCACTCCCAGACCTATTCACGGCAGACGAGTTATGGAATTCGCTTCCCCCATGCATTCACCATGCCACGCTTCATCAAAATCGGGTCAGTGGTTTAACCGTGAAAGAGTAAGAGACAGCATCTATAATGTTAGTATGGAAGTATGGACAAAAGAAGTAAAAATAAAAATGGAAAAGCCTATGTTCATCTCAAGACTTTAAAATATCGCTATATGAAATTTCATCACGATTCGCCCAGCGGTTTGGCCATGATAACGTCACTTGAAGAGATGATAGATTTTATTTTGCATTTATAATATGAGCACGGATTAACACCTACTTTTTATCGTGGTAAATATATTTTTTACATTAAATTTAGTAAAACTATCAAAACAAACTATCAAGCTGATGCTCTCCTGGTGGAAAGAGACAATTATCACCAATAGACATTAAAGATAATGTGCGTTACTATCCGTATTGCAGGATGTTAACGTCACATGTATAAGTTTACCGTCTAACTTACCGTCCAAAACGGCAATGACAGTGGCAAGCATTGACGCTATTACAGAACTATATATGTAAGGTAACAGACCCGGGCGTTGCAAAATGTAGAACTCTACCACTAGTAGTCACGATGGTAATGACGCGTTTAGCCAATTGTTCGCCTTTTACTCGTTGCCTGAATTTTTGTCAGATGGTCTATTCTTCAGAAGGAGATAGCACAGACCAACGCGTCGTAACGGTTATCTTTTTAAATGTTCATACTTATCAATGTGAAATTGATATTCCGTACAGGGACTTGAGTTCAATACCGAACTTGAAAGACGTGCTGCTGACGTCGTTCGGGCGGCCGTCGGAGGAGGTGAAGTCTGCGGCGAGCTACGCGCTGGGCTCGGTGGCCGTGGGCAACCTGCCCGAGTTCCTGCCCTTCATCCTGCGGGAGATCGAGGCGCAGCCCAAGCGACAGTACCTGCTGCTGCACTCGCTCCGGGAGGTCAGTATCACTCGAGTAGGGTTACCATCTGACAGCCACTTGCCGCATTTGACAGGCAATTTTAGGTTTAGATAGGTAATACAAGTAATACTCTTAAGAGCACGTTATTGATGTCCATAATGCACTAAACTTCAGGAGTTATTTTCTTATACATAGTAAATGCACAAATTACGTACAAATTAGAGTGATGCGTAGGTACAAATTAGCGCACATGTCAAGTGCACTGACTCACAGAGTACATTTTACATGGTTTGAATGAAGTCCCGGAGCTCCCGCAGGTGCTCTATTTTTCAACGTCGCGATGGCGTCCGATATGCACATCCGCGATGGCACAATCAATGGTCTAATATAGAAGCTATACCAAATGGGAGTGCCCGACAGACTCGTACTCATCATACGAAAATACCTATCCAACCTCCGGCTTCAATTCCGTGTTGAGGGTTTCCACTCCACCTACTATTCTGCCTTCCGATCACAGCGGGTGTCCCGCAGGGCTCTTTACTGTTACACCTATTATTCTGCCTTTACTCGTGTCACGCGAGCCACGTGCGGTCAACAACCGTGACAAGAACGGCGCGGTCTGCGAAAGCTAGCTGGTGACATTACCTTTTTCAGAAGCGGCATCCCGTGGGAAAGAGTCAAGTGTTTCGGGGTAACGTTGGATAGTAAAATGTCATTTAAACCGCGCATACAAAGATTGAAAGGTAAAGCTAAATTCGTTATAAGTCGGTTATACAACCTCATTGATAAACGCAGAAAATATCACTTAATATTTAAATAAATAAATATTCACAGGACAAATTACACTTACTGATCTAACCCCAAATTAAGCAAATTACTTGCTTGTGTTATGGGTGTTAGTCAACGATACATATACATATATAAATACTAGAATATATTTAATAAACACCCAAACCCGGAAATACAAACATATATGTTAATCACATAAATGCCTGTTCGCGTCGGGGATTGAACCCGAGCCCCGTCGATTGCGTAGTCAGGGTCGCTAATCACTCGACCAACGGGGCGGTCACACTTAGACCTTTGTGTCTAAGAAGTGTGACTCTTTACAAGATGTGAGTATGACCCATTCTGTCATACGCCTGCGTAGCAAACGTAAAAAAGTATGAGCAAACGCTCATCTCCCCGTACGGACTCGATCCGTTTAAAGTAGTACAGAACAAATTCTTGCGTGTTGTCGCGGGTGCACCGTGGTATATGCGCAACGTAAAACTTCATGAAACCTCGAATTGCCGAGCTTAGCTAAGCATATCAAAGATATTTCTGAAAGATATTTCGATCGTATCAATTCGCACCCAAATCCTAATCCGGATCCCAAATTACGTATGCCTCGCCAAGTTCTCACCGATCCCGACAACCCGATAACTCTGCAATAAAACACATCAAAACACTACTCACCTATACACGCCACACCGAAGACAACCCCTGTTTCGCCCATCGGCAAACCGCGCCCCCTTGGGCAAGGATCAGCCGACGGACAAAACAATGCCACTAGCAGACCTCCGCCACTCGGTCGTACCTACAGCGATAAGTGCCTACGAATTCGCGTAGCGCCGTAGCCACTCTGACAGTCGGTTGTCACCGCTCACGCGTCGCGCTCGGGCGTGCGTATATTTGAGGATAACATTATTATAATAGTTTGGGATAGTTAATTAGAAAGAATAGCTGGTTTAAAGCACTGCTCATTTGACGAATGTGTATCGAAGAAAAAGGACGAGGGATTGTCATGTCATTTTTTTTATTACCTGCAGATGAGAAAATGCTTTGCAAAAGATTAATTTATTGAAATTATTTGTTAGATTCAGAATTTTTGCGACTTTAAGATTCAATAATAGGGAGTTTAGAGAAGGGAAGAAACAAAATATTGCTCATTTTATTAAGTTAAAGCAGATGTGAATTAATATTGTATGGATACCAGCACATCAACTTACCAAAATCTGTCAAATTTTCCCAATCGAATATGAACCTTAAACATTCTATTTTTTAAGTGCAATAGGAGCCAATGTTGACTATTCTTACCTTCTAACATTATGATGAAAATGTAATTAGGGTGAATGATGTGCTGGCATCTGTACTTGTACTGTCGTCGTACCCTGCGATCAGAAGTGTGTTGTGTACTAAATTATTTACTTTTAAATTTTACTTTACTACTTCACTATTTTCTACAGTCTATGTGCGTGCAAACAAAAATGTATATTTTTTACTACCCCAAATACTTTAAATTTTTTTCTGTTTCTAATCGCAGATTACTCATTAAAGGTAAAATAACTAAAGGTATTATTATGTGTGTAAAATAACATGAATCCAAACTTGTATAAATTAAATAAAAAACAGTACCTACTTCAAAATTAATTTTTATTTCAATGATGAGTATCTACCTACTTTAGTATTTTAGATTATCGTGTAGTTCACAAGTAAAATTAGCCTAAAGATAGGTTTGTTTTGATTTTTATTACAAATGAGAGACTGTAATATTTATTGTAGTATCTACCTAATTGACAGAGTAATCATACGCATCAAACGTAAGATAGAATTAGTGGTCAAGCTCGCTAATAATATTCATCGTCTATCTACCTACCTAAGGTAGATAGACGATGAATATTATTAGCGAGCTGACAACCTTAGCGCCATGGTACCACGACACTCTGCGCAGACAGCAACAGAGAATATGCGTTAGAAGAGAGCGGCAATATTTAGGTGAATATTTCGTTAGGCACTGAGTGCTTTTGCGAGCTGAATTGAACTTTGTTGCTTAGTGGCAAGATTCGCTATTTCTATGAATGGTTGCAGGAAGTGCTGCTTCTGTACTTGTACTTATTATTCTAGGCCACTAGCTCTCATATCGCAAATCATGACACCACTCTAAGCCGAGGATGGGTCTCACAGGAAACACCCTTAGGGCGGAGGGCGTACAGCCCCACAACTTTAAACTCTGATTGACTGTTCTGCTCGCCTCCGCGTTGAAGCTATGAAGGCCCTTAAGTACAGCCCTTCAGACATTCCGAAAAAATATACGGTTGTAAATTATAGTAAAATGTTTTTAATTGATTAAACAGCCTCAACCGGTTGATTTGTGTTTATGAAGCGCTCTCATCTCAGATACGCTACGAGCGAAACCTTTAATAAAAACTGCTAAATACCTTAATCTGGTATTTTTTAAACCAGTTTCAACAATTAGCCAAGATTCTCATCAATCTGAGATAACACTCGATCAATATGATCATTGTACCCTTACCCTTTTTTCTATACCCATTCAAATATCGAATCAGTTATAAAATCGAATCAATCCGATGTTCGTATCGTAAACATAGAATAAATTAGAAACATCGACGTCATGTTTTTCCTTCCGCAATAATTATTTGTGTCTTAAGTAATAATGTTAATATGCTGTTTGAATGTAAACAAATTAGTATTTTCTCACGCGGCTACTCTTGAGAAAATTCGTGAAACTATTTAAACTCGTTTTTTTTTTCAGATAATCGCTTGTGAATCTTGCACTCCAGAGGGTATCGAAGCATTGAGACCTTTTATTCCAGAAATCTGGGTACAATTATCCAAACATTGTCAGTGTGCTGAGGAAGGATCTCGTAATGTAGTAAGCATATTGCGACATTTGTATGACAATTCTAAGCTTCATTGTCTTGATGATGTTCTAAATCATACAAAATATCTTATTAGTCATTTCTGAATAGCTTTGTAGCAGTGTTAATCCCGAATATCCCAAGTAACGAGCAATATTAGTTACGTTTTGCACTGCGGTATTGCATATCAACACTGGCAGCAGCAGCAGCAGGCACTAACATTGGGCCAGCCGCTCAGCCGCTTAAACTAGTGATGTTAATATCACTATTAACTGCTTATATACATTATTAAAAACTGGCAGTTAAGGCAGACGCTTTGCTATCTGCACATTCACAGCTCTTCATATTGTTACGTACTTCGGGTTCGTAATTGTAAGAAAACACCACTTATATTAAATCTGTGTGTTTACAATACAAATACACAAAATAACACAATGTAATACTCAAATACTCTGTCTGATTAACACTAGTCGCTCACTGTACTATCACTAAACTTAACCGACTACACAATAAAACACTTGTCGCTTCGCACGGGTCATTTCAAGTATCGCTCTCGATCCTTTATAAAAACTGCCTTGTAGTTGTCAACACAATTCTATTTATACCCAGGGCAAAGTTCTACCCGAATCCAGAAAAATCTAAATTTATTGCGTAAACAATAACAATAACAACTTATGATAAACAACTCCTAGTACGCGCTATTTTCATTCTTATGATCCCTATAACACAAAGCCCATTATGGCATAGCTATCGAATAACGGTCAATTATTTGTTTGTCAATAGGAGTAGCTATCTCTTTTATTTCTAGACCTCTCCAGCGTTCCAACTCTTCACGTTTCTAGATTATTCGTAACAATATAAACACGCTAGTTTCGGAACCCAGATTTTAACGTAGAAAAATTCCATTCTTATTCATAAATGCGAATCTTTTTGTGAAAATAAACGGAAGTTCACGTTAAGATTGCTTGCCGCATTTAGATGTAGTTTGTTAGATAAGGAAATATATCCTGGACAAATGCGTAGCACCCATGAATTTCCAAATGACTTTAGTCCGGAGCGGGCTGCTGGTAGGTCCAGCTAGTATTTCATAGTATTTTTATTCTTTCAGGTTGCGGAATGCTTAGGAAAATTATGTTTATTGGAACCCAAAGACTTATTGCCACATTTAAAAGAGTTTTTAAAGTCTCCCGAGCCACTAACAAGGACAACGGCGGTGACCGCTGTCAAATTCACAATATCAGATCAGGTAAGTCTGACTTTACACCTATACTGAATAGTTAGCAAAGTTTTCCTATGCAAAGTATCTAACAACATCTCAACATCTTAACAATCGTTCTAACCCAATCTGAAACAATATTTTAACCTTTTCACCGCCTGAGTCAGATTTATCCGACAAAAAAAATCGGGCTTTTTCCGCCTGAGTCTGATTTATCTGACACAAAACCCTGTGTATTATTTATTCAATTTTTAAACTTAATACGATGTTTTAGCCTAAAATACATTCTTTTTTCGAAAGTTTACATATTCAAACTTTTATTTAACCTTATAATTCAGATTTACTATACTAAGAAACAAAATAAAGACTATTTCAATAATGGTAAATTTACTAATATTATCCCAGAGAAAGTATATTGACTTCCAACGCCTATGTCGTGTTTATCCCACAGTAGTGATAAGACATAATGTTAGAATTTCTAAGATACGGAATATAGCATAAACAAAAATATTATTTTAAATACTAAGTTACTAAATTAAAAAAGTAATTGTAATTTAATAACATGCTCTTTTTGCTCTGTGTAAATCTATATTTTTGTAGGAAATTGGCGATTTCATTATTTTTGTATGGACAACTGTAAATGCAAATTCCCATCCCTAGATTGTGTCTTTTTCGCCAGTATAGCCAGCGCTTACGTCGGATAAACACGACCGTTCATGACGTCATATCGAGTTGAGCCGTATGGAATTTTCTATTAGTGTTGCGCGTGTTTTTGTGATGTAAGTTAGTAAGTTTTACGCTTGTGTTTTAAACATTGATATTTACCATGACGACTGCTGAAGAATTGATACAAATTCTAGAAAGTGATGATCCTGATGGTAAGAGACAATCGCCCCCTATAGACACCAAGGATTTTACTGATGCGTTGCTAACCTCGAGGCAGGGATGTTATGCCTCATGCGCAAGTTTACCGGCTACCTTACCCTCCAACCGAAACACGTATAGTGCGTTTTGTTAAGCACCCACGTTTAACATCCATATGTGAGAACGGTATACGTTGTATGCTCATGCTCATTTCTTTTTTTTGAACACCTCTTTCAGGTGGCAGAACTGTTTCTAGGCGTTTGCAATGCGTTCATCTATTTCTTTTGACGTTACATCTGTAGTGGAGATTATTTGGCCCAAATAAACATATTCATTTACATATTCGATTTTGTTGTTGTCTGCATATATAGGTTCTTGCTCTCCGTTTGTAATGGCCTTGCTCTCTCTTTCTAGGTCATTTAACATTGTTTCAAGCTTTTCCTTTGATGTTGAGATTACCACAAGGTCATCTGCGAACCTCAGGTGGGACAGAATCTCGCCATTGATTGTTAGCCCATATTTGTCCCAGTCTAGTTTGCGAAATATGACTTCCAGCACAGCTGTGAATAGTTTTGGCGATACTGGGTCTCCTTGACGGACTCCTTTTTCTATACTTATCTGTTCTCCTTTCTTTTCTAGTTTGATTTTAGCTTTACTTCTGGCATAAATCTTTTATACTTATGTATTTCTTTTCTACGCCTTGATTCAGAAGTGCCTCCCACATCTGCTGTGTTCCAGTGAATCAAAGGCCTTGGAGTAGTCCGCAAAACAACAGTATATGGTCATGTTCAATTCTTTGCTCTTCTCAAATAGTTGACGCATTGTGTGGATATGGTCTATGGTTGAGTATCCGCTTCTGAATCCAGCTTTACTCTCTTGGTTGATTTTCATCAAGCGATTTGGTTATTCTCTCTAGGATGACTTGCAAAAACTTTGTAGACGTTAGACATTAGGCTGATTGATCTATAGTTGTTTATGTTGTTTTTATCACCCTTCTTGTGTATAAGTATTATTGTGGAAGTTGTCCACTGATCTGGAATGTTTTCGCTTTGTATCACTTCGTTGAACAGGTATGTAAGGACTGGTATTAGGGCGTTTTTGTTTTCTAAGAGAAATACGTTGTTGATGTTGTCTCAACCGGCAGTTTTGTCTCTTTTTTGGGAATTTATAGCTCTTTCCACTTCTTCAGCCATTATATTTGGTACGTCTTCCATATATCCATTCCATATTGAAGACCATGGTAACTTTGTATTTTACTACAAAGGTAATACTCCAGGGCAGTATGGCACTGGCTTTCTGGTAAAAAAGGAATTAAAATCTTACTTTGATGAATTCATTGGCATATCAGAACGAATTATATTAATAATATAATACTTAATTTGAAGCTCCCATGAAGTAACGAAATGTGGACTCTAATACAAGCCTACTCTCCCACTGAGCAAGCCAGCAACTCAGACATAGACGCTTTTTATTCTAAACTCGTAGACGCAGTGAAAAACCACGCATATAACAATTTAATTGTGATGGGCGACTTAAATGCCAGAGCGGGATCTAGAAGAGGGGGAGAGGAGATGGTGTTGGGCCCATGTTGTACAGGGAAGAGAACCAGAAATGGAGCAAAATTTATACAGTTTGCACTTGAACATAATCTAAAGATACTTAACACTATATACAAGAAACGTATAAACAATAGGTGGACATAGATCTCACCCGAGGGACATACAAAAAACGAGATCGACTTTATTCTTACCAACAAAGCCAACCAGTTTAATGATTGTAGCGTCGTTAGCAACATAAACTTTAATAGTAACCATAGAATGGTCAGAGCTAAACTGCAACTCAAAGCTAGTCAAACTAGACTCTTTAAGAAACATCTCAAAAATATACCACTCGTGAGCTCGGAACAATTAAATGCAAATCTGACAGACTTCATACAAAATACTAAACATTTGAATGTGATAGAAAAATACAATGAATTTGAAAAGTGTTTGAAGGCAGAAAAGGAAATAAATGCAAGTGAAGTGAAGAAAATGTAAAATACTTAATATTAATTTATCTGCCCTAGCTATCGTCAAAGACGAATTTATACCATAAACTAAACAATAAAGTCTCTTAAGTTTTACAACTACATAAACCGTAAAAAAAATAGTATTAATCTGTGTGTGTGTGTATTATCGTGTATGTAACATGAATGTCACTTCCAATGCACTTTATTTAAAAAAAAACTAAAAGGTTTTTGCATTCCTCTGCAACATCAGCTTCAATTGTGCCAAATTTTATAATCTGCTGTTAGTGCAACTGTCTTAATTAGGGATCCAAATTTTTTCCATCATGTATCAATTATTATTTTAGATTTAACAAATTATATTGGATGGTTTTAATTAAAAAAATTACCTTTACAAGTAATATTTATGAAATGTTAAAAAATGTGTGTCCAGCCGGCGGCCATCGACGGTCTGCTGCGTGCGTGCATGGCGGAGCTGCTGGTGCCGCTGCGGGACCCAGCGCTGGGTGTGCGCCGCGTGGCGCTGGTGGCCTTCAACTCCGCCGCGCACAACAAGCCCAGCCTCGTGCGCGACCTGCTGCCCGACCTGCTGCCCACCATCTACGCCGAGACCAAGGTTAAGGTAAGCGCCGCACACACAATACGCCTAGCCTCGTGCGCGACCTGCTATCCACCATCTACGCTGAGACCGTGGTCAAGGTGAGCGCCGCAAACACCACAGGCCTAGCCTCGTGCGCGACCTGCTGCCCGACCTGCTGCCCACCATCTACGCCGAGGCCAAGGTTGAGGTGAGCGCCGCTCACAACACAGGCCCAGCCTCGTGCGCGACCTGCTGCCTACAATCTACGCCAAAACCAAGGTCCGGTTTTGGAGTGAATTAATATGAAATTTACATAAGTTTACAGATTACCTTACTCTAAAAGGGCGTAAAATTGCTCGTGATGTTAAGTCCTTGCTACATGGATCGCAATGTATCATTTAGATCTTTCCAATTTATCAAAAACTTAGAGATGTTTGTCTCTTTAACTACGTAGCTTTGATATCATATAATTTGTATTCTAACTGACTCGCTAAGCTTGTTAACTTTTGATTTACTTCCTAAAACTATTCACTTTTAGGTAACTAGTGGACTCGACGGACGCTATTCTACCTCAAATTTTATTTCACCGCCACCTAACGGGTCTTATCTAAATCATTCAGGGATCCACTGAAATATAAATTGTATTCAAGGACTAAGCGCAAGGAGTAGAATGCAATAAACACGCTTAGGTAAATCAGAAACCAAAAGGATCAGAAAGATATATCGCGTGTATGTCGGAGCGTATATATCGATCAAACCGGTCGAAATTTCGAGTCACGTTATAAAGAACACATATCCGGTTTTAAAAATAAACATCCTGATAAGTCTCATTTTGCTAAAAACCGTTTAGAAACCGGTCATATGTATTTTAACAGCGAATCATACTTTTGAAGTCTTACATACATGTGGTAAGGGGTTAAAGTTAAATATATTAATAACGGTTAAATCAAATTGTTAAATGAACAAAAAATCTTTCAAATTCACCCCTGTTACAAAAAATGTTTGATCTGGCCACACATTGCGTATAAAAAGCGTGTCAAACACCGGCGTGAATCAGTATTACACTCGCGTAGAATGAGGTAGTGTCGTTTCTTCTGAAGATGCTTCGGTTTCGAAGTGAAATGTGCGTTTAGTGCGTACATAAATTGTGTGCTTTTGTGATTGGTGTCGGCGTGGACGTGGGTGTAAATGTGTGGTGGATGTGGGTGGATAACTGTGCCGCTGTGGTTTTCTTTTTGTCCTGACCATCGGTGAGTCTTATCCATTTATTAAACCGACGTCTTTCTTTTCGGCACTATCGCGAAGAAGAAATAGAACAGTTCGCGGATAATAGCAAATTTAATTAATTTCACCTGTTTGATCAGAAAGATTGCAAATAACATTTTCGACGCGACTTAATTTTGACGCAGCCGTTTCATGTTTCTTGTCAATGTCATTGATTAGTTTGTAAAGTAAGGGAGTGTCTAACATGCACATTAAGTTTTGGAACGAAGTTCCTTATGGGGCGTTGGGGAAGCAAAAAACGAAACGTTAAAAAAAGCGTAACTTTTTTTATAATAAGGAAAATTGTTTGGTATCCCACGACACCAAACGGTTTTTTTCATCTTAGTAACGAAGCGAATAGCGACGCACAGACTTTAATTTCTATAGGCCGCGAGTATTTCTTACCCTTAAAAGAACCGTCTGGTTGTTGATTATACGACCTAAACGTCAACGGTAATTCGTCGAGAAGCAATATGATACGCAGAGTGTATGTTGTAGAAAGAGCTGATCCGCGAGGTGGAGATGGGTCCATTCAAGCATTCGGTGGACGACGGGCTGGACCTGCGCAAGGCGGCGTTCGAGTGCATGTACACGCTGCTGGGCACGTGCCTGGACCGACTGGACGTGTTCGAGTTCCTGCGGCACGTGGAGGATGGGCTGCGCGACCACTACGACATCAAGATGCTCACCTACCTCATGTGTGCCCGCCTGGCTACGCTGTGCCCCGCCGCTGTGCTGCAGCGTGAGTACACACACACACACACACATACACACATGCACACACACACACACACACACACATACACACATGCACACACACACACACACACACACGCGCACACACACACACACACACACACACACACACCTATACAGCGTTTAGATCAGATTGTTATAGTATTTTATTTTATTTTATAACAATAATGTACATAGTTTCTTATATATGTGCCAAACTATAGGACAGTTTGTCGGCATCATTCAATACAGTTGTGAATCTCCTCAGTACACACATTCTTACATTTTCACAGTACTCGACGTTGTTAATGTCAACCTATAAAGATTCGAGCTTAAAGTAACAAACTTGTTTGACTATTATGAAACTTCTTGTGTGGTTTTCATCTAGTTAACAAATGCTTTTTTGTTACTTCAACTTTTTTCAGCAGTCTCGGAAAAATATAAATGAGGTGTCATTTGATTTGGAATAGCGTCTAGATGATTTTGGAAAAAAAAGAACATGCCCAGTTCGCGATAGGCCGGCCACCTATCACATTGTGGGACAAAGTATCTTCGGCTAATCGTGGGTGCACTTGTTGTACCTCTGCCTACCTCTTCGGGGATACGGGCGTGAAAATACTTTTTTAAAGTTACGAAGTTCCACTTAAAACATATTGCAGAAGTTATAAACAGTTTGTTAAAAAAGGTTTGGTTTTTTGCAAATATCTCAATTTTCTTCCCAGTGTTAGTACCGGGCTCCTTTGAAGAATAGGCCAGCTACCGTTCTGCCAGGCAGGTCGTAAAATTCGACCGATTGGCTATACGAGTCATTACCATGGTGCTACTAGGTGGTAGAGTTCTGCATTAACTCGCCCGGGTCTGGTACCACCGCCTTACCTATTCCTGCCGCAATAGCGTCAGTCCTTTTTACTGTCGTATTCCGGTTTGGAGGTCTATAGGCGAAGGTTGACTCTTTCCATCAGGAGACATATCTGCTTTTTTGCTGTTATTATATAAAAAAAAATAGGATTTTTTAAATCTATAAAACGACTCGAAAAGCGGATGAAATTTCCTAAAAATGTTGATTAGTCTGCTAATCAACATTTTGTTGTAAGAACAATATTTATAATTTCCCAGAGGGTTGGAAAATACGGCCGTACACGGGAGCTCTCGCTAGTGTAAGCCACGCCAACGTTGGGCCCTTTTACATTAAAATTTATTTGAATATATAATGGTATATGCTCAAGTGAAATAAAGACGTAATTGCGTTATCTGAAATAACAAAAACAACATTCAAAGCCTTTACTTCTAGTTTAAATAATATTATACTTCTTTTTACATTAAACAGGAGAATATTTTCCACATTTTTCTCAAGATTCTAATATCAAATTTTTTACCTTCTAAAATTTATCGTCGGTGTCACTCACGTCGCACTGCCAGCTAATAGTTCCATAGATTATATAATAACTGTATAAACAATAGAAACAGAATGCCACTAGCGTAGATAGTGGCATTCTGTTTCTATTGGCATTCACTTTACAAATATATTAAAGATGAAAATGAATAAATTGCAAAATCTGGCACTTACTGGATAGATAAATAAATAATAATTCGCAGGCAAAAACATGTTATTGTGATTTTTCAATTACTGTTACTAGACGCTATTATGCATAAACTTTGAGTTTTCACTACGATTTATCGGTTTGCCGGTTGGCGGAATGAGTGAAGAAATCCCCATCGCCGCGTTTTTGCCGACCTGATAACAATAATCGCCTGATTCTAACGATTCTATCGTTCTAACGAGTCCGACTGCTTTAGTGCCCATCCGATGCACAGCGCTAGTAACATACCGGCCGCCAGATTGAGCTGACTTTGATATTTTGATTTTCGAGAAAAGCCTTGAAATACCCTAAACCATAATCTGAGCCGAAGAGGCTACCCCTAGATCACGAGGGAGTGAAGATTTAAGTTATTCAAATGTTATTAAAATTAATTAATGAAAATTAAAAGTGTTTATCACAAACATGTCTTGTGTGTAATGTGCTCAGGGCTAGAAAGCTTGGTGGAACCGCTGCGCGCCACGTGTACGATGAAAGTGAAGGCGAATTCGGTGAAGCAGGAGTACGAGAAACAGGACGAACTCAAGCGATCCGCCCTGCGCGCCGCCGCCGCGCTGCTGCAGATACCCGACGCCGGTAACACAATCATTTGTCATACACACCGCGCTGCTGCAGATACCCGACGCCGGTAACACAATCATTTGTCATACACACCGCGCTGCTGCAGATACCCGACGCCGGTAACACAATCATTTGTCATACACACCGCGCTGCAGCAGATACCCGACGCCGGTAACACAATCATTTGTCATACACACCGCGCTGCTGCAGATACCCGACGCCGGTAACACAATTATTTGTCATACACACCGCGCTGCTGCAGATACCCGACGCCGGTAACACAATTATTTGTCATACACACCGCGCTGCTGCAGATACCCGACGCCGGTAACACAATCATTTGTCATACATACCGCGCTGCTGCAGATACCCGACGCCGGTAACACAATCATTTGTCATACACACCGCGCCGCTGCAGATACCCGACGCCGATAACACACTCATTTGTCATACACACCGCGCTGCTGCAGATACCCGACGCCGGTAACAATCATTTGTCATACACACCGCGCTGCTGCAGATACCCGATGCCGGTAACACACTCATTTGTCATACACACCGCGCTGCAGCAGATACCCGACGCCGGTTACACAATCATTTGTCATACACACCGTGCTGCTGCAGATACCCGACGCCGGTAACACACTCATTTGTCATACACACCGCGATGCTGCAGATACCCGACGCCGGTAACACACGCACTTGTCATACACCCTGCGCTGCTGCAGATACCCGACGCCGGTAACACAATCATTTGTCATACACACCGCGATGCTGCAGATACCCGACGCCGGTAACACACGCACTTGTCATACACGCTGCGCTGCTGCAGATAATCGTCGCCGGTAACACACTCATTTGTCATACACACAGCGCTGCTGCAGATACCCGACGCCGGTAACACAATCATTTGTCATACACACCGCGCTGCTACAAATACCTGACGCCGGTAATACACTTATTTGTCATACACACCGCAATGCTGCAAATACCGACGCCGGTAACACACGCACTTGTCATACACACCGCGCTGCTGCAGATAATCATCGCCGGTAACACACTCATTTCTCATACACACAGCGCTCCGCGTGAACTTTATTAATATTAGGGGTCTCCATTCTAATTTAAATGCCGTCCTGCAAAGAGTATATAATCACTACGTTTTAAGAGACGGGTGTTCCACAGAAAAAACAATGTATGGCATTACATGCTCGACCAATACCAACTTAACTAGATGAAACTAATACCACAGATAACAATTACTGTTACTGAATAAGCAATATTGCCAACATAGTAAAATGTAGATTATATCGATATTCCTTATTCTATCGATAACCAATTTAAATGTAATTTCTTTGGCTGTAGTAAAATAAAACAATAACATTTATTAGATTTTTAATAAATAATAGTATAGCCACACAATATTTTGCTTAATACCATTGAAAATATGGTAATAAGAAGAAATAGAGTTTTTAAAAAAAATAAAATAATGATATGAAATATCAGTCATTTAGGAATCGTACTAAGGTTTTTCAAACGGTCTTTTTTATTGAAATCAGGTCTTTCAACTTTTAAGATAATTTATGCATGTTTTAATAGACAATGATAAAAGGTAAAATGATAATTCAGAATATATTTTACCTACAGAGTAAGAAACAAAACTAAGGACTTTTAATTTCATTGAATCGATTAATGTTAGACACCTATCTTATATTTTTTATAATAACTCTATAACACCTATATTCTACAAAAAATATTCTTTCTTCTCCCTTTTTACATGATTAGCTGTGAGTGTTACAATCAAAGCTTCATATACAATAAGGCTTAACAGTAGGCAGTAGTGCTCAGCATAGTTCCACGCTGGTCACCTTTTAATTATCTGTAAGAAATAAATGTGTATTATTACAAAATCAGTGTAAATTTGGCAAAACACAGATTTTCGTTATCAATTTAAATGTTTATTTGCGCAGATAGTAATGATTTTTTTTGCACCAATAGCAAACAAGCGAGTGATTTCCCTAGTGGAAAGAGACACTAAAGGCACTAAGATGTTAGTGTTGCATTGCTATCCGTGTGGCGAGATGTTCATACTTCATAATAGGTAATAAGATGGTGGCTCCCTAACTTGGGGAGATGTTGTAGAACTCTACTATCCCGTGTTGGTCCAGGCTAATTTGAAGAATAGACCAACTGGCGTTCTGCTAGGTAAGTCGCAAAAGGCAACCGATTAACTTTACGTATCACTACCATGGTGACCACTAATTTGTAGAGTTCTGGAACGTCTTGCCTGGATATTTGCTACCATTGCCTTATCTATTCCTGCCGAATTGCGTCAATGCATGTCGTTGTCGTATTCCAGTTTGGAGGATAAGGTAACCGGTAGACTTACGCACGTGGCATTGCCATCTTGCTACATGGATAACAACGCATCATTAATATCATTGATATCTATAGGCAATGGTTTCTCTTTCCAACAGAAGAGCCATCTGCTTGCTTGCTATTTTGATATTTAAAAAATCTAGTATTTTTGATAGTATTAACGTTGTTAGCCAACCGTTTGGCTTTTACAAACAACCTGGCAAAATTGCAAATAGTCTTATACTCGAAGAGCCTCAACCAATACGGGGAATAAGAAGAGAGAAAAGCAAGCGTGTCTGGATAATGATTGATATACAAATTTAGATTTTTGCTACCCACATGGGATTTGATATGAAAATTTACATATATATAACTTTCATAAATTAAGTACAGTACCCGGCGATAAATATTGCACATCGACCTTTGGAAAGAGACAATCGGCTAATTTCGGCTTCGTAGAGCGTTATCTCTGTCGCACAAAATACAAACAGTCCGGTACCTATTAGGAGCTGTTAAAACAAGTATGATTTGCTTCTTTTGATATTTTTATTCTTTGTATAAAATACACTAATTTTTCTATAAGTGATGGCTTTAGGTTGGGGTAAAATAAAATAAAAAAACATTTTTACATTATGTTTACGTATTTAATTATTTTGGAACATTACAGCTTTACTGTACATAATAAACACCATTATACCTATTGCTAAAATGAGACATTGCAATAAAAATAATAATAATTCTAATTCTCAATTACTTCCATTTCACTATCTGTGCTCTCAAAGAGGTCAATATCACTGTCACTATCAGCCGTATTTATTACTAATCTATCAGTGTAATTGTCTAAACTGTGTTGAATGCTTCTATATTCATTCTCACATTTGATTGCATGATCGCAAACCTTTTTCCACTCTTCAGCGCCGATCATGTTTACTTTTTCAGTCAATAATGTTTTTACTGTAGTTAAGTTCATACCCACATTTCTAGAGGCTACATAGCCTTTCAGTTGAGACCATATATTTTCAATTGGATTAAAATCCGGATGATATGGTGGCAATCGCAACACAGTGTGCCCATGTTCGGCAAGTATTTTGTCCACAGAAAACTCTGTATACCTCTCCTTGTGCTGACATATAATAGCGTAAATCTGGGTTTTTGTTAATTTTGGATCAACTGGAATTTCATGTCTGTTTAACCAGTTGATCATTTCCCGTTTAATGGTGTTTGAGTTGGGGGGTCTCTCAACATACTTGTTGTGATAGGGTGCGTTGTCGATAACTAGAACAGAATCACTGGGTATATTTGGGATTAATTGGTTAACCAGTCATTTCTCATAGTTATCGTTATTCATTTCATTGTGATAGTCACCTGTAGTGTCCGTGGATTTATACGTTAAAAAAGCACCGGGTACAAAGCCTTTTTCATTTCCCGCATGAACTATTATCAAACGTTGACCTTTTGAAATTGGCTTTTTTACTCCTTTTTTCTTATCGTCACTCCAAGATTTCCCTTTAGTGTGGGATGCATGTATATATGACTCATCCATGTAGACGATATTTTTTCCTGTTTCGCGAAATTTGCGTATTTTATCAAGGTATTCCATTCGTTTGAGACTAACGTCGTGCTTTTCCATTAGAATTTTTCGATTATCTTCCATTTTAGTGAACTGAAATCCCATGTCATGAAGTATTTTTCTCAACGTTTTTTCAGACCCATTGTAATTAATAGCTTCAGATAACTTAGCTTTTAATGATTTTATTGTTGGCAGTTCATTAAATCGTAAGTGAAAATCATACACCATTCTTCGAACAACATCGTAATCAAAATCGTCCATATCCAAACGAAATTGCTTTTTTGGTCTCCCTTTTTTTGGAGTGCTGAACTTAATTTCAGTCGAATGTGTTTCAGTACTGACTTCGTTTAATATATTGTTCAAAGTTCTTCTTGAAATTCCAGTGGCATTTGCAACTCGCTCTTGAATCTTCTTAAAATAACAACTTACATTTTCATCTACTTTTTTTTTAAATCTATCAGCTTCGCTTACAAAGTATTTATAAACATTGTAGATAATTTCACGTGACTGACCTCGTAAAGGTTTCCCTCTTTTTCCGAAAGATGCCATATTACAACTTTAAATTATTTAAATTTGTGGGTGTTATCAACTCTAAATATATATTTTTTTCGGGACGCGACTGCACTCTATCGTACTTGAACAACGACTGACTAAACGTCACATAGGTAGTGTGGGACAGAGATAACGCTTTACGAAGCCGAAATTATCCGATTGTCTCTTTCCAAAGTTCGATGTGCAATATTTATCGCCGGGTACTGTATGCTATTTTGGCAATTACTCAATACTAAATACTAATACATCTGAACAGTAAAGTGTTTACCAGCAATATACTATCTCAATTATGTACTTAAAGTAATACAAAAATCTAACCATTTTGTATAGTGTTGTGGTGGTATCTTGATGATGTTGAAAAAAATCTTATAGAACTAATAGCATATTTTTACAACTGTATTTCCTTACCTTATCTTTTTTAAAAGGCTTTCCTTTTTGAAATCCTTTGCACATACAAACTTCAATTGATGCAACTTATAATTTTTATAAAATCTGTCCTTTTTCTCTGTAACCTCGAACCTACACATTAAAAATTAATTTTAAATCATAATCAAAACCAATAAGAATTGCACAAGTGAATATTTGTCAGTAAATACTATTACTGACGAAATCTTTAAATATTACTAACTGGTACTTTTTTTGATTTCATTACATGTTAATGAAACTTGTCTAAATAATTTATTAATTCGACTTTTATCATATCAATTTTGAGAATTAATATCATTGGTATTTTACGCAGGTATGGGTTGAATTTTTTTTTTTTTTGGTATTAACACAAATAACATTTAAACACCAAAATATTAAATTTTGTAATATAAAAAGAATTTTATCGATAATCGCATTAATGTAATATGCACTGACTACTACTTTGCTGTTTATTAAAATCATTTAGATTTTTTTGTTAAATACTTTATAATTGCATTGTAAATAATTAGGAAAAAGATAAAATAATAAATTTAGCGTTTACCGTTTTTCGTATCATAGATATTTGGCAATAAATACATTCACTTTGTTTCACCCAGTTGGCCAATTTTTATACAACATATTTAGCGAATTATGTTAATCATTTTACTTTTCTTTTAATACATAGCACACTTTAACCTTTTAAAAACAAAATATATTTAAAATCGTTGTAAGTTAGATATTATATTTATTGTTATACAATAAAATCACTTTAAAAAATGGCGGGATGTTACAAGTTCTGAAACGACAGATAAAATAATAATTGACATCTAGTGGGTCATGGCGCTGACATAATCCGTTTAACTTTAAAAGCCTATACACTAGTAGAAGATCTCGATTTTTGCGTGCTTCGTAATATGTACGGGTTATACACAGCCATTAAAAAGACTGCAATGCCCGTACATTTTAGGTTTTCCAAATGACTTGCGCCAGACTGCCGTCCTGCACCTTAAGACGGCTGAGCCGGCTTTGCCCTTTTTAACCGAGACTCAAATATCTTCTTCGGCGGATACCTCATATACTTGTACCCCTTGCGGGTGTTTGTGCTTACGTTAAAGAGGATATCTGTTCCCGGCGTCTCAGCAGCCTTGAAGGCAGGGACCTATCCATCCTCTGGCTACGCATAGAGTGCGACGACCACCCACGCATCTATGCATGCCTTTACACGTCCCATAGTGGAAATGCTGAAGTAGAACGACTCGTAGAGCATATATGCAAATAGCAACAGATTCCGTGTTATAGCAGATCCCCTCTGTGGAGATCGTGTTCCTTGGTGAATGTAGGTAAATGTGATGTTAAATTGAAGGTTTTACCTATCTAGTAATATTGAAACGCAGCGGATTGTACCAGTATTGTTTATTCACCAGCACACACACAGTTTCACAGTACACAAACGATATACACACACAAATTAATTACGACAAAACAAAGGATATCAACTATTTTAATTAATAAAATAGGCTCGCGGCCGAACCCCCCGTTCTATTAAGATGATAACTTCTCGCGGACACGGGCTCGCTAGTTCGCTCACGGTGTTAAGGTCTTAACTGGCGTGGCAAATCATCGGTCGGGGGCGGTTCCCGCTGCGCTCGGGCATCAGGCCACATACCTGTTTCAGAACAATAGACCCCGGCCGGCGAGAGCTTAACTACCGGTTCCCCGTGACTATGCTTGGTTGAATAAATTAATTATTATATAATGTTATAATAAATTTAAATATAATATATAGAACAAATATATAATTGTGGACCTATATATAGGGTGTTCTATATTACTGAAATTTATATTATAAACATTATATAAGATATTTGTGTATATGGATAAACTGCACATATTAAGTAGTGTGGTGCGTTAATGTGAATGTGGTGAGTTGCCCACAGTGAATAACACCATCATCTAAGGCATAGTTCACTTACCACCGATCACGCGGGGAGATCTGTTCACGATTTTGCTTTAGCATACAGTCTAACACAGGTGGTTACTTCGCCTACCCGTGATCCAGATGTCGATGACCATTTACTTTCCCTGTTAGACTTTCTGCTGACCTCTCATCCTGACAATTACCAAGTTTCTGTAGATGATCCGCTAGGTTCATTAGACCACTGCCTCATACGGAGTGAAGTGCACTTTAGACCTTCTTGCTGACCACTCATCCTGACAATTACCAAGTTTCTGTAGATGCTCCGTTAGGTTCTTCAGATCGCAGCCTCATACGGAGTGAAGTGCCGGTAATGCGATTATCGCGGCCTCGTTTTTCAGGCTATCGCTGTGTTTGGCACTACAGGTCAGCAGATTGGGACGGATTGCGGTCCTTCTTTGCATCCTACCCCTGGAGGCAAATATGCTTCTCACTGGATGATCCAGATGTCATTGCTGACTGCGTCTCTAAAGTGGTGCTGCAGGGCTCGGAACTGTTCGTTCCGTTTACTGTGGTACCCATCGGTGGCAATTCACGGCCTTGGTTTGGTCGCCACTGCAAAACTACTTCACGTCGAAAGCAGGAGTGCTACCGTACATGGGCTGATGCGGCGGCATCTCATGTAAACACCAATGCAATTAGAAAGGAGTATAATTTTGCGTCTAGTTCTTTCAAAAGAGCCATCGCTAAAGCAAAATCGGAGCACATTGGCATGTCAACGAGTGCGAGAATAATCTTGTGTCAGCTGTCGTGTGTCAGAAAATTTTGGCTACTAGGTGGTAGAGTTCTGTATTGTCTCGCCCGGGTCTGGTACCACCGCCTTACCTATTCCTGTCGCAATAGCATCAGTGCTTGTCACTGTCATGTTCCGGTTTGGAGGGAATGGTAGCCGGTAAACTTATGCATGTGGCATTAGATCTCGCCATAAGATAGCAACGTGCCAATAACATCTTTGGTGTATATAGGCGATAATTGACTCTTTCTATCAGGAGATCCATCTGCTTGTTTGCTATCTTATAACAAAAAATCGACGAACAACTTTTCACAGCCTCAAAGTGAGGTCGACTAAACTTAGTCCACTTTAACCCCTAGAAGGTAAAAGTTTACGCGTTTTACACTAAAAAAATCTCTCTTTGCCGTATTTTTTAGCTTCAAAAATACTCCCCTAACAGCCACAGCCAGTCTTGAAATTCTTGAAGTTGAAATTTCGAGCAACGTTCAATTCCGTGGTCACTTGGAATTAGCCTCAAAAAAGCTAGGTGTTCTCAGTAGGGCTAGGCTGTACTTCACATCGGCCCATTGCTTACATCTTTATAAGGCGCAAATCCGGCTTCATATGGAGTACTGCTCTTATTTGTGGGCGGGGCTCCTCAGTACCAGCTGCTTCCTTTTGATCGCATTCAGCGTAGAGCGGCTCGAACCGTCGACGACAGGACTATTTCTGAACGGCTTGATTCTTTGGAATTACGCAGAGATGTGGCTTCGCTCTGCATCTTCTATCGGATCTATCATGTTCCGAAGAACTGTTTGGATTCATTCCTGCCGCAGAACTTCACCGTCTGACATTGTGACAATGTAGGGTTGTAGCTGGGAGTGAAATGAATACAATCGGTGATGCGAATATACTATTCGTTTATTGGACAAACTATCCAATATATAGGCTTAACCTACGATGACTCTATACATCCATTACAACAAATTCAAAATTTAATACTCACCGTCTTGATGTCTGGAAATCAACAACTGTACGATCCTCGAGCCACTTTTTCCCCGCACTACTCTGTGGAACCAATTACCGGCAGCGGTTTTTCTGAACGAATACGACTTAGACCTACAAGAAAAGAGCCTACTCTTTCTTAAAAGGCCTGCAACGCAACTGTAAGTCTTCTGATAGTGTAGTTGTCCATGGGCGGCGGTGATCGCTTTTCATCAGGTGAACCTCCTGTTCGTTTTTCTATAAAAACATGCACTTGTGTTACCTGCGTCGGGTATTTACATATTTCACACTTTATGTTGTCGGCCCTTGGTAAAAATCCTTTTGTTATTGTGTTAAAATGTACTTGTACTGTTTCACAAGCCACTTTTTATTTAGTTCGTATCTGCCATCTGATTTCGCCGTTTTTAGCATTTTCAGGCTTATAATATAATTTAAAATATGACATTGATGTATTTCAACTAACATTTTATACAAACAAAGTAGCCAATAACCTAGTAGATTTCGGAGGCAAGCAGGTAGACATAAACTGTTAAACAAAAGGTGAAAGCCACAGACCACATGAATACATTACTGTCAGAAATGTCATACATTTGTAAATGTATTATATCGTTAGATAGAGCGATAGATATATAAGGAATAGAAACATGGTGTACTGTTTTATCGTACCGAATGAGATGATAAGGTTTAAAAATTAGCCTTGAAGTGATTTTACTTCATCGGCAAGTAGTATAGATTTGTGTTTCTGTGTGTAATTGCAAGCTACACGAACAAACTAAGAATCTGTCTTGAAAGACGTATCCATTTAATAAGTGGTGGAAACAGTACAAGTGCATTTTAATATAATGAGAGACATTCAAACTATTAACGTGAAGCAGTTTGGCCGAATAAAACACTTGGATCACTTTAACACGCACAATATAATTTTGGGCAGAGTAACGCCCTCAACAAACGATAGAATTACAATGAATCGAAAACATGATGTCCCCGCTTATTTATACCATTCGTTATCTATTTTATTATGACGTCATAACACAGGTGTGCCGCACATCTGGCCGGCTAGTAGTTGTCAAGCGCGGTTGATAACACAAACATAATTTAATAATAGCATATATTTTTTAGGGATTAGAAAACGTTTTGTCCTTTACAGGTTGACTGGTAAAAAAAGAGTACATATTGTAGGACACCATAGTTGTCATATGCGAGTAATAAAATAAATTAAAAAAAGAATATTGCTTAATTTTATAGTAAACTTCATTTACCTCATTCAAACAAGTATTAACGTGAAGCAGTTTGGCCTAATAAAACACTTGAATCACTTTTACACGCACAATATAATTTTGGGCAGAGTAACGCCCTCAACAAACGATAGAATTACAATGAATCGAAAACATGATGTCCCCGCTTATTTATACCATTCGTTATCTATTTTATTATGACGTCATAATACAGGTGTGCCGCACATCTGGCTGGCTAGTAGGTGTCAAGCGCGGTTGATAACACAAGATAATAAAATTAGTGTAGTAATTTTCAAAAAGCATGGCCACCGCGCGGGTGACAAGCGCGCACGCCTTGACTAACATGTTTCGCGCCGGTAATTCGCTGTCTGTAAACAATGTACTTCGATATCTATGGACGGGTGTCCATACTTAATATTTTTATTGGATTATTAGGTCAAAATTAAGTGCTTATTTTTTTACACAATCGGTATCAAAATCGAGTATTGAACATCCTCCTTCAGTATGTACAGTGTTTTATCAGTCAACCCGTATAAATGCACCATACGATTTTTTTTTTTTTTTTTTACTATCGATAGGGAAGCGCTTGACCACGATCTCGCCTGATGGTAAGCTAAGATGCGGCCCAAGATGGAACGCGCTTCCCTAGAAGGTACCTGTTCACTCTTGAAGATCCCCAGGTTGGACCCGTCGGGGAATACAGACTCAGGTAGCATATTCTAGTCCCTTGCGGTTCGGATCAAGAATGTCGAGTCGAACCGCTTTGTTCGGGTACGTGGAACGTCCACCATATGGCGATGCCTAGTATCTGTGCGCCTCGACGATCGATAGAAAAATGGGGATGGCGGAATTAAGTCGTTCAATTCCGCAGCGCACTCTCCAAATTGTATCCGATAAAAGACCGATAAACTAGCCACTCTGTGGCGATGAACGAGGCTCTGGAGTTTTTTGCCTACCAGATCATCGTCGTTTATGAGCCTCTCTATCGCCTCAAGTGTCTCCAGCTGGTATTTGGTATTATATTTGTTGTACAGTAGGGTTTAGAGAATAATCCTTCGCACATCGACGGGGATTTTCTCTAAATGCGACTTTACGATAGCTAGTTAGTTCATACTATTATTATAAATGCGAAAGTAACTCTTCTTTACGCCTAAACCACTGAACCGATTTGGATGATATTTGGTACGAAGATAGTTTGAGACCCGAGGAAGGACATAGGAAAGTTTTCATCTCGGAAACCCCTCGGGAACGAGAACTATACGGATAAAACTCCAGTACTCTCTACTTTTTTAACATTTTTCCACGCGGATGAAGTCGCGGGCACAGCTAGTGTGATTATAAATAAATTCTTTTTTTTATACAGATAAAAATCCACATCTCATGGATTTCGTAACACAAATCAAGTCATTCCCGGATTTACAACCGATATTCGAATCAATACTCAAGGACGCCTCAGGAGGCAGCGGAGTCGACTCAAATCTCATGGACCAGAGTTAGCTAACAAGTCGGTAACATGTTATGTTGTAATTTTTTCGATTCCTAAATTAAAATGTAAGTGCTTTAATTTACTTAAATTTAATTATGTTACGAGTCATTTTGATATACGTTGTTATTTTAATTGGCTGCTCACATTTTTAAACATACATACTGTAATTAAACACGTTTTTATTTCCAACAGTTTATTATAAAAAAAAATAATACAAATGATACAAACTTTTCTACAGGAACTGTTGACTTTTAAAAACAGTGATATAGCAAAACAGAATTTAGAGAAAGAAAACTCATTAGATATTTTGTTTGATAGATCTATCTGATATGTATTGTGATATTACATGCTATGTGGAATATTCATAGAAGGTTGCATAAATACAATTTAAAAAATCAATGACTATTATTTGCCTTTCCTCTTTGTAGCGGGAGTTGCACTTGATGCTCTTGAACTGGCGGTATCAATCTGTAAAAATATCGTTGATTACTCAATTTTTCTTTATGTGGTGCATGCTTTATGTGGTGCATGACGGTTCTCTCCGCCAATGTTTTAAAGGATTTTGTGCGAATATATATAACCACCATTACCACACTTTTAGCGTCTGCAGGCAATTGCTATTTCTCCTCATTAATATGTTCGCTACCGCCTTGCCTATTCTTGCCTCGATATAATTTCATTGCTTGTCTACTATCTTATTACGATGATAAAAGATGATCGTTATCTACAAACAGCTGCGGAAATGAAACTGATGTGCTGCAATCGCCGTGGCTTAGATGTTTTCTTATGGTACACGTCAGCTGTGGCAGGCATTGATTACATGATACAGGGGTTACATACGATGCGATGATTAGTGAATTGATCTAGGCATAATAAACAAAACTCAATCAAAACTTAATGAAATCGGATTATGTTACACAGTTAGACAAGTTCACTTTTAATCCAGTAAGATGGAAGTGTTACCTATTTAATTTTTTGGTTTATAAATATATATAATATAAAGAAAAAATATTACATATTTTAGTTGTTGCTCTTCCCTCAAATTCCTTTATTCTCTGTTTGTAATATATTTTGAATGCGAATGCGTTTTATTTTGGTTTCTTATATCTTCACACGTTACATAAAAAAATCCGCGGTGAAATTTTGTATGTTTATGTATTTTATTTAGCAATCATGGCCCTTAAATGTGCGCGTTCTACAGTAACTAACAATGCTGGCATTTCTAAGAAGTCTGTGAATTAACACTAGTAATAATTAGCCATATTAAACATTAGTAATAATAATCTAAATGAAAACAATGTTAAAAAGTGTGGTTGTACATAACTGAAGACATATATTTCAAAAAATAAAATGATCGACGTGTAATATAAGGAAAAGCGGTTACCGGTTTGGCGGGCGAGGTGCGAGCGAGGGCGCTGGCGGGGCGGCGCACGCCTGCTCGCTCGGGGCTCTGCTCGCTGCAACAGGGACCCCGCCCTCACATACTGCACGGCCTCAGATAACTTTGCCGCTCAACATTAACTCGCCCCAATTACTATGGTGCTTTAGTGAACCAAATATAACAGCAACATGAAATACTGTGAAGTCATTTGTTAAGCCTTGAGCGGCAAATTTATCTGAATCGTCAATTTCTCATACAATATAAGTACGTAAGTATAAGAAATTTATTTAAAATATATTTTAGACTATCGACAAGAAAATTAGAATGTTATTTTCATGTATATATTTTCGGTTGACTTTTTATAGTCATAAGTGGTTTCTTACGTGTTACTATTATGAATGAATATATGTTTGGTTTCATTTTATTTTCCTCGTTTAGGACAAACTTGCGCAAATTCTGTGTCGTATTTACTCGAGAAATTTGGATTCTTAGATTTAAGTAACGTTTCCTTTCTTATACACTTGAAAGTTACCCCCAATTCGACTCGAATTAATAATGCTCGGTGTATTCAGTAGGGCGAAACAGATCTTTTTCAAATTTCGAAAAAATCAAAATAAAAAATCAAACCAAATTTTCAAATTTTAGAGTAGCTAAATCAAAGATGACCACATTGGCTACCACTGACATGCTCGCTTAGACTCTCGCTCTACGTCCTCTTTCACACATTTCAAAGGGATAGTATTTACAACATACAGAGATTAATTACTGCGGATGACTTTGATCATTGGTCATTGTGTCAAAATACAAGGTATCATCCACAGCATTTCGAAATTTGAAAAATATAATCTTGCGATTCTCAAGGAATTTTCTATTCTGCACGCTTTGTAGAACCAATAAGAGTTGTAATGTAATCGACCGAATACGAATTAAGTACTTTAAGATTTTTTTACAGTAGAGGGGGCAAACAAGCATAAGGTGCACTTGACAGTAATTAATCACCGCCGCCCGTAGACATCCGCAATACCAGAAGTGTTGCAGTTGCGTTGCCGGCCTTTTAAGATTGAGTAAGCTCTTTTTTTGAAGGTTCCCAAGCCTTATCCGTTCGGAAACATCCGTGCCGGTAATTGATTACACGACAGAATAGTGCGAGGCAAAAAGTATCGAGAGTTGTAGTTGACGGTTGTGGATTTTCAGACATCGAGATGGCGTTTTCACCCTGAATTTCAAATTTCGACGCGATGTCTGATGGATGGAATTCGGCAGCAGGAATTAATCCAAAAAACTCGTCAAAACACTTCGTGATAGATACGTACAAGACGTAGAGCGAACGTACATTTTTGCGCAATGCTAACGAGTCCAGCCGTTTCTAAACAGCCTTGTCGTCAACGATTCGAATAGCTCTACGCTGAATGCGATCAAGAGGCAGAAGCTGGTACTCGGGAGGCCCGGCTCAGAGATGAGAACAGTACTCCCTGTGAGCCCGAATTTGTGCCTTGTAAAGTAGAAGGCGATGGGCCGGCAAGAAGTACTGTATCGCTCTGCCGAGCACATCAAGCATTTGGAAGCTAGTTTCGCCTTTTCTTCCAAATGACCGAGAAACTTAATGTAATTCGATATGTCGATTCCCAGAATTCCGACACAAGCTGAGGCTGTCAGAAGATTGTCCCTAAATCGTGGTGATACGACAAAGGGTCTCTTTTTGCGGTAAACACGCAAAGCTATGTCTTCTTGAGGTTCAAAGTGACCAAGTTTTGACGACCCCATTCCGAGACATCAGTAAATCGATTCTCGACTTCAGACACAAGCTTGTTTCGGCTCTCTTCGACGTGTCGCCGAGAAATACCGCTATTGCTGGAGTATGTAGCATCACTTGTGCTGTCATCTGCATAGCAATATATGTTCTGATTCGCATCATGTCATTGATATACAGAGGAACAGTGTCGGTGATAGCACGAAGCCTTGTGGAATACCAATATTGACAGGTGGTTGAAGCACGCACCGTCGACTACGACCTTGATCAGCCAAAAAACTGGTGATCCACTTGCATAATTTCTCGGGAAGCCCAAAGGAAGGTAGTTTTGCGAAAGGCGCTTTATGCCATGCCTGATCTAAGGTCTTCGTTATGTCAAAACTAACTGAACTAAACTGAACGTCGGTGTTGTGTGAGGGAGTGGTTTCTCCCCGCGCGTGCCGGCCTATTCATCTGTAGTTGCAGTATGACACTACCACTTATTTGGCTGATTAACTGCACCGGTAGAATAATTTTGCAACATAACAACTGTCATAATCAACTCGCCGCCGGTGGGTAATGGGGTCGTCACGTCCCGACACGCCGGAAAAGCTAGCTTTTTAAGGTTTATTCTAGGTCGTAAAAAATCTGTAAGATTTTTGGTGCTGCAAATGACGTTCATGCGTGGTCCGAGCTATTGCCTATTAAACAATAATTCGCCGCCACAGAAAATAAAAAAATATATATTGAGTGCCAGTGTTGGTATTGTCACACACATCGTATTTATGATCCTCAAAACAATCAATTGAAACTAGAAAAAACTTAATAAAACTGCGCGCACCAATTAGAAAACATAGCTGGTTTAATACCTGTTCCCGCGTGATAGTTGTCCGCGTCGCCCGAACATGTCGGACAGTCTTCCACGTAAGTCGCGCTTGCTGCCCGCCGCGCTCATGTCCGAATCAGAACCCTTCAAATATTCATCAATTCATTAGAATTCATTTTGCAAGAATATAGGTGTTACACAAGTTATTACAAAATATACATAGTTATAGTTAATATTTTAGGATATTTGGCTAATACCTACTAACCGCGTCCCGCTAAAATCTACGGCGACAATCATTCACAGAAAAAAGAGTTAAAATTAGACATTGACCTGTTGAAATTTATGTTTACCTACACATCGTAACACATGGAGCTGTTCTTGTGCTCAGGAAAAATATTTACAAATTATGTTAGGCCCACAACCTACACAAACAATGTAATTAACAGGTGGTGCTTTTACGAAGTTCATGCCAAGTGTGTCTTATATGTATAGTTCGTATTGGGTTTCAATCTTATTTTTGCCTTTATATAAAATTGCCTTAGCCTAACTAGCCTATTCACGTAACAAAACTTCAATCGAATCGAAGTTTACACATTTTCTTCCACATTATGTCGCGACGCAGCATGACTAATCAATTAAAATTTAAGTTATGTGCATAAAGACACAGTTTGGTACCTACGTGTACGTACGCGAGCGTATGAGAAGACGTAGGTCGGTAGTTTCAGTACGCTGACACGCCCACGGGGATAAGTCGATATATTTTAGTGTCTGGGCGACCACGATGTTCTTTGGATATTTTTAATATAAAATCGTGTTTTTTAGAAATTCTTTTTAAAAATAATCACATATTGATTAGGGATGAATATAAAATTTGCGCCATCACAAAAGCATTCGTTATCTTAACCAATGGTTTATTATTATCATCCATTAGCTACTACACAAATGTAGGAGATGGCACTAAATGAAATTGTTATTTTTATTGTTGCATTGGAGTGGATAGTTATAAAAAGCGGTTTCAGTGTGTAAAATTGCATTTTATATTTAAGTAAAAGCAAAACCTCACATTTCATCCAAATCATCAGAACAGTTTCCGTGACACACAAAATAAATTCAAATCAAATAAACGAATTGCTCATTCCTCTTATAGAGGAATATATATTCTAATATATAACGGTTTTACAGCTAATGTACTCAAGGAAGGCTCATAATACAAACGTACCTGCGACACGGTACCGATAGGTCTGAATTCGACGACTTCCGTGGTGTCTACGTGGTCATCTATCGAACGCGATTTAGTCAACTTCTTCAATTTTCCAAATAATCCTTTCTTTTTCTTCTTCTCGGATGGTAAAACGTCACTTTGCGTTGAACCACCGGACAGTCGACTAAAATTAAACGATCATAATATATTAGATACTACGTTGATCCTTCTTAATGACAGGTCTGCCTCAGCTATTTCATGTAACAAAACCTTAATTAAATCGAAGTGTTTAAAGACTCTTACACACAAACACGATGCAACGTCGAGTCGTGCCACGATGCGGCATTTTGTGTAAGAACATGACGAGTAAGTGCTAAACGTTTCGACGCAATTGACGTTTTGTTACATGAATCGGACCCCAGGTACTTTAATACATAGATGACTTATCAAAGAGTAGGGTTAGTAGACAATAAAAACAAAATACCGTCTGATTTCCCCGAAGAGGTATTAAAATATCCGACTGCAGTCCAGTTTTATCTGATCCGGACAACGATAAACGATAAGGTAGCCAGAAACTGAAAGTGTGGCAATACATCCCTGCCACGCATAAAGCAACACTTGGCTTTAACAAAAATTAGCACTTAAAGGCTTAATATTTTACAAATGAGTCCCTTAATCGAAAACTTGTTTTCACAAACCTACTATGCGTTCCAACTAAGAATAGGACTGTCAGGATGACATATTGCTCCGTATTTTGCAAAAACTTCATAAGTGATGAGTAAGGTGTGCAAAAAAATTCTAATAAAGAAATACTTTAAAAAATATATTTTCATTCTAATAAGTATACTTTGTATTTAGATTCCCATCAGATCATGTTACCATGTATTAAAATAAGGTGTAAAATCTAAACTACACGACTTTTATATATACATATACATACATTAACGGCTAGACTGATATATTTTACTATTTTTTTATTGATGAATATTATATTTTAATACTTTTTAGCCTATTCTGGACAAATACAACCCAAACCCACAAAAATCGCAACAAAATTGCCCCCGTCGTTTTTGACTTATAGTGGTGTAACTAATACGACTTTTTTTACATTTATATAGATGAACAGCTAGACAGATGTTTTTTAATATTTTTTTATTGATGAAAATAACATTATTAAATCGTTATTTGTTTTTCAATAAATCGGCAAAATTTTTTGAACAAATATTTTATGCTGTCATTACTAATTTCACACTTGTGGTATGAAGTGGACAACAAACGCGATCCTATTCTTCTTTGGAACGCATAGTACAATATTTTTTAAAACCTATCCAACGATACCCTACACAACGGGGTACGTGAGAAAAAAATTAACATCCCCACTTTACATGTAGCTTACCCGAAAAAAAATTTTTTTTCAAAATTTTATATTAGCATTTTGTTGACGTGACTAACATTAATTTATTTATTTATACATTTACATCAATACAGTTTCCCAAGTCGACATTGTAAGTAAACTAAAACTTAGAATTTTTTTCAATACATGCAAATTTCAATACAAAACGTGCAATTGACGCAATATCCATCTTGTAGTGATAGTGCAGTGGAACTTTAGCCCGGCTATAGCTCATTATGCCACACTTAGCCACATTAAAATACAACTTGATGTTACTCCACTGCACGATCCTATTGATGTCTTCTTGCAATCACTCCCCATCCGACGCGTCTGCTATTGATAAGAAAACTTTAAGATTATCTGCTAACAGAAGGCACTCTGTTTCTCGAACTACATCCGACAGATCATTAAACATTAAAATAAATTATAATGGCCCTAGATTACTTCCTTGGCTTATACCTGAAAATGTAAAATATGGTTCAGATTCATGACCTGCATATTCTACATACTGCCTACGTTTTTTTAATAGAAGAGGAGGCAAACGAGCAAGAGTGCACCTGATGGTAAGTGTTCACCGCCGCCCATGGACATCCGCAATACCAGAGGTCTTGCAGTTGCGTTGCCGGCCTTTTAAGAATGAGTAAGCTCTTTTCTTGAAGGTCCCTAAGTCGTATCCGTTCGGAAATGCCCCTTCCGGTAATTGGTTCCACAACAGAGTAGTGCGAGGTAAAAAGTGCACACATACTCGTGCTAAATTACAGCTTTCTAGTAATAAAGATCTCTGAGCTATTGTGCGGACGGCCGGACGGCGATCAGATGGAATAAGCTGGTACTTACTGGGGAGCTCCGGCCCAGAGATGCGAACAATACTCGACTTGAGGCCGAATTTGTCTTATAAAGTTGTAGGCGATAGGAATTCCGACACTAGCTGAGGCTGACAGGAGAATGTCCCCATATAGAGGTAATACGACAAAGAGTGTATTTTTAGCAGTGAACGCGCAAAGATGTATCTTCTTGGGGTTAGATGTGGCCAAGTTTTGACGAGCCCCTCCTCGTCCCTCGGAATGGGATCGTCAAACAAAACTCGACATCAGTAAGCCGATTCTCAACTTCAGACACAAGGTGGTTACGGCATTTTTCGACGTGTTCCCGAGAAATACCGTTACGGCCGAAGTATGTACCATCACTAGTACTGTCATCTGTATAGCATCTGCTAATCATGTCATCGATGTGCAAAAAAAAAACAGTGTCGGTGATAACACGTAGCCTTGGGGAACACCAGCGTGGACAGGTTTAAGGTCGGAGCACGAACCGTCGACGACGACCTTGATGCTCCGATCAGTCAAAAAACTGTTGATCCATTTGCATAATTTTTCGGGAAGCTCATAGGACAGATTTGTGCCATACTCCATCCAAGTCCTTGGTTATGTCTAAACTAACTGCCAATGTCCAAACTGGCTTCTCCCTAGACTGAACTGCTTCTGCCCACCGATGTGTCAGGTATACTAGAAGATCACCAGCTGAGCGGCTAAAAATGACATTCACTAGTCAGCTAGCTGTAAGGAGGTCATGGTTAGGCCGATAGCTAAACGGAATAGAGCGATCTCTTTTTTTTAGGGACGGAATGCACTAAAGCTATCTTCCATGAATTTGGTACTACGTCGAGTAATTAGGAGAGCCGAAACAGGTGCGTTAATACTGGCACCAACTTCGGAGCACACAATCGGAGGAATACCATCCGGCCCATTAGACTTATGGACGTCAAAGGAAAAAAATGATTTACGTTCAGAAGACTGCAGGGATTTTAGTTCCGGTATAGAACTATAGCACTGCGGGATGGACTCGACTCCCTCTTTTTTCACACGCGACATATTATCGCACGCATGTTTTACGCACAGAGCTGACCTTAGTCCTCATTAGTTTCTTAAATTGAAATAAAACATTATACCTAGCATTTTCTAAAATTTCTTCTCATTTTAAGCTGAAAAATAAATTACAACACAACATAATCTCAGAATATTTGCTTGGCAAATACGGCGGGCTTGTAAAACTTCTGGCAAAAGAATGTTCGTACAGAGATCAGATAGTTGATCTCTCTGCGGGCTAATGCCTCGGCTGTGCAGGTTCTTATCATGGGATAAACACCTGCTATTTGAAATCTTAAACTATAATAAATAAATAATTCGTGAGCTAATTTGAGTGTGGTGACCACAACCTGTCCAGACTGGCGTCCCGCTGCAGTGACAACAGCCTCATGTCGGAGTCGCCCTCCAGCGACTGCAGTGACGACACGCTGCTCTCGTCCACGGACTTCCAGATAGAGCCCTGTAATTAATACAATAAACTAATTCTGGCTGTTTGATTTTTTTATAATATACAGTGGGTAAAAAAACTCTGATCGTCAAAAGCATTATTGGTAGCTTAATACAAACATATTTGTGTCATTATTTTATGGGTATTGATACATAAATTTTCAAAATATTGAGTTAAGGGAAAGTTTTTTAATTTTAGTACTAAAATGAGGCATTTTAAACTAAGATATTTTTCTTATTTTAATAAAAATACTCGTTTTAATATTTTTTTTATAATGTCATTGACCTACTTATATAATTCTTTCGGATCGGACAGGGTTTTCTTTACATCTTGTATATCAATAATGTCAGTGTTTTTCACTGTATTGTTCCGGTTTGGAGGGCAAGATAGGCGCTCAATTTATGCGTACCCCCTCCACGTGGATAGCAATGCACCATTAATAACATTGGTGTCTGTAGCCGGTGGTTTTTATCAGGGAAACCTAGTGCTTTTCAAATAATAAATAATTTAAACGTAGTAAAATTGCAACAATCGACTTCCACAGAAAATTGAAAATCTCTACTGAAAAATTGAAAATTTCTAAAACCTTGGATCAGATCTTTACCAAATTCCGTTTAAAGGAAGTGTATCCTCTAAAATAAAAACAATATAATTCCAAATCGGTCACAAAAATATTTTTCCGAATTCTGAGGTACCTAACATAAAAACGGAATTGAGAAACTACTCTTTTCCGTAATCTCGGATAAAAAGTAAAAAGTAATCTGTTGGAAATCTAAGATAAACTCAACAATATTGATGGATGAAAGTGACAAGAGATACATACGGTAGACGACAGGGGCCTAATTCACATAACAAAAGGGTAAACGAGTGAAAGCGTTTAGGCTCTCACATTTTCTTACACATTATGCCACGTCGTAGCACGTCTCGACGTTTAATTGTGCTTATGTGTGTGAGGGCCCTTAGCGCGTCGACTCAATAACGTGAATTGGGGGCTAGTTCAGTGTAAAAGGCCAATTGTGGCTAAGTTTACAAAAACCATTTGTGGTTAGTATGAATGTGGGCACCGTCTGTTGGTAGTGTACCTGGTCCTTGGTGGTCTGCTCGAGCGAGATGGAGCGCTTCTTGAGCGAGGGCGTGCGCGTCGCGGCGCGCGCCGGCGCCGCGGCCTCGCGCGGCTCCGTCGACATCGCTCTGTGGGACACACACACTACTGGGGTCTAATTCACGTAATCAACCAGTGATCGAGTCGAAGCGTTTAAGATACTTACACTTTTTTTTTTTACATATTATGCCGTGTCGTAGAACGTCTCAACATTCTATCGTATTTATGTGTGTGAGTGCCTTAAGCGCATTGACTCAATTACGTGAATTGGGGGGCTGATTATAACGACAAGTGATTCATTATATTACCACAGATTATAATATCCTCGTATGAGAGGAAAAATTCATTAAGTAATATAGTTGAGATTTTGTGACATTACATGGCTACAATTATATAATTATATTTGGTATCAGAATCGAATATAGAACACCCTCCTTCAGCATGTAACCTTTTACTAGTTTACTAGTCAACTTGTATAAGGCGGAGGTTTTGCGATAGCAGTTCAAGTACAGTAATATAAATTTGATGATTGATCGTTAGCGGATGCGCGTGGGTGTGGTGTAATGCGCGCGGGTATAATGTGTTGCGTGTGCGTGATGGTGTGATGCGCGCGGGTGTAATGTGATGGTCGTGGGTGCGGTGTGTGACACGCACCGTCTGGCGGAGGCGGCGTGTCGGCGCTGTCGCTCGGCGATGCGCGAGGCGCGCAGCTCGGCCGCCAGCCGCGCCAGCCGCGCGCCCGCCGCCGCGCGCGCCGCCACCGCGCTGCCCTCCGGCGTGCCCGACCGCGACCGCGACTTGGACGACTGCAGAACACAAATCGCACATTACAAAGAGCCGGTCGACATGATGCGTTGCATTAGCGTTACGTTAACGTAGCGCTGTTGTTGCGTAGCTTTCCATTCAAATAACTGTAGTGTACACACAGTACGCTGCGCCGACGTAACGCACCCACAAATGTCTGGAGCCAAAGCGGGAAGGATGCACTGATTTCGACATCATTGTAGTAATCCTGCGATGAAGCAACGCGCAACGTGAATAGGCTTTAACCTCACTCTGTGAAAATACTACAACAGTAAGAATATATCTATCTGACGAAGTCGACGGCTGCACCTTGTTTATTGTCATCAACATACTTAAATACAGGTGACGCAGACAGATTAGTCAAATTATGTATTATATTTAGGTTTGCTTAACGCTAAAACTAAAATTGAAACAAACCAAAAATAAATAATTTCTTTGTAGCATAAATTAAAAATTATGAGTAACAGATTTTTTAGATAAAGATTAAAAAATGTAAAGACGGCGTAAAAATAAAAAAAATGACTTTATACATTTATTGCAAAATATTTATTGCTACTTTATTTTTACCATTTCTGACAACCTCATTGCTCGTGTGCTTAAAATCAGTTTTGCTAATAATATACACTAAAGCCTGACGTTATGGTTTAATTTAACTCGGACTTAAGATTTCCAAGGCCGAAAGCTCAAATTTGAAATGTAAAATAACAATGAGATGTAGCTCCTGTACATTTTACTCTTACTTATTCTGGGTTCCAGACTACAACGTGTTGAAGACTTTTGTAAGGATAGCTAGCTAGGTAGATAATCCATATCACGCGAAGTCTTCATCGCCTGTTATATCGAATGTGGATGTAGCAATGTTAAAACATTTTCATCATACTTTCGTAATTCACCTTATAGAGAAAATTGATACGTATAACGTTTTTGAACATTAAGAACCGTAAAGCTAATTATTCATACCAAAATTAGGTATGGTTTCCGACTTCTACTTACTCTATTCCTTCTTGGTGGCGTCGGAGTCATCAAGTTCTTTTCTGGTTGAACTGGTGTCTCATTTTGGAATAAATCAGGGCTTTGCTTCATTAACTCGTCTACAGTTTCCAACAATTGAGTTATTACATTGTCATCATCCTATAAAAAATATAAAATAATCTAAAATTTTTAATGATAATTTGATGATGATTTTAAACGTAATGATATTTCAAATAAATAAAATTGAACTGGAAAATCTTGCCTCGTTTTCGACGCTGGAATTTCCATTTCAATTTTATTACGCATCGATACGACTACGTTAAGAGTAGTAACGAAGTCTAGCGGCAGTTGCTTCTTGTCATCAGGATCAGCTTGTTATAAATCGCAATAGATTTATGTTTTATTTTATGGATAAAATTATATTTTATGTATATGTATTCAAGTAAAATACATCATGTTTGCTAAGTGTGATTTCAGTGTTCCAAGCATATGTATACACTGATATTCTAAGCGTATCAGTGTGTTTAGTGCATAGCGTACATTGTGTACAGTCCCCGCACCTGTTGAGCGCGCTTGAGCGAGGCGACGAGCAAGCGGTGCTGGTCGCGGTCGCGGTCGTGTCGCTCCTTGTCGCGGCGCAGCTTCTCGTTCGCCGTGCGCAGTTTGGCGTGGGCGTCCCGAAGTTCTAGTAGGTCGCATTGGAGTTCTGTCACCTATTATGAAATATAATATTGGAATAAATTGTCGAATATCAAAGACGATTCAGTATAATTTACGTACTGAGCTCAAATATTTGTACAAACCTGTATAAATCGTTTATATATAAATTTCGTGATATTATTCGATTAATGGCTAATATCAATTTTATATATTTTTTTATAAAGTCGAGAACAGCTTGATTGATCGTGATAAGATTTGCGATATAGTGAAAACACGTGATTGCGCAAATTATAGGCCCTATAATTTGTTTATCGACGAGGGGGCGACTGTTCGTATATGCAACAAGATTTTTTACCTAGAATCTCCTACTACGGCGTTTGTTACGATGGCGAAATGTGGATACGGAATCAGTTTAAATATTGAGTTTGAAAATTTCGAATATTTTGTATACATATTGTCTTCTATCTTTTGCATTATTATACAAATGGTAGAAAACACCCATATAAAATTTCTAAGGGGTTTTATAGCGCTTCTAAAAGTACTAATCTCAGATCAGTTCATATAGGAGCATGAAAATAAGGAGGATTTGGTATTAGGTATTAGGGGGCTTCAGTCCAAAGATGATCAGTGAAAAGTTCTTCTTGTGCGGTGTAGTTGTAAATGTCTGTTCAGCTCATGTAAAGAGTAAATAGGTTTAAAAGTTTAACATTAGTCTAGTTTCACACTTTAGTCAAGTGTACTAAATAGTACAGGAAATAAAATATGTCTAAACTTTGCTATCTGTTTTAAAGAACTGTGTGTTTCTTGTTTACTAGCGTGGAATTCGTAATTAAATAATTTGACTCCGTAACAAATTTATTTGGAGCGTGGTATATGGTATCAGGTCCTCTCTGCTTAAACTCTTAGAGATTTAACGTGAATCACGTTAGGAATATCAGTGTTATAAAGTAATAATACATTTTATTCTACAAAAACAAGATTTTTGATTTATTTGCGAGCAAGCGAGTTTAAATGGAATATACTATATATTCCATTCCATCTTTTGGTCTTGCCTCTATATGAACGTTACCCAAAATAGTTGGCATTCCAGAATAAATCTTGTCAGTCACAAAAAATGAGTTAAAGTTTTATTATAAAGTAAGTCTACAATCGACACTCGTAAATTTGTCTTTCTTAGAATCATCACTTAGGTTATAAATTTTCAAGATTTGATCTTGTTCACATATATAAATCATGATGGTTTGACTTCGTTTTTTTGACGTATTACGTCTCGTAATATGTCACGAAAAGTAAATATACGTTCTATCTAATCCTTCCTTTTAAATATTTTTACTAAATGTATATATAATTAGTTTAATAATATATTATACCTTCTTTTTAGCTTCTTCTGTCTCTTCTTCTGTAGTTCTCTTTAACTGATCAATTCTCCTCTTCATATCTAATCTCTCCTTTTCTCTTTCGCGTTCCATCTATTTTTATAACAAAAAACAATTACTGTTAATTTTATATTCTATATACTAATAGGTAAAACAAAAACTTGATACCCCTTTTTAGAACCAATACGCGAACGGTGGATTATAAAGTTTGGCACAGTTAAGGTTTACATCGCAGAGGACTGCAAAAACCTAATTTTAATTAAAAATAAACATTACACGTACTGCGTTTATATGACATACATACGTGATAATAAACACACGTGCAGGTAGACTGTTTTTTTACGATTAAAGTCTGTTGTCAAACTTGAAAGCGATTTTATCTTTAGCCCATGGTCGAATTTCATATCACAGGATTGCCCTGTGATATGAAATTCGACGATGGACTAAAGATACCTGTTAAGCTCATCACACATGGTTAAGATACTATAATATTTGATCTTAAGATGCCCTAATATAATATATCTTAAAGCATATTTCAAAAACCGCTCACCATACAAATCCTATGAACCATCACACACGACTAAGATAATATATATTTTACCTTTAGTATCTTAAGATACTCAACGATATGTTAATATATAGTTCATTACACCACTTATAACTTTATAAGTCAAGAAGGATATTTCATATTATTCTGTATCAAAATCGTTGTCTGAGGAGCTGTCTAACAAATCAAGAAGTAAGGCCGTATCACTAATGGTTAATCAACCTGTATATACAAAGAAAACGCGTGGCAACGACGCAGACTAATATTATCGTATCTTAGCCGTGTGTGATACGTTAAGATACTCTAATATTTTAGATTAGGTCATCTTAAGATCAAATATTATAATATCTTAACCGTGTGTGATAAGCTTTACGCTTTACGCTACCTTTTTGTATTCATATACACATTTTTAACCAGGAATTATCTATATATTTTTGGTAATAAGTTTAAAGTTTTGTAGTAGTAGTGTTTGTGCAGATTCGTACATAATTCAAAGTTCCTAAAAATGTAATGTTTGTTTCTTATTAAGTTATTTCTTGCTTTATTAAGTGGGCATTTATTTACAGGCTCACCTATTATGGAAAGTAATACTGTTGGGTAGCGGCAGAAATAGGTAAGGCGGTGGTATCGAAGATATTCGAGATGTTGAACTCTACCACATTGTTATTAGTTACGATTTTATTGATACAATAAGGCTTCTTTCAACTTAGCGTTACATTCAGCATTGGGTTAAGTGGAGTTATGGTGATGGGTGGTGAGTGGTGAGCAAGTGGCGGTGGCAGCACCTCGAAGAGCGTCTGGCGCAGGTCCCTGGCCAGCGTGGCGGTCTCCTGCAGCAGGCGCTGCTGGTCGTCCCGCTCCTTGTGCCACGCCAGCTCCAGCCGCGTGGCCAGCCCCGCCACGCGCGCGCGCCCCGGGCCCAGCAGCCGCTCCTCCTCGTACTGCAAATACCACGCTTTTTTAACTCAACACTCATTTTTGTTAGGGGAAAATAACTAATAAATAAAAATAACTTTTAATTCACTTCATACAAATCAAAAAATGAAAAGCTCGAAAAATGAGTACTGTATGAATGGAATGAAGTACATTTACAGACACGTGACAAGTGCCGCGGTACTGTAACGCCTTCGCTGTGTTACAAGTATAGTAGTAGTGCTGGCCACTTGTCTGGTTTTAAATTTTAAATAATAGTACAATTGTTTCAGTAATGTCATGAAATAAAAATTATATATTCATAAATGTGATTCGGTTTGGACAGGAGTCCCAATAAATAGAGTCAATACAGTTTTATTTCTAATTCTGAAAATTAACCGAGTACCGGTACCTAAAGCCAAGCAGTAACCCCCTGGGGATCGTCTACATCTCCACAGTACATTACTCAACCGACACAATAACAAGAGGATTTTGAACTGTAACGTTACTTGTGATGAAAAATGGATCTTGTACTTCGAAGTGCTTAATACAATAGATTAATTCAGAAAAACAAGCGAAAGATAACTCATAACAAGGTACTGGTTAGCAAAACGATTACGGCAGATCTGTGTTGCAAGCCATAGTGGTAAAACCTAGCTATTAAACCAGCGGGACTGGTCATTTGTTCTATCTCAGCTCACTGCGGCTTCAGGACAACGTTAGACCACGCACTGCACAGCAGATGGTCGCTAAATTAAAGTCGCTTAATACTTGTTTGCTGGTGACAAGTGATTTGTCTTAAGATTTACAAAGTGTTTGAACAGAGCCATATAAAAAAACGTGTAAACAGACAGAAAGTAACTAGTACTGAACATTAGTACAAAGAAGCATTTTTTTTAATTTCTTACCTCATTAAGGCGAGATTGCATCTCAGCAAGCCGCACCTCTGCAGAGGAACGTTCACTGACAAGTTCGGAGTTGAGTTTAGAGGCGAGCAAACGTGATTCGCAGAGCTCGTCCTCAAGACATGCCATTTGTTGTTCCAACAGCGCAACTTTATTGCGGTACTCTTCCTTCAATTGCAAGAAATTATTCGAATAAGTAGTTTGTCAGGAAAGATGAATTTAAACGAGGCTAAGACTGCTCTTGAAACATTACACTACAACCAAGAGTACTAATTTTTTATTAAAATGTTTAATGATAGTTTTTTATGTTATGTCAAAAAAAGTATTTACCTCGTCTGTGCTTGATATTGAATGCCGCTGTGTCCTTTTTTCTCCAGTTTTAGCAGCCGCCATAGATTTTTGTGCATCGTCCAACATTTGCTTGTAATTATCTCGCTCGCGTCTAAACCGAGATACCTAAAATTAAATAAGAGCATTTAGTAGGGAGTACTTTGCTGTCTTAGCCGTGTTAAGATATAGACTGTGCAGTTTAATTGTTTGATGTTTTATTTCTAATACGCTTCATTCAAAAGCTCTTAGAGTGAGCAAGAATTATCTGTCGTAACTTGCCTGATTATGGAGAGATTTCAACTCATCCCGCATGGTATTCATTTGCCCTTCGTATCGTGTTTTAGTCTCGGCAAGTTCGTTCTTCCGTGCTTTGTCGGCTTGATCCAGCCGGTTGTTTAGCGCCATTATTTCACGTTCTAATTCTGAGTTGTCTGCTGCTAATGTCCTTTGTACCTTACTGACTTTTTCATAATCTTCTAGTTTCTTTCGAGCTTCATCTAACTAAAAATCACAAAAAAAAAATAAAACTATGAATTTAAAAGATAGAAAAGTGGAGAAATAGAATAATCTCTCTTAAAAATAAAGATAAGCTCTCGCTAATATTTCTCAGCAAAATTTAAAAAGATGATTATACTAATGCACAGCTATATATTTGACCGGGATGCTAAGCCACGACGCAACGTTGTTGATCCCAGTCTTAAGAAAAAAGCGCATGAGCCTAAATCGTTCAGCCGAAGGTTGTAAATAATATGTACAGCATTTTTTTCCAAATAATAAATTAATATAGCTCACGATTTCTTTTGAGCTGTTTAAGTCACATGATTGGCCATAATATACAAATGATTTAAAAATATTAGCTAGGTCTCCAAAAAGTAACCGAGAGATATGTATCTATTCTCTGATGTTATGAATTATGACTATCCTAGATATTTTAAGAAAATCTTAGACGGAAACTTAGCTCGGGGGCAATGAAGTTATCATCAGCATCGTTGTCGAAGATCCTCGAGTGACATAAGGACTATTCGGCTTCTACTGCTATTTAGCTTTATAGATCTCTTGTCAATGCTGATTAGTCAATATTATTGTGATATTTTAGTTCAACCAGATTTTCAGTTTTGTTCCAAAAGATTAATGCTTTCTTGCTGTTTATGTGTATTTCTAAGACGATTTGAATTCTAGACCTACTAGAAATAGATAAACAGTGCATTCAATGCAGCTGCCAACTTCGTATCGGCAAACTTATCCAAATTGTATTTAGTTCGAAAGTCAAAAGTTGTAGGTTAGACTCTCTGTTGTATGAGCATTGAACACTGGATAGAGAACTTCAGAGTAGCAATCTTATTTACATCATATCATCGTGACATATAACAGAGGGCAGTACCTCCTTCCTGGCGTGGTCGAGCGTGTGCTGCAGCACGTCGCGGGCGGCGGCGGCGTCCCTTGCGTCCCGCTCGCTGCGCTCCAGCCGCGCCGCCAGCCGCGCGCGCTCCACCTCCCACCCGCCACCGCACAACCGCTCTTGCAGAATACTCACCTCTTTCTACAGATTCAAAACACGCCCGAGATTTAGGTGTCATACAGGATAAGTTTTTTCTTGCAATTAATTGCTTGCAGTTAGAAATTGGTTGCTAATTTTTTTCATTATATTATGCAACTAGCTACACTACAGTGTGCAGCTCGCTACATTATAAAAGTTTTTGGCGAATCCCGTGAGATCATATAATTTTTCCGGAATAAAAATAGCCTATGTGCTATTCCAGGTCATCATCTACCTGTGTGTAGAATTTCTTTTAAATCCGTTCAGTAGATTTGGGCGACGCAAAACGTCCATCCATCCAAACATCCAAACTTTCGCATTTAAAATATTAATATAGATTGCAAACAAGCTATTCTATTCTAACAAGGTCCTATTGATGGAAAGAGACAACCGTTGCCTATAGACACCAAAGATGTTAATGGTGTGTTGCTATCCGTGTTGTGGAATGGTAATGCAACATGTATAAGTATACCGGCTACCACTGACATAAGGATTTTTTATATCAATGTCGGCTACTATCTTAACACAAATTTAAAAATATTTTATTCAAATAAACCTTTACAGAGTTTTTTGACATTTTTGACGAGTCGATATTTTTTATAATTACTACCGGATCGGAAAACGACAGCAAATTGAGAACGTCTGCGGACTCGACTTTTTTGCATTAACATTTTTTAAATGTATGTATAATAATAAATTAATTATATTACAACTGTTTCATTTTACAAAACATAATGGAATTAGTATGAGCAGCAATTAATTTCAGACTTTTTTATGAAATGTTATTTAAGATTTTTTGAACTCTTTTTAACAGTTTTGTTTTAATACATTTTTTATTTTTTTACTGGAATTGTATGCCTCATAAATGATTTACTTATTCTATGGAGTCGAGATTCATACACTGCAAGATTGCGTTTGTTCCTTGTATTTACGTTTTTCTTAAATGAGCAAATAATTTTACGAAGACATTCGTACATCACGTTCTCATATATAAGTTGACTGCTAAAAAATTATTAAAGTGCGTGTCGGGCCACGCGCAATTAGGGTTCCGAATTTGTCTATCACATTAATGCAGACTAAAAAAATGATGTGGTGTCGCGGGACACCAGGTAGGAACGAACTTCCTTCGGCTAAATGGCACTATTCGCTTGTGTACGCGACTGTCGCGCCTGCGCACGTCTCATTTAACGCTTTTGTTCCACGCTTTTTTCTTACGGTTTTACTATTACATTTTTTTCAGTTCGGTCTTCGTTCTTCTTCTTCTTCGTTTTTAATAAGAGAACTTTTATTGATTCATACTATAAATAGTACCGATGGCTGAACTTTAAGTTCGGCTTTTGTTCGAAAATGTATATTTTTCGCCTCTATGGTCTAGTGGTTCGGTGTCGGTGTTGACCGCATGAGTTCCCGGGTTCGATTCCTGGGTTAGGCAATTTAAAATGTGTTTTTTAAATTTTCTGATCGGGATTGGATAAGTGCCTGGTTAACTGCCCGGACTAAGTATCTTCGGTCAATCGTGGGTACAGTTTTTTGTATTTCTGTCTTCGGGGATATGGCCGTGATGATACTTTTTTACTTTTTTGTATTTCTTTTTTTATATCATAAGATAGCAAACAAGCAGATGGGTCTCCTCATGGAAAGAGTCGACCATCGCCTATAGACATCAAAGGTATTAATGGTGCGTTGCTATCTTGTGGCAAGGTCTAATGCCACATGCATAAGTTTGCCGGCTACCTTACCCTCCATACCGGAACACGACAGTGACTGATCAAAACGAGCTAATATGGCGCCTTCTGTACGGGTTTCTGAACGGGTTTTCATGCGATTTTCACCAATGGATAAAGGAATTCATAAGGTGTATTTGTTAAGGTTTTTTTATATATATTAACCCTGTAAAACCGGAGCGAGTCACTTGTTTATGAATAAATAAAAATAAATTATACAAGTTAAACTACGAGTAGCTTCCAGTTTTAATAAATTCAATTTAAATTCTGACTAATTTTTAACATAGAAGAGTACTTATTATGCTGATTTATTCCAGACCCAACCTTAGTAGTCATATATCTCAGTAAAAACATAAGAATAGTGTCGGACTCGACATTCTTACTTCAACCACAGATTATAATATATTGTTTGTTAGTATCGTGTACCGGTTTTAAGGGTAAAGAAGCCAGTAAACTTATACTTGTGGCCTTGCGTCTTATAATAATAAACTCACCTGCAACTCTTGTTTTTCTTTATTCCACGCAGCAGATTGAATTTCATAGTTATTTTGTAATGACTTGAGCTCTTCCAATGCAGCATTTAATTCTTTTTGAGAGAGGAGGAGATCACTACGGAAATGATTTTATACCTTATTTATTAAATTAATTAAATTTAAGAAATATAACCTAACTATACAAATAAGAGCCTGGACTCTGATAGAGTAGAGTATGGTAGTATGGTAGTGCAGGGGTAAGGTGGACCGAATTAGTCTATGGAAAAGTACCCATCAGAAAGTATTTTAAATAAGAATGCGGATACATTTTAAGGAAGAAGAAAGTAAGATATAAGTAAATACTTCTACATAGCACATTTCTCTGTCTGCAAATGTTATATTTATATTAACATTTTTAGTCCAAGGTGTGTTTATATTATGATGATAACAAGTTATTCTTATATATTTTTCATTTCAAAAATAATTATTGTTTTTCCTTCACGAGCCAATCCGACGCATGGGTTATTACCGTACCACCACCAGACTCTGAGCTGTGATTCAATTTTCGAGGACAGCCCCAAAAACACTCAATAATACTTTTGTCAGAGCCGAGGATCAAACAAGGGAGCTCATGATATAAATTGAATAGGCTAATCACTCAAAAATAAATATAGTAAAAAACAATATAAACAGTATGTTGTTTATCATCAATTTTTTGTTAAATAATATACCAACCCTTGCGCTTGTTCTTTTTCGACTGTCAGCCTGGCTTTAGTCACAACATGTTCTTCCTCTAGCATCTCATATTTGCCTGTTAATTCTTCATACTCAGCTTTTTCAACAGCCAGCGAATGTTCTAACTCTGTGGAAAGTTAACAAATTACGTTTATTATAAATCTTTAAACCACCACGTGTTGCTGCAATATAATTAAATTTTTGTTTACTTTTAGTGGTTTCTTCATATTCTTGTTTTAACTCTGCTATTCGTTTAGCTCCTGCTCCAGATGTTTGTTCTAAGACTTTTAATTTCCCTTTCAGTGTTGCTAATTCTGCTTCCTTGTTTTTTATGTCTTTATCGTGATTGATACGCATACGTTCAAACTTCTTTCTTTCTGCCTGTTCAATTATAATTAAATATTTATTAAATAAGCTTTATCATATATATATATATATATATATATATATATATATATATATATATATATATATATATATATATATATATATATATATATATATATATATATATATATATATGTATATGTATATCACATAGAATGGGAAAGATATGCTTCGTATGGGAATTTTATAGCAGAAGAGATCAAGCGTTTAAAAAACTTTAAATTTGGTTTAAGAAATATTTCAAAAGACCAATAAAAACAGTTTATCAAAGTTTCGTAACTTTTATATTAAACTTATCATTTTGTTAGGATGTGTGTTTCCGAAAGGTGGTGTTACAGAGTTATGTTATGGGTGTCCCGAATCTGTCTGTTTATCAAAAGGAATTAGGAGTGTGGATTTGTTCGACATCAGTTTGACAGTTCAGCCTCTAAAACTCTCGTGTTATAATATATATATATATATATATATATATATATATATATATATATATATATATATATATATATATATATATATATATATATATATATATATATATACATAAACAAGCAGATGGGTCTCCTGATGGAAAGAGTCAACACCAAAGATGTTAATGGTGCGTTGCTATCTTGTGGCGAGATAGGCCACGTGCGTGAGTTACCGGCTACTTTACCCTCCAAACCGGAATACGACAGTGACGAGCACTGACGCTATTGCGGCGGGAATAGGAATAGGTAAGGCGGTGGTACCAGACCCGGGCGAGGCAATGCACAACTGCTCTACCACCTAGTGAATGGCAAAATATATCCGCCTCCTTTTTTTCAAAATGACATTTGCAGTTGACCTTAAGAGTCGTTACTGCGTAACCAGGTTTCTTGGGCGAGCAGAGTGCTTCCATTATTTTGTGCTACATAAGTTCAATAATGTGCTGTTAATATTAAATCGTGCCAAATGAGTAACAATATCTGGTTTTTGGCGATGGTAATGACGCCTTCAACGATTACGTACGACTGTGCAGATTAAGGCTAAGACTTTCCAATAAAATCATAGTACACAAAATAAGTTATGAATCATCGGGACTTTGAGGTATGGTGGTACGTCGTTGAAGAAAAATGTTGTCAAAAGGAATATTAATATTTTCTGTTTATGGTTACATGTTGTCCTGCTGTATTTCTTAACAACATCGGCCAGACAATTAATGTGAATTTTTTATGTGATTTTAATTAATGTGAATTACACCGCCCAATGCCGATCCGAGTGGATAGCGATCCTGACTACTCAATTGACGGGGCTCGTGTTCGATCCCCGACGGGTACAAGCATTTGTGAGATGAATATAAATGTTTGTATTTCCGGGTTTGGGTGTTTATTAAATATATTCTAGTATTTATATATATATTTCTATGTATTAGTATCGTTGACTAGCACGCATAACACAAGCAAATAATTTGCTTACTTTGGGGTTAGATCAGTAAGTGTAATTTGTCCCGTGAATATTTATTTATTTATTTAATTATCTGCTTACTTATTAAATATTGTTACCTGTAGGTCTGTGTCAAGTTCAGATGCTTTACTCTCCCAATAGCTGGCATCTTTTTTCTCTGCTTTTAATTTATTTTCTAAATCTTTATTTTCATTTTCTAATTTATTAGTATTTGATTTTAATTCTGATATTTCTTTCTTTAATGTTTCTAATTCCTTTTCAGTCTTATTAACTTGATTCTTAGCGACTACAAGGTTTTGTTCTTTATCAGTAAGTTCTCTAGTAACTTTTTCATATTTTTCTTTAATTTGAGCTAGTTCTACAGATGATATTGCTTCATCGTACTTTTGGTTAGATGTTTCTCTCAAAGCATCTTCCTACAACAATGTTTCCGTAAATGTACCATGTTATTATTGAAAAACAAAACTCATTAAGATTAAAAGAAAGGATCATGCTTTAGTCTCTAGTAAAAATATATTACATAGTCTGTTATTAAAGTAAAGTTTTGCCGTTGACAATTATATCAGAAAACGACAAACTGGTTGAATAAAAATTATATATCTTATAAATTTCTATATAAGGGGAAAAAGTCGTGCAACTATGTATATTAGCGATATTATTAATTAAGGTATGTGTATCCTATTTATATCTACGGATATAAAAGAGACATGACATGCTATGGGACACTCTAACGTAATATCAATATATTATGTATACCAGTTGTTTGATATGAATGTCTTTTGCAGCAATGGTAGATTCTAAGTTTGTTATCTTAGAATCATATTCGGATTTTAGCTCTCGCATTTCAGTTTCCAAGGATATCAATTTGCTTTCAGATTTAAAAAGCTTGGTTTGAATTTCATCTTTTTCGCTAGTAAAGTCAATAGACATACGTTTTTGTGAATTTGCCAAAGTTTGTGCTTGCTCCTTTTCTTCCGAAAGCTAATACAATGAAAGTAAATGTTTGTAAAAAGAAATATAAAACAATTAACAAACTATAAATGTATAATTGTGTAAAATAATACTGAGTATCAAAATTCTCCTCAAAATATTTTATTTATTCGTAAACCAAACATACTAGGTGTCTACAAAAGTTGGACTTAACGTTATATGAACTCTCTACCAAAACTTTGTGGTTTGATTATGTATCCACTATTCTTTATCAAAGCCTTTGTGCTATACGGGTCATTCCATGTAAAATCGACCAATAGTTGGAATCGACCCCTTTCGATTTGGATGAATTTTGGTCAGAAGTTTTCTTTTATTATAAAACGAAGTTCTGCTAAAGGAAAAAAAAATAAAAAATTTTTTTTCGAAAGATATGCAAATTCAAAATTTTGCGATTTTTCCAGTTTTTCAATATTGTTTTTGCAATATCTCGAATGCTATTATAGATACAGGAATGGGCTTTCGTTTGTTTAAAAGGGGACACTTGGGGCTATTGATAAAAAAATATTTTGGAAAAAAATTTTGAAAAATGCTAAATTTGTAAAATTTTGAATTTTTAAAAATCGTCAAAAATGAAGACCGCCATGAAAATTTTGGCTCAATTTTTTTTATATGATACCTTGTAATGATCTTAAAAGATCCTGAAATTTTTGGATAGGGGTTTTTTTTATTTAAAAAATATGAATTTTTGAATTTCAAAAAAAATTTTTATAGTTTCAGAAAAAAAAATATTTTTGTTTTTTGCAACTTCTATACAAGTTAAAGTTATGCAGATACATAATATTGTAATTATATAATTTACAAATCAAAAATTTAATTTTACATTCAAATTGACTTTAATAACAATTCAAATTTAAATTCAAAAATTCATATTTTTGAAATAAAAAAAAACCCCTATCCAAAAATTTCAGGATCTTTTAAAATCATTACAACGTATCATACATTATGTTTGCCAGGCGTTTGGCAATTCCAGTTTTCCACCAATGTCTGCACGATATATGTTAGAATGTGTGAAGTGATTTTTGTGTTTGTACTCAGTTCGCAAGCGCACATATCTATGAATTTCGTAAGCAGCGATGACGTAATCTACTGCGGCAGTCCGTCGTACTGTTCGGCAATTATCGAGAGTAATCGGAGCGTATCGTAAAATGTTGCTAATGCGTATTATCCAACTAAAATTAATAGATGGAAATCTAATAAATCACGGTTGCACATTATGCATTTTTGTTTAGTAAGGTTTTGTTTGTTTAAACATGAAAATGTATTTGTGTTTTATGAAGCCATTTGGTTTTTTCGTGTCATAAGCATTGTTTATTATTTTGTTTGCGTCACATTTTTCATTTTAACATTTGAGAAATTGTACATTTAAGTCTATTACTGAGTTTCTATAATAATTGTAGTGATTTGCTTTTATTAGTGCATTAATTGTAGATTTCTTAAAATGTTATTTAACAAGTTCTCACAATTGTCATTCAGTGAAAAGATTCAAATTGTGTTTAAAGGTAAGTGTGCCTGAGTTACAATCCCGGGTTCCTATATTAAGCGATCCGTCATTTGTAACAGTAAACATTAGCAACCCATTTAATAGTAATAGCGTTCCATAATTTGTTTGTTTGGATGGTAATTTGATATTTTATAGATAATATAGTAACTAATATATATATATATATATATATATATATATATATATATATATATATATATATATATATATATATATATATATATATATATATATATATATATATATATATATATAAATATATGTGTGTGTGTGTCCTAATTCTGAAAAGTTATTTTATTTGTTTGTATGTACCACAGTGCTGCAATCTAATGGTTCATGTAAACAGGACTATAACTTGTTACCTAATTTTACCAGAAAAATTTAATCCATCAACGTATTTTGATTAAAATACAGAAATAATTTTGAGTTAAATATATTCAAATTAAATATTTACATTAAGTTTTCGGTAAATTTTGTTTGTAAACATTCTTTACCAAAATGTTATTGAATTTTTTCAAATAAATAAATGGTTTTTCATGAGTAAAACTCACCTCTTTTTCTAATTTCGAAACGCGATCTTTACGGAGTGCAAGTTGTTTTTCTATTCGTTTGCATTTATCTTCCGAATCTTTAAGTTTCTTTTCCAGTTCTCCAATTTTTTTAGTTTTATCTCCAACCTTAAAAAAAATAAGCACTCTTTTTTTAATTACAAAAATAGTTTTATATTTAAAAATAATATCAAAATCTAAAAGTTTTTGCCGATTTTGTGTCACCATCAATGCACTGGTTTGATTCGTTGATTGTGTCAAATTAGAAGCTAGAGTATTCAATAAGTATGAATTAAGGTCAATATTAGGTTGATAAAAGGAGTTGATGAAAAGTACATAGTGAAAACATAAGGATGATGGTCATTTGATATATAATATTTGTACGGAATACACTGGGTTTTAAGGAAGGAATGGAAAGGAAATAAAATTAATAAATGTCATAACCACGGGTTTATTTGCGTGGTAGACATAATAAGAATAATAAGCTAATAGACACTGTGCCTTAAAAGGTTTTAGCCGATTTTCGGTTGACGACTTGGGATGTTACTCTCTTTGATGCAATTTACCAACTTGTAATGACTTATTACCTTTTTTTGCGATACTTGTGGCCCTAAAGCTGCTATTGATATTTTTTTAAAACGAAAAAAAAAAATCACAAAAATAGCAAACGAGCACATGACTCTTCTGACAGAAATAGAAAAATATTGCCTATATACACCAATGATTATAATGGTGCGTTCGAGACTATGTAGTGTGAAAATAATGCCAGATGCTTAAGTTTACCGGTTCCCTGACTTTCCAAACAGGAATGTTTAATGGACAGAAATAGATAAAACTGCATGGTGCGGAACTTTACCATCCAGTAGTCACGAATCATCTCCTTTTTACGATCAGTCCGGCAGAATTACAGATGGTACACGGGGAGCCAAATCCAAACAGGCTAACAACAAGTCACAAAGCAGTAGGCGTGAAGAAAGGCACGAGGCAATGGAACCATTTAAAACATTATTGATAAATTAACACTTAGCGTAACTAATAATTTTTTATAAGGTTATGGAGTGGAAGTGTGTTTTGTTTTGAAATATAATTACATTAATTAAAATATAGCGAAAAAAGTTAATAGATTATAACTATTCGTATTAATAACCTTCAGGGTCCGCATATTTAAAACGATTAATTTTCATGATTATATATTGTAATTGTAAGTACCCAGAGATAAAAAGTATTATACCTCTTTGAGTAGTTTATTTTTATCTTGTTCGAGTTTATTCATATTTTCAACTTGCTTTTTAAGTTTTTCTATTTCTTTATCTTTTGTGTCCATTTCCGTTTTTAGATTTTCTATCTTTTTCATGCAATCAGACATTGCTATTTGTTGAGAACTATTTCTTTCTGTAAAAATAAAAAAAACTTAATACACGTCTCTTATATTTAAAAAAATGACAAAAAGCATATTAAGGATCTTACTTAGATCTTCGTTTAATTTGGCTATTTGTAAATCTAAAGACTTTTTGTCTTCTTTAAGAGTATTAAATTCAGTCTTCACTTTATTATTGTCTGCTTCTAATGATTTACATTTGTCAGTAAAACTTTTTTTTTCGGCTTCTAATTTCGTGATAAGATCCTTTTGTTTTCCAATTTCTGTCTGTAGGCGATTCTTCTCATTTGTGAATTCAGATTCATTTTTAGATAATTTTGATCGTAAATTTTCTAACTCTTTTTCTAATTGAGCTTTTGCATCTGCATCTCCTGTGCCCACGCCCGCATTTTTCATTATGACATATAACTCACCTGTAATTAAATATTCATTAGTTGCGAAAATACCTCTTACCTTGATAAAAACTCATGTTGCAGCTACCAGTATTTAGAATTAACCTCCTAAAATCCACAATGATGAGTATTTATTAATTAAGATCATACAATATTACTCGTATTAGACCAACGACGACACATAAATCTTTTTATTCATCTCATGAAGATTCTAAAATAACGTATGTCTATATAAAATACATACGTTATATACAAATAAATAAATAAAATGTAAACCCTAATCTTACCTATTTCGCTTTCCAAATCCTCAACCATTCTTTTCATTTGTAATTTAGTAGTAATATCTGTTATTTTCTTTGGCGTACGAGGCTTAAACGATTTCATAGCATCATCTTTCAATTCCTTTAAAGTAGCTTGCAATTTGAGTTTTTCTTTCTCTAACTGTGAAAAAAAATAATATTAACTAATAGTAGTTTATAAAGTTAAACCGTCTTTAAATATTCGCAACTATACCCGTATTCTAAAAAATACTGAAACGATTATGGTGAAAGTTGGATTGTTCCCTAAGTTAGAACATACCAGAATTAAATCAAAAAATGTGTTAACGGTTGACCCTGCAGGCCATCCCTAAATCTTCCCGCTTGATAAATTCCAAACAAATTGACCGATTTTAATGCAATTAGCGGTATTTAAAGAAGAAAAATTGATAAGATTTTTAAGTCAATCGGTGAATTAACCTGAAAGGAAAAGCTGTAACTTTTGAAAATTAAATTCGACTTTTATTTTCAAAACGGGATTTGACGTAGTTTTTTTAATACTAAAATATCGTAGAATACCAAAAAATGATTGGTTGAAAAATTTCGAAGTTATGTCGAAAGAAAGACTTTTTTTAAAAATTTTCGTCAACGATTGCTCCCAAACGGATGAACCGATTTTGATGCAATTTATGTATTAGACGAAGTTTTTTGAGAAACAGATCTGATTAGTTTTTATAGTCAATCTGTACATTAATCTGGAAGTTATATTAAAAATATCATGTTTCGCCAAAATTATTTTTTATTTTCTCAAAATCTACTGGGCCGATTTGGTTCAAATTTTCAGTAAGTCTAAGTTGAGTGAAATTCAATCGAATGCCATTGACCGCGTTTCAACGGTCCAGCCGTTCAAAAGTTATGATATGTTTACATACACACATACACACACACACACACATACATACAGACATAGTGACGTCATCGCAAAAATAGTCGGAAAAGGTTCCTAGGACCTCAAAACGTGGAGATCTGGTGAAAACTCGATTTTCGAAAATCGAAATAGTAGTAGGAAGTATAAAACTATTTCAACATGTTTAGCACACAGATCATCATACTCAAATATTATCAAATTTTAACAATATTACATACATACATGTTAAACTGATAACTTCCGTTTTTTCGTCGGTTGATATCTATTTCAATGTTTTAACTGAATCATATAAATTTAAACTAATTGTTATTATTATAATTATTATTTTAAGATAACCTTAGCTTGATTAACCGGAGTGGGGTATTTAAAAATAAAGGATTTAAATAGGTGTTTATTTGGATCATATAACAGTGATATTCATCAGCAAATTTATAAATTATTAATAAATATTACCTTATTATAGCCTATTTTAAATTTATCTAATTCTTCTTGTTTAGATTTTAAAGAATCAGCATCTTTCTTATTTGTTTCTGCACCAAACCGTACTTTTTTCTCACTTTTTTCATCTTTTTCTGTTTCACTTTCTAATTTCTTTATTTTTGCTAAAGCTTCTTTCAAATCGTTCTCTAATTTACTTATTTTGTTTGTAGAAAGCTCGAGTGATTTGTCTGATTTTAAATTCTTTACATTTTTAAGTAGCTGAAACATTCAACAAATAAATGTACTTCGAATTACAAAATATCTATAAACAATAAGAAACATTTACGATACCTGTAATTTTTTATTTTCTGCTTGCAATTTGTCATTATCCGCTTCTAAGCTCTGTGTTTTTGCTCTAAGCACATTTGCTTCTTGTTCTATAACTTGTAGTTGCCGTTTTAAATCAACATTGTGGGGATCATTAGCTCCATCTAATGATCTTAAAAATGATAGTTAAAAACATTACAAAAAAGTATAATGCAGTAAATATTTAGTAAAATAAGTATAAGTTTTCCACACTAACTTGCTTTTTATTAGTGACGCCTTGGGTTTCTTTTGCGCTAAAGTAAGCTCAGCATGCAGTCTTTCGCAATCTCTTTCCTTTTCTATAAGTTTCTTTCTTAATTCTGCTATTTCATCTTCTAAGACCTGTTGGACCAAGAAGAATAAATTAATTTCAACATTAAGTTTGTACATTATTAGTAGAGCTCTATGTTAAGCAAACATTGCTTTTATTGATCTGAATTTTTCTGCCGCAATAGCGTCAGTGCTTGTCACTGTCGTGTTCCGATTTGGAGGGTAAGGTAGCCGGTAAACTTATGCATGTGGCATTAGACCTCGCCACAAGATAGCACCGCACCATTAACATCTTTGGTGTCTATAGGCGATGGTTGACTCTTACCACCAGGAAATCCATCTACTTGTTTGCTATCTTATGATATAAAAAAAATCTAGTCCCTTTACAGTCTTAAAATAAAAAGAACAATACACGCCTGTGTAGTGTGCATATGTGCATATATGGCATACATCAATTTTTTTAATAATTACGGTAGCATTGCCTATTTTATGGATTACCTTTATCTCTATTAGTTTTATACGTGACATATTTAAGAGCTCTTTCTAAAATAATTCGAGTATAGTCAAAGTTAGAATTAAGGCTCCAGAAAAAATCAAGCAGCTTAGCTTCTGCAAGTACCTCGTAAAAGTTTAAATCCCAACTAAATGTTCTATCTTATCGATTTTATACTCTTTAAATACTAAATTTAAAGGTGTAAGAATCTTGAAATGCCTCAAGGATATTTTTTGCAAAAAATCCAAGTATTTTAAAATATAAGGGTTGATTCAGCCCCGCTACTCCCCAGCTAGGTGTACGGTTCTATATTATAGGAGAACTATGAAGCATGTTTTCAGTGTGCCTCAAATACCAACCAAAAATTATCAGCATTTGGATCAGGTGTGTAATGAATGACACGACTTAGTTCACAGACGCTTTTGGCTTTTGGCGTCGGATTTGAATCGATTATACAAAACCCTTTCATTTTGTATTAATTATATCGGAAAAGTCATTATTTTGAAGAGTTTAAATTAGCTTATAACACAATTGTTTTTCTGTAGAGACGAAAGTTTGTTATGGTATAGACGAACAAGTAATTTACGAAAAAATATTAGCTTATCAAATATAACTTATGATATTAAACACAGTTTTAATATTAATTTGCTTGACTCTTATTTTCAGAAAAAATCCTTAGCTTAGATTGTAATTAACCTTTACAGCGTTTTTTATATTAAATATATTATTTCAGCGAAAATTCCGTAGATATGTCCTAATACTGTGAAACTGTCGTAAGTATATATAATTTACGCAAGTATATATAATTTACGCAACGTTAACATCAATAAGCTGTCATTTACTCACAATATATGACGCTGAGAGACTATTAATTTGCCGTACGTCAGGCGTACGATGGTTTATATCAGGATAATATTATCTCCAGCATCATTAACAGCTCTGAGTGCTAAGTGTGAGTTTTTCTTTCCGCATTCGATCGTGAGCGCGTTTCGAGTTTACTAGGAATTTGTATGTGATTTGTACAGTGCCACCTAGTGGTAAACTGGTTTCTCACGTTTACTACTAGGTGGCGCTGTACAAATCACATACAAATTCCTAGTAAACTCCAAACGCGCTCACGATCGAATGCGAAAAGAAAAACTCACACTTAGCACTCAGATCTTTGTAAGCTGCGATAATTTCTTACATAAAAACTTATTTTTTACATGAGAGCAGTCAGTTGATATGTTGACTTATTCTAAATATCTCATAAAAACAGTGCCTAACTATGCTATTACAAAATTAATTTACATAAATGGTTCCAATAGAAACAGCAATATATTCACCTTTATTTTTTCTTCAGCTAAGTTGTTGTTCTTGTTTACATTTCGTCGTAGCATAGCAGAATTACTAGTGCTATTTTTTGTGGTCACAGTAGATATTTTATCTGTAAGTTCCTTAACTTGTTTCTTTAATGACTCTCTATCTTGCTCTAAATCTTCCACTTTTCTGCGTAATACTGCTGCTTCCTGTTAAAATGTGTTTTAAAAATGAAATAATATACATAAGGTTAAATGTATAATATGACTTAAGGAAGCCAATATGTGCAAAACGAATATTACTTGCTCATTAAGTTCAAGCAAAATGCGAAGCTCTGCTGGATCTTCCTCGTCTGAAATTCCTTCGTCTTTTTCATTGGGTGCTTCAATAGCAAGCCTATTGGTTGGAGGAGTTGGCGACAACTTACGACCTGATTTAAAAACCAAATGATGAATATTTAACATCATAATTGCTGTATTAGTAGACATTAAATAGTAGGAAAGCACTGAGTATGTTATTACTAAATTGGATATATTAGAAAGAGTTAAAAGGAAAACGCAAGATTATATAACGGATAGCAATAATACTGTAGAAAATGGCTACCTCAGATAGATACGCCAGTATGTATCATTTTACTATAGGAATGTCAGCTTTTGTATACTCTATTCGTGTTAGTCACAACAAAACCAATAAATACAGGCGAAGAAAAACATCAGGGGTTTCACTCAGACAAAACAGAAACGACAATGATATTTGTTAAATGATGTGCATTGACATGGTATATTACACAAACTAATTTATAATATTTAGACGTACTTCTGGCTTTGGTAGCCATTTTCTTCAGCTGTAGAAGTAATGACTCATTGTCGTCCTCGACTCTTGATGCAGTTTTACGCAAGTTATTTGCCTGAAAATATTAGCTTATTAACTATCATTCATCATCCGCTATTTTTAAATGCATTTCTAATCTAATTTGGGGTAGTTCTCTTGTTATATACAACACTGATCTAAATTACATTTACGTAGAAGATTACACATGTACCTACAATTGGTAGCCTTACTGCCAAAGGATTAAATAATGCGAATGGAAATTGAAATGATTTTGAAGTACTTGGTATTGTTTTGCTCTCAGAAGAAAGAGGGGGACTATCAGATTTGTGTCTATTGTCTTCGTCGTTTGATTGTTCTTTCATAGTATCCCTTTTGGTGGGTTCATTTGAATCTATTTCTGTGGGAGTACTTTTATGTTCATAGGCTGAGCTAATTTCACAGTTGTCACAATTAGTTAACAGTGCTGTTTCAGTAGTAGATTTATCCTCACATAATTTGGTAGCAGTTTGTACATACGTACTTTCAATTTCAGTTTTGTTTGTCTGTGTGAAACAATCATTATTTAAAATATCCGTTTGAATGTTCTTATTATGCATAAAAGCGGAATAAGTTTGTGTAAAGATATCGAGTATTGGAACACTTATCTGTAAGGAAGAGTCTAAAGTTACTTTTCTAGTATCGTTAGCGTTGTCGTGATATAAAATGGTGTCCGTTTGGCAGCCTTGGGAGTAGAATTGTATAAAGTCTTGCGGGGTTTGAATTACTTGATTTACCCCTATATCTAATTTACACATATCAAATTTCAATTTGTTTTCTAGGTCAATGTGCGTTTTAAGTATACTTTGTAAATGTGTTTTGTTTAATTCATTGGCAGTAAGGTCTAATGGGCGATGAAGCTGGGATGTCGAAGGCTCATTTGTTGGTAGGTGTATTCCTCTGCCTCTGAAGCGATGGCGGTATCGACTAGCCTGTTTGTTTAAAAACAAAACATTAACATTCTAGTTTTACCACATATTTACACGGTTCTCTCCAAATACTTTAGTAGTTATATGAGTCTTTGTTGGTATTATAATATTTTATACGATAATAAATTTTCAATTAAGTCAGAAGCTGGCAATGAGCCAGTTGTTTAACGATCCCGATAGACTCATTGAATATGATCATAAACCGAATGAAGATTTATTGAGGACAGTGATAGTAGTATTAACATTCAAGAATCCAGAAACAAATAGTTGTTGTTGTAAAGATCAAGGTTAATATTTTTTAAATATTTCTTTGTGTTTATTTAAATTATAATGTTGATATTTAACAAATTATGGCAGATATTATATTTTACGATATAATTTATCTTTATATTACGTACGTAATTATATTAACTGCTTGTATACAAAATTAAAAATTGAGATAGATTATCAGGAATATAAAAATAAATTTTTGTCATTTTCAAAATTAAAAGTTAGTCGACTAAATAACAATGTAACTGAGAATAAACTATTGAGCTCTAAAAAAATTACATACAGTGAATATAAAGAAAATTTGGAAAAGTTGGTATCTAATAGAATTAATATAAAAAATAGTGACAAATCTATACAAAAGCCGAAGAAAGGTACTATACCATATTTTTTTAGTATTAAACCAAGAATTAAACCGGAAAATAATTCAAATAATCTTTTGTTCAATAAAACAGTCAGGAAGGGTACAATACCATACTATTTTACTTTGAAAACCAAAAGTCTAGAAAGTATGAACAACAAAAACCAGCTTTTTCGTCAATAATTACCAATTTAAGCTACTTCACCAAAATATAGCAGGTGCATTAAAAAAGCGAGATTATTTGCAAGTAGCTATTAGTGAGCTTAGCAAAACACTAGGTAAAATTGATGTTATATGTCTTTCTGAAACTTTTCTTAAGCAAGGTTCTGAAACAAACTTTAAACTTGACGGTTACACTATGGCATCTCATTTTTCTCGTGACAATCAGCGTAGGGGTGGAACTTGTATTTTAGTGAGAAATGAACTTGATTTTAAAATGCTAGATTTACAAATACGCTTACCATTTTCCTTTGAAAGTTGCGCTGTTGAAATTATTAATTATAAACTAATAGTAATTTGTATTTATCGTACTCCCAGCTCAAATGTTGATATATTCCTAAATAAATTAGAATTATTATTAGAAAATATTATGATAAATTCAAAAAAGAAAATTATTTTATGTGGAGATTGGAATATAGACCTGATGCAGGATAACTGTACACATAAAAATTTAACAAGCATTCTTTCAAATAACAACATAAATCAACATATTTTAAAACCTACTAGGAAGCATGCATGTCTGGATGTAATAGCAAGTAACATAAATAATGTTCAGTCTAACACTCATACACTTGCTTTGTCTGATCATGAAACTGCTCAGAGTATACAAGCCAATATAGAGTCAGTCTTAGAATTTAAACAAAAAAGAGCTTTTTGGTTTGAAACAAAGCGGATATATGGACAGGAAAATATTAAAAAGTTTCATGAATGTTTATCAAGTTTAAGTTTTAATGAACTTTTTACAAAGTCAAACTGTGAAGAAGCATTTAATGAATTTCATGATATTTTACTGTTGTTTTTTGAGTTATGTTTTCCTAAGATCCGTGTAAAAGTTTCAAATAAACCAATAAAAAATAAATGGTTAACTAAAGGTCTTCTAAAATGTTGCAAAGTAAAACGCCAGTTGTACCTTAATTATCGTCATGCTCAATCTAATAAAAAAGAAAATAAATGTAAGTATTTACATTATAGGAAAATTTTGTCTAAATGTATATTAGAATCACAAAAACAGTCTGCTTTGAAATATATTGAAAATTCCTCTAATAAATGTAAAGCTTCATGGAATCTGATTAAAAGTACATTTCAGAACAAAATAAATATTAGAGAAATAGGAAAAATCAAAGTAAACAATTTAAAGTACACAAATACTCAAACAATCTGTAATCTATTTAATAATTTTTTTATAAACCAGACAAAATCAAGTAGTGTAAAAGTCAAATCTACAAATACTTCAAAATCATATTTTTTACCAAATTGTAGTAAAACCATGTATTTGACACCAGTAGATGAGCATGATGTGAAAAAAGTTATTCATTCATTGAGAAATACTTATGCTACTGGCTATGATAATATTAGCACAGAATTATTGAAAAATGTTGCTAGTGTAATATCAAAACCTCTTAGCCATATAATTAATTTGTCATTTTTGGAAGGTAAATATCCAGAACGATTAAAAAAGTGTATTGTCAAACCGTTGTTTAAAAAAGGAGATATGTGCGATATGAACAATTATAGACCTATTACTTTAATTCCAGTCATTTCAAAAATCTTTGAAAAAATTATGTATGAAAAGCTCTATAATTATTTACTTGATTTTGACCTACTAAAAAATAATCAATATGGATTTAGGAAAGGTAGGTCTACTACATTAGCATGTTTTGATTTAGTAAAGAGCATAACTGAATGTCTGAATAAGAAAATGTATCCACTTTGTGTATTTTTGGATATGAGTAAGGCATTTGATTTTGTTTCACACAATATTTTATTATCAAAACTTGAAAAATATGGTATTAGAGGGAAGTCTTTAGATTGGATAAAGAGTTATTTAGAGAATAGGAAACAATGTGTTGAAATATCTAAAATATGCGGAAACCGTAAAAAAATATATACTTCAAACTACCTTGTTAACAACTGTGGTGTACCACAGGGCAGTGTTTTAGGACCCTTGCTATTTTTAATTTATATCAATGATCTTCCTGATAGTATAAAACATGATTGCTTTTTATTTGCTGATGACACTACCCTACTTATTAAATGTAAAAATAAAAAAGACTTGGTAAATGAAACAACCGAAACCTTATTCCAAGTCTCAGACTGGTTAATTAATAATAATTTAAAAGTTAATGTAACTAAAACAAAATTAATTGAATTTCAGAACTACCACAGTAATATTACCAAAAACACAAATATATTTTTAAATAAAGTAAATATAGATGATGTAGATTATACAAACTTTTTAGGAATAATTATTGACAAAAATTGTAATTGGAAAGCACACATTGAATCTCTATGTAATAAGATTGATAGATTTGTCTATGTCTTGAGAAGACTAAGGGAAGTAGGAGACGCAAAAGCCTCCCTATTAGCATATCATGGATATGTCTCTTCTAATTTACAATATGGAATTCCTATTTGGGGAAATTCTGTTGAATTGGTACGAATTTTTAGAGTCCAAAAGAAATGTATTCGAGCAATATGTGGTGTTAATCAGTTACATTCCTGTAAACCACTTTTCAAGTCTCTTAAGGTACTTCCCTTACCATGTTTGTATATTTTAGAGGTATGCGTATTTGTAAAAAAGCACCAAAAGTTATTTAAAACAAATGCTGAAGTCACTGGTAACTCATATTTTAGGAATAGTAAGAAATTATATGTGCCTAACCAAAAATTAAATGTTTTTACAAAAAATGTGTATTGTATGTCTATTATTATATACAATCATATTCCTGATAGTCTTAAATCATTGCCTATAAATAAATTTCGCAAAAAGTTGTTTGATTTGCTGTTAGATAAAACTTATTATGATATTAAAGAATTTTTAGCCGATAAAATTAAATGTTAATGGATAGAAATATAAGTTTGTTGAATTGTCCTTAAAAAAAAATTTCAATGTAGTAAAAATTTTGTAAATGGTGAACATTATGTAAATTATAAAAAAAAATAATTACTCAAAATATGAAACTTGTAATTATAAAAATAACTTTGTAATATGGAATCATCCTTGTATACTTATAACAAGAACATAAATTAGAGAAAAAAAGACCAGCCCGCTGAGTTTCTTCCGCCGGATCTTCTCAGTGTGTGGCCGCGTTCCGATCCGGTAGTAATTCTGAAAAATCGATACAATTTATAATTTTAAATGTAATATAATATAATGATATTTTTTTAAAATATTTGCACACCATATATTGGTAGAATATGTCGGTAACTTAATTTATTTTTAACAACTTGTAACACCCATATTCTTGCAAATAAATATTTTCTTTCTTTCTTTCTTCTTTCTTTCTTACCATATCAGTATTCCGACTTAAAACCCTATGCATTACTATGTGGTATATACTTAAATTAAGAGTATAGTGGCAAAAATAAAGCTATCTTCACACCAACTCCCGTATTTGATAAGCAGAGAGAGCCGTAACTTGTCTTTAACGAATAAATTTTTCTTATTAAAAATTTAATAACAACCCTCAACGAATTAATTCTCATTGGACAAAATAACAAACACAGTCAATCTAACACCAAAGTAAAATACGTAATGTACCTAAATACAGAAATCTATATTAATATTATAAGGGTGATTCTTCAAAAATGTGTTCCCCGTGTAATTTCCAAGGTATTTTTGAAATCGCTTAATTAAAGTAAATTACACAAACATTTTAAAAGATTATGCAAATTTAAACGACATATGAAAATTCGACACATAGTGGATCTATAGTTTTCCTAAAAAAAATATTGAACATTTGCGGGCTATGGAAATTACATTAGAGACCACGGAAATGACCCAGCAAGTAAAATTTTGCTAAATACCGTATCAGATATGAAAATAAGATCAGATAAAAGTGATTTGGGGAACTATGAACGGCTGTAATATATGTTAAAACGATATTAGGTAAATTTTTTTCAGCAACTCTTTTTTTCTGAATTTCTCCTCTCCGCTAAACTTAGATACAGCAGAACAAATTAGTGATAAAGTGCGTGTGCTACACATTTCTTATTACCTTTTGCTTTTCTAAGCCATGCAATTGAAAGTGTGTGAAAAACTTAGTGTTCGTATTTTCATAAAAATCATTATAATTGTAGCGACGATGTAATCATATCGTTACATTAGTAAGTAGTCGAGGAACGAAGAATTGCAGGATTTGCGAAAAATATGAATGGATGCTCAACCGAGTAGTTACTTAGCTTAGCTTATGCGTACGTATGCTACTGAGGTTTAAGATTTTTGAGGAAACCTCGAAAAAATTTGAATAACAACTTTGCCTGACCTGGGGATCGAAGCTAGGACTATGAGGCAGTCTAAATTATAAGCTTAGGATTAACAGATTTAAATAAAAAAAAATAACTGACTAACAATATTTATCACTTAATCTGATAATTGCATGAATTACAGTATAAACATTGAATATTTCATTTTAATTATTGCAAATAAAATAAAATAGAGTAATTTCCATGAGTCTTATGTAACTTCCATGGTGTTTTATACATGGAAATTACTCCACGGAAATCACAAAAAAGCATATATTTTGAAATTTCTCGCCAATGGAAAGATACTAGGCTACTAGTTTGTTATTGGCTATCTACATTTGGGAGTTAGGTATAAGACCGTAATACCCGTTTACTAAAAATAGTTTGATTATGTTCCAAAAATGTGACATGGAAATTCCTAAAAATTGAGAACCAAAAATTGAAAAATTGAAGAACTTACTCTTGCACCGAAATGAAAGTATTTGGGGCTATGAATACTTGACCCATAAGCTGCAGCATAAACGCAGAATCAGAAAAACCAATCCTGATACCTCTAGACCTCACCAGTTCAGAGTAGTACCCGTCGCAATAAGCGAAGCTAAAATTTTGCCAAGTATGTGACATACTTACTTACACTCATAAAATAAAAACTTTCAGTGCAATTGGATTAGAAATTTGGTTAGGATATAAAATGATTTGTATTTTTTTTAAAGCGTTTGTGAATTAAAAAATATCTGCGATTGATCAGAAGACGGCGCACGTGTTACGCGTGTAAAACGTGCAAAATTAACCGGATTTGAGGTGCTGAGGGCAAATAACTTCTATATAAATGGTTATTACATAATAAAATCTATATGACACAATGCATATAGGATGTATAAACAATGTTATAGTAGATTTATGCAAACATTATTTGTTTATACAGGAGATAAGAATCTGTTACGCTCAAAAAATGTACTCCGAAGAATGACTCATAAATGCGAAAGTTCGGATGTTTGCTTGTTTGGATGGATGGATGGATGTTGAGTAACAATCACGCTAAAACTACTGAACGGATCTGAATGAAATTTGGCACACAGGTGGATGATGACCTGAAACAGCACATAGGCTACTTTTTATCTCGAAAAAGAATGTATTAATGAATTATAAATTATCAATTATGTAATCCTTTTTTCTTAAATGAAGTAGTGAAAATAAGAAAATTTATATATTTTGATTCAAAATCGAAGTAAGTTATTTTTTACTAATAACTATTAACAGACTTGATATGAACCTTAATACTAAAAAAATGAAAAAATGAGTGTCGGGCGGTACTTGTTTATCACAAAAATGACCAAGAGCGCTTATTGTTTCATATTACCAACTATACGAGTTATTGTTATATAAGGATTATTTGTTTATATTGCCATTTTGTCAACGCGACTAATATGTATATTCATGCTGAATACCAGCTTTCAGTGATTAGGGTAGGTACGTAGCGGGCGGACGGTCGGACTGTCCGAATCGGACACAGGGAAACTATAAAGGTTTCTTGTTTTTAGAGTTCTGAAGTACATCAGGAACCCTTATAGTTTCATCATGACCATGCGTCCGTCCGCAGTCTTCGTTCGATCGCAGCTCAGACATCCTGTAGTAAAGTTGGGGTGTTTTTTTTTTTTTTCGCGTACTAATAAGTACGCGAAAAAAAAATAAACACCCCAAAGTATGCGTAATAAGCATGGTGTATTGTTGGATAAGTTGTCAAAAAATATTGTAGGTCTGTGAAAATAAATTTTATATTAAGGGATCTGTTTGTGAAATATTAAGATTTAAAGTGCTTTAACCGCGTGCCGGCTAAACGGTTGGTTTCGGGGGTGGGAAAAAATCATGGTACCTAGTAGTAATTATAATGAAGTTGAAAGGAAAACTATTATACTTAGTAGGCTTTACAAGTTTAGTTTATGAGTAATGGTCGACCAACTTATTTTGTGTATATTGTACTTGGAGAATTTTTTTATATGTGGTAAACCTGTGGTGCAGAATACATCCTTCATTGACGTTATATTGTTTAAATTTCATAGTATGAAACAATAGAAAACCCTCTTTTTTGTCCGCATTATTGTGATGAGTGACTACGAAATTTTACATTGATTGTGGCCCGACACGTACTCTGTTAATTTTTTTATGTCATTAGATAGCAAATAAACATATGGCTCCCTGATGAAAGAGACAACGATCGCTTATAGGCAACAAAATGTTAATCGTGCGTTGCTATCCTCGTTGCGGGGTCTTAGTACCTCATCCATAAGCTCACCAGCTACCTTACCCTCCATACTGGAACACGACAGTGATAAGCACTGACGCTACTGCGGTAGGAATTGGTTAGGCGGTGGTAACAGACCTCGGCGAGACAATGCAGAACTATACCACCTACTAAACCTAGTTGACTTCGGAACCCTAAAATTAATATAAACAGGCGTCATAGTCTTCGTTTCTGAAGATATAAATATTCAAATTAGAGAGAACAGAGAAGCTTTAAATGAATTAGAATTCAAAAGGGGACAAAGACTATAACAGGATTTATTGAATGTTACAAAGGTTTATTTCGTCGATATACGGCCCTATATGTAGGTACTTATTTAACATCTAAGGTGCATTCATTTAACTTAGCATTCGAAAAACAAATTCAATAAATTTACCTCTTCTTCAGCATTACGCAACTGTTCTCTTAAGTCAGCTTCACGTTCGAGAGAGTCTTGAAGGTCACGAAGTAACTGTGCTGGATCTTCTTGGCTTCCACCTCGGGTCAAAGACGCACGGGATACTTTCTGCAAGAAAATTATTTATACTGATCTTATCTTGAGACAGAAAGATTAATGTACTACGTACCAGAAAAGCTATGCTGAGTAGGAGTCGTGCTCAATTTTGTTAACAATATAAACCAATTTGCATTAACTAAATTTTCAATATATTGGTAGAAAAATTCGTGATAAATACTAAACTATGTTGTAAATAAATTTAAGTTTCGCTGCGGCCCATAACGGGATGAATTAGTTCATGGACTGTACTTTAGTGGTCCACAAGTGGCGTGGCCCATGGCTTGGGTAGTAAGTTAGTACATAGAAGGTTTTGTTTCCAGATTTATTACTGTGGCAGTTAGTGCAAAACTACGCCAATTTCTCGAAGTCCTTTGTTAATATAAACAACTTGTAGAGAGAAAAGCGTTGCGCGACGAAGAGAGTACAAGAACAGACATCGCGTAATCTCCCTAAGTACTGGTCTGTTAAATGAAATGAAAGGCAGGGCTATGGGAGGTGGTGGGTTTGTCCTTTATCAATTACAATGAATGACTGTATCTGGCTATGTATTTTTTTTGTATCTAACATTATCTTTTATTAGCTCCACAATAAATCTTCATCGAAAACATTTGTTTTAAACAACGTGGAGTTTATTTTATACATTTAGGCGCTACTTAGCGGAAATGTATAATTTATAGACATGGGTGGACTATTGTGCTGCTTGTTTCAAATTCAATTTCCTAACCTTAGGTAATTTTATTCCATTCCTTACACAACTCACTGTTCAGTGCCATTGCAGAAGTCACATTTGAGATTTCGTGGAAAGTTGCAAATTAATTACTTTAGTTTCGTCTTTGATCTTGGAGTTTAATTTTTGGAACCCAAGAGATCAAGCCTGAGAAATAAAGTGCAACCTAAAATACTAATAAAGTTGTCGATTAATAACATTCTATAAATAAGAAAAGAAATAATAATCAATAGCATTACGAATATTGCTTTAGCGACAAGGCAGACTGAATGATATAATAAGGCATTTAGCTTCTTCATGATTCACTGGTATGTTACATGGCGAGACAAGTTATCATTATTGTAGCCAGATCCAATTTTAATCATACTTGATAGCCGTTTTTTTAAGTTATACTTTTTTGGTGCGCTAGTAAAAATTATGACTGACATTTAAACGATGCGAGCACGCATTCTTAAAATGATTATTAATAAGTCTCCCTTTATCGTGAAGATTTCTATGCGCGAGTATAGCAACAAGGGATATGCAGTAAGACATTAGCCGATTCTCTATTTAATTTTGTTTAATAATATATTCATTGTATCTATATACATTGACGTTATTACGATAGGAAAAGCTGAAACAGAGTTGCCAAACTTAGGCGGAACATTGCAGAATTCTACCACCTATTAGTCAGGATAGTATTGAAACTATTGGCCAATGTTCGCCTTTTCTGAACTGTCTGACAGGAAGGCAGATGATATATTCTTCTAAAACAAGTACAGGCGGGGAACTAACGTGGATTTAACTGTAACATTCTGAAGAGAAGAAAAAAATAAATATGAACTTAGACGTTGCTCATAAAATTGGAACCACTCTTTGATAATTGAATTCAAATTTTAAGGCTTAATTTTAGGGTTTTAAAATAAGTAAATACAGTCACGTTGCACTTCCGAATAAGTAGGTAAACGGTACGGACGGTATCAAGCTCCGTGACGTGATAGGAGGCTAATCTATCAATAGTCATGTACATGACTTGTCTTGGCCTTGGGCAGATATAATTTACAGAAAAATTAATAACTTATTCCGAAAGAATCAACCGAGTTGGGATTTGAAACCAAGGCTTTTTACCTCATTTTACTCCGTGTTGGTCCGGGCTTATTTTACCACATGGTCCAAGGTCAAACACCTTATTTTACCCTATGTTGGTCCGAGCTCCTTTTGACGAGTAGATCATCTGCCGTTCCGCCAGGCAGTTCGTAAGAGGCGAATGATCGATTATAAGTCACTACTATCGTGGTTATTAGGTGGTGGAGTTCTACATTGTGTTTACTGGGCCTGCTATCACCGCCTTAGATACTCCTGTCGCAATAGCGTCAGTGCTAGTTGCTGTCATGTTTCGGTTTGGAGGATAAGGTAGGCGGTAAACTTATGCATGTGGCATTAAGACTCCGCCGCAAGGATAGCGACGCTTCATTATCACCTTTGGTGTCTAAAGACGACGGTTTTCTCTTTTCATCAGAAGAGCCATCTGTTTGCTCGCTATGTTATGATAAAATAAATGTATTACAAAGTCAGTATAGTGACACCATTGAGGCGAGCGGACACTATGGAACTAGGAATAGAATATGCCCTAGGCGAACACTCTATCCGCAGCGTTTGGAATGCATCATTAAATGGTGTGGGTAATTATCCAATGAAACACATCAAGCGTTTTAAGTCTCGTGCGTGTAAAGCGAGCGTACAAAAAATAAGCGCGCGCTTTTGTTGCGACCTTTTTGCGCGCAAGCGCTCCGCTCACAGCGCTAGTGGCATAAAGCACAAGTTTACTATATCAATTGTTTCTGATCAAGTCATCTCAAGCGCTTTTCTTTTGTTTCAATAGTTTATCCGACGACATTATATCTATCCACATTTTGGTGGTTGTTTTTTTGTAAACAACCACCAAAATGTGGATAGACATAATGTCGTCGGGTGAGTGTATAATCGACATGAAACGCGGGCTGGGCGCACGTTTTAAAACGCAGATCGAGGGCGCGCCGCGGGTACTTTCTAAGGCTAAGGGCCTTTACCCACAGCATCCGATCCGATTTGATGTGACGATCCTAAAATGTGTCTTTATACTGGCTCCGACCCGTGTAGCGGATACATAACCATTGAATTTACTTCAAGAATGTATTTGTGACGACGGTGGCGTGGAAAATATATATTATAGGTTTTTCGAAAAGAAAGTAAATGAAAATCGCAGAGCAAAGTGAATTCCTATGAGTAGTAGTGTGGACTGTGAAATACGTACGGTGTCAGCGAGTGAGGCGCGTGCGGGCGCGTGCGCGGCGGTGGCGTCGGCCAGCTCACGCTGCAACCGCAGCCCCACCTCATTGGCCCGCGACAGCTCTTGCTCCAGCTCCTTGATACGGTTCTCGCGCTCGAGCCCTGACGCACCCCCCACTATCTACAAATTGCATATATAACTTTAGTCACTCATTCTATTTATCTATAAAGGTTGACTGGTAAAAAACTGTACATATTGAAAGACACGATTGTTTTGATATTTTTAGGGTCAATAAATAGCAGTTAAAATTTACACAAATATTTTACGTTAAACGTATGTAGTGTATTTTACGTTAACGGTTCCCTTGCAGAGTTGACAAAGTATTTGTTATTTTTTATAAATCATTAGATAGCAAACAAGCAGATGGCTCCCCTGATGGACAGAGAAACAATCGCCTATAGACACCAAAGGTGTTAATGGTGCGCTACCATCCGTGTGGCAGGATAGCAATGCCACTACCGCCTGCTCTCCAAACCGGAACACTACAATGACAGGAAGAATCCCGAGTGACACGTTGCAGAACTCCCACCTAGTAGTCACAATGGTAGTGACACGTATAGTCAATCGGTATTCTTACGACCTGCCTGACAGAACGGAAGTTGGTCTATTCTTCAAAGGGGCTGACCGACATGGGGAAAAAACGTACCCAAAGTCTTTAGTATTTCCGGTTCAACACGACTAGCGAGATTTAAAAATATTCTTCTGCAGACACTCTTTTTCTCTGCAGTTAGTCATTGCAGTTTTCGTCATAACAGACTTTTGCTGGAATGCATTGTTTGATCTTTGCATTGTATGCAAGTTTTAAGATTATTAACAGATATTTTGGCACTATAAGCTAGATCAGCTTGGTTTGGTATTTTGTACGGTACTAGTAGTACCGTAAATACTTTAGACTTTTCATAATTGTTATGATTTCATGCAACGGCTTTGCTAGCTTTTGTTAGGTCAAAAACAATATTCCACTAATAATAAATAAACACTTAAGAGTTTTACGAGTATCTCCATCGTTATTATTTTTAATGACTTTAGCGATACGTTTTTAACGAGGTTAGCATAAAAATTACCGATTCACATATGATGAAACACTTTAGAGTTCGTTATTCAGAATGTCAAATGATTTTTAGTTTTAAAATCATATTTGAGCCAAATCTGCTCTAACAGATTATTTAAAACTAGACAGTTGAAGTACCTACACAAGGTGCTTCTTACTTGATACCAAAGCCAAAACTAGTTAGTTCAAAATCAGCAGTAGAATCAATTGCAATAATTTTTAAAATATCTTATATTTTATCCAAAAAGTCTATAAAAATTATTTTTAAAATTTTATTTATTTATCAAATTATTCTTTGCTTGAAGCACCAAAATTTTAACCACTTCAATGGATAATTCGGGCCATCTAAAGCCTGTAAGTGTGATAGGAATCACATTTTTAATAGTGCCAACCACTCCCTGATCGAAGAGTAAGTAGGTTCATTGACGCATAGGGTGTTAATAATTGCGCGATGTAATTGATACAACTAAGTCTACCGATAAATCAAAGTGCATGTTATTTCTGTTTTATATGATGTTTTATTAACTGTTCATGTAATAATACACTTGGGGTATTTGAGCTCTTGTATCAAGTAACAAGCATCTTGTATATGTTAAGACATAATTAAAGTTACACTTAAAAAATCAAGTAAAAATTGGATTGTAGTTTAGTTGTATGAAAGGTGTTATCATTTATCAAGATAGATATAACTCCCATTCATTTCAACCGAGACTAGTTTTTAGTTCAAAACAATACTTAACATGTCACTTTATTTTCATACTCGTCCTGATTTGAAATCAGCAGAAATAAGACTGAAGCAAAGATTTTATTCGTAAGATACTTTATTTGAATTATTTGAAACAAAAACGTACCTTATTTAGCTGAGCATCGATTGCTAAATTATTTTTAACGCTGTTAAGGGAATTTAATGTGAAGGGATTAAATTTTAAAACTACAAATGTGTTTTTGTTTATTTTAAAGTGAAACACAACAAAGAACAAACCTCTAGAAGCTTCTTTTCCTGATCTGCCTTTTCTTGCTCCAGTTGCTCCGCTCTTCGTTCAGTCTTTTTTAATTTGAAAGATAAAACCCGGCAATTTTTAATGGTTTGTTCTAATTCTCGTCTTAAAGAAGAATATTCATCTGCCTGGTCCTCCCTGTAAAATTAATTGATAAAAGATTATCTAAATTAATTCCGTAAACTTATTGTCAATATATAGATATGACCTATGAAAAATGGTCTGGTCCCGCGTTTGTGTGGAGATTAGAATAGGTAAACCCTCATTAATATTATCAAAAAGAGATCAACCCCTAAAAACCCCTTCTAAACTGGAAATAGTCGATTTACATAAGAAGACAAGCTAACAATATTTTTAATAGTATTGTTATGGGTGTTAAAGATAAAATTTCAAATGAAATAATTTTTCTTTTGATATATGAAATAGTATCCTTTTCTAATATAAGTTCAATATTACTTCAAATTTGATTAGTATAAAGTTCTAGAGATTTTATAATACCTGAAGTTGTCTTGCATTTCTTCAATTTCTTCTTCAAGGTCTCGCAATTCTTTCTTCATGTCTTCATTTTCATCCATGAGTTCTTCGCAAAGGGTTTCTGCCGCCAGTAGCTTCGCTCGTAACTGTTCTATTTGACGAACTTGTGCCTCTACTGATGGTCGGTTCTGTAAGCAGATACAATTTTTATTACATTTCCCGTGTTGGTTCTTTTGAAAATTAGACCATAATATGGTATATTATATCTTGAAATAGGCAGTTCGTAAAAGGCCTAGTATCCACAATTGTACTGGCCAAATGTGCCAATACAATTTTGGATACTAGGTTGTAGATTTTTTCTGTAAGATCTGGCTCGGGTTTAGTATTTTTTAAATGATTTTATTTTTAGCTTTTTCTGTGGTTTTACGTTACGCTTAGGTCCTAGCCCTATAGGTTAACCATATAGCCTAACAGGATAAATACCGTAATAAATAGACTATAAACGAAAAAGGAATTTTTAAAATCAAGCTGGTAGATCCAGAGGTGATTGCGTTTAACAAATATTAACACTTTAGTTTTGTATAGCATAGTATATTTATATTATAATATTGTATAGTAAATAGTATAGATTTAAACTAATTTACCTCTACTTCTGCTTCTAATTCCTTTATCTTTAACGATAAATGCTTCTTTTCATCTTTTAAGTCTTCATTTTGAGATGAAAGTTCGTTCACTTTTTGCTGCAGTTTGAGTACTTCCGAAGATCGACCTGTTGTATACTTATTTGCTGTGTCAATATTGGCTAGCCTCCGAAGCAGGATGTCACTTTTTTCTTTTTCTACTCTTTCACATCGCTTTTTAAGATAGTCTACTTCTTCTTTTAAGTTTTCAATTTGGTCCTGTAAGCAAGTTTTATTATTTTAAAGTAGGTTATAAGATTTATATTAATTCATAAAAGTAATGTTAAGTGGACGTTTTGACTGTGTAATGATGTACTGTCACTCAAGGATTTATTTTTATTTTTTAAAGTAGATATTTCCAATGTAGGTATGCCAATCATCATCAAAGTATGATGACGATTTACTTATTTTGTTGCATTATTCAGTAAACTATAATATTCATTCAACGAATTATGTGAATATATTTTCTATTGAATCCCAGAGAAACAGAGATAACAAAGGCCAGTGTCCAAGTCCATTTAAAAATGCCTTATCGTATGTAACGTTGAATAGCGAGAACCGAAGACTACTTACGAATTTATACGTTAGTGCGTTGCTATTCTCAAAGCTATCTAATAAAAAAAACAAAACATTTGCATAGCAAGTACGCATATTGAGCAATGTGAATAAGCTGGACCCTAAATGAAACTTAACATTGTACAATATTGTGTTATTTGCCGTACAACTTACTAAAATAATAAAACTTATCCTTAAATTATTGTACTTTATTCTTACAAATGAATACATATAAATAAAATTTAAGTGTCTGTTTGTAATAAGAAAATAAGAGTTTTTAACTAAGTGCATATGAATGCACGTTACTTATAAAAAAACAATTTTAAAAATTGTCATCTTTTTGCCTAAATCTCTTCGTTCCAGGTATCTCCAAAACGACTAACCGTACTTTTTAACTTTTTTTAATAAAAAGTAAAAAAGGTTAACGTCGTTACGTACATAAGGAACGTTTTTGCATATGAAACATTTGGAGAGAGGGGAACTGAGTCTAGACACACGAGTTCGGCAAAATCACTGTTTTTAAACGATGTGATGAATGTTTATTGTGTATACATGTTTATTTACGTATTCGGTATTAGAATCGAGTACTGAGCATTCTCCTTCAGTCTTTTACCGGTCTACCTGTCTACCTTCCTAAGCGAGTTATACAGAACTCGACTGCAATTTTATCAAGGGTAGGCCATTCAGTAAAAACGCTCACCACCATTATCTCGAAAGACAAGGCATTTTAATATATTGCCCTAAAAATCAAGTCTAATTAAGAATCTATCATGAAAAATACTAGCTCTTTTTTAATTAGTTTTTTTTTCGATCAATAATCATGTTTTGAATCGGTTAAACTCAAGCGAAAGAAGAGGATTCGTTTCGCTGACTCGGGTTATATGCGGCTTTTGAACTTAAAGCTAGATTAGAATATAGATCTGGTGGATTTATCACCTGGTAGTCTTTAATGTTAGGATCCACAAGTGTTGTTTCGGTGTCAGTAGTGTGAGTTGTGCTAACATCATCGTCCGACTCTTCTTTTTCTTTAGAAGGACCTCCTCGCACTGGAGGTTTCGATTTAGACGCCGTACGACTGTTTTTCACCTAAAAAATATATGTCAAAATCAAGGAATTATTTAAAACAAGCATATTTTACAGTGGATTAGCTCGCCTTGGCGGGGCCCCGTATAAAAATTTGTTTGGGGCCTGTATAAAGGGTAGAGATTTCTCACAAAAGAAAAAAAATGTATAAAATTAAAATCATCATAATTATCTGTCACTTTTCCCAAAATTTTTACAATTCAAATTAAATGTACACTCTCCTTGCTTTTTTTTGAAAAAAAATTGCCTTTTTTGACTTTTGCCATTTGGGAGGTTTTTATTAATTTTTGCTTACGCGCGTAACTTGCGCAAGTTGGGGGCCTCGTATAATGGATACGGCAGATACGGTGACAGCTATGCCCCTGATATTTTATATACCACAGAATATCAAAAAGGCAGATAGCCTTTTTGATTTAAAGATATAACCATCTCCTGTAGACGCTACAGAAATTAATGTTGCGCTGACATTCGTATAGCGGTATACGAGTACCAGTTAACTTACACTCCAAATTTCAGCTTTCAGTGACAAGCCTTGACGTGATCGCGGTAGGAAAAGGTAAGGGGGTAGGTAGGTAAAAAACGTGGACGAGACATTGCAAAACTCTATTTCGTTTCATTACACAAATACGAACTTCCTAGCAGGAAGGCAGATGATCTACACTTCAAAAGATTTTAAGTACGAACTTAAGTATTTATATCAAAAAATATGACCAAAAGATGTATAAATGTGTAACGTATGTGTAGGTGCTAGAGTTTTGCAATGTCTTACTCGGAAATGAGATCACCACCATGCTTCATACAGCTGCAGCATAACCCTACTGCTATAACGTCAGTATTTGTCTTTTCATCGCCGTGGTTTGACTTGGAGGGTCGAGTAACACTTGAGCTTTGTGCATTACATACATATATTTCTTTGCATAAAACCTCTTACGGGGTAGGTAGAGAAATATAGGTATCATTTATCACGATCTAGACAAATTTGCCTAGCTTCTTTTACATTCATAACTCTATTCATACAAATACGCCGGTCGCGGTGACTTGACATCACCATCGGACAGTACCCGACGAATTTGAACATGAGACGAGTACGTCTGTCTTATTCTCCCCGGTACCTACATCCATTTAAATGCATTGGGCATTGGCATCGGTAGTATTTTATTAGCAAAAGTTGTCTGTTTGCTGACTATTGTATACTACATAAAGAAACTTGAAGTGCCAGTAAGTACTATACACAGTACTAGCTTTGTTTAGCGTTTTTACATGCTCACGACAAATAGACAATATAATTAAAAAAGAATACCTTCGACTTAAGCTCTTAGTTAAAGCTTAATAATTTTGTTTTTTTCAATATTTAGCTTAAAAAGCTTCTTAGTTTCTCGCTTAAGCTATATTTTGGGTCTCAGTGTAGTCAATTTATTTTCATAAGTTCTTTATAAATCGTAACGTCTATATATAACCTCAATACATAAATGTAAATAATACAAGTTAAAATATTGCCTGATACATAAATGTAAATAATACAAGTTGAAATTTACATGCATAGGATATCTATATCTTATGCATGTAAATTTATATTAGTTTTTATTATAAACATAGAAGCACAAATTTAAAACAATATAAGAAGTACACGCAAGATCCTTTATAAATAGATATCAGATAGAGCAGGGAATGTCAGAAATGACGATATATATAATACTAGGTGACCCGGCAAACGTTGTTCTGCCAACTTTGTGTCTAATTTTTCGTTTTTTTCCTATACTTTTTAACCTTTTAAACCGAACCTGCACCACCCATGAATATTTTAAAACCAAAATTAGTCTAATCGGTTTAGCAGTTGTCGAGTTTTAGCGAGACTAACGAACAGCAACTGATTTTTATATATGTAGATAGATAGATTTCAGCGTGTTGGTCCGGGCCGCCCTTAAAGAATAGATCATCTGCCATTCCACCAGGCGATTCGTAAGAGGCGAACGATTGGCTATATGTGGTATTGCCATCCGGCCACACGGATAGCATCGCATCATTTAACGCACCATTCTTTGGTGTCTATAGGCGAAGGTTTCTTTTCATCACGAGAGCCAACTGCTTGTTTCCTATCTTATGATATAAAAAATATATATTCTTTAAAAAGAGCCCCGAATCGACACGGGAAAATATCTCGAGAATAAGCAAAATCTAATACCTTTAAACGAGCAATTGTTGTATATGTGTATATATATATATATATATATATATATATATATATATATATATATATATATATATATATATATATATATATATATATATATATATATCGGAATCGGCTCCAACGATTTTCATGAAAGTCACGAATTAGGGGATTTTCGGGTCAAGGAATCGATTTATCAAGGTTCCAGATTTTTCTTGGGAAAAGCTCAGTTCCCAAGATATGGGTAAAAACCGAGCAAAGCTCGGTCAAACAGGTACAGAATAAAATAAAATGTCTGTACCTGTATTTTCCTGTATAGGAATATCGGTCAACCAGATATTAAATATTTATGAATGAATAAAAATAAAATATACCTATAAGTTAAACTACGAGTAGCTCCAAGTTGCAACAAATCCAACTCAAATTCAGACTATTTTTTAACATAGAAGAGTACTTATTATGCTGATTTACATCAGGCTTAACCCAGGTATATCTCAACGAAAATAGAAATCATCATCTACATAAACAATAAAGAGGTGTTTTTAGGCGATGATTTCTCTTTTCATCACGAGACCCATCTGTATATTTTCTATCTATGGATATAAAATAAGAATAAGCCAAGGCATAGTTTATAAAGATATAATAAATATAAATAAATATTTACGGGACAAATTACACTTACTGATCTAACTCCAAAGTAAGCAAATTATTTGCTTGTGTTATGGGTGTTAGTCAACGATACTAATACATAGAAATACATATATAAATACTCATATATATGTAATAAACACCCAAACCCGGAAATACAAACACACAAATGCTCATCACACAAATGCCCAGTCGGGGATGAACCCGAGCCCCGTCGATTGCGTAGTCAGGGTCGCTAACCACTCGACCAACGGGGTGGAACAAGATATGGTGGAATATTTTAGTATATTATAATATTTAAACGTGAAATTTTACCTGCATCATAAAATTAACGTCATCCTTAGCAAGCGCCCGATCTTCTTTTGTCTTAGCTTGTTTTTCTTCTTCTTTACTTCGTGAAGCGCTCCTTCTTTCTCTTTCTTTGTCTATGCTAGATTCTTTTTCAAAACTACTTTGAGCCTTTATCAACTGCATCTAAAATAAAATTAAACACGTATTAGTTGAGGTATATAAATGCTAGAGGGCTCGGAATATATAACATTATTCTTTCCGCATGTTTACGGATATATTAACTACCGCGATATTACGCTATTATTAGAGCCGTTTTCGGGATACGCGAAATTTATTTATTTATACATATTTTTAATATAAAAATGGTAAATTTTGAATAGTAAAAGCTATTAAAATTTTCAAAACGTTTACATATTTAACAAAAGTAATTTAACCTTGTATAATTGTATACTATTTTACGTTGTCCTTTTTTCCCTTTAATACCTAATGAATGAATGAATGACAACTCTTTATTGTGCACAAACTCAGAATTTAAACATACATGTTTACTATAATTAATTATCATACCTATAGATATGTCTTGTAGATAAATCGGTACCTGTATAGATACCCTCCTTGATACCTATGCATTCAAATGTACTTGACGTTCGAATTAGGTACCTACACGACAAGAAGAGTATCAAGTTTAATATGAATTAGGGGTGTTACGGAGGTGGTTTTATAGGAACTGGAGTCAGAAATCGGAGGTTTTAAATTTGTTTTATTGGAATCGGAATCGGAGCCGGAACTGAAAGCGGAGTAGAAGAAAGAGAAAGTTGAATTAATGGTTAAAGCGGAATCCATAAATTACGTCACACGTTAATAAAGAAGGGGGGAGAGGGCGCGGTGTATCTCTGAAATGTGATATTGTGTGATAAGGGAAGGGGTGGTGGAGATTTAAAAGCTTTGTGAAGTCATAAGTTAAAATCTAAAGTGCTAATTTTATATATAAACAAAAAACTTTAAAATATTTCTAGTATCAATCGAGACATTGATAGAATGACGCAGTATGAGGATGAGATAAAAAATGTCCAGTGACAAGATATGTTTATTTTCTAATCTTTCAGTCTATCTTAAAATTATTGCACTTAGTTATATACTAATACAGAATCCTTAAAATAATACGGTTTTTTGTGAACGAAAATTTGTGAAAAAAAGGTAACCTAATTAAATAAATAAGAGAATAATATGACATTTCCTTAATTAAATTTAATGTCTAGCGCATTGCCAAGCTAAGTCTGATGGCGACCTTTTGTTTATTTCGGGCATCGCAACGTTACGTCGAAATAGACGTCAAACAAACAACACCACTTAAGATGCTCTACTTAAATCAAGAAAATAAATAAATTCTTTCAGTTATCGATTTCAACTAACCAATAAAACGCTACAAATAGATGAAGATATATTTTATTATCTAGGGAATCCTAGTAATCTTATTTTATTATAATGTGAATGTGAAATTTTAAAGTTTGCTCAATCACTTCGCACCAGCGAATTCGCATAAAATTTAAGCTCACATGGGCTGTATGTTGAAATTAACAATAACGCTTTTTATACTGCCACGTCCATATTCCCAAAGAGGTAAGCAGTTGTGCATGTGCATGTGTATGCATTTTAGTCCCATTTTTTAAATCATAAAGTAGCAAACAAGCAGATGGCTCTCCTGAAGGAAAGAGATAAATAAGGAAACCAAATATGTTGATATTGCGTTGCTATCGGCGGGATGGCAATGCGACATGCATAAGGTTTCTGACTTACCTTACCCTCCAAACGGGAACACGACAATGACAAGTATTAACGTTATTGTGGCAGGAATACGTAAGGTGGAGTTCCCAAGCCCCGAGCAAAACGTTGCATAATTAGTCACGATTGTAGTAATACGTATTGCAAATCGTTTGCCTTTTACGAAATGCCTGGCGGAATTCAAGATGGTCTATTTTTCATGGGAGTCCGGACCAACACGTAGAATAGGCACTTGACATCACAGGTTTAGTTACTATTATGATCTCTGTTTTAGTTTAGTTAGTCTCAGGTTTGGTTACTATTATAATCTCTGAGCAGGAGCTTTCTTCTTATAAGAGGAGGAGAATATTATCAGCTTCTTCCTTTTGATATCATTAAGCGTAGAGCGGCTCAAGCCTTTAAGACCAGGGTAATTCGCTCTGCATCTTTTGTCACTTCTACCGTACGGAATGCTGCAAGAGTTTTGCAAAGTAATGGCCATTAATTGCCAATTTTTTGCATTCATTAATTGCATTTCGTGGCGCAATAGAGACGGTGCTTCTGGTTATCGTTTTGGTTTGGTATACGTAAGTGATGGCATTATTTTCTATCGTGTGAACCAATTCTTTAATTGCTATTGTTAAATATAAATAAAATCATCCGATCAATTACTTACTGAGTACAATCATTAACTGCTATTGATACAAAAACCCAAGATACACAATCAGTGTCTTAAAAAATGTCCTCCAAAAATAAGCGCACAATTTAAAATTGTGCGCTCATTTCACATAAAATCGCGTTGGTTACGACGCTGACAATTTTATTTCTTTTTGAACATTGCTTTGTAAAAACAATTATAAATCTTGCGTTTAAGGTTGCATAGCAAAGACATACGTTTTTGCCATATCTATAATTATTTAAATGGATCGACATAGTAAGCGACACTTATGAGTGTCAGTTTTCTTCGGGACTGTGCATCTTGGGTTTTTTATACCAATGATGTTAGCAATTTAAAGTTAAATTTTTATAGCAATGACGCTATTGCAAGAATATTTCCGCTGCAATAGCGTCATTGCTTATCACTGTCGTGTTTCAGTTTAGAGGCCAACGTAGCCCGTAAACTTATGTATGTGGCATTTAGACCCCGCCTCAAGGATAACCACGCAATATTAAGATTTTTAGTGTTTATAGGCGTTGGTTTATTTTTTCCATCAGGAGAGTCATCTGCTTGTTCGCTATCTTATGATATTAAAAATGTATTACATAACCTGGATGATTTTTTTTTTTATATCACAAGATAGCAAACAAGCAGATGGGTCTCCTGATGGAAAGAGTCACCCATCGCCTATAGACACCAAAGATGTTAATGGTGCGTTGCTATCTTGTGGCGAGGTCTAATGCCACATGCATAAGTTTACCGGCTACCTTACCCTCCAAACCGGAACACGACAGCAACAAGCACTGACGTTATTGCGGCAGGAATAGGTAAGGCGGTGGTACCAGACCCGGGCGAGACAATGCAGAACTCTACCACCTAGTAGCCACGATGTTAGTGACTCGATAGCCAATCGGTCGCCTTTTACGACCTGCCTGGCAGAACGGCAGTTGGCCTATTCTTCAAAGGAGGCCGGGACCAACACGGCGATGATGATGCTATATAAAAGCGAAATTCATTTGTTGCCTCCTTTTTATTGGTTAACAAAGACAGAGCAATATCGTCAAGTTTAGTGTTAGGTTAAACGACTTATTTATATATCTTCCAACTGATATTAACGTAAAAACTGGTAAGGTAAAAGTGTATTAAATTTTAGATATCTAATGCTAGGTACAATAACACAAATAAACAACTAAAACTGGACCGATATACTCTACTGTATTTCATGGAGTTAAAATAAAGAAAAAATTACATTAGGGTCTGTACCTCGTCAGGATAGCCACTAAACTTAGTCTAACGATATTCTTTCCCGTGTTGGTCTCGGGCTCCTTTGGAGAATAGACCAACTGCCGTGCCAGGCAGGTCGTAAAAGGCGAACGATTGGCAATGCGAGTCACTACCATTGTGGCTACTAAGGGGTAGAGTTCTGCATTGTCTCGCCCGGGTCTGGTACCGCCGCCTTACCTATTCCTGCCGCAATGGTGTTAGTGCTTGTCACTGTCATGTTCTGGTCTGGAGGGTAAGATAGCCGGTTAACTAATGCATGTGGCATTAGACCTTGCTACAATATAGCAACGCACCATTAACATCTTTAGTGTCTATAGGCGATGGTTGATGCTTTCCACCAGGAGACCTACTCGGAGAGACATGCTTGTTTGCTATCTTATGATATTAAAAAAATAAAAAATAAAATTTTAGGAAAAAATGGAAAATCGAACCGATCAATTCGACACTCCGATGGTCTCAGTTGAAGTAATTTTTTGAGAGAAAAGTTCAAAGAAATTCATATGTTAACCGCTGCATTTGAAAACTTGATCTACGTTGATGGTGTGAAATGTATACCTATCGTATAATCATCAGCTTAATTAAGAGAAATAGTGATGTGCACACTGTAAACACAAAAAAGACCACACAGTGCATATGTGTCTCGTCTTTACAAAGAATTTATTTTCTGGGGCAATGTACCTACTCTCTTTTAAAATAAACTTCCCGATACTATTAGGCATTTACCAGTTCTCAATCTAAAAAATAAACTAAAACAAAGCTGTGTAAAACGGATATTACAAACTATCTGAACATGTGGGACTAAACGATTGCCTTGGATTAAATAATCCCCATACTAATATCATAAGTACATGGCTATTGTAACATGATTATGTGAAAATTGAACATTATGTTACAAATCATTAAGAAAACGTAGATATAGAAAAAGCAATTCAATTGGATTGTTACAGTGTTTAGCCGCTGTTTCGATTCGGTAGTAATTTAAAAAATTGGGAACGCGTCAAAAATTTGTAAAAAAAATTAAATGAAAAAGAATTTCTGGTTTCGGAAATTTAGATGCTTCTTATGCGATCATATCGCACCGGCTGAATAGAGTTGCATATATTGCATTCAAAGGTAAAAAATGTCCTAACTTAAAACATATCAGAAAGTTTAATGTACTACGTACTAGAGAAGCTATGCTAAGTAGAAGTAGAGTTCCATATTGGTGCAACGCTGAACAAATAATAAATCGTCCAACCGATGTCAAAATTAAGCAGCGCTGCAGCGTATAATAGAGTATAATATATATTCGCGACCAAAAGATCGTAACCGCCGTAAGTTTTATGGCGCTTACGCGTTTAATTCAATGAGCTCTCACGAGGTGCAGTCCGTGGGCTACACTTTAGTCAAACACAAGTAGCGTCGCGCATACCTTGTCTCATACGTTAGTACATAAAAGTTTTTGTAGGATATTTATCCCAGAAAAATTAAAAGTGAAATTCTAAAGTGCCGTGGACTGTAATAAAGAGCTAAAATAATTAAATCGATCCAGTTACTGAGATGAGAGAGCAAGAGAGAAAGAGAGATCCAGTTGGTGAAATTTAAATTTTATTTACGTGGCGCTATTACTAAACTTATTTGAACGTACGTGTAAATTAGCGCTCACTAACATTACATCGACTACACGTAGCAATACGTAAAAATAAAGGCAACTTATGCATGTGGTATTACCTAGATCTCGCCACAAGATAGCAAGCACCATTAACATCTTTGGTGTCTATGGGCGATGGCTGACTCTTTCCATCAGGAGACCCATCTGCTTGTTTGCTATCTTATGATACAAAAAGAGACCGATGGATTATAAATATTTGTATATGTTATAGATGTAGATGAGTAGGTTTGTTACATAACAATCATTCATTTAAACTGGAATTTAGTTCTGCATTACTAGCATAATTATGTTTTATAGGTAGACATATTACGTGTACGTTCCGGTTCAGATATCGTACCATATGAAATTATTTTACACAACAATAGAAAATTGCGTAAGTACAACGCTGTTATCATCTTCTGCACACGGTTTTTACATAATAATGTTTTTAAATGAGCGGACATGGCGATGCTAGAAATCCCTAGTTTGTTGAAGACCGTGGGACTCTATAGCGTTGGATTGGCCATATGCGTGGGCTTGGGCTGGTTTGCGGAGTTTACTGTAAGGGGGGAGGGGCTTACGGCCCATTCGCAACATGAGGCTCTAGATTTAGGGGTCACAAAAACTATATACCCGTGGACCCAAGTGGTTGGCATTAAGTATGGCAATAGTTTTAGTATAATACTTTTTCACATTTCACAAAAAAGACTTTCACATGTGTGTTTATCCTGTGGAAAATTAATTTAGATGTTTCTATAGTAATAATTCAGAATTTTAAATTATTTAAGGTACCTATAAGCTAATGTATTAGCTTATAGGTACCTAAAATAATTTAAAATTTAATTTTTTAAAAATTAAGTCAATTAAAAATTAACTCATTTTGAATAAAAATATATTCTATTCTTTTCCTTACTACTGTTGTGCCGTAGTGCTTTTTGTTTTCCTCCTGCACATAACTTCCAAATACTTGAAGGAGGTTTTTAACCAAAACAATAGTAGCAAAGATTTAAAATATTTTTTTAAATATTTGTATAGGCATATCAATAAGTAAATAACGCAATCAAAATTATTTTGAATTTAGATAAATTATGGTCATTGAATTGTTTGAATTCATAGTAACCGTTGCCCTGCCATGTTCTATCAAAAAAAGTAACCTACCTACTCCAGCGAAATTATATTTCTGCATTTTCATTGATTTTCTTTTGTTGTTTTGTTTTTTCCCAAATGTATTGAAAAACGTATTTCGATGCACGTGCGGAATTGTCATCAGTCCCTTTTGTTGACACGCGCCTTCGGCTTGGGTCGAAAAACCGGGGAACAAATGACATGCTTTCCGCACTTTTATCGAAATATAGGTACTAATATTAATTCAAAATTTGCACACATACCTACCATTGCGCGACTAGTAAATTACTATGATATGGACCAAAGTAATTCAAATAACTAATTAAAATTAAATACGTTTTTGGAAAAACTTAATTCAATTGCACTAATCAAATTGAAATATATAAATTAATTACTATTATATAAATATACTTAAACAAATACATTTAAATAAAAATCTATTCATTTTAATAATAAATAGATTTTTATTTAAAAACTTGCTCAAATATTACTATTTTCAATCCGGATTGCGATCGCATTTTTTAGTTTTAAAACGAACCACTTATTAAAACAAATTAGCGATCTCTGGTCTAGATGATGGCGTCAGAAGTTATCGTGTAGGTAAGTATCGTAAGAAGTAAACTTTAAACAATCGCATATTACAGTCTTTATAGTTGGCATGTACGCAAAACATTTATATTTAGACCAAGATGTGCAGAGAGAATCCTTGTGCTCGAACTGCATAATATGCTACCCGTGTGGTAGATTAGGGCTTAATCCATAATATGGTTAGCACGAGTTTCGTCTTGTTATAATCTACTTACTTAGTACTTAATATCTAAAAGTGATATGAAAAGTTCTGGTCCCTACCCTCTTTTGAGAAATATTGTGTGCTTGAAGAAATGTGAAATATTTTCCAGCAACTTTTTTTTAATTACTCAAAATCTACTGGAGCGAATAAGTTGAAATGATTAGGTAGTCTTTTTTATATAAAAAAAGACTATCTTTAGACTTAAGACTATATTTTATTATAAAAAAAGGTAGTCCACATTTTGGTGAAATTCAATCGAATGCCGTCAATTGCGTTTCGATGTGTAAATGTGTAAGTTGTTCAAAACTTAGGAAAGGTAAAATGTTCGTTTCCACTACCACACACACTCACACACACACAAAACTTTTACAAGCTTTTATTTGAAAACATAAATAATTGCGCATATTACTCGACTTTTAGAGCTGATATTTGTTATAGAGTATTTTATGGAACTACGATGTTATTCAAGCGTCTTGGCAATCCACGTCTATATTTTTTTTCTTTTTCTACCTATTAAATTTGATATAAAAAGGATTTTATCCTAAATGTGTATCGGTTAGGTAGATAAAATCAACTCATACCTACTAAGACCACATAAAGTTGAATATCTATTGTTGTTACTCAATTTATTCGAATTACTACATACGGACGTTAATTTTTGTTAATTGTTTAGAATAATAGTAAGTTAATATTGTATTCGTAATTTATTAGTGTTAAATGGAGATTTATCGATGGAAATAAAAATTATTATTAATTTTTATCACTATAGGTATTACCTTTCGAACACGTTCCGCCAACGAATCATTTTTGGTGATGACTATGTGTGAGTTGCTTGGCGGTGGCGACGCTGACGGCCGACGTATTGTTACCGTTTCTATTAACAAATAGTTTATATTTAATTTTATAGTAATATATGTCATCAAATTGATCAAATAATGGTAAGTATATAATGGTACATTGCTATCCGTGGGGCAGGAATGTAAAGCCACACGGGTGACTGACCAACCCAATAATACGATTGTGTCATCGCTGCCACGCGGATAGTAATGACATTCTCCATGTCTATAGGCGAGGTTTATCTCTTTGCATCATGGGAACCATTTGTTTCGTTTTACTTCAATGACTGTCATGGGCCGCATGTAGCCCGCCATGGAAGAGATCACCAGAGTGCTAAGTGAGTTTTTCTTTTCGCATTCGATCGTGAGCGTGTTTGGAGTTTACTAGGAATTTGTATGTGATTTGTACAGCGCCACCTAGTGGTAAACGTGAGAAACCAGTTTACCACTAGGTGGCGCTGTACAAATCACATACAAATTCCTAGTAAACTCGAAACGCGCTCACATCGAATGCGAAAAGAAAAACTCACACTTAGCACTCAGATGGTCTATTTTACGGATTCTGGCGTTACTTTGCGAAAATCCACATTAAAAGGTGAAACTATATAATAGCAAATTTAATTAATATCCCATTTTAAATGGTCTTTTCCTTAAAGAAGGTTCTGAGCGACACTAATTCTGTAAAATAAAAATACATTTCTGCGTTCAAAATATTGCATGCATACACAAAAACTATTAGCAAATTTATAGAACAAAATAATGTACGTTTTATAGTTTTAGAGAACTTATTAATATACATATACAAAAAAGTTATTAATATCGCATGTACAAATTAGGTCACGTTTTGATATTCAATTATATTATTAATTCTTCAAAAAACACGGGAAAGAATTTTGAAGAATTGATCGACTACTTTACTACTAGACATATCGTAAGAAGCTAAAAAAGGCTAAAGGCTAATTTGTAAGCAATATCGTGACTACTCACTAGGTAGAGTCACAAGTATTTGTAATAGGCATAACAATAACATTAAAATATTTCAGTCATTATTGGTTTACATTTCCGTTCTTCCTCTCTCATTCTCAATAATAAATTAAACACCTAGACACGAGTGGCACTACCAGTTTTTTGTGCATAAGCCAAACTTGATAACCCTAGCGCTACCGCCGAGCGTAGCTATGAAGAGTGAAGTACACACATGAGGCTGATTTCTATACCTACTTGTTTTGTGGTAGAGTTCTACAACATTCCGCCTGAGTTTGGTATCACCGACTTAACTATTAATAACGTGGGTACTTGTCGCTGTCGTGTTATGCTCCGGAGCACAGAATACGAGAGACTAACAGAAGTCAATCTCCATACAAGCCATATTTGAGCAAGCACATATAGACACCTCTCACGAACGTGATATCTCGGACTGATTCGTAACAAACTGTCCCGAACCATTCCGAGATATCGCGTATATGAGAGGTGTCTGTGTGTGTTGCTCGAATATTAGTTGTACGTAGATTGACTTCTGTTAGTCTCCAGTATTCTGTGTTCGGAGGGTAAAGTACCCAGCCAGTAGATTTATGCATGTAGCATTCTAGCCACACATATAATATGGCACCATTAACTTTGGTGTCTATAGGCGATGGCTATCTCTTTCCATCGGGAGAACCATATGCTTGCTTTCTTTCTATGAAATAATAACCAACAAGGATTCCTATTTGATGCACACCACCGCAGATTGTGCAATTGCGGTATAAAGTACGTTTAGTAATTTTGATTACTTAGTCGTATAATAATCACCTATATTAGATTGTCCTGTGTCTAACGGGAGTGGCCCTGTACTTCTTCGTTTAGGTAGCTTTAAATTGACTGTGATGGCTGTTGTGGATTCTTGCTCGTTGGCCCCCAAATCAGGCGTCGACGTCCACGATGTGTTCGTTTTACTTAACCCTGTGAACGAAATTAACAATCTACATTACTGTAAGAAACTGTAAACATTTGCTGACTGCCTCATTGGTCTGGTGATGAGTAAAACCATCCAGAATTATATATCTCGTGTTGGTCTAGGTCTCTTTTTAAGAATAGACCATCAGCCATTCTGCCAGGCAGTTCGTAATAGGAGAATATATGTGTCAGTACCATCGTGACTGTTTGGTAGTAGAGTTCCTAACGTTTGGCACGGGTATATGTTACTACAGCTTTATTTATTCGTGCCGCAATGGCGTCAATGTTTGACAATATTATGTTTTGATTTGGAGTTTAAGGTAGCTGGTAGACTTGTGCATTGCCATATCACACGGATAGCAACGTACCATTAACATCTTTGGTGCCTATTGTTGGTAGTTACCTCTTTCTATCAGGATAGCTATCTGATTATTAGCTATCTGAAGATATAAAAAATATGTCTCGGATTCAATCCTGGATCGAGTAATGTTAGTGGATAATAATTACAACCTTTTAAATAAACATTTTTAGAAGTTCAAAAATATTAGAAGTTCGACATATATTCGTAGATTTTTCGTTAGATCTATAATCAACAGGACTAATAATCCAATATTGTTTTGATATAGGTATCTCAAAAGGATTAAGCGGCGTTTTTGACAAAAGCTCCCAGTTGGCTTGATTTATTCTTTATCTTCAATAATTAGCTTATCTGATATTTAAAACATTTTACACAAAACCTTAACGACTTGTATATTCTTCGTGAATCACACTGTTATTCGTGGAAACCGCATGAAAATACGTTCGGTAGTTTATGAGTTTATCTCAGACAGACAGTGAGCGGCAAAAAACACAGACTCGGCGGGGATTTAGTTTTATAATATCACATGATTTAAACCAATTGATTTTTCGATTGGGCAAAGTGCAAGTGGGGGTTTTTTAATGAAGTCGAAGCCTAGAAAATGGTCATGTATCTACACGCTTGGGCTGGGTTTCGAAGAGCATGTAATATTGTTGATTTTGGTTATTGCAAGTAAACAACCTTTTAAGTATTAATAGTTCGTAGAGTTCTGTAGCTTTCGACCGGGCTTTGGCACCAACTGTCTTACCTGTTCCTGCCGTAATAACGTTGGTGCTTTTCGCTATCGTGTTCTGATTTGGGGGGTAAGTTACCCGGTAAACTTATAAATGTGCAATTCAACCTCCACGATCAATATTTCTGGTATCCATAGACGACGTTAATCATACTCATTTCTTACAATCCGGAGAACCGTCTGCTTGTTTGTTATCTTTTAAAATAAGTCAAAGTCGTTAACATTATTAAATGCGGTGTCAGGGACCAGCACAAATATTGCAAGCCGTCATATCGCTGAATCGCGGTAAATGGAAGTGTCTATTATACTACAATATTATTTATTAATTTTGTCTGGCTACACGACAAGGGACACGGCGTGATAATATTTACGCTGTTTACCTTGTTCAAATTTTACAGAGCAGCGTTCAAATTTTACAGAAAATATTTTAAGCCGTGAGTGCTACGGCCTGGGCCACGGGAAATTCGTGCCTGTGATTTTTCGCGCGGCGCGAATGGCGACGCGTCGGGCGTCTGAAACAAATGTATGGGAAAGTACTAAACATGCCACGAGGCGTGGCGACGGGCGGGGCGAACGACGAATTTTGCCGAGCGAATCGCGTGCGGGGCGAGGGACGTGGCGAACGAGTGAAACAAATGTGTGAATCGGCACAGCGCTTGCGCCGAGGCCGCCGCCGCAGCGGCGGAAATAGTCTAGGAACCAAAACGATTAAGTTGTGGTTGCTGAGAAATACACTAAGAAAATTTTAACTTTAATTTCAAATACTAGGCCAGAAATTTGTAAGTCTGGTCACCACATTTATACAAATAAATAAAATTTGAGAGTGAGTGGAGTGTGGATTAAAATAACCGGTTTTAACTAAATGCATATGGATGTATAATAATAATAATAATAATATTCACGGGACAAATTACACTTACTGATCTAACCCCAAAGTAAGCAAATTACTTGCTTGTGTTATGGGTGTTAGTCAATGATACTAATAAATAGAAATACATATATAAATACTATAATATATTTAATAAACACTCAAACCCAGAAATACAAACATTTATGCACATAACACAAATGCTTGTCCCCGTCGGGGATCGAACCCAAGCCCCGTCGATTGCGTAGTCAGGGTCGCTGACCACTTGACTCGATACATGGTACATATACGAAAATAGCACTTTTTACGATTTTTGTCTGTCTGTTTGTTCCAGCTAATCTCTGGAACGGCTGGACTGGACTTTTGTCTGTCTGTCTGTTTGTTCTATCTAATCTCTAGAACGACTGGACCGATTTTGACGGGACTTTCACTAGTAGATAGCTGATATAATAAGGAGTAACTAATGCTACTTATAAAAAAAAACACGTGGACGACGTCGCGGGCACAGCTAGTTATAAGTATAAACAAAAATCCAGAAATACAATTTTTCTTCCTTCCCACAATGTTGAATATTCATAATAATACAATTATAGTAGTGTCGCCAAAAAATCGATAGTTATAATCTAGAAACACCATAACGTCAATAGTATCGATAGTATTGAACACTGCAAGTTTAAACTGTCGATTGTGTCGGTACCAATCGTTGGACATAAACAAAGTATAGATTCTACAAGGAACTTATATACGATAACTGGAATGACTACGAAGCAATATTTGAAAAATAAAAATGTACTTTATTTCGTAACAAATAAAGTTGACATTTATTTCTTACTTAACAGAGGGGAAAAACGTTCTGAGCAAGACAACGACAAGAGTGGATGTTGTCCCTTTCTTGCAATTGCCAGTGTAAACAAAACTATCTAAATGGTAGATTTTTATATATTCGGTAACCGTTAATTCCTTTTTATTCATACACGTCGATAAAGAAATTAGCATTAAATGTATTGTAATTAACATAGTGAGTTCTAAAATGTGCTTATTTTAATTATTACGTAATTACTTATGCAATGTAAAAACTGTTTCTCAAATTAGTAGAATTACTTAGTAGTAATTTGCAAACTACGCATGGCCACACTTATATATGGCGATTGGCGCTTTATTTAGTAGAAAGAGACACATTCCACTCATGTCGTGGTACTCTTCGGAACGATTTTGAAGTACGTGTAAGCATTCCGGGTAGAATATAACTTCCTTGAGATTCTATCAATAGTTTTGTTAGACAATATTGCATTTATCGATGTATTCCGTACTATCGATAGTTTGTACAATCGATAACATCGGTCAGTATTAGAATAAAGTTAATTATCGATAGTTTTGATAGTATCGATACTATCGATAGTAATTGTGATTAATGCAATATTAAATAGCAATACTATCGACAGTATCGATACTTTTGATGCTATCGATTGTATTGTTGTTTATTGATAGTATTGAACTTAATGAGGCACTGAAACCCTACCGATAATGGACTTATCTATATAATATATAATTCTTATTTAAATCATGTACTACACATTCTCTTCCAAATAGTAAGTATTGAAGTACAAAACTACTCCCCTCCAAGCAATATTGAGATAAAGTTGAAAAAGTCATCTTGCTCTAGGACTATACTGGTCCCGGCGAAAAACGCAAGTCCCCGTAGCCTGATATGCACGCCGCGCGAATTTTCACCTCACCCGCCGCGCCGCCGGTTCGCGTGACCGGGCGGTTATAGGCCGTCTTATGGCAATAACGAACATCGCCCATTCTGCCAGCCTATAATTCTGGTGAGCTAAGTTCATCTTTTAACGTTCAAAAGACTATTATTATGATTGATATTCATTTATTATAATTTAAAAATATTTACCCGTGGAGAAGGCGTCTTTCTTTGAAGGATCGGTCGTGCTGAGATTCGTTATAGAAGCCCAGCCACGGCCCGCCTTCTCCCCGACTGCGCTGTTTTCATCTTCACGACTCCTGTATTATAAAAAGTAAAATAATAAACACAATAATAATGTTATAATAATAATAAATAACAATAATAACGCCCGAGTCGAACATCTGACCACTTAGGGGGCGGGCAATGTGAAATATTTAAAATTACATGGCTACCGAGGAAAAGGCAACACGACACGGTGACACGTTCTAAAAGGAAATTAATAGAGCTGCTTCCCGGGGGCGATCGCGGAGCGCACCTGGAGCTGACGCTAAGTGTCACAGCAGACGGACCGTCAACGCGAACGGTGAGATGCTGAACAGACGGGCACTCACCGGAGACACAGTACCCGAAAATATTACAGTCGAGCAAGCCAATAAAGATAGTCCTAGTACAGCGTTAGTTCTATCATCACCAGCCCCATCAACTGTCAGACGTACCCGAAACCTTATATTGAATGTTGTACGGAAGTCAAATGCCTTTTTCCTGCTTTTTCCACTAAGGCAGGTAAAACAAGAGTAGGCATGAAAGGGAATAATGATGTAAATTTGTTTATTGTGCGTACATATTGCTATATCACAAAATAAGAAGCCGATATTACCATATATAGGAAAAAACTACATGAAAAATTTTCACATTGATACTTCCATGACAATATATCAGAACAACGACTTTAAGACCAAAGAAGAGCAATAGAAAGAAATAAATTACTATCTCAAGATACTATACTATACTATAATCAGTTGAAAGAAAAGATAAAAACAAAACTACAGAATGAAGAAACAGGCAGCTATGACGTTTCATCCACAGAAATTACAACACAAGAATTTTCCTTACAACTACCTAAACCTTTAAACATATATCCTTATATTTCGTCACTCTCAAGTTTACCCCGTAACCAAACTCCTGGCGCATTATCACAAACAGAAAAAGAAAACGACAATTGAATTATTAAAGTATCTTCCCAACATAAATGACACATATACAAGCAATTAAAATTAAATTTCAAACAGCTCTTGCATTATATACAATAACGGAACCTACGGCACCACCAAAATTACGAAAAATAAAATATAGGACCAAACTTTTTGAATTTACGAACTTAATTAATAATCAATTTGAACATACCTCCATAGACTCAAAAGTGACAAACATACATACGATTGTATATTGCACAGCTAAAGTAATATGAGCGAAACTTAACAACGAAATTACTGAAAATAATAAAATCATTTATCAAAAAAAGAACCGTCATAGCCATACAATCAGAAAAAGATATGGAGAAATTGAGAACAAATATTGGAGTAATAATCAAATAGATAAAAAAATATTAGATAGTAGATAAAATACAAACAATATCTCATAATACTTTTATACATACAATTCATGAAAATATGAACAAGAGACCGGAAGAATATTTAGATACTCTTAAAACCCAAGCAATATAAGGAAAGTCAACAGCGGAAGAATGATAACAGTTCATTTACAATACACACAACCCTACGTAACACAAAATAAACTATTAGCGTAGAAATATCCAACAAAGAGCAACTGGAAGATTATTGGTCAGGAATATTGAAAGGGAAAATGCAACATAACAACTCAGCAAGTTAAATAGCTGAAGAAGAAAAAAGTGATCCAATATAGAAGAAATGAAATTCATAGAAATAACAGAGAATGAGATCATTATGATAACATTAAAATAGATAGATAAAATCATAATTTTTGGCACAAAAAACTTACTGTTTTTACACAAAAATATAGTTAAAAATCTATCAGAGATAAAATAAAAGGATAAAACACAGAAATTCCAGACTTCATAGCAACTGGCATAACCTATATGTTTCCTAAAAACGACAGTGCGCAAATTCCCGACTAATTGCATGTATGTATGTGTATCTGCCGTTTATTCTCTATTTTGCAGTTTTTTTCAGTGTTCGTAATGGATTGAATCGTACTGCAGCTCGTGACAGTTGTTCGCGTAACAAAATACATCCACATTAATCGGTACTGACACGTGTGTCTAATACGGTCACGGGATAGTGTTCGGTAAATTGTCACAAGTGTGGATGCGCCTTAAACCTGCATTGTATCGACGTCCTGCCATGCACGTAACGACAATGCATTTGAACACCCTTGTGAGATGTGAAATAGAACCCACAGGCTGGACATACTTTTTTCTTTAGGTCGGATTGTATAGATGGACAAAAGAAATCGTAAGGCATCTGCTTAAACCCTTCTAGAGCAAGTGACAGATTAACGGACAACCTCATAAGAAGTGGCGCAAACTTGGATGTTCCTTTTCCTCAGCGTGCTGAAAATTGTGTTTTTCCAAATGATCATCCGTAATCATTCCTTTGTCGTCGAGATGAGAACCAAAATATTCATGAGGCAGAATGACGCCTGCCAGTCGTTTGCTCAGGGGAGCTATCCGGCGCTCAACTCGATTATATGCGCTTCGCCCAGGAGCATTAGTCGCTATAAACAGAGCGTCTAGGTTGTATTTTTTAAAGTGTTCAATCGCTAAAAGTTCTTGACTTTGCGATAACGCGTTAGAATTTTATTGACGCAGTTGCGCTAGCAAGTCAGCATGAGAGCCTTTATAGGCCAAGAAAAACAGATGATACAAATCTCCCTCTTTGAGGACCTCACTTTAATAACACCGACTATAGCAATGTGCTTCTGCATAAACACTAACAAATATTAACTGCGAAAACATCATTAAATGACTTACAGTACTATCTAGGGATTCCCTGTGAAATATAAACGAAAAGGTTTGCCAACTTGCGAGAACAAATTAACAATCGTCATTTTTCTGGTCTGTATATTGTATAGTATGGATTGTATAGTCTGGTGACGACCAGACTATACAATCCCTCGATTGTATAGTCTGGTCGTCACCAGACTATACAATCGAGGGATTCCCCGTAAAACGTAAATGAAAAGGGTAGCCAATTTCGGAGTTTTAATTTCCTAATTCTTAATTTTAAAAAAAACAATGTTACGTAACGTGTTGTAAGAAAGACCCCCTCCCGCCCCTGTAACGCATCGTAACATTTTACGAGACCCCCAATTGCGTTACGTAATACTTGAACGCCCCCTTAAAAATGAAATACAAATCAAGTTGCTAAAAATACCTTTTTTGTTTTTTTTTTTTTTGCAAATATTGTATATTGCGCAGTAGTGAAATAACCGCCAACGCTCTGCCAGACCCGCAGGCCCGGTATCGCCATTTGATGAAATTATAATATATTTTCGTAATTCCAGTCTACTAAAAGGACCTTCCCGAAATTTGTCACCAGCTCCCAGTCTAGTATGTAGATAAGGAAGTTACGGATTTTGCCCCGATTTTTGAAAATCGAGTTTTTACCAGACGTCCACGTTTTTGAGGTCCTAGGAACCTTTTCCGACTATTTTCACGATAACGTCAGTATGTCTCTCTCTCTGTGTGTGTGTGTGTGTGTGTAAACATCTCATAACTTTTGAACGGCTGGACCGATCGAAACGCAATTAATGGCATTCGATTGGATTGCGCTCAACTTAGACTTACTGAAAATTGAAATCAAGTCAGCCCGAGTGATTTTGAGAAATTTTGAAAAAACCCCATTAAAAATTGGGAAACAGTATTTTTTTAATATAATTTCCCGATTAATATACCGATTGAATACAAAAACTAATCAGCTCTATTCCTCAAAAAATACATTTAATGCATAAATTTCATCAAAATCAGTTTATCCGTTCAGGAGTAACCATTGACGAAAATTACAGCTTTTCAATCCAAAAGTTACAGCTTTTCAAACATTAAAATTACGTTTTTAAGCAAACTTACTTAATATTTTTGAAATAACTTTCAAGCTAATCCACGACTGACTTAAAAATCTTATCAGCTTTTTTCCTTTAAAACTGCGTCAAATACCGTTAATTGTATCAAAATCAATTAATTTGTTTGGGATTTATCAATGACAAAAAATGTTGAAAAAATGTTTTTTGACATTATTTCGAAATTTTTCAACCTATCGATTATTTAGCTAAAGCAATATTTTAAACCTCAAAAATTGAGTTGAAATAGTTTCTAAAATATATAGTTTTTTAAAAATCAATACATCGCCAAATTTAACAAAATAGATGTTTGAATTGAAAAAATCTATGCTTAATTTTTTTCAGGGGTGGCCTGCAGGGTCAACCGTTTACAGATCTTTTTTTTATAAATTTCATGGAATAAAAACAAAAAAATTTTGAGCCATTATTTTATAGTGAAATACAAAAAAATGGCAAATCTCTGCAAAAACTGTAATTACCAAAGTATCACAAAACCAACAACTTCTTGATAGTTAAGAAGAAATTTTACAGGAATTATTCTCTATCTCTTCATTTACAATGAAGCTGGTGTACTATTAGTGTTTAGTACCGAAGTTACAGTCGCGCAATAACGTGCTGCTAATTGATTACTTTGATTGCAGTCGTTGAACAACTGAAGAACATTAATTTTGTCGGTAATTTAAGTGCTTACCGTAACATTAAATTATATTTATTTGTCCAGATCGTTTGTAGGTGCCACAAATAATCCATGTAAATGTCAGCCAGTGTCTTAAAAATAGACTAGCAAGCAAAGTTTACAGTAATCATCTGTTCTTAACATCATGCCGTTTTTTGTGCTCGTCATAAGTAGCTGCTAGTTTTAGCCTAAAAACTATTAGCGAGGTCTTGAAGCTCTGCTAAAAGAAAGCAACCAAAATTTCCCTAAACTACATTATTGAACGCACGGCATTATAGTGTTCAATGAGAGTAAAAGAAACGCTAGTAGAGTAAATCAAGAGAAACATAAAAAGTTACAGTAGGTCTAAAATATCTAACCATCATTTCTCTTGCTTTGAACAAAGTACGAATCAACAACGAATATTCATACCCACAGGCCAACAGGCCAATTATATTCAAATATTTTTCATTCAAGCACGGAAGAATCAAGGACAATTATTCTTCATCACCGACAGCGCATATAATATTAAATATTTATCATCATCGGGGCACAGAACGAATCAGAGTGGATGAGAATCGGAATAGGTTTGTGTCACTCTAAAATAGAAATTTCTCTGCAGCGAGTCTCAGAGTGGGGCGAGCAAAATCTCATTTCGTTTAATCTCCAGAAGACAAGCCTGTGCGTTATCCACCAAAAAAAACCCTTACAAGTGGTCTTGACCGCTTAGTTTCCGGAGAAACATTGTATTTGTGTCTGTTTTATCGTGGACTGTATAACGGGGAGTGTCCTGATGAGCTATTTAATTTAGTGCCATGTTCCGCCATCGCACTACACGCCCTCGTAGTGAGAGATTCTACCTACACCACACTGATGATTGGTCATCTACGACTGTTCGATTTGCTCGTACCTTCTTTATACGGACAAACTCTAGAAAAGCTTACCTCACAGGATTTTTCCGAGTTGTTTTGACATTGGAATATTTGAGAGGGTCTACAAAATTCTTAGAAATCGCCATTGCATTGGTAACTAACTTTTTTGAGTTGCAAATATCCATGGGCAGTGGTGGCTGCTTTCCATCAGGTAGCCCAATTTCTCGTATGCTTGCAGATATCATAAAAAAAGAACGAATCAAAGACGAATCTTCTCCTTCACCGACAGCGTATATAGTATTAAAATATTTATTATTAGACTTATTTGAATATAACGTTTAAGTATGGTACTATGTATTGCCAGAACTGTGTAAGAGTTGTGTATAGAGCAATGCGTAAGCAGGCATTGCGTCAATCTATCACTCCTAACGGGCTCATTGCAAACAATTCGTGAAAACGTTTAGATATTTGGAATAGTGCCACGATTCACTTTTTATAGATCCATATGCGATGAGCGGCCTTTTCTTTGTTATCTGTTTATACCTTGCAGTAAAATATGTACGTTAACAAAAGCACGATCATTAAAATATTAGAAACTGAAAGTTAGAAGTTGTTGACATTATTATCTCTTATAATAATTATGAAACAGAGGAATTCTATTTGTATACCGTGTCCTTTATTATGTTAGTTGTTTCTGAGCGAAGGTGATAAAAGATCACACTCTTACAAATAACTTTAAGGTTTTAACTTTTAAGAGACTGGGCCGAAAATTAACAAATAGATACCACTGAATGTAACAGCAAGCGGTAGCAAAATGATCAAAATAAAAAAAAACATAATGATATAAGCGAAAATAGCAATGGCCAGCGAGTTTTCTCTACTAAAAGTACCTATCCTATTCAAATTGAAATTTCAAAATTTCCCATATTACAAATATGTATATATCTTATATATGCACTTTTACTAATTAAAATATCTTATAAATTTACTTTAAAATAAATAAATAAAATAAAATAAATATGTAAGGGGGCTCCCACGCAACAAACGTGTTTTTGGTGTTTTTATAGATGATAGTATGAATCCTTCGTGCGCGAGTCCGATTTCGCCGGATTTTATTTAAGTAGACGAGCTAAATAGGTTTTGAAATCAATCGGTTGATATATGAGTCTGAAAGTTATTTTAAAAATATGAAGTAACTTTGTTGTAAAAATAATTTAAATATTTAAAAAGCTATGACTTGGAAACTTGATTCGATTTTGATGTTCGAAACGGCATTTTACAAGTTTTTAAGCATCGAATATTATAGACGGTCAAAACTCGATTGCTTAAAAGAATCTTCTAATTATATCGAAAAAATATCGCACAAATTTTATTTCAATCACTTTTCTTTTGAGTGCATCTAGATTATGGAATAAACTACCTTTATCTATTAAACAATGTAGTAACAAGCGGCTATTCAAAAAGAAAGTATAAATATATATTATTTATTTAGATTAGCGCGTACACCAAACAAACAAACCAACGCTACAGCTTTATGATGTTAGTATAGATAAATTGGCTATTGAAAAATTACGATAATTATTTAATACATAATGTTTTCATTTTAAGTATTGTTAAGTATATTATAGTATGTATGTATTTATTTTATATTTGTATGTTTTATTATATTATATAGTAGTATTTATGTATTATTACATAATTATTTAAATATATATTCTTATTTAAATGTTGTATATCTATATTTTCTTTGTATCTACACTACTATTTCCGTTAGCCCAAAGGTTGACTGGGAGAGAATGCAACTAGCATTAAGTCCGCCTTTTGTACAATTTTACTTATGTAAGTATACAATAAAGTATAAATAAATAAATATAAATAAATAAATAAAAAATAGCTTTTAAAAAAATTTCGTCCACGGTAACTCCCGAATGGATGAACCGATTTTGATGCAATTGATGGCATTGGAAACAATTTTTTAAGAAGAAAAGCTTATTAGATATTGTATAATTAATCTGTACATTAATCTGCAACTTACCGTTAAAAAACATTGATTTGCCGATATTTTTTTGAGGTTTTTAAATTTCTTTCCTAATCGGTTCAAGACATGTCTCAGTTTAACACACCTTCCCAGTTTGTCGGTTTGCGAGACATCCATCTCCGCATTTTAAAAACTAGATAACGACTATCTTTTGTTTCTTGACAACTTTGCATGCTTATCAAAGACATGGAGGAGTGAATACAATGCGACCAGAATCCAAATTTTGAATGTCGCTGTTTTAAACTTACTCAATCTCTGTTGTGATCACGTTGCTTTAACAATAAGACAAGTTTTCGTTACACAACACAACATTTTAAGGTTCCATACAGCTTTGTGGCCATTAAATAATACTTTAGCTCGGTGACATAGTGCTGTATCGGATGCCCGGTGACAAATTGAATTTTATTTTAAGACTGCACTGTTAACGTTGATAGTTTTATTCCTTGACACAAAATGTCTTAACTATTGGCGTAGATGCGTCTGGTCCTGTAATGCTTAGCAGTATTTTAAATAAGCATGTCAACTGTATCAATGTTTATTAAACACGAAACAGGTATCAGTTAAAAGTTTAAAAATAAATAACGTCAGGCTTCGTCGATTATAAATATAGGTAAAATAACAGCATCTGATTTAAATATCAGTTCTTAAATATTTATAGAGTTGAACAGTCTAGCAGAACTAGGCCAGGCCAGTGTTTGACCCGAACACTTACGGTGATTTAAGATGAAGTCTTTTATTGATAGTACCTAGACGTAACAATGAACTATGACCATTATGCCTCCTTATTTTTATGTTAAAGTATTGACACGGTGCTAATGGCAGAGTGTTAGTCAAAAAATTTTGTCGACATCATGGTCGACATTGAGACATTGTACATATTCCTGTATTGCATTTCTTGGCGACTTGTAAGTATGACATTTATGTTTTACCTGCAATGATGTAAAAAGTATAGATGCGTTGTTCACATTCCAAAATGGCATCATGAAAGCAAGGCATTGTCTGACTTTTATTTATTGTTTCACGTATAACCTGTCTATTAGTGAAATGTCATTGTTTATCTTTAATTGCGTTATTGCTATTTTGGTTAGAAGTGTAAGAGAACTCGTATAATTCGATAAAAGTATTGCTTATCAATTTGGTAATGATAGAGTAGGAAATAAGTTTTCGTATCGTGTTAAAAAAGTATCTTCACGTCCGTATCACCGAAAAGTTAGGCAGAGGTACAACCCGTGCACCCACGATTAGCCGAATCGTATCGTAGTGTTAAAAAAATATTTAGCCGTCGACAAATACATACTGGTAGATTTCAATAATTTATGACAATTAATTGCATTCTTTCAAGCTAAGAGGCTAGCTCCAGCTCCTTTCAAAATCATTCAAATCTGCTCATAAAATAAACGTGGGTAACCCTCTCTCTTCCTCAATCAAAAATCATGGATCATCCTTCGATCACAATTTAAAATCTAATTAATCTAAGATGAATTGTCCCACAAAGGATGCTTTAAGTATGCTATATATACTTTTAATGGAATGTAAGAGGGGTCCTTACATTCCATTAAAAGTATACAGCGCTGTTCTGTGCATACCAGTCGTAACCGTTTGACCGCCAAGCAATAATATTTAGTTGACCGTCCTTGTTGATGTTGTACCAACTAGATGGTAAGATTTGAAACATCGATGTGTTACTGAGGCATTGCTACCTTTGATTTTCAATGCAGTAAGTTGGATTCCGCTACCTTATCCACGGATATAAGTTTAGCAATAACTCGCAATAATACGATTGTGATGATAGATACATGCAAAATTTGTTATACACGTTCATCTACTAAGTTCCCTAAAGTACCAAGACCCGTTTATTTGAAACTACCCTAAGTTATTTAATCGGTTAGCAAGACCAAAGTAAATTATCGCTTTTTGTCATGCATGTTAGATTTCTAGAAGGTTAGAAGACCAAGGTAGCTCACTTGGGTGCTAAAAATATTTCAGAAATTTGTAGAAACCTAGCCAGTCTCAGTGTCTGTTAACATAATTCATTTCTAAGTTTATTTTTAGGTATTATTTTTTTTTAATTTTAAATTATCTTATTCCAAATATTAATTTCAATTGTTTCTAATTGTAACTTAAGCCTTGATAAAGAAGAGAACACGACCATTGTTTACTTGGGGTATCTACGTAACCTACATACTCGTACATACATATTTTCCCCGCCAAATCCCTTGAGGGGTTGGCAGAGTCTAACAGAAACACCACACTTTATTTCCGTCGCTCTTTCTACCTTCATAACTTTCTTATTAGAAACATGGCGCTAGCGGCGAATCTAGACACCTTTTTAGGGAAGCACCCGACTAATTTTATTATGGTATGCAGTTTTAGTCTCATTCAGTAACTACATAATGTATTTTATCTAAAAGTAGCAGTAGGTACAGAATATTCAGCGGTTTTCAGAATAGTGATAAAAATTATGTTTGATAGCAAAGTCACTGACGTTTGATCTTTACAATTCAAAAGTAGACCAACGTTCGCGTTAGTTAGTGTTAGTTCAGTTAGAAAATTTAGATATTGTTAACTTATTATTTATCATCCAGTAGGTTATGGAACGTATTATCACGCCCACAATATATAACAGCGCCCTTAATAGTATTGTTGCGAATAATCTAGAATAGTGAAGAATGAGAACACTGGAAAATCTAGAAATAAAATAGAGATTGCTGCTTCTATCGATAAACAACAGCCGACGTTACCCATAAAGTTATGCCATAATTGACCTTCTTACATACAACATAAGGATGAAATTAGCGTGTACTATGACTTGTTTACAACTAAATTGTTTACGCGTAATTTTCGGAACTTTCGATAACATGGCCGAACTTTACCTTATGTATAAATAAGGATGTATTGACGGATAGCAAGTAAGTTTTGTAAAACGATTCGGAAGCGATAGTTTGGACGAACAGTGTGAAGCGATATAGTACAGTGAAAAGTGATACGGAAAGTGTGTTAGTTTAGTGATTCGGTTTAATCAGTTAGTTCTAGTGAAATATAGTGACACACCGTCACTATATTAGCGTTACTTAGTGTATTTTCGTATTGCATTGTAGTGTACATTTGTGTTGTAAATACACGGTTTTAATATAAGTGGTATTTTATTGCACAATACGAACTCTAAGCTCGTAACGGTATGCTACGTATATATTATTTATATTCAATTATTTAGAAAGTAATGTATTGAAATATCAAAAGTATGAGGGAACAGAAAGAAAACATATACTTCGAATTAACTTAGTAAAAACTGTGGAGTATCACATGGAAGCGTTTTAGGGACCTTACTTTTCTTAATATATATTAATGATTTTCTGGAAACTATCGCTCATGACTCGTTTTTATTTGCAGACTTTCCACTGTACTTATAAAACGTAACGTAAATAAAAATGACTTAGCCAAAGAAACCACCGAGGTATTACTCAAGATCTCAAAATGGTTAAAACATAATAACCTAAGAGTTAACTTAACGAAAACAAAACTAGTTGAATTCCAAACATATCACAGAAATAAATTTGAAAGTTTAAATAAATTTTTTTAAAATATTATTTAATATAGAAAGTGTAGAATTTAATCAATTCTAAGGAATAATTATTGACAAATATTGCAATTGGAAATCACATATTGAGTGATTTTACAATAGATTTGATAGATTTACCTATACAGGGTTATTTTTGGATCACTATGTGGTTCAGACCATGAAAGTAAACATCGTTCCCAAAGAAACATAGGTCGAAAAGTGAAAAAAAAAATCGACCCTCCCATAGAAAACTGATCACGTGGTCAATGTCGTATGGACGATCTGAAGTTTTAGTTTCATGGTCTGAACTACCTATTTAAATTTGGCAGGATATTCAAAAATAACCCTTTTACCCCTAATTGAGAATTAGTCTCAAAATTAGATTTTTGAAACGGCGTTTGACGTAGTTTTTTTTAGTACTAAAATGTCGTAGAATACAAAAAAATGATTGGTTGAAAAATTTCGAAGCTATGTCGAAAAAACACGTTTTTCAATATTTTTCGTTAACGATTACTTCCAAACGGATAAACCGATTTTGATGCAATTTATGTATTAGACGTAGTTTTTTGAGGAATAGAGCTGATTAGTTTTTGTACTCAATCGGTACATAAATCTGGAAGTATTGTTAAAAAATATTGTTTTGCCAATTTTTTTTGGTGTTTTTCAAAATTTCTCAAAATCTCCTGTACAGAATTGGTTCAAATTTTCAGGAAGTCTAAGTTGAGCTGAATCCAATCGAATGCCATCAACCGCATTGCGATCGGTCGGTTGCGAAAATCAGTAACTTCTTTATCTACATACGTAGTGAGAATTTAAAAATAGGTAAAAAGCTGTTTGATTTGTTACTGGATAAAAGTTACTATGATATTAAAGAGGTTTTGCTGATAAAATTAAATGTTAATAATATTTTTCTCTTTGTCAATACTATAATAAATGTAAATATATTGAACACTTCAAAGATAATTAATTTTAATAAAATCTGAATTTTATGTTTTATTATAATTTTTAAAAATGTGTTTGGTAAATATAACAAAAACTGTATACATAAGATTATTATACGTAAAAATAAAAACCAGCCAAGTGCGAGTCGGACTCGCGTACGAAGGGTTACGTACTATCATAGCAAAAAATACGAAAATTTCATTTCATTTTTTTTTATTTTTAGTATTTGTTATTATAGCGGCAACAGAAATACATAATTTGTGAAAATTTCATCTTTCTAGCTATCACGGTTTATGAGATATAGCCTGGTGACAGATAGACAGACGGACAGACAGACAGCGGAGGCTGAGTAATAGGGTTCCGTTTTACCCTATTTAAATAAATAAAAGTTAGACATACATAACACACACTACATGAGTTAACTCCCGACCTCAAAGACGATAGAGATGTAGAACGAGAGGGCGTTGTCTGTTAGAGCGAACATGCTGGCTAGCAGATTTGCACGTTACTCGCAAGCAGTAAAAATTACTCTAGAGCTTTTGTACAACTTTCTATGCGTGCGGTCTGTGGGCTAGTTACTCGCAAAAGGTGCTAATTATAACGCTCTTCGAGTGCAATATAATAATGCATTCAGCGTGTTGTTATGGTTGAATAGCTATTTTAGTGCTGCAGGGGTGTTTGCGGCAGTCCGAGTTAATTGTTTTTATGCTATGCGCAATACTATGCGCAAAAAATGCGCATCCCTAATTCGGAATCCTAAAAAAAGAGAAGCCGATGAGTTTCTTCCGCCGGATCTTTTTAGTATGTTTTAGTTTAGGCCGCGCTCAGATCCGGTAGTAATTATAAAGAAATCGACGATTTTATATAGTGTTAAATACTTAGAATAAGTATAGTTTTATTTACCACACATACCATACATATACAATAAAAACAAGAACAAGCGTATAAACAAGAAAAGCCACAAATACAGTATACAAAAAAAAAGAAAAAAATATACACATGCAACACTTTTTAAAAGACATAGATAATAACATGAAGAAAAAAAACAAATAACATAAAAATTAATTAATGTTTATGTATAGCAACATGATGGTAAAATGGCGAGCCATTTAGCAAACGCATAGTTAGGTGACAAAAATTATCAACCCTACAGATAATTTTCTGGGCTATCTTTGTCTGTCACTTGAAAGGTTATGCAAAAAACTGATGACGATAAAAAATAAAAAATACAATGAATAAAATTATGTATGGTATGGAAAATAATAATGAATCTGTTTTACAGAATTTACAGTGGTGGGAACGAGTAGCGGGTCCATTGCTCTGAAATACAATATAATATACAAATATATATTTAAGAGTTCTGACCCGTATACTTACTTAATATATATATATTTAAAGGCTTTATACCCGTAAAGCAGAAGAACCGCGATAATTACACATATCTAAATTAAGATATACTTAAACGAAATCATAATACTAAATTAGTTATGCTTCTGAAGATTTAATAAATATGATTTTAACTTAAACTTGAAAGATAGCAACGATTGTAGATTACGAAAAAGTGGAGGGATACATGGGGCACACTAAAAGTTTTGCACTTCTAGGTAATCGGAACTATTTGACTTTCGAATGTTATATTTTTAAAACGTTGCAACCTTCTTAGTAATAAAAAAACGATTGGCGGGAAATGATTTATCAATTGTTTTTTTATCCCACATCAAAGTTCTACTTACGCAACGAAAATGGAATTAAGTCGAAAATATTTTAGAGCGATGTTTTTTTATGATTTTAAAAGTTCTCTTTCTCCGCAAGACTGTGCCGCTCGTCTTCAAAATGCTTTTGGGAGAGAAGCACCTTGTTTGAGCACCGTGAGGCGATGGTTTTCTGAATTTGAGAGAGGTCGAGTTTCTTTAAATGACGAATTTCGTGAAGGGCGGCCTTCAACTGCCGTCAACGAAAATAATGTGGCTACTGTTAAGCGGTTAATTGAAGAAAACCCCCGGATTACCTATGAGACAATTCGAGGACTATTGGGGATTGGTATGAGCCAAATTCAGAAAATTTTACACGAAGAATTGAAAGTTCGGAAACTTTGTTGTCGTTGGATCCCTCATGAACTGACAGCGGAGCAGAAGCGGGCTCGCGTGGCATTCCGTGCTTACAGATGCTACTGAAGTACGACCACGGACATTCTAATGTTGTTTATGACATTGTCACAGGAGAAGAAACGTGGATTTATTGTTTTGAACCCGAAAAAAAACAGCAATCTTGAGAATGGGTGTTTGAAAATGAGAACAGGCCAACAAAAGTGAGACAGGCAAGAAACGTTGGTAAAAAACTGATCGCGTTTTTTTCTCAGCTACGGGTCCCATTTGTATAATTCCACTTGAAGATCAAAAGAGTGTTAATGCCGAGTGGTATTCTACCATTTGTTTACCCAGGATGTTAGAAAAAGTTCGCGAAAGATGACCCAAAAGCCGCATTTTCCTACACCATGATAACGCTTCTTCACACACGGCCAACTAAACAAAGTCATTTTTAGCTTCCGAAAAAGTACATCTCGTCACTCTTCCTGCACATAGCACACCCTGTGATTTCTGTATTTTCCCCAAAATCAAAGATTTGATGAGAGGTTTTACTTTTACCAACTCCGAAGAGGCAGTGGTAGCGTTCAATCAGCACGTATACAACATGCCTTCAGATTTGTGGTCCTCCTGTTTTAAAAAATGGTTCGATCGCATGAAAAAATGTTTAAAATGTAAAGGAAATTATTTTGAAAAGCAATAAACATAATATTTTGGTTATCACATGTTGTTTTTTTAAGTTACGCAAAACTTATAGTGTGACCTACGTGTCATTCCAACATTTGGTAGCATTGAAACGAAAACTGCCCCTGGATGTATTGAGTTCAACCGAAGCTTGCTGTGGTGCTTGCTTGCTTGTGAAAGATAAGGTGGAATTCTGAATTTTATTAAATTAAATAATAATGGGGCAAAATGCAAATGTCGACGATAGTTCATTTTTAAAATCGAAGAGCCGTTTAAAAATGGTGTTACGTGAGCTCGAGGGGGGATGTTTAAACAATAACGCGCACATGTATTTTGTAACCTTTGAATAAATTTCTGACTTCTATTAAGTAACTGAGGTCCCGTAACGATATTTGTATAATTAAATTTAGATAAAACCAAAGACCCACACAAACGAATACGAACGTCAGTCGTTATAGAGTCACGAATACGAAACAGGACCTTAAGTCCATAAAAGCACTCACGAACTACATTTGAGATATGTTTTTCGAAGCGCAGGGACTCGTCCATAACAACACCTAGGTTCCGAATCTCAAGCACACGATCGATTACTTGACCATTTACATTTAAAGAAAGTCTGCATTCCGAGATAGATTTAATCTTATGTTTGGAACCAAATATTATAAATTTAGTTTTGTTAACATTTAGAGTCAATGAATTTACTTACACCAGGTTGCTGTACACCCTAAAACCTTATTACAGACTCTGTATCCTGAGGCTTGCATGAAAGGTAAAGTTGTACATCATCTGCATAAACATGGTGTTTACAATAAACGATGGATTTGGAGATATCTGCAGAGCCTAAACAGCAGGGGACCTAAAATGGAACCCTGTGGCACACCACGGCTCACTGAGCTCTTTTTTTGATCTTTGCAAAATTCCATCACTATTCCTTTTATACTTAAAATACATAATCATTTTTAAACATTTGCACACCCTATCATAGTAGAATATGCTGGTACTTTTAATTTATTTTAATAACTTTTCATTTCATTCCATAAACTACACAATATAAGTATGTGCTTGTGTACCTAAATGGCCAAAAAGCTAGAAAGAAAATTAACAAAACCCTAAAACGGTAACTCATAATATAAAAGTTAATTGGTATAATTATAAAAGGTTTGACTGCGTCGTGGTCCGGGGGACAGTCTATTCGGCTCTGATCATGAGGTCCCGGGTTCGGTCCCCGGATCGGGCAAGCGTTATTGAGGTATTATCATTGAGATTTTCTCGAAAATTCAAAAGTCTCAGTATCAGCTCGGAGCCTGACGGGTGGTGTGTTACCACTCTCATGCGTCGGATGAGCACGTTAAGCCGTCGGTTTCGGTTCGGTGAAATGCGGCGATGGGGATCACTACTCATTTCGCCAACCGACAAATCAGGTGAATCATGGTGAACTGGAAAGTCTATAGAATATGTTCGGTTTACTCTGCCTACCTCGCAACGAAACGGGGACTGACAGTACATTTTTTAAAGGTTGATTGGTAATTTTTTCGTATGTAACACTAAAATTGGTGAGACATTTAAGTAATAATAAATAGTAGATGTTTCAATCTAGATAAGTAAGCCATTACAGTTGTCAGTTTCGACATTGAATGACTAAAGATTGTGTATTAAACTAGAGAGGCCACTCGCATCACGAATTATGGGCATAAATCCAAACACGTATTTACTTCAGTACCTAATCATAATAATTAAGGGTATAGCTGAGATTGTATAAGACCGATGTAAAAATATAAATTTATCTGCGTAGGACAACCAGAATTATAAATTCTAAGCATGAACCCACACACGTCCCAGTCCATATTTCTTCTGTGATAAAGAAATAGTTTATGATGAAGAAAAATTCCCGAATTTGAAATCACATTCCGAACCCTAGGTTGAAAAGGCGTGTTCAACATTTTTAACTTCCCGTTACGTATGTAGTTATGGACAGGATGTAGAATCAGATTTTGCCCCAATTTTTTAAAATTGAGTTTTCACTAGATCTCCACGTTTTTAGGTCCTAGGAATATTCTAATACTATTTTCACGATGACGTCAGTATGTATGTTTGTGTGTGTGTGTGTGTGTGTTTATGTGTGTATGTAAACATCTCATAACTTTTGAACGGCTTGACCGATCGAAACGCCGAATCGCGGTTGATGGCATTCGTTGGATTCTGTTCAACTTAGACTTCCTGAAAATCTAAACTGATTCGGTCCAGGAGGTTTTTGAAAAAATCTCAGTAAAGACTGCGCCTGATGCATAAATTGCATCAAAATCAGTTTATCCGGTCGGGAGTTATCGTTAACGAAACATTTTGAAAAAGTGTTTTTTCGACATGTATTCGAGATATTTTTAACCAAACATGTTTTGGACTTTCTACAATATTTTAATACTTAAAAATTACGTCAAATATATACCAATTGATTTAAAAATTTGATCAGCTTTTTTCTCTAAAAAACTGTGTCAAATACGATTTGTCAATGACGAAAATTTTTAAAATTTTTTTTTTTACATTACTTCGACATTTTTCAACATAGATACAGATTATGTAGCTAGGAAAACATTTTAGTGCTCAAAAAGTGCTTTGAATGCCAATTGAAAGATCAAAATCGATTTGGTATGGTGATACCTAGCTTATAACCTGGATACTGTGAAGTCCAAATAGTGCCAAATAGATTTCTAGTGTTTTAGGCCGCGGCATTTGTCCGATTTTTTCATACGGCCTTTTCATTTAAATTAAAAAGGCTAGATTTTTTTAAACATCCGCGAAGGAAAAATTATGAATAACAGCTTTGCTAATTTTACTATTAAGGGGATTAGAGATTTTTTATTGTTTATATTCGCCTTCAAAATCGCGTTAAAAAAGGGTAATAGGATAACTAAATAAAAAAATAGTTTCTTATAACTAACCGTGAAGACGGCGAGTTCCAGGTCGAAAGGCTTGGCGTGGATGCAGCGAAGTCATCCTCTTTCTTACGGCCGCCATGCTCCTTATAGTCGCGAAAGCAACGTTTACAGCGTGTCGGCCATCGCACTTGAGGGTGGAACCCAAGGGGGCACATAGGATCCCCTTTGGCTAAAGGATACAGATGATGCATACTTGGAACGTTACAAAACTTGCTAGAAAATGCAATTTACAAATGTCAATAATTGCAATTAAATGCCGATATTATAAACGGATACACCAACACATTCACTTCGCTTCATACACTAAAGATAGAACGACCGATTTATTTTTTAATTGAGCATTTAACTAGTGTTTATGGAATGAGTTTACGGTACTATGATTATTAATTTTACTAGTAACGTGACCGAGGCGATCATACGTCTATACCGCACTCCGACCATAAAAATATCTCGCTGCTCGGATCGTACCGGGCGACCTATATCGACGACGGAAGCAAATCAAAGGCTTGTCCCGACTGTTTTGTAAACTTGAAAACATATAGTACGATGCGCGTTTTATGATGAAAAAGCGATATATTGGCGTAAAGCGTCGCGTGGCGAGTATAGACGGGTAAATGGATTTCGCGTGCGATGTTAAGCGTATCGGCGCAAGCGGCAGTCGGGCCGGCGATCGTGGGACTGGCAGCTGCGCGGGCACGCTGCCAACGAGCGCCAAACTGTGTTAACCATGCGCTGATCCCAATCCCTACACCACTACTCTAATAAAAATAAAACAGACTCGCCAATAAAACATCTTAGTCTCATTCGGTGAGATCTCTTAGCGCACTCAGTTGCATTTGTCCTGATATTACGCGGACATCCCTAAAATAGACACTTAGCGACTTCAGTCCTCAGCATCCAAACTTTCACGGAATACTCTTTAAATATAAAACCTACGTCATGTTTTTATGAATGAGTGTTTGACGTCAAGGCAGACGAATTAAAACATCTTTAAATAAAAAAAAACATAGTAAAAATTATCGCACTCTTCAGAAATATCATTAGTCGCCTTTATAACCTTGAAAGTTTGATATTATTATCGCCGGATAGACTTTTGTTAGATGGCTGACATTTATAGATTCGTTTATTTGTATTATAGTCTATTTTCAAATTATTCAAACAATAACACATTTCACTTTTAAATTTAATTTTTATTTTCTTTTTATAGCTGCATTTGCTTTGCACGTTATTTGGAACGGGGAGATTAAAATATTACCATCATAATCTACGCTGCTACTGAGATAGAAGTCGTAAATAAGATCTTATGATCTAAGCCGAACAGGATGACCAAGTTCGGGTGGGCCGAAAGGGCCCGGGTTGCTCGATGCCCCCCACAAGTCCACGCCCGAGGCTATAGGTACATACATGGGGTACATTAAAAGTTTTGCACTTTTAGCTAATCGGAACTATTTGAATTTCGAATGTTATATTTTTAAAACTTCGTCGCAACCTCCTTAGTAATAAAAAAAACAATTGGCGGGAAATGATTTGTCAATTGTTTTTTTATCACACATCGAAGTTCTACGTACGCAACGAAAATGGAATGAAGTCGAAGAGATTTTAGAGCGATGATTTTTTATGATTTTAAAAGTTCAGTTTCTACGCAAGACTGTGCCGTTCGTCTTCAAAATGCTTTTGGGAGAGAAGCAACTTGTCTGAGCAACGTGAGGGGATGGTTTGCTACATTTGAGAGAGGTCGAGTTTCTTTACATGGCGAATTTCGTGAAGGGCGGCCTTCAACTGCCGTCAACGAAAATAATGTGGCTACTGTTAAGCGGTTAATTGAGGAAAACTCCCGGATTACCTATGAGACAATTCGAGGACTATTGGGGATTGGTATGAGCCAAATTCAGAAAATTTTACACGAACAATTGAAAGTTTGGAAACTTTGTTGTCGTTGCATCCCTCATGAACTGACAGCGGAGCAGAAGCGGGCTCGCGTGGAATGGTGCTCACAGTTTTTTTTTCTAAATCCTAATCAGTTAATAAATGACCGAGTTTTTTTATATTATAAAATAGCAAACAAGCAGATGGGTCTCCTGATGGAAAGAGGCGCAACATCGCCTAGACACCAAAGATGTTAATGGTGCGTTGCTATCTAGTGGCGAGGTCTAATGCCACATGCAGAAGTTAACTGGCTACCTTACCCTCCAAACCGGAACACGACAGTGACTAGCACTGACGCTATTGCGGCAGGAATAGGTAAGGCGGTGGTACCAGACCCGGGCGAGCCGATGCAGAACTCTACCACCTGGTAGTCACGATGGTAGTGACACACAGCCACTCGGTCGCCTTTTACGACCTGCCTGGCAGAACGGCAGTTGGCCTATTCTTCAAAGGAGCCCGGGGAAACTTTTTAGTAATGAATATACAAAAATAAAACCGAATTAATAATCTCCTGCTTTCTTTTGCAAGGAACCCTTTATTGATTTCACATTTTACACATTTACATTAGTCCGGGCCCCCTTTGAAGAATAAACCATCTGCCTATCTGACTAGCAGTTCGTAAGAGGCGAACGATTGGTGACGAATCAACTACTATCGTGACTACTAGCGGGTAGAGGGCTGCATTTGTCTCGCTCGGGTCTAGTAACACCACCTTACCTATTACTGCCGCAATAGTGTCAGTGCTTTTCACTGTTGTATTCCAGTTTGGACGGTAAGGTAACCGGCGCACAAAACAAAGCAACTTCATATTTATGGTGGAAGTCGTGTAGGATTCTAGTCCTAAATAAACTACTTATTTATGTGTAGCGGCTCAAACAATCACAAACGCTACAAGAAAAAATAATAAAAAATGGAAAAAGATGAAATTCAAAATAAAATCCTGAATCGCGATATCACAATTATTTATAAATCTATACATATAATAAAATCGTAGTAAAGTCGAAACTGTACATTGAATATTTTTTTAAAAGAATACTTGGGGCGTGATCTACAATGATATCGAAGCTAAAAATATAGTTTTTAGAATTTTTGTCTGTTTGTCTGTATGTATGTCCGGGGTAAACTCAAAAAGTACTGCATGGATTTACTTCAAATTTTGCAAGAATATTATTAACAGGTCGGGTCAACATAAAGGCTACATATATTACGTACTACATAGTACGCTATCACCTACGGGGGAGGAGCTGTGCGGAGTAAACGAGATCCGCGCGGACGAAGTCGCTGGCAACAGCTAGTACTCAATATAGTAGGAAGAATACTTAATGATTTAGGTTAACGGTCATTTTTCAACAAATTTTTATTGCGATTATTATGTTGTAGAGTGCTGAGACGTCTTTTCAACCAACGAAAACATTAAGGTTATCAGTTTTACATTTTTGTAATATAGACTTGGATAATATTTGAGTATGTGATCTATTTAAGCACTCAAGCATGTATGCTAATTTTCGTTAGTGTATGTTTGAATATTTGTATTTTTAGTTGTATGATTGTCCACGAATTTATCGGGAACCAAAAACCATATCGAGATATTTTTTAAATCGCAATCACGTATATTCCGACTCAGGATCAGTTTAATATATGAGTAGATAATATCAACTATATATTTTGAAGTCTGTTTAATTTTTAACTTCCCACTACGTATGTAGATAAGGAAGTTACTGATTTTACCCCGATTTTCGAAAATCGAGTTTGCACCAGATGTCCACGTTTTGAGGTCTTAGGAACCTTTTCTTACTATTTTCACGATGACGTCAGTATGTCTGTATGTGTGTGTGTGTAAACATCTCATAACTTTTGAACGGCTGGACCGATCGAAACGTGGTTTCCTAAAAATTTGAACCGATTCGGTTCAGGTTTTGAGGAATTTTGAAGAAACACCAAATTCCTCAAAATCTGAATCTGAAAAATTTTGACGAAACAGAATTTTTTTGATATAACTTCCAGATTTATGTATCGATTGAGAACAAAAACTAATCTGATCTATTCCTCAAAAAAAAAACTACGTCTAATACATAAATCGCATCAAAATCGGTTTATCCGTTTTGGAGTAATTGTTGACGAAAATTTTTGGAGTGTTTTTTCGACATAGCTTCGAATTTTTTAACCAATCATTTTTTGGTATTCTACGATATTTTAGTACTAAAAAAACTGCCGTTCCAAAAATCAAAATAGAATCTAATTCTCAAAACTTATAGCTTTTCAAATATTAAAATTACGTTGTTTTTAGCAAACTTACTTAATTTTTTTTAAAATAACTTTCAAGTTAATTCACCGATTGACTTAAAAATCTTATCAGCTTCCTTTAAAAACTGTGTCAAATACCGTTAATTGAATCAAAATCGGTCAATTTGTTTGGGATTTATCAATGAAGAAAATTAAAAAGAAAATGTTTTTGACATAGCATCGAAAATTTTCAACCTATCGATTATTTAGCTAAAGCAATATTTTAGATTTCAAAAATTGAGTTGAATGCCATCATCGTTTTTAAATATACAGCTTTTCAAAAATGAATATACTGCCATTTTTAATAAAATAGATGTTTGATTTGAAAAATCTATACTTATATTTTTTACTCTTTTAAGCTTAAAATACCTTAATTTAGTAGGAAGTTTCAGGGGTGGCCCGTAGGGTCAACCGTTTACATATTTTTTTCAATTTACTATTATTATAACATAGGATAGCAAACAAGCACAATAGCTCTTTTAAAAATTGTTACGCATATAAAAAGCAAAAATCATCTCTAATGTTTATCCTCGCCTTTTTAAAACACCAAATACTTTAATTGCAATGTCAGAGTCAGAGATGTAAGACTAAAAGTAAAAGACTACCAGGTACGTTACCCTCGTAATTATTTAACACCGGTGCAGTCAGTCAACCAAATTAGTGGTAGTGCCATACTGCTTTTGCAACTGAATAGGCCGGCACGCCCGGGGAGATACCACTCTCTCACTTGACACCGTCGTAAAGTAGCAGCCCCGCTGCTGCGTTTCGTTTGGTTTGTGAGGGGCCCGGAAGCCTACCCCCCCCCCCGCACACTATGAATGCGTAATCAAAAGAGAATGTACCCCAGGGGGGTACCATTTGCACCAGCAGTGGAGAATCCGCCCCCTGAGCGTCCGTGCTCTTGATTCCAGCCAAATCATGGATGCTTAGGCTGTCATGCGTATTCTGGGGGGGGGGGAGGGGTGCAAAATTGCGCTCATAAACAATCCTGTCCGAGGCAAACAGGGCAAGAAAGCCATGGCACCCCCTACTACGCTTACTGTGGATTTCTGTAATGTCAGGGGGCTTCATTCCAACTTGAACGCCGTCCACTACCATCTCGAGACGGCGAAGCCAGCTTTGCTCTTTTTGACCGAGACACAGATATCTTCTCCGGCTGATACTTCTTACCTCTCCTACCCGGGATACAAACTGGAACATTCCTTTGTACCGCAGGCTGGGGTGTGCGCGTACATCAGAGAAGATATGTTACCGGCGCCTCGGCAGGCTTAAAGGTCAGGACCTATCCATTCTCTGGTTACGCGTAGCTTGCGACGACCATCCACGCAGCTACGCGTGCCTATACAGGTCCCATGGCGGGAATACTGAAGTTGACCGGCTCGTTGAGCATTACAAACGGCTGTAGATTAGAGCAGACCCTCTCCGATGAGATCGTGATCTTGGGCGATTTTAATGCCCACCACGCCGAATGGCTTTGTTCGCGCACCACCGATCATGCGGGGAGGTCTGTTCACGATTTTGCCTTGGCGTATGGTCTTACACAACTGGTAACTTCGCCCACGCGAGTTCCCGATGTGGATGACCATACGCCTTCACTGTTGGACCTTCTGTTGACCTCTCATCCGGACCATTATCAGGTATCGGTGGACGTCCCACTTGGTTCGTCAGACCGTAAAGCGCCGGTTTCATGCCTATCACGGCCTCCTTTAGCAGGCTGATGTCGCGTTTAGCACTTTAGGTTAGCAGATTGGGACGGGATGCGGTCTTTTTTTGCGTCCTACCCATGGGGGCGGTTGTGCTTCTCGCTGGATTATCCGAATGTCGTCGCTGACTCTATTGCCGATTTGGTGCTGCAGGGCATGGAACCATCCTTGCACGGAGACGATGACTCTGGCCCATACCGCAAAGGAGAAGGCCGATCTCCTGGGCTCCTTCCTTGCGGCCAACTTGACTCTGGATGACCAACGGAACGCACCGCCTACCATCCCGAAGTGTGATAGTTCTATGCCAGAATCACAATTTCGGCAGTCATCTGTGCGTAAAGCACTACTTTCCTTGGTCGTACTTTACACACCACAAGTCGAGTGGGCCGGATGGCATCCCTCCGATTGTGCTAAAAATGTGTGCTCCAGAGTTGGCATCAGTATTAACACACCTATTCCGGCTCTCCTATTCACTCGGCGTGGTACCGAATTCATGGAAGACAGCTTTGGTGCATCCCATCCCTAAAAAAGGAGATCGCTCTAACCCGTCTAACTATCGGCCCATAGCCATAACCTCCTTGTTCTCCAAAATTATGGAGACAATCATCAACTCTCAGCTCCTCAAGTATTTAGAAGAGCACCAGCTGATTAGCGACCGTCAGTACGGTTTCCGTCGCGGCCGCTCAGCTGGTGACCTTCTAGTATACCTAACTCATCGATGGGCGGAAGCAGTTGAGTCCAAGGGGGAGGTATTGGCAGTTAGTTTGGACATAGCGAAGGCCTTTGATCGGGTATGGCACAAAGCGCTTCTCGCGAAGCTGCCTTCCTATGGGCTTCCTGAGAAATTTGCGAGTGGATCGCCAGTTTTTTGGCTGACCGGACCATCAAGGTCGTTGTCGACGGTGCGTGCTCCGACCTTAAATCTGTCAATGCTGGTGTTCCCCAAGGCTGCGTGCTATCACCAACACTTTTCTTTCTGCATATCAACGATATGATGCGAATTAGCAACATACATTGCTATGCGGATGACAGCACTGGTGATGCTACATACTCCAGCCGAAGCGGTATTTCTCGGGAACACATCGAAGAGTGCCGAAACAAGCTTGTGTCTGAAGTCGAGAATCCACTTACCGATGTCTCGGAATGGGGTCGCCAAAACCTGGTTATTTTTAACCCCAAGAAGACACAGCTTTGCGTGTTCACCGCAAAAAGGACGCCCTTTGTCGTATCACCTCGATTTGAGGATACTCTCCTGACAGCCTCAGCTAGTGTCGGAATCCTGGGAGTTGCCATATCGAATTACGTTCAGTTTCGCGGTCATTTGGAAGGCAAGGCTAAACTAGTCTCCAAAAAGCTCGGTGTACTCAGCAGAGCGAAACAGTACTTTTTGCCGGTCCATCGCCTTCAACTTTATAAGGCAACGGTTCGGCCTCATATAGAGTACTGTTCGCAACTCTGGGCCGGAGCTCCCCAGTACCAGCTTCTTCCTCTTGATCGCATTCAGCGTAGAGCGGTTCGAATCGTTGACGACCAAGCTATTTCGAAACGGCTTGACTCTTTGGCATTGCGCAGAGATGTAGGTTCTCTCTGTATCTTTTATCGTATATATCATGGAGTGTTCCGACGAGTTGTTTGGATTAATTCCTGCCGCCGAATTCCACCATCGGACATCGCGTCAAAATTTGAAGCCCCATCCTCACCGTCTCGATGTCTGGAAATCCACAACTGTGCGTTTCTGCCGACACTTTTTACCTCGCACTACTCTGTTGTGGAACCAATTACCGGCAGGGGTATTTCCGAATGGATACGACATAGGGACCTTCAAGAAAAGAGCTTACTCATTCTGAAAAGGCCGGCAACGCAACTGCAAGATCTCTGGTATTGCAGATGTACATGGGCAGCGGTGATCACTTACCATCAGGTGCACCTCTTGCTCGTTTGCCCCCTCTTCTATAAAAAAAAATCTTCTAGTATGTCCTATTTATTGCAACAGGAATGATATTAAGTCACATTGAAATGTTTGTCATGATTAAAATAAACAAGATAAGTTTGGTAACAGTTTTGAGTATTCAATTTATTTCATTATATTATATTAAAATATATTTTATATTAGAAGCTATAATCTATTGATACACATACTTAGATACAAAATAATATGTGATTTATCTACCGCCAAATGAGCCATTTAAACATTTACACTATTAAGCCTCGGTAGATGCTCAAAACATATTATATGTAATGTACAGTTATTGCGATAACGTAGTAGGAATATTTTAAAAGACTTAAACAAACCATGTAATCCAAAATTTAACAATTATATATGCTGAAATGTGTGGAAAAAATGACTTCATTAAAATACCAAAAATCTGAAAGGATTGATAATTATAGACCGGGGTCCCATGAACAAACGTTTTTTTAAATTAATTACAAGCTGACTTTTTGTGAACAGCTTTGTTTGTAGGAGAAAACCATCTTTTCTATCTTCAAAAAATCTTGAATTGGATAACTCATAAAGTTATGGGGTTTTGAAAATTTTGATTCGATGAAGGAATAATATTTATTAATAAAAATAATTAATTTTTGATTTTAATCGCTTGATTATATTATGAAAAACACAATGAAACTTTTATCCTACACATTCGATGGTTTTTCTTAGGAGTCCTCCAATCTAAAGTTTCGGAATTATAGGATTCTTACATTGATATTAATCAATTTAAAAACAACCTAATTTTCTCACAACAGCTTGTTAATTATCATTGTAATTCAATGGCAACATTATCCTTCACGTAAAGTGGAAACTTTTCTTAGTCCGACTCTAAACTTTTCTTTTTTAGCTATCTTTATTAGTTACCCACTTCGAGACTTTTCGAAGATAGAATAGGTGGTTGTTTCCTTAAAACTAAGCTGTTCAGAAAAATTCAGCTTGTTATTAATCAAAAAAAGTTAGTTCATGGGACCCCGGTCTATTAGATAAGATAGATCAAAAAGAAATTGATAGTAAAATGGTCTTAAACTACTTAATTGCGTACGACATTTTATAGCACTAATCTATATGTAATTTCATAAAATATATAAATCTAAAAAGCGAAAAACCAATTTTGCTATGCATAGGCTAGAAATCAGTTTTTATCGTCTAGAAATTTAATGCTTTTTTGTCAAATTAAAACAAAAGATTACATTTCTATAGGTTTATTCATATTTTATATTGTTTATTTAAGCGATAATGTCAGAATTTTTATCTAGGTAAATGCATGTAAGGTACAAGTATTTATTAATTTAGCGGTTACAAATATATTTGGCTCTTTTTTAAGCTAACATTAACTTAAAATTAATTTAGACGACGGCCATCAGAATTAGACCTATTATCATAGAAAGGTAATTTTAATATTACAATGAAATTTTTCAAATTAATCAAAATTGGAACAGTTCGAAATGCAATATGAAGTTGTTCATATAATCTAACATATCTGGATTATGCTTTTTCATTTAAAAAATATGCAATATTCTTACTAATCATTCAGTGATAATTCCCTTCATGGCTTCGATCAGAAATGTACAAGATTCAAGATCGCGGCCTCAAATGTGGCTAACGAAATAAGAGCACAAATAAATGTGTGGTCTTATTTGAGTTTAGTATTGTCCAATCACTGACAACCCGCGGACGTATCAAAATGCCTCAGTGCGCACTGAAAACTTCGAAAATAATCACCGTAACAGTAAGATTTCTGTCGGCAAGTACATGTCAGTTTATATTTTGCGATACAAAATCATTATTAAGCAAATATTCTATCGCTTAGCCATTTTTACAATCAAATGATCAACGATCTTGTCAAATATCAAATGGCCTGGAACAAGAAGTGTATGGAGTAGTTATATAAAATTAAAAAATATTTAATTTGTAGATTTCCGACTGATTCATTTCACTGTGTAGAATGGACCGGAGAATGGACAGGACAAGAGAAAAACTTTATAAGCCTTGCAAAAATTCTACAATATGTTCGATACATTTTGATAAATTCGATATATCTTGCGAATTTTTTTTATGCTATATGATCGAATCCATCGATTGTCCTGATCCCTAAATATCCATACGTATAACTAGTTAAATGAGTTCATCGTTACAAATGAAATTCACATTTATGATTTTGATCAGTTCTTTAGTGTTTCTAATTATTTTGTGTTATAGCCTGTCGAACTAGCTCAGCGGTAGAGCATCTTGGCTTTAGGGAATAGGTCGTAGGTTCAATTCCTGTTTGTCGATATTTATCTTTGTTGTTTTTAAAGTTTTTCAAGTTTCCCCAAGCACGGGGTGAATGCTGTAACACAAAAATAATTAGAAAATCTATCGCTTTTTTACAAAGAGAATCAATGTGCACTTTTCAATTCCAATAGTTGTCAATTATTATTGCTAATAGCTGCGTTACAGGAAGCTGATGTCTGTGATTTAGTAGAATCATATGTATATATATATATATATATGTGTATATATATATATATATATATATATATATATATATATATATATATATATATATACACATACATATACATACATAGATAGCAGATCCCTACAGCATAATGACTATTTGCATGTTAAATTTGCAAAGAAAAGCATTTACACTAGTAGTATCATACAGTCTTATGTTTGTTAAACTAACAGAAATCTCCTTCATTAAGAGGTTCGTCTTCTTTCTTATCGTAAACAAGAGTCTTATAAATAACTTCCTCGAAATGCAACGCATTCAGCCCTTTTGGCTCTGCGACCTTAATTTTAACATCGCCAGGATACAAAATTTCTCCTTTGTTCTTCGTACTGCCCATAACTAAAGATTTTTGGAGTTTGTCAATACACGGTATTTCTGGAAGAAAGTATTTATCATGTTAACATATACATGTCACTGCATACAAATATATATAATACTAGCTGTTGCCAGCGACTTCGTCCACGCGGACTTCGTTTACTTCGCACAACTTCTCCCCCGTAGGTGATAGCGTGATAATATGTAGCCTATTAGAATATTCATGCAAATTTTGAAGTAAATCCATGCAGTACTTTTTGAGTTTACCCCGGACATACATACAGACAAAAATTCAAAAAACTATATTTTTGGCTTCGATATAGATTGTAGATCACGCCTCAAGTATTCTTTTAAAAAATATTCAATGTACAATTTTGACTTTCCTACGATTTTATTATATGTTTATATATATACACACACAGGCACGAAATAAACTAATTCGTTTACGTTTAAAGTGTAATTGACGCCGATGTAATAATGAGTAGAACTAGTTATTGACCATTCTTGAAAAATTCAATAAAAAATATTTTCAAATAAACCATTACAAGCACTTTTGATGAGTCGACATTTTTAGAATTATTACAGCATAGGAACGCGAACCACACACTAAGAAGATCCGGCAAAAGCAGGTCCAAGAAGTATTATTTTTATATCATGCGATAGCAAAAACAAGCAGATGGGTCTCCTGGTGGAAAGAGTCAACCATCGCTTATAGACACCAAAGATGTTAATGGTGCGTTGCTATCTTGTGGCGAGGTTGAATACTCTTCTGTCAATAGGCGCTAGTTTTTTATTTGTGAATTTTTAAGCTTTCCAAATGATGACGTCACTGCTTCAGATTTAATCTATGTCAGATACAGAAAAAGAAATACATTAATTTTTTATCAATGTATCATTTGGTTTCTTAGTTACATTTATTTTCGTTTCTATTCTGTACCTGACAAAGAGGTTATGCTGTCTATTCTATGACGTCATTGCTAACAAATTTTAAAATATACAAAAAACTGTAGCAATTTAGCAAAACTATTCGAACAGGATGTTTAAAACAGTATTGTGTTTAGTCATTTATTTGTTCAGTCATAATCATCAGTCATTAGTCAAATGTCAAATACTTGGCTAACTAATAATATCTATACATATAATAAAATCGTAGGAAAGTCAAAACTGTACATTGAATATTTTTTTAAAAGAATATTGGGGCGTGATCTACAATCGATATCGAAGCCAAAAATATAGTTTTTAGAATTTTTGTCTGTTTGTCTGTATGTATGTCCGGGGTAAACTCAAAAAGTACTGCATAGATTAACTTCAAATTTTGCATGAATATTACTAACAAGTCGGGTCAACATATAGGCTACATAATATCACGCTATCACCTAGGGGGAGGAGCTGTGCGGAGTAAACGAAGTCCGCGCGGACGAAGTCGCAGGCAACAGCTAGTAAAACAATAAATGGTTTTAATAAAATATGTATGTTAAAAAATTAAGTGTTTTTTAATAAAATATATTAAAGGTTGAATAATGCAATACATACCTGAGGTGACAACTTTTTTTATAGGAGTACCCAGGGACGCTTCAATAACTCTTACGTCTCGCACCAGCTGTTGGAATTCAGGAGGGGTTAGCGAGCAGACGTGATCAGTTCCTTTCATACCCTTATCTAACGTTATGTGTTTCTCTAGCACCTGAAATAAAATTTTAATTCCTGACTTATTATCTGATAATATAAAAATACCATCAAGATTATAATATACCCGAAGAGGTAGGTGAGGAAGAGATATCCGAGAGAGTGGTAAGACCAGTGCATTTATAATAAGCCAACAATAGTAGGTATTCAGTCCAATGACGTTGTAAATCAGGTAAGATCACAGACCACACAAATACTAAGACACGGTGTCGGGCGCAAAATTCGTCGCCGCTCATATGAGCAAATGTATGAAAATGTCAAACGCTTTTAGATTTATTATATCGTAAAAAATAGAAATATGGCATATTGTGCCATTTTATCGTGTCGAGTAATAAGCGAAGGCTTAATAATACCTCTTAATTATTATAACTCTGTATTTCTGGTTGTAAATGTAAGCGACACTAACAACCTAAGAAATTGCCTTGAAAGGCGTACCCGTGGGTATAATATATTTAGTCTTGGATAAATTAGGTTTTACAAAAAACTGACGCTCTTAACACGTTGCCCGAATCAGGATTCGAACTCAGGATCTCTATGTCGAAGCCGGTATCATTAGATCATTGAGGAGCGACAACGTATTCAATATCACTTCACAAAAATCTGTAAACCGATTCACTTTGCAGGCGATACCAGAAACTTTCCACTAAATTGAGGATTACGCTCAAAGAAGCAAAAACTATACTAACTATAACCACAGTATACTGGAGACTCAGTAGTCAATCTACATACATGTGATATTCGAGCAACGCACACATAGACACCTCTCACAGACGAGATATCTCGGAATGGTTCGGGACAGTTTGTTCCGCACCAGTCCGAGATATCGCGTCCGTGAGCTAGGTGTCCATCTGTGCTATGCTCGAATAATACTTGTATGTAACATTGACTTCTGGGAGTCTCTAAGTATTCTGTGCTATAACTAAGAGTGGATTTTGGAGCACAAGAGTTCAAAGTTAAGTAAAATCAGTAAAAATAATGACCGTATTATAATTTTGATCGATGATGATGATGATCGAATTTGATCTTCCGAATGGCATTCTTATTTTTTTATTCATAGTTTTATTAGCTACAAAATCAATCAAAATCAAAATGTCGAAGAGGCGTCAAAAATTTTATTTTCAAAAATTTTCGCCATTGATTAATCCCGAACGATTTTTTGTTTTTAATTGCCTTTTCAGCATTGGACGCAGTTTATCAAGGAAGAGAAATAATTAGATTTTGTACTTAATTGGTACAATAATCTGGAATTTAGGGAAAAATTGTTAATTGGCTAAAATTTTTAGAGGTTTTTTCGAAACTTTTTAAAATTTCATGCGGAATCAGTTCAGATTTTCAGGAAATCTAAGTTTGGCGGAACCCAAAAAGTTATAAGACGTTATCATACACACACATACATACGTACAGTTATACTACGTTATCGTGAAAATAGTCGGAAAAGGTTCCTAGTACCTCAAAACGGTGATGTGGTGAAAACTCGATTTTCGAAAATTGGGGCAAAATCATTAACTTAATTTTAATAGTTAATGTCTACTAATTAACGTAGCAGGAAGTAAAAAAGTGGCTTAGGTTCCAAAGATTTAAATACATAGGTACTATAAAATATTAAATTAGTTATTTATTAATTAAAACTTTATTGTACATTTAGGTTAGTTAAAATTGTACAACAAGCTTAATTAATGTTAGATGAATGCATTTCTCCCAGTCAACATTTGGGCTAACAGAATTCGTACAGACTCGTAAGTATCTGAGAGAATTCTATCTAGTATATTTATATTTTTAGTTAATACTAGCTGTTGCCTGCGACTTCATCCGCACGGACTTCGTTTACTCCACACAACTCCTCCCCCGTAGGTGATAGCGTGATAATATGTAGCCTATATGTTGACCCGACCTATTAGTAATATTCATGAAAAATTTGAAGTAAATTCATGCAGTACTTTTTGAGTTACCCCGGACATACATACAGACAAACAGATAAACAGACAAACAGATAAACAGACAAACAGATAAACAGACAAACAGATAAACAGACAAACAGATAAACAGACAAAAATTCTAAAAACTATATTTTTGGCTTCGATATCGATTGTAGATCACGCCCCAAGTATTCTTTTAAAAAATATTCAATGTACAGTTTCGACTTTCCTACGATTTTATTATATGTATAGATGATTTAAGTAACAGAAGACAACAAGTCCAGATATTAAAAAAAAAAACTAAACACAGCAGTAACCGAACTCCTCTCCTGACTGAAGAAATCCGAGTTCTGATATAACAAACATAAAAAAACATACAGCCGAACCTCCTATTTTGTGAAGTTTGTTTCAAAACAAACCTTTATAAGCATATTGAAAATCGACTTTTTTAGAATTAGTGCCGGATTATAAATTAGTATCGGAACATGTCCACACATTTAAAAGATCTAGAGGAAAAAACTATCGGCTATCTTACCATCCAAACCGGAACGCAAGTATGACACAAATTTAAAAAAAACACTATGAACCAATTGACCCTGCAGGCCATTCTGAAACTTCCCGTTAAGTATTTTAAGCTCAGCTGAGTAAAAATATAGTTTCTTAAAAATAACAGTATTTTAATTAAACAAAATTAACTAGGTAGTTTTATATCATTTCACCATGATCATTTAAAGTCTAAAGTAATTATTAATATTGGCTTGCAATAATACAAAGTTTATTAAATACTGTATTTACTTACGTTATCGCAAAAGGTCATGTTTATGAAGCTGACCATCATGCTAATTTATTTGAAATTGTTTATTATTATTTACATAACTTTGAAACAACAAACAAAAGCCCAACTTTAAAAACAATATTTCCATTTGTTGATTGATTAATACTCCTTAATTACTGATTATATTTTAAACATGCTTTAAAAAATACATCAAACTAGGCAAGATGTTCCAAGTGGTAGGCGATTAATAGTGTTACCGAAAAGCCGGACTGCCTAGATTATTAACCTGAATTTTGGCTAGCATCCAATCAGATGTGCAGATAGTCAGTAGAGATGATAAAGTAAATAAAACCTCACAGTGAAGCAAATATGGGCTGCGGCTTAAAAACCAATTGGTTTCTTCTCGTGTGTGAGATATTAGCCAGAAAATTAAATAGTGGGCAGGTTGAGAGACACATAAACTCCTAGTCATGTCCGACTTTATTTGGATGCTGGCAACTGTAATATCAAGACACGGTAGTAGTAAATAAACCATCAGCAGGTTCTAGGCTGCTACTGATTTTTCTAGAAAATAAAGTTCAACACAAATAAAATATCTAACACGGAAATCGAATACCTCCTTTCTTCTTGATCTATAGCCTAACAAGCTAACCACTAAACCAACAAGGTTTTCGACGCATAAGTACTTTCAAAATTATAGACATGTTTATATGAAACAGGGTGTAAAGAACTTCCGCCATTCGCGTCATGTTCCCTTCACTATTTCGAAAACACTAAAAGAACTAGTACTAAAGTTCCTAGAACTACGATACATATATACAAGTAGATACTTAGAAATAAAACATGTTAGTCTTACACAAAATATATCTTCTTTAAATAAATGTACCGAGTCTTATTAAAGACTCGGTACATTTCGTCATATTTATCAAATACTTCGTTAAGTTACTATTTAGAGTAAAAATCAACCATACATCCAATCTGCGAAGAGAGCATTCATTTCGTTACATAATGAAAAAGAAATACAAATAAAATTATAGACTACGACAGTGGAAAAAATCTGTAAACGATTGACCCTGCAGGCCATCCCCGAAACTTCCCATTAAATTAAGATATTTTAAGGATAAATGAGTAAAAACTACACGCATATTTTTTTTAGTTGAAACATCTATTTTGTAACTAATGGTAGTATATTGATTTTTAAAAAGCTGTATATTTTGGAAAAGATGTTCGATTTTAATTTTTCAAATGGCATTTAACTTAATTTTTGAGATCTAAAATCTTGCTTTAGCTGAATAATCAATAAAAAGGGCGAGCAATTTCGAAACGAAGTCGAAAAATATTTTTTTTAAATTTTACGTCATTGATAGATCTTAAACAGATTGGCCGATTTTGATCCAATTAAAGGTATTTACCGCAGTTTTTAAAGCAAAAAAAACTGATAAGATTTTTAAGTCCATCGGTGTATTAGCCTGAAAGTTATTTCAAAAATATTAAGTAAGTTTGCTAAAAACAACGTTATATTATATTAAATTTGAAAAGCTGTAACTTTTGAAAGTCAGATTTGATTTTGATTTTTGAAACAGCATTCGACGATAACATAAAATGATTGGTTGAAATATTTCGAAGTTATGTCAAAAAACACTTTTTTCAAAATTTTTCGTCAACGATTACTCCCAAACGGATGAACCAATTTTGATGCAATTTATGGATTGGACGCAGTTTTTTAAAGAATAGAGCTGATTAGTTGTTGTACTCAATGGATACATTAATCTGGAAGTTATATTTAAAAAAGACTGTTTCACCAAAATTTTTATGGGGTTTTTATTACATTTCTCTTCTGAGCCGACTTAGTTCAAATTTTCAGGAAGTCTAAGTTAAGCGGAATGCAATCGAATGCCATCAATTGCGTTTCAATCGGATCAGCCGTTCAAAAGTTATGAGATGTTTACACACACGCACACACAAACATACACATACACACACATCCATGCAGACATACTGACGTCATCGTGAAAATAGTCGGAAAAAGTTCCTGGGACCTCAAAACGTGGAGATCTGGTGCGATTTTCGAAAATCGGGGCAAAATCAGTAACTTCCTTATCTACATACGTAGCGGGAAGTTAAAAAAGTTGTGTTTTATTGAACGAGGGTGTTATTTAGAAAAATAAAGGATTTGGGAGTAGAACACAGTGCAGAGAGATTGAACATACGTCGCGTTGCCCAAGTGAAAAAAAAAAAACAGAAAAATAGTTTTAGATACTACCCGTTAAATGTATGTAAAAGTTAATAGATTGGTAGACAGGATAAATTTAAATTAATTTTGTATAATCTAATTGTCTTAAAAATACTTTTTACTGTTTTATCATTTTATTCTTAGTTCTCGGCGAATAGAATATCTTACTTTTGGTATCAATAGTAACTATTTTGGATCTGTGCTTTTGGCAACGAGAGATACTCGTATGTCTCTTCTACAGACAAGATATGTCATAAACTTTTTAAGTATCAATATCTAATAATTTAAATTGATGGAATGTAACAACCAACTTCAAATTCGTTTGAAACTTCAGAATTAGATATTAATTAATTATTAGATAAAAATTAATGAATTATATCAAATATCTTTCCATGAAAAGGTATTTGCTAAGGATGGCATGAGAACTTACGCCATCAACAATAACATCATAAAGTGTCAGACACTTAGATCTGCTTGTGCCACGTATTTAAATGCTTTTTAAATGAATTTAACCATATTATGGGTAAAAAGTACCCGTTTGAATAGTTTGTTGCAAGCGGATCTTAGTGACGTACTTTTATAATCATTTGTTTTCTCAATCAAGTAGGTAGTTATTAAATGAAACTAGTAGACAGACGTATATACTTACAATTTTCTGCCATATACACCAATATCAAGCTTATACACATACTTCGACACTTGTGGTGCTCCATTTTTTTGTTATATTTATATGAGACGTAGTGTCTTAGACCTTATTGTACTGCAAAATGATTGGTTTAGCCTTTTCGGTTCAGATCATGAGGTCACGGGTTCGATCCCCGGGAAGTTGAGGTTTCTCGAAAGTCCGCAATCCTGAAGTAGCTCGAAGTCTGTTGACCAAACCCGTGCCCGGGTTCGATCCCCGGGAAGTTGAGGTTTCTCGAAAGTCCTTAACCGTTATTAGGTCGCTAAAATGCGGCGATGAGAATCCCGACTCATATCGCCAGTCGCTAAACCGGTGAATCGTGATGAACCGAAAATTCTATAGATATTCGCTTTACTTTGCCTACCCCGCAAGGAATCCAGGCGTAATGATATTTTTTTCAGTAATTAGAAAAAGAAATCGATAGCGTATCAACCACTGAATAGTTTTTGATAATTTTGATTTTGATGAATTCTGAATTTAATTGTATACCTAAATCTAAAATACCGCTAGTTTAAAACTAGCACGATTTTTTTAAGCTTAATTTAAATTCTTGTGATAGATTAGTCTAAATGTCAATTAAAATGTTTCAGGGCGGTATTATCCTGTTATATTTTATCTCGGCTAAGTTGTTTTACACAAAACAAACAACTTTAAATATCTACCACAAATTAGCCACAACATAACTACTATGCATAATAGGTTAACCTAAAAAATTTAGTTATTTTTGTAAGTTCTAAATTTTAAACTAGAAATATTACTACGTCGAATCAAGTAGTAGCTTTGTTATGAAGCCTCTATAACTGCAGGCACGATATTGACTTAAACTCAAAACAAACGATAACAGGAGGGTCAATGATTGCAGGATCAATAAATCTATCACCCAGAGCGTCGTTTATTGGCAGATTCACAAGAACAACTTATCTCAAACAACACCGTGTTTCAATTGTTTGGTTAAAGCCGATAATATTGAACGGGGGGATATGCAGATATAATAATACGAATATTTGTGTCTGGCTTTCTGACATGAATAAACCTAAGTGATATTGAACCATTTTAATGAAATTATGTTTCATATCATAAATGGGTTGCTGCAAATACTGTGAAAGAGCAATTTTAGGGATTTCAGATAATTTTATTACAGTCTTCACGTTATACTTCGGTCAACTATTTTCAACGTGATGGAATTAGGTAGTATTGGCGATTTACGGCAGATTTTTAATATACATTTTATAGGAATTATTATCGAGTTACTTACACTTCCCTCTATTTTATTAAAGAAAAATTGTCATTACTTAGTAATTAATCTATTCGGCTCAGTTCATGATGTCCCGGGTTCGATAGCCGAGCTGGGCAAGTGTAAGGTTTTATCGGTGCTATCTACGAAAATTGAAATCTCGTTGTTCAGTCTCGTGATCGGTTTAAACACGCTCGTAACAAATCGAATAAGCACACAAAGTTGTCGGCCCCATTTTTCGCAAGGAAGGTCCGCAATCAACTCAAAACCTGTTAATCGTGGTGAAGCAGAACGCCTCTTGACATTTGTTTTTACATCAAGGGAAAAAATGAGATTTTATTTATTTTAAAAATATTTTAGATCCTTCAAAATTATCTTTGTTCCTCTTTTGTTGCTACCCTCTCCCTATGCTATATTTAACAAGGCGAGTCTCCTAAACCGTGATGTATGGCACTCGGTTTTTCTTCCCTACCCCTTAATGCATTACCCGTGAATAAGTACGTAAAATTGGTTTTATAAAAGGAAATATGTAAAAAAAATTACCTTAGCTCCTAAAGCGACTGCGCCCAAAGCCACAGCAGTACCAAGCTCTTGGCCCGAGTATCCAACAGGAATATCAAATGTGTTCTTGTAGTCTTGTAACACGGTCAAATTGCAGTCTTCAAAAGGCACAGGGTATGCTGATATGCAGTGCAGTAGACAAAATTGTTTGTGGTGAGCGGATACAATATCATATATTGTTTTCACTGCTTGTTTGTCGACCATACCAGTTGAGATAATTAGTGGAATATTTTTAGAGGCCGCATACTTTAAGAACAATAAATTGTTTGAATCACCTGAACCAATTTTGATGAATGGCACTTTTAAATTCACGAGGAAATCAAAGGAAACCTGCAATAGTGAATGACACTCGTTAGACAATAGGCTTGTGTGCACTAAGAATGAATAAGATATATTATCACCTTTAATAATTAATTATGATATGGAGATAACAAAAGACTAAAATGTTTGTCATAAAATATAAGAATTACTTAGTAATATTTTTAAGATATAAATTCGGCAAAATTAGACGTTAAGTGACAGTAAATGTAAATAGGGAAGTGTTACGTCACACCGTGGTAAAACGTCATCTTGACGTTGTCATTTCCATAGAAACCACAGAGTATATAATGTAGAAATTACCACGGTGTGATGTCATTAGAACGCCATGATAGTCCAAACAGTTTTTGCGGTAAATTTTAATTTCAACTAACGTATTTCAAAATAAACGCGACTATTTTATTATAAATGCACGTTATTTAACTAATAATACCCTTTTATTTACAATTAACCATATTTTTGTCTAAGACTTTGTCTAAAACATCAACGTACCTTTCTTTAGAGAAAAGATGATAACTTTTTTTTTGGAATGCAACTGGCTGGGTCATCTAACAGTTTTTATAAACTTATTTCAGCCGATAAAGATCATATAGAAAAGTTTCCCACGATTTAGCCCGCGTAGGTTCGCTCCCGCAATAAAATTGGAATAAAATATTATAGCCTATGTCACTCAAGAATAATGTAACTTTTCTATTGGTGAAAACATTTCCAAAATCGTTTCAGAAGTTCCGGAGATCAGTTCCTTCAAACAAACTCGCAATTTTAACTTTAGTAACTTTACCACTTTATAATATTATAGAAGTATAGATTAAGGCTAAAAGAGCGTTTGGGTTTTGTCGATCATAGTAGATATATAAGTCCATGCGGCCGAAGTCGCGGGCACAACTAGCCACCAATAAAATCAGTATCTATACCAAATAGAAAACAGATATGACTGAACTGTAAATATTGTTTTAATAATATATGAGGTTTAATATCTCATACTGATAAGATATTTTTTATCTATTTACTAGAATACAATAATATTAGTTTAGGTATATCGCTTATCCAAATTACCTATGAAGTAAACTATCTGAGCTTCTGATAAGCCTTTTCGTTTTTTGGCAAATACATACATAATTGTTGTCTTTTTATATTTATTAGATACTTGTTAGTAAACAATAATGGAAATAAGAATCTAATTGAACCTCAGGAATGGGTTTTAGCCCAAGCGAGGGCCGTCAAAAAGTGTGGAGATAGAGTAAGAAAAAAATGAATGTCATTGCTTTTTGGACATCAGACTTGTGCATTTTTTTGAAATTTTAATTTTACAAAAAAAATAGGAAAAGATAATCCTCTTTTTTTGTAAAATTGATGTATAAGACATAAGTAAATTGTATCCCCATTTGAAGGTGTTTTGATCAATAAACAAAAAAAAAACTGGCTCTGCTATTCTTGAGAATTTTGTTAGAAGACGTTCCCAAAATATTTGTTGCAATTCTTATATTATGTAAGGTGTATAAATAAATTTAATGTCAGTGTTTTTCGTTTCTCTTTTAAATGGAATTGGTCTGGCACAATAAAAGGGCAAGGCAAAAAAATTGGACAAGTCACTTATCGCCAGACCAATTGATTAGTATTTATAATTATTTGTAAAAATAATAAAGTCCATTTTTGTTCTTCTACTTGATCCTCATGCTTTTTAATGGCCCCCGCATTGACTATTATGCGGTATCGTATATCGATGTTAGGATTGCAAAAATTTATAGGATAGTGGACAAAATAATCAATCCATTGAAACAATACCTGTGAGTGAATATAAGTACCGTGACTGAATGAGTTGCGATTGCCGCGTTAAAATAGAATGTTACCGAAACGGGAAGTTTGTGTGCTGAGTGCACACTTGAATGTTATAGCCTTGATTCGCATTGCGTTAGATCCATTGGATCCACATATTATAATCTAAGCTCTGCAATCTGCATACATTGCTTTGAAATACTAATAGAGTTGGGTATACATATCAGTTCCTATTAGATATTACTTTGAATTTATAGATGACATCAAGGATATCCAACATTTTGAAAATTGTTCTAACTTCTTTGTTCTAATAACTTTGTATTAAGTCTTGATTTTAAATACATAAGTATGGCAGTGCAATACCCAAATTGCAAAGAATTACCATTTAATTATACTCATATATTTTATCATAATATGTTACGTTCTCAGTGTACGTTCTCTCAGTTGAGAAATATATATTCTATTTTGCAACAATCAACAATGTTTGAGGTTCTACAGAAATTATTATAAAAATACAGTTTTTCGATTCAGTTCTATTATTTTTTCAATTTTTACTTCCACATTAGTAATACATTTCGAAATATGTTATTAATAAATTTCAATAAATTAACGAAAGACAAACCCAATCGAACTAGAATGAAACTTACTTATTTTTAACAATTTTTAAGAAGATAAAATTAAAAATTTCAAAGACCCCAAGCTCCCATGGCTAAAATGTAACCCTTGGAAATAATTTTGATTCAGCATGTATGTAAAAATATAACAAATGAGACTACATTCAATGAACTTATTTTGTTTATTGCAGAAGTTCCATGGCCACTTTCTAATTCCATTATCAAACCTAGCGAGAATCGCAGTAATAAAGGCCAACTGTATCAGCCTAATCTCCGGTGGCCACCTTCCAGTTCTTATATAGTTATATCTTAGAAAACATCCGTTGCCAAAATAAACCGAGTTAGTCCACATTCGACGGGTTTATCTAGATTAGCTCAAAAGATCTCATGGACTTCTTCCAGCTCAATCATCAAACACTGATAACCATCGTGTTTCAAAATCCTTGTAAAAATTTGCTTCATTTTATTCCAAAGTTCCCACCGTCGTCAGCTCTATTATAAGACCTCGGAAATCGTCTAGCATCAGGATGTTTGTTAAAACAGAACAAAGGATGCCAAACTCAATAGGTATATCTTATTTAGTTTATAAGTTCCCATGACTACCTTCCAATTCTATCACACACTCAGATACTAGAAATCGTCCAGCATCAAATTGTTTGCCAAAACAAACCAAATTAGTCCCCAATTGATGAATACCCGAGAACTCCTAAGCTAAACCAGGTTAGGTTTAGCTTAGGAGTTCTCGGGTACATCTTTCAGATCTATCATCGGGCACTGGAAGCCATTCCGCTCCAAAGTCCTTATAATAATGAATTAAACGAACTCAAAGTCGATGGTGTTGCTCTATTTTATTCCAAAGTTCCCATAACGTACTTCCAGCTCTATCATGAGACTCTGGAAATCGTCTATCAGAATGTTTGTCCTAACTGAACTAATGAGTCTAATTTTGATTACTTTATCTTATTTAGTTTAGGAGTTCTCATAGTTACCTTCCAACTCCATCATCAGATCCTGAAAATCATCCAGCACTAAGGTGTTTGCCAATACAAGAAAACTAAGTGCTAATTGTAGTTGTATTTTAAATCTGGACTCTTGAAGTTCCAATGTCACTTTTTCCGCTCAATTTTCAGAGACTTATCATCACGAGAAAAAACTTACTGTGACAAATAAAATGACTCCAAACTCCATTATATTAGCAATTCCTTTCTGTGAGTTACAATGAGTGAGTTACTTTTACGGATCCGTTTTCAGATCTTCGATATTATATGTAATGGAAAGTACACGTTATCCAAAATCAATTGAAAAGCTTGACTATCTTATTTCTTTCTACATTCTACACGTGAGTATCGGTAGCACTTTTTCAGCTCCACCTACAGATCCTTGTCATCATGAGCACTAATCGAACTTAGTACTTATAGTAATAAGACCAATGAGTCCAAACAAGGTTAAAAAGGTCCGGTTAAAAGTCTGTATATGAGATTTCTAGTCCCTACATCCAGGTTACATCATGAGCCCAGATGGATGGTACTATAGTATTGCATTATCACTGAGCTTTCGCAAGTCTGCCAAGTTTTGTACAAACGGATATCATAAAGTCGTTAAAAAGTGCTTTGCAATATTTAGAAAATATTTTATTTACATACGAAAATTTCCAGTTAAATAGATTCTCTTATGTATATATTCTCTATTAAATAGATGATCTTCGAATGAGGATCCTAAAGTGTTAGATCAAGTTTACCATGTAATTGCAATATCAATAAAGTATCAGAATACGAAATTTAGTATTGATAAAGCCTTAACAAGTTGCTTATTTCCTTCCAAATTTGAAAAGAGCTGGTGATCTTGAATCGGCTGGACAGATTCTATTGAATCATAGCTAAGAATCATCTCGCAAAATAGGGCTTTCAATTTAAAAAAACGCAACTAAATCTAAACAACCACGACAGATACACAGATACACACCCGAAACTTATAACAACCCTCGTTTTGCGTCGAGAGTTAAAAAACAAAATTTATTATTGTTGTAAACATAACATATAAGAGTACTAATAAAAATTAAAAATATAGTTATAAGTTATGTTTTTATGCTTATTATAATCTGACATAAACATTATTTTCAACCGACTTCCGAAAAAAGAACATATTCTCAATTTGTCGGAATCCTTTTGTTCGATATACCAATTATTTGAAGAAGCTTAACTTAGAAAATTCTTTTGTTTCATACTTTCCAGGTGGTCCCATTTTGATTTGATGAAGATCTGATGCAAGATTCCGGAAATACAGGAAATGGGAAATCGGTTGTTTGCAGCTTTACTGCGTTTAAAATACGCTTTATGAAGTCGATTAAATTGGTATCTTAAAAAGAAATATTAGTTACCATATCCATTGCTGAAGCCGTAAAAGGAATTCCAACCTCTTGTGCATATTTAAATAGTTCTCTGTATTGGCTTTCGGAAAATTCTAAGTGGGTTTTGTGTTCTCCGTACGTTTTGCCCCAAGAATTTGGTGTATCGTATGGTTTCTCTAAGTATTTTTTCGTAAATTTTTCATTGAGACAGGTTTTTTGAAATTTGACACAACTAGCACCCGCATCCTGAAAATTGTAAATATATAATAATACAAATATTTACTAATAGTTACGCTTCTTTCTTCTTCACTTCCGTGTTTACAATACCTGAACATTATACAAGTTCACTGAAAAAATACTACATGTTGAAGGACACGCTAGTTAATAATAATAAATATCTCGGGACAAATTACACAAATTGATCTAACCCCAAATAAGCGAATTACATGCTTGTAGTATGGGTGTCAGTCAACGATACTAATACATAGAAATACATATATATTTAATAAACACCCAAACCCAGAAATACAAATATCTGTGCTCATCACACAAAGGCCTGTCCCTGCCGTCAATCGAACCCGGACCCCATTGATTGCGTAGTCAGGGTCGCTAACCACTCGACCAACGGGGCGGGGCGGTTTAATGATACACCTCAACGAAATTAGTGTAGTAATATTCAAAAATTATGGACACCGCGCGCGCAATTGACTTTGACCGGCACGTGTCGCGGCGGCATTTCATTGCCTTTAACAATGAATTCGATATTTGTGTGCGAATGTACGTATTATACATTTTTATTGGAAGGTTAGGTCAAAATTTAAGTACCAATTTTTTACATATTCAGTATCAGAATCGAGTTCTGAACACCCTCCTTCAGTATGTACAGACTTTTGCCAGTCAACTTGTATAGAAGACCACAACTGGATTTATTTATTTCATAGGATAGCAACAATCTTATAGTTTTCCTGATAGAAAGGGATAACTATCGGCTATAGAGACCAAAGGTGTTAATGGTGGGTTACTATCTGTGTGACGGTCTTATAATGGCGCATTTATAAGTTTACCTGCTGCTAGGGCTCTCTAAACTGGAAGACGACAGCGACAAGTACTGACGCTATTGATAATGATCAAAAAAATCAGGTGAATTTTTAACATATTTGTTTTTATGTAGTATAGGTATTGCGTCACTCGTATGCGTTTATAAGAAAGCATTTTACAATTGATTTTAAAATAAAAGTAAAACATACTAATTAAAAAAATCTATAACAGCTACTACTTTAATAAAATTTAGCGTAAGAGGGTAGATACGTCACGGAGACATTTTAACAAAAGTATTCGCCACAGGTATTTACATTGATGCCGGAAGGAGATTTGAAAAAACTTAAATGTGACATGACGTCATATTACCAAAGAACTTTCTAAAAGGAGGTTCTTTATTCTGATGTTTATATTTTTTAGATATGGTCGAGCAAAATTCCATGATATTACATACGAATTAGCAAAATTCTTTTTTTTTTGTTTAGATGAGAATACGCTTTGGACCCATTGTTGGCGAATAATTTTAGTAAAGATCTTTGGCTAAATAGGTATTATAGGACTTATTTTACCGATTTTACTTTTAGTTAGTTCTCTGCACTTAGACGTCTTATTAGGTCTTACTTACTACATTTCTATCGAAAATATAACATTGTCCTATTATAAAAATATATTGTAAATACCATTGTGTATCGCTACTGCGTTATCAGTAATTCACCTTAAAATAATGCAATTTGAAACAAACAGTACGATTTCTTTATTAAAAAAGGTAGGTAGGTACTTTTTGTTAATTAATTACCACAGCAATAATAAAAATTCATGAGTGTCGTGGAACAGTCGACTGTAACGAAGTTTTTTATTTTACTCCCCCTCTCACCGCTCTTTTTTCTCCCTTTTTTACTCGACTCGATTATTTAATTTTTGTTCAATTTTTTTGTTAGGTACGAATCTACATTAACGAAAGACTCATGACGGAAACTCGTGGCGTGACTTTTTTTCGCCTAACCCCCCATCCGCCAAGTCCGTAACGTCCGATTTGTTCCAAAAATCAACTAGGTATTTGCCATAAACACATGAATATTAAGAACTAGCTTATATATATATATATATATATATATATATATATATATATATATATATATATATATATAGATTTTATTCTATTCGGTCTCGGTTTTTGATCAGAAAAGTACTGTAATAGTATGTGTCTCTCGCAGATATAGTTTATTTGGTTTGTGTAAAATAGAAATAATTTAATAGTAGTTAATAAATATTATTAAGTAAGATCTAAACAGTATTGATTAGTAATTACTAATTATATACGTATCTATAACTCCCACCTTATTTTGTAAGTCAACTTCCTTCTTATCTATGTAGTTTTTTTTATTTATCCATTATTCCAAAACACTATTTAGCAAAAACTTAAGTATTAAAAGTGTAATAAATTAGTTTTACTGATACAAAAATAAATAAAATAAAAGAGTTTTTGTAAATATCATCCGGTTTTAATATTAAGACAAGTTCAGCGGTAAAACAAAATAAAGAGGGATAAAACACTTCATTAAAGGCAGAACCGTAAAAAACATATATTGCAAGTTAAATAAAAGCTAAGAAAAACGGAAGAGAATTCTAAGGCCACAGAATAAAGTGTGACAAAAGTATTCACAGACGATAACGTCTTTGTTATTGTTACGTTTCCTACTTGTAGTTGTAACAAAACCTGTTTTAACCTTAGACTATTGTATAATTTAGAAATATTTAATACTAACCTTAGCTGCTTTGATTAGTTTTTTCGCTATTTCAATGTCACCCTGGTGATTTTGTCCTACTTCTGCTATAATGAAGCAGGGGTTTTGGCCACCGATTTTGATGTCTTCTGTTATTTTCACTTCAACCATTTTCTAAGCTGTCAGAGTTCCATAAAAATAATTTCACTCCAGGCGTCAGATGGCTATATATACTGATTTAATAGACTCGTTAGTACAGGAAAGGTTTATCGACCTCCCGTTCAAGATCGGCTTGTGTAAATAAGGTCAATTCAATATACAAACGAGCTTCGCGTTGCGCGCCCGCAGCGCTATTGCGAGTCTTGCCCGGTCTAGTACCCACTTCGCATGATAAATGATAAAAAGCAATGTTGTGTTGCGTTCATGACCACAAATGTTTCAACGCCAAGATAAATAAAACACGATACTATATGTGAAACATAACTTTAATTATTCATTCCATATTTACATCCAATTATAATTTGATTACGTGTACGTCTTTGTTCTTTGTGTCAAACGATACATGCAGCAATTTTTACAATATCAGTGTGATTTTTGTACTTATCACCAAGAGCACGGTTTACTCGAGACTCTGGTGGTTTTGACAGGAAATTGGAAATGTATCGGCCAGCTTCAATCAACTTGACTAAGTCTACATTGGTATTAACTCCTAAACCGTAAAGAAAATACACAAGATCCTCTGTTGCCAAGTTGCCACTTGCGCCTCTTGCGTACGGACAGCCGCCAAGCCCAGCAATTGATGAATCAACAGTTTTCACACCAAACTGTAAAAACAGTAAATACAATGATTACGTCAACGCATTAAACCGGTGTTGGGCGTGGTTTTATCATTGGCATACAAAATATTCAAAACAAACAACATATATTTAACCTTAGTGTATATTACACGATATTGAGATAAAAACATTTTTATCAAATGTACCTATTCAAATATCTTTATATCGAATGCTTTGATAAGACACCAACCACAAAATTTAGTTGTTACAACGTCGAAATATATAGTTCAACATGCTTAAGTATAATGTGTAATGGCATTATTAACCGCTATGAAATATTTATCGAATGTTACCTATTGAAGATGACCTCTGCCCCAACGCTTACCGACTTTATAAATGTTCTCTTTGCCAAGCTCAACTTAAAGAATATTGGAAGTATAGGTACGTTATCAAAAATACCTTAACTAATAGGTAAATAATCTACTTTATGTCAGGATCTACTTTTTGACAGTAAATGATCCAGGTTTTGGTTTGGAAGGGTTGACTCACTTACTTGAGGGTAGCAGAAGTGGTAAGGTGAACGTTAGCTCTAAGCACTAGTAGGTGTACGTTTTTTATTTTCTCATGTAGCAGCGAAACCGTTTAACCTGGCTTCTGTTATTGTCATTCGAATGTACGGTTTTATGAGTTTTGCATGTGGATTTTAATGATTTAGGATTGAACTTGAGAGGAAGGAACTCCCCTTCTCCCTGGGCCAACATCTGGGTTGTCTTTAAGACATTGATAAAGCTAACAAACAACTTTTCCTTGTTGGTAAGGAGATATACGATAAATGATAAATGTAAGATAAATACGATGATAAGACCGACATTGCGTCATGCACAATTCACATAAGTATATAGAATTATGAATGCTCATGTTTGGGATCTTATAAACGGAAGAATATATTTTTTTAATAATTATGTAAATGCGCATTAGAACGTGGTCCCAGGATGATTATTATTTTTGATTAATAATAAACTTCTTTTTTTGAGATCTAAAATAATGCTTTAGCTAAATAATCGATAGGTTGAAAAATTTTGGCGCAATGTCAAAAAACATTTTTTTAAATTTCGTCATTGATAAAACTCAAACGAATCAACCTATTTTGATTAAATTAACGGTATTTCACGCAGTTTTTAAAGAAGAAAAGCTGATAAGATTTTTAAATCAATCGGTGTATTAGCCTGAAAGTTATTTAAAAAAAATTAAGAAAGTTTGGTAAAAACAACATAATTTTAATATTTGAAAAGTTGAGAATAAAATTCGATTTTGATTTTGAAACGGCGTTAGATGTAGTTTTCTTAGTACTAAAATATCGTAGAATACCAAAAAATGATTGGTTGAAAAATTTCGAAGCTATGTTGAAAAAATTTGAAAAAATTTCAAAAATGTTCGTCAACGTTTACTCCCAAACGGATAAACCGATTTTGATGCAATTTATGTATTAGACGTAGTTTTCCGAATCGATTGAAATTTTCAGTAAGTCTAAGTTGAGCAGAATCCAATCCAATGCCATCAACCGCGTTTCGATCGGTCAAGCCGTTCAAAAGTTATGACATGTTTACATACATACACACACACACACACACACACACACACACACACACACACACATACATAGTAACATACACACATGAAAATAATCGGAATCGGAAAACGAGGACATCTGGGGAAAACTCTATTTTCGAAAATCGGGGTAAAATCAGTAACTTTCTTATCTACATACGTAGATGGAAGTTAAAAAACTGAGACTATGGTCTACTTGCACTGTTTCACAAAACACTATATTTTTTTTATATTGCAAACCAGTTTCGCTTTTTACGGCATCTTCAGGGCTACTTTGATTGATGTTTGGATGTTTGTTACCCAATCATACAATACACACATAAATCAATATCTCTGAATTGAAGTAATCTCAAGGTGAGAAAATTATTGGCTTGTGATATGGGTGTCAGTCAACGATTGATACAAAAACTAGGAACCTTTATAGTTCTATGTCCGTCCGTCCATCTGTAATTTGGCACGCTAAACATATTAGTCGCATCAACAAAGTGGTAACAAAATTTTGAAAAATATTTTTTTCTGGGTAGGTCTCCTACATGTAAAGTAAGGATATTAATTTTTTGTCTCACGTACCCCATTGTATGGGGTTTCGTTGGATAGGTTTTTGAAATATATTGTAGGTTTGTGAAAACAAGTTTTCGATTCCGTTTGTAAAATATTAAGTTTTTAAGTGCTAATTTTTGTTAAAGTTAAGTGTCTTCCCCCACCCCTCTGCAGGTTAAACGGTTGTTTTTGAGGGTGGGGAAAAAATAACGGCTTAGAACGCTTTACAAATTTTTAAGTAATAGTCGACCTACTTATAAAATGTACGTAGAGAAGTTTTTATAGGCGATGAACCTGTGGTGCGATATATATTTGTCATTGACGTTGAATAGCTTAAATGATCATAGTATGAAACTATAAGAACCCCCTTTTTAGTTCGCATTATTATGATAGGCAACTTCGGATCCTGAAGCAATTAATCTGTGTTTAACAGATTACTTGCTTGTAAAAATGAAAAATGATGCTAATAAAAAAACAGATCAGTTGCTTGTTAAAATTTATTTGCGTTTCAGAAATCAGCCGTTAGTTTAGTAGCCAGGATATAATTACACAAACATATTCAATCTCAGTTTTGATTCGAAACCGAAGCATCTTCAGATTTCAGGCACAGGCAAAGCTGCCCAACTGATTTTTTACCTACTGACTTTCTGGTCAATATCGCTACAGGCGGCAAAACAACCCCCCCACCCACACACACACACATACACACACATACATACACAAAAATATTAATGTTGTTGTTATTTTTATTTGTTTATATCTTTTCTGGTGTGCAATAAAAAGTTTGATAGTTACAAACGTAAAAAGCCCGCTTAGTTTCTTCCGCCGGATCTTCTCATCGTTTTCACTACCGAACCGCGTTTCCGATCCGGTAGTAAAATTGTAACAATTTTATAACTAAGTAAAAAGTTCTTCTCCATATTAGGTAGCTTTGTTCATCAATCTGAATCTCGGAAACAGCTTCAACGACTTTCATGAAATTTAGTATGCAGTGGGTTTCTGGGGCGATACGTCGATCTACCTAGGTTTCATTTTTAGGATACGTCGTTAAAAATTCAGAGCAATGCTCATTCATCCACGTACTACATAGTTAAGAGAATAAGGAAAAACTTGTCTCCATTATATCTTTATGCAAATATCAGTTTTATAGATCATTTTCGTATTATCTAAATTTGTGCCTTTTAATAATTTCAAAACATTTTGGCGATAGTTTATTAACATTTTTACTTTTTTCCTTTTAATTATATAGATTATTAGTTCATTAATTTATGTAATTGAAAGGCCAACACACAAATCAAACTTAATAGTAAAATACTCGACCGTAACGCAGTGATTTCAGCTTGTTAGTATAAATTATTGCGAAGATTTGTAAATAATTTTAACTTTGATTTCCTCCTTGCGAATTTCTGCATTGAAACGCTAATATTATACGTTAGATGTAAGTTTAAAACATATATGTTGACTGTTGGCAACTATTTTAAAACTTCGGAGTTTCAAATCTCGACTTTCTATTTCCACGACCTTGTCTAAAAATAAAAACATTTTTTGTGGTTATAAAAGTATAATAAAAACATCTGCGTAGCTCGTTTATAGCCATTATGATGTGCGTCTGTTAAATATTTCACTTCGGTGCGTATTAAGTGTTACAATACTAAGGTCTAACCATGACTCATTAGTCATGAATTATGATCGAAAAGCCATAATATTTATAGTTTATACAGATATTATAAACAGGTAATCATAACAAGATGTTGTTCCGGGCCTTTTTCCGTATGATCCGGATTCCGGATCTCTTTTTAAAGAATATATCAACAGCCTTTCTGCTAGGCATTTCGAATAAGGCGAGAGAAGCCTAATACGTGTCCCTAACATCGGACTACTACTAACTACATAGATGGTAGCTTTCTGCATAATTTTAAAATGCATTTCTCCGACCATTGCCGGCTGAACGCCTGTCTAAACCTTAAAATGCCTGCTAAATGCGGCAAATCACTGTCAGATGGTAGCCCTGAACTCGACCGGGTTTTGTACCACTGCTGACTGCCCTACTTACCTATTTCTGTCGCAACAGCGTGGTGCTTGTCCCTGTCTTGTGGTTTGGAAGGTAAGGTAGACGGTAAACCTATACATGTGGCCACACAGATAGCAATGCACCATTGACATTTTGTGTGTGTGTGTGTGTGAGCAAGTGCGTGTGCGCGCGCGCGAATGCGTGCGTGCGTGCATGCGTGTGCGTGTGTGTGTGTGTGTATATATATGTAAACATCTCATAACTTTTGAACGGCTGGACCGATCCAAACGCGGTTGATGGCATTCGATTGGATACCGCTCAACTTGGACTTCCTGAAAATTCTTCAAAAAAGCTCAATTCTTCAAAAACTATGTCAAATGCATAATTTGCATCAAAATCGATTTATCCGTTTGGGAGTAATCGTTGACGAAACATTTTAAGTGTTTTTTTCGACATAACTTCGAAATTTATCCAACCAATCATTTTTTGGTATTAAGTATACGATATATAAGTACTTAAAAAAAACATCGTCGAATGTCGTTTAAAAAAATCAAAATAATCTAATTTTCAAAAGTTACAGCTTTTCAAATATAAATAGCCTTGTTTTTAGCAAACTTATTTAATATTTTTGAAATAACTTTCAGGCTTTGTGTTGGTTCCGGGCTCCTTTTAATAGACCAACTGCCGTTCTGCCAGGCAGGTCGTAAAAGGCGACCGATTGGCTATGCGAGTCACTTCTATCGTAGCTACTAGGTGGTAGATTTCAATGTCTCTCCCGGGTCTGGTACCACCGCCTTAATTATTCCTACCGCAATAGCATCAGTGTTTGTTGCTATCGTGTTCCGATTTGGAGGGTAGGCAAACTTATGCATGTGGCATTAGACCTCGCCACGAGATAGCAACGCACCATTAACATCTTTGGTATCTATTGGCGATGGTTGACTCTTGCCATCAGGAGACCCATCTGCTTGTTTGCTATCTTTGGAGATAAAAAAAGTCTAATACTACGATTGATATACAAATCTTATCAGCTTTTTTCCTTTAAAAACTGCGTCAAATATCATTACTGGATCAAAATCGGTCAGTTTGTTTGGGATTTATTTATCAATGACAAAAGTTTTTGAAAAAATATTTTTTGACATTCCTTCTAAATTTTTTAACCTATCGTATATTTAGCTATAGCAATATTTTAAATTTAAATAATTGAGTTGAATGGCATTCAAAAGAACAATATGGATGATAGTTTTCAAAATATGCAGCTCTTCAAATATAGCAAAATTAATATACTGCCATTTTTAACAAAATAGATGGTTGAACTGAAAAAATCTATACTTTTTACTCTTAAAATACATTACGGCTTAAAATACATTAATTTAGCGGGAAGTTTCAGGGATGGCCTGCAGGGTCAACCGTTTACGGTTTTTTTTTTGTTGGTCCGAGCCCCTTTGGTGACATGAGAATCGAAAATGTTTCTAAAACACTGTCACCACCTATTGTTTTAACATTCTAAATATAAGCAAGGTAAAGGACCTTGCTACGCTTACGTCTTGACCTTGAAGCGCCGTTTTTAACTTTCGATGACCTATTTCGAGAGAAATATTTTCTCTAGAATACGTAAAATGTCTTTGACGTATGAATATACTCTGACATTCCAGCGATGACGTAGAGATTGTTTAGAAATGTACCAATCTCTTTTTACACATAAGTATTATGTATAAAAAGAGATTGGTACATTTCAAAGCTGCCCACCCCCGTTTCGCAGGGGTGGTAGATATAACTACCTAATAAAAAAATAAGACAAAATACCGTTTACAGTACGACCATATTAAATAAATAGAATTACAATTATTTCAATAACTAGAATTACTTACAATTGTTGGTATATTGAATGTTTGGGATCTGGCGTGAAGATATGTATGTACGAGTATATTGAAAATACTTACGCAATATCTTCTGTCTCACTCACTCAACCATTTTCCATGTTATAAGAATTTTAAGACGTTTCCGTATTATATCTAAACATATTTTAGAGTACGGAATAAACTTAAGATCTAAACGTACTTTCACACAAACGTCCTGGCAATAACGAACAAAACGACAAAAGAATTATCCAATTCCGAAGTCGGACTAGCAAGTAGTAAAATGGAAATCCTAAGAATTAGAATCTCCTAAGCCAGGGTTTCCCAATCTGGAACATCAGGGGTCCGTTTAAGTATCTAAAAAGGCACCTATGCGATACTGGGCAATGTTGTTTTTATCAGAAAACTAAAAAAAAATACTTGAACCCGACCCGGGAATCGAACCTCGGACCTTATGCGGTCAACATCGACACCGGATAATTAGACCACAGAGGCGATTGGACCACACAGACCACACAGAGGACAATAGTAAATAAACAATTTGTGGAAATGTGTTCTGCTCCAAAATTGAAAACTAATAAATGTCTAAGTGTTAGCCAGCTCACATCATGAGGTTTGATTCCGGGTCGGGCAAATGTGTAATCAAAGTTTATTGTTTTCTTTTCGAAAATCCTAAATCTTAGTAGCAACTCGGAGTCTGGCGGGTGACATGTTACCATCCTCCTCGGATGAGTACGTAAACCTGTCGGTCTCAATTATCGCTGAAATAAACGATAACCGTTATCAGATATATCAAATGTGGCGATGGGGATCACCATTCAATACGCCAAGTGACAAACCGGTGAATCGCGATGAACCGGAAAATATATGTATAGACGTTCGGTTTACTTTTTTTATATCATAAGATAGCAATCAAGCAGATGGGTCTCCTGATGGAAAAAGTCAACCATCGCCTATAGACACCAAAGGTGTTAATGGTGCGTTGCTATCTTGTGGCAAGGTCTAATGCCACGTGTATAAGTTTACCGGCTACCTTACCCTTCAAACCGGAACACGACAGCGACAAGCACTGACGCTATTGCGGCAGGAATAGATAAGGCGATGGTACCAGACCCGGGCGAGACAATGCAAAACTCTATCACCTAGTAGCCACGATAGTAGTGAATCGCATAGCCAATCGGTCGCCTTATATGACCTGCCTGGCAGAACAGCAATTGGTCTATTCTTCAAAGAAGTCCGGAACCAACTCCGCATAACCCGCATGGGAACCCGCGTTATGATACATTCAATTAATTTAAAATTAATAGGTACCAGTCACACATATCTTAATCAGGCTTACCTCTAAACCAGCTAATAAATTACTTAAGCCTTGACCGTATGTATCATGGAAGTGAAGGGCTAACTTATCAGGGGTCGCAACATTCAGTACTTCTTTCATCAGTTTACGGACGGATCCAGCAGTGCCCACACCTATTGTATCTCCTAGAGACACCTCATAACAGCCCATGGCTAACAAGTCCTCAGTTATCTATAAATAATAATCATAATATAATATTGTTAGTGAAATTACATGAATTAATCAAACGAATCTACTACTACATAGAAATAAATAAATAAATGCTGAAATATATGGGTGATTCCGTTCTAACTGTGATATTCAATGTCCTGTATTGTTTGTTCTCACAGGTCGTTAATTAATAATTAATTTATGAAATTTTTGTACTTATTGGAAAATAATAAACATATTTCAACATTATTTTCATATAATATAACTTGCCACTTACAGAAAACTTACAATATATCACTTAAATGTCAATACCGTGTCATGTCCATTTCTAGAATTTATTTATAAATTGTTAGTTTTTTTGTCGTAATAAATGATTTAAACTAATTACCTCATAAATTCTAATGTTTACGACAAAAAAAACTAACAATTTATAAATAAATTCTAAAAATAGACATGACACGGTATTGACATTATATCACAGTTAGAACGGAATCACCATATATGATAAGCACACCCAAACCGAAAAATACAAACTCAGTACTTCTTTCATCAGTTTATGGATGGATCCAGCAGTGTCTTAATAAAGGATAGTAAAAGTTTATATGGAGGAGTTCAGAAAGCTAGTATTTTGATATAAATATCTGGTTGACAGAGCTTCGCTCGGTTTTTCACATACCCATATCTTGGGAACCGAGCTTTTCTTGGACCTGGAACCTATATTCTATAAATCGATTCCTTGATCCGAAAAACCCCTGATTTGTGACTGTCATGAAAATCGTCGGAGCCGATTCCGAGATTCCAATTATATATATATATATATATATATATATATATATATATACACAAGAATTGCTCTACCTACAGTACCTACAGTAGGCCAGTTGATACCAACTGGCCTACCACTTATAGGTACAGGCTTATTTCGTTTAGAGGATCCACTATAACAGCGCAGGCAGCAGGAGAGCAAAATGAGCTCCTTACACTTTTAGTAGCATCTCAGGTAATAAAATTACAGTACAAGTAGGTGAAATTAGTTTTGATCAGACAGATCTCAAATCATTTATCCTCAAATTAACACACTTCCTTGTGCAATGTCTAAAAAAGGCTTAAATCAATATCATAGACACAAATACACTGGACAAAGAGGTTGTCAGAACCAAAGAAAACCTAGTTAAGTTATCCTGTGAAGTTAGGTGGCGAATAAGGTACATTTTAAGTAATGACTGATAATTATCCGAAAAATTATCCATATACAAGCTGTAACCTGCAGCCTGCTGCATTATTAAGTTTTCAGTAATACCACAAGAATTACTTACTTTTCTAGGATAAAAGTGCTATGTGCTATTCCAGGTCATCATTCAACTGTGTGTCAAATTGGTGTAGTCGTTTCTGCATGATTGAGTAACAAACATTCAAAGTTTTACATTTATATGTATGTCTACAAATTAATACGTAAAGAGAAAATTTTGTACACATATTTAGGAAAATTACGCGAATTGAGAAGAATAAAGTTTGGCACAAAGTTTATATGGAGAAGAAGTGCAGAAAGCTAGTATATTTGTATAATATTATGCATAAAAGATACATTAAATTATTAGAAATAAACCTCAACACACACTACTATGCAATTAACACACATAATATTCACACATATTATGCTATTTCTTTAATGATAAAAGCTTGTTGTCAAATTTAGAAGTGATTTTAATATAGTATGTGAGCAAACTTACGGTCGAATTTCGAGCAGCGTACGATCGCTAGTTTATGTAATTATTTAAAAAAAATCGATTATTTTCTTATATTACCTTAGCAATTGCACTAGGGCTGATAGGCCCATCATAAGGACAGCCTAAAACGCAGGAAACATAACCACGAACTCTTATACCATCTTTTACAGCAGCATCTGCAACTTCCTTAAATCTTCTTAGACCTTCCTCAACAGAACAGTTCAAATTTTTTTGTGAGAATCCTTCAGAACCAGCTGGGAAGATGGCAATTTCTTCGATATTGCATTTTATCTAGAACGATGAAATCTAGTGATACAAAAGGAAAAGGTGTGACTAATGATCTAACAGTGTAACTGTAAACAAAAGGACAGATTCGGCTAAAAGGAATACAGATATTGGGTTAAGTAATTACTCAATACCTAACAACAGTAACAACTTATAAATATTCATGTAATAAGTAATTAATAAAGTCATCTTCTATATAAATAAAATGAATCGCTGAAATGTTTCTATATGCATAACTTTGAAATAAATGCACCAAACTGGATAATTATTATTTCTGTTGCGTTCATTATTGCCCGGACAATATTTATGTAAAAGGACATGTTTAAAAATCGTATGGGTTTTTTTAAATCTCATAATATGAAAGCAGAAAAGTGTGTATGGCAGAAGGTAGTGGGGTCATCATCAATATTTTCAATACAAATGACAACTAAATATGTAATTTTGTTTGACTACAGTCATACTGTAAATGAAACATTTTGTTCCATTTTTAAAAGATACACTACCCATGCGAAGCAGGGGCGCGCAGCTAGTAAGTTTATAAAAATATTGGTGGATATATTACACGAATTGAACTAACCCCAAAGTAATAAACTATTTGTTTGTGTTATAGGTTTAGTCAACTATACTAATACATTAAAATACATATATAATCATTCATCATTGTAGGATATCAAACATGATTTTTTTATTGTATTTTTTAGGATATCAAATAAGCATATCCTGATAGGAAGAGATAACCATGGTCAACAGACACTAAAGATGTAAATGCTGCATTACTATCCATGAGGCAGATTGAAATGCCACATGCATAAGTTTTCAGGGTACCCACCCCTTCAAACTGATATGTGACTGTGATAACCATTGCATTTTAAACTTTTATTTTAATACTATAATTACATGTTTGGAAGCTAAAATAAAACTTACAAACCAGCAATTAATGATTTATGTATGTGTAGATAACATATTGACGTTTGGAAGGCAATCCTCACTAAATGACATTGAGTAAACTTTACAGGAGAGTGATTTAAAGTTTAAATATAAAATAAAAAAATCATAAAAAATCACCTAATTGTAATAAATTTAATTACAATTAAATTAGGTGATTTTTAATGATTTTTTATTTTATATTTGATCTTTAAATCACTCTCCGGAAAAGTTTACTCAATGTCGCTTAGTGAGGATTGCCTTTCAAGCGCCGATATGAATACTTATCAGTATGTGTGTATGTGTGTGTGTTTTTTTTGTGTGTGTGTGTGTGTGTGTGTGTGTGTGTGTGCGTGCGTGCGTGCGTGCGAGCGTGCGTGCGTGCGTGCGTGCGTGCGTGCGTGCGTGCGTGTGTGTGTGTGTGTGTGTGTGTGTGTGTGTGTGTGTGTGTGTGTGTGTGTGTGTGTCTCTCTCTCTGTGTGTGTGTGTGTGTGTGTGTGTGTGTGTGTCTCTCTCTCTCTCTCTGTGTGTGTGTGGGTGCGTGTGTGTATGTGTGTCAGAGTTATCTAATATCCAGTGTTGGCAGACATACAATAATTATTGTGCATGTACCATAATTTCATGTTCTTTTTGAACTTTTTAATTTACAATCCTCAGCGTACAATCCTTATAAAAATACAATTACAGGTTAAAACTTCATCATTTACAAGTTTTTATGGGTTACTATTCTAACCTTATGGCAAATTTTAAGTACTATGACCATATTCAAACTACAGTTTCGATAAATAATGTTTTACAATAGAAACTAAATATAATTTTATAATGCACAATAATTTTGTTAAAATTACAATAATTTTACGGCCCTGGTTCAATAATAACAATTTTTCACGGGTCTGCCAACACTGCTAATATCTGTTAAGCTTTATGAGTAATATTTATGATACTTACTGCTCTTTCATATCCTTTTAGATTAGGTATGAGTACTGGATAATTTACACCAGGAGCTCTATGTAAATTTTTCATTACATCAGCTCCATCGCTCATCTGTTTGACCCATTTTGGACTCACAAAGCTGTTAATAAGAGAACATATAATTCAGGTTTCTGCAAAGATTCTAAACACAAACCAAAACAAAGTCTGCGCTTTTAAAAATGATATAAACTGATCATTTAACATTTGAAGTGAAAACTTTGTACCTAACTATTTAGTATTTTAACAAAAATTATGTGTACTGAAGTGTATAAAATTTGGTACAGTTAAAATTTATTAGAAATAGGATTGAGATATTAGAGATAGAAGATAGGCAGAGAAAAGAAGTGCAGGGAGCACTTACTAATTTTTTTATAATATGCATTAGAAATAAATTAAATTACATTACACACACTACTATGCAACTGATACACACATGTTTATACTACTTTGTTTTTATTCAGTCTGTGGTCTTCAGAAGAGATTTTACTATCTATGGACAAACTGAGTCATAGTTTGATTATCCATTAACATAACATAAATATATATTTATGCTTTAACATTATTTATTTCCTATTATCGTCCATTTCAAATTTATGCACAAACATGTACAGAGGACTTAATCCATAGCAGTCAATCTTAATCAAATAAAAACAGTATTTAAATGAGGTGCAATAGAAAACTTATAAGATTATACAGAATTACATTTAAGTTTAGACCACAAGAGCATTAGTTTAAAAATGAAAATTTTATATATTTAAAATAACAACTATTGTGTTGGCATTAAGGGCAGATCCATGGGGATCATGACCCCTTCCCCTAGGTAGGGGTTTAAGTATGGATTAATTGCAAACAAATAAAGATTAGAGCCTAACTTGACTTAACCTCAAATATATGACCCCCTGATTCGAAGGTTGGATCTGCCCTTTGTTGGCATTTAGTAAAGGAAGAGTAGCCAGTTGTTTGTGCAAGTACACACATTTTTTTTCAAATGGCTAAATACAGTTACCTTGATATGTATGTTTGTGTTCTTCTTGTTTCAGGAAGTTCAACCTTGTGTTATGGTACCACATTACTAGCAAATATGGTACCTTAACACAAATAAAAAGAAAATACACAGTTTGTTTTCTGAGTGATAGTTTGATTACACTTACAGCACAGTTAAGAATCAAGCACATTAGGACGGGCCACAGCAAAACAGATAAGGCCGCATTGCTCCAAAAAATACTGGCACACTTGTAATATGCTGGGCTGCAGTGCACTGATAGATTTTGTATACACTATATGACTGGGCGTGGTTACTGCGTTATGGATAGATCTTTGTAGCCCTGAACTAAAATTATTAATTGTTGTTCTTCATCCATTGTTATGTGATTGGAAAAACTAATACACAAAATGTAGCAGAACTTGTGGACTCAATTCAGCTTGCTATGGCACACTGGCGATGAGGCTCAGTGGGGCAAGGCAAATCATATCGCTCTCAACAAATTCCTCCTGCTGCTCGCTGGCGGGATATATATATCTCAATCCTTGTTTAGCTGATTGAAATACAGTAATTATGTTGTTCAAATAAAGAAAATTAAATCATTTGGATGGAAAAAAATGCCGTTGTTCTTAGAATTTATACAGTGTAAAAAAAACTTGATTTAAAATTGTAATTTGTGAATAGACTAACTAAAATGATTAATGGAATCTTGAACCAAATCAATTATAAAAATTCGGTCAAATGAATTTTAAAACTTAAATTCAAATGAATTAAAAATTTAAACTCAAATTAATTTTAAAAACAAATTATTTTACGATCTCCTATGTTACTAAAATTTCCCTTTAATTTCTGATCCTAATTATAAATATACTTTGTAAATAAAATTGGACCCATAAGTCAGGGTCAACTTGCACAATTATTTCTGCGTTTCATATATCACATAATTTCAGAATATTGCTATATACAAATGTTACAGTTGCTGATGTTTTAGTACTACTATACGAACTTACATAGCTCTAAAAAAATTGTGCTTGTGGTTTTACATCTATTCATACAGATTGCCATGCATCGCTGACAATTTGGTGCTAAAGGATTTTAAAAAATGCATCTAGTTGTTACCTTGCAGATTCAATGTGTTTTAGCCCAGCAGCAGTAAGTTTATGTATTAATTCGACTTTAAATTCAGTTGGAACGAATTTTGATTCATTTTGAAGTCCGTCTCTAGGTCCTACTTCGTAAATCCGAATGTCAGGAACAGTGCTACTCTAGAAATAACCACATCATGGTATCAATCACTAAAATAACATAGAAGGAATTAGGAAATAGTCATCTTAAGTTTTAAATAGCAAATACGTTAAAATACTCAAGTAGAGCTGAAGTCAAAACGTACAAGAGTTCTAAGTCCTGTTGCTTTATTTGGAATTTTCAAAACAACTGTTCTAAAAAAACTCATTGTACGCAAATTATTAATTGTAACCAAACACGACACACTTCAGCAGCTCAATGTTACGAAATCTTCAGTTGTTTTGTACGCGTTATCAAATGTATAAATTATATCGTAAAAAGCAAATAGTTCGTTCGCAATGTTATGTACTTAAACACATTTTAACATTATGAATATTTTTTGTTTTTGTTGTAATGTAATGGTAGTTTAGTATAATTTTAAGTTGTTTAAAATTAATATTGCTTATTGCTTTTAATTTACTCAGTAGTTTATTATCTTTATACTGTTTTGCATTTGTTAGGTATCTATAAAGTATTTTGTAAAATCCCGCCATCGTTTTGACATTTTTCCATTGACGTGTATAATATTATAGCGGCTGTACACATTGGGCCAAGCATTGGGCCAAGCATTGGGCCAATGCTTGGCCCAATGTGTAGAAGCCTACTTGGCGCCATGTTGGTAGTTGGCGCCAACATTGGCCGGCCAAGCGAATGTTGTCGGTTTTTCGTGCGCACATCAAAGGATCTTGGCGCGCTCCGCCAACGGTGTTCACACGTTGGCCTCTTATTCAGTTCATTGTCATACGTCAGTAAAGACGGTTGTGTTGCGCTTGAGTTAAATTGTTGTTCCCGAGTTACGATGGCGTACACAAACACTGAGGTTTTACAATTCATAGAAATGTATCAAAATGAACCAATGAATGACTGATGATGATGAATGTACTTTATGAATTGAAACTTTTTCATGATTACACCAAAATTATTAAATATGATCATCTTTATCGAGAAATTCTGTAACATATTGAAAATAATAATTACTTATCGATACATATTTACGAGATTTGGACTGATTTTAAAGTATAAAGTAATTATTATTTTCAGTATCTTATACGGAATTATTATATGGAATCTATCCTAATTTCGAATACGTGTTGTTCGTATTGAATTCAAGTCAATACTAGTTATTTTTTAAACTTTTCTCGTCTTGTCTCATTTCGCATTGTTTTGCCTCATTGGTGAGAGGAGGTTCAGAGCAGTGCACTGTTTCAGATGACATTAGGTATTAGGTTAGGTTATTAAAAATACCATTTTTTAATACTTTTATTTCAGGTTAATGATGCTTAGAAACGTATAGCAGATTGCTGCTGAAATAGCGTTAGTGCTAGTCACTGTCGTGTTCCGGTTAGGAGGTTAAGGTAGCCGGTAAACTTATACATGTGGCATTAAACCTCGCCACAAGATAGCAACGCACCATTAACATCTTTGGTGTCTATTGGCGATGGTTGACTCTTTCCATCAGGAGACCCATATGCTTGTTTGCTATCTTATGATATAAAAAAAGATAAGTATTCCTGTTATTGAACTAAAAAAGAAAAAGGAATCTTTAATGACAAATCTTACGGCTGTAAGAGATTCTACGTCCATCGTTATTAAAGAGCCAATGCAGAATGGTCAATACACCAATGTGTAAACAGAAACATTTAATGTTGGCCCAACAGTTGGCCCAATGCTTGGCCCAATGTGTACAGCCGCTTTTACCACTGGACAGGTTATCCCCAGTCTGGCGCAAGCAAGGAAGTTACATTCTACCCGGAATGCTTACACGCGCTTCAAAATCGTTCCGAAGAGTACCACGACATGAGTGGAGTGTGTCTCTTTCTACTAAATAAAGCGCCAATCGCCATATATAAGTGCGGCCATGCGTATTTTGCAAATTACTACTAAGTAATTCTACTAATTTGAGAAACAGTTTTTGCATTGCATAAGTAATTACGTAATAATTAAAATAAGAACATTTTAGAACTCACTATGTTAATTACAATACATTTTATGCTAATGTATTTATCGACGTATATAAATAAAAAGATTTAACGATTAACGAATATATAAAAATCTACCATCCGAAAGTTTTATTTACACTGGCAATTGCAAGAAAGGGACAACATCCACTCATGTCGTTGTCTTGCTCAGAACGTTTTTCCCCTCTGTTATGTAAGAAACAAATGTCAACTTTATTAAAAACGAAATAAAGTACATTTTCATTTTTTAAATACTGCTTCGTAGTAATTCCAGTTATCGTATATAAGTTCCTTGGTTGTCCCTTTCTTGCAATTCCCAGTGTAAATAAAACTTTCGAATGGTAGATTTTTATATATTCGTTAATCGTTAAATCCCTTTTATTCATCCACGTCGATAGATACATTAGCATAAAATGTATTGTAATTAACTGTAGTAAAAACTGTTTCTCAAATTAGTAGAATTACTTAGTAGTAATTTGCAAACTACGCATGGCCACACTTATATGTGGCGATTGGCGCTTTATTTAGTAGAGAGAGACACACTCCACTCATGTCGTGGTACTCTTCGGAACGATTTTGAAGTGCGTGTAAGCATTCCGGGTAGAATGTAACTTCCTTGGGTAGAAATGATTATGGTAGAGGATAGTAGACATTTCAATTTAGACTAGAGATTAGTTTCGTACGAAGTTTGGTGTATGTGGCTCAGGTGGAGCCACCATTAAGTTTTGTAAAAGGTCCAAATACGATAAAACGACGAAGTTTTGGCGGCAAACATGCTGGTGAGGCTCAGTGAATTTGGCCCCACTTTTTTTGATTTTCAGATTTTTGATATTTTTAATTATTTGTTCGTCGTTCGTTCTTTAACGTTCGATTGTAAAAATTGTTTGTTCGTCTTTTATTTATTTATAATTAATTAAACAAATGATCACCCTTAAGTTGGCCCCCCTTACTAGATATCTTTATTTTTATCACTTAGATTAATTAATTTTGATTAATTATCGTTTGTTCGACGACTATTGGTGATTGTTCGATCATAAAAACAATTAAATTCCCAATTATTATTTATTTTATATCTAATATGCAAACCATTACCTCACGCCTACATTGCGCATGCGCCAGCAGTCTAATGGCGACTGAGCGATGCGTAGTGCATGTCATGTAAAAAAATGACATTATAAATAATGCTCCATTTCGAATATCATCAAATTATACGATTTGAATGAAGTATTTATTCAACAGTGTGAGTACCTCGATTAAATATAAAGGTATTTAATTCTTATTAGGAAATATTGTAGGTAGTTCCGATAGTGGTAAATTTAACACGATACATATAAAAAAAATCTGCACATTTTTTGAGGTTAACTAATAGTACATCTAATATATACATCTTTAACAGAATTATAAATAGGCCTATCATTTTAGCAAAGAAACAAATTAAAAACAGTTGTATGATATACACACCCACACACATATGTACATATATAAGAAATTCATATTTAATTAGAGTAATTACTCTTTTTGTTTACTCAACAAACAGCTTTATGTGGCTTTATGAGTTAAGTACATATATTGGACGTAATGCATGTAAATGGACTATATAGACATTAGATGTTTTTCGATGATTATTAATAAGTACATAATTTATTAATAATGATTCTTTTACAACTAAACATTCGAAATGGAGCATTATTTATAATGTCATTTTTTTACATGACATGCACTACGCATCGCTCAGTCGCCATTAGACTGCTGGCGCATGCGCAATGTAGGCGTGAGGTAATGGTTTGCATATTAGATATAAAATAAATAATAATTGGGAATTTAATTGTTTTTATGATCGAACAATCACCAATAGTCGTCGAACACACGATAATTAATCAAAATTAATTAATCTAAGTGATAAAAATAAAGATATCTAGTAAGGGGGGCCAACTTAAGGGTGATCATTTGTTTAATTAATTATAAATAAATAAAAGACGAACAAACAATTTTTACAATCGAACGTTAAAGAACGAACGACGAACAAATAATTAAAAATATCAAAAATCTGAAAATCAAAAAAAGTGGGGCCAAATTCACTGAGCCTGCTGGTGATTTTATTTGTTGTTATACACTCAAGTAAAAACACTTATGATTAGTGAATTATTTATTATTATTAATATTACTATTATTATTATATTACTATTATTATATAATTATTAATATTACTGATTAGTGAATTGGCCTGAATATCGAATTTCAGCCGAATGTTGAGTTTCGGCCGAAAGTAAAATTTCGATCGAATGTCGAAATTTGGCGAAATGACGTATTTCGGTCACATGTTCAGTTTCGACCGAGTGTCTAATTTCGACCAGTGGTCAAATTTTGGTCAATTCTAGTAATGAACTATTAAATTAACAAGATGAATTAAATTACCGCGAAATGACGAAAATTTCTTGCTCGTCATTTTGCTTAAATTTACGACACGACCATACATTAAACATCGCAACTGACCGACCACGACCGTTTCAAACTCTAAAATGAAAAATATTGTGCAATATTAAACCTACACAGTGCAAGAAAAAAATATTGTACAATAAAAATTAAACCCGCTGAAACTTTCGTTCAATCATTGTGCAATCTTCAATATTAACTCTAAACGGTTAATAATATTGTACAATACGTAATATTGCGCAATATTATTGTAAGTCTAGGGGCCGCCTTACTCGCACGAAAATATTGATCAGACTGGTTTGTCAATTTTATTGAGTGAATTTATGGAACGTCTGGAAACAAAGGGGTATTCAATATTATTGCACAATAAAATTATTGCGCAATATTATTGTGGGTCTGTGGGGCACCTAACAAAGAATCAGATGTTTATACTCAAAAAAAAAATAGGAATTACAAAGAACTAGTAGATGAATTTCGATATTTTTAAATATTTCTGCTATTTGTTTTCTATTTTTTCTGTTAAATTCCACAAAGTTTTAAATATTCTCCAAAAAGCTAAAATGTTGCTAAATTTTGCTATTTTCAATATCGATTAATTTAATTATTTTTAATTTAATTAAAGTTATTTTTAACACTTATGATAATTGTGATATTATAAATATTTGAAATACTGGTTTGTGCGATAACTAAACAGGTAATAGTAAATTGTTTATTTATATTTACTTCTTCTTCAGTTTCAATTACATTTAAGACATGACCTGATACAATTAACTTTAGTATTATTCTGACCCCTAATCCGGTCATTTTTTGTAGGTAAAAAACCAATTTTTTTTTCTAATATTGGTAGGTATTAATAAATTACAATGTTTAAATCACAAAAGTTCCTTTATCTGACACCAGAGCGCACTACTTTCTGCAAACGTGTTGCCTCTATAGTTATATGCTTTGTGCAGCGTCGTGAACGTTGCCTACATATGATTTTGTTTTTGCAGACATTTATAATTTTTGTATGTTGTATCGTTCATCAATACCAACCATAAATATTCAAGGACAATTAAAATTACCTGACCACACTGCTTATATAAAATCCGCCAATCACAGCTCACGACCAGTCGGAGTCGACACCAGTCGGCCGCCATTGGCTAAACGTTTGCTATAGATTAATGGATGTATTCTGAACAACAGCTAACATAAGACATTTTACTCAGACCTGATAAAGTAAACAAAATCATATTCTAAGCTTCATTGAAATGAAATAAAAAAATATTTACTTGCAAGAATATAAGTTTTACAAGTTATTAAAATAATCAAAAGTTACCAGCGTATTCTACTATAGTATGGCGTGCAAATATTTAAAACTTGTCACATTCTATGTGATTCAATAATGTATGTACTACTTATTTACATATTTCTTAATATTATTTACATTAATAATTTTATGTATTGAATTGAAATTTTATCAAATCAATTTTATTTACATTGAAATATGGAGGTACATTTAACCAATTCAAGAAATATTTTATTTTTTATAGCTAATTTTGACTAGTCGATATTTTAGATTTTGATCCGGTGGAGGAAACTCAGCGGGTTGTCTCGGTTTTCTTATGATTTACAAATTGTATATGTTTTTCAATCAAAATGCTTACGTTTACTTTTTTGAATTACAATATAATAAGAGGTTTTTTAGTAAACATTTTAACCTAGCAAAAAATCCCTCAAATTATATAATACTGTCGTCGCTGCTTCTGACAAGTTCAATTATACGATATTTGTATGGTTTTGGGAAATAACAAAAAACGTATTATTAAATTAACAAATACTCTGTTTGTTATTTAATAACAAATAATAAATTATAAAATTACTAGTCTATGTGTTAATTTAATAACAAACATTAAGTAAACTAATAGTCTTTTTAGTTAATTTAATAACACGTTTTTTGTTCTTTCCCAAAACTTTAAAAAAAATTGAACTTTGCAGGTGCAATATGTTTTTTCTATTAGTAAATCAAATAACTTTTTGCGAAATTTATTTAAAGTTAATGATTTAAGACTATAAGAAATATGATTGAATATATTAATTGCCATACAAAATGCATTTTTGTATAAACATTGAGTTTTTGGCAAGGCACATTTAACTTTCTACTATTTCTAAAGCATATGTTTTTTCTGTCTCTAATAATTGTCAAAACCTATAAAAAAGGTATTAGAATCACATAATGGCGCCTTGTCTTACTAAGTAAAAGCCAGTATTAGAATATGTCTTAGATCTATAGAAGGCCCTGTCTTCTTCAGAATTCTGTTAGTCTGACTTAGATTTCTAAGGTAAATAGTTGTACTGAATACAACCATAGTCCACAGCTGTGGTCTACAGGTAGCCATTTTTAATAATTGTTCTTGTAAAGTTCTTTATGTTACGATAATTATTTGCTTAAACTCTATTAGGCATAATAATTGCAATTTAAAGATTATAAAGCTGCAGTAAAGTTTTGAATTATCATTTGACTATATTATACATAGTTTTCACATGTTACTTAAGGACATATTATATAGTGTCGTGAAGCCATTGCGTTTTCTATCTTAAAGTGAGGCGTAAAAGTTAAAAAGACATATTATCCTAGAATTCCAACGTTTTGAACTTTTGCTCAAGTGTATTTAATTTCCAAATTTTGTACGGAAGAACGTTTTAAGCTACACCACGACATTTTGTGTGTTTAGTGTTCAGAGACATTTCTATCAAATTAGCAAAAAGCGAACAAGTAAAGAAAATGTGCAGTGTGGTAAAACACGCGCTGAAGACTTTATCGTGTCTTATCACAGGTTTCATTAATCAGGAATTAATAATATTATAAAGTGAGTAAACAATAACAGCAACGTTTGAGTGCTTTTTATACGTATAAAAAGATACATAAGAAAATGAAGGATGAAGAAAGAAGAAAGGTTTTTTTAAGAAAAATAAAAGTTTTAATAAATAAACATATGAACCCAAAATATTTTCTGTTTTACTTGTTGCTTTCTTAACCAATGTAGTGTCCTTATTCAATATTGATAAGAAGTTGCTTTGCCCCTAAAATACACAAGTATTTTAGGGGCAAAGCAACTCCTTATCAATAAAAAAAATTATCTAAGTTTCAAAAATTCCCGCCCATATTCGTTCCCCCCACTCTGTGAGTAGCCCCCCTCCCCTCTGTGAGTAGCCCTCTCCCCTATAAGTTTCTACTGCTAATCCGCCATGGCACTACTGCCGTGTAGGTGTGTAAGGTTGTGTTTGCATTTTTGATCTATGAAGGTTCACTTCTTCTCCGTTAGGAGTATATTGTTCTGTGGCTCTGTGTATTTGACAGCTGGACAGCATAGACAAGCATATAATATTATGCTTATGCCAAAAAGAAAAAAAAAAAAAAAAATATTATGCTTTATTTGACAGTTAACACTTGACATCGAATTATCAGATATTTTTATTTTTCAGGAATTGCCGGCAAAGCAAAGGGAAACTTTTTTATTCTTCTATAAAAAAAAAAATGGGTAAGAATAACGATAACCGAGTATGGAAACTGTATTGAATTATATTATAACTTTTGTGTTTCTTTTTCAGCGGTAAATAGTGCCACGTCTTTCGTTTTATCATCAATTTTAACTTTGCTTATATTTTCGGGAATGCAAATGTATAAACCTTTAATAACTAAGTCACCAATTACAATTATTTTTGGAGGCTATCTTGGATCTGTTATGTTCATGTTCTTTGTAACTGTATCCTTTTTATATGATTATTTTAATACTATAACTACGATACGAATACCTATAACTTTTCTTCCGTGTTGGTCCGAGCTTTGAAGAATAGACCAACCACCGTTCTGCCAGCCAGGTCGTAAGCGGCGACCGATTGGCTATACATGTCACTACAATGGTTACTACTATGTGGTAGATTCCCGCGACGTTTCGCCCAGGTATTTGGTATAATCGCCTTGCCTATTCCTGCCGTAATAGCATCAATGCTTGTCATTGTCGTGTTCTGGACATGTTGGAGGGTAAAGTAGCAAGTAGACTTATGCATCATCCTGCAATACACCATTAAATTCTTTGATGTTCATAGGTGATGGTTTGTCTTTCCATCAGGGGAGCCACCTGCTTGTTTGCTATATTTATCTTATGATATAAAAACAACTAAGTAAATTTACACTTGGTTGTATGCTGTTGGGTAGACTTAAGTAGAAAACTACTTTGAGGATTAACTAGGCAATTTAATTAGTCGATTACACATCAATGGTAACTAGTGCAAAAAAGTTCAAATACATCTTACATGTCTTCACGCTAAACCCATTACGGTTTAGGCAGAGAGAATTGAGTGCCATATATCACAGTCCAAACAGACTCACCTTGTTTCCTGTACATTCATAACTCTTCATACAAAACAATAGTTCAAGATGTAAATGAGCGAGTACGAGTGTAGAAAAGTGTTCAGGAATTTTTATTTTGTTGCATACAATTTTTAAAATAAATCATATATATATATATTCAATTTAAATATGTATGAAAATGTTTTGTTCTAAGATGCCACTAGCCATAGTTATTTATGGATTATCTTTCTTAATATATATAAAGTACATGTCACATTGTTTGTCCACAATGGACTCCGAAGCTACTGAACCAATTTGAATGAAATTTTGTAGATATCTACTGCACTGTTTGGTTGAACTTCAAAGATAGGATAGTTTTTATCTCAATAACCCCGTCAAGTTCATCACCAAAATTTCTTTGTATTGCAAAACAATGTTTGCCGGGTCAGCTAGTATATTATATCATCGGGTCCTAAGTAAGTTGCCGTAACTTATAAATGCGATTTTTGTTTTATTTATCAAAATTACTTTATTTTTATAGATATTTTAATAACACCAAGAATAAAAATGAAATTTCTATTAGATAAATCCAACTTCTAATGGAAATTTCATTTTTATTCTTTGTAATATTGTAATAAGGTGTAACTTAGGCTACTTCTATTTTAGATTTTTTTCCACACAGACAAAGTTGCAGGCACAGGTAGTCTTAAGCTCACACTCATCACACATGGTTAAGATATTATAATATTTTATCTTAAGATACTCTAATATAAAATATTATAGTATCTTAAGTCACACACGGCTAAAATATGATAATATTAAAATTTGTTCATTTTATCACGAGTCTGCGTCATTGTCATATGTATTCTTTGTAGTTCTATATACAGTTTGATTAACTATGAGTGATATGGCCTTACTTCTTAATTTGTTAGATAGCTCCTCAGACAACGATTTTGTTATATAGAATGTGAAATGAAAATTGCAGTAGCACATTCCTAACAAAGTTAACTTTGAATGAAATACTATCTAGATATGTCAATCGTTTGTGGGTGGACACCTAGCTTATTGACATAAAAGACAACAGCTTTCGTGCATAGTGTTCCCCCTCTCCCACTTGCCTGGATGCGGCACATAGCCAGGAGCACCCCACACTGCTTACAATAGTAACAATTATATAATACTAGATGTACCGTGTAGCCTGCTGCATTATAAGTTTTTGAGAATCCTGTAGGATCCCCTAATTTTTCAGGGTGAGACATTGCCTATGTGCTATTCCAGGTCATCGTCAACCTACGTGCCAAATTACATTCAAATCCATTGAGTAGTTTTTGCGAGATTGAGTAACCAACATCCATTCATCCAAACATCCCAACTTTCGCATTTGGAATATTATAATATAGATTATGAGACACTGCGATTGTGCATATCCCGAAATAAAAACATTATGTATTTATATTAAGTGCGTATATATTTCATATCTTAAGATGTGAAATATATATTTCTAATCTTAAGACATGAAATATATATTTCCATATCATTCGGTATCTTAAGATACTAAAGGTAAAATATATATATTAGTTGTGTGTGATGGTTTATACAATTTATATGGTGAGCGATTTCTGAATTATGATAAGATATATTATATTATGGCATCTTAAGATCAAATATTATAGTATCTTAACCATGTGTGATGAGCTTTATTATAAAAAAGATTTGGAATGGCTTTTTCAATTTTATGTAATTTTTGGGTAATCTTATGTTTTTACACAGTGTGAAAATATTTACCATATTTTGTATTTCAGTTTAAATTTCAATTTTGTCTGACTAAACTACATTTTTTTTTTGTTTTAAAAATAGGCTCTTCTTCCTTTGAAATGTGGAAAATACATATCATATTATATGGTAATGTATATAAATTATACAGTTGAGCAATGCCAATAATTATTGTGCATAATATGAATCCTTGACTATAGTAAACAGGCAGTAGGTAATCTCGAAGCTACATTATTTGGGAAAAATTTTCAGTTGAAATTACCAGAAATTATTTTATCCATGGGAATATCACTAATTGCTTCTGGAATGGTGCACAGGATTTGTTTTACTACATGGTAATTGTTATGATTATTTTTTATTAACAGTAAAAATGTGCCTCTTGGTTTAGTATTTACCCTCTTTTGACTCTCATAGTGAGTTCTTGAGTAGAACAAGTAGGTTGGATATTCTATCAAGACTTTGTGAGTACTTATAAACTCAATAGCTGCTCGAGAGATCCTCATGCCTTGCAAATCACAAAAAACATGAATAGTTATGAGCTTGATTATTAAAAATTTTCCGACCGAGACACTGGTAAATTGTGATGAACCAAAACGTCTTATTTTTGGTAAACTTTCTTTACCTATACTAATGCACACATGCTGATATTATTAATTTCTTTCATCATTTTAATAAATCTAAAACATTAAAAATTCTTGAGTTCCCATGATTAAGGTCACATGTAACAGGTGATCAATCTGTCGAAAATTCAGCCCATATCTGTTTTCAGACAAGGTGTAATACCTTATACCTGTGTGTACCAGCAAAACTTATTTAGAACTAAATTCAGCTAAAATCTGCCCTCTTCATTGATGATAAAAAAAGTATATTCTATCAGTTGTGCGATTACATGATCTCTCTTTATATCCAAGATGTTCTTAAGTTAAACTGGCCCATATACACAGTTAGATGAAAGCTGTTTTTTCTTAATTGTCGATTGGGAAGTTTTTGACCACGATCTTGCCTGATGGTAAACTAAGATGTGGCCTAAGATGGAACATGTTTCCGTAGAAGGTACCTGTTCACTTTTTATCCATTATATACAGGTTCCTGTCAAGTTTTTTGTGGCACTAACACATTTTTTCTTTTGCAGTTTAATTTTCTCCCTGATTACAATTTACTACATGAATAAGTTATCTCAGAAAACATATACAACTACAACAGCTACTCCTGCTCCAGTCAAAAGTCGTCGTCACAAATAATTTTTTATAAGGATTTTTTGTAATAAAGGAAAATCGAATATTTATCAGCCTTTTATTTATATTAAATCAGATTATAATAAACTTAAAGGGGTTATTTACAATTTAATTTTGTATTTATTCCCTTTATCGCAAAAAAATATATTTTTAGAACAAGAACAAAAATAATTAACAAAAAATAATTATCCATGCTCTTTTACAATTATTATATAGAAATACTTATTACATACTCCTCTCTTAATCTTTAGACAATGCTAATTAACTTAAGAGTAAGTAGTTTTAGTTATTGTTAATTTAATAGACTAAAGCCCCCTTTTCACTTTGATTAGTGCGAGTGTTTCATGCAGGTGCTTAGTATTAAGGTAAAAATATGTGAAGATAGCCGTTGATTAGTGCGAGTGATTAGTATTCAGCATAGTAAAAGTTAATACACGCTGATTACTAATTACTCACACTGATCAACTGCTGTCTTCACTTTTTTTTCTTAATACTCAGCACCTGTATTAAACACTCGCACTTGCACTAATTAAAGTGGAACTGGGGCTTAATACACTGAGATTATTAGTAATGTTATATTTTCTTATCGCATTATACACAACAGATATAGGTAATAAATATGATATTTTTGCATTTTCGGAATGGTTATGAATATATTATTGAAGTAGGTAGGTGTTTTGTTCATATAGAGATAACATTATTTTAATATCAATGATTATGATCACATCAAACTAAACAAAAATCACAACTTTATCTTATCTACTTTAGTGCAATAATATCAGCTAACAAAATCTTTATAATAATTATAATAAAATATATACCTTGAACTACAATATTCATGGATGGAATTTGTTTCAGTTTGGTATTACTTTTTTAATTAGCTTATTAAGATAAAACATGTGATATTGCACATTCGAGTTCATAAACATTTTTGCACTTTAAATCTCTTACATATCTAAAACTATATAATATGTTAAGTGTATATTATACATTTTACATTAGTTTTCATATTAATACTTAATTTGTTTATTTTTTCACATGTGATTTGACACCATACTGTAGACATACATTTTCAACACAATAATTTCATTTATTACAATAATAACATGGATATGTTGCCTCTTACTTCTTAACAAAATGTCATTCAATTAAACTCATTCACTGATTTTGGCACCTGGAGATAACAGTAGTCAAAAAGGAAATTTGATATGTTTTCACAATTAATAATTGAGGGATTTAAACATTTTTATACAAACCAATGTGTAATTTATTTATAAATTATGCTAAATTTCTAGTCTAATATATTTGTAGAAAAATGTAAAGAAATAATAGAAAACATGTCAGATTACACTTTAGATGGCCAGTCCCAATTTAAGGGATAGTAAGTAAATTAACTGTTTCTTAATTTTATATCACATTGTGAAAGTTAAGGCACAATAAATCACTAGAAACAGTAACAGATAAAACATAAACATAAAATAACAAAAATATAGAACACTTGCAGAAATGTAAACGAAAACCTACATGTAATATTATTTTGTAATTATGTATTTTCATGGCCACAGCAGATGAAATCCTGCATAATAAATTAAAACATGTAAGATTTTCTTTATTGGGTGAAATTAACGTCTCAAACATGCTCCAAATATAATTAGAAAATAAATATTACTGTCTGACACAAATCATGAGCACTGATCTTACTTAAGTGGGAATCAATGTGATGGACCCATCATGTGAAGCACCGTTCAAGGAGAGGCCTGTTGTGTGAAGTCACTAATGATTATTCTTTGTTCTTGTTTCACATGATTTTCAGCATCAAGTACACTATGTCAAATAAGCCATATGTATACAATGCAATCATCCTCACACCATAGCTGAGTGCTCAAGATTCATGCTGGTACCTATAGTGACAAGCCTTTAACTACTTATTTCTAATATGCATACTATTGTTCCTGACATAAGGGTTTTGCAAAATTCTTGGTGTTGTCTCCATAACTCTTAGTAATAATTCATCCAAATAGTTTTCAAGATCTTTGTTCTTTTTCTTTTCAGATTCAACATCTTTTTGTAGATTATAAGCTAGAACTATTAAATCTTCCCTTGACATATTATCATATTGCTTTACCACAGTTTTTGGTATATTAGCAAAAGCCAAATTTATTGAATCTTCCTCTACTATATTTTCTTCTCCAACTATGATACGTTCTTCAAGTAATTTCTTTGGTTTGTTATTACCAAACTTTTTGAAAAATTTTGGACTGGGCTTCTCTTTTAAAGAATTAGGACTGTCAAGCTTTTTATTTCTTTCAAGGCTTGAAGACTTCTCTCTATCAATCATTGATTGACTGATAGACTTTCTTGAATAAAGTTTCTGAGACCACTCATCATCTTTATCTAGAGCTTGCACTGGCAGCTGTGGTGCAGTAAAGGTATCAAGACTTAAACGGACAGGTTTGAGAGGTGCTGTCTTTTCAGGGAGAGCCAAATTGCTGCTGGTTGATCTTCGTAAAAATTCTCCACCTCCCAAATTTTCTAATGATGCATTAACAGGAGAAGGTGTGTATTTAACTGTTCGAGGTGCATACGAGTTCTGCACATTCAGTGAGCTTCCAGAACTTTTATGAGATAAGTCATCAAAAGCAAATTCATCTTCATCTTCACTAATGACACCCGGGTCTGCTTCACCAGAAGATCTTTTAGGAGTGGATGTATCCGGTGTGGAAAGAACTGAACTTCTAAGATTTCCAACACTTCCTCCAAGAGAGGATGAGTCACTTTTTTTATCTTTTTTGGAAATGTTAATTTTGGAGCCTAGATTTTTAGCTAGTTTTTTAAGGCTCTTACGTTTTTCGATACTTCCAATGCTCATTAAGCTGCCCCCAACGTTTTGTGCAATGCTCGATAGTGAAGATTTGTGTTTCTCTTTTTTGCTTAGGTCAGTCAAGCTACCTTCTTTAACAGTAAAGCTAATTTTAACCTCTAGTTCACCTCTATTTTTGTCATTTTCTTTGCCTGATTTTCCACGCAGGGTGTACCATCGGTTTTTGGGACGTTCATATGCATCGAGGTCTTTTAACGGAATAGATACTTGACCTAATAAGTGATCTTTAATCATATCTTCATCGAATACTTTTAAAACAATTTCAGCTGTGTTTCCTTGGGACGGAATACGCAACTCGCATTCTTCGAACCATTCTACATTTTCAGTGGCTTTGTGTTTTACGGAAGTCTGAAATTTATCTTTCCCAAGTGAGATTGTAACAAAACAGTTATTTGTACCATTTTTACCTTTTATTAAAAGTCCCCTAGCTTTTTGCACAGTAACTTGAACGTGAGTGGGATCCCACATTTTTGATGTGTAAGCAAGTCTAAATCAATTAAAATTGAAAGTAATACTTCTAGGGAAACAATAGAAATTCTTAGGAATCTGCGAATCTGTCACTAAATATTTTTAGTTTTACTCATCGTTGACATCAGTAACAACCCAGTGTTACCAGCTCTCAAAAATATTTATACCTAAAGCTAAAGCAAGGAAGTTACATACTACCTGGAATTTTCACGTGCGCTTCAAACTCGTTCCGAAGAGTACAACGACATTGGTGGAGTATGTCTCTTTCTACTAGGGTGTCCATACATAATCTTGATAAATGATAGGACAATTATATTCCAAACAAGTTAAAAAATAAAATGGGAAAGGGCGTGTCAAGCCACGCGCAATGCAGGGTTTCGAAATTGTCCCTCTTATAATGAGAGCTAAGACGAAGACTTTTATTCTTTCATATTATATTACATTTAACCTATTTAACGTCAGTGATGAATATGTCCGCACCACAGATTCACCTCCTATAAAAACTCCTCCAAACACATTTGATTTGATATGACTTGGTCGAGCTTTTCTTTTAGCCACTGTTGCCGAATATTCTTATTTCTTGGGAAGCTACAAGAAAAATATTACAATAGATTATTTACATTGACTACTTTAGTCTTCGATCAAGTATAACAAGATTTAAGATCGCGGCCTCAAATGTGGCTAACGAAATAAGAGCACAAATAAATGTGTGGTCTTATTTGAGTTTATATAGTATCTTCCAATTACTGACAACCCGTGGGCGTGTCAAAATGCCTCAGTATGCGTTTAAAAACTGCGAAAATAATCACAGTACCAGTAAGATTTCAGAAGGAGTGTCTTTCTTTCGGTAAGTACATGTTAGTTTATATTTTGCGATACAAAATCATTATTAAACAAATATTCTATCGCTTAGCCAATATTTACAATCAAATGACCAACGATCTTGTCAAATATCGGTTGGCCTGGAACAAGAAATGTATGGAGTAGTAGTTATATAAAATGAAAAAATATTTAATTTGTAGATTTCCGACTGAACCATTTCGCTGTGCAGAATGGATATCGATATATTTTGCAAAATTTTTCTTTACAATCAATGGGATCGATCATATAGATCGATTCCACCGATTGTACTGATCGATAGATATACATACGTTTAACTAGTTAAATGATGATATCGTTGCAGATGAAATTCACATTTATAATTTTAATCAGAATCAATGTGAACTGTCCAATTGCAATAGTTGTTAATAATAATCCTAGAAATTTAGTGTATTCATTATGTTCTATATTTATGTTATTAAATAATATATTTGATTTTTTTTCAACTTTATTGCTATAACGTGTTTAAAATTCAACAATTTTTGTTTTAGTGAAGTCACTTTTTAACCATTCTGAAACTTCAAGTATGGGTTCAGTTGTTTCTTTTACTTAATGATTTTTTTTTTACATTTAACTAGGGGTGTAGTGTCATCTGCAAATAAGAATGACTTATGTAGGATAGTTTCCGGAAGGTCAATTATATAAATTTAAAAAAACAAGGGTTCAAAAATGCTTCCCGTGTCCCCGCGTGATATTCCAAATCACTACAGCGATAATTTGAAGTACATATTTTTTGATTTTTTGAAATTTCAACACACTGTTTTCTATTTTCTAAATATCTTTGTATCCATATTATAAATAATAAATTAATTAATTTCATAAGAATACTAAGTATAATCGACCGTTAAATGGCCACGGTCATAATTGTCGCATGAATTAAAATAACTATTATTTATTAAAATAAATATATTTTTAAACTTGTAATAAAACGACTTTTTATTTAGTGAATTGCCTAAGAATGGGATCATCAATCGAAAAAAAAACTTATGCAGTTTTTAAATAACTGAAAAATATTTTAATACAAATGTTTCGAGTAAATGGCGTCATACGAAATTTCAACGTAATGTATTATCGTCATTTTGTATCATATATACAGGAGAATAGAAAAAATCTTACCTAATATTTTTTAGTTATTTAAAAACGAAAGAAGATGACAAAAGTTTATCGACATTCCTGTTGTCTTTCCATAAAACTAGTCCATAGAGTTAAATAAGTGTTATACATTTTATCAACAAAGCGACTTCATGAATTCATTATTCTAAAATATTCTTTTTCTCAAGGCAAGATGAAATAAATAAAAACTATTTATTATATATGACAGATACTTTATATGACGTTGCGATATTTTTAAGCTTTTGAATATAGAATAAGTAGGTAAACATTGTAAACTCATGCCATATTTTGTGCTGCGTTTATATGCAACGCTGAATCTTGATATTCTTGATCGAAGGCTTTAGTATTACAGAAGAAAATTACATAAATTAGGTTCTTATTTGATTATGATGACCTTCCTTACGAACGTATTCTGAGATGTTTGATTAAATTGTGATTTCTTCGTATTCTCGTTTTCGAATAGGCATGTGTCGTTCGTCCCATCAGAAAGAACTGTATCTAAACTGACGTGTCGTCAAAAATCCCCGGTTGTTATGACCCGTTCAATCGATTGATTGATATATTTAACACTTAAATTTAAACATGGGTTGTGAATTCAGATCACAAGTCTCACGAGTTACGAGATACGATGCAAGCGATTGATTGGATTTGTTTCGATTAACAATTTATCATATTGATTAGTGATTATTTTATAATCTTAATAGATTTTTAGGGTTACGTAACCGAAAGCCAAAAAGCGAAACTCTTTTAAATTCATCATATCCTTCTGACTGTCTTCATCATATCCATTTCTTCGTTCGTTTGTTCGTTCGTATTTCGCTCATTTTACTACGTTTGATTGTAATTTTGAAATCCTTAAATACACTTACTTTTATACTTCATAATGCAGTACAAGTTTTTTTATGTAAGATATCTCTCTTTAGTGATAAGCTCACTTTTTAAAAACTTTTATTTAACTTGCAATGTATGTTTGTTTGGGTGGAATCTTTGAACTCAATTTTGAAGTGCAACCGATTGAGCTGAAATTTTGTATACACGTTTAGTTTGGATGACAATGTACGATAAGGTACGTGACGTCACTCTAATCTAAGATGGCGGAATAGTTATTTTTAATGCACTTCTACAATATGGGTATCAAATGAAAGGGCTTGTTAAGAGCAACTCGAAGAATAATGTGACATCATTCTCAATCCAATATGGTGGACCATCCAAGATGGTGGAATAGTTATTTTTAATGCACTTCTACATTATGGGTGTCAAATGAAAGAGCTTGCAGAAAATAATTACAAAAATAATGTGACATCACTTTAAATCCAATATGGCGCACTATTGAAGTTTTTTGTGCTTTCCTATAGTAAAAGAGTTCGCTGAGAATAAAAATGCAAGTTTGAAAAATTTTTGAAGCCTGTAACATAATTGATTAACTTTGATTTGGTAATTTGGCGGGATGGGCGTCATCAGCATTAGTCTACAACCTGTCTGGGGAAGAATAACTCCAAAATCAAACCGGAACTGTGTTTCATCAGGCACAAGTAAGCTATAAGCTGAAAGAGGTAGCGCATTTTTCCAAACACCCAAGTCAAAGTATGCTGACTTCCCTCTCACTTGTCGCTGGAAATTGTGAGCTACCGGCTGAAGGATGCGATACCTCCTGCATCTCACCTACTTCCCCCTGTTCTGTTTCAATAACCTCCGCATCCTCCCATGCGTTAAAGGGTTCAGATTGCTTCTGTGTCTCAGTATTCGCTTCATTCGGAAGTTCTTTATCCTTGCGACTTCCGGATTCGCGGCTTCCGGTTTCACACTTCATGATTTACAATTTGGTTATTAGCAGTTTCCGAAACCTCTGTCGCTGGTAAGGGCAATTATGGCCATTGCTGTATTAGTGGCGACCACTTCTTGTTAACACTGCTATGATTATCACTAGTTACTACACTACTATCCGAATATCGCGATAATTGATCTATATGTCGCTTGCAGGTACTGTTTGAATTAATTAGTTTCACTAGATACATTCGTCTCCCTAAAATTTTTTCAATTAAGCCCTTTTCACAGAAGAGTTTTGAAATTGTTCGAATTTATTATTAATTAGCAGGTAAATGACCTTGCAACAATAATGCGTTGAATGAGTTGAACGGGCTAAAAAACCTAGCCAGCGATAACTAAAAAGTGAAAAATAAATTAAAAGCAAAATAAAAAAAATTTTAAAAGCTTTTTATAAAAGCTTTTATTTAAACGCTCTAAAAAGAAGAAAATAAAACAAAACTTACATTTTTTTACACAATTAAAACAGAAAACTTACAACCTCATTATACACATTTTATATGATCATAAAAGCTTGTCGCGATAATCAATATTTAATTAAATTGAAATTTAATTAATTTAAACTTAGCAGATTTTACATAAATCAATAAGTAGGTACCTACTAGTTTATTTAAATAAGAACATCGAGCGACAAGCTTTTATGATCATATAAGTTGTGTATAATGAGGTTGTAAGTTCATAGTTAAAATTTAAAAGAAACATTTTATTTTCTTCTTTTTAGAGCGTTTAAACAAGGAAGTTACATTCTACCCGGAATGTCCACACGCGCTTCAAAATCGTTCCGAAGAGTACTACGATATTGGTGGAGTGTGTCTCTTTCTACTAAATAAAGCGCCAATCGCCATATATAAGTGCGGCCATGCGTATTTTGCAAATTACTACTAAGTAATTCTACTAATTTGAGAAACAGTTTTTGCATTGCATAAGTAATTACGTAATAATTAAAATAAGCACATTTTAGAACTCACTGTTAATTACAATACATTTTATGCTAATGTATTTATGAACGTGTATGAATAAAAGGAATTTAACGATTACCGACTAGATATAAAAATTTACCATCAGCTAGTTTTATTTACACTGGCAATTGCAAGAAAGGGACAACATCCACTCTTGTCATTGTCTTGCTCAGAACGTTTTTCCCCTCTGTTAAGTAAGAAACAAATGTCAACTTTATTTGTTACGAAATAAAGTATATTTTTATTTTTCAAATATTGCTTCGTAGTAATTCCAATTATATAAGTTTCTTGCGTTTAAATAAAAGCTTTTTTAAAAAGTTTTTTTTTTGCTTTTCATTTTTATACTATATTTACTTGCTATCTCCTTTTTTATTAATTTTATGTGTGTTATAAATAGAGATGGGCCGAATGTGAAAAATCTCAAGCTCAAAAGGCGAAATCAAACTTTGGCCGAACATTAGGTGAAAACAAAAAAAATCGGCTGAATTTCGACTGAACTTCAGTTGATTTTTGCCACGCTTTCTCGAGAGCGGCATCGTAACTTGTTTACTTAAATTATTTTATATGTATTTATCGTTTTCGAAGCGCACGTGAAATAATGACTTATCGACATAATTTTGATACCTTGGGTTATATTTTTCCAGCTTGGGTAGGGATCTCTAACTTTTTTGTAAACAGTTAGCCTACGTAACTTTCATTTAATATCTTTCTAATGGCAAAAGAATTTTTCAAACAGGTTCAATTGTTTTCGAGTTCATTACATATAAAAATACAAATAATTCCTCTTTATAATATTAGAATCTGCATTTTAGTCAAGACAGTGCCAATAGGTACTTTTCAAACAAAAAGTAGTAGAAAGTGCAGCATGTTCGACATTTACACAGAAATTCGGTCGAATGACGAATTACGACCTAATGACGAATTTCGGCCATATGTCGAATTTCCGCTCAAGCTACCGAAATTCGATTAATCCAAATGTAAAATGAATTTTGGCCTATTCTAGTAATAAACTATTTTTTTTGAGTAAAATAAAGTGTAAAATAAATAAATAAATAAACTATTAAATTAGTAAGATAAATAAAATTAGCGTTTTTAAACTAACTCATACCTGGCGACGTAACATAACTAACTAAAAACTAATTTCCAGAATTTAAAAGTGGATGAGTGACGGGTTCTGAACAAAAACTTAAAAATATTTTATTTCACCGAAACCCTGTTTTATTTTTGGTTTCCAACTTCAATACACTTTATTCTTAATATAAAAAGTAGACAGCCCTGAGCTTTTTTCTGGCAAACAAACGAAACGTTTACCACGATGAGCGGGATAAAGACAAACGAACGACATATAACTACATATTTCCGTTTGGTGTTGTTATTGCTACCCTACACAAGAAAATTGTAAATAAAATGAAAAACTTACCTTTAAAATGAAATTCCACAACCAGTCTACGCTTCACTATTACAGTACTTAACACAACTTTTCACCATTTTGTAATAGAAAAAACTTATCGTAGCAAGCAGAAAGACAACTATAACTCACTTTATTGTTAAATAAAGCGCCATATATAAGTGCGGCCGTGCGTAGTTTGCAAATTACTACTTATTTGAGAAATCATTTTTTGCATTGTATAAATAATTACGTAATAAAAGCACATTTTAGAACTCAATATGTTAACTACAATACATTTTATGCTGATGTATCTATTACCGTGTATGAATAAAAGGAATTTAACGGTTACCGAATATATAAAAATCTACCATTCGGTAGTTTTATTTACACTGGTAATTGCAAGAAAGGGACATTTCCCCTTTTGTTAAGTAAGAAATAAATGTCAACTTTATTGGTAACGAAATAAAGTACATTTTTATTTTTTATGTATTGCTTCGTAATAAATCCAGTTCTCGCGTATAAGCTCCTTGAGCTAAAGTAAAAAACCTCAAAAATTACCCCAATTACTTGTAAATCCTCTTAAACAATGATAATCTGTTAAAAATAGTTATTAATCTATACATATAATAACATCGTAGGAAAGTCAAAACTGTACATTGAATATTTTTTTAAAAGTATACTTGGGGCGTGATCTACAATCGATATCGAAGCCAAAAATATAGTTTTAAGAATTTTTGTCTGTTTGTCTGTATGTATGTCCGGGGTAAACTCAAAAAGTACTGCATGTATTTACTTCAAATTTTGCGTGAATATTACTAACGTCGGGTCAACATATAGGCTACATATTATCACGCTATCACCTACGGGGAGGAGCTGTCCGGAGTAAACGAAGTTCGCGTGGACGAAGTCGCAGGCAACAGCTAGTATGCGCATAGCATACACGATTTATACTTTTTATTTCCAATATTGATTACTTAAAATATAACTTAGTTTCCTTTTGATTATTCAGGTTTTTGTTCATTGACATTGAATAATGTTAATATTTTAGAGAATTGATTAAATTGTATGTGAATTGATTAAGTTGATGTTACGAGGTGTGACTGGTTTGGATTGTATCTCTTCATTATCATTTTTTTCAATACTAAATAAATAAATAAAGACACAAAATTCTCTAAAATTACTTTTAAAAATGTGAAAACCCTGAAAAATCCAACCCATTTAATTAATCCCTAATTTCAGGGGAAAACCCCAAAGTTGAGAATTCTGTAGGTAACGGCATTGATATAAAAAAACCCAAGATACACAGTCCCGAACAAAACTGACACTCAAAACTGTCGTTAATTAGTCTAAAAATTTTATAGTTATGGCAAAAACGAGTTTATGCATATTCAGCCTTAAGTGCAAGACTTATAGTTGTTTTTAAAAAGCATTGTATAAAAAGCAATAAAAATTTTGACTGAAGTTAGTCTGTAGGAAACGGAATCAATGGAGTCGAATATATTTTTATGCGTTGACTTAGGTAGTATTTCCTAATTTATATTTCAAATATTGTAGGTTATTGGTTCTATTATACAGAACCTAAACATATCGGCAAACTGAGGGTGTATAGCCATGTAGTATATTTGACGCTTGATATTGATACATTTAGTTTGCACATTCTAATAGGTTTAAAAGATACTAGAGAAAATAGGAAATTTACTGCAATTGTGACAATGACTACGTTATGAAGTTCATAGATTCCTATTAGATAACAGACACGACTTTTCTTCAGACTTTTTATATTATGTATAGACAGCATAGTAGGAAACACATTAATTTTCTAGAAATAAGTTTAGCTTTTCGTCAAATTCTTTTTTTGAATTAGATTTCAGTTTTTCTGTTGTTTTTTTTTTGTAATATTATGTAAACGAACATTTGTTTAGTTATAGTATCTGCAGGCGTACGAGCGAATATTGCCCATAGACATTTGCAATATAAAAGGTTATTTGCTAATGCGATGCTGGCTTCTGAAAATTTTATTGAACCTCCTATTAAAAATTCCAATATCAAAGCTGGTCGGAAAAGCTGAGTGAGGTAAGCTGCTGATCCAGAGTTTGTCTGTTTGTATAAAGAAGGTACAAGTAGATTAAATAATCGCCTCTGTGGTCTAGTGGTCCAGCGTTGGCGTCGACCACATGAGGTCCCGGGTTCGATTCCTGGGACGGGCACATAAGAATAGTGTTTTTGTCAGTTTTCTGAGAAACACAAAGTTGCCCGGGATTAGAAAGTGGCGATAGGCTTACCACCTATCACATTTGTGGGACCAAGTATCTTCGGCTAATCGTGGGTGCACTTGTTGTACCTCTGCCTACCCCTTCAGGGATATGGGCGTGAAGATACTGTTTTTTTAAGTAGATTAAACTGGAATAAATCTGTCACTACGGTGTAAGCCAAATTCGGTAAAAGAATACGGCCAAAGTAATGACTTACCTACGTATTTGCGCATTTTCCAAAATTCAACTTCTTAGAGGGTAAAATAGGGGATGAATGTTTTATATGATCTCATAGGCCCAACCTTTAGGGCTAGAAACTTAAAATTTCACAAACGTATTCCTCTTATGACGTAGGGATCTACTCCTAAGTGGAATGATTTTTCAAAATTCAACTCCGGTGGGGATTTAATAGGTTTATAAAATTTGTACGATTTTTTTTATTCCTTAGACATATATTTGTATGAATTGACGAAAAATTTAAAAAAGTGTTTTTCCGATATAACTTCGAAATTTTTTAACCAATCATTTTTCGACTTTCTACAATATTTTAATTAAATTTACGCTGTTTGCAGGAAACTTACTTCGTATTTTTAAACAGCTTTAGTTAAAGTGTCTGATGACATCAGAATGGCTATGGACTCACAATGCCTTACTGTGTTAGTACTGCTTGATTTTAGTCGCGCTTTTAACTCTGTCGATTTTGACTTGCTAATTGGCGTACTACGCTCGCTTAATTTCTCGCCTTCAGCGTTGAGTTGGTTTGAGTCTTACTTGCACGGTCGCTCACAATATGTTTTTTTAAATGACGCTCGTTCAAATTGGCGTGACATTGTTGCGGGTGTTCCGCAGGGCTGTGTTTTATCTCCTTTAGTTTTTTCTCTATTTATTAACACAGTCACTTCAATTATAACTTCGAATTTTCACCTATACGCCGACGATTTACAACTATATCGTCACTTTAGTATCGTGGATGCAGCGAAAGCGTTAGAGTCATTAAATATGTATCTTTCAGCCATTAATTCCTGGGCTGAATCTTTTGGCCTTTTAGTGAATCCGTGTAAATCGAAAGCTATTATATTAGGCAGTCGCCAGATGCTCCAGAAAATTAGTGATATTAGTTTACCCCAGATTCTTTATAATGGCACCCAAATACCTCTGTCCTCCAAAGTTACAAATTTAGGAGTCCTGTTTAGTTCGGATTTATCATGGGACAGTCACATAAATGCTATAAGTAAAAAAAATCAATGTACTTACCACTCTCTAAATTTGTTAAAAAATTTCCTACCTATAAAAACTAAAATTTTACTAGTGCAGGCCCTTATCCTTCCTATACTAGATTACGCAGATACATGTTTCCTCGATGCTACTGAAGTGCTTTTGAATAAACTTGAGAGGCTCCAAAATTCATGTATCCGGTTTATCTTCGGTCTTCGAAAATTTGATCATATTTCAGCTTTCAGAGCCCAACTCAAGTGGTTACCTATCCGTCTTCGCAGGAATACTCATATTTTTTGTTTTCCTTTTAATATTCTATACAATCCAGCTGCGCCTAACTATATTCGTGATCGTTTTGCCTTTTTACATTCATCCGATTCTCCATGTCGTTCCAACCTTAGTACCATTCTTAAATTTCCTGTATCTCACTCCCAGACCTATTTACGGTCTTTTACGGCGTATGCAGCTAAGCTATGGAATTCGCTTCCTCCATGCATACGCTCTAGCCCTTCCCTGCCAGTTTTTAAAAAACGCCTAAAAGAGTATTATCTGACACTTTCTTGATTTTAATAGTTTTACTGTTAAGTCGTATTGTGTGATTTCCTTTAACATTATGTATGTGTTTCATGTATAAATATGTTTAGTGTATGTGTATGTGTGCAAACACATCTATGTATTATTTTATTTGTTGTGCACTATGCCTTCTCATTTATTAATGCATACTCCACATTTCGGGTTAGCTGGAAGAAATCTCCGCCAGTAGAGATAAGCTCACCTTTTGTGCAATTTTGTTATCCTTTTAAGTGTGCATTCTTCAATATGTGTACAATAAAGTATTAAATAAATAAAACTTTCAGGCTAATATACCGATTTATTTCAAAATCTGATCAGCTCTTCTGCTTAAAAGACTGCGTCAAATACCGTAAATCAGATTAAAATCGGTTGACTCGTTCGGGATTTCGACGAAAATTGTTGAAAAAAGTTTTTTTTACAAGTTTTCGACATTTTTGACCTAATAAAACAATTTACAGCTAAAAAATTGCGTTCAATGTTATTCGGAAGATCAAACTCGTTGATCATTTTGAAAAATATACATCTTTTCAAATACTGAATAACTAAGTATCATTTAAAAAAAATAATTGGATTTTTGAACTTTTCGAACACAAAACTCTATGCTTAGGCATAGTTTTTTTCTTTGAGCTTAAATACCTCAATTTAGCGGGAAGTTTCAGGTGACCTGTAGGGTCAACCAGCACACAGTTTTTTTTAATATAGGTTACATTAGTTGGTAACATAGGTGTGTTACATACGTAGCAATCCTAATATATTTAGTTACGTATATTTAGTTTGGTGTATTCACGAGACAAATTACACTTACCGATCTAACCCCAAAGTAAGCAAATTATTTGCTTATATTATGGGTGTTAGCCAACGATACTAATACATAGAAATACATATATAAATACAAGAATATATTTAATAAACACCCAAACCCGGAAATACAAACATCTAAGCTCATCACACAAATGCTTGTCCCCGTCGGGGATCGAATCCGAGCCCCGTCGATTGCGTAGTCAGGGTTGCTTACCACTCGATCAACGGAGCGGTCAAATAGTATAGTTTAGTACATATAATATTATTGCCAAAGGTAATTTTAGATTAGATATTTCCTGTTAATTATAAATTTCTTTTATAATTACGTTAGTTTGTTCAATAGGTGTGTTACTAATAGGTATTTTTAGTTTGAGGTATAGTTAGTTATGATATTACGTATCGAAAATTAAGAAGTTAGTTATGATATTAGCTATCGAAAATTAGGAAGTTCAGGTCTTACGTTTTTTACTTAAATTTTAATAATAAAAATGTCATATATAAATAATTAAGATGAATATGTAAATATTATTTTTAAGTACTAGCGGCCCACCCGACAGTGTAGAGATTTTTAATAAAATAAAGAAAGGTTAAATAAGTTCTAAAGTAAATATACGCGAGCAAAGCTGCGGGTAACAGTTAGTATGCAAATAAAACAACTCGTACATATAAACAGTCACTTAAAATTTAGACGAGACTGGTTGCAGACCTCTGCATTAGGATAAAAGTATTCTATGTGCAATTCCAGGTCATCTTATATCCGAGTCCGAATCCAAATTGGTACAGCCATTTTTTACGTGATTGATTATCAAACATCTTACAAACATATACAAACTTAACATGTATGATGTATAATATATATAGTATAAGATATCCGCAATTAAAAACAATATTTTATTAAAATTAAATAATTAAATTTAAAAAAACATTCTTAATGCAAAGTGTTCCTTCCACTTAAGAAAGCGTTATCTGTAACAACACGTGTAAACAGAACAAAATTCAATGCTACTTATGATTTCTTATTTTATATTAAAAGTATTGTAATATATTTTCAAAATTCATCGTAAGAATCACAATCATATATTGTTATTTTATATTCGTACAAATAGAATAAAAAGAATCACCTAACTTGGTCCTCAAAATAAGTAATCAATATAATCAAACATTTTAAAATCGACAAATTTATGTCCTCTTCTCTTTTGGCAGTTGGTTAACCACTATAAAAGGTATTCAAAATTATTAATAAAAAAAATTAAACTTCTTAATTAAAAAATTAACTTATTAATGAAAAAAATCGACTGTACTAATAATAACAGGATCAATTTGTGTTATTCGGCTAAATTAAAAGAAGGTTGTAATGCATTGGCCTTCTACTGAAAAAGTGACCACTGAAATTTTGTTGTATTATATTTGGAGCGTCGAGTAAATTAAGACAAATAAAATGAAAATCACACATTACACCCTATATTTAGTCACATAAATAACAAAAATAAATCGATAAACACTTATCCTTACCGAAAATACACTATCTTATATTTTTTTAACGTTCATGATGTCGTATTTTACAATTTATCAGGGAACAATTCTATATTTTTGAGGTGCGGGCAGTGACGTGAGCGACGGGATTCTATTTGAAGTGAGCGCACAATTTTAAATTGTGCACCCATTCTTAGAGGACGTTTTTGAGACACTGATTGTGTATCTTGGGTTTTTATATAGGTATCAATGGGTAACAGAAAAGAAAACTCAAGGCACAGATAACCGTTAACGTGATTTTGACTCAGTGTTTTAACTTGCAATTAGATTTTCCTCACATTTATAAAAACGTGTATAATATTTTTACACAGTTTTTACGTCTTGTAATGGGTGACTCGTAAAGAGCAGCAAAATCTTATACGGTTTTTTAACTTCAAAGTGTTTACGAAGTAGCATTAAATAAAGGGTATAAATAGCCGCATGAGATTGCACTCCTTGTCTATTAGTCTGCTCGACAAGTTGCAAATCGTTTAAAATAGAGATACTGCTGTTAAAATAATGTGCGACAGCTCATTGGATCTGGAATGACGCCTAGAAAAATGTGCCAAAACGTGTATTTGCACATAAAAAAATACAAAAGTTATAAACAATTAAAGATGAAACAAATGGCAATTTCATTTTTTGCCAATATTTCATAAATAATTAATATTTAAGAAATTTCAAAGAAAGATTCGGAAAGAAGAGGAAATTTTCTAGCCGACAATATTGCCCTTTGACACATCCACTGGTAGTCTTTGTTTTCTACTTTAATTACATGCGGCATGCTATCTCGCAGAGCAGGCTACCATCTAACCTCCCTACTCCGCATTCTCCCCACACACGCACGCCTCGCGCGGTGTTTGATAATAATAATAATATTATATCTTAAATCCGTGATATCTCCTAAGTTATTGGTTGAAATCAAATGAAGGAAAGGGCGATTTCATTCAATATTAAATACTTGTGATGAATAAATAATTTAATGCCATGTTTATTAAAAAAACCTTCGCAAATAATGCATTATTTCAGAACAATTTTGATTACCATAAAAAGGGTCATAAAATGTCACCCTAATAGATAAATGTTCCCTATCATAAACTTTTTTTTACAACTTTTAAGACGAACAATTCGATCATACATGATTTTTGCGTAACTTTAACTGTTAATGCAGCGCACGCCAGGAAAGCTCTCGAAAGGTAAAAAATCCCCATTTAGACCACATTTTTCGTTGATACTCCGATACCGTTAGTCGTAGCGTGAGTTATGCTATATTACCTTCCTCAATATTATTATATAACCTTCCTCAATAAAAATGCTATCCAACTCAAAAAGAATTATTCAAATCGGTTCAGCAGTTTTCGAGTTTAGCGCGTACAACTAAACAAACAAACAAACTCTACAATTTTATAATATTAGTATAGATGAATATAAATAGATAAAAAATATCACAAGAAACCTTCTGGGCTTAAACGCTTAATACAATGAGTATTATTTACCAAAAGATTATTAGCTCAGAAAAGACATGAGTCAGCACTTTCGTTTGAATAAAACGTATAGTCCAACAACGTTAACCAGTTTGCGAGGGACAAATGGCTAAGACGGACTTAGCCACAAAGATGCGGCATTACGCCGGCTTACGCTATAATCCGGATAAAGCTGGCAATTAAATACTTATCCCGTCTGTATTTCATCCCTCTTCCGCCGAAAATGATTCTATATACTATCAATATAGGTGGTATAATCCATTCTTTGACAAAAATTTTAATTTATTAATTATCCCGTTAATCTATATTGATTAATATTAAAAATGCGAAAGTTTGGATGGATGTTTGGTACTCAATCACGCAAAAAACTACTATGAACGGATTTGAATGAAATTTGGCACACAGGTAGATAATGACCTGGAGTAGTACATAGGCTACTTTATATGCGTGATTTGGCGGGATTCACAATAAACCTTTATAACGCAGCGGAGTGCACGCTGCAGCTAGTATAATATATAACTAGCGAGCACCCTGTTGTTGAAATTCGACTATAGGCTAACAATAAAATCATTTTTAAGTTTGATAAACAGACCGACACCGATTTACTTAATAATCAATTCAGCTTTTCTCCATAAAAAAAAACTACGTCAAAAACAGGAAACTGGATTAAACTCGGTCCATTTATTTGGGATTTATCAATAACGATTTATTTTAAAAACACCTGTTTTTTGATATTATTTCGACATTTTCATTCAAGAAAACATTTTAGGTTCAATTCGTGTTCGTTTGAGCTTAAAATATCTCAATTTAGTGGAAAGTTTCAGGAATTGCCTGTAGGGTCAGCCATTTTACAGACGTTTTTGTTTGTTACCTCAGAATTTCATTACGTAATCAATTTTTGATTTTTTTTTCATTTGAGATGATGTATGTATTTATTTACCTTGTTTGAATTTGGTGAATAGGTATCTGATCCAGCGTTGTAGAGATACAATAAATTTATTATACTTAATATAAAAAATAGCCACATATGTTAAAAGCACACATAATTTTTGAAATTAAAATAAAATTAAAGTTATTAATTTTCAACTTTCTACGAAATGTTATTTGTGACACACAGTTTATATACCTACTCTACGGCACTTTTCACTTCGTAACTGAAGCATCTTCAGGAGACTTGAATAGCACTTCGCTCTATAAAAGTATTTTTTTATATCATAAAATAGCAAAAAAGCAGATGGGTCTCCTGATGGAAAGAGTCAACCATACCATACCATATCATATTAAGGGTGCGTTGCTGTCTTGTGGCGAGGTCTAATGCCACATTCATAAGTGTACCGGCTACTTTACACAAGACAAGCACTGACGTTATTGCGGTAGGAATAGGTAAGGAAATGGTACCAGACACGGGCGAGACAATGCAGAACTCTACCATATAGTAGCCACGATGGTAGAGACTTGCATAGCCAATCGGACTCCTTTTACGACCTGCCTGGCAGAATGGCAGTTAGCTTATTCTTCAAAGAAGCCCGGACCAATACGGTGGGCAAAAGTGGAAGCATTACAAATTAAAAGCTTATAGAGTGCCATTCAATTATCAAGAAGATATATCCTGTGTTAGTCAGGGGCCTCTTTTAAGAATACTATATTTGCAGTTCAGCCAAGCAGTTTGGAAAAGGACAGTGATTGTCTATACGCATTACTATATTCGTGATCACTAGATTATAGAGTTCTGCAACATCTCGTTCGGATTTTGGTACCGCCGCTTTACCTAATCCTGCTGCAATAGCGTCAGTGCTTGTGGTCGTGTTTTGGTTTGTAGGGTAAATATTATGCATTTGGCATTCAATCCATGCCACACGGTGCAAACAAGCTAATAGTATTCCTGATGGAAAGAGACAACTATCGCCTATAGACAACAGATATGTTATCCGTCCGTTGATATCTAACTGGCAAGTATGGAGGGTTTTTAGTATGTAAAGTTTCCGTCTAACTTACCTTTCAAACCGGAATACGGCAACGTAAATAGCGACGGTATGCTGCAGGGCTAGGTAAGGTGGTGGTGTCAAAACCCGGGCGAGGCGTTGCAGAAACCTAACACCTAGACACGGTGTTAGTGACATGTATTAGCCTTTTCGAGATGCCCAGTAGTAAAGCAGTTGATCGAATTTTCAAAATATGCCTGCATCAATATGGGTAAAGTGTTTATAAATTAAATAATCACGACAATTCGCAACACGAAGTCACGGGTGTAAGCCAGTTTGCAATAACATCGTTAGAGAGGAATGAGCGTCGTCATTAAAACGTCATTAACAACTTTGAGTGTCTGTTACAGGATTTCCCTAACGCCACTTAAAGCAGTGATCTCTATTAACAATAATTTGAAGCTAAATAATATTATTTAATGCTGTTTTGAGGACAATCAATAAATTTGAAGTTTTACCGTACGGATCTGAGTTTGTAGGCTTTAAAGCCTTGGCACTTGTAAAATCAAAAATAAATTAAAAAGTCTGGCTTCTGAAAACTAACAAGCGAAAGGAATGTATGTGTGTACATAGCCAATATTAGGTTGATAAAAGTGGCGATTTAAATCATTAGTCATTTTTAAAAGTCCTTATTTTTTATGCTACAAACTAGGATTTTGGCAGTGAGGTAGTTAACAGTTAGTAAACGTTCGCTAAGAACGGATTTTGCAACAGGCTTGGATAAAGCAGATTTAAGGTTAGCGTCAGGACCCCTGGACCACAAGCGATATTTGATGTTTCAATTATATTAAACTTTAGTACCTTTTTGGTACTATTTGGTCAAAATTTTAGTACCTCGATAACGAAAGAGAAAAGTGAAAAAGAAAATGTCCAGACATTCTGACGTCAGGTTGTCTGGACCACATTGATTTCACTTGGATCAAAACGAGTAAGCAAACTAATTTCTTCGCAAAACTTTAGTACCTAAATAGTACCTCATAACTTTTTTATTTAGAATGTTTTGATGTATAAATAAAAAGTTATATGCGAAATTAAATTTGTAGGTAGATAAACGGCTGCCCTATCGAAAAATAAGGTAATTGACATTTTTCCAAAATAGTTTGTTCTTTCGAAACTTTAACTTCGTAAAGCAAGTAACATTCTTCGATAATGGTAATCATAAGATTAAAAGATGAAGTGCACTATGACAGGGCAAAGCGGGGCGGAGCGGGCTACATCACAAGGATAATGCTTGCTTAGTACATTGGTGCAGTGCATTTTCGCATTGACATAATGTGCTTATGAATAGTTTTACCGAACATACTTTTTCGGTTTGTCTATTATTTAAAGTCGAAGTCAGTCTGGCAGCTATGCCTGTTGTGGTAATAATAAAAATTATTGAAAATTTTGAAAATCAGTAACGTGGAAAATTTGGTGATCGATGACGATTTATTCACAAATTTCATAATATTTGAATTATTTTTCTTTCCATGTAATGCTAAGCACCTATGACATTTTTTTAAATAAAACTTTTAGGTTTACCAACTTAAAAAAGAAAAATTCATCAGAATTCATTTATTAGATAGTATATTTTCATACAGGGGTCATATCTCATTAGGATTCAATGGCAGCGACACTAGCAGGGCTTCCGTGGCGACCTTGGCATCCATGAGATGCCAAAACTAGCTGCCAAAGCGAATGCCAGACGAGATTAGTCTCGCTTTTACACGCAACCTGGATGTTGAAGAGATTGCACTCGTTATCATCGTGTCGTATTAAATACATTTCTCCTTTAAATCATAGTCTGCATATTCATTTGCCGATATATCCGAGACTGCATGTCTATTTTTAAATTCGACATTAAGTAAATATTTCGTTATCGATTGATATTTTTAATTTTAATAATACCTACTTAGTAATGTTCAACAAACATGGATGCTCAAAATCACGTTGAGAATTTTTTTAGGCCTAATGTTTGTACAAACACTTGTACAAACATTAGGCCTAAAATTGTATGACATTACGTGTCCACATATAGCTTTCCGGACTAGGGAGTACTTGGCAATGGAAAACATCCGGGTGTTGTCCGGGCCTGCTCAATTGCTAGGCTTCAATACCATTTAACATGCATGGAATATGCGTCAGAGACGTGTTTTGAAGGACTTGGACAAAGTGAAAACAACCCAACATCTAAAGGATTTGCTAAAATTTTATTGGAAGCGATTGCTACAGGATAATGTTAACATTTTTTACATAAGATAGCAAACATGCAGATAGCTCTCCCGATGGAAAGTAGTGAGTGTAAATTAAAACTATAGATACAAAAGATGTTAATGGTGCATTGTTATCCACGTGGCGGTGGTCACATCCATAAGCTTACCGGCTAGCTTACTTTCTACAAGCACTGACGCTATTGTGGCAGGAATAGGTAAAGCGATGGTACCAAATACCCGGGCACGATGTTGCGGAACTCTAATATCTAGTAGTCATGATGATAATCATGATTATAGCCAATTAGTCGCCTTTTACGGCTTACCTAACAAAACGGCAGTTGGTCTATTCTTCAAAGAGCGCGGACCAACCTTTTTTTATTTTTTTTTATCGTGGGGAAACCCTTATGGGTACCTGCCCTAATGGGGGACTGGGCAGGTTATGTTGGACTGCCTGGAAAGGAGGCCCTTACCAACTAAAACTCCACGGTGTTCACCTCAATATTGTTAACGGAAGGCCTTCGGGATCGGCTTGGCCATTCTACCGCTGGGCTTCCAATAGTCATCCGCAGACGCGGATCCGGCCCTTTTATAATAACTTCATGGCGCGATGTGCCGAAATACTGCACATCACTCAGTCTCTGGGATCTGTGTGCAATGAGTGGTGGGTACCCCAACTCACCACCCGCAGATCCTCTTATGGAGCGCGGAAATTGGCTATGTACGCCCTTCTCCGCCAACCCGTCCTTCGCCGCCACATCTGGACAGCCCCTGCATCTTTCTCCCGTCTCTGCCATCTCCTTGTGCGATATTAGCGCGGACCAACCTAGGCTAACTCATCGATTCTATGTATAATCGGTCCTGATAAGTTGTGAACTACAGAGTAGGCTACATTTTCCCTTAACGTAACCTATTAACATTAAATAAATCACTTGCACTGACTGTCTGTATGTAAGGAAAAATTAGCCAAGTCAAATTTAGAGCTAGATATATATTCTAAGTGAAGTAAATAAATAGTGTATATAATTGTTCGTTAAATTTAAGCACTTGTATTAATTTTTAAGTAGCAAATACTGTGGTAGTACTAAGAAATAATAAATTGTTATGTAAATTTATTTTAGAATGATGCATGTTCTTGTAACTAAAATGTTAAGAGTTTCTTTACAAAACTTGCCACCTAAATAGATCCCAATTCTTTTGTCTGTGAAGCATACAAAGATGCATACACTTATATTGGACTTGGCTCTCATTTCACTTTTTTTTTGATAAGATAACTTTGTTTTAAAAAAAGTTAAGTTTCTTAAGTACTTTATTTTGTACTACGTATGCAGTATGACATAGTACACAGTTTAATGATTTACGTTATTAAAAACAAATTTAAGTAAGCAATTGATATTTTTACATTAATAAGACACTGAAAATATTATTTAAATAATGCAAAATAAACGTTATATTGTAAAAACTATTGCAAAATTCAAATTAGTTCATGTTACTAAATGTATGTACAAAAAATTCCTTTAGCCTACTATTTAGGCAACCTAGTGTTCTGGCTGTGTATGAAATTTCATCAAGGTTAGTCCAGCCATTCTTGAGTTATAGCTAGATATACAGATATACATACAGACAGACAGACAAACGTTTAAAAAATAGTAAAATTTATATAAGTAAGCCAAAACAAATATTTATCATGAAGTTTGTCAAATGTTTATTTAGACAAACGCTACCGATTTATATCGTAGTACAAGTAAGAACTTATATACAAATATAACTATTTATAGACATTATAATATGTAAGTACTTGTAAATATTGTAATCAAACGTACTATCTAATAAATTAACTCTAGTGAATTTCTCTTTTTCAGCTTGGTAAACTAAAAACGATTTTTGTTTAAAAAGTTTTGCCGTAGGTACTTAGAATTGCATAGAAAGAAAACTAATTCAAATATTAAGAAATTTGTGATCACCGTCATCACGACGTTTTCTACGTTACTGATTTTCAAAATCTTCAATAATTCTGATTTTTTTCTTATTTTTAACACAACTGGCATAACCTTGCTATCACACACATATCCGCCGGTTTATCTGACTTGGACTTTAAATAATAGACAAACCACAAAAGACGTTCGCTAAAACTATTCATAAGCACATTATGTCAATGCGAAAATGCACTGCACCAATGTACTAAGCAAGCATTATCCTTGCGATGTAGCCCGCTCCGCCCCGCTTCGCCCTGTCATAGTGCACTTCATCTTTTAATCTTATGATTACCATTATCGAAGAATGTTACTTGCTTTACGAAGTTAAAGTTTTGAAAGAACAAACTATTTTGGAAAAATGTCAATTACCTTATTTTTCGATAGGGCAGCCGTTTATCTACCTACAAATTTAATTTCGCATATAACTTTTTATTTATACATCAAAACATTCTAAACAAAAAAACGTTATGAAGTACTATTTAGGTACTAAAATTTTGTGAAGAAATTAGTTTGCTTACTCGTTTTGATCCAAGTGAAATCAATGTGGTCCAGACAACCTGACGTCAGAATGTCTGGACATTTTCTTTTTCATTTTTCTCTTTTCTTGTCGAGATACTAAAATTTTGACCGTAGGTACCAAATAGTACCAAAAAGGTACTAAAGTTTAATATAATTGAAACATCAAATATCGCTTGTGGTCCAGGGGTCCTGACGCTAACGATTTAAGGGTTCTCGCAAGTTTGTATGAAAGGCTCTCAATTTTTGCTACAATCTTGAAATTTGGCAGGGAGGTAGTTTATAGTTACTATACGTCCGCTAAGAACGGATTTTGCGACCGGAGCATATTAAGGAAATCTAACGGCTTGGCCACAGCTACCCGCGGCGCGAACTGCGATGCAGATTGCGGTGCAGTGGGTCGCGCGATTTTTTGGATATGCTACAACTGGACTAGTTGCGACAGAGGTGGCGTCGCCGGAAGACATATTTATAATTTTTAAAATTGTTTAATATCCATGATCAATTTCAAACTCCACACGCAAAAAAACAAAATGCTTTGTTTTGGTCGTACGATGTCAAATGCGTTCCCCGATTTTGCAGGTCGCGCCTCTCTGAGCTGTGGCCACCTCGATACTAGCTAGTACATTTCTTTTATTCGCTAATCACACCTTGCTGACGCAAGGTGTGATTAGCGATTTACAGTGGCGCATTTTTCAGTTTTTTCGCGCCGCAAGTCGCGCCGCAGTTCGCGTCGCCAGTATCGGTGTCATACTTCATACAGTTTTCTACATTTGTTTTCGTTGCTCGTCGTTTATAGCAATGTAATTCGCGTCGCAGTTCGCACCGCCGGTAGCTGTGGCCAGGCCGTAAGGGCTCTCGCAAGTTTGTATGAAAGTCCTTCATTTTTTGTTTTACAAGCTTAGGAGGTAGTTAACAGTTAGTAGAAGTTTGCTAAGGACAGATTTTGTGACAGGACCAGACTAAAGAGATCGAAGCACTCTCGAACGTATCGAAATATAGAAGTTTGTACAAAAGTTATGATTTTTTTTGTATCACCAACCAAAAATTTAGCAAGTCTAGTGCTTATGAGTTTAAATAAGCTAGGAATGAATTTTGTAACAGGGCCGGACCAAGAGTTCTTGCAATTTTATAAGAAAACCTTGGCTATTTGTACATTAAAAAAATGGTAGAGAGATAAAATATAGTTAAGATATGTCAGGGCCAAACAAATATCTTAGGACCGGTTTAAGCTCATCACCCATGGCTAAGATACTATAATATTTGATCTTAAGATGCCCTAATATAATATATCTTAAAGCAAATTTCAGAAATCACTCACCATACAAATCGTATGAACCATCACACACGACTAAGATAAATATATTTTACCTTTAGTATCTTAAGATACCCAACGATATGGAAATAAATATTTCATATCTTAAGATATGATCTTAAGATCCAAAATATATATTTCTTCGCATGTTAATATAAATACAGGATGTTTTTATTTCGGGATATGCGCGATAGCAGTGCCTCATAATTCATAATATTATAATGTTATAAATGCGAAAGTTGGAATGTTTGGATGGATGGATGTTGGATACTCAATCATGCAAAACTTACTGAACGGATTTGAATGTAATTAGGCACATAAGTAGATGATGACCTGGCATAGCACATAGGCAACGTTTTATCCTGAAAAAGCAACTGATCCCGCGGGATTCACCAAATTTTTTTATAATATAGCGGCTGCACGGTGCATCTAGTTTAATATAATAGTTACTGTGCGTTCCAACTGAGAATAGGATCGCGCTTGTTATTAACTTCATATCACAAGCGTGAAATTAGTAATTTCAAAAAAAAAAAATTGTTCAAAAAATATTGCTGATTTATTAAAGACGTTTTAATAATTTTATCAATAAAAAAATTGTAAAAACATCAATAAAGTCGTGTTAGTTACACCACTTATAAGTCAAGAAGTATATTTCATATTATTCTACCGTTGTCTGAGGAGCTGCCTAACAAATCAAGAAGTAAGGCCGTATCACTTATGGTTAATCAACCTGTATATAGAACTCCAACGACGTAGACTAATATTACCGTAGCTTAGCCGTGTGTAATACGTTAAGATAGTGTAATATTTTATATTAGGGCATCTTAAGATCAAATATTATAGTATCTTAACCGTGTGTGATGAGCTTCTTACCGTTATCTTGTTAGCTTCTCGCTATTCCCTCTACCTTCTCGCTACCTACCTCCTACCTTCCTCTTACTTCCTCCTAACTTCCCCCTAACTTTTCCCTTTCTAGCCCCTTCCTTATCTCTACCTTCCCGTTTTCTTCTCGCCAATTTCCCCCAATCTTCCCTCTACCTTTCCAGTTCCATTCCACTACCTTCCCCCTACTTATGCTCACCTTCCCCTATCTCCCCTTACTTTCCCGCTACCTTCACGATACTTCCCACTACTTTCTCACTAGCTTCCTCCTATCTTATTCTATCATCATGCTAGCTTTCCACTACCTTCCCCTTACAGTCACACTACTTTCCCCCTACCTTCTCCTTACTTTCCCACATTTCTTCTACCTTTTCTTACTTTACCCTTATTTTTTCCCTTACCTTTCCACTACTTTCCCTCTACCTCACCCCTTACATTCCCCTACCTCCCCTACCTTTCACCCTATCTTTCCCTACCTTCCCACTACCTGCGTCTACCTTAAACCTACCTTTCTTTACTTTCCCTTTACTTCCCCTTATTCCTCCTTACCATCCTTCTACCTTTCCCTGCCTTGACCCTATTTTGCCCATACCTGCCCGCTACCTTCCCCCTACTTTTCTACTTCATTTCCCCTATTATCTACCTTCCCCTACCTGCACCTACTTTCCCACTGTTCCTACGTTCCCTCTAGCTTCCCCAACTTTCCCCTTATTTCCCTTACCCTTTCCTACCTGCTGATACCCTCCCTAATACCTACCCGTTATCTTTCCCTACCTTCCCCTTCCTTCCTTTTACCTTCCCCCTTAATTCACACTATCTTTTTTCCCCTGTATCACCCCCTCTCACTATTTCCCTCTATCCGCTCTCCTTCATCTCTATCCTCCTCTCACAATTGCCATCTCCCCCTTCTCCGAACCCCCCCCCCCCTTACTCGTATCTCTATCTCCACCCCTATCTCCATTTACCCCTATCTCCTATTTCTTCTATCTCCCCCTTCACCAATTTATCCCTACCCATAATTCCCTTTCCTCCTATCCCTTCCTCTCTCCTCTCTCCTTAATCCCTTCTGTCTTATACCCATCTCTCCCTATTTTTCCTCTCTCACATTCTCTTATTGAATATCTCCAACTTTTTGTACCATTTTTTTTTAAATAAATCTAAAAATATTTTTTAATTTCTGGTAAAATAGAACATGCACAAGAAATAAATACGAAAAAAAACGATAATTACTTAAATTTGTATGATTAATATACAAATAATTGTCCTCATTAGGATTTGAACCCTAGCCCCATTGATTTCAAAGTTAATATGTTTCTTATTCGCTCGTCCAAGGATAGCATGTTGATGATGCGAATCCATTTGATTTCCTCTTGGCAGAAATCTTTTAACGCAGCTAGAGAAGTTTTCACTTCAAAAAATTTGTAAACTGAGTGACCTTGCTGGCCATCCCTAAAACTTCACACTAACTTGAAATATTTTAAGCTTGAAATAGCAAAACCGCACCTGAGTGTAGATTTTTCCAAACAGTTCAAAAAACAAAAATTTGTTCAAACGGCAGCATTTTAATTTTTTAAAACCTGTATCTTTTGAAAACCATCATCCCATTCAACAACAATCCCGGGCAAATCAACCGATTTTGATCCGATTCACGCTATTTGATGCAATTTAAAGTAGAAGATATAATTAGATTTTCAAATCCATAGATATATAAGTTTGAAAGTTATTTTAAAAATATGAAGTAAGTTTGTTGTAAACGACCAATGAGTATCATGTGGTCTGTGTAAACACTTTTGAAAACCAGATTCGATTTTGATTTGATTTTTGAAACAACATTCGACGCAGTTTTTTAAGAAGGTACTAAAATATTGTAGAAAGTCAAAAATATTATATTGATAGAAAAGTCTCGATATTGTCAAAAAATTTTTTTTTTCAAATTTTTTTGTAAGCGTTAACTCCTGAACATACACCGACTTAAATGCGATTTACGGCATTAGCCGCAGTTGTGCAAGAAAAAGGGCTGATTAGATTTTGTAATCAATCGATACTACATACTCATTTATATACAGACATATTGACGTTATCGCGAAATCAGGTGGGAAAAGATTCCTAGCACCTCAAATAGTGAAGATCTGGTGAATACTTTGTCCGAAAACCTGGACAAAATCAGTAACTTTTACTACTAACGTATCGCGAAATTAAAAACACTGCCTTGCCCAAATTTGATCAAAGTGTTGCATACGGGAGCCAACTGTAAATTAAACCATCCAAAGACCCAGTTAAACATACAAAAAAACATCAAAATCAAACTACTAAGTTAATTAGGGAGGAGTTCGGAGCATTTTGTACGAAAATGAAAATACAAATAAGACGAAAATAAAAATACTATCAACATTTTTGACTTTTCATTTGAAAGTTCAAAAATTTCCTTTTTAAATATATAACTTTGCTCGATATTTATGAATACAATAAAACAAAAAACAGCCGAGCTATTTATCCTCAAGTAAAGTTCCCTCATACATGTATCAATTGATTTTGTTTTGTATGAAAATAATATTTCTAGAAAAATAGTTTTTAAGTAGGTCAAATTAATTTATAAACAAAGCAGCTTTAATTCTTATAGAAACAAAGTTGTGGACAACCGATATCTATAAAGTACTTAACGTTGACATTTGTATGTTTTGGTTACCCTAAGGAGTCTTTACTTAAGGAGTTTTGAAGTAGCGATAAATTTATCTATTCTATACTTATCTATATGTGAGTGGTTTCTCAGGTAAAATTAAGTTTTGTTGTGATTTATTTTATTAAATCAGTCGATATTCCGGAATAATTCGCAAATTACAATTTTAACATTCCCGATAAAGCTCCATTTGTTGGAAATGTTTATTGACAGTTAAATATTTTTCGACTATACTTAAAATAACTCAGTAAGTATTATCACGTCCGGTTTCCTTTCGCGGTACGCAGAGTAAACCGAACGTCTATATACTTTCCGGTTCATCTTGATTCACCGGTTTGTCGGTTGGCGAGGTGAGAGGTGATCGCCACATTTTAGCGACTTGATAACGATTATCGATTAGCGATAGCCGGGACCGATGGCTTTACGTGCTCATCCGAGGCATATGAGTGGTAACAAACCATACGCCCGATTTCGAGCTTTCGATTTTGGATTTTCGAGAAAAACCTTAATAACACCTTACCCGACCCAACGATCGAACCCGGGACCCCATCATCTGAGGCGAATAGGCTAATTCCAAGACCAAGGGGCAGTAATATTTCCTAAAACCGCTATATGTATCAATCTACGGTGTAGTGTAGATAATGGTCAACCAATGTACTTAATTTCACCTTAATAAGCTGCTCACTGATTGAGTTAAAATCCAAAACACATATTTTTGTATATGGAACGTACGCATGTGGCATTTAAACTCCGCTATATGAAGGAAATTACCGAAAAAAACATATGTAATGTCACAGAATTTCTGCAGAACCACACAATATTTATTCAGACATCTCCATTTTTCAACTTAATGATAGATAGATAGATATATACATATCTTCACGCCAGATCCCTTACGAGGTAGGCAGAGAGAACCGAGTGCCATATATCACGATCCTTGCAGGCTTGTCTCGCTTCCTCCACATTCATCACTCTCTTCATACACACACGCCGGTTGCGAAGACTCTTGACACCACCTTCGGACAGTACTCAATCAATCTGATCGTGGTATGTCTGTCTTGGTCTTCCCCGGTACCTACATCCGAATGATAGTAATGGTAGTTAATGATAGTATCCTTTTTTGTTTATAAGTATTTTGTAACGTACATTGGTGATTAACTGATTATGCAGATTATGAGTAAACAATATAGAAATATTAAAAATAGAATGGCTTTTATTAATTTTATTCATTGCATTGAAATTCTTGGCTGAACTTAGCATTACTCCTAAACGATGGTAAATTCATTTTCCGAAAGAATTAGTGGGAGTGAAAGTGGCAGGGGTCGGCCTCGTACTCATCACCATTGGGGCGCAAGGTATGTCAGAATTCGAGAAGAATTGAAACGTGACCCACAAACATTAAGAGAACTCGAAAGATTGATGGATAAGTGCGTTCATCTTATGGAAAAATGTAACCCTTCATCAGACGTAAATTATCCAAAAGCTATGAGTCTTTTACGTTGACAATTTAATTTGTTAAATATATCTATATATTTTATACTTCTTTATCTTTATCTGTACATAGTATAAAACACAGTCGCTTTCACTGTATGTTCGCTTAGATTTTTTTTTAACTACACAACGGATTTTAATACAGCTTTTTTTAATAGAGTGATTCAAGAGAAAGGTTTATTTATGTATAAAACACACAAAATAGTACAGCAAAGCCGAGAACTTCAAAGATTTTTACAGCCGTGCGAAGTCGGGGCGGGTTGATAGTATTTTATAATAAGCATCATAGATTATATGGCGATCGCACTTTGTAAAACGGCATCGTATCGACTTCTTTAAACATAATAATAATTGTGCCTGCTACTATTTCACAATACTACGAGTATAATCATTTTGATAATATAAATAAAATATTAAAAATGCACAAATATTTTGGTAATTTTCTTTGTGTAGAAGTAGTGTAATAATTAATTAAATTAATTAAATATATAACGATGCTCTAATGAGCGCAGCCCGGATATACATAATGTTATAAACTTGAAATGTGCCTTTCATACTCCTTATATCGCGTGGTTTTCGTAAAGTGGGGTAGATACTAAGTTTACGCATTGTTTTTGTTGGCTATTATTTATTAATGGATGGTATATATAAGTGACAAGTGGCCAAACTTTTTCTTATATCATAGCAAAGAGCAAACAAGCAGAAAGCTGTCTTGAAGGAAAGCGATGATCATCGCCTACGACGTTAATGGTGTATAGCCATTCCTGTGACAGATTAAAAAGCTACCTGTATATATTTACTGACTACCTTATCCTCCACACTCATTGACGTGTATAATAATATTATACACGTCAATGTCCACACTGCAATCTATAACGGCTTGTTGTTTGTTTTTTAATTGTGGCAAGTCAAACTCATAACAGGATTAATGGTTTAACCTCTTTTGTTGATAATTATAGGTACAAACTAATTGTAAACTGTAGTAATTTTACATTACTTTCGTCATAATTTATCATATTCCTTCTGTTGTTGGTCCGGAGACCCTGTTTTGATCCCTAGTCTTGTCCGGGGCCCCTTTGAAGAATAGACCATCTGCTATTCTGACAAATACCATATAAATGTGAACGATTTTTTTATGTTAGTTGGATAGGCAAACTGGCAGCCGTGCCACTTGATGGTAAGTGGTCAACGTCACCCATAAACATAAACTAGTTTACCTGGAACCAGCCCAGGTAATTCATTTATGCGTTGCCTATTCTGAGACATAAGGTGTAAGTCTCGGTGGCAGTAATAACACTGCCTGTCTTGCTCTTCTCTCCGAAACACAGCAAAGCTGTTTTATGGGAGAAACAAGCAAGATAACCCATGCAGCCGGAAGCACGGCACAGCCCATTCCTCACACTAGTAAAATTGCTATACGTGATGATTGATGACGAAGATAGACTTATGCGTGTGTCATTGCTATCTCGCCACTCGGGTAGCAACGCACCATTAACATCTTTGGTGTTTATAGGCGATGATTTCTCTTTCCATCACGAGAGCCATCTGCTTGTTTGCTAAGGATATAAAAACAAACATCAAATTTATTCAGCAATAGTTTTTAGTTGTCCCCTTCTTGAATCAAGTACTATTAACAAATGTATACTCCATGAGGAACTTCGTTTACGAAGTGAAATGTATGTTAATTGAGATACTGGTTTATATAAGATGAGCCCAAATACCTACGATACACTTATGTAAGTGATCGAGGAATTGCATCACGACGAACTACGAACCGTGCTATTTTAACAAGGTTTTGATGTAAAAAGCGCTTCGGTCCATCTGTTTGAGAGTATGATGCCACTGGTAGACATTCAAATACACATAAACACATGTTAAAAATAAAACTCGTCATTTTTGCGTCGGTAGTTAAAACTACAACTATGTAGGTAAGCTGTTGGTTTGTTAAGTGATAGTCTGTAAGGTTGGCAAATAGCAATTGATTAAAACCCATTAAGCCCATTGAAAAATTTATAAAACGCGATGAATAGGAATGTCTAATGATGTTCGATTCACTTTAAGAAAGCCGTCATGGTGATATTAATTTATATTTTCAGAACTTCCTTATAAAATGCGAAAATTGCAATGGAAAGATGAACTTGACGGTCCTGAAAGATAACAGTACCTAAAGTGGAAATAAATCTAATTGTGTTTTCTATTATAGCATTGAACAGCAATACTATGCTAAACAAAAACTATAGAAGAGAAAACATAGAAATTTGTAATTCATATGTATTTTATAAGTCGTCTTAAATAAAATTTAAAATAAATATTCTGACGCCGTTAGGTAGAGCGAAAAAAGACATACTGGTTAAATAAATCTACAATATTTTCCTTTAGTATATTAACTGCAATTAGTCAAAGGCATAGAATTTATTTAATAAAACAGCAATTGATAAAATACATATTTATATTTTATATTAAATACAAAACACAAAACTGATTAAGTTGTATATTATCACACTTCACTTCTAAATTTCACAAGTACGAATGTCTTTTCTGGAATATATTTGTCAAACCCTTTTATAATGTTTTATTCTAGTCGATTATGGACTTAATTATTACCTTAATCAAATATCCGAGTTTACTTTAGGCCAAAGGTAATATTAATTTTAAATAGGTTTAATAATGAGTAATTCTAAACATTTCATAAGATATGCGAGTTAATCTATACATATAATAAAATCGTAAGAAAGTCAAAACTGTACATTGAATATTTTTTAAAAAGAATACTTGGGGCATGATCTACAATCGATATCGAAGCCAAAAATATAGTTTTTAGAATTGTTGTCTGTCTGTTTGTCTGTATGATGTCCGGGGTAAACTCAAAAAGTACTGCATGGATTTACTACAAATTTTGCATGAATATTACTAATAGGTCGGGTCAATATATAGGCTACATATTATCACGCTATCACCTTCGGAAGTCGCAGGCAGCAGCTAGTTTAATAATAAGTATAAAATAACACATTTTTTTTATATCATAAGATAGCAAACAAGCAGATGGATCTCCTGATGGAAAGAGTCGACCATCACCTATAGACACCAAAGATGTTAATGGTGCGTTGTTATCTTGTGGCGAGGTCTAATGCCACATGCATAAGTTTACCGGCAACCTTACGCTCCAAACTGAAACACGACGGCGACAAGCACTGACGCTATTGCGGCAGGAATAGCTAAGGCGGTGGTACCAGACCCGGGCGAGACAATGCAGAACTCTACCACCTAGTAGCCACGATGGTAGTGACTCGATAGACAATCGATCACCTTTTACGACCTGGTAGAACGGCAGTTGGCCTATTCTTCAAAGGAGGCCGGAAACAACACGGTGAAAAGCTTTATTGCGACTTACGAATTTAGAAATTGATGGCCGCTTAAAAATGTTGACAACAAGTACTTTTTGAGGAATACAGAGTTGCTAAGGGCAGACTCCGAGTTACGGTAGATATTTTTCTAGATAGAAAAAAGGCTGTAGCAATTTGCTTGCAAATACTAACACTATTTTTGCCCATATATGGAATTTAAATAGAGGTTAACTTATGAGTAAATAGGGTTTAGTTTGTGGAGGTAAAAGATCGGGAAAAAGGAATATTTAAATACAAAAATATTGAAAAATTTTTTAAAAAAGGAATTTAGAAAAAAAAAGAATTTTGAAAAGATCAAAATCTTGAAAATAAAAGTAAATCTTGAAACTTAAAGATTTGTTTTAATTTCGAAAAAATAAGTAAATGTTGAAAAAAGTTGGTGATCTTGAAAAACGAATAAATTTTGACAAAAGAAATCTAGGAAAATTGGTATAAGGCCCGACAACCACGCGCAATGTAGGGTTCTGAAGTCCTTTTTTAGTCCGCACTATTGTGATGGAGAATCACAATAATGTGGACTAAAAAAGGCTTTTATTGTTTTATACTATCAACGTCAATGATGAATATATCCGCATTAAAGGTTTACCGCCTAAACGGTAAAAACTTCTTTAAATACATTTTATTATCGCCTCTGTGGTCTAGTAGTCCGGTCTCAGAGTTGACCACATGAGATCCCGGGTCGGGCAATTAAAAATGTGTTTTTTTAGTTTTCTGATAAAAACAACGTTGCCCGGGATCGGAAAGTGCCCAGTTGGGGGACTTTCCGATCCCGGGCAACGTATACATGCATATATTATACGTATATATGGACGTCGGTTGATAGTTGTGCCGGTTCTTTACTTTAGTGACCTTTACAACACAAGAATATGGTTGCCATTGCGATGCCGGCTTCTAAGTAATATGTTGATCATCCTCTTAAAAATCCTGATATCAAAGCTACACGCAAAAACCGTGTGAAGTAGGCAGTTCCAAAGTTTGACTGTTGTTACAAAGAAGGTACGTGCAAATCGAACAGCCGTAGACGATCAATCGCCGAAATGGTGTAAGTGGAATCCCTCAAACGGCGTGTAATGAAATGGTGAAACGTGGTTGCCGATATTAAATCGAAAAGCTCATCAGAACACTTCCCATTATACAGACGGCAGAACAACATAGATATCCAACGTCTTCCCAGTAACTAAGGGGTTCAAGTCCGCTGGTACGAATAGGGTTATCGACAAGACGCTCCAGTCTGCGTTGGTTTTTGTTTGTCTAATTAGAGGGTTTGATACTGGTGTGGACCGGCCCAAAGGTGCGAACAGTACTCCATGTGCGGCCGAACTTGCGCTTTATACAGCACTGTCGACCCTACGTACTTCGTACCGCCTTAGAACAGATTTAAAACGTCAAATATTTGCCAGTAGGAACAGTTTCTATAGTAAAAGAAAAGTGTTGTATATTGTCTTTACAATTTGTCTTTAAAACTGGGGGACCAAGTATCTTCTAATCGTGGGTGCGCTTGTTCTGCCTCTGCCTACGTCTTCGGGGATATGGGCGTGAAGATACTTTTTATAGAATACATTTTATAAATTGGTCGACTATAATTACTCAAAAACCTGCAAAGCCTACTTAGCGGTGATAGTTTTCCTTTTAATTTCCTATTTTACTTCGGAACCCTAAAAAAGTGATACTATACAGGTCAGTCATTAAAATTATGGTAGAGTTTTGTATGTACTAATAATATAAGTGGTATAAATTGATTAAATAAAAAATAAGTTGATTATATCTCTCAATTTATTATAAAATAAAAGATAATATTGACAATCTTTGTATGGAAATGTACTGGAATTTTTGTATGGAACTTTGTATGGTAAATAAAAATATATATTGATACTAATCTCTCCATGGATTGAATTTTCCACAGTTTTAAATTAATTGAAGACAAAAAGTGTTGAGTTAAATACAACACTTTATTCAAAACACATTTATCTTCACCAGTCTTCCCAATTAATCGACACCATTAAAAACTTTGTTGTGAAATAGTCCAAGGGTGTTTGGATGAAGTTTTCTATTGAAATATATATATATATTGAAATATATATAAATATAATTTCACCTAGCGCTGATAACGAAGTTTGCAGAATATAACACAGTTTCAACTTTGTTTTTTGTATAATTTATATAATTCATACATTAAAGACACTAGTGATCGCCTGTGGCCGAAATTCGATCATAGACTAAGTATACAATAAAATCTGTTTTAAGAGCGCGTATTCGATTCGTAACGAAAACTTCATGTTTTCAATTTTTTTCTAGAGAAATATCGTAATAATATGAGCACCACCTAATGGTAAACGTGAGAAACCAGTTCACCACTAGGTGGCGCTGTACAAATCACATACAAATTCCTAGTAAACTCGAAACGCGCTCACGATCGAATGCGAAAAGAAAAACTCACACTTAGCACTCTGATCGCTAGATACACATAAGTATATCCTAGTTAAATGAGTTCAGCGTTATAAATGAAATTCACATTTATTATATTAATCAATTAACAATATTCGCGCTTTATCACACCGACGCATGTCCAGCTTCAGCTGAACAATATGTATACGTTGTTACACAATAATTAATTACATAAGTCTATCTAAACTAAATTTATACTGGAGGGTTGATTTGCGATGATAACTTTTTTATTTATGAACCGATTTGAATAAAATAAACACTAAATGTTAAGTAAAGCCTACAGCTACATTGCAATGAAAACCGCATCGAAATCGGTTCAGTCGTTTTTAAGATTAGCGTGCACAAACATACAGACAAACAGACAAACAGACAAAAATTTTAAAAATCATTGTTTTAGATTCTATTTGTTTATAAAGGCCCCCCATTATAGTTTTTTTCATTAATCTTTCATGTACAGACACCGATCGGTTACGTTTTTATTATATGTATAGATATTAAGTTTCTTCAGTCCGCCGCAATGTAAATTTTAACTGTGCCAAATTTTATACTCCTCTTTTCGCAGGGGTACAAAGTTTTCCTTTCACGTATTATTATATAGATTATTTGATTTTATAGAGAAAAAAACAACTACAATCAGATGGTTTGAGATGTTGCAGAACTTTACCATCTAGTTAGTAGTGACGATTAGCCATCTCTCGTCTTTTACGAGATGCCTAGTAGTTAGGCAGTTGATGTTTTCTTCAAAAAGTCGCTCGATACATTAAGGCCTTTATAAACTTAATTTTCACTTTAACATATTAATAAAATATTGTTCTGATTTCAAAAAATAAAAAGAAATAAAAATATATTTTTAAAAGATTTTGTTCTTATTTAAATAACAAATCGTTATTATAATAACAAAAAGAAAACAAAAAATAATTGTCAACAAACAATGGAACGGTCATTGATATAAAAAGGGAAGATGCGTTACCTAGTCACAGCGCCTGGTCCTACAAAACTAGGTCCGTAGACACAGTTACAATTGGTGACAATCACGCGCGGGACCTCATATCATACACTTATATTTTCCGACTGTTTTTACCATTAAACACGCATCAAAATACCTTCTTGTATATTCAGCCAGTGTTATAATCACTCAAGGAAAAAAATAAGACACACGGGATTACTTTTCATTCGTAAGTACGGTTAAAACAATTTGTTTGAAAATAAGATTAAATTATTGTTTAGTTCGCCATGTTTGCGAGAGTAAGATAGTATAATACAAAAGTAAGCGAGAGAAACGTAGTTTGCTACGTTCGTCGCATTACTTTGCGTTCGACTGATCGAGCTTAGGTTTAGCAATTGAGATATTAGAGCGTAACATATCTTCCCTTTTTATATCAATGGGAACGGTGAAATTGTCACGAGTTGTGTCAGCACCAAGCAATGTAATTTTATTGCTTAAATGTGAATGAAATTTTTATAGTCAATTGGGTTGCCAAATTTGTGTGCGTCCATATACTACCATATACATTTTTCTTTCTTAAGTAAAATTGTATATTATGTAATATTTTTTCAAAACCTGGAAATTCAAAAATAAGGACTATAGGTGGGAACAGTATGATACGATGATGCGCGACTTATGCCCGGTTCCTGTGTAAATAAAACGACTCCTTTTAGTTATGAGTAATGATATTTTCTACGAGGCGTAAGTCAAAACTGTTCCTATATGTGTCATACCTATCAACGGTTGCCGAACAACTTGTGGAACTCCTCAATATCATCAAATTGGTTGCTAATGGTTACTGTTATGAATGATGGATTGTTGATTGTAGGAACCCGGCAGTAGTTGTTTGCCAGTAAAGGAATTATTGACTTTTTCCTAATCAGCTCCTTCATCATGCGTGCGGCTAATATCGGCATTAGTTGTTTGCCAGTAAAGGAATTTTTACTTTTCCCTAATCAGCTCCTTCATTATGCGTGCGGCTATATTTTAACAAAAAAAAATAACAACGTCACACTCAAATCCTCAAAGATATAGGCAGAGTTGTAACAAGTTCACCAAATATTATGAACACTTAATATAAAGGTTAACTTTTAAAATACTGTTCAAATTGAACGACACGATACTTAATGATCATATTACGAAACTAATAAAAATATATAATAAAAAGAAAATTTTGCTTAATTACACAGTAAACCTCCACGAAATTAGTGTAGAATATACAAATACAAAAATGTGATTACCGTGCGGGCAATAGTGATTAGCGCGCGCTTTTCGCAATGAATTTCCATGCGCGGGTGTCTACTAAACACTTTTTTATTGGATAACATTTAAGTACTAATCTATTTTTTTCACATATTCGGTGACAAACATCGAGTACTGAACACCCTTCTTCATTATAGTCAATCTGTCTATTAAGTCAAAATAAATAAATATTAAAACGCCACTTCCCTAGCATTTTAGAGTGAACCGAACTTCAATAGACACCAGTAGTAAACCACAATTCACTAATTTGACAGCAGACAAAATAAGTGGCAAATCAGTTAGCATTGCCAATTTTATTAATTATTGCTTAGCGATAATTTAGATCAGCATATTTATTTGGTTTACTGAAGTCTGAAGCACAAAGTTAATGCACCACTATGAGATAGAGTCTTGTCTAGACTAGACAGAAAAGTTTAGCACGTCTAACAGAGGCCTGCAGTCATGTAAAAACTTCTTTGGTCATATTGTGAGCCGCTGGCTCACAATATGACGACAGGCGAACCACTGGCTTATGGCAATTGCTGTAGTGTCAGCAAAACCACCGAGATGGCGTTACTAAGCCATCTCGGTTGTACTTGTAAGAAATAAATAAGGGATACTCATAATTAATTTTAGAGAAGGTGTACGGATGGTGTACGGGTGTTACTGCTAATATCCATTACATACATCTATACATATAAATAAAACTGAAGTGGTTGTCTGCGATTTCGAAATAACTAGGTTTTTTAAGTGCACCGTGTTATTTTCAGCGAAAACGTCGATGGTTATTTTACAATAGGTACTAATACATAAACACACATTTTTAAAAATCCTGTCCGTTTGTCTGTCATTCTGTTTATACGGGGTAATTTCTGGAACGGCTGGATCGATTTTGATGGAATTTTTACTGAAAGATAGATGAGTTTATAGGGCAGGACATAAGCTACTTTTTATTCGAGTGACTAAAAGGAAGTAATGATTTAGGATCACGCGAACGAAGTCGTGGGTAATAACTGGCATATAATAAATATACACAGGGACGCGATACCTAATGGTCATAAAAGTAAAAATGAATACATCTAATAAGAAGAGAAATATTCTCTTTTTATTATTTTTTTATTGGCTACTTAATTACAAATAAATATTTTCATTTCATTACATATTAAACCTCCTAAAGTATTCAAAAAGTGTGGTCACCTAGCGGTGTGCTAGCGGATCTAGTCACGGGTCGAGCAAATCGCTGTTTTTAATCAATAATGAACAATCGATATCTATGGGCGGGTGTTCGTACATAAATATTTTTATAGGATAATTAGATGAAAATTGAAGTGCGTACCTGCCTATTTTTTATCTATTTGGTATCAGAATCGAATACTAAACAATCTTTCAGTATGTAGTCGCCTCTGTAGTCTAGTGGTCCGGTGTCTGTGTTGACTGCATGAGGTTCTGGGTTTTATATCTGGGTCGCGCAATTCAAAAATGTGTTTTTTCAGTTTTCTGACATAAACAACGTTGCTCGGGGTTGAAAAAAGTGCCCAAACGGCAATAGGCTTGCCACCTGTCACACTGTGGGACTAAAGTATCTTCGGTTAATCATGGGTGCACTTGATGTACCTCTGCCTACCACTTTGGGGATTCGGGTGCGAAGATACTTTCAGTATGTACCGTCTCTTACCAATTTATAATAATTACCTACGAAATAAAGCCAACCTGTTTTTATACCATTAGATAGTAAATAAGCAGGTGGCTCTACTGACGGAAAGAGAGTCTATCGCCTATACACATAAAACATGTTAATGGTGCGTGCGTGCGAAGCTGACACAATTGACATTATGTTGAACTTCATTTTCATAAGATACATACTAGTTTTATTCTTGACATTTGTTATTTTTTTTGTTAATGTTTGGTAATGTTTCTTTTTATCATAATATAGCAAACAAGCAGATGGGTCTCCTGATGGAAAGAGTCAACCATCGCCTATAGAAACCAAAGATGTTAATGGTGCGTTGCTATCTTGTGTCGAGGTCTAATGCCACATGCATAAGTTTACCAGATACCTTACCCTCCAAACTGGAACACGACAGCGACAAGCAATGACGCTATTGCGGCAGGAATAGGTATGGCGGTGGTACCAGACCCGGGCGAGACAATGCAGAACTCTACCACCTAGTAGCCACGATGGTAGTGACTCGATAGTCAATCGGTCGCCTTTTACGACCTGCCTGGCAGAACGACAGATGGCCTATTATTCAAAGGAGGCCGGGACCAACACGGCGAAATATCTGTGATCTTACTTATATTTTATCAAGACTTTATTTTTCAATCACAAGTTTAATATTGTATTATTGTTACTTTTGTATCGCTGACGTTTAAAAAATCCATCCATCCATACTTATTTTGAATAAAAATTATTGATTGATTGATTGATTGAATCTCTGGATTTAGATCAATTCGTTTGATTGTTGTTTTTAATTGGATAATAAACAAGCGGATAGGCAGATTAATTTCCTGATGGAAAGATATAACCATCACTCACAGTCATAAAAATATCCTGTTGCGTTGCTATTCGGGTAACGGAAATGTTATAACTCATGTCGGAAACATTACCTCCACCTCTAAACCGAAACACGGCAATGTCAAGCCGTGCTGCTATAACGTAAAGAATTCGAAAGAGGTCCAGACACCAGACAAACAGGAATAACTGATATTATATTTTGGTAAACATAAGTGAAGTACTCGTGCAATAAAATATATCGATAGGTTGAAAACCAAATCTACGAGGAAATTATGAATTTACTGTTATTATATACCTACCTGCTAAATTCAAATATGAATGTGAGGTCGAGTTACGTTAGAGAGCCAAGGGATTGGAGTGAAAAGAGCGCAATGCGCCAAATTTTTGGTACGAAATTTACTTGCGTCGGGCCATTTCTTTTTTATATTTCGGGAAACAATTTCCTATGAAAATAAATCTGAGATACGAGGCATTATTTTCGGTGCGAACGAACAAGTTAATAGGTTAGGTTTTCAGGTAAAACCATTCTTTGCAAAAGTTTTAAATTTTCTGAATAAATTGTTATTTGCCCGGAGAAATTCTTTCGAGATTTTATATAGAAAAATTTTGCTCTAATTCTGAAGTTTCAAGAATGTAATATCTAAGAAAAAATCTGATGATGGAATTGGAACGTAGTCATGGAACCTTCTAAATTAAACAAGATAAACCTATCGAGTTTGGCATCCTTTGTTGTGTTTTATCATGTTTGATGCCAAAGGATGCCAAACTCGAACCTGGTTCTAGGCGATTTTTGGGGTCTTATAACAGAGCTGATGATGGAGGTCATGGGAACTTTGTATTTTTGATGTGAAACATCTATTGGCGCAGGTGTAAACCGGATCGTTGGCGTGGCGACACGGCATCCGTGGCGACGGGTCGCCACGTTATAATATTATGTATTAAGGTAGGGTATATAGCGAAGTATACAGTCCATATTTAGTAGCGTGTACGAAGTGGTGATGTGTCGCCATGGCAACCAACTACGCGACCCCGATGTTTCACATCTGTCAGGAGTCCCGTGACGGCTCAGTTTTTTTTTTAAATTAGGATTTTGAAGTACGATGGTTATCAGTGTCTGATGATAGAACTGGAGAAATTCTATTAGAACTTCTAAGCAAATTCAGAAGAACTCATTGAGTGTTGGCTGATTGGGTTTGTTTTGACATACACTTTGGTGCTAGATAACTTTTAGGATCTGATGATTTTTGAACTAAAAAAGTTAAAACCAGTAAGTTTAGATTAATTTGTTCTGTTTTGACAAATACCCTAAAATTAGAGGATTTCCAGGGTCTTATAATGAAGCAGGAAAGAGGTCGTCTTTGGATCAGGATTCCAGTGTCAGGTGATAGAGAGAAGAAGTCTATGAGAAATCCTAAGCTAACCCAAAAAAACCCATTAAATTGGATTGTTTCGGTTTGTTTTGGCATATTTTTTGGTGCTAGATGATTTTTTGAATTTAATAATGAAAATTGAAGGTGGCTATGGGAACCTTTGCACTAAATAAGATAACCCATCGAATTTAGACTCATTTCTTCTGTTTTGTGAGTTACCCTGGTGCTAGATAATTTCTGTGGTCCTATGATGAAGCAGGAAGGAGATTATGGGAACTTTAAATTTAAATTGAGCAACGCCACGATTTGGGGCTCATTTGGGTCATTCTAATAAGGACTTTGGAACAGAATGACTTCCAGTTTCTGAAGATAAAACTGAAAGAAGTCCATGAAATCTCGCTAAACCTGATAAACCTATCGAGTATGGGCTAATTGGGTTTGTTTTGGTAAACTGTTTGGTGCTGGAAAATTTTAAGAATCTACTAATGTAACTAGAAGGTGGCTACGGGATCTTTTAAACTAAACGAGATAAACCCATCGCGTTTGGACTTATTTTTTCTGTTTTAACGAATAATCTGGTGTTAGATGATTTCCAGATTTTTACGGTAAAGATCATGGGAACGAAACGAACGAATGAGTGAAATTTGGGTAGCACTATCGACTTTGGTCTCGTTTGACTCATTCTTTTAAGGACTTTGGAACAGGCTGTTCTCCAGTATCTTATGCTAGAAGAAGTCCATTACAACTTTTAAGCTAATCTAGATAAATCCATCGAATTTTTTTTTTATATCATAAGATAGCAAACAAGCAGATGGGTCTCCTGATGGAAAGAGTCAACCATCGCCTATAGGCACCAAAGATGTTAATGGTGCGTTGCTATCTTGTGGCGAGGTCTAATGCCAGATGCATAAGTTTACCGGCTACCTTACCCTCCAAACCGGAACACGACAGCGACAAGCACTGACGCTATTACGGCAGGAATAGGTAAGGCAGTGGTACCTGATCCGGGCGAGACAATGCAGAACTCTACCACCTAGTAGTCACGATGGTAGTGACTCGCATAGCCAATCGGTCGCCTTTTACGACCTGCCTAGCAGAACGACAGTTGGTCTATTCTTCAAAGGAGCCCGGAACCAACACGGGGAAAAACACGGGGAATGTTGGCCAATTTGGTTTATTTTAGCAAATACTTAGGTAGCGGATATTTTCTAAGATATAATAATGATGGAACTGAAAGGTGACTATCGGAAATTGGGCTGATATCGGTGGACTTTATTACTAAGGGATTCTCAGGGTGTGATAATGGAACTAGAAAGTGGTCATGGAACTACACAGAACACTAAACAAAATAAGCCCATTGAGTGTTGTTTCATTTGTAATATTTTTACATACACTCTGAATCAAAATGAATTCCAGGATTACATTGTTAAGCTGGCGGCCACGGGAGCTTTGCAATAAAACGACTCAAGTTTATTGAGTAAGAAACCGTGGTAATCTTTACCTGATGCTGCAAGATCCCCTTTCGTAGATCATCCCTTTTCGTAGGTCCTTTCACGTTTTACACTTAAAATGATGCATATGTAGCGTGTGTGTGTAGAGGATGTGTTGGGGTTTTTTAAATTTTTAATTTTATCTTGTTTACATTTCTTTGTCATTTTTTAACCTATCCTTTAAAAATTTAAAGATCAAAGATGTCACCGAATGCCATTCCAAAGATCAAAATTGATCATTATTTTGAAAAAAAAAACATATTAAATATTACCTGCATTCTGTTCTTAAATTTATAATTAAAGCTGTTTTAAATTTCATTTTTTTTCTCAAATGCACTTTCAAACTGATTAAAAAATTATTGTGGTGGTTGATAATATAAAAGTATTTTAAGCAATAGGCAAGTAATTATTAAATACGTGGTAAAAAAGAAAATTATAATAATTTTTGGACTGAATATTGTACTTTGCGAATATTAATAAGAAGAAGATTACTCGTGATTTAATCTATAACGTTATCCTTTACGAATCCCAACTGGTACAGAGTCTTAAAGTCAGCAATTCTTTGTAATATGTGTGGCTTTTCAATTCAGTTGTAAGTAATCTTTTAACAAAGGCTTTTCATGTCTCTTTCGACAATGCCTTTAATCAGTTTACCTGCTATAGAATGTTCATCTTGATTTAAAAGGTGGTCTACGTAAGCCCATGAAATTATTCAGTAACTTAGGGACTAATCTAAGGAAGCAATAATATCAGAGGCTTAATCGTGTTCTTTAATTACACGCGATTCGGCCCAACTCTTAATTATACGATTTCTGTAAATAGACTTTACGCAATTGAATAAGGATTACTTAATTTAACTTTCACAAGTAGATTTATAAAATGTCTTTAGGTATCACAGGTGTTTGTGGAAAAATTTAAAACACAAAGATTCACACGTGTGAAAAAAGTATTTGTGAAAACAAAAATGTGTAAACGGTTTACCCTACGGGGCTTCCCTGAAACTTCCCACTAAATTAAGGTATTTTAAGCTCAAAAGAGTAAAACTATAAGCATAGATTTTTCATTTCAAACATCTATTTTGTTAAAAATAACAGTATATTAATTTTTGAAAAGCTGTATATTTTGAAAACGATGATGGCATTCAATTCATTTTTGAGATCTTAAATATTTCTCTAGTTAAATAATCGATAGGTTGAAAAATTTCGATGCAACGTCAAAAACATTTTATTTTTAATTTTCTTCATTGTAAATCCTAAACAAATTGACCGATTTTGATTAAATAAAAGGTATTTGACTCAGCTTTTAAAGGAGAAGAGCTGATAAGATTTTTAAGTCAATCGGTGAATTAACTTGAATGTTATTAAAAAAAAATTAAGTAAGTTTGCTAAAAACTACGTAATTTTAATATCTGTAAAGCTATAAGTTTTAAGAATTAGATTCGATTTTTATTTTTGAAACGGTATTTGACGTAGTTTTTTTAGTACTAAAATATCGTAGAATACCAAAAAATGATTGGTTGAAAAATTTCGAAGCTATTTATGCTTATTTGCAAGCATTAAAAATGTTGAGAAAATTAAAGTACCATTTTAATTGTAGGTACTCTCTCGTTAGTTTTATCTATTTCGTTTAAATTATGAGTTCCTATATTTGATGTCCGATTCGGATAGTGTATATTTTTGTTTCTCTTTTCGAGGAAAAATCTTAATAATAGTTTGAAGCCTAGAAGTTTTCGTATCAAATAGTGAACATGTACCTTTTAGGGAAGTGTGTGTTTCATCTTAGGCTACATCTTAGCTTACCATCAGACGAGATCGTAATCAAGCGCTTCTCTATCTATATTAAAAAAAATCATTGTTTATATTAATCGGAAAACGGCCAAAGTCAAAGTCAAAAATTAATTTGTTTAAACAAACTTTTACAGACACCTATAATTAATCATTTTTTTAAAAACTAATATTGGACAGAAACGCAGCCACATATGCATACGTATTCCTGGCCGGATGTATATTATTTTTATGTTGATTACAGTAATAGAATATCAAAGCAAGTTATTAATTTGTTACTTAAGTTGCTAACCATTTCGACGCCCCCACGAATATTCCCGTAATAGAAAAACACAAATTGTTCAGGAAAAATGAAATAGTGTTTTTTAAATATTAACTTTTCGAATAGTTTTGCATCTCAAAAGAAAGTTAATGTTTTAAGCTGTCTTCATATCAAGACAAATACACTTGCTCACGTAAGTGCGATATGTTTTTTGTCGATGGAGAGTATAAATTAGAATAAAATCGTATTATTCGTTTATATAAAGATAAATAGTATTTTAATATCTTTGTAAATATCAATAGAAAAATTGTGGAAAAAATTGACAAGGTGAACCTCTAAATGCTAAAAAACACATAACACGAAAAAGTCAGTAATAGCTTATTACCGGAAAATTCGCGAGGGGCGTCGATTTGATCAACGAGGCAGTAGGTTTACGGTAATATTAATACTTAAACCCCTGCCTTGCTAAAATTAATGAACTAATATAATAAAAGTTTACTTAACGTCAAAGAGCGTAATCAATAATTAATCATACGAGTAGCAATTGCACGAGGGTAGCATCTATGACGCTTTAATGAAATTAGGTAAACAAAAACTAACCTCAAGCTCCTGTCGTTGTAAAATATTACATAAACGACGCATATGAAATGAATGTGGAGGGAAAGCGCGGAATATCTAAATATGTGTTATATCTAATAATATTACTTACATATCTTCACGCCAAACCTCGTACAGGGTAGGCAGAGAGAATTAAGTGTGTTTTGATCAAAACGTGAATTGCCATATGTCACGGTCAAGACAGAATTAGCTTGCTCCTTCCACATTCATGCCAAATCGCCGGTTTCAGAGACTCTTAACATCACCTTCAGACAGTACCAACTAATTTGATTTACCTGTACTGTTGAACAAGCAATATGTTTTTATTTATTTAACTTTATTGTATACCTTAAAATAAGTTTGTACAAAAGGCGAACTTGGAGTCTATTGGCATTTTCCACCAGTTGACCTTTAGGCCCACAGAAGGTAGATATAGGTACGGTGCCTCAGAATATATATATGTCATTTATGGATAAAGCGCTTTGTAAATTTTAAAAGATACTATATAGAAACAATATATATTTTATGTTTAAATAACACTTAATTGCTTAATATTTAATATTAAAATTTATAATAAATACATTCAAAGTTTATATAAATATGTGTGCTTTATATAATACACACATATTTACTAAATATTTAGGTTATAAAAATATTAGGTTATTAATTATTAGGTCGGTTTATTTTATTTCAATTGTTTATTTGCCTATGATATGGGTGTTAGTCAACAATATTATTAAATACACATAATATAAATACTGAAAGTTTTAATAAACACCCAAACTCAGAAACATATGCATTACACAAATAGCTGTCCCTGTCGGGATTCGAACCCGAGTCCCATTGATTGCGTAGTTAGTCTCGCTATCCACTCGACCAACTGGTACCGCCCAGTCAATTATTAAAATTGGTCAAGCAGTTGTAACGTAACAGCCTCTACTTCTATAAAAATAGAAGGGAAGGACCAATTACAAGAAAAAACAATCACCAGATTACCTGATACTCACTCTCTATGATAATTAAGAAACCTAGTGATTCAAGAGAAGGGTGAATAAAATCATATGGGTGAATAAAAAGTCAACGTACATGCAAGTAATATCGGAACGGTTCAGAGATATCGCGTCCGTGAGAGGTGTCAATGTGTGCGTAACTCAAATATTACTTGTATGTACATTGACTTCTGTTAGTCTCCAGTATTCTGTGCTACTAGGTTGTAAGCTATGTTTCGCCCGGGTAAGTTCTGTCTTGCCCATGCCTACCGCATTAGCATCAGCTTTTGTTTTGTTTCGGATTGGAATGCACCTTAACATTCCAATCCGAAACAAAATACTTTTTCTGGCAAACTTTTGCATGTTGCATTTTAACCCTCTATAGTCTACACGGATGGCAATGCATCTTATATTTACATTTTTATGTCTACTTTCCATCAGGAGAGTAAACACTTTGTTTAATATCTAATGTATGTTCGCAATAAATAAACTCAACAACTACTGGATCAATCTTAAAAAATCTTTTATCATTTAAAAAGCTTCACTAGCCAAGAATAACATAGGCTGACTTTTTTATCCAACTAAGTTTGGGCTACGCGAATGAAGTCTGGCTAGTATTACACAAAAAAGAAAAACCGACCTTACGTTTAAATTTATTTCACTTTAGTAAACATTCACTTAACAGAAACTACTCAATTACTTGTAACTATAAAACGGAATCATTGTCACACACAAGCATGTATTAAGCCAAATGCAAAACTACCACAAGCTATATTTTAGGCTTTGGCGGAGTAGGCTGGAAACATCGATTGAAAATATTTTATTTCTTTTCTCATTAAACACAATAGTCCGGGAGGAATCGGCGCATGAGTACCGAAAACTATTCCACCTCAATTTTTTTATGCGATCCTCTTCAAATTGCCCTACTGATGATATAAATGCATGTTGCCATGGGGCAACCCGGTGCCATATTGTTTAAACCGAAATTTTTTAAGCAATTGCAAGGAATTGTTATTTTTCAACCGGACAATTTTTTTTATATTCTTTATTGAAATACCAATAAAAAAGGTCCTATGACTTTTCACATAACATATTGCGTATAATTTGCGTGTAATTTGCATAACATATTCTGTGCCACAAAAATGTTTGTTTGTCAAGAGAAGAATTAAACAAATTTTCAAATCGGATAGCAACCTCATCTTTTCGTCGATAAGTTGCACGTTGTACAGTTATATATGTATCAGGCTTCAGTTTTTTCACTACATGGGTTTCATTTTCACAAAAAATACATGGTAGGATATCATCAGAATATTTTCTTTTCTTGGGAACAACTAAAAACGACATGAAACGTCCATTTATTGTAACGAAAAATCACAAAAACTAAAAATATATCCATCTAATAATGTTAATAATACATGAAATCACTGAACCTCTTTTTATAAACCTTAAGATCTTAAGATCTTTGTTTGTTCTTGTGACAAAATTATTGATTATATATAACATTTAAAATAAAAATACAAGTTAGTGCATGTTGATCATTCTTTGTTTTTTACTCATCATTTTACAGTTTTTCAGTATTTTTTATTTCGTTCAAGATTTAATATTGTTAAACGTTGTTGCACCCATTTCAGTGATTTTGTGTATTATTAACATTATTAGATGGATATATTTTTTGATTTTGTGATTTTTCGTTACAATAAACGTGTCATGTCGTTTTTAGTTGTTCCCAAGAAAAGAAAATATTCTGATGATATCCCATCATGTATTTTTTGTGAAAATGAAAACGATGTAGTGAAGCCTGATACATACATATATATATATATATATATATATATATATATATATATATATATATATATATATATATATATATATAACTACAACGTGCAACTTATCGACGAAAAAGAGAAATACAACTACACAAACAAAATGAAAATCTTCAGGAAGTCCAGTAAGCGACGCATACTTGTGAGCGCGAGAAATTAACAATTAAAAAAAAGATATAAACACTGACATTTTTTTAAATCTCTAGTAACAATATTATTAACTACTGTATAGAGAATTAAAAAAAAATATAACTTAAACATTATGTTTTTTTTTAAATATATTTTTCATGGGTCGAAAGTACCCAAATTTGAGATGTTTCGAACCTTTAAAAATTCATATCTTTAAAAATATTAACTTTATCGTGAAAAGTCATAGGACCTTTTTTATTGGTATTTCAATAAAAAATATGAAAAAAAATTGTCCGGTTGAAAAATAACAATTCCTTGCAATTGCTTAAAAAATTTCGGTTTAAACAATATGGCACCGGGTTGCCCCATGGCAACATGCATTTATATCATCAGTAGGGCAATTTGAAGAGGATCGCATAAAAAAATTGAGGTGGAATAGTTTTCGGTACTCATGCGCCGATTCCTCCCGGACTACAAGCACAAGGTCGTATTCCTTTACCAATTCATATTCTTGTTATTCGAACAAATATTAAGCTTCCGGCTGAATAGGTCCATTAATTGCATGAATCTAGGTTTTGGGAATGAATTCAAGCGGATTCATATGCTCCATTTATAAAGCGTGTTTTAGCTATTTATTATTACACTACAATATTAATATTTTGCTAGTAGCACGGTCAATTTAGACAATTGAAATAACGAAAATTCCGACAAAGCCAAATTTTCGTAGAGACTTTGGGTTTAACATTATAAATAATTTTCAGGGTCGTCGGGTCATTCGGGGTCAAAAGTCAAAATTTTAGGTTTTTTGTATTTTTATCGAAAATGGTAACTTTTATCAAAAAAGTATCTGAGACCAAGTTGTAGATCTCAAAATTCTCTATAAAAACTGTCTTTATAATATTTCTCTATTACCAACAGTTTCCCAGATATTGCGCTTGAAAGGGTCACGTTCAACGTAGTATGCACGCAAATAGCACATATATAAATATTCCGGTATTTAAGGAAGAAAAAATGCTTATTTATTTCTACGTTAAGTGACAAATTGACAGCTGAAAATATTACCGTGAAACAAGCTCAAAATGATACCGATGTCCTCAATTGAAACAACAATAGACAAACGTAATGCAACGCACACAACTGTTGTAGTAGGTGCAGATGTTGATTTGTTAGTACTAATCGCTACAAGGACTCCTTCTGATAAAATTATTTACTTTCTGAAACCTGAGAAGGCGCAACAACGAACAAAAATATATTCTTCTAAAAGTTTGCCAGCTAATCCAAAATGCCAAAACTATATTTTATTTTTGCATGCGATAACCGGCTGCGATACTACTACATCATCAATGTTCAGAAGGGGCAAAAATTCAGTGTTAAAATTATTAAAAAAAAGATTTGATTGACTGCGCAAAAGTATTCACACAAATCAATTCTTCACTTCAAACAATAATTACGAAAGTCTTTGTATTACTCTCGATGCGTAGGGTTTCGTCTTACTGTTTATGGAGCTCCAAAAAATTGATATTTAACATTCGTGAAAAATACAAAAAAAAGCAAGTACAACTATCTTGTCTTCCTCCAACATCGGCATTTGCTATTCAACACTTGTATCGAGTATACTATCAAGTTCAGACAGGGCAAGGCAATCAAATGAACCCTGCACACTGGGGTTGGAAATTAATAAATAATACTTAGGAACCGATTCGAACTTTACTGGCCCCGCTCCAGAAAATCTTCTCAACAGAATTATTTTGCAATTGCAAAAAAGGTTTTAGTGCCAAATGTAGCTATAGTAAAGTAGGGTTACAATGTTCTTTAGCATGTACTGATTGCCAAGATCGGTCTTGCTCAAATGTTCAATTAAATACAACAGAGGAAAATTCATGTGATTTTGATGAAGTGACAACTTATTCTTCTTCATCTAAACAATTTCTGCATATCCAGCAAGAGAATGAAGAAGTTGTATTAATTTGTTGATTGTATGAAGAGAGAATCAGATTAAAGTAACAAAAAAATTAAACAGATAGTTGAACTCAATAACCGTTTTAATAATACTATTAAATAAGTATATATAATAATTTATATTATTAAATAAGTATTGTCCCTGAAAATACTGTCAAAAAAGGTTCGTGGAAAAGCCCTACCGGGGAAAACCACGTTAAAAAACACGCTGAGTACACTCCCTCACAGGTGGTGTAGAAATGTGTTCATATCACTGTAGAACGTGATTCTTACAAGCGCAATATCTGGGAAATGGTAAGTTAAGAGATAAAATTATAAGGACCGTTTTTATAGAGAATTTAAGTTCTACAACTTTGGTCTAAAGCACTTTTTCGATAAAACTTACTATTTTCGAGAAAAATCCAAAAAACTAAAATTTTGACCTTTGACCCCGAATAAGTGTCTTAGCACACATGAATCAATGGGACTTTTGGTACTTTATTTGTAACTAGCTGTTGCCTGCGACTTCGTCCGCGCGGACTTCGTTTACTCCGCACTGCTCCTCCCCTGTAGGTGATATTAGTAATATTCATGCAAAATTTGAAGTAAATCCATGCAGTACTTTTTGAGTTTACCCCGGACATACATACAGACAAACAGACAAACAGACAAACAGACAAATAGACAAACAGACAAACAGCCAAACAGACAAACAGACAAACAGACAAACAGACAAACAGACAACAACAAACAGACAACAGACAAACAGACAAACAGACAAACAGACAAACAGACAAACAGACAAACAGACAAACAGACAAACAGACAAACAGACAAACAGACAAACAGACAAACAGCCAAACAGACAAACAGACAAACAGACAAACAGACAAACAGACAAACAGACAAACAGACAAACAGACAAACAGACAAACAGACAAACAGACAAACAGACAAACAGACAAACAGACAAACAGACAAACAGACAAACAGACAAACAGACAAACAGACAAACAGACAAACAGACAAACAGACAAACAGACAAACAGACAAACAGACAAACAGACAAACAGACAAACAGACAAACAGACAAACAGACAAACAGACAAACAGACAAACAGACAAACAGACAAACAGACAAACAGACAAGACAAACAGACAAACAGACAAACAGACAAACAGACAAACAGACAAACAGACAAACAGACAAACAGACAAACAGACAAACAGACAAACAGACAAACAGACAAACAGACAAACAGACAAACAGACAAACAGACAAACAGACAAACAGACAAACAGACAAACAGACAAACAGACAAACAGACAAACAGACAAACAGACAAACAGACAAACAGACAAACAGACAAACAGACAAACAGACAAACAGACAAACAGACAAACAGACAAACAGACAAACAGACAAACAGACAAACAGACAAACAGACAAACAGACAAACAGACAAACAGACAAACAGACAAACAGACAAACAGACAAACAGACAAACAGACAAACAGACAAACAGACAAACAGACAAACAGACAAACAGACAAACAGACAAACAGACAAACAGACAAACAGACAAACAGACAAACAGACAAACAGACAAACAGACAAACAGACAAACAGACAAACAGACAAACAGACAAACAGACAAACAGACAAACAGACAAACAGACAAACAGACAAACAGACAAACAGACAAACAGACAAACAGACAAACAGACAAACAGACAAACAGACAAACAGACAAACAGACAAACAGACAAACAGACAAACAGACAAACAGACAAACAGACAAACAGACAAACAGACAAACAGACAAACAGACAAACAGACAAACAGACAAACAGACAAACAGACAAACAGACAAACAGACAAACAGACAAACAGACAAACAGACAAACAGACAAACAGACAAACAGACAAACAGACAAACAGACAAACAGACAAACAGACAAACAGACAAACAGACAAACAGACAAACAGACAAACAGACAAACAGACAAACAGACAAACAGACAAACAGACAAACAGACAAACAGACAAACAGACAAACAGACAGACAGACAGACAAACAGACAAACAGACAAACAGACAAACAGACAAACAGACAAACAGACAAACAGACAAACAGACAAACAGACAAACAGACAAACAGACAAACAGACAAACAGACAAACAGACAAACAGACAAACAGACAAACAGACAAACAGACAAACAGACAAACAGACAAAACAAACAGACAAACAAAAAAGACAAACAGACAAACAGACAAACAGACAAACAGACAAACAGACAAACAGACAAACAGACAAACAGACAAACAGACAAACAGACAAACAGACAAACAGACAAACAGACAAACAGACAAACAGACAAACAGACAAACAGACAAACAGACAAACAGACAAACAGACAAACAGACAAACAGACAAACAGACAAACAGACAAACAGACAAACAGACAAACAGACAAACAGACAAACAGACAAACAGACAAACAGACAAACAGACAAACAGACAAACAGACAAACAGACAAATAGACAAACAGACAAACAGACAAACAGACAAACAGACAAACAGACAAACAGACAAACAGACAAACAGACAAACAGACAAACAGACTTTCCATCAGGAGAGTAAACACTTTGTTTAATATCTAATGTATGTTCGCAATAAATAAACTCAACAACTACTGGATCAATCTTAAAAATTCTGTTATCATTTAAAAAGCTTTACTAGCCAAGAATAACATAGGCTGACTTTTTTATCCAACTAAGTTTGGGCTACGCGAATGAAGTCTGGATAGTATTACACAAAATAGAAAAACCGACCTTACGTTTAAATTTATTTCACTTTGGTAAACATTCACTTAACAGAAACTACTCAATTACTTGTAACTATAAAATGGAATCATTGTCACACACAAACATGTATTAAGCCAAATGCAAAACTAGCACAAGCTATATTTTAGGCTTTGGCGGAGTAGGCTGGAAACATCGATTGAAAATATTTCTTTTCTTTTCTCATTAAACACAAGCACAAGGTCGTATTCCTTTACCAATTCATATTCTTGTTATTCGAACCAAATATTAAGCTTCCGGCTCAATAGGTCCATTAATTGCATGAATTTAGGTTTTGGGAATGAATTCTAGCGGATTCATATGCTCCATTTATAGAGCGTGTTTTAGCTATGTATTATTACACTACAATATTAATATTTTGCTAGTAGCACGGTCAATTTAGACAATTGAAATAACGAAAATTTCGACAAAGCCAAATTTTCGTAGAGACTTTGGGTTTAACATTATAAATAATTTTCAGGGTCGTCGGGTCATTCGGGGTCAAAAGTCAAAATTTTAGGTTTTTTGTATTTTTATCGAAAATGGTAACTTTTATCAAAAAAGTATCTGAGACCAAGTTGTAGATCTCAAAATTCTCTATAAAAACTGTCTTTATAATATTTCTCTATTACCAACAGTTTCCCAGATATTGCGCTTGACGTGACCACGTTCAACGTAGTATGCACGCAAATAGCACATATGTTGGGGCCAGTGCCCTTGCTACTAGCTCGGGAATTCTGGCTTGAAATAATTGTGGACTGTATTTTAAAAGAGTATATTAATTGCACAATGTAAAGATAGCCCGACAGTTCTTGCTTCGTTGCGAATGATGATTTTGCAATATTTAAATTGGCCCGTTGTGACGTCACTGCCGCTAGTGTTGGACACCGATACCAATCGTATTCCAACTTATCGTACGGCAGCGACTTCACCATAGACTCCCACCGTTGAAGGGTCTTCAATTATTGGTAGGTAGGGGGCATATAGTATTGAACGCCCAAAGAATGACACCTGCTTGATGTTGATGCCAGCCACTCTTGCAATGTCAACTCTTCCAGAAATTATGAAATTATATCTTGATGACAACAAGCGTGTTTCTTCTGTAAATATTTTGTGACTGAAACCATTTGGATTTCTATTGAAGTGAGGTAACATATTCCTCGCAGAATCTTTTCCAAATGAAATTCTATTACTGACTGACACAAAAATTAAAGATCGCTCAATAAGGAAAAGGGATGGATGGAATCAAAGGGCAGGCATGTGTATAAAAATACTGCAATAAGCAAATGAATTGATTTGTTATATTATAATGTTAGGCGTTGTAATATATTTTTGTCCAAATACCGACCTAAAAAATAAAAATTATTATCATTCTGTATTATTTAATTTTAGTTGATGTAAATTTTATACAAAGATCAATTCACTAAATTATATAGCACTGACGAATGAATATTATGTATTTTTTAGCAATAAGTTATTAAATTTGTGATTGAAAATGTGAAATTTTGAAATTATAATATAGGTAGGTATGCAATGAATGTTGTATATTGTAGAAAATAGTGTCATTTTTATTTAAATATGTTATTGAACGTTTATGTTGAATTATATGTAGTTTGAACTTGATATAGGTAGGTATTGTGTGATTAAATCGTTGAAAGATCGTGCAATATAAAGGATTTGTAGATATATTAAGTCTATCACGACGATTAGCTTGCGGAGTAGACAGAGTGAACTGAATGTCGTCGTTAATATGTTCATTGTTCAGTGTAAAGTAGATATAACACATAGTACCATAGTATTATTTATCGATTTCACAATTTAATTATGTTTTTTGTATAAAATGATTTTGATGATTATGATTGAAGTATAAAAATGATTATGAAAGGATATTGAAACGATCTCACGGTTTTTATGCACTGTCCTCTTGATGGTGAAGGTGATTTATTACGTGATGACCGCTATCTGATATGAATGTGCCGTCGGCAGTCTGAAGACCGAACTTGCAATGCGAATTCTTCTAACGTTTCCGATGTTCTTGACCTTGAGTGTCAGCTATAGTTGCGAACGCTAAGACTCAGCATTGTTCACTCATGGTGATCATCGTACATAAGGCGTTGAAGCTTCTTGAAGTTCAGCGGTGACCGTGTTACGACCTTAAGGTTGTGCAATTTCTTAGTCGATTTTTCCCATTAATCCGGCTCGTGGACCATATGTTGGGGCCAGTGCCCTTGCTACTAGCTCGGGAATTCTGGCTTGAAATAATTGTGGACTGTATTTTAAAAGAGTATATTAATTGCACAATGTAAAGATAGCCCGACAGTTCTTGCTTCGTTACGAATGATGATTTTGCAATATTTAAATTGGCCCGTTGTGACGTCACTGCCGCTAGTGTTGGACACCGATACCAATCGTATTCCAACTTATCGTACGGCAGCGACTTCACCACATATATAAATATTCCGGTATTTAAGGAAGAAAAAATGCCTATTTATTTCTACGTTAAGTGACAAATTGACAGCTGAAAATATTACAGTGAAACAAGCTCAAAATGATACCGATGTCCTCAATTGAAACAACAATAGACAAACGTAATGCAACGCACACAACTGTTGTAGTAGGTGCAGATGTTGATTTGTTAGTACTAATCGCTACAAGGACTCCTTCTGATAAAATTATTTACTTTCTGAAACCTGAGAAGGCGCAACAACGAACAAAAATATATTCTTCTAAAAGTTTGCCAGCTAATCCAAAATGCCAAAACTATATTTTATTTTTGCATGCGATAACCGGCTGCGATATTACTACATCATCAATGTTCAGAAGGGGCAAAAATTCAGTGTTAAAATTATTAAAAAAAAGATTTGATTGACTGCGCAAAAGTATTCACACAAATCAATTCTTCACTTCAAACAATAATTACGAAAGTCTTTGAATTACTTTCGATGCGTAGGGTTGCGTCTTACTGTTTATGGAGCTCCAAAAATGGATATTTAACATTCATGAAAAATACAAAAAAATGCAAGTACAACTATCTTGTCTTCCTCCAACATCGGCATCTGCTATTCAACACTTGTATCGAGTATACTATCAAGTTCAGACAGGGCAAGGCAATCAAATGAACCCTGCACACTGGGGTTGGAAATTAATAAATAATACTTTGGAACCGATTCGAACTTTACTGTCCCCGCTCCAAAAAATCTTCTCAACAGAATTTTTTGCAATTGCAAAAAAGGTTTTAGTGCCAAATGTGGCTATAGTAAAGTAGGGTTACAATGTTCTTTAGCGTGTACTGATAGCCAAGATCGGTCTTGCTCAAATGTTCAATTAAATACAACAGAGGAAGATTCATGTGAATTTGATGAAGTGACAACTTATTCTTCTTCATCTAAACAATTTCTGTATATCCAGCAAGAGAAAGAAGAAGAAGAAATCGAAGAAAATATGATTGTTGAAATTGAGTATGAAGAGATTGTATTAATTTGTTGATTGTATGAAGAGAGAATCAGATGAAAGTAACAAAAAAATTAAACAGATAGCTGAACTCAATAACCGTTTAATAATACTATTAAATAAGTATATATAATAATTTATATTATTAAATAAGTATTGTCCCTGAAAATACCGTCAAAAAGGTCGTGGAAATGCCCTACCAGGGAAAACGACGTTAAAAAACACGCTGAGTACACTACCTCATAGGTGGTGTAGAAATGTGTGCATATCATGTAGAACATGATTCTTACAAGCGCAATATCTGAGAAATGGTAAGTCTTAGAGATAAAATTATAAGGACCGTTTTTATAGAGAATTTTAAGTTCTACAACTTTGGTCTAAAGCACTTTTTCGATAAAACTTACCTTTTTCGAGAAAAATCCAAAACACTTAAAATTTTGACCTTTGACCCCGAATAAGTATCTTAGCACACATGGGATCAATGGGGACTTTTGGTACTTTATTTGTAATGATAAACCTAAGATCTCTACGGAAATTTGGCTCTGTCGGAATTTTCGTTATTTGATCACTAATTTTATGTCTAAATTGACCGGACTATAGACTATTTTGTATGCACAAAACAGAGTGAAGTGTGTTAAACCCAATGTTCGCGATTCATCGCTCAGCCAACGGGCGGCGATCGTCGCATATCACTTCATAGGCGACTGGCCAACCGACGGACGATACGCCCTAATGACGTATGACGTAATTTTTTCCAAAGTTGGTCGCAAGGCCAACACCCAATGCTATTACATTATGGAATTGAGAGTTGAGTAGGAGTGTCAGTAACATCATTAAAGTAGTATCAACGCGATCGAGATGTGATCACTACGGAAAATAATCGGTGTTACATTCGCGAATCAGGTTCGTAATACTGAAGTGAAAGAAAAGTTAGACCTGCAAGAAAGCGTCTGTGAAGAAATGAGAAAGAGCATGCATATATTTTTTTATATTTTAATATCCATAAATAGCAAACAAACAAATGGCTTTTCTGATGAAAAAGAGATAATTAGCGCCCACAGACCACATAAATACTAATAGACACGCCATTGGGATGGCAATGTGTCGCCGCGCATGTGCGCAAACATTTCTATCACTGTCAAAAATGTCATCCATTTATAGATACTTAATATCATGAAAAAATACAAATAAACCATGTTGTATCTACTGTTTTATCGTACCGAATGAAATGACAAGGTTTAAAAATTACTTTTGAAGTGATTTTATTTCATCGATAAGCAGTATAACCACAGCATATCGGAGACTGCATCTGCACTGCACTGGACTGCATTTCAATTGCAATTCGACTGCTAAATGGCAGTTCAGATGCAGTTAACACGTCTGCAATAGAACTGCAAACCAAATTCTATTGCAGTCGTGTCAACTGCATTCAAACTGCATCTGAACTGCCATTTAGCAGTCGGATTGCAGTTGAAATGCAGCCCGTCTGTATACACCCTAACACACATAGACACCTCTCACGGACGCGATTTCTCGGACTGGTGCGGAACAAACTATCCCGAACCATTCCGAGATATCGCGTCCGTGAGAGGTGTCTATGTGTACGGTGCTCGAATATTATTTGTATGTAGATTGACTGCTGTTAGTCTTCAGTATACTGTGGTATAACCTTGTATTTCTGTGTAATTGCAAGCTATACTGAGAAACTAAGAAATTGTGTTGAAACCTGATAAGCATCCGTTTAATCTATACTATGCTACGCTAGCGCCTGTAGACACAAAACATGTTCTGAATGTGTTGTTATCCATGTAGCGAGGATGTGATGTCAAATTTATAAGTTACCCGGCTTCATCGTGCTAAAAAATGTAACATGATACTGACAAACACTGATGTTTCTGCGACAAGAAAAGCTAAGGTACGAAACCCAGACAAGTAATTGCAAAAAACCTACCTACTATCCATCTACTATCTACCAGTAGCCAAGATGGTAGTGACATTCTCGGCATAACGTTCATAATTTATGAATAACCTGAAAGACAGGCTAGTTAGGCTATTAATAGTCTATTACTATATCCTTCAAAAGGGTTTCGGACCAACATATAAAGTTTATAGGTTGGTCCAAGCCCCGGATGTTAAATATTCCTCTGTACAATGCGAAAGTTGCTGTACTAAAAGCTCATATTACTTAAGGCTAGTTAGTCATGCCAAGTTTAGTTTCACTTGAATATTACGAAGAAAGTTTAAAGCAACACGTCATAATACCTAATCGTGCTCGCAAATAACAAAATCATGCTGTGATTTAGTTAATTTAATACAAGAATTGTGACATATTATGCTCAGTGGAAATGTGTACATACTAAGTGGTTTTGTCCGATTTTGGCAAAATGTGTTTATATTTTTTATATCATATGATAGCAAAAAAGCAGATGGATCTCCTAATGGACATCTGGCCATTAACATCTTTAGATAATCATCGTCTAGACATGAGCGTACCCAGGTTCTGGGCCAGGGGGGGCAACCGTAACATTTTAAGACTATATTTTTATCTCCAACAGTAGATGGTTTATAGAGATGTAAACAAATTCCAGAAGTTTTAGAGAAGTAAACAAATTCTATTCCCCCCCCCCTGGTACGCCCATGTCTATACACACCAAAGACGTTAATATTGCCTAGTTCCTCCCTCTAAACCGGAACACGACAATGACTACTTCAGAAGGAAAACGGATGGGACGTTAGGATTGATAAAATCATTGCGGAGAACTGTACAGTCCAGTATTTATTTCACAAGACAGCAAACAAGCAAATGGCTCTTCTGATGGAAAGAGATTACCATCGCCCACATACACTAAAGATGTTAACAGTGTATTGCTATCCACGTGGCGATCACTTACATAAGTTTATCGGTTCCCTTACTCTCCGAACCGGAACAAGACAATGAGAATTATTGACGCTATTGCAGCAGGGATAGTTGGTACCATTAGTTGGAATTACGGAACTCTACTCCTAGTAGTCACGATGGTGGTGCCACATATAGCCAATCGTTCGACTTTTACAGGTAAAACGCAGGGCCTGGTAAAACGCCAAATGGTCTATTTTTCAAAGAAGGCTTGAACTAACACGGAGAAAAATAGTAGTCACGATAGTTGTAACACGATTGGTCGGTTTTCTTACGAATAGTCTAGCACAAGGACAGATGCATGGGCGTACTGAGGGGGGGGCAGGGAGAGGCAGCTGCCCCCCCCTGGAATTTGTTTACCTCTCTATTAGCTATCTACTGTCGTAGATATTGAGATAAAAATAGTCTTAAAATGTTACGGTTGCCCCCCCTGGCCCAGAACCTGGCTACGCCCATGGACAGATGGTCTATGTAATAATACGTAATGTAAACAACGAAAATATTAGATACCACGTGATGGTCCTCTCAAAAATAGGCCAACTGCCGTTCTGCCAGGCAGGTCGTAAAGGGCGACCGATTGGCTATGCGCATCACTACCATCGTGGCTACTAGGTGGTAGAGTTCAGCATTGTCTCGTTCGGGTCTGGTACCACCGCCTTACCTATTCCTGCCGCAATAGCGTCAGTGCTTGTCACTGTCGTGTTCCGGTTTGGTGGGTAAGGTAGCCGGTAAACTTATGCATGTAGCATTAGACCTCGGCACAAGATAACAACGCGACATTAACACCTTTGGTGTCTATAGGCGATGGTTGACTTTCCATCAGGAGACCCATCTGCTTGTTTGTTATCTTATGATATAAAAAATACTAAGATGATGTTAGATTTCTGAATCGCTAAACTTTGTTTAAAATGCAAGTTTTAAAAATTTATTCCCGAAAAATCTAAATAACACTACAAAAATTTTATACCCCAAGGAAAATATACATAGGCGAAGAATAGTTATAGTCACTATAATACTTGACCATTCTTTGCTGGATGTCTGCAACGGCTCAGTCAAATACCAGCGTATCAATTTTTTAAGTATATACGTCTGTGCTTGTTATTGTTGGATCCCAGCTCGGAAGGTATAATAAAATGTAAAGAAAAGCAATAAAAACTTTTGTCCGAAGCTGTACACAAGATAAAGACATCTTAAACAACTAGTTTTTCATATTTTATGCATATTGACTCCTTTAGAATCGGGACATTTATCGAATTAAATGTAAATTTATAAGTATCATCAGGCCTGGACTTTTCGGTTCACCGCGATTCACCGGTTTGTCGGTTGGCGTGACAAGTTTACCGACATACTATCGATTATTGACTATTTCTAGCGATAACCGGAACCGACAGTTTAACATGCTCATGCACGGGAGTGGTAATACAAAGAGTATTCCGTTTATCTACTCATGTGGTAATAATACACCACTCCGCCAGGCTCCGAGCTGCTACTGAGAATTAGATTTTCGAGAAAACCTCGAAAAAACCTCAATAAAACTTTACCCGACCTGGGGATCGAACCCGGGACATCATGGTCTGAGCCGAATAGGCTACCCCTAGACCACGAGGCAGTGAATTTATATGTTTTTTATAAAGCGTATAGATTGATTGGTAGAATACTATGAAGAATGTTTAGATTGTTTGGTACTCTATTTGACACCGAATATTTAAAAAATAGGTTCCAAAAACATTTATGTATGGACACCTGCGTATAGACGCATTTCCCCCGTGTTGGTTCGGGCTCCTTAGAAGAATAGACCGATTACCGTTCTGTCACGCAAGTCGTAAAAGGCGACCGATTGGATACATGTGTAACTACCTTCGTGACTACTAGGTGGTAGAGTTCCACAAAGACTCGCCCGGATATTTGGTACCACCGCTTTACCTATTATTGACGCAGTAACGTCAATGCTTATCATTGACCTGTTCCGGTTTGGAGAGTAAGGTAGCCGGTCAACTATGCATGTGGTATTGGCATACCGCTCATGGACAGCAACGCACCATTAACATCTTTGGTGTCTATAGGCAATGTTTGTCTTTCCATGAGGATAGTTTATTTGCTAGATATCTTATGATATATAAAAAAACCGTGTAGTATCGTGGGACACCAGATAGAAACGAAGTTCCTCATTATAAAAAAATCTTACGATTTTTTAATGTTGCGGACGTTCTTTGCCGGCTAGGGTACCCCTCCGCAACGCCCCATAAGGAACTTCGTTCTAAAAAGATATCGAAGTTTATGTTTACAAATAGCGATTTGCTGAACTCGTGACTAGATTTGTAATATGTCGCTATCGCCCATGACCATACTTTTTAAATATTTCTATACTAATTTCGTCGAGATTTACTACCTATGTAGTTAAGCAATATTCGCTTTTTACGGTATTTTTATTGATTGCATAATATGACTATTAATTATCGTGTTCCTCAATATGTATAGCTTTTATTAGTAAACCTGCACCTTAGTTATATTAATTAAAAACAAAAAGAGTTTTTCCATATTTTGTATGTTTTAACTAAAAGAATTTCTTTCTAGAAATATTTTACTAGGTTAGGTATGTTTATATATTTTTATATTATCTTTAAAAAATAAGAAGTAATATTTTATGTATTTTGAGAGATTCGGACGCGGCGCGTTGAAATGTTCTGAGATAATCCTGAAACTGCAATGCAGTTGCATGATAAATTAACTCCGAAAGTGCTGTGAAAACTGATAAGGCCAAGAAATGCAAATCTTTGGCTTGCATAAATTTAATCATCTCCTTTACCAAATATATATATTTTTTATGATTTGTAGTTTTATCAGATAGTTTATAAAAAACCCTAAGCTGACCGTTCATACTTTTTGATGAAAAATAGCACTAACAGATCGTATCAGTCGATAAAATAAAAAAGATAATACATTATGTTGTAAATCATACTTATACTTCTTTTTTATTTTATGATGTAAAATATTTCGCAATTATATTAATCTACTAGTTGACTCGGCAAACCTTGTTTTGTTAAATATATAAATAACAGTATTTCTATTCTATATAATGGATGTTATTATACACATAACCTTCCTCTTGAATCACTCTCTCTATTAAAATAAAAAATAAAATAAAAAAACCGCATCAAAATCCGTTGCGTACTTTTAAAGATAAATTCTATAGTGCATGGTTCAATAGTGCATGCAAAAAGAATAATGTGCTACCAAAATAATTTAAAGACTAATAAATAATAATAAATAAGATATTCTTATTGAGGATACTAAAAGGTGGTGGTTACAGCAGCAAGTGCCGAAGATGGAGAGTATAAATTAAAGATCTAAGCATATATAGGGACAGAGAGCGGAAAGCGCCTTTGTTTTATACTAGTATTAATCGATATAAAAAGAATTTTGTGCACTAGTCAATAACACTACCAGTATAGGGCTGAATAGAGCGAATATTAGTAATCCCGTTTCTCGTACATATAACTATTAAGATTTAAACTAGCAACACGTAGGTATGTCTATTACTAATCTGCGCACAGGATTTTCATTTTTTAGAACACAGTCGATCTAACCATAATGTAAGAAAAATGTTTGCTTTTGATATTATGTCAGTCATCCATACTAATACACAGGAATACATAGGTACATTAAATACCGATATATTACGTTTAGTTCTGGTCTATAGGGTAAGGTAACCGCTAAACTTATGTAAGTGAAATTAACATCTCGGCATCCGACCGACTGCAACGCACCATTAACATCTTTGGTGCCTATAGGCGATGATGATGGTGGTGGTAATGGTGTTTTTAGAAGGTGGTAGAATTCCGCAACTTCTCGTCAGAGTTGGTGTTGCCATTTTACCTATTTCTCACGAAATAGCATGATGCGTTTCACAATCGTGTTCAGTCAGGCGTGGAGGGCAAGGTCGCCAATGAACTTAAGCGTGTACCATTACCACCTCGCCTCACGGATAAGAACGCTCCATTTACATCTTACGTGTCTATAAGCGAATATAGCCACTTTCAGTCAGGAGAGCCATCTGCTTGTTTGTTATGATATGATATACAAAAAAATATATCCCTTATTTATTTATTTAAACTCTTTATTGCACAAAATATACAACAGGCGAACTTAACGTCTAAAGACATTTTCTACCAGTTAACCTTGCACTTGTAGAAACATTGTAGTAACGGGTAGTGCACAAGAAAAGTCTTACGGAACAATTGCAAATAATTTTACACTAAACAAAGAGAATAATTACATTTATCTAAACCTACGGGCAGACCAATAAACATATAAATATTAATATATTATATAAATTTTTATATAATAAATATAATAATCTCATAACTATTCATATAAAATGTACATAAATACGAATAAAATAGAATACTATAAAATATAAAATAGTAATATAATAGTGATAATAAATACTTACAATTGCATAACTAACAGTTAATTAAGAGTTATTTTGAATCTTTAACATATAATCATATATCCTAGATTTAAATATATTTACTGAGGAAGCTTGTTGAATATGCTTTGGGAGGCGATTCCAGAGACGTATTGCTGTAAGCGTATAAGAATCCAAATAGCTTGCTGTGTTGTGCGCAGGGACCAAAAGGGTATTTGTGTGTAAAGATCGCTGAGTACGACCCTGGGTATTAAGATAATGAAAACGTTCACGTAAATATGATGGAGAGAAAGGGTCATGCAGTATATTAAAAAGTAATATAAGTACGTGAACATTCCGACGGTTACGTATGTCCAACCACTTCAATTGTGACCGAAACTGACTGACGTGGTCAAACTTACGCAGTCCATATATATATAGTATGCATAAGTTGACCAGTCGATCAAGTTTGTTTAGGAGCTCTTCTGTGATGTCTGTGTAACAAACGTCAGCGTAATCAATTATTGGTAGCAAAAGAGACTTGACCAAGGTAACTTTAGTTGATTGTGGTAAAAAGTTTTGCATTCTTTTCAGTTGGTGAAAACTTGCCATAACTTTACGGCTAACTTCGTTCACTTGGTCAGACCATGAAAGATCATTTGACATTATGAGTCCGAGATTTTTAACTTTGCTGTGGTATTTAAGTGGTTGGCCATTTAGCAACACCGGTGGAATTTCGTTCAAATTAATGTGTGCGATGTTCATCTTTCGACCAAGTATTATTACCTGGATTTTACTGGGGTTTAAAGTAAGACCAAAACTTTCAGCCCAGTGGCTAATGGAATTAAGATCTTCAGTCATTTTGTCAATATTAGCCGTAAGCTCTGATGGGTGACAAGACAGATAGAGTTGAACATCATCGGCATACATATGAAAGGAACTATAAGTAATTACAGAAGAAAGTTTATTTATGTATACAGAAAAGAGCAACGGAGAAAGGACACTCCTTGTGGGACCCCCATACAAACATCACACCAATGTGAAAAATCGTTCTTTGAACGAACTCGTTGTTGACGTCCTGCTAAGTAGGAGCTAAACCATTCAGACGCTGACTGTGATAGATTAAAAGAACGAAGTAAAGCTAATAATATATCATGATCGACACAATTAAAGGCATTACTGAAATCCAAAAGTGAGAGTAGGGATAACTTTTTTTCGTCAATACCAAATCGTATGTCGTCAGTAATTTTGATGAGAGCCGAACATGTACTATGTGATGGACGAAAACCAGATTGGTACGACGAAAGAATGTTATTTTTTAAAAGAAAACTAGAAAATTGTTGATAAACAATCCTCTCCAAAATTTTCGAAAGGAAAGGTAGGATTGATATTGGACGATAGTGGGAAAAATTTACGGGATTAGAAATTTTTGGAATGGGAATTATATCAGCTTTACACCATAACGAAAGGAAACTGCCAGAAGAGAGAGAAAAGTTAAGAATATGGGTAATGTGAGGAGGTGTTACAATGTCAACAATAGGCATAATCATGTCTCGACTGATGCCGTCATAACCAACAGCTTTAGTAGGTATTGAAGTAATAATTCTTTTAACTTATCTATCAGTTACTTTTTCAAATGAAAAGGGAGACTTATCAATGACTTTAGAAGACAACATCTGAATGGTTTTGAACCTTATATTTGAAGTCATCATCGAGCTGCTAGGAGAAGCAAAATTGACGTTGAGCGTGTTTAAGTCAATTGTACTATTAGTATTATTTTTTGATTTCCCAAACCCAAGGGAACGAAGCAACTTCCATATGTGATTAGGAGCACAGTTTTCAATTGAGGAATGAATAAACTTGCGTTTGGCGTTCCTTACTGCTTGATTGCAACGGTTTCTGGCTCTTTTATAAGCTTCCCAGTGATCATTAGAGCGTGATTTTATAAATTTACGCTTTAATAAATCTCTTGTCTTCATTAAAGCTCGTATTTCGTCATTGATCCATGGCGCAGGTGGTCGTTTTATACAGACAAATCGTAGAGGTGCATGTTTATTATATAAGTTCCAAAATGTATTCATTGAAAATAGCCACCTTTCCATCAACCGTGTCCTCATTTATGATACGAGGCCAGTCCCTTGCAGAAGCATCTGCCAGAAGTTTTTGTCGATCCATACGACCAAAATTACGTTGGAGAAATATCTTTGGCTTAAATCCCTTCCCTTCGAAACCGGAATAAGGTAGTGACAAACTTGCGACGCGCGACGTTAAAGCTTTTGCGATATGAAAAGGTAGGGCAGTAATATCCACGTAATATTAAAATCGTGCGTGATGTTTAAGAATTCTTCTTGTGTTGGTAGAGGGCAGAAACATGTTCGCCTTCTGCAAAATGTCTGAGATAAGAAAATGTTTACTTTATAAAAGGAGCTAACATGGGCTAATGAATAAACATTGTTGACGAACGAAAAACTCCGAGTGATTTAAGTACATATCAAGATACAGCTATATTTAGGAAATAAGCATTTATAAATTGTTTGCTTAAAAGGGTAATGAAAAATATTTGTCATATTTCTTTGTAAAAAGAGATACAAAAGCAAATTTGAAACCACAAAAAGTATTTGGTTAAGATAAAAGTAGCAGGAAATTACATTTTATTTCTTATTTTACTAGGAGCGAATCTCATGCTTGAAGAAAGATATCCGTAATTAAAAATGCGATGGCAGAGCGACAATCAACCTCTAACGAAAAAATGTTTGTATTGTCTAGGGAATATTTTCTTACAGGATTCCGTAAAAAATTTTAAATCCCGATATTTGCGGGACTGGATAATTTCTAATTCACGGGTTCCCGGTTATTACTTCCCGGTTATATTCCGCGTGGTTAATAAGACTTCGCAAATTATTATTTATAACGTGAAGTGTAAATGATTGGATTGTTGTGATCCGATAAACCTTTGTATACGTTTACCAATGTGTATACGTTTTTAATTTATTTTCATAAAATATTAATTAAACTTTAGTCGATCTTGATAAAAAGGATAGGTAGGTATTATTTAAATTTAAGTCGTTCTTGATAAAAAAGGATATTCGTGCGCAGTATTAATTTAGATCCAGAAGAGATACAAAATAATTAGAATACATTAAAATCTACTACGTTTTAATTATACTACTGAAATTTATTGCTATAAATTATTATAAAAATGGGTATTTTGCCGGTATAAAATTTTGAAATTATAAGCACCGTGAATATACACATTAATGTTTAATAAGCGTCAGATTTTGCAGATATTAGCTAAACGCGTTGTTCAAAGGTATATAATGAATAGTTAAAAAGTTTCGCGTGTCAAAGATCTGTTAGGTCAAATATACTAAAATCCATTAAACACACACGCAAACCACTACCTCGCCTTTACCCTTGTTTCAGTTTGCATATTAAACAAAAACCCCTGTCTTAGGAGGGAAATGAGCTAAAACGTTTGCTCGGACATTTTTAATTACTTCAAGAATATTAAAATCTATACGAATAAATAATAAATAATTGGAGTGTCTGTTTGTAATATTAAAATAACCGGGTTTAACTAAATGCATATGGATGTATACATGGTACATAATACATCAAAACAAGTAAAATTGCAGTGTCTGTTTGTAATATTAAAATAACCGGTTTTAACTAAATGCACATGGATGTATACATGGTACATATATCAAAATAACACTTTTTACGATTTTTGTCTGTTTGTATGTTTGTTCCGACTAATCTTGGAACAGCTGGACCGATCTTGACTGGACTTTCACTGGTAGATAGCTGATGTAATTAGGCTACTTTTAAAAAAAATCCCACGCGGACGAAGTCGCGGGCACAGCTAATTCTAAATAAATATACAAAGGAAGCGCCGAATATCGAAAAAAAAACTAGTAAAAGTAGATTTTAATATTTTTGAAGTAAGTATTAGCAATGTAGTTCCATGGTAGCAATTAACATAATTTATTTTTGAGTTCGGTCCAGTAGTTTCTGAGTTTATTGGTGTTTGATAAGAATTTTTTTTATTATTATTTTTGCAACTATTTTGATTATTTCTATTTCAAGATTTTTGGCATTTCATGGTGGACAGGAATTCAATGGATCGTTGTTGTTTTTAGGGTCCGTAATTCAAAAGGAAAAACTACTAGGATTACTTGTGTCTGTTTGTCTGTACGTCCATCTGTTAACGTTGCTCTGGACATTCCCTAATTTATCTCCAAAACTACTTGGACTAAAAATTTGAAATGTAATCAAAAATAGGACTTTACCTATAGATTATAGAAAAACATATGAGAAGCCTATGTCCTATGGTATTTAATGAACTTAGATAATCATGTATGGAGCCCTATTCACCCCGAACTCATCAAGTTCTGTTTATTGTGGATAGACACTGGCGGAGTAGTTTTTAATGTGCCATATCCAAAGAGTGCCAATGGAACTCCATTACTGAGACTCCTTTGTCCATTATATCTGTCCGTCCATTTGACTACCATAGGACTTATCATCTGTACCGTAGTAAATAGAAAAACGAAATACCTATAATCATACAGAAATTAAATAATAACAATAACATCGCTGGACAAATTACAAGAATTGATTTAACCCCAAAGAAAGCAAATTATTTGCTTGTGTTATAAGTTAGCCGTAGTAGCAGTAAGTTAGTAGTAGTTAATATATAGAAATACATATATAAATACGGTAAAATATATAATAAACACCGAAACCCAGAACTACAAACATCTATCCTTATCATACAAATGTTTGTCCCTGTCGGGAATCGAACCCGTGCCCCATCGATTGATAGTGAGGTTCGCTAGCCACCCGACCAACGGGACAGTCAATAGTTAAAGTTTCGAGAAATGTTTGAATTTTATCATGTAAAATTGTTTTAATTCATAAATGATAACAGTATGAAAATTACATGCCCACAACGGTACGACGCCATGGATGACCCCCCGCCATCTGGTTGATAATGGTCAATAAGGAACTTAAAGAAAGTGAAACTGACACCGCTACTGCTCAGAACAGAAGAAGATGGACGATTCAGTCAAGGAGAAGCAACCCCAGATAATGAGAAAATGTTTAAGGCATGATGATGATGAACAGTATGAAAATTTAAACAGTTAAAAGCCCAAAAAATCTTTATTAGGTCGGCAACGCACCTGCAGGACCTGTGGCAGCTGTTATAGGCAGTGGTTATCACTTACCATAAGCCTCTTGCATTTTACCCCCTATTCCATATATGTAGTTTTTCATACAAACTTTCATTGCCTGTTTCAGCCCTTAGTCGTTGATTTTTGAAAAAAAATATGCCTATTTATGATATATCTCCATGCTGAATTATCGTCAAAATAGGTTAAGCGGTTTAGCTGTGAAAGCTTTACAGACAGAAAGACAGGCTATCGTATTTTTAATATCAGTATGGATTTTTTATATCGTAAAAAGGTTCCATATGGATTAAATAATTTTATCACACTATGCACACGTTTTTACTTTTTTCCTCGTTTTAAACGATTCCTAAAAGTAGAGTGCTATCAAATCAGCTGTATGTTTTTTTTATGTTTGTTACCTCAGAACTTGGTTATTTATGAAACATTTTTTTTAAGTACTTTTCTTACAATCTGTTTCATAAGAACATTTAGCAAAATTATATGAATTTATATTGTTGTCTTGAAGGGCAGTTATTCCAGCGACTGTGCCCTTTGTCTCGTATAGTATTTGTTATAAATCTAAAGGAAACTTTCTTTTTAGTTTCTTAAATGTTAAGTTAAAATCCATTAACTGCATAGCTGAACAGCATATTAAACCGATTTCGAAAATTTATTTATTTATTTAATACTTTATTGCACACATAAAATTAATAAATAACAGGTAAAAAAGTCCAAAAGGCGAGCTTATCAATAAAAAGAGATGTCTTACAGCTAACCCAAGACAGAGAGAATTCAATACATATTACATTGAAAAATAAGGTAGACCGTGTACAATAATAATTAACTCTTAATCTATATATATATAAAAATCAATCCCTATTTTCCTTAATTTTTTTTGTTGTGTTTGTAATTGTAAGGAGAAGGTTCTTATAAAAGAAAATATTAAGAAAATTACGCGGAAAAATAGAACATGTAAGAGTACTTAACCACCATATAAAGTTTGATGCCATTTTGGCTGCGTGGAAGGAAAATCCCATAGTCTTATATAAATTACGTGTCACGTTGTTTGTCCGCTATGGATTCCTAATATGTAAGGCAAAACAACGTTTGCCGGGTCAGCTAGTTAAATATAAATTAATATCAAGTGCTAGGTGTAACAGATGCTAGAATATATCATTACGTTTTTAAAGGAAAGAACTTTAATTATTTTAATCAAGTGATTAATGGTGTAATTTTAATTGCTTTTTATTTTATTAAAAATTTATTTTATTGTTTGGTATACAATTACTTACACCTTACTACAATACTTCCCGTGTGGTCTCATTTTAAGTTGGTGAAGATCTGATGTAAGGTTCCAGAGATACAGGAAATGGGAAGTCGGTTGCTGCAGATTTACAGCGCTTAAAATTATTTTTACCCTTTTATTTGTTAAAAATAATCCCTGCTAAATTTAAGTGTGATTAACTTAATACTTTCACCTAACGTAACGTCCATCTGATAGAACGCAATTAATGTGTGTTATATGGGGCACACTAAAAGTTTTATACTTCTAGCTAATCAGAACTATTTGAATTTCGAATGTTATATTTTTAAAACGTTGCAACCTTCTTAGTAATAAAAAAAACAATTGGCGGGAAATGATTTGTCAATTGTTTTTTTATCACACATGATAGTTCTACGTACGCAACGAAAATGTATGAGAAAAGATTTTAGAGCAATGATTTTTTATGATTTTAAAAAATTTCTTTCTATGCAAGACTGTGCCGCTCGTCTTTAAAATGCTTTTGGGAGAGAAGCACCTTGTTTGAGCACCGTGAGGCGATAGTTTGCTGAATTTGAGAGAGGTCGAGATTCTTTACATGACGAATTTTGTGAAGAGCGGCCTTCAACTGCCGTCAACGAAAATAATGTTGCTACTGTTAAGCGGTTAATTGAAGAAAACCCCGGATTACCTATGAGACAATGCGAGTACTATTGGGGATTGGTATGAGCCAAATTCAGAAAATTTTACACGAAGAATTGAAAGTTCGGAAACTTTGTTGTCGTTGGATCCCTCACGAACTGACAGCGGAGCAGAAGCGGGCTCGCGTGGAATGGTGCTCACAGATGCTACTGAAGTACGACCACGGACATTCTAATGCTGTTTATGACATTGTCACAAAAGACGAAACGTGGATTTATTGTTTTGAACCCGAAAAAACAGCAATCTTGTGAATGGGTTTTTGAAAATGAGAACAGGCCAACAAAAGTGAGACAGGCGAGAAACGTTGGTAAAAAAATGATCGCGTTTTTTTTCTCAGCTACGGGTCCCATCTGTACATTTCCACTTGAAGGTCAAAAGAGTGTTAATGCCGAGTGGTATTCTACCATTTGCTTACCCAGGGTGTTAGAAAAAGTTCGCGAAAGACGACCCAAAAGCCGCATTCTCCTACACCATGATAACGCTTCTTCACACACGGCCAACAAAACAAAGTCATTTTTAGCTTCCGAAAAAGTACATCTCGTTACTCATCCTGCACATAGCCCCGACCTAGCACCCTGTGATTTCTGTATTTTCCCCAAAATCAATAATTTGATGAGAGGTTTTACTTTTACCAACTCCGAAGAGGCAGTGATAGCGTTCAATCAGCACGTAGAAAACATGCCTTCAGATCTGTGGTCCTCCTGTTTTAAAAGATGGTTCGATCGCATGAAAAAATGTTTAAAATGTAAAGGAGATTATTTTGAAAAGCAATAAACATAATATTTTGGTTATAACATGTTGTTTTTTTAAGTTACGCAAAACTTATAGTGTGACCTACGTATTCACCTATTTATGTCCCATTAGCTAATGTATATTATCGTCAACGTACATTTAAATAGCGAGCGAGCAATCTGTTTAATAAACTTAGTAAACATTTTGACTTTGATATAATTTAATACCAGTTGTCCCGCGGTAGGACAGCGATTAAGTGCATAATTCTTTTGTAATTAGTTTTTGCCTTGCTTTATCTTTTTACCTTTCTATTTTTTTCTACGTGAAATTTCGCAACCGATACATTAAGCTTATACTGCTTTCATGCTGCCTACCTAAAACAAGCTTAAATTACTATTATTAGAGTATATAACGTTTTAGATTATAGTTTTTTTTAAAGTTGAGTCATTGTTGGACACCTGGCAGGTGTGAAACATAGACTTTTAACTCCCTGCTACGTATGTAGATATAGTCCAGGAGGAATCGGCGCATGAGTACCAAAAACTATTCCACCTCAATTTTTTTATGCGATCCTCTTCGAATTGCCCTACTGCATGCAAATGCATGTTGCCATATTGTTTAAACCGAAATTGTTTAAACAATTGCAAGGAATTGTTATTTTTCAACCGGACAATTTTTTATATTATTTATTGAAATACCAAAAAAAGATCCAATGACTTTTCACGATAAAGTTAATATTTTTAAAGGTTCGAAAAATCTCAAATTTGGGTACTTTCGACCCATGAAAAATATATTAAAAAAAATGTTTAAGTAATATTTTTTTTAATTCTCTATACAATAGTTAATAATATTGTTAATAGAGATTTAAAAAAATTTCATTGTTTATATCTTTTTTTTAATTGTTTATTTCGCGCGTGAGCTCAAGTATGCGTCGCTTACCTTTAAGTATCGCTGTCTCTCTCTGACTCATGCGTTGCGTCGGCCTCTCTGTGTCTTGAATCATTATTTATCATTTATCTTAAAAACTATCAACTTTATCAAGATTGTTAAAGAGAGCAATGTTAATAACATTGCTCTTCAACAATCTTGATAATTAAATTGTCTACAATTTGTTTTAATAAATTTTTTTTTGGAATCAATTTTTCAAAAGTTATTTAAGCATAAAACTAAATAATCTTAAAATTACTTTTTTATTAGTTTATATTACTTTTTTGTTATTAAAACGGAAAGTAAAGTAAAAGACCCAGATACTGACACTTACAATTTTATTTTAGTTATAAAAAAAAAGAAAACAAATCAATTCTAATAAATTAATAGATATTAATGTGAATGAACGAATTACGTGAACAAATAACGTTTTAATAATGTTATCTAATATATATATATATATATATATATATATATATATATATATATAATGTTATCTAATGGTCTAGCTGTTCGTCTATATAAATGTCAAAAAGTCGTGTTCGTTACACCTCTTAAAGTAAAAAACGACAGGGTGCAATTTTGTTGCGATTTTTGTGGGTTTGGGTTGTATTTGTCCAGAATAGGCTAAAAAGTATTAAAATATAATATTCATCAATAAAAAAATTGTAAAATATATCAGTCTAGCCGTTCATCTACATATATGTATATATAAAAGACGTTTTAGTTATTTTACACCTTATTTTAATACATGATAACATGATCTCATGGGAATATAAATAAAAAATAAACTAATTAGTTTTTTTAAGTATTTATAGTAGTTTTTTAACTAGTTATTTTTTTAAGTATTTATTTGTCAGAATTTTTTTGAAGTATTTCTTTGTTAGAATTTTTTGCACACCACACTCATCACTTATGAAGTTTTTGCAAAATGCGGATTGCATCAATTTTTTTTGGAAGCAGCCAGGCCAATTTGAGGAGCCAGTCATCTCCCAAAACACACTTAAAGTGTCACTATGACTATAAATACAATCGTGACAGTAAGATAGTTCACAACGTAGCCTTATACCTATAATGTTTGTTTGGTCAAGTGGTTAGCCACCCTGATTCCGCAACCAGTGAGGCTCGGGTTGGATTCCCGACAGGGAAATACGTTCGTGTGATGATTAAATATATTTATTAAAGTATTTATATCTTAATATTCTAATAACGTGTTACGTTGTTTGACTGCGATGGACTCCGAAACTACTGAACCGATATCAATGAAATTTCGTAGATTTTTTATATCATAAGATAGCAAACAAGCAGATGGGTCTCCTGATGGAAAGAGTCAACCATCGCCTATAGACACCAGTGGTATCTTGTGGCGAGGTCTAATGCCACATGCATAAGTTTACCGGCTACCTTACCCTCCAAACCGGAACACGACAGCGACAAGCACTGACGCTATTGCGGCAGGAATAGGTAAGGCGGTGGTAGCTGACCCGGGCGACACAATGCAGACCTATACCACCTAGTAGCCACGATGTTAGTGACTCACATAACTAATCGGTCGCCTTTTACGACCTGCCTGGCAGAACGGCAGTTGGCCTATTCTTCAAAGGAGCCCGAAACCAACACGGGGAAAATCTACTGTTTGGTCTAACTTAAAAGATCGTACAGTTTTTATCTCAATTAACCCCCCCTACCCACATTTACACAAGTAATTTGTATGGCAAAACAATGTTTGCCGAATCAGCTAGTATGAATTTGCATGTACTAGTATAGTTGATCCATATCATAAGCAAATTATTTGATTACTTTGAGATTTGGTTAATCCGTGTATTTTATTTAACGTTTATTCTAAGTTTTAGTAACATTTAAGTAATATTGTCATATTCTAAGTTTCCAAGTTCTTTCTAAGTTCTAATTTCATTAATTATTCTAAATTAAATAAATTATTAAATTAACATTAAATAAATTAATAATATAAAATTATAAATTCTAAGTTCATTAAATATTCCAAGTTTTAGTAACATTTAAGTAATATTGTCATGTTAAATAATAAAATAATAACTAGATTTGAATATATTTGAAATGTAATAAAACTTATGGTCGGGCCGTTATTGGCTTCTAAATAATGTTTTTTGTTTGATGTATTCTGAAAATTGTCTTATTTCAGGTTTTTGGAGACCTGAATATATTAACAAAACTTGGTATATTCAAGTCTTTAAGTGAAAGTAGAAGAAAGAAATAATTGTTACTAACCACGTAATAAAATAATACATTTACTATTACCACATCTATACATATAATAAAATCGTAAGAAAGTCAAAACTGTACATTGAATATTTTTTAAAGAATACTTGGGGCGTGATCTACAATCGATATCGAAGCCAAAAATATAGTTTTTAGAATTTTCGTCTGTTTGTTTGTTTATCTGTTTGTCTGTATGTATGTCCGGGGTAAACTCAAAAAGTACTGCATAGATTTACTTCAAATTTTGCATGAATATTACTAACAAGTCGGGTCAACATATAGGTTACATATTATCACGCTATCACCTAGCGGCCAGGTGCTGTGCGGAGTAAACGAAGTCCGCGCGGACAAAGTCGCTGGCAACAGCTAGTATTATATAATAACTACTCCTATTGCCTATATTTTAACGTACAAAATTTTAACTTATACTTTATAGTGCAATCGGCTCTGTGGTGTAGTGGTCCGGTGTCGGAGTTGACCACAGAGGTCCCGGGTTCGATTCCTGGGTCGGGCAAATCAGAAATGTGTTTTTTCAGTTTTCTGATAAAAACAACATTGCCCGGGATTGGAAAGTGCCCGGTTGGCGATAGGCTTGCCACCTATCACATAGTGGGACCAAGTATCTTCGGCTAATCGTGGGTGCACTTGTTGTACCTCTGCCTACCCTGCCGGGGATACGGGCGTGAAGATACTATACTACTACTTTATAGTGCAACCGTTTTTAAATACCACTTTATTAATAAAGTAAAAATGTAGTGATTCAATAACAGGAAAATGAGTTGCCAAAATGTACTTTTGCTGAAAATCTTAGGCGGGCCGACGCAGTATTTCGATTTCTCTGAGATGCTATTAATAGACGAAAAAATTCTAAAATATCGTTACAACTGCTTTGAAAGAAGCATAACTTTTGTCGAGCTTATGTATGTATATTATGTGTCTATTATTTCAACATTTGTATAACAAATTGTATCTTATTTTTGGTCAAGGCCCCTATTTAAATAATAGACCATCTGCCATTTGAACAGGCAGTTCGTAAAAGACGATCCATTAGCTATAAGTGTCACTTTCATCGTGTGTACTAGGTGGTAGAGTTCCGCAACGTCTCGCCTGGGTACCACCGCCTTACCTATTTCTGCCGAAATAGGGCCAACGCTTGTCATTGTCATGTTCTAGTTTGGAGGTTAAAGTATTTTTTATTTTTTATATTATAAGATAGCAAACAAGCAGATTGGTTTCCTGATGGAAAGAGTCAACCATCGCCTATAGACACCAAAAATGTTAATGGTGCGTTGCTATTTTGGGGCGCGGTCTAATGTACTAACAGTCAATCCAGAAAAAAGCATTAGTGTTGATTACATCATTTATCATCCTCCATTTACATGTGATTATTCTCAATTCTTATTTTAAGTAGTTTTCGATAGTTTCAACATAATCAAATATTCTTATCCATTGCATTATATTACATTCAACATAACGACTTACTTATTCGACAAGTATCAAATATAGAACCGTTGTTGTGGACTGCCACATGAAGAATGGCAAAAATGAATGTCTTACCCCCGCCAACCGTTAGGTTAGGTCACGCCACCAACAGGTGACAATTGGCGCGGTTTAGTTACATATCTAATACCTTTAAACGAGCAATTCTTGTATATATATAATTGGAATCTCGGAATCGGCTCCAACGATTTTCATGAAAGTCACAAATTAGGGGTTTTTCGGGTCAAGGAACCGATTTATCAAGGTTCCAGGTCCAAGAAAAGCTCGGTTCCCAAGATATGGGTATGTGAAAAACCGAGCAAAGCTCGGTCAACCAGATATTATAAATAATAACAGATGTTTAAATTTTAACGGTAAAGCCGTTTAAATTTAAACATCTGTTATTATTAACCCTCCAAACCGGAACACGACAGTGACAAGCACTGGTGCGGCAGGAATAGGTAAGGCGGTGGTATCAGACCCGGGTGAGACAATGCAGAACTCTACCACCTCGTAGTCACGATGGTAGTGACTCGCATAGCCAATCGGTCACATTTTACGACCTGCCTGGCAGAACGGTAGTTGGTCTATTCTTCAAAGGAGCCCGGAACCAATATGGGGAGAAATTATGCATTGCCATCCTGCCACATGCATAGCAACGCCTTATTATCTTTGTCCATCAGAAGATCAATCTGCTTGTTTTCTATCTATTGCTATGTATATAAAAAAATATTCAGTATTTTTTGGCAATCTATACAAGTCCCAATGGCTTGGCGGATTTTAATATAGTTACGTTATTGCTTTCACGTCAAGTTTCGAAGCGACCCAGGATATGAAGTTTTAACCTTTTGTGGAACATGTGGGAAAAGTTATGATTTTCTGTAGTCGTATTTAGCTTTGTGGCTTCTTTTGTAGCATAGTATACAAGCGGACCGCCTTTCTTATGAAAATAAAAAAGGAACCTGGATCACTATATGACATTTTTAGGGTTCTGTACCTAAAAGATAAAACGGGACATTATTACTAAGCCTCTGCTGTCTGTCTGTCCGTCTGTCTGTCTGTCACCAGGCTGTATCTCATAAACCGTGATGGCTAGAAAGTTGAAATTTTCACAAATTGTGTATTTCCGTTGCCGTTATAAAAAATGAAAATATTAAACGTGTTTTTTTTCGTATTTTTTTTAAAGATGTTGGTACGGAACCCTTCGTGCGCGAGTCCGACTCGCGCTTGGCTGGTTTTTTACTATTTTCGTATTTTTTTTACTTTTTTCTATAAAAGGGGGCAGGAGTGGCACTTGAAACCTAATAAGTACCGCCGTCCATGAACATCCGCAATACCAGATGTCTTGCATTTGCGTTGCCAGCCTTTTAACCTTTAACTAGGGACGTGACAAATTGATAACACTATAAGGGACATGTAGTCTCATAGGCTACTACTGTTAAAGTCAACATTTTGTAACAAAATTGCATTTGAATGATTTAAAATGTGTTCATATTTATTAGTTGGTATGTAATAAAACAAACGTAAATGAATTTAATCAGTTTTGTATAATTACTTTAAAAAAAACAAGAATTAACAATTACTTGTACTTGTAATCAGCTTTAATTGACAGGAGACCTTATTGTAGCATTTTAATAGACCTTACATAATTAAATATGACAAATTTAACTCTTTTTAATTAAAATATAATATATACAAAAACAAAAAAAAAAAAACGGAACTATTAAGTTGAGAGTAATTAAAACTATATAACTATATAAAGCGTCCAACGCGCACATAATACAGTCAGAAATAGTCGATGTATTAGTGTATACGTGTACACAGGCTACTGCGCGTGCGCTAGTCTGGCTCTCCATAGCTATAGATATACTATTATCATTAGCATGTCGGTGACGCGAACCGAGGATTTTACCCTCTACCAAAACGCTCAACGCGCCTAAAGAAGTTTTCACTTCAAAAATATAAAAGCTAGTTCTGAAAACAAAACATAAAATCTGACACATACACTGTTTGCACATAAATCATCGGCAATTTTTACACAATGGGCAAGAACATTGCAAACATATAGGATTGTACTCTCATTCTGTGAAGTTTAGGTGGACAAATACTACATGCCCTTCGTTTGCCTTGACTAGTTTCAGAGCTTTGGACAACTTCTTCAACCATATCGTCAGCCAGAACTCGTTTTATCACTAGCCGCAACTCCCTTGGTAATTGACTGCACACAACACGTCTTTGCATTTGGGGTAGCACTAGCGAACTGGCTATTGACTTTATAAAATCTCCTATGTCTGTAATCTTGGGCTATTATATGATATATAAGCATATTATATAATATATAAGCATTCATCTTCGTAATTCCGAAAGAGGCACAGCATCATTTTTTTTTTTATATTATAAGATAGCAAACAAGCAGATGGGTCTCCTGATGGAAAGAGTCAACCATCGCCTATAGACACCAAAGATGTTAATGGTGCGTTGCTATCTTGTGGCGAGGTCTAATGCCACATGCATAAGTTTACCGGCTACCTTACCCTCCAAACCGGAACACGACAGCAACAAGCACTGACGCTATTAGCGATAAGGCGGTGGTACCAGACCCGGGCGAGACAATGCAGAACTCTACCACCTAGTAGCCATGATGTTTGTGACTCGTTAGCCAATCGGTCGCCTTTTACGACCTGCCTGGCAGAACGGCAGTTGGCCTATTCTTCAAAGGAGGCCGGGACCTATTGGAGCTGTCTTCTTCACTAGTGATGTGGCTCTCCTCATTGCTGCTGTCCACTGCTGGAATGTTCTCCTCTAGATTCTTCATCTTGGTCACTTTCAAGTAGCTGCTAATAATTCACAGTCCGAAAACAAGAACTCGTCAATATCACCTTCACTGTCAGATTGGTCTGAAACTAGCATGAGGGCATTGAATTCCTCTTCAAACGATGTACTATCTACTCGTAGTACTTTTCTTTTGATGAACTCGACTGCTCGAGTGGAAAATATTTGTATGACAACTAGGAACATGTAGCCTCACAGGCTACAGTCGATTTTCTAATTAAAATTACTTACCTGTTAAATAACCGACGGCACGTCTGCTTCCCTCTGTGGTCGTTTTAGCACTAAAATAAAAGCTACTGAGATGCGGGGTCGCGGCAAGTGGGCAGAAGTCATCAATTCTAAGAGTTTCCAAAACACGCGACGCCTGTGAGACTACACGTCACTAGTTAAAGATTAAGAATGAATAAGCCCTTTTATTGAGGGTTCCAAAGTCGTATCCATTCGGAAACATCCCTACCGGTAATTTATTTCACAAAGGAGTAGTGCATGGAAGAAAGTGCCGAGAAAAACGCACGGTCATGAATTTTCAGGCATCAAGGTGGTGAGGTTTACTTTGGTGAAAACTCTGAATTTTGATCTAATCTCTGTTGCTGGAATTCAACGGCAAAACTAATCCGAATAATTCGTCGGATCACTCTCCAAGATAGATGCGATGAAAGATGCAGAGCAAACCTACATCTCTTCGTAATGCGTAAAAGAGTCAAGCTGATTAGAAATAGCCTGGTCGTTGACGATTCCAACCACTCTACGTTGTACGCGATCAAGAAGAAGAAGCTGGAACAGTACTCCATGTGAGGTTGAATTTGGGCCTTGTAAAGTTACTGCTTCGCTCTGCTAAGTACAACAAACTCTTCGGAGGCTAGTTTAGCTCAAAAGTATAAAAAGTTTCAGGACAAAAGTAAATTTGAAGAAGTGAAATAGAGTTGAAAGCTAGTTTTTAAGGAAAAGCTATATCATGCGAATTATTAAGAATAAACGGGATCTTAGAGGAGCTTGAACTTGTCTGCTCATAATGTTTTAACTACCCGCCATACTTCAGTTCCCCCGTGATCACGGTGTTTGTAAAAGCGCTGAAATATTGGGGAAATAATTTTTCAATTAATCGCGTAAGATCCCGCAAAAAGCTGCGAAAGCTTAAAAGTATACAAAGCTATATTATCAGGTCTACTTTTGGTAACCACAGATTAAATAAAAGCATTATTATCTATTTTCAACCAATTTTTCAAAAGCAAGTGGGTGTTTTTTATCAGTGTTTTATATATTTGCTAATTTAGGGCTCAGTCATTTACTAATCAATTTAGAAAATATTTTTGTTGAGGAGGATGTATTTGGTCTCGAATAAACTTGGTGGTATTATGCTGATTAATGCTTTGAGGAATATAGGAAATCGGAAGCCAGTTGTTCCAGTTTTACTACGCCTAAATTATTTTCATAACAGTTCATATACAGTTTAACGATTACTTTCGTAATCGATAAGACTAATTAAAATTTGAAAATGAGCGTGGCAACTAATATTATTTATTGCGTTGATAAGAATGTGGGCGCTTTTAGAGTAGTTTATTGTTTTATTTATTGTTTTAATAATGCCAACATTTACACTTGTGTTTGTCGGTGAGTTATGTGTTAGATTACAACTTTGTTTTCTTGCCCGGGTTTTGTACCACTGTATTAGGAATTCTACTATCGTCTTTCAATTTGGAGGGTGAGGTAGCCGGTTAGCTGATACATGAGGCATTAGATTCTTACAACGGAGATGGCAGTACATTATTATCATAGTATATTGGTAATTTTCTTCTAGCAGGAGAACCATTGGTTGTTTATTATCTTTTTTATTTCATAGGATTGCAAGCGAGTTGATCGTTTTCCTGATAGAATTAAAGCGTTGCAAGCATGTATTGCTATTCGTATGCATAAGATATCGAGAAATATAGGGGAATGCGATAAGATATGGCGGAATCCTCGAGATGATAGCATTCGTACTACATACATTTCTTGCTCTAGCAAACGGCAGTTCTGAGCGACAGAAAAAGATAATGCGACGAAATAAGGCGATTCTGTGTTGATAGATGTTGCTCAACCTTAAGTTTACAAGCTACCTTACCGTCCAAACCAGCAAACGTCAGGGACGATTTCAGATGCTTTTACGACAGGAATAGGAAAGGCGGTGGTACTAATCTCGGTTAAAACATTATACCACTTAGTAGTCACGACGTTTCTGACAGGCCTTTTCCCGCCTTTTACGAGATAACTAGGAGTAAAGCAGGTAATATTCTCTTCATAAAAGGGCCCGGCCATCACGGGGAAAAATATAAACAATAATAGATAAATAAGTATCATCGCGCCCATTCCCTTGAGAGGTAGGTGGAGTGAAAGAAGAAGCGGTTCGCGAGATGAGTGCTGGTCCACATGCATCGCCGCATTTTACCGACCTGATAATGGATGTCACCTCGTTCAACCGGTAATCAAAACAGTTTTACATGCTCATAAGAGGCACGAAGGAGGTAATACATCGTCAAGCAGACTCTGAAATTCTACTGAGAAAAAAGTTTCAGTTTTGCACTGTCTCACTCGGGTCTGGTTCCACCGCCTTACCTATTCCGGCCACAATAGCGTCAAAGCTTGTCGTTGTCTAGTTCCAGTTTGGAGGGTAAGGCGCCAGTAGACTTATGCATGTAGCATTGCCATCCCACTACACGGATAGCAACGCAACATTAACTTCTTTGATGTCTATAGGCAATTGTTTCTCTTTCCATCAGGAGATACATCAGCTTGTTTGCTATCTAACAGTATAAATATAGCGTAATAAGGATTTGAGCAAATCTCTTGCTATTCCGTCTACTGATCCTAATCCATAAAATATGCAAGGATGTTATAACTCTAGGAACGATTGAAGTTACCCTCTTTCTGGCTTCTATTGGTATGTTTTATTTAATTTATTATATTGGTAATATTTATTTTATTACTATTTAATTTTAGTGCTAATAATTTGAAATTAACTAGATTTTGAAATAAGGAAAATATAACATAAACATATTTTTTTATTATTTGAAATAATAATTAGTAAAAAATGTTTTTTGTCTTTCATGTATAGCACGTAAAATACACTTTGTACAACCTTCTTGATCTAGGATGAAACTAAACTACAAAAACAAAGTAAACACGGACGTAAATGGCATAATATTTTATACTACTGTAGTTTTGTCGTATCGTTGATCATTGAGTTCGAATAACATGTTTACATATAAGTTCATTGATTCTATCTACCTTTTCATTTATAGGTATAACAGTAGCGCTTATTCCTGTCAACTTTGTAACATGTCGGTCTCAAAATTTGGATATCATCAATTTGTTAAAGGAATTACAAAGCGGTCAAAGTTCCAAAAATGAATTAGTAGATAATGAAGAGAATGATCAAAAATTACAAGAAAACATTGATGTATTAAAATTATTACAAAAATTATCAGATGATGTACAATCTGAAGTAAAATATGAACATAACAGGTACAAAGATACAGAAAATTCATATGAAACTAACATAGATACAAGCTTAGTAAATGTTAAAAAACAACCATCACTTGAAGATTATCTTGCTGAGTTATTATCTGAAAAAAGACAAAAGAGGAAGAAGAAAAATCAAAATCTTGTTTCATTAGATGATCCTAAGAACGACTACAAACTTGATTTAAATAATTATTCCAAAATTTACTTGGTACTCGACCCTAAGGCGAACCTAGATAAAAAAGATATATCACAGATAAGTAGGTTGTGAGTATTATATTTTTTCATTTTGCTTTGCATAAGAGTAGTTGCAGTGAATCTGCATCCGATTCAAATCCGAGAAAATGCAAATCTAGAAAATATCGGACCGAAATCAGATATTGCTTTTGGCAGTGATGGATTGAATCTAGAATAAAAAAAGAACCTAGAAAAATTAGGCAAATCGAACCAAAGTAATTTTATTATACGCAGAACCACAGAGAGCGTTACTTGTTCTTTCTATTCACATCAAATTTTGGCACTGCTATTGTACTGTACCAAATTTCCTGCTATAGTTACTTTCGGTCCGTTACTATTTCGCTTCGAATCATAGAATTACAAATGATGAAGTGTGATTGAATGATGTTACTCGAATATACTACGTAATCTTCCGTCCAAATAGTACTACAACTAGTTCAAACATAAATACACGGATTCGAATCGGATACGATGCGTAACCGCTTTTAATCTTACAATACACTATGTTTAACAAGATAAAATTTAAAATTTCAAAAACCCCCGACACATGCTCATACCGTCATTCTGCTACTTATGCATTATTTTAAGAAAAAAACGTGAAAGGACCTGATGATCCTTCACGTTACCACGGTTACCACGGTTGCTTACTCAATGAACTTAAGTTGTTTTATTGGAAAGCTTCTATGGCCTTCAGCTCCACTATTTAATCCTGGAAATCATTCTGATTCAGAGTGTAAGTAAAAATATAACAAACTAGCGGCCCGTAACATGTTTCGCTACGTATCGCCATTTATTAAATTCATTTGTTACAAAAAATGTGATAAATGAAGAACCGCTCAATCGATTTTGTGATTTCACATAAACTATCTTCTAAATAGTCTGAACAAAGCCTAAATATTTGGTTTGGATAGGTGAACCCGTTCTTGAGTTATAACTCAAGAACGAAAATTGGCATTGATTTTTAAGGTTAACATTACGATGAGACCACACTTCATAGGCTTATTTTGTTTAGTGCAGAAGTTCCATTATCAAACCCTGCGCACTCCTATATGATAAAGGCCAACTATATCAGCCCAATCTCCGATTACCATATTCCAGTTCCATCATTATTATATCTTAGAAAACATGGCCGGCCCCTAAGTGTTTGCCAAAATAAACCGAATTAGCCCTTATTTGATGGGTTTATCTAGATCAGCTTTGAAGGTCTCATGGACTTCTTCCACCTTTATCATCAGACACTGGAAAACATCCTGCTCCAAAGTCCTTAAAAGAAAGAATCAAACGAGACCAAAATCGATGGTGCTGCTTAATTTTCATTCATTTATTCGTTTTTTTTCCGTGACCTTCTTCCCACTTTATCGTAAGAACCTGAAATACAGATATAAGAGAGATGATGATATACCTGAGATACTCAATACAGTACAAATAGGTCCAAACGCATTGGGTTTATTTTTTAGTTTAAAAGATTCTGTAGCCACTTTCCAGTTACATTGATAGATTCTTAATAATTATATTAAGAATCTATCAATTATTAAATAATTAATTTTTTATTTCAGATATTTCAATTCATATAATGCTAGTATGATTTGTTAATAACGTCAACCAGCACCAAACAGTATGCAGAACAAACCCATTTAGCCCATACTCGATGGGCTTTTCTGATTTTGCGAGATCGTATGGACTTGTTCCAGTTTTATCTTCAGAAACAGGAAGTCATTCTGTTCCAAAGTCCTTATTAGAACGAACCAAAATTAATTAAATTAGAGCCTCAATTTAAATTCAAAGTTCCCATAACCCCCTTCCTGCTTCATCATAGGACCATAGAAATTGTTTAGCAGCTACAGGGTATTTGTCAAAACCAAAAAAATGAGTCCAAACTTGATGGCTTTATGTTGTTTAGTTTAAAGATTCCCATAGCCACCTTCAATTCCCATTATCAAATTCAACAAAATCATCTAGCACCTAAAAATATGACAAAACAAACCGAGGCAACCCACACTTAATGGGTTTTTCATGGTTAGCTTAGGATTTCTCATTTCATCACTTTTTCCCGCCTTATCATCTGACAACGGAAGCCACCCTGCTCCAAAGACTTTAAAAGAACCATTTAGAAGTGTTGTTAAATTTTAATTCGAAGTTGCCATGACCTCCTTCCTGCTTCATTATAAGACCCTGGAAGGGACCCTGGAAGACCCTGATATCAAAACAGAACAAATGCATTCAAGCTCGATGGTTTTATTTTGTTTAAAAATTATTATGGCCATCTTCTACTTTCATCATCAGATAATAAAAATTATCCAGCACTAAAACGTATTTCAGAATAAATCCAATCAGCCCACACTTAATGAGTTTATCTGGATCAGCTTGGAAGTTTTTATAGGATGTTTCTAGTTCTATCATCACGCACTGCTAAATATCGTGCTTCAAAATCCTTGTAAAAATATATTCCATTTTATTCCAAAGTTCCCATAACCCACCATCATCAGCTCTATTAAAAGACCCCGGAAATCGTCTAGCACCAGAATGTTTGTAAAACACAACAAAGGATCCCAAGCTCAATAGGTTTATCTTGTTTAGTTTAGAAGTTCTCATGACTATCTTCCAATTACATCATCCGATACAAAGATTATCCAGCACTAATACAATACTCTGTTTGCAAAAACAAATCGAAATAGTCCCCAATTGATGAGTTAACCTGGTTTAGTTTAAGAGTTCTCGGGTACATCTTCCAGCTTTATCATCAAGCATTGGAAGCCATTCTGCTTCAAATCCTTATAATAATGAATCAAACGACCCCAAAGTCAATGATGTTGCTCTATTTTATTCCAAAGTTCCCATAACGTAATTCCGGCTCTATCTTGACACACTGAAAATCGTCTAGCGGTGTTGCTCTATTTTATTCCAAGTTCCCGTAACGTAATTCCGGCTCTATCTTGAGACTCTGAAAATCGTCTAGCACTAGAGCGTTTGCCTAAACAGAACAAATGAGTCCAATTTCGATTCGTTTGTCTTATTTTGTTTAGGAGTTCTCATCGTTACCTTCCAGTTTCATCATCAGATCCATAAAATCATCTAGCACTAAGATGTTTGCCAATACAAGACAATTAAGTGCTAATTCAAAAACTATGGGCTTCCGAGAAATTATGCAATTGGATCACCAGTTTTTTGGCTGATCGGTGCGTGCTCTGACCTTAAATCTGTCAATGCTGGTGTTCTACAAGGCTGTGTGCTATCACCGACACTGTTCCTTCTGCATATCAATGACATGATTCGAGTTCGCAACTACATTGCTATGCAGATGACATTACTGGTGATGCTACATAATCCGGCCGTTGCGGTATTTCCCGGGAACATGTCAAAGAGTACCGAAATAAGCTTGTGTCTGAAGTTGAAAATCGACTAACCGATGTCTCAGAATGGGGTCGTCAAAATCTAGTTATTTTTAACCCCAAAAAGATAAAGCTTTGTGAGTTCTCGGCTAAAAATACACCATTTGTCATGTCACCTATATTTGGGTATACTCTCCTGACAGCCTCAGCTAGTGTCGGGATTCTTGAAGTCGACATATCGAATTACGTTCAGTTTCACGGTCATTTGGAAGGTAAGGCTAAACTAGCCTCCAAAAAGCTCGGTGTGCTCAGCAGAGCGAGTCAGTACTTCTTGCCGACCCATCGCCTTCAACTTTATAAGGCTCAAATTCGGCCTCACATGGAGTACTGTTCTTATCTCTGGGCCGGAGCTCCTTAGTATCAGCTTCTTCCTCTTGATCGCATTCAGTACAGAGCGATTTGAATCGTTGACGACCAGGTCATTTCGAAATGTTTGACTCTTTGGCATTACGCAGAGATGTTGGTTCACTCTGTGTCATCTATCGTATTTTTCAGGGGGAGTGTTCCGATGAGTTATTTGGATTAATCCCTGCCGCCGAATTCCATCATCGGACATCGCGTCAGAATTTGAAATTCTATCCTTACTATCTCGATGAAATGGATGTGGAAATCCACAACTGTGCGTTTCTCTCGACACTTTTTGCCTCGCACTACTCTGTTGTGGAATCACTTACCGGCAGGGGTGTTTTCAAACGGATAGGACTTGGGGGCCTTCAAGAAGAGAGCTTGCTCATTCTTAAAAGGCCGGCAACACAACTGCAAGACCTCTGGTATTGCGGATGTGCATGGGCGGCGGTGATCGCTTATCGTCAGGTGCACCTCCTGCTCATTTGCCCCCGCTTCTATATAAAAAAAAAATTACCACGTTTAGTTTAGGAGTTCATTGTAGTTGCATTGTGAATCTGGATTCTTAAAGTTCCAGTGTCACTTTTTCGGCTCAATCTGCAGAACCTTATCATCGTGAGAAAGAACTAACTGTAACAAATGAAATGACTGCAAGCTCCACTATTATAGCAATTTCTATCTGTGAGTTACAATGGCACTTTTATGGCTCCATCATCAGTTCTTCGACATTATATTATGTAATGGAAAGTACACGCCATCAAAAATCCATTGAATCCGAATTTGACTATCTTATCACTTTCTACATTCTACGCTTCAGTTTTTGTAGTACTTTTTCAGTTCCATTTTCAGATCCTCGTTATAATGAGCACTAATTAAATTTGGTTCTTATAGCAACAAAACCAATGAGTCGAAACAAGGTTGTCTTGTTAAAACCCTGCATCAGAGAGTTCCAGTCCCTACGTCCAGCCTACATCATAAGCTCAGTTGGATGGTACTATAGTATTGCTACTGAGTATTGCACTGAGTCTTTACAAGTCTGCCAAGTTTTTGTACAGACGGATATCAGAAAGTCGTTCAAAAGTGGCTTGCAATATTTAGAAAATCTGTATTTACATACGAAAATTGCCAGTTAAATAGATGTTGATGATCTTAGAATGAAGATCTCAAAGTATCAGGTCAAGGTTGTCATGTAAAAATAATCAGAAAAGTAACAGAATACAAAATTTTGTGTTGATAAAACCTTATAAGTTGCTTATTCCTTTCATCAATTAGAAAAGAGCTGGTGATCATGAAACGGCTGAACAGATTCTTTTGAATCATATAGCTAAGAACCATCTCGTTAAACAGCGCTTTTAATTAAAAAAGACCGCAACCAAATTGAACCATCATCCGCCAGATACAAACCTGAAACTTATAACACCCCTCATTTTGCGTCGGGGGTTAAAAATAACGAACACATAAAATGGCAATGCTTCACAATCAAGTGTTTTTGAGCTTGAATTCCACGCGTTAAATTCCAAAGGAACGTGTTAATACCAAACTATGCTGATACACGATTCTTTATTCTATATTTAGTAGGTAGGTACATAATAAATTTACCGAATTGATTTCATAATTTCAATTTTTGTTTCAAAGATACTGTACTTACTGTACTCGCTGTACTTACGCTCAGAATATCGTTTCACAATCGATACTGCATTGTTTGCCACTCCTCACGAAGATAATCGTGATAATATATATTCTTTATATAATCTTATTACTATTCTCGCAATCATAAAACAATGATTTAAAACTTGAGTTCACACTAAATCATCGATGCACAAAAATTCCATTTTATTAGAAAGAATGTCCTTCGATATACACACATCTATTTATCTATTTATACAATGAAGCTATATAGTACTTCATGATTTATTACATATAACAAAATCGTAGGAAAGTCAATGTATGTCCGGGGTAAACTCAAAAAGCACTGGATGGATTTACTTCAAATCTTGCATGAGTATTACTAACAGGTCGGGTCAACATATTTCCTTTGTGTTGGTTCCGGGTTCCTTTGAAGAATAGACCAACTGCCATCCTGCCAGGCAGGTCGTAAAAGGCGACCGATTGGCTGTGCGAGTCACTACCATCGTGGCTACTAGGTGGTAGAGTTCTGCATTGTCTCGCCCGGGTCTGGAACCACCGCCTTACCTATTCTTGCCACAATAGCGTCGGTGCTAGTCACTGTCGTGTTCCGGTTTGGAGGGTAAGGTAGCCGGTAAACTTATGCATGTGGCATTAGACCTCGCCACAAGATAGCAACGCACCATTAACATCTTTGGTGTCTGTTTCTATTAATCTATCTATCTATATATTAATCTATCTATCTGTTTTGTTAGAAGTGACAAAAAAGTATCACACCATTAAGTCACGATTAAAGAATATAAAAATTAAATCACCTGCTATTTGGCATTATGCCAAAACCTGGACTTAAAGAATGTTGCACATAAAGTGTTATACTTCACAGCAACGGCTAATCATGTACTCGACATCCCTTTAGCTCTGCAACTGAAGAATACTCAGGAATGACTGTACAAATGGAAAATGGTTTGCACAGTGACAGATTTAGTACATTTATTTATTTATTTCTAGATATTAATGTAGGTCATTATATCTCTTATCTCTCTCTATAGGTCTTATAGCTATACAATATAATTCTAGCCTTAATATTATGTACGGGGAAGGACGTCTAAACATATGTAGAGGTAATTATCCGATGTGTGTAATATACTTGAGTGCAATGTACTTATGCGATTTTGGTATTCAAGGGTGACTATGATAAAATTATAAAAATGTAGTATTCCGTTTTCGTGTTAAAAAAATTGTAATACCTACTTGTAACCAATTAATTTGTAAAAATAAAGTAGTTGCTCCCCACGGCTTATTACACATTTTTTTATATAAGGAAACAGTGGGTACAAAGCTTATTTGATGAAAAGTGATCACTGCTGTGTCCAGCAATTTATAGTGTGCAAATATTCATTCATCTTCACAAAATTTGAATTTAATGTGAATAGAAACTACTCATTAACCCCATACACAAAATCTTCACTGAACTTTCTAACAACTTCAGCAAAAACCAGACTTTATAAACAAAGTTAAGATTTTGTCAAATTCTGGTTAAAAAGCTTAGGAGATTCAAAATAAAAGTTTTTTATAGTATTAGTAAAACATTGTAAGGATTTTTGAAAGAGAACTGCACCAAATTTCCTTGACTTGAAATCATGCTGATGACCTGGTATATTCTTCTATGTATTACTTCTCTTTTAATTGTGTAAAATAAAGTATTAAATGAATATATTTATATTTTAGAGTTTCTAAGTTGTTAATGAAGCAGGACAAAATAGGACGCTACTATAAAGGATTCCGGCTAGCAGATAATTTTCAATCAAGAAGAATTCGCGACTCTAGAGAAAGTAAGACCAATTTCATTGTTTACTTTATGTTAAGTAGTGTTTTATGTTTATGTAGACGATTCCCACGGTTTTTTAACTTTCCGCTACGTATGTAGATAAGGAATTTACTGATTTTACACCGATTTTCGAAAATCGAGTTTTCACCAGATGTTCACGATTTGAGGTCCTAGGAACCTTTATCAACTATTTTCACGATGTCGTCAGTATGTCTGTGTATGTGTGAGTGTGTGTGTGTGTGCGTGTGTGTGTGAGTGTGTGTATGAGTGTGTGAGTGTGAATATTACTAATAGGTCGAGTCAACATATAGGCTACGTATTATCACGCTATCACCTACGGGGGAGGTGCTTTGCGGAGTAAACAAAGTCCGCGCGGACGAAGTCGTGGGCAACAGCTAGTTGTATATAAATTTAAAATGCTTAAATAAAAAATCTATAAACGGTTGACCCTGCAGGCCATCCCTTAAACTTCTCACTAAGTTGAGATATTTTAAGCTCAAAGGGGCAAAAACTATGTAAGTATAGATTTTTGAGTTAAATAAATTAAAAAATGTAAAATTTGGTAAAAATAAAAGTATTTATTTTAATTTATTGTGTATTTCGAAAACGAGGATTGATTTTGATCTTTTGAATGGCATTTAACGCAACTTTTACTTTTTAAGGTTCTGAGCCAAGAACATTTGATTTCTGGGTTGATGTAGTAGTGGTTCAATTCCGTGCTTGGAAAAACTTTGAAAGATTCCCCAAGCACGGTATAAATGCTAAAACCCTTACATAGTTAGAAATACGAAAGTATTGATCAATACTAAAAATGTGAATTTTATCTATAACGATGAACTCATTTACTAGTATGTGTATGACCAGTACAATCGACGGAATCTATCACAAAATAAATAATAATTTCACCGCGAGGAGCCATTCGACAGTAGCGCAGTTGTTGAGAGCATGCCGGCCAGAGGCAAATTATATCCTGTCGCGTCGACATTTTCCTTTGTTAAGTTTTTAAAACAAAATTGATGGTTAAGTCAAATAATGTTAATTTATGTTTATTATGTTTGTTATAAAAGAAACTATATGTGTTACATGTATAAACAACATTCTATGTTTATTAACGGAAACTGCGTCAAGCGTTACTTTAGTCTGAAAAAATCTGAGTTACTCATAAGTCACATGTAAAGAAGTTAGACTTCAAAAATATGAAGTTCAAAATAAAATATTGTTAGTATTCTAATAATATATCCTCACACAGAATTATTTCCTAAGAAAGCTGAGAGAACCGAATGTCATATATTATGGTTCAAACAAACTTGTTTTTTCTTTACGTTGTAATTTGTCAAACAAACAGATGGCTCTCCTGCCACCAAATTTAATAGTGTGTTGTTCTGAGTGTGGCAAGAATGGAATGCTACAAACATAAGTTAAGCAACCTTATCCTCCAAATCGGAATATAACAGGCACTGACGCTATTGCGGTAGGAATAGGTAAGATGGTGGTATCAAATCCGGGTTAAAGTATCTTTACGCCGTATCTCCGAAGGGGTAGGCAGAGGTACAAAAAGTGCACCCACGATTAGCCGAAGATACTTGGTCCCATAAATGTGATAGGTGGCAAGCCTATCGCCAAACCGAGCACTTTCCAATCCCGGGTAACTTTGTGTTTATCAGAAAACTGAAAAAACACTTTTTTTAAGTGCATCGAACCGGGAATCGAACTCAAATCCGGGTTGACGTGTCAAAATAACTTGTAAAAAGTTTTAAAATAAAGTTCTCCTGATTTCTGATTTCTGGGTGAGACGTTGCAGAACTCTATCAACTAATTATTAGCCACGGCGTAAGTAGCACATATTAGCCTTCTCTTGCCTCTTACAAGATGCCTAGCATGATCTATTATTCAAAATGGGGCCTGGATCAACTCGGCGCCTAGTTACATTTGACTCAAGATAATTAATTCTTTCTGAGAAATGCTAATTGCTACACTGTATTTTAATTTTAAATACAAATACATGTATTTGTATTTAAAATTGAATTTTGTCAATAAGAAAACATAGCTTTAAACTAAAATTAATAATCGAAATAGCGGCAGTTAGTCTAAGTCAAAGTGTTAGGAAGTGCGGAAAATAGAAAGCTTCTAAACTAGGCAGCGGATATATTTCATGTCCGATTTTAAAGCTGACAAGAAAAGAAATATTGCCTTTACTAAACGCGTTTTTAACGAAAAATAAGGATATATTCTAACTTTTATATACTCAATTAATCACATACACAGTGAGTCTATGATAACTTATCAAATGAAAAAGTAAAAGTATACTGTTTACTTGTTTACTTGTCAGATACATATATTTATAAATTTAATTGGAGTTTATAATACTTCTGTCTTATAAATATTACAATCTATCTACACTTTGGAACTGGGAATATTGAATCATACTAGACGATACTTCACTTCTGGTCATGTACTAAACCTATTTATACAAGCGGTCTTGAACCATTAAGTCTCCGGAGAGATATTGGATCTCTCTGTGTGCGTTTTATCGACTATATAACTGAAAGTGTTCTGACGGAACGTGGATGCCAGCACTAAATTATATAGCTCATATAATTTAGTGCTGGCATCCACGTTCCGTCATCGCACTATACGCCGTAGTGAAAGATTCCACCCACACCACACTGATGATTGGTCATCTGTGACTGTTCGATTTTACCTTCTCGACAGTCGACAGTCAAACTCTGGAATAACTTACCCCACACGGTTTTTCCGAGTTGTTTTGACATTGGGATTTTAAAGAGAGGGTCATAAACATTCCTAGAACCCGGTATCGCATTAGTAATTAACTTTTTTGTGTTGTACCTAAATGTCCATGGACAGTGGTGACTGCTACCCATCAGGTATGCCTACAGAAATTATATTAAAAAAAATCTAACGACAACAACAGATTATACGGCTTAAAATTTATACACATAAACACATATACATATAATTGGAGATTACCTATGACAAGCACATGTGAAAAAGATCATGATCTAGCATATGACTCTAAAAGCTTTTGCAGGTAGATAAAACCTTTGAATCGGATCTTTAATTCAATAGCTGATGAGACTTAAACAAGAAAAAGGGAAAATGCGACTGAAATTAGTCAAAAGAAAGGGTGTAGCTTTCATTATCACAATACCAGACCAAAAATACATTTAGCCAATCAGCTTGTATCATATAGCCCTGACTGATATAGATCTTCAGATTTTTAACAGTTTCGGTATCTTCATATTTTTTTTTATGTATGTTGATCCTCCCATCAAGGGAGGATTGTTAAAACTACTTGCTGCAATTTTTATATCCACTCAATTGAGACAGCCCCTTGAGAATATTTGTTTAGACTATACACAAAAAATAACCTAAGAAACTCAATATACAGGATTATTTTTTCGATTTTACACTTTGTTCATTTATAAATTTAGTTCAGTAAAAACATAATTTTACTAAAAACAACGAGCAAAACTAATTCACCGACATGTATTTTTACTTGTGTTAAAATATAATTCTTTATTAGGTTATATTGTGTGCCGTGGTAAACATAAAAACCTTTCGTTATATCAGTCCTTCTGCTTGTCTTTTCATGGATTATCCTATGGGATTTTATTGAAAGAATGTGATATGTTAACCGCATTCACAAATTGGTTAAAAAATAACTTCTTCTGCATGTAAAGTGACAGTCGTTTATTCTTGTCTATCGCATAGTTTGGATGCCAATAAATATTTTGTTCAAAAATAATAAATATTACGGGGGTGTAAAACATTTCTAATTCAGAGTTCCAGTAACGAAGTATCAATAGTTTATGTGACTGTGAAAGTTACACTAACACAGCTAGGAAGGCTTGAAAGTTTACGAGTAACAGTCGATTAATTAATAATGCAGTTGTTAGGTGTATGAAATGGGCAGAAATATATAATCGTATAATATGCCCGGCAATTACGGAACCTACTATCAACTATAATATTATTTGTGATATAATACATATGGCCCTTACACACAATGTGCTTATTTTCAAAGGTTTCAAAAGAACAAAAAAAAAACAAAAGGCCATGAGTTCGCGAAACATCACACTAACTTGATAATTAGTTTTCTTAACTTAATTAATTCTATTGACGCTAATAATTATTAAACACTTTTGCAAAAAAATAAACTATGTGTGTATTGCTTCCTGTTCCAAATGCCAATGCTAAAATGTAGCATTTTCGCGGTGGTAGATATTCTCATCGGTGCATTATTTTTGACCAAAAATATTTGTCAAATTACTTATTAAATTATCTTGTAAATGCATTCAATCTAAGTATGTATCCATCAAAGAAAAACTTATAAATTCGGTAACTTTTGCTTATGCTCATTAGAAAAAACGCGACACTTTCGACAAAGGGCGTAGATAGAAAGTTTGTTAGACACGCCAAAAACAAATGTGTTTTCCCCGTGTTGGTTCTGGGCTCCTCTGAAGAATCGGCCAACTGCAGTTCTGCCAGGCAGGTCGTAAAAAGCGACCGATTGGCTATACGAGTCACTACCATCGTGACTACTAGGTGGTAGAGCTAGCTCTTCGTTGTTTCGCCCGGGTCTGGTATCGCCGCCTTACCTATTTTTGCTGCAATAGCGTCAGTGTTTGTCACTTCGTGTTTCAGTTTGGAGGGAAGGTTGCCGGTAAACTAATGCATGTGGCATTAGACCTCGGCACAAGATAGCAATGCATTATTAACATCTTTGGTGTCTATAGGCGATGATTGACTCTTTCCATCAGGAGACACATCTGCTTTGCTTGTTTGCTATTTTATGATATAAAAAAACACTAACGAAGAAACCATCACATATTTACATACGTAGTCGGTATATGAGTGAGCCTCGGGATCTTTATAAGGAACACGAGTGGCGCCTCATCTCCTCTTTTCGAAGAGTACGGTGTAATTTCCTTTTTCAGTTTGTTTCTGTATTTTTACGGAAGAATATTGCAACCTGTATTTTCCTGTACTTCTCTGGCTGCTGAGCTAGTGGGTGTGGCCTCCAACACATGCACTAACACAATAAGCATTACCCCGGCTTGCTACGCTGGAGGTATACATATACTTTCCAAAGTAGCCATGCACAGGGTCTGAGTAAGGCGGAAGGATAGAGAGCCGTGGGTTTTGGCTCCTATCTAGCTATTGTTTGAGTATTGTCAGTACAGCATGAATGTCTCTTAAGTTTGATACACCGTTTGCCAGCCTCCTGGCCTATATCTCTACTACCTTTTTTGAAGTCGTTCCTTGCGCCTATCTATATCTATGAAAGTCAGCCAGATGCCCCGGTTCCGTTGCACATCCTCTCGCCAATAAAAAAAAGACAAGAGGGCTCTGGCATCTAGATCCCAGGAAGAAGTCCTGGCCAGCACACCTGCTCCATCATATATGCGTAAGTGCAGTAAGCTCGGGCAGCTCTGATTACTACCATACTAAGTGGCCTACACAACAAGGTGATGTTCCGGCTTCTCAAAGAATACGAGCCGATTACGAATTATCAATTTTTGACCTTTACAATATTTTTGTGCTGAAATTTGTGTCGAGTGTGTTTAAATAGTCAATCAAATATACAAAAGTTGCATCTTTTCAATTATTAAAATTATATTTTCAATAAATACAACAACAACAACAACAACAAAAAATTTCAAACTTTTTATCTGATAGATTTTAAAACCAAATCAGCTCTTTTCCTTAAAAATGCCTCAAATATTGCCTCATATATTCGCTCAAGTTTATCAATGACGAAAATTCTTTGATAAATAAATTGCTTTTGACATTACTTTGATATTTTTTAATTAACAATCAAAATCTATTATCATGTTCAAACAATCAAAATCTATTATCATGTTCAAAATATACAGCTTTTCAAAACTTAACAAACTTTAGATTTTTGAACTCTTAGCGCTCAAAAATCTACGTTTAGGTATTTATACTAACATTATAAAGTTGAAGAGTTTGTTTGTTTGGTTAAACGCGCTAATCTGTGGACGTACGTCACATTAAAAAAATCTTTTTGTGTATGATAGCCACATTCACGAGGAAGGCTGTAGACTAGCTTTTTACGCGATTCAGCAAAAGTAAGTAATATTTTTGTTTTTACACAAACGAAGTCGCGGGAAACGGCCAGTATTTTATCCTCCCGTGAGCTTATAATAATATATTTAGCGGGAAGTTTTATGGATGACCTGAAAGGACAATTAGCTTAGATTTTTTGTTGTAAGGGTTAGAGAGTGCTCTAACCCTTCAACTATCTCCACTTAGAAAATCACGTCAATTCGTCGCTCTGTTTTGCCGTGAAAGACGTTTGTCCGTTTTTTAACACTAAGACTTTCCCATTTCTATTAGTATGGATTTTGGGAAATATACTACACATTCTAAAATTCTTTTAATGCATGACAATGTTTTATGTAAAAAGATTTAACTTTAAGTCAAAAAGATATCTTAGCTTGTTTTAAAAGGAAAGGAACACTATATAAGTTTAAAGAGTTAATAATTATTATAAGAGTGTTCCTTTAAAAAAATATTTTGTAAAACGATTAAATTATTTTAATAATTTCGGTAACAGTTACATTTTTGTTAGAATTTAGAGAGACTTAACTAATCTTTTTTTCGCATTTGTGGTGGTGTTACATTAGTATTTCATTTATTTGATATTCATTTATTTAATATTATTACGGTTTATTATTACTAATATATAATTATATGTTTACGGTTAAAGTCTGTTATCAAACTTAAAAGAGGTGAGAAGACTTATTTAGCCTATGGTCGAATTGTGACCACAGGTCAATCTCTATCGCGTAGTAATTAGTAATTTGGTATTTGTTTAATATTTTATCGCAGGATTCGAGAAGCGAGAATCAAGAGAATATGATTACAAGCAAAAGCGAGCTCGCAATGACTTCGGGGGTAGCGGTGGCCGGACTGCCATCCCGTACATTCGCCACCAGGGAGGCATATTTGAGAAAAGAGAATAATTTGATGTTTGTGTTTATTTTTGGAATTATATTAAAAATGCCCTAAAGAATCTCGCTTTTATTGAGGAATTTTACTAAATGTGTATTTTATTAAACCGAATGTATTTATGTTATTTATTAATAGGCGGCCATTGTGATAACACGCTGCTTTGGTCATACCGAACAGACGCGCGCGCAGCGGAAACGTGATTCATTGTTGTCAGAAATATTTACCTTGAAAATGTAATGTACTTAATATTTTTTTTTAATTCAAAGTACGATAATTATTTAGAATAACAAATTAATCACAATTTTTCACTTTGAGAATCATAATCAAGTGGAAAAAGCACTATGTTTTAATCTAAAATAAAATATAGATATAATCTAAAATGTTAATTAGCCATTTTTTTGTCATAGAAACCTTATATAAGGTAGCTTCCGGAAAAAAGTTTTAAAATAAAGACTATTTATTTTTTAGTTTTATTCGGCTTAATTATGACTGTTTATCAGTACAAATTATCTTTTATACTACATATAATATAATCGTAGGAAAGTCAAAACTGTACATTGAATATTTTTTAAAAGAATACTTGGGGTGTGATCTACAATCGATATCGAAGCCAAAAATATAATTTTTAGAAATTTTGTCTGTTTGTCTGTATGTATGTCCGGGATAAACTCAAAAAGTACTGCATGAATTTACTTCAAATTTTGCATGAATATTACTAATAGGTCGGGTCAACATATAGGCTACATATTATCACGCTATCACCTACGGGGTAGGAGCTGTGCGGAGTAAACGAAGTCCGCGCGTACGAAGTCGCAGGCAACAGCTAGTTAATAATAAGAAGAATTACTAGTGTAACGGACGTGTTGTACACTTGAGATTGTAGCGATACCATTCGTGGGCATTCTCCTTTTTTAAAGTTTATCTTTTGTAGCGGACGTAGTTAGTACCACCAAGTAGTCGTAGAGGCAGAACTAGCGTTGTGCCAATTTAGTGACCCCTTGAAAATGGAGAATTGCTTCAGAATGTTTTCTAAAGCTAACTGGTGGCTTGAAGAACCTTGCAGAGGCATTGGAACTGGACACGGCAAGGGTTTTACAAAGTAAAACTAAGGGTTTATTTCGAAACAAGTAAATGTTGATGATGTTTCTGAAGGACGTTGGAAACAAAGAGATTAATGTACACGTTAGTACATAAACGACGTTGGTTGGAAAAGAAATAGCTTCCCAGCCAGGCAAGGTGGACCGGACTCTAGTTGAAAAAAGTTGCAACTAGTATATAGTGTTACAAGATAAAATAATAATTATACCGTGTACCTATACAAAAAATATACATCATAAAAATATAATAATAATAATATAATATGTGTACTTTGACAACTTTTACAGACAGTTAAAGACCATTTTATGTTTACCTATCCAATTAGGGATGAGCGTTGATTACAGAGCCAATTATTATTTCGTTATCGTTATACAAAACAAACATTGTGGATTGAATTTTGTTTGAGTAAATTTTTCGGATTTTTCCGTTTGCTATTTTTTATATCGTTAGATTAGGCGAAACCCCAGACGAGACGTTGCGGTACTCGACCACTTACTTGCCTTGCAGAACAGGAATTGATCTATTAGCCCGGACTAACTCGGAATAAAGGTAAATAAATAATAAGTTAAATACTTTTTACCTGACTTTAAGGCAAGATGGCCGCTTGCTCAAATCAAGCCATGTCAACATTTTATTTCTTTAAAAAAAAAACAGTTTTCTCTAGCATGATGTCAGTAAAAATATTTTGTTTTAATTTGACTATCGCTATTGTAAATCAAAATGCGTCCGAACAATTCACAATGGGAAAAAGTGCCTATTTTTGGTTTGACGTTTTTGATGTTCAAGACATCAAAAATACTAAAATTTATCAATTTTCTTTTAAGCTTTATATATTTTTGAACATAAGAATTTACCATTGCTCACGAGTCACGATGTAGTCACTGTTGATGAAAAGAAAAACAAGACACACAAACGAAATCCAACAGACCATCCAATTCCATTTGATTTAAAAGAGAATATCAAAGCGTTTGCAAGGTATTTCCTCAGTTTGCTGCATTAAGCTTAGTCAACAGATTTTATCGATACGACGAGCATATTTTAGTATTTATGTGGTCCCCAATTTTACAAGGGGCACACTAAAAGTTTTGCACTTCTAGCTAATCGGAACTATTTGAATTTCGAATGTTATATTTTTAAAACGTCAACCTTCTTAGTAATAAAAAACAAACAATTAGCGGGAAATGTCTTGTCAATTGTTTTTTTATTATACATCAAAGTTCTACGCACGCAACGAAAATGAACTTAAGTCGAAAAGATTTTAGAGCGATGATTTTTTATGCTTTTAAAAGTTCTCTGTCTCCGCAAGGCTGTGCCGCTCGTCTTCAAAATGCTTTTGGGAGAGAAGCACCTTGTTTGAGGACGGTGAGGCGATGGTTTGCTGATTATGAGAGAGATCGAGTTTCTTTACATGACGAATTTCGTGAAGGGCGGCCTTCAACTGCCGTCAACGAAAATAATGTGGCTACTGTAAAGCGGTTAGTTGAAGGAAACCCCCGGATTACCTATGGGACAATTCGAGGACTATTGGGAATTGGTATGAGCCAAATTCAGAAAATTTTACACGAAGAATTGAAAGTTCTTAAAAGTGTATATTATTTCGGTTGTATGTATTTATTATTTATTATATTGCCCGTATTAGCAACTTAGAAAATAGTGTTCATTTTCTTTGTTTCAATATAAAGTTATGTACCTATTTCCTTAGCACTTTTCTTATCCACTGCCCGTTACAAGTTTACTACAAATGAAGGTTAACTGGAAGAGAGTGTCCATAGACATTAAGTTCGCCTGTTGTATATTTTGTGCAATAAAGAGTTTTAATAATAATAAAGTTTGGAACCTTTATTGTCGTTGGATCCCTCATGAACTAACAGCGGAGCAGAAGCGGGCTCGCGTGGAATGGTGCTCACAGATGCTACTAAAGTACGACCACGGACATTCTAATGCTGTTTATGACATTGTCACAAGAGACGAAACGTAGATTTATTGTTTTGAACCCGAAAAAAAAAACAGAAATCTTGTGAATGGGTGTTTGAAAATAAGAACAGGCCAACAATAGTGAGACAGGCGAAAAACGTTGGTACAAAAATGATCGCGTTTTTTTCTCAGCTACGGGTCCTATCTGTACAATTCCACTTGAAGATCAAAAGAGTGTTAATGCCGAGTGGTATTCTACCATTTGTTTACCTAGGGTGTTAGAAAAAGTTCGCGAAAGACGACCCAAAAGCCACATTCTCCTATACCATGATAACGCTTCTTCACACACGGCCAACAAAACAAAGTCATTTTTAGCTTCCGAAAAAGTACATCTCGTCACTCATCCTGCGCATAGCCCCGACCTAGCATCCTGTGATTTCTGTATTTTCCCCAAAATCAAAGATTTGATGAGAGGTTTTACTTTTACCAACTCCGAAGAGGCAGTGATAGCGTTCAATCAGCACGTAGAAAACATGCCTTCAGATCTGTGGTCCTCCTGTTTAAAAAAATGGTTCGATCGCATGAAAAAATGTTTAAAATGTAAAGGAGATTATTTTGAAACGCAATAAACATAATATTTTGGTTATACCATGTTTTTTAAGTTACGCAAAACTTATAGTTTAACCTACGTATCAAATTGTACAGAGAATTGCCGTCTCTGTGGAATCTTAAGAGCAAAGAATATCATGGCTCAGGAAAAAAGCTGTTTACGGAACATTGTTGTCTAAATACTCCTCCCTTCCCTTGTATTGGTTCATGCTCTCCTTTGAAGAATACGCCATTTGCCGTTCTGCCAGGCACGTCGTAAAAGGCGAACGATTGCCTATGCAATTTATTCTATCGTGTACCGTGGCTGCTATATGGTAGAGTTCTGCATTGTCTTGCCTTGCCTTGCCTTGCAACACGAAAGAGGGGGGGGGGGGGGGGTTCCGCGATACCGGGCAATAGGTTTCGCAACCAATCGCCCGGATTTGGTGCCACTGCCTTACCTATTCCTGCTACAATAGCGTTTATGCTTCTCACTGTATTTTGGTTATAACATGTTGTTTTTTTAAGTTACGCAGAACTTATAGTATGATCTACGTATAAGGATATATATACATAGTAAATACGCAAAGAAAAAAAATTGTATCTCTTTTTACAATAATTACGTTAATAGAAAAGTATGAAAATTGGCACAACTAAAGTATATATAGTGAAAAAGTGCCGAAAGTTGAGATTTTTAAATAATATGCATCAGAAATACGTTATTAAAAATAAACATTATACCCACTACATTCTTCGACATATATGATAATATATACACATGTATTATATACACACATATATTCTATTATGTTTATGGCTACAGTCTGTTGTCAAAATTAAAATAGATTTTATTGTTTGTCTATGGTCGAATTTCGACCAGAGGCGATCACTAGTTACGATAAAAATTTTGTTTTACACCTCTCACGAAAAAAATACCTCTCTGAAATAAAAAGTATCCAATATTTTTAGTGTGAATACAAATTATTTGTGTATACAATTTCTTCCTAACTCGTCCTTTCATTCCAACCCATTCAGACGTGAAGTAGTAAAGACACATTTAAAAAAAATATCTAATAGGGTAGTGCTAATAATAAATCAATAATGATTTATTTATTATTAGCATTAGTGTTTTGGGAGTATTACTCCTGTGATATTATTATTACATCCCTAATACGATGCATGGAGAGGATTTGGCAACGTTTGCTCATTTGCGACTGCAGTTATTATAATTATAGTTAGTTAATTTGAAGTAGAAAAAAGCTTAAAAAATAAATATATTCCTAGACAGTACTTTTTTATTAAATTATTGTACCTTTTGATAACCTTATTTACTTACTCTGCCGTCTTGGCATCCGATACAAGAGATCGCCTGCCATCCCAGTCTTGTGCTACCACGACGACGATCTGACTCCACGACGTCCTTCCAGCGATACCTCGGCCGTCCGACGGGTCAACGGCCACTCGGGATTCTAAAATAAGCTCTCTTCATGCACGATCGTCTCTCATTCTCCTAATTCTCTCAACTCCTAACTCCTCCAGGTGGCCTAACCGGCGAAGTCATAAGGCTTAAGTCTCCCCTATTATATTTGGCTCGCCAATCAGCTCTTCGATTTTCTTAACCTCCAACTTCCATCCTGGCTCAGAATCTAACGCATTATTTTTCTTTCTACCACTAGCAACTTCCTTTCCTCTTTGAGGGTTAATGTCTAGGCCTTGCAGCCATACATCAAAATCTTCATCAAAATTACAGTCTGGTATATCCTGGTTTTCGTTTTTCAGCTTAGAAGCCTGGACACTAACACCTTATGAAGGGCTGCACTACAACGGGGGGCGTTATGGATCTGTATGTCAACTTCCTCTTCCTTAGAGTTTTTGTCCGTAATATTACATCTTAAATATTTGAAGCTAGCCGTGCTTTTAAACGAGGTTTCTCCCTCATGAAGATCCAAGTACAGTTGTCTGCTGTCTCTGTAGCGTTAAATGTGGAGATACTCTGTTTTTTATGGTTGATTCTGAGTTCCAGCCTAGCGGCTTCCAAAGAAAAGGTTTGCACTTATCTTACCACCTAATTCCTCGTCTGTCCTATTAGGGCTGTATCTGTACTATCTGTACTATCTGCGTATTTAATGACTCTATGTCGTCCATTTAGCTCGATTCCAGTAAAAATTTTAGTCAGAAGATATTAAAATACAGCTCTTTCAAAAATCTGCATAATTTTCATCCCTTTTAAACAAAATAATGGTAGCTCATAGTTTTCCCTATCCTATTTTAACTTACGTCGATAATCGATATTTATTATCTTGATACACACGATGTCTAATTAGATAAACTTGAACGCTTTCAACATGTTTGCATCAGAATAATTGTGCCTGACTTAAGCAAGTATAACAACATCAATAACGAAATGTAATTCCGTTTTAAAATTAAATTGTTGTTAATTCTATATCATCGGAATTGTCGTATTCTTTATCTTATATGTAAATTTTGATTCATGGTATATATAATTCCTATTTAAATTATAAATTTGAATGTTTGTCTTGTTTTTACAAATCATGACTTTCAAGTCTCGTGATCAAGCAAAAACCTGATATTTTGAAATACTCTTTTTCACTCATTCATGTTTTTTAAACTATTCTTATATAAAAAAATAGAAAATAAGAAAAGTAAAAATAAAAATAAGAAAAAATAATAATATTAAAAGCTCCTGATCTGTAATTAGTAATTCAGTAAAATCAGTCTACCCACAGAGAAAGTATATACAGAGGAAGTGAGCCAAACAAAAAGTCGTATCGTCGTATAGAGAGAAATGAAAATATGGCAACCAGGCCCGGGCGAGACAGTGGAGAACTCTACCATCTAGTAGCCACGATAGTAGTAACTCGTATAGCTAATCGTTCGCCTCTTAAGAACTGCCTGGCAGAACAGCAGATGGTCTGTTCTTCAAAGGGAGTCGGGACCAACACGGAATAATATTTATTCAATTTACAATAAAAACTCTCAGTTTTGATATCAAATAATTGAAAACGAAATGATAATTATAGAATACTTAATACGTTTGCAAGAGCTTTATAAAGACGAGAGAATATATTTTTAGAATAAGTAATACTCGATGTACATCCGTTTTACTGCGAATCTATTTCCGTTATTACAATCAATTTCTATTCCCTCCGCTGAACTTCTCGACTACGGAAAATAAATTATTAGTTACTTCTCAATGAAATTGCAATTTAAAGCTAAAATAATATATAATTGCTTTTATACATTTTTAAACATTATTTGATATTATTAATTGATTTGTTATTTTTTCTTGTCATTACTGAACGTTTGAATTATAGTATCAAAATCTCATAAATACCTGAAATCCTTATTTACCTACACCATAGACCACACAGATGGTTGATGACCTAAATAGATAATTATAAGTGATCTTAATTTTATTATTATAATAATAAGATTGCATTATAATTATAAGATTGCATTTTTCTACCATGGGTATTTAATATACTTCTTAAAATTACTAACCACAGTAAATTCAGTAAATGCAGTAAATTATGTAAACGCAGTAAATGCAGTGAACGAAGTTAACACAGTGAACGAAGTAAACGCAGAAGGAACAGGAAAAGCAGAAAGAACAGGAAACGTAACAAGTGCAGCTAGAACGGCAAATGCAAGAAGCATAGGAAGCAGAAGCACCGTAAATGCCTTTGCGACTGAAGCCTGCGCTGTTTATACATTTATGAAATATTTAATAAAATCATAGTGTATGGACCTCCGAATTTTATCACAACATTTAATTAAAAAAGACATTCCAGTCATTTATTTTGTAATTAACTGGAAATACCAATAAGGTGAAAACATTTGATAACCTCTAAAATGACGATCTTCGAGGTGGACTGTTTTTTTCAACGATTACAAAGTTAGGCTTCTGAGGAATTTACCCGGAGTGCAAATACATTTTGGGTTAGTACTAAAATCGCTCAGAGTCTTTTCACTTTATTTTCTATAATAGAAATTATGAGTGATCCCATTTTTATAATGCAAGTGCCATTTGTTTTTTGTACAACAGTGCAGTGCCAAGAAACATTATAACCGTAAACATTATAACTGCATTTCTATATGCAGTACTGTGTCCAATACTGCTTAATTTTCCGCCGAATTAAAAAATCAAACATGTTATGGAAATAATGCAGTATTTATTTAAAAACTAAAAGCGAACAAAATTGAAAAGTCTAGTAAAATTTTAAATATAAAAATTTGGTATTTCGAAATACTTTCCTAAATTAAAAATGTTAATCCTAATATTTATCTAAAGTAATTTTTATTCTATTTTATTTATAATTCTTCTTTGCTCATGTTACCAAGAGTATTATTATAATCATTAGTTTTGGTCTATTAGTTAGGTTAGGTTAGTTACACTTTGTGTACACTTTGATTAGTGCGATTGTGCAGGTACTTAGTATTAAGTAAAAAACACGTGTAGACAGCTGTTGATTAGTGCGAGTGATTAGTAATAAAAGTAGTAAAGTGAATAGAAGCTGGTTACTAATCACTCGCACTAATCAACGGTTGTCTACACGCCGGTTCACTGGGTCTTAGTGTTAATGTTTCTTTAGAAACATTGTTCTTCTTCTCGTGTCAGGAAGTTCAGCCTTTATAACCCATCAAGAGACAAATTCAGAAATATCATAATGTAACTTACATATAACCTTATTTATACAATAATTATACATTTTTCTGTATGAAAAGACGTTCTTGATATACATAAAAGTAATTTAAAAATTAAACTGACTTCAAATATCTGTCAACTATATCTATATCTCAAAATCTACTGAACCGGTTTTGATGAAACTTGGACTGTTTACTAAATTAGAGTATGTTTGATTTAAATAAAAAAAAACTCAATTTAGTTTTGCGTTCCCAAAAACTTCGTACACAAGCATACAAACACGCAAACAAACGTGCAAACGTATAAACGTTCATACGTACAGACGTACAAACATAGAAACCAAAACACTTACGAAGAAGTACGCCCTCAAATATTATCCAGTTCCAACAATTCAAGCATTCAAGAAAAGTGCTAACTTATTCCTTCACACACACACACATGCAAGACGCTTGGTGTTGCAGCTGTTCATGGACGGCGATGTTCACTTACCCGATGCCCCTTTGCCTTGGATTTTACAAATAGCTAGTTGTAGCTTCGTACCTGCAACGTATATTTTAGGTTATTATTAAAGATTAAATTAAATATGCCACTATTTTATTTTTTGAGTGTAGACGTTGATCATTAGTTGTAGCTTGTAACTCATTACCTTTGACTAGCTTATGTCGGAGCTTATTCTGTATAAACATATGTCCCCGTCTTGTTCTTGGACCCATTTGAAGAATAGACGTATTGTAATAGACATATTTTAAGAGGTGAACGATTGGCTGTACGTCTCATTATCATCGCGACTACGATGTTGTAGAGATCTGCAACGTCTCGTCTAGGTTTCTGGTTACACCGCCTTACCTATTTCTACCGAAATAGCGTCGGTGCTTGTCAGTGTCGTGTTCTAGTTTGGAGGGCTAGCTAGCTGGTAGATTATGCATGTAGCATTGCCATCCAGCCACACCGATAGCGATGCACCATTAACGTCTTTGGTGTCTACAGGCGATGGCTTGTCTGTTTTTATTTTTTTTAACCGACTTCAAAAAAGGAGGAGGTTCTCAATTCGGCCGGTATATTTTTTTTTTATGTATGTACACCGATTTCTCCGAAGTTTCTGGACCGATTTACGTGATTCTTTTTTGTTTGATGCAGAATAGCTTCGAATTGGTCCCATAAAAATTTGATTTAGGTAGGCCCAGTAGTTTTTATTTTATGAGCATTTTTTATTTATTTTACCTATGCCGACGTCTGAAATCAAATCTCGCAAGTAAATTTGATCCACTTCCCGGTTACCGATTGAGCTGAAATTTTGTATACGTATGTAAATTGGATGACAATGAAAACTTATTATGAGATAGAACTGATCTGATGATGGAATCGGAAGGCGACAACAGGAACTCAGTAATTAAATGGTTAAAAATCGTTTAATAACAAGACTCTATCGACTTTGGGCTCGTTTCATTCGTGTTGACGAGCATTTTGGTACTTGATGGTAACTAGGATCTTCCAGGGTCCAATGATGAAGCCAGAAGGTGGCCATAGGAGCTCAGTAATTAAATGACAGACCTCTATCGAGTTTGGGCTCGTTTGATCGCTGTCGACGAGCACTTTGGTGCTTGGTGGTAACTAGGATCCTGCAGGGTCCGATGATGAAACCAGGAGGTGGTCATAGGAGCTCAGTAATTAAATTACACAACTCTTTCAAATTTGGGCTCATTTGATTGATGTTGACAAGCACTTTGGTGCTTGGTGGTAACTAGGATCCTGCAGGGTCCGATGACGAAGCCAGAAGGTGTCCATAGGAGCTCAGTAATCAAATGATACAACTCTATCGAGTTTGGGCTCATTTGATTCATGTTGACGAGCACTACGGTGCTTGGTGGTAACTAGGATCCTCCAAGTTCCGATGATAAAGCCAGAAGGTGGCCGTAGGAGCTCAGTACTAAAATGACACAACTCTATCGAGTTTGGGCTCGTTTGATTGGTGTTGACGAGCACTTTGGTGCTTGGTGGTAACTAGTTATAAAAGGAACTACTCTTGACACAAAAGTCTTTGTTCTACGTCTGTCAATTCGGTCAGTTCAGGGGATAGATATAACTTCCATGTTGTTCCGGTTCTGAGGAGGAACTTTTCTTTTTTTTATGGTAGTCGAGCAACGGTAGCTCCTCCGGAAGGAAATCAAAATGTGCTGTGGCTAACGACGTGTCTTGTTTTGGATATAATAATTTCTTACAGATTGTACATGATACTTCAGCATATTGACGTATGGTGGTTATAAAATTACACTCAGTCATTGAACGAAGCCTTTGTGACGTCTGACGCGCTGTCGCTAGCCGGTTCTCACGTTGCTGTGCAGACTCGGTTGCTGTACGGTGTCGTAGCTCTCTGCTCGGTGGACTCCTTAGCTAAATGCTCCTTAATGAGACCAATTCTATGAGCTTTCTGCTCGGCAGATTCGTTCGCTAGACGCTCATTATTGAGACTAAGTCTATTAGCTCTCCGCTCAAAAGAGTCATTCGCTATACGCTCTTGGATCTTACCGAGTTTAGAATTATACTGTACAAAAATTTCTTGACGTTAGCGTAATTTCATGTATGCTTTCATGGACATGGTAACAAACTTTTTTCATGATCTTTAATAGTCTCATAAGAACGTGACGACTACTTTTATCCGTTCCGGTTTCTTGAGATCTATATTTTTTAAGGCGCGCAGCATCTGTTGTAGGTCTACCCATAAATAATTGACAATACAACAATACACTAAAAAGTATTAAATAAAAATAACTACGTTAAAAAAAACCGACTTCAAAAACTAAAATGTAAAAAATAATAAAGATTTAATATTAATTAAATACTACCTATTATTTATTTGTGCTATTTACTATTAGGTTTGAAGTCGGTGCCAAGCCAATTCGGCACGCACGCGCGGGCTGACGTGGTTGACGGATGCGGACGTCTTGAATACATAAATTTTTGAAAGAAAGAAAGAAAATATTTATTTGCAAGAATGTGGGTGTTACAAGTTGTTAAAAATAAATTAAGCTACCAACATATTCTACCATTATGTGGTGTAAATTTTAAATTAAAAATTTTAATGCTTTTTTTTAAGCTTAATTGATAAATTTACATTAATTCACATGACCATTTAGTTTAGGAATTTTGTTGAATAAATTTTAGTAATTATTTTTTTATTATTCTACGTATTGATTGAAGCTGCTTATACTATTAACATTTAGTTGCTCTTTATTAGGTATATTTACGCATTTTAATCTTTAAAGTAGTCATTTTATTGTATTAATTTGCTCGCATTCAGTTTTTTTTTTAATATTATAAGATAGCAAACAAGCAGATGGGTCTCCTGATGGAAAGAGTCACCCATCGCCTATACACATTAGACACTAAATTTTTAACGGTGCGTTGCTATCTTGTGGCGAAGTTTACCGGCTACCTTACCCTCTAAACCGGAACACGACAGAGACAAGCACTGACGCTATTGCGGCAGGAATATGTAAGGCGGATTTAGGAGAGCCTCTATTCATTAGGAGAGCCATCTACTTGTTTGCTATCTTATGGTATGAAAAATATGGACTTTGATTTTTCTTTTATTCCATCCCAAACCCATTAATCGCCACGTCTAAATACAAGCTGTATAAGGTACGATTCACACCAATTGGCATGGACCGGAACGGATGTGTACACATGCCACGGAGGTCGTAAGCGTGCCGTGGAAGACATCCGTATTCGCCAGTGTCGGACGCGTGTCAAGGCACCCAACAGCGCCGACGGCATGCATACGTCACTACTTAAATTACTCGACTCGCTCCGTCGCTAATCTCTATTCTCATTCCGCAATGACTTCGCGGCTTCAAACGGTGTCGATGCATGCTGCTGGAGCCGGTTGTCTGTTGCGGAGTCCGTTCTAAGTCATACGGAGCCGTACATAAATCGCGCAATGTTAATGTGATGGAAATATGAACTGTAATTAATATTTATACATTTCGATTTCCTTTATCGCATTGTATAATGCCCTCCGACCTGAGACGATGCGATTTGATCGGTCTAAATTGTACCTAAAGCCCCGTTTTCACTTTGTGTATTGCGAATCTGATCAACGGCTGTCTTCACGTATTTTTTGATTAATACTAAGCATCTACATTCAAAACTCGCTTTCGTACTAATTAAAGTGAAAACGGGGCTTAAGCCTACGTAACTTAACTTTAACGGTGACACAATACAGGCAAATATTCAACACGTTAAACGTTTTCACGTCAGGTAACGTTTGTGTCGGTGGCACACAGATAGAGGAGAGCAACGAAAATCGTTTACTGCCGCATAAGCATTTCCTTACAGCATTTTAGTGAACGTGACCCATTTATCTATTCAAAACTTGCAGGTAGATTCGTGAATTACAGGTAGGTGCCAATTTTCTTTAACCTATAAAACGTTATATTTTTACCTAGGGATACTTGCATATTAAAGTGATATAAAATTATATAAAAATAAATTATTTATATTATAAAGATATAAAATTCTATATATAGAATTTTATATGATCACTTTAAGATGAATTCTTTGACTAAAATATATAAATACTATTACACCCGTGTATTTGCGTATCCTCGTTTTCACCCATGTTAGTCCGGGCTCCTTTGAAGAATAGACCAACTGCCGTTCTGCCAGGCAGGTCGTAAGAGGCGACCAATTGGCTATATGTCACTACCATCGTAACTACTAGGTGGTAGAGTTCCGCAATGTCTTGTCCGTGTTTTTGGTACCACCGCCTTAATTATTCCTGCCGCAATAGCGTTAATGCTTATTATTGTCGTGTTCCGGTTTGGAGGGTCAGATAGCCGGTAGACTTATGCATGTGGCATTATCATGCCGCCACACGGATAGCAACGTACTATTTACATCTTTGGTGCGTATAGGCGATGGTTTCTCTTTCCATAAGGAGAGCCATCTGCTTGTTTGCTATCTAATAAGATAAAAATATATAATCCCTACCTATACAGATTCGATGTGGGTTTACCTAGGCTTTTCTAATAGAATATTTTTTTTTGTGTTAGGTTGCCGTCCTATAAGGAAATCATGCATAATATTTCCAGTCTCGACCAAGTTTTTTTTTTAGAAAAGCCCAAAAAAATATTCATAATAAATCGCTCGACCAAGGACTCGAACCTGGGATCTCAAGTATCTACACCCTTTACTGGAGAGCTCTCAAATCTTTCGCCTTTCTAGAAAATTTAAATTCTAAAAAGTTCTAACCTATTTGATTTAAATCAAAAAGCAATTTGGGCATTTAATTTGCAAAATTTTCGCGGCACCTTATGTGGAACTGCTGTGATGTAATTGAAACGAAAGGTATTGTAAGGAATGGGGGAATATTAGAGGAGACCACAGCGGCACAATAACTTTTTTCTACGTCAGTAGCAAATGCAAATTACAAACAATGTAGCAAACTTTTACAACATAGCAAAGGCAACACATAAATTATGTACTCAACGCACATTTCACTTCGTAACCGAAGCATCTTCAAGAGAGTCGAATATCACTTCACTATGAAGGGTAAAGCATTAAATGTCTATGTGATTTCCCCACAATGGAACCTTCGTGAGGTATATAGGTAGGTATTATATTTTAATATCTCACATATTCAGAATAATAAAATAACGTTATTGTTTAATCCGATAATAATAATATTTTATGGTCATTAAGATATCCTTAATAGGTTTCTTGCATGTAACCTTAAGATGTAATGTTTAGTAACAATGTCGCTGCAACCATTACGTGAGTAATATTTTCTTTAAAATATTGACTAGCTCTTTGTTTAGCTTCGCTTGTGTGCTGTTTGATTTTACCTCTTAAGGATCAAAGTGGACGGGCCACAACATGCCGGACCGCATCAGACCGGGCCGCAACGGGCCGGGCCGTATCTTAAAACCCGCCTAGATCGCATTCATACATTTTATATGAACTACGCAGGGGTGCATAAGGGCGGATTGTGATGCGGACTGCTGCAGCCCAATGCATCTCGTCGCCAGAGTGCTATGGCAATTGTGTTCCTCCATGTTTTGATTATTCATTTATAAAATCACATAATTATAGATGAAAAATGTTTAATAATTTTAGTTCCAGGCTACAAAGAACTATATGATTGCCCCTGGTCCGTTGCGACCCATCCCAGTGTTCTTGATACTTTAGAGGTTAATTATCCAAAAAAATCTCAAAACGGCCGTCTATATTATAATGGCTATTCTATATATATATATATATATATATATATATATATATATATATATGTATATATATATATATATATATATATATATATATATATATATATATATATATATATATATATATATATATATATATATATACATATATATATATATAATGGTATGCCGAATATCAGCTCAATTTGCACAATGATTTTATTTTTCGTTAATAGATAGGGCAAATTTTCTATAGGTTTAAGGCAACAATTGTAAATTATTTCTTTTATATTTTACCAATAGTAGTAGTAAATATAATGAAGATAAAAGGAAAACTATCACGGCTTAGAAGGCTTCACGCCTTTTTGAGTAATAGTCGATCAACTTATAAAATGTACTTAAAGAAGTTTTTGTAGGCGGTAAACCTGTGATGCGGATGAATATATATTTCTCATTGACATTGAATAGCTTTTATAGTTTCTTAAGCTTTATAATAGCTTAAAAAATTATAAGTCTTCTTTCTTGTATGCATTAGATTTAATAAATACCTACCTAAATAGACTATTATGAGAGAATTAAATGTTTATGTTAATTTTACCTAAATTCCAACTTTATTTAACTACTATTCCCCAAGTTTAAAAATATTTATGAAATGCGAATAAGTTAATAGAATTTTACGGAACATATTAAACTTTTAAGGTAATAACTAAAGAAAACGATGTATGAGGTCTTGCCCGTGATCTTTTATGTTACCACTTTATTGGCACGACTAATATGTATATTTGTCCCAAATTACAGCTCTCTAGTACTAAGAATCTCTAAGCTAGGCTGCGAAACGACGGACAGACATAGCGAAACTATAAGGCTTGCTTGTTTACTTCGTAAGGCTTAAAAGTAGTTGTCCTCAACAAATTGAATTAAACTTTTACAGCAAATATAAAGTACGTCCTCTTTACGTGGTAATAATAACGTGATAACTTAGTATAACGACATTTATTTTTAAAATCAGTACGCAAACGAGCTAGCACGCCACCTGGTGCTAATTGATCATTGTTGCATGCAAGTGCTTCATATATTATTATGTGAATTGTGAAGTATTAGGTAAATCTGGAGCTAAAATTAAAATTAGTAATGTTGACAATATTTAACACAAACATATATAAAATGACTATATGCCACCATCAATTTCTATAACTTTTATGCTAGTTTGTACTTATTATAAATTGATTAATATAATGCTTAGATATACCATACCAACTTATAAATTAAAATATGTATCAGAGAAGAAAAAAGGAACAAATACAGGTACCTTGATTTTGTTCGATCCACTTTTGAGATGTTAATTTCAGTTATTCAAAGGCATTGAATTTATTTGAATTAAACAGCAAGTGATAATAATAATATTTATATTTTATATTAAATACAAAACACAAAACTGATTATACTTAGTTGTATATTATCAAACTTAACTTCTTAATTTTAACAAGCACGAATGTCTCTAGAACATAGTTCAAACCCTTTTATAATGGACTTAATTATTACCTTAATCAAACACTTGACTTTAGGCCAAAGGTAATATTAATTTAAAATTAGGTTTAATAATGAATCATTCTAAACATTTAATAGAATATACGAGTTATCTATATACATATAATAAAATCGTAGGAAAGTCAATGTATGTCCGGAGTAAACTCAAAAAGTACTGCATGGATTTACTTCAAATTTTGCATGAATATTACTAACAGGTTGGGTCAACATATAGGCTACATATTATCACGCTATTACCTACGGGGGAGGAGCTGTGCGGAGTAAACGAAGTCCGCGCAAACGAAGTCAGCTAGTTTTAATAATAAGTAAAGAATAACACACCAGCTTTTTTTGACATAACAATTTAGAAATTGATGGCGGCATATATATATATATATATATATATATATATATATATATATATATATATATATATATATATGTTTGTGAAAAATATTGCCAATAGTCACCTAAAACAATACAAAAGGATTTTATATCACTCTTCAGACCTTTTTTTTATTATCGATAGGGAAGCGTTTAACAACGTCTCGATACGACTGATGGCAAGCTAAGATGGAACGCGCTTTCCTAGAAGGTACCTGTTCACTCTTCTCTTGAAGATCCCCAGATTGTACTCGTCGGGGAACACAGACTCAGGAGGCATGTTCCAGTCCCTTGCAGTCAACACCTTCCAGAGGGCAAGACCTCGAAAGGTGTTGACAGCAACGACATTGCTTCCATGTTTAATACAACTCCATGGAAATATGTATGTACATGTATGTAATAAGCATGTGAATTGACTTCTGTACCTATATGTTTTGTGGTAGTATCCCACCACGCACACTTACCCCCGCTACGATAAGCCAAGCGAAGCGTAAAGGCGCTACCTAACTTTTCTCGAAACACTTCGTCATTGTGTTTAAACGTGTTGGTCCGGGCTCCTTTGAAGAATATACCAACTGCCGTTCTGCCAGGTAGGTCGTAAGAGGTGACCGATTGACTATACGTATCATTACCATCCTAATTACTAGCACAACATACTGAAGACTAACAGAAGTCAATGTACATACAAATAATATCCGAGCAATGCACACATAGACACCTCTCATGGACTTGGAATGGTTTGGGACAGTTTATTTCGCACCATTCCGAGATATCGCGTCCGTGAGAGGTGACTATGTGTGTTATGCTCGAATATTACTTGACTACTGTTAGTGTCTAGTATTCTGTGCTACTAGGTAAAGTTACGCTACCTAGTAGCACAGAATACTAGAGGCTACGTCTCGCTAGGGTATTTGGTGCCACCGCCTTAATCTGCCGCAATAGCGTCAATACTTGTCATTGTCGCGTTCTGATTTAAAGAGTAAAGTAGCCGATAGACTTATGCATGTAGCATTGCCATCCCACCACACGGATAGCAACGCACCATTAACATTTTTGGTGTCTATAGGCGATGGTTTCTCTTTCCATTAGGAAAGCCATCTGCTTGTTTTCTATCTTATGATATAAAAAAATATAAAAAAACTTGGGTTTGGATTATAGATACTAGATAAACAAAATTCTCAGGATATGATGTCAATATTAGATTAAATAAACATATAAATTTTTGAAATCTAAAAAACCCCGATTTCGTCACTGACTCAATCACTGATGATCATTAAAATTCTTAAGGTACTTCAAAAAGTTCTAGAAAATTTACATTTGATATGTAAACAAGAATTGTATACAAACAACAACAAAAAAAATATGAGACTTGGAACTTTTAAACTAGAGGATGGGATTTAATATGTCACTCCCCCAAATTTTGATGCTAGATGTCTGAAAATTGACATAGAGACTCCTTGTTATAAATAATAAAATATGTATTTCAGGATTTTTAGTATATCACACCCCACCTTTTAGGTAAGTGGGTGGAAGTTTGTATGGGTTTTCTTCTGATAGAAATTAATTTCATGCTAGAAATCTGAAAATTATACAAGTCCAGACTTCTTATTACAAATTAAAAAATACGTATTTATATAAAATAATTTTCATAAGAAGCAAAAAGAAGCAAAGTCCCACCAAAAACATTTTTATCCAAAATGTTGCCACAACGAGACCTATGGCTCACACTGTCAAAAAGTCATCAGATCTTATGTAGAACCAAGCTTCTAATTCTACACACCCTCACTCTACAAGCCCTAACTTCACAAACACTACATCTTAGTCAATGTATGTGACAGGCCGTTTCGCTACCCTCACAAGGGCGTAATTGATTCTCGGTTACTTTTTTGTTATGCAATAGGTCTTTGTAGTAATTTTATTATTATTATCACCACCTTCATAATCACATCATCATTCTCAATCTACATTATCAGCGATTGTGTAGGTATATAAGAATTGAGTGCTTTTTTTGAGTATAGCATCAGCCTCAAGCAGCATTCTGTCATACAAGCAGCCTTGTATTATTTATAAAATGAGACAAACCTGCTTGGATGACAGAAAAATAAATAATTATAATTGAACTGGCACATATTCAAAAATTGATAAAAAATACGAATTCGAATGTTATCCTTATTTACATGACAGTAAAATTTGTAAAACTGAAAATTACTAACCAGTAGACTTAGATATAGAGGTATATACTCATATAAAAGAGCTTACTTATTCGTAAAAGGCCGGCAACGCAACTGCAAGACATCTGGTATTGCGGATGTCCATGGGCGGCGGTGATCACTTACCGTTAGGTGCACCTCTTGCTCGTTTGCCCCCTCTTCAAAAAAAAAATACTCAAAGCCAGTAGAGTATCTCAGCGCATTGGCTCTAAGGCATGCAATTGGATATTAATTCCACTCTCAAATGTAGTTAGAAATTACTGAACAGAACAGATTCTGTGTAGCGTAGAAGATCGTGAAAAATGGGTTGTAGTAAAACTCTGAATCTCGAGGTGATTTGGACGAAACAGGTGAGGTCGAGGTTGGTTATTGTCAATTTTAACAATATAACTTGTAATTTGAAATAGTGAAGTTTGATAACTTTACAAGTTTTTAGAGGAATGTTGTGTTGCTATACTACCTGTAGTACCTACTGAACAGTAAAGCTCCTTGCGGCTATTTTTCCCCTTGTTGGCCCGAATACCACTTAGAAATAGAACGTCTACTTTCCTGCTATAAAGCATGATGTGAAATCGAAAAAAAAACTCCTTTCGTACTACTACCTTACTTCTGTAAGGACGCAGTGCGCTGCGGCGCAATAACTTCTGTGATTGTTCGTCAATAGTGCGGTTGCGGCGGGTATAGTGGGTGGTAAATGTATATATGCGGGACATTATAAATTTCCAATAAGGATTGCAAGCGTTTAGGGTCTTATGCGGGATTAGCCACCTCATTTGCTTATTTTTCATTTTTTAATGTCTATCGTTCGATCACAGGCTTGCCCTTTGCTCTTACTGCGGCCTCAATGACAGTTTTTACCTTTATTGTGTTTCATTTTTCATTACTTCACTTAATCCGTTCTGGTGGCTTACTGTTAAGCCTTAAAGAAAACAACGCTTCAATAAAAGAATTTTTGTTTATTTACTCAGGTGGCGCTCGCGTTTTATTCATTATGAAAACTGCTCGTTGTGCTTTCAAAGATCATCACTATTTAATTTTCAAATTTAGATAGGTACAGGGTACGTACGATAATAATATATTAATTAAATGAAACAACTTGATAATTTAAAGTTTTTTTCTATTAGATACATATCATTCTATTTTTTAATTTATAGAGTTATATCACAGTCTTCACTTTAATAAGTGCAATAATATAAATTACATATCTCCTGTATTATAATTAGGTACCTATGCGTGTATAATCTGAATTTCTAAGATAAATAGATTGACTAGATTTATACAATATCTAATTACTATTAGTTAATAAAAATACTATAAGTTAAATTGTTATGAATGGTGCAATTTTGAGAAAAATGTACCAGGTATTATTAATTCATATTGCAACTCATGTCATGTTTGTTTTTAATTATTGAGCTTTTGTTAGACTCCAGCAATTCGATTGTTGATTTGTGAGATGAGCTACAGTACTATCGCAATAGGTGATTTTTGGTGTTTACGTATTGTTCTCTTCCTTTTGCTGAGGTGCCCCATAGACCTAAAATAATATTGCGCAATATTACGTATTGCGCAATATTATTGACCGGGTTAATATTGAAGATTGAACGAAAGTTTGAGCGGGTTTAATTTTATTGCGCAATTTTTTTTTCTTGCACTGTACAAGATTAATATTGCACAATATTTTTCTTCTTCACTTCTGAGTTGGAGCGGCCGCGTTCGGTCAGTCACGGTGTTTAATATATGGTCGTGTCGTAAATTTAAGCAAAATGGCGAGCAAGAATGCTATAAAAGAAAAAGAACGGAAGTTTTTACTTGAGTATATAGAATTGTGTAGAGATTTATTTAACAAAATCACCAACATGGTTGCCGCCAAAACTTCGTCAATGGACTGGTTTGTCAATTTTATTAAGTGAATTTATTGAACGTTTGCAGTCAAGGAGGGTATTCAATATCCCTGCACAATAAAAGTTTTGCGCAATGTTATTGTAGGTCTATGGGGCGCTTAATAAAAAGAAACATGGCTGTCAATAAAAATTGAAATCTATGTCACGAGCGATAATATTGTCCTCTTGATTACAGATTAAAAGATACAGGACAAAAATTAAAAAAAAAACTCGTTATAGCCCTACGTAGCCCTGAGATAAAATCCTAGGTTAGGCCTGTTCTGACTAAGAATTACAGTTTTTCCAAAATAAATGTACATGGGTTGGATTGGCTGTGTGTATAATTTGTCAGTAGTTTGGTCACTATCATCATCGTTTACCTCGCACATAAGGCTTTTTACTTGGCCATGAAGAAAACAATACATCGCTAAAGTCATTTTTGACTAATAGACAAGTGGTTTGTTTTTATTCAGTTTTTCATATAATAGGATAGCAAAGATGCAGATAGATGTCCTGAGGGAAAGAGATAACTATTATCTAGACATTAAATATGTTTATTGTGCATTGCAAACCATGTGGCGGATTAACATCCGCATGAATAAAGTTGAAATCGATCAAGCTAACAAATGCACAGTTTTTAAATAGATATATTTTTTATTGTTACAATTATGCGAGATTATTTCATCGACGATCGAATGCTTAAAATATTTCGATACGTCCCAAAAACAAAATCGTATGGAGATATCAGACGAAATTGGTTTTATAATAAAATTCGCATTAAACACGCATAAAGCTACAAGACAATATATTTTTTATATTTATTGGTCTTTAGTTTTTGGAAATACTCAAGTGAACATCTATCTATCTATCTTATCTACAATGTACTCCCACAAACAAACATATTGTAATTTGGTGGTTTTGTAGATACGATTTTGTTCTTGGGTAGCGTCGATTTACATTATTCGGCCAGCCGCAGGTAGTCTATTACTCTTCAAAATTCTGAAGTCCATTAAAAATACCCCTCAACAGGTATTCTAATCTTGTGGTCTAAGCCTAATACTAAACCGGTACTGATTAGATATGGACTTTTTTTGACAACACAATCAAATAAATAATACATGACTGCATGTTAAATTGAATTATAGTCTTATTTTGAGATTTTCATTACTAGGATCCAGGATACTTGCATATTTTCTTAGAAGGTTATTTGGTATATTTTTTACTCTATACCTAATTTTACGCCCAAATAGGTAAATCTGTCAGATATCCTTTAAAAATCATTATTTTATAAATCATAAAAACATAGAGTAACCTTATGTAGTAATTGAGTTTATAAAAAATCAAGAGACAAAGCTGTCAATTTTCTCTGAAGGTAAACTTAAAAGCCTAGGGAAGTAATAATAAAGTGAGAAAATGGACACCTTTAGCGGTTTATGTCGCTTTTTATGCGTGTAATTCGCAGATTTTTATAAAGTAGATTGTTCCCCTTATTTGTTATTTAGGTATAAATATTGAAGTATATGTTAGGTATGTATCAGGGCTATATTTGAGTATATTTAATTAAATTAGAAGAGAAAGATAGTTTTTGGCTATATATGTATCTATTATGTATATTTGTTTATGACTGGCTTGGCGAATTTTGAGGTGCAATTGGATTTGTCTTTATTCAATGCTGGGGCCGCATATACGTCTATCGTCACAAAGCTTCGTGCAATGACACGATAAATGCAGATGTGATCGCCTAATACCGGCTATTTTCGCATATATTCCGGACTACGTGTGTCTTAGCGCGCTTATATGCGCGCTTCGGGACGATAGACGCAAGTGCGGCACCAGCATAAGGAGTGAAAGTCTAAAATTTATAACACAAGTGTTTTCATTTTATTTCATAGGATAACGAATAAGCAGATGGTTCTCCTGATGAAAAGAAATAATCATCGTCTATAGATACCAAAGATGTTAATGGTGCATTGTTTTCCTTGTGGCGGAGTTAAAACAGAAGTTAAAATTTACGTACTTACATATACCTATTACGGAACACGTCAGCGACAAATACCGACGCTATTGCGGCACGAATATCTAAGACGATGGTACCAAATCCGTTCTAGAACCTAGTTAATTACTACTAAGTAGGTGTTTGAGTTATGACTATGATGTTAGTGAGACGTATTAGCCTTCTTTTGTTTTTTTACGAGATACCTAGCAGTAAGGCAAATAATCTATTTTTCCAAAAGGGGCCCGGATCTTTTTTGTTTCAAGTATTTTGCGTAAATTAATCGGTCTTACCAGTGAACTGTGGTAAATGCAAGTCCTGTCAATTGCTAATGCAAGCAGCCGCCATTATAGTGACGTCAGTCGCGAGTAGACACATTTAATAAACAGTACCATTAGCACAGACGTTAAATGAGATAAAATTCCAGTGAATTTGTATTTTACTTATACTGGGGCCGCACTTGTGTCCATTCTGAAGAAATATGCGCCGAAGCTTTGTACGACTTTACACTAAAAATTATCGCGAAATTAAAGTAGTGGTCATATTAGTGGTAACGATATTTTGCACGAACTATCGTGCAATAATCCAAGATGGCTGAATTCATTTTCAAACGTGTAAATAGGAACGATGACTTCTACATATTGTGTGCTAACAATTAATTACTAAACTTTTGTTATGAGACATTTTTTGGACCCCGTATGATGGGCTCGGTTTCATAATTATGAAAAAATTCTAGTAGCATTTCATCGTTTCATTCCATTTTACATAACCACCCGCATACGTCTAAACTGATTGAAAACAAGAGCTGAAATGAACAACGCTAGTCCGACCACGCAGTACGATATATTAGCGCGCTAGAACTCTTTGACGTACGGCCAACCGCGCGATAGAGCACATGCAGTCCGAATGTTTGAGTCGACAGCCGATAATAGCCGTTCACATCTGCATGTGCCGTGTCATTGCGCGAAGTTTTGAGACGATAGACGCAAGTGCGGCCCCAGCATTAGATTACACATTTAGATTATATCGGTCTAGTTTGATGTTGCAATGGAATTAGCTGTAAATATGTTTTAGATTTTAAAGGTTTTTGTAGTTTAATTGTATTGATTTAAGTTTCGTACGGTAATTTTAAGACATGGACATCATTTAATTATTTTTTCAATTATAGTATCGCTTTTGACATAGATATTTCGTACCTGGATATATGAAAAATATTTTAATCCAATTTGAATTAAATTACTTAAATAGCACAGTAAAATTAATTTTATTTAAAATTAACTTGAGTTGAAATTATTTTTATTACATCAAATTACAATAATTATCCGATGAAAAATCGTTTTATGACCAAAATTGCCAACTATAAAACTAATACAATATGATTTAATACTAAATGGTACTGACAAAACTCATGTAGGTAAACTATGCGTCTTATTAATAAACATAGAATAACTAAAATTAGTATTAATTTTAAAAACTGGTATTAATCGATAAAATCAAATTGATATCAAATAGAAATAATATAAATATACATTAAATTTTGTTCTATGTCGATTTTATTTGGACATATATTTAGGATTAAACTAATTTTATTTTAAGTTTATAAATAAGACCCAGGTGACGAACTTATAAATACATACTGATCTATTTCATCAAATTATTTAAGATTTGCATTTAACAAACATTTAATACAGATTATAGGCTGAAAATGTTTATTCTACAATCGAAAAGAGGATTGTACCTTAAATGGTTTTATTTAATTCCATATTTGTACTGATTTGTGAAAAGTACTTCCAAGACTGTTATTAATAAAATAGATTATTATGTAATATGAATCAGTAAATCTTATATCTATAGGGCTACCATATCGCATTCACTACATAATGATAATATATTTTTTAAGACATTCCATATTAATTGACTAGTATACGCGAACTAAATTATTTTTAAAATTCCGTCTAGGCCATGATATCTTATTTTTAAAACAAGCAAAATTTGATACCAAACCAAATATATATAAGTTTATTAATTATTTTAAATACAAGTTTTTTAATCCTTGACATCGTATATGACGTTATGAATGTATCAATCTAAAGTAGTATTTTAATCAATCTGTTGTATTCCTAATTTCCATTTCATATATGGACAATAATTTAGTAACTAAAACAGGCGAGATCTTTGGTAGGTACTTATTGTAAAAATATTCTATACAATAGTGATATGAACATAAAGATTAACAATAAGACAAATAATAGAAAACATTATGTTTTTTTTACTTTTAACAGTGTCAGTAAAAGAACGGCAATCGAGATCAAGTAAGGTTCAACACACTTTTCTTGCCAAGAAATAGTGTAACAATACCAAACGAACTTTTATAGAATGGAACTTACTCCTATTTTGGAATTAAAAGCGAGCTGTTCAGTGGTCAATTTTTTATGAAAACTAGGTTGATTAAAAAAACAACATAACCTATAACACAGAGTACCGTTGCTGCTTACTCTACGATCTCGAAAGCTGTTCTCGCTAGATATCTACTCGGGTTTATTTGGTAGAATACTCAAAAATGTACAGCTTATTTCAAGTATAAATGTTAAAATAAAACTAGTATTGCCAGATATAACCTTAATGGATTCGAGTATGTCATCTAGTATGTCGATATTGTTTTACATGACATACTAGTTTTAATTTAATTTAGATGTATTATTATAAAATTTCTTTGGATACAATCAGATAGGTACATAAATATATTTATATATGTACATTGAGCATCATGTAGGTATATTGGCTTAGTTGTTAGATACTTATATAAGGTTCTCCTTAAAATAGATGATCATATTTTAACTCAGCGTTTGATACGTATAACTAAAGATATTCAGTTAAAAAATAAAACTTTCATTTTTACGGATGAAATAATCTTGTCTCGTAACGCTTTACTCCTTTCTGCATAAAACAATCCATACACATACTGTGTTTTATTTGGTTATTTACCTTACTCACTATTGCGTAAAAAGTGAATTGTTTTTAGCCGAAAGTCGTAAAGCGTTATAAAACAAAAATATTTTATTTGTAAATATCAAAAGCTTTTAGTCCCTTGAAACACTTGCTTTTTAGCTGGATATCTTTGGTTAAACGTACCGAACGCTGTGTTAAAATATGATCACCTACTTTGGAACGACCTTATATATTACATTACAGAAAATTTTTATTTTATTATTATTTATGATAGTTCGGACAGTTACACCAATATGTAATATAGCATTTTAATTATATGGAACGAGTTTAATATCAATAGAAATAAACAACACTTAAAGCATAATAATTGTTGGCCATTTTAAAAATCTTATGTTAAGCCATATAAACTATAATATTTCTCATCTTTATATCATATAGCCATCAGATTGGGAACAAGCAATATAATATTTTTTAACGTATAAAAAGTGCAGTAACTGACTTTCCATTTCCTATAACTCTGAAATCCTGCATCAGATCTTCAACAAATTAAAATGGGACTATACGAGGAGTATACCCTCTCAAACAAAACAAGGATCATTAAAATTTGTTCATAAACAACGAAGTCATTCGCAAACATACATAAAAAAGCATATATATGGTCGAATTGATTACCTTCTCCTTTTGGGAAGTCCGTTGAAAAAGATTGGTTAGGATTTTTATAAGATGCGTACCAAGGGAAAGCAGCAGACATCTAAATTGCACCCTTTTCAATTCCTAGTTAATTTGTAGTTTCGTACTTTAAAACGAAACAACAGAATCCTTATTACTTTATTGTCAGTCTGTCTGTCCGTTTGTCAAGGTTTTTATTTCAAAAATTAGTAAAGCTCAAATTAATGTGAAATACTATATGAAGAAGATTTATATACCTATAGTCTCTCAAGGTATGTAAGGCCACAGCATACCTAATCCTCCTTTCCAAAAGTCAGGTTTAGGTATAAAAATATACCTAGACTCGCTAGAGCTACTTGCCTGTAAGAAAAATTAAAACTTATAACCGCGCGCAAACCGTGAATTTTCTTTTCTCGCCCCATTTTTATGACTGAGCTGCGAACGTCGGAACGGGGTTGACACTCGAGAATTTTTTGTACCCAGTTGAAGTAGTATGCGCGAGTGCGACGTGACCGCGACTGTCATACGAACCGAGTGGCATACGTCGCCCGGGTGGCGTGCACGGCCGAATATACATACACTGCCGAGTGACGTTTTCCTTGTAAGGGTGTAAAAATTAAGCTTCACTTGATATGATTTAATAATTTTGTTTCTTCTAATCTGGACGCAGTTATGTAAATAGATACATTTGGATTGGTTTTTTTTTTTCATAGACGAGGGAGCAAACGAGCAGGAGGTGCACCTGATGGTAAGTGATCACCGCCGCCCATGGACATCCACAATACCAGAGGTCTTGAGGTTACGTTGCCGGCCTTTTAAGAATGAGTAAGCTCTTTTCTTGAAGGCCCATAAGTCGTAACCGTTTGGAAACACCTCTGCCGGTAATTGGTTCCACAACAAAGTAGTGCGAGGCAAAAAGTGTCGAGAGAAACGCACAGTTGTGGATTTCCAGACATCGAGGTGGTGAGGATAGAATCTCAAATTTTGACGCGATGTCCGATGATGGAATTCGGCGGCAGGAATTAATCCAAATAACTCGTCGGAACACTCTCCATGAAAGATACGATAGAAGACACAGAGTGAGCCAACATCTCTGCGCAATGCCAAAGAGTCGAGCCGTTTCGAAATAGCCAGGTTGTCAACGATTCGAACCGCTCTACGCTGAATGCGATCAAGAGGAAGGAGCTGGTACTGAGGAGCTCCGACCCAGAGATGAGAACAGTACTCCATGTGGGGCCGAATTTGAGCCTTATAAAGTTGAAGGTGATGAGCCGGCAAGAAGTACTGCCTCACTCTGCTGAGCACACCGAGCTTTTTGGAGGCTAGTTTAGCCTTACCTTCCAAATGATCGCGAAACTGAACGTAATTCGATATGTCGACTCCCAGAATCCCGATACTAGCTGAGGCTGTCAGGAGAGTATCCCCAAATCGAGGTGACACGACGAAGGGTGTCTTTTTAGCGGAAAACACGCAAAGCTGTGTCTTTTTGGGGTTAAAAGTGACCAGGTTTTGACGACCCCATTCCGAGACATCGGTTAGTCGATTCTCAACTTCGGACACAAGCTTGCTTCGGCTCTCTTCAACGTGTTCCCGAGAAATACCGCTTCGGCGGGAGTATGTTGCATCACCAGTACTGTCATCTGCATAGCAATGTATGTTGCGAATTCGCATCATGTCATTGATATGCAGAAGGAACAGTGTCGGTGATAGCACGCAGCCTTGTGGAACACCAGCATTGATAGATTTAAGGTCAGAGCACGCACCGTCAACTACGACCTTGATGCTCCGATCAGCCAAAAAACTGGTGATCCACTTGCATAATTTCTCGGGAAGCCCATAGGAAGGCAGCTTCGCCAGAAGCGCTTTGTGCCATACCCTATCAAAGGCCTTCGCTATGTCCAAACTAACTGCCAATGCCTCCCCGTTGGACTCAACTGCTTCCGCCCACCGATGTGTTAAGTTATAATGTGCCTCCTTTTTTGGCACTTAAAGCTTGTGCACTACTATTGTTACGCTAGAAAGCATCAAAATATTGATAAGTATCAAACAAAAAACCTCCTCAAATCTAGATGATACTTATGAAAGATCTAGATGATCCTTATAGAAGATTCTTATGGAAATATTTAACGGTGCAATTTCCAATGCACTTTTTACCCCGTATTACTCCTTGGTAGAACAAGCTGGTGATAGGACCATTTCCGTAGATATGCGACTTAGGGACCTTCAAGGAAATGGCTTATACAACTGTAACATCTGTATTGGTGCAGGTGTTGATGGCTAGTGAATACTTAATATAAAGTTCATATGCCTCTTCTTTCATAATAAATGTGTGTATAAAAAACAAATTTCAATCGTAGAGCACTCTCTCATGTTTCGCATTAAGTCGTGCAATAAGGTTTTAGCCACTGATTAAACTGGATACGCCTTTCAAGACAATTTCTTAGGATATCAATGTCGCTTGCATTTACACAGAGAAATTCAGAGTTATAATACTTACCAATGAAATAAAACCAGTCCAGAGGTATGCCTTAAAATTAAGCTTTTTATTTGGCACGATAAATTAGCACAATATGGCATATTTCTATTTTTTTACGATATAATATATCTACAAGCGTTTGACATTTACATACATTTGCTCATATGAGCGGCTACGCATTTTACGCCCAATACGCCGTGTCTATTCATTCATTTTCATTTGGTCTGTGGTTTTAGCATACAAAAATAATAACATCAAGATCAAACGTCGTATATGTATTACATTCAAAACACAATCGTTTTTAAGAACTTTTGCGCCTTTTGCGAATCGTGCAAAAGCAACTTTGATTTCAATGGAACAATGAATTGGCAGCACAGGGCAATGCTTTTGAAAATTTGAATAATTTTCAATCATTAGCATCATTTGGAAGTGCCAAAAGCAGGAGGAATCATTTTCAGAAGTATAATTGTACAAACCAAGCCCATTAAAATTATAAATGCGAAAGTTTGTTACTTCTCCATGCTGTTTTATAATAATTAAACGGAAATTAATTGGATTTGAATGAAATTTGGTATGTAGAGTCTTGATGTCGAGACTTAGTAATTTTTATTCCGTAAAAATTACATCTTTCTCTAGGGATTTACAAAAATTATTAAATCAAAGAGTTTGCTTAACAAATAATTCTCAATAAATATCAATTTTTAATAATATCGCTACAGATGTTAATGCTACGTTGCTTTCCATGTAGCGTAAATGCAATGCTACATGTATACGAGTATGTTTACCGGCTATATTACCTTCTAAACTGCAACATAATGGATACAAGCACCAATGCTACTGCTGCAGAAAAAAGCAGAACCAAACCAAACTTAGTGACTAACTTAGAAAACTCAGTAGTGGGGTCATGATGGTAGTTACGCGTTTGACAAAACATCGAATCAATATTCAAACCAATCATAACAAATTAAGCATTTATAACATAACCACTTGGTACAAATACTACTTCAATAATACCTACTGTTATTTTGAGATACTTATTTTAAGACAATATAAAACGTTAAATCAAAATAATATTAAACCCATAAATATAATGGTACACGCACAGTTACTTATATCACACTGTTACGCATGATAGTTTCCAGTTTGTGAACGTTAGAATAGATTGATATGGTGGAAAAATTGTATAAGGCTAATATGACTGAATTGCATCATTACCGAATAAACTAGTATTAGGTAATGATGCAATTCAGTCGTAGTCTTTTCAATTTGTCGGCTTTAAAATTGCCAACATAACGTAAAACCACCACTTTCTCCATATTATTACGACCGCTGATAAGATTTATACGTCCCTAAATTATTCGTATAGTTATTCTCATAGTTATACTCTTTCGAATTACTGATTTCCTGGTTGTTTATACTCGTATACGTTACACGACCCACAATAGTAAAATTTGTGTTTTGCACTTACTACTTTATAAGTAAGGGAAAACATACAAAATTATTCGTATACTTTTTATAGGTAGCAAAATACAGTAAGGATAAAAATAAATCATACATTGATAACACACACTATCTGTTACAGAAATTCTCACGGAATTCTAGTCTACTAGCCAAAGCCTGTTGTCAAACTTAATGGAGATTTTATTGTTTATTCAGCTTATCGCTATCGCTAGGCGATCGCTAGTAGTTATAAAAACGAAAGTATTGACAGACTCTTACACACGTAGGTTAGCTGTAAATGCGTTGTTGGTCTAAATTTTTCTTTTGCTTATAAAGATTTTTGAATGTTTTCGTTTTTTTTTTCATAGAAGAAGGGGCAAACGAGTAGGCGGTGCACCTGACGGTAAGTGATCACCGTCGCCCATGGATATCTGCAATACCAGAGGTCTTGCAGTTGCGTTGCCGGCCTTTTACGAATGAGTAAGCTCTTTTCTTGAAGGCCTTTAAATCGTGTCCGTTCGGAAATACCCCTGCCGGTAATTGATTCCATACCAGATTAGTACGAGGTGAAAGTGCCGAGAGAAACGCATAGTTGTAGATTACTAGACATCGAGATGGTGAGGGTGGAATTTAAAATTTTTAATGCGATGTTCGATGATTTGATTCGGCGGCAGAAATTAATCCAAACAACTCCATTTCATCATCATGCATCATGGGAAGTGTTCCACTTCCCATGAAAAATACGATAGAAGACGCAGAGTGAATCAACATATCTGCGTAATGCCAAAGAGTCAAGCGTTTCGAAATGACCTGGTCGTCAACGATTCAAATCGCTCTGTACTAAATGCGATCAAGAGGAAGAAACTGGTACTAAGGAGCTCCGGCCCAAAGATAAGAACAGTACTCCATGTGAAGCAGAATTTGAGCCCTATAAAGTTGAAGGCGATGGGTCGGCTAGAAGTGCTATCTCGCTCTGCTGAGCACACCGAGCTTTTTGGAGGCTATTTTAGCCTTACCTTCTAAATGAACGTGAAACTGAACGTAATTCGATATGTCGACTCTCAGAATCCCGACACTAGCTGTGGCTATCAGGAGAGTGTCGCCTAATCAAGGTGATACGACAAAGGGTGTCTTTTTAGCGGAGAATACGCAAAGATCTTCTTGGGTTTAAAAGTGACCAGGTTTTGACGACCCCATTCCGAGACATCGGTTAGTCGATTTTCAACTTCAGACACAAGTTTCCGCACTCTTCGACGTGTTCTGAGAAATACCATTACGGCCGGAGTATGTAGCATCACCAGTACTGTCATCTGCATAGCAATGTATGTTGAAAATTCGCATCATGTCGTTGATTTGCAGAAGGAACAGTATCGGTGATAGCACGCAGTCTTGGGGAACACCTGCATTGGCAGATTTAAGGTCAGAGCACGCAACATAGACTACGACCTTGATGCTCCGATCAGCCACAAAACTGGTGATCCATTTACATAATTTCCCGGGAAGCCCATAAAAAGTCAACTTCGCGAGAAGCGCTTTGTGCCATGCCCGATCAAAGGCCTTCACTATGTCCAAGATAACTGTCAATGTCTCCCCCTTAGAATCAACTGCTTCCACCCACTAATGTGTTAGGTATACTAGAAGATCACCAGCTGAGCGGCCGCGACGGAAACCGTACTGAGCTGAGCTGAGATTTGATGATTGTCTCCATAATTTAAGAGAAGAAGGGATGCCATCCGGCCCACTCGACTTATGGACGTTCAAAGAAAAAAGTGCTTTACGCACGGAAGACTGCAGGAATTTTAATTCCATCACAGAACTATAGCACTGCGGGATGGTAGGCGGTGCATTTCCTTGGTCGTCCAGAGTCGAGTTTGCCGCAAAAAACGAGCCTAGAAGATCAGCCTTCTCCTTTGTGGTATGGGCCAGAGAGTCATCATCTCCATGTAAGAATAGAAGAGAGGGCTGTGAGAAATTCCCCAAGACAGTTTTGGCGAGGGACCAGAACGCATGGGTTCCCGAAGGAAGGCGAACTAATTTCTCACCAATTCTGCACATGTGTTCAGATTTTGCCTCGGCGATAGCTCTTTTGAAGAACTCGAGGCGGAATTGTACTCCTTACGTAACGCGCTGGTTTTTTCATCACGAGATGTCGGTCGACGCTGCAAGGCCGGTAGCATTCCTGCTTTCGGCGTGAAGCCGTTTTGCAGGAGCGACCAAATCAAGGCTGAGACTTACCACTACCTGTTACCCCAGAAAATGGAATGAAAAGTACCATACCCTGCAGCACCACATCAGCAATAAAGTCAATGATGACACTCGGATCATCCAGCGAAAAGCACATCCGCCTCCATAGGTAGGACGCAAGAAAAGGCCGCATCCCGTTCCAATCTGCTGACCTATCGTAACAAACGCGACAACAGCCTACAAAAGAAGGCCATGCTAGGCGCATAACTGGCACTTTACTCCAGATCAGGCAGTGGTTTGACGTACCAATAGGGACGTCCACATATGCCTAGTAATAGACCGAATGAGGAGTCAGCAGAAGTTAGTGCCTAAAATACACAATGTGTCATAACAACAAACTATGATGTATCATAAATTTAACATGGAGACTGGCTCCTCGGTCTTAAAGGAGACTAGTTTCAAATCTCAAGTTGGAATAAAGTTGAATTTTCTATCAAGAAGATTCGAAAAATCAAAACGGTTATCCATCTACATAAACTACAAAAAAGCATTTATATGTAGCAAATTATTGAAGTTACTACAGATCAAGAGCCTCTTTACCAGCCCTGATTCTGCTGTTGGTGAAAATCTCCAAGAGCAATTAAGTTATAAAACTAACAAGGTTATAGCATAGAACAATGAATAGTTTGGCAAACACAGATTGTATCCATTCCGTCAGTTAACAAACCAGTCATTCGAGATAAACTTTAGGATCACAAACTACACAAATACTAAGTCTCTAACGACGCTCGATTCACTCAATCTACACATCAAGATAGACAGTGAAATGACATTAATTTGTTTATTTACAATGAAGGAATCCTCTTCTACTAATTTTAATGTTTATCGGGTTTAACTCGTCAGCCTGTATTTCACCGGCTTGATCTGGGTTTGCACTATTTGGCAACGTTAAGCGATCATTGGCTTTAATTTATTCTAATTGTTGGTACCGAATAATAAGTATCTGTTCGAGTCTAATACTACCTTTATTTATTAAGATAAACGGATGCCAAATTGTGATAAACTCTAGCTTAATTGTAAACATCTAATGGAAGGAAACGAAAATTTATTGTCAGTATAAACAATAAACAAGCCAGCAACCAGCTGTTGCTCGATCGGCGATAATCGATTTTACTGTAATTTGTCTAACATTTCAAGTTAAACTATATAGAGAATCGAACATCAAAATTTAAGTAAACGTTTTCTCGGCACCTCTTAATATTTTGTTATATAGTTTAATACCTTTGGTCTGGTAACAGTATTTTACTTTACTTTTTAACTTTTTCGATAAACACTAATTTAATTTACTTAGCTTCCTCATATTAATTGAAAACGACTCTACGTGGGTCACCTAATAGGTGACCCACGCAGTTTCGTTCACGAGTAATTAGTTACATATCGTCGATATAGATTCTCATATAAACTTTTATTTCTTATTTCAGTTAATTTTTAAAATAAATAAGTTAGCCTGTAACTGTCGGATTGAATCTTTAGCTATCTCCATGCCAAATTTCATTAAAATCAATTCAGTGGTTTAGCCGTGAAATCTTAACAGAGAAACAGACATACTTTTACAATATTAATTAAATTAATATTTAAAATATTAGTTAAAATATGGAATTTTGTTACGGATATATAGAAGCCTTATATATAACATAGCTTAATAGATAACTTATTACCCATTGGAATTCTTAACTAGTCGGCAAACCTCATAACTGATAATCTAAACGTAGTAAATCTGCAACAACCGATTTCTACCTTCGTGTATTTCTGGAATCCTGAATTAGATCTTCACTAAATTGACGGGACCAAATCGGAAGTTTATTCTCTTCTACATAAAAAGAGTGCAAAACCATATAAACATCTGAATTAAAAATCTCCTCCCTATTGGGAAGTGAGTTGAAAACTAGTTAAGTTGCAACATAATATTTTTATTTAAAAGCATTCCTTGTTTTCTTTCGAAATTATAACTTTCTAGGCCAATAGAAATCGTCAAAATGTCAAATCGCAATTTGGCTATGTTGTTACTGTTTTATCACAGTCCAGAGGGCCGAAGTGTTTTATTTTCAATTTATTCAACGGTATTACACCCTACAATATCATACGAGGCAAACCTTTCGCCAAATTAGGTAGTTACACATACACACGATCTCCGGAAATTTTGCGGTAATACTGCCTGACCTGGCATTCAAACATGAGACCTCACTAGTATACATCGAGGTCGATATAATGTGGCAACGCTGAGAAAAAACAATATTCGTTTACTACGAGTAAGTATAAAATAACCATTGTTTCATTTCATTGCTGTTTCGATCGTTAATAACTCGACATTGCTAATGGGTTAGAAAAATCGGGTCGGTTGAGTCAGAAGTTAATTAAGCATGTCTTAAAGTAAACATATTGCTTGTGATTGCGTCTCTATTTACTTAGCTTTGCAAAACTGAAATATTTTATTTATAAATATAAAAGTTTGATATATATATATATATATATATATATATATATATATATATATATATATATATTCATATATTTAGTGTAAGTGGCTTTATATTCCGGCAATGAAGATGGGGATTCATCATTAATATAAAACAATTTTTTGAACAAAGCTTTTTTGTTCATCTTTTATTCCTAGAAGAAAGGTTCACTGGGTTGTTATTTTTCCCCGTTAAAAACAAAATAATCTATAACAATTTGGTACTAATTTTGCTAGAGCCTGAGCTTTGTTCTAATGAAATGGAATTTCTCAGCGATGATTAGATTTAGTGTGGGCTGTGGAGTGTAACAAAGAAATGGATAAATTATGTATAAATGATATATCTAACGATATGTATGTAATATAATATATACATACATAGCGAAATAAATTACCCTCCTTGTGGCGTAGTCGAATAAAAACCTAGCCTTTAGTTTAAATTTTGAAACGAGTTATTTTTAGATTTTAAGTTTAAAAATAAGCGAAATCATTTTAAGTCTGTTCCAGATCAAGTCTTGTTTCAACAAAAAGGATTCAACTAAACCTTTAGATCAAACTGGTAATACTTTATAGTACATTTTATTTATAAATAAATTTCATCACGCCAGCTCACTTGCGGATTAGGTAACGTACAGCAAGAAAACTGCAGTAAAGGTTTGATTTCACCAATTTATTGACTTGAATGAATGAATGGCAATGGAATCCCATCGCCGTATTTGTTAGCTTTTATCATCTCTTCTTTTTTGTGATAACTGGGATCAACAAGGCCCGGGAGCCACCAGACTCCCGGCTGCCAATAAGACTTCTATAGATAAAAAAACATTAAGTTTTTGCCTAAACCGAGTGTTGACAAAACATTCTTGACTTTGCAAATACAGATTTAAATCTTTTAAACACTGTTATGAATATCCTTTAAAATATTTAATGTACATATACATATACATATACATATACATATATATATATATATATATATATATATATATATATATATATATATATATATATATATATATATATATATATATATATATATATATATATATATATATATATATTAGGCTGTATCAAAAAAATCGACTATTTTTTTTTTTGAAAAATATAATGAAAATCTTGTTCAGAATACCGAAAAAATACGCCAGTATAACGGACAGCTCTTAATTTTAATATTAAGATGTCCCGCTTCACGATTTTCCATTTCCCGTTTAAATAACATGGGAAAATCTGATTCTTCAAGTTTGGAATTTTGTAGCTCTGCAACGAATTATCAAATTGGTTAAACCATGATATATTCTTATAGGAAATTTAATGCTCTACAAAAAAGGTCTCTTACAAAATTTTGATTAATGTACTCCTTCAAAAGTTATTCAAGGTCAAAGTTGAAACCATTGTAAATTGTAAGAAATTTTCACTTTTTTGGAGCATTTATCATACTTATTACAATATTTTGTCATAAATAAGCTTTTTTAAAACTTTTTGGAGTTCCACAATTTTTTCTGACTATTGATTTATATTAATTATCCTTGATATTAAAATTATTGAGTATAATAATAAAATAACAAAATAACAAAAAAAAATTCTTTAGAATCCTGATTTTGATGGCAATTTTGATAATTAATATAAATCAATAGTCAGAAAAAAATTGTGGAACTCCAAAAAGTTTTAAAAAAGCTTATTTATGACAAAATATTGTAATAAGTGTGATAAATGCTCCAAAAAAGTGAAAATTTCTTACAATTTACAATGGTTTCAACTTTGACCTTGAATAACTTTTGAAGGAGTACATTAATCAAAATTTTGTAAGAGACCTTTTTTGTAGAGCATTAAATTTCCTACAAGAATATGTCATGGTTTAACCAATTTGATAATTCGTTGCAGAGCTACAAAATTCCAAACTTGAAGAATCAGATTTTCCCATGTTATTTAAACGGGAAATGGAAAATCGTGAAGCGGGACATCTTAATATTAAAATTAAGAGCTGTCCGTTATACTGGCGTATTTTTTCGGTATTCTGAACAAGATTTTCATTATATTTTTCAAAAAAAAAAATAGTCGATTTTTTTGATACAGCCTAATATATATATATATATATATATATATATATATATATATATATATATATATATATATGTGTATGTATATTTAATGTAATATAATTATTTATAGCTTGTGACTAACTTTGATTCAAGAAATTAAAAGAATTCAAGTGGCACAATATTAAATACGAAATGCTTTTAAAATTCACTTTAAAATTACCTAAATATTTCGATGATGTTGCCAAACTGCACTGAAACGCTAGCTCATTAAAAAAGATAACCAGCGACTCTATTTGTACAATTTTTAAAAATTTGGCACACGTTCAGCAACGGGGAATCTTAGTGCCAATTTATCTTTCTTGTGTATAATATTATAACGCAAACGAGCATTATTTAAGACGTCAATCTAATCTAATCTAATGTATTTTATCGATATCAACTGTTTGATGATTTAAGTACTATAGGGCACAACAAATCCTGGGTTGGCCTGTTACAGGGATAATATTTGGTGGGGCCAATTCCCTATTTTCAGGTCTACAAAAACTCAAAAATTTATTGCATAAGAGAAAAAGAGGAATTTTTAATTTTTCAGATTGTTTTATGTAACTCAAACTCATGCATATCAACAACTATCTAAAACAAATTGATAAACGAGAAAAACGAAAAACATATTTATAACGCTGCATTATAAATGTTTTTGGTGAATCCCGTGGGATCACCTAATTTTTCCGGGATAAAAAGTCACCTATGTGCCATTCCACATCATCTTCTACCTGTGTGCTAAATTTCATTCAATTCCGATCAGTAGTTTTTACGTCATTGAGTAACAAACATCCATCCATCCAATCTTTCGCATTTATAATATTAATATAGACTAGCTGCAGCGTGCAGCCCGCTGCATTATAACAGTTTTTGGTGAATCCCGCGGGATCACCTAATTTTTCCGGGATAAAAAGTAGCCTATGTGCTATTCCAGGTCATCATCTACCTGTGTGCCAAATTTCATTTAAATCCGTTTTTGCACTATTGAGTAACAAGCATCCATCCAAACATCCAAACTTTCGCATTTATAATATTAACATAGACTAGATGAAAACCCGGCTTCGCTCGGAAGTCTCATAATACGCAATCTTATACAGTAACTCAAATAATAGACATTAAAAAGTAGCAACACTGTAGTGACGTCTCCTTTCAACTATAACGTTGGTTTAATAAAGAAACATTGACGTGTTAAAGAAAACACAATCGTGTTGCTATTTTTTAATGTCTACTCTTTTTTATGAACGAAGAGAAATAAGTTTCACGATAATCTGCGCTCCGTTCAACGATACTTTAATAAATGTTCACGCCATACACACCACATATTTGTAACATTTAAAGAAATATGGCCGATTTATCTGTCAGCACGGTTAGAATTTTTAATCATTATTTTAACAAAATACTCGACAATCCGAATTTTGCGGATATATGTTGTCGACTCAAAGTTATTATTCTTTATGCTTTATAATTTAGGTAAGGTTTCGATTGAGTCTACCGTAACCCTTGACGAAATTTTTAATATGGATAATAATAATAATATAGAAATATAGATTGCCATAATTACAAATTGGCAATATAATGTATTAAAGTTAGATGACTTTAAGACATTTCATTGCCATCTGTGACCAATACGTGACAAAATTTGTCACAGACCATGCCACCAACCGCACGCTGTTCTCAATATCGATTCTTTTGATTCTATTTTAGAAGCAATAAAAAAGTCACCTTTGAGTATCTATAATATTTTTTCTGTGAGATATGATTATTATGTAAGGTAGCATGTTTATTTGCTAAAAAATTTATCTAGGTACTTTTGAGTTACTCCTATTTTCTTGGATTATAATTATACCTAATTGCACAATTCACTTACTAAATTTAGTATAAGGTACCCCAGAAAATGATGTTCTTGTAAAATGGATTAATGTTTTAACTACTTATTTAATAATAATTTTTAAATGTGCATAAGAATACAAACACTTCACTTATTTTTATATGGAAATTATTGTTACATATTATTGTCAATAGAAGTTTTAGTTCTTTTTTCCAGAGTTTTCTTGTAGGGAAATGTGAATTATTGCAGATTTTTCAAGAAATTAAGGAAAACTTTTCAACGCCCCTATAGTATTACTATCGTGATATCTCAATAATGCATTGCAATTTAACCGCCCTGTTGGTTAAATGGGTGGCTATCCTGACTACGCAATTGATGGGGCTTGGATTCGATTCCCGACAAAGACAAATATTTGTGTAATGACTGATGAGCATAGATGTTTGTATTTCTGGGTTTGGACTTTAAGTGTTTGTTCATTTCAATATTAATATTTTACATATATTTAATTTTAAATATTTATAAGTATTTCTATTCGACGATATTCATTCTTTGACTAGCACTCGATATGAGTGGATAGATAGGAAAATAATATTCTTATTTTGGAGTTATATCAATTCGTGTAATATTTATTTATGCAATTACCAAGCAGTTTAAAAATATTGGGTAGCAAAATTAGTGTGGTACTATAACAAATTAAACCACATAAAATCGTGTAATGAATATTAAAATAATGGGTTCCTTCATAGCATAATATGGTTTCTGGTCTCCATTTCTCACTTGGTTTTTGGTTTTATTAAGAACATAAACATCTCACGCAATGCATGATCCACTTTGGTAATTATTTATTTGCTACTCAGGTATACTCATTTTTAGAAGTTAATGTAGATACTTAATAAAATGCTTGTCCATTTAAGAATTGTATCTAAATATTTTTTCAATAAATAAAATATTTAAAGAATACAAATGAAATTGATATAATTTTAAACATTTAGATAACTTATTAAATATTTGAATTAATAAATTGGTCTATATTAATTAAAACGTCTGTAGGTACGCCCCTGTTTCAGTAAAGAAATTGCTGGTCAACTAATTGCTAACAAATTTGCTTTTGTATTATAATTGTGTTAATCGTTTTAGGCGTTACGTATTACGTTACGATTAAAATTAGTGATCTCAATGGACAATTTCCTTATATTGACGTGATATTGGAGCTCCACTCTTTAAGGTGTGTTCAGTTCTGCACACGAGTTTTAGCGCCTATATCGCCACTTGCATAAGTTGACCTATATTAGTATTATAGTGCACTAGACAACCAGTAGTTAGCCTATTTGACTCATCCATGAGGTCAGCGAGTCAACCGTCCCACGATAAGTTATCGAGATTCTTTCAAAGATAAACAATAGCTGTTTGAGGTAACACCGTGCCTTGTGTGAGTAATTGCCGTTCCTGTTATGGCGGGAAAGAAATGATTGATAGTCGATTGTGGTTTTCAAATGTTATTCGCAAACTGACAAATAGGCACCAATACCTAAGGTATCTATTTACATTCGTTTCACAAATCCTACGTCGGCGTGATATATTTTTTTAATTACACATAAAAAACAAATAAAACAAAACACCGAGTTTTAATATTGCAGAATAATGTAGCACTGTCTTAAAAAGTTTAAGTGATTCAGCCTCGTTTTATTAACACGGCTTGGTAGTGGAGTTTGTATTCAGATTTTAAAGAAACTTAGATTTTCACGAGGCATTTTCATCGGACAAGCAATAAATTATATATTAGGCAGTCTCGCGAAACTTCTTTTGTAGTTAAGTCTATGTAGTTTAACATAAGACTTTTAACCAACAAGAACAATCAAGAAGAGAATGTATAACAAACTTATAACTATAGAAAACAATATAAATTATTTTGTGGATTTCTAAAGACTAGACTAATGGCCGGTTAAGAATTATTTAACGATCCATCCATCACGATGATACTTCAAATAAAATATAGAACGAAAATATCTACATTCTATAAGTGCTTTCAACAGATTAAACCTTTATTCTACTTAAACTCAATTGATCCCATTCCAGGCAAGTTACGATATTTCCATATTGTAAGCTTAATATAAGCACTAAATATATAATGTAATTATGATTTCAAAAGTAATTAAAACAGTAAATTTACTTAATTCTTGTGATTATTACACAATCCTTCCTGATAATAGCAGTCTAATGGACCCTTTCCTTTACTGTTCATATGTAATTTCTACCTAAAACTCACACATTTGTCGTCCACTGTATATAATGTGAACACTAAGTTTTTTATTGTTTCACTGGTGTTTTAAATGTTTTTGATCCGTATTTCTATTTGAGACGCCTAGTAGGCGATACCCGTCACCCTCAGAGGTAGTTTTGTCGTGACATACAACAGAGTACTCCCATTCCTTTGTATAGCGAACCTCTTCGCTTGTTCCGCCATAGGCCGTTAACATCTTCTCCTTTCAGTGCAACATTAGTTTCTGTAACAAAGAAAAATATTATAGTCGTAATCAAGCGGAAAATAGTTTTTTGATTTATACATTTTTTTAATTAAAATGAGCAGGTAGCAAAGGGTTGGTCTGATGTTAAGATATAACCGTGGTTCAAGGATATTATTTTGAAGTTATACTTCTTTTGGTGTGATAGGGAAAAATGATGAGAGTAAATTTTTACGATGCGCGCGCACACCGTCGTGAAAAACCGACAACCTTGAAATTAGCTAGTCAATATTTCAGTTTTTTTTTAATTATGTAGAAGTAATTCTATTACAATATTTAAATAAAATTTATTTACTAGAAAATACATTGTAATAAAACTTTCTTCCAATACATTAAATACCCTTTTTTCTATTATTAATGTCGTTTCCTCTACAAACATAGGATAACGCGAAGGATAAAATTTTTGGAAAGATTTTTATCTTGTTACATCAAAGAAATATAACTTCTTACGTGCGTACATAAATACACACACACGTTTTTTTGCAAACAAGCAGATGCTTCTCCTGATGGAAAGAGAAACTATCGCTTATAGACACCAAAGCTATTATTGGTGCGTTGCCATCCGTGTGGTGAGATGGTAGTGCAACATGCATAATTCTACCAGCTTCCCTACCATCAAAACCGGAACACGACAATGACAAGCATTGACGTAAGGCGGTGGTACCAGGTCCCGGACGAGTCGTTGCGGAACTCTACCACATAGCAGTCACGGTGGTAGTGACACGTATAGCCAATCGGTCGCCTTTTAATACCTGCCTGGCAGAATGATAGTTGGTCTATTTTTCAAAGGAGCTCGAACCAACTAATCTTAAACGCGAAAGTAGTTTTCAACGCGTTGCCAAAATTATTAAATTCCAAGAAAATTAGGAGAAAAGTTAATAAGTGTAGCCTATGTGATTCAACAATAAAATGTTACTTTGTACTGGTGAAATAATTTTTAGAATCGTTTTAGTAATTCTATACTCATAAAGTCTCTCCTGAAGATACTTCGGTTTCGAAGTGAATCGTGCGTTGAGTGCGTAAATTGTGTGCTTTTAAGCTTGCTGATGACGTGAATGAAGGTGTGGTAGATGGGGGTGGATAAATGTGCCGCTGGGGTCTTCTTTCTTGGCCAGATCATCGGCATCGGTGAGTTTTATCCGTTTATTAAACCGCCGTCTTTCTTTTCGGTGACATCGTGGAGGTCACATAAAACAATTCGTGGAAAATAGCAAAATTTAAATTATTTCACCTTTCAAACTCACAAAGTATTCCTCTTTATATTTGTAGACTAGTACAGATTTATAGATGAAAAGTTTAAATAATCTTTTATACTCTGTCGGAATGCCTGGAAACCGTTTCGACTCGATTAAGGTCATGAGATCTTAACAACAGCAAATAATAATCCTTTACTTTTGAAGTTATAAGCTTTAAATTTCTCTTAATAAAAACTCATTATTTTTTATAAATATTTAGCCATTATGGAATGCCTGGCAGAATTAAAACATCGTTAATATTTTATACTAGCTGTGCCCGTGACTTCGTTCGTTTGGAAAATTTTCTAAAATAAAAGTCGCTGGGTTTTACCCGCATAGTTTCAATCATGTGGGATTTCCGGGACAAAAACTATGTCCTTTTTCGGGTCTCAAACTCATCTCAAAATTTCATCCAAATCGGTTCAGTGACAAACAGACAGACAGATAGCCAGATAAACAGACAGACAGAGAAACAGACAGAAAATTTACTTTTGAATTTATAATGTTAGTATGGATAGATGTTTGTTGTGAAATCGTTACTTAAGGTTATAAATATGGCATAATTAAAAAGAAAATATTGTTTTTTTTACCCGCTTTTTATTAACTTCACCTGTATGTTTGTATGTTTGTTTGTATGTTTGTTTGTATGTTTGTTTGTATGTTTGTTTGTATGTTTGTTTGTATGTTTGTTTGTATGTTTGTTTGTAACCGACTTCTTTGGGCGCGATTTTGACCAACTTTAAACGGCCAGATTTCGTTCAAACTTTGTAGATTTATCGAGGACCGATGACAATGCACTAATTTGATAAAATTATTCCATTTTTAACCGACTTCAAAAAAAAGAAGGAGGTTCTCAATTCGGCTGGTATATTTTTTTTATGTATGTACACCGATTTCTCCGAGGTTTCTGAACCGAATTACGTGATTCTTTTTTGTTTGATGCGGAATAGTTTCGAATTGGTCCCATAAAATTTGATTCAGGTAGGCCCAGTAGTTTTTGTTTTATGAGCATTTTTTATTTATTGTACCTATCTCGATGTCTGAAATCAAATCTCGCTAGTAAATTTGATCCACTTCCCGGTTACCGATTGAGCTGAAATTTTGTATACGTATGTTAATTGAATGACAATGAAACCTTATTATGACATGGAGCTGATCTGATGAATCTGAATCGGAAGGTGACCACAGGAACTTAATAATTAAATGGTTAAAAATCGGTTAATAACAAGACTATTGAGTTTGGCCTCATTTGATTCATGTTGACGAGCACTTTGGTGCTTGGTGGTGACTAGGATCCTGCAGGGTCCGATGATGTAGCTAGAAGATGGTCATAGGAGCTCAGCAATTAAATGACACAACTCTATCGAATTTGGGCTCATTTGATTAGTGTTGACGAGCACTTTGGTGCTTGGTGCTAACTAGGATCCTGCAGGGTTCGATGATGAAGCCAGAAGGTGACCATAGGAGCTCAGCAATTAAATAACACAACTCTATCGAGTTTGGGCTCGTTTGATTCGTGTTGACGAGCACTTTGGTGCGGGTGGAAACTAGTTGTAAAAGGAACTAGTCTTAACAAAAGTATTTGTTCTACGTCTGTAAAGTCGGTCAGTTCAAGAGGTAAAGATATAACTTCCATGTTGTTCCAGTAGGCCTGAGAAGGAACTTTTCTTTTTTTTATGGTAGTCGAGCAAAAAAAAAATCAAGACGTGCTTTAACTAATGACGTCTGTTGTTATGGATATAATAATTTCTTACAGATTGTACATGGTACTTCAGCAAATTGATTTATGGTGCTTATAAAATTACGCTCAGTAATTGAACGAAGTCTTTGTGACGTCTGACGCGCTACCGCTAGGCGGTTCTCACGTGGCTGAGCAGACTCAATTGCTGTACGGTTTCGTATCACTACTAATCCACGAGCTCTCTGCTCGGCGGACTCCTTAGCTAAACACTCCTCAATGAGACCAATTCTATGAGCCTTCTGCTCAGCAGACTCGTTCGCTAGTAGTTCTCTCGCTAGTCGCTAGTTCGCTAGTTCGCTCAATAATGAGAACAACTCAGCTCTCTGCTCAAAAGACTCATTCGCTAGACGCTCTTGGATCTTACCGAGTCTACTTCTACCAAGGCTGGGCCAGAGATAGACAGCATTGCGCCAAGCATGGCCCATATCTGGCCCCGTCGTATTGTCCTGTATGGGAGTAAGACAGGAACGCCTTGCACACTTACACACACACACACACACACATATATGTCTATAAGCTTGTAAGTAGTTCCGTGCTTCTACCGCGGCACTCGACTAGGTAGGTATGCGCATTAGAGTTTGCAACAGTCTCTGCGCATATAACTTAGATTTCACGAGCCACGAAGAGTCCGCCACCGTCTCTGTGACTAAGTTTAATTGACTGAGTAAAAAAACAAAAAAAAAAACAAATTAAATGTACATAATATTTATAGATATAGATATATCACCATCCATGTTAATTTTACATGGATATATAAAGATATACAGTCTTGTAGTTTTCGTTTTTTATTAATTGTAATTAAACGACACTAAATTTATTAGCCATTCACATTCGATGATCTACAATTGCCGATTAGAATTAAAAAAAATAACTCAAATAATTGATTTTTTCATAAGTTACAGTGTTTCCGGAGTTTCATACATGACGGACATAAAAATTTTTTGACCTATTTTCATATTTTTTTCCGTTTCTATTGCACTAATTTAATTTTTAGCAAGTATAGAATTAATCTCCATTAAATTATCTCGACAATAGTATGCAAAATATCTTGATTCCGTTAACTAACAAGGCTATAATACTAAAAATAGTTGCCAAAATAAGGCGAAAAAAATTTCCGAAGGTGGTATCAAGAGTCTTCGCAACCGGCGTGTGTGTATGAAAAGAGTGATGAATGTGGAGGAAGCGAGACAAGCCTGCAAGGATCGTAATGTAAGGCACTCGGTTCTCTCTGCCTACCCCGTAAGGGATCTGGCGTGAAGATATGTATATATGAAAAAAATTTTCGATCGTAAAGCACTCTCTGATGCTTCGCATCATGAGTCGTGCAATAGTTTAAAATTAAAAAAACAAGCTATTATAAATAAACCAAACTAAAAAGTAGAAAATAAATAATAGTTTAAAAAACTAAAAAACACGCTTTTTATAGAAAACCGAACTAAAAAATAGAAAATAAATTTAAATTAAGACTAGTGTTAAAAATTTCAAAATGTGAATAAAAAAAAATAATTTTATTTTAAAAAAAGCGTGGGGTGCTTTTTAAGATATTACCGAAATGATAATCACTCTACTCATATGTGTCAATAAAATATTTATAACTATTGACACCATGCACCCCACGCTTTTTTTTAAATAATTTTTTTTTTTTATTCACATTTTGAAATTTTTACCACTATTCTTAATTTAAATTTATTTTCTATTTTTTAGTTCGGTTTTCTATAAAAAGCGTGTTTTTTAGTTTTTTAAACTATTATTTATTTATTATGATTTATTAAAAAAAATATACAAAGTGTGTGTATGAGAACGCAAAATTGTAAAAACCGTTAAATTATAATCTACCTAGGAAGTTTGTAATTTGGTTAAGTTAGGTTAGTAGTTTTATTATAATATTACCAAGGTAGATTATAATTTAACGGTTATTAAAATTTAGTGGTGACATACAAGCGATGAACGCATGATGGCAGAGTGTTATGCCTTTGGCGTCAAGGTTGATATTAATGCTAAGGTGCTGCAATAGATGCAAATAAAATAAAGCGTCATAGTTTAAATATCGTGACTACTAAAGCGTCATAAAATATTAATAACAAAAGGTATACGTAGTTTATTACATCTAGGCTGGCGACATTATGGCACGCTTGCAGTATAAGCACGCGACGAAAAATTGTTGACATGCCACAAATTATTGAGGTGCTTACTTGGAATAATTAAAAATATTAACTGGTTGCATAAAAAGACTATACACGACTGAATTGAATGACAGAGAGCTGGAAAGAGTATCTATTTAATTGAAACAACGTCTTTCGAACATTTTAGGCAGTATACACAAAATAAATTAATTAACCCAAGAAAATCAATAAAATAGTATATGTTTTTTATTTCATAATTTTTACATACACTTTAGATTATGTTTACTAAACGTTGCGTTACAACTAAATACGTTGTAATTAATTCAATAACAAATTAGTACTATATAAATATATCTATCTATACATATAATAAAATCGTAGGAAAGTCAAAACTGTACATTGAATATCTTTTTAAAAGAATACTTGGGGCGTGATCTATAATCGATATCGAAGCCAAAAATGTAGTTTTTAGAATTTTTGTCTGTTTGTCTGTTTGTCTGTATGTATGTCCGGGGTAAACTCAAAAAGTATTGCATGGATTTACTTCAAATTTTGCAGTAATATTACTAACAGGTCGGGTCAACATGTAGGCTACATATTATCACGCTATTACCTAGCGGCCAGGTGCTATGCGGAGTAAACGAAGTCCGCGCGGACGAAGTCGCTTGCAACAGCTAATCATACATAAAATTGTAATCCAACCATTTACAATCTAGTATTACGTTGTTCCAGGCAGTGATGTCATAAGCAATAACAAATCTGCACTTAATGCTAGTAAACAAATATTTGCAAAGGTGTTTCAAAATATGTGTGTGGTTGGTATAATAACAAATTAGTTTGTTTCAAGTTCAACTTTTTATTTTAATAAAAACAATTATTTTATTATTACGAAGTATTTATCTGGACTAGTGAAAGCCATGTGTAAAGCCACTGCGAGTGTCAGTGGCACTTTATATCATAGTATAGCAAACAAGCAAATATCTATTATTGAATGATGGGAATAGACACCCACAAGCATGATATTGGTTCGTTGCTATCCTTGTAGCTAGATTGTGCCTAACACACGGATAGCAACGAACTATTAACATTTTCGACGGGTACTACGTAAGTTATAACTTAAAAATTGCGATTTTTGTTTTATTTATGAAAATGACTCCACTTTTATAGATCTTTTAATAATACGAAGAATAAAAATGAAAATTCTGTTAGAAATTGGATTTTTCTAATAGAAATTTCATTTGTAGTCTTTGTGTTAGTATAAGATCTAAAAAAATTGGAGTTATTTTCATAAATAAAACAAAAATCGCATTTTTTAAGTTACGTAAGACCCGTCGCGTTGGTGTCTATATTGTTGATGATTGTCTCTTTCTATCAGAAGAGCCATCTGCTTATTCGCTATCTTATAATATATAAAAAAACACTCGTAAAAATAAAAGGGGATATTCTTTTGTCACTAAAAAAATGTTTGGAAAAGCACGAAAGATATTGTTTGCTGATATTTCTTTAGATATATAAGAGACAAGTGTAGCAATATAGTTTAATTGGTAATGAACGAAACTTAAAAAAAATTACCAACCTCAAATTTTACAATTCGTATATGGTAATCTCTTCAAAATTATCTTTGAAAAGATTGGTTATGTTCCACATGAATACTTAACGTTAAGAACCAAAAATACCGTTAGGAGATTATCCTTGTCAATTTATAATAACGCTACGGCGCTCCTCAGAATATTACGGAGATACCCATTACGTTTAACGATGGCCCGAAGATAGTTTGTATAGCCTAATAAATTTATGAAACATATGTCGCATGCTACTAAGTCGTTTATACTAAAGACATAGTCACGGTTTAGTAAAAAAAACAGTAAATAAAATATTTATTTACTTGTTCACGTAATACGAGTATCACTACATAGTATAAAACAAAGTCGCTTCCTCTGTCTGTCACTATGTATGCTTAAATCTTTAAAACTACGCAACGGATTTTGATGCGGTTTTTTTAAAAGATAGATTGATTCTTGAGAAAGATTTTCATATATAAACTTTTCCAATATTCCTACGGGAACAAAAGCTACACGGGTGAAACCGCGGGCAAGTCGCTAGTATTTAATATTACTTATAAGTCTATGACTGACATTATGCCTTTGTTGTATTATATTTTACGAGCGAAACTTAAAATCAGTCAAAGGCTTTTTATTTGGATAGTAAATATTATGTAAAAGACTCTCTTAGTGCAAAATGATAGTCACCGGCCATAAATTCCAAAGATGGTAATAGTTAATGGGATTTTGCCATCCACGGGGCGAATATGTAATGCCACGTACGTAAGTTTACCATCTACCTGAACATTTTATTATATCATAAGATAGAAAACAAGCGTGTGGCTCTCCTGATGGGAAAAGAAAATCATCGCCTATAGATACTAAATATGTAAATAGCGCGTTGATATCTTTAATGCCACATATATAAGTTTACTGTATACCATACCTTCCAAACCCCTTTCAAACCGGAACATGACAGTGACAAGTATTGACGCTATTGCGGCAGAAATAGCAAAGGCGTTGGTACCAGTCCCGGGCGGGACAATGACAGAACTCTATCAGTTATTAGTCACGATGGTGGTGACTCGCATAGGCAATCGTTTGTCTCTTAAAAATTATCATGCAGACGGCAGAAGGTCTATTCTTCAAAGGGAGGCCGGACCAACAAGGGGTATCTACCTGAACCGCCAAACTGGAACACGACTGTGAAAGGTTGTGACGCTATTATGACGATAAGGTAAATTGATAACTTATACTCGTATATTTGCATTTTTTCGCAAGAGGGGCAAACGAGCAGGAAGTACACCTGATGTTAAGTGATCATCGCCGCCCATGGACATGCGCAATACTAGGTCTTGCAGTTGCGTTGCCGACCTTTTCAAAATGAGCAAGCTCTTTTCTTGAAGGTTCCCATATAGTATCTGTTCGGAAAAACCCCTGCCGATAATTGATTCCACAAAGGAGTAGTGCGAGGTAAAAAGTGCCGGGGTGGAACTTTAAATTTTGACGCGATGTCCGATGATGGAAATCAGCAGCAGGAATTAATCCAAACAACTCATCGGAAAACTCTCCGTGATAGATAATAAAAGATACAGAGCGAGCCTACATCTTTGCGTAATGCCAAAGAGTCAAGCCGTTTCGAAATAGCTGGATCGTCACGATTCGAACTGATCTATGTTGAATGCGATCAAGTGGAAGAAGCTGGTACTGGGGAGCTTCGGATTAGAGATTAGAGCAGTACTTTATGTGAGGCCGAATTTGCGCCTTATAGAGTTGGAGACGATGGGCCGACAAGAAGTACTGCTTCGCTCTGCTGAGCACACCGAGCTTTTTGAAAGCTAGTTTCGCCTTACCTTCCAGATGACTGCAAAACCGAATGGTATTCGATATGTCGACTCCCAGGATTCCGACACAGGTTGAGGCTGTCAGGAGAGTATCCTCAAATTGAGGTGATACGACAAAGGGTGTCTTTTTTGCGGCGAACGTGCAAAGCTGTGTCTTCTTGAGGTTAAATGTAACCAAGGTTTGACGATCACATCCGAGACATCACTAAGTTGATTTTCGACTTCAGACACACACTTCTTTCGGTTCACTTCGACGTGTTCCCGAGAAATACCGTTACGGCCGGAGTATGTAACATCACCAGTACTATCATCTGCATAGCAATGTATGTTACTAATTTGCAACTTATCATTGACGTGCAGAAGAAAAAGTGTTGGTGTTAGCATGCCGCCTTGGGGAACACCAGAATTGACAGGGTTAAGGTCGGAGCATGCACCATCCACTGTGACCTTGATGCTTCGATCGGCCAAAAATCTAATTATCCACTTGCACAATTTCTCAGGAAGTCCGTAGGAAGGCAGCTTTGCGAGAAGCGCTTTGCGTCATACCTGATCAAATGCCTTAGCTATGTTCAAAGTAACTGCAAATGCCTCCCCCTTGGACTCAACTGCTTCCGTACACCGATGTGTCAAGTATACTAGTAGATCACCAACTGAGCGGCCACGCGAAAATCGTACTAACGGTCATTAATCAGTTGGTGCTCTTCTAAATTCTTCAAAGCTAATATGTAGTTGATGATGGTTTCATAATTGCATATCAAATATATTTGTGATAAACTAAAATTTTTAATCAATAGGTAAGGCTTAGGAATATTCATTAATACAATATAATGGTGTCTGTAGTAGTTTTCATCGTAGTTTTTTTTTAAAGAATATGCCGTTTTCTTCAAGCGAGAAGGAATTAAACAAATTTGTAAGTATTTAACATGGCCCGTGAACCTTCGCACTGGTGGAGATCATTGCATCTCGCTTTATTATAGATAACAAGAGAACATTGACTGCAGGAAAAAATGTTTATAACATTATAGCTGTGCATTTCCAGATAGTAAAGGTAGAACTTAGAATTTTGACACGACTTGTTTTATCCAAATCGATTTTAAAATCAATCTCTTATGGTTTAAAAAAAGATAGATTATCCAATACTGTAAAAAACTTTAATAAAGTTGATATATTTGATTGCCTAAATTATTAAGGATAATCTGCGCTGAATTGAATCAAAGAAAAACTGACTCAGGGAATGAAACCATAGATGAGAATAATGCGTAAGGTCAAATTCGCGTCTAAAAAGATGTAAGCGTTGGGCAGACAGGAATAATTTGTTTTGCTGAGCCCATTGAGCTTTTAGATACCAATTTGACCTTTCCTTTTATTTGAACACAGAACTAAATCGGCTTGATATCGAAAATTCCAATCGTGGGCACAAGTAGATATAAGAAAATGTAATATTTCTGAGGTAAACTTGTATATTTTTGATTTGAATTAGATTATGTTTAGTTAATTCTACTCAGAAATTTTTGTTAAGTGTTCTTCGATTTTATTTAGACTAAGTTTGGTTCAGCATTCGCCGACATGTTTCAAGAATTATCGCTACGACCGGAGTACGAAGCATTTAGTACATGAGCTACGTAAGGTTCGTTATATGTAATAATAAACAGAGTTGGATATATCATTCAGTTTTGAAGAACAGACGAATTGACTATATTAAGGTAAGAGCATGCAATGTCACTAACAAATGAAAAATTTTGGATTGGATTTATATTGTATTATATTATTAGAAAAGACAAGCCACTGAGTATCTTCTGCCGGATCTTCTCAGTGTGTGGCCGCGTTTCCGATCCGGTAGTAGTTTTTAAAAAAAATATGTTGACGTGTCAAAATTACTTGTAAAAAGTTTTATCGAACTTTTTACAAGTAATTTTAACACGATTTCTGATTAAAAGCACTTGTACTATTTTACTTGACTTTTTATTTATTAAAACCAACAGGTTTCGCGTTTAACGCGATGATGTATTAAAACGCGAAACCAGTTGGTTTTAATAAATAAAAAGTCCAGTAAAACAGTACAAGTGCTTTTAATCTATATATATTATTACACATAATAAAATCGTAGGAGAGACAATGTATGTCCGGGGTAAACTCAAAAAGTACTGCATGGATTTACTTCAAATTTTGCATGAATATTACTAATAGGTCGGGTCAACATATAGGCTACATATTATCACACTATCACCTACGCGGGGGGAGCTGTGCGGAGTAAACGAAGTCCGCGCGAACGAAGTCGCGGGCAACAGCTAGTAGTACAATATAAATCTAAATTAACATGGAGTTTACCAATTGCCGACGATATTCAGTGTTCAAAAAATCTTGGCGTTTGTGATTCTGATATATAATTTTACGGAAAGTCTATAGGAAGTGAACCTGAAGATATTTTGTAATAATGGATTAGAGTTTACTAATGATGGCAATAAACATATCTCATATTGTCAGTGTCGCGTCACTCAATAAAACTCCAGTAGGACATACTGTTATCTGTTCATCATTAATTGCTTTGTAGTTTACTTACAACGAATTGTAGATTACATGGTTGTACAAAATATCTAATATATATAATAAAGTACTGCATGGATTTACTTCAATTTTTGCATGAATATTACTAACAGGTCGGGTCAACATATATGCTACATATTATCACGCTATCACCTACGGGTAGGAGCTATACGGAGTAAACGAAGTCCGCGCGAACGAAGTCACGGGCAAAAGCTAGTTTTTATATAAACTTAAAGTTTACTGGACCTTTATAGATATTATATATAAAAAATCTGTTGAAAACTTTTCGAAAGTATTTTAAACTTACCTAAGCATAGATTTTCTTATAGTTAAAAAATTTAAATTTTGTTAAAAATTACAGTATTTTGATTTTTTAAATCTGTATAATTCGAAAGCAATGATCGATTTTGATCTTTGAATGGCTATTCAACGGATATTTTGAGGTTTAAAGTAGTATATTACCTACAAAATAATTTGGTTGAAAACTTTGAGTATTAAACGAAAAAATATCAAAGTAATGTCAAAAAAAAAACACTTTTTTCAAAAATTGTCGTCATTGATAAATCCTGAATAAATTTTAGTCTACATTGCATTTATACAGTATGGTATTTGATACAGTTTTTTAAGTATAAGAGCTGATTAAATTTTTAAATCAATTGGTATATTAGCCTAAAAGTTATTTTTAAAATATGAAATAAGTTGTTTGTAAACAACATAATTCTAATATTTAAAAACTGAAAATTTTAAAAGCTTGATTTGATTTTAATTTTGGAAACGGCATTAAACACAGTTTTTTGAGATCTAAAATATTCTAAAGTATTTTCAAACATGCTTCCCCAAAGATGTAGGTAAAACCAGTGCACCCAATAATTTTCGAACTATTATCGCCTTTGCGGTTTTGTGGTATTGGTGTAGACCACATAAGGTTCGAGTTTGGTTCCCAGGTCGGGCAATTCAAAAATGTGTTTTTTCACTTTTCTGATAAAAACAACGTTGGCCAGAACTGGAACAGGCCTGGTTGGAATAGGCTTGCCATCTATCACATTGAGTTACTAACGGCCGGTTTCGGAAACGTAAATCAATTTTAACAAACAATTAGTCTGTGTTTAACATATTTTTTCCAAGAAAATTATCTGTTAATCATAAATTAATTGCTTGTTAAAATTAATTTGCATTTCGGAAACCGGCCGTTAGTATCTTTAGCTCATAGTGGGTGCACTTGTTGTACCTCTGCCTTTCTCTTCGGGGATACGGTTGAGAAGATGTAACTGTTATAAAGTAAAACAACACATACAGATGCTTAAAATCAGCCAGAATTTATTCGTAAATTATTTTGACATAAATTTAGAATCTCTGGAATGTTGTTTTCATTTGCGGGGAATAAAAGATCACTTTGAATATTGAAAGTATACGCAAAGCGGTACAAAGCCCCGCAATCTTTTACGTGAACAGATTTATTTTCGTAGCTTCAAAATCAAAGCCAGTATATAAATGATAAAAATGTGTAAACAGAATTATATAAAATGACTATAACATATATACACACAGAATAAAAGATACATACTTTTTAAGTGCAGTAAAACTGTAGAAACCAACTTCCCATTTCCTATATCTCTAGAATCCTGCATCAGATCTTCACCAAATTAAAATGGGACCACACGGCGAGGATTTTATGCACACCACACCACACCGTCATCATCGGTCTCGACGACGAAGACTTCTTTATCACGTTACTTTATTAACGCGGGGCGCAATGCCACGACTCCTCCCTCCATCACTAGTCCGAACGTCGCATTAAGCCGAGGTCCGGTCTCACAAAAGACAGCCCTTAGCGCAGGCGTTTAGAGGTCCAATATTCATTTACATTCTGACTGAGCATTCCGATTGCCCAAAAAGCCCGGGGACGCACTAACGACCCATGAGGTCAACTGTAATAGCCATTTCGAAAAAAGAAAAATATATCCTCTCAAACAAAAAGAAAATTTTCAAAATCGATTAATATATGATCAAGTTCTGAAGTAACAAACATAAACAAAATACACAGCCGATTTGAGAACCTCCTCCTCCTACTTATTAATTGATGCACCTAATTTGAACACTTAATGGCTTAGTTAGTCATTATTAAATATTTACTTACCTAAATGTGTGAGGTTTTCATGTTGAGGTAAATATTCTTGTATATCGCTGACTATCCTCGTAATATCCTGCGTGTCTTTGGCGATGCTGCAGAGTTCTTCCTGGTTGAAGTCTGGAGTGATTTGCTTGCATAATAGTATTTGACTTATGACGTTACCGAAGTTTGATGGGCCAGCGCGATTTTCTGTTGATAAATACAGGAAATGTTAATCTAATAAATTACGTGTCATATTGTTTGTCCGCGACGTACTCTGAAACCACTGAATCGATTTCAATGAAATTATGTAGATATCTACTGTTTGGTCCAATTTAAAAGATATGACAGCTTTTATCTCAATTAACCCCCTCTCAATTACCCCAACAAAATATTCAATACAAGTATTGCAAAACAACGTTTGCTGGTTCGGCTAGTAAATTATAAGTTAATGTTGCAAGTTATTTTTATATGTTTTAGTATATTTTTGGGTTTATACTTAATATAGGATATACAATATACCCAAATATATCCAAACCTAGAAATACAAGTATCTATGCTCATCACACAAACGTTTGTCACTATCGGGAATTGAAAAAAGAACAACAGCATCGATTTTAGGGTCAGAAAAAATGGTAGATATTTATAATTTTTTAAACTACTTGTACGTGAATTGGAAATCAAACCTCTAATTATAGAATAAAAAAACACGTTTTTTTGTCAATATTAATATTTAACATATGTTAATAATTAATTTTCATAAAATAGAAAATAAAGCTTTTGCAGAAAAACTGAAAAATATAACAAGAACGAGTTGTACGGCCTGGGACTTAAATCTAAGCTCTCATACACAAAGGCAGATACCGATAGACCATAGAAATGAAATAAGACAAAAAAAAATGGCTGAACCAACTTAGATTACGTTTGATCCTTCTAAAATAACAGAATTTTCGGTGTGTTGACTCATCGAAAACTTTCTAGCAATGCAAGCCGACGAATGAGCAAACGGACAAAATTTAAACAAACCTTAGATTACTACGTAGTGACTATGTTCGTGACAACTAGATGGTGGAGTTCTACCATGTCTTGCGCGGGTTATGTACTACTGCCTTATCTTTTCCTGTAGCATTAGCATCAGAGCTTGTCACTGTCAGCTTTCTGTTTGGAGGATAAGGTAGCCGCTAAACTCATGCATGGCATCGCATCCCAGCCACTGAAATGGTAACTATTATATAATATAATAATACCCCGTGTTGGTGCGGGCCTCCTTTGGAGAATAGACCATCTGTCGTTCTGTCAGGCAGTTCGTAAAAGGCGAACGATTGGCTATGCAAGTCATTACCATCGTGGCTACTAGGTGGTAGAGTTCTGCATTGTCTTGCCCGGTCTGGTATCACCACTTTAGCTATTCCTACCACAATAGCGCTAGTGTTTGTCACTGTCGTGTTCTGGGTTCGAGGGTAGCTGGTAAATTTATGCATGTGGCATTAAGGTCTCGCCACAAGGATAGCGACACACCATTAACATCTTTGATGTCTATTTCCATCTTTGTTGGCTCTTTCCATCAAGACACCTATATGTTTGTTTGCTATATAATGATAATAAAAAACTGGACAATGATACCACACCGTTAATTCACTATTAATTTTTTTGCTTATTAGTTATATATACAGGTTGACTGATAAAAGATTGTACATATTGATGGACACGATAGGTAATGGTCATAAGTAAATAAAAATATAATGAAAAGAAAATATTGCTTAACCACAAAATAAACCAATGACATTAATGTAGTACTACTCAAAAAGCATGGTCACCGTACGATTTACTAACAAGTCTAGTAGCGTGTTCGGTAAATCCCTGTTTGTAAACTATGAACTTCTATCCGCCGAGCGCGGGTGTACGTACTTTATAGAAAAAATCAAGTCAAAATACCAATCTTTTCGTATATTCGGTATCAGAAACCAGTATTGAACACCCACCTTCAGTATGTACAATCTTTTTTTAGTGAAAATGTAATCAATGTATAATATTAAAAAATACTTGTATATTATAAAAACGAAAGTTTGTATACGAATATTTCGTACTTTTTTCATTATGAAATGGCTGGACTTTGAACAAAACTTAAATGAAAGCTGGTATACTGGTTGTGTATATCAAGAAATACCATATACAAATAACTATTATTACAGAAATTGTATAATTACAACAGAAATAATAAACAGAAATAAAATAATAATTTTGTAATAGAAACAAATTTAGCATACCATAATAGGAAGACATATCCATCGGCACGAGTGTTACTAAACGGTGACACTTGGCTAGTTCACGGAGCAGCAGCTGTGACATGAAGTATAGTAGCACCAGTTGGGGTTGGTCAGCACAGCCTTCACTAGGTGACCTGTTACCAAAAAACTCTATTTAAAGTATTGACCATAATGGCTATCATTTTACAGATCATGTTATCCTTATGATGGTGCCGCAATTGTGTCTATCATCCCGAAGTTATATGCGCGCTAAGGCACACGCAATCCGGAATTTATGCATAAATAGCTGTTAATAGCCGGTCACATTTGCATTTATTGTGTCATAGCACGGTGCGGCTGAGGAATTATAACAGCAATCAAGTCTCATCAAAATGATTTCTAATATTACGTGTTTGACTAACTAAAGAGTTGTGTTTTAATTTTGTTAATAAATTACGTCGTAATATTAGCATTATCCCAGAGATTTAAATATTTATAAATAAGATATTATAATTACTGATTAAGATTACTGACTTGTTAATACAAATAATGTTTAAAATAGTTTAAAAACAAATTTAGAGGTAAGTCAGAGTTTTGCAAACTGTTGTTCAGATTAGTGCCAATATATATATATATATATATATATATATATATATATATATATATATATATATATATATATATATATATATATATATATATATATATATATATATATATATATATATATATACACATATATGAATAATGATGGAATATTTTAGTAACTTAGTAGGAAGGCCTTATTACCTTATTTATTTCTTAATACTCGACAACCATCCGTAAAAGTTTGAGTTTATATCAACCATACACCATGTGCTTAGTTCATTTTTTTGCAGAGAAAGTAGAATTTTCTTAAACTTGCTTATATCTATAGATCGAATTTGCCCGTCTGAGAGGCGGGAGCAGGTTGTTCCAGCACATGGTGGCTGCATATGTAAAATTTCCATTCCAAGGATGCCGAATAATGTCTTAGTACTATTAAAATTGTGCTAACCACTCTAACCTTTGCGTGTTCTCTTCTCCCCGCCAATACTGTTTCCGTCGGGCTTGCAAGTTTTAATTTCGCGGAAAACTAGCGTTGCCAAACTAAGTTGACGTCGCAGTGAAATTTTCAACATATTTACTTTATTTAGGTAAGGCGTGACAAGAGAGATGTTAAAAATGAACCTTGCACATGCATTTTGCATGCAGAGTAATACCATCATTCCCCTGAGCATTCGATTTAGGGGATTTGATTGCCTTTGCCACACTCACCTCGTCTACAGTTTTTTAAATTTTTTATTCAATATTTAAACCCAGAAATAAAAATATCTATCACATAAATGTTTATGCCTATCGGCAATCGAATCAGAACCCCATCGGTTAAGTAATAAGGGTCGTTTTGTTAAATTTTGTTTAACTTCCCGATACATATATCCTTAGATAAGGAAGCTACTGATTTTGCCCCGATTTTCTAAAATCGAGTTTTCCGCCGTGTTGGTCCCGGCCTCCTTTGAAGAATAGGCCAACTGCCGTTCCACCAGGCAGGTCGTAAAAGGCGACCGATTGGCTATCGAGTCACTAACATCGTGGCTACTAGGTGGTAGAGTTCTGCATTGTCTCGCCCGCGTCTGGTACCACCGCCCTACCTATTCCTGCCGCAATAGCGCCAGTGCTTGTCGCTGTCGTGTTCCGGTTTGGAGAGTAAGGTAGCCGGTAAACTTATGCATGTGGCATTAGACCTCGCCACAAGATAGCAACGCACCATTAACATCTTTGGTGTCTATAGGCGATGGTTGACTCTTTCCATCAGGAGACCCATCTGCTTGTTTGCTATCTTATGATATAAAAAAAAAAATGTCCACGTTTTGAGGTCCTAGAAATCTTTTTCAACTATTTTCACGATGACAGTATGTATGTGTGTGTGTGTATGTAAACATCCCATAACTTTTGAACGGCTTGATCGATCGAAACGCAGTTAATGGCATGCAATTGGATTTCACTCAACATATACTTCCTGAAAATTTGAACCAATTTGGTCCAGGAAATTTTGAAAAAACCTAAACAAAATGTTTGGCGAAACAGCATTTTTCTAATACGACTTTCAAATTAATGTAACAATTAAGTATGAAATCTAATCAGCTCTATTCCTCAACAAACTGCGTCCGATGGATAAATTGCATCAAAATTGGGAGCTATCGTTGGCGAAAAATTTTGAAAAGTGTTTTTTTGACCTAACTTCGAAATTTATTAACAAATCTCTTTTTGATACTTTATAATGTTTTAGTACTTTAAAAACTACGTTAACTTACTTCATATTTTAAAATAAATTTCAGCCTAACAATATACCGATTTATTTAAAAATTTAGTCAGATTTTCTACTTAAACGTAACGTAATTCGGATACAAATTAGTTCATATATATATATATATATATATATATATATATATATATATATATATATATATATATAAGCAATTTTTGTGCTCTAGTTTGTTATATATATATATATATATATATATATATATATATATATATATATATATATATATATATAACAAACTAGAGCACAAAAATTGCTTTAAACGCTATTCTAAGAATCAAAACCGATAAAAATTTTGAAAACATACATCTTTTTGAGCATTATGTAAAATATTTCTATAAACTTTACATTTTTGAACTCTTTTAGTTCAAAAATTCTTGCTTCGGTATAGTTATTGCTTCACTAAGCTTAAAATACCTCAATTTAGCGGAAGTTGCAAGGGTGGCTTGCAAGGTCGACCAGTTTACAGATTTTTTTAATAACATAGGATAGCAAATAAGAAGATCCTGGTAGTAATAGATATAATCGCTTTGGAAAAAGATGTTAGTAAATATTTGTTATTCCTGTGTCACTGATATAAGTACTTTATATTTCAGGTAATAGAGGAGCTCGGTTCTCTTGTAAAAAAGCACTAATTTGCAGAAGATATTTGTTATAGATAGCTTTCGTATAACGTACTGAAGATAAATGAACAAAATACTTAAATACATTTTTTTTAAATATGTAGGAAATTTAATTATCTACAATAAAGGTCTCTAGTCTTTACCATTTTTAACCTCAAATGCACGGTTTCGGAGATATAAGTCGAAACTGTTTTTACAAAGTGGCGGTATATCCGCTCCTTTTATTTGTATAATTGCTACAATTTATCACAGGAAAAACTCCTTTTTGCATGTGGTATTGCATTTTCAAAACATTTGTGGGTTTCATCCAATTAGCACATAAGGTACACAAGTTAATCATTTGTGTATTTGTGAAATGAACCTATAAATGTATCCTGTAACTCGATTGTAAAAATATAAATTTTAGTCACATACATACAATATTTTATATCGATAACACTTGTACTGTTTCACAAAAACTTTTATATATATTACCCGACCGGTTTCGCTTATATAAGCATCATCAGGGCAATTACAAGTTTAAACTAAAAACAAAACAACATCTAACCGTTCTGATTTAACATTTTAGAGTATAAAATGTTTTTAAAGTGTTTTTTTTTACATGTTTTTTTTTATCTTTTTTTTATTTTTTTAATTTTGTTTTATTTTTTTTTATATACATTACGGCGAAAATTCATAGACAGAGGAATCGTCGGAAACTCAGGATTTTATGCACTTTGTACTCTGTTATGTATGATCCCCTATCTCCTGCATACCTCAAGTCTAAATTTAAATTTTTATCAACCACCCATTATTTAAGTCTTCGATCGTCTGCTTCCCAAACTCTGTCTATTCCACTTCATCGCACAAATTTTATTTCAAACTCTTTCCTTTAGAGTGCATCTAGATTATGGAATAAACTACCTTTATCTATTTAATAATCTAGTAACAAGTAGCTATTCAAAAAGAAAGTTCTCGATCATTTACTTAAAGATAATCTATACATATAATAAAATCGTAGGAAAGTCAAAACTGTACATTGAATATTTTTTTAAAAGAATACTTGGGGCGTGATCTACAATCGATATCGAAGCCAAAAATATAGTTTTTAGAATTTTTGTCTGTTTATCTGTTTGTCTGTACGTATGTCCGGGGTAAACTCAAAAAGTACTGCATGGATTTACTTTTAATTTTGCATGAATATTACTAACAGGTCGGGTCAACATATAGGCTACATATTATCACGCTATCACCTAGCGGGGAGGTTCGGTGCGGAGTCCGCGCGGACTAAGTCGCTGGCAACAGCTAGTATATTATAATTTTATTACCCACTAGCTGTTTCCCGCGACTTCGTTCTCGTGACACAAATATATTACTTATTTTTGATCAGTTGGGTAAAAAGCTAGCCTATAGCCTTCCTCGTGAATGTAGCTATCATAATTTGATTTTTTTAAATCTGACTGGTACATCAGACCGCGCGTACACCAAACAAACAAACTCTACATCTTTATAATATTAGTATAGATAAAATGGCTGTTGTATTAAATTAGGCTCTCAGGTAATTACGATAATTATTTAATATATAATGTTTTCATTTTAAGTATTGATAAGTATAATATAGTATGTATGTATTTATTTTATATAATTTGTTTATGTAGTCTATGCTATTAATTAATATTATATTAGTATATCCGTTTAAGTATAAGTATATTATATTAGTATGTTTTATTCATAGTAGTATTTATGTATTATTACTTACATAATTATTTAAAAATGCATTCTTAGTTAAATTTTACATATGAATTTTTTTGTTCTTACATACTACTATTTCTGTTAGCCCAAAGTTTGACTGGGAGAGAACGCAAATAGTATTAAGTCTGCCTTTTGTACAATTTTACCTATGTAAGTGTACAATAAAGTTTAAATAAATAAATAAAAAAAGTTGATGTATCAAAATGCAAAAAATAACATTTTTTGAAGTCTCAAAAGAAGCAACAATCGAAAATAGTTTTAATTTTATTTCAGTTTTATTGTAAGACAAAGTCGACTCGAACCAGAATGAATTTTTCATATAAGAAACGTAGGTCACACTATAAGTTTTGCGTAACTTAAAAAAACAACATGTTACAACCAAAATATTATGTTTATTGTTTTTCAAAATAATCTCCTTTACGTTTTAAACATTTTTTCATGCCATTGAACCATTTTTTAAAACAGGAGGACCACAGATCTGAAGGCATGTTTTCTACGTGCTGATTGAACGCTATCACTGCCTCTTCGGAGTTGGTAAAAGTGAAACCTCTCATCAAATCTTTGATTTTGGGGAAAATACAGAAATCACAGGGTGGCAGGTCAGGGCTATGTGCAGGATGAGTGACGAGATGTATTGTTTCGGAGGCTAAAAATGACTTTGTTTTGTTGGCCGTGTGTGAAGAAGTGTTATCATGGTGTAGGAGAATGCGGCTTTTGGGTCGTCTTTCGCGAAATTTTTCTAACACCCTGGGTAAACAAATGGTAGAATACCACTCGGCATTAACACTCTTTTGATCTTCAAGTGGAATTGTACAGATGGGACCCGTAGCTGAGAAAAAAAAACGCGATTATTTTTAAACACCCATTTTAAACACCCATTCACAAGATTGCTGTTTTTTTTTTCGGGTTCAAAACAATAAATCCACGTTTCGTCTCCTGTGACAATGACATAAACAGTATTAGAATGTCCGTGCTCGTAGTTCAGTAGCATCTGTGAGCACCATTCCACGCGAGCCCGCTTCTGCTCCGCTGTCAGTTCATGAGGAATCCAACGACAACAAAGTTTCCAAACTTTCAATTCTTCTTGTAAAATTTTCTGAATTTGGCTCCTACCAATCCCCAATAGTCCTCGATTTGTCTCATAGGTAATCCGGGAGTTTTCTTCAATTAACCGCTTAAAAGTAGTCACATTATTTTCGTAGACGGCAGTTGAAGGCCGCCCTTCACGAAATTCGTTATGTAAAGAAATTCGACCTCTATCAAAGTCAGCAAACCATCACCTCACGGTCCTCAAACAAGGTGCTTCTCCCCCAAAAGAATTTTGAAGACGAGCGGCACAGTCTTGCGGAGAAAGAGAACTTTTAAAATCATAAAAAATCATCGCTCTAAAATCTTTTCGACTTAATTCCATTTTCGTTGCGTACGTAGAACTTTAATGTGTGATAAAAAAACAATTGACAAATCATTTCCCGCCAATTATTTTTTTTTATTACTAAGAAGGTTGCAAAGTTTTAAAAATATAACATTTGAAATTCAAATAGTTCCGATTAGCTAGAAGTGCAAAACTTTTAGTGTGCCCCATGTAGCATTTTTGCAAATGTATGTATATAATATGTAGCAAATGTTATATGTAGCAAATTTATGTAGTAAATGCAAATTGCACATGTTATTCCGGGCCCCTTTGAACAGATATAACAATATCGGTTACAGCGTCGGATCGGTTATAACGACGAAATGGCAAATTCCTGGATGAATCTCTATGTAAACAAATCGCTTATAACAACATCATAAAGCAGCGTATCAGTTAAATCATTTTTTTTCAATTTATTAACGAGGAGCCAAAATTGCCAAATAATTTTATACCAGTACCCGACATTGCACTAGCTGTTTGCACTGGCAAAACTAAAGCCTAAATTGGTCTCATATCGGAACATAAACGTGACATTCATTTATATTGATGAAAGTCAATTTCGTTTCAATATCAAGGCAGAAAGTCTGTTTAATGAATTTTTATTTGTGACTAGTTGACCCGTGCGTCTTTGCCCGCGAGGTACTTAGCATATCGTCGATATCGTGTTTCATACAAATTTATATCCTCTATTTCAGCCCCTCATTTGAAAAAAAAGATAGCCTATGTTGGACTCCGGATCTTTAACTGCCAAACCAGTTCAGTAGTACCAGTAATTTTTAAAATGTCGACTCGAGTGACTGCAAAAGTCTATTTGAATAAAACATTATCGATTATAGGGTGGTTTAGGAGTTACTTGGATGGTCGCCGACAAAGAATTCGCTGGGCAGAAGTACTCTGATTGGTCTTGTATTACTGCTGGCGTACCTCAAGGTGCTCTGTTGTTTCCTTTCTTATTTTTCTTCTTTAGTAGTTCTATTACTCATCATTTGTCTTCTCTCTATCATACGTATGCCGACGACCCATCGATCTCCAAATTTATACACACACTGTTTTTGAAAACCCGCATAATGCAATCGACAACATCAATGTCGATCTGGCTACCATTTGTGATTGGAGTAAAAATTTTGGCTTAAATATAAACCCTAATAAATCTCAAGTTATCATAATTGGTAGCCCGAAACTCATTGATAGAGTTGATTGGAGTAGTTAGCCAGCTGTTACACTAAATGGAATTAATATACCATATACTAATTCTGTTAAAATTTAGGTGTATTTTTTAATAGTACCTTTTCGTGGACCATTCACATTAAAGAACTTATGCGGACGTTTGCTTTATTGACCTAACCAAAGATCAGCTAAATAAACTTGACCGTCTCCAAAATATTTGTATTAGATTCATATTACGCAAATATGATCATGTGTCCAAGTTTCGTTCTCAACTCAAGTGGCTTCCTATTAAACTTCGCCTTGATGCTCATATACTCTTCTTGTTATACAGTGTGCTTTTAGATCCAATGACTCTAGGTTACTTAAAGGAAAGATTTAAATTTTGCGAAAGTGATGGTATGAAACTGCGTTCAAGTAAAAATCTTTCCTTGCGTATGCTTGCGCATAATTCACGTTTTTATGAACACTCTTTCACTGTTTCAGCTGTTAAGCTATGGAATAAACTTCCTGCTAACATTAGACTTGCAAAATCGTTAAATATTTTTAAAAAATTAGTTAAAATGCATTATTTAAATTCTTGTTCTACAGATTAGATTAATATATTTCTCTCAAGTTCATTTTTCCGTGCATTTCTTTATATATATTTAAATTTTAATTTTAATGTGTTTGTATTATTATGTTTTTTGTTTTGTTTATGTGTGAGAGCGGAATTGTTATGTATAGATATAGCATATATGTTATTGTAAGTGTAATAGTACATACTTTATGGATATCTTACCTTAATATGTTACTTTATCAACAAAGGTTGTCTGGTAGAGATCGTTCTTTGGCGATAAGACTGCCTTTGTGTACTTTCTTTAAATTGTCTTGCAATTATTTGCACTTAGCATGTATTTTTACTGTAATTATGTGCACAATAAAGAGTTATCATTCATTCATCGATTTTGATTTTACCTCTGCCTGTCTCTTACGGTATACGGGCGTACTTACTAGATACTTTTTAGTCTAAAAGCATTTGTCACTTTATTAGTCACGACTTGCGCTATATCAACTTCGGTATACTCATTTGAGGCCCCGGATTAGAATAGCGGCTTTTGTCTTCTAATTGAAGCAAAACCGATATTTCCTACAAGACAAGGCAATTTGTGCTATTTTTTTCAGTTTTTTTGAATAATATATAGGTATTTTGAAACCCCAAATATGTTGTCGATAAGCTAACCTGGCCTGACTTATGTTTATGACCTGAATTATGATCTCTTAAATAACCTTTAAAAATTTAAGTTTTTGTTTAGAAATCTCATAAGAAAAAGTAGAGATTTAATTTAATTGAAACCATATCTGTATGCTTTCAATTAAATTAAAAGGAAAGTTTTAAACAGGTTGATTAATTTAGACTATTTGTATGTATAATATATTTAATTTATATTTATTTCATTTCTTATGATAGCAAACAAGTAAACAGTTTTCTTGATAGAAACATATAAACATCGCCTATAGACACTAAAAATGTTAATGGTGCATTGCTATTCTTGTAGCAGGGTTAGAATGTTACATGCATATGCTTACCTTGCCCTCAAAACCGAATCACGACAGTTAAAAACACCGACGCTATTGCGGCAGGAATATGTAACGCGGTAGTTCCAAAACCGGGTTGATGTGTTGCAAAAAACCAAGGTCCAAAAAAATAACTAATGATTATAATAACTGCCTCGTAGTCAAGGGCATAACCTAAAGTTTGTTTTAAGGTATTTTTCGAAAATTCAAAAATCTCAGTAGCAGCTTGGAGTCTGGCGGTTGGTGTGTTACCACTTCCATGCCTCGGATGAGCACATAAAGTAGTCGGTCCTGGTTATTGCTAAAACAACAACAACGACGATATATATTCACGCCAGTCCCTTTACGAGGTATGCAAAGAGAACCGAGTGCAATAGTGCGAGTGCTTTCAGCCCCTTAATACCCTCTTTTACCTCTTTAGGAGATAAAACTCAAAGTTTCCTTACGTGCACGTTTATGTAATTGAAGTAAAGAGCATAACTAATAAATTTGAAAAGATTTTGATGAAACAAATTTTATTTGTTACACAAACTTAACCACATTTTTGATCCTTTTAAGGGATGAAATTCAAAAAACACTAAACTCGTATTCATTTAATTGTGTTAAAAAACATAAATACTAAGTTTTAAATAATTTCTACAATATTCTACAATAAACAATCTATTTTTTTAATACAAGCAAAAACGCTTTTTTTACCCTTTTAAGGAATAAATGTATGAAATCCCTAAATATATAATTTTTAAATTGTGCTGAAGAACATAAGTACCAAATTTCAAGTTATGTTGACCATAAGCGTTTAATTTTTCATATGAATTGTAACACCCATTTTTACTCCTTTAAGGGATGAAACTCCGAACTTCATTACGCGCATGTTTCTTTAATTTGGATTGAATTGAATAAGCAGGTACTACATTTTATGAGAGTTTAGATAATATAAACTTTTTATTTTAATACAAACTTATACACTTACCCTTTTAATGTATTAAAAAGCATAAATACTAAATTTTTAGTAATTTCTACGACAAACAATTCATTTTTCATACAAAAATTAACTCTCCTTTTACCCCTTTATGGGATGAAATTCAAAAATGCGTATTTATTTAATCGTATTAAAAAGCATTAATACTAAATTTTAAGTAATATACATTTTTTTTAAAACAATCATTAACGCCCCTTTTACCTCTTTAAGGGATTAAATTACATCATAAGAACAACCTCTGTAAAAAATCAGCCTTCCCGCTCCAAACTTATTATCTACTATAAAAAACGTTCAAGCGCAAACGAAATGTCCAATTTTTAAACAGCACAACCTTATTACTGTGCCAAACGCACTATCTGTATTATTACTCTTTGACTCTAATGTGGAGAGCGGTATACGCTGACGTGCGACACAGCCTCCTCGTACAAACGCTATCGGGAGACTGACTTTCGGAGCGAGCGCTGTCCGCGAATGAAATAATAAGGTTTTTATTGATTTAATGGCACACTATAATGATTTTGTAAAATGTTGAACTTAAGTTTTATAAAGCAATAAATTGTCTGTAACAAAGTGAAAAAATCACCAAAATCGTTTCAGTAGTTTAGAAGTTATAAGAAAATTCTTGCGTAAAAATAAGAGAGATATTCGATTTTTTTTCGTCAAAAATAACAATGAAATTTGAAAAAACGAACTTAAAATTTAAAGTTAATTATATTTTACGTACAATGTATATTTTTTTTTAAATTATTGGATTAACGGTTTAGGAGAAGTAGGCTTTCAAAGAGAAGTATATTTCGTAGTTTGGCGTATGTTATCGCCTTAAGTTGGTGCAAGTAATCAAACGTTTTTAGTAATTAGTCTAGTGTAGGTTGTCAATTGTATTAATATATTGCATAAAAAAATGCAAAATGCATAAAAAAAACATAAAAAACAAAAAAAAAGCATAAAAAAACCTTCATATAGTATGTTGTTGATTTCAAAATCGATATATTTTAGCCATAAATTAATAGATGATAAATTTGTTTTAAGGTATTTTAATTTAATTTTTATTAATTTAATTTTTATCATTAATTTAATTTTTTTTAATAAATAAATAAATTAATTAAATTAATGATAAACGACTTAAGAGAACAATTAAAAAAAATATATATTAAAAAATAAAATAAAAAGAGTTATCAGTCCCGGATTAGGTACCATTCTTGTGGAAAATATAAATTATAATATTCTTTGACGTTTTAATTCGTTTCTTCTTCCTTTTCCTATGCCTAAGACATAACAGTAATAAAGCTTATGGTTTGATTAGCTTATAATATAATTAATTTTCACCAGTTACGAACTAGTACATAGTTTTTATGCTATTTTTTCAGAAAAAAACAATATAATTTTGTGCGCATAAATTAGTTAATACGGTGTTGGCAAACGAGAGCCAACGATGACCGAGTTTAGTACCAAATAAGCTGGTTTAACGGCCGGAAACCGCACAATGGATTGATTTATTACTTTGCGTTTACTTCATTCACACGACAAAGTAAAACGGTAGGAACTTTAGCGTAGTAATTGCTTTTCTTTCGTAATTGACTTATAGCGGAACGTTGGTGTCTTTTGAAATGCAAATAAAGTTCGGATTTTAGCCACCACGAACGCCTAAGGATACACTTTGTTTATCCAAAGGTATGGGAAGGTACGAATATAAACACGGTTTGATAACTTTTGGACTCAGTTGATAAATTATGTTAGAAATACGAAAATAATGGGCGAAGTATACTTACAGTCATAAATTTAATATTGCAATTTTTGTGATGTATTGTTATCCAATTGATTCATTATTATTGTATCTGTATAATTGTAATCTGTATAATTAAAATATTTATTTTTTAATTATACAGATTGACTAATAAAAGACTGTAAATACTAAAGTAGAGAGTTCAGTACTTGGTTCTGATACCGAATATGTAAAAATAAGTTATACAGACAGACTGGTGAGTTACCTTCGATACTTCTGGAGAGTACTCAGTACTCGATTCTCGTTAAAATGAAATAATAAAATTAGGGGTTTAATTTTTGACCAATATTTCTCTAAAAATAAGAGAAATGTGGATATTATATTCTTTAATAAAATTATCGGGTAAGGACACCCACACATAGATATCAATCTTTTAACCATGTAAGGAATAAAAACAGACGGTAAAAATTTATAAGAATCTATTACCAAAATCTCAACTTGTTAAGCAAATACTTTGGAGCTATTTCGGATGGTTAATTGCCGGCTCAACTAATAATATTTGCAGCACTTCTTATGCCTTCACTCCACCTATCTCGTAGGTACTTTAATTATAACTCTGCATTTTATTTAGAAATTATAAATACTCTTTTACGAAGGCATTTCTCCTTTGATATTTCAATAGTTAACGATTGTGTTTGTTGTAACTGGTTGTCTATTTTTGATATCCTATTAGAGTATCAGTATAAATTTTACATATACATAAGTTGTGCTATAAACTGTAGAAATTGTGTAAAATGTGTGTCATTATATTCCTGTCATGAGCAAAAATTGTTCAAATTACATCTTTCCGTTGATTTTTTGCATCGGGCATCGGTCAACATGCAAAATTTCACCCTCATCACCTTGATGTTTAAAGCGATGCGATTCTTTAGGTTTATATTGTCCAGTGCTATTCCTATATGGAACTAATAACAAGCTGGAGTGTTTTCAAATAGACTCAGGGATATTTAAGAAAAGAGCTAACTTATTGTAAAAGCTCCGGCAAAACACCTGCAACACACCTGCTACGCCTGTGGTATTATGGATGCCTATAATTTGATTACTTATCCACATCAAGTGAGCCTCTTGCTTAATAGGTTGACTGATTAATTTTCATATCTTTCTGATACGCGAAGTGCATATTTTAGCTCATCTATAAAAATATTTGTACATCATGCCTACTTTTTCCAAATTCGCAGTCGGGCTTTTGTTTTTATAATAATAACTTGTTATATTAAGTATCTGGTATGACTACTTCATTATCATGTAACTAGTTTGCATTTCATTACAGTACATTCTACTAATCATCAAATCAAATATGTACGTGTTATATCCAAGTTGAATAACTTAACGCATGATCTGTTACATTAATTACTAAGCTTTAGACTATAGTATCTCAACTAAGTAATTCAAATCAATTATGGAGATTAAACACAATATTCCAAAAGTAATGTTTTATTTATTTATTTATACTATATGTATAATATAAACCTGTGATGTGTGTATGTTGGAGAGATTTGCTCGGCAGGTCATCCTGTGAAGTTTGATAGTGATTGGATCTTATATTTTTTGGCTTGATAATTTTTTACAAAAATAAAGGATGTATGTACTTTCTTCGAACCTTAAGGTAGCTTAACAAATTTTAATGAAATTTTCAGGTAGCCACTTTATTTTATCGGCTTCTAAGTAAATTTGTTACATATGGCTATATAAAATTAGTACTTCGCGAGCGAAGCCGGGTAGGTCACCAGTAACTTATATAAATCAAATTTATAAATTAGAGAAGTATTAAATACCTAACATATAATTGACAGATTTCGGACACAAAACTTTTTTTCTTATATATCATTGACAGTTAAGTTCAGTAAGAATCTTCTTGATCATTTTAGATAGATAAGTTATTTTTACATACATTTCTTCGTACTAAATTTCTTATAAGGTAACTAGAAAAAACTACATGTTTTACATGGTGGTCCAGGCAGAATTGACTTGCTTTTATCACATTCATAATTTACTTCAACAAATACGCCAGTTTCGGGGACTCCTGATAGCACCCGCTGAAATTGAGCATAGTATGTTAGTCTTGTCTTGTTTTTTACCATCACAAACGAAATTATATAATGTAGTAAAGTATAATACCTGAACTATTTTTTCTGGGTCCTTTTAAAAATTTCTTGACTCGAAAGTTAGGCGTTAATCTTAAATGACTTTTATCACAGAATACTGCGAGACTCACAGAAGTCAATGTTCCATACAAGTAATATTCGAGCATAAAACACATAGACACCTCTCACGGACGCGATATCTCGGACTGGTGCGGAACAAACTGTCCCGAACCATTCCGAGATATCTCGTCTGTGAGAGGTGTCTACGTGTCCGTTGCTCGAATATCACATGTATGTAGATTGACTATAGTTAGTCTCCAGTATACTGTGCTTCTATCATGTCCCATTATCAACCTAAAATGCTTAAATATGAATTATAATAACCAGCTTTGGTTAAGTGAGTTATGTTGTACGTTTTAAGTTACATTTTCAAATGACTAGTATTAAAATTTAAAACTAAATTCAAATAAAATATGATAAACCAATGTCAATAGATATTTGAGCTCCCTTTGATTCAAATATTTGTTGGTTAGTTTGATCTGAATTGTCGTATTTTACCGATCTGATAAGAAATATAGCTTGTTAATTGCAGCACCCAAAATCAAACACAGTGGTGTTGTCACTACAGGTGTTATTATGAATCCCATAAATTCAGAAAGACAGTTTGGATGTACGATAGCAGCTTTCTAATGCATAGAAATAAATATACGTATAAATCCTTAAATATATTTAGCAAGCATCCAAATCCGGAAATACAAAACAATAATGTTCATCAGAGAAATTCTTACTCCTGTCGGGAATTAAATTCGAGTTCTATCGATTGCAGTCAGAAAGGAAAATCTCGAGAAATATAAATTCGATAAAAAATCTAATTCCCAAAATATTAAACAAAAATCGATGTTAATTTTCAGATATGTGACGGGTTTCCCCTATAATATATGAAACATAAGCCTACGGCTTTTGCACGAATCACAATATCATATATACTGATACAGTATGTAATTTTCGAATCACCTATATCATGGGCGGTGCGTCCATAAAATATGCAATACATTTTTGAAATCATAGCAAAGATTAATTAGTGGTAGTGCCATACTGCTTTTGCAACTGAATAGGCCGGCACGCCCGGGGAGATACCACTCTCTCACTTGACACCGACGTAAAGTAGCAGCCCTGCTGCTGCGTTTCGTTTGGTTTGTGAGAGTCCCGGAGGCTTAACCCCCCCCCCCCCCCCCGCACACTATGAATGCGCAAACAAAAGAGAATCTACCCCAGGGGGGTACCACTTGCACCAGCAGTGGAGAATCCCCCCCTGAGCGTCCGTGCTCTGGATTCCAGCCAGGTCATGGATGCTCAGGCTGCCCTGCGTATTCTGGGGGGGGCAAAATTGCGCTCATAGACAATCCTGTCCGAGGCAAACAGGACAAGAAAGCCATGGCACCCCCTACCACGCTTACTGTGGATTTCTGCAATGTCAGGGGGCTTCATTCCAACTTGAACGCCGTCCACTACCATCTCGAGACGGCGAAGCCAGCTTTGCTCTTTTTGACCGAGACGCAGATATCTTCTCCGGCTGATACTTCTTACCTCTCCTACCCGGGGTACAAACTGGAACATTCCTTTGTACCGCGGGCTGGGGTGTGCGCATACGTCAGAGAAGATATCTGTTACCGGCGCCTCGGCAGACTTGAAGGTCAGGACCTATCCATCCTCTGGTTACGCGTAGCTTGCGACGACCATCCACGCAGCTACGCGTGCCTATACAGGTCCCATGGCGGGAATACTGAAGTTGACCGGCTCATTGAGCATTTACAAACGGCTGTAGATTCCGTGTTAGAGCAGACCCCCTCCACAGAGATCGTGATCTTGGGCGATTTTAATGCCCACCACGCCGAATGGCTTTGTTCGCGTACCACCGATCATTCTGGTCTGTTCACGATTTTGCCTTGGCGTATGGTCTTACACAACTGGTAACTTCGCCCACGCGAGTTCCCGATGTGGATGACCATATGCCTTCACTGTTGGACCTTCTGCTGACCTCTCATCCGGACCATTATCAGGTATCGGTGGACGTCCCACTTGGTTCGTCAGACCACTGCCTGATCCGGAGTAAAGTGCCGGTTTCGCGCCTATCACGGCCTCCTTTAGCAGGCTGTCGTCGCGTTTGGCGCTTTAGGTCAGCAGATTGGGACGGGATGCGGTCTTTTTTTGCGTCCTACCCATGGGGGCGGTTGTGCTTCTCGCTGGATAATCCGAATGTCGTCGCTGACTCTATTGCCGATGTGGTGCTGCAGGGCATGGAACTTTTCATTCCATTTTCTTCGGTACCAATTGGTGGTAAGTCTCAGCCTTGGTTTGGTCGCTCCTGTAAAACGGCTTCGCGCCGCAAGCAGGAGTGCTACCGGGCTTGGGCTGCAGCGTCCGCATCTTGTGATGAAAAAACCAGCACATTACGTAAGGAGTACAATTTCGCCTCGAGGTACTTCAAAAGAGCTATCGCCAAGGCAAAATCGGAACACATTGGCAGAATTGGTGAGAAATTAGTTCGCCTTCCTTCGGGTACTCGTGCGTTCTGGTCTCTCGCCAAGGCTGTCTTAGGGAATTTCTCACAGCCCTCTCTTCCATCCTTGCACGGAGACGATGACTCTCTGGCCCATACCGCAAAGGAGAAGGCCGATCTCCTGGGCTCCTTCTTTGCGGCCAACTCGACTCTGGATGACCAAGGGAACGCACCGCCTACCATCCCGCAGTGTGATAGTTGTATGCCAGAACTACAATTTCGGCAATCATCTGTGCGTAAAGCACTACTTTCCTTGGACATCCATAAGTCGAGTGGGCCGGATGGCATCCCTCCGATTGTGCTAAAAATGTGTGCTCCAGAGTTGGCACCAGTATTAACACGCCTATTCCGGCTCTCCTATTTACTCGGCGTGGTACCGAATTCGTGGAAGACAGCTTTGGTGCATCCCATCCCTAAAAAAGGAGATCGCTCTAACCCGTCTAACTATCGGCCCATAGCCATAACCTCCTTGTTCTCCAAAATTATGGAGACAATCATCAACTCTCAGCTCCTCAAGTATTTAGAAGAGCACCAGCTGATTAGCGACCGTCAGTACGGTTTCCGTCGCGGCCGCTCAGCTGGTGACCTTCTAGTATACCTAACTCATCGATGGGCGGAAGCAGTTGAGTCCAAGGGGGAGGCACTGGCAGTTAGTTTGGACATAGCGAAGGCCTTTGATCGGGTATGGCACAAAGCGCTTCTCGCGAAGCTGCCTTCCTATGGGCTTCCTGAGAAATTATGCGAGTGGATCACCAGTTTTTTGGCTGACCGGAGCATCAAGGTCGTTGTCGACGGTGCGTGCTCCGACCTTAAATCGGTCAATGCTGGTGTTCCCCAAGGCTGCGTGCTATCACCGACACTGTTCCTTCTGCATATCAATGATATGATGCGAATTAGCAACATACATTGCTATGCGGATGACAGTACTGGTGATGCTACATACTCCGGCCGTAGCAGTATTTCTCGGGAACACGTCGAAGAGTGCCGAAACAAGCTTGTGTCTGAAGTCGAGAATCGACTTACCGATGTCTCGGAATGGGGTCGCCAAAACCTGGTTACTTTTAATCCCAAGAAGACACAGCTTTGCGTGTTCACCGCAAAAAAGACACCCTTTATCGTATCACCTCGATTTGAGGATACTCTCCTGACAGCCTCAGCTAGTGTCGGAATCCTGGGAGTTGACATATCGAATTACGTTCAGTTTCGCGGTCATTTGGAAGGCAAGGCTAAACTAGCCTCCATAAAGCTCGGTGTGCTCAGCAGAGCGAAACAGTACTTTTTGCCGGTCCATCGCCTTCAACTTTATAAGGCACAGGTTCGGCCTCACATAGAGTACTGTTCGCATCTCTGGGCCGGAGCTCCTCAGTACCAGCTTCTTCCTCTTGATCGCATTCAGCGTAGAACGGTTCGAATCGTTGACGACCAGGCCATTTCGAAACAGCTTGACTCTTTGGCATTGCGCAGAGATGTAGGTTCTCTCTGTGTCTTTTATCGCATATATCATGGAGAGTGTTCCGACGAGTTGTTTGGATTAATTCCTGCCGCCGAATTCCACCATCGGACATCGCGTCAAAACTTGAAGTTCCATCCTCACCATCTCGATGTCTGGAAATCTACAACTGTGCGTTTCTCCCGACACTTTTTACCTCGCACTACTCTGTTATGGAACCAATTACCGGCAGGGGTATTTCCGAACGGATACGACATAGGGACCTTCAAGAAAAGAGCTTACTCATTCTTAAAAGGCCGGCAACGCAACTGCAAGACCTCTGGTATTGCAGATGTCCATGGGCGGCGGTGATCACTTACCATCAGGTGCACCTCTTGCTCGTTTGCCCCCTCTTCTATAAAAAAAAAAAAAAAAGAATTCAGTGGCTCTCTTGATAAAAAGAGATAGCTATTTACGTTCCTACTATATGGATAGTTACTCTAGAAATTGTACACAATCATTAAGTTTCAAAGATTACCGGTAACGTATATATATTACAAAGCAAATCAGTCGTGTGGAATCCGTCAGCCTGTGGTGTTGGTATTATTATAGTATAGGTTTCTCGAGAGCCGGGCTTATTGAGGCTTATGTTCTCTCCTGCACGTTATCAAATGTCACTGCGTTACAATGCTGATAGAATTCTTAGTTTGGTATTGATCGACTTGCATACAATAGGTATAGGTATAACGCAGTGAAATTCTGTAATATTAGTAGATAGTTCCCAAAACTGCAAATAGCAGCATAAAGGTCTTTGAGTTTATAACATGGAAACAATAAAGGTACAAGTGGTATGGCACTTGCTGTTTAGAAAAATAACTCGCTGAACTTCACATAGTAGATTTTAATGAAAAGTTAATACATTTTGTTTCATTGTAATCAAATCAATAAATAAAAAGTCGACCCTGTGTGAGTCGGACGGACGGACGAACGAAAAGCTCATACAATAATAAAAATACAGGATTTTTAATAGAATATTTCACCTTTTTAATGAAACAAATTTTTTAATTGGTCCAGCTTGCATATATTTCTAAGAAATCGCTCCCGTGATAGACCTCTTGAAGACTAGATAATTTGTCCTCTTGCCTAGATGACTGCGTTTTGCAGACGACGGGGCGGGGCGGGCTTTTTTTCCGCGAAGCAATAAAGACCGCGTCTGCCTGTCGATGTCTGCAGCAGCCCTCGCCGCGTACACAAAGCACACGACGTGTGGAGGCAGTCAGTACAGGACGTTCCCATACTGCAGGAGTATAAATTATTTGGCATATTTGGTACCACAATTTATTTTTTCATGTACGTCGTGATATTCTTTTGACGACGTATCATATATGGGCGATCTTTTCTGCACTTCAGCAATTAAATCATCTACATCGATGACGTCCATCACTAAAAAGCGCGTGGCGCGGACTGAGCTAGCCGCCCCGCGCCGTCGACTGCGTTACTGCATATAAACTGGTTTGTGTGATCCACGGCGGGCAACTGCGGACATGCCGCGCCGCCAGTGCCCGCCGGGCACCTGCGGCACAGTTTCTTTGCCCTCTGTGTGCGTTGGTAATATAGGATTCCCTTCGAAATTGACCGGCCCGCCCCGCCCCGTCGTGTGCAAAGCGCCTAAAAATGAATCCTCACGAACGATAGGTAGGCAACCTATTTGTGATGTATCAAAGTGTCCGTTTTCTATCATTTATTTGTTATCATTAATAAATAACAGATGAGGGTATATATTTCTTATACTGGATTTAAGGTCATTACGTAGAGCAAGGTAAAACTTTTAGAGTTAAGATTGGCTTTAAAATATGAGTAATTCACTCTATTTTCTTTGTTCCTCGTACACAATCTCAGTCCTGTATTAGGAGTATACTTTGCAATTGGTATCCCTATCAATATGTACAAACTCATTCACTTGTTTTAACACTACCATACTAATTAACGATATTTTTTACATCCTACGGATTAAACAATTTTTTGCCCCGTGTTGATCCGGGCTCTCTTTGAAGACTAGCCCAACACCCGTTCTACCAGGTAGGTTGTAAAAGCAACCGATTGATATTCTGTAACGTCTCACCGGGTATATGGTACCACCGCATTACCTATTCCGCCGTAATAACGACAATGCTTGTCATTGTCATATTTCGGTTGTAAGGGTAAGGTAGCCTGTATACTTATGGGTGTGGCATTGCCATTCCACTACATGGATAGAAACGCACCATTAAAATCTTTGGTGTCTATAAACGATGGTTTAACTGTCCACCAGGAAAGCCATCTGTTTATTTGCTATCTAATAATATACTAACACCATTCTCGTTATTTATCTTACATATAATTGTACCTTAGTTGTCTCCGCAATGAATTATAATCCCTTTTTTTATATTATAAGATAGCAAACAAGCAGATGGGTCTCCTGATTGAAAGAGTCAACCATCGCTTATAGATACCAAAGGTGTTAATGGTGCGTTGCTATCTTGTGGCGAGGTCTAATGCCACATGCATAAGTTACCGGCTACCTCACCCTCCAAACTGGAACACGACAGTGACAAGCAGTGACGCTATTGCGGCAGGAATATGTAAGGCGGTGGTACCAGACCCGGGCGAGTCAATGTAGAACTCTACCACCTAGTAGAAATGTAAAAATGGAGCAGAATTAAATGGAGTAATTTAAAAATGGTGCTGAATTAAATTTCTGTACCATCTAAGGACAGCTTCGTCTGTATAATGGAGGCAGTTTACTATTAGATCACCCATAAATACCTAATCTCTTATTTTAGTTTTTACATTGGTTATAACTATTTGTGCCCGTTTTGTGACTTTTCCAAAAATGTTTTGGCCTTTATTGTGATCTATTTTGAATTAACTCCTCGAAACTCAAGGCCGCACGCGCGGAATTAATCGCTGGCGTTTGACCTTTGACCGTTAAAAGGACATGCCAATGCTGTTACAACAAAATTCTAAAAAATTTAACAAGTCAGTGATAAATGTAAATATAGCTGTCTCATTTCACAGAATAAATTCAAGGCCGTCAATTACCTAGCTTTTTCAAAGTAAATTAATCACTATTGTTGTGTAAAATAGAGTATAAATTGAAAATGGGTGCAGTCACATTTTACCGAGTTGATCCGACCGAAAGTTATAAAACGCAGAGCGGTCATATTCTTCCAATCTGAGTCTTGAGGGGTTAACCTAGGATAAGAATCCTGCGAAATAATCTGTGGGTTTGCCATTTATCATATCTTTATATATTAAGTAGGTATAAATATTAAGGTACATAAATATAAAGAACAAAACTCAATGTGTTGTTTTCTATAGATATTACCGTAAAGTTTAATATTTTCTCTAAAATTTAATATCAACTCCTTAACTTAACCACGTTTAATATATATTTTTAAAACTTGGAGAATAATAGCAAGAAGAATTGGAATTTAGGTTAATGTAACTATTCAGTTTTCCTCTCGTTAGTCTATGGTTAGAATTTATCTAGTCAGTGCAAAGAATATAGTAAATCGTAATATGTTATGTCACTGTTAATAATTATTCAATTATATCAATTACATAGTTTTATACATTGCGCACATTTTTTAATTTTATTTGATTAACTTAAAAAACGTAGAAGATTATTTCAGTTGATCTAGTATTTGACACTCCAAAAGACACGCAAAAGATGTTAAAACTCAAAATCGCCCGTGCTCTAAAACATGTAAAAATTGTAATGTGACGAGCAGCACGAGATCTTTAATAATTCGCAATTAATTAATTTGGTTTATATTTTTCTATTATGTAAAATAAAGGATTAAGTAGATAATTTGATGATAACTTTTTTGCAAAGTTATTTATTCTGTAAGGACAAAAAGTTTTTTTTGTCCTTACAGAATAAATAAAAAACAGGATTATCTAAGTTCTTTATATTTAGAACGAGCGTTTCACAATTTTATTAAACGAATAAATATTTTTATGGGTATATTTCAGGGTTTCAACGATAAATATGGTAAGATTGATGGTATGGTATGGTTGATTTACTGTTTTTTAAGGAAAACTGAGTTAGAATTTATGAATTTATAATAAATTTGCAAATATTTTTTTCCACTAAATTTTCCCCTTTTCAGCTAAATGTTTAGATCTGTCATAAAAATAGGTCCAACTTAAAGTATAGACCATGCAATTTTCTAAAACAGTCTCAACACTTTCTATCCTGAGAGTAACTTTTTGCGAGATATAACAATTCAAAAAGTTGTATTCTTCATAAAATCAAAATCAAAAAATGTTTTATTCAAATAAACCTTTACAGGCGCTTTTGAGGAGTCGACATTTTAAAAACTACTATCGGATCGTAACGCGACTACACACTGAGAAGATCCGGTGAAAGAAACTCACCGGACTTGTCTTTTTGTCCATAATTTTTTTTAAAATAAATATGTTACAATATTGTAAGAATTATTTTATATTATAAAAAAAGAGATAGGTATAAGAAGCAATTTATCCCAGGCTTATGTACCTGCTAAATAATCTGAGATTTTATAATGCCCTTTTTAAACAAATTTGTTTAAACACATTTTGTAAATTTGTTTATTGGTAGATTTCTTACAGCACTGGAAAGTTTATTGTAAAAGCATAATATACATTGCTCCATAAAAGAGTTACTTATTCTATGGAAACAAGATGCATGCACAACAAAATTGATTTTGTTCCTTGTATTGAGTGGGTATACATCATCATTTTATTTTAAACAAGCAAATATTTACATACATTAAGTTTCCAAATATATATTGAGATAATGCAGTAAGAATATTGATTTCTTTGAATTTATCTCTCAGGGAAACCCTCGAGCTAAGATTGTAAATTGATCGTAAAGCTCTTTTCTACAATACTTTCTTCTTCGGCTGAAATAAATATAGTATTTATTTCAGCCGAATTTCCCCAGATAAGAATCCCGTATGAAATAATGCTGTGGAAATAACTAAAATAAATAATTCTTGCAGTGTCGACGTCCATTAACCGTCTCATTTTTTAACTGTATAAGCTGCTGAACTAAGTCTATTTGCTTAGTTATTAATGTGCGGTCCCCATTATAAATTCTTATCTCAAGATATACCTAAGAACGGTGAAATCCACCAGATCCAGTTCGTTTCCATCCATAATATGCATTAGTAGGCCGCGTTTGTCACTGAAGCTGTAATACAAGTTAAAATATTTTCTTATCAGTCCGTATAACTCAGAGAACATATATAGAGTTCCGTAGTATACCGTGGTATTTCGTGGTATCATAAGAAATAGTACAATTATGATTTCATCATGCATAGTATCATAGCATTACTCGTTATATAGAAATAATATAAAGTGGTGATCCTAAGCCTCGAAAAGCCGCGCCAATCTATATCACTGTAACACCCTGACCACAGACCGACGAATTTCACACAACTAACTTGCTTTGTGATGTTGTTACATTTAAGGTCGCTTTCATTAAAACGTAATCGAAGTTGATAACCAAATTTCATTTCAGGTTACTCCAATAAGTATAAATAGAAAATATCATAGGCTTTGAATATAAATAGAATAAATCGACGCCCCCGCGAATATTCTGGTAATAGAAAATACAAATTGTCCAGGAAAAATAAAATAGTATTTTTTTAATATTTAATTTTCGAATAGTTTTGTATTTTAAAAGAAAGCTATTTTTTAAGCTGTCTTTATATCAAGGGAAAATACACTTGCTTACAAAAGTTTAATATATTTTTCGTCGATGAAGAGTATAAATTAGATTAAAACCGTATTATTCGTTTGTATTAAGTTAAATAGTATTTTCATAACTTTGTGAATATTAATACAAAAATTGTGAAAAAATTCACAAGGTTAATCGGGGTCATAAATACTGAAAAACACATAAAACGAAAAACTCAGTAATAGCTTATTACCGACATATTCGCGGGGGGCGTCGAAATATCCCTTAATGCGCTACTAATTTGTTGTTTCAAATAAATCTGTTCAAGAAATTGATAATAATGATAATAAATATCACTGGACAAATCACTCGAATTGGATCTAACCACAAAGTAAGCAAATTATTTACTTGTAATAAGGGGCTTAGTCAACAATACACATACATAAAAATACCTATATAAATACTGTAACATACTAAACATCCAAACCCAGAAATACAAACATCTATGTCCATCACACGAATGTTTGTCCCTGTCGGGAATAGAACGCGAGCCCCATTGATTCGTAGTTAGGTTCACTAACCACTCAAACAACGGGGAGCGGCGGTCAAATTTTACAAACATACCATTGAAATTAGGCAGGTTTGTTAATGTAGATTACAGAATGCGGATGCGGGTCTTGAGTTTGAATAAAAATATAATTTTTAACATTTTTTTATAATGTGTGAAATTTAAGATTGATTACAAATAATATGATCACCCTTTTACGTTCCAAAATGTTTAGCAAAGGTTTATAAATTAAGCGTTGGTACCAAATACGTTGCAAAACTCTATCCACCTAGTAATCACGATGCATCAAAATGTCAATGATTCACATTTTACAAATTGCCCGGCAGAATGGCAAATAGTCTATTCTCCAAAGGCAGCCCGGACCAACACAGGGAAGAATATTAACAATTTATATATATAATAAAATCGTAGGAAAGTCAAAACTGTGCACTGAATATTTTTTTAAAAGAATACTTGAGGCGTGAACTTTAATCGATATCGAAGCCAAAAGTATAGTTTTTAGAATTTTTATCTGTTTGTCTGTAAGTATGTCTGGGGTAAACTCAAAAAGTACTGCATGGATTTACTTCAAAATTACATTCAATTAATTGCTGTGCGGAGTAAACGAAGTCCGCGCGGACGAAGTCGTGGGCAACAGCTAGTTAACAATAAAAAAGTGTGTAAATTTATAAACAGACAGAAAAAATAAGCGAGCTAACATTTGCAAGTTCCGTAATTATAAATATAGACACGAAAGTTTTTCATTTCTTGCTTATAAAAATGTAAACGGTTTGATTAATCCTGAATACTATATAATTTTACTTTATAAATTTAAAAGTCATGAAAAATACTGACTTTATAAATTGAAAACAGAGTGCACGCGAGAGATAATCTACGTTAAAAAATAAATTCACCGGTTTAATCAAGTAAATTATTCAAAATGATTTTTTTCGTTTATATATTGTGTAAACTTACTTCTTGCATGTAGGCAGCACCAGCTGGCTGGTTTGTTTCGTGGCTTCAACGCAGTTGCGACGTAGCCGACGCACTCGTTCACGTAGTTCGGGGCAGTCGTGTGGTTGCCCGATGTGAATCAGCAGATCGCGGAAAAGCGCCAGTTGCACGTTGATTTCAGTAATGAGCTGAAAGAAAAAAAGGTCTTTGAAATTGAATGCCTTGATTTTTTAAAAAAACTTAATAATTAACGATATTATGAAATAATGAAGACTTATGAACTTATGAAGTCAAATGACAGTTCTGTGATAATATTCAAGTCAAAGATAGCCATCAAAAGCTCAGTGCTCTTAGCAGAGCGAGTTGGGATTTCTTGCTGGTCCATTGCAAGCAACTTTCTAAAGCGCAAATTTGACTTCACATGGAAGCACTGTTCTTATCTGTGGGTCTCTTCTTCTTGATTGAATTCAGCATAGAGCGGTTCGATAGTTGACGACGGCTATTGCTAGTCGACTTAATACAAAATTAACTGCTTATTAAATATTAAAATACTTCTTAGTAAACTTAATAAACAGTAAGCCCCTAATTTTATTACCAGTCAGTCTGTATATATATATATATATATATATATATATATATATATATATATATATATATATATATATATATATATATATATATATATATATATATATATTAGGGTGATTCATTTGCGACAAACATTTTTTTTTTAGGTGCTCAAGCAAAATTTTGTTCTACATATTGAAAAAAAAATTTCCACCAAGTTAGAGCTCTTAATTCAAGTATGAAGTGCTTGCCGTTTTAATTTGATTTTTTCCCATTAGAAATGCATGTAAATATTTTTTATTTTTTTCAAATTTCTAATGCTTGGACACATTTAATGATATTGGCATTCTGATTGCTGAAATATATCCAGGATTCCACGCTCTTTAAATGACTTTTCGTCAATTTTAATGTCGCCTGCTTTGGTCCACTGGTACCATCTGTCAAAGTTATGTTTTCGAATAAAATTCACATTTTTTTATTTTTACAGCGAAAATTGATTGATAGATGGAAAAAATAATACTTATTTTTATAAAAAATTTGATTCTCTTCAAAAAAGGTCGTAACTTAAGTCTCTCAGACTCATAGTTTTTAACTTGCAGTAACTTTTGTAACTAAAAATGTAGAAAAATGATAAAAAAATTACAAATTATGATGTTTAAATTCAAGTTTTTGTTTCAAATTTATTTTTTTCATTACATTAACAATTTTACTTTTTGTACTTTTATACCTGACATGTTACACATACTGACATACAGACACACATACACACACACATATATATATATACATACAAACACGCTAATCTGTGAAATTGCGAGCAGAAGCTAGTTATATGACAATATAACAAAATGGTTAAAAAATGTAGGAGCATTCATTTTATTGCGAGCTAGATTTAACAATTTTTAATGTCGATTCACTTACTTTAAACTTCGTTCGAGGTTTAATTCCTGAAAACTTTTTTACAAACTTTACTTCATTATAAAAGAAGCTTACCTATGTGAGATAATTATGACGCCAAGAATAGGTCGTTAAACTAGATATTGAAAACGGGGATCTGGCTGTATTCTTAATGAATGATAGCATCGGTATAAAGTCAGATTGTTTACCTATCTCCGAAAAGGTAGGCAGAGGTACAATTAGTGCACCCACGATTATCCGAAGATACTTAGTTCTAAAATGTGATAGGTGGCAAGCCAATTGCCAACCAAACACTTATCCAATCCCGGGCAACGATGTTTTTATTAGAAAAGTATAAATGCATAGTTTCGATTTGCCTAACCCGGGAATCGAACCCGATGCTTCATGTGGTCAACACCGACAGAGGACAGTTAATTTCACTTCCCAACATATTTTTAGTATATCATTCAACCGGTTTAAATTTTTAGCATCTATAGGTTGTAATATACGATTTGCATATTAAGTATCTTTTAAGCATCTTCGTGACAAGTGCTTAATCAATAGTGGAATTTACCAAGTGCCGACGATGGAAAGTAAAGAATATATCGATACCAGTAGGTACCTATTCCTGTCCTGTTGTAAAAACGTCCATGTTTATCGTGTTCCGGTTTAGAGAGTGAAGTGGGCGGTAAAATTATGCAAGCGTCATGACTGCTAGACATAAAGCAACGTATCATTGACATCTTTGGTGTCTACAGGCATCGGTTTTATCTTTCCATTAGGTGAGCTATCTGCTTGTATGTTATCCCATGATATAAAAAAATCTCGTTAATTAACAAGTATTTTGACCACAAGCATAAATAATACGGGCGAAACTTCATACATCGTTTTTTTAGTTATTACCTTAAAGTTTAATAAATTCCGTAAGATTCTAGCTCCTTAACTTATCCGCATTTAAAAAATATTTTTTAAACTTTGGGAATAGTAGCTAAATAAAGTTGAAATTTAAGTAAGGTTAACGCAAACATTTAGTTCTTTCCTTAGTCGTCTGTGCCTAAGTGCGTATTTATCTTGTCATTGCGTGTCTTTAGTACAACTGCTAATCTCAGAAATTTAAGTTAGATTGACAAAATTCTGAGCTAAGACTTAACAAGGTACTTTTTATATACTTAAAATAACAGAATTGAAACTAACTTTAAACCCCCGTGTTGGTCCCGGACTGCTGTGAAGAATAGGCCGACTGTCGTTCAGCCAGGCAGGTCGTAAAAGGCGACCGATTGGCTATACAAGTCACTACCATCGTGGCGTGGGTGGTAGAGTTCTGCTTTGTCTCGCCCGGGTCTGGTACCACCGCCTTACCTATTCCTGCCGCAATAGCGTCAGTGCTTGTCACTGTCGTGTTCCGGTTTGGAGGGTAAGGTAGCCGGTAAACTTATGCATGTGGCATTAAACCTCGCCACAAGATAGCAACCCTCCATTAACACTTTTGGTGACACAATAGGCGATGGTTGACTCTTTCCATCAGGAGACCCATCTGCTTGTTTGCTATCTTATGATATAAAAAACGTAAGGAGTACAATATTGATGACTTTACTAGCTGTAGCGTGTAGCGCCCTGCATTATAAGTTTTTGGTGAGTCCCGCGGAAACAACTCATTTTTCCGGGATATAAAGTAGCTTATGTGCTATTTTCGATTATCATCTACCTGTGTTCAAAATTTCAGCCAAATCGGTTCAGTAGTTTTGGCCTGATTGAGTAACAAACATACATACATCCATCCATCCATCCATCCAAATATCTAAACTTTCGTAGCATTTGAATTTTCAAATAAATAAATAATAAGCATATCAAATAAATAAATAATAATAAGTATATCTATATATCAATATTAGCTGACCTGCGCAGCTTCGTCCACGAGTAGATTAATATGTTATCGATATAGTTTTCCGTCGAAATTTCATCCCCTATTTCAGTCCCGTGGGGGTTCATATTCAAAAAAAGCATATGTTTGACCAGATATTCAACTATCTTCATGCCAAGTTTTTTACAATCGATCCGGCAAATTAGTTGATAAAGAATAACGGACAGACAAACATACTTTAACATTTATAATATTAGTAGATATATATAATGTACAGTATGGACTAGTATGAATGTGGAAGGAAACTTTTTGATCCCTTTCAAAGAAAATTGCACGCACGGAAGAATCTAAGGCTTATACGTAGGTCACACTATAAGTTTTGTGTAACTTAAAAAAACAACATGTTACAACCAAAATATTATGTTTATTGCTTTTCAAAATAATCTTCTTTACATTTTAAACATTTTTCATGTGATCGAACCATATTTTAAAACAGGAGGACCACAGATCTGAAGGCATGTTTTCTACGTGCTGATTGAACGCTATCACTGCCTCTTTGGAGTTGGTAAAAGTAAAACCTCACATCAAATCTTTGATTTTGGGGAAAATACAGAAATCACAGGGTGCTAGGTCGGGGTTATGTGCAGGATAAGTGACGAGATGTACTTTTTCGGAAGCTAAAAATTACTTTGTTTTGTTGGCCGTGTGTGAAGAAGCGTTATCGTGGTGTAGGAGAATGCAGCTTTTGGGTCGTCTTTCGCGAACTTTTTCTAAGACCCGGGGTAAACAAATGGTAGAATACTGATCGGCATTAACACTCTTTTGATCTTCAATTGTACGGATGGGGCCCGTAGCTGAGAAAAAAAACGCGATCATTTTTTACCAACGTTCCTCGCCTGTCTCACTTTTGTTGGCCTGTTCTCATTTTCAAACACCCATTCACAAGATTACTGTTTTTTTCGGGCTCAAAACAATAAATCCACGTTTCGTCTCCTGTAACAATGTCATAAATGGCATTAAAATGTAAGTGGTCGTACTTCAGTAGCATATGTGAGCACCATTCCAGGTGAGCCCGCTTCTGCTCCGCTGTCAGTTCATGAGGGATCCAACGACAACAAAGTTTCCGAACTTTCAATTCTTCGAGTAAAATTTTCTGAATTTGGCTCAAACCAATCCCCAATAGTCCTCGAATTGTCTCATAGGTAATCTGGGGGTTTTATTCAATTAATCGCTTAACAGTAGCCACATTATTTTCGTTGACGGCAGTTGAAGCCCGCTCTTCACGAAATTCGTCATGTAAAGAAATTCGACCTCTCTCAAATTCAGCAAACCATCGCCTCACGTTGCTCAAACAAGGTGCTTCTCTCCCAGAAACCAGAAACCAGAACGAGCGGCACAGTCTTGCGGAGAAAGAAAACTTTTAAAATAAAAAAAAATCATCGCTCTAAAATCTTTTCGACTTAATTCCATTTTCGTTGCGTACGTAGAACTTTGATGTGTGATAAAAAAGAAATTGTCAAATCATTTCCCGCCAATTGTTGTTTTTATTACTAAGACGGTTGCAACGTTTTAAAAATATAACATTCGAAATTCAAATACTTCCGATTAGCTAGAAGTGCAAAACTTTTAGTGTGCCCCATGTACAGGTTGACTGGTCAAAGACTGTATGTACGACACGATAATGAATGGTTGGATAATGGACAACCAATTTTAACGAAAAAAAGAATATTAATTAACTTCATAATAAACCTTAACGAAATTAGTGTAGTAACATTTTAAAAAAATATTACGAGCGAAAGCCTTGACTTATGGATATACTACACGTCTACTCAAAGCTTACATCGCTGTTTTTAGACGATGAACTTCTATATCAATGCATGGGTGCTGTACATAATTTATATTTTGGATAATTAGGTCAAAATTTAAGTACCTACTTTTTATATATTCGGTAAAAGAATCGAGTACTGGACATTCTCCTTCAGTATGTACAACCTTTTACCAACATTAAGATGAAGAAAAAGAGCAGAAAACTAAATTCCATATAAAAGATGGCTGGATTGCGATTGCGAAACATTGATTGAATTGCATTATGATTTTTTTTTTAATTTGATGCTGATTTAGTGAATTTGATTTCTGAATCTATACATATAATAAAACTGTAAGAGTTCGAATTCTGTACATTGAAGATATTTTGAAAATTTTTTTTGGAAGATTCTCTTTAATCGACACTGAAGCGAAAAATGTATTTTTTTTAATTTTTGTCTGTCTGTCTGTCTGTCTGTCTGTCTGTCTGTATCAAGGCCGCGCATCACGCCGAATCTACTGAACGGATTCAAATGAAATTTAGCATGGTTAAAATTCATACTCCGAAGAAGGTTATAGGATACTTTTTATCCCAAAATTCAATACCGTTCCCGTAGAATAGGGGATGAAAATAAAAACATATATTTAGCTTTAATTCATTAACCTGCAGTCTGAAATCATTTATTATTTTTTTGTTCAAAAGTAAGTACTATAAAGATTATCCCTTAAAAATTTCAAAGTCATCAGTTTTATAATTTAGAAGTTACAGACATCACAAGTTTCAACGGTTTCCGGGTGGTAAGTCCAGTTGAACGTGACACCCGGATTGTATACAAAACCTTTGGACGCACGGCTCATTATAAGTTAGTGTTTCATTTCAATGTGTTTGTATAATGGATATAACCCGAGAGATCAGTTTAAATATATACTGTTTTATTAAAATGTTATAAATGCAATTTTACTAGCCTAAAAATGAGTAAAATATGTGTAAAATGTAAACCTAAACATTTTATTTATTTATATAAGAATAATTATAATATATTTGAAAATAAAACAGGTCATTTTTCAGTTTTTTGCCAATATCTCAAAAATATGCATTTGTTCTTTATAAAATTTTACGTAAGGATAGGCTATTGGGAAAATTCACTATTTTGTTTTTACATTGCCTAACGTAAAAAAGGGTAAAAAAAGTATCTAACCGTCCATACCCGGAATACGAAGGCAGAGGTACAAGAAGTGTACCCACGATTAGCCGTATATACCATCTCACACAATGTGATAGGTGGCAAGCCAATTGCCAACCGGGCCCTTTTCAATCCCGGGCAACGTTGTTTTATCAGAAAAGTTAAAAACACGTTTTGTTTTGCCTGACCCGGGAAGCGAACCCGGGACCTCATATGGTCAACGATGACACCGGACCACTAAACAACACGGTGAATATTTCAAAATTCTTTGAAAAGACACCGGACCACTAAACAACACGGTGAATATTTCAAAATTCTTAGAAAATGAATGAAACTTCTGCGAAGATAGATGTTGGAGTGCCTAAACTACTTAGTGTACTCAGACTCCAAAATACTTTTTAAAAAATTGTTAAGTAGAATATACGAACATATACTTATAACTTCAGTCCTGGATAAGATCAACATCTTACAGAAAAAACTTTAGCCAAGATAACTTCATCAAAACAAATTCAATAAAAGGTTACTTAACTTTCCTTTATTTGTGAGAATCGAAAATCAAAAATGTGAAAAAAAAATACGTGACTTTGTTGTTTTTTTATTGAAGTATCATCACTCCCGGTTCCCTTGCGGGGTAGGCAGAGTAGATCGAACGTCTATAGACTTTCCGTTTCACCGCGACTCACCGGTTTGTCGGTTGGTGATATAAATGGTAATCCTCATCGCCGCATATACCGACACGATAACGATTATCGACTATTTTTAGCGATAACTGGGACCGAAAGTTTTACGTGCTCATCCGAGGCACGGGAGTGGTCCGCCAGTCTCCGAGTTGCTACTGAGATTTTAGATTTTCGAGAAAATCCTTGAAAATATCTCAATAACACGTTTGCCCGATCCGGGGATCGAACCCGGGACCACATATCGGGAGCCGAATAGGCTATCCCAAGACCACGAGACAGAGTAGTTTGTTATTAATTAAAAAAACCCTTGACTGCTCATCTTGCTTATTGAAAATGATACAAATTTACATTAAATCTTTTAGAGATTTAAAAATAATAATAAATTTATGAAAAGTGCAACAAGATTTTTTTACTGCAAATCGTTTTCATTGAACAAAGATAAGCTTCTTAGTCAAAAGTTATTTTGGTTTTTGTTAATAACAAACTACAAAGCCATGTGTTAATTAATTTATTTTTAAACATCCCGCTACAAAAAGTGCCTTAAATAAAAATGATTCAAAAAAATAAAACTGAATAAATAAATTTTCATCTTTCTAACTAGGTATATATTTTTAACTTCCCGCTACGTGTCTAGATAAGTAAGTTACTGATTTTACCCCGATTTACAAAAATCGAGTGTTCACCAGATCTCCACGTTTTGAGGACCTACGAACCATTTTCGACTACTTTCATGATGACGTGTGTGTGTGTGCATATGCGTATGCGTATGCGTATGCGCATGCGTATGCGTATGCGTATGCGTATGCGAATGCGTATGCGTATGCGTATGCGTATGCGTATGCGTATGCGTATGCGTATGCGTATGCGTATGCGTATGCGTATGCGTATGCGTATGCGTATGCTTCTGCGTATGCGTATGCGTATGCGTATGCGTATGCGTATGCGTATGCGTAAGCGTAGGCGTAGGCGTATGCGTAGGCGTAGGCGTATGCGTATGCGTATGCGTATGCGTATGCGTATGCGTATGCGTATGCGTATGCGTATGCGTATGCGTATGCGTATGCGTATGCGTATGCGTAGGCGTAGGCGTATGCGTATGCGTATGCGTAGGCGTATGCGTATGCGTATGCGTATGCGTATGCATATGCGTAGGCGTATGCGTATGCGTATGCGTATGCGTATGCGTATGCGTATGCGTATGCGTATGCGTATGCGTATGCGTATGCGTAAGCGTAGGCGTATGCGTATGCGTATGCGTATGCGTATGAGTATGCGTATGCGTATGCGTATGCGTATGCGTATGCTTATGCGTATGTGTATGTGTATGTGAATGTGTATGTGTATGTGTGTATGTAAACATGTCATAACTTTGAACGGCTTGACCGATCGAAACGCGGTTAATAGTATTCGATTGGATTCCACTCAATTTAGACTTCAGTCAAGGAGATTGTGAGAAATTTTGAAAAAACCTCACATAAGTTTTTGGCGAAACAGTATTTTTAATACAATTTCCAGATTAATGTACCGATAGAGTACAAAATGTAATCAGCTTTACATCCAACTGCGACCAATGCATAAATTGCATCAAAATTTATTTATCCGTTCGGGAGTTTATAGTTGACGAAAAATTTTGTAAAAAAATTTTGGCATAATTTCGAAATTTTTTAACTAATCATTTTTAATCTTCTGCAATATTTTAGTACTTACTAAAAACTACATTGAATGCAGTTTCAAAAATCAAAATCGAATCAAATTTTCAAAAGTTACAGCTTTTCAAACAATAAAATTACGTTGTTTACATTAAACTTACTACATATTGTTTAAATAACTTTCAGGTTTATATACCGATTGATATAAAAATTGAATTAGACTTTCGATTTTTATATCAATCGGTCGGTATAAAGTAAACTTACTACATATTGTTTAAATAACTGTCAGGTTTATATACCGATTGATATAAAAATCGAATTAGAGTTTCCCTCTAAAAAACTGTGCCAAATACTGGAAATTGGATCAAAATAAACGATTTATTTGGGATTAAAAAAGGTCTCTTTTTTACATTTATAAGAGAGAGAGAGAGAGAGAGAGAGAGCGAGAGAGAAATACTATAGTCAATTACTAATTAATTAATAATTACTCTGCAAGGATGGCCAAACGCGAACGAAGTCGCGGGTACAGCTAGTTTGAAATAAAAATCTTTCACATAAGGTGTGCCATAATTTTTCGAAGTTTTTTAAATTCAGTCTGTGTCGAAATAGAATTAGTAGTGTTACCCACATTATAAGCTACTTTGAAAATCAATATGTTGATAATGATAGGTTTTTATTGAAAAAAATTAAACCGAAATTCCAGTGTATACTTGCAATTTACTGCTAAACTACGAGTAAAAATCTTACGTAATTATTCCATACAACTGATTCTGAAGAAAGCGTGGTGCACAACTTATACCAAACATTATTCGAGTAAACCAGTTCCAAGAAAAAAATAAACAAAAAATCTGCTTTTTTAAATAATTTACTAGGTAAAAAACACGATTTTTGTCAAAACCAAATTGAGGGTACACATCTATTTCTGGGGGTAGTTATTACCCCCCAAAAAATTGGCTACGCCATAGATTATAATATATTTACTATAGTAGGCTACACGCTGGTGTCACCCTTCGGCCGCACCTGCGTGTATCGTGCCGAATCGTGTGTGCGTGTTTAGCACGCTAAAAACCTTCGACGTACCGCCAACCGTGCGATAAGGTACGCAGGTACGCAGTCCGAATGCTTATAGCCAATAATAGCCGTTCGCATCTGCATGTACACATCTAAAGCTTTGTGACGATAGACGCAAGTGGGGCCGAAGCATTAGAATAGAAGTTGATCGAAATAATGTATATAAAGACTGGGCTATATGTATATAGCGACAACTTCAAACGTATTTTTCACATGCGTCAATATGCCGACTAACTATCTGATGACCTTCTCTCGTCTTTTATTGAGCCATTGTGAGGTTGTGCAAGTATGTAATGTAATTTACAGAGCACCCACGCATAGTATTTACGCCTCCTACTATATTTATCTAGTAGATTATTTGGGGAATCAGTCCTTTGATATAAATAAATTGTAAAGGTCCTTTGATCTGCAGAATTGAATGAAATATTTCCAACAATTCACTATAATTACTTTCGTGGTTTAGCGTTTTAGTATTGAATCTGGGAGTTCGATTTTGTGTCCTGGGCCGACCACTTCGTTTTGAATAAGATTTGCAGTTTTTTTTTCTGGATAACAGAATATGCTCATGGTAAATATGCAGCTCATAGTATAATAGTATCATAACGGCAAATTATCCAATGTACCCGATTTCCCATAAAATTTTTCACCTGTGTCATAATAAGGCGTGTGTTTATATTTAATTAATATAAATATATCAAGGATACAGGTTTTTTGGGAAATATTCATCTCCGAAATATACATTCACACTATCTCCCAAAAGTAGTAAGTAGCATAACGACATAGTACAATAGTTCTTCTTGTAGTACTTAATAAAAATATATGGTGACATTAATAAACTTATTTGAACACATGTTTAGATTAGGGTTCAAACGTATTAACCACGACGTAGCAATACGTGATAATGAACAAGATACAGTGAGCTTTGACTTATAAACCCTATCGATATTGTTTATTAATAGAACAGTAAGTAAAGTTTGGTGCGATTTCCTTATTTCCTATAAGCTCTAAAGCTCATCCTCATATTATTATATGAAATGAGTTTGTTTGTTACGGTTTCACAGCTAAACCGCTCAGCTGATTTTAATAAAATTTGGCATGGAGATAGTTGAAGATTTGGGTTTAAAAAATAAATTAAGTTTTTTGTCAAAAATTAACTATATCAACGACATGTTAATTTACTCGCGGGCGAAGCGGTGCGGCTCAGCTAGTATAACATATTTCCTGGTCTAGAATTGAATTCCAGTATCCTATATGTCTGAACTAGACTTTCTAGACTAAGTCGACTAAATATACCACTACGAATAGAACTCTACGCAATTATTAATTAACAAATATACTCGTTGTTTCAGCAAGCGAAATGTTTACGCTGAAATGAAAACGGAGCAAAAAGTGTCGGAGCTGGTTGTAGGGCTGTTATAAGTAATATTTTTTCTAGACTAAATGAGTTATTTATATATATTTACTTTCGTCTAACACAGTCTTTTATATCTTATGATTTTTCCAACAACCAATAGCTGGTTTTGAAATTTCTTAAAGAGACAAGCACGCCTTTTTACATGTATTTTCTTTTTAAATAAGCATTGTTTTGTATTCCTATGTGTACATAAGAATAAATAAAATAATTTTTTTATAAGCAATATTTTTATCCATTCCATTACACTGACCCTTTTATCCCCCATAGCTATTTACATCATTAGACTGTTTTTTGTGTTATAAGATAGTAAGTAAGCAGATGGATTTCCTGATACACGGAATACCAATGGACAACAGAAATGTTAATGGTGCGTTGCTATCTAGCTATTGATATGGTATGGTAATATCGCCACACGGATAGTAACGCACCACTTACGCTCCAAAATTGAACACGACAGTTGCAATTACTGACGCTATGGGTAATATAAAATAGAGCGTAGGTTCTGAACGCGGGAGAGACGCTGTGGAGCTCTATCGCTCCTTTCCTTAACGACGCGTTGCCGAGTCGGTAGGAGTAATGTGAATCGTTCATCAAAAATAAATTACCTGGCAGAATGGTAGATAGTCTTTTCTTCAAAGAGGGCCTAGTTACTTACTTTGTTTTATTACTTTGTTGATCCGGGGCCCCTTATGAACAATTTAAATTTAACCATTTGCCGGAATTATACATATTTGTTTTTTCTATTTGTACTCGTTTTTAATCCATATCTATCTTTACAGAATAGTTTTGTTTGTCAAATCATGTTACTAAAAACATTATAAATAACGCATTAAATATTAAAGAACTGTAGTAACCCTATATGTAGCGCTTGCTTTAAAATAAACGCAGGAGTACTTATACGCTTACTCACTAATTTTGGGTAAAGTACAGGCTTTTTCAAACATGGAGCTAATTATCATAATTACCTACCAAGCAAAGCAAATACTAGCATGTCGAATGTGAGTGTTGCAAGTTTCATCCTCTAGATTAGATTTTTTATATTTTTGCTTGTACGAACTAACCTAAACCTATTCCAGATTTACCTCTAGTAAGTAATTTGTAAAGATTAGTTTAACGTTTGTTCTAGTTGTAAATAAATATTGTTTACATTTTGGGACAACGAAAGATCAAATGGCTTTCCTATTGAAAAGAGATTACTATCGCATAGACACCAATGACGTAAATGGTACATTTCTGTTTGCATATTAGGGATTTAAGATCTAACTACTGGCTATACTAATCTCTAATGTCCGGTTCCTATATTAGTAAAACGACTCGTTTTAGTTACGAGTGTTAACATTTTCTACGAGGCGTAAGTTAAAATTATCCGTATAAATGTTAAATAACCAAATGTCAAACAACTTGTGAATGCCTTTTAATTATTAAATTTATTGCTAATATTTACTGCAACGAATGATGGATAGTTGATTGTTGATAAAAATCTGGCATAAATTTCTAATTACCAAGTGGTGCTTAAAACTTGTGGAATAATATGATACGTCTCGTTATTATTAAATTGGTGGTTAGTGGTTACGGTTTTGAATGACGTATGGTTGATTATAGGAACCCGGTATAGATGACAAGCACTGAAAGGAAAAGGTAAAGTGATTTCACTAAACCTGAGCAAGAAATTGCAGAACTCTATCACACAGTAGCCATGACGGCAATGAAACGATATGCCTTGGCCCGCCTTTTGCGAAATAATTGGTATGAAGGCATGATCTTCAAAAGCGACTCAGAGTTTGGTAAACTTTCATATATAACAGCGAGCGATTTGTTATTTTATTTTGAGAGAAAGAAAGAAAGAAAGAAAATATTTATTTGCAAGAATATGGGTGTTACAAGTTGTTAAAAATAAATTAAGTTACCGACATATTCTACCAATATATGGTGTGCAAATATTTAAAAAAAATATCATTATTTTTTTTTTTTTTTTTTTTTGCCATTTTCTTTTCCGCACTTAGCCACTTGAGCCTTTGTACGTAGCTGGCTATGTCTATTCCAGCCATCCTAACTCCTTCCAGAAGCTTATTAGACGGCTTATGTTTTCACATGCTTCTTTAGGAGTTTTTGGGTTATTCAGGATACGTGCCCGTTGTTCGGCCACACTCCTGCACTCAAGGAGAACGTGAGTAGTGGTTTCCTGTTCCTCCATGCAGCCGCGGCATAAAGGGCTGTCTGTCACACCTATGTTAAATAGGTGTCGGTTTAGATGGCAATGTCCTGTTATTGTGCCCACAACTTTTCTTAATTCATCTCTTTTGAGTTTCATTATGCGTTGTGTTAGGTTTTTCGAAAGGGTTGGCACAATTTCCTTTGTTTGCTTACAGTCATTTGTGGCTAGCCACAACGCTTCATGTTGTTGGTATGTTCTCTCAGTTAGCCATGTCATGAGTTGGCTGTATGGCAAGACTGCTATCGGTTCTGGACCTGATAGTTTTTTATTTGCTCCGTTTCTTGCCAGTGTATCAGCTGTGTCATTGCCCTGAGAGTTGCTGTGTCCTTTTATCCATTGCAGGATTATTTGGTTGGTTTCTGCTGCTGCTACTAATGATTTGTGGCATTCCAACACTATGCTAGAGTTGAAGCAGTTAGTTTTTAGAGCTGCAAGGACCGATGCACTATCAGAGATAATACGTATAATTTGATCTGTTATTTCTCTTGCTTTGATCTCTGTTGCAGCTCTGCTAATAGCAATACATTCTGCTTGGAATATTGTATTGTACTTTCCTAAAGTTTCCATTATGTTTATATTTAATTCCCGAGAGAATACACCGACTCCTGTCCCTGAGTTGGTTTTGGATCCATCTGTGTATATTCTCAGTTCTTGTATACCTGAATAGTCCTCAGGTTCTGCTTCCAGATTAATTTTGTAGTTTTTATTTGATACCATTATCGTTGGTATTCTGTCATTCATGGCCTCAACCATTGGTTGTTCTTTAGTGATTTCTTCTAAAATGTTCATGTAGGGAATTTTCTTTTTTTGGCGCCACATTCCCATGGTTTTTAAACGAAAAGCTGCGCTGGCTGCTTCTTGTTGTATTACCAGATGTAGTGGTCTAAGGTTCAACAGGACTTCTAATGCTGCTGTTGGTGTAGTTTTCATACAGCCAGTTGTTGCAACACAAGCCAATCGTTGAAGTTGTTGTAATTTGTTTTTAGTTGTAATTTGGTTAGTTTTAGGCCACCATATAATGGAGCCATATGTTATTATTGGGCGTATCACTGCAGTGTAGAGCCAGAGGAAAACTTTGGGGTTAGCACCCCATTTTATCCCCACTACACGCTTACACTGCCAAAATGCGATATATGCCTTCTTGATGATGTGCTCTATATGAGTATTCCAGTTTAGTTTATTATCTAAGTGTATACCTAGGTATTTAACATTTGATGACAGTTTTAGTTCAGTGCCAAATAATTTAGGCAAAGTTAAGTTACTTATTTTTCTCTTGTTTGTAAAGAGTACTAGTACAGTTTTCATGGGATTTACAGAGAGTTTGTGTTTGTTACACCATTTTTCTACTATAGCCATGGCTGAACTCATCAGGCTGCAGAGAAGATTTTCTGAGTTCCCATTTATTGTTATCGCCAGATCATCTGCATATCCAGTGGTTGGAAAACCTTGATCGTTTAGTATTTTGATAAGTTCATCAACAACAAAGTTCCATATAAGTGGAGACAGTACCCCACCTTGTGGACACCCTCGTGATGTCATCGCATAGGTGTTGTTGTTTATTGTTAATTTAATTACTCTTAATTTGAGTAGGTTTATGATCCATTCTCTTACGGTCTCTACTACCCCAAACCTATCTAGGGCAGATTTGATGCTTTCGAAGTTTGTTTTATCAAAGGCGCCTTCAATGTCTATAAATGCTCCTAGTGAATGGGTTTTCTCAGACAGTGCCGATTGTATTCTATTTACTACGGCACATAGTGCTGTCTCTGTTGATCTTCCCTTTCTATAGGCGTGTTGTTGACAGTGTAGGGGATTGCGCGTTAGCACGTGTTCCCTTAAGTATCTGTCATTTAATCTTTCTATTGTTTTAAGCAGAAAGGAGGTAAGACTTATAGGTCTGTATGCCTTTGCTTCTGCATAGTTGGATTTCCCTGGTTTGGGTATAAATATTACGTTTACCTCTCTCCATTTTTGAGGTATGTATCTATAAGCTATACAGGCTCTGTAGATATTTGTGAGGTGTTGTAATATGTTTGTGATTCCCCATTGTAAAAGTGCTGGGAAGATGCCGTCAGCACCGGGTGATTTAAAAGGTTTGAAAGTATCTACTGCCCATATTACTTTCTCTTTTGTTACAATGTTGTCTGCTATTTGCCAGTCTGTGTGAGAAGGTTCATGTATACTTTCATTTTCCCACTTTGGGCTATTTACTAGTATGCTATCTGGAAAGTGTGTTTGGAGAAGTACTTCACATATATCTCTAGTTGAGTTTGTGTATGTACCATCTTGTTTTATTAAGGAGCCTAGTTTTTGTTGGTTGTCTTGTGCTAATATCTTTTTTACCCTAGCTGCTTTATTTGTGGTTGTAATGTTATTACAGTAGTTTTGCCAGGATTTATTTTTGAAGAATTTCAGTTCTTTTTTATATAACTGCTGAGCTAATTTATATTGAGCCCAATCTTCCGAATCCCTTGTGTTTTTTGCTCTGTTAAAAAGTTTCCGGAGCCGTTTTTTCAGCCTTTCCAATTTAGGTCCCCACCAGGAGTTAGTTTTTTGCTGGTCTGGATCCACTATTGGACAGGCCTCTTCATAGCTGTTTATAATACATTGTGTTAGTTTTTGCACATTATACTCTATGTTAGTAGGGTTTAGAATGTCATCAATAAGTTGTACATTCTGTAGTTCGTTTTTAAGTGAAGTCACATACCTGTAAGTATCCGTCCTGCGAGGGTTACGGAAGGTTGTCTTCGCTTTCGTTGTTACCTGTATTTCATAGCATATGCGTCTGTGATCTGCTAAAGATGGTTCATTTGACACATGCCAGTTAGTTATATTTTCAGTTGCTTTTCCTGATGCTAGGGTTATATCTATAATCGTCTGGAATCTAGAACTAACGAAGGTTGGTTCCGAGCCAGTGTTTATTATGTTAAGGTTAGTAGTAAAGAGGTATTCTGTTAGCTGCTCACCTCTCTTGTTTGTGTCTTTGCTTCCCCATAAGGGGTGATGTGCATTACTATCCGCTGAAATGATGATTTCCCAGCCACTTGTTTCGCAGAACTGTATTAGTTCTGCCAATTCCCTTTGTGGTAGTTCTTCATCACTGGGCATGTAAGCAGACACTAATACAAGTTCTTGTTTGTTTTTGTCTTCTATTTTAATTGCTGTTAGGTCTCTGGAACAGAATTGTGTTAGTAGCATTGCTGTTATATTTTTAGGTACAAAAATACATGTCCTTGGGTTTGTAATTGTACTATTATATAGTATGTTGCCTGATTTATTGTTTAGACCACATATCTTACCTTTATAAATCCATGGTTCTTGGATCATGGCCATTGTGTTTATATTTTCCTCCAGCATTTTCCCCAGTGTTATCGTGGCAATCCTTTTATGCTGGAGGTTAGTCTGGATGATTTTTTATTTAGATATCATTATATAATATTACATTTAAAACTATAAATTGTATCGATTTTTCAGAATTACTATCGGATCGGAACGCGGCCATACACTGAGAAGATCCGGCGGAAGAAACTCAGCGGGCTGGTCTTTTTTTTCTCTAATTTATGTTCTTGTTATAAATATACAAGGATGATTCCATATTACAAAGTTATTTTTATAATTACAGGTTTCATATTTTGAGTAATTATTTTTTTTATAATTTACATAATGTTCACCATTTACAAAATTTTTACTACATTGAAAATTTTTTTTAGGGACAATTCAACAAACTTATATTTCTATCCATTAACATTTAATTTTATCAGCTAAAAATTCTTTGATATCATAATAAGTTTTATCTAACAGCAAATCAAACAACTTTTTGCGAAATTTATTTATAGGCAATGATTTAAGACTATCAGGAATATGATTGTATATAATAATAGACATACAATACACATTTTTTGTAAAAATATTTAATTTTTGGTGAGGCACATATAATTTCTTACTATTCCTAAAATATGAGTTACCAGTGACTTCAGCATTTGTTTTAAATAACTTTTGGTGCTTTTTTACAAATACGCATACCTCTAAAATATACAAACATGGTAAGGGAAGTACCTTAAGAGACTTGAAAAGTGGTTTACAGGAATGTAACTGATTAACACCACATATTGCTCGAATACATTTCTTTTGAACTCTAAAAATTCGTACCAATTCAACAGAATTTCCCCAAATAGGAATTCCATATTGTAAATTAGAAGAGACATATCCATGACATGCTAATAGGGAGGCTTTTGCGTCTCCTACTTACCTTAGTCTTCTCAAGACATAGACAAATCTATCAATCTTATTACATAGAGATTCAATGTGTGCTTTCCAATTACAATTTTTGTCAATAACTATTCCTAAAAAGTTTGTATAATCTACATCATCTATATTTACTTTATTTAAAAATATATTTGTGTTTTTGGTAATATTACTGTGGTAGTTCTGAAATTCAATTAATTTTGTTTTAGTTACATTAACTTTTAAATTATTATTAATTAACCAGTCTGAAACTTGGAATAAGGTTTCGGTTGTTTCATTTACCAAGTCTTTTTTATTTTTACATTTAATAAGTAGGGTAGTGTCATCAGCAAATAAAAAGCAATCATGTTTTATACTATCAGGAAGATCATTGATATAAATTAAAAATAGCAAGGGTCCTAAAACACTGCCCTGTGGTACACCACAGTTGTTAACAAGGTAGTTTGAAGTATATATTTTTTTACGGTTTCCGCATATTTTAGATATTTCAACACATTGTTTCCTATTCTCTAAATAACTCTTTATCCAATCTAAAGACTTCCCTCTAATACCATATTTTTCAAGTTTTGATAATAAAATATTGTGTGAAACAAAATCAAATGCCTTACTCATATCCAAAAATACACAAAGTGGATACATTTTCTTATTCAGACATTCAGTTATGCTCTTTACTAAATCAAAACATGCTAATGTAGTAGACCTACCTTTCCTAAATCCATATTGATTATTTTTTAGTAGGTCAAAATCAAGTAAATAATTATAGAGCTTTTCATACATAATTTTTTCAAAGATTTTTGAAATGACTGGAATTAAAGTAATAGGTCTATAATTGTTCATATCGCACATATCTCCTTTTTTAAACAACGGTTTGACAATACACTTTTTTAATCGTTCTGGATATTTACCTTCCAAAAATGACAAATTAATTATATGGCTAAGAGGTTTTGATATTACACTAGCAACATTTTTCAATAATTCTGTGCTAATATTATCATAGCCAGTAGCATAAGTATTTCTCAATGAATGAATAACTTTTTTCACATCATGCTCATCTACTGGTGTCAAATACATGGTTTTACTACAATTTGGTAAAAAAATATGATTTTGAAGTATTTGTAGATTTGACTTTTACACTACTTGATTTTGTCTGGTTTATAAAAAAATTATTAAATAGATTACAGATTGTTTGAGTATTTGTGTACTTTAAATTGTTTACTTTGATTTTTCCTATTTCTCTAATATTTATTTTGTTCTGAAATGTACTTTTAATCAGATTCCATGAAGCTTTATATTTATTAGAGGAATTTTCAGTATATTTCAAAGCAGAGTGGTTTTTGTGATCCTAATATACATTTAGACAAAATTTTCCTATAATGTAAATATTTACATTTATTTTCTTTTTTATTAGATTGAGCATGACGATAATTAAGGTACAGCTGGCGTTTTACTTTGCAACATTTTAGAAGACCTTTAGTTAACCATTTATTTTTTATTGGTTTATTTGAAACTTTTACACGGATCTTAGGGAAACATAACTCAAAAAACAACAGTAAAATATCATGAAATTCATTAAATGCTTCTTCACAGTTTGACTTTGTAAAAACTTCATTAAAACTTAAACTTGATAAACATTCATGAAACTTTTTAATATTTTCCTGCCCATATATCCGCTTTGTTTTTCTTTAAATTCTAAGACTCTTTTTTGTTTAAATTCTAAGACTGACTCTATATTGGCTTGTATACTCTGAGCAGTTTCATGATCAGACAAAGCAAGTGTATGAGTGTTAGACTGAACATTATTTATGTTACTTGCTATTACATCCAGACATGCATCCAAAATACAGCAGTAATAACAATCAATTATTGTGATACGTGATAAAATAGATAGGTGAGGGAGTAACGTGACAAGAGAGATATAGAATGAAAATGTCAAGATTTATTAATACAAAGAGGGATAACCATTTCACAAGCAAATAGATCGGGTGCTACTTGAGAGTGGTCTCAAGATGCCTCGAAATCTACCCGTTGCCATGAAAGGAATAATGAATGCAGAGGAGCCATCATCAAAATTTTTGGTGTCTATAGTTGTTAGTTATCTTTTTTATGAGAAGTACTATCTGCTTGCTTACTGTTTAATGATATTAAAAAAGAAATTCCTGTTCACTACGTTTCACCGGTGTTGTTTGTCAAAACGATGGTTCACATTCGACCTAGAGCCAGTAACCATTAACACTTATTTTTACAGTAAAGGTGCTAAAAAGTGGACGTTAGTCTAGAGATTTAAATTAAAAATATAAGTTACCTTAATGATAAGCGTCAATAGACATTAATAAAATTAATTAAAATTGTTGTTTTTCGGTCATTGTTGGTTCGGCCCTATTAGAATCGACGAATAGAGCATATTGTAACAGACTTCATCTATCCCTTAAGAGGTTTAGTGTAATAAAGGAAAATAATAAGAATCTATACTATTTTTTTTTTTGTTAAAAATATGTCTGAATTATGTTTAATAAATAATATCAATGGAATTAAAGACGAAAATAAATAAAGAAAACTAATTCTCAATAATATATAAGACCTAAGATATAAACATATAAAACCTTAAAAGTGAATGACAGGATGGGAAAAGAGAGAAAAATGGAAAAGAAAAACGGAGGTGATAAATAGACCTGAAGATGAGAAAAAAGGGATTTTTGCTTCTCGGATGAGGAAAGGGATTTTGTTTCGCGAGTGAGAAAATGAATGTTGAAATTTTCATTTTAGAGATTAAGAAGAAGGAAGTTCTAGTGAGAGTTTGAAAGTTCTTGATTTGACGAAGATATTCTTCGTTTGATACAATAATTATGAAAATCTGTGGGAAATTTGAAGGTTTTGACGTTAGAAGAAATATTCTTTGCTTGATACAAAATTTATTAAAACAAGGATTAAGCTGAGAATATCTCAGTGATATTCCGGAGTGTAAATAATAATGGAAATATTCTTAATGTGAAAAAAGGGATTGGTAAAAATTGTATTGATCAAAACCGTGAGTATGTAGAATAGAGATTTATTCAGGGATTACGTATGTACTTATGCAATTTCGTATTTGATTTGGTAGTCGTTGGGTTTATTTAAATCTAGCAGTATTGGTAGAATGTAGTTTTATTAGAAGGTAAATCTTTTGAATGCTGTCTATACAACTTTAATAAACATATTACCGATAAATATGTGATTAGGTTTACAAGAATGAAATTGTGCAAAATGTTGTGTAAAGGTGGATCGATCCTTGACTGAGTGAAGAATGTTTGTTGTATGAAGAAAGGAAATTATTTATTTTAAGGAATAGCTGTTGAAAGGATATTTAATAACATGGGAGAAACGTGGACTTGTTTGCTTTATAGAAATTGTGTGATATTATTATTAGGGAAGTCTATTTTGATTTTAGGAAAATAAAACCTTAATTTCTGTTGTTATTTAAATGATTCTTTTCTTTCCATGAAAATGTGAGCAATGGTTGTGGAACTATTGCTGCCTCACAGTCTTGCAGCAGGGTTGCTCATCAGGACGCAGGATAAGGCGGAATTCTAAACAACACAGGTGATGTAGTTTTCCAATTTAAATTAAATTAGTGTGTGTGATAAATAAATCATTTTGATTTTATTTCAGCAGAGTCGTACAAGAGACTAAGATTATTATGTTTGTATAACTATACTAGACTAAGTAATGGCTTTACTTTATCAAATTTCAGTGCTTGACGGATAACAGTTTATTAATTAATTAGGAAATGGATTTATGGACTTAATTATATGTATATAGATTTTCATCATCGGTATTTAAAGGAAACCCATTGCCTTTAGACACTATTGTTATTATACCTATACCTCACAATTGGCTAATATTGCTATGTTTATTTTTCACAAGAATAAGTAATGGCTTTGCATTATCAAATGCCAAAAGCATGTTGGCTAAATAGCTTATTAACTAACAAGGAATAGATTTATGTGCTTTAATTGTTTATACTATACTTTTACCATATGCATTTGAACTATCATTATTGCAGCTTTACCTTACAAATGGCCGATATTGCTATGTTTGTTTATTTTTTCATAGGAGTAAGAAATGGCTTTGCATTACCAAATTCAAAGGCATGTTGGCTAAATAGCTTATTAATTAGGAATAGATTTAAGTGCTTTAACTACTTTATACTATACTTTCATCATCGTCATTTGGAGGAATTCCATTGTTATTAGTTACTAATACTACTGCACCTGAATTAATATTATCAACTAGTTTCAACGTACAATTCGCAACATTATAGAAGCGAATCCCGCTGGATCACTAGATTTTCCCGGGATAATAAATAGCCTATGTACTAATCCAAGTCATCAACTACCTGTGTTTAAAATTTCATTCAAATCCGTTTCGTAGTTTTGCGTGCGTTTTTATCTTTTAAAATCTACTAACTGGTGATAGTTACCACATATCTTTATAGATGAGAACCGGCTAAGGAAGTTCTTAAAATAATTTCCATAGTACAGTTGATCCTGCTTGTTATTTAAACTTTAGGGATCGAGAGCTGATTCCTTTGGAGTCTTCGAGGCCGCGTGGGGGCGACTTCTTAGCTGTCGTCGGAGCTGAATGCAGAGTTACTGTAGGTTTGTTGCAGAGTTGGAGGTATGGCTAATACGATTTTATTTCTGCATTGTTATAATTTTGGGCAGTTATAATTTTTTTATGAAGGAACAATTAGGTGATAGGATAGGGCGTGTAGATATTAGGTGGAAGAACTGATGCTTTAATATATTGAGGAATTTAAGGAATACTTTGTTTATTATTGACTTTCAATTAAAACTAGGTGATTCAAGCTTAGGAAATATTTATTATAGAAACTTTCTCTAGTTAAAATGATTACTTGAATTAATGCTTCAAATTGGATTAGGAGGAAATAGGAACTTTTAGGAATTGAAGGCAGAAGGCCTCTTACTGTAGGAATAATATATTACAACCAATAAGTGGGGGCATAAATCTACACAAAATTCACACGAAAACCTACCTTAATATGAATTATTAAAATTATGAAATGTTAATACGAATTATTATATCCTATTACAAAACTAAATATTAACTAATACGTAAATTGATTGCATAGGCCAGTCTCTTAAAATCAAATCTTCATAAAACATTATTTTATTTACAATCAAATTTAAAACCGAGTACAAATATTAAACGGGATAATCACAAACTAATACAAATTACTCTCTTCGTGTCTAACAAAGGAATAATTAATATAAACTGAATTGTTGAATTAAATTTGGAGCGAAAATCTTAAATGACTTTAATAAAGCTTCAGGGAGTTAGAGTGCAAGAGAGGAATGAATGAACTTTATTCCAAACGTATTATGTTTATTTAACCATATTTTGTATAAATTATTTACTTAATTTAATTAATTATTTATTTATTTTATTCTTATTTTATATTATTTATATAGGGATTTAGGAGGATAGGAATTATAATATTAAACTTCTTTATCAAATTAATTCTTTTGGATAATTGAAATATTATTGTTTATAGTGACAGTGCATAACAGATCTTTTAGTAAGATAGGAAGTTTACTAAATAAATCTGAAATTAAGGTTAATTACTAATTTTGGATTAGATATTTTTACCTTTTACCTTGGTAAATAGATCATGTCATCTTCATCTCACGGGAATATCGACTTTACGAAGGCATCAAGTTGTGCTGGGTGTATCTATATAAAGACATACAAGTAATGTTGTCATTATGGTCATCTTCTCTTTACCAGTGCAGACACACGGTTCATATGCCCCTCTGTCGCGAGCATGGTATTTGGGGCGATAACCCAGATAAACACCCAACTATACCGCCAAGCAAAGTTGATCCATTTTCATATCTAATCATCTCAGACATGAACTATTTTACAGAACTAGAGTTATTTGTCTAAATTGTTTATCTGTATATATTCATATATTAACCTGGATTCCATGATTGAATCTATACATCATAAGGATTGTACAAATGAACTTTACTTATGATTATTCGGGTGGATAGATGTTTCATAATACTGTTCACTTAAAGCAACAATAGATCTAAAAGCGTTGATTTCTAAAAGTTCAGACCTTATTAAATTCTGAAATTTGATTAAAGAGAAATTGAAATAAGAGTAATAGAGCTCTAATAATCTGGAGAAGACATAAATAACTTAGTTTCATTAGAAAACGAGTATAAGACGAATTGTTTGGATTCTAAGATGTATTGAGTATTCAATCACAATATTAGTGAGTTCAAAGATCTTACTAAATTTCAACTATAACTTCAAATTCAATTAATAAGTAATATTTCATTGCTTGTGGTGACTATAAATTATTAGGGTTATAGGAGGAAATTTGACTATAATAACTTTAGAACAAAGGTTAATTTCTAGTTCAGTAATAATTTATTTTAATTATTTGGCTTTTTGATTGGACCATACCTTCGTCACAGGGTAGTGTCGGCTTTGCGAAGGCATCAGGGTTGTATGCATGTCGCATGCATTGTGTATATCTATATAAAGGCACACATGTAATGTTGTCGTTATGGTTATCTCCTCGTTACCAGTGCGTGGTCCTCGGATAAGCCCCACCGCAAACTGTGTATTCAGAGGGTTAACCCAGATAAACACCAACAATCTATCGCCTAGCAAAGTTGAACTATTTACATAATTAATCAAATCGTCAACCAGGTATGAGCTACATCACAGAGCTGGATATATTAAATTGCTTGTTTTAATGTATTTTTATACATTAACCTGAGTTCATTTGACTTTCGTCATAAGGATTATCTTAATTGATTTTACTTATGAAATTTTTATGATTTGGATTATTTGAAGTTCATTGCGAGCAATGATTACTTTTATATATGTTTATTTATCGCGTACCGATTATTAATGTTTCGGTATTGTGATTGAAGACAACATATTATCTGTCTTAGTTTTATCAAGTAATTGTTAAAACAAACTTGCACAAACTTTAATTGTAAACTTGAGAATTATATTTATTATTTGGCTTTTGACTGCGCTCAATACAAATGATGCACCTTAGTCATGCCAATATTTATTATTACTGGCTGTTACTAAAATAACAACAGTATATACTTTATCAACATTTATGTACTCCAAGTCAACGCTATCGCAAACTTGAGTACTTTATATATTATTTTAATTATTTTACTTTGATCAAGTCAATGCTTAATCGTATACTTGAGAATTATATTTATTGTTTGGCCTTTTGACTGTGCTCAATACAAATGATGCACCTTTGTCATGCCAATATTTATTTATTATTTTGTTACTGTTTGTTACTAAAATAACAACAGTATATATTTTTATCAACATTTATTTACTTCAAGTCAATGCTTAATTGTATACTTGAGAAACATATTTATTATTTGGCCTTTTGACTGTGCTCAATACAAATGATGCACCTTTGTCATGCCAATATTACTTATTATTTTGTTACTGTTTGTTACTAAAGTAGCAACGGTATATATTTTTATTAACATTACTTACTTCAAGTCCATGCTTAACTGTATACTTGAGAAACATATTTATTATTTGGCCTTTTGACTGTGCTCAATACAAATGATGCACCTTTGTCATGCCAATATTATTTATTATTTTGTTACTGTTTGTTACTAAAATAGCAACAGTATATATTTTTATCAACATTACTTACTTCAAGTCCATGCTTAACTGTATACTTGAGAAACATATTTATTATTTGGTCTTTTGACTGTGTTCAATACAAACGATGCACCTTTGTCATGCCAATATTTATTTATTATTTTGTTACTGTTTGTTACTAAAATAACAATAGTATATATTTTTATCAACATTTACTTACTTCGAGTCCATGCTTAACTGTATACTTGAGAAACATATTTATTATTTGGCCTTTTGGCTGTGCTCAATATTAATGACGCACCTTGGTCATGCCTATACTCATCAACTTCCAAACAATGTATTCACATGTTTGGACATTAAACTATATGGCTATCACTTTGTGACCCCACAATAGTAAAGCCTATCTACCAATAACTTGGTTCTTCATAATATATTGATTTTCTCTTTGAGATTAAGGACTTTAGTTCCTTTTAGTTTCAATACACTTCTGGGGGATACGGTAGGAAGGCCTTCAGCCGGCATGGTATCCACACATGTGAGGCGTGGCGGCGCCTCTTACATATCCCACAATAATAAAATTGCGGCACTAAAGTGCTTTACAACTCCCAACCTAAATATTACAATAATTTTATCCATATATTCCATACTGCCGTACTTCTTTCCTTTAGATGAAGACAATGTAATTATTAATATCATCATATTGCTTTCTTAAGCTATATATTTTATTATGTATTTTATGTATATATTTAATATATTATTCCCTTCCTTAAAGTCAAATATCTTTATTATGTACTTATGTATCTATGTAATGTATTACTCCTTTTCTTAATTCAAATATCTTTATTATGTATTTATGTATTTATGTAATATATTACTCCCTCCCTTAAGCCAAATATATTCAATTTATTAAATTTTAGTCCTTTAAATCAATCTATAGTATACATTTCCTGATAAAGTATGGTTGTTTATAAGAGATGAAGTGTACCTTTGAAAAGAATGATTGGGTAAACTATATAACACAAAATGAGTCCTCAATTTAACACTAGATGAATCATTTGGCCAGATCATATTATTATAACTCTGTTGACTCCTTTATAAACGAAATATAACAGACAATTTTGTTATATTTAAAATGTGCGTTTAGAGGGTCTTCGGGAGAGTTTGTTACAATATGCTATTCTGGCAGGTAGTTTGTAAAAGGCGAACGATTAGCTATACGTGTCACTTCCATCGAGATAACTAGGTAATACAGTTCCAGGACATGCTTCCGTGTTGGTTACCACCATTTACATACCTCTGTTGCAATAGCGTCAGTGAGTGTCACTGTCGTGTTGTGATTTGGCGTGTAATGTACCCGATAAACTTATACATGTATCATTACCACACTGCCACATCGATAACAATGCATCTACCGTAACTTTGGTGTCTATAGACTTTTCTTTCTATCAAGAAACCTATCTGCTTATTTGCTATCATAGAAAAAATTGTAAATGTCAAGTTAGATATTGTATTTGGAACTTTGTCACGTTTGTATCGTATTGTAATTGCGAGTTTGCACGGTGTAATACACCAGCATACTCCAAGCTGCTGCTGCGATTTTTCTAAGAACAAATCTAAAAAACATTATTTTGGGTGATCTGAAAATCAGTGGATAGATATCATTTCCAGAGCCAAATACGTCACTATAAGGCAGTCAAATATATAAAAAACCCTGTAAGTAAATTTAAAAATATTGAAGGTTTTTTTTTTTCAAATGTGATTGTTATATTATACTTCCTAGTAACATTATATACAATGAGTTTTCGCAGAAATTACGTTACGCAAGGGTTAGTTAAATGTTTTGTAATTAAAATAAATGCGTAGTGACGGAAAAATTGAGGGAAAAGTGTAATGAGGTGGTGTATGGCCGCTGGCATAAATTGACTTGCGTCTGGTAGACCGTTCTAATTATGTGGACGTTTTCTGATAGGGTTGTTACAATATTCTCCTTATATAATATGAAAAACTAGCTATTACCCGCTTCGCTGGTCGTAAATTCATTAACAATAATAGAGACTGACAGAACAAATTATTTGGTCTATCGTTTGTGCCATTGCGTATAATAAATGTTTGGGATTTTCGAAATTATCGTTAGTTAAAAATCCCAGTTGCAGTTCCATAGTTCGGTGGTAGTCTATTGTTACTCTCGCCTTGGATAAGCATGTGGAGCTGTCAATACCGATAACGCAAAGTAGCAAAACTTAAACGTTATCAAGTTCGTTAAATCATCAGCATCTTGAAAATCGATAGGCCGGTGTGTCGTTATGGAATCGATGTAATGATACAATTTTTTTGAATATTGTTTAGCGGTACATACATTGTTAGCAATACATATTGTATTGACTGGTGATCAACCAGGGGTTGAAATTTGACCATTACTAATGGATGTCTTTTATTTTATCTCCCGCACATACATATAAATTTTCAAAAAAACTTTCATCCTCTATTTAAACCCCCTAAGTGTCCATTTTTTAAAAGTAAAACTATGATGGTTGACTCCAAATCTTCAACTATCTCTATGCCAAATTTCATCAAAACGGTTCAGCGGTTTAGCCATAACCGCGTAACAGACAGACAGATTTTCATTGCATTGACAATACATTTAAAACATTAGTATGAATATAGATTTATAACAAACATTATATAAACATAATTTCTGCACTTCTTCTTCATATAAACGTTCAGTGTTTTCAAAGGGGTCCAAAGATTTTGCTTATATTATTATAATACTTTGTATATAAAAAAGGAACTCAGAGAAATAACGCTTCCTCTTATTCTATGCAAGGGAACATAAATTAAACACAACGTTCAGTATTGTACGTCTCATTCTACGTCACATTATTTGCTTTGCTTATGTACGCGACCCGGAATAGGGAATGTTTCTACCTCATAATTAATATGCACGTCTTGTTCCCGTTCTCGGGATACCTTCATGGATATTAAATAAATGTGTTAAGAAATACGAAAGTAATGTTAAATATTTAGCGTACCAAAAACCCTGTCCAATAGTCAAAGGCATTATTTAGTACCTATGGCAACACAAAATATGACACGTGTAATGTTTGTGGAAGAACTGTCACAATGATATCGCCGCTGTTAACGTGACGCAGTGATACCTGCATAAAAATATTTGCTAAATTTGCAAGTTAAATGATTTTAATTAACCCTAATATTTTTATAAATAGAATCATCTGATTATTATTTTCAATAATATCATTTGTTATTCACTGAATAAAGGTCAATTTAGGGGGCAGTGTATACGCTTTTACAATAAAATTCCCGAAGGTATAATAGAGTTAGGTACGAATAAATAAATTTTACGAGTAATAAAATTTCACATTATCTTAAGGTCAAAAAATCATACCAATCTCTAATAATTATTGTAATTAATTAAAAATTGTAATTGACGTAAAAAACAAGGTCGTTGAATTTCAGCTGACCGATTTTCGCCGTATGAGGTCGTGATCCTATCCGGTAGTAGCTATAACTGTCTATCCGGCAAAAGTGACTGTAAAGATTAATTTGAATATAAAAAACAAAAATTTCGTTAAGTTAAACAGGCAACGATTGCGTTGAAGACGATAGTAACAGGTCAGTAGAGAAAGTGTCATTATTTTGTGTTAAAAAAGTATATCTCAAATATATACATATCTAGATAGATATGAAAATAAATTTAAAGCAAAATTAAAAGTAACGTATTTTCCACAATACAGTAACAACCCTACACTGTTATAACTGACCCAATGAAATTAATTTGCCACACCACCCGTTGTGTATTTTTTACCAACACTTTTCATTTTCAATGTTGCTTATATGCCAGAATCCTTAATTGCCTTCACTACATCATTCGCCTCCAACTACTAGGGGGGTTGCCTTAACTGTAAACTTGAGGGGGCATAGTTTTAACATTAGATTTTTAGGCCTCCTTCTACAATTTCTATTTGTCGGCAACCCCATGTCCGATATGGTTCATGTCTGAACTTAACTTTGTCCCGAATTGTGAACTCGGCGCTTGTCATTGGCATGTTCCGCTTTGGAGGGTAAAGTAGCCAATAGACTAATGCATGTGGCATTACCACCCCATATCTCCTTGTTTGCTTTCTAATGATATAATAATAATCAAACATGTACATGATTCTTCTGATGGAAAAAGAAAACGTCGCCTATAGACACCGAAGATGTTAATGGTGCTTTGCTATCCATTTGGCGGGATGGCATCGCCACGTGCAGAAATCTACAGGTAATACCTCAAGTTTCAAATCGGAACACCGGATTTCTATAATCAACGATCCATCATTTGTAGCAGTAATCAATAGCAACAATTTAATGATAACGAGGCGTTTGCTATGTTAATTTTGTAATTTGACATTAAGGAATAATTTTAGCTTAGAAGAAGCTCGCCTAATAATAGAACTAATGTGCTTTCCGAATAGGTGTAGTATAAAAGATTTTACTGTTTAGTCTTGTGGCTGTTAGTGGTGAAGATCACGCTGGGATGACGTCATCACTGTGCAGATCGATGACGTCACGGAAGAACGTGGAAGAGAGAAGTACCACGTCGAGGTCAACACTGTGGCGCCGCTGGTACGTACCACAAAGGGCCATAGTGATGGAACCAGCGGGCCAGCTTCTTGTCAGGTGACGTCATAACTGTGGAGGTTGATGACGTCACACAAGTACAAGGAAGGGGAAAAGGAAAATCTTCCCAGCCAGGCAAGGTGTACTGCCTGGGGACCGAAGTCCATTTGAGAAGCGTTGAGACTTGTATATATAGTGTTACAAGATAAATAATTGTGATGTCGTGATTCAGGATTTTTTATTTTGAATTTCATCATTTTCTATTTTTTATTATTTTTTCTGGTAGCATTTGTAGATTGCTTGAACAGCTACAGTCTATGGTCAGTCGGAGTCATAGAATTATGGTCGAATTCCTCCCAAAAGCCGATCGCTAGAGTTTATTAAATTAATGTATTTCTAATATAAAATTTTTAATTTTATGCCCTTCTACCCTATATAAACTTTAACTGTATCAAATTTCATATTCCTTCATTCACGTGATTTTTGTAAAAAGAGGTAAAAGTAGGTTTTCACCTTTCGTATTAATATATGAATAAAGAATATAATACAGAATATATTATTATGTATTTAGGAAGTGTTAAAAAACGTTAACAAATTAAGAAAAATAATTTTAACTACATGGTTAACAAAGATTCTAATACTAAGTGCACCATGTAAAGAGATGGGTGAACTAAATCACATGGCACAGCAAACTCTATTTGTCAAAATATAGATGTTTGGCAAACAATTCAACACCGCTGAAATGTAATCTGGATCATAAGCGCATATTTTTCACTGTATTACTAGCGGCCAAATCTTTATCACCGAAGAAAATATAGCCTCATCACAGTAGCCAACAGTAGAGGGTTTTTGATAAAACACAAACATTATTCAGCATAAATGATGTATGATTTCAATTTTTCTAGGTTTTATGTGTCATGTGTGATTGAGGCAAAAAGGCTTTGATGCTTTTATGTTATGATAGAATGAGTTATCCTCAAAAGTAGATGTGTCCATTTTTGCTGTTTAAGCAGAACGCGGTATGAATATTATCCGAGTAAAGAAATAAAGCTGCAAAATAAGTTAACAGGATACCTTACCTTCTAAGCTTAAACACAAAAGCAACAAACGCTTACTTTGTTACAAAAGGAATATGTTACATTAAAATATGCATATGTGATTCAATTGATACATTTTATTTAATGTTAACATGGTACATGTTTTATTTTACTTTACAGAAGTGCAAACAAGTAGGTGGCTATCCTAATGGAAAGATACAACCATCTATACAGGGTTACTTTTTAAATGTCCGATCAAATTTTCAGCGGCTGTTCAGAATTGGTAACATGTTCGGTTTATGTAATAAAAACAATAATTTTAAAAGTCATAATTTCATATTTGGATGTAGTTACACGAAAATGATCCAATCCACACAAAATCACTTTAGAGATGACGTTTGGAATTTGAAAGATTTTGGTTTGGTTTTAGTATTGTTATTGAAGTTTCAGCATCAATGATGAACTAATTTTGATTAGGCAAAAGAATTCAGCCACCCTGACATTGATATATATTATAGTATAGGACCTCAGTGCTCCTTGATTCATTTTACTTAATCAGTTGGTAATATTGGTTGTAAACCAAGAAAGTTGGATTATTTAATTTGTTTATTTCTTAACGTATCATACATGAGGACTAGTTCTGGTGATAATTAAAGTAATAGAGAGCTATTTTTGCTTGGATCTTTTTTACTGGCCAATAGTATTGATGTTTGCATTAGTTTGGTGCACTTAGCCCATTTTTGACCACATTGTGAACTGGATACTTTTCATTTAACTACGCCAATTTTTCCGACATATCCATGCGTATTGTTTACGCATGGATATAATATCGATAACACCAAATTCGAACTAAAATATTTTTCAGTGCCTTCAACCAAATTAAAAGTAATCGGGAAAAATGTACTTATAGCGACATAGAAATTACATAATAGTTACTATCGTAATTATAGGTAAATGTAATGTCACACTACATTATATTTACCTATAATTACGATTTACCTATAATTATATTAATTATTACTCTCTATGTCCTGACTACGCAATCGACGCAGCTCGGGTTCGATTCCCGACGGGGACAAGCATTTGTGTGATGAGCATAAATGTTTATATTTCTAGGTTTGGGTGTTTATTAAATATATTCTAGTATTTATAATATGTATTTCTATGTATTAGTATCGTTGACTAACACTCATGATACAAGCAAATAATTTTCTTACTTTGGGATTAGATCAGTAAGTATAATTTGTCAAAAAAAATATAGCGGTACGCTTATACCATATTCAAAAGTTTACCAGCCACATAACTTTCCAAACCGGAGTACGAGTGTGACATTGCTGTGACAACTACTGAGTACTGACTCTATTAGGACAGGAATAAATAATGTGCTAGTATTAAACCCGAGAGAGACGTTGAGAAACTCTACCACCTAGTAGTCACGAATCACGACTTTAGTGACATATTTATTGTAGTGACATATTTATTGTAGTAACACAAACTGACATTTGGACCGTCTCGTTGCTTGAGTGGTTAGCAAACGTAACTACGAATTGATGAGGTCCCGGTTCAATTCTTAACAGGGACAAACGTTTGTGAGATGAGCATAGATGTTTATATTTCTGGGTTGGGGCTGTTATTATGTATGTAGCAGTATTTAAATATGTATTTCTATGTATTAGTAAATTTGACTAATACCTTTAACACAAGCAAACAATTTGTTTACATTGGGGTTAGATCGATGTGTGTAATTTTTTTATCAATATTTTATATTTTTAATTGCTTTTAACTAATCGTTATCTTTTATGAATTGCCTCGTAGATAGTTTATTCTACAGAAGTTTTTCTTGTATTTGATCAGTACCATTGCGAGGATTTTGTTTAAACAATATTAAGGAAAGAATCAGTTTTATTTCATCTGTCTATATATTCATAAGTTTGATACCAAAATGTAGGTTATATTATTTATATTTCGATATATAAATTATACTATAAAACTTTGTTTAATTTCAGGGATTGTAGCTACAAAACCCGAAAAAACCTCTTCTAAGTTATTAAACTTCTCTTCAAAACAATAAAATCTCCTATATATATAATTATATATATATATATATATATATATATATATATATATATATATATATATATATATATATATATATATATATATATATATATATATATATATATATATATATATATATATATATATATATATATATAAGTTTGACGAAAGATTTCAGTAAAAGAAAATATATACTTACATGTGTGCGTATATTATCATATGTCAATGTTTATATTTATTCATTTGTTGTATTTTAATACCTATTATTTAAAAACATTAGGTTTCTGTAGTCTTCAGCAATATAAAATTTAACCGTGCCAAATTTCATACTCCACCGCGAAATTGTCTTAAAAATGGGTACAAAGTTTCCCTTTACGTATTAATATATAAATGTTACAACAATGAAAGTATACGTCAAATATAATGGCTTATTTTAGATCTCCCATGCTGTGTGTGTACTGCAACTCATAGACCTGTAACCACAACACTTTTTATTGTAATCTGTGAATCTCTAGAAACACCTCCAATGGTAAAACATTTTACTTGTGTCTTACATATTCATTTTACAAAAAAATAAATAGGAAAAGAGACTTTCCAAAAAAATGTTAAAGTCATTTTTATTTTGGATCCCCACCCTTTCTAACGGTTCCCGCTTGAACTATTATATTTGATACTAGGTATTACATTTGATGTAAATTGTTTAAAAGGTTAGTTTCAAAGGGTTATGGTTTTCGAATTGCTATTTAAACAGTACAAACATATAAAATATGTTTAAATTTTAAATGTTCTTACTGTAACCTTAGGCTAGTGCTCCGATATGAATTTCTTTGTTCTCCATGCTCAAGCCTCCAGGGCACATAAGTGTATTTACATAATATACCACTACATTGTAGTAAAATAAATATAATCATTCGAATAAATGTATATGTATATATATAAAACCAGCTAAGTAATTCAAACTCACGAGTGGTTTCATGCCGCTGTACTGTAGCCAAGGGTATATTTACATACCTACAAAATCATATTTCATATATGATGTTGACGCTTTAAATTTCAAAGTAATTTTTGTTAACTAAGAGCTTGTTGAGAAATATACCATAACAAGACTCCAGGCCGGATGAAACCAGCCAAAAAGTCGTAAAAACATTCAAAAATATTTTTCCTGGACCGGAATCATAAACTGGATCTGACAAATTAAACCGAGTAATGTAATTACGAGATGAAAGAGACAGGGCTCCAATGTCTAGTGTTCGTAAGATACCATAGAGGTTAGTAATACCTGGAACGATCAAGACTATGGTGAAGTAAAGTGCAACTTGACTCAAGTAGTTATGGTATCCATCGATTAACCTCATCATAATTGGTGGTAGGTATATTATAATGACTAGGTGGTAGAGATTTGCATAGTCTCGCCCGGGTCTGATACCACCCTTGCCTATTCCTGCCGCAATAGCGTCAGTGCTTGTCGCTGTCGTGTCCCGGTTTGGAGGGTAAGGTAGCCGGTAAACTTATGCATGTGGCATTAGACCTCGCCACAAGATAGCAACGCACCATTAACATCTTTGGTGTCTATAGGCGATGGTTGACTCTTTCCATCAGGGGACCCATCTGCTTCTTTGCTATCTTATGATATAAAAAAATTACCAAAAATAAGTTATTGGAAACTGTATTAGAGTCAATATGCCAGTGGCGTACCCTAGTTTGGTGACAGTAGCATAGCCCGACATACCTAACCCGAAAATGAGACAGAACACCATGTTTACGATAATAAGTCTTGCGTCGGACATACTATATGATATGATCCGTAATGCAAAACATTGTCTTAACCAATAGGTAAATAGAAGACTCGCATATATTTTTTCAACAGTTTCATCAAAAATCTTAATCCCAAGTTTAACGTTTAAATATTGAATTAATGAAATAATGAATTCTATATCAGAGATACAAGATGTAATAAGATTGATCTTATTTTTACTGAATTTAATTTGAAACAAACATCAAATATCTACCCCAAGGCTAGCCGTTCGCTGTTGTGTTTTGATTAGAATATGCTCTCTGTCTGAGAAGTTAGATTAAAGGTAATTTTGTTCGATTGATTGCAAAACTTAAATAAATTTAGAATGCTGCGTAGAAAACAAATTAGTTCTAACTAAAGAAACATTATTACTGTAGTTATTGAAATTTTACTGCTTCATTGGTCATGTGGTTAGCAAACCTACCCGTCATCAATGGGGTTCGGGTTCGATTCCAGACAGGGACAGACATTTGTATAATGAGCATAGATATTTCTATTTCTGGGTATGGGTGTTTATTGAATATATTTATTTATTTATATATTGTGTAATTATTAGTATCTTTGACTGACAACCATATACATAATTTGCTTACTTTGGGGTTAGATCATTTCGTGTAATTTGCCCACTTATAATTATTATTTAAAAACATTATGATAATGATTATGATAAATAATTATATGATATATACCCAGTGCCGGATAAAGCTGGCGCGGGGCCTATAACAAATGTGAACAGGGGGCCCTTGAGTTAAATTGCCTATTGAAATTTAGGATGTAAATAAAACAGAACATTTACAAAAAAGCTTTTTGTGATTTAATGCATGCAAATTTAGAAATAACACTCCTGAAATCAATATTTATAAGTAAATCATTTTCTATATTCACTATAGTGAGGCATTCAAACGTTCTTATCCCATTGTGTTTCTTATGTATGACATTTTTTATTTGTTTTAATGTTGAAAAAGAACGTTCTCCACTGCAGTTTGTGATCACCAAACTCAAAGAAATGCGTAACACTATTTCTGCGTTTGGAAAACACGATTCTTCTGTCAATACCAGCAGCCACAGCAGCTCAGCGAAATGCACCATTTTATTGCCCAAGCCGTCTTCCATGTCATCTGGGTAAGAGACGATGATAATTTGACTTCTTTTGAATATCTTTTCCGCCGTTAAATACGTTCGCCGAAGTATTCCAAATACACTGGTCACTTGACGATAAGCTTCCATGCGTTTAGCTAATGCAGTCAGTACATTATCTACTATAACAAGAAACAATTGAATTCCAGCCTCTAAATTGGTCGTCCTTTGTATTTCGCTTGCGTTTTCTCATAGTTGATTGTTGATATTCTTCACAACCAATCAAGATTTTGGCTTTTGCCTCTATATCCGAAAATGTGGATCGCATTGCTTGGATATAGTCATGTAATGTTTTATACAGAGAATACCCTGTATTAAGATCTGACGACTGTTACGAGGCCTTAGTCGTTTTTAAGCACTCTAGATTTTATTCCACGCTATAATCATTATTCCTGTTTCTAATTTATTCATTTTCGAAACTAGTCTGTAAGCTTGATTACGACACTCTCCCTTTTGATCCTTGTTATTGGATATGTCATCCAAAACTTGATTGGTAGTGGTGAAGCTACATAAAAGTGCTTTCGTCACATCAGCTCGTGCGGACCACCTAGTGTTCGATAATCTTTTTAAAATTGGAATATTGGAACCAGCATTTTGTAGTGCTTTTGTAAGAAGACTCCATCGATAGGTTAAAGCGGAAAAAATGAATATAGACTTTCGACGAAATGGGAAAAAATTGATGTTAAGGGGCTGCATTAACGATGATTACCTAACGCGGCGCAATGAGAGTGATGGCGGCATATACTTACGTGTGTAAAAAAATAGCGTCTTTGTAGTTGTACTCGCAAAAATAGGTTATCACGAAACATGAAAATAATATTTATTTAACAAAATCTAGCAAAAATTATAATATATTAAAAAATCAGATTTTTAATTTATCTACAAACAAATGAAAGGAAGGTGAGTTGAGGGGAACTTATTTTCATCAATGCAGCCCCTTATAGCTAAGGTGTGTGCTTTTCCATTACACATTTTACATATTTGTGGTGTTTTTTTGGACCTGTGTCCAAGCAAGTGGGCGTTGTTGTCCAAGCAAGTACTGAGCAAGGCGCTTTGATAAGGGGGTGCATTGACGATGATTACCAAACGCGGCGAAATGAGAGTGATGGCGAAATACACTTACGTGTGTAAAAAATAAAGCGTCTTTTTAGTTGTACTCGCAAAAATAGGCTATCACGAAACATGAAAATAATATTTCTTTAAAAACTAAATGTACAAATAAAAAACTAAAGGATGAGAATTTAGTACCTTATGTGTACCTATAAAGATCAAGTAAGTACACAAAAAGTACATCTAAAATCCCTGCTGATTTGGTATGCCAAAAAAGGTTAAAAACCAAAGCAATTTTGGAAAATAATTCTATCAAGAAAATGTTATTGAATCGTGTTTTAACAACTAACAAAATCCAGCAAAAATTATCAATACTTATAATCATAATATATTAAAAAATCTGATTTTTAAATTATCAACTTACAAACAAAAGAAAGGAAGTTGAGTTGAGGGGAACTTATTTTCATCAATGCAGCCCCTTATAGCTAAGGTGTGTGCTTTTCCATTTTACATATTTGTGGTTTTTTTTTTGGACACAGGCGCGGGGCCCCCAAGGCGCGGGGCTCGTAGCATTTGCTGCATCCTGCTACAGGGCTAATCCGGCACATACCATTAACCTTCGATGTTTATAATATAATCATTTAACCGTGTTATAATTCTGATACGACCTTATAACAAGGAAAAATAAGGGCATGTTGCGTCGTTGATCCGGATTGGTGGAAAAAATGGTCGGGGAATGGTTACCAAAATAGGTATATAACTGTATATAACGCGAATGTGGATAGATGTAGGTAACTTAGGAGAGTCAAGAATCTTCGAAACCAGTGTTTTTAATGAAGAGAGTATGAATGTGGAGTATGAAAGGCAAGTCTGTAAGGATCGTTTTTTTTTATATCATAAGATAGCAAATACGCAGATGTCTTTCCAGAAGGGAAGAGACAACTCTCGCTTGTAGACACCAGAGATGCTAATAGTGCGTTGCAATTCTTGTGGTGAGGTTTTAATGCCATATGCACAAGTTTACCGACTACCTTACCCTTCAAATCGGAACACGACAGTGACAAACCATGACACTATTACGGCAGGAATAGGTAAGGCGCTAGTACCAGACCCGGGCGAGACAATGCAGAACTTTAGCACTGAGTCGCCTCGGTAGTAGTGACTCGTATAGCCAATCGATCGCATCTTTCAAACTACCTGGCAGAACCTAAGATTGGGCGAACAAACGAAGGGAGACCCGGACCAATACGCAGGAGACACAATTTTCTCTACCTACCTTATAAGGGATTTGGCACGAAGATATGTATATAAAAAGGAGAAACTTTAAGCATCATTAACATAAGTACTATTTGATTGAAATCTGAGTGTATTTATTATTTAGCTTTTGTCATAGGTTTAGCTGTTTTAGTGCACGGAACATTTTTTTTCAGTATATTGAATTTCATATCAAATATACTTACAGCATACACGAAAAAGTTTTTTTTGAATTTCGAATTTCGTTGAAAACAAACATCAACTAAAAAGCTAACGCTACCAAGCTAAAGCACACACTTGTATGTGTATTTAAAATTGTTATTTCTATCTTTTAGAAAAGCCACCTGTTTGGATGTAATCCTATATTGTAAAATGTAAAATACTCTAATATTGCGATATATATTGCTTTTCCAATAAAAAACCAATGTTGAAGTTTTCAAAAGGGCTGTAAATAAATAATAACTAGCATATTTTCTCTTATTTATTCAATCATATTATGTCAAAAGAATGAAAGTGATGGAGAAGCAATAGACGTACACATGTTAACATATGTGAAACTTATAACATCTTTTTATGACGGAGTAAAAGAAAAATATTTTGCTAGGAGGTTTCTATCAAACGATTTAATATAGCGGTTACTGATCGTATCATGTATCGGATCCAACGAACTCGGAAACTTCCCTCGCCGATCGGATCGCCCTATGAAGCTGACGTTATTCTACAGGTATTCAATGTAACGTGATAGGGGATAAAATGACATTTTTAAACGATATTCAATATGGATTCGTTCGCCGGTTTTGTACAAAAAACCGAACAAATACAAATGGCCAAAAAATTCGAAACACTAGCTAATATAATTTTTGTGTAAATCTAATATAAAAAATACTTGTTTGCGGTCGTATTTCTTCGTAACTTGACTGATTGTTATGTTTTTTGTTATATTTTGTAGGTATCTGAATAAGTTGCAAAGTATATGTCATAATGATAGGTGATGAGGGTATCCCTATTTTTTTCTAAAAAAAAATTACCATCAAAACTACCACAAAATTTTAATCTTTCTCATACTCTTAATCCACCCTTCCAAAATTTTCTCTTCAATTTTTTATAGCAGAACAACGTTTATCAGCTAGTATTGTACAGGTTTTTAATACTAGCTTTGAGCATGGGACTTTGTCGTTGTAGAGTTTAGTTTTACCGAAATATTTTTAGGATTACTTTTTCCTGACCTCGGTTTCAAAAGACATAAAAACAGTATTCCTTAAGAATTCCTTAAAAAATATCGTGTGTTACAAATTCTCATAAGTTCCAAGATCTTTCTGTGAAAACTGCATTGCAATCCATACTAGGTGGGAGAGTTCTGCATTGTTTGGCCGGGTCCGGTATCTATGTCTTACCTATTCTTCCCGCAATTATGTCACTGTTTGTCACTGTCGTCTTCCGGTTTGGAGGGTAAGGTAGCCGGAAAACTTATGAAGACCCCGTCACAAGGATAGCAATGCGCCCTTAACATCTTTGGTATCTATAGGCGATGATTATTTCTTTCCATCAGGAGAGTCATCTGCTTGTTCGCTATAATTATAATATAAAAATCAGTTTTAGTAAACAAACAGTCTCTGCTTGTCAAGGTTTTGAAATTAAATGAAAATATTTATGAAAATATTAATTAAAAGTTACCAACATATTCTAACATGATATGGTATGCAAATATTTAAGAATTATAATTTCATATTTTACTAGCTGTTGCCTGCGACTTTGTCCGCGCGGACTTCGTTTACTCCGCACTGCTCCTCCCCTGTAGATGATAGCGTGATAATATGTAGCCTATATGTTGACCCGACCTGTAAGTAATATTCATGCAAAATTTGAAGTAAATCCATGCAGTACTTTTTGAGTTTACCCCGGACATACAGACAAACAGACAAAAATTCTAAAAACGATATTTTTGGCTTCGATATCGATTGTAGATCACGCCTCAAGTATTCTTTTAAAAAAATATTCAATGTACAGTTTTGACTTTCCTACGATTTTATTATTTTATTATTAACTAGCTGTTGCCAGCGACATCGTCCGCGCGGACTTCGTTTACTCCGCACTGCTCCTCACCCGTAGGTGATAGCGTGATAATATGTAGCCTATATGTTGACCCGAACTCTTAGTAATATTCTTGCAAAATTTGAAGTAAATCCATACAGTACTTTTTGAGTTTACCCCGGACATACAAACAGACAAACAGATAAACAGACAAACAGACAAAAATTCTAAAAACTATATTTTTGGTTTCGACATCGATTGTAGATCACGCCCCAAGTATTCTTTTAAAAAAATATTTAATGTACAGTTTTGACTTTCCTACGATTTTATTATATGTATAGATTATTATTATTATATAGCCATATATATACATATAATAATTAGAACTATTTCAAATTCGAATGTTATATTTTTAAAACGTTACAAACTTAGTAATAAAAAAAACAATTGGCGGGAAATGATTTGGCAATTGCTTTTTATCACACATCAAAGTTTTACGTACGCAACGAAAATGGAATAAAGTCGAAATGATTTTAGAGCGATGATTTCTTATGATTTTAAAAGTTCTCTTTTTCCACAAGACTGTGCCGCTCCTCTTCAAAATGTTTTTGGGAGAGAAGCACCTTGTTTGAGCACCGTGAGGCGATGGTTTGCTGAATTTGAGAGAGGTCGAGTTTCTTTACATGACGAATTTCGTGAAGGGCGGCCTTCAACTGCCGTCAACGAAAACAATGTGGCTACTGTTAAGCGGTTAATTGAAGAAAAGCCCCAGATTACCTATTAGACAATTTGAGGACTATTGGGGATTGGTATGAGCCAAATTCAGAAAATTTTACACGACAAATTGAAAGTTCGGAAACCTTGTTGTCGTTGGATCCCTCATGAACTCACAGCGGAGCAGAAGCGGGCCCGCGCGGAATGGTGCTCACAGATGTTACTGAAGTACGACCACGGACATTTTAATGCAGTTTATGACATTGTCACAGGAGACGAAACGTGGATTTATTGTTTTGAACCCGAAAAAAAAACAGCAATCTTGTGAATGGGTGTTTGAAAATGAGAACAGAGGGCCTACCATGAACTCTTATAATACTTGTCAAGTTCCAGGCAGTTCAACTATGAGTATGAACCTGTCAGGTTTTACTATCGTACCATGAACTAATTCTTGTTGACCTGCAATGCGTTGTCTTCTGGCCGGTTCCATTATCTCTGGCAGGACATATCAAATTAACGTTGAGAAATTTTAGTATAAAGTTATTATTATTAATGCATTTTAATTAGAAATCTTGAATTTAAGAATACAAATTGGCAAAAGAGATCGAGTTTTAAGTTATTTAAAGTCTACATAAAATATAAGGAACATAAAGTAAAACACGTAATATTTGTTATAAGCGGCATCCATTAAAGAACGCAACTCTGGGAATATTACACTTGACCTTGAATTGATTGATAAAGATATTTATGTTATGAGCGCGGTTTTTAAATTTCTTGAGTACGTCTTGATTTTTTGAGATTAGAGTTTTGGAATAGTTTGTGACTATTTTAAAGCTTAAGATTACACATTAATTAAATTGACGTGATTGATGTCGATTGTCGGAAGCAAAACGATCGTATGATATCAATATATTCAATGAACAATTGGAAGTTTTATGAGATTTTTTAAATACCCATAAATATATTGCAACGGGATTCAATAAAAGAGCACACTCAAAACGTTAATTTTCACCACACATCTAAATTTATGTGTATCGCCTCTGTGGTGTAGTGGTCCGGTGTCGGAGTTGATCACACGAGGTCCCGGGTCGGAAAATTAAAAATAACGTGTTTTTTCAGTTTTCTGACAAAAACAATATTGCCCGGGTGGCGATAGGCTTCGGCTAATCATGGGTGCACTTGTTGTACCTCTGCCAATAAATATTGTATTGAAAACTTTAAATAGAAATAATGAATTAGGTACTATATTTTATACCAATATCAATATTTTTCTAAAACACAGTTAATGTCAAAAAATATGCAATATAAATTCCAAATAGGACTAGGGCTAGGAGTAGCAGTTATAATAAAAAATACTTACATTTACAGTATATTTAAGACAAAGCAATCCAATAAAAGTTACTTATTTACAGCTGCAAGTGACCGGCAATATTATGACACTTTAGCAGTTCAAATACCGATTTCCGTGTGTCAAAAACACTTCATGGTACGCTAATGCAGGGTAGAAGTAGGTTTGAATAGTAATACGATCGCATAGGTCACGTGGTCGCTGACTGGTCTGTTAGATAACGCTTTCATGGTACGAAATAGCAGGACAGTTTAATTATCGGCTAAAATTGACCTGCTATAAGAGTTCATGGTAGGGCCGCAGGCCAACAAAAGTGAGACAGGCGAGAAACGTTGGTAAAAAAATGATCGATTTTTCTCAGCTACGGGCCCCATCTGTACAATTCCACTTGAAGATAAAAAGAGTGTTAATGCCGAGTGGTATTCTACCATTTGCTTACCCAGTGTGTTAGAAAAAGTTCGCGAAAGACGACCCAAAAGCCGCATTCTCCTACAATATGATAACGCTTCTTCACACTCGGCCAATAAAACAAAGTCATTTTTAGCTCCCGAAAAAGTACATCTCGTCACTCATCCTGCGCGTAGCCCCGACCTAGCAAACTGTGATTTCTGTATTTTCACCAAAATCAAAGATTTGATTAGAGGTTTTACTTTTACCATCTCCGAAGAAGCAGCGTTCAATCAGCACGTAGAAAACATGCCTATATATGTATAAATATGTATAAACATGCATATATATATATATATATATATATATATATATATATATATATATATATATATATATATATATATATATATATATATATATATATATATATATATATATATATATATATATATATGTATATATAAGAATTGCTCGTTTAAAGGTATTAGATATTATAAATTGCGAAAGGCTGTCTGTCTGTTACACTTTCACGGCTAAACTGCTCGACTGATTTTCATGAAATTTGGCATGAATATAGTTGAAGATCCGGGGTCAAACATAGGCTAAATTTTTTTCAAAAATCAGTCCCTGGAAGGCTGAAATAGGGGATGAAATTTTTATTAAAAGCTATTCGGACGACTTATTAATATACTCGCTGGTGAAGCTGCGCGGGTCAGCTAGTATGGTTATGTATTTGAATTAAAATGCAGTAGACGTTTTCTTGTGTAAATATTAAGTCTTTCATTTAGCACATGCAACTTATACTGTTTCTAAAACGTGATATACTTACTATGTCTAACATACATGTATATCCTGGGTTAGGGGATAAGGTAGACGATAACGTTGGGCTAGTAGCATTACATCTTGCCACACGGATGGTAATGCTCTATTAACATCTTTAAACTTTGTTGGTGTTTATAGGTGATTGATTTCATCTTTTTGTTTCCTATACTATGACAAAACAATCAGACAAAAATACATATATTATTTTTTTCTTGCAACATCTACTATTTTCTTTTCTTTTTTGCCATTTATTGGTGTAACTAATTAGGTAGAAGGCAAACAATCTTTTTTTATTACTTCATTGTAGCGTGATTTAGTCACTAATATTCAAACAACGCCAGTTTTGTATAAGGTTAATTCTATCACAAGTAGCCCTTTGTTACATTAGTTAAGCAAAGTAAAATTTTAAAATGCAAATTAAAACAACAGAATATTTATAAGATTCGTACTCATAGAGTATGAAGTTGAGAGTTCAAGGTTAAATAAAAATTTGAAATCGTGAATAACAGAAGTATAATCTACACATATAATAAAATCGTAGGAAAGTCAAAACTGTACATTGAATATTTTCTTAAAAGAATACTTAGGGCGTGATCTACAATCGACATCGAAGCCAAAAATATAATTTATAGAATTTTTGTCTGTTTGTCTGTATGTATGTCTGGGGCTAAACTCAAAAAGTACTACTGTAAAGTGGACTAAACCCAAAAAGCATGGATTTACTTCAAATTTTGCATGAGTATTACTAACAGGTCGGGTCAACATATAGGCTACATATTATCACGCTATCACCTACGGGGAGGAGCTGTGCGGAGTAAACGAAGTCCGCGCGCACGAAGTCGCGGGTAACAGCTAGTTAATATATATAAAATTTTAGAAAACTACTATAACAAATTAGATTTCAGAGATATTTATGCCATAAAAGTAGTGTGCGTGATCTAAATTAAAGCTATTGCAATCCTTTATCTTTACGATAGGACAAGAAAGAGACGGGAAATATTTAACATGTTAAATCAGTGAGCACGACATAATGTGCCCTAATATAGTTGCTATATTCTGTTGTACTTTCGAATATTGGCTAAATATCAAACGAAATGTAACGTACTACTTATAAAATTGATTGAAAAGCAGTAATGCTTATAAAATTGACGGGTCTAAATAAGTTTTGTTAATTTTTTCATTACGAAAAAAAGATAACAAGGACTTAAAATAATTTAACACATGTCCAAAAGTAATAGAATAGACAAGAAACCGTTTTTGTGTTGCCAGCGACTTCGTCCGCGCGGACTTCGTTTACTCCGCACTGCTCCTCCCCTGTAGGTGATAGCGTGATAATATGTAGCCTTTATGTTGACCCGACCTGTAAGTAATATTTATGCAAAATTTGAAGTAAATCCATGCAGTACTTTTTTAATTTACCCCGGACATTCATACAGGCAAATAGACAAAAATTGTAATAACTATATTTTTGGCTTTGATATCGATTGTAGGTCATGCCCCAAGTATTCTTTTTTAAAAAAAATTCAATGTACAGTTTTGACTTTCCTATGATTTTATTATATGTATAGATGTTTCTTAATAAAATATAATTAAATGTGAATTAGCAAATGTTAAATAATATATATAAAAATGTTAAATAATATAATATAATGTCTCATTTTATGTAACAATTAATTAAATAAGTTATAAGTAAGTTAATAATAGTTATGCACACCGGCACTACCGGTTGACTATGGCGAGCTAGAAATTATTGATCGGAAGCTCAATCAATTGAAAATTTCAAATTTCTTCTCAACCTTCGATCACTTGATACTTGATCGAAGGAACAGTTAAAGGTTTAAGAAGAATAATTACATATATATTACATTATTATATATATATATATATATATATATATATATATATATATATATATATATATATATATATATATATATATATATATATATATATATATATATATATATATATATAATAAGAACAATCCATAACTTAGCTTATTCGTTTAAATGATAAGTCATAACTTTATTTATTTCCGCGAATGAAAAGTCGCTACCCTGGCATTAGATATATAAGAATTATAGATAAGATTATCGATATCTCGCAGAGACGCGTATTTATGATCAAGTACCTAGTGTATTGGGATCGGTTCATTATTTACTTTTTATTAATATGTATATTACTGTAAGTTTAAAAAAGTTCCGCTACCATGTACATAAAAAATTGTCACTATACTACCTACATCAGAAACATCCGGACCTATCAATACAAATATCTATACTTACATAATATGTTTGCTCATTTTTAAATATATAAACGGGTCAATAACGCGTACATATATAGAACTTACTTGTAAAGCTCGACGTTTCGGCCAAGTTACATTGACCGTGGTCACGAGCAGACTGGAGCAGCGAGTTTCCTCCGTCGTTCACGTCGGGATCGATTTTCATCTACCCCCTTCTGGTCTTGTTTTTTCGAATTTAGCCTACACACAACACTAACCGTATCTTGGACTTTATTTGTTTGCAGGTGCAAAGGCTTTATTCTGCTGATCACTGGATTCCAGGCAGGAGACAACTTAAATCCGTCTTCCCTGTTGAAATTTTTATATTTTCTAATTTCAATAGCTTCCCGTACCATACGGGGAACATAGTGTCGCTCAGTAGAGAGAACCTGAGGTTGGTGGAATTCAATCCAGTGATCAGTGCTGGAATCCAAAATATGTTCAGCTATAGCCGACTTATTAACCTGCCTGTTTTTTACAGCCGTGATATGCTCTTTGAGTCTATCTGCGATAGTACGTTTAGTTTGGCCTATATAAGCACTACCACAGCTGCAGTCCACTTTATATACCCCTGGCGTCTGGGAGGGTATGACATCCTTAGGCGTGCCCACATTCCCGACTACCTTTAAGCTTGGCGTATAGATGGTAGGTATGGAATATTTTTTCAGTAGCGTTCCAGTCTTATCGGTAATCCCTTTAATATATGTCATGAATGCCGGCTGCCTTTTGACTATAGGATACCTAACCTTTTTATTATAACGCCTAATGTTCTGCCTATCTTTATAACCATGTATATGTACGCGTTATTGACCCGTTTATATATATAAAAATGATAGTAGAACGCGTTAGTTTAAAAGTTCATGTTTGCTCATATCAGAAATCGTATCCGGTTTTGTAGTTCGGGTTATTAAGATCAGCCCAAGCGACTTAATCAAAATTTATGCATCTTAAGTTACTGAATTACTTTTCGGAACTTAAATTAACATCCTTTTTATCGTACATTTTATCAATTAACTAATTTACACTTTAAAATAAGTTAATAATTATGTCTTTGATTAGCACAACAATGGTCAAAATTCTAGTGACATGTCATTCAAGTGTAAAATGGAAATGACTGGGGATCAAGACGATATTGTTTTTGATAAGTTAATAATTTTAATCTTAATGATGTTTCTTTTTCATTTGGAGTATTTTGAGAGGCACAAGTATGTTTTAAGTTCAGGACAGGATGTTTTCAAATAAAATGTAACTTCAATATGAAATTATCATAATTTTTGTAGAGGAATTTTCCAGTTAGCTAGAAGGTTTTCGATGTTCTAATAATAAATATAGTGTTAAATAGTGATGAGATTTTGGAGAGTAAAAGAGTAGCTTTCTCTGTTTATCTCTGCTGTAATTCGTAAAGATTATACATTTGTAATCATTTAACAGAAATGTAGGATGATATTTAGACTCATGCACGTTGGGTGTATCCTAGTTGATTATTTAGTTTTATAAAGAAATATTACTTTTTTAGAATAGAATTTATGCTTAATTTATCGACATCACATTGCTACACCTAACACATCTTGAAACAAAACATCGGTGGCCGATTAAGAATGCATTATTGAAGCCTTAGTCGCTTACAATACGACATTGTTAGATTCACAACAGAATCTACAATGTTACCATTACCATTCAAAAATATATTATTCATAAGCTATCATAACAACCCTCCTTGAAATTTATTTCATCGACATGCAGTATGTAATGGAACCATCCACATTAAAAATTTGTTACTCAAGCCGAGTCTGAGACTTGACGGACTTTTACCGAGCTGAGATCGGAATTAAATAATGTAAGAAATCTAATATTTCACTTGTTTGGTAAGAGTGATGAATTTTTAAAATTTATGATATTGTTGTTTTTTATACATTTGAAATTTAATTCCGAAAAATCTTAAATCTAAGCTCACAAAATGGGTTTTATGCGGGTACATATAAATGTGAACTATGTCTATTTTCTTAAATGCATTTTTACAAGTTTGATTATATTATGTGTGTCCTAGCTGTTGCCCGCGACTTCATTCATGTGACTCAAAATATCACCTGGTTTTTCTTCAATTTATGTTAATCTAAAACTATATTCGCATTATTGCCTTCTAACTGAAAACAGTTTTAGGCACATCGGGTGGATGCTTTCAAAGTTATCGGCTTTATGTATACATAAGTATAGGTAAACATGTCGCGCAATGGTATATATATATATATATATATATATATATATATATATATATATATATAATTTTATTTCTGTGATAGGGGTAAATACAAAGTTGGTTTTATATATAATTGTTCTTCACTATTTGCCTTTTGGCGTTCAGATTCCAGAATATAAAGTACATTATTGAAATATTAACATAATTTCACTATTTTATGTATTACAATTTATTATATATATATATATATATATATATATATATATCAGCAATGATACTCTTGCTCGCTAGTAGCACTGATGAGCAAGACATTGTATTTTTTCATTCAATACGTCACACACCCTGCTGGCCACCATCCAGACTTTGGCCTCCAGCCAGCGGCGCCTTCCAGGACCCGGAGCTCGGGTGCAGTGCACCCCTTGCGCCCCTGGCTGAGCCTCTGGTAACTACTTGAAACGTGCGATAGTCGTTATCGGGGTTAAAGCACCAAGAATCGTAACACCATTAAAATTATTTTATCACGAATTTTCGACTTTACTAACCTACTCATCCAAAAATTATTATTCACTAGCTGTGCCCGCGACTTCGTTCGCGTGGAAAAAATTCTAAAATAAAAACCCGCATAGTTCCCGTTCCCGTGGGATTTCTGGGATAAGAACTATCCTATGTCCTTTCTTAGGTCTCAAACTATATTTGTACCAAATTTTATCTAAATCGGTTCAGTGGTTTGGCCGTGAAAGCGTAACAGACAGACAGACAGACAGACAGACAGACAGACAGACAGACAGAGTTACTTTCGCATTTATAATATTAGTATGGATAGTATGGATTACAATTCACTGATTTATCAACTATTAAGATTATCTATTATTATTTATATCTAGTTAGTCCGGTGAACCTTGTATGATATAAGTATGATAACATTCAATGAATGGGCATATCAAGGATTTTAAAATTTTGTTATTAAATATCATATTTTCATATTTACTATTGTAATCCCGACGAAAACCAATTTAAAAACACAAAAACATAAAATTTGGTCCAGCCGTTCTTAGCTTATAAATTGTGTAACTAACATGACTTTGTTTTATATAATATACATTATAAAAAAACGGGGACAATTGGTCCAGTAGGATTATTGGCATTTTCGATACTATGGGATGTTAACATACCACAGACTCTAGACCACTACTGAGAAATTTCCGCGAAAAAGTAATAAGCAGAAACTTAAGCGTAGGTTTCTTTCGTCTGTAGTTCTTCCCGTTGCTGTAGTTTATTCAGCGAGGGGTCGAGGGACATATTTCAAAGAATCGGCCCCTCGGTCAACCCTTAGACAATCTTTTATAGACTGATTTCGTAGTTTCAGTTCCAGCATATCTCAACGACATGGACCTTTTTGTGCGGTAACTGTATTACTTGTCTAATATTTACCGGACATTCCTTTTCAGCTAGTTAGACTTTTATCACAGGTCACCAGTCAAAGGCTCCTTCTTTGTTCAGTGATACAATAGATATTATTTTATTTTCAGCTTAACCAAACGGCAAATACCTTTGCATGACTCTACTCATCAACACATGGCTCTAACACAAATGCATAAAAACATCGATTTTTTAACGCTAAAAATATCGAATTTGTAATTTTCATCATCGTTAGGGTAGTTTTTGAAAAATCTATTTTATATAAATATTATCAAACATAATGGATGAAATTAAGGAGCATCGAGAGATGGAAGACACTCGTTTCGGAGGCCAAGATCAACTTCGTGTCACTAAGATAGCGGAGTAAGTAAGTACGTATGTAAATATTGCTTTTCGTGTATTCTCCGCAACTATTGGTCGTGACAAATTGTGTATAAAACGAACGGCCTTAAAAGTCCTGCGAAGAATAAACACGTCATAATAACAAGCTTACTAAATGGTTAAGTTGAACGACGACTTGCCCGGGTTGCTGCCAATAATTCTTGTTACTATAACGCCAGGGCATCACAATTGTGTTCCGGTTTAAAAGGTAGAGTAAACTTATATCCTTACATCATAGTGGCATTACATTTCTACCATAGGATAGTAGAAATTTGACCACGTTCATCTTTATGTATAAGATAGCTTTACTTTTGTTTCCTATCCTATACTTTGATGTGCATTTTTACGCAAATTCGCATATTCAATTAGAAACAAATACATATATAAAATGCACATCAAAGTTTTTTACGCAGTTTTCCCAAGACAATTCCCATGAAAAATTTTCGGAATACAGAAATTAATCATTTTTATGGCCATTTCTTAATAACTTGTGTTACAAAATGGGAATTTCCTCAGGGATTTCCATAATAAAATCACTTCATATAAAATATCGGCTGGCAATGATAATTTAGCTGTCTACAGGTGAAGCATTTTGGAAATGTTTATAATTGTTCCCATTCGTTAGTAATTATAGAAAAATGTCGGCTGGTCAAAAATGCGCATATAAAGTTTTATTCGAATGAAACATTGTTGACTGTGACTTTGGAAATGATATCATACTCGTAGTCTAGTAAAAACAAACTGTAAGCTTTTATTTGATAGGTAAAATTTTACATTTCATGCTTTTTAGGGTTCTGAAATAAACTAGGAACCCTTATAATTTTGTTATATTCATCCGTCCGTCCTTCCATCCGCAGTCTAGCTCAGAGACTTTTAGTTCTAGAAAGCAACCAAGTGGAACATTTTTTTGAGTAGCTCTACCAGTACCTTTAGGTGCTTGTAGCAGTAGCTTCTCTACATGTAAACTGGGGATGTTATTTTTTTTTGTCATACTTATAGTGTGGAGTACTTTTGGATAGGATTTTATGAAATATTGTAGGTTTATGAAAACAATTTTGATTAAGGGATTTGTTTGTGAAATATTAAGCATAAAATTTTTAAACTTGACTCTAAAAAAAAAAGTTTGTTTTTGTTAGGGTCAAGTGTCCCCCTGTTCCACGCCCCTCTACTAGCTTAATGATTGGTTTTGGGAACGGGAAAAATTCTTTATTATTATTTGACCCTAGATCTAAAACTATATCGATGCTAAATTTCATGAAAATATGGTCAGCGGCTTAGCCGTGAAAGCGTAACAGACAGATAAATAGAAAGACTTTCACATGTATAATATTAATAAGGATTTAACAATTTAGTTAGATGTAGGATAATGTAATAATATATATTATTTCTGAAATTTAATAGCATACTTTCACCGTCATTTTTTTAAAATGGTTACTTGGCGCAATTCCCATCGTTTTGTATCAATGTTGGCATCAATGGATTGTGCAGTTTCCATTTTGAATGGCAGTAATTATGTCAAGTTTTTAAAACGCTAGCACCTCGAAATTCAGCAGCTGTGCTAGGCGTACGACAAAAATGTGTGAAAGATTACAGCGTATTGCTCTTTTTGATAATTATCGTATTTGAAAATAGACATCTTTCTATCGGTTCCAGATAAAATGAATTAAAATCAAAACAAGTATATTCCTTTGTCAACACGATTCACAAGACGATAGTAACTATTATCTGTGGTAGAATGAGGTTAGTAGGGTCATTTTTAGTCGCCATATTTGTCTTGATTTTGTGAAATGTCTCTTAATGACTGACTAATTTTATTGATCGTTATCTGGAATGCCGTGAGCCCCTCACGCATTGAATCCACCAAGTTATCGAGTTATTGACCAATAAATTTCATTGGTCGCCAGCCCGCATGCGGGGAGTCCCCGCATTCGGGCTAAAGAACCGATTTATCGACCAACAACAAATTTACTTTAAAAGATGCGGATTAATAATATTTTTAGGATATGATTTAGGCGAAAATAGACAAATAAGTCAAGTGATCGTTAACTAAATAAAATCTGGAAGTGTACGTCACACTGTGGTAAAACGTTATATTTTTTGACATTTTCATAGAAACCACAGAGTATGTAATTTACACACACACACACACACACACACACACACAAACACACACACACACACACACACACACATATATATATAATACCTCGGCTTGGCGTCATTCAAGACGCCATGGCAGCCCAGCCCCCCAAGACAAGTGGCATCAACGCTAGGAGAATAGAAAACAAAATGTATGGATTTGACATAAGCTGTTGATACGAGCGTAAACGAATTTGTAATTGGTAGCCAAGTGTCATTCGTGAAACGAAACGTTATATTGTATCGATCATTTTTTAACAATTTCATACAAAACCTTAGCCAAGTGGCACTTTTGACAAGCAAAATTGGTGATCCAATATTAGCGAACGCTAGAACGCTGTAAATTACGCTAAAAATGGCGGATAATCACTATTATTTAATCAGCTGTTCTAAATCGCGGATAATATCTGTTAGAATTTTTGATAATTTTAAAGTAAAATGAACGCAAATTGCCATAATTTAAGAGTCCTAACCTAACTAGGGGGTTTTCAATACATTTTCTTTTTTTAAGTCGCAGACGCCTTTGTAATGAAGTTCGGTTTTCATCCCCTAACTCCACGGGGAATTAACTCAGAGCAAAGTGACCTTGACAAAAGTTGGTGTCCCTTACCCCCTCCACGTAATGGTGCAACAAAAAAGGGGTGTTATATAGGGTTGAAATTTTCCATCAAAATTTTTCTAAGTCCTGCGCACGCTCTGACCGCCAACCGAGCTCTCTGTTCATTCTAATATAACGCATTGGCGTCATTTCGACCAAATTGGTAGCCAAGTGGATTATGGCTTGTTTAACGTTCGTTCCATACGAACTTTACGAATTATATCGAATATTGTCTCTAAATTGAATATAATAAAAATAAGAACAGAGTCGCTATATCTGATTCAATTTTGATTGTATGTACCGCGTGAGTGCGAATAAGATAAAATATACTATCTTTTCTTCTTAATTACTGTCATGTCGTAAGTTTCTATATAGCTAACATGTTAATTAAATACTGTCACCAAGATTTATGTATTTATCTTCATTGCTATCAAATTTGATTGTTTTAACATATTTTAAGTAAATCCTCTTTACCTACTTTACAAGTGAACGTAGAATTGTGCAAAATGTTATCGATAGTCACATTTTAAAACTTATGTTTCAGATTTATGAAAGCTGATGATAAATTTATTATTAAAAATGAACAAAAATATGCAAAACTGAACATATAAAACTTCTTTTTTACGTATTTTTTGGCATACATATTTACAGAAATGTAAAATTGATCGAAATCTATTGCTACACTGAAAAATAAACTATCTTTCTTTGTTTCATTAAATTTACAAAATACAAGGGTTGTAACAAGAATATAGTGTTTATAACTTGAACTTATAGTGTCTGTAAAATATTTAAAGACGAAATATTATATTTATCATCATTAAGACATTGTAAGCATTTTGCAAACCTATCACTACTTACAATGTGTCTAGGCAGTTCGTTAGAAGCGAACAATTGGGTAAACGAGTCACTAGTATTGTGGCTTCTAAGTGGTAGGGTTCTGCATTGTCTCGCCCGGATCTAATACCACTGACCCACCTATTTCTGCAGCAATAGCAACAGTGCTTGTTACTGTCGTGTTCCGGTTTGGAGGGTAAGGTAGCCGGTAAATGTATGTATGTGACATTAATACCCCCCCCCCCCCGCCACAAGGATATCAAAGCACCATTAATAATGTGCCACCAAAAGCCTTCTTAATTTGCGTTAATTTTACTTTAAAATTATCAAAAATTCTCACAGATGTTATCCACGCTTTAGAACAGCTGATTGAATAATAGTGATCAACCGCCATTTTAAGCGTAATCTGCAGGGTTCTAGCGTTCGCTGATTATCGAATAATTCGCTACTATTTTGCTTGTCTAAAGTGCCACTTGGCTACGGTCTTGTACGAAAATTGACAAAAATGATCGATGCAATATAACGTTTCGTTTCACGAATGACACTTGGCTACCAATTACAAATTCGTTTACGCTCGTGTCAACAGCTTATGACAAATCCATAAATTTCTCTTTCTATTGTACTAACGTTGATCCCACATCTTGGGGGGCAAGTCTTTTTTGCTTTCAATGCACTTTTCATATAAATAAAACTTATAACCTCGGTGAAAATAATACTTCAAAGTGACGTTTACCGTCAATTCAGAGACAATATTCGATATAATTCGTAAAGTTCGTATGGAACGAACGTTGAACAAGCCATGATCCACTTGGCTACCAATTTGGCCTAAATATCGCCAAAGCGTAATATTTGAATAGTTACTGAGCGTTTGCCACTTGTCTAGGGGGGCAGAGCATTTTCTTGGTAAATCTAAATTTTAAAATGTAGCATAAAAATTAAATAGTTTTTTGATTAATATATCTAATAACGTTCAGCATACAATACCAAATTAAGGGTTTAAACAGTTTTTCAAATTTAGTTATCTAACCTATAATTGTAATGAAATATTTGGCCCGCTTGCATTTTAGACGTATCTAATATATAAGCACCTGGACGTATGAGGCAGGGCCTAAATTAGTGATACAAACCATTACGAAAATATATCATAATATCTTTATAGTATTAGTACCTAGTTAAATTTAGTAGTTACTTACACTAAGTAACTACTAAATATTCAGTTTTAGTATTACACACTAACAGCTATCTGTATAATTATGCCGCAAAAAACCTATAATTTTTCTGTAGGTATACAATCGGCGATGTCAGATTACAAAAGATAAATTAGGTTTAAAAAACACTTTGAGCCGAATACAAAGTTGGTATTTCCATTATATGATAACGTTACCGTTAACGACTTGCCGCAACATTTTGTCCGAATTACTAAATTGTAAAAGTTACTGCATTATCTCCCCCGGGTCTGGTACCACCGCCTTACCTATTCCTGCTGCAATAGCGTCAGTGGTTGTCACTGTCGTGTTACGATTTAGAGGGTAAGGTAGCTGGTAAACTTATGCATGTGAGGCATTATACCTCGCCACAAGATAGCAACGCATAAATATGCATTGCTATCATGTGGCGAGGTACATATAAAGAGGCATAACTAAGTTAGTAACGAAATCAACAGAGCCCCGCTAAAGATGTCTCAGGCTATGAATAATTTTTTTTTTCATATCATAAGATAGCAAACAAGCAGATATGTCTTCTGATGGAAAGAGTCAACCATCGCCTATAGACACCCTTTGGTGGTATAGTCACCAAAGGGTGTCTATAGGCGATGATTTTGACTTCGACAATTTGTGTTAAATGTTTGAGTTTACAAAATGGCGACGCTGTTTGTATAACGACGAAACACAAATTGACTATGACTTACACATTAAGTTCTATTTGAAAATGTGTAAGCAATACGATGAAAGGGATTATTCAGATTAGAGACGATATCTTACCCATCCACCTGTAAGTAAATAACTTTTGGAATTAAATTCCAGAACTCCTTTGAGATGTTAGTAGTGTTTTATCAAATGATTTGAAAAGTTCCGTAGAACTTAGTATATCATATATCTGTAGTGTAAGTAAAAGACATCACATGTAGATGACAGCGTAACCAACTTTATCGTTTAAGGTTGCTCCTGTTAATCTGTTTTGCAAGAAAATAGATACTCTGATTTCCATTAAAATAATTATTAAAGATCAGCATAAATAGACAAAGTGAGTTTCTATTTGAATTTCCTAAGTATTACATCTATTAATCTATTCCTGGTTTACACAATAGGTATCATAATTCCGTTTGAATATCCGTTTCCACGAAAGCAAAATCTCTCAAATTTTGTAATATTCAATTAAAAAATTTATGAAAGTGTAAGTAGGTTGTTGAAATTTAACCTACAAACGATTGGGAATACTGAAGCCTAACAAATTACAAGGATGAACTTCTAAAATTATTCCTTAAAGATAAATAGTTGAGGAACGTTATAATTTTCCTCAAAATAGAGTAAAGATATTTATGCGCCTATCGAAATTGTACCATATCTCATAAAATACTTTATAGAATTTGTTTAAAGTAATTTTGGTTAAAAGATATTTCTTCAATTCTATATTGCCAATTGTTCGTATAATTATTTATACCATAAATATTAATTTACCACTTTAGCAGCAAATATAAGCAAAATATTGGCATAATCAAAAATGTTTTCTACGTTATTTACAAAGCCCTTTCCAATTTAAATCTACACGGCTATGTACGCAGTGCAATCCTTAATAATTTTATCTTTACTATACCAATTTGTAGCGGTTCACAAAATATACTTACCTTCCAAATTTTAACCATACAGTACTTATAGTCTTTTTAGTAAAATGACTGTGACATATGTGCGGACGGACGTTGAAGAGACGGACAGGCAAACATACGGACATGACGAAATTATAAAGGGGTTTGGTTTTTGCTATTTGGCTACGGAACCCTAAAAACTATTCATCTCGTTTTGTCTTGAACTTGTGGTTATATTTTTAGTCTTATTAATTGAGTATAATAAAACTAAATACCACCAATCAGAATTAACGTCCGCCGACAATAAACTTGTACATTTTAAGTGCATACTAATTTTGTTTGTCAAATGTTTAGAGGGAATTAAGTTTTTAACCCCCGAAGCAAAAACAAGAATGTTACAAGCTTAACGTGTTTATCTATGTATATGTGTGTCTGTCTGTGGCATTGTAGCTCCCAAGCGGGTAATTACAATACAATACAATACAATGCAATGCAATGCAATGCAATGCAATGCAATGCAATGCAATGCAATGCAATGCAATGCAATGCAATGCAATGCAATGCAATGCAATGCAATGCAATGCAATGCAATGCAATGCAATGCAATGCAATGCAATGCAATGCAATGCAATGCAATGCAATACAATACAATACAATACAATACAATACAATACAATACATTACAATACAATACAATACAATACAATACAATACAATACAATACAATACAATACAATACAATACAATACAATACAATACAATACAATACAATACAATACAATACAATACAATACAATACAATACAATACAATACAATACAATAAAATACAGTACAATACAATACAATAAAATACAATACAACACAATAACTCTTTATTGCGCACCAAAATATATGACAACATATAAGTTACAATATAAAAATTATACAAGTAAGATACACAAAGGCGGTCTTATCACTAATAAAGTAGGAAACTAAAGTAGGAACTAAAGTAAAGGAAAAGTAGGAACTAATGAACTGGGAAAAGTGGTGCTAACCACAAGATAATTTATAGTTTTATAAAATAACAAATTTTAATAAAAGTAACATCCGATTACAGTTACACACAAAAACAAAAATCGCAAATAAAACAGTGGTAATATATAAAACTAAACAAGAAAAATTAAACAAAATTACTAGGTACATAGAAAGTGACGTTTGATCATACTTTTAAAAAGAGTTTAAACTTAGTGCCTTTCTGATATCTACTGGAAGAGAGTTCCAAAGCGTAACAGCTTATGAAGAGTAAGAGAAGGTGAAGAATCGACTGTAATAAATAGTGTTCTGCGTTGGCACTAACGAGGAACGATTATCAGCTGATTTAAGATATATGTGCTGGTTGTCACGAAAAATGAATCTTTTTCCAATAAGATGGTTATTTCAGATCATAGATAGTGGAGTATAACTGTGAGAGAATATGAGTATTCCAACGAAGATGAATAGGCAACTACTTGAGCTTGGCACGAAATTTGGAAACGTGGTCATATTTGCGCAGACAAAATATGAATCTTATACAAAGATTTGAAGACACTCAAGTTTATTGATCTGGTCTAAGGAGAGATTTACATAACTAGCGTCAGCATAATCTAAAATAGAAAGTAGTATGGAATCTGTCAGCATATTTTTGGTAGGAATGGGAAGCAAATACCTAAGACGTTTTAATGAACTCCAGGCACGGAAAACTTTTTTACTAAGCTCCTGGATCTGTATAGTCCACGATAAAGTATTATCAATGTAAACGCTAAGATTTTTGACGTAATCGCTGTAGGGAATAGTGACGCCATCAAGCTCTACTGTGGGAAAATTACTCCAGTCAACTTTTTTATTTAGCCCGGGACTACCAATTATAATAGCCTGCGTTTTAATTGGATTAAGCCTAAGACCAAATGATTTGAACCATGCATCGATGTTCGCCAGGTTACTATTAATTGCTAGGACAGTATTTGGCAGTTCAGAAAGCATTACTTGAGAATAAATTTGCAAATCATCAGCATAAAGATGGTACAAAGTGGACAAAATGGCAGTAATAAAGTTAATAAAAATCGTGAATAAAAAAAGGCGATATAATGCCACCCTGTGGCACACTGACTGTTAAATCTAACCAAGCCAATGCATTTGCTGCAGTTTGAATGTACTGTCGACACCCTCGAAGATAAATGCTAAGCTAGTCCAAGACGGATTAGGGTACCTTAAGAGACTTCAAGAGGGCCAACAGTACGTCAAGGACAACAGTATTAAAAGCATAGCTAAAATCCAACAACGCTAATACTGTAAGTTTTTTGCTGTCCATACCAGAATGAATGTCATTTGTGATCTTTATTAAGGCAGTGGTGGTGTTATGACCGGCACGGAAACCAGATTGAAAATTACTTAAAATCTTGTTAGCGTTTAAGAAATTGGAGAGTTGATGTTTAACTAAGCGTTCTAATTCTTTAGACAGGAAATGTAAAATTGAAATTGGACGATAGTCAGAAAGAGAAGCTGGATTTGTCTTTTTGCGTAGGGAAATAATTTTAGCATCCTTCCAGATTTTAGGAAAAACTCTTAATGTGATGGAGTGGTTAAGAATATGAGTAATTCTTATGTAGTTGCGGTGTCATTTAGTTGCGGTTTTTTAATCGAAAATATGGTTTTTCGTGTTAGTTCTTATATATATTCGGTGGAAACAGAAGCAGCCGTCTTGAAAGTATTAATGCTTTTTAGCACAAGCGTCAGGACCTCAGTCAATATTCTAGAATTTTTTTTTTGTAAAAGTAATTTTATTTTTGTAGTAATACATTAATGCACTACTTAAATTAAATGGGAAAAGATCTCGGTCCATATGGTAAACATGTTAGTTATTGCGTTTTTCTTTACAAATTATGCACATGAAACATAAAGTTGGTCTGATGATAAAGGAATATATCAGAAGTTTTAACCTTTTTAATTTAATGTTATAGTTAGACGGTATTCATCAAGTACGTCAGTGTCAAACGTCTATAGTAAGATGACTTCTGTAATATATATTGACTGCCCCACTGATCGAGTGGTTAGCGACCTTGACTAAGCACTCGACGGGGTTCGGGTTCGATTTCCGACGGAAAAAAGCATTTGCGTGATGAGCATAAATGTTTGTAATGTCCCGTGAAATTTAAATATATATATATATATATATATATATATATATATATATATATATATATATATATATATATATATATATATATATATATATATATATATATATATATATATATATATATATATATATATATATATAAAATGTCCCGGGCTCCTTTGAAGAATAGGCCAACTGCCGCAATACTAGACTGTCGTGAATGGTGACCGATTGGCTTTACAAGTCACTACATCGTGGCTACTAGGTGGTAGAGTTCTGCATTGTCTCGCCCGGGTCTGATACCACCGCCTTACGTATTCCTGCCGCAATAGCATCTGCACTTGTCACTGTCATGTTTGGTGCAGTGCATGCAGTGGGTAAGGTAGCTGGTAAACGTGTGCATTAGACCTCGCCACAATATAGCAACGCAACATTAACATATTTGGTGTCTATAGGCGATGGTTGACTCTTTCCATCAGTAGACCCATCTGCTGATCCCAGATGTGAACCGTGCATTGCTATCCGTACGGCGGTGTGTTAATGCCACATGCATAAGTTTACCGCTTTCTCACCGGAACAGTTACTAACATTGACACATTGGCAATAATAGGTATCTGGGCGAGACAATGAAAAACTCTACCACTTCGTAAGCACTATGGTAGCGACTCGTATAGTCAGTCTTTCGCCTTTTACGAAATGTCTGGAAAAGTGTCTGATGGTCTATTCTTCAAAGGAGGCCTGGATCAACCGAGGTATACCATCATGGTACAAAACCAATTGGCGTAATTTGTGATATACATGATAATATGTATATATGTATACTTTGTCTTCACGGCTAACGTCAGTTTTCAAACTTAAACAATTTTAGTGTTTAGTCTTCGGCAATGGGCGATCACTGCTAAATATTAATACGAGAATGGAAATCTTTATACCCCTTTTTAAGATTATTGCGCGAATGGTGGAGTATGAAATGTGGCACAGTTATAGTTAATTTGCATATATTTTTTTTTATAAATTTCATTAGAAATACATTAAATTATTTGATATAACTAACACTAAAATGTGACGTACAGTAAACGACAAAGTCAGTTATCAAACTGAAAATACATTTTATTGTTTACTCTAATTTCGGTCGAATTTCGGCCACAGGCGATCGCTAGTATTAATAGATATAAACAAAGAAATGTCCATACTAATATTGTAAATACGAAAGTGTCTGTCTCTCTGTCCGCCCACCTGTCTTTCTGTCTATCTATTATACTTTCACGGACAGACAATCGAACCAATTTATATGAAATTTAGCACTGAGATATTAGAAGATCCGTGGTCTCGAATCTCGTGTAGAGACCCGAAGAACTTATTTCACACAAATTGATAATAAGTATGTTAGATGACTTACTGAATTTGCGTTGGGTTCTGCATCATGGTGATAGGAGAGATGACGAATAGTGCCAGCCATTCCTCCTCGCTGCATTTTCTAGATTTAACTAACCATTTCATAAATTTTAAACTACCCTCTTCATGCACTGTCTACCATATTTTGAGAGATGAATTAATATTATATTTTATCTTTATTCAAATAAAGGTAATTCCTAATTCCACCTTATCATTATTATGAATACAAACAAAATATGGCACATAACTCGACTTACTATGGATATGAAAATTAAATGAGTTTACGCATACCCTTGCAAAACATATTAATGCCGTATAAACATATTTATATTTCGTTCAACCAAAAAACAAACGAGAATTAAAATTCAGCTGTATCAACTTAGCAATAACAATATTATATAAATATCGCTGCACTAATTAAACGAATTCATCTTACCCCAAGCTGTAATAGATGTTAAAGTTCTGTTAATTGTAGAATTCTCTATTGATTCAGGCTTACTTTGCGGAAATTCATAATTAAAGGTGAAATTAATTTTTGCTATTCTCTGCAAAATGTTTTCTTGCGTTTTTGTTTGTTTGTTTGCTTTTGTGCTCGTTGCCGACGTGGGTGAAAGTATGGTAGATGTGGGAGTATAATTGTGCCACTGAGGTCTTTATGGTGAGTTTTATCCATTTATTAAACTGGCGTCTTTTAGGTGGCATCGCGAAGGTTTGCAGAGAATAGCAAATTTAATTTGTTTCATCTTTCATATAGCTTAGTCCAAACGGGGACCGGCAAAAAGTTTGTTGATCCAGAATAATGTCAAAAATGGACTTTATTGGTTTTTAGACCAAAATACAGGACCAGGTTTTTAGACAAAAACCAGAAATACAAACATCTATGCTCATCACATAAATGCCTGCCCCTGTCGGGAATCGAATCCGAGCCCCATTGATTGCGTAGTCAGGGCCGCTAACCACTCGACAAACGGGGCGGCCAAAATTAGCATGTAATCTATACCCATATTATAAAGGGATAAAGTTTATAACTTTGTTTGAACTTTAAGGGTTCGCTCCTATCATCTCCTAGTATAAAAATAAGTAATAGCACAATAAAGAGAAAACAATCCGTAAAATATTTAGGTTTGGTCTTAGCGAAAAATACACTTATATGAATCATATTAACTATATCGGTGAAAAGCCTAAACGGCACGAACGAAGGGGAAACGGAACGGATCCTTTGCCGGCGTGTCTGCCTCGACATGGGATTTAACGTTTAACACTTTACAAATACAAATACAAATACAAATACTTTATTTGCACAAAATAGGGTTGGAAAAGATTTTGAACATACATCGATGTGCTTAAACCTATTTTGCCAGATAAATGGCATGCAAATTTATGACAACAGATTATTGTTATATACTATTTAAGAATATGTTTTTACTAAATTTTTATTTAAACTCATATTTTTTACATTTATACCTAAATAAATTATTAAAAAAGTAGACAGTAACTAATTTCAAATTAATAAATAGTATTCATAGAAAAAAAATGTTTATAATGTCCAAGAATTACAAAAATGTTTATTTAAATGTCAAAATGAAATAAAAATTATGTTCTACCAATTCTTATTATAATAATATTTTGTCATTGTCATTATATAGTTTTATCATTCAAATAGTCATTAGTACTGTAATAACATTTTTCACACAATAGATTAAATAAATGTTTCTTAAACAACTGCAATTCTTTAATTTCTTTTATTATATTGGGCAGTTTATTAAATATTTTAGGAGCCGTAAAAAGGATACTTTTGTGAAAAATAACCGTTTTGCTTGTAGGAATGGCTACATTTTCTTTAAGGCGTTTATTGATTAATGATGGGAACAGATGTTTATAGGTTTTGACAAACACTGCTACTTCAAAAATATACAAACAAGGAAATGTTAACAATTTTAGATTTTTAAAATAAGGTTGACATGCTGACACTCTTTATATTTCAATTTGCATACAGATCTTACACATTTTTTCTGACATCTAAAAACTCTTACCTTATCTTTTGAATTTCCCCAAAATATAATACCGTACTTAAGACATGGAGTCACGTATGCATGATAAGCAGTGAGCACAGCATCCGCGTTGACGATTTTTGACAGTTGATATAGTGCATACGAGAATCTATTTAATTTTACACAGACTTCCTCCACATGATGTGTCCAAGTTAATGTGGAGTCTATATGGACGCCTAAAAATTTCGTATGATCTATGGAGGTTATTTCTTTTCCAAGATATATAATTTTCATATTAGATGAAATAGTCTTTTTATTTTTGAAAGTCATAATTTTAGTTTTTTCCACGTTTAGATTTAAATTATTTTTTGTAAGCCAATCAGTAATCTTAGATATATTGTCATTAATTTCTTTAGCAAAATACTCGGAGTTATTTTGATTGTCAGGTAAAATAACTGTACAGTCATCCGCAAACATGACCATAGGATATTCTATTACGGGGGGTAAATCATTAATACCAACTATAAAAAATAAAGGGCCTAGTATGCTGCCTTGCGGTACATCACACTCTAGTGCTTTAATGCTAGAAGGGTATCTTACTTGGAATTTAGTAGCTTCACATACTTGAGTTATTTCAGTCATTTGCACACGGTTGAGAAAATATGTCTTTACAAGGTCTAAGACGTTTTCCCTAATGCCGTACTGCGTTATATAACTTACTGAATAAAAGCTTGTGGTCGATGTGGTCAAAAGCCTTTTTTAAATCCATGTATAGTGTATTTACACATTTACTTTTATCTAAATTTTCACTAATTTTTGAAAGAAATCTAAATATTGCCAAATTGATCGATTTATTCTTTCGGAAACCAAATTGTTTGTCAGCAAACAACTGACTTTTTTCAAAAAAAGTGTAAATGTTGTTATAAATGATTTTTTCAAATATCTTAGAAAATATCGGTAACAAGGCAATTGGCCTATAGCAGTTATTGTTTTCCTTATCTTTTTTCTTAAACAGAGGCTTAATAATAGCTGTCTTTAATTTATCAGGAAAAGTGCCATATTCAATGCATAGGTTAAATATGAAAGCTAAAATAGGCGCTATTTCATGAACGACATATTTTATAACTTTAGTTGAGATTTCGTCATATCCTGTGCTACTGCTATTTTTCAACAATTTAACTATACTTATTATATCATTTGTTATAACTGGCTTAATAAAGATAGAATTAGGATACATGTTTCCCGGAACCGTATTTAAGGAATTTTGCTTTATTTGATTTGTATTATTTACAATAAAATGGTTATTAAATATCTCTGCTATAATTTTAGGATCTTGTATTATTTGGCCGTTAAAATGTAGTTGTGTTATTTCCTTATGTTTAACATTACTTTTATTTCCATTTATAATTTGCCAAGTTGCTTTGCTTTTGTTGTTTGCAGATTTTATAAAAAAGTTGTTTTGCGTTTTTTTAGTTAATTTAATAATGTTTTTTAATCTTTTAGAGAATATTTTAAATTCAGTTTTATTTTAAATATTTGGATTCTTCCTATATTCCCATAGTAGTTTAGGCTTTCGTTTACAGCACTTTTTTATTCCTTGGGTAATCCACTTAGTTTTCCTGTAATACGAGATTTTAACCTTTATATTAGGGAAATAAAGATCATATATAAGTTTGAAGAGCTCGTAAAACTCATCATAGGCTTTGTTAGGGTTTTTTGTATTATATACATTATAAAATTGTAAACTACTAAGATAGTTTTTAAATTTTGACATATTTTCTAAGCTGTAATCTCGTTTTAATGTGTAATAATACTCTATTGATTTTTTTGGCACTGAGAAACAAAACAGCTGTGCTGTGTGATCTGAAAGGGTTAATTCTTTGATTTCATAAGTAAAATTTACCATGTTATGGATGAAATTATCAATACATGTACGGCTTGATAGCCGAGTAGGTTCATTAATAGTTATTTGTAAATTAAAACTCAAAATAAAATCTTTTAAATCCATTGACATGTTAGTTTTTCATCAAGTTTATATTAAAATCACCGCAAACAATAATTTTCTTTTTAATATTGGAGCATTTTTTCAATACTTCGGAAAATTTTTCATAGAATTTTTTTAGAGAAATTACATCATATTTTGGTGTTCTATATATACAAACAATTATAACATCAAGACCTAGCAACTCAATTGCACTACCTTCTAAAATATTGCACAAACAATAATTCCCTATATCGATTTTTTTGTATTTCAGATTATTTCTTAGTAGTATACAGGACCCACCATGCCGAGAGCTTCACACATAAGATGAAACCAGAGTATAATTTTTAAGATATAACAGATCTATGTCTTGTTTAACCATATTATGCTCAGTAATACAAATAATATTGACAGATTTATTAAGTGTCCTTAATTCATCAATTTTTACTAATAGCAAATCTAGTTTTCCCGTAAGGTCATTTATATTTTGATGTAAAATATGTATGCAATTATCAACGAAATAAACAATTTGAGTCAGAATTTTTTGGTGAAATTGAAGAAATTGAATTATTTTGTTCATTATTATTTTCGATAATATCATTACCGTTAAAAGATAAATCAGTCTGTGTACCTCTAGAGTTTTTTTTGTTTTTTTATCCACGTTATACTTAATTTACTTTGATATTCTCTAGATTTACGGGAGTAATCGATCGGGATACGGGATAATATTTCTTTTAGTAAAAACTGACACGAAGCGAGCGTCAATACTTTTTTGCTTTTTGGTACAAAGCGCTTATAATCCATATTCACGTAAGTAGCGTTGTGATATTGACTACAAATAAATTTTAATTCATTATTAAGCTTGTTCTCGTTTAAAAAATTGTTATATGGGATTTCACAAAATAAAATGTTAGCTTTGATAAAGTTATGTAAAAACATATTAGTAGAAAACCGAAATTCGTATGGATTATTTTCGTTAAGGCCACCCAAAACAATAACAAAATCTTTAGAGGTCAAAGATGCAATATACCGCGCTTCAGACTTCAATATTTCATTCAGTTTAGCACCAGACTTCCAAAAACACGTTACACAGAAGTCCTTTCCCACCAAACGCTGTAATATTTGTTGCACATGTCTTCCTCTCTGATCGGCTATAATGATCCAGAAAGAGGAAATCAAAAAAATAGTTTTTGATTTCCTCTTTCTGGATCACTGGCAGCCCATAACTGTTATTAACTTGAGCTGAAAATGGAGTGGTTTCAGCTAGATCTAGAGGGCTAATATCAAGATTATTTTCCATAATTTCACATGTATTGCTATTGACAAAAGATGCACACATTTCCTTATTTTCATCACGTTCTATTTTTTGTAATAGAATAACTATTCTTTATCTTGTTTTTAACTTTACTCGGTGTTACGACTTGCTGACTATCTAAACCATTTTTTTTTTAAATTCGACATCCTTTTGACTTTTTTCAAGATCATTTTCCAGAGTATTGTTTTCAATGTTCAAATTTTCTATTTCCCGATGTGCACTTTGTAGCTCAGCTGTTAATTTTTTTATTTTTTCCGTTAAATCCAATATAGTACATCTTTCTTCATGTGAATCGTTCGGTAAACTCAAGAGTGTTGTTTCGAATTCCATAGAATCGTTAATTTGAACATCTTTAAAAGAATTTGATTTAAGCATTTTTTTGCGGATAGTTATATTATTGTCTTCCATGATATTTTATTTTCTTCATATATTTTACAAAATAAAAAATACTTAAAAAAAATCATAAAAAGTAATGAACTGTTGAGATTTGAACTCGCGGCTCGGAGATATCAAACTAATTCGTGTTGTCTCTTGACGCACTTTGCCAATCGAGGACTTTAGTAGCGCGTCAAATTTTTGCATTCAATTAATAATACGACGAACTTATTACTTAGATTCATTTTATGAAGGGTAGACTTAATTTTAAAAATTCGAGAAATTGTTCACATGAAGATTTATATTGTAATCCACTAATTTTATAACCACATAATGTATTTTACTTAAGCATTTATATTTTACGTAATAAAAAGTTGCTCTTAACGTTTCCATATTTTATAACCGAACCATATTTAAAACAGACACAGGCACACTTTGTTACACTTTTTAACACTTAGTCCATTGTTTATCTTTTTTATTATTAAATGATATTTAATATATAATTATTAAACTATTATAACAACACGGAGATTAAAATAATTACTGAATAATCATTGTTACTATTTTTATACGAATTTTTATACAGAGACACACAGAAACAATTGTTACTTATTCACGCCCTCTCAAACTTTAATATAATATATAACGCAACGTATTTAGGTTGGTATTTGTTACGCTTGTTCAGCGTAGCCTGATAATGTTACGAGTGGTGCGATCCGTCGTAAACTACTTCAAAATCAGCGTCTAGAATTAATATTTCTATGCAAAGCATATCGCACTGCAAGCTCCGAAACTTTATCCATTTTATCAGGTGTCTTACCATTAGATTTAGAAATTCAGCGTCGAGCTTCAATGTACTACAATTCTAGAAATTTTACCAACCCAGAATTTATCAACCCACAAGCTCAAACAAAAATACGTCGCCTTTTTATTCCCGTAATCGACCTTACTAATGAATTAATTGATGAATGATAGTGGCGTTGGTGTTACTCAACTAAAGGACAGCATCTATATAACTTTTTCCCATGTATCCGAGATCGCTAAAGTAAATAGAAATAGACCAATGCGCAATTTCTCACTAGCCACGGTAATTTTAAAGCTAAATTATTCTCGTTTAAATTAGTTCCTTCTCGTTTTTGCGAGTACATTTATTTGTAAATATAAACAAACTGCACATTATATTCTTTGGGAGTGTAATATTTGGCAAAATGAACGTAGTCAAATGCTTGATAGTTTCTGTATATATGCAGTGTAATTTATTACTCCGACCTTGTGGGAACACGTGGAAACTTCCGTGCCTTCAAGCGATTTTGTCATACTTACTACAGGAAGCGAAATTAAATAGGCCATTTTAGTAGGTCCCTAATTTCCAAACTTCCGTGGTGCAATAGCAATCAGGCTTAACCTGATTGTAAAAGTCTCATTTCGTAGCATTTTTATGCTTTTAACATTTTGCTATCTTCTGCTGAAAAAGGAAGGAAACAGGATATATTTTCCTACTCCTCCAATATACTTCTGACTAATTTCATTGCGAGTTCTAAGACAGCTTAGCTTTTCCCTAGGGCACCCTAATCTCGCAACTCAGTCGTTATCAGGACGGTGTAACAGAAGTTACAGTAGTGGGAACGAGAGCTGGGCCCATTGCCCTTAAAAAAACTTTGAAGAGTTAATAAATAAACTCTGGAGTAAACATTTAATTTTTTTTAAAATTTTATATCATGAAACATGATAGAATCGGGACCCACGCGATTTTTATCACTTCTCTATAATTTTTACTAAAAACAAAAATTTCGGATTTTTGCTTAATGTATTTAACCGTACGTATATCAAACAGGCAATTTTTTAATAAATATATCTTTTATAGCGCACACGCTTAAGAATTGGAATTTTCTTCATAAAGTTTTATTTATAAGGAACTAAAGTTTTATTTAAAAGTCGCCTCTGTTGTCTAGTGGTCCAGCGTTGGCGTTGACCACATGAGGTCCCAGGTTCGATTCCCGGGTCGGGCACATAAAAAAAAAGTGTTTTTTCAGTGTTCAGAGAAACACAAAGTTGCCCGGGATTGGAAAGTGCCCGGTTGGCGATAGGCTTGCCACCTATCACATTTTGTGGGACCAAGTATCTTCGGCTAATCGTGGGTGCACTTGCTGTACCTCTGCCTACCCCTTCGGGGATACGGGCGTGAAGATAATATAAGGAACTAGCTGACCCGGCAAACGTTGTTCTGCCTTTTAACTACTCTTTTTTTTTCTACATTTTCTCACCTTTTAAACCTTTCCTAGACTTCAACATTTAATTCAAAACCAAAATTAGCCAAATCGGTTCAGCCATTCTCGACTTTTAACGAGACTAACGAACAGCAATTGATTTTGATATATATAGAATATACCTTAGGTGTTTTGAAGGCAAGAGCTAATATATGTTTTATAGCTTAGTATCAGTAACTTGTGTCTTTGACCTTATCTTCACTTCCCATCAGAAGGGTTGAAAGATATTTCAATAAGTTAACTCGTGTGACTATATAGTTAAAAAAAAAATAAGCTGGTAACTTTTTAAGTTGGTAATGCCTTTCTACTAGGCAATTTGCCATGAAAGGCGAACGATTTATATCATGACTAGTGCGTCTACAAGGCGATAGAGCTTTACAAATTTTCGCCTGGTTTGTTACCACCAGTTTTCTTATTCTGTTTTGGAGAGTAAATTAGACGGTAAACTTACGTACGTGGCATTTTAAACCATCAACCGGATAGCAACGCACCATTAATACCTTTCTGATGTTTATAAGAAGTGGTTGTCTCTTTTCATCTGGAAACATATCCGCTTGTTCTCGATCTTAAGATATAAAAAAAGACTTGCATGATTGTATGAAGAGTGTTAATGTATAAATATTGAATGTTAATAGTTACTCCACAGTTGATTTGTTATGATATAAAATATTATATTACATAACCAACAGCTACAGAGCACATAGATCGCTATTATGTTAAATAAAAAAAATATATAAATTTAAGATAATTAAAAATTAACACATTAACATACAATATTTAGTGTTAAATATTTTATACTAAATTACCAGTTTTTGCCATCTCAATAGATACCCTTTTGGTCACTTAAAATATAAATCAGTATACAAAAAAATATAATATTAAATAATATTTGTATTAAAATTTCACACTGGCGCTCAAATTAATAAATTGTAACGACATTATGTACATATAGAATTATTTTTATAAAGCATTTGACATGAATTGCCACAAATGGTACATTGACTACAACCGGTACTTCCACCCTTGTGCCCTGAACTACACTATTTTTTCTTTGACCATCTTAAGTATAAGAGAGATAAGCACTATTATATACACAAAGAAGAAGAGATAAGCACTATTATATACACAATGTTAAAGGGTCAATTTAAAAATCACAATATAACTCGGATAATTGGAATTCGACATCGTAGACATTTTATAACTGCATAAGGTACAGTACCCGGCGATAAATATTGCACATCGAACTTTGGAAAGAGACAATCGGATAATTTCGGCTTCGTAAAGCGTTATCTCTGTCCCACACTACCTATGTGACGTTTAGTCAGTCGTTGTTCAAGTACGATAGAGTGCAGTCGCGTCCCGATCAAAATATATATATGTAGAGTTGATAACACCCACAAATTTAAATAATTTAAAGTTGTAATATGGCATCTTTCGGAAAAAGAGGGAAACCTTTACGAGGTCAGTCACGTGAAATTATCTACAATGTTTATAAATACTTTGTAAGCGAAGCTGATAGATTTAAAAAAAAAGTAGATGAAAATGTAAGTTGTTATTTTAAGAAGATTCAAGAGCGAGTTGCAAATGCCACTGGAATTTCAAGAAGAACTTTGAACAATATATTAAACGAAGTCAGTACTGAAACACATTCGACTGACATTAAGTTCAGCACTCCAAAAAAAGGGAGACCAAAAAAGCAATTTCGTTTGGATATGGACGATTTTGATTACGATGTTGTTCGAAGAATGGTGTATGATTTTCACTTACGATTTAATGAACTGCCAACAATAAAATCATTAAAAGCTAAGTTATCTGAAGCTATTAATTACAATGGGTCTGAAAAAACGTTGAGAAAAATACTTCATGACATGGGATTTCAGTTCACTAAAATGGAAGATAATCGAAAAATTCTAATGGAAAAGCACGACGTTAGTCTCAAACGAATGGAATACCTTGATAAAATACGCAAATTTCGCGAAACAGGAAAAAATATCGTCTACATGGATGAGTCATATATACATGCATCCCACACTAAAGGGAAATCTTGGAGTGACGATAAGAAAAAAGGAGTAAAAAAGCCAATTTCAAAAGGTCAACGTTTGATAATAGTTCATGCGGGAAATGAAAAAGGCTTTGTACCCGGTGCTTTTTTAACGTATAAATCCACGGACACTACAGGTGACTATCACAATGAAATGAATAACGATAACTATGAGAAATGGCTGGTTAACCAATTAATCCCAAATATACCCAGTGATTCTGTTCTAGTTATCGACAACGCACCCTATCACAACAAGTATGTTGAGAGACCCCCCAACTCAAACACCATTAAACGGGAAATGATCAACTGGTTAAACAGACATGAAATTCCAGTTGATCCAAAATTAACAAAAACCCAGATTTACGCTATTATATGTCAGCACAAGGAGAGGTATACAGAGTTTTCTGTGGACAAAATACTTGCCGAACATGGGCACACTGTGTTGCGATTGCCACCATATCATCCGGATTTTAATCCAATTGAAAATATATGGTCTCAACTGAAAGGCTATGTAGCCTCTAGAAATGTGGGTATGAACTTAACTACAGTAAAAACATTATTGACTGAAAAAGTAAACATGATCGGCGCTGAAGAGTGGAAAAAGGTTTGCGATCATGCAATCAAATGTGAGAATGAATATAGAAGCATTCAACACAGTTTAGACAATTACACTGATAGATTAGTAATAAATACGGCTGATAGTGACAGTGATATTGACCTCTTTGAGAGCACAGATAGTGAAATGGAAGTAATTGAGAATTAGAATTATTATTATTTTTATTGCAATGTCTCATTTTAGCAATAGGTATAATGGTGTTTATTATGTACACTAAAGCTGTAATGTTCCAAAATAATTAAATACGTAAACATAATGTAAAAATGTTTTTTTATTTTATTTTACCCCAACCTAAAGCCATCACTTATACAAAAATTAGTGTATTTTATACAAAGAATAAAAATATCAAAAGAAGCAAATCATACTTGTTTTAACAGCTCCTAATAGGTACCGGACTGTTTGTATTTTGTGCGACAGAGATAACGCTCTACGAAGCTGAAATTAGCCGATTGTCTCTTTCCAAAGGTCGATGTGCAATATTTATCGCCGGGTACTGTAAATATGTGTACAACGTTAAGTGGAGTACTGGATGCAATTTCTATATTATGACTTCAAAAATGCAGATTTTGTGATATCAATACTATTTTTAGAATTTTTCAATTCGAAATTTTAATGTAGAACAGAGCGACCAAAAGTTGAGGCCATTTGGGAAGATTCAATTGGATAAATATGGATTTCATTTTATTTTATAATATATTTATAAGCAGATGGCTCTCTTAATGGTAAGACAACCGTAGTCTGTAAGCACCAAAATCTTAATGGTGCGTCGCTATCCTTGTGGCGGGACCATAATCTTATATGTATAAGTTTACCGGCTATATTACACTCCAAACTGGAACATGAATAGTGACAAGCACTGACGCTATTGCGGCAAGAATAAGTAAGTCGATGATGTAAGATACGGGTGAAATAATGAAGAACTCTACCAAATACTAGCCACGATGGGAGTGACTCGCATAGCCGATCGCTCGCCTTTTACGAACTGCCTAGCAGAACGGTAGATGGTCTATTCTACAAATAAGCCCGAAACAACACGAGGAAATGTCTATACGGGAATATAGATTTTCTTATTAATAACAACATTAAGATTCATTATATTCGTTAGTAAAATTTTACTGAGGAAGTTAATATCGTGAAAAAGTACCTTGTGGTAGTCTAAGACTGATTAATTAATTATTATTATTAGTTCATTCACATCTAACGCGGCTCAACGCATACTTACGCTCGGCGGTCGCGCTACTGTTATCAACTTTAGCTTAAGCACAAAAAACTGATAGTGGCACTCTTATCTAGGTATTGAAATACTATGCCTACTAAAATTTTTATATTTTAAAATCCGTTTATTAATATGCTAGTGAACTTAAAAAGAAAAGTCTCAGGAATATTACGAGTATGTGTATAATTTTATTAAATATTATTTGCACATTAATATGTTTGATTAAAAATTTTGTATAATATATGAAATACTATACAAAAGTGATGTCAAGAGTCTTCACAACCGGCGTATTTGCATGAAGAGAGTAATGAATGTGGAGGAAGCAAGAGAAATCTGCAAGGATCGTGATATCGGATCGGATCGGATGGATGTGATCGCAACTCGGTTATTTTTGCCTAGCCCGTAAAGGATCTAGCGAGAAGATATGTATGTATTAAATCCTATTTAACCCACAAAATTTTGCTCACGAGTAGAGTAAGATATAATATGATGACATACAATACAATACAATACAATAACTCTTTATTGTGCACCAAAAGTAAATGACAAAATATACAACACACATGACATATTATCATCTTTTATTCAAACTTTCATCCTTTATTCAGCCATATAGGGGCCGATTTTTAATTTTTTTAAATTTAGCATTTGTTTGACTCCGAGTCTCCAACTGTCTCCTTGAATTTAACTAATTCAAATTATTTACTTAAATTAAATTTCTTGAAATTCAAATATTAAACAAATATTAAAGTTCTACAAAATACTTTCCTAATCTGAACTCGCACTTGCCGCGATAAGGTCAGTGTTAACTGCTGTCGATTTCAATCTTGCAGGATTAAGGAGTTGGTAATTTCACACATGACATTTGTAAGAAGTGTCAAGAATAGCAAAGTATTTTATTTATCTTTTACTATCAGGAGAACACCCTGCTTGTGTGAAAACAAAAAGAAAACCTTAGTTGTATAACAGAAGCCAGATAATTTAAAATTTATATAACGGAGACAATAAGTACAATAATATATGGTTTACTCCCGCGGTGTTTCCGTATCATGCTATAAATATTACTTATCAGAAATTTCCAATAAAAAGCAATTTAGCTAACATTTTTGATATTAATCGATTAATGTCTTTCTTATAATACATATAATCTATCAAGCCTTTCTCGTGCTAAAGCCATTAAGAAGCTTATGAATTTCTGTAAAAACATTATTGAATCTTTAATAAAATCTTGATGGTATGATAACGATTTAGTGTACCCTTTTCCGGCTATAAAAACTAGCTACTATTAGTAATTGTAGTCGTAGAGCTTGGGACTAAACTCAAAGAATAATAATATTATGATATTACAATAACAATATTAATATCTAATATCTACTAAAAATGTTAACTTTCCAACTTTCAAAAGTTGAAAAACTACTATTTTAGTATCGTTTTAAAAAACCACTTCTACACTTCTACACAAATCACTTCTACAACTTATAATGCAATATAGAATACCAAATATAAAATTAATTAGCTTAAATTTATTTTATGATTTTCGATATTTGATGTTTTGTTGTTGATTTATTTATATATTATCGTCAAGAGACCCAATTACTTTGACAATAAACTAAATGACCGATTAAATTGTAAGACCTCTCAGAGCATAAATTTTGTATTACATTTCCTTTACATATTATAATTGGCAGGTGTTTATTCAGAAGTAACAAATTACAATATTACTTTTCACTAATTTATAATAAATCAACCTTTTTATCCAGCATATTGGATAGCAGGGATAGCAGGAATGTGTCAATGTTATTGTAAAAACTATCCTAGTCAATTTCTACCTAAAAAGAGCGTAGTTTTTTTTATGTCATATTTGTGTGATGAGCATAAATGTTTGTAATTTGTCCCGTGAATATTTATTTATGAATATTTATTTATCATGAGATAGCAAACAAGCAGATGGGTATCCTAATGGAAAGAGTCAACCATCGCCTATAGTCACCAAATGTGTTAATAGTGCGTTGCTATCTTGTGGTGAGGTCTAATGCCACATGCATAAGTTTACCAGCTACTTTACCCTCCAAACCGGAACACGGCAGGGACAAACACTAACGCTATTGTGGCAGGAATAGCTAAGGTTGCGGTACCCGGCCGGGCTGACAATGCGAACTCTACCACCTAGTAAAGGTATGTTAGTTTAGTGTTATACTGACATTTTTTCTACTTTTATCACATAAAAAAACAAAGCTTTTTCGGTGGAGGGAAGAATCCCATCCCATCCCCCGATGTTAGTTCATTCCCTTCATTCTACTCTCTCCACCCCCTCTTTTTTCACGAAGAGTCGGCACAATAGTAAATTGTTACTCTTAAATCTTACTTTTTTCTTTGTGCCACGAAATTCGGCTGGTGTTAAGAAATGTACATCAGTGGTACAACGATAGCGAGTAAATGAGCTCTTGGACTATTCACTGCAGGATATCGAGCTCTAATAAGAGTAATTAGGACGTAACCTCTGCAGCGCAGTATTTAATTGGCACATGCTTTTAAAAATACATTAAAGCTCGACTTGCGAGTTGTGATGTGTATTTGATGTTAATTTAACAATTTAATATTTTTGTTTATAGAAAGTAAAGGTTTATAGAAATACTTGCAGAGCCTGTTATATTTTTTGAAATGGCAAAATAATAAGACGAACGCAAGTAGTCCGCTGGACATTTGGTGTATGTTAAACGATAAATACGTACTTCAAATTTAGTGAGTGGCTTTCTTTTGGGCTACGTCCGAAAAGGAAGGTAGCTTGCTTAGCGCCTTCAGACTAGCGAACCATCTATCGAATAGCTTTGTAAAACGAACGTTCTAAAATGTTAGCGACCACTTAGTAAAACGAACGTTCTAGAATGTTCTCTAAGACTTTTTTCGAAGCTGCGAAACGTAAATCCCGTTATAACGTCATATATAATCTATCGTTCTGAAGAACTCAAGAAACAATTTGTCGGACACTGTAACCAGTTAGTAATATCAATAATTATTTGGATAAAGCAATTAAGCGTATGTATTTCTTCCCGTCCCGAAAAAAGTGGCTTAAATACGATGAACGTAGAGGTAGACCAGTTCATTAATGTATTTTTGTCGGTTAGTATTTTTCGAATTATTTACTATATCATCTTGTAAATGCATTAAAACTAAGTATGTGATAATCAGGGATGAAAAGTTTATGAATCCCGCATATTTTAATCGTGTTCAATGCTCATTATAAAAAACGAAGCGATTTGCGCTGCAGTCGAATGCAGAAAGTTTAGTAGACTCTTTAGAAGAAAGTTACAGTACGATGTCCTGTGGACTACATAATAAGAAACAAAAGGATGAATGCATATATACATGAAAATATATATGGGTAATTCCAGCGAAATTTCGAAATTCATGTCCTCGTTGTTTTTATATAAGTAGTTACGAAATTTAAGCAATGATTAATATTTTTGTATTAAGTACGTTATAGTGTATACATAATACCTATATGATTTTCTATTAAACTAGATATCTAATATTTCTTTTGCTTATAGAAACATCCAAAAATCATTCCCTCACTATGTCCCAAACTCCAGATTAAAATACTCTATGGTCGCTAAATTGACACATTTCGCTACATTTAATGCCATAGTTTTAATGATCGATTAAACATAAAAGAGTTTCCTTATAATATGCATAATTACAACAAAAAAAAATATATTATTGTAATATACGCATTGTTTTTATTTTGTCCCAAAAAAAATATTCATTCCCTCACACCTTTGTTCGCAGTCCATTTTCGAACGTGTTATTTGTATTTCATGAACGCACCCATTTGTTTTTGACAGTTGGCAGTACTGTCAATAATTCATTATGGCAAATTCATCTTGTGCGTGCAAGTAGTTTCTGTTAAAAAAAGGTTTTGTTCGTAATTTACTACACTAACATTTTTGGTCGTCATTACATCACATCTTACAAAAATAAGGTAATTAACTTCAACTCATTAATGATTAAACTTTGACGTTGGTTTTGGTAACTAATAGCGTGACCATAAAATGCAACACGAAAGAAAGGTTATGTTGTGCGTTTTTGGCGGTTATGTTTGATTTCGTCATTCCCTCACCGTCATTCCCTCATATTTATTTGTAGTGAGGGAATGATGATAGGTGAGGGAATGATTATTTTAACCGTGCGCTTTGTTTTCTTTTTGTGTTTTAGCTGCATCAATGCTAGCTTATATTTACTTTCTCGTTTTAGGGTTTTATTAGCTTGAAAATGGCAAAAAAAAATAAATTAACTGAGGCACAACTAAAATTGAAAAAGAAGGAGTATGATCGGAAACGTAGAGAAAAAATGAAAAGTGATCCTATAAGTTTAGAAATACTTCGCGAAAAAGAAAGACAGAAATATGTTAAGAAAAAAGAAAAAGGACAGGTGAAACCTGTATCAGTAATGAGTTCAAGAGAAAAAAGACTGAAACGAAAGAGTTGGAAAAAAAATAGTCAGACCTACAGGGATAAAAAAGGTATGCTGTGTAAGAATTTGACAAGAGTATTGGATATAACGCCACCTACAAGCCCAGGGCCTTCTTTCGAAAATATTCATCAAAATAGGGAGGAGCAGCGGAGACTGTTGGTAATCGCTCAAAGGAAAATGCAACTAAGACGACATAGAGCAACACTTTATGCTAAAATATCCAAATTACAAGAAACAGCTGACAAGGAAAAAAGAAAGGTAGAGATGTTTCGCAAGAGATATCAAAGATTAGCTAAAAAGTTTCAGACTTCTCCTGAAACCAAAGTTACGGAACTATTGCAAAATATACAAGTGCCTAAAACTGTGAAGAAGAAACTTATTTTTTCAGAAGTTATTACTAGACAGCTTACAGACTACTACAAAGACCAAAATAAACACATTGATAAAAGAAAATTTTTTGAAGTATTGAAACCAAATCTTTTAAAGAAGAATAAATTGCTCAACTTAGTAAAACCGTTTTTCAAACACGAAACTTACAAAAAAGCCGGATGCAGAAAATTAAATACTAAAGCGATGAAAGTTAAACAAGACATTACAGATTTTTTGGAAAAGGATGAGAATTCAAGGATGTGTCCGGGTAAGAAAGATTTTTTGAGGCACAAAGGACAAATAAAACAAAAACGCTTATTGTGTGATACCATAAAAAACTTGCACAAAAAGTTTTTGACGACAGTTGAATACAAAGTGAACTTGTCAACATTTTGTAAGTTCAGACCTTTTTGGATAACCTGGCCATCAGTCAAAGACCGTGATACTTGCAAATGTGTGATACATGCAAATGTTCAATTGATAATTCTAAAACTGTATGAAAATAAAGCTTTGGTTAGCTGCGATCTAACAAGATTTCTTTCAATAATAACATGCGATGTATATTCAACAAAATGTCTGTTTAGAAAATGTGAGGGTTGCACGAACAAGTCTATGGAATATTATCTTCCCCAGCCAAACAAAATAGTTACATATCATAAATGGGTATATGAAACTATTTCATATGAAAAGGATGCAAGGATGAAGATGGTGCGTAAACCCATAAAAAAGGCGATTAATATTTCAATAAAACAATTAGTGAAACAGTTAGAAGAGACGCTACCTTCATTCTTTCGGCATGTCGGTACTATAGCTCACCAGTATCAGGCCATTTTAGAACTCAAAAAAAATTTAACAGAAAATGAGGTCCTGATACACATAGATTTCAGCGAGAATTATTCTTGTAAATACTACGAAGAAATACAGGCAGTTCATTTTGGCGGTGCTAGACAACAAATTACACTTCATACAGGTGTACTTTATTTACGTCACAATGATGGTGTCAAAGTCCACACTTTTAGTTCTCTATCGGAAAATAACCGACACGATAAGATAGCAGTATGGGCGCATTTGATACCAGTTTTTGAATGGCTTAAAAAACAGAATTTGAACATTCATACAATTCACATCCTGAGTGACAGTCCAGTGACTCAATACAAGAACAAGTTTATTTTCCACATTGTATCTCGACATATAAATGATTTATACCCGGGAACAAGATTATTTTCATGGCATTATTTGGAACCAGGCCATGGAAAAGGTGCGCCTGATGGTGTAGGGGGTACTTTAAAAAGAACTGCCGATAAAGCTGTAGCTGAAGGCCTTGATATCGTGAATTTAATGACACTTAAAAACATATTACTGAAAAGATGCCCTTCAATTATGTTATTTGAAGTAACCACCGCTGACATCGTAGTGATAGAAAATTTAGTAAGGAAATCACAATCGATCGCTGCATTCCGAGGAACTCAAAAAGTTCGCCAATTTGTTTGCACTGCTGATGTGCTCGAATTCAGAAGTCTATCATGCAACGATTGCACTAGAAAGTGTAGTCATTATCATTTAGGGTATTACTCATTTTCCCAGAATAATCCTGTTATGAATAGGCGCAGTAAAATCCAAACCCAGAGTGTTTCGAATAGTGGACAGTGTTCTAAAGATATCCTTGATGAGAATGCTAAAGGAACAGATCCACCTTACAGTATAGGTGACTATGTTATTATTAAATGGGATGGTAAGACTTACCCTGGAGAAGTTACTTCAGTTTGTGAAGAAGGGGCCTTAGTAAAATGTATGACTAGAGGCTCTAAAGCTTGGAAATGGCCGACATTAACAGATGAACAGCTGTATAACTGGGATGATGTATTATAGAAGATTCAATCTCCGATATTAATAAAAAGAGGATGCTACTTCGTAAGAGAAATGGACAAGTGTGATTAGCTGAGTTGATCAAAGAAAGATTCCAGATATTTAGATTTATTATTTTGTTGTTTTCTGTCATGTTGTCATATGTTGAAACTGATATAGTTTATAATGAATAGTGTTTTTTCATTGTTTTGGCACGTTGCCCTTTTTATTTAATATCAAGAATTATACTTTTTTGTTCTCTTTACTAGTTTGTAAGTAACTTTAAATAGATCTCTAAAGTGCAATTTACAATAGTTGAAACAATATGATTTTTAAAAGTATGTAAGGTTGCCAATTGTTTTAAGTACAAAAATTGATATTATTTAGATTTATAAGAAGAAATAATAAGTAAATGTTAATTTATCTTTGTTATTTAATATATAATACAAGATTTATAATGTCATTAAACATGTATTTTATTGTTGGGTTGTCGTAAATATGTTAACGCTCATTCCCTCACCTGACACATCATTACCTCACTCTCTAATGTTTTAACTACCCTCTTCTTCCCAAGAAAACTCACTTATTTTGGGGACCACTATATTATTGGCAATTAGTTACACAAGTACTATAAAATTCATACAAAAGAAAAACTAAATAATGAAAATAATTTTCATAAATTTTTGAAACTCAAATTTCTGAATTTGGCTGGAATTACCCATATATCTAACACTAAATGCCCTTCTGGGATAGGCAGAGATTATAGTCAATATTTTTGTATTTTATAATATGATTTACTAAACAGAATTTTCTTAATACAGGCTTAAAATGTTCTTTCACTTAAACTTTTAACAATACCAAATAATTTACTATCAAATTTGACGTAATTTATATACTTAGTCAACCTCAGTTATAAACTAACCCTTTACGTTTATTTTGTGTGTTTTTACTGTGTTTTACTTGTGAAAAATTATCTAATTTTTAGGGTTACGTACCGAAAGGGTAAAACGTAACCCTGTTATTAAGATTCTGCTGTCCTTCCGTTCGTCTGTTTGTCTGTCTATCCGTCTGTCACCAGGCTGTATCTCATGAACCGTGATAGTTAGACAGTTGAAGTTTTCACAGATGAGTCATTTCTGTTGCCGCTATAATAATAGTAATACCAAAAATAGAATAAAATAAATATTTAACATGAGGTCCTATACAAAAAACGTATTTTTGTCGTTATTTATACACGATGTTACGGAACCCTTCATGCGCGAGTCTGATTCGCAATTGGCCGGTTTTTATTGTTATTCTTACAATGAACTCGTAATAGCAAAGGAAAATAAACTGAATACCAAATTATTAATAAGTATGAACATACATACATATTTTTATATTTTTTAAAGATTCGATTTTTAGAATCTTTAAGTATTTTGTTATAAAGAAACGACACTACTCCTCGTCTTTTAAATTTAATTCTTTCAAAGAATCCTAAAATATTTTGATGTTTCCCTCTGACATAAAAGAGCCATTAAAGGACATGAATATTTAATGTGAAATTTTAGTACATCTAAAGATTTCTTTATTTCTCATATTGGATATTTTAGCGGCTTAAAAATCGTGATTGCCTATGAATTGGAATAATACTGAAATTGTTTTAATGCCAAAAGCGATTACCCATACTTTCAACTTGGTTTCTTTTGCAAACGTTTTTCCACTTAATTTATTTCAGAGCTTTTTATTTATCAAAAAACTCTTTCCGAAGCAAATTGACTTTTAAATATATATTTTTTTATTTCTCATTTATTTTTCCGTGAGTTTGGAGAATAGACCGTCTGCTGTTTTGCCAGGCAGTTTGTAAGTGGCGAACGATTGGCTATGCGAGTCACTACCATCGTGACCACTAGGTGGTAGAGTCTGTCATGTTCCGGTTTGGAGGGTAATTTTTTTTTTTTTTATAGAAGAGGGGCAAACGAGCAAGAGGTGCACCTGATGGTAAGTGATCACCGCCGCCCATGGACATCTGCAATACCAGAGGTCTTGCAGTTGCGTTGCCGGCCTTTTAAGAATGAGTAAGCTCTTTTCTTGAAGGTCCCTATGTCGTATCCGTTCGGAAATACCCCTGCCGGTAATTGGTTCCATAACAGAGTAGTGCGAGGTAAAAATTTAGCAGGTAATCTTATGCATGTGACATTAAAACTGCCACAAGAATAGCATGTAATATTTTTCGTGTCTAATGTCTATATATAGCATGAAGTATTAAGTGTGAAGCATGAAGTAGTAAGTATTTCGTGTCTAATGTCTATATATAGATATAGCTGGAGCTAGCACTTGTAATAATTAATTGAAACAAATACAAACGATACTTATTTGTCTATGAGGTCTCCCCATCTCTATTCATACAGCTGTGTTAGAAAGAGAGGGTTGGACCTCAGAAGATGACAGTAGTATTTGAAATTTGGTTTCAAGTAGGTATTAGAAGTATCGCCTCCAGATATAATACAGCTTCATGATATATAGGTGATACTTGTCTCTTTCCATCATATGATATTTTTAATAATAAACACATTTGAACAGCTACCGAGGTGCTAGTTCTATTACTTTTATTCTAATGACAGTTGAGATTAAAACTTGTTATTCAGGGCCCTCTTGAAGAAAAGTCTCAATCTTTCTATCGGGCAGTTCGTAAAACATAAAATTTACTTAAATGGCAGGGATACCTGCTATCGTGACTCCTAGATTGCGGAGTTCCGCTAAGATTATTTCGATTTTGGCAGCAAAGTATTACCTATTTTTAGTTTATAACAGGATCTTAGTTTATAACAGTAGCGTTGATTAACACACATAACACAAAATAAATAATTTGCTTACTTTGAGGTTAGATCAATTTGTGTAATTTGTCCAATAATATACGGCGAGGGAAGAAGATATAGAGACAACTCCAAACAAAATGTCTCTCATAAACGGCCCCACGATATTTGTTTTCTTTAAACAGCTAGTTTCAATTACAATCACATACATATAATATAGATTGGCATTATGATGCTCGTCTCTGATTGGGTAAACAACACTAAACATCGTATTATAATAATTAAATCATTGGTGCGTGAAATAAACAAAAACAAAAATTTGACGGCCTGAAAAATTAGTCAAGGAGGATGCTATAAAATAATAGGTAGCAATGAAATATTTGATTAAATTTTGTTATAATATAATAATAAAATATCTACATATTAAAAAAATATTTTTGAATTCTAAAAATGAGAGGTAATATTAATTATATGTCATTTTTAAGTTGCTAGATTTTAGTTTCCTACTTTAGTAACTTATGGAAGTTACTGATTTTGCCCAGACTTTCCAAAATCCTCGTCCTAGGAAAATTTTTCAATTGTGTGTATGTGTGTGTGTATGTGTCATTTGATTGTATTTACTTTCAGATTAATATAACGACTGAATGCAAAATCTAATCAGTTCTTTTCCTTCAAGAACGTTCTAATGTCAAAAATAGTATCATAATCTGTAGCCGTCCGGGAGCTACCTTAAACTAAAAGTTTAAAAAACAAAGATTTTTTATCGTAACTTCAAAATTTTTCAACCAATCGATTTTAATTTTCTACAGTATTTTAATATGTACTTAAGACTTATATGCCGTAAGCGTAAAAGAATCCAAATAACTTGTTGTAAATAAATTTATTTACTTTTTCATATGAACTTTTAAACTAACGCGTTCTACTATCATTTTTAAAAATATATAAACGGGTCAAAAACGCGTACATATATAAAACTTACTTGTGAAGCTCGACATTTTGGCCAAGTTACATTGACCGTGGTCACGAGCAGACTGGAGCAGCGAGTTTCCTCCGTCGTTCACGTCGGCTGTAGGCTAAATTCGAAAAAACAAGACCAGAAGGGGGTAGATGAAAATCGATCCCGACGTGAACGACGTAAGAAACTCGCTGCTCCAGTCTGCTCGTGACCACGCTCAATGTAACTTGGCTGAAACGTCGAGCTTTACAGGTAAGTTCTATATATGTACGCGTTTTTGACCCGTTTATATATTTTTAAAAAAATTTTCATATTTTTAAAATAACTTTAAGACTTCATATTCTTAAAATCGTATTTTAAAAAACTTCGTTAAATAACATCAATTAAATTACTTGAATCTTTTTTTTAAATATATATTTTTGACATTATTTTGTTAATTTTCAACTAATCGATTTTGTAGCAATAATAACATTTTAGAGCTCAAATAGTGAGTTGAGTGCCATTCAAAGGATCAAAATCGATCATCGTTTTGAAAAATACGCAACGGTCCAAAAAAAATTGTATCTTTACACCCGTATCCCCGAAGATGTAGGTAGAAGTACAAGTGCACTCACGATTTGCTGAAGATATTTAGCCCCATACCTAATGTGGCAGATGGAAAACCTATCGCCAACCGGGCACTTATCCAACCCCAGCAACGTTGTTTTTATCAGAATTGCCTGACTAGAAATAATACCAGAAAAAGTCCTGGGAATCAAACCTAATGCGGTCAACATCGACAACTGTTCAAAAACTAATATACTCTTATTTTTAATAAATTTTAGAACTATGAACTCTTTGAGTATAAAAAATCTATACTTTAAAAGTATACCACTTTTAGCTCCTATGAGCTTAAAATACCTAAATTTAGCGGTAAGTTAATATGATTGCCTGCAGCTTCTAGTCTAAGGAACTAATCAATATGCGTATAATCTATGACATTATGATTTTTATCCGGAATCATTATAAAAGGTAAGCTAAAGTAAGCTTTTTCTCACTAATTTGTTCATGGGTATCTATGTGTCTTATATTAGGCATTAAAAATTCAATACATTTGGTATGTATAAATATCGTCACCTTAAAAAAGGGGTAACTAAATTCATGTAAGTTTGCTTACAAACCATTATTTTTTCTGTTTTTCCAAGCCAACTGCTCGGGCCTACTGTTTTTTCTAACATGTATCTTGTGGAAATCTATTTAAAGGACCAATTAGTTTTTAATGTGGCAAAGAAAACACAAACATATTTTACTTCAAACAGTTTAAATTCAGCAATAATTAACTTATTCTATCATGTCCTTTACAGACACACTTGTATTACCGCAGCACAATCAAAAATTAAGTCAGTTTCGAGCGCTAGAAATGCTTCTATTTTTTCCTAGTAAGTTGACGATATAATTGACTGTCGTGTTTATTGTTTACAAGCAATTTGGCATAAAAGTTTATTCATTTTCAAAACCATGCACCGAAAAAATATTAGAAACCATTGTTTGTTACTGCTATTATACCTCAGTATCACTAACAATTTCTAATATTACTAACATTAATTGTCAATTGCGCAAACAAAAGGGACTGGTATGAACAGATTGTCCTCAAAAATATATAACAATAGACTCAATATGATGAACTATGGTATGTTTTATTGAACTGGACTGGATTGGATTGGATTGATGACTACTTAGTCTGATTGTTCATAATTCAGCTTGTTCAGTTAGATCACAAGGTTTAGGGGTTTTTGGGTAAGGCAAAATGCGTTCGTTAATGGGGATTTTCGAGGCTAAATCTCAGTAGCAGATCAGAGATTAGTTGTGCATTGGGATCGTTATGTCTCAGATAATCATGTAGAGATAGTGATTTCGACTGTTACAAAGTAAAGGAGACAGTCGCAAAACTTTCGGCAATGTGGATCTTCTCGTATCTCACTGATTATCATACTTGTGAATCGGTGTGAACTAGGAGTGTCATTAGATATTCGGTTCACTATTTATCACAAAAGTGTTTTTTACTTTTTTATTTAGGTTAGAGTTTTCCTTGTATGCGTACATTTGATAAACATTTTGTAAAAATATTAATAACGGCTTTTTTTAATAACTTTTGCATATCGAATAAGTATTAATCGTTTCATTGGTGTTGCTGTCTTCCTGTGGTTAAACAAGTTTTTTGTTACAAAAAGAGCTGCATGGCAGGTTACTAGTATATTAAAACGCAATAGTTTTTGAAGATTTGAGATATAAAAAATCGATATTAAAATTTTAAATTGATACTGATTATTTCAAATTAAGATACTTATATTGTTTGTCTTATTTAAGTGCATAAGTCTTCGAGGGTTGGTTTTCCTATTTCTGCCGCAATAGCATCTGCGCTTGTTACTGTCGTGTTCCAGTTTGAAGGGTAAGGTAGCCGGTAAACGTATGCATTAGACCTCGCCATAATATAGCAATGCAACATTAACATATTTGGTGGTTGACTCTTTCCATCAGTAGACCCATCTGCTGATCCCAGATGTGAACCGTGCATTGCTATCCGTACGGCTTATATGTTAATGCGTATGTGTTAATGCCACATGCAGAAGTTTACCGCTTTCTCACCGGAACAGTTACTAATATTGACACATTGGCAGTAATGGGTATCTGGGCGAGACGATGAAAAACTCTACCACTTAGTAAGCACTATGGTAGTGACTCGCATAGCCAGTCTTTCGCCTTTTACGAAATGTCTGAAAAAGTGTCTGATGGTCTATTCTTCAAAGGAGGCCTAGATCAACCGGGGTGTACCATCATGGTAGAAAACCAAAAGGCGTAATTACAATTATATTACTATTTCTACTACACCCTACATCGTGCTAAATATCGATTATAAGCTAAAGTTGGTTAAAAATTATTTATTCCGAGCGAGCGATTAATATCAAGTTATTTTTAACTTGATATTATTCGCGCTACATAGGTAGTATAATGCTAATTGAAATACAAAAATTAGCTTATGCTAATAACTTACAATTACAAAATTAAAGTATTAGAATATTAGAAAATTTACCGCTCTGTTAAAATCTGTAAAATCTGTTTTATATACATACGCACTAAAATGGATTGTAATTATTAACCAGAGTTGATTTTTCTTGAATAATTTAAGTAAATATATATACATACATATATACAACATATTCAACATTACCTTTATTTTCTTCTTTTTTAATTTAACAGTACCTTTAGTAAGCCCTAAATACTCGTATATGTAAAGTAGGTTTAAATATGTTAATTATGTTAATTTAGTGTATCTCGCTGTTACTTACCATTATACTCTTTCTCTCGCATAGACATTGAAAGGAGGAATGATGCGAACATTGTTAAATACTCTCAATTACATTACAATTTATCGACTTATATGCTGTTATGATTAGTGGTGATATTGTCTTATTACTTGCGATAATCAGCAGTTTTAAATAATTTTTAATACGAGAGGTATTAGCTGATACACGACCTTTTTCTGTGGACAATATTGTGATTTATATACATATCCAAAAAATAATACTATTTCAAAGAAATAAGCTGATGATAAGTAGACAACTATCGTTTGTAGGCCAGAGATGTTAATAATAAATGGCGTTGGTGTCCGTGTGGCAGGGATGGAATGCAATATGCATAAGTTTACCGACTTGAACGGAAAATGACGACAAACACTGACGCTTTTGCGGCAACAATAGTTAAAACGGTGGCACCAAAACCTGGGTAAGACGTTGCAGATCTCTAACACCTAGTTAGTAGTCACGATGTTAGTAATATATATACAAATAAATAAAATTGGAGTGTCTGTTTGTAATATTAAAATAATCGGTTTGAACTAAATGCGTATCGGATCGGATACACGGTACATAAGATATCCAAAATAACAATTTTTACGATTTTTGTCTGTCTCTCTGTTTGTCTGTTTGTTCCGGCTAATGTTTGAAATGGTTGGACCAGTTTTGACGGGTCTTACATTGGTACATTGGTAGATAGCTGATGTAAAAAGGAGTAACTTAAGCTACTTTAAAAAATTCCTCACGCGGACGAAGTCGCGAGCACAGCTAGTATATTATAACTAGCTGCAGCTTGGAGCCCACTGCGTTATTAAAGTTTTTTATGAATCCCGCGGGGTTACCTAATTTTTTCGGGATAAAAAGCCTATGTGCTATTCCAGGCCATCATCTACCTTTGTGTTAAATTTCATTCAAATCCGTTCTGTAGTTTTTGCGTGATTGAGTAACAAGCATCCATCCATTCGAACATCCAAACATTCGCATTTATAATATTAATATAAATGTTCTTGTCGTTTACGAGATTCCTAGCAGTATGACAGATTGACTATCTTACGAAGTGGGCTCTACGGGAGATTTTTTTTCAAATGACAAAATTTTTTTTCTTTTTATTCAAACTATAAATATATTTCCCCGTGTTGCTCCCTGGCTCTTTTGAAGAATAGGTCAACTGCTGTTCTACCAGGCAGGTCGTAAAAGGTGACGGATTGGCTATACGAGTCACTACCATCGTGGCTACTGGGTGGTAGAGTTCTGCATTGTCTCGCCCGGGTCTGGTACGTTACCTATTTCTGCCGCAATAGCGTCAGTGCGTGTCACTGTCGTGTTCCGGTTTGGAGGGTAAAGTAGCCGGTAAACTTATGCATGTGACATTAGACCTTGCCACAAGACAGAAACGCTTCATTAACACCTTTGGTGTCTATAAGCGATGGTTGACTCTTTCCATTGGGAGACCCATCTGCTTGTTTGGTATCTTATGATATAAAAAAAGAAGACAAACAAATTTAATACAATATAAAAGACAATCAAATTCACTTAAAATTATTATTAACAGGGTCTAAATGTTATCGGAATTCGACGAATTATGTAGACTCACATCAAATAACTATTACCGTGAATTTGCAGCTCTTCAATAATTCTTACATGTGCTAAAACTAATTATAAATTTGAACCCGGTTATACTAATAATATTTGTTATTTTGAGCACTGTTTAAAAAAGTATCTTCACGCCTGTATCCCCGAAGTAATAGGCAGAGATACAACATATGCACCCACGATTAGCCGAAGATACCTAAGTGCCACAATGTGACAGGTCGCCAGCTGCCTATCGCCGTTAAAAACACCGTAAAGTAGTATCTTTCATAGCAGTTTCACTTATAATATTCGGTGTTCTAAACTAAGGCAACTTAACAAAACTTCTGCATATTTGTGTTGCATTAGGTTTAGTTCTTAATTTACTAAATTTATTAAATTATTCAGGTAAGGTTTTCGTCCCCTTTTCAGGTGACTGAAGGCAACCTAACCAATTTCTTTTTATTTATATGACAAAAGTTGGGTAGCGACTACATCACAGATATTATGTCTGTCGATAATTATGCACTTATATTCCGCAATTTACGGCACTATAACTAACAGCGATAGAGTGCGGTTAGCGTTACTATATATCTATACATACTTCAGTTGAAATATTGCAGCTATAGTTTTGTAAATGTTTAAGGGTTTTAGAACTTACAAACACTAACTAGTTCGTTCTGTATACACCTAAAGGACTTAACGTGAAGATATATATGTATGTAACTAGTTTTACCCGAACCTTTTGCTGGTGTAATAAATCGCATATTGGATCCAAATTGTATATATATATATATATATATATATATATATATATATATATATATATATATATATATATATATATATATATATATATATATATATATATTCATTGGGGGGGGGGCTCCAGACATCTTAACACCCCCCCATAAGTACACCCACGGCAATTTATATTATGATAAGGTACTAATATAAAATATGTTTAATACGATTGTTTTATTTTTCCCCTACAATAGCGTGACCAATTGTTTGTGTCATGTTCCAGTTTACTAGGTAAGGTAGCAGTAAGCTTATGCACATAACATTATATACTCAATATATAGTGTACAGGCGATAGTTATCTATTTTGGTGACAGATACCTACTTATTTGCCTGTTTTTTGGTATAACGTCAAAATATTAAAAATACAATCCAATTTTTTAACCCATAAAATATTTTTTGTTGACATTATTTTGAGACATTACTCGTTTATTGGTTTTGAGTTTTTAATGTGACAACTATTATATAAATTATTACTATTTGACAAATTCCCTGCCACGAAAAAGTAAATTCACGTAATCTAGCTGCTAACAGTTGATATTAGACGTCTTTTAGATTCTACAACCAGAAATAATAGCCACATAGAACTTTGTAGACTAGATCCATACATTATGGTTCGATTTTTGAACTCATAAAATGTTTTTAATCGTACGGGTATCTCCTGACATTTTTCTAATTAAAAACAAGTTATGTGACAACCATTGTATAAATTATTTATACTGAACAAATCTCCTGTCATAAAAAATAAATACTAGTAACCCACTATTGACAGAAGGTATTTAATTCCTTTTAGATCCTACACCCAGAAATAGTAGCAATTCGGGCGCTAGAGCTTCGTAGGCTGGGCCCACTCAGCTTATTACAGAAATAGATTGAAGATTGTAGAGTAAAATATTTTTTGATAAGATAAAGCATTTACGAATATTTTCGTAAATGCTACGGTTTATGGCATGCTATTATTATTAATGATGATATGAAGAACCATTTCTTAAGAGATGTACTTATTCTTGGAAATAAATTTATTTATAATAAATAATAACAAACAATAATTTAGATCTTAAATTATCTAACAATCCATTAATCGAAAACTTTTGAGAAATAGAGAAATTATGAAGAATAACAACTAAAAAGTGTTAAATCTCTGATTCGAGAAAATATTTAGCGTTATCAGTAGTAATTCTACAGTGAATTAGACTTTTATTATTTCTTTCTTTTATTATCAATTAAGTACATAGTTTGAACAAGAAAACTTTAATTATCAATTAAGTACATGGTTTGTTTGTTTGTTACTTAAGTACATTGTTTGTTTTAACAAACAAATAAAATAATGATTATGTAAAAAGTAGCAAATACTTTTTTAGTGTATGAACAAGTATGTAGTTGCTACTTTACCAGGCATGTTTAAGTTGAATTTAAGAATTGGAAAAGTTAAATAAATGTAAGGAATGAACACATTAGTGTCGAATAAATAAATTATTTGTGTTTTATTTTTGTTTCATTATGTCTACATGACGTACACAAACAGATAAATTTGCTTAAGAGGCAGAAAAATCAAGAGGTTGAAGTCACAACTGATACAGTACTGCCTATACATACCACTAACGTACCTACATACGTTTACGTTAGTTAACAGTGTATACTATTGTTAATTTTGACATCGAAACTTTTAATGTCATTAAACCAAGTTCAACTTTGTGTTTAAAAAAAAAATTAAACCAAGAATATTAAAACACATGATTAGAATGTATAAATAGTTTAACATAAAATCAAATGGAAATTATAATAAATTTTAAATTTATAATGTTTATATAAAAGGTGTCAAAATGTAATGAAATCTATTATGGAACGTGAAAGTTTATTTAATGACAATCTTGACTTTAGTCAACGTTGCTCCAGAATGTCAATTATCTCACCCTTTATGTTTGTAGCTCTCAATTAAAACTAGCACAAAGTAGAATTTAAACAATGCGACGAGTTAATAAGATATTTCAATTTACTAGAAATGATACGCTTGTTGACTTTTTAAGTCGACAAAATATTTTTATGTACATAAAGACTTTATAATATTTATAGAAATAAATTAAAGTTACTAAATACATTTATACATAGGTATAATACTGATAAATAATGTAGATTTTAATTAGAAAAATATCATACGCAAAACCTTTGAAATTTAATTTCATATTTAAAAAAAATTCTTAATTAAGGTATTAATTAATTAACGTAACACTAAGTTATAATAATTAAAAAATATTGTGTATAAAAATAAAATGTTATGAATGAATTGATTATATGTAACGAAGGATTTATAGGAAAGACCGTAAAATAAACAATATTAAAAATTATCAATATATAATAGAATCCTATAAGTCGAGTTACCCCATGTTTTATTAAATAAAAAGTAAAATCAAATTGCTTACTACTAAATTTCTTTTACAAATGTCGGATTTTGTAGCACTAACGGACTTTATTATTATACTTTTAATAAAACTTATACTTTGTGTCATTAATTCATATCACATAGTACGTGAGTTACGCTTGTGCCATGTGCGAGACATAGTGCTACGAAGCCGCGTAGCAAGCGAGGCGCGTTCACACTGACTGGCGTGGCGGCCGCCAGGGCGCGACTGCCGCAAATCAACCCATTCCGCGCACTACACCCTAATGATTGATAAAATACCTGTGTTTTCTTAAGAGAAAATCTAGCGTAGATAAACGGCAGTTGGAAATCGCTTTTATGACCATGAAGGCGTAAGTCTAGTGAAATAAAATTAGTGTTACAAGATGGCTTCTACGACTTCTGTACCATTTACCACGCTCGCTTTTACTTATGAGGTAGCTTGAACTCTATTTATGTAGGCAATTTTCATAATATTTTTAATAAATAAGTATAATTACAACAATTCCCATATAGGATCATCAAAGCAAACCGAGCATTAATAGGCATTCCGATTCATCACATTTCATCAGTTTGCCGAATGACGAGATGGTTGGTTATCCCCATTTTCAAACTTTGCAGATTAATAGCTACTTACTGTCGATTCTATTTGTACAACTAAGAAACAAATTGTTGATATTGATTGAAATATCGCATATATATTTTGATAAAATAAAAATAGAAGAAGGAATCTCTGGCGGGCTAATGGTAAAAATATTTTTTTTCGGTGGCAAGCTAGGACAAAATGACCTGAATATTAATCAAGCAATTTGTGTTCATGAAGATTCACTGAAATATGTATAAATATACCGATTTATTAATTTTTATTATTTTATTTAGCCGATAAGTAATAAATAAAATAGCCTTATCGTCAGCATATCGAATTGGTCCATGCTGTACTTAATAAAAAAATAAAATTGGTAATGGAGTGATGTCGACTCCACGAATTCCAATACTATGTGTGAAAGGCAATTATTCAATTATAAATGCACAAACTTGTGTTTTCTTGGAGTTAATTATGACTAAACCGAACCTAAATATATTTTCGGGGTAAAATGGTACCCTGAAATTGTTTCAAGATTTGAATGCCTTAGTTCTAGAAGTCACCAAATCCATTTTCTTTGTTTTGAGATATGATCATCATAATAAAAAATCATAAGAAAAAAGAATACTTAAAAAAGGCTGTGTACATAAATTTAAAAAAAATAAACAATGGGTTATTGGGTAGGCTTTAATAAATTTATTTACACACCCCTTTTTTAAATATTTTTTTGGCTATTAAAATGACCATATCTCAAAACAAAGAAAATGGATTTAGTGACTTTTAGAACTTTGGTATCCGCTTAGGTTATTACTTTGTTGGTGTCATTAATACATACCAACATGCAGCTTTTTCTAATAGATTTTCCCAAACACTCTTAATGTTAACCAATAATTTCCGAGAAAACTAAATACAAACATATTAATTTATAATTAACGGAATTTATTTGTTTGTATTTTGTAAACAATTTTAATAAGGACTTTCAGTTTTTCATAAATAATCACTAACAATATCTTTATATTTTCATGGTAAAATTCTCAAGCAATGATATTACTTTAATAGCCCGATTACATATCTCAAAATACAATATCAATTCATATTGCTCACAATTCAAGCTTCAATTCATTCACTATCGCAACGGCGGACAAAGTGCAGGTGTACAGTCAGATTGTTTGAAAAAAATGAAAAATATTTATTTGCAAGAATATGGGTGTCACAAGTTATTAAAATAAATTAAATTACCATCATATTCTACCATAATATGGCGTGCAAACATTTTAATTTAGGTCGATTTCTTTATAATTACTACCGGATCGGAACGCGGCCACACACTGAGAAGATCCGGCGGAAGAAACTCAGCGGGCTTCTTTTTTTCTATTTCACGTATTACAATTGTATGTATTACAATTTACTAGAATTATTTCACATCAAAAGTTGTTTTTACAATTTACAAAATATGATCTTATGCTCAATCCAAATTTTTACAATTTACAAAAAATTTACCATTTTACAAAATTTGCCGTTCAGTTTTTATTACATTTAAATTTCAAGGTAAATTGTACAAGCTTATATTTCTGTTTATTAACATTTAATCTTATCTGCTAAAAATTCTCTAATATCATAGTATGTTTTATTTAACAGTAAATCAAACAATTTTTTGCGAAATTTATTTATAGGTAATAATTTTAGACTATCAGGAATATGATTGTATATATTAATTGCCATACAATATGCATTTTTTTTATAAATATTTAGTCTTTGGATTGGCACATGTAGCTTCTCACTGTTTCTAAAGTATGAGTTCCCTAATACTTGAGCATTTGTTTTAAACAAATGTTGATGTTTTTTTACAAATACGCATACCGACAGTATGTAAAGACAAGGTAAAGGTAGTATTTTAAGAGTTTTAAATAGGGGTTTACATGAATGTAGTTGATTAACATTACATATTGCACGTATACATTTCTTTTGAATTCTGAAAATCCTAATTAAATCAACTGAGTTTCCCCAAATAGAGATTCCATATTGCAATACAGATGAGACATATCCGTGATATGCCAGCAATGCAGCATTTAAGTTGGCTACTTCTCTTATTCTTCTCAAAACATAAATAAATCTGTCAATTTTTTTGCAAAGAGAATCAATGTGCGCTTTCCAATTGCAATGGTTGTCAATAAATATTCCTAGAAATTTAGTGTATTCAGTATTTTCTATATTTATATTGTTAAATAATATATTTGATTTTTGAACTTTATTGCTATAACATGTTTGAAATTCAACTATCTTTGTTTTAGTCAAGTTAATTTTTAAATTATTACTTTTTAACCATTCCGAAACTTTAAGTAAGGTTTCAGTTGTTTCTTTTACTAGATGATTTTTATTTTTACATTTAATGAGGAGTGTAGTGTCATCTGCAAATAAGAATGACTCATGTTGCATAGTCTCTGGAAGATCATTAATGTAAATTAAAAAGAGCAAGGGTCCTAAAACACTTCCCTGTGGTATTCCACAGTCACTACAACTATAATTTGAAGTATATATTTTTTTATGTGTCCCAGAAATTTTTGAAATTTCTACACACTGTTTCCTATTTTCTAAATAACTTTGTATCCACTCTAATGATTTCCCTCTTATACCATATTTTTCAAGTTTTGCCAACAGAATTCTATGAGAAACAAAGTCGAATGCCCTACTCATGTCTAAAAATACACAAAGTGGATAACTTTTTGTATTTAGGCATTCCGTTATACTCTTTACCAGTTCAAAACATGCTAAGGTTGTCGACCTACCTTTTCTAAATCCATATTGATTATTTTTTAATATATTACATTTCAGTAAGTAATTATGAAGTCTATCATACATAACTTTTTCAAAAATTTTTGAGAGAATCGGAATTAATGTAATGGGTCTATAGTTATTCATATCGCAAGGATCACCTTTTTTAAGTATTGGTCTAACTATAGACTTTTTTAGTCGTTGTGGGAACTTCCCTTCTAAAAATGTCAAATTAATAATATGACTGAGCGGCTTTGATATTACAGCAGCAACATTTTTGAGTAGTTTGTTTTTATTTTTGAGTAGTTTGTTTTTAGTAGTTTGTTATTTTACTTTATGATGTTAGTGTTAAAATAATTCTGTGTAGTATTGACTAAGAAACATTTTAGCTTTTTCTAGAAAAATAAGTTTAAAGCACCCTAAAAAATAGTCGCCATGACTTTATGTGACACCCATACAGCTTCTTCATACCCATATATATTCCTATAGATGTTCAAGTAAAATACTAATTAGTAGAAAAAAAGTGCTAATCGTGGGTGCACTTGTTGTACCTCTGCTATCCCCTTCGGGGATATGGGCGTGACAATACTTAATTAGTAGAAGTAGTAGTAAGTAGTAATTTAAGCTCTCGTACACAATTTTATTCTGTAATTCTCTATCATTATATACATTTTTTTAATTATCTTGAAATTTTTGACCGTAACTGAGCGATCAGAAAATATTTGTCATATTGAAATTGAGAAACTCTCAGTTTGGCCGTTGAATTCGTTTCTTTTTACTCTACTTTACTAGAAGGAGGGTTATGTTTTTCAAGTTTATGTGTGTGTATTTCTTTAGCATGCTCTGAAGTCTAAACAGATTGACGGATTTAACCTTGAGAGGTGTCATTAGATATTTCTTAATTGTAAGAGGCTATATATTTTTTTCTGAAACGCGTCAGATTAACGCAGGGTGGGTTAATTATGAGCTAAAAAGTGTAAGTACATTTAGAAAATCTTATAATTTGGGAGGTTGCAGGGTCATAAAATTGCAAAGAAAATGTTGTCTTGCCATTCACGAGTGTGGTTGATTTTATTTTTAAATGAGTAGTGTAAAAATTAATGAAAGAGAAACCATCGCCTATAGACACCAAAAATGTTAATGGTGCGTTGCTATTCATGTGGCGGGATGGCAATGCTTCATGCATAAATCTACCGGCTAACTTACTCTCGAAATCGAAACACGGCAATGCCAAGCATTGATGCTATTGCACCAGGAATAGAAAAGACTGTGGTACCGTGTACCCGATCGAGACTTTGCGGAACTCTACCACTTAGTAGTCACGTTGATGACATGCATAACCAATCGATCGACTTTTACGACCTGTCTGACAGAACGGTAGTTGATCTATTCTTCAAAAGAGAACCCGGTCCAACACGGGGGAATGCTACTTTTCAAAGATCAGCAAATATATCGCAACAATGTAGTACTCCGATAATAAAGCAAAATGGTGTAGCATTATATTCTCTAGACTCTAGGTCTGGCAGAAACTTGCTACTCCAACGCCAAACTGTGGTGAAGTTTGATTGTAATATTACAGTCTATAATACATTTTATACTGTACTAGCTGTTGCCCGCAACTTCGTTCGCGCGAACGTCGACTTAGTTTACTCCACACAGCTCCTCTCCCGTAGGTGATAGCGTGATAATATGTAACCTATATGTTGACCCGACCTTTTAGTAATATTCATGCAAAATTTGAAGTAAATCCATGCAGTACTTTTTGAGTTTACCCCGGACGTACCGACGAACAGACAAATAGACAAACAGACACAGACAAAAATTCTAAAAACTATATTGTTGGCTTCGATATCGAATTATTATTTTTTTAAAATATTCAATGTACAGTTTTGACTTTTCTACGATTTTATTATATGTATAAATAAGTATTACGCGTTGTCTCATGAATGTTACAATGAATACGTTTATTACGATTTGTTGATGTTGTTGAAATACAATTAGCCGTCATAAAAATTCATTGATCCGTCGAAGTTTTTTCACACAAAGGTGGGTTAACTACGTGATCATCATGATAAACATTATTAATAGAATATTGTATACTGTATATAATATAAAATGTTCACTTTTGTATATACAGGTTTACTGGTAAAAGACTGTGCATACTGAAGGAATGAGTACTCAAATCTGATAGATACCGAATATGTTAAAAAATGGGTACCTAGGTACTTAAATTTTAACCTTATTATCCAATAAAAATGTTTGGTATGGATACCCGCGCGGATACGTCGAAGATCATTGTCGCCGCCGCGGCCCGCGACACTTGTTGGCCAAAGAGTGTATCTATGGGTCGCGCGGTGACCAATTTTTTGTAATACCACAGGCCTGCGCAGAGGAGGAACATTCCACGAGGTCCTTTTTTTGTATGTGTTGTGGATCCATAATAAATTGTATCGAATAACGCACACACGCGGTACGAGATGTTCGCCGAATAACTGAGGACGCTGAGAGACCGGACAGGGGGCCAATTTACATAACAAAACGACAATAGAGTCGAAGCGTTTAAGACTCTTACACATTTTCTTACATATTATGCCATGTTGTAGCACGTCTCGACGTTTTATCGTGTTTATTTGTGTGAGACCCTTAAGCGCATAAACTCAATTACGTGAATTGGGGGGCTGGACGGGTACGGGGGTCGCCGAAAAACTAAAACTAACATACAAGGAATAGCAACGCACACAGCGAACGTTTGTTTGCGTTGAGTATTCGAGAGTGATTTTATTGGAACTAGATAGTGACAAAGCGCAATAGCATCAGTACTGTGATAAGAAAAAAGTAAGGCGGCATTACTAAACTTGTGCGAGATGTTATCCAACTCTCCAGTAGTATGTTTTGCTGCTGTACCTTACTTTCGTTAACTTTGTAAGTGGTCATTTTGCCTTATCTAATAAAAGTTGCTATGTAGATTAAATGAAACAAGTAACATAAAATATTGCCTAATCAAACTCGAAGGGCTATAATTCTCTTCAATAAAAGGCTCCATTAACAGAATTTTGTTTACCTTTAGTCTCACAAATGCAATGTTAACAAATTCATGTCCGTCTTTCATTAACCTTGTGAAATTCTCTCGAGGATTGAATAACTTACCTCTTAGTTTCAAAGAGCAGATCGATCAAAAAGAATATTATGATAAACATAATTAAATTGTAAACCTAAAAAAGTATATATTTTAATGATGTTTATCATGATATTTACACACAGTTATCTATAAGGTAAGGGTTACTCTTTTATGCCGAACAACTTCGACGGATTTCAATGTTTTTTAAGTTATACTTCTTTTGGTGCGTTAGAAAAAAGTATAAGAGTAAATTTTTATAATATACACCGTCACGAAAAGCCGACATCACGAAATTAGCTAGTCAACATTTTAGTATTTTTAATTATGTCTAAATAATTCTTTTATAATATTTAAATAAAATTAATTTAACTAGATAATGCATTATAATAAAACTTTCATCTTTATAAAAATACGATTACGCAAAGTATAAAAAATTTTATGTCATAGAAAAATAAAGAAAGAGATAGCTTTCCCGAGTGAAAGAAACAATAGGTAATAATATATTATAAGACACCAAAGATGTCAATGGTGCATTGCTATCTATTTTGCGGTATAGTAACATCACACACAAAAGTTTGCCAGTTACCTGACTTTCTAAACGAAAACATATCAACGACTAACACAAGCGCCAGTGTGGCAAGCGTTGTAAGCCTGGGCATTACCATGGTACCCAACCAGAATATGGTACTGACAAACATTGCCGCTATAATAGGAATAGGTAAGACGGTGGTACCAATTATGGGCCAAACGTTGGGGAAAAATATTAAGTGTGTTTATATATTATTAACGAAAAAATTAAACTGAAGAAAAGTTATGCGTGGTCACATATAAAAATCATAAGTAAACAAATGATCATCCCTTGCTTAAGTACCCTTATGGATTAATAAAAATAAATAAATTGGACCACCGTCGAATTATACCCATTTCAATAAAAAAATATATCAAAATCGGACTACTTTGTAAAAAATTATGCGTGGTCTAACATAAAAAAAATATACGTATCGAATTGAGAACCTCCTCCGTTTTATCGTCCGTTGAAAACATACCTCACAGTTTGGAGAATTATTATAAGCATTTTAAGAGGACATCGAGCTTTTGAGCGGATCGATATTTTGCCTTCTACACTTTTGTTCTAACTAGCATGGGCGACACGAGTGCGGATATTGATATTTCCTTTTTATCATGATAATTTGTACGCATTTTAAATATACAATGTGTATAATTTATAGAAAACATGTTGTTTTGCTATTATTTAAAAACTGATAAGCTTTCGTTAAGTATTTACGCTATACTAAGGTTTTCCTTTTTATTCAGAGGTAAATTTGAATTTTTTGCCATCGAGGAAACTACAAGTTATCATGTGTCCAAGTTGTATAAGATACTAAAGGGTAGTATCTTATTTATGAATTGCGTAGCTAAATCTTCAATAATAATGACATAGCAAAGGATCTACCGAACGCATTTATTTCGAAATTAGCTCGGCGCAGCCTTAAGATTAACACAAGAATGACATTTTTTCACGAGAATGACACGATAGTGACAAATATTGACAGCGTCAATATTTGTCACTGTCGTGTTCCGATAAGAAGAGTAAGGTAGCCGGTAAACTAATGTATATGGTATTGCCAAATTAACAAAAATAAACAAACAACTGCTATTCATTCTATCACATAATATCGTAATATAGACAGATAATATATATTTTTTGTTAATACTCGTAGTTAAAATCCATAGTCAACCTTCAAAAAGAGATTTTATTGTTTAGTCTATTTTAGTCTATATAGTTTAGTTTAGTCTATGATTCAATTTCGACCAGAGGGTGATTTTTAATAAATACTGATTTGTATCGGGAATCGATTGAAGGAACGCGCTGGTATAAAATTGTGTAGTAAATGTTATTAAATAAATTATTAATTAATAGATATCTTTAGAAGTTTGGGCAAATTACTAATCTGTATCTATATTAATATTATAAATGCGAAAGTTTGGATGTTTGTTACTCAATCACGCAAAAACTACTGAACGGATTGGAATGAAATTGGCACACAGGTACAGGTAGACCTGGAATAGCACATAGGCTACTTTTTATCCCGGAAAAATTAGGTGACTCCGCGAGATTTACTAAAAACTTTTATAACGCAGCGGGTTGCACGCTGCTAGTATATGTTTTACTACTTGGTAAGTACCGTTCTGCCAGGCAGGTCGTAAAAGGTGACCGATTGGCTATGCGCATCACTACCATCGTGGCTACTAGGTGGTAGAGTTCTGCATTGGCTCAACCGGTTCTGGTACCACGGCCTTACCTATTCCTACCACCATAACGCCAGTGCTTGTCACTGTCGTGTTCCGTTTGGAGTGTAAGGTAGCCGGTAAGCTGATGCATGTGGCATTAGACCTCGCCACAAGATAGCAACGCGCCATTAACATCTTTTGTGTATATAGGCGATGGTTGACTCTTTCTAACAGGAGACTCATCTGCTTTTTTGCTATCTTATGATATATATAAAAAAACTATTATAAAATAGCAATTTTTCTTTTATTTTAACCAAAGTTATAGTAGCATTATTTAGTCATTTATTTTATAAAATATGTACAAAAAAATTGGCAAAGTAATCGACACCGCAGTGTATCACTTCACGCAGTCTCTCTTCTATTTGAGAATCATGAAAGGAATTTTATTCCATGTTTTATTGTGAATCTTAGTACATTTTTATCACGTAATAAAAAATACTCACTGGTTTCGTCATTATTTTTGCATTTTATGACCGGTAACTTGATATATTTGGTATCTTTTATTAAAAGTAAGATTTATAAAGGCACTTATCAGGTCTTTTAATTTTTTTATTCTGGAGATCATTCATCAAATTGGATTCTCAGTAGCTGAAGCAAAAGATGAGACGATTTGTTTCGTATTCGCCCTAATGTTTTGTCCCAAATTCCATAAATTTCCGTATTTACCTTACATACGAAATATTTCCTGTTTCGCCCTACTTATATTAGGTCCTAAAAGTACCATTTATAAATACACAAATGTTTCAAGAACGTCGTCACTTCTGAAACATAAGATTACTTTTGTTTTGACCTTGGCCATGCTTTACATGGCCAAGGTCAAATTTATGCAATATTTCGACGACTTCTTTAATATTAAATTAAATTAATATAAAACATGTAATTGACCCTTTCGATAAAATTATTGCAAACATTGTAGGAAATATACCTCATAAAAAGAGATATCGTGAAAACACAGTATAAGGCCAACAATTATGCTAAACTCAAATGAAATTTTTAATTGAACCTTTTGATAAATGCATTGCAAATTGCTTTTTGTCGAAAAATACACTTATAACGAAATATATAAAAATAATTGAAACTAACAATAATGCTATTACCAGATGATACATCGTCTACTATTTTATATTATTTTTTGCCTGCAGGCGTAAATTATTGGTTGAGGAATATACGAGACAATAAAATAAATTTCAATATTTTTTATGTACAGGTAAGTTAACATTTTACACCTTTTTAGCTCATAATTGTTACAGAAGTGTTATTAATAACCTCTTACATTTTTTCAATAAGGCTTCATTAACCATGATTCAGACATTTTATTTGAAGTTCCTTAAATTAGCTTGTATTAATTAACAATTGAGATTTTATCTGTATTGACCCTAACAAAGATCCAGTGAAGTGCTTTCCGTGACATTTATACCCTATTGAAACCCTAGAAAAAGCTAAAATAACCGATTTAAATACCTTTGTTATTTTTTGATAAATTGTATTTTTATGAATTTTATTGATTAGTTAAATATGTCACTATCATTTTGACATATTTAATCAATCATATGGTAGAATTTTGCAACGTCTCGTTCGGATTTAATACCACCAGTTTGCTATTTCTATCGTAATAACGTCAATGTTTGTCATTGTGTGTGCGTGTTCCAGTTCGATGGCTATGGTAATTGGTAAATTTATGCGTAAGGCATTTCAATCTGCTACATGGATGGCTGTGCATCATCCTCATCTTTGATGTCTATAAGAAAACGTTATTATTTCCATGAGGAGAGCTATCTGCTTATTTGTTATCCTATGGTAATTGTAATCCTAATACTCATAAAAAATTATGAAAATTGAATCAAAACTCTATGCATTAAAATTAAATAAATCAAAACTACCTATTTTTCTACTTTCTTATCTGGCTTCTTCTTACTTCACCCGATATAGTCGGGGTCCCTTTTAAGAATAGACCATCTGCCATTCTGCCAGATTGGTAATAGGCAAACGTCTGGCTATACGCATCACTCTCAATGTTTTGCCCGGATATATGGTACCACCGCCTAACCAATTTCTGCCGCAGTAGCGTAAGTGCTTGTCATTGTCGTCTTCTGGTTTGGAAGATAAGGCTGTCGGTAGACTAATACATGTGGTATTCCCATTCCGCCACATAAAAAACAACGCACTAATTACCTTTAGTGTCTTTAGGCGGTGATTTCTCTTTTCATCAGGAGAGTCAACTGCTTTTTTGTTTTCTAATGATATATAATGCTGTAATGCATTTTTCTTTAACAAACAATAATAATTTGAGGTAAATGTTAAACATTATTTTAGTCCTCTAAATTAGTCTCAGCATACAAGAGTGAAGCCATGGAGTGGAGAAATTAAAAGTAAAAAGTATAAAAATGAGTGGCTAAATAAAATCAAAAATTATTTTGCACCACAAAATATATTTAAGATTCATATATGAAAATAATTTTGAAATAAATGTTATGCTAAAACCGAACAATTCAACGAAGAACGGCTAAAACAATTTGTCATCTCTCTGCTCACTCTAGCGAGACAATCCGCTTCATATTCTGTGTGAATTTAAAACCGAAGCAGTAGATGATATTTGGTTTTGTACTTAAAATGTATGCATTTTTAAGCACTATGTATGAAATGTAAGAAAATATGCAGAAATATGTAGTTACAAACGGTACAGAATTCTTGAATTATGTTTTTAAGTTTTACCAATATTTAATTAATACTGACTAATAAATGCGAAAGTCTTTCCGTTACACTGAGAGAACTGATTTGATGGTAATTAAATTCGACAAGGAAATAGTATAAGACTTGAGGTTAAACATAGTACCTGTGACACTAAGAGCGATGTCATAATGGACATTAGGTATAATGTTTTAATTAGCGTGTAGTATGACTTGTTTACGCTTAAGTTGTTTACGAGTTATTGCTAATTCTCGGCTACTGTAGAGCTTTCGAGAAAATTGTCGAATGTTTGTCTGATATATAGTTACATAAGGACGTGTCGGCGAAAAGCGAATTCAGTTTTATAAATCGATTCGAAGTGAAATCTTGAACGATATAGTACAGTGCGATAAAAGTGACAGAGCGATATACAAAAAGTTTTTTGGTTCAGTGATTTGGATTAGTCGGTTAGTTCTAGTGCGAATATAATGACGGTATTATTAGTGTTAGTCAGTGCGTATGTTATACGTGTTGTATTGTGGTGTATCGTACATTTGTGTGGTAAATAAACGAGGTTTTAATAAGTTGTAGTTTATTACACAATACGAACAATAAGCTCGAAACGACAACTTACTTTATTTCCGAAAAATTAACCCCAAACGAGCTGAAATAGGCGATAAATTTTTGTAAGAAGGATAATGATATTACCTTACTCACAGGATAAGTTACGAGGCTCAACTATCAATCTTATATACAGGGCTTCGTTTAAAGGTTAAAATTAGGAACTAAATATTGAATTGAAAGTGCGTTTTAATTATTATTGTGAAATTATTACAACATAATATAAAAATATTCGTTTAAAAATATCCCACTGAAGTTATGAATTGGATGCAACGAGTTTTGTGAATGAGCTCGTAAAGCTGGCAGTGTCATTTTACGTTTACCTATACTTACAATAGTAGCTGTTATGTAATCTGTCGCTCTAAGTACATTTTTCCTGCTCACTTTTGATTTGGTTGAAGGCAATAAAATATATTAACTCGAATTTTGCGCAATTAAAATTATATCTATGCGTTTTGTTTCTTGTGTCGGATATAAATGAAATTTTGAATATTTTAAATTTTTTTTTATTATAGAAATCGAATAAATTATTGATTCTGAACAGCCTCTGAAAATTTGGCCGGACCTAAAGAGTAGTAACCCAGTATAAAAAACAATATAAACAAATATTTATCGTATTTATTAAACTTTTTGTATGTAATTAGATAGCAAACAAGCAAATGGCGCTCCTGATGGAAAGAGACACCACGCCTATAGAGAACAAAGATGTTAATGGTGCTTCACTAGCCATGTGACGGATGGCAATGCCACATGCATAAGCGACTGACTTTACCCTCCAAGCCGGATAACAACAAAAACAAGCATTGACCTTATTGCGACAAGAATAGGTAAGGCGGAGGTATAAAACCCATACGTGAATTTGCGGAACTCTACCACTTAGTAGTTGCGATGATAGTGACACGTGCATCCAATCAGTCACTTTTTACGACTTGCCTGACAGAACAGCAGCTGTCTGTTTTTCAAAGGGGCCCGGACCAACACGGGGACTAGAATACCATATCGTTCATTCGATTAGGATGAGGCTTTGCCAAATTATTGGTTGCACTTCCAGAAAGGTTAAGAGCATAATACATTTAACTTGCAGTGTGGCGGGTGTGTACCGGTAAATATATTTGGAACAGCTCTTTTGTGGTGACAATGGCGCCGGGTGCCAGTTAGTTTTATATACATGTATGATAATTAATACATGTATTAATAAAATTTAACAAAATTATGCACGTGCCATTAGACCTCGCCACAAGATAGCAGCGCACCATTAACATCTTTGGTGTCTATAGGCGATGGTTGTCTCAGGATCAGGAGACCCATCTGCTTGTTTGCTATCTTACGATATATAAAAAAATATATTATAAAATAGTTATTTTTCTCTTATTTAAACCAAAGATATAGTAGCATTATTTAGTAATTTATTTTGCAAAATATGTACAGAAAATTCGAAAGTTTGGATGTTTGTTACTCAAGCACGCAAAAACTACGAACGGATTTTAATGAAATTTGAAACACAATCAGGTGATAACCTGGAATGGCACATAGGCTACTTTTTATTCTGGAAAATTTAGGTGGTCCCGCGAGATTTGGAAAACTTTTATAACACTATCTGTACGCTCTGCAGCCAAAGTGGTTTGACCGATTTAGATTAAATTTGGCACACAGGTAAATGATGACCCAACTAGTACATAGGCTACCTTTTATCCCGAAAAAAAGATTTATTGCCGTGAGATTCACCAAAAACTTTAATAATACATCGTGCAGCTGGTTTTTGATGAATATTATAATATTGTGGCGCCGCTGGTACGTACCGCTGAAGGGTCATAGTGATGGAATCAGCGGATCATCTGCGGAGGTTGATGACGTCACACTAGGATAAGGAAGGGGGAAAGGAAGATCTTCCCAGACAGGCAAGGTGCTTGGGGACCGAAGTCCATTTTAGAAGAGTTGAAACTTGTACATAGTATGTACAAGACAAATAATTATGATATTGCGATTAAGGATTTTAATATATTAAATTACATTATTTTCTATTTTTATTATTTTTTCTGGTAGCGTTTGTAGATTGCTTGAACAACTACAATACTACCGTCGCCTTTATATATATAAAAAAATTACTACAGCACAAGGAAAATACTATCTTTAAATATACTATTTAATTATTAATCGTTTTATTTTATATTAAAATATGATATATTTAGAGTAAAATGGGACAGTGGTTGGTGGAAAATCTACTAATTATTTGGTCTAATTTAAAACGGAAACATTTTGAGTACTACACTTTAAAGAAAACATAGACAACAAATAAAATGATTTAAATAAAGGGTTTAATAATAAAAAAAATAAAAAGTAATATCTTTTTCACAAGCCTTACTCAGACAAAATAAATTCAATAAAATTATTCACAATCACAAGATTTTTACAGTAGGATATTAGACTGAAGACGATCATTTTAAATACAGATATGAACTCATCCTTGTTCTTTAGTAACTTTCTTTGCCTATTCTTCGATATAAATGTGGATTAGCCACATAAAACGAAAATCATTGTTCGATTAAATATTGTTTCTCATTGAAAGAACCGTTCTTCAATCAATCACGGATTCAACTTAGTGAACTAAGTGAACAAAGGAATCACTATCGTTGATTATTATTTTTAAATGTATGACAGCTATATAGAAATATTACCTGTGGACAAAATAAAATATTAAAAATATATTTTACACCGGTTAACTGGTTATGACCCACCGCACACATGCACGTACATATTTGCACACTTGTACTGCAGCTTTCGATGTCAAAATTCTTCTACATTAGTTACGACCCTTTTGATCCGTTATTTTCCCGCGTGTTTAGTCTGGCACCTTTGAAAAATAGGCCAACTGCCGGTCTGCCAGACAGTTTGTAAAAGGCGATGGATTGGCTATGCGAGTCACTAACATCGTGACTACTAGGTGGTAAAGTTCTGCATTGTCTCGCCCGGGTCTGGTACCACCGCCTTACCTATTCCTGCTGCAGCCCGCAGTAGAGTCAGTGCTTGTCGCTATCGTATTCTGGTTTGCAGAGTAGAGTAGCCGGTGAACTTATGCATGTGGCACTAGACCTCGCTACGCGATGACAACAACTATTAACATCTTTGGTGTCTATAGGCGATGGTTGACTCTTTCCATCAGGAGACCCATCTGCTTGTTAGCTATTTATGAGAAGATAGCAATCTTATGTTATAAAAAATGTTTTAATAAGGATTACTATTTCTTGAACTTTTTATTTTGTTTGAAGTTGGTTAAAAGTAATACAAAATAACATGAATATTATAGCTCGTTACTAGAATGTGAGTCCTGTATTTGAGAACAGAAATATATTGCATGTTTCCCGTTCTGATCAAAAGGTCAACACATAACTGGAAGTAGGTCATTGCTACAGAGTAATAAGGATGACGCATGGCATTGTTTTTAATATTTCTTTTACTTATAACGTGAAGTGAAGGAGTAATATAAATGTACACACATAGATATAAAACACTCATACTCACAGATTATTTAATAGTAGCTGTGCTTCGTCGTTATTTAAAATGTAGTACTCAAAATGTTGCCATGTTGTAGATTTTCCGCCAATCACTATCCCATTTTACTCTAAATATACCATGTTTTAACAGAAAATAAAACGACTAATAATTAAATGGTATATTTAAAAATATTATTTTTCTTGTGCTTAAGTAATTTAAATTTTTTGTGTGTGGGAAAATATCTAAAATAAATGCCTCAGCTTCTTACCCGCATAATTCCAGTTTCCTCGGAATTTCCGGGATAAAAATGTCCAATGTGCTTTATCGGGTACTATACTATCTATATACCAAATTTCACCCAAATCGGTTTAGTGGTTTAGTCGTGAAGAAGAGACAGACAGACAGAGCTACTTCCGTATTTATAATATTAGTATAGATCTGTAAAACTTTCTGAGATTTGTTGGGCCAGCTTAAAGAGTATATACACCACGGATTAAATGGATACGCCTTTCAAGAAAATTTCTTAGTTTGTGAGTGTAGCTTTCAATTACATACAGAAATACAGAGTTATACTATTTACCGATAAAATAAAATCATTTCAAGGGCAATTTTTAAACCTTGTCTTCTCATTCGGTACGATAAAACTACAACATGGTTTATTTATATTTTTTCACAATATAATACGAGTATGACCTTCAAATATATGCGGCGACACGATTCCTTTCTAATAGCGTGTCTATTAGTATTCATGTGTTCTGTGATACATACCTACGTATCTGCACGGCGAATCTCCTACACCGTTTAATGTATCATGGTCCAGACCACGGATTAAATGGATACGTTTTTCAAGACAATTTCTTAGTTTGTAAGTGCTACACTTACAAACTAAGAAATTGTCTTGAAAAACGTGCAATTACACACAGAAATACAGAGTAATAGTACTTACCGATGGTACCTCCCCGTGTTGGTCCCGGGCTCCTTTGAAAAATAGGCCAACTGCCGTTCTGCCAGGCGGTCGTAAAAGGCGACCGATTGGCTATACGAGTCACTACCATCGTGGCTACTAGGTGGTAGAGTTCTGCATTGTCTCGCCCGGGTCTGGTACCATCACCTTACCTATTCCTGCCGCAATAGCGTCTGTTCTTGTCACTGTCGTGTTTCGGTTTGGAGGGTAAGGTAGTCGGTAAACTTATGCATGTGGCATTAGACCTCGCCACAAGATAGCAACGCACCATTAACACCTTTGGTGTCTATAGGCGATAGTTGACTCTTTCCATTAGGAGACCCATCTGCTTGTTTGCTATCTTATTGTATAAAAAAATACTTCAAAGGTAATAATTACCTGTACCTAAAAGGTAAAAATTATTTTAAAACCTTGTCATCACATTCGGTACGATAAAACAGTACATGGTTTATTTCTATTTTTTTACGATATAATATATCTACAAAAGTATGACATTTTTGACGGTGATAAGAGCGTTTGCTCATATGCGCGGCGACACTTTTCATTCCCAATAGCGTGTCTATTGGTATTCATGTGGTCAGTGGTTCAGACAGATTCGCCTTGCTTCTTTCATATTCATAATTCTCTTGAATTCTTCATGTATACCATGTGTTTTTGCTAGCTAGTTTAAAATAGGCAAACGAAAATAACACGCCGTCCACCATCGTGAATATTATATGGTAAAGTTTTGGAACATCTCGACTTGGTACTCACACCTTACTTGTTCTTGTTCGAATAGCGTCTGTTTAGGGTTCCGTACCCAAAAGGTAAAACGGAACCCTAGTAATAGTCTCCGTTGTCTGCCCGTGCGTCTGTCTGTCTGTCACCAGGCTATATCTCATAAACCATAATAACTAGAAAGCTGAAATATTCACAAATTATGTATTTCCATTGCCGCTATTACAACAAATACTAAAAATAAAAAAAAAATATTAAGGGGTCCCCATTCAATAAACGTGTTTTTTTCCCGTATTTTTTAAAAATGATGGTACGGTACCCCTCGTGCGCGAGTTTGGCTCGACTTGGTTGGGTTTTTATATGATATCTTATGATATAAAGTAAACAAGCAAATGGGTCACCTGATAGATAGAATCAGCGATCGCCTATAGACACCAAAAATGTTAATGGTGCGTTGCTATCTTGTGATGAGGTGTAGTGCTACATGCATAAGTTTACCGGCTACCTTACCCGCCAAACCAGAAAACGGCAGTGACAAATACTGAGCATATTGCGGCAGGAATATGTAAGGGGGTGGTACCAGACTCGAGCGAAACAGTGCAGAGTGCTAAGTGTAAGTTTTTCTTTTCGCATTCGACCGTGAGCGCGTTTGGAGTTTACTAGGAATTTGTATGTGATTTGTACAGTGCCACCTAGTGGTAAACGTGAGAAACCAGTTTACCACTAGGTGGCGCTGTACAAATCACATACAAATTCCTAGTAAACTCGAAACGCGCACACGATCGAATGCGAAAAGAAAAACTCACACTTAGCACTCTGAACTCTATAAGCTAGTACCACGATATCCATAATCGCATAGCCAATCGGTTGTCTGTTACCACCTGCCTGGAAGAACGGCAGTCGGCCTATTCTTCAAGGAAGCCCGAACTAACGCGGCTTGTCATCACCGTAATCGGTTTTAGAGAGTAAGGTATTTGGTGCACTTATTTTTTGATTTGACTTATTGGTTGACGCTATATTTGGCTCAAGAATAGCAATGCAATATGCGTAACATTCTTGGTGTGTTGAACATTTTCACCATCACCTTTATTACTTTCTTATGGATAATTGTTACTTGCAGATAAGAACAATGATGAAGATCACTATTCAATGCGCCAACTCATGTTAAACTAGTTTTTGAAGTTCAATTTAATAAAATAAAATTTAATTATATTTATTTACCTTAGTTTTAAATAGGGAAATTATACATAACACATAAATTTCCCATGTCAATACGGGCTTCTGTGAATAATAGACCATCTCTAATATCCACAATTGTCACTGTCGTACTGGTACACGGCAGAATACAGTAAGGCTTAGAGGTTAGGATAGCCGGTAAACTTAAGAATGTGACACAGATATCCATACTAATATTGTAAATGCGAAAGTAATTCTGTCTGTCTCTTCTTCACGCCTAAACCACTGAACCGATTTGAATTAAATTTAGGTAGGTACAAAGATTTGAGACCCAAAAAAACATAGGATATTTTTTAACTCGGAATTCTCACGGGAACGGAAATTATTCCGGTAAAACCCTAGGAATGTCCATCTTTTAAACCACGGTAATAAGGAGTAACAGACTATTTTTATTTTACAAATTTTTCCAATCGGACAAAGTCGTGGACACAGCTAGTATGTGATAAATAAACAAATATCGCTGGACAAAATGTACGAATCAACCTAATCCAAGCAAATTATTCGTTTATGTTATGGCTATGAGTCGATGATACTAATGCTCGAACCCGAGCCCCGTCGATTGCGTAATCAGGGTCGCTAACTACTCGACCAACGGGGCGGTCTAATAGCAACGCATCATTAACATCTATAGTGTATTTTTTTATAAGTTAGCAAACAAGCAGATGGGTATCCTGATGGAGTCATCGTCTATAGACACCAAAGATGTTAATGGTGCGTTGCTATCTTGTGACGCGGTCTAATGCCACATGCATAAGTTTACCGGCTACCTTACCCTCCAAACCGGAACACGGCAGTGTCAAGCACTGACGCTATTGTGACTATAGTGTATCTATAGTGTATGTAATGGATAGTTATATATCTTTCCATCAGGTAAGCCATCAGCTTGTTTTTTATCCTTTGATATAAAAAATATACACACATACAGATACAGAAATAATCCAAGCTCAAATCAACACAAAAATTTCGGGGATTAACCCATGTCTCGTTATGATCAACGCAGTCAGGCGAATACTTTTACCAATCAACCAACGAGGTGATTAATGTCAAAAAAATATTATTCATAGATTCAGGCGCAACTTTGCGGAAATTCATAACCCAAAACTTGATAGCTTCCGTTTTTTCGTCGTTCGAAAGAGTATTAAAATAATAGTAATTTAAAAAATTAAACCGCCTTCATATATCAACTAATTCATATCTCAAAAACTACGCAAACAATTTTAATGGAACTTAGTGTTACCTGATTTGGAATTTAAATTATAAAGAAATATCTTGATGCGACTTTTAGTTTTCGAGAAATTTGTGAGCAAACATGCAGAAATATAAACATACAAGTATGCAAACATATATAAACTTATGAAATTTAGGACTCTAAATAGACCATCATACTCAAATATAAAATTTAACCATTTCCAACAATATTACGTACATACATGTCAAACTGATAACTTTCGTGCTTTTGTCGTTTAAAAATGCCATCAATTTACTATGCAACATTTCTCAGACGTGTACATAACCTCTGCGATTTCATTAAAAGGTAAAAGGAGTGTTAGAAATGGAATAAAGTCACTGAAGGTCTGGAAATTAAAGAAGACCCCATCTTCTCAATTATCTACCCTCGTCACTTTCCACCATGTTAGTAGCAACAAAAGCACACTATATAATATACTAGTCTATGGTATACGTACTCAACGCACGTTTCACTTCGCACACACTACAAGTACTGACGTTTGACTTCATAACCGGAGCATCTGCACGAAAAACAAACACGAGTCTAACTGATACTAGCTAAAATTACAAATTGATGTAATCTTTGAAAAATTATGCTGATATATTTTTGTTTGGTGTAACTGGAATCAGCTATAATTGAACTCAGACATTGGCTTTGTTGTCAAGTTCCAGAAAAATATAGGCATGTTCACGTAACTACCGGGTTCGTTAGCATCTTATAAATATAAACTAACTATGAAAGCATAAAAAATTGTTTGAGTCACTGGATAGGAAAAAGGTTTCATTGGATTTATCGGAAAAAAATATCTAGTAGCTCAGAGTCTGATGGCGATATTATGTACAACTTATTTAATTAATTCTTCATTGTAAACAGTAATCACTAGCATATAATTTATTTTTAACACAAAATTAAACCGACGAAGTTATGCGTAAGTCATACATTAAAATAATGAGTGAATAATCAATCACTCTATGTTTTCATCCCATTTTTTGAGGATTTTTTTTTCATATGTCAATTATATAAGACGAGCCTCGGGGTAAGCTCTATCCAATAGAAGAAGAATTATCAATATCGGATAATTCTGTGAAAAGTTATGTGTGGTCATACAATAAAATCAGTGAGTCATAGAATAAAATCTTAATATATTATATAATAAAGTTGGACATTGAAAAAAATTATTGAGACCACTCTCGGGATATACAAATTCCAATAAAAAAAGGATGGTCAAAATTGGACTACTCTGTTGGTCCAGGCTCCTCTGAAGAATATGTATGAGATAAGAATATGTATATATGCTGTATTCCCAAACAGGTCATAAGAGGCGACTGACGGGCTATACATATTACTACCATCGTGACTACTAGGTAATAGAGTTCCGCAACTTCTCACCCAGGTATTTGGTAGCACCGACTTACCTTTTCTTGCCGCAATAGCGTCAGTGCTTGTCATTGTCATGTTCCGGTTTAGAGGGTAACTTATGCATGTGCCATTAATATCCAACAACTTGGATTACAACGCACCATTAACATCCTTGGCGCCTCAGGGGAGCCACCTGCTTATTCCATATCTTATCATATAAAAAAACTAAAACGTTATGCTTGCGGCCGGTTTCCGAAACGCAATTTAATTTTAACACGCAATTAATGTGTGTTTAACATAATTTTTACAAGTAAATGATCTGTAAAACACAGATTAATTGCTTGTTAAAATTAATTTGCGTTTCGGAAACCGGCTGCGGTACTAACATAAAAAATATACAAGTCGAATTAAGAACCTACTAAGTTTTTTCGTCGGTTGAAAAATGAAAGAAAAGAAGTATAATGGACAAGATTATCTCTAGTAAAAGAAGTTTATTTCAGCCCACCCGTTGTTACAGGTTCCTGGTTAGGAAGTATTAAAAACAAAAAAAAATAATTATCGACTTAGTATACAATGAACTAATGCAATTTAAATTGAAAGCAATAAAGCAATATTATCATGACTCAGATCAGCATAGTAAGTATTCGGTCCCGGTTGTCATAAAAACAATATATTTAAGATGAGCAAATCCGGTGGGGGTTACAACGAATTTCACTCGCTAATTAGAGTAATGAGCTAGTAAAACATGGTGAATCAGAACTTCTTGTGAATGTTAAACAGGTACATAGGTAGGTTTATGCCGTGTTCGTCAGGGCTCCTTTGAGGATAGACTTACTGCCATTCTGCCAGGCAGGTCGTAAAAAGCCGACTAATTGGCTATACGTGTCACTGCCATTAGGTGTTCACCCACCCACTGTCTATTAGGTGGTAAAGTTGCACAGCGTTACGTCCAGGTATTTGGTATCACCGCCTATGACTATGCGAGTCACAACTATCGTGGCTAGGTGGTAGTGTTCTGCATTGTCTCGTCCGGAGCTGGTACCACCGCCTTACCTATACGTGCCGCAATAGCGTCAATGCTTGTCGTTTTCGTATTCCGGTTTGGCGGGTAATGTAGCTGGTTGACTTATAGTGTGCATTTCCGTCTCACCACACGGAGAGGAACGCACCATTAATATATTTTGTATCTGAAGACGATAGTTTCTCTTTCCACCATCTGCTTGCTATCTTATGATGTAAAAAAATCTCTATACCCTGTAAGGAAACCGTCGTAATGATTTGATTTCATAACAAAAAACAAGAACGTTAAACAACAAAAGTTTCCAGTGTTACGGGTAACAGGTGTTCTTCTGACATTCGTATTAGATGGCTTGACAGGTTATTATTTATTACTGGAGGTGAGGTTTGTCGAGATTTGTTTACACTATCTACATGTAATACTAGGGAAATAAATTCAACCCCTTTTTATTCTATCTACATGTAATATTCGGGAAATAAATTAAATAAATATTCACGGGACAAATTGCACTTACTGATCAAATCCCAAAGTAAGCAAATTATTTGCTTGTGTAATGGGTGTTAGTCAACGATAATAATACATAGAAACACATATATAAATACTAAAATATATTTAATAAACACCCAAACCCGGAGATACAAATATTTATGTTCATCACACAAATGCTTGTCCCCGTCGGGGATCGAACCCGTGCCCCGTCGATTGCGTAGTCAGGATCGCTAACCACTCGACCAACGGGGCGGTCAATTCAACCTTTGTCACACTATCTACATATAATACTTGCGAAATAAATTCAACGTTTGTTTACACTAATGTAATATTTGGGAAATAAATTCAACCTTTGTTTACCCTATCTACATATAATACTTACGAAATAAATTCAACCTTTGTTAACACTATCTACATATAATACTTGCGAAATAAATTCAACGTTTGTTTACACTAATGTAATACTTGGGAAATAAATTCAACCTTTGTTTACACTATCTACATATAATACTTGCGAAATAAATTCAACCTTTGTTTACACCATCTACATGTAATATTTGGAAAATAAATTCAACCTTTATTTCGCTGAATCTGTAACTCAACTTTCCCCGTGTCGGTCCGGGCTTCTTTGAAGAATAGACCAACTGTTGTTCTGCCAGACAGGATTGGAGATACCTATCACTACTATCGCGACTACTAGGTGATAGTTTCGCAACGTCTCGCCCTGGTATTTGGTACCACCGTCTTATCTATTACTGCCGCAATAGCATCGGTACTTATAACTATCATATTCTGGTTTGGAGGGTAGAGTAACCGGTAAACTCAAACATAGGCCATTGTCATCCCGCCACACAGCAACGCATCATTAACATCTTGGTGTCCATAGGCGATGGTTTCCCTTTCTTTATTTTTGACACTAATAACTACATGTGATTGGTGTGTTGGTCCGGGCCACGGATTAAATAGGTACGCCTTTCAAGACAATTCCTTAGGTGTCAGCTTAGCTTGCATTCACGCACAAAAATACAAAGTAATACTAAGTAGTTTAACGGTAAGTGCCGATGAAATAAAATCACTCCAAGGGTAATTTTTATACCTTGTCATCTCATTAGGTACGATAAAATAGTACAACATAATTTATTTCTATTTTTTCATATTATAATATATCTACAAATGTATGACATTTTTGACAATGATATGAGCGTTTGCTCATATGCGCGGCGACACGTTTCCTTCCCAATGCCATGTCTATTAGTATTTATGTGGTCTGTGGTCAAGGCTCCTTTAAAGAACAGAGTGCTAAGTATGAGTTTTTCTTTTCGCATTCGATCGTGAGTGCGTTTGGAGTTTACTAGGAATTTGTATGTGATTTGTACCTGACTTAACGGCCATTAGGAATATTTATCATTGGCCATCTGGTACGTATTAATATTGATAAAATGGCGTTTATAACTAAGGTCCCAGAGGGCCTGTTAAACGCATCGAAGTTTCCGAGCTTACGTCACATGCGGAATATATTGTAGGATCTAAAGGAGAAACGACTCAATGGTTAATTAATTATTAAATTATAAGCAACAGCTGTTGGCTAAAGAAACGCACGGAATTCACAATATATGTCTTAACCAAAATTTATGACAATCTAGGAAACACATCACTAACTCAAAAACAAACAACAAAAGCCGGTAAACTTATGTATGTGGCATTAGGCCTCGCCACGATATAACAACGTTAACACCTTTGGTGTCCATAGGCGATGGTTGACTCTTTCCATCAGGAGACCCATCTGCTTGTTTGCTATCTTATTATATATAAAAAACAATCTAGTTGGGCTACCCCAACCGCGTTGCAGTATAATTTTTAATATTTTACCGATCTTAATAGTGTTTTCGTATGATAAGGATCCAGTGAATCATGCAAACAATACATACATCATGCAGTTTAAAAATACATTTTCAATTATTTTCAAAATGAGTTTTTTTTATATATTATAAGGTAACAAACAAGCAGAAGGCTCTCCTGGTGGAAATAGACAACCATCGTCTATAGAAACCAAATATATTAGTGGTGCGTTTTTATCCGTGTGGTGAAAGTGGTATTGTGACTTGAAGTTTACCGGCTACCTTACCCCTCAAACCGGAACACAATAATGACAAACATTGACGCTATATTCCACAGAAATATGTGATGGGTTGTACCAAATACCTGAGCGAGACGTTGCGAAACTCTACCACATAGTAGTCACGATGCTAGTGACACGTCTAGCCAATTGTTAGCCTTTTACAAATTGCCTGTCAGAATGACAGATGGACTATTCTTTAAAAAGGGGGTTGACCAACAACATTACAGAAGAAAAAAATATTCATTTCCGTTTGCAATGTATATAAAAAATACGAATTAATATAATATCTCCAAGGCATCAAAAATAGACTTCCAAATAAACGGAAATGGGAATTTTATAAGAAGCAAGTCAAATTCAATAAATTTGCGTTTAACCTTGGTAGATCTGACCTACATAAAAATATATTTTGTCTTATTTTACCTGACATGAAAAAGGAAAACTATAACAGAAAACGAAGATTTTTTTAATATTGTATTTGACTAAAACAATCAAACTCACAAACACAAGCATTAGTATGCTATGCTCTTATATACTTTGATAGATAATAATTGTAATATACTTTAAAAATAAACTGCAGAAAATCTGCGATTCAAAACATATGTTATTCACATAGTTTACTAGGTGGTAGAGTTCTGCATTGTCTCACCGGGGTCTGGTACCACCGCCTTACCTATTCCTACCGCAATAGCGTCAGTGCTTGTCACTGGCGGGTTCCGGTTTAGAGGGTAAGGTCGCCGATAAACTTATGCATGTGGCATTAGACCTCGCCACAAGATAGCAACGCACCATTAACATCTTTGGTGTTTATAGGCGATAGTTGAATCTTTACATCAGGAGACAAATCTGCTTGTGTGGTGTCTCATGATATAAAATAAATATTCCTGAAATATAAATTACTCCAAAGTGCATTTTTATTTCCTACAAAAAGTTATATTACGCAGACCACAAAAATTAAATTTCTTCCAAGAAATTCGATTGCGGAGAGCTCAAGTGGCCTCAATCCACACTAATTATTGCCCCAGTGGCATTTAAGTCACAATAAATCGTACGGTAGGTTTCTTTTCCTCAGTTTGCGTTTCCACTTATTGTCTGCGTCGAAGATGGTGTCCCATTTCGCTTTTAATAAAATCAGATAATAAAGAAACACTACGATGAAGTTGTCGCTTGGGAGTTCATTCGATACGGTAATGGGAACGTTGTTGTTTAATGTAAGGAAGATATCTAATGTTCTCTTTTGTATATAATACGTAAAGCGATAACTTTATACTTTTTAGGGTTCCGTACTTAAAGAGTAAAACGAGACCTTATAACTAAGACTTCACTGTCTGTCTGTTTGTCTATCTGTCACCGGGCTGTATTTCATGAACCGTGAAAGTTTGAGAGTTGAAATTTTCACAATTTATGTATTTTTGTTGCCGCTATAACAAAAAAAATACTAAAAGCAGAATCAAATTAACATAGGAAAATTTTAATTTTGAATTCAAAAAAAAAAACAACAGAAAATCACGTTTGTTGTATAGAAGCACATGAGTAGATAAGGTTCCCTCTTTGATAGAAGCCCCCTTGGCTTTAATACAACAAACGTGATTGTTTGTTGTTTTATACGACTATTACTTGCGCAAAGAAATTCCAACACTTAAAAAGCTTGTTGTTTCTTTACGTGAATGTGTTTTGTTTCATGGCCAAAAAATTCACTAAGCTTGGTTTTGAAAAAAATTGGATTTTTTTATAAAAAATCGGACAAACGTAAAATATTGATGGAGCGTCACAATATTGCTATGGCTCGCTGCGAATTTTTAAACGAAGCCAAAAAATATCAGATTGATCATATGTTATTTTTGCTGACGAGACTTGGTTTAATGCAAACCACACAGTATCTAAGACCTGGACTGACGACACCACCGTTTCCACTAGTTCAGTGCCAATGAGAAAAGGTGAACGCCTTATCACATGCCATGCAGGGTCTATATATGGATTCGTGTCAGATGCTTTACTGGCCTTTAAATCCAAAAAAACAGTGGACTACTAAACTAAACTAGACTACTAAACAGTGAATGGTTTAAAGAAATGGTGCAATCTCTGGAATAACAGTCCATAATTATTATGGACAACGCTACATATCACTCCAGACAAATTGATAAAATGCCGACGTAGGCCAATAAAAAACAAGAGATTAATGTATTGGCTCCAATGTCATGGCGAAAATGTGGATAGTACTTTATTAAAAGTACAATTAGGGAATGTTTTAAAATCGAAAAAAGGCTCTCTAAAAGATATGTTATCGACAAAATAGCTGCCGAATGTGGTCATTGGGTTCGTCGACTTCCGCCGTATCATTGCCAATACAATACTATAAAACTAATATGGGCACAAAAAGAGGACACGTCGCTCGAAACAATACCCATCCACCTTTTACGGCAAAAAAGAAGTTAAATTTGTTAAAAAATGCTTGTGCGGAAGTAGCTGCCGAAAACTGGGAAAAAGTTTTGAAAAGAGCCCAAAACATTATAGCATCGGATTGGGAAATTCATGTGATATTCGATAATATACAAGAACATGAATTTATAATAAATGTTGGGGAGAGCTTATCGAGTGACAGTGATGATTCATCAGATTTTGATTAAAATAAATAAAGATTACCTGTCGTTATAATTATTTCATTTCATTGTCGAGTACCAACCTATACCTACTTATTTTAAAACAGCTCCAAATATATTAAAGAAGTACACATACGTAGACACTAAAGCTATTTGGTAGGTATTTTAGATTGTTTTTATTAATTTAAACTATAAAATATTATTTAGTATCTAACCATTTTAAGCTTAAAACTCAGCAATAATTACGAGTGCTCGCGTTTCTGCTTAAGAAGCTCAGGTTAAACAGTTCTCATTTTTCATTTCACAAAGAGAGGCCAACGTTCTTTATATGACTCTCAGATTTAGTTTTATGTGTTAAAATATTTAAGGCATTAAATACTTACAGACGTCACCTAAACATTTGTACCTAATAAATACATATTATTATATTTGATAGCTAATATCTGCCCGCATTGCTGGGCGTAAATTCACTGATGTTTTTTTTTAATTTTTTTATATCATTAAACAGCAAATAACCAGATGGCTCTCCTGATGGAGAGGGAAACCATCGTCTATAGACACCAAAGATGTTAATAGTGTGTTGCTATCCAGGTGGCGGGATGGCGCATGCATAAGTCTACCGGCTACCTTATCTTCTAAACTAAAAGACGACAATGATAAGCATTGACGCTATTGCAGCGGGAATAGGGAAGGCGTTGATAGCAAATCCGGGCGAGATGCTGCGGAATTCTGCCACCTGGTAGTCATGATAGTACTGATACCGGCATGGGCGTACCGAGCGGGGGGGGGGGGGGGCAGGGAGGGGCAGCTGCCCCCCCTGGAATTTGTTTACCTCTCTATTAGCTATCTACTGTTGTAGAATTGAGATAAAAATAGTCTTAAATTGTTACGGTTGCCCCCCCCTGGCCCAGAACCTGGGTACGCCCATGGTGATACGTATAGCTAAAGGTCGCCTTTTACGACCTGTCTGGCAGAACGACAGTTGATCATAACAAAAAACAGAGTTATACTACTGACCGATGAAATAAAAATACTTCCAGAGTAATTTTAAACCTTGTCATCTTATTCGGTATGATAAAACCGTATAACATGGCTTATTTCTATTTTTTCACAATATATTATATCTACAAATGTATGACTTTTTAACAGTGATAGAAGCGTTTGCTCATATGAGCGACGATACGTTTCCTTCCCAATGGCATATCTATTAGTATTTATGTGGCTGTGGTATTATTCAATAAACTTAATACGTATGTATTGCAAATATATTGATCTTCATTCATGGCAACCCTAATAGCTCACATCGAACATCGAGATGAGAGAAAATATATCCTAAAGCATTGCGTTCATGTTTAATTAAGCTTGAACGCTTGATTTTGGTAACTGAAATTTTAAATTTAGAATAGACTATGCAACCTTTCGTCTAGATCAAATAAGAAAGTTACTTGCATCTAACAAAATTAAGTTTTGAAACTTGTGCTGGAAAACATGCTTTAGTATTAAGGGCGGCTTACACCAAAATGCTTAAATCATTTTAAGTCACTAAATACATTTAAAGTCACAGCATTTAAGGCGTTTTGACATTTGCTAAACATGTTAGGGACTAAATGCATTTAAGCATTTTCGTACAAACCGCCCTAAGTATAAGTAATACATAATTACTTACTTGTATTATTTTGTGTAACTAAATGTATATTCTAACCCTTACAACTAATATAATATATTGTAGTTTTATTAATAAATGTCGTTGTTTTGTTCTAGATTCTTCAACGTGATTACTTTAACTTTTACAAAACAATAATTGTTGGTGTCACTTCCGTGAATGACTTGATATTGGCAGAATGTGTATTTAACAGAAAATCAAATTATACTGTTCTGTAAGAAATAATATCTAAGTAAAATATTATTTCTTACTACTAAGATAGTAAGTATCTTTCTTACTAAGATAGTAAGAATTAATCTATCGTATAGGTGATTGTTACCTCTTTCTGTTAGGCGAGATATCTGCTTGTTTGCTATCCAATGATATCTAAAGTTTTAGTAGCTATTTCGTATTTCTCTCATTTATATTACATGTTACTGTAAATATATGATTCCGTTTACCTTCCCCATCAGAGACCGGAAATTGAACATTTAAATTAAAACGCTTGCTCGTAAACGTTTAAAATGCAATTACCAACAGAAATTCCATCTGCAGTAACATGATTGCATGCATGCTCTGATTAAATATTCCTAAATATTTTACTGAGCTTACCTATAAAAAAGTCAAATCTTTTAAAGCTTTGATATGTATGAACCAGGAATTTATATATCATAAGATAGCAAACAAGCAGATGGCTCTCCTAATAGAAAGAGTAACCATTAACTATAGGACACCAAAGATGTTAATGGTGCGTTGCTGTCCGTGTGGCGTGATGGCAATGCCACATGTATAATTCTACCGGTTACCGTCTACCTTACCCTCCAAACCGGGAAACGGCAATGACAAGCATTGACGCTATTGCGGCAGGAATAGGTAAAGCGGTGGTTCCAAATCCGGGCGAGATGTTGTGGAACTTTGTCACCTAGTAGTCACGATAGTAGTGATAGGTATAGCCAATCGGTCGCCTCTTTTTACCTGTCTGGTAGAACGTCAGTTGGTCTATTCTTTCAAAGGAACACGGACCAACACGGGGTGAATTATATTTGGATTAATAGAATAGATATTTCAAGGAAGTTTATTAGGTTATCAGTGTAGCTTGCATTTACACTTAGAAATACATAGTTGTCTAAGATTTATATGTACCGACGTACGTACATTAATCTTTCTGAGAGTTACCTTACTTACCGATTAATTAAATACGTACGTATTTACCGATTAATTAAAATCACTCCAGCAAGCTTAGGATAAGTAGCGTGATAAGCAAGCTTAGGGTATTTTAAGCTCAACAGAAAATTTTTTCAGTTCAAACATCTATTTTGTTAAAAATGGCAGTAAGTATATTGATTTATGAAAAGCTTTATATTTTGGAAACGATGGTCGGTTTGATCTTTCGAATGGCATTCAACTCAATTTTTGAGATCTTAAATATTTCTTTACTTTTTTAATATATCTTTTTGTAATCGATAGGTTGAAAAATTTCGAAGCAATGTTAAAAAACATTCATAAAAAATTTTCGTCATTGATAAATCCCAAACAAATTGAATGATTTTGATTTAATCAACGGTATTCAATGCAGTTTTATAAAGAAGAAAAGCTGATAAGATTTTTAAGTCTATCGGTGTTTCAGCCTGCTAAAAACAACGTAATTTTTATATTTGAAAAGCTGTAACTTTTGAATATTAGATTCGAATGAAAGAAAAAGAATGACAGGATTTGAAAAATAAGAGGAAAATAAATTTAAAAAAATTTGAAAATTTGGAATGAAGGAAAAACGAAGTTGATAAATAGGAGAGAAGACGAAAATTTAGGAACATTTTTGTTTGAGAGGGCATATAATGAGTGTTGAATTTTTCATTTAAGAGATTAAGCAGAAGAAAGTTCTAGTGAAAGCTTGAAAGTTCTTGACTTGAGGAAGATATTCTTCATTTGATACAATAATTATTAAAAACTGTTGGAAATTTGAAAGTTTTTGACGATAGAAGAGATATTCTTTGCTTGATACAAAAATTATTAAACAAGGATTAAAACTTGAGCAATGGTTGTGGAGAGATTGCTGCCTCACAGTTTTGCAGCTGGGTTGTTAATTAGGACGCAGGATAAATTGGGATTCTAAACAACACAGGTGATGTAGTTCTTCTAATCTAAATTAAATTATTGTGAATGATCGGATGATAGAATGAGTGGTAAATAAATAATTCATTTTGGTTTTTATTTTAGCAGAGTCGTACAAGTGACTAAGATTATTATGTTTGTATAACTATACAAGACTAAGTAATGGCTTTACTTTATCAAATTTCAGAGCTTGACGGATAATAGCTTTGTAGCGGCGGTTGTTACCACTGTAGCGGAGGTAGCGGTAGCCGTGATGGCCGGAAGGTGCCACTAGTGATCGTAGCGGCAGGACGGCACGGCCGCTAGCATTAGACTCCTGTAAGTATTTTCAGAAGGTCTCACCAGTTTTGCAGGCGATGCAGGGTGTCTGGAGACTCGGCGAAGGTTCCACGGCAGCTGGCTCGATTATACTTTTGGAGTAAATAAAACACTAGTTCTTGTTTGCAGTAGAAAATACGAAGTGTATTTATTAGTCTCTTTGCCCTATATTTATACAATTTTTAAAATGCATAACGGTTAAATTAAAAAGAGAAAGCCTGAGAATACAAAAATTACAAGGTAAATAAATTGTTGCTAGGATCAAAATTTGGTTTTTTGAACGGCTTGCCTGGCGCTAAAAAAGTCGATAATCTTCCCAAACGACGGTCGGCGTAAACGAGCGGTGCGCGCGGGGAGTGCGCTCCGCCCAGCGCGCGCCGGGCCCGCGCCTCGTACCGCGGCGTCTGATGTCATCAGTCTGCGCTCACGCAGCGGCGGCGTTGGGCGCGGACCTGTTTCGTTGCGACCGGACGCTCCTTCCAGATCGTTCGCTTGGTTTAACGGTTGCCGTGTTGCGTTCTTATAGGAACGGCATGGTGATCGGGTCTTCGTCATCATTAGTCCTTTTCAGGGCTGCACGGTATCAGCGGTCACTTGTCAGTTGGATGTGCCGACTCTCCCCGGGTTGGATCACGAAATGCCTGGCTGCTGGGCATCTTGTCAATCGCCCTGCCGTGGCTGCTGGTCCTGGCCGATGCATCTGCGGGCTGGTACGGCTGCGCCTCTTCAGTGAATTAAGTGAATTAAGTGCTCTTAAAGTGAAACGGTGTCCGCCGCCATCGTTTCTTTGTTCAGTGATAAATTAAAGTGCGTGTTGTTGGTGTTTGATTGCAAATCTTCCCGTAGCTAGTCTTCCTTTGTTGTGTTTGTCTCTTCTTGTTGTGAAGTTGTCAGGTAACAAGGTTTATAGGTAAATAGGTTTTACTAGGAGGTAAGGTACCAGGAGAATCGGGAGATCGTAAGTATCGTAAGTATACAAAAATATAACTTAATTGACCATCATGGTTAGAGATTAATAAAATAACCATTATGGTTGAAATCTAAGTGTGAGATTTTATGTGTTATTAACCATCATGGTTAGAAGCTATTGGATGCAATAACCGTTATGGTTAAAACGTATGAAAGGGAAGTAAGGAAGGTTAGGGATTTGAATGGACAAAGAGATAATTATCGTGTTTAGGCTTTGAGACGACTGCCAAAGTCGCTAGAGGGTAACCATCGTAGGTAGAAAGAGATGACCATCGTGGTTAGACACTTAGAATGACCGACATGGTCATAAAGAGATAACCCACGCGGTTAGAGAGAGATAACCGTCGTGGTTAGGCATTTAGGATGACCGACATGGTCATAAAGAGATAACCCACGCGGTTAGAGAGAGATGACTGTCGTGGTTAAACATTTGATGGTGGTAGCTGACGGTAGTGCTGGCTACCGCCAAAGCTTATTAATTAACTAGAAACAGATTTATTGAATTTAATTATTTTATATTATACTTTCATCGTCGGCATTTGAAGGAAACCCATTGCCTTTAGACACTATTATTATTGCACCTATACCTCGCAAGTGACTAAGATTCCTATGTTTGTTTGTTTTCATAGGAGTAAAGGAAAAACTTTACATTATCAAATTTCAGAACATGTTGGCAAAGCAGCTTATTAATTAATTAGGAAATAGAATTAAGTGCTTTATTTTATATTATACCTTTATCGTCGGCATTTTGAGGAATCCCGTTGCCTCTAGACACTTATTATTGCATCTATTCCTTACAGTTGGCTAATATTGCTATGTTTATTTATTTTTCACAGGAGTAAGTAATGGCTTTGCATTATCAAATGCCAAAAGCATGTTGGCTAAATAGCTTATTAACTAACAAGGAATAGATTTATGTGCTTTAATTATTTATATTATACTTTTACCATATGCATTTGAACTATCATTATTGCATCTTTACCTTACGAGTGGCTAATATTGCTTTGTTTGTTTATTTTTCATAGGAGTAAGAAATGGCTTTGCATTACTAAATTCAAAGGCATGTTGGCTAAATAGCTTATTAATTAGGAATAGATTTAAGTGCTTTAACTACTTTATACTATACTTTTCATCATCGACATTTTGAAGGAATATTTGAAGGAATTCCATTGTTATTAGATACTAATACTACTGCACCTGAACTTATATTATCAACTAGCGTCAGCATACAACCCGCTACATTATAAAAGCGAATCCCGCCAGATCACCTGATTGTCCTGGGATAATAAGTAGCCTATGCACTAATTCAGGTCATCATCATCATCATCATCTATCTGTGTGTAAAATTTCATTCAAATCCGGTTCGTAGGTTTTGCGTGCGTTTTATCTTTTAAAATTTATTAACTGATGATAGCTACCACATATCTTTATAGATGAGGTCCGGCTAAGGAAGTTGCTTAAAGTTTTTAGGATAATTTCCATAATACAGTTGATTCTGCTTGTTATTTAAACTTTAGGGATCCTGAACTGACTCTTTTACTGTCATCGGGGCCGAGTGGAGATGACTCCTTAGCTGTCGTCGGAACTGAATGCAGAGTTGCTGTAGGTTTGTTGCAGAATTGGAGGTATGGCAAATACGATTTTAATTTTAAGGTTCTAAATTGTTATAATTTAGGGGAGTTATAATTTCTTCATGAAGGAATAATTAGGTGATAGGATAGGGCGTGTAGATATTAGGTGGAAGAACTGATTGTTTAATATATTGAGGAATTTAGGGAATACTTTGTTTATTATTGACTTTCAATTTAAAACTAGGTGGTTCAATCTTAGGAAATATTTATTACAGAAACTTTCTCTAGTTTAAATGTTAGCTTGAATTAATGCTTAAAATTGGAAATATTGTTAGGAGGAAATAGAATCTTTTAGGAATTGAAAGCAGAAGGTCTGTTATTGTAGGAATAATATAATACAAACAGTAAGTGAGGGCATAAAGCTACATAAAATTCATACTAAAACGTGCCTTAATATGAATTGTTAAAAATTATGTAATTTTAGTACAAATTATTATTTCCTATTATAAAACTAAATATTAAATAATACTTAAATTGATTGCATAGGCCAGTCTCTTAAAATCAAATTTTCATAAAACATTATTTTATTTACAATCAAATTTAAAACCGAGTACAATTATTAAACGAGATAATTACAAACTAATACAAATTACTCTCTTTGTGTCTAACAAAGTAATAATTAATATAAACTGAATTGTTGAATTAAATTTAGAGCTAAAATCTTAAATGACTTTAATAAAGCTTCAGGGAATTAAAGTGCAAGAGAGGAATGGAAGATTTAGTCCAAATGTATAATGTTTATTTAACCATATTATTTATTTAATTTATTTATTTATTTATTTATTTTATTCTTATTTTATATATTTTTCTTTGCTGTTTTTAAGGTTTTTCCAGATTCCCAAGCACGGGGTGAGTGCTATAACACAAAAAAAATCTTATTTTATATTATTTATATAGGGATTTAGGAGGATAGGAACTATAATATTAAACTTCTTCATCAAATTAATTCTTTTGGATAATTGAAATATTATTGTTTATAGTGACAGTGCATAACAGATCTATTAGTAAGATAGTAAGTTTACTAAATAAATCTGGAATTAAGGTTAATTACTAATTTTGGATTAGATATTTTTACCTTTTACCTTGGTAAATAGATCATGTCATCTTTATCACTGGGGAGTATCGACTTTACGAAGGCAACAAGTTGTGTTGTGTATATCTATATAAAGAGACATATAATGTTGTCGTTATGGTCATCTTCTCTTCACCAGTGCAAAGACAATCGGTTAATATGTCCCTCTGTCATGAGCAAAGTATTCGGAGAGATAACCCAGATAAACACTCAACTACCGCCAAGCAAAGTTGATCCATTTTCATATCTAATCATCTCAGACATGAACTATTTTACAGAACTAGAATTATTTGTCTAAATTGTTTATCTGTATATATTCATGTATTAACCTGGATTCCATGATTGAATCTCTACATCATAAGGATTGTACAAATGAACTTTACTTATGATTATTCGGGTGGCTAGATTTTCATAATACTGTTCACTTAAAGCAACAATAGATCTAATAAGCGTTGATTTCTAAAAGTTCAGACCTTATTAAATTCTGAAATTTGATTAAAGAGAAATTGAAATAAGAGTAATAGAACTCTAATAGCCTGGAGAAAACATAAATAACTTAGTTTCATTAGGAAACGAGTATAAGACGAATTGTTTGGATTCTGACTAAGATGTATTGAGTATTCAATCACAATATTATTGAGTTCAAAGATCTTACTAAATTTCATCTATAACTTCATCAGAGTTGCATTGTGTATATCTATATAAAGACACATATAATGTTGTCGTTATAGTCATCTTCTCTTCACCAGTGCAAAGACAATCGGTTAATATGTCCCTCTGTCACGAGCAAGGTATTTGTAGAGATAACCCAGATAAACACTCAACTATCTATCGCCTAGCAAAGTTGCTCTATTTACATAACTAATCAAATCTTCAACCAGGTATGAGCTACATCACAGAGCTGGATATATTAAATTGCTTATTTTTATGTATTTTTATACATTAACCTGAGTTGTTTTGATTTCGTCATAAGGATTATCTTAACTGATTTTACTTATGGAATTTTTATGATTTGGATTATTCATTGGATTATTCATTAAGTTCATTGGGAGCAATGATTACTTTTATATATGTTTATTATCGGGACCGGCTAATAATGTTTCGGTATTGTAATTGAAGACAACATATTATCTTATCTCAGTTTTGTCAAGTAATTGTTAAAACAAACTTGCACAAACTTTAATTCTACTCGATGTGTTTTATACAATTAAACACAATATTTTGGATTATTCACATATTATTTCCAATTAATATTTACTTGGAAATATAGTTACTTGGTTAACTCTATTATATTCTAACTTAATAATACACAGTACCTACTTGTGTTCATTTAATTACAAAACCTATTTCAAGCTAATGTTAAAAATACTTGAAAACACCTCTTTTATATTTTATTATGCTGTTTGTTACAAAAATACCAACAGTATATACCTTATCAACATTTATGTACTCCAAGTCCATGCTGCCGCAAACTTGAGTATTTTATATATTATTTTAATTATTTTGCTTTAATCAAGTCAATGCTTAATTGTATACTTGAGAAATATATTTATTATTTGGCCTTTTGACTGTGCTCAATACAAACGATGCACCTTGGTCATGCCAATATTTGTTTATTATTTTGTTAAACTGTTTGTTACAAAATAACAACAGTATATATATATATATATATATATATATATATATATATATATATATATATGTATATATATATATATATATATATATATATATATATATATATATATATATATATATATATATATATATATATATATATATATATATATATATATATTTATCAACATTTACTTACTTCAAGTCAATGCTTAATTGTATACTCGAGAAATATATTTATTATTTGGCTTTTTGACTGTCCTCAATATTAATGATGCACCTTGGTCATGCCTATACTCATCAACTTCCAAACAATGTATTCACATATTTGGACATTAAATTATATGGCTATCACTTTGTGAACTCACAACAGTAATGCCTATCTGCCATTAACATGGCACTTCATAATATATTGATTTTCTCTTTGAGATTAAGGACTTTAGTTCCTTTTACTTTCAATATATTTCTGGGGAATACTCTAGAAAGGCCTTCAGCCGGCTGGTATTCACACTTAAGAGGCGAGGCGGCGCCTCTTACATATCCCACAATAATAAAATTGCGGCACTAAGGTGCTTTACAACTCCCAATTTAAATATTATAATATTTTTGTAGTATGGTAGTATGGCATATGGCCATACTACCGTACTTCTTTCCTTTAGACGAAGTCAATAAAATTATTAATATCCTCATATTGCTCCCTTAAGCCAAATATCTCTATTATATATTTTATGTATATATTTAATATATTACTCCCTTAAAGTCAAATATCTTTATTATATATTTATGTATTTATGTAATGTATTACTCCCTTTCTTAAGTCAAATATCTTCAATACATTATTAAATTTTAGTCCCTTTAAATCAATCTATAGTATATAATTCCTGATAAAGTATGGTTGTTTATAAGAGATGAAGTGTACCTTTGAAAAGAATGAATGGGTAAACTATATAACACAAAATGGGTCCTCAAATTAACACTAGATGAATCATTTGGCCAGATAATATGATTATAGCTCTGTTGACTCCTTTATAAACGAAATATAACAAACAATCTTGTTATATTTAAAATGTGAGTTTAGAGGGTCTTCGGGAGAATTTGTTACAATATGTTTTGAATCATTTATTAGTAGTTAGTGCTTTTGGAATAAATCGAGAAGCGTTTTGAAATCCTATTATTTATACTACTCTATAAATCTGTATCGTCTGTTTGTAAATTAAATATGTCCGACAAATTACAATCAATCAATCAACTCTTTATTAGCTTAAAATAGGGTTATAAGATGATTCACCAACATTAATTTTAAAATTTTAATTATTAAAATTGGTACAAAGTAAGATCGCGTGATTGCGTAAAAGATTATTGTTATCATTTTTGTCTGTCTGTCTATATGGCCTGTTATAATTCAAGAACGTCTATCAAGAACACATATCTTAATGAAAGTGAGTAATACAGTGAGAACATACGAACGAGGATAATTTTTGTGTGTAAGTCTGTCTGTTTATTATGTTCCTTATAATTCTGAAGCGGTTTAACTAATTTTAATAAAAATTCATATACAATGAAAACCCGTGATTGCGTAAATGACAGGTCATAACATTTTTGTCCTACTATTTGTACGTCAGAATATGCTTATCGGTAACATCGATTTTGATGGAAATTTATGATATGTATTTTGTGTTTATTATACACCGAGGATACGTTTTTGCGTAAATTTTGAGTCATATAATTTTTGTCCGTCTGTAGGTATAGCTATTAATATTATACATCTGACAGTTTTTATGATTTTATAATTAATCTGCGCATAAATAGCTAAACGAAATTGCTTCCTATAAGTATACTAAATTTTATCAAATTATAGGTAGTAATTTTATGCGTAACTTGCTACTTATACTAGCTATGTACTTAATTTTATCATATTTAATTTAAAGGTAGCGTCCAGATATAATACGTATCTTAATCTTAATCTACACATACTGCTGTTTTGCTAATCTGTTGTATTATTCTATCAGCATGTGAACCAACAGCATTTTTTTCAATGCAGATGACAGTATAGAAGATGCTCTATAATATGTAGGGCCGTGCATTAAATTGTGCTTAAAATTGAGATATCTTTAAAGCGGATCTCAGAGTCCAATAACCAAAATCTCGATAATTTTAATCTTCAGAAGTCTTTAGCTTTAAATCTCTTCACGGTTTATGAGAATATTCATATTATAAGTATCGCATGTGTAGTGATGTCCAATTTTGAGCATAAAACTAGTTAGTTTTGAAGAAACTGGGGGTACTAATTGCTGAATGATGAAATACATTTTTTCACTTATGTTTTATAAATGCGATTTCTTCTCGAAACATGAACTTCGAATTGCAATTGAACCATTTGATGGTTCAATGCATGCAATCCTTGATGGATTGGAAATTCAATGCTTGTTTGGTTAATTCTGCCTACCTTACAAGAAAACTGGTGTGATTTTTACTAAACTATAATTAAGGAAAAATTATTATCACAGGCGATTATTATTTCTTTCCATCAGGAAATTTATCTCATTATATTTTACCTTGCGCTACAAAAATTACGTACCTAAATAGTAATAATAATAAATATTTTTCCAAAAATATTGTTACATACAGTTAAGAGTAAAAAAAATCCTGCCTTCCACACTAGTTTAATCTGTGTCGTGGAAGACAGTTCCTTCCCTTTGGTTTTCCTAAATGACGAACAGTTACGTGTATGAAACTTAGTAAGTAATAAATTATTCATAGTGCTCTATACGAATGTATTATATGACTCGTTTTACGTGAAACGTATCTGCGACGGGTCGAGCTGTAACAATATTACCAAAAAAGTTCCCTAGTAAATACTTCTGGTGAACACCATTCAAATATCCATTTATTTTCCCTCCGTCAAATGTCAACATATGTCACGTAATATAAAATGCTATTTAGCTCGGAGGGTTAGGGCTGCGTGTTTTATATTCTATTGAGTAACAGGGATTAATATTTATACAGAGTGTAAAATTTTAGTACAAATATTATTCATATTATAACAGCCGTGATACTTATACATGCAAATACATTAAGAATATAAAAATCAGAAATACATTTGTTTATTCGTAATTTTCATCGCCTATTTCAGTACTTTAGGGGTTATTTTTTTTAAATAGACGATATTTAGCGGAGTCAATCGGAATGCTCAACTATGTTCATACCAAATTTCACCATAATTGGTGAAGTAGTCGAACCATAGAAGCGTAACAGATAGACATTGCAATCAAACAGGTGGTTGTTTTGGTAGAAAGGGATAAAAAAAATATACAAGAGGGCGCTATTTGAATTATCAGCATAAAAGTGAACCGTTATAAAAACATTATTTTATAATAAACTAGTTGTGTTTGTGTGGACTGTGTTTTACCTACATAGTTCCCGTTTCGTGGGATTTCCGGGATGAAAAAATATCCTATGTTCTTACTCGGGTCTCAAACTATCTTCGTACCAAATTTCATGCAAGATCAATGGTTTAGACGTGAAGAAGAGAATAACAGACCAAAGGCCACCTTTGTAGAATAAACGATTCGATAGGACGATCTGCCATTTTGTCAGGCAGTTCGTAAAAGGCAAACGATAAGCTGTACGTTTCACTACCATCTTGAATATCAGGTGGTAGAGGTCCGCAAGATCTCACCCGGGTATTTAGCACCACAGCTTTAAGCAGTGTGAGTGTTTAATGTGTAATCGGGGCCTTACCTATTGCTGCCGCAATAGCGTCAATGTTTGTCATTGTTGTGTTCCGGTTTAGAGTATATCTAGGACGCATATAGCATTATATACTGTAATATGGATGGATCGGCACGGGAACGTACCATTGACATCCTTGGTGTCTATAGGCAACGGTTATCTCTTTCCGAGATGAAAAAAAATCATCTGCTCATTTGGTATTTTACTATATAAAAAAAGTACTCAGAATGTTAGTAATTATACTTTTTACAATTACTTTTTCTTGAAGTTTATATTAACGCAACAAAAACTATGAATAAATTATAAAAACAAGGAATACTTCGCAGCCCACTACATTATAAAACTTTGGTGAGTGCCAGAGGAACAACTTGTTTTTCTGGGATAAACAATCCTATGTGCTATTCCAGGTCTTCGTCTATCTGTGTGCCAATTACATCTAAATCGGTTTAGCCGTTTTGCGTGATTGAATTACAAACATCGAAACGTCTAAATGTTCAAACATACCAACTTTCATATTTGTAATATATACCTGCCGAAAATCAGCGCTGTATTCGTTTGCAGCATTACGCCGAGTCTAGACCTTTTCAGAAGTACTTTATTCAATAAAACTTTTTACAAGTTATTTTTCCGCCTACATTGTTCTCGGCAGCGATCTATGATAACCTAGTCAATATATAAGTATCCGTGTTAACTTTTAAGAATGTAATCGTGTCTTTTCAAATGAGAAATATGTTGTGTGCAACTGTCAGAATAAATGGTTTCTTTCTTTCTATATGGGATACTAGGTGACCCGCGCAGCTTAGCCCGCGAGGAAATTAACATGTCGTAGAATGTTGGTTCCCTTTCGTTGGTTGCTTTCCCCATGTTGGTTCCGGGCTCCTTTGAAGAATAGACCAACTGCCGTTCTGCCAGGCAGGTCGTAAGAGGCGACTGATTGGCTATGCGAGTTACTACTATCGTGGCTACTAGGTGGTAGAGTTCTGCATTGTCTCGCCCGGGTCTGGTACCACCGACTTACCTATTCCTGCCGCAATAGCGTCAGTGCTTGTCGCTGTCGTGTTGTGTTGATTTTTGAACAAAAAGTTAACATATGTTTCACCCCGGATCTTCTATCATCTCCATGACAAATGTTATCAAAGCCGGTTGTGCGTAAAAAGCAAACAAACCCACTCCCATTTATATTGTTATATAGATTACCTCCCGATTTAGGAAGAAAACGGATTTAAAATTATTATCAAAGATAAGTATCGAATAATTTAGAAAATAGCCTCTATAAAAGCGAACAACAAGCCGCAATAGAGGTCTTTGAAGCTTGAAAGCAATTCGGTGAAGCAAACCGTACACCGGAATTCACGAGTAAAATCAACAATAAAGTCGAAATATAAGTATTTCTGAGGTCTTTATAAAAATGAAAATATATTTCACACAGACATGAACCTGTTCTATGTATAGAGCTACGCCATGTTTTATTTATAAAAGTAAAATTGTATTTAGATATAGATAAGATGTATGGATGGATGTTGTGCATTCGGTCCCTTCTGTCTAAGATTAACAAATTATGAATTATGAAATCAAGATTTATACACCACGTATTACCATCAAAGTTATATGTTATACATGTAGCGATTCTACTCGTAGTATGTCTAGCTATTTCAAATAGACAGAAGAGACCAAATGCCCAACATCCATCTATACATTACATACGGAATAGCTGCATGCTCCTTTGGTTCGGGCATATAGAAAGAATAGCAGATGAAAGGTTAACAAGAGAGATATACAATGCGAATGTAGAAGGATGTAGATGGTAGGTACAAAGGTGGTAGGTACATATAGTTGCGCTTTTAATCATTTTAAATTAGACCGCAACTACAGTACCCGGCGATAAATATTGCACATCGACCTTTGGAAAGAGACAATCGGCTAATTTCGGCTTCGTAGAGCGTTATCTCTGTCGCACAAAATACAAACAGTCCGGTACCTATTAGGAGCTGTTAAAACAAGTATGATTTGCTTCTTTTGATATTTTTATTCTTTGTATAAAATACACTAATTTTTCTATAAGTGATGGCTTTAGGTTGGGGTAAAATAAAATAAAAAAACATTTTTACATTATGTTTACGTATTTAATTATTTTGGAACATTACAGCTTTAGTGTACATAATAAACACCATTATACCTATTGCTAAAATGAGACATTGCAATAAAAATAATAATAATTCTAATGAACTGCCAACAATAAAATCATTAAAAGCTAAGTTATCTGAAGCTATTAATTACAATGGGTCTGAAAAAACATTGAGAAAAATACTTCATGACATGGGATTTCAGTTCACTAAAATGGAAGATAATCGAAAAATTCTAATGGAAAAGCACGACGTTAGTCTCAAACGAATGGAATACCTTGATAAAATACGCAAATTTCGCGAAACAGGAAAAAATATCGTCTACATGGATGAGTCATATATACATGCATCCCACACTAAAGGGAAACCTTGGAGTGACGATAAGAAAAAAGGGGTAAAAAAGCCAATTTCAAAAGGTCAACGTTTGATAATAGTTCATGCGGGAAATGAAAAAGGCTTTGTACCCGGTGATTTTTTAACGTATAAATCCACGGACACTACAGGTGACTATCACAATGAAATGAATAACGATAACTATGAGAAATGGCTGGTTAACCAATTAATCCCAAATATACCCAGTGATTCTGTTCTAGTTATCGACAACGCACCCTATCACAACAAGTATGTTGAGAGACCCCCCAACTCAAACACCATTAAACGGGAAATGATCAACTGGTTAAACAGACATGAAATTCCAGTTGATCCAAAATTAACAAAAACCCAGATTTACGCTATTATATGTCAGCACAAGGAGAGGTATACAGAGTTTTCTGTGGACAAAATACTTGCCGAACATGGGCACACTGTGTTGCGATTGCCACCATATCATCCGGATTTTAATCCAATTGAAAATATATGGTCTCAACTGAAAGGCTATGTAGCCTCTAGAAATGTGGGTATGAACTTAACTACAGTAAAAACATTATTGACTGAAAAAGTAAACATGATCGGCGCTGAAGAGTGGAAAAAGGTTTGCGATCATGCAATCAAATGTGAGAATGAATATAGAAGCATTCAACACAGTTTAGACAATTACACTGATAGATTAGTAATAAATACGGCTGATAGTGACAGTGATATTGACCTCTTTGAGAGCACAGATAGTGAAATGGAAGTAATTGAGAATTAGAATTATTATTATTTTTATTACAATGTCTCATTTTAGCAATAGGTATAATGGTGTTTATTATGTACACTAAAGCTGTAATGTTCCAAAATAATTAAATACGTAAACATAATGTAAAAATGTTTTTTTATTTTATTTTACCCCAACCTAAAGCCATCACTTATAGAAAAATTAGTGTATTTTATACAAAGAATAAAAATACCAAAAGAAGCAAATCATACTTGTTTTAACAGCTCCTAATAGGTACCGGACTGTTTGTATTTTGTGCGACAGAGATAACGCTCTACGAAGCCGAAATTAGCCGATTGTCTCTTTCTAAAGGTCGATGTGCAATATTTATCGCCGGGTACTGTATGTTAGATTGAAACTGATGCATTTTCCTAGGTTATATGTATGTTCATAAATGTCTATATAGAATATGGGTCTTTCCATCAGGAGAGTCATCTCATAAAATATAAAAATCATTATTCCCAGTGAATAGACATGCATATAAAACTAAAAAAAATACATTGTTTTCGTTAAAATGTTTTTAATCATACAAGTGATTGTTTCGCAGAGCTAGTTCAATATAAAATATAAAACTCTCGGTAACATTTTTCAGCCGCAATTTAATCGTGCCCACTAGTGCGACTGCCAACCATGCCATCTTTTTATTAATAATTTTTTTTGTTTGTCACTGTCGTGTTCCGGTTTGGAGGGTAAGGTAGCCGATAAACTTATGCATGTGGCATTAGACCTCGCCACAAGATAGCAACGCACCATTAACATCTTTGGTGTCTATAGGCGATGGTTAACTCTTTCCATCAGGAGACCCATCTGCTTGTTTGCTATCTTATGATATATAAAAAAAAACATCAATCATCACCATCAATTCAAATAATTTGTCAATTGATATTTATTTATTTATAAATAAATAATTAACAATGGACAAATTATTCGAATTGATCTAACTCCAAAGTAAGCAAATTATTTGCATGTAATGTGGGTCTCAGTCAACGATACAATACCTAGAGGTACATATATAAAATATACTCACATAAACTTAATAAACACCCAAACCTAGAAATACAAACATCTATGCTCATCACATAAATGTTTGTCCCTGTTGGAAATCGAACCCGAGCCCTATTGATGCGAAAACAGGTTCACTAACCACTTGACCAACGAGGCGGAAACAAGTTCACTAAATAAGTACCGCAACTAAACAATTTTTTGAGTTCGTGCAAATGATGATTTTATGCTTATCAGATTGACTGGTTGGACCTCGGTCCACTAACTTTGTCGGAAGTATTGTACTTGTCTTCGCCCTGGTTATGGTCTAACTCCTTATTAGACTATTTACTGTCTGATAGCTATCCGGTCTTTGTAGAGCATTCTTAGGTAAATCTGAATATCACCTGATTATAATCAGCAGTGATAAAGAACCAGCCTTTGTCTAGCCTTCCTCATCAAAGTGTTTGTGCATTACAAACTAGCAGATTATTACGGGTTACGTGAATAATTTAATTCTACTGATCGCTGCCGTGGTGAAGCAGGGTATGGACGGTGATATTCAGTTATATTTAAAGAAATATGTCCACTCTAACATAATTACACCTTTTATATGTGATTGTCAAAATGTAAGAGTTCAGTAACAGACTGACGGGAACTTATATTTACACTTAGGTCTAGAGTATTACCTAAGTGCAAATCTAAATTTTCGTCATTATGTACTACACATCCGTACTAAAGTAGCACACAATATTCTAATCTCAGCAGTAATTCTCGTTATACAAGTTCAAACAGTTACAGTTTCATACAAGTACGCGTAAAAATAAAGCTTTAAAGCTGTTAAGCCTTTATTAATTTTACCTTTCAACAATAAACCATCTGTCTTCCTGTTAAGCAGTTCATAAAAGACTAGCAGTTTATAAAAGACTAGCATAAAAGACAAGCTATCGCTTTTGTCGTGACTACTCGATGGTAACATTTTGAAAAGACTCGTTCGGGTTGCTCTCTTTCGTTTTAACTTTCTTAGTTATTTCTGCGAACATAATGTCAGTGCTTGATGTTGTCATATTCTGATGTGCAGGCTTATCTCGTCCGTCTTTGGATGGGATTATTCCATTCTCAGGCTGTCAGTCCCGCTGTCCCCAGCGAAAGCAAAAAGTCCCGCTTTTGAAAATAAACACAATTCATATACTTACTCTTATGATGATATGACACATCTTACAACTCCGAAACGGGGTAGAGCGGGCCACATCGCCGTACGTATTTCTTTCCAAATGTTCTCCTTTGACGAATCATCGTAACGTTGATCTTATAAATCCTAGAGCTCTTTTTAGCCATGAAAATTATCAATCATTCTGCATCCATAATTACGTGATTTTACAAATTAACAATCAAAATTTGGGAAACTCGAGACGACGGGACTTATATCATTATTTATTGTAACGATTAATTTTAAATTTGAGTTAGCGTGAGCTGTGTTTCAAATGATAGTTCCTTCCCATTTACATATCACATTAACAGTTACAGTCACCGAGAGTAAAGTACATAAAGATAGTACTATAATATTGAAAGTGATCTATGCGTTTTTACAATGCGACTAAAAAAAACTGAGACTGGCTGCAACAGACCGGTTGCGGCCAGTCTCAGTTTTTTTATAATATAAGATAGCAAACCAGCAGAAGAAAATAGTCAACCACCGCCATCATCTTGTGGCGAGGTCTGATGCCACATGTATTTAAGTTTACTGGCTACTTTACCCTCCAAACCGGAACACGACAGTGACAAGCACTTTGCGGTTGCGGCAGGAATAGGTAAGGCGGGGTTACCAGACCCGGGCGAGACAATGCAGAACTCTACCACCTAGTAAGCTCGATCCTTAAGACAGCCGGTAAACATCATATGATGATTGCTTTTCATCAACTTGTTAGGTATTTTATGATATAAAAAAGAGATACTGTAAATTTGACCGCCCATAAAAAGAGGTACTGTGGTTAGGCAAGGGCTCGATTCTTGTCAGAGACGTTTGTTTAATGAGTATAGATATTTACATCACATTTATTTACATATTTACATATTACATTACATTAGTCTATTAAATATAATGTCACTATTTATTACCTAATGTATTTCTATATTTCAGTGTCTAACATCCATATCACAGCCAAATCATTTGCATATTCAGAGGTGTGTATATTCAATTCGTGTAATCTATCTAGTGATAGGTATTTATTATTTACCCCGGCTCGTCTTTTAACCAAAAATCTTTAGCACACCAGTATGTAACGTCATTTGTGAATCATTGAAATGTTTAACGTATTTGTACTCGTTAGCACAGATGTTTGATATTTATGTTGAAAATAACTACGATTATTTATTCTCAACGTTTCAAACTTTCAACTAAATAATCGAATGTTTATAAAACATGTAGTTTATGTAATCATTTTTCAGCTTTAGTTTATTGAAGGCATAATTTTAATACAATAAATACTTTTGTTTTCAGACCATTTTTTGTAAAATACTGGAAAAGGTTCCAGCCGCAATATCATTAATGTTTGTTACTATCGCTTTACAGTTTTGAGAGTAAGGCCGGTTAACTTATGGATGTGATAAGCTGGAACACAATGATGACAAGCATTGACGCTATTAAGATAGGTTACTCCTAAACAAGTACTAAATATAGGAACGAGACGTTACAGAACTCTACCACTTAGCAGTCACAATGATAGTCTATCGTTGGCCTTTTAATGACTTCCTGTCAGAATATTAGATGACCTGTTCTTCAAAAGGGACCTGGGCCAGCACGGGGGAAAAGAGTTTTTTTATATAAGTTATTGTACTTATTTACTTATAATTGGTTATTATTTTAAACTGTCTCAATCTTACAGTACCTACTGAAAGTAGCAATTAAGATTAACAAACTAGCTTTCAAATAAAATTTATCTGCTCATTACGAAAGCTGAAATTTCACGACACATAATTACATCTACATCAACAGAAGATCCCCATCCTGGCCCTTATCAGTGGCAGCAATATTATAAGTGACGTCTTGTACCTAGGTATCTAGTACCATCGGACTACCGAACGAACCAAAGCTCATCTGAAAGATCATCAATTTTTGTGTAAGAAAACCACTGCTGCATCTTCGAAACAGTGGATGAGGTGGTTGCTGCAGCGATTGAAGGTCGCCCACTGCACAGCTGAAATCGGCGTTTCTACTCGTTTTTGTCAGCAATCATCCGGTTTCTTTCGATTAGTACTGATTGAATACCCATGCCACGGTCAGTTAAGAATAATTTTAATGGTCACTGCTTAAACAAATAAAATCGCATATTTTATGTGATATTGTTCGATTTTTAAACCGTTTTCATTAGATTGGTTTAATTACATATATGCACTACTTAGGGATATATAGGGTTCTGAAATCAACAAGAAACTCTTTTAGTTTCATATGACCGTCCATCCGTCTGTCTGTCCGTTCGTCCGCAGCTTAGCTCAGAGATTCTTAGTACTAGAAAGCTGTTCCATTAGATTGTTTTAATTTTATGTACTACTTAGGGATTTATAATAATAATAACTTTTTATTTCAGACCTAAATTGTCCATATTCATTTTGATGTTAGTTATTTAAAATAATTCTTAAATCTAGTGTTAGTTATTAATAATAAAAATAATAATAATAATAAAATACAAATAATTAATCGCCCTTTGAATACGACCAGTCATTGCTAGAGGCTATGTAGCCGTATCCAGTGGCGTAGCATTGGTGAGTCCCAGCGGTCCACCAGCGCGTTCCAGATGCCGTTTGAACTGGTTCGCACCTCGAACGAACCTCTGCAGCAGATACGCGCACCTTTTACGCATAATAGCATGAAATCCATCGACGCGCCTCTCCGTGAGTATGCCGGAAGCACTGCATTGACGCGGCAAATCGAACAGCACCCTGAATGCGTTGTTATATTGGACTCTTAACTTAACTTTTATAGGGTTCGTTCGGTAGTCCGATGGTACTAGATACCTAGGTACAAGGCGTCACTTATAATGCTGCTGTTACTGATAAGGGCCAGGATGGGGACATGCAGCACCGCATTTTCGTATAGTACTACCCCTCCCCTATATCGAGGAACAAACGAAATTCGGTAGTCGTATCGTACTAGAAATCGATTTTTTTTATATATATCATAAGATAGCAAACAAGCAGATGGGTCTCCTGATGGAAAAAGTCAACTATCGCCTATAGACACCAAAGATGTTAATGGTGCGTTGCTATCTTGTGGCGAGGTCTAATGCCACATGCATAAGTTTACCGGCTACCTTTCCCTCCAAACCGGAATACGACAGCGACAAGCACTGATGCTATTGCGGCAGGAATAGGTAAGACGGTGGTACCAGACCCGGGCGAGACAATGCAGAACTCTACCACTTAGTAGCCAGGATGGTAGTGACTCGATAGCCAATCGGTCGCCTTTTACGACCTGTCTGGCAGAACGGCAGTTGGCCTATTCTTCAAAGGAAGCCGGGACCAACACGGCGGATTTTTTTTTCATTCTTTTTTTTAATACCGCCACCCGGTTTTTCGCATTGCAGCATATCCATTTCGTATTCTCCAATTAACGACGAATTTAACTGTGTCTATACTATCCGGTAGTCTTATGGGACTAGGTTTTGTGTCGTGGGCTCTTAAACCATTAGACGAAATTACTATATAATTTTAAAGTTATAAGTATCTAACAGTGGGTTGTTTTTAGAATCACCTGTAATACTCCTATAGGCTATTTTGTGAAATCATATCAATGTTACTAAAAAACTGTAAAAACAACAAAGAAAAATATCGACACGCAGGATTTGATTGAAACTGCGACCGTCTCCCTAAAGCGGAAACGCTCTACCGCTGAGCCAGTGTTGACAGGCTCGACGTGGCGAAATTCTTCTTTGCTGTATGATCGATTCCGTTGATTGGTTGTTTTTAAAGTTTTTCAAGTTTTCCCAAGCACGGGGTGAGTGCTATAACACAAAAATAATGTTACGAAAAGTTCTTATATTACGTTAAATATTCTCGTTAATTTGGTTATAAGAGAGACATTAAACATTAAATGTTTAATGTTAAGTTATTTGCAACAATAGCAAGAATCGACTTCGGTATCGATGTACAGTGATACAAAAATACAATGGAAATGCAACTTTTTTCAAATATATTTAAATGAAAGGCTCAAAGTATTTTTGTATTTTGAAACTTCTAATATTATCTATTCTTATCCTATTTATGCAGCATCCTTTCCAGGTTATTTGTCCGTTAAATATCAAAACGGTAATAACTTTGATAAATAGTGTATTTATAGGAACAACATAGTTCATTTTGATAGGATCGAAAAGGATAATGTTTATAGAACATGTTGAAGTTAATTTTGTATAACTTAAACTATGAACTTTGTTATTTGACCTGAAATCAATAACATTTCATGGGTTCGCAAGTTTCTAATATTCGCGTATTAAATTTATAATCTCCATCTGTTGAGAGTTTTTTAACTTAATAATAGTTTTCATTGTTGCAAGATAAAAAATGTAACAGTACAGTTTAAAAATAATTAAAACTAATTTTACGAATCAAATTTTACAAAAATCAATCTAAAAATAAATACTATCACGCCCAAGAGAGTATCCAATATACCACAACTAACAGCAAACTACTAAACACAGATGACGATGAACGAGTCAGGCAGTAGGCGCAGATCCACTCTCGTGCAAGTTATATTTGCTTGAAAGATGGTTATGTTTCGTACCAAGATGCATTTGTACAAAAGCCGGATTCAAAAAAAAATAATTAAAAATCAATTTTTTTTTGAACAGAAAAGATCCAGTAACACCTTGCTTGGTTCGAGAATTGAAGCATAAATATTATGATCTGAGCAGAATAGACTAATACTACAGATGATTTTAATGTCCGCAATTAACGATTAGCTATTACGTTCAGCTGTTATTCATTTCTCGATTAAATCAAGAGACATTACAATACCGTATACTAATAAAGTGTACTAGATAATTCAAATTATTACATAATTGAGCGTTGTCTGCGGCTGACAAGTTAAATGAGTACTTTATTACTATGTTTAGTTTAACTACATTGTCAAATTCAGATACAATTGTCAAGACATTTGCGGTTGTTTAATTTGCTTGAGCAATATTTATATTGAACCAAGTCACATGCAGATTAATACGGAAAGCAAAAACATTGAACCTTTTCTTACGACAATTATACAAAGTAATATTTGGCACAGTAAAAATTGATGTGTACAATGAGTACAAAAATGTAATATTTTTTATAACGTGCATTGGAAAAAAATTAACTGTTTAGGAAAATATTAAATTTTTAATGGAGAAGGTGTGTAAAATGGTAATATTTTTAATAACATGCACTGGAAAGAAATTAATTAAATAAAAAAATATTAAAATTGATATAGAGATAGAGTGCAAAAAGGTGATATTTTTATAACGTGCATATGAATACATTAACCTTAAAACATATTACACATAGTAACTACCATTCGTTGACATACATACACGTATACACCCTATTGTTTGTGGCTAAAGTCTGTGATCAGAATTATAAGAGATTTTATTTTTTAGTCTATAGTTATACTAAGTCATAGTTTGTATATTCTTTTTTTGTTTTTAAATATCATTAGATAGCGTACAAGCAGATAGTTCTCCTGATGGAAAGAGAAACCTACGCCTTTAGACACCAAATATGTAATTGTACGTAGCTATCTTCGTGAGGGGTGGCAATGCCACATGCATAAGTCTACTGATTACCTTATCCCCCAAACTGTAACACGACAATGTCAAGCACTAATGCTATTGTGGCAGAAATAATTTGACTAAGATGTAATGTATCAGTGAATCAAACCCAAAACTACATAATCTGAGCCAAGTACGTTAACCATAAGTCTACGAGTCAATCAGCTTTATGTACAAATTTTTTTGCATGTTCCGATTGGGAGGGCATGAAGGCCGGTAAACTTACACATTACATCCCATCCTCGCCATGCAGACAGCTACGCACCATTAATATCTTTGATGTATATTAGCATTGATCAGCCTTTTCCACCAGGAGAACCATCTACTTGTTTGCTATGCTATAAAAAATAAAAGGAAAATATGTTTAAATCATGGAAATTACGGTTAAAAACTGTTTTTTTTTGTTAACTTTTGTGCATACAAAGAACTTACTTGTAAAGCCCTGGTGTTGGTCCCGCCTCAAGAGTAGACCAACTGCCGTCCTGTCAGGCAGATCGTAAGAGGCTATACGTGTCACTACCATCGTAACATCGTGCTAGAGTCTCATCTCATCGTCTCATCTGAGTATTTGGTACCACCGCTTTACCTATTCCTGCCGCAATAGCGTCAATGCTTGTCATAGTCGTTCCAGTTTGGAGGTTAAGGTAGCCTGAAGACTTAGGCATGTGGCACTGCCATCTCGCCACACGGATAGTAACGCACCATTAACATTTTTGGTGTCTATAGGCGATGGTCTCTCTTTACAGCAGGAGAGTCATCGGCTTGCTTGCAATCTTATAAAAAAAGTTTGAAGTTTTGTTTCGAAACAAGTATTACTATTTCATTTACAGGTAAGTTCTATACACATACGTACGCGTATTGACCCATTTATATTTTAAAAAATATGATAGTGGGACTCGTTAGTATAACCCCTCGTTTACATCAAAAAACATGTTTTATACTTGTTTTATACACAACTTGTAGAATACTTGTCAAAACATAATTATTTGTTTTATACATGTATTGCAACTGTCTTAAACATGTTTTCGTTCACACTGTGTAGCTAACAAGTCTTTATACAAGTATAAAACACACTCTCGTTTACACTTGTGTCTGCATGTTTTTGATTTGTCGGATACATTGACAGCGTTTATTTCATTTATAGGTAAGTTCTATACACATACGTACGCGTATTGACCCATTTATATTTAAAAAAATATGATAGTGGGACTCGTAAGTATAACCCCTCGTTTACACCAAAAAACATGTTTTATACTTGTTTTATACACAACTTGTAGAATACTTGTCAAAACATAATTATTTGTTTTATACATGTATTGCAACTGTCTTAAACATATTTTCGTTCACACTGTGTAGCCAACAAGTCTTTATACAAGTATGAAACACACTCTCGTTTACACTTGTGTCTGCATGTTTTTGATTTGTCGGATACATTGACAGCGATCTCATCTACGAAGACCCGTCGTGTTTTATACAAGTATTGTTAATTTTATTAAAATTTCTGTATACAACTAGTTTAAACATGTTTTATACTTTATCCATGCTTGATGGATAATGTTTTATACTTTTACCAGACATACTGCTCTTTTCATCGTTTAGTAACTAATTGCATTTTTTCCTAGAAATGTACCTAGTTTTAGTAGATTTGTAGTATTTGTATCTATATAATATGTTAATTATTTTGTAATATTTTTATTATTATAATATGTTTATTATTTTGAAATTCATTTTTTGAATGCGAAGAAAACTAAACTTCTAATATTTTAAAGAGAAGCAACCGGAACGGATGTAAGAGTTTTTGTCGATGATGTAGTGCTGGAACAAGTAGAGATGACTGTGCATATCTTGGATGTGCTTTTAGCAGTGATGAAAGGTACATTGGTGATGTCAAAAGAAGAGTATGTGCAGGGAATAGAGTGAATGGAGCGTTAGGGAGATTACTTAAAAGCACAGTTTTAAGTCAGGATGCCCGTCTAGCCCTGCATAATTATATGCTTATCCCATCGCTATTGTTGTGTGAGAGTTGGGTACGTCAGAAAGGGCATGAAAGTAGAATCAACGCGGTCGATGTAAGATCGCTACGAAAAATATATGGTGTGACCCTCGCGGACCGGGTTCGTAAAGTGGAAATGAGAAAGAAGTTAGGCTTGAAAGAAAGTCTCGGTGTAAAAATGAGAAAGGGCATTCTCCGTTGGTTTGGATATGTAGGAAGAACGGTAGACGGAAGGTTAACAAAGCAGATATTACACAATGCGAGTGTGGAAGCAGTACCTACTGGGGAAGACGAAGACTGATATATCATGATCAGATTGTTCGAGTACTGTCCGAAGGTGTCAAGAGCCTTCGCAACCGGCGTGTATCTATGAAGAGAGTAATGAATGTGGAGGAAGCGAGACTAGCCTGCTAGGATCGTGATAAATGGCACTCGGTTCTCTCTGCCTACCTCGTAAGGCATCTGGCATGAAGATATGCATGTACTTGTATTGTATAATACAGTGTACATTGCACCCATGAAAAAAGTTCCTCAGTATCTTCACTTTCCATTGTGAATTGGGCACCCAGGAGATAACTTAATAAAACTACAGAATGGCTGATTGGCATGTACCTATTGTAGAAGAACTAAAACAAGTATAATATTATGTGAGATCATGAACAAGAGGCAGGCTTCTAGTTGCCTGTTCACAAATAATTTAGCCAACAATTTTTGTATACAAGTTTCATACAAGTTTTGTCTACCTATTTTATACAAGTTTTATATAAAACAAGTTTCATACAAGTTTTGTCTACATGTTTTATACAAGTTTTGAATACAACAAGTTTCATACAAGTTTTGTGCACTACAAATTTCATACAAGTTTTGTACAATGTGAACAAGAAACGAAAACATTGCATAAAACTTGTCAAATACGAACATCATTATTTCGATAAAAAGAAATAATGTGACATTTTCGACTAGAAAAAAATATTAATATATTTCATGCTTTTTGCTCATCTAAATTTGTAATATGGTTTGTACATGTCCATATTATACGCGTATTTTTTGTTTCTTATTTAAGCAGTATTTTTTTAAATTCTAAATTTCTATTTGTATACATTATTGTATACATTAAAAACATAATTATTAGTATAGTAGTAAATCTTTAAAGTTTGACAACAGACTTTAGCCGTAAAGAAAATAGTATATTATATTATGTCTAGGTTTCTGCATTCCTCCACAATATAAGCTTATATATATATATATATATATATATATATATATATATATATATATATATATATATATATATATATATATATATATATATATATATATAATTCGCTTGCTTTGGGGTTAGATCAGTAAGTGTAATTTATTTACTTTAAACGGGGCGGTCGAAATTTGTTTGTATGTTTGTTTATGTATACGGAATAGTATTAAACTATTCCGTTACCGTCATACCGTTTAATTGATTGGGATTAATATATTATGTCATTTTATTGCTTACATTTACAGAAAGTTATAAGCATATTGTTATTGGCTAATTGTATTTTTAAACTTGATACCGACTCTAAAAACCTCAACCATGTGTGGCCCATCGCATATTAAAGCTTCTTTTCATATATGGATTAACGATCACGCCCAATTCCAACTCCTACTCAATTGATTTTAATAAAGCGTTTGTTTGACCTGGCTATTTAAATATCTCCATTCTAAATGTCATCAAAAATCAGATTAATGGTTTAGATGTAAAAGCGTAACAGACAGACAGATCGACGGCCAGATAGACAGATCAGACGGACTGACAGACAGACAGACTTTCACATTTAAAATATTAGTATGGATTTTTGATTATGATATAGTACTGAAATTTGCAACCGAAACGGTAGTGGTTCGTTAAAAATAAAGCAGTCTTTTTTCAGAGAATTAAAATCATACAGCCGTCATCTTTGTTTCGGCTCAGAAATTAAAAGTTGATTACTACCCTTTCAAACACCCCTCGTTCAAACAAAAGCTAAAAAAATATAATTCTTTTACTTTTATCTCATCTTAATGAAATGCAGTCTAGCGTAATATTCACAGAGATCACGGGATGGTTTATAAAGCGACACAAACAGAGGCCGAGGGTCAGCGAGGTGGAATGAGGTCCTGACAACCAGGTCGATCAATTAAACAACAAAGTTCAATCATTTTGTATATGCCATTGCATTGCCTCATGACCTGGAACTATTATTCTGAATCCATTTATATAATTGTCATAACGGTGTAATCAATAGGAATAATACTAGCACTTGCCTTTTTGTAACACAACAGACTTATGATTGAATGGTCTCTGATGGAAAGCAATCTTCGCTGCCTATAGTCATCTGTATTTGCCCCCTAAAATTAATTTTGACGATGCGCAGCAGAATTATATTAATACTAGCTGTGCCTGCGATTTCGTCCGCGTGGAAAAAATTCTAAAATAAAACACGCATAATTCCAGTTTCCGTGGGATTTTCGGGATAAAAACTATCTATGTTCTTTCTTGGGTATCAAACTATCTTTGTACCAAATTTCATCCAAATCGGTTTAGTGGTTTAGACTTGAAAAAAAGATAAACAGACAGACAGAGTTACTTTCGCATTTATAATATTGTTACGAATAATCTAGAAACGTGTAGAGTTAGAACGCTGGAGAGATCTAGAAATAAAAGAAAGAGATAGCTACTCCTATTAATAAACAAATAGTTGGCCGGTATCGGAATGTGGTATAGGGCATAAGGTTGAAAATAGCATGTACTAGGACTTATGAGTCATAACTTGTTTATCATAAGTTGTTTACAATAATTGTTATTGTGTACGAGATGATTGACGAACATTCGCGATTGTTGTCGAGCTTTACTTTGGGTATAAATAGAGATGTGTTGACAAATACTGGGCAGTTTTTATAAAGCGATCGAGAGCGATACATGAAAGTGACTAGTGCGAAGCGAGTGTTCTATTGTGTAGTCGGTTAAGTTTAGCGTTAGTACAGTGAGTGACTAGTGTTATTCAGAGTATTCAAGTATTACGTTGTGTTACATTGTGTTTATTTGTGTTGTAAATACACGGATTTAATATAAGTGGAGTTTTCTTACAATTACGAACCCGAAGTACGTAACAACTGGTGTCAGAAGTGGGATTGTGTTAAAAAATGCCACTTATTCCGAAGGAAGTTGTTATCACCAGCTTTCAAGCTGAGACACAGAGGGTGTCAGAGGATACTGAGATGCGTTCTGGTGATGAACCTGCAAGTGTTGCCAGCACGTCACTATCGTCGAGCGCAGCGCCTACTGATCTATCTGTTATATTGGCAGCTATTCAGCAACAGTGACAGGAACTTCAGCAGCATCAGCAACAACAGGAACAACAACAACAAAAGCTAGGGAAACAACTACACGAGCAACAGCAACAGCTCAAGGAAGATTTATCTGGCTTTGATGATAAATTGTCAGTTATCTTGGCGCAGCAATACTAGTTAAAAAGCGATGTAGGCCTCGTCAAGTGCTACATGAAGAGTGCTGAGAAGAGGGTTGACCAGTTGGAGGTTAACTGCGATAAAATAAATGTAAATATGGACCAAATTGAGAAGGAATTTATGAAAATGAAGATCACGTGTGTTAAATTAGGTGTCGCCATTAATAGTTGTTCTCACCAGGTGGGTCCTCGGGTAAAGGTACTCACTTGTGAAGGTCTTACATCATGGAGTGCCTAACGGACTCAATTTGAAATAGTGAAGACCAGCGGTTGGACAGACGAACATTGTTTAACAGCTCCAAGTACGGTGTTACGGAGACAGGCGCTCTCCGTCTTAGACGCAATGCCTAAACAGTTTCAGTTCGCTGATTTAATGGAGGCATTGGAAGCTCGCTACGGTGAACGTCACTTAGGGCATGTTTTCCGTGCCCAATTAAAAGACCGGGTACAGAAGAGCGGCGAAGGACTTCAACGATGGGCCGTAGAAATTGAGAAACTTGTGAGCAAAGCGTATCCTTCGGCTGACGCTAACATAGTCAACAACACCATCGTCCAGGTGTTTATTGATGGAATTCGAGACCTGGAAGTGCGTGCTGCTGTTCGCCTTCAGCACCACGTGACGATGAAGGAGGCTTTGGCTCATGCACTGGAGGTTGAAGCTGTTCGCCACGAACCTCGAGCACATTAGGTACGCGAGGTTACAAGAGTCGTGGCCCTATTGTCCTTGGTCACGACATCACGCCTGAATGGCTGAACCAATTTCGGTAATTTTTTTTGTTGTGTTTGTAATTGTAAGGAATTTAAGAATACTTAACCACCATATAAATAAAATGCCATTTTGGCTGCGTGGAAGGACAATCCCGTAGTCTTATATAAATTACGTGTCACGTTATTTGTCCGCTATGGATTCCTAATATGTAAGGCAAAACAACGTTTGTCGGGTTAGTTAGTGAAATATAAATGTCAAATGGTAGGTATAACGGATGTTAAAAAACATGATGCAGCTTTTCAAAAGAAAGAGTTAAAGAAATATGATAAATAGTATAATTTTAATTGTTTTTTAACCCCCAACGAAAAACGAGGGGTGTTATAAGTTTCAGATGTGTATCTGTGTATCTATGTATGTGTGTATCTGTGTGTCTGTCTGTGGCATCGTAGCACCCTGGCGGATGGTCCGATTTGGTTGCGGTTTTTTTTTTAATTGAAAGCCCTGTTTTGCGAGATTGTTCTTAGCTATGTTTCAATAGAATCTGTTCAGCCGTTTCAAGATCACCAGCTCTTTTCTAATTGATGAAACGAATTAAACAACTTGTAATGGCTTTATTTATACTTAATTTTGTATTCTCTTACTTTATTGATATTACAATTACATGGTAACCTTGACGTGATACTTTGAGATCCTCATTCAAGATCATTAGCATCTATTTAACTGGCAATTTTCGTATGTAAATAAAATATTTTTATAAATATTGCAAGCAACTTTTTAAGAACTTTCTAATATCGTTTGTACAAAAACTTGACAGACTTGTAAAAGCTCAGTGACAATGTAATACTATGGTATCATCCAACAAGAAACAAGAATTGTGTGAAAGTATACGCAACAGTTTTTGTGGACTATCCCTGCAAAAGTGTTTGTGCATTCCCCTATTTGGAAGATTCTCCAGTTAAGGATTGTGAAGACCGTCAAGTATATGGGTTTGAGTTCATTGCTAGGAGATTTTTATTTCTTTTAAATATATAACTCATTTAAAACTAGATATGGCTCAATTAGTAATTAGGTAAAGCCTCCTTTATCACTATAAAAGTCCTCTTTATATCACATCTGTTTGCTCTTTCGAGGATACAAGCGTGTTGGTATTTATTTTCATTTGTTTTTGTATTTCGTGCGTAATTTGTTCAAAACACGCAATAAGATAAGCGAAATAGGTCTGAAAGTTTCACATTCTTTCTTTCTATATGAATCACCACTTAAGGCAAACTACACATCATTATTTCAACAGCCTGTGTTGAAGAAATAAATACAATTATTTCAACAATCAAAGTATCCCGAAGACGTTGGCAGAAGTACGACAAGTGTACCCACGATTAACCGCAGATACTTAGTCCATAATGTGATAGGTGGCAACCCTATCGCCAACTGGACACTTATTCAATCCCGAGCAACATTGTTTTTATCAGAAAACTGAAAAAACATATTTTGAATTGCCCGACCCGGGAATCAAACCCGGGATCTCATGCGGTCAACACCGACACTGGACCACTAGACCACAAAGCCATTTATAAGTTGAGCATATTTATAAGTTGTTTATAATGATTGTTTTGAATCACTAACATATATACCACCATCATTTGGTGTATAACCATAATCTTGATATATAATATATAAATTACGTGTCACGTTGTTTATCCGCAATGAATTCCGAAACTACTGAACTAATTTTAATATTTCTACCATATTTCTAAATATAAATCTACCTTTATTTATATGTTGCTGTTGCTGTATTAATAAACAAAACAAGATATCTGTGCGTTGTATATAATAATGTATTTTTGGGATGATGAGTCCAATTAAGTAATATCTGAAAGTATTTTGTAATAACTTTTTCTTTTAAGTATATAATTATACTATTACTTACTGACTTATTTCAAGTATAAAAATTGTACCTATGAAGTAAAGACATTTTGAATTTTGAATAAAATTTTGTAGATATCTACTGTTTGGTTTAACTTAAAAGATAGGATAGTTTTTATCTCAATTAACTCCTTCCTCTCAAGTGGTCCACTAAAATATTTCATAAAAGTAATGTGTAAAACAGCGTTTGCCGGGTCAGTTGGTTCACATATGTAGTGACATCAGTAGCCCTAAAACTAGAATGAACAGTATTTGTTTGGCGACATGCATATATTAGACAATCATCATCCTTTTACAATACTGTAAATAAGAATCTAAATATTAATTCTTAAACCTATCAATGTAAAAATAAATGAAATGTAAAGCGTACGAAGAAATTGAGATCTTGAAGTATTGCATTAAATAAATATAGTAACAAACGAAAACTAACTATTTACACGAAAGAAATAAGAACATGTTAACGTAAAAACACTTTCGATAAACAACATACATGTACGCATTACTGGATAAAAGACATTGATATAAAAAACCCTAGATGCACAGTCCCGAACAAAACTGACACTCAAAAGTGTCCCTAATTTCATTTAAGTAGTTATAGATATGGCAAAAGCATATATCTTTGCATATCCAACCCTAAGTGCACGACTTATAGTTGTTTTTACAAAGCAGTGTACGAAAAGAAATAAAATTGACAGGTTCGCGACAGACGCGATTCTATTTGAAATGAGTGCACAATTTAAAATTGTGCACTCATTTTTGGAGGACGTTTTTGACACACTGATTGTGTATCTTGGGTTTTTTATATCAATGATAAAAGATAAAAAAAATAACGGAAGTAGAAAATAATTGATTTGTTTCTAAGCTAATAAGAAACTGATTGTTAAATAAGAAAGAAATATGTAACAGAAACATCACCCATAGCCTAAAATAAAAAGTATGCCAAATCTTAATATAACGTGAAATTTTTGGTCAGAATTTTTCTATTTAAATATTTAATGCAAAATGTGTGTAGCAAGCCTTAGACACGAAAATTATGAAAGGGATTAACTCTCAAGGGCCACTCACAAAATACCAACGAGTTGGTCGGGCACGAAACAACAGCTGAAACAATCCATCCACTGGGGCTTTCAAACTCACATGGAGCAAATTGCTATATATTAATTCACTTGTTTATCAATAACAAACACACTGCTTCCATACTTGCTGTTTGCCGTGACATAATCCGTATAGGTCTCAATCCCGCGGGAAAATTGGAATTAAACGTAGCTTATGTTACTCAGGAAATATTTAGTTTGCTCATGTTTATAAGTTTTTGAGTTTGTTAGAAGCAACCTCCAGTTAGAACAATTGAACTAATTTTGAAATTTCTTTCACTAGAATTTTGAAAATTGGTTCATTAGTTCTAGAGATTACTTATAACTAGCAAACTCAAAAACTTATCAACTTTTCCTCTTTGTAATACCACTGTAAGACATATCTATCGGCCCCCTTGCATTTTAAGTCTAGCTAAAAATAGATGTTAGTATAAGCAAAATGTTTTTAGGAGTGTGTAGAGAATGCAATGCAGTTTATCGGTTATCAAATCTTGTACTAGCATAATACAGTGGCAAGCACTGAGAGCACAAGGAAAAATAAGGTGCCGTTACTAAACCAAGGTGAGTCGTACTTTTTTAAAAGAAGAGGGTGAAACAGACAGCAGGCTCATTTGATGATAAATGATAACCGCCGCCCATGGACAACTAACTCACAGAGGTTACAGCTGCAGTTGCGTTGCCAGCCTTTTAAAAATGAGTAGGTACGCTCTTTTCTCAAAGGTCTCTAGGTTGTGTCTATTTGGAAAAACCACTGCCGATAATCATTTCACAGAGGAGTAGTGCGGGGTAAAGAATGTCTCGAGAATAGTACAGTTGTGGACTTCCAGACATGGAGATGAAATTTTGAATTTTGTAGCAATGCTCGATGGTGAAATTCGGCGGCAGGAAACAATTCAAACAGTTCCTTGGAAAACCCGACAGAAGACGCATATTACGACCGACTTTACTACTAGATACGATGGTATATACCGTGCAAGTTTGCCGAATCATTCACTATTTACAATTTGCCAAGCAGAAATGTTTCTTCATAAGAGGGCCATTGCCAACAAGGCAAGTTATGCTGTAGATAAACCGCATTTTAAAACATTAATACTTGGGGCGTGATTTACAATCGATATCGAAGCCAAAAATATAGTTTTTAGAATTTTTGTCTGTTTGTCTGTATGTGTGTCCGGGGTAAAAAAGTACTGCATGGATTTACTTCAAATTTTGCATGAATATTACTAACAGGTCGGGTCAACATATAGGCTATATATTATCGCTATCACCTACGGGGGAGGGGCTGTGTGGAGTAAACGAAGTCCGCGCAGACGAAGTCGCAGGCAACAGCTAGTTAAAAATATAGCCATAAAATATTAAGAAAACTTTTAGGAAAAAATAAAACCGACGAAGAACATTTAAAACAAAAATAATGAACCTTTATTATTAACACTAGTAAAAAAGTTCTTTAAGTAAAAAATATAACTGAATAATTTTGAGTCGGCCCCAAATATAGTCAGAGAACGAACATCATCAAATTACCTTTATGAACGAACGAATACGACTTAGGATCCTTCAAGAAAAGAGCCTACTCGTTCTTAAAAGGCCGGCAACGCATTTACAAGACCGCTGGTAGTATAGTTGTCTATGGGCGGTGGTAATCACTTACCATCAGGTGAGCCTCCTGTCCGTTTTTCCCCTCTCGTATAAAAAAAAACAAACTTGCGCAACATTGCTTGGCGCCAACTCAAAATTACTCAAGTATATTATTTTACTAGCTGCAGCGTGCAGCCCGCTGCATTATAAAAATTTTTGATGAATCCCGCGGTATTAGCTCATTTTTCCGAGATAAAAAGTAGCATATGTGCTATTCTAGGTTATCATCTACCTATGCACCTAATTTCATCTAAATCCGTTCAGTAGTTTTAGCGTGATTGAGTAATCATCAATCCATCCATCCATCCAAACATCCAAAATTTTGTATTTATAATATTAACATAGAGAAATAATAATAATATAGATTACATTAGTTTACGAACTTAGTTATTAAGGTTAAAAAAAAGATTTGCTATTTTTTGCTATTAATTTTTTTGGTCGGTTCAATTTTTTTCTGATTTGTTTTTTTAACAATCCTTATTTTGGTTTTCACCAGAGATTAGCTATTAAACTAATTAGCAGGACTATTTATTATTAAATTAAATTTACGTTTATCCAGTTTTGTGTGCGTATGCATCGAGCAGAACAAATGCGTGGTTGGTGAATGATGAGTCATGAATTATGGCGCTGTCATGCTAATGAAGTCACGAACTGTGTCATAATAACAAAGTCATGGCGTTATAAATTAAAATAAACTGCGAACCATTAACATATTTTCATACTTACTTAATATTTTCTGCCTATTATAAAGTATACAAGCAAAAATTAATATTTTTTATCAGGAGTATTTAATAACTTTAGCATATCTAAGTACTAATCTGGTAATATTAAACGCAATATTTAAATATGCAAATATTTTTTCAAGATTTATATTAAAAATAGATACTAAAATTAAAATTGGTAAAATTGAATATTTTTAAATTAAGATTCTTGTATTCTTCGTCAATTAATAATATAACTGTTTTATATTAAAAAGTATCAGTGCTTGTTATTGTCGTGTCCCGGTATTTGAGGCTAAGGTAACTGGTAGACTTATGTATGTTGCATTGCCATCCCGCGACAAGGCTAGCAACGCACTATTAACATCTTTGGTGTCTATAGGCGATGGTTTCTCTTTCCATCAGGAGACCCATCTGCTTGTTTGTTATCAAATGATATAAAAAATATATGATAAGGAATATAAATTAATTAACTAGCTAACCGGTTTCATATTTAACTGCTTAGGTCTTTGAGGGTCGGTAAATGTAAAATATTATATAGAGTGAAATAACTTATCAATATTTTACACTACCCGACTCCTATTTTACAAACTGTAATTTTTTATTTTTTATTTTACTAAATATCTGTACATAAGTTTCAGCCTCGATGATGCAATAAAATGTGTTGGCTAGTTAATAATTAATGTAATCATTATGATTAAGTTTCAACCACAGACTACATGAATACTAATAGACACGTCATTGGGAAGTAAACGTGTCACCGCAAATATGAGCAAACGCTCCTATCACTGACAAAAATATCATACATTTGTAGATATATTACATAGTGAACAAATAGAAATAAAACGTGTTATACTGTTTTATCGTACCGAATGAAACATATTTTTTCATATTATATAAAATTAATTCAAGAGTAAGGTTTAAAACTTAGTCTTGAAGTAATTTTATTTCATCGGTAAGTAGTGTAACTCTGTACTTCTGTGTGTAATTGCAAGCTACACTGAAAAATTATTAAATTGTCTTGAAAATAGCTCGTCCGTGAAAAATCCGTGGTTTCAGCAAAGGCCCTCAACAGCTAGTATAGACCATTCTAATTGATACCTCAATGACTGGACATAAAGTAAATCCATCCTAACATTATAAATGTGGAATGCGTTTGTATGTCTATGTGGCTGAACTGTTGCTCCAAATTTTGATGAAATTTCCCGTATCTACAAATATATCCTTGCCAAATTACATCAAAATTCCTGAGTCAAACATGGGCTACTATCATTATAAAAGATTGTAAAGAGTGTATGAAATTTATTACATGGACGATTTGTTACTCTGTTGTCAGTTAGTTTAGTATATACTTTATCGGACATCTATGCCTAAATCTAACATATAATCTTTATATTCCAGAACAATACATTGTTTCTGTGGGATTTACAAACATGTTTAATAACGCAGTAGGATACGAGCTTAGCTTAAATAAAACTACTTCATGTCACTGTAAGCCCTATTCTTACTGAACACATTATAAGCCGCTTATTGTAGCGACCTTGTAGCTAAATACGTAGCATATAGTAACGAGATTTCTACGTGTATTTATATTGTTATGATTTATGAGGAACAATAACAACTTACACGTAGCGTACTCAGCCTATGTACTATACATAGGCTGAGTACATATTATATTCTTTTTTCTATATTATTATGATTTTAGAACCCCAGTTATAGAAGCCGCTACTATTAATATTTGAAATGCGAAAGTGAGTTTGTTGATTTGTTACGCTTTCACGTCTTAGATTTAGATATTTAGCCAATTCTCAAAAAAATCTGCATAGGGTTTGTCAGTGGTACAGAAAAGAATACACAGAATCTTTAATCCAGAAATACAGTACCCGGCGATAAATATTGCACATCGACCTTTGGAAAGAGACAATCGGCTAATTTCAGCTTCGTAGAGCGTTATCTCTGTCGCACAAAATACAAACAGTCCGGTACCTATTAGGAGCTGTTAAAACAAGTATGATTTGCTTCTTTTGATATTTTTATTCTTTGTATAAAATACACTAATTTTTCTATAAGTGATGGCTTTAGGTTGGGGTAAAATAAAATAAAAAAACATTTTTACATTATGTTTACGTATTTAATTATTTTGGAACATTACAGTTACATGAGACATTGCAATAAAAATAATAATAATTCTAATTCTCAATTACTTCCATTTCACTATCTGTGCTCTCAAAGAGGTCAATATCACTGTCACTATCAGCCGTATTTATTACTAATCTATCAGTGTAATTGTCTAAACTGTGTTGAATGCTTCTATATTCATTCTCACATTTGATTGCATGATCGCAAACCTTTTTCCACTCTTCAGCGCCGATCATGTTTACTTTTTCAGTCAATAATGTTTTTACTGTAGTTAAGTTCATACCCACATTTCTAGAGGCTACATAGCCTTTCAGTTGAGACCATATATTTTCAATTGGATTAAAATCCGGATGATATGGTGGCAATTGCAACACAGTGTGCCCATGTTCGGCAAGTATTTTGTCCACAGAAAACTCTGTATACCTCTCCTTGTGCTGACATATAATAGCGTAAATCTGGGTTTTTGTTAATTTTGGATCAACTGGAATTTCATGTCTGTTTAACCAGTTGATCATTTCCCGTTTAATGGTGTTTGAGTTGGGGGGTCTCTCAACATACTTGTTGTGATAGGGTGCGTTGTCGATAACTAGAACAGAATCACTGGGTATATTTGGGATTAATTGGTTAACCAGCCATTTCTCATAGTTATCGTTATTCATTTCATTGTGATAGTCACCTGTAGTGTCCGTGGATTTATACGTTAAAAAAGCACCGGGTACAAAGCCTTTTTCATTTCCCGCATGAACTATTATCAAACGTTGACCTTTTGAAATTGGCTTTTTTACTCCTTTTTTCTTATCGTCACTCCAAGATTTCCCTTTAGTGTGTGCGATATTTTTTCCTGTTTCGCGAAATTTGCGTATTTTATCAAGGTATTCCATTCGTTTGAGACTAACGTCGTGCTTTTCCATTAGAATTTTTCGATTATCTTCCATTTTAGTGAACTGAAATCCCATGTCATGAAGTATTTTTCTCAACGTTTTTTCAGACCCATTGTAATTAATAGCTTCAGATAACTTAGCTTTTAATGATTTTATTATTGGCAGTTCATTAAATCGTAAGTGAAAATCATACACCATTCTTCGAACAACATCGTAATCAAAATCGTCCGTATCCAAACGAAATTGCTTTTTTGGTCTCCCTTTTTTTGGAGTGCTGAACTTAATTTCAGTCGAATGTGTTTCAGTACTGACTTCGTTTAATATATTGTTCAAAGTTCTTCTTGAAATTCCAGTGGCATTTGCAACTCGCTCTTGAATCTTCTTAAAATAACAACTTACATTTTCATCTACTTTTTTTTTAAATCTATCAGCTTCGCTTACAAAGTATTTATAAACATTGTAGATAATTTCACGTGACTGACCTCGTAAAGGTTTCCCTCTTTTTCCGAAAGATGCCATATTACAACTTTAAATTATTTAAATTTGTGGGTGTTATCAACTCTAAATATATATTTTGATCGGGACGCGACTGCACTCTATCGTACTTGAACAACGACTGACTAAACGTCACATAGGTAGTGTGGGACAGAGATAACGCTTTACGAAGCCGAAATTATCCGATTGTCTCTTTCCAAAGTTCGATGTGCAATATTTATCGCCGGGTACTGTAGTAATATTACTAAGAATAGAAAAATAACTTATTATTTTTAATTTATTTAATATTATATAAAAATAACTTATTATTTTTTTATTTAAAATAATAAGTTATTTTTACAGCTTTAAAACAATATAAATTAAAAAATATTACATTGAATTCTAACAGATAGATGTTAAATCCTACACATAAGTACATGCCTAAGAAATATGACAAAATTATAGTATATTGTATATTATACATTTGATTATAAACAATTGCGAAGCACGTAGCAAAGAAACTGTATAATAATAAAAATTAGAAATTACACACAATTATCAGGGCGAGCGAAGCGAGCCCTACACTAGGCCACTTTCTATGCACTTTTGTGGTACATTTTACTGAAAAAATATCGCATTTTTAGGTTTGAGCTTCGACGTGGTAGTTTATATTCATGTCTAGATTTGTTATTTACCATAAAACTACCATTTTATAAAAATAAAAAAATAGAAGGTACAATTTGTATTAGAATCTTATTACTACTAACGCCATCTCTTATTAAATTAACGAGTTAAAATTGATAGAAGATACATTTTCTATTAGAATTTTTGAACTTATTAAGAGACTACCTACTTCATGAATTGTTTCTTCATATTTGACTGGCGGCGCGCGGTCATCGTGCCCTCGTATAAAGGCGAGGTTCAAGTATAAACTACAATAGCTATAGGGTCATCAGTTTGATCAGTTTGGCATCGAAGGTGTATGATAAAATCATTGAAAGGAGAATGCAAGTGAAGTTCGAAGTAATATTGTGGGAGGCACAAAGAGAATTTAGGTCTAGAGCAGGAATGTTTGCTGGGAACAGAGTACATAGAGCGTTAGAGAGTTTCACAATATGCTTATTGAGAAAGAGTACAGATGTATTAATTGATTTATATTGTATTGAGCTCAATTCCCAATTTTAGCCCGAGGGCGAGGGTAAAAAGCTAAAAAAGGTATATTTACGCCCGTGTCCCCGAAGAGGTAAGCAGAAGTAGGTACAACGTGTGCATCCACGGTTAGCTGAAGATACTTAGGTCCCACAATGTGATAGGTGGCCAACCTATGGCCAGTAAAGCACTTTTCCAATCCCGGGCAAAGTTGTTTTATCAGAAAACTGAAAAAACACATTTTTTTCATTTGCCTGACTCTGGAATCGAACTCCGAGGGTTTCTCTGAGAGAAAAATTCGAAAAATGTATTCGCTGAGTGTCTACCGTCAATTTTTCGTGCCTGCGTAGTCCAAAAATTTTGAAGGTTTATTTAAATAAAACATTTTTTGATTTTGATTTCGTAAATCGACGTAAAACCAGGAACTTCCTGATTTTTGAAAGAAAAAACAATTATTTCAGCAAAATGTCAAAAATGTGTTTTTTATAAGATCAACCTTCATTTTTAATACATATTTTTCCTGGAAAATACCAACAAACAAAAACTAAATATTCCTAGTCCAAAGCCTGACGACGAGGGCCTTTGATGCAAATGTAATATTTAGGTGGAAAATACGCTGAGTTTTTTAGGTTAGATAATTATAAATAAAGTCCATACATTAAAAGATGTAATTCTCATAAAAATACTTTTATAACAATATTACTAGATAGTATAACTTTGCGAGCCCTTACAAAGCTCTGCGTTTTGCTAGTTATATCATAAAAGGTAAAAATTTTTTTTATCATAATTCAATACCTGAATACTGATAATAATTAAAAATTAACTAACAGTAAACACAGAGATATCTAGATTCCTGATGTTAAGAAATAAACATCGTTTATAGACATCAAATATGTTAATGGTGCATTGCTGTCTGTGTAGCGGGGTCGAAATGGCACATGTATTAGTTTACCAGCTACCTTAAGGGACCCCAAAACAAAACGGGGGTTACATATTTTTCATCCTATTTTTTTTACACCTTATTATCAAGCAGGATAAAACTAGCTTAACCAAACATTATAATATTTTATTGTATGAGAAAGAAGAAAGAAAAGAGATGGCTCTTATGATAACAAAAGACAACTTCATATTATGTGCGTATCTAGAATGTAATGACACAGGCGTAAGTTGACCAGCTATTACTCAAATTGTGGTGACATAAGTATTTAGATCTTTCTCTTTTCGAGTTTCTTTCAAACTGTCTGGCAAAAAGACAAAAATTGTATATCCTTCATAAGGGGCTCAGATCAATATAGAAAAATTGTTTATTAATTCTTTCTCGCGTTATATAATAAAAAATATATAAAACTATTTACAGCGCCATCTTTCATCAAAGTACTGAATCGCAAACTTATTTCTTTCGTTATACGCTCACACGGCACACCCTGCGATTTCAGAGCGATAACCCTCTGAAACAGACAGGTGGCGTTACTAGTAGGAATATGAATAACATTTTTACTCTTGTAATCGTTGTCTAGATATTATATTTTAACACTTTTTATCTTCATGGAAATAGATATTAATATTTTTAAGCATTAATGTGTTCATACAAGTACAATGTTAAATAATATATTCAGCCTGATAGTTTTTTTATGTCATAAGATAGCAAACAAGCAGGTGGGTCTCCTGATGGAAAGAGTCAACCATCGCCTATAGACACCAAAGATGTTAATGGTGCGTTGCTATCTTGTGGCGAGGTCTAATGCCACATGCATAAGTTTATCGGCTACCTTACCCTCCAAACCGGAACACGACAGCGACAAGCACTGACGCTACTGCGGCAGGAATAGGTAAGACGGTGGTACTAGACCCGGGCGAGACAATGCAGAACTCTACCACCTGATAGCTAATCGGTCGCCTTTTAGGACCTACCTGGCAGAACAGCAGTTGGCCTATTCTTCAAAGAAGCCCGGGACCAACACGGTGAAATATTGGGCCTGATAGTGGAATTTCTGTATTTATAAGATGTTTTCCGTTTTTAGGGTTCCGTACAATAAGGATCGTTTGTACCTTTGTAACCCTTTACGTACAAATTATTACTAAGACCCCGCTTTCTACCAGGCCGTATATAATAAAATATGATAGCTAAACAGTTGAAAATTTCACAGATGATGTATTTCTGTTGCCGTTATAACAACAAACATTAAAAATAGAATAAAATACATATTTAAGGTTACCACAAAGGTGATTTTTGTTCTTTTTTATTGCTAATGGTACGGAACCCTTCGTGCACGAGTCCGACTCAGACTTGACTCACACTTGCGCAATAAAAATATAATAATTAACAGAAAACAACCGGCATTCAAATACTAGTACAGTAGTACAAATTATTACCACAGAATACTTAGAAACTAACAGAAGTCTATGTTACATACAAGTAATATTAAAGAATAGCACACATAGACACCTCTCACGGACGCGATATCTCGGACTGGTACGGAACAAACTGTCCCGAACCATTCCGAGATATCGCGTCCGTGACAGGTGTCTATGTGTGCGTTGCTCGAATATCACATGTATATAGATTGACTACTGTTAGTCTCCAGTATACTGTGGTATTACTTCGACTCAGGCCACGGTTACACTTTGATTAGTGCAAGTGCGAGCGTTTAACGAAGGTGCTTTGTATTAAGCAAAAAATAGGAGTAGGCAGCCGTTGATTAGTTTGAGTGAATAGTAATCGTTGACAAGTGCGAGTAACTGGTAATCAGCGTAGTAAAGTGAATATAAGCTGATTACTAGTCACTCGAACTAATCAATGGCTGTCTACGCGTGTTTTTTGCTTAATATTAAGAACCTGTATTAAACACTCGCATTCGCACTAATCAAAGTGTAACCGGGGCCTCAGGTTGAGGGAAATAGTGTTCCTTTCTTCTGAAGATGCTTCGGTTGAGAAGTGAAACATGCGTTGAGTACGTATACCTGTTGTGTGCTTTTATTTTTGCTACTGATGTGGTGGAATGAGGGTAGATTGTGCCGATCATTGTACCACTGGGGTTTTCTTTATTTTTTGTGGACCTTCAGAGAGTTTATTCTATTTCTTATACTGCTTTAATTCCTTTTAGAGGCATCGCAGAGATCACAGGTCCATGGAAGGTTGCATTGTAAATAGATACTTTCTTTCGTTCTTTGAAACCCAATACCTTCCTCGGGTTTCAAAGTATCTTTGTATCAAATTTCATTCAAATCAGTTATATTAGACTAGCTGTGCTCGCGACTTCGTCGGCGTGGAAACATTTCTAAAAGTACCAGGAATTTTACCCGTATAGGATTTTCGGAATAAAAACTATTCTATGTAAGGACAATCACCCTTGAGTGTTAAACTTAATACTCAAAGGTCATTACAATACAAGAATTTTGGACAGAAAACTTTTTAATTAATGTTTTAGTATTCATGTGGTATGTGTTAATGTTTAATTAAACCTCCTTTATACATTTGAGGGTTATATTCAGACGGAAAAAATAGCAAAAACTGCGTAAAAGATTAATTTTCCGCACACCACACATGGAAAGGTCTGTTTTATGAACAAGTGCATTAAAAAGTATACTTCTACCGTTAGGTGATTAGGTGATCCAGGAAAAATTAAAATTATTTTTTATTTATTCAATTTTTTTTTATCGCCTCTGTGGTCTAGTCCGGTGTCGGTGTTGATCATATGAGGTCTCGAGTTCGATTCTTTGGTCGTGCAATTCAAAAATATGTTTTTTTTTTAGTTTTATGAGAAAAAATGTTGCCCGGGATTGGATAAATGCCCGGTTGGCGATAGGCTAGCCACCTATCATGTTGTGGGACTATGTATCTTCGGCTAATCGTGGGTGCACCGGTTGTACCTCTGCATTCCTTTTCGGGGATACGGGCGTGAAGATACTTAATTTAGTTTTTGTTTTGTTTTCTTATTTGGTATCAAAAAATACCTATAAGCCCAAATTTTTTATCTTCTACCTCCGCCCCATTAAAATAATCACAACCACTCGACTCTCGCAGAGGCAAATATTAGACATATGTATGATAATTTGGTTGACTGTTCACTCTCAGAGCAAAATTTTACCCCGCTTGCATTTGAATTTAAACTTTCTATTTATAAAGACTAATGTTGTATGAAAAAGCCTTTGACGTTTAATCTATGATAAAATATCTGTCATGTCAAATTCGTAAATTGAAGTCTACTATTGTCATTTATTTTGTAACAGTCATTTTAGTTCGTTCGACCGGACCACGCGTGTGTTTGCGGTTTTTTAGTGGTATAAAATTCAATTTTGTGTTGTTTTACGGTGCATTTCTCTCATATAAGTAATGTTTTTATTAGAAAGGCCGTATATTTTTTCTATTTGGATAATTTGTTGTAAGAAGTTTTTGGCGTCGGGAAGTGACGACCCCATCGCCCGCCGGAGGGATAATATTCTTTTTTGAGATTATTCCACCGGTGCAGTCAGTCAAAAAAAGTGGTAGTGCCATGCTTAGCTGAATGGGTCGGCACGACCGGGGCGATACCACTACCTCACTTAAAACCAACGTAAAGTAACAGCTTTGCTGTTGCGTTTCGTTTGGTCTGTGAGGTTCCCGGAGGCCCTTTCCCCCCTCCCCCTAACACTATGGAAGCGCAATTTAAAGGTAGTCGTTTACCCCAGGGGGGTACCACTAGCGTAAGCGGTGGAGAATCCCCCTCTGGACATCCATGTTCAGGGGTTTGTAATCAGCCTAATCATGGATGCCCAGGCTGCCCTGCGTACTCTGGGGGGGGCACAATTGCGCTCTCAAACTTCGCTGCTCGGGGCAAATCGAACAGACATCGAAAGGCACCCTCTACCACACTCCACGTGGATTATACTAATATTAGGGGTCTTCACTCAAACCTAAATGCCGTCCACTACCACCTTGAGACGGCTAAGCCGGCTCTGTTCTTTTTAACTGAGACGCAGATATCTTCTCCGGCTGATACCTCATATCTCTCCTACCCGGGGTACAAATTCGAGCATTCATTTGTACCCCGGGCGGGAGTTTGTGCTTATGTCAGAGAGGATATCTGCTCTCGACGTCTCAGCAGCATTGAAGGCTATAGGGACCTATCCATCCTCTGGCTGCGCGTAGACTGCGACGACCATCCCCGCATCTACGCGTGCCTCTACAGGTCCCATAGCGGAAATGCTGAAGTCGACAGGCTCGTTGAGCACCTTCAAACGGCTGTAGATTCCGTGTTGCAACAGACCCCCTCCGCTGAGATCGTGATCTTAGGCGATTTTAATGCCCACCACGCCGAATGGCTGTGTTCACGCACTACCGATCATGCGGGGAGGTCTGTTCACGATTTTGCCTTGGCATATGGTCTAACACAATTGGTAACCACGCCTACGCGAATTCCCGATGTGGACGACCATACGCCTTCACTGCTGGACCTTCTGCTGACCTCCCATCCGGACAACTATCAGGTATCTGTGGACGTCCCTCTTGGTACGTCAGACCACTGCCTGATCCGGAGTAAAGTGCCGGTTACGCGCCTATCACGGCCTCCTTTTGCAGGCTGTCGTCGCGTTTGGCACTATAGGTCAGCAGATTGGGACGGGATGCGGTCTTTTTTTGCGTCCTACCCATGGGGGCGGATGTGCTTCTCGCTGGATGATCCGAGTGTCATCGCTGACTCTATCGCTGATGTGGTGCTGCAGGGCATGGAAATTTTCATTCCATTTTCTGCGGTACCAGTTGGTGGTAAGTCTCAGCCTTGGTTTGGTCGCTCCTGCAAAACGGCTTCACGCCGAAAGCAGGAATGCTACCGGGTTTGGGCTGCAGCGTCGACATCTCGTGATGAAAAAACCAGCGCGTTACGTAAGGAGTACAATTCCGCTTCGAGGTTCTTCAAAAGAGCTATCGCCAAGGCAAAATCTGAACACATTGGCAGAATTGGTGAGAAATTAGTTCGCCTTCCTTCGGGAACTCGTGCGTTCTGGTCTCTCGCCAAGGCTGTCTTGGGGAATTTCTCACAGCCCTCTCTTCCACCCTTACACGGAGATGATGACTCTCTGGCCCATACCGCAAGGGAGAAGGCCGATCTTTTGGCCTCGTTCTTTGCGGCCAACTCGACTCTCGACGACCAAGGAAATGCACCGCCTACCATCCCGCAGTGCTATAGTTCTATGACGGAATTAAAATTCTTGCAGTCTTCCGTACGTAAAATACTCTTTTCCTTGGACGTCCATAAGTCGAGTGGACCGGATGGCATCCCTCCGATTGTACTTAAATCATGTGCTCCAGAGCTGGCGCCGGTACTAACACGCCTATTCCGGCTCTCCTACTCACTCGGCGTAGTACCGATTTCATGGAAGACAGCTTTAGTGCATCCCATCCCTAAAAAAGGAGATCGCTCTAATCCGTCTAACTATCGGCCGATAGCCATAACCTCCTTGTTCTCCAAAATTATGGAGACAATCATCAACTCGCAGCTCCTCAAGTATTTAGAGGAGCACCAGCTGATTAGCGACCGCCAGTACGGTTTCCGTCGCGGCCGCTCAGCTGGTGATCTTCTTGTATACTTAACACATCGGTGGGCGGAAGCAGTTGAGTCCAAGGGGGAGGCATTGGCAGTTAGTTTGGACATAGCGAAGGCCTTTGATAGGGTATGGCACAAAGCGCTTCTGGCGAAGCTGCCTTCCTATGGGCTTCCCGAGAAATTATGCAAGTGGATCACCAGTTTTTTGGCTGATCGGAGCATCAAGGTCGTAGTTGACGGTGCGTGCTCTGACCTTAAATCTATCAATGCTGGTGTTCCACAAGGCTGCGTGCTATCACCAACACTGTTCCTTCTGCATATCAATGACATGATGCGAATTCGCAACATACATTGCTATGCAGATGACAGTACTGGTGATGCTACATACTCCGGCCGAAGCGGTATTTCTCGGGAACACGTCGAAGAGAGCCGAAACAAGCTTGTGTCCGAAGTTGAGAATCGACTAACCGATGTCTCGGAATGGGGTCGTCAAAACCTGGTCACTTTTAACCCCAAAAAGACACAGCTTTGCGTGTTTTCCGCTAAAAAGACACCCTTTGTCGTGTCACCTCGATTTGGGGATACTCTCCTGACAGCCTCCGCTAGTATCGGGATTCTGGGAGTCGACATATCGAATTACGTTCAGTTTCGCGGTCATTTGGAAGGTAAGGCTAAATTAGCCTCCAAAAAGCTCGGTGTGCTCAGCAGAGCGAGGCAGTACTTCTTGCCGGCCCATCGCCTTCAACTTTATAAGGCTCAAATTCGGCCCCACATGGAGTACTGTTCTCATCTCTGGGCCGGAGCTCCTCAGTACCAGCTCCTTCCTCTTGATCGCATTCAGCGTAGAGCGGTTCGAATCGTTGACGACCCGGCTATTTCGAAACGGCTCGACTCTTTGGCATTGCGCAGAGATGTTGGCTCACTCTGTGTCTTCTATCGTATCTTTCATGGAGAGTGTTCCGACGAGTTATTTGGATTAATTCCTGCCGCCGAATTCCATCATCGGACATCGCGTCAAAATTTGAAATTCCATCCTCACCATCTCGATGTCTGGAAATCCACAACTGTGCGTTTCTCTCGACACTTTTTGCCTCGCACTACTTTGTTGTGGAACCAATTACCGGCAGGGGTGTTTCCAAACGGTTACGACTTGGGGGCCTTCAAGAAAAGAGCTTACTCATTCTTAAAAGGCCGGCAACGCATCTGCAAGACCTCTGGTATTGTGGATGTCCATGGGCGGCGGTGATCACTTACCATCAGGTGCACCTCCTGCTCGTTTGCCCCCTCTTCTATAAAAAAAAAAAAAAAAAAAAGAAATATATCGTGATAGCCAAAAATAAAGTAATTTAGAAATTCATTATTTTTCAAGTGATTTTAGTTATATTTGCTTGTAAATATAAAAACTACTTTGTCTATTACTTCATTTTGATCTCAATAGACAGAAAATATATCAATTGATACACAGTCATTTACAGAATGATAAAATATGACTTAGTTGTAAAAAAAAAATTTTTTTTCCATCGAGTCGCCTGAGACGCCATTTCCGCCAAAAAGCGAGTGATGAGTCGTGACGCTTAAAATCGCCCTTGCATGTCAAAGTTTCGAGAGGTTAACAAAGTATAATAAATCCATACGTAGTATTATAAATGCCAAAGTAACTCTGTCTGTCTGTCTGTACTACTAAACCGATTTGGATGAAATTTGGTAAAAGATAGCTTGAGACCCAAAAAAGACATAGGATAGTTTATATAACGCCCCGAAAAAATTTAAGAAAAAATCCAAATCCAAAAAAATGAATTCGCGGGTACAGCTTGGAATTTATATGGCAAAACATTATTTTTCGGATCAGCAGATCAATACCTATTGTCGGTAATTATTTTAGTAAAATAAAGATTGATAAAAAATTCAAGACCTTAGATTTCAAGATGTTTGAAAATGAAATGGCTTACTTTTAGTGGAATATTTTCTGAATAAAACGTTGACTAGAAAGTATTAGCATTTTCCTGAGGCCAGCTATAAATTTTGCGGCGGGATGACAGGCGGTTGTCTCATTTTTTCCACTTCGGTCGATCTTAAGTCACAATCTTTTGTTAGATTCTGCAAACAGGTTGTATATCAGTCAATGTCCGCTAGCAAATTTAATTGTGTCCTAATTTATTGCCGCTAATTTGAAGTCAGGGATGAGAGAGCTATTTATGAGTCTGTAATTTTGGACAATAAATTTTCACACTATGGAAGACACGAAACTGGAATTTTTATTATCATATAAATAGGCCTTGTTTAATGAAAATGCTTGCTGAGCTATATTGTTCTTAGATCTTATTTTATAATATGAAAATATTTTATAACACTCTAAATAATTCAGAACATTACAATAAGATAATAAATAACGACGAGAATATATTAACGCAAAAATATTAAATGGGTTAAATATTATAAATATGTTGCTCTGGGCCCTTTTACAAAAACAGGCCATCGCACGTTCTACCAGGCAGCTTATAAAAGGCAAATAATTTGCCATAAATGTCAATACCATAATTACTACTAGGACTAGGTGGTAGAGTTCCGCAATATATCGCCCAGGTATATGATACCATCGCCTTACCTTTTCCTGTCAATAACGTCAATACTTTTAATTGTCGTGTTCCGATTTTGAGGTTAAGGTAGCTAGTAGACTTATGCATATAGCATTGCCATCCAGCTACTGGGATAGCAACCCATAACCAAAACCAGTATGCAATGCAAATGTGGAAGGATGTAGATACCGAGGAATACTAAGCCTGATCTTACTAAGATGTGGTGCAATAGTCACAATCAGCGTGTTTGTCTATACCACTCGGTACTCTCTGTCTATCTTGTGAAGTATCTGGTGTGAATATGCATGTATGTATATAATGTATAAATTTATACAAATTAAGTATACTACATTTTATATAAATAAATATGATCAAACCGGTGACATTGCGAGTTGGAGAAAACCTATCGTTGATAGACCTTCTAGTTCATCGTTATCAACTAGTTTGGCAGTTGGTGAAAAGGGTGTAATTTCCGTTCGCAATTTTTACGAATCTGTAAAAACTATTTCTAATTATTGTGATAACTCCAGTAATAGTGTTATTACCACATCAACAGCTGCAGACTGAGCTGCTACACAGATTTTTTACCTAAATTATTATTTTTTCTGGACCATTTGATCGAACCTGGATCGAGAGTGAGCCAAATATGCAGTGTTAATTTTTTGGATCTCGTAATTTTTGAATAAGATACTTATTTCTTATTTTTATTTTTATATGTGATTGTATTTATCATGTAAATTAAGAAACTATTTTGTTAATGTCATAGGATAGCAAATATAGGATTTTCTAACGGAAAGAGACACTGCCTGTAAACACCAAGGATGTTTTTGGCGCGTTGTTATACATGTGGTGGAGAAGTAATGCCACATGCACATGCCATAAGCTTTCCAACTACACCCTTCAAACAGGAACACGACAGTGAAAGCACTAAAGGTATGGGTAAGTTGGTGGTACCAAATCCGGGAGAGACCATGCAAAACTTCACCAATTAGCGGTTCAGATAATGAAACATTAATGCACGCTGCATAATAGAATAGATACTTCGAATATAGATGATGATGAATCTTTAGGCTCCAAAAATATAACGTGCGTACATTGCGTGATAGAATAGATACTTTGAACTATTTTGTAAAACAATGACAAACTATAAGTAGGGAAGCCCCAGATACAGATAAAAAAATGTTTTAAAAAAATCAGTAACATGGTAACACTGAAGCGCGTTAGAGTAGGGTATGATGGGTTTATTTCCAGCTAAAATTTAGAAAATCTGACGATTCAAGTGTAGCTTAAGGGAGTGGGAGCTTCACAAAGTTGCAAAGAAAATGCTGCCTTGACAGTCTCGAGCGCGTCTGATTTTTTTTTATTATGGAGAAAATTATGTAAGAATTACGAAAAAAGTATAATCTGTCAACTTCCACAAGTCGAAGTTATCTTAATTTTGCATTTTTTCTGCCATAGTTATCCACCTCTGTAGAAAGGGCTTATATTTGGTGGAGAGCCTTAACAGTATGCGAGGTATCCCCTCCTATGTTAATCTGACACGTTCGAGTAAATACCAAAATCCCTTCTTGGGCTTCTCTACTATATTTTGTAAAATCGAAGTATGTTTATAAGAGAACGATCAAGCAGATGACTCTTTGACTACTCCTTCTCTCCTCATAATCTCTAGACACCGAATATATTAATGCACGCTGTGTTATGGAATGGAAACTTTGACCTATTTTATAAAACAGTAATACACTGTTTTGTAAAGTTGAAGTATGTTTATAGAACAGCAAAAAACACATGGCTGTTGTGATGAATAGAAAAAAATCTGTAAACGGTTGACCCTGTGTGCCATCCATGGAACTTCCCGATAAATTAAGGTATTTGAAGCTCAAAAGAGTAAAAACTATAAGCATAGATTTTCAGTTCAAACATCTATTTTGTTAAAATGACAGCACAGATTTTTTAAAAGTTGTATATTTTAGAAACGATGATCGATTTTGATCTTTTGAGTGGCATTTAAGTCAATTTTTGAGATCTAAAATATGCTTTAGCTAAATAACCAAAAGGTTAAAAAACTTCGAAGCAATGTCTAAAAACATTTCTTTTTCAAAAGTTTCCGTCATTCATAAATCACAAACAAATTGACCGATTTTGATTCAATTAACGGCATTTGACGCAGTTTGTAAAAAAAGAAAACTGATAAGATTTTTAAGTCAATCGGTGTATTATCCTGAAAGTTACTTCAAAAATATTAAGTAAGTTTGCTAAAAATAATGTAATTTTAATATTTGAAAATCTGTAACTTTTGAAAATAAGATTCGATTTTGATTTTCGAAATGGCATTAGCCGTAGTTTTTTAGTAATAAAATATCGTAGAATACAAAGAAATTGATTGGTTGAAACATTTGGAAGTTGTGTCGAAAAAACACTTTTTTTTTTAAATTTTTCGTCAACGATTTCTCCCAAACGGATAAACCGATTTTTATGCAATTTGTGCATTAGACGTAGTTTTTTTAGGAATAGAGCTGATTAGTTTTTGTACTCAATCGGTACATAAATCTGGAAGTTATGTTAAAAAAATACTGTTCGCAAAAATTTTTATGGAGTTTTTGCAAAATTTCCCAAAATCTTTTGGGCCAACTGCTTTTAATTTTTAGGAAGTTTAAGTTGAGCAGAATCCAATCGAATACCATCAACCGCGTTCCGATCGGTCCAGCCATTCAAAAGTTATGAGACGTTTACACACACACATACATACACACACACACACACACACACACACAGACGTACTGGCGTCATCGTGATAATAGTCGGTAAAGTTTCCTAGGATCATAAAACGTAGATATCTAGTTAATTTTCGAAAATCGGGGCAAAATCAGTAACTTCCTTATCTACATATGTAGCGGGAAGTTAAAATCCTTTAGACACCAAAGGTATTCTAAATACACGCTGCATGATAGGATGAATGCTTTAATGGAATTGAAACTTGTAAAACGGTGACAAACTGATTTGTAAAGTAGAATTAGGTTTATAGAATAGCGAACAAGTAAATAGCTCTCATGATGGAAAGAAATTATCGTGCATGATAAATTTAATACTTCGAACTAGTTTGTGAAACAGCGACAAACTGTCTTGCAAACTTGAAGTGAGTAAAGTAGATCATCCTTTACGGAAATTATTTTCCGATCGAATAGGTCCTGTTTTATCACCATATGTTACCGCTTCATAAATTTGATAGCTTTGCTGAGTAACAGACCGTAGTCCTCAGTAAGATTTGTAGCTATACGCCTTAAATGTTCTCAAATATTTCATATAATTATTAGGGATGCGAAAGGAAAATCGATATTTTCGTAAAGCAAATCGATTTTGTCGTAAGAAGTACATCAAAAGATAAATTGAAATTAAAAGAACACAGTAATATAACTACTCTCAATATAAATTGTGCGAATGCATGTGCGTGGTGTGTGTTTGCATGTAGGTGTATGTGTACTGTGCTTGTGCTTGTGCGTGTGTGTGTATGTATGTGTAGGAAGTGGGTCAGATACGACAAATAAAATGAGGATGTGGTGATATAACAACTCTTTATATTTTGATCAACTTTCCATTATTAATTACTTGTTCTCGTTAACAATTAATTAACTCGTTAACAAATCATAATTATTTCTTATATTATAAATAAGTCATAATTTAAGCAATAGATAGTCCATTATAAATTATACTGCGACTAATTTATAGTTGACAATAATAATTAACTTGTTTGCACAAATTAATTATCCAAGAGTCAAGGATAAGCTACTAGCAAGATACAACAAGTGTACCGAGCCACGCCAGAGCCTAGACTGCCTTATCGGCGGGCGCTCAGAGCCTTTTATACAGGTAGCAAAACAAGTTGAGTAGTAGGGATATCGAACGATGCGCTTGCCGGCCCAGGCCGTGCATTTGTTGTTTACACTTTACAATATTCTTGCATTTGACGACGCGGACGCCGTCATATGTATGTGTGAATTTCTCTATAAATTATTTACAAAAAGTAACACAACCCCGTTCCAGCCGATAGGGTCTTATCTGCCCATAAGACTGGATTAGATTATCATGATGAAATTATTAAAAATGTAAGGAAATAATTCTATTTATAAAAATAAAAATAACATGGAAATTTAAAATGCTTATCTTTATCCTTCTATTCCCTTAAACTTTAGGGAATATTTTAAACACAGAACACAACATTAATCTGTTTTTAACATAATTTATACAAACAAATGATCTGTTAAGCACAGATTAATAATTGCTTGTTAAAATTAATTTGCGTTTCGGACATCAGCTAGGTCAGTCAACGGCCACGCATATACATCGAGTGGCTACATCAACATAGTAGGTTTTCATTTACCGAGTGGCTACAACATCAAACAAACCAACCGCTCTTTGTGGTAGCTGCCCATTAGCTGCCTGTAATATTTGAAATATCATTGAAGATTAATAATTTTAACCGGGAAAAAATTATCTGTCTTTATTCACAAAATAGTGACATATACTTATATCAGTGTAATTTTGTCATTTATCCCGTGAATATTTATATTTATACTATGACTGCATAAGCTCTTTGACGATTGGACAGGATCGAACAGGGTATTTGTTTCTATCATACTTGTTATAGCAAAAATGATGTTTAAATATTTATTGTGATCGATGTCTAAATGATTATGAATACTTCTCTACGTCCCTAAATATCAACCAACCTTAAAGCTGAAATGGGATAAATTCTAATTTGGTAACTTTCGTAAACTAGTTAACAGTCAAGGGATCTAGATTAATTCAAACAGTTTCAGTAACAATATAATATGTAAGGGTGTTACCTCTTGAAACACACACAAAATATGTAGGTACTTAAAATATACTTACGGAGCCAGCAACTTCAAAGGCCATAGGTATATCGCGACTAGAAATATTTATCTTGCTTCCTATTTTTGACCGCCTACACAAAGACAGCTTCCTACACTACGAGTTTTGTGATTGATTGTAGAAAGATATTTTACTTTTGAGTGATAATCTTCCGGATATAAAATAAATAATTCGGGACAAATTACACAAATTCATGTCATGCCAAAGTAAGTAAAGACTTATGATATAGTAGTTAGTCAAATATACTAATACACAGATATATTATATATACAAATACTGAGTTACATATATTTAATATCCAACCAACTCAAGACATAAAAACATTTATACCCTTTACACAAATGCTTCTTCTTGTCGGATCAAACCAACCAAGAAATATTTAAGGCTGCATACAATTAAAGTTTGGGGTAGGTATTGGTTACCTTCAGCTGAAATTATAAGGTTCTAAAGGCTTGACTCCTGGGTTGCACACAAAAGTGGCACTGAGATTTTTTTCTGAGAAAATTCCAGTAGGATCTGGTCTCTAGTGGCAGTGTGTTAACATCTATTTTCGTTGGATGAGCCTGTACAACTGTTGGTTAAGATTTGCATAAATAACAAGTGATAATCTTAACAGATTTCAAATGCGGCGACAAAAAGCACCACCCATAAATCCGTGAATCGTGAAATAACGCGAGTTTCTATTGTAATATAGTATATAAGGTTGGCTTTCTCTGTGTTATAATGAAACAAGTAAAATATTTTTTGCTGTTGTACAAAATATTTTTGTTATATATTATGATTTTTTTTCGTTTTATTTGCTCCAGCTCATTATTTGCTTGCGACTTCTTGAATTTGTTTTTAGAGGTTTTTTGAAAATTCATTTCAAAAATTTTAAGTCAACGCTTACGTTATAATAGCTATCTTTATTGCAATCTATATTAATATTATAAATGCGAAAGTTTGGATGTTTGGATGGATGGATGTTTGTTACTTGATAACGCAAAAACTACTGAACAGATTTGAATGAAATTTGGCACACAAGTAGATAATGACCTGGAATAGCAATAGGCTATTGTTTATATCTGAAAAATTAGGTGATCCCGCGAGATTCGTCAAAAACGTTTATAATGCAGCGGGCTGCACGCTGTAGCTAGTATTTTATATTATTATAAACAAAATCTGACAAACACACGTTTATTGTAAAACAAGTGCCAACATTAAAAAGTGTATAATATAATACTAAGTATTTATTTATTTATCAACAAAAATCCACAACCAATCACATAACAAAATAAATCGTTGAACATATTATGCATATCTTAAGCCAATTTTACTTTGTAGTGACAACCGTTGTTTAGAGTTGAAAAAAAATTACAAGAATTAAAGATATACTAGCAATTGCTGTGTGGTCGAAATTTCCCCCGTGTTGGTCTCGGGTTCCTTTGAAGAAATGGCCAAATGCCATTGCCGTTATGCCAGGCAGGTAGTAAAAGCGATCGATTGGCGATGCGAGTCACTGCCAATAGTGGCTACTAGGTGTGAGGTTACTAGGTAACTATGTCTACTATGGTGAATAAGAGTGAGGAGAAAGAATTGTGAGTAAGAGTAACTAGGTAGGGCTATGGTGAGATCTCACTCGGGTCTGGTACCACCGCCTTACCTATTCCTGCCGCAATAGCGTAAATGCTTGTCACTGTCGTGTTTCGGTTTGGAGGGTAAGGTAGCCGGTAAACTTATGCATGTGGAATTAGATCTAGCCACAAGGTAACAACGCCCCATTAACATCTTTGGTGTCTAAAGGCGATGGTTGACTCTTTCATCAGGAGACACATTTGCTTGTTTGCTATCTTATAATTTAAAAAAAATCGACCATATATTAAACAATTAAATCTCTTAAGATTAACAACTGATTTTACCTGTAAAGAAAATAATATTCATGTCGGTATATTATCATTTATCATGTATGTCCTGAGAATGTAGTGTATGTAATGTTTATTTTTTTAATTTAACGTATTTCGAATGCATACTAATAATAATACAATAACTCTTTATTGTGCACCAAAAGTAATGACAAAATATACAACACACATGACTATTTCTACATATATTAGATACACAAAGGCGGTCTTATCACTAAAAAAGCGATCTCTTCCAGACAACCTTAAGGATAGGATAATAATAAATTCTAAAAGTGGTGCTAACCACGAGTACATTTATAGTTTTTGCTTCTAAAAGAAATAAAGACAACATTCCAATAATATAAAATAACAAAAAAATAAAAATAAGCAGACAGATTACTGGTAATACGTAAACTACTTACATTACATAAAATGGATAAATTACAATTAGGTGTATAGAAAGTGACGTTTAATCATATTCTTGAAAATGCTTAGACTCGGCGCTTTCCTAATATCCTCAGGAAGAGAATTCCAGAGTGTCACAGCTTGAGAAGTGAATGAACGGCTGTAATAATTAGTATTTTGAATTGGCATTAAAAGAGAACGATTGTTAGCCGATCTCAGATATTTGTCTTGATTGATACGGAAAGTGAATCTTTCCTTCAAATATACAGGAGAATTTGGATCACAAAGAATGCAGTAAAGCTGCGAGAGAATATGTGTATTCCGACGAAGATGAATTGGTAACCATTTGAGCATGATGCGAAATTCGGAAATGTGATCATATTTGCGCAGACCAAATATGAATCGTATACATAGATTTTGGAGTCGCTCAAGTTTATTAATCTGTTCTAAGGAGAGATTTACAAAACTAGCGTCCGCGTAATCTAAAATAGACAGAAGTAACGAATCAGCCAGCATAATCTTGGTAGGAATCGGAAGGAAATACCTGAGACGCTTTAGAGAACTCCAACTACAAAAAAATTTTTTACTAATCTCTTGAATCTGCTTGGTCCAAGAAAGAGTATTATCTATATAAACACCCAGATTTTTAACATAATCACTATAAGGAATAGTGACACCACTAAGTTTAACTGCTGGTAAATTATTCCAGTCAATTTTCTTTACTAGCCCCGGGCTGCCAATTATAATAGCCTGAGTTTTAATTGGATTCAGTTTGAGGCCAAATGATTTGCACCATACGTCAATATTGGCTAGGTTATTATTTATTAAATGGATCGCATTTGGCAGTTCAGATAGCGTGGCTTGTGAATAGATTTGTAAATCATCAGCATAAAGATGGTACGAAGTGGACAGTATGACAGTTATAAAATTAATAAAAATGGCAAACAAAAGTGGTGACAAAACACCACCTTGCGGTACACCAATCAATAAATCTGACCAAGCCGACGCAAACGCTGCTGTTTGAACGTACTGTCGACGCCCCCGAAGGTAATTACTAAGCCAGTCCAAAGCGATTGGTGATATATTAATAGACTTCAGGAGACCCAACAGCACGTCATGATCTACAGTATTAAAAGCATTGCTAAAGTCCAGCATTGTCAATACCGTTAGTTTTTTACTGTCCATACCAAAACGAACATCGTCCGTGATCTTTATTAAGGCTGTTGTGGTGCTATGACCAGCACGAAAACCAGATTGGAAATCATTTAAAATGTTGTTAGCACTTAAGAAGTAGGAGAGCTGTTGTTTGACTAAGCGTTCTAACACTTTGGATAGGAAAGGTAAAATTGAAATAGGACGATAGTCCGATAGAGCAATAGGAGTCGTCTTTTTAGGTAAAGGAACAATTTTAGCATCTTTCCAGATTTTAGGAAACACTCTCGTTGCGATGGACTGGTTGAAAATATGTGTGAGGATAGGAGAAACAATATCCAGTATGGGAATGATCATATTGCGTCCAATCTCATCACAACCGACGGCGTTCGATGATATAGACAGAATGTTTTTTGTAACGTCAGCTTCAGTAAACTCACTAAATGTGAAAGGAGTGTAGTCGGGTATGGGAAGGGAAGCAAGATGTTGCAAAGTTTGCAATTTTGCATTAATACTAAAGTCAACGGAAGGTTTTGAAAAATATTGATTTAAGTTATCCACATTTAAATTTGAGCTAAAGTTACCAGAAACTATCTTTCCCACTCCTAAAGATTTTAAAAATTTCCAGACTTTAGTGGCATCACCGTTCTCGACGGACTTATGAATATATCGTCGTTGAGCATCTCTGCATAACGTATTGCAACGATTTCTGATTTTTACATATTTTTCATGGGACTCCGACGTTTTATTCTTTTTGTATTTCGCTAATAATTGATGCTTTTTGTTTATCATACTCCGTATTTCGTCTGTGAGCCAGGGAGCAGGTAGATGTTTGAGTTTTACAGGTCTAATGGGAGCATGTGTATCATAAAGCTTAATAAGCAACTCATTAAAGCGATCGACTTTGGCATCCACTGAAAGTTCAGTAGCTACACGAGACCAATCAATATTACTAGCATCATCACGCAAAGATTCTATATTCATCCCACCAAAATTGCGGCGAAAAACAACTTGCGGCTTTAATTTAAATGACCGAATTTTGGCAGACACGAAAATTAAATCATGGTGAGAAAAAGGAGTAGATCCACATTGACCATAGTTGCCGACCAGATCCGGTGAAGATACAATAATAAGATCTAGAAGAGATGGTACGCAATTAGGTGCAAAGTGGGTTGCGTTGAGAGGCATCAAATGTAAATTATGCCCTTCTACAATGGATTTAAGTTTCTGGGCTCTGCCATCCCTCTTTAGGAGACAGGTATTAAAATCTCCCATAAATATAATATGATTGTATGATGGAAGGGTCGTAGAGAGTAAGTCTTCGAAAGAATTAAAATAGTTCACTAATAAAGAAGGACTATAGAACACCCCCAACAGCAATTTGGTGTGCGATATCACAACCTCAATCATTAAGTGTTCAGCAGCATCAGTAGGTGGAGGTTGTGGTGAGGAGCTGACAATGGAAAATTGTATGCCAGAGCGTAAATAAATAGCAACTCCACCGCCAACCCTTCCAATGCGATCATTTCTAATGAGGTTGAAGCCTGGAAGAGAGTAACTAGTAGAAGGAAGGCACGGCTTAAGCCATGTTTCTGAGACGAGGATGGCATGGATCTTGTCACACTCAAAAGACGCTAGCATGTCAGGATAATGTGCCGGAATACTTTGCGCGTTAATATGCACTACATTGAAGTGCTTAGAGGAGTTAAGTAATAAAGCCGAAATATTTTCATTAAAAGTGGAAGAAGCTGTGCTATAAACACTACTGTCACTATCTATATCACTAAGCGAACATAAAGAAAAGAAACTATCACTATCATTAATATCACACTGACTCATTACCACGTAAATGTAATGAAAAACTATAAATTATGCACTGTAAACTTAAACTATATATAAAAAAAAATCAAAAACTAAACTAAATAAAAACTCTATACCTAATTACCTATAAATTATACAACATAAATACTTGCACCCGCCAGCTTACGGATTTCTGAACGGAACATATGCCATCAACTTTGACAATTGACGCAATTGACAGTAGTGTACTGACACTTGATATAAGTCAATTGTCCAAACAAGACAAAAATGTTGGTTGAATTAAATTATTACTACTATTATTTAGTCAAACGAATATTCTAGACAATTTTAAATAAACTATGGACACTACCTACAAAAATAATAAATTCAAAAGATACCGTCGACTTGTAAAATATAAAATTGAAAACTTAATGTGTTACACCTATTGACGAAAACAAGAAACGATGAACGATTGTATAAGGGCAGACAGTAGTACATAAAAGCCTTTGTATGTGGAAAATTAAAGCAACATTTCTGTTAACCTACTAAATAATAATAATAATTCACGGGACATATTACACTTACTGATCAAAGTAAGCAAATATTTGCTTGTGATATGGATGTTAGTCAACGATACTAATACATAGAAATACATATATAAATACTAGAATATATATAATAAACACCCAAACCCGGAAATACAAACATTTATGCTCATCACACAAATGCTTGTCCCCGTCGGGGATCGAACCCGAGCCTCGTTGATTGCGTAGTCAGGGTCGCTAACCACTAGACCAACGGGACCAATACTGTTTAATTACTTACATTAGCATTTTGCAGTCATCCGCAGTATAAACTTTAATTGTGCCAAATTTCATACTCTACCGTTTGCGTAGTTGCCTTAAAATTAAATTAATATAAGAAGTAAAAACTTGGTACAAAATGGTTTGCTACTAAATTGTAATTGAATTAAAATAATACATAACATAACTAATCAAAATGTTATAAGTATTTTTTTATATCCTAAAATAGCAAACAAGCAAATGACTCTCTTGATGGAAAGATAAACTTTCGCCTATAGACACCAAAAAAGTTAATGGTGCTTTGCTATCCGTGTGGTGGGATGGAAATATCACATTCATTAATTTCCCTGCTAGCTTATCTTACAAACAGGAACACGACAATGATAATCATTGACGTTATTGCGCAGGAATAGGTAAGGCGGTTGTATCAAATACTCGGGCGAGTTATTGCGCAACATTATCACCTAGTAGTCACGATGGTAGTGACACGTATAGCTAATTGGTTGCTTTTTATGACCTGCCTGGTAGAACGGCTGTTGGTCTATTCTTTAAAGAAGCCCGGGCCAACACGAGGATAAAAATAAACAAAAAATAAATACTTAAAATTAAAGTAGAAAAAAAAGCATAATAAAAAATTCATATAACAATAAACAAGATGATACTAGAAAAAATAATATAAAATAGACGTTATAATCGACGTAGGTATTATATGCCTACAATAATTTGGCTTGTGCCTGAGTATGTCGTCAACTTTGCATGCAAATAAAGCAGGGTATCTTTATATAAAAAAAAACAGCCTGATCCTTCCAAGGACCTGAGCTGTTTTAATATATCAGTCAAGTCACATTTTCTTTCTTTTTAAATAAATGAAGCTCTTTTCATAAAATATAATCATTTACTACTTTCTATGGTATTCTACATGGGACAAATGCATAAAAACGTGTAGGATTTCGTATTACAGAAGCTTGGTCACGTACATCCATAATAATGCAAATCTCTCAGTAAATCTGATACAATTGATACGCATTGTTGAGTTTATTTCATAGAGACAATAATTTTATATCTCTGTGTTACTAGTTGTCTTAATTACTAAATATAAAACATTTTCCCCGTGTTGGACCGGGCCCCCTTTTAAAGGAAAAACCATCTGCCGCCCTGCCAGGCAGGTCGTAAAAGGCGACCGATTGGCTATACGTGTCACTACACGTGTAAGTGGTAGATTGCCGCAACGTCTCGCCCGGGTATATGGTTTTTTTTTAGAGGTTTATGGTTCCACATAGGAGTAATAGGTACCACCGCCTTACCTACCGCCGCAATAGCGTCAATGCTTGCCATTGGCGTGTTGGACTTTGAAGGGTAAGTAGCCGGTAAACCTATGCATGGGCACTGTCATAGCGCTTCACGGATAGCAACGCACTATTAACATATTTGGTGTCTATAAGCGATGATTTTTCTTTTCATTTGCTTGTTTGCTAGCTAATGATACAAAACAATCTTATTTTATATGGTCTATACATAAACATAGGGGAAGCCACTACAGTGACTGTAAAAAAACACAGGTACTGCATAAAAAGATTTTATTGGCCAACTATCTGACCTGGCAAACGTTGTTCTGTCTTTTTAACTACTCTAATTTTTTTCTATATTTTCTCACCTTTTAAACCTTCCCTGGACTTCAACAATTAATTCAAAACCAAAATTAGCCAAATCGGTTCAGCCGTTTTCGAGTTTTAGCGAGACTAACGAACAGCAATTTTTATACATTTGGCCAATGTAAGGCAATTATTTAAATATTCTACCTATATCGATTTCCGTTGTAGATTTTAATTTCAAATAAATAAATAGTTTTATGTCTGAAAACGTTTTATGAATGTTAACGTATAATTGGTAAGAAATTCATGAAAAGGTTGAGATTCGAAGAAAGTGTATAGACGAAACTCATAAAAACATAGCGGATTACAGATTGATAAAATGAATAAACTATCTAAATATTAGGAAAATTTAATACCGGGTGAGGCCAACCCGACCTTATATGAGTGAATTGGTTGCATGTTATTCGGATATTTTATTTGTCTCTAATACTCGCGTGTTAGCAGTAAGCAAACATTGGTCGTCGGTTATTTTTATCTAAATTTTAATAGATAAGTCCAGAAGATATCATATTTTTAGGGGTGTTAGATATATTTAAAATATCCATTATAAGAAAAGTAATTTGCAAGAAAATTCCAACTCTTAAGAAAGCAATAAAACTTTACCGACAAAATATGAAACTTGTTAGAAGGAAGAAAGATTTGAGCTTTCCCACTCAAAGCTCAGATGTAGTCGAAGTATAAGTCAAACACACCCCTGGAAAAAGTTTTTTTTTATATCGTAGAATGGTAAAAACAATATGTAAGGTGTTGACCCTACAGGCCATCCCTGAAACTTTCCGCTAAATTAAGGTATTTTAAGCTCAAAAGAGTAAAACCTATAACATGGATTTTTTCAGTTCAAATATCTTTTTTGTCAAATTGGCAGTACATTGATTTTTGAAAAGTTGTATATTTTGGGAACGCTGATTGAATTTGATCTTTCGAATGACATTCAACTCAATTGTTGAGATATAAAATATTGCTTTAGCTAAATAATGGATAGGTTGAAAAATTTCGTAGCAAAGTCAAAAACATTTTTTTTAAATGTTTTCATTATTAATAAATCTTAAACAAATTGACCGATTTTGATCAAATTAACGGTATTTGACGCAGTTTTTAAAGGAGAAAATCTGATAAGATTTTTAAGTCCATCGGTATATTAGCCTGAAAATTATTTTATAAATATAAAGTAAATTTGCTAAAAATGACGTAATTTTAATATTTGAAAAGCTGTAATTTTTGAAAATTTGAAAAGCTGTAATGTTTGACAAGAAAATTCATTAATTATTTATATTGTTAGCTATGATTTTTTTGTGAAAAAAATAAGATTTCTAATTTTTCCGAGAGTTGGAACGATTTTTCTCAAGCTTTCAACTTCTCGACTAGACTAATCGGCCGCTCTAGGGGCTAAATGAAAAGTAGCGCTAAAATGCAAAATCTGATTTTGAGAAGCACTGAACTAAGTGTCGGGCAGGAGCGACGCAAATGTCTCATTTGCGTTGTTTGGAAACGGTGTAAGTGTTTACAAAGGGCACTGAGCGATGAGCTTGAGCTATTCTGGTCAAGAGTGATGGTCGGCTCTGTAAAAGATTGATTGGTAAAAATAAAATATTGAAGGACACACGTAACCAATAAAAATAAAGCAAAAAGAAAATATACCTTAACTAATTAGTATAGACCTCAACCTTACGTGCGTTATTCAAAAAGTATGGTTCCTGCTAGTTGGGCTTACGAGTCTACTCACAAGTTCGGCAAATCGCTGTTAGTAAACAATAAACTTCGATATAATATATGCGTAAGTATCCAATGTTTTTATTGATAATTAGCTGACCCGGCAAACGTTGTTCTGCCTTTTTAACTACTCTAATTTTTTTCTATATTTTCTCACCTTTTAAACCTTCCCTGGACTTCAACAATTAATTCAAAACCAAAATTAGCCAAATCGGTTCAGCCGTTCTCGAGTTTTAGCGAGACTAACGAACAACTAGGTCGGCAACTTGCGTTGCCGGCCTTTTAAGAATGAGTGGGCTCTTTTCTTGAAGGTCCCTAAGTCGTATCCGTTCGGAAAAATTTCTGCCAATAGCTTGTTCCACATAGGAGTAATAGGTACCACCGCCTTACCTACCGCCGCAATAGCGTCAATGCTTGCCATTGGCGTGTTGGACTTTGAAGGGTAAGTAGCCGGTAAACCTATGCATGGGCACTGTCATAGCGCTTCACGGATAGCAACACACTATTAACATATTTGGTGTCTATAAGCGATGGTTTTTCTTTTCATTTGCTTGTTTGCTAACTAATGATACAAAAAAATCTTATTTTATATGGTCTATACATAAACATAGGGGAAGCCACTACAGTGACTGTAAAAAAACACAGTGACTGCATAAAAAGATTTTATTGGCCAACTACCTGACCCGGCAAACGTTGTTCTGCCTTCTTAACTACTTTTATTTTTTTCTATATTTTCAGACATTTTAAACCTTCCCTGGACTTCAACAATTAATTCAAATCCAAAATTAGCCAAATCAGTTCAGCCGTTCTCGAGTTTTAGCGAGATTAACGAACAGCAATTGATTTTTATATATATAGATATAGATTAGGTCAAAATTAAGTTTTCCCTCAACATTTTTATGGGTAATCAGAATCGAGTTCTGAAAACCCTACGTTCAGTACGTCGTACTGAACGTAGGGTACTGAACTGAACGTACCAGTCAACCTGTATACTATGTAATGCAATGTTCCAAAATGAATGTTTAACTGCCTTTTGGACTAGGGAACTGTCTGATTTATGATTTGGACTAGGGTCCCGCTAGTTCGATCCCCAGGTTGGGCAATAGTGTAATTGAGGTTTTTTCGACGTTTTTCTCGAAAATCTAAAATCTCAGTAGCAGCTGGGAGTCTGGCGGAGTGGTGTATTACCACTCCCGTATATCAGATGAGCACGTGAAACTATCGGTCCCGGTTATCGCTAGAAATAGTCAAAAATCGTTAACATGTCAGTAAATGTGGCGAAGAGGATCACCACTTATCTCACCAACCGACAAACTGGTGAATCGCGACCAACTGGAAAGTCTATAGACGTTCGGTTTACTCTGCCTATCCCTCAAGGGAACCGGGCGTGATGATACACTAAATGAACGTCCTGTAATAAGTCTGACTCTTTGGAGCTAACTTCCTTGTGAGTGACAAGGATAGAAGCTATTGTGGCAAGATAATTACCCACCAGTCACCCAGTAGTTATGATGGCAGTGACACTTTGGCCAACATACAATAAAATAAGGGAGAATAAACCATCTTTCTCTTTCTCTCTCTCTCTATCTATCTTAGATGAGCCGTCTGATTGTTCGCTATTCTATGCTACAAACAAAATACAATGTAAATCTTAAACACATTTTCGTTGAGAATCTGTTCACTTTATGACATATATGTGAAGCCATTGCCTTGGTTATTTCTACCGCAATAACATCAGTGTATATTGCTGTCGTATTTTGGCTTGACGGAAAGCTAGTATTTTATAGCAGACAAGAAAAGGGGTCGCGAATGATACGGAAAATAATGAAAAAAAATGTCGAATAGTATTCTCCGCGTGTTGGTCCGAACTCTTTTGAAGATTAGACCAACTGCCGTTCTGCCTGGCAGCTCGTAAAAGGTGAACGATTGGTTATACGTGTCACTACCATCGTAACCACTAGAATATGGTAGAGTTCCGCAACATTTTGCCCAGGAATTGGACAAGACGGTGGTACCGCATACCACTATCTTACCCAATTCCTGCTGCAATAGCTTCAATACTTGTCATTGTTGTGTTCCGGTTTGGAGAGTAAGATAGCTGGTAGAATTATTATTAAATATACAAAAAAATTACAACCCAGGGGTGACCTTAGGTAGAAAAATTTCGGAATCTGAAAATGCCCAAAGAAGTGAAATGTAAAAACATGTTATAGTAATATTCATCATGCCTTTTACCTAAACGAATGTAGTAAGTATTAGATTTCTATTCAATAAAAATGTCCTGATTTGTAACTTGGCTACAAGTGCCATAGACCCGTGATTAAGATGATTGTCGCTGTATTTATCAGTTTTTTTACTGTTATTTGTTAAATGGACTAACTAAACCCCACAGTTTTATGTCCTTTATAGGTACGGGGTGTTTCTACAGCATATTTTTAGGACTCCTGGCTGCTATTGAGATTCTTTTAGGTAGAAAAATCTTAATAATACTCATATAAAGAAAAAAACTTTATGTGCAACCTTTTTACACATAATAGGATATTAATTGATTAAAGGCCTGCAATGTCACATGCATAAATTTACCGGCTACCTTACCCTCGAAACCGAAAAATGACAGTGACAAGCACTTACGATTGCGACCTAGTAGTATTAGTAATAGTAGTGTGTCATCAAAGAACACCACAAGAAATAGAACAAATTAATAGAAATTCTAGCAATTATTTTGTGTGTATGTTTTTTACTTGTTAACACTTACACTCCTGGAAATATTACCGATAGCCTATATCTAAACTTAATATATATTAAGACACATTTTATCTCAACAAATGCTTATCTTTATGGGATTCAAAAACTTGTAACAATGAGTTATAAGGCCAGTCGCTAGTATGAGTATCTACATGTGTAATAAAATTATGTCAAAAGCATGTTTATTTACCACCGAATGAATGACACACCACAACACAAATCGTTTTTAATCAGATTCGTGCACTGACTGACACTGTCAACAAAATCAGTCACTATATTCACGCTAATATTCACAAAACTAACCGAATAAACTAAATCACTAAGCTATTACACTACTTGTATGCAGACCAATTCGCGATATCAATTTATCGCAGTCACAATGATCGATTCGAATCGCTTTACAGAACTAACATGCTTCACTTTAACACGCGCTTTTATATATACTAGGTAAGCTTCAAAAATGTTTTCAAGAATTCTGCTGTAACCTAGAATAATCAACGAGTCATAGGTAACTTATCACCATATTGTAAACAAGCCATAGTACATAAAATGAATGAAAGTGACCTAGGCAACTTTTTGCCTATTGCGATGCGGCCCAGCCCGTTTTGGCCCGTCCCAGTGTATTCGATCCTTTCGGCGACCATCGGCAAATTGAATTATGACTGCGACATGCGTGCAATACTATCGCGGGATTAGGCGCGGAGCACACGACGAGACGGGCCAGTCCGGTCAATTTCGCCGCGAACGACAGCACAAAGGAAATCTTGTACTACCAACGCACATAGAGAGCAAAAAGACCGCACAGTAGGTGCCCGGCGGGCACTGGCGGCGGTGCGACTTATACGTGGTGAGGGCAGCCATAGGCATCGGTGGGCAGCCGCGGTTTTTATTGTTTCGCCGTCCCGCCCCATCGCTTGCAAAGTGCTTTAGATATTATACGTATGGGACCCGTAGCTGAGAAAAAAAACGCAATCATTTTTTACCAACGTTTCTCGCCTGTCTCACTTTTGTTGGCCTATTCTAATTTTTAAACACCCATTCACGAGATTGCTGTTTTTTTTCGGGTTCAAAACAATAAATCCACGTTTCGTCTCCGGTGACAATGTCATAAACAGCATTATAATGTCCGTGGTCGTACTTCACTAGCATCTGTGAGTACCATTCCACACGAGCCCGCTTCTGCTCCGCTGTCAGTTCATGAGGGATCCAACGACAACAAAGTTTCCGAACTTTCAATTCTATAGGGAATTTTACCTGTCAGACTACGATATAATAGGATAATAAACAAGCAGACGACTTTCTTCATGGAAAGATATAAACTATCGCCCATAAACGCACAAGATGTTAATAGTACATTTTCATTCCTGTACCGATTCTATATGCCACATAAATACGTTTATGTTTACTGGCCAAACCGGGACATGACAGACACTGTCGCGGCAGAAATAAGTAAAGCAGTGATACCAAATGCAAGTGAGATATTACAGAACTTTACAACCTAAAGTCACAGTGGCAGTGACACGTTTAAACACAATCACTGTTTGACTAATCGCTTACCTTTTACAAATTGCTGGCTGGAAGACAGACGTTTTATTTTTCAAGAGGGCTCGTGTTAATTATGGGATTTATTGCTTATATTATGCAAACTCCAAAATTACAAGTCTTACAGTATGAAACAATTCGGTATTGAAATATTGCAAATAAAGATTTGCCGATTGAGAATATATTTGATTGAAGAACATTTGTAATAGAATGTAAAGTATCACAATCCTCAAATGGAACAAGATGTCACGAACCAGTCGAAAATGAAGTTCGAATTCATTTAATGAGTTATGCCTATCGCTTACAAACGACGGACGTCTACTACAAGTTCTGTAATAATTCACTGCGTGTAGAATTATTTCTGGTTTCAGATTGGCACGAGAAAAGTTTGTATAACAAGAGAGAACATAATGATTTTAACAGATCTGATTCTACTTCCCTAAACAAAAACATATTTACTACTAATAGATATTTGTGTAAATAGGGTAAAACCGGGATAGATGCTATAGGGGGATAAGCACCTCATTTCTTGAAGATCCAGGTAGCCGTAATCGTAAAAAAGTGTGAATTGCTCTAATCAATCGTCCAAAATAACTACGTCTACCTATCCGATTCTGATGATTCCATCACAGTCTATACTTCTCACAGTTCACACATACACCTACACCGTCGCCAGGATCGGCGCAGCCCACTGTAGTACACGCCCACCTATACTCGTATTATTAATGACTTTAAATGTTGATGCCATTTATTACTTATCGTCAAGGTAATGCTCTAAGCCGAGGTTCGGTATCACAGAAGACACCCAAGTCCATTTAACTTAAGCTCTTGCTGGGCATTCTGCTCGTCTCGTTCAAAAATTCAAGTTTGACAGGAATGGTCACACAGACCAACAGTCTTGGATCAATTGGAAAAAGAGCTGCTTACGTGTGATAGACAAGATTAGACCAAGAATTTTTCTAAGGATAAAATTGGACAAATAAAAAAATGTGACGAGACTCAGTGTATGATGTGCCTGAATCACTTCTTTGTTTCTGAAGTGATTCAGGCACATCATACACTGAATCTCGTCACATTTTGTTATTTGTTCAATTTTAATCCACCATATCACTATGGTGGATTTATTCTTCTCATAAACATGATGACACAAATATATGTGAAACAGAAACATTTTTCAGCTTCGATAAGATAGATCATATATATTTATGTAAAAATTTCACATGTTAACGTTAAACTTAAATATCAATTTTTCATAGAATAAGGCATGTATATATATCTATACATGTAATAAAATCGTAGCAAAGTCAAAACTGTATATATATATATATATATATATATATATATATATATATATATATATATATATATATATATATATATATATATATATATATATATATATATATATATATATATATATATATATATATATAATTGGAATCTCGGAATCGGCTCCAACGATTTTCATGAAAGTCACAAATTAGGCGTTTTTCGGGTTTTCGGGTCAAGGAATCGATTTATCAAGGTTCCAGGTTCAAGAAAAGCTCGGTTCCCAAGATATAGGTACGTGAAAAACCGAGCAAAGCTCGGTCAATCAGGTACAGAAAAAAAAAATTATATATTCTATAGGAATCGATTTATCAAGTTTCAAGGTCCAAAAAAAGATCGGTTTCAAAAATATGTGAAAAACCAAGCAAAGCTCAGCTAACCGGATATTATTTTTTTAAATGAATACTTGGGACATGATCTACAATCGATATCAAAGTCAAAAATATAGTTTTTAGAATTTTTGTCTGTTTGTCTTTTTGTCTGTATGTATGTCCGGGGTAAACTCAAAAAGTACTGCATGGATTTGCTTCAAATTTTGCATGAATATTACTAACAACAGGTCGGGTCAACATATAGGCTACATACTATCACTCTATCGCCTATAGGGGAGGAGCAGTGCGGAGTAAACGAAGTCCGCGCGGACGAAGTCACAGGCAACATCTAGTATTATATAGTTTTATGTGACTTACGGATTATCTTCTAATAAAAACGTTCCAAACTACGTACTCGTATTTTACTTATTTTATTTTACAGGAAAAAGACCATTTTTGCAAAATTCGTATTTGTTAAGACTGCAAAAACTAGTTAAAATGTACCTAATATAAAAGGTCAAACTAGCTGCATTCATAAAAATTAGTCATGACACGTTAATAGTTTAAAAATGACGAGGCTTATTCAAAAAATTGGGCATCTATCTGTGTTTTACCCTACAGTCTTCAACCTCGGATTTATCTATATTTAGCTTTCTTTTATAGTTGTTGTTGAATTAGATAAGTCTGGTGCTGATTGTATGTTTTTTTAACATCTGTAGATTGGCCCGTGTACTTCGGCTTCCTACCTCCTTATTTATTGGCATCTACAGCTGGTGGCATATTTTTTTGTTTACAACATTTCTTAATATTTCTGGAGAATAGCGTATAGAGTTCGATATTGTCGGCTTTCGCCTTACTAACGCAGCTGATTAAATATTTTTTATTTTAAATAAATTTCTATTTGCATGAAAATGGGTAACAGTACAAAGGTGTTACAAATTTCTAGATCGTCATAGTCTACCGCTGGTCTACCGGTACTGCTGGTCTGCAAAAATATAATAAATCTACTTACTACTAATTATAGAACCTCTATATTAATATTATAAATTCGAAAGTTTGGATGTTGTGATGGATATATGTTACATGGAACATATGTAGATGACGACCGGAAAAAGCATATAAGGCTACTTTTTATCCCAGAAAAATAAGCGGGCTGCACGCCGCATCTAGTTTGTATAAAATTAAACTCATGAAATATAAAATATCTATATATGAGAATGCCACATAATATACGACAAAATATATACGACATCAAATAAAATACGACAAAAATGTTACTAATCACTTTCTCGTTCTTGCGGTAACGAACTGAACACGCATGAGGTTTAGTTTCCAATTCCCAGGTCATGAGATTTATGCAATGAATTTTTCACTGAAAAATAAAACGTAAATGCAGTATGATCGAAGGCAAGCATAACTCGTCTAACATCTTTCTGTGTAAATATAAAGTCAGGCATTGAATGTACACAGGTTGGGATTGTTGGTGAAAGTTTCCTCCATCATCAACAAATGAATTGCGCACATAGAGAAAGCTTAGGAAATTCGTTTTTCTTTTCACAATGGGCCAACGATATATCTGGTTTACGTGATGGTGGAAGGATGACTGACAAAAATTACCTCGAATAGTCTTGGAAAGAGACGAGAACGCACGACTTCCAAATGGAAGGCGCAATAGTCTTTCGCCAATTCTTCCAATGTAACTTGACTCAGCTCTGGCTATTTCATGCTTAAAAGGCCTAGAGGTAGCATTAAACCATATTTAAGTTCAGTGGAATTTGGATCATCATGAGCTTGAGCTTTAGTCTTGGCTCTGAATGCAGTCTGCTTTAAGTAATGAACCTTCTTGCAGAACTAGTCAAACCATGGACAAGAGCGACCAGCGACGGGTATAACGGAGCTAGGTATGAAATAGTGCATATCGTATACTGTATTTGCTGCTGACGTGGGAATGTGTGGTTGATGTGGGTGGATAATTTCGCCGCTGGGGTCTTCTTTGTTATATGAACCTTCGGTGAGTTTTATCCATTTTTAAGACTGCCGTCTTTCTTTCCAATGGCATCACGAATGTCACACGAAACAAATTTAGAAGAATAGCAAAAATTAATGTTTCCTTTGAATTACGGATTTATGCAAAGTAATGCCTACATAAAGGCTACAGATTCATATATTAGTATAAATATTATGTTATTACTCATATTATCATATATCCAGGTGTATATCATACTGAGCTGCTGATTATCTTCCCATATGTGCTCCATATCACGTGAACAAATAATGTAATCGGTTTGCAGTCACAGCGCTCTAGATGCGACCGCATTCTGTCAGAAGCATTTACGTTCAAATGATAGATCGAAGATCACGGCCCTCTCAAGCTAATGCGCTTCGCTCGTATTCATAGTGAGATAAGTGTACCGAAGTGTACATGTATCGTACTATGTATAAAAATCGAATGTTAGTATTGCTTAAAAAAACAAAAATGAATTTAGTTATAAATTAATTTTTGTTTTTTTCTGAAGATTGACAATCCACACTAGATAAATAATGTTTAATTTCTTGCTCCAGAATACTCTATCAATAATCTGAGAAAAGAAACATATACTCGTAGTTCCGATTGGCTAATTCAGAATCTGTATTTTAGCCCAGTGGATTTGTTCTCCACTCACTGAAATTTATGCGTTTCGGTTGGGATTACTTCTAGGATCTATTAATCTGATGTGTTGGCAGAAAAATTGTCTGTTATTAACTCTCTAGTCTGTTTATTCAGTGTTGTAAAGTTGTGCCCTTACTTTCGCAGTTGTTTTTAATATGCGCCTGAGACGAGACATTATACATACTATTTCACTCTCACAAGGAAGGTAGAGTTCTGCATTGTCTCGACCGAGTCTGGTACCACCGCCTTACCTATTCCTGCCGCAATAGCGTCAGTGCTTGTTACTGTCGTGTTCCGGTTTGGAGGGTAAGGTAGCCGGTAAACTTATGCATGTGGCATTAGACCTCGCCACAAGATAGCAACGCACCATTAACATCTTTGGTGTCTATAGGCGATGGTTGACTCTTTCCATCAGGACACCCATCTGCTTGTTTACTATCTTATCATTAAAAAAAATGTAACATATTTTCAAATTGAAAATTATAGTCGTCCGAGAATAAAATTACGACCAAACAATATTATTTTTTATCTAGTAAACTAAATGTTGCCATTCGATATTTTCCTAAGATTAGTAGATTATTTTTGTATCCTAAGTATTTCATTTTCTTAGCAAAAAATATTTTGAATTAAGGTATTTTATAAAATTGCACTAACAATATTAAGATAAGTATATTTAAAATGATTAGATTTGAAATATTTCTTATAATAAAGGTAGAGTTTCCGTTAGTTACGGAACATTAGTACTTTATTTTGCTAGTAAATATAATATACTCTTGTGTAAATTCATTGAACAGTGATTTAAGGAGACTAAAATGATATATATAATACTTAACATCTTATGAATTTTTTACCAACTCTCCATATAAATGAGTTTGGTTTATGTGTTTAATCCAAGTTGACAATACTAATTTGTATCGTATGACGCTGCAATGACTTTGTGAACAACGCGCTTCGTATGCATCTTTTTAAATCTGCTACTTTGCTCGCTTTCTGATGTTTTATTGTTTTTATGTAGTGTTTCAATCACTATACAGTGTAAAACCAACACAGATTTTGAAAATTAATCTGCAAAATATGTATATTATCCACGGATATCCTGTTTTGGAACTGAGTACCAAAGTTCACTCAAGTCACATTGCCTACTACCGTCACCTAAGGTAACCTGTAAGACCTTTAAAATCAAAATTCTTTGAGGTCGTGATATCACGAAAAAAACCCTTGTTTATCAATGCTAAGAAATAAATTCTGTATTTCAATACATATTTTTTATACCACAAGATAAGATAACAAGGAGATGCAATCCTGATGGATGTCCCGTCCCGTGAATATATTTATTTATTTCCACCGATGGACAGCAAAGATTTGAATTTATTCTTATGGCGGGGATCTTAGTGCCACTTGCATAAGTTTAACGGCTACTTTACCCTTTAAAATGAAATACCAATTTGAGCACCGATGCTATTGCGGCAGAAATAGGTAAGGCGATGGTGCCAGACCTGGACGAGACAATGCAGAACTATACCACCAAGTAGATAAGTTTTAATGTATATTTCTCATTTTAACACGCTAATTTGTTAATCGACCAATGTATGCGGAATGGAGGTATACGGATGTACTTTGCTTTGGATGTTAAAAAATACATTTCAATATCTCAATATCAAATTCTCTTTCTTGTGCAATAAAGTTTTTACTTTTTATGCAATTCGCCACACGCTTAAATATTAAAATTTCTGTTTATTAAAAAGGAAAATAATGAAGAGATACCCTATATTGTAAGAGAACTACATGGTCGGCCTATGGCGTAAACGATATTCAATTTTCTAGAATCCGATAGGTAAGTTTTTGCCAATAATATTAATGTGAAGGTTTATGAGTTTGTGATAATAATCACTACATAGCATAAAACAAAGTCGCTTTCTCTTTCTGTCCCTATGTTTTTATATATGCTTAAATCTTTAATATTACGCAACGGATTTTGATGATGTTTTTTTAATAGATAGATTGATTCTTGAGGAAGGTTTTAGTATATAAACCTCTCCAATATTCCCACTGGAACAAAAGCTACGCGGGTGAAACCGCGGGCCGGTCGCTAGTAATAAATATACATCAAGCTATTCATTATATTATATATAGATAATAAAAGTAAATTCATGTTCACTCCATCTCAAGTCAATATAAAGTTAATACAAAGACAATTTACCGAACGGGATTTACTTATCGAGAGTTTCCAGTGCTGCAGCTTCTCTTATCATTAATCTACAGTGGCGACCACATGATCAAATTGAGCTATGAACTGAATAAAATGAACAGACAACATTAATTGTATTAGGAACTGCTAAGACAATATTGAATCTAACAAAACGTAAGCACATATAGGCAGATAAATAAAATTGGAGTTGTGTAATATTAAATAAAATAAAATTAAATAAAATATTAAATAAAAATAAAATTATATCAAAATAACACTTATTATAATTTATTTCTTCCGGTTTGTTCCGACTAATCTCCGAAACGTCTCAACCGATTTTGACGGGTATGTCACTGACAGATAACTGATGTAATGAGGAGTAATTTAGGCTAATTTTATTTTAGATTTTTTTCCACGCTGACCAAATTGCTCCCTATTACATCGTTGGGTACGGTTTACAGGTAAGATGTGTGTTTCATGTATTTCAAGAGTTGCACCTCATTATAGAAATATGTTTTTTAAATCAGCTGACAAAATAGTGTTGACTGAAGCTAACATAGCCATTCTGAAAGGGTGGCGGATCGTAACTAATACACCACGACAATTAAATGTATTTAAAAACATTGTACTAGATTAAGGGCCGTCCATAAATTACGTCCCACGTTAAGGGGGATGGAGGGGGTCGAAGAAGTTTGACATTGTGTAACAAGGGGTAGGGAGGGGTTTAACGTCAGGTCCAGGCTACCCGTTTTATCTATTCCTGCTGCACTAGTGTTAATACTTACACTGATTTGTTCTGGTTTGGACCGTTGTAACCGGTTATCTTGTGCATCTGCCACTACTATCTCGCCATATGAATAACAAAGTATCATTAACATCTTCGGTGTCTATAGTTTGCTCGTTTGCTTTCCTAAAAAACCGTATATTCTAAAACATCATTTATTTTGCCCATAATTTCATTCTATTTAGTCACACAGCATTTATTGCGGCCGTAAAACCATTCGTGTATTAATATAACATTGAGATATAATCCAATGATTATAGACAGACTTACAGACAGACTAATTTGATTACTATCGGTTTTATTTTAACGTTATTCTGTAGTAGTCCAAAAACAATTTTTTGGACTACTACAGAATAACGTTAAAATAAAGCCGATAGTAATCAAATTAGTCTGTGCGAATACAATACAGCGAAACGCTATCGTGTTACTTTGGTCTACAATTAGGATTAACACGTACTATGTTTAGTAAACTATGAAACTTATAGTCTAATGGCATACATTTTGGAGTCCTAAAGGAACTTAATTTGTACTTCTGTACGTTGGCACAAAAGATACTTAGTAATACTAATAAAAAAAATGACATACTTGTATAATGAATCAGTAATGTATTTAACAACTGTTAGGGAATAGGAAAGAATCAGATTTTGCTGTTGGCCTATTTTTGGTGCATTTAGTAACATTATACAGGTTGACTGTTAAAAGGTTATAAATATAAAAGGAGAGCTTTAAATACTCGATTCTGATAACAAATATGCAAAAACTAAGTACTTAAATTTCGACTTAATTATTTAATAAAAATGTTAAGTAAGGACACCACGCATAGGAATCCAAGTTTATTATATATAAATAGTTATTTACCGTAGCAGCACGTGTCGTCACCGATGCAAATCCCGTCCTTAGGTACAGGAAGCCCCACAATGTACTAATCGATCCCGACAATCCCGTAACGGTAATTTACATACATTAAACTGTTTGATTCTTCAAATGCTAGGTGCCAGGAAGTAATAATGATATAACAATTCAATCTTGTTTAGCTAAGTCGTAATGATGCGTTGCTTTAGTACGTAAAACCAATAGGCATTTTCAAACACTTCCGATCCGGTAGTAATTATAAAAAAGTGTCATGAAAAGTGCCTGTAAAGGTTTATTTGAATATTTTTCATATCGTAAGATAGCAAGTGAGCAGATGATCTTCTTAATGGGAACAAACAACCACCGCCTATAGATGCTGCGTAGCTCTCCTTGTGGTGGGGTCTTAATGCGCCATACATAAGATTCCCAGGTACCCTACCCTCCAAACCAGAAAACGAATATGCACTGACTGAATATGGCACCAGGCCCAGACCGAGACAATGCAGAAGTCTACCACTTAGACGCCACGTTAGTAGCGACTCGTTAGCCTCTTACAGACTGCATGTCGTAACGTCATAGTACCTACGGTAAAAATGGGACTCCCACCAATATTTTTGAATTTGAAATTTGCAGGAAAATTTCCATCGCCGTGTTGGTCCCGGCCTCCTTTGTAGAATAGGCCAACTGCCGTTCTGCCAGGCAGGTCGTAAAAGGCGACCGAATGGCTATCGAGTCACTACCTTCGTGGCTACTAGGTGGTAGAGCCTATAGGTATTCTGCATTGCCTCGCCCGGGTCAGGTACCACCGCCTTGCCTATTCCTGCCGCAATAGCGTCAGTGCTTGTCGCTGTCGTGTTCCGGTTTGGAGGGTAAGGTAGCCGGTAAACTTATGCATGTGGCATTAGACCTCGCCACAAGATAGCAACGCACCATTAACATCTTTGGTGTCTATAGGCGATGGTTGACTCTTTCCATCAGGAGACCCATCTGCTTGTTTGCTATCTTATGATATATAAAAAAAAAAACTTAAAATTAAAACAGTAAAGCGAGTTCAAATGTAGTTTTCCCAAGCGTAGGCGATTTACAGCGCATAAACGATTTGATGCGAAGTCATTAAGTCATTAAGTAAATTTAGGTTCCTCTGTAATACGTGAATCATCTACCATAGATGTTTACAGTATGGTAGTAATTAGATGAAAGTATAATAAATAAACTATATTATTCTGAAAGGCGATTGTATCACCAATACAATCTATAAGTCCGATTGACTCATTACATAAATGCTGATCCAAGTCCCCTTTGAAAATTAGAGCATCTGCCACTCTGCAAGGCAGTTTGCAAAAGCAGTCCGCAATATTAGTATCTAAAGTAATAGACGATGGTTATTGGTTATTTCACTTCATCAAGAGCTTGCTAATGACGGAAAAAATGTTTTACTATATAATACTAGCTGACCCGGCAAACGTTGTTCTGCCTTTTTAACTAATCTTATTTTTTTTTCTATATTTTTTGACATTTTAAACCTTCCCTGAACTTCAACAATTAATTTAAAACCAAAATTAGCCAAATCGGTTCAGCCGTTCTCGAGTTTTAGCGAGACTAACGAACAGCAATTGATTTTTATATATAAGAGATAAGTACAAAAAACCAATGTATGTATATGCATGTACAACAATACAATATAACAAATATAATGAAAAAATAGCTTACAAACAGAAAATGACCACACAAATACGATGTGGCGACAAAAAAAATTGTATTCAAAAGAAAATTATATTAAATAAATATCAGGGTCCCATTGACGTGTATAATTAATTAAACATGTCAATGCAAGGTCCAGATTGAACACAGACTATAAACACAAACATCTATGCTTCACGCACAATTAATTAATTACCTGCCTCTATCGGAAATCTAACCCAAGTTTTATCTGGATCGCCTTCTCTAGGCGTATATCTTCGCTGAATACTCGACACGGTCAAATTGTATTATGTTTTGCTATTTTGTTATAACACAGCTATTAAGATAACGAAATAAAAGTTTCAAAGATATTAATGTACACACAAAATTCCTCAATATATGGTAGACTTCAGTCCGCGTCATTTATCTATGCTAAGTATCAGTCAGGGTACACTGATTGACGTATGAAAACACACTTCTCTCGCAAGCGTCTCTGAGCGTGGCGGATAGAGTCGATAATTCATTTATAATAATATATTCAGAAACGTAATCAATCAGGCAGATAGCCATTAGATATAAGTATCTAGACAATGTAAAAAAAACGCACAAATTTAGAAAATCATCATTTTTCATTTGTCATTCTTGTTTACAAGAAAGATGGATGGTAATATTATGCATCTAGCTTTACATATATTTTTTACACCATTATATAGAAAACAAGCAGATAAACCTCCTGATGGAAAGAGAAACCATCGCCTATAGACACAAAAAATGCGCGTTGCTGTGTGACAAGAATGGCAATACCACATGCTACCACATGTTTACCGGCTACTTTGCGTTGACGCTATTGCGGCAGGAATAGGTAAAGCGGTGGTACCAAATACCCGGGCATGACGTTGCGAAAATTTACCTCCTAGTAACTGTTAGTGCTACGCAGAAGGCAACTCAGTACACACCATTTCCATCTGTGCTGCCATTAACCGATAGTTATTTCTTTCCATTAGAAGAGCCATTTTCCCCTGTGTTGGTCCAGGCTCCTTTGAAGAATAGACTAATTGCTGTTCTGTCAAGTAGGTCGTAAAAGGCGATCGATTGGCGATACGTATCACTACCATCGTGACACTAAGAGGTAAAATTCCTCAACTACTCGCCTGGGTATTTGGTTCCACCGTCTTACCTATTCCTGCCGCAATAGTGTCAGTGCTTGTCACTGTCGTGTTCCGATTTGGAGGGTAATATAGCTGGAAGACTTATGTATGCGGCATTGTGTCCCGAATAGCAACGCACCATTGACATCTTTGACGTCTATAGGCAATGGTTTCTCATTTCATCAGGAGATACATCTTGTTTACCTACTATCTTACAATGTAAAAAAAATACTTATTGGTTTTTAACAAAAATATTTTTACTACATCATAAGTATGAAGTGCCAAGACATCAATAAAATAATAATGAATGTTGAATTTAATATTCATGGATTTAGTGTTGATGCGTAGAATTTTACGGTATCATTCGATATAAAGGACGTAGGTCCGCATAATAAGGCGGCTGGGATATGGTTTGCCAATATTAACGCGTGGAAAAGGACAACTCTAATTCAAAGATCTTTTCTGGTCTGAATTTATGTTAAGTGGTTCAGTATGATTGAATAAAATAATAAAATAATTTTTATATAGGTTTGACAATTAAATATAACTAAACTTTTTAACTACTCTTATGTTTTTTCTATATTTTCTCACCTTTTAAACCTTCCCTGGACTTCAACAATTAATTCAAAACCAAAATTAGCCAAATTGGATCAGCCGTTCTCGAGTTTTAGCGAAACTAACGAACAGCAATTGATTTTTATATATACAAATAACAATACGATAGAGTAAAATATCAACGCGTTGGGTTCATTATAGGGTTGAAGAAGTGGTGGTTGATGATTTCATCATCATGTCGCCAACTTTTAAGGATGATCTATGGCCTATACATGGTGTTGACCATATATCTAGATACATTGTACGTATTCTTTACGATTAACTGGTGTGTCAGCTAATGAGATGAGTAGTGATCGGTTCGTTAAATTTATAAAATTTAAAAAAGACACGGGTGTGTTACATAAAAATAGCATAATCTAAATTACAACTAAGATTTTGTAAAAGAAACAAATAAGTATTAAAATCATACAATTGATATTTATTGCTAATCGTACTAAAATTTACTATTTCGAGGGAAAAATTCGAAAAATTTATTCGCTGAGTTTCTACCGCCAATTCTTCGTGCCTGCGGTAAGTCCAATATTAATTCTAAAAATTTTGAAGGTTAATTAAATTAAATTTTCTTTATAAGATCAACTAGAATCGAAGAATCGTGCTATCGCGATGTGTTCGGGCTATTCCGAACTGCTTCGCGAAGGGCCTTGACGCGTCACTGCAGTGGGCGTCAAGCTGCTGATATTTGTGCGACTCACGACAAAAAAACTATAATATAATTACGATAAACAATAATAATAATAACAAATTATAATTTGTCCGCATACATATTAGGTAATTTCATGTATAAGTTGTATTTTGATATTGACCTAGTGTATCGTCGTTTGCTATATTATTTTGTTCCAAGGAAGCATAAAAAAACATACGACGATATGACCTTCATGTTCATGAAGCTGTATCATAAGTTCGTAATCATTGGGCGAATGAAATATAATACACAGTAGCATAAAATTAAAGAATTTACGGAAAAAATGTTCATGAATTAAGAATTTGAGAAAAAAAGACTTTAAGGAATGTTGCAAAATTCTTGTTTGCTTTGTTGTGGGCCACACAAATATCATCAGCAGGCCGCATAAATATAACCTGCCGGCCGCGGTTTGGTGCCCAGTGATAATACGACGTCATTATGACAGAAGCAGTTGTCGCGATGTAGTTAGTGACAACATCGTGCTAGCGCGAACCTTCGCCGTAGGCCGATTTATGTAGCTGCGTAGCTGTGGGGGTAAGAATCTATCCAATGATACCCACACTCTGGGGTGCATGAGAAAAAAAATATTTTTCCACTTTACATGAAGAGGGGCTACCCTAAAAATTTTTTTATATATTTCTATTTGTTAGTTTACCCCAAAAATATTTTTCAATACTTTATGTTGCCACTTCGTTGGCGTGACTAATATGTATATTTACGTCAAATTACAGCTTTTCAGTACTAACCGCTCACACCACCAGCCATTTTCGCATGTTTTTCTAAAAAACACGGACCGTTACGCGCACACGTTCCGAGTTCGTTCCGGTGGACCGTGGTCACAAAAATGATTTATGAGTTGCTTGAATTGAAACCGATACTGTAAAGCGTATATTTTTAAGAGGTTCGCCGTGTTGGTCCCGGCCTCCTTTGTAGAATAGGCCAACTGCCGTTCTGCAGTTGGCCTATTATATTATACTAATATAAAAAAAAAAGTCTTGAGCACTGCAATAAACTGGTGTGAGAATTGTTTAATTTAAATGGCTTAAGCTACAAAATAATTCAGGTGTAACTCGACACTTTGAGAAAAATAGGACTATTTGTTGGTCGAGGATTTTTAATTCAAAAAGTAAATCGATGACCTAGGTATGCTTTTTATATATTTTTATATAATTGGTAAATATATACATACGGAAAAAAAATAAACAACATATATTATAGTACAAAAATATTTATTTACATAAATATTAATATATATTTTTTTCATAATTAATACGTAGTTTTTTTTCATAATTTTTGAATAATTTATTTCTTTTTCAATTTTACAGCTATGTTAATTACTTTTTAAATATTGTTTAGGATATTTCACATTCACATCATATGATTTTTTTTGAGATCATAGATATCAACACTAAAATTTACGAAGATAAATAAAAATAGGTACCGTCATACCCAAAGCGCTGGTATCATCAAGTTGGTCGTTAACGAAAAATATGTTTTATTAATTGATATTTACGGTTTTTTTTTAAATTATTATCTAAACTGTTAGATCTTGAACTAATCTTGATTATAAATAAAGTTTAATTGTTGATTAATACGCCAAAACACTTTTAAATTAACGCGTATCATAAACTGCAACCAACACATAACACACAGCACGAATCAAAATGGCGGATAAGTTCTTTTATTTTTCTCCAAGAGCGTATTTGAAAAAAGAATGCCACTTTGATGTTATTCTGTACAATGTTTCGTTCGAAAACGATAAAATACCATAGAGTATTGTATGAAAACTGGTAAATAGTAAAAATATTGTGTTTTTGGATGAAGTTAGTGTTGGTCCCTATAGAGACCATAGTGTATTGACGGAGTTTTGTCAGAGGTCTCATTAGTTACCAAAGTGTAGTGAGCGGCTAAGGATCTCTAAGTTAGAGTGCGGACGGATGGACGGACATAGCGAAACTATACGGGTTCCTAGTTTACTGCGGAATCCTGAAAAAGCTAGAGTGTGTTCAATCGACAAAGTTAAAATAAAACAATAATTTTCAATGAAAAGTTTTACTTTTGAAGAATCACCCTTTATTTTATATTTTTTCCAAACGCCTCAAAAGATATACATATAACTTCAAAATGTCGTCTGTATATTTATAGTAGTAGGATTTATCATGACTACAACCCTTGATGACTAATCAGGAGCAAAATAGTTCGCAATTTTCAATGTGGTATAACTCTCATTACGTTACAAAGCATCTTCATGAAACTTAAAATTGCTTTGCTTTTTGTAAAGGCGAGATAATGACATCCTGTCGTTCGAGCAACACGATATTCATAGATATATTTCGATGGTATTTCGTAATAGTCAATAACGTTGACGTAACAGTAAATAGATGAGTAAGAGAAAATAACTGTTGTAATTTGCATCTTTTGTTCTTTATTTAATCTATCTATTAAAGCGGGCAATCGCTTTTAGCCATTCCGCGGGCCCTTAAAATCACTTTTTTCTAGTATGGATTTGTTTTCCAGATCTTTCTGCCTTTTTTACAACCCGGCTGTAAAACAGGCTCTTAAAGTATTATAATATATAACTTGTACTGAAAAAATTGGTGTATTAATAATACATTTTTTGGAACGACAGTAGAAAAATATAAGGCAAAGCTGACAATAATTTTACGTAAATTTTTTCTTGTACCCTAACTTAGATACCTTGCAAAAAAATATGAGGTACATATTTAAAAAATAATACACTCAATGAAATACAATATTTGTTGCCTAAAGCGTGTGAAGTTGAGGATATCAACAAGGTCCTTCCTTACAAACAAACTCTCTGTTTGATGAAGGTCCAAGGATAATCCTTTGAAACTGACCCAGATACTCTCCTCGTTAAGTTCCACTGTCAATTTAATAACGTCTTTGATCTACTATAAAATATTAATTACTTTAATGAGTTCGCTAACATGTATGTACACTCTGTTCTTGCCCATATGTAAAATTAAATCTTTAAGCTGTGGGTTCTAAATGCTGGACTGTATTCTTAAGAATTTGGCTAGAGAAAAGTATGTTTTTATTATACTTATCAGTTAAATCGGAGTTTCATTAGTCTGGTGTTTAAATTCATTAACTGAGATGGTTAGTTGTCGAGTTTAATTCATATAAATAAAAAAAAAAATTTAGTTGTACCTCAAAGCCAAAGGTATCAATATGATCTTGTCTTGGAGAGCACATGAAACTCTCATTAGCACCGATTATTGTGACTATATAAACAAACTATTCGTCGTACAGAAAATTTGGTAGACCATTTTTGGTTGCAAATTAAATTCTCTTCAACTTTAGTTCTGTAATTTTTAGGCGTAAAACCAAAAAATAACAAGGTTATTAAAGTAATAAATGAAAATTTGTTTCTAAAAGTTCGTTTGCCCGATATAGCGTACCTACCTTATCCTTTTTTATAAGATGGCAGTCGCGGGTGGGACCCAACAAACATGAATTTAATTTTGGCACCCAAAAAACTAAATTGCGTGCTCTGACTTTTGCGACCGCAAATACATATTGTTAAGACTATAGACATGCATATATTTACGACAAACCCTTTACGGGGTAGATACTGAGAATTGAGTGCCATACATCACAAACCAAACAGACTTGTCTTATTTCCTTCACATTCATAACTCTAACCTAATCTAACCATATTCGCATTGTATATATGTTTATTTGTCAATCGTTCAACATGTACGAACCACTGAAGTACGCCATTTCTTGTTCTTACACTGTTATAATTTAAAAGTAACAGAATTTCTCCGTGTTGGTCCAGGCTCCTTTAAAGAAACGACCAACAGACAGGTCGTAAAAGGCAACTGATTAGCTATACGTGTCACTACCATTGAAACTACTCGGTGGAACAGTTCCGCAACGGCTCGCCCGGCTATTTGGTACTACCGCCTTATCTATTCCTGCCGTAATAGCATCAATGCTTGACATTGTCGTATTTCAGTTTGGAGGGTAAGGTAAACCGTAAACTATGCGTGTGGTATTCCTAACGTAACCATACGTCCCGTTTTGAACGGGAATGTCCCGTTTTCAACTACTCTGCCCCGGTGTCCCCAAGTATATTTCAGGGACGGAAAATGTCCCGTTTTCCCAAAAAAAAATATATACAATAAAGGCACAATAAGATTTAAGTTGTATACGAATTCGTCAGAAATCCTTTTTAATTGGACAGATATTTGCTAAAATATGAGCCGAATACAAAAATTGCGCTTAAAATCTTTAATCTTCAATAGGAAAATTATTTATTTCCAAATATTCAAAATTCTTGGTAGATCTAATTTAACAAAGATATTCAATTTCTTTCTTCTTATGAAAATAGATACATCCTACACTCTACAGACATTACTTCTATCATTTATTTTTTGCATAGTTAAAATAAATTTAATGTCCCTACATGGTCAGTTTAGGCATTGCCATCCCGCCACACGGATACTGAATAGCAACGCATCATTAACATCTTTGGTGTCTATAGGCGATGGTTTCTCTTCCATTAGCAGAGACATCGCTTGTTTGCTATATTAGATACAAAAAAAACTGTAAACTGGTTGACTCTGCAGGCCATCCCTGAATTTCACGCAAAATTTAGGTATTTTAAGTTCAATTTAGCGGAATTTAGGAAAAAGTATAGTTTAGCTTAGGCATAGTTTACTTAAGCAAAGATTTTTTCTGAGTTCAAAAATCTATATTTTGTTATAAATGACAGTAATTTCATTTTTGAAAATATGTATAGGTATTTTAATTTAGGGATCTTCAAGAGAAGTGTGAACATGTACCTTTTTTATAGAAAAGGAGGCAAACGAGCAAGAGGTGCACCTGATGGTAAGTGATCACCGCCGCCCATGGACATCTGCAATACTAGAGGTTTTACAGTTGCGTTGCCGGCCTTTTCAGAATGAGTAAGCTCTTTTCTTGAAGGTCCCTATGTCGTATCCGTTCGGAAACATCCCTGCCGGTAATTGATCCCACAACAGAGTAGTGCGAGGCAAAAAGTGTCGGAAGAAACACACAGTTATGGATTTCCAGACATCGAGATGGTGAGGATGGAACTTCAGATTTTGACACGATGTCCGATAGTGGAATTCGGTGGCAAGAATTAATCCAAACAACTCGTTGGAATACTCCCCATGATAAATACGCAGAGTGAACCTAAATCTCTGCGTAATGCCAAAGAGTCAAGCTGTTTTGAAATAGCCTGGTTGTCAACGATTCCAAGCGCTCTACGCTGAATGTGATCAAGAGGAAGAAGCTGGTACTAGGAAGCTCCGACCAAGAAATGAGAACAGTACTCCATGTGAAACTGAACCTGTGCCTTATAAAGTTAAAGGCGATGGGCCGGCAAAAAGTACTGTCTCGCTCTGCTGAGCACACCGAGCTTTTTAGAGGCTAGTTTAGCCTTGCTTTCCAAATGACCGCGAAATTGAACGTAATTCGATATGTTGACTCCCAGGATTCCCAGGACTCCCAGAACTCCGACTCCCGATATTAGCTGAGGCTGTCAGAAGAGTATCCCCAAATTGAGGTGATACGACAAAGGGTGTCTTTTTGGCGGTAAACATGCAAAGCTGTGTGTGCAAAGCTTCTTGGGGTTAAAGGTGACCAGGTTTTGACGACCCCATTCAGAGACATCGGTAAGTCGATTCTCGAATTCAGACACAAGCTTGTTTCGGCACTCTTCGACGTGTTCCCGAGAAATACCGCTTCGGCTGGAGTATGTAGCATCACCAGTACTGTCATCCGCATAACAATGTATGTTGCAAATTCGCATCATGTCATTGATATGCAGAAGGAACAGTGTCGGTGATAGCACGCAGCCTTGGGGAACACCAGCATTGACAGATTTAAGTTCGGAGCACGCACCGTCGACAATGACCTTGATGCTCCGGTCAGCTAAAAAACTGGTGATCCACTTGCATAATTGCTCGGGAAGCCCATAAGAAGGCAGATTCGCGAGAAGCGCTTTGTACCATATCCGATCAAAGGCCTTCGCTATGTCCAAACTAACAGCCAACGCCTCCCCGTTGGACTCAACTGCTTATGCCCACCGATGATTTAGGTATACTAGAAGGTCACCAGCTAAACGACTGCGGCGGAAACCGTACTGACGGTCGCTAATCAGCTGGTGCTCTTCTAAATACTTTAGGAGCTGAGAGTTGATGATTGTCTCCATAATTTTGGAGAACAAGCAGGTTATGGCTATGGGCCGGCAGTTAGACGGATTAGAGCGATCCCTTTTTTTAGGGATGGGATGCACCAAAGCTGTCTTCCATGAATTCAGTACCACGCCGAGTGAGTAGCAGAGCCAGAATAGGCGTGTTAATACTGGCGCCAACTCTGGAGCACACACTTTTAGCACAATCGGAGGGATGATATCCGGCCCACTCGACTTGTGGATGTCCAAGGAATAGGATGTAGTGCTTTACGCACAGATGACTGCCGAAATTGTGGTTCTGGCATGGAATTATCACACTGCGGGATGGTAGGCGGTGTGTTCCCTTGGTTATACAGAGTCGAGTTGGCGGCAAAGAAGGAGCCCCGGAGATCGGCCTTCTCCTTTGCGGTATGGGCCAAGGAGTCATCGTCTCCGTGCAAAGGAAGGGAAGCGCGTTCCATCTTAGGCCGCATCTAAGCTTACCATCAGGCGAGATCGTGTACAAGCGCTTCCCTATCGATAATTTTAAAAAAAAACCAATCGAGTGTCATCAACCGTGTTTCGATCGGTCAACCGGTTCAAAAGTTTTGAGATGTTTAGGTACATATACACATACACATACACACACAAACACACGCATACACACAGAAACACACACATACATACAGAAACACATACATACACACATACTTACATACATACAGACATACTGACGTCATCGTGAAAATCGTTGGAAAAGGTTCCTAGGACTTCCAAACGTGCAGATCTAGCGAAAACTCGCTTTTCGAAATCAAAAGTTTCTTATTTGGACTAATAACATTTTTTTATTAGTAAAAAAAATGTTATTAGCATACGTTAAATTTACTTTTTTATAGTTTTTAAAAACCAAAATAATAAATAAATTATTCATGAGACAAATTACACTTACTGATCTAACCCCAAAGTAAGTAAATTATTTGCTTGTGTTATGGGTGTAAGTCGACGATACTAATACATAGAAATACATAATACTAAAATATATTTAATAAACACCTAATTAGAATAACTTATACAGAAATATTTTTTTTAATATTTACTTGAAAAATACTTGAACATTTTTATGTGATGTAGTTTAATGCAATAAGCTTTTCCCTATACATAAAAAGAAAGTATTTAGAAACTATCCTTAACTTTGTGTTTTATCCTAATATGCGCGGAAAAGCACTGTCAATTGTGCAAGTTTCAAATGCTTTAATTTAAACTTATTTAAATGAAAAGCGGTTTGCGTGGATTGTCCCAACAACTTTGATGAAATAAATTTGCTTTATTATAGCACTCACTGTGCGTGTTTTATCATCAGTTTCTTAATTAAGAAAATATACATACCGCCGTATCGGTCCAAACCCCATTGAAATAATTGCTATTTTGCCAGAATAGAGGTGAACGATTGGCTGTGCCTGTGACTACTATCGTGACTCGTCTCGTCCGGGATTTTTGGTATCACCTTATACCTATTTTTTATGGGACAAATTACACTTACTGATCTAACCCCAAAGTAAGCAAATTATTTGCTTGTGTTATGGGTGTTAGTCAACGATGTTAATACATATTTAAATCTATACATATAATAAAATCGTAGGAAAGTCAAAACTGTACATTGAATATTTTTTTAAAAGAATACTTAGGATGTGATCTCCAATCGATATCGAAGCCAAAAATATAGTTTTTAGATTTTTTGTCTGTTTGTCTGTATGTTTTTAGAAGTTTTGTCTGTTTGTCTGTATGTATGTTCGGGGTAAATTCAAAAAGTGCTGCATGGATTTACTTCAAATTTTGCATGAATATTATTAACAGTTCGGGTCAACATGTAGGCTACATATTGAAAGTACTAAATATACAAGAAGTTGCGGGCAACAGCTAGTACTAGAATATTTATAGATATAATAAAATCGTAGGAAAGTCAGTACATTGAATTTTTTTTAAAAGAATACTTGGGGCGTGATCTGCAATCGATAACGAAGCCAAAAATATAGTTTTTAGAATTTTTGTCTGTTTGTCTGACCGGGGTAAACTCAAAAAGTACTGCATGGATTTACTTCAAATTTTGCATAAATATTACTTGTTAGTAATATTTGTGCAAAATTTGTAGTATGAAAATATTACTAGACGCAGGCAACAGCTAGTATTTAATAAATACCTAAACTAAAACATTTATGCTCATCACACAAATGCTTGTTCTCGTTGGGGATCGAACCCGAGCCCCATCGATTGCGTAGTCAGGATCGCTAACCACTCGACCAACGGGGCGGGACCACAGCCGCAATAGCTCCAATGCTTGTTATTGTCCCATTTTTGGTGCCACTTATAGGCGGTGTTTTTCTCTTTCCATCAGATGTGCCATCTGTTTGTTCGCTATCTTATGATATTTAAAAGTATACAGATAATATGGAAACAGTATCTGAAGCATTTCTATACTCTTCTTATATCTTACGAGGGTAAATTGAAAGTTTTTAGGACTGGCCACTTGTATCTTCACGCCCGTATCCCCGAAAGGGTAGGCAGAGGTACAACAAGTGCACCCACGATTAGCCGAATATGCTTGGTCCTACAAACGTTATTGACGTGATATCGCCAACCGGGCACTTTCCAATCCCGGGAAACTTTGTGCTTATCAGAAAACTGAAAAAACAATTGTTTCATGTGCCCGACCCGGGAATTGAACTCGGGACCTCATGTGGTCAATGCCAGTGCTGGACTACAAGACCACAGAGGCGACTTGTTAAAAATATAATGAATAATCCTTAATTTTGAAAATGGAATTCTTTGCCAATATTATTGAGTAGGTATTTCATTCATTTGTCATTTGTTTTAATATTAATTGAAATCAGCAAATTGAAAATTTTCTGTGTCACGTCAGCACGCATTTAATGAGAGGAAATTTTCATTCTATGATTTTTATGATTTTCGTTGTCATTAAGGTCAACAAGAAAGTTATGATAGACTTCGATTGGCCTTTCACAATGAAGTCCAATCTCGTTCAACTGTTTACAACTGGTTTAATGGGTTTAAACGTGGTCGCACTAATCTCACCGATGATCTGCGTGAGAAGCGGCCTTCTACGGCAACGACTGAAGATAACATCAGACTTGTGCTTGTGCGGTGTATGATAGAGACTGACAAAAGTGACCTATCAGCAGATTCGGTCAAGCGTAGGCATCGGCATAAGTTAAGTGCACAAAATCCTCATAAGTTTTGCATAAGTGATACAAACTGTTAGATTTTTGCGTTTATAATATTAGTATAAAATAAATAAAATCAATAAAATAAGTTAATAAATAAAAAAAAATAAAATGTCATTACACTGGCTCCGGGTCGCGATAATTCACCGATTTTTTCAGTCAACAACATAAAAATCTTTAAAGACTAATGATAATTGTGGCTGATGTGGCTGGGTGGATTATGGGATCATCCAACATGTGACAAATATTTATTGTTTATAGACCTAAACCACAAAAAACATAAACTAACTTTTTTAAATTATTAGCAAACAAGATGGTTTCTCTTTCCATCTCGTGAGAGCTGCATATAGCTCTCATGATAGAAAGAGAAACCATCTACTATAGACACCAAAGATGTTAATGGTGCATTGCTATCCGTGTAGCAGGATGGCAACGCCACACGTATAAGTCCACCAGTCACCTTACTCTCCTAACAACGACAATGACAAGCATTGATGCTATTGCGGTAGGAATAGGTAGGCGTGCGGGACGTTGCTGAACTTTACCGCCTAGTTGTATCTGTTATTGTTTGTTTAAAAACTGCTCAACCGATTTTTTGAAATTTGGCATGGAGATAGTTCACGAGGAAATTATAGGCTGGTTTTTAAAGATTTTTTTTCAATAATCGACCTGTAAGGGGCTGAAAGTTTGTATAAAAACTAAATCGACGACATGTTAATCAACTAAAAACTATATTGATGATGTGTTAATTTACTAAAAACTAAATCGACGACATGTTCATCTACTAAAAACTATCGATGACGTGTTAATCTACTAAAAACTAAATCGACGACGTGTTAATCTACTAAAAACTAAATCGACGACGTGTTCATCTTATAAAAACTATCGACGACATGTTCATCTACTAAAAACTAAATCGACGACGTGTTCATCTTATAAAAACTATCGATGACGTGTTAATCTACTAAAAACTATCGATGACGTGTCATCTACTAAAAACTAAATCGACTACGTGTTAATCTACTAAAAACTAAATCGACGACGTGTTCATCTTATAAAAACTATCGACGACATGTTCATCTACTAAAAACTAAATCGACGACGTGTTCATCTTATAAAAACTATCGATGACGTGTTAATCTACTAAAAACTATCGATGACGTGTCATCTACTAAAAACTAAATCGACGACGTGTTAATCTACTAAAACTAAATCGACGACGTGTTCATCTTATAAAAACTATCGATGACGTGTTAATCTACTAAAAACTATCGATGACGTGTTAATCTACTAAAACTATATCGATGACGTGTTAAAATACTAAAAACTAAATCGACGACGTGTTAATTTATTCGCGGCCGAAGCGATCGCTTTGAAAACTAATATAAGTTGTGTCCTACATAGCTATGAATCTACACCAAAAATATCCACATCCCCTTAGACATTTCCTATCCCATTAACAAAACCAACTTTGCATAGCCACAGAACTTATCTATCCGATGATCCCAATCACGATAGATTTACTGTAATTTATTGAGGAATTGGGGTGTTAGTGGTCTTTACGATTTGCATTATTATCCCGCTTTAACATGCTTTTAAATAAAATGAATAAGTTTGTTTATATCCTTAGACAGCAAACAAGCAGATGACATTCCTGATGGAAACAGAAACCATCGTACGTAGTCACCAAAGATATTAATGTTGCGTTGCTATCCGTGTGGTGGCATGACAATGCAACATGCATAAGTCTACCGGTTACCGTATCCTTCAAACCTGAACACGACATTGACAAGCAGCAGCTATTGCTGCAGGAATCGTTCAACAATTTAGAATTACAATGCCGCCAACACTAATAAATACACGCGTTATACGATATACACCCCTTTTTTGTAAGTTAAAAATTAATCTATATGATCTACACATATAATAAAATCGTAGAAAATTCAAAACTATATATTGAATATTTTTTTAAAAGAAATACTTGGGGTGTGATCTACAATCGATATCGAAGCCAAAAATATAGTTTTTAGAATTTTTGTCTGTTTGTCCGTTTATCTGTTTGTCTGTATGTATATCCGGGGTAAACTCAAAAAGTACTGTATGGATTTACTTCAAATTTTGCATGAATATTACTAACAGGGCGGGTCAACATATAGGCTACATATTATCACGCTATCACCTAAGAGATCATGAGCTGTGCGGAGTAAACGAAATCCGCGCGGACGAAGACGTGGGTAACAGCTAGTCTATAATATAATTAATACGTGAAGGAAAGTCAATGTAAACTTTACTGTGCCCAATTTCATACGTGGAGTATGAAATATGGCACAGTTAAGTTTATATTGCGGAAAACTGCAGAAACCTAATATTACATACATACATATCTTCACGCCAGATCCCTTACGAGGTAGGCAGAGAGAACCGAGTGCCACACATCACGATCCTTGCAGATTTGTCTCCCTTCCTCCACATTCATCACTTTCTTCATACACACACGAACTAAAAACTAAAGAGACCTAATATTTTTAGATGAAATTCATTAACAATACATACAATAAATTAATAAAAATAAACATTACATACACTACATTCATGTGATACACGTATACACACATGAATGAATACTATTTTATTTACGGCTAAAATCAGTTATCAAACTTAAAAAAGATGTTTTATTGTTTAGTCTATGGTCGAATTTCGGCCACAGGCGATGGCTGGTACAAAATTAATCCACGAGTAAACTAAAATTAGTGCGGTCTTTATATACGTAAAATGTCATAGAAATAGCCCTACTAGAGCCCTCTTGTGGTATTCTGAGCCCCATTTAGTAAATAGACCATCTGCTATTCTACCAGGCACTTAGTAAAAGGCGAACGATTAGCTAAACGTGTCACTACAATCTTGAGCATCGGGTAAAAGAGTTCTGCAATGTCTCGCCTTGGTCTGGTACCACAGCCTTACCTATTTCTTTCGCTAAACATCAGTGCTAGTCACTGCGGTGTTCCGGGTAAAGGAGCCGCCAAACTTATGCATGTGGCATTCCTATCCCGCCACGTGGATAGCAACACACTATTAACATCTTTGGCGTTTATAGCCGAATATTTCTCATACCATCAGGAGAGTCATCTGCTTGTTTGTCATCGAATGATATAAAAAAAGATATCATCTAGATAGTTTTTAGCTTGTCATAGAGAATATATGAATTTGCAGTCTCGTATATAAGGTAATTAAAGTAGGGTGAAAAAAACGGCGGGCTATATTGACGAAGTAGACGTAAATATGTCGGATGTGTCTCAGTTTAATGAAAAACTTAGCTGTTGCCCTTGAATGAAATTATTTTGGGGTACATCGGCTGGATGGTTTCAAAGTCTATAAAGGCATAAGTAGAAACTAGAAATAATTTTTGTGTTTTATACATTATATGGATAAATTATCTTGGGACCTAAAGATATATTTGGTTTGATATGTAGGACTTTGAATACTGTCGGTGGTGTCACCAACAGTGTTCAAAGTCCTATATATCAAAAGTATCATTATAGATACCATATCTATAATTAACCGTTTTGCATTCATGAAACTTGTATGAACATATATTATTCATGATATTTGGAAGAATATATCATAAATGTTAAAGCATAGAGCTGTTTGACAAACTTGACAAATGTTTGCTATTAATTAAAGGTTATTTATGAAAAGGTGATTAAACAGATTACAGCCCATAATGTATCATTATTTGTGTATTGATCACGGGCTTTCCTTTGCCACGGCGAGATGCGTCGGCTATAATGAAATAATTAGGCACATGAAGCCACTCGTGCGAATTGACAAAATGATTTATATCTTTATAAAATTGTATTTTCAACCATTTAAAATTAAACATAGAATATAATCAAAGTAATATCTTAGGCAGCTTGTAAGAGGCGAATGATTGGCTGTACAAGTCGCGCATGAAGGGATCCGTACCACCATCTAAAAAAAACGCCAAAAAATCGCGTTTGTTGTATGGGAGACTCTTTGAATATTCATTTTATTTTAATTTAATTATTTATTTTTAAATTGAAGAAAAACTAAATATTCAGTGAATATTTCAGTCTGGACGGGTGGTCTGGAACATCCGGTATTGTCAAGATATTGCCTTGAGTCGAGATTCAGTCTCACTGTTAATGCCCTTAGGACAAGCTCTAAGCCCAACAAATTTTAATTCTGGCTGAGCACACTCTGCACGTCCATAAAACTCGGTTTCGCAGTACCTAACCTACATTTTCTAAAAAATAATAAAATGGCAGTGCACGTCAAATATTGACTTTTGTACAAAGACTTCTATTATGGCTACTTTTTATCCCGGAAAAGTTAGGTGATCCCGAGGGATTCGCCAAAAACTCTTTTAATACAGCGGGCTGCACGCTGCAGCTAGTAATATTATAAATGCGAAAGTTTGGATGGATGGATGTTTGTTACTTAAGCACGCAAAAACTACTGAACGGATTTGAATCAAATTTAGCACACAGGTAGATGATGACATAGAATAGCACATAGGCTACTTTTCATCCCGGAAAAAATAGGTGTCCCGCGGGATTCGCCAAAACTTTTATAATGCAGCGGGCTGCAGCTAGTACTTAATAATTGTAATGTTTTTATGTTAACAAAATATACTACGACTCTATCTTAATTATTAGTATATTTCATATATGATAAAATAATGTTTTGTATAATCATTTATATTTTATAATTATAAACTAAACAACGTTTGAAGTTATGGTTTATGTTTATAAAGAAAAAAATAGTCATGAACATTTTTATAGCATGACAATAATAATCAGTAATAAGTAATGTTAAAACTGTAAAAAAATCGCAAGCCGAGTCCTCCAACGAACATGTTATGACTTCATGATCAGTATTAAAAAATCAACATCTATCGTTGCTGATTTCGATGCTGATGCTGATGCTGATATTAAAATTAATGCTGACAATCCGCGGATGCTGATGCTGATGCTGATATTCGCAACAACCCTAGTTCACACCCTGTCACCCGTATCTCATGCAACATTTGCAATGCATGTATGCATGCATGTATTTAGTTAACATCCGTTTTTTAAACTGTTCCCCTTATGAAGGCAAATTTAAAGACGTATTCACGTCAAAAAAATATAGGACAGTGTGCGAGCCTTCGCAAACAATCATCAGGTTTTTAACTGAGATTTTAAATTATAGTTTTACCACAATGTAAAAAAAAAATTAAAAAATAATTTAAGGAAGACTGTGGTTTTACAGTATAAGATGATAGTAAATAAAGGGCCGGCTTCTCTGACGGTAGCCGGATTGTGCCCGATTGTCGCAGAATTCTACTACTTAAGTAGATACAACTACGACTTCAATAGAGACAGGGCCAATACGAGAAAAAATAGCTTCAAATATCTATATCATGATTGATATATTTTAATGTAGAATAAAATAGATTATACTGAAGAATTGAAGTAAACGCAAAACTATCGTAAAAGCATTATTATGTTAGACACGAAAGGCATCTGTCATTTCTACGATTGATTCGTTGATAAGTAAATAATAAACAAAATTACACAACCATGAGTTATAATGTGAGGAAGCAAATAGGTTTTACATGGATAGTGGTATTGGTTTCTGCTTTCTCTCTTAATCATTTTGCATAAAGCTGTAGTGTTTTCTGGAATCAGATATTTATAGAAAGCCAACTCTGATAGTATTTTCACCCGACTTCTCAAAAGAAAGAGGTTATCAATTAATCTATGTTTTTTTAATGTTTGTTACCTCAGAACTCGGTCATTTAGCAACTGAATTTAAAAATTCTTTTTTAACTTCCCGCTACGTTAAAAAAGTTACTAATATTGCCCCGGTTTTCGGAAATTGAGTTTTGCAAGATTTGAGGCTATTGCGGCAGGAATAGATAAGGCAGTGGTACCAAATACCCTGGCGAGACGTTGCAGAACTCTACCACCTAGTAGTCACCATAGTAGTGACTGGTATAGTCAATCTGCTTATATTGTATATAGGCAGAATTGCAGATAGTTTCTTCAAAGGCGGCCCGAACCAAAAAGGCGAACCACTAGTACTTATTCATCGAAGTTTTTAGAGCCTTCAATAAAAGGTCGCTTTGTTTATAGTACATAACCCACAATGTTACAAAACATATCTTGTTCGAAACAGGGTCTGTAATATCAATAAGGTCCTAAACGACAATATTTACTTGAAAAATCGGATTAGCGCGCTTTTGCCTCACCCTTTTAACGGCTTTGTTAAGACTCATACATTCTAACCACTTGGATTGTTACTGCAAACGGAAGGTTTTTAAAAGGAAAGTCACGTAATTGAAAGCTTGCTAAATTGTAACACATTGTAGATTTATTTATGTGTAAAATAAGATAATTGAATATTGTTAAGTATATTCAGTTCAGATGTAGTCAGAGTTAGCAGGACGTCATTTAAAACTTCGATAAGCGATTGTTGTATTCACCTTGCGATTTGTCAGCCGATGCACCACCCTTCTGATGATAATTCTAATTTGCGTTCATCTACATATATGTTATTTAATTTAAATTATATTATAATTAAGAGTTACAAGTACTTCACTATACTTAACTGTAAAATACAGTTCATATGTATGAAAAAGTGGCCCCCCAGTACAAGTGACTTTACATTTAAAAAGGGAATCCCAAACTTTCCCTTTGTTAATTTAATATTGGTAAGTGAAATAAACATATTATTGGTCTATCATTCCTGCCACTAGTTTTTAATTGCAATAATCGAATTTAGCGCACATTCGCAGTAAAATCCAAATCAACTTACAACTTGTATTTACCATAAACGCCACATGCCGCCAAACGTCAGTTATTTTGCAGGAAAAAATAATTTCATAAGAAAATTATTATTTTGTGATTGGTTTTGTCATATTTCTAATACCTTGTACAAAGTATTTTAGATTTTTAACTTCCCGCTACGTATGTAGATAAGGAAGTTACTGATTTTGCCCTGATTTTCGAAAACTGAGTTTTCACCAGATGTCCACGTTTTGAGGTCCTAGGATCATTTTCCGACTATTTTCACCATGACGTCAGTATGTCTGCATGTACGTATGTGTGTATGTAAACATCTCGTAACTTTTGAACGGCTGGACCGATGTAAACGCGGTTGATGGAATGCAATTGGATTCCACTCAACTTAAATTTCCACTGACTGACTTAAAAACTAAAACTGGCTTAAAAATCTTATCAGCTTTTTTCCTTTAAAAACTGAAAAAAAAAAAAAATTTTTTAGATTTTATAAATTGAGTTGAACGCTTCCAAATATACAGCTCTTCAAAAATCAATTATTGCCATTTTTAACTAAATAGACGTTTGAATTGAAAATATGCTTATAGTTTTTACTCTTTTGAGCTTAAAACACCCTAATTTAGCGGGAAGTTTCAGGGTAACGAAAAAAATCTGTTAGCGGTTAACCTTGCAGGTAGGTTAAGCGCTTACAGATTTTTTTCGTAAAATAGCAAACAAGTAAGTGGTTCTATTGATGATAAGAAACAATTAATACATATATACATCAAAAATGTTAATAGCTCGTTGCAATCCTTGTGGCAGAGTTAGAGTGCTACCTGTATAAGTTTACCGGCTACTTTACCCTCTAAACTGGAAAATGGCAGTGAAAAGCATCGTCGGTATAGCAGCAGGAAAAGGAAAAGTCGAGACATTGCAAAACTCTACTACCTAGTTAGGCACGATGTTACTAATACATTTCACTCCGCCACACTTCTCTCAGTAATAAAGCAGAAGATATTTTTCCTAAGCGGGGTCTGTTCCTAAACCTAACCCTATCTGAAAACCTATCTAAAATAACCTATCTGTTCAATAGACGAAGTAAGACTTACAGCCCCCATCTTGTGATTTGTCAGTACACAGTCAGTTTTCTTAGTAAAATTGTTAAATAGCAACATGCTGTATGTAACGTGCAGTTAACGGTTGAGTTTTATTGGTACTAGCGATCACCTGTGGCCGAAATTCAACCATACACTAAACAATAAAATCTCTTTTAAGTTTGCCAACTGACTTAAGCCGTAAAGAAAACGTTAGACGTGTGAGTATGATACATTTATGTATGCATTTATGTCACATGAATGTAGTGTATGTAATGTGTGTATTTTTATTGCATATTATTTAGAAATATTAATTTCTGTAGTCCCCCGCAATGTTAACTTTAACTGTGCCAAATTTTATACCCCACCGTTAGTGCAATTGCCTTAAATACGGCTCCAACATTTTTCCATCACGTATTAATATATAGACAACGTGAAGACTGATACACATTTACAATACATTGTCATAGGCAAAGTTTTTTTTTATATTATAAGATAGCAAACAAGCAGATGGGTTTCCTGATGGAAAGAGTCAACCATCGCCTATAGACACCAAAGATGTTAATGGTGCGTTGCTATCTTGTGGCGAGGTCTAATGCCACATGCATAAATTTACCGGCTAACTTACCCTCCAAGTCGGAACACGACAGCTACAAGCACTGATGCTATTGCGGCAGTAATAGGTAAGGCGGTGGTACCAGACCCGGGCGAGACAATGCAGAACTCTACCACCTAGTAGCTACGATGGTAGTGACTCGCGTAGCCAATCGGTCGCCTTTTACGACCTGCCTGGCAGAATGGCAGTTGGTCTAGTCCTCAAAGGAGCCCGGATCCAACATGGGACTAGAAACAAAGATACTAAAAATTAACTAGTAGTGATACCAATATTATCGAAATTAATTCAAAATATACTAGACTGATTTTAAAACGGTATTCACCAATTGAAAGCTATACTATCAAGGAGTAACAAAAGCTACTTTTTTCCCAACTGACCAAAAGGAACTAATGTTATAGATTCATACGAGCAAAACCGTAAAAGTTGATTTAAATTATATTTTTTAAGTTAGGTTAGGTTTTATAGTTCAAAACTGATACATAAAAAACATATAAGGTGATTAGATAATTTGTTGATTCAGTACAAGATGACTTGTACTCAGCATAGCTTGAATGACATTTTGTTAAATAGTGTTAAACATATCACACAAATCACATAAAGCTCATGTTGCATGAATACTGAAATGGGCTTGAGTCGATTCACAGAGTTTAATAATGTAGAAAGCAGAGTGAAGTGACTCTGGAGACTGGGTAAATTATGTAACAAGCTCAAAGCACTGTTCGAATTCACGACACGAAATCTGTGCCGGATAAAACGAGTCAATGACTATCGATCCTCCAAATTACCCTTCTGTAATTTTACTTTTGTACTCATTGAGAGAACTAAAATATAGTCACAAGGGGCTTGAAACCTTACATAAAAATCAGAAAGTTTTATACAGGTTGCAGAAAACAGAATCCACTTAACTGATATAATGCCTTAGGAAGTTTTTTTTTTAGAATGTAGGCACAGAAAAGTTAACCCAAGAAGTATAGACATAGGATATATTTATTGTGCCATTCTGTTGTGATTCATTAACCAACAATAACAGTAAGTTCTACGTTGGCCCAGACAATGTAATTCATTCAACAACAATCTAGTACCACGTCAGCTCTATCTATGACATCCGTGGCTAGGTAAATCGATATTAGTGAATCGATGTTTTAAATATGCTTTTTTTGCAATGAATTTAAGCATTTGGTCCAAATGACTGTTACTGCAAAACCGAGCGTTTCGAGCGAGCTAAGGGCTCAGTCGTATCTGCCGCGTTCTGTGTGACCGAACCTCGGCTTAGGGTTGTATTTTAATACAGTGAGAGAGAAAGTGGCATCCAGACTTTGACTCCTTACTGACTCTTGACCGACGGCGTCTCGAGTGTTGGCGGGCCGAAACGCTGGGCCGAGTCGCTGCCAGTGGCCATTTTAGCGATTGCGTGTGATGAGATCATTAGGATCGGATAGGACCAAAACATGCGATGAGCAACCCTGCACCGTAAAATGCACGTGCCTCGTAATTTCTGTATATGTCATAAGCACTAGCTTTTCCCGGCATTTCGTTCACGTGACTCACATATATTAGGTACTTTCCTTTGCCCAATCGGGGAAAAATGAAGTCTATGGTACTCAATGATAATGTTGCTTTATGCTAGTTAAAGGTTTTTTTTAATCAGTCCAGTAAGTTTTCGCTGTAAAAAACAAATCTTATCTTTTTATAATTTTAGAGTATACAAACAAAAAATAAATCTCCTCTTTTTATGTAAATGGCAATATTTGAATATAGATCGATATCTATATATTGTTGATACATGAAGGAAAAACTTTGTATCCCATTTTAAGACAATTGCGCTGACGGTGAAGAATGAAATTTAGCACAGTTAAAATTTACATAGCGGAATACTACTGAAACTTAACATTTTTATACAACTTTCATATACAATGCAAAAAGAATACAGTAAATTAATAAAAATTAACATAACACACTAAGTTCATGCGATACGCATGATCTCATGATATGATGATGATAGTTTATGCTCACAATTTCGACCACAGATGATCGCTAGTAAATTTAAAATCATGCTACTCAATGATTCTCTATCTAATATTGTGTGTCTATATAAATAAACAAATTTGATTAATTTATAATATTAGTAAAGATTGTTTAGTAATATTAGTATAGATAGATAGATGTTTGAGATAGCTTATCTTAAATACCCAGACGCAGAGTTTTTTGCAAGGCGACAAGGACTACCATCTGATTAGATTTCGCTTCTAAATGTAATTACGTTCGTCTTTGGCAAGAAAAATATAGCCACAGGAGATTTAAATCAACACATGAAAAAGAAAGTGATAATAATATATAGCACATTTTATTACATTTGTAGCACTAAATATACAGGCTGAATGATGAAAGACAGTACATTTTGATGGTTAAGATAGTTAAAAGTCCATATGTAACCAATAAAAATATGATAAAAAGAAAATATTGCTTAACTGTATATTAAACCTCGAAAAACGAAATCAGTGTATAATATTATAAAAGTATGATTACTATACGTTGTGCTAACGAACCCAGTGCCGATTTCGGTAAATTGCTTTTATAAAAAATAAAATTATGTGCGCCGTGCGTGGGTATCCGTACTTATTATTTTTATTGGATAAATAGGTCAAGATTTAAGTTTTTTTTTTATATAATTAGATAAAAAACAAGTAGATCGCTCTCGTGATGGAAAGAAAAACCATCGCTTATAGACACGTGTTAATGGTGCGTTACTGTAATACCTCTATGGTGAGGTATTACAAGTAAACTGGCAGCCTTGTCTGCTTTTAAATATTTTTTTAAAGATAGAATTTCATGTTTAGTCTTTTATATATATTTCAAAATATATAATAGAATAAGTTCTCGAAGGGCTTAGATGTATGCCCAAATAAATGAAGATTAGAAAATATCTTTTATTATTTTAATATAATACTAAAACCAACGGTTTCGCGTACCTCTCAAGCAGCCAAGCTGTATAATAAACGTCCAGTCGATCGAAGAATTCTACAATTGGTGCAAGCAACGTGTAACAAGCTTTACTATCCATGGCGGTATTCCACATGCCTAAGTCTACCAGCTACTTTAACTTCGAAACCGGAACATGACCATAACAAACATTGATATTAGCTATTACGTCAGGAATAGGTAGACGGTGGTATCATATACTCGGGCGAGAAAGGCGGGTGGTAAAGTTGCGGAACTCTACCAACTAGTAGCGACAATGATAGTGACAAGTATGGCTAATGGTCGTCTCTTACGACATGCGTGATAAAACGACAGTTGGTCTATTCTCCAAAAAAGGCCCGGATTAATACGGTTTTTTATAGAAGAGGGGGCAAACGAGCAAGAGGTGCACCTGATGGTAAGTGATCACCGCCGCCCATGGACATCTGCAATACCAGAGGTCTTGCAGTTGCGTTGCCGGCCTTTTAAGAATGAGTAAGCTCTTTTCATGAAGGTCCCTATGTCGTATCCGTTCGGAAATACCCCTGCCGGTAATTGATTCCACAACAGAGTAGTGCGAGGCAAAAAGTGTCGGGAGAAACGCACAGTTGTGGATTTACAGACATCGAGATGGTGAGGATGGAACTTTAAATTTTGACGCGATGTCCGATGGTGGAATTCGGTGGCAGGAATTATTCCAAACAACTCGTTGGAACACTCCCCATGATAAAGACGATAGAAGACGTAGAGTGAATCTACATCTCTGCGTAATGCCAAAGAGTCGAGCTGTTCCGAAATAGCCTGGTCGTCAACGATTCGAACCGCTCTACGCTGTATGCGATCAAGAGGAAGAAGCTGGTATTGGGGAGCTCCGGCCCAGAGATGAGAATAGTACTCCATGTGAGGCCGAATCTATGTCTTATAAAGTTGAAGGCGATGGGCCGGCAAGAAGTACTGTCTCGCTCTGCTGAGCACACCGAGCTTTTTAGAGGCTAATTTAGCCTTATCTTCCAAATGACCGCAAAACTGAACGTAATTCGATATGTCGACTCCCAGGATTCTGACACTAGCTGAGGCTGTCAGGAGAGTATCCCCAAATCGAGGTGATACGACAAAGGGTGTCTTTTTTGCAGTGAACACGCAAAGCTGTGTCTTCTTGGGGTTAAAAGTGACCAGGTTTTGACGACCCCATTCAGAGACACCGGTAAGCCGATTCTCGACTTCAGACACAAGCTTGTTTCGGCACTCTTTGACGTGTTCCCGAGAAATACCGCTTCGGCCGGAGTATGTAGCATCACCAGTACTGTCATCCGCATAGCAATGTATGTTGCGAATTCGCATCATGTCATTGATATGCAGAAGAAACAGAGTCGGTGATAGCACGCAGCCTTGGGGAACACCAGCATTGACAGATTTAAGGTCGGAGCACGCACCGTCGACAATGACCTTGATGCTCCGGTCAGCCAAAAAACTGGTGATCCACTTGCATAATTTCTCGGTTTTCGGTCGGAGAAGCGCTTTGTACCATATTCGATCAAAGGCCTTCGCTATGTCCAAACTAACAGCCAACGCCTCCCCCTTGGACTCAACTGCTTACGCCCACCGATGAGTTAGGTATACTAGAAGGTCACCAGCTAAACGACTGCGGCGGAAACCGTACTGACGGTCGCTAATTAGCTGGTGCTCTTCTAAATACTTGAGGAGCTGAGAGTTGATGATCGTCTCCATAATTTTGGAGAACAAGGAGGTTATGGCTATGGGCCGATAGTTAGACGGATTAGAGCGATCTCCTTTTTTAGGGATGGGATGAACCAAAGCTGTCTTCCATGAATTCGGTACCACGCCGAGTAAGTAGGAGAGCCGGAATAAGCGTGTTAATACTGGCGCCAACTCTGGAGCACACACTTTTAGCACGATTGGAGGGATGCTATCCGGCCCACTCGACTTGTGGATGTCCAAGGAAAGTAGTGCTTTACGCACAGATGATTGCCGAAATTCTAGTTCTGGCATGGAACTATCATACTGCGGGATGGTAGGCGGTGCGTTCGCTTGGTCATCCAGAGTCGAGTTGGCCGCAAAGAAGGAGCCCAGGAGATTGGCCTTCTCCTTTGCGGTATGGGCCAAAGAGTCATCGTCTCCGTGCAAAGATGGAAGAGAGGGCTGTGAGAAATTCCCTAAGACAGCTTTGGCGAGAGACCAGAACGCACGGGTCCCTGAAGGAAGGTGAACTAATTTCTCGCCAATTCTGCCTATGTGTTCAGATTTTGCCTTGGCGATAGCTCTTTTGAAGTACCTCGAGGCGGAATTGTACTCCTTACGTAATATGCTGGTTTTTTCACCACAAGATGCGGCCGCAGTAGCCCAAGCCCGGTAGCACTCCTGCTTTCGGCGTGAAGCCGTTTTACAAGAGCGACCAAACCAAGGATGAGACTTACCACCAATTGGTACCGTAGAAAATGGAATGAAAAGTTCCATGCACTGCAGCACCGCATCGGCAATAGAGTCTGCGACTACACTCGGATCATCCAGCGGGAAGCACAACCGCCCCCATGGGTAGGACGCAAAAAAAGACCGCATCCCGTCCCAGTCTGCTGACCTATAGTGCCAAACGCGACGACAGCCTGCTAAAGGAGGCCGGGATAAGCGCGAAACCGGCACTTTACTCCGAATCAGGCAGTGGTCTGACGAACCAAGTGGGACGTCCACAGATACCTGATAATGGTCCGGATGAGAGGTCAGCAGAAGGTCCAACAGTGAAGGCGTATGGTTATCCACATCGGGAACTCGCGTGGGCGAAATTACCAGTTGTGTAAGACCATACGCCAAGGCAAAATCGTGAACAGACCTCCCCTCATGATCGGTGGTGCGCGAACAAAGCCATTCGGCTTGGTGGGCATTAAAATCGCCCAAGATCACGATCTCTGCGGAGGGGGTCTGCTCTAAGACGGAATCTACAGCCGTTTGTAAATGCTCAACGAGCCGGTCAACTTCAGTATTCCCGCTATGGGACCTGTATAGGCACGCGTAGCTGCGTGGATGGTCGTCGCAAACTACGCGTAACCAGAAGATGGATAGGCCCTGACCTTCAAGTCTGCCGAGGCGCCGGTAACAGATATCTTCTCTGACGTATGCGCCCACACCAGCCCGCGGTACAAAGGAATGTTCCAGTTTGTACCCCGGGTAGGAGAGGTAAGAAGTATCAGCTGGAGAAGATATCTGTGTCTCAATCAAGAAGAGCAAAGCTGGCTTCGCCGTCTCGAGATAGTAGTGGACGGCGTTCAAGTTGGAATGAAGCCCCCTAATATTACAGAAATCCACAGTAAGCGTGGTAGGGGGTGTCATGGCTTTCTCGCTTTGTCTGCCCCGGACAGGATTGTTTGTGAGCGCAATTTTGCCCCCCCCCCCCCCCCCCCAGAATACGCAGGGCAGCCTGAGCACGGATGCGGATGGATGGGGGGGGGTAGGCCTCCGGGACTCTCACAAACCGAACGAAACGCAGCAGCAGGGCTGCTACTATACGTCGGTGTCAAGTGAAAGAGTGGTATCTCCCCGGGCGTGCCGGCCTATTCAGTTGCAAATGCAGTATGGCACTACCACTAATTTGGTTGACTGCACCGGTGTTAAATAACTTTTGTACAAAAATTATCCCACCAGTGGGCGATGGGGTCGTCACATCCCTACGCCGGAATAACAAAATAGTTGTGCGTCAAAATATTTATTAATCATATATATATATATATGAATTACTCATACAATGTCAAACTCGATGGCTTCATATCGCAACGATAAGTTTTATCATTGATTAACTCACATAGATTAAAAGCAGTATAATAGTGGAATAGATAGGTGACTATAATATTTATGAACCAATAGTTCGTAGCTTCATCTTCGTAGTTGTGGATAATAAACAAATAAAAAATTATTCTAACAATAATTAAGATAACTGCCACGTATAGAACCCATTATTTTTTTTATTTTGTTTGGTTGTCATAAATAAAAATAATAATAATAAATATCTTTGGGCAATTTTACACGAATTGATCTAACCTCAAAGTAAGCAAATTATTTGCTTGTGATATGGGTGTTAGTCAACGATATTAATACATATTTAAATACTAAAATATATTTAATAAACACCCGAACCCAGAAAAACAGACATCTATGCACGTCACATAAATGCATGCTCCTGTCGGGAATAGAACTCCGGGCCCCATTGATTGCGTAGTCAGGTTAGTCCGCCACTCGACCAACGGGACAGTCGAAACAAAAGAAAGTGTTAACTTTGTGGCAGAAAAGAAAAATCTTTGCTTAATTTAGAAATAAGGAAACACGTACAAGTTTGATTAGTTTCGTGACTTTCCAAGCATCTTCCTTTTTAAAATTTACTTGCTATAAAAAAATCTTTTACATTTTAGCATGGGCTTATTTTATATTAAATTACTGATATAATTTAGGTTGACGCTGTATTCTTGTGGCACTTTGAGACCGATCTTATCGATCTTTTTTCACCCTCATCCCCTCATGTCTGAAAATACACAAGATTGCAATTCTCAAAGACCTTTCTGCCCTGCACTCTTTGTCTATGAATCACCGATAAAGGAAACGAAAAAGGAATCATAATGGATGTGACTTAGAAAACTTCAAGAAAAGAGTATATTTAAAGTTTAACAATACAAGAACTTTGATGTTAGGAATGTCATTAGGCTATAGTGATTTAAAACCCCTGTTTATTTGTACCTTCGTGTGTAAACAAATCGGTCAAGTGCAAGTCAGACTAACATACCGAAGGTTCCGTACAAACTTGTAGGAGACCTTGGCTATACATTTTAGGTAGATGGAAAATACCCTATATGTTTTGATTCAGACAGACAGACGGACCATGAAATGAGCCTATAAAGGTTACGTTTTTTCTTGTGAGATACAAAACCTTTGTTTTTAAGGTGAAATTGGGAATTGTACCGAGAACCAGACCAATTGTTAAATTCACTTGCACCAAGCTGTTTAAATACTTTTTAAATAACTTTTGCTCTGGTTAAATTGATTTACAAAGTATAATAAAGTGACTCAAGATGCCCTTAGCAATTATAGAAACAAAACACTGTATAATATGTAGTAGCTTCAACGGAAAGAGAACTGTAAGGAAATGCAAGACCAAATATATGCTAACAAAGAGGCTTTCGAGGAATTCAAACTAAGGTAAAGAAAATAACAACTGCGAATAAATACGAAGCCCGAAGCGTTTGGTAAAATGTGACGTCTGAAAAAGAAAATCTCGTATTCGTGTTCGAGTTTCTGTGAATAAATGCCTAACACCTAACGTTAAACCATTTTAACCTTTACTTGATTTTTCAGAATATATTTTTATATGAGTACGTGATTGTGATATAAACAGAGTTGTTACTAGGTATCGCTAGTCTAGTAGTTTGCTTATAAACTTTAAGTGATTTAAATTTTGATTCCTACACCGAATTCTAAACCAAATCGAAGAAAAAGATTAAAATAATATAACAGTAGAATTGTTGAATATTTAACGCTACTTATAAACTTTTTGAAACGTAATACTGACAGCTTCTATTGGTCTACTTTGGTGGTCTGGTAGTAAGACTGTATGGCTTAAATCATGAGGTATCTGGTTCGATGCCAAGGTTGAGAAATGCGTCAACCTTCGATCAAAATAAAATGCGTCAACAAGTTTCTGTATCAAGAAAATTCTCAGAAATAACCTGGTGGTAGTGTGATTATATCCTTATGCTATATTATAACCCTTTTAATATAATTGTGTTTAGCAGATCATTTACTTGTAAAAGTTATGTAAAACAGAGATTAATTGCTTGTTAAAATTGATTTGCGTTTCGGAAACCGGCCATTAGCGTGTCAGTCATCTATATTAAAATTATAAATGCGAAATTTTTGATGTTTGGATGGATGGATGTTTGTTACTCAATTAAGCAAAAACTACTGAACGGATTTGAATGAAATTTGACACACAGGTAGATGATGACACACAGGTAGGTTACTTTTTATCCAGGAAAAATTAGGTAGTCCCGCGGGATTTGCCAAAACGTTAATATAGAGCGCATTCATAGTATTATAATAGATTATTTTAGTTTTACAGTATATTAAAATAACAAGGAGATTATGACTAAAATAAAATATCGGCATAAAAATAAAAAAGTCTACGGTTTTAACGTGTGGATAGAATGGCAGATAGAAGATTATTATTTATTAGGTAAAAGATTTAGGTTTTTTTTTTATATCATAAGATAGCAAACAAGCAGATGGGTATCCTGATGGAAAGAGTCACCCATCGCCTATAGACACCAAAGATGTTAATGGTGCGTTGCTATCTTGTGGCGAGGTCTAATGCCACATGCGTAAGTTTACCGGCTACCTTACCCTCCAAACCGGAACACGACAGCAACAAGCACTGACGTTATTGCGGCAGGAATAGGTAAGGCGGTGGTACCAGACCCGGGCGAGACCTGCCTGGCAGAACGGCAGTTGGCCTATTCTTCAAAGGAGGCCGGGACCAACACGGCGACTACACGAGGAGTTCTAGATTGGTTAAACATGCTTAGATTCATCATCGGCTTTCTAGATTTTCTGTAATTTATGTGCATATTTCTTTGAAAACAGCCATGAATGTAACAAATCGAGTCCAGACAACTTGAATCTTGATGTTCTTTCTGCCTACCCTGTAAGAGATTTGACGTAAAGATAAGTATTAATAAACGGGAATTATTTACCGGCGAATTAATAATATATGGATGGCTGTTAATGAGGTACTTTAATATGAGTACTAAACCGAGCGGAGTTAAATTATGTTTGCAAAAAATTAACTCAACCGGCCATTTTTATGAGTGAATAAAAATACCTAAAATTAGATAGTATTATAGTACAAATCAATTAATCTAAGTTATTGTTAAATACTCGTAGTATATTACAATTGGAATATATAACTTTAAAATATATTTGCCATGTCTACGTAAGAGACGACCACTTCCATAATTCGTTTTTATATATAATTTAGTTTCCTTTACATAGAGAAGGCGTTTTTTTAAATCTTTTTAAAGAAATACACATAATACATTATTGAAATACTACAAGCGTGCTCTCATCAGTGCCATTTCAGTTATGTTTGCATCCTTACAGAACACGTTCCTTACAAAATTTTGCTATAAATTTGTTCAAATCTATGTGATAAATATACGATGCAAATAAAGAAATCGCACTCTTTCAAACTTCCATTAATATCAAATGTTTTTATTTTATATCATAGGATAGAAAACAAGTAGATGGTGATCATAATGGAAAGAGAGACCAGCACCTTTAGACACTATAGATGATAATGGCGCGTTGCTATCCGTGTGGCGGGATAGCAATGCCACGTGTATAAGTCTATCAGTTGCCTTATCCTTCAAACCGGAATACGACATTAACGAGCGTTGACGCTACTGCGATAGGAATAGATAAGGCGGTGGTATCAAATGTCCGGGTGAACGTTGCGGGACTCTACCACCTAGTAGTCACGATGGTAGTGACACACGTAGCTAATCGGCAACCTTTTACAATCTGTCTGACAGAACGGCAGTTGGTTTTTCCTCACAAAAAGCCCAGACCAACACGGAAGGGGGTGGGATATTAATGTTATTGTTATATATAAATGTTATTTATATTATTTCATCATCGGCACTTAATAAACTGTATTAATTTTATTTAGAAACAATCGTACTAATAAAAATAAAATTCTCGTGTCACGGTGTTATGTGGTCGCACTCTTCTAAAACAACTCGAACAATTTTTATGGTTTATTTTTGTATGAGTATAGGTCGTAAAATATATTTTATTCACTAGTGATCAGGGTTTCCCTATCCAGATAAAAATCTATTTTTTGACGACTTTTTTTGTATTTTTATTTAGCTTTAAGATATATAACTTAATCTCATATTTTCTCACCTTCCTACTCACCCATCATTAACCTCCTACTCAACAAATAATTTATATGGTACAACAACGTTTTTCACGTCAGCTAGTTTCACTATATAATTTCAAATTGAAAACAAAACGAATTAGACTTCTATACCTTACTTCCTTTTTTTTCTTTTTCATCTCAGTTAAAGGAAACATTAAATCGTGCCTCGAAAATTAACACAGCTCCTCATAGTCGAAAGTTAAATGAAATCCAAAAATTTAAGCAAACGCTTCACAGACGGACTTTAGTTCCCAGTGAGCACACTTTGTCTGGCTGTGAAATTCATCCCTTTTGTACAGTTGGGGGTCATTTACCTTCACAAACCTTTACAATTTCCAAACGTTATAGACATAATAAAATTATTTTATTCACGCGAGCTTCTAAGCTCCAAAAAAGTATTATCCTGAATGTGTGTTTAACATTGATATAAATTTAATTTATTGTTCATAAAACTCGTGCCTTTAATTCTTGTTTTAAGTAGAAGGGTAACAAACCTTTAAAACACATTCGCCTTTTGTGTTTGTGCCTTTGTTCATTTTTTATTTTTTAAAAAGGTAAAGAACAAACTCAAACAATGACGTCTTAAAATAAATCTTGTTTAATTTTTGGAAGACCATTACTAACTTTTGTTGGAAGTAGGCATTCACCTCACTTCTATCTATAGTTTTTTTTATCGTTAAACAGTAAACAAGCAGGTGGCTCTCCTGATGGAAAGAAAAATCATCACTATAGACACCAAAGACGTTAATGGTGCATTGCTATCCGTGTGGCGGGATGGCAATAACACATGTATAAGTCTACCGGCTACCCTACCCTCCAAGGTACACGACAATGACAGCAACTGCCGCTGATGCGGCAGGAATAGATAAGGCAATGATTCGAAATACCCGAACGAGCCGTTGCGGAATTCTGCCACCTAATAGTTACGATAGTAGTGATATGATATGATATGATAGCCAATCGGTCGCCTTTTACGACTGGCTTGGCAGAACATTCTTCAAATCAGCCGGGACCAACGCGGGGCTATTTGCACTCATAGATGTACCCAGCCGATTTTTGCTATTACTGCTAGTCTTTAATATTATAAATGCAAAAGTTAGTTTGTTCGTTTGTGCTTTCACGAATAAACCACTCAACCGATTTTGAAAAATTAGGAATAGTTAGTTGAAGATTCAAAATTAAACATAGGTTATCTTTTTTATCGAAAATCAATTCCTAAGAAGTTTGAGACAGGAGACGAGAATTTGTATTCATAATTTTTTAACGCATTAAAACTGCAGCGATCCATCTCCTTGCAGCAGATTTTTAAAATAAGACCATATTCGAATCCAAAAAAAAATCACAAATGACCGAGTTCTGAGGTAACGAACACAAAAAAATTAAACCGATTAGCCCTGTAGGCCATCCCTGATACTTCCCAAATAATTGAGGTATTTTATATACCTAAGCGTAGATATTTTTTTAGAGTTCAAAAATCTAAAGTTTTATAAAATTGACAGTTTTTGAATTTTTAAACACCTTGGTTGGGAAACGATGATTGATTTTTATCTTGTGATTGGCATCATTAACGCAATTTTTGAAATCTAATATTTTGTCCTAGGTACGTAACCGATCGATTAAAAAATTTCGAAGTAATGTCTAAGAACATTTTTTTTAACACAAAGAAAATTATTTTATAAATATAAAGAAAGTTTGCTGTAACAACATGATTTTAATATTTACATTTTGAAAACAAAAATCTGTACATTTTTAAAACTTGATTCTATTTTTATTTTTATAACAGTATATATTTTACGTATACGTTTTTTAAGGTCAAAAATGTTATTAAAAGTCAAAAATCCATTGGTTGAAAAAATCTCGAAGTTATGCCAAAAGTTTCAAAATTTTCATCAACGATAACTCCCGAATGGATAGACCAGTTTTTATGTAATTTGTGGCATTTAACTCAGTTTTTAAAGAATAGAGATGATTGAAGAAATGATTACAAAATCAGTTATTTAATAAAAAAAGTTATTTTGATTAACTTACAAATATAAAAAAGTACTGTTTCACCGAATTATTTCAAGGCTTTTGAAAATCTCTACAAATTTCCTATGCATTCGGACTATTCGGTTCAAATTTTCAGAAAGTCAAAGTTGAGTTAAATCCAATCGAATGCCCTCAACCGCGTTTTGTTCGGTCAAGCCATTCAAAAGCTGTGAGATGCTTACGCACACACACACATACACACATACATCCAGAGATATTGGAGTCATCGTAAAAACAGTTGGAAAATCTCATCGTCAAAACGTGCAGATCGAGTGAAAATTTAATTTTCGAAAATCCGGGCTAAATCAGTATCTTCCTTATAATACTAACGCAGTGAGAATTTAAAATATACAGCCAAATTGAAAACCTTTTCCTTTTGAGAAATCGGATGAATATTATATCGAATACTTATATTATTCATCTACTCGCGGGCGAATGCGCACGCAGCGCGGAACAGCTAGTAATAAAAATAAATTAAATAATTTAATGAAATTGTCATTCTAAATGACAACGAATATAATATATTAAAAAAATATTAGGAATTATAATATATTAGGAAAATATTATTTCCCTTTCATTTATTGTAATAAATCAATAGGTACATTTCGGATGAACTATGTAAACTTTATCGCGCAGATTGTCATTTTAACAGCTAGTTTATTTTTAGGTTTTAAGGATTTATCATGTTCGGTTCCACTTAAAATCAGTCGTCTCTCAGTATTTGTTCATTTTACCAAGGGATTTGTCGCCAATTTACTCAGTCCAATTTCATTCTATTTTAGAAGCGATGTCGAAGGAACTTAGATTGGCTAACTTAAATGTTTCTAAAATGTTACCCGATCCTCTAGACCAGAACCAGTCGACCAAACAGCCCGTATCACGCTATTGCACAATTTCCACAATTTAAACCCACTGCGCTGATTTTAGCGGACGTTTATTGCTAGCAAATTGCTTTCACTTAGTATTTCAGTAAATGTCACTACTATTTTTAAACAGATATTATGTACCTACTTACTTATTTGTACAAAATCTTTATAGTGATGTCTGATATCCATACTAATACCTATTATAAATGGGAAAGTGTATATGTGTTTATTTATCCGTCTTTCACGGCAAAACGGAACGACGAATCGACGTGATTTTTATGATGAGGTAGTTGAAGGGATGGAGAGTAACAAAGGCTACTTTTTGTCTCCTATTTTACACGAGCGAAGCCGCAGGCAAAAGCTAGTTTATTATAAACTGGCTCTATACCTTATCTCTCAGCATGAATAAAGTTTTTAGTTTAACTGATTGAATTAATACTTGTATGATACTTTTTTAAATCATCTATTCCAGAGATAAAAAACCTATGTTTTGAGTCAGTTTCATTCAATTTGGTCCGATCGGTACGAGCGATTAAGCAACAAACATTCAGACACACAGACCTAGATATTTATAGTACGATTAGCTTGTGGTCTAGGTAGTCTTAGTTGGATCAGGGTCTTAAAATCTGAAATTCAATCGCCGGGTCGGCCAAAAATGTTATTGAGTTTTTTTTTTATTTATTTATGTAAACTCTTTATTACACAAAATATACAACAGGCGAATTTAACGTCTATAGATATTTTCTTCAAGTTAACCTAGATTTGTAGAAAACTTGTAACGGCAGCGCACAAAAAAGTACTAAGTAACCACTGTACATAATTTTACATTAAACGAAGAAAATAAACTCTATTGTCTAATGTTACGGATAGATAAATATATTTTATAATATATTTTTAATAGATTCTTCGAAGTTTTTTGCAAAAATTCAAATTTCAGTAGCACATACCCACCGCCCCGTTGCTCGAGTGGTTAGCGACCCTGACTACGCAATCGACGGGGACCGGGTTCGATCCCCGACAGGAACAAACATTTGTTTGATGAGCATAAATGTTTGTATTTCTGGGTTTGGGTGTTTATTAAGTATGTAACAGTATTTAAAGGTTAAAGATTCATTTATTCTCATAAATACAAAAACAGTCACTTACATGAGAACATTATCAAACTTACATACTATATTTATACATTGTTCGAACAAGAATTATGTAGGTACATATATTTACATTTGTTATAAACTATCAGTAATATATTGTGCGAGTTTTGATTTAAATGCACTAAATACGTTTATATTTCTTATATAAGATGGTATTTTGTTAAAGAGCTGTGCGCCTTCTAAAGTAATCATTTTTTTGCCGTAATTGGTTCTGGTTTTGGGTAGTACGAGAAAACTTGCGCGACGCGAGCTACGGGTGGTTATTTGTTTTACGGTACGAAGTGTTAGGCTAGTATGGAAAGCGCCTTATTTTTTTAATAAGGATCCATATATGGTAGGTATAAAGTTGCTTTATAGACATTATTTTAGTTTCCTTATATATTTTTTCAGTTGATGTCAAATGATGATACCGAAAAAGAATGTTTACAATTTTATTTTGTACAACTTGAAGATCCGCTAATTTTGTTTTACTAGCACTACCCCATATTTCTATTAGATAAAGAAGGTGTGGTTTAACCAAAGAATTGTATAATGTGTAACGTAAACTCTTAGGAATACATCGAGCAATTTGCCGAAGTGATGCTGAAAGAGATACTAATTTAATTCTAATGTGTTCAATTTGGGCGTTCCATGTTAAATGGCTATCGATTCTTAAACCAAGGTATTTTCACATTTTTTTTCTTGTATAGTAATATCATTTATTCGTAATGGTTCAAATGGTGGAATTTTTTTATTTTTAGCCTGAAATATTACGTAGCACGTTTTTAGTGCATTGATTATCAGAAGATTGAGTTGGAACCAATTGGATAATGTATTTAAATCCTGTTGAGCCTTACGAAGGATATCATGTATATCAGACCCAAAGTAGAATAGACATGTATCATCGGCGTATAGGGTAATTTGACCATGTAAATCAAGTTCTTTTAGATTATTTATATAAACTGTGAAGAATAATGGTCCTATAATAGACCCCTGTGGGATACCACATGTTACAGGTGCTAAGTTACTTTGGAATTCATCTATTTTAACCACTTGGGATCTATTCGTTAGATATGAACGTAACATTTTAAGTGCCTGGCCTTTTATGCCTATTCTTTCCTATGCCTATTCTTATTTTTATATTTATATACATATTTCTATGTGTTAGTATCGACGAACACCCATAACACAAGCAAATAATTTGCTTACTTTGGGGCTAGATCAGTAAGTGTAATTCGTCCCATGAATATTTATTATTTATTATAAAGCTGTCAGTCTTAGTTTACCCCTTGTTGGTCCGGGGCCCTCTGTAGAATAGACCAACTGCCGTTCCGCCAGGCAGGTCGTAAAAGGAGACCAATTGGCTATACTTGTCACTATCATCTACTAATAGGTATACTATTTCTGCAACGTCTCTCCTAGGTATTTATAACCACTGTCTTACTTGTTCCTGTTGCAACAGCGTCAATGCTTGTCATCGTCGTATTTCAGTTTGGAAGGTAATCAAGCCGGCAGGTATACTTTGCAAGTTTGACATCCTAATTGACATCCTAATTCCTACTATATGGATAAAAACACACCATTAAAATTTTTAGTGTCTATAGGCAATGGTTTCTCTTTCCATCAGAAGTGCCATCTGCTTGTTTTCTATCTGTAGAAAAAATATTTATTGGGAAATTTTAATAATTAATTCAATTAAACAAAAGTTCACACATGTATTCATAGCAGCGATAAGAAAATTCTGTCTACACCACAAAAGAAAAATATTAAGTGGTGTAATAATCTTATGATGAAGGAAAATGTACACTCTACAAACAAATGAAAAGATAAATTATTCACTTACAACGCCCGTTTTTGTGTAGCGACAAAACTCGAGAGAAGACTTAACACAAGCATTAGTCACTTTTCTTTAGGAAATGCTATATTAGGGAATCTCTTTTGCGCAATTGGATTCTGTAACAAAGCCTTACAGACCAACTAGCTGCGTCCCGTAGCTAGTGGGTCTATAAGGCTACAAGGTAAAATTGTGATCAATTTTTTAATTCAATGGAAATAATGCAATTGTCTGATATAAAAAATAAAGTGAACCCGATCGAGTATGTAATATACAAAAATATATATGTTGTGAAGTGAAATTAAAGTAGAAGTGCATTGTTAACTGTGTCTAACAGCAGTGAAATTTCACTAAGTGCCGACGATGGACCAAATATGTTAATACTGCGTTCTAGCTCTCGTATGGCGAGATGGTAGTGCTACATGTATAGTTTACCGGCCTAAAATTACTTATTTTAGTGGGAAGTTTCAGGATTTTTTTTATTTCTTAGGATAAAAAATAAGCAAATGGCTGGTCTGATGTAGATAGTAATCGTTTACAGAAGGTAAAAATGTTGATGATGGAGTGTCATTCGTTTCACAGATACACAAACATTTACACGAAACAGACGCATTTTATTCGCTACCTCACCTTTTAAATACGACATTGAAAGTACTGTTACTATTGTGCTAGGAACAGATAAGGCAGTATTATAGAACTCTACTATAAACGTCACGCCCAAAGAGCAAAACTCTTCACCTAACTGATCATAGAAAAGATTTTATGATTTCTGAATATCATAAAAAGTATGAATCAGTATTGTATATTTGTAGGAATTTTCTTTCTTTGAAAAACTTACGAATTTAAGATTTCAAACTTTTCTATGAAAATTTTGTGTGCGCGTTAGACATCTTATACTGATTCTGAACATATTTCAATGTATAAATCAAATAAAGGTCAAGTATTATTTGATTAAAGTGAAACCTTAATGGATAAGCTGTACTACCGGCTTTGGTATTATTGATGTGTGGTGCCATGGGTTCGAATTTTAAGTCGTTCTTAACAAGGTTTCTCATTTCTACTTAAAACTCTACTTTTTCGATACTGTGATGCCCAATTTGTCAATACGAGTAGGTTGTCACTTGGCACATCATAGTTTTGAATATTATTGGCTTATTTTTGTAAGTAACACTTCTGCCCACAAATTTAGGTATTATAATGGTGTGACAATATATTAATTTACTTACATAATAACGTTTTACCAGAAAAGTTTTCAAGAGTTTGTCCGAAAAACCTGAGTTCGTCAAGAGTTATCATTAACTTAAATACATTTGTACTAGACTGCATAAGAAGAAGGGTTATATTTTTTTTTTGTATCAAGTCGTTGTCAAGCTTTTTGTTTTTAAAGTAATTTTTTTTCATTCTTCTGCATGTAAATATTAATAAGAATATTAATTATTACAGAAATTATTAAACAAGAAATTTCTAAGGAATAACAGCTTACAGCCATACTGCAGATGCCATATCAAATGTTACACAGGTTGACTAAGATCTGTCCGATCCTGATGATCCCATCACAACCTACACTTCGCAATTCACAGGCACACGCACACGCCAAAGACGCCGTCGGCGCGGCGGCGACTTGGCCCACTATTTCGGCCCGCCAGCACTCTAGACTTCGGTCGAGAGCCATTAACGATTCGAAATCCTGATGTCACTAATCGTCAAGATACTGCTCTAAACCGAGGTTCGGTCTCACCAGAGATACCCTTAGGACGGATTCTTAGCCCTCTTAAACTCTGGCTGAACACTTGTCTGAAACGTCCGAATTCGCAGTAGCGGTCAAATGGACCAACTGCTTACGTTCATTTAGAAAAAAAAAAAAATAGATTGACTAATAAAAAATTGTAGATATTGCGGGACACGATAGTTACCTAATGGTTATAAGTAAACAATAAACATATAATAAAAAAGAATATTGCTTCACTACATTAATAAACCTCGTATAGTAACTAGCTGCAGCGTGCAGCCCACCGCATTATAAAAGTTTTTGGCGAATCCCGCGAGATCACCTAATTTTTTCGGGATAAAGCCTATGTGCTGTTCCAGGTCATCATATATCTGTGTGGCAAATTTTACTCAAATCTGCTGAGTAAACAAACCTCCACCCATACCAACATCCAAACATCCAAACTTTTGCATTTTTAATAACAATAGAGAAATATATAGATTAATAAAAATATTCCAAACGTATGGACACCGCACAAAGTTCCAGGTCAAAATTTAAGAACACAAAATTAAAAAATAATAATTCGTTTACATATTCAGTACCGAAATCGAGTACTAAACCCTTTCCTACAGTATTTGTACAATATTTTACCAGATAACCCGCATAAATATATCTGCCTGTCTTGGTAACAGTTAATAAGTGATAATCTGAAATAGTTAAATAATAAATAAATTGAATGAATATACTTTAGTATAATAAATAAATAAACATTTCTTAACAAATTATTTGCTTGTGATATGGGTGCTAGTCAACGATATTAATACATATATATTTATACATATATACATGGGCGTACCCAAGTTTTGGGCCAGGGGGGGGGGGGGGGCAACCGTAACATTTTAAGACTATATTTTTATCCTATTATATTTTTATACATAGTAGAGAGGTAAACAAAATCCAGGGGGGGGGCAGCTGCCCCTCCCTATCCCCCCCCCTCGGTACGCCCATGCATATATAGATACCAAAATACATATAATTAACACCCAAACCCAGAAATACTAACGTCTATACTTATCACACAAATGTTTGTCCCTGTCGAGAATTCAACCCGAGCCCTGTCGATTACATAGTTAGGGTCACTAACCACTCGACCAATGGGACGGTCAAGTTATATGTTTAATTTTTTTTATGTAAAAATAATATATATCACTGGACAAATTACACGAATTATTGATCTAACCCCAAAGTTAGCAATTTTTTTTTAAATACACGAATCTATCTTCATATAATTCTAAAACAAGGTCAACTAACATGTGTACATATTATAATTCTATGCAGACGTGTAATATATCTATGTATGCAACTTTTATACAAAGATGGCCTAGTCTATCAAAGAGAAACCGTTAAAATGAATCATTAAAATCAACAGAATTATGTAGGTCTAATTTATAGGCCATCAAAAGAAACGAAAGATTTTTTGTGCGATTTATTACTGCAAGTTTATGATTTACGAAGGAAACGTTTGATAAACGTTGTTATTGAAAGCATGTACTTACAAAATTCGTATACACTGTATTTAATTTATGGCGCTTTGAAGAATTATTAAATATGATCATCGGATCTTCTAAAACATATTATAATAGAGGATATAATATTGTTTATTTGATTACGAAAGAAGACAATGGTGATGAAATATATTAAAGACTTGAATACCAAAGAAATATACTTGTGCTGAAAAGTAGAAAATATCCAACATTTATTATTTGAATGTATAAATATAAAACCAATAGAGAAAGTGTCTTTAATAATTTAAAACTAAGTAAATTATATGTAGGGGTACTGCTGATCATCCTAGCGGGAGCCAAACTCCAACTTTGCTAGGAGTCTATTATAGTATTATATCTTAATGTTAACAATTAGCTATAGGGTACGACGGGGCTGACAATATCCTTGTGGACAAAAGTCTTGAAAATATATAAAGATTAAAAAAAACCACAAGGTAATATTGAAACAACCGATTACACATAGTATATTTTTTATATCATAAGATAGCAAACAAGCAGATGAGTCTCCTGATGTACAGAGATAACCTTAGCTTATGTATGGCAAAACTGTTACTAGTGCTCTGTTATTTGTGTGTTGGGTTGGCACGACCCATTCATAAGTCCGCATATGAATACTAAAGATGTTAATGGTAATCTGTTACAGAGTTGGCATGCCACATGCTTAAGTCTTTCTACTACCTTACCCTCCAATCCAATACATGACAGAGACAAGCATCCATACTATTGTCAGGATTGACAGGATTAATTAAGGCAGTGGACCCGAACCCGGACGCGAACTTTACTACCTAGTTGGTAGCCACGATTTTAGTGACAATAATTATTAGCCTCCTCTCGCCTTTTACAAGATGCCTAGCAGTAAGGCATTTTATCTATTCTTCAAAATAGACCCGTATCAACACGGGCAAAATCCATTATTTCGCAGTTGCGTTTTCGCATATACAGGTTGGTATAATAATAGTTATTTATTATAATTAGGAAAATTCTACGGTTATTATATTTCTTAGAAATATAGTATTGCAATATGTAAATACATATGAATTAAGTTTTATCAGAAACGTATATCATATAATGTTACACGGATTATGTTATAAATGCGAAAGTTTGTAATTTTAAATCATGGTCAATCTAGCCCTGCATAATCATGTGCTTATCCCAACGCTATTGTATGGAAGTGAGAGTTGGGTATGTCAGAAAGGGCATGAAAGTAGAATCAACGCGGTTGAGATGAGGGCGCTAAGAAAAACATGTGGTGTGACACTCGCGGACCGGGTTCGTAATGTCGAAGTGAGAGAGAGGTTAGGTTTGAAAGAAAGTGTCGGTGTAAAAATGAGAAAGGGCATGCTCCGTTGGTTCAGACATGTAGAAAGAATGGTAGATGAAAGGTTAACAAAACAGATATACAATGCGAATGTGGAAGGATGTAGGTACCGAGGAAGATCAAGACTGACATACCACGGTCAGATTGATCGAGTACTGTCCGAAGGTGGTGTCAAGAGTCTTCGCAACCGGCGTGTGTGTATGAAGAGAGTGATGAATATGGAGGAAGCGAGACAAGCCTGCAAGGATCGTGATGTATGGCACTCGGTTCTCTCTGCCTACCCCGTAAGGGATCTGGCGTGAAGATATGTTGTTGTTGTTGCGAAAGTTTGTTTGGATGGATGGATTTTTGTTACTCTTTCACGCAAAAACAGCCGAATCGATTTAGATGAAATTTAGCACGGATATAGATGATAATCTAATAAAGCACATAGGGTACTTTTTATTTCGGAGAAATAAATTGTTCCCGTGGGATTCACAAAAAACTTTTATAATGCAGCGGGCTGCAGGGCACAGTAAGTCTATCACATAATAGTATAAATTATCTTGCTAGATGGTGACATTAATATGAAGTAGGTTTGTTAATTTGTCATTAGATCCCATATCTAATAAAAAGTGTTCACGCAGCAAAGCTTCGTCATCAAGGACTTAACGTTAATAATAGTAATAATCTTTATTAATTTCTCCCTTTTTTACAACTGTACATTCAACAAGATATTACTAGGCGTAGGATTGTTTAGGGAGACAGGAGTCCAAACTGAGTTGTACCTGTATTATGACTCTACTGGCCTCCTCCGCCTCTCAAATAAGTACAATATTTTTAGAATACTCACTTTTAAATTACAAATTGGAAAACACAAAAGAATCATGGTATTCCGTAAGTTTTTAAACGTATGCAAGCGTGTGTGGAGCGTATATCTATTTATTTATATTATATATATGTGTGTGTGTGTGTGTTTGACACTTTTTTTTATATCATAAGATAGCAAACAAGCAGATGGGTCTCCCGATGGAAAGAGTCAACCATCGCCTATAGACACCAAAGATGTTATTGGTGCGTTGCTATCTTGTGGCGAGGTCTAATGCCACATGCATATATTTACCGGCTACCTTACCCTCCAAACCGGAACACGACAGCGACAAGCACTGACGCTATTGCGGCAGGAATAGGTAAGGCGGCGATACCTGACCCGGGCGAGACAATACAGAACTCTACCACCTAGTAGCCACGATGGTAGTGACTCGCATAGCCAATCAATCGCCTGACAGTTCCTACTTTACGGTACTATAAAATTTCGTGCTAATTTGCTGTAAGCAACGTGCATACGGTTTTTTAACAATAGAGCAGCTAGAAACACATCTTTCTCTTACCTATATTTACTTTTATATGATTATAGACATAAAAAGTGTTTGATCCTGATAGTGACCTGTAGTTACGAGTATTTAGTGAAATTAAACATTTCAAATCAAATCCATTCAGTTAATTATATTACGGCTAAGGCATATACCATTAAATACGGATAAGCCAAGATGATGGATGGGTCCACCAATCCAATCCAACAATCGCTTGGAATAATTACAATGTTTCTAATTGTAGTTTATTACGAATAATTGAACTTTTATTTTTAGTTTATAAGATTTATATCCGTTTGCGCTAGACTAAGGCAAGACCTAAATCAATGGTCAAATATCTAAATGGTTTCATTCTATGGAATCCCCCTTAGAATAAAACCAGTTGCATCAATCGAGAGAGTCATCGACTAGGCCACATTTAAAGTAAACATCTGTTCCACAAACTTAGCCAATTTCCTAAGGCGATTTGTAGAATATTGTTCAAAGTATCTTCGTACACAGTTGAATTAAATATTTTTAAGACATATAAAGTGTGCTATAATACGAAAGGATGAAAAAAAAATCACCGTATCCTGTTTTTATACTTTGCTCCTCAGAAGTAATTTGCTCGCTTATGAATTCAAGTGAAAATTCGAGTTTGGATATTTCCGCTTTTCAAGGCTAATAATATCTTGTACAAGCTTTTCCATGTTAAGAGTTTCGATATAAGGCGTTAAACAAGCATCAATTTCTTCATCATCATTATCATCATCCGGCGTTAAAAACGATGATCTTCGCGTAGCATCCTCATACATTCTTCACAACTTCATTCCATTCTTGACGAATTTCGGTATTAAGCTATTTGTTTGAAAATTTGGAGCATAAAGCGTCAACGTGAACATAGCCTCCGCATCTGCTATATTCTAGGCCAGGTACTCTCTTAGTAATGTTCTTCTTGCACGGAATACACTTTTTGATAACCATCATTATACTAATGACGATAGAAGCTAAAACTTAAAACGTATATGCACAACTATTTACTTCACATTACGACGACGCAACTTTTAATCTAATATGATCTTATGAAAACCTTCGATCAGAAATGCACTCTGATTGAAGGGGTAAACGCTTCCAAAGTTCTATTACCTAGTTTAAAAGCTGGGAGGTGATTTAATAAAAATTCAGAAATATGTTTTTTATTATTTGTAACAAGGAGATCCTTTATCAATTTTCAAACCATCAAAAATTCCGGAAGTGTCACATAAACGTTCATCCCCGAGTTAAATAGTTTGAAAGTAAAAGATCTTAATTTTCTATACTTAAACTAGCATACTCACTAGTTCTCAGTTTTCCAGGGCTTTAGGAAGTACCCTAAGATTTTGATGATTGCCATGCAATTGAAACTTTTTAAATATTTATTTTATACTTTTTGTCGTTGGCACTTGGTGAAACATCTATTTTTAATTATGTTAAATTGCACTTGAACCGTTTTACAAAACGCTTTGTATTTAGTTCATGTTGCCAACCAAATACGGCATCTTTTTTACCTTCTTTTTTACGGCTTTACTCTTTATTCAATTCGATGCATTTATTCCGAAGTTTTGTACGTACATACGTTTCGTCGATTCATTTTTATTTATATAACATGAGGTGGACAGCTTAAGTATTGTGAGAAACAGATAGTGCTTTAAGCTTTTTCAAAGTTATTACTCGTAGATAGCAAACAAGCAGATGGCTCTCCTGATGGAAAGAGAACCTATCGTCTATAGACACCAAAGATGTTAATTTGGGTTAAGTGCACTGATTTTTGTTGGTTAATGCGCCAATGAAATCACGTTGCCCTGATGACTCACTACATTCTTAACGTGAACGTACTGTAGTGGTCACGATGGTAGTGACACGTAATAGCTAATCCGTCACCTTCTACGACCTGCTTGGTAGAACGGCAGTTGGTCTTCAAAGTAGCCTGGACCAACACAGTAGAAAATATTGATAGCATTGTGAGAGACTGGTTCTTAAAATAATCTTTTTAAAAAGGTAGAGTACATCTCACCAACCTAAACGTTCTTTTACTTATTCGTGCTTACTCGTAGAATTCGATCCTTCTAAGCTTGAAGATATCATCTTAAATAACTTTTGCTGGTAGTTTTATGCATAACAGGCATGACAACGATTAAATGTACCGTTTTCGTCTACAAACACTCTGAGAGTTCTAGATGAAACTGCTCGTGGGTGACAACTATTACCTACAACATCAGGTCGACATTTAAACAAGACCTAATATTAGGTAATTGTTGTCACTTTAGAGCTTAAACGCAGTAAAAATCAGCTATACCTCACTACCAATATAGGTTTATACCTTACCGTAGGTTATTTAGTTGACAGTAACTGAATCTTATGCAAATAAGTTTTACTAAAGAAATTAGAGTTCATAATTGATCGGTTTTAAATTTATAGATTGATCAATTGTAGTGATTGTATCTGAATTTTATGATTGCATCTCTTTTATTTAGCTGCGACCACAATTACTGCTTTGAAAAAAATATATTTACAAAGTTGTAGTATATTCGTCGAGTAACGATCATATACATTGCTCTAGTCCATCACTAGCCGCCAACACCCATGATGCAAGTTGGTAGTCCCTGCATTGGTTGCGGGTCTTCATTCATAGTGCACGAACGGCAGCGTGACCTAAGACGGCTCATAATCGGTGCGCTTCGATTCGATGCCGGTTTGTTTAGCGTTTCTTTATCATCGAACTATCACACGTGATGGTAGATCGATCCTAGTCACATATTTCGCGGCTGGCAAAATTCGATCTATCTCATCGCAGATTGATGTACAAATGGGCGGGCGTATCTGTTTTATGAACGAGTTAATCGCGTCAAACATTCTTATACTACTTACCGTAAGGTTTCTTGGTAAAATATATTTATTTTATTTATTCTCATGATTAGATATTCAGTATTCAGCTGAATTGTACGCAATATTCGGCCAAGTAGCGAATACCAAAGGAAGAGGATAATTGCATAGAATACCGAATAGTAACTAAATATTCGTGGCATCTCTAGCTGTAAGAATGCAATCAACTCGCTTGAAGTATAAGGTCTACACAGAGGTTATTTAATCCTTCACAATAGAGCAAAAATGTTGATCCGGTTCCCTCTTTGAAGAATAGAATGACTGCCTTACTGCTAAGTATTTTGTAAAATGTGAGAGAAGAGAAGAAAGAAAAGAAAGAGAAAAAAGAACTAATAATTGGGTTTTTGAACGCCTAAAACAGGTAGCATCACTTTAGTTTAGGTAAGACACCTATTTCTACCGCGACAATGTCGAAGCTTGTCGCCGTTATCTTTTGGTGTGAAGGGTAAGGTAGCATTCTACCTCCGCCAGACGAATAGCAACGTACAACGTACATACATATATTACGTAACATACGTAACAACGTGACATCTTTAATGGATATACGCAATGGTTATCTCTTTCCATCAAGAGTACTATCATCTTGTTTGCTATCGTATATAATCGATATATCGTATATAACCAAATTAAATTAGGTACGTATTAAAAGTAATTTGTAATCATAGATTTTTGTGTTTGTATTTCCAATTCAATAAAATTGCTTGTTTTGTTCTTCTGCGAACTTGCCAAAACAGATCGACTTAATCAGTTCGCTCTTAGGGGGCGTCCACAAATTACGTGAGGTGTTTTTTTTTAAATTTTCTGTCCCTCCCTCCCCCCCTGGTGAGATATCGTGAGATTTTATTCAACCCCCTCCCCCATCCTCCAATCTCACGTGAGATTTTTCAAAATGTGGGTTTCTTAAATATGTAAACGTAAAAAAATAACGTTGGATTGTTATTGTAAAAAGAAAAAAAAAACTTCGTGCTTTAATTTACGACTAGTTAAGGCTGTATAAAGTCGAAGTATAATTGAAATTATTTTCTTTCGAACGAGTTAGTGAATGTTCTAAATCGTATCACGGTTACGCTTAAGATTAAATCTTAAGCATGTACAAGCTGGATAATGGACCAAAATAGTATATTTTTGTTTCAATCAGAAAAAAAATTGCGTGATATTTGCCTAGACCCCCCCTCCCTCCAACGTAAGATTAGATGAGATTTGACTCGACCCCCTCTCCCCCTTAAACATCTCACGTAATTTGTGGATGTATATGTATATGTATATATATATATACATATACATATACATACATATATAAACAAGCAGATGGATCTCTTGCTGGAAAGAGGCAACTATAGCCTATAGCCGGTTACCTTACCCTCCAAACCGGGTCACAACAGTGACAAGCACTGGCGCTTTGTGGCAGGAATAGATAAGACGATGGTACCAGACCCGGGCGAGATAATGCATAACTCTATTACCTAGTAGCCACGATGATAGTGAAATCGATTGCCTATGAGAGTTCATAGGCAATCGATTTCACGTCTTGTCTGGCAGAAAGGCAGTTAGCCTATTCTTCAAAGGGGCCTGGACCAACACGGGAAAAACTGTAATGAATATGACCTATAACAATTAAGTTTTAATTGTTAAATTAAGCCATATTTTAACAATTAAAACTTAATAATAGTTAAATCATTACGAATCAAGCATTCGTTATATTTATAATTAGAATGTTATAAATATAACATAATAAGTTAAAATGTTGGGTTTAATTAAAATGAAGTTTTCATTTCATTTCTGTCACAGGACTCGCATAACTCAATTCGTTTATAACAATTATTGCGTCCTCGTGAATGTAAAGCCATATTGATTATTGTAATTGAATTTTGAGGTAAACCAACATACTTTGCTTTTCATGGTTTTTATTACACACTACATTATTGAAAGAAAAAGGTTAATAGAGTTCCGAACAGCTAATAAAATCCAGGTACTATTGTAGACTCGACAAAAAGTGTTATACAAGAGGAAAAAGTTTTAATCCTAGTCCGCTCTTGTTAGAAACTTGTTTAACTAAACTAAAATAAATTCCGCTGAAGTTGAAGTTAACTATGTACTTAATAAAACATGGATGAATATATGGCTTTGGTTGGTTGAGTTTGGTGTGTATATAGTAAGGAACTCGTCGTAGTTGCACTGTTTAAAATAATATACTTAAGGCCATTGATATAAAAGACGAAGATATGCTACCTAGTCACGGCGCCTGTTCCTACAAAACTAGGTCCATGGACATAGTGCTTGTAGTATGCCAATCAGTCACACGCGGGACATCGTAACATGAAACGCTTCTAATTTTCGATTGTTTTTGCCATCAAAATGCCTTCTTGTGTATTTCGCCAGTGTTATAATCACTCAAGGGAAAAAATTAGACACATGGGATTACTTTCCATTCGTAAGTACAGCTAAAACATTAAATTTGTTTAAAAATAAGAAAAATTATTGTTTGGTTCGCCATGTTTGTGAGAGTGAGATAGTATAACACAAAAGAGTCGTGACGAACGGCGTACGAAGTACGAGTTCATGCAACGCGTACTATCCACTAAGTTTGCGTAACGTCAGCAGCACAATTTTTTAGATGTACCTACAATTTATTTGATATTTCATCACATAAATAATATCTATGTAATTTATTTTATATTAGTTAATGGCTGTGTGAATTAACATAACACTGTTTAAAACATTCGTATTTGCAACGAGGATATTTCTTTTTAATTTTTAGTAGAATATTTTTATAATTATTACCAGTGTTTGGACAAAAAATTGATAATTGACGACTTAGATTAAATAAATCAATTATAATTAATACTGATTAAAAAATTTAATCATTAATCATTAATCATGAATTCATGATTAATTAGTTTTAATCTCAGTTAAAGAATCATAAAAACGTTTTATATATCTATTCATGATTAATTTAATATTAGAATTGTCATTATTGTCCAGAGCGAAGCTCATCTTTCACGCTAAAATTTCCAGACTTGAAACGTTTGAACCACGTTTGTGCTACTCTTATTGATCAGTCACATTAGGTCCGTAAACCGCACAAATTTTATTCACAGCGTTCATCGCATTTTTACCTTTTTTGTAATAAAACTTTAAAATGTACCGAATTTCTTCGTCACATACGTTCATTTTGCTTGCTTGAAAAACAATTGAAAAATGGCTGGAACTAGTTTTTATTTTTTATTTATTGCATTTTCAGAATGACACATTTAATGGTATTAAAACCAGCCAGTTCCAACCAACATTCAGTACAGCCAAAGAGGTTTGATTACTAATAATACATTTGAAATACTAAAATACTTTTGACCCGACCTATTATAAATATGTTATTCTATTTGCTATATGATTTTTCCTGCGATCTGTACTAAAAAACAGTCTGGCGAATTTACAATAGTTAAAAAAGATGTGTGGCGAGTTTACAATGCGAAATTAGGATTGTGGCGATTTTACACATATTTTTATGTCATTTTTGTGCGGCGAATTTACAACTGTGGCGAGTTTACAACAACCTATCAAAACATATTTCTTTTTAATAAATAATTAAAACCCATAACATATTTTTTCTAATATTTATTTGCTAACGGTACATCCATATTCTATCATGTCGTTCATAACTGTTTCAACGCGATGGCGGGCGAAGTGGCTAGTGCTATTTTGCTCGTACGAGTGTATCCGCCCTATCTCTGTCTTTATTTATCGGTAACCCTTTAATGACGCGTCTTTGTTCATAGGTAACTATGGTGATGAGGTGCGCGGTGACTAATGCCATTTCGCTCGTACGTGTGTATCTGCCCTATCTTTGTCTTTGTTTATCGGTTACCATGTTTATGATGTGATTACAGTTGCATGTGTGTAAGTGTCGGTGTATATGTATTATGCCGAGCCTAATTTTATCGAATGCTATATACGAACATAACGTATCTTCCTCTTTTTATACCAATGCTTAAGGCGAGACATTGTGACAAACGGTATAAACTGGTTTGTTTAATCACGATTTTTTTGTATTGATTGTTAAATTACAAAAATTACACAATATACCTGAAGATATTATCTAAGGAATGTGCTGACTTGTTACATGATAGAATGTACTTTACTCGATCATATAAAATTCCGAAAACAGGCTAAAAAAATCTCTGAAACAAATAATATGTTAATCATATTTCTAATCATGCACATGATTTTTATATGGCGATATTCAGTTGTAAATACAAAAAAGAATGTGCTAAATTTTGGTTTTCAGGTGATATCCTATATTTATTTATCCGAAAATTAACACATTTCTCAGCAGATTCAGAACATACCGCGTCATCCATTTCCTATAGAATTGACGCGCGTCGAAATACCTCGCCTTAAATAAAATAGTGTAATTTTAAGTATTCTTAATTTGCTGACCCGGCAAACACTGTTCTGCCTCTTTAACTACTCTTATTTTTTTCTATATTTTCTCACCTTTTAAGGCTTCCCTAAACTTCAACAATTAATTCAAAACCAAAATTAGCCAAATCGGTGCAGCCGTTCTCGAGTTTTAGCAAGACTAACGAACAGCAATTGATTTATATATATATATATATATATATATATATAGATAGATTTTGTATGATCCTTATGATATTATTTTTAAACTATTTCTTTAGAATGTAGATACTAACTAATCGATGATGAATAGATTTAGGATCTTAAGATTAATCAAATCCAATTTTTATTTAGGACAATTATAAATACATAATTTAAATTTAAAAAAATAAGTATTTTAAGTATATCTGACATATTGGAATTCAATTGAAAGACAATTGGAATTGGAAGACAATTTTTCTTCGATTATTTTTTTAATGATGAATATCACAGTTTAATACTTACTAGCAATCGCCTGTGACCGAAAATCAACCATAGACTAAACAATAAAATCTCTTTTAAATTTGACAACAGCCTTAGCCGTAAAGAAAATCTTATGCTATACATATTATGTGTATCTTATCATGTATATCACATGAATGTAGTGTGCGTAATTTATGTTTTTATTAATTTAATGTATTTCTAATGCATTTTATTTAAAAATACAGTAGAGCAAGACAGTACTTCTTGCCGGCTCATCGCTTGCAACTTTACAAAGCGCAAATTCGCCCTCACATGAAGTTCACACATCTGGGCGGGAGCTCCGCAGTATCAGCTTCTTCCTCTTGATCGCATTCAGCATAGAGCGGTTCGATTCGTTGACGACCAGGTTGTCTCCAATCGGCTTGACTCCTTGGCTTTACGCAGAGATGTAAATTAGCTTAGCATCTTTTACTGCATCTATAATGGAGAGTGTTCCGACGAACTGTTTGGATTGATCCCTGCTGTTGAATTTCATTATCGGACATCGCGGAAAAATTCAAAGTTCCATCCTCATTACCTCGATGTCTGAAAATCCACAACCGTGCGATTCTCTAGGCTTTTTTTACCACGCACTACTCCTCTGTGGAATCAATTACCGACGGAGGTGTTTCCAAACGGATACGACTTAGGGATCTTCAAGAAAAGAGCATATTCCTCCTTAAAAGGCCGGCAACGCAGCTGCAGCCACGCACCTTTGGTGTAATGGCTGTCCATGGGTGGTTGTAATCACTTACCATCGGGTGAGCCTCCTGCTCGTTTGCCCCTTTTTTTCTATACAAATTTTTTTTTTTCTGCAGTCTTCCGCAATGTAAATTTTAACAGTATCAAATTTCACATTCAACAGTTCGCGCAATTTTCTTTAAAAGTGATCTAAAGTTTGTCCTTCACAAAATATTATATAGACTATCCTATTCTAGATAAATAAATAAAAAACACAAAAAATTGTAAAAATTGGTGAAGCCGTTCTTGAGTTATTAATTGTGTTACTAACACAACCTTGTTTTTTATATAGATTTTCATAAATATATTATTATTTGTTCTGTTATGTAATTATGATATTTGTTTTTTGTACACTAGATCCTTTGTTTTTTTACTTTCCTATAATGGATTGGTTGAAAGAAATTTGTTTAAATAAAGATAACCTTGCCCATTGTACTTTTGTTTTCTATTATTTGCGTTAATTTCCGCGTACAATAAAGTGACCCGGATACTTTTAAAAAATAAAGCAGTTTAGGTACCATTGCAATAAGGTAAAAAAAAGAGAACTGCAACAAATTATTATATCTTATCTTAAAGTTCGGTAATAATTAGCAAGCTCCAATAATATTAGAAAAAATTGTTAAGTCGTACGGTAGTGTGATGATTAAGCAATCTCAAATGCTATACGAGATGTAAAATTCAAACATAATCTAAATCCCGCTCTACGTTGTAACGATATATATGTCGCAGTGAAATTGTCAATAGCCGTTAGATTCTACCTAGGGATTTTATAATTTGGTCAGGTTAGGTTAGCAGTGAAATTATAATATCACTTAGGTAGATTATAATCTAACGGTATTGACAATTTCACTGCGACATATACACAAGTTTCAAGACTTCTCAAGATAGGTTTCAGTCCCCAAGCACACCTTACTATACTACCTACTACCTACTATATACTATTAAATATTAATAATTAATAATATCAGAGGCCAAATTACACGAATTGATGAAATTGCTTCTAAAATGGGTGTTAGTTACCGATATATATATATATATATATATATATATATATATATATATATATATATATATATATATATATATATATATATATATATATATATATATATAAATATATATAAATATATATATATATATATATATATATATATATATATATATATATATATAATTTTGAAATATATTTAATAAACGCTCAACCCAAAAATACAATATCTATGCTCATCATTGACCGCCCCGTTGGTCGAGTGGTTAGCGATGCTGACAACACAATCGACGGGGCTCAGGTTCGATTCCCGACGAGGACAAGCATTTGTGTGATGAGCATAAATGTTTGTATTTCTGATTTTAGGTGTTTATTAAATATATTCTTGTATTTATATAAAAAGATTTGTCATTTTTGGTCTGAAATCGATAGAAGAAATAAACTTGCTGTATCATGTGTATATTCTATTGCACCACCGGTTTAATCTAATCGTGGAAATTTATTTGCCTACACATCATGTTCCGTTAATTATATTTATTAACTTTGCTTTGTAGAAGTATAATCACGAGAACCTAAATTGTAATATCATTCAAATCTGAACATTTAAGACCGTTAATTTCGACCGTTAACAGTATTACAAATCTCAAATTTCTACTTATTTGACTGGACCTACATTAATAAGTTTTTATATCATCGGATCATCGGAAAGCATACAAGTAGAAAGATCCAGATAGAAAGAGACAGCTATCGCCTAAAGACACCAGAGATTTTAATGGTAGCAGGGTCTTAATGCTACATGCATAAATTTACTAACTACCTTACCTTTGGAATCGGAATACGATAGTGACAAGCACTGATGTTATTACGGCCGAAATAGGTAAGGTGAGAGCACAAGACCCGATACGGTGAGATAAAGCAGAATTCTACCACCGAGTAGCTCCGATGGTAGTGACTCGCATAGCCAATCGTTCGCCTCTTACGAACTTCCTAGCAGAGATTCTATTCTTCAAAGAGAGCCCGGACCATCACAAGACGTTCATCTGATAGTAAGTTATCACAACTGCCAATAGATATCCGTAACATAAGTGGTCCAGCACATGCTTTGCCGGCTTTCTGAACTCTTTTCTTGAAGATCTCAGTTGCATCTACTGTCAATTGATTCTTCAAGATTAAAAATAAATTTGAAATCTAAAATTGTTTGATCAGACATAGCAAAGAAATTATGCATCTGCACAATAAAATTAACAGATCAAGAAAGAAATCGCAAGCTAGTTTCGAATATTTTATGAAAGTCATGATATTCATACCGAACATTGTTATTGGCTCGTTAACATAATCACAAAACGGATGTTTTATAAATATATGCAAATTAAATCACTTCACTGCAGAGTATAATAACTTTCCGAACGTTATTTTATATTTTATGTAAACGTTCAGCTGCTGCGGCGGTTGTCCTTCAAAACTCCAAACTTCAGACTGTGCGAAAACTCTAAGCTATTGATCGGATGAATATTTAAGGGATTGTTGTGCAAACACTGTTACTGATCTTGAATAATTTCAAAGGTCTTATTGAATGGTAGCTAAGTCTACAAAGTCACGAGAGGCCAATGGGTTTCTAACGGTCAAGCGTTTATGACACTTATGAAGCATCTACATCATATGTTACATATTATGTTTCATTTTCGGAGGGAAAACTAAAAATTCAATTGCTTTTAAGAAATAAATATCATTAAATAGATATACCTATAATATTAATTGAATTAACTTCGAAGAGTAAAGTTTGTGATATTAGCATCCGCTTATTACATTAAAACACATAAATACATGTATAAAGCACTAAAATAAAAATTAGGAAAACCAAAAGTGTATGCTTTATAATGTTGCTCGTTCGCTCGCACACTCGTGAAACGACACTGAATTAATAATTTTTATAATTTTTAGTGGAAAACAATCCCATGACATACTGAATCTGTTAAAAAACCGGTCAAGTGCGATTTGGACTCGCATACGGAGGGTTCCGTACAAACTTGTAGGTAAACTTAGCTACACATAGTTTTCATGATTCTAGGTCAATGGGAAGTACCCTATAGGTTTTGATTCCCTTGTAAGATCGCAAAATATGCGGCATAAACGGTCATTAATTATTTTTGTCCCGTGCTTGGGAAAACTTGAAAAACTTTAAAAACAACGAAGAAAAATATCGACACGCAGGAATTGAACCTGCGACCCATTTCCTAAAGCCTGGATGCTCTACCACTGAGCTAGTGTAGACGGGCTCGACATGGCGACATTTTTCTTTGCTATATGATCGATTCCATCGATTGTACCGATTGCTAGATATACATACGTATAACTTGTTAAATGAGTTCATCGTTACACATGAAATTCACATTTATAATTTTGATCAGTACTTTCGTGTTTCTAATTATTTTTGTGTTATAGCACTTACTCCGTGCTTGGAAAAACTTAAAAAAACTTTAAAAACAACAAAGAAAAATATCGACATGCAAGAATTGAACCTGCGACCCATCCCCTAAAGGCGAGATGCTCTACCACTGAGCTTATGTAGCCAACATCTGATGCTTATATAGGTGAAGAGAAGTATCTTCTAAAAAAAAATACGTAAATATATTTTTACTTAATCAGATATATGGCAGAAAATATAAAATATTTCTCACATCCGGAATTTATTCTTCCGCTATTAAATAATTCACTGAAATGTAAACATGGATTCTTTAGTAATTAATGATATATTTTAAATATAATTTTTCGTATTGATATTATTTGAAATTGCATTACATTACACACACATACACTCTACTGGCGCTCTGCAGCTCGTCGCGAAATAAAGGTTGTTATGAATTACACTGGAGCAATACACCCTGCGGTGCAAAATATAGTCTACTAGCCGTGCCCACGACTTCGTTCGCGTGGAAAAAATTCTAAAATAAAAACCCGCATAGTTCCCGTTCCCGTGGGATTTCCGGGATAAAAACTACCCTATGTCCTTTCTTGGGTCTCAAACTATATTTGTACCAAATTTTATCCAAATCGGTTTAGTGGTTTGGCCGTGAAAGCGTAACAGACAGACAGACAGACAGTTACTTTCGCATTTATAATATTAGTATGGATAGTATGGATGTGTTAAATTTGGTCATAGATTTGTCCTTCAATTCACGTAACAAAACGTCAATCGAGTCGAAGAAGTTAGGTCTCTTACATACATAAACACGACACAACGTCGCGTCCCGCTACGACGGCGACGTGGCATAATAAGCAAGAAAATGTGTAAGGACTAAGGACCCTAAACACTTTACTCGATTAACATTTTTTTTACGTGAATCGGGCTACTGCATTGTGTGCATGCCTCTCCTCCATTCTCGTTCGGGACGCTTTTGAAGACTAGATCATCTGCCTTTTTGCCAGATAATTCGTACAAAGCTATATTCGTACAAAGTATTATGTGTTTCTAGTATCATGACCAATAGTTGGAAAATTCTGTAACGTCTCGCTTTATAAATATTTTTGGCGACAATACCTGTTTTACTAATTTAAAAAAAATATATAAATAACTTCTGCATGACTGCCTCGTAGTCTAGGGGATAGCCTATTCGCCTCAGATCAAGAGGTCCAGGGTTCGATCCCCGGGTCGGGCAAAAGTTTATTTGAGGTTTTTTCGGTTTTCTTCGAAAATCCAAAATCTCAGTAGCAGCTCGGAGTCTGGCGGGTGGTGTGTTACTATTCCGTGCCTCGGATGAGCACGTAAAGTCGTCGATCCTGGTTATTGCTAGAAATAATCGATAATTGTTAAAGCGGTCGGTAAAACGCGCGATGCGGACACCACTCATATTACTAATCACCTCAACCCATAATGACCAGATTAAAACCGTAATTATGTATGAATGATACTTTAGTTAATGTATGAAAGAGAAGCTATTTCAATATATATAGTACTACGAGAAGAAACTACTTCGGGCATTGAAACTTAACTTTAGTGAACAATAAGCCAATGTAGACGAATTTAGTATATATGAATTTAGTATATAATTCTTATTTTTAACAAATAAATAATAATAGAGAAGACAAAATGAATTAATCGTCAATAGACCCTTAGATTTATCACGGTTCACAGGACTAGATTGAGTCACCTATAATATACAATATTATACATTGCATCAGCATGTCAAGCGCCTTCATTTCATTCATTTCTGTAACCATCTATATTTGGTTCCAGTGAATTACGATCAATGAGTTAAGACAGAGATTAAAGACTGTTTTCATGCACCAGTTGAAACCATATTTATAAGCCAGTTTTTTTTAGTTAAAATATCGTTAAAATTTTCTTTAACATTGTGGCGTGACACTACCGCCTTTATTACATACCCTCAAATCCGCCGATTTGTATCCGAGTATTCCCTTATCAACACTTAATCTCCTAATTGATTACGTGAAGTTTCCTCATTTTCTCATTATCTTGAATTAATTGGACTTTACCTTCTAATGCATTAGTATCTCGCGATAAACATGACAACATATTTATTTATTTCATTAAAATAGAAGGAGTCAAAATATAAGTGCAACATAAACTCACAAGAATTTAATTGTGTACCATTGAGTCATAATGTACAATCTATACATATAATAAAATCGTAGGAAAGTCAATTTATGTCCGGGGTAAACTCAAAAAGTACTGCATGGATTTACTTCAAATTTGGCATGACTATTGCTAACAGGTCGGGTCAACATATAGGCTACTAGCTGAGCCCGCGACTTCGTCCGCGTGGAAAAATTTAAAAAAAAATAGCCTAAGGTACTCGCTATCATATCAGCTATCTTTCAGTGAAAGTCCCGTCAAAATCGGTCCAGTCGTTCCAGAGATTAGCCGGAACAAACAGACAGACAGACAAAAATTCTAAACAATGTTATTTTGGTATACGTACCGTGTATACATCCACATGCATTTAGTAAAAACGGTTATTTTAATATTACAAACAGACACCCCAATTTTATTTATTTGTATAGATGGCGTCAACGCTTGCATTTCTTGCAGATAAAATTGCCCTTACACACATCAATTGATTTTTTTTTTGGTAAATCTATCATATCTGAATTCCGGGTACACTTTAAATATCAAGTCTTTAATGTTGGTTACGATTTCACGAAGGTCTTTATCTATGTAATTTTTTTTTGTAGCCTCATTCAGGAACTTTCCCCTAAGTAACCACTAACCAATCAATATGATCTTGTTTGGAAAATTTGTGCTTCTTCTACCTAAATGATTGCTCATGTTGGTATACCTACAGCTTCAAAAATTAAACAGTTTTCCACAATGGGGAAGATTTAAAGCAAGATTTAATAATATCATAACTACAAATCCTTATTAAGTAGCTATACAAATACAGTACTTACACCTACTTACTAACGAATTAGACACATATCAGGCCAAAGCGAACGATCATGTATCCCTCAACAACATCGTAAAATACACAAAATAGATCGAATATTCAACTACTACAAAGTAAAGTGATTTTTTTCAAAGAAGGAAAATCCAACGTTCCGTATCAAAGAAGTCTATTGCGAAAGGAGCCGGTCACATGTCTACTCCGCGCGGGCCGCAGAGGTTAAAGGTATATGATTCCACTCATGTACCTTAAAAGAACCGGCTAATTGCGAGTCGAACTCGCGCATTAAGGGTTCCGTACCATAATCTATAAAAAACGGCAAACAATCACGTTTGTTGAATGGGAGCCTTCTTAATATTTATTTTATTTTAATTATTTATTTTTAAAGTGATTTTATGCAAATGCAAAAGGGAGTTTATGCAAAAAAACACGTTTGTTGTATGGTGGTCACCCTTAAATATTTATTTTATTCTTTTTTTAGTTTTAGTTATTATAGCGGCAACATAAATACCTACATCATCTGTGAAAATTTCAACTATCATGGTTCATGACATACAGCCTGGTGACGGACAGATAGATAGACGTACAAACGCACGGACGGACAGTGGTGTCTTAGTAATGGGGTTTTAAACTTTGAGTATGGAACCTTAAAAAGTATAGTAAAGCCAACGCTCTCACATTTCGGCTCTTCTCGGCAATGTTCGGTTCTCGTTCGGCGGTCAGAGCAGTGCGCCGCATCGTGCACAGTGCACACAGCCTTTCGGTTAATACCTAGATAGTACCTAGGTATGTTGAATTATTTTCGTTTTACATTTTTTTAAACTATGCATCTAAATAACGTGGTATAAGAGCCACAGTTTGTCTTCCTAAGATCTTCGTGTTGATGAAGTACTTTTCGTTAGTAAGGATTAATATGATAAGGATTAAAATTCACCTATTAATTTTCTATAATTTTTCGACTCAAAATTCCTTATTGTGTTGTTGTTATAAGAGATATATATATATAGTGTCGTGGACTTTTTTGTGCATCTACTAAAAACCAATATATTTGTAGTACATTGTACTTACGTGTACTTAAGCATTACGCCAGCAAGCGCACGCGGATACAGCCGTTCGATACCGCTTTTTCTTCCGACTTATTTTACAAATATCGATATTTTAACTACGCTAAGAATAATTGTAACGTAATCCTCATGAATGTAGCTATCATTAAACATACACAACATTTTTTTCAATCCGACTTGTAGTTCCTGGAATTAGCATTTAGCGCATTCAATGAACAAACAAACGTTAAAATACTCGTATCATATCATATCATCCATACTAATATTATAAATGCGAAAGTAACTCTGTCTGTTACGCTTTCACGGCCAAACCACTGAACCGATTTGGATAAAATTTGGTACAAATATAGTTTGAATCCCAAGAAAGGACATAGGATAGTTCTTATCCCGGAAATCCCACGGAAACGGGAACTATGCGGGTTTTTATTTTAGAATTTTTTCCACGCGAACGAAGTCGCGGGCACAGCTAGTATCACAATAAAGATAATTCTAAACTCAACGATTTAATTACATGTATATGTGTTTCAATACGTTAGCGCGATGTATTTTCGTGCAGCGACATCTAGTTAATGTGCTCTACGTTACGCTTTATGCTCCGCTTTCTTTCGATTAATTTTATTTCCTGTGGGAACGAAATATTTTCCCGCGATAAAAAGTAGCCTATGTCCGTTCTCGACGTCTTATCTATGTTTATGCCAAGTCCAGTGGTTTAAGCGTGAAAACGTAACAGACAGACAGACAGACAGACAGACAGAGTTACTTTCGCATTTATAATATTAGTATGGATAGTATGGATATATTATCACGCTATCACCTACGGGGGAGGAGCAGTGCGAAATAAACGAAGTCCGCGCGGACGAAGTCGTGGGCAACAGCTAGTTTACAATAAGAACTATATCAAAATACACTAAACTTCGAAAATATGTGTAATAATACAGCAGGCTTCTGCTCTGTTGCGCTTTGTTCCATATGGCTCTGATGTGCTCCTCCATGTTTTCATCCAAATCGGTTCAGTGGTTTAGGCGTGAAGAAGCGACAGACAGACAGACAGACATATACTATTGTGGATGTATGCCACATAAATGTGATTTATTAATTTAATGAAATTTATTAATTTAATCTATTTGTAAAGTAATTATTATCAAAAAAAAATTAGGTTTTTGCTGTCCTCCGCAATATAAATTTTAACGGTGCAAGATTTCATATCCCAACATTCGCGCAATTGTCTTAAAATGGGATAAAAAGTTGTCCCTTCACGAATATGTATATTCGCAACTCTATACATGGAAATTTGTCGTGCCATCGGTCTACCCGATAGATATCGATCTCTATTTGTAGTTTTAGCCAATAAGTAGGCACTACATAAAGTAAAAAATATGTTTCGACTATTGAAACCAAAGATTTTATTACAGCAGAATAGATCATCTACTTACGGCCACAAAGGAAGAATCATGACTGATCAGAAAACATTTATACTTTGCTAAAATGTTTCGACCATCGTGACAACGTGATCGTAGCAGCGTCCTACTAGACGTCACGATCTCTAGATTCAAGTGGTAGGTAAATATACTACCACTTAAATTGCTTCTGCCGTCATAGCGTGAGTGATTTTAACTCTGTTTCCTTTTGCAGTCTTGGTTAGCTGGTAAATAAAGTTTAGTTCCTTTAAAATATCAGCATTACTTTGGATTGGATAAAGGTTGGATATTATAAATTATTATTATTATTATTAGACATTACTTGGGGCGAGGGGGGAGGGGGATCCCATCCATGGGATGGAGGGGGATGGAGGGGGATGCATCACACAGATGCACAGAAGATGGAGTTTCCGAGTTAGGTCTCCGATTAGTGAAATATTTCCAAAAATGTTTTATGTTTTTAGGTGGGTGATTCCGTTCTAACTGTGATATAATGTCAATACCGTGTCATGTCTATTTTTAGAATTTATTTATAAATTGTTAGTTTTTTTTGTCGTAAACATTAGAATTTATGAGGTAATTAGTTTAAATCATTTATTACGACAAAAAAACTAACAATTTATAAATAAATTCTAGAAATGGACATGACACGGTATTGACATTTAAGTGATATATTGTAAGTTTTCTGTAAGTGGCAAGTTATATTATATGAAAATAATGTTGAAATATGTTTATTATTTTCCAATAAGTACAAAAATTTCATAAATTAATCATTAATTAACGACCTGTGAGAACAAACAATACAGGACATTGAATATCACAGTTAGAACGGAATCACCCAGGTATATTATCTTCAACAGAATCTATGTATCTACGATAAGCTCATTCACACACTTTTTTTTACAATCCTCTAAGTTGCGCAAATGTTTCATGGTCAGATTCATTCCTATACTTTTTCCATTCGATCCAAGCTTTATGTTTATTTTTAAAAAAATAATTAAATACTCAGATAATCACACCGGAAATCTAACACTTTTCGAATTAGTAGCGGAGTAATTCGAAAAGTTTAATAAAAATAGACCTGCAGTCTCAGATATATTGTCAAATGATATGCAAACCATAATTTAAAGGAGAAATGTATTTAATCTGCTTACGGCGCGGCGGCAAGGATAACGAGCGCAATCTCTTCAACATCCGGGTTGCTTGAACAAGCGAGACTAATCTCGCCTGGCATCCACTTTGACAGCTAGTTTTGGTTTCTCATGGATGCCAAGGGTAGGCACGGAAGCGCTGCCAGTGTCCCTACCATGGAATCCTAATGACATATGACCCTTATAGATAATGTAATGCAAACACACTATCTAATAAATGAACTCTGATGAATTTATCTTTTTCAAGTCGGTAAACTAAAAAGGATATTTTATTTAAAAAGTTTTGTCGTATCTACTTAGGATTACATGGAAAGAAAAATAATTCAAATATTAAGAAATTTGTGAACAAGTCTTCATCGATCACGATGTTTTCCACGTTAATAACTTTCAAAATTTTCAATAATTCTGTTTTTTTTCTTATCTTTACAACAACTGGTATAGCCTCGCTATTGGACACGTGCCCGCTGGTTCTGACTTCGACTTCAAATAATAGACATACAAAAAAGACATTCGCTAAAACTATTCATAAGCACATTATGTCAATCCGACAATGCACTGCAATCCGGTACGTCACCAATATTATACTAAGCAAGCATTTATCGTTGTCATGTAGCCTGCTCCGATCCTCTTCGGCCCGTCATAGTGCACCTCATCCTTTAATCTTAGATTACTACTTTATCGAAGAATGTTACTTGCCTTATGAAGTTAAAACTTCGAAAGTATAATTTTGGAAAAATGTCAATTACATTATTTTTCGATAGGGCAGCTGTTTATCTACCTACAAATTTAATTTCGGATATAATTTTTTATTTACTCATCAAAACATTATATATAATAAAACGTTATGAGGTACAATTGAGGTACTAAAATTTTGCAAAAAATTAGTCTTAAGTGAAGTCGATGTGGTCAAGACAACTTGACGTCAGAATGTCTTGACATTTTCTATTTAAGTTTTCGCTTTTTTTGTCGAAGTACGAAAATTTCGACTATAGGTACCAAATAGTACAGAAAAGATACAATAGCTTAGTATAAATGAAACATTAAATATCGTTTGGTGTCCAGGGGTCCTGACGCTCACCGTGATTAGTTTTATTAAACATGTTTGTCGATTCAAAAAAGACTTTAATGACAGATTTACAACTGAATTTACTAGTACAAATTGGTTGGAAAATTATTTTAATATTAAAAAAAACACTGAAAATATATTATGTCTTCGCTTATTACATAATATTGTAGTTACAAAGTGTATAGTGTACCCCGTTAGACCCAAGATGACAGAAAAGCTACCATTTTTCATCACTTTAGCTGTTAAGGGTTAAGTAGGAATCTAAATGACCTTTTCAAGGATAAGATGAGTCCTCATCTAATACAAGGGATTTAGGGTAATCTTCCAGTGTACGTCCCTAATACGGCCTTCAGATGAATACGTTTATTATATTTTTTATGAAAGTTACTATTCTTATTAAGTTCAAGCTACTGGCTAAAGTTATTCTCATAAATCAACAACTTTACTGACAGTATTATAGATTCAACTTGTAATTACGGCTAAACTTTTGAAAAGCTGCTATATCCGATTGGTCTGAAAGTTTTTGGGTCATCTATCGCACGTATAATTTATTATATGATTTATGAAAAGGTCGCATTTTTGTATCTTATAATAAATATCACCATGCTGATTTTCGTGTCGAAAAATCAGAGTAAATCGAACGTCAATGAACATTCAAACTTACAACATTTCATTTATTTTTAGGTTGGAAAAGTGAGTGATGACTTAAAACCGAGCATTGAATCTAAGAACCTATGGTCCGAATTTAACAAACTAACTACTAGACCAACGATGCAATCCGTAATCTTTATATTATATGTATATAAATTACGTTGGTCCAGGAAACTCTGAAACTACTGAAATTTTATAATTATCTACTGTTTGGTTCAACTTAAAAGAAAGGACAGTTTTAATCTTAATTAAGCCCCTCCCCCTCCCTCTCAAGTACCCCACTAAAATATTCAATACAAGTAATTTGTAGAGCAAAACAACGTTTGCTGTATATTCAACAACAAAGATATTTATATATGTGCCACCGTAAAGTTATAATAATATATGATAATAATCTATGTTTATAATATTAAAATAACACTGTTTATCTAACCTAGCCAAATTATAAGCTGCCTAGGCTTATTTATTATAACAGTATGACTTTTAAATTACGCTGTGTGTATGTTGTGAATATAGATAGATTTTTTCCTGTAAATAATTAATTAATCTTAATGATATTTCAAATATACATATTTCATTTTACCGGTGGGAGGGATGCGCTGTGCCGCGCTCCAGGCTGCATGGGTACCACCATCTTGCTTATTTCTCCCGTGAAACAGCTTTGCTGTGTTTCGGAGAGAAGGGCAAGACAGACAGTGTAATTACTGGCACCGAGACTTAACATCTTATGTCTCAGGATAGGCAACACATGAATAGGATGCCTGGACTAGTTCCAACTCAGGTATACCATTTATGTTCATTGGCGACGTCGACCACTTACCATCAGGTGGCACGTCTGTCAGTTTGCCTATCCCACTAACATAAAAAAAACATATAACATAATATTATATATAGCAGGTGTTCCAGACCACCCGTCGAGGCTGAATACTGTGGAGAGTTTTAAAAAAATTAAAACAAAAAAACACGTGTTCAATATTTTTTGAAACTATCCAACCATGCTATAAACAACCCCCACCCCTAACCCCCTATTAGAGGTAGCGGGTGCAACTGTAAAAAATCAAATGGAAACCCCTATTTTTCATTTCAGATTTCGATTTGAGAGTTGGAAATTTCTCCATCTACTAAAAATCAATAAAGATTTTTTAGACAAAATGTTTGTCATTTGATTTTTTAAAGTTGCACCTCTACCTCTAGTAGGGGGTTGGGATCGTGGGTTGTTTTTGGCATTGTTGGATAGTTTTAAAAAATATTGAACACGTGTTTTTTTTGTTTTCATTTTTTTAAACTCCCCAGTTATAAGTCTGGACGGGTGGTTTGGAACAACCTATATTCTATATACATATATACAGACTGACTGAGTTACCTTCATTACTTCTGGAGAGTACTCGGTACTCGATTCTCGTTAAAATTAAATAATAAAATTAGGAGCTTAATTTTTGACCAATAACTTCTCTAAAAATAAGTGAAATATGGATATTTAATACCCTCTTAGCACGCCGTGGTGTTTATTTTGTACTTGCCTTTGTGTTCTGTGTTGATTTCGCGCTGCGCGACACGTGCGTCCGCGCGGTGTCCATGCATGGCGCAGGTATATAATATAGGATTCTCGGAGTACTGTTTACTAAGTTTACTATGAAGTCTATATATACAAAAATCAATTGCTGTTCGTTGTTTTATGAGTTTCGCCTATACACTCTCTTCGAATCTCAACCTTTTCATAAATTTATTACCAATTATACGTTCATAAAACTTTTTCAGACATAAAATTATTTATTTATTAAAAATTAAAATCTACAACGGAAATCAATATAGGTAGAATATTTAAATAATAAAATTACATTGGCCAAATATATAAAAATTGCTGTTCGTTAGTCTCGCTAAAACTCGAAAATTAGCCAAATCGGTTCAGCCGGAACCGATTTGGCTAATTTTAGTTTTGAATTAATTGCTGAAGTCCAGGGAAGGTTTAAAAGGTAAGAAAATGTAGAAAAAATAAGAATAGTTAAAAAGGCAGAACAACGTTTGCCGGGTCAGCTAGTATTTTGATATTTATTTTTAATGTTATTTTTTCTCATCATATGATTATATGATCGCCAACTGTCACGTCCTTAAATATTGAAGGTAACTCACCAGTCAGTCTGTGTATATATATATATACGAATACAGTGTGTATGTACGTGTATAAAATGTAGATCCCGGATGTAGGTACGGTGCCACTGCTTTACTATTATCTGCTTCTTTGTTTTATGGACATAAATTGTTTTTTTTTTATTGTTTTGTGTATTACGTTTGCAACTGACATTTCAGTTAAGTCAAAGTCAAAGTCAAACAAAACAATAAAAAAAAACAAAACTTGAATGCAAGTAGATAAATATTCTGTCGCAAGAGACAACCACGCATAAAGTTATTAATGACGTTGATATTTGCGTAACGAGGATGTAACCTATGCATGTGGCATAGGTTTGTCGGCTACTTTATAATCGTAACCAGAACGCGCCTGTAATAGGTATCGACGAGGTAGAACTCTACCGCCTTGTCAATAGTCACGATACGATAACAGCTTTTACGAGATTCCCAGCAGCTGCTCTTCAAAAAAATTTAAAAATTATGTAACACAAAAAATTACGTAGATATCACTTCATCGGTTCCCTTGCAGTGTAGACAGAGCAAACATCGATCACAGAGATGCTCCCAGCTTCACCACGATTCATCGGTTCTACAATTAGAAATATGGGTAGTGATTCTGATATGTTGGAAGCGAGGCATGAAGACAGTGGTATGTAATAAAGCAAGGTTATTATACCTGGGGGGTCATTAGCTAGAAGCGAAAAACGTCACGATTCTTGCCCGTCCACTGAACTGCAAATCTGGCCCGAAGTCGTGCTGTAGTGCGGTTTAGGGCGTTCTTTGGAGGCGACGTGTACCGAACCGCTCCTATCGGTACGAATAGAAGTAGATGCGGTCATGGGGGCAGCCACCCATCACGCCAGGCCGGAACAGGCAAATTGAGGAGAGCAGAATTCCAGGTAGGTAGGTGGAATGTGAGAGGTGGGTTGAAAGATAAGACAAATGAGTTGAAATATGTAATGGATGAGAGAAGGCTGGATCCTCTGTGTGTAACAGAAACTAAGCGAAAGTGTAGCGGAGCCGCTGATCTCTAATCTGGAATTAAGTTGGGAGGTATGCGGGTGTTTATGGTAGCAGCATAAGCACTGGTAAGCTCGTTGTCCAACGGCGACCTAGAAAAGTCGCGGGATTCTTTAAGAGATATTCTGAATATAGTTGATGCTAATGAAAGAATTATTATGTGTAGCCATCTGAATGGCTGGGTTGCGACGAGGCGGCAAAGTTACACAGCCATCTTGGGTTCATTTGGTGATATTAGAGTGAATAATGCTAGTAAATACATTGTGGATTTACGCGTGAAAAGGGATCAATTTGTGTCTAACACATCATTCGATCATAAAACGTTCATTTTCACATGGAGAAAGAATGATCAAAAGGGCGTGATAGATTTGATTCTGGTAGACAGTAAACTCCAGAAAAATATAATGAACACAAGGGCCTACAGAGGTCATACTCTTGATATGGACCACTATTTGGTAATCAGCCGATTTAGGGGTCTGTTCAAGAAGTGGAAACATTGGCATAAGCGTGTTCCATTTGAAGAACTTAATAGGATAAAGCGCAAAAAGACGTATGTGATAGTGCAAAGATGTACAAGGCGATGAGAGGTTATCCATAATAGGATGATGGAGTGAAAGCTGCAATCAAGAGGAAGAAGAAAGCATGGCTGGACTATGTGTCATATATGTAAAGGAATGATGGTATGAAAAATAAGAAGAAAGAAATATACGTTGTAAGAATGCCACTAAAAACTTAGTGAAAGAGAAACGTGAAAGTGTAAGATGAAAAGAAGAAAGACTGATGAACAACTTCAAGGCAAACACCAAACTTTTTTGAAGAAAGATAAAGAAGTTTTGGAATTGTTCATCAGGCTCAAGGATAGGTAGGAATAAGGATATGGGTGGTGACATTCTTCCAAATACAAAAAATATGTTAAAACGATGGAGTGAATATTATTTTAGTGATGTGTATGGGTCAGCTTATATATATAGTCACCAAAATTAGTTACAAACTTACATAAAACAAAGTAAAAACATTAAAAAAGAGTTAAAGGATAAGTACACAATATTATTTTGTAGTAACAGTGATTAAATCTTTTTATATTGCTAATAGGAATGTATAAATCTTTGACCAATCGCTATATAAGAATGCTATTTTATGATGATAAATTGCACTACGCATTTGTAGGCTTCTCGCATAAAACCTTACACGTATTAATAGCCTTTATATCTTGTGAAATATACTCGTTATATTCTTCAGGTTATAATTCACATGTGGTTCTCGGCCGTGCAAAGAGTTTATTTTTTCATTGTAGTAACTAGAGAAAATGAACGTTCTTAGGTCATTAGTAACTGGTATATATAGCTTAAGCACTTAATGATAACGGGATGTTCGAGTAGGTTTGGATCCTGATAGAAATATAGTTTTTGGTGATATTAAATAAGCTTCAAAAAGACAGCTAAAACTATAAAATAGTTACGAGTTTGTGAATTTAGTTACAGTATAGTTGTATATATATATATATATATATATATATATATATATATATATATATATATATATATATATATATATATATATATATATATATACCGCTATATGGCAGTCATTAATAGAGCAGGGAATAAATAGTGACTATATAGAGCTTATAAAAGAAATTTATAGTAATAGCAAAGCACGAGTAAAAATTGAAGTAGCAGGGCCAACATTTAATTTCAAAAGAGGGGTAAAACAGGGAGACCCCCTCTCTCCGACGCTTTTTATTGCAGTTTTGGAAAACATCTTCAGAAAAATAAAGGACTTAAAATAGACGGAGAACATCTAACACACCTCAGATTTGCAGATGATATTGTGATAATGGCGGAAGACCCAGGGGAACTACAATTTATGGTAGAGTCATTAAACAAACAAAGTAAGAACATAGGACTGGAAATAAATGAAGGAAAAACTAAAGTTATGACAAATAAAAAACAAATACCTGTAAGTATCAACTCATCACCTCTACAATATGTAGAAGACTATACCTACCTTGGCCATGTCATATCGTTTAAGGACTGTAGTGAAAAAGAGATTAATACAAGAATAAAATGTACATGGAATAAATACTGGGCTATGAAAGAAATTTTCAAGAGCTCTTTTCCACCCATCATAAAATCAAAAGCAATGAATACCTGCTTAATACCTTGTCTCATTTATGCATGCCAAACTTGGTCACTAACTAAACGACAACAAGAAAAAATAAAAATTTGCCAAAAAGGACTAGAACGTAGCTTCATGAACATAAAGTTGAGAGATAGAGTAAATACTATTCAAATTAGAAAAAAAACGAAATCCAAAGATGTAATTAAGCAGGTACTAAAACTTAAATGGAAATGGGCTGGTCACATTCAAAGATTAGAACCACAAAGATGGGCTCAGATTGTAACAAACTGGACACCTCGTAACGCAAAAAGAAAACGAGGGCGGCCGTTCAAGCGATGGAAAGATGATATCGTGAAAATAGCAGGAAACCTATGGACCAGAATAGCCCAACAGCGAGACAAATGGAACAATTTGGAGGAGGCTTTTACCGCACTAGGCGGTCCTTACATAGAGTAAATATGTATATATGTATGTGTATGTGTATATATATATATATATATATATGTATATATATGTATATATATGTATATATATATATATATGTATATATATATATATATATATATATATATATATATATATATATATATATATATATATATATATATATATATATATATATATATATATATATATATATATATATATATATATATATATATATGTGTGTGTTTTGTAATTGTGTACTAAGTTAGAAGTAAGGAATCAATAAAAGCTTTTTTTTTTTTTATATATATATATATTATACAACTGTACCGTAACTAAGTTCACAAACTCGTAACTATTTTATAGTTTTAGCTGTCTTTTTGAAGCTTATTTAATATCACCAAAACTTTTATATATATATATATATATATATATATATATATATATATATATATATATATATATATATATATATATATAGAGGGGGCAAACGAGCATGAGGTGCACCTGATGTTGAGTGATCACCGCCGCCCATTGAACATCTGCAATATATCGGCAGATCCTTCAGGTCAGTTAGGAATATTCTAAGTGCGTGCTTTAGAATTGGGAATGCAACTTTTTTGATAATATTTTTACATGTTTAAACATTCAGCTAGTTTAAACTTATTTGTAAAGTTTTGATAAATATGTAGCAGTTTTAAAAAAAAACTGCTGAATATTTAGCTAAACTGTTTAAACAAGTTGTTAGAGATAGCTGTAACTATTATATGTATATTTAAAGTAAAATAATAAAAATTTACAAGAAAAAACTATATACTGAATTTAAATTGAAAATTATTAGAAGCAGCGATTAGAAGTATCAAAGATTTATTAGTTCGTTTATTCCCAATTTTAACCACAGTTTTTATTTCTCGAGAATCGGATCTTTTACGTAGTTCTAAAATCGTTTTAAATTAAATTAAATTTTATTACATTGTATATTTATTTAATTTAAAAACTATATACCTAATTTAAATTGAAAAGTATTAGAAGCAGTGATTAGAAGTATCAAAGATTTATTAATTCGTTTATTCCCAATTTTAACCACAGTTTTTATTTCTCGAGAATCGGATCTTTTACGTAGTTCTAAAATCGTTTTAAATTAAATTAAATTTTATTACATTATATATTTATTTAATTTATTACATTATATATTTATTTAATTTATTACTTTTATACATTATGTGGTAATTTTTACCTCTTGGCCAACACTATTCGGTAATTAAACTATTTTGTGACATCGAACTACTAGGTGGTAGAGTTCCTCAATGTCACATCCGGGTTCAGTATCGTCGCTTTTTTATTGAATTTACAGGCAAATAAACAAGTGGACTACCGGATGGAAAGAAGTCAACAATGTTAATGGACATTTACAAGACAAAGGGTTGATTGCCAATGCGATACCAGCTTCTAAGAAATTTATTACTGTTGTATTATTTGCTGTTGCAGAGCAGATGCCTCTCCTTATGCAAGGAGAAACCATCGCCTATAGTCACCAAAGCTGGTGATGACGCGTTTCTATCTGTCAATTTTCATGAAAATCGGTCCAGTGGTTTAGCCGTGAAAATGTAACAGACATACAGACAGACAGACTTTCGCATTTACAATATTAGTATGGAATCTATGTTTGAACCCAGATCTTCAACTACTTCCATGCCAATTTTCATGAAAATCGGTCCAGCGGTTTAGCCGTGAAAGCGTAACAGACAGACAGACAGACGGCAGACTTTCACATTTATAATATTAGTATGGATTTAAATACCTACATTTTGATGATCAATTAAACATTTTTTATAGTAGAGGGGGCAAACGAGCAGGGAGTGTACTTACCTGATGGTAAGTGATCACCACCGCCCATGAACATCTGCAATACTGGGGGTCTTGCAGTTTTAAAAATGAATAAGCTCTTTTCTTGATGGTCCTTAAGTCGTATCCGTTCGGTAACACCTCGCCAGTAATTAATTTCACAGAGTACTGCGAGGCAGAAACTATAGAATGTCGCCAAAACTCTCTTTATTTACAGTAAATTTGAACTTTAATTTTAATATTATACGATCGAACTCACAAGATTTAAAACTTAATTTATCACAGGTATTTCTGTTTATTTTTATGATTGTTTATATAACTGTTCATATTATATATTTAATTGTTTATATCATCACTAGCTGTGCCCGCGACTTCATTCGCGTGGAAAATTTTCTTAAAAAAAACCCGCATAGTTTCCGTTCTCGTGGGCGGAAATCCCACGAGAACGGAAACTATGCGGGTTTTTTTAAGAAAATTTTCCTATATTTTTTCCTAAATTTTCCTAAATAAGAACTATCCTATGTCCTTTCTTAGGTCTCAAACTATATTTGTATCAAATTTTATCCAAATCGGTTCAGTGGTTTGGCCGTGAAAGCGTAACAGACAGACAGACAGACAGAGTTACTTTCGCATTTATAATATTAGTATGGATAGTATGGATTAGTAAGTTATAAACCGAATATTAAAATTTATCATCACGAACTTAGGCAAAAAAAATTGGATGACCTTTAAAGGAGTAGGTACATGTACATAAACGTGACTTTAAGTAAGACTCATAGGATGGAATTTGAACCCAAGACGTCATGAATCTATTCCAAAAACTTAAATCACTCGGCTTACACCAACGATGTTCTCATCTGATCTTCAAATAATTAGTTTAACACAACTTTTGTCGTTTTAAATTTTCGAACAATAAATCTAGCGACTTTAACCAACGACACTTAATAAGTCCTACTGTCGTAACTTAAACTCGATAAGAAGTGAATTTAACTGAACGATTAAATAATGAATATACTAACTTTTCATTTAAAATATTAGCTGTAGCCGTGACTTCGTCCGCGTGAAAAATTTTTTGAAATAAAAGTAGCCTAAGTTAGTCTTTATTACCGTGGTTTAAAATAAAGACAGTCCCGAGGTTTTACGCTTTTAGTTCCCGTTCCCGTGGAATTTGCGGGATAAAAACTATCCTATATCCTTTTTCGTGTCTTAAACTATCTTTGTATCAAATTTTATGCAAATCGGTAGAGTGGTTTAGGCGTGAAGAATATGAATTTGAATAAATAATGACGAGACAAATGACACTTGCTGATCTAACCCTAAAGTAATCAAATTATTTGCTTGTGTTATGGGTGTTAGTCAACGATACTAATACATAGAAATACATATACAGTGTGTAAAGAAAACCCTGTCGGATAATTAAAGGTGTTATTTGGTACCGTAATATGGTTACATAATATGTGTAATTATTTTATGGATATTAATTAATTAGTTTTTTCAATAAAAAAGTAATCTTAAATGATATTTTCATACATCAAGTACGACAATACCTACAAATAAGTAAATTGTACTATCAAAGAATGCCGCGCAAGTCGTATGCTACCGAAGGTCACGCAGTGCGTTTGAAATTCCTTTATAAAAAGCCGAATACCAAAGACCGTGCCTTCATTTTAATTTAATATTATTTTAATATTTTTTTCAGTGATGCCTTTAACCAACCTATATGTCTCGGATCGGGCAGGGTTTTCTTTACATACCGTATAATTAATATTGGAATATATTTATCTAATAAACACCCAAACCCAGAAATACAAACATTTATGCTCATCAAGTAAATGCTTTCCCCGTTGGGAATCAAACCCGAGCCCCGTTGATTGTTTAGTCGGGGTCGCTAACCACTCGACCAAGGGGGCGGTTATAAGAAAAGCTAGACGGCAAATTTTTTAGCCTTCATGATGCAGTAAAATGTGAAACCGATTGGCTATTTAAAAAAAACTAATTAGTATTAAAAATATTAGTAGTAGTTTGTGAATTATAAAAACAGACTGTGTTCCAACAAACTTTTTTGATTAATAACAAGCTGAATTTTTGTGAATAGTTTCGTTTTTACGAGACAACCATTTTTTGTATCTTCGGAAAATCTCGAATCGGGTAACTAATAAAGTTATAGGGCTTCAAAAATTTTGATTTGGTGAAGGAAAAATATATTAATAATAACAATAATTGTTTTTCGACTTTGTTTGCTTGATTATATTATGAAAAACACGATAAAACTTGAATTATACACATACGATGGTTTTTCTGACGACTCCTTTAATCTAAGGTTTCGGAATTATGAGATTTAAAAATCTCATAATTGATAGTAATCAATTTAAAAACAACCTAATTTTATCACAACAGCTAGTTAATTATTATTGTAATTCAAGGGTTTTGACCTACACGTAAAGTGGAAACTTTTCGTAGTTCGACATTCGAAGGTTTATCTATCTTTATTAGTTACCCGATTCGAAATTTTTCGAAGATAGAAAAGATGGACGTCTCGTCAAAACGAAGCTGTTCACAAAAATGTAGCTTGTTATTGAAATGAAAATGAAATGAAAAATATTTATTTGCAAGAATATGGGTGTCACAAGTTATTAAAATAAATTAAATTACCATCATATTCTACCATAATATGGCGTGCAAACATTTTAATTTAGGTCGATTTCTTTATAATTACTACCGGATCGGAACGCGGCCACACACTGAGAAGATCCGGCGGAAGAAACTCAGCGGGCTTCTTTTTTTCTATTTCACGTATTACAATTGTATGTATTACAATTTACTAGAATTATTTCACATCAAAAGTTATTTTTACAATTTACAAAATATGATCTTATGCTCAATCCAAATTTTTACAATTTACAAAAAAATTACCATTTTACAAAATTTGCCGTTCAGTTTTTATTACATTTAAATTTCAAGGTAAATTGTACAAGCTTATATTTCTGTTTATTAACATTTAATCTTATCTGCTAAAAATTCTCTAATATCATAGTATGTTTTATTTAGAAGTAAATCAAACAATTTTTTGCGAAATTTATTTATAGGTAATAATTTTAGACTATCAGGAATATGATTGTATATATTAATTGCCATACAATATGCATTTTTTTTATAAATATTTAGTCTTTGGCTTGGCACATGTAGCTTCTCACTGTTTCTAAAATATGAGTTCCCTAATACTTGAGCATTTGTTTTAAACAAATGTTGATGTTTTTTTACAAATACGCATACCGATAGTATGTAAAGACAAGGTAAAGGTAGTATTTTAAGAGTTTTAAATAGGGGTTTACATGAATGTAGTTGATTAACATTACATATTGCACGTATACATTTCTGTTGAATTCTGAAAATCCTAATGAAATCAACTGAGTTTCCCCAAATAGAGATTCCATATTGCAATACAGATGAGACATATCCGTGATATGCCAGCAATGCAGCATTTAAGTTGGCTACTTCTCTTATTCTTCTCAAAACATAGATCTGTCAATTTTTTTGCAAAGAGAATCAATGTGCGCTTTCCAATTGCAATGGTTGTCAATAAATATTCCTAGAAATTTAGTGTATTTAGTATTTTCTATATTTATATTGTTAAATAATATATTTGATTTTTTAACTTTATTGCTATAACATGTTTGAAATTCAACTATCTTTGTTTTAGTCAAGTTAATTTTTAAATTATTACTTTTTAACCATTCCGAAACTTTAAGTAAGGTTTCAGTTGTTTCTTTTACTAGATGATTTTTATTTTTACATTTAATGAGGAGTGTAGTATCATCTGCAAATAAGAATGACTCATCTTGCATAGTCTCTGGAAGATCATTAATGTAAATTAAAAAGAGCAAGGGTCCTAAAACACTTCCCTGTGGTATTCCACAGTCACTACAACTATAATTTGAAGTATATATTTTTTTATGTGTCCCAGAAATTTTTGAAATTTCTACACACTGTTTCCTATTTTCTAAATAACTTTGTATCCACTCTAATGATTTTCCTCTTATACCATATTTTTCAAGTTTTGCCAACAGAATTCTATGAGAAACAAAGTCGAATGCCTTACTCATGTCTAAAAATACACAAAGTGGATAACTTTTTGTATTTAGGCACTCCGTTATACCCTTTACCAGTTCAAAGCATGCTAAGGTTGTCGACCTACCTTTTCTAAATCCATATTGATTATTTTTTAATATATTACATTTCAGTAAGTAATTATGAAGTCTATCATACATAACTTTTTCAAAAATTTTTGAGAGAATCGGAATTAATGTAATGGGTCTATAGTTATTCATATCGCAAGGATCACCTTTTTTAAGTATTGGTCTAACTATAGACTTTTTTAGTCGTTGTGGGAACTTCCCTTCTAAAAATGACAAATTAATAATATGACTGAGCGGCTTTGATATTACAGCAGCAACATTTTTGAGTAGTTCTGTACTAATATTATCATAACCAGTTGCACTTGTATTTTTTAAGGAGTTTATGATCTTAAATACTTCATGCTCATCTACTGGTGTAAGAAACATAGTTTTACTGCTATTAGGTAACCCAAGTATTTTTGAAGTATTTGTGAATTTGTCATTGTTAATACTTGTTTTTGATTAGTTTATAAAAAAAAACATTAAATAGGTTACAAATTGATTGGGATTTTGTATACTCTGTATTGTTCACTCTAATTTTCTCAATTTCTTGTATATTTGTTTTATTCTGGAATGTGTTTTTAATTAAATCCCACGAAGCTTTGTATTTATTGGAAGATTTTTCAATAAATTTCAGAGATGATTGCTTTTGCGATTCTAGTATACATTTTGATAAAATTCTTTTGTAACGCAAGTAATTATTTTTATTTTCATTCTTATTAGATTTACCAAACCGATAATTTAAATCTAGCTGGGGTTTGACTTTACAACATTTAAGAAGTCCTTTTGACAGCCATTTATTTTTTATTGGTTTATTTGATACCTTAGTACGAATTTTTTGGAAAACATAGCTCAAAAAACAATAAGAATTTGCAAGAACTTCATTAAAACTTAAGGATGATAGACATTCAAAAAACTTTTTATTTTCTTGACTAAAAAGTTGTTTTGTTTCAAACCAAAAAGCTCGTTTTGGTTTAAAGTTTGAGATGGACTCAATATTTACTTTTATACTCTGGGCTGTCTCATGGTCAGATAAACCGAGATAATGAGTGTAAGACTGAACATTTTCCAAATTGCTAGCAATTACATCTAAACATGCATGCTTCCTAGTGGGTTTAAGTATGTGCTGATTAATATTATTATTTGATAGAATGCCTGTTAACTGCTTTTGAGAATAATTATCCCGTAACAGATCTATATTCCAATCCCCACATAGTATAAACAAAATTAAAAATTATTAAACAAAAAGGTTTGTTCCTGGGACCACTAAGTACAATTAAATGTTTATGATAGGTATCAAAGTGATCTTTTTATGTGAGTCCTAGTTGACGATGTTCGTGAATAACGAGTCATAATATCTAGAATTTCGAAACTTGGTATAACTGAAAAAAAATGTTTACTTATTTTTTGTACTCATATTTGTCCATATTATATTCATTTTTTCATTGTTCATTTATGTTCGTTCCTAATCTTATTCATAACTTACATGTCCTAGTCTTATATAACTATCGACCCGCTGCGGCTTCACCCGAGTATATATTATATATCATTAAACATAATATGCTGTAAAAAACTTTGAAATTATCGGCCTATTTGTGCTATTCTAAGCGTATAATATACATATAAAACTTCTTCGTGAATCAGTCTGTCTATTGGTAAATAGTGAAAATATTGTATTTTTGGATGAAGTTAGCGTTGGTCCCTATAGAGACTATAGTTTCTTGACGGAATTTTCTCATAGGTCTCATTAGTTACCAAAGTGAAGTGAGCGTTATGTATTTATATGCTATTATTAATAAACGATTAAGGGTGAATAGACGCAAAACTATTGCTGCCTTTTTCAGGGAACTGGCTGCCACAGAAAATCGGCGTTGGGATTGCCATTATAATCCCAGCACATGCTGAGTGGTAGGCCAATTTGAGATGTCGCACCAACATTATGTACTTTATATCTCTTTTGTTTTTTTTGTTTCTTTGTTTTTATAGCGTATTGTGTACAAAGGTTTTGTATGTCTAAATTGTATATTGTTGTTGTAAGTTGTATATGTTCTGTGGTGTGTTTCTCAAATAAATGTGTTCTTATTCTTATTCTTATTGATGAACACTGCATTGAAATCCGTTGCGTCGCGTCGTTTAAAAGATCTAAGCGAATATACAGCGAAAGCAACTGTTTTATAATATGAAAAGATAAAGACAAAGTCATAAGCACAATAAATAAAGTCACGTTTATGTACATGTACCTACTCCTTTAAAGGTCATCCAATTTTTTTTGCCTAAGTTCGTGATGATAAATTTTAATATTCGGTTTATAACTTACTAATCCATACTATCCATACTAATATTATAAAAGCGAAAGTAACTCTGTCTGTCTGTCTGTCTATCTGTTACGCTTTCACGGCCAAACCACTGAACCGATTTGGATAAAATTTGGTACAAATATAGTTTGAGACCTAAGAAAGGACATAGGATAGTTCTTATCCCGGAAATCCCACAGGAACGTTAACTATGCGGGTTTTTATTTTAGAATTTTTTCCACGCGAACGAAGTCGCGGGCACAGCTAGTGCCAATATAATTTTGAAAAGTTTTGTCTAGTTATCTATAAGTCCCGATTTGACTCAAGAACGACGCGACCGATCGTAATGAAAGTTAGTATATAATTAGAACACTTGGTTGTGCAAATGATAGGTATAAAATGATAAAAATATCTGTATGTAAGTCTCGAATAAAAGATAGTTACTCAAGAACGGTTTGACCGATCTAGATGAAATATTATCGTCAATGAATTTACGTTTAGTGATGCGGGTAGATGTTTAACTAGTATCTATATTTCAAATGTCACGCATAATATTTTTGTGTATGTACGCTAGCTTTGTTTTCTTTTTTATCCCTTATACTAACGTAAAGCAGTTTGGCCGAATAAAACACTTGAATCACTTTTACACGCACCGTATAATTTTGAGCAGAGTAATGCCCTCAACAAGCGATAGAGTTACAATGAATCGAAAACATGATGTCCCCGCTTATTTATTTCATTCGTTATCTATTTTATTATGACGTCATAACACAGGTGTGCCAAACATTTGGCCGGCTAGTAGTTGTCGTCAAACGTGGTTGATAACACTTATCTTTTTAACCGGTTCAAAAAAGAAGGTAATCATTTTGATCTGTATTTATGAGATATTGTTGGAATTGGATAATAGTTTAGTATTTACAATGATTTATTTTAAGATTTCAAGCACGTGTGCTAAATTTTGTAAATGTTTGTATGTTTGTCCACGAATTTTTCAGAAACTAAATCATATTGGAGATGATCCATTTTTATTTAAGTCTTTAAGTTTATTACAACTAAGGAAAAAGTGCAAGTTTCCTCAATTTAAGTTAAGTAATTTTTGAGATATAGGCTTCTGGAGGTGTTTCTGCATAATATACCTAGGTAAGCAGTCGGTTAATTTATAAAAATCTTTTATTCATCTTTTTTCCAATTGTCGATAACACATAACTTGGGAAGCCGTAGATAATAACACCGCGCGTACCATTGTAGGACTTGTAATCTTAAATACTAATTTATAAAAAAACAAGCTATTGCCCGTGACTTTGTTCGCGCGGACTTCGTTTACTCCGCACAGCTCCTCCCCCGTAGGTGATAGCGTGATAATATGTAGCCTATATGTTGACCCGACTTGTCAGTAATATTCATGCAAAATTTAAAGTAAATCCATGCAGTACTTTTTAAATTTACCTCGGACATGCATTAACTTTCCTACGATTTTATTATATGTATAGATATTCATGCAAAATTTGAAGTAAATCCATGCAGTACTTTTTGAGTTTATCCCGGACATACATACAGACAAACAGACAAAAATTCTAAAAACTATATTTTTGGCTTCGATATCGATTGTAGATCACGCCCCAAGTATTTTTTAAAAAAAATATTCAATGTACAGTTTTGACTTTCCTACGATTTTATTATATGTATAGATATAAAATTCTGTATTACAAATACAAAATGAAATGTTCATTTCCGTACCTACTCCTTCGAAACGGCTTGACCAATTCTCATGAAATTTTGTGAGCATATTAAGTAGGTCTGAGAATCGGCCAACATCTATTTTTCATACCCTTAAATGCTAAGGGTAGTCTACTCCTAAATTTTTTATTTTATTTTTTAGATAATTTTTTTGTTTTTATTTTTTTATGATACAGCAATAAAAATACAACCCTTAATTTTCAACCCTCTACGCTCAACTCCTATTTTTCAATTCAATAATTTATATGGCAAAACAACGTTTGCCGGGTCAGCTAGTTTTACTATAAGTATAGACTAAATTTAAAATTGATCGACCAGTTTTGCTATTTAAAACATCTTCAGGACGTAATGTTCCTGAAGATGCTTTAAAAAGCGAAACTTTTCGATAAATTTAATAATTTTAGTCTATACTTATAGTGAAATAAAAGTACAAGTGTGGTATAAACTACTTTCAATTAATAGTAATGGAATTTTACCAAGTGCCGGCGATTGAAAGTGTAAATCTGTTAGAAGTTAGTAGTTGCGGCGATAAGGATCTTAACCCATCTCGCTAATCATGTCGACTAGCGAGAAAGGTGGAGTTCTCTATAAATGATAATAATAATAATAGTAATAGGCGTTATTGTCTCATATCGATCATTCAGCTAGCATTTTTTGCATTTCTATTTGACAAGAAAATCGACATTGATAGGAGCCTACCTAGGAGTAGTAGGATACCTAGGAGAATATTTTATGCTTATGTTTTTGAGGTTAGCAAATGGTTTGTTATATACAAAAATTTAATGCTTTTTAAGGACACCGCATAAAACATTACTATCAAATAACTTTACAATAAACTCACCCGTATCTTCATTCGTATGATCTAAAATCATTACTTTCTTTAAGTGAAATCGGGTTAAAAAGTAGCCTAGTATGCTATTTCTGAATAGTGTAGTTTTCTAATAATAAAGTGATTTTATATTACTAATAATAAAATAATTAAAATCGATCCTATAAATTCAGAGTTTATCCATTACATACTTACAAACAAATCTGTTCTCTGTATAATATTAGAATAAAAATAATAGATATTTTATTGATAAATGTTGTATTTAGCTTAGTATTTGTAAGGTTATTTAATTTTTGCATTGATTTCCACATCACTATAAAAAGGCATGTGCATCCAATAATTTACAAATTTAATATCACCCAACTTTTCTAATCTTTCTCAACTGGCTATAGATTGCTTAAACGCGAGAATTTAAGAAAAAATGTTTAGCTCTGATGATGCAGTAAAATGTGAAACTGGGCTAAAAACTAAAATTTCGTAAGTAGTAAGTTTAGTAGTCGATTGTTTTCGTATTTTACTGCACCATCGGGAAAAAAGCTTGAATTTTTAGCCCCATTGATGCAGTAAAACGTGAAACTGGTTGAAACTGGGCTAGAGCCTAAAATGTTTAGTAGTCGATTATTTTCATATTTTACAGCACCATCGGTCACAAGCTTAAATTTTTAGCCCTGTTGATACAGTGAAATGTGAAACCGGTTGAAACCGGGCTAAAAACTAAAATGTTTAGTAGTTGATCGTTTTCATATTTTATTGTACCATCGCGATAAAAGCTTGAATTTTTAGGTCTGTTGATGCAGTAAAATATGAAACCAGTTGAAACTGGGCTAAAAATTTTAAGTTTAACCCTGATGATGCAGTAAAATGAGAAACTTGTTAAAACCAGCCGAAAAAACTTAAATTTTCAGCCTTGATTATGCAGTTAAATGCAAAACCGGTTAAAACGGGCTAAAACATACATTTTTAGCCCTGATGATGCAGTAAAATATGAAACCGGTTAGCTGTTTATTTAAAAATAAATACATATATTGTATGAATTGTGGACAAGTGCTTAAATTTAAAATAATCATTATAACGGATTTTTACCAAGCGTCGACAAGGGGCAGTATAAATTTTATCGATAATTTATTTTAATTTCAGATTGAGTGGCTGAGTTGATAAGTAGATTGAGTTAGCTAGGGATACCTAACGTTTATGTTATATTCATCAAGCGTAACAGTATATCAAAAAAGGTTTGTTACATTCCTCAAGATATATGGCTTTAGGAAATTTTCGTGAAAGTACTCGTTGCTACGGTTCTATTAGAAGAGATTCATCTTACCTTCGCTGGGTCTTGATGGTTTCCTGTCACGTACACGGAGGCTCGTCTGCCGAGCAGGGTTCGACTGACAATTGAACTGCTCCGTCGGCCTGACATACGATCTTGTGGTACTGGCAACATGATGAACTATTACAAAGACACCTAAATTACTGTCGCGAACAAATATTCTTCATTTTAATTCGATTTTTATAGAAAATTTTATTCTAAATCTAATTTTTAAATATATATTTACACATGTTTATATTTGGTGTTACACGTTGTATTGGCACAGCTTCACAATTTTAATTTAATCTGAAACAAAACAAAAATATAATTATAAAACTTATCTACTCAGCTATTGACAGTTATAGAAATCTATAATTTAAAGGCAAATGAAAAGTGCCATAGCGACACTTTATCACTATTGAAAAAACCGTAAAACGTATGTACGTTGCTTACGGCAAATTAGCACGGCCGTTGTAATACCATTAATTAATATCTGTCAAATATCATTACAGTGTCTCTTATAATTTTAGGTAAGATTTTGGTCGACGCAGCTCCTTTTACTAGGTGTGAGACATAAGACAACCTAACAGAATTAATTAAATTTAAATTCAAATATTTATTTGGTATCAACTTATACATAAACTTACGATACTATTGAAGAAATATGAGTAACTCCCTTAAAATAAATTTATGAAGAGTACAATTGAGTGCAAATTACATACATATACATTAACTTAAACAAAAAAAACTCAAGACAGAAAACGAGTGCTTGAAATGCTTTTATCACTTTCGTATCGCAAGTGATGTGATATCAAAATGGAACCCAACGGCCTACAATGCAGCGATTTTTGAAATTACAACATATTTATTTAACAAGTCGGTAGTTGCTAATTTACTACGAGTATTCTGAACCATATACTCACAAATACGACGCAGTTCTAAAAGTACTTTATATACGTCCTAATTAAAAGTGTGTATTGTTCGTTTTATGTATATGTGGCCAATTATACGTGGAAATAACAAATATTTTGTTACATATTTCATTTAAATCTTATCCAGATTTTAGAGAGCTTTTCTTTATTATAGAGCTTTTTTTCGTTTTTAACTGCTTAGGTTCACTAAACAATTTGTCCAAATGACCGTGACTGCGAAACCGGGAGTATCAGGCGCGTGCTCAGCCAGAGTTTTAATTAAGTGTGATCCTCAGCTTAAGGCAGTGTCTTGGCGATGAGTGGGAGTGTAAGTGGCAGTGGATTTCGACCCGTTAATGGCTCTTGACCGAGTCACAGAATACTAGAGACTAACAGAAGTCAATGTTGCACAAAAGTAACATTCGAGCATAGCACATTTAGATACATCTCACGGACGCGATATCTCAGACTGGTGCGGAACAAACTTTCCCGAACCATTACCTACGAGATATCGCGTCCGAAAGAGGTGTCTATGTGTGCGTTGCTCCAATATTACTTGTATGTAGATTGACTTCTGTTAGTCCCTAGTATTCTGTGATTGAGTCTCGTCTCGAGTGTTGGTGGGTCGAAACATGAGCCATAGACGATATATGTTCGCTTAGATATTTTAAACTACGCAACGGATTTTAATGCAGTTTTATAATTAGTAGAGTTTTGTTTGTCATAAAATAGCAAACTAGCTATGGATCTCCTGACGGAGAGTGACAAATATCGCCTATAGACACCAAAGATGTAAATGATGCGTTGCTATCTTATGGCGAGGCAAATTTATACATGTGGCATTAGCCACATTCCCTTGGGATTTCCGGGATAAAAACTCCAATGTCCTTTCTCGGGTCTCAAAATATTTTTGTACCAAAATTCAACCAAATCGGTTCAGTGGCTTAGGCGTGAAGAAGAGACAGACAGACAAACTGAATTTCTTTCGCATTTATAATATTAGTATGGATTTATGCGCCGTACAAACATTTAGGCAATTTATTTTATTTGTAACAACAAAATCCCAAAAAAAAATATTTTTGGCAACTTGATTTTTATTTCATTTTTTAATTAGGTTTTATTAGAATTTAAAAAAATATCCCAGTCATTTTTGTCGGTTCTAAAGTATTCCCAGACACCTTCAAATACATTTCATAAAAGTTTACATACATGTATTTAACATTTATTTAATTATTTAATATTTTATTGTACACAACAAAATATAAAATAAATAAATATCCCGTATTGTTCTGGGCTTTTTTAAAGAATAGTTCAACCAGGCAGATCGGAAAAGGTGACCGATTGGTTATACGTGTGTGTCACTATCGTCGTTACTACTAGGCGGTAGAGTTCCGCAACGTCTCACCCGGGTATTTGTTATCACCACCTATTTCTGCTGCAATAGCGTCAATGCTTGCCATTGTCGTGGTCCAGTTTGGAGAATAGGGTAGCCGGTAGACTTATGGATATTACATTTCATTTACATTTATGGAACGTGCTTCCCTAGAAGGTACCTGTTCACTCTTCTCTTGATGATCCCCAGGTTGTACCCGTCGGGGAACACAGACTCAGGTAGCATATTCCAGTCCCTTGTGGTTCGGATCAAGAATGTCGAATCGAACCGCTTTGTTCAGGTACGTGGAACGTCCACCATATGACGATGCCTAGTATCTGTGCGCCTCGACGATCGATACAAAATCGGGGATTGCGGAATTAAGTCGTGCAATTCCGCAGCGCACTCTTCAAAATGTATCCGATAAAAGACCGATAAACCAGCCACTCTGCGGCGATGAGCGAGGCTCTGAAGTTTTTTTGCCTACCAGATCATCGTCGGTTATGAGCCTTTTGGCACGCCTCTCGATGGCCTCAAGTGTCTCCAGCTGGTATTTAGCGGATCCATCCCAGAGGTGAGAGCGGTATTCCATGCACGAACGGACTTGTGCTTTATAAAGGTTGAGCAACTGTCCCGGAATGAAATACTGTCTCACCTTCGCCAGAATACCAAGCTTTTTTGAGGTAACTTGGGCTTTAGATTCGATGTACGAACCAAAGTTGAATTTGATACCAAGGATCTCGAGGTGGTCATTTATCGGCACGGCCACACCCTGAAAAGACGAAGATAGGTGGAATGGACTCCGTTAAGCGGAGAATAGACACGCCTGGGTCTAAGCCGCATTAAACCTGACCAGACTGGCATCGCTCCTATTGGAGACTGCCTGTAAGGACAGGTTCATACGGTCGACCATCGCCTCTCTGAGAGACCGGATTTGTGCCGTACTGGCTCGCGAGCTGGATACATAGCTCTTCACAACAGTGCTATCATCTGCGTACCCATAGATATCGGGCTTCAGCAGACCAACAGCAGCTTTAAAATGGGATGATTTTTTTTTCTTGTCTAGACCTTTACTCCGATTAACACTACGCCTGTTTTTCTTTTAATATAAATTAGCCAATCTATATTAATATTATAAATGCGAAAATTTGGATGTTTGGATGGATGGATGTATGTTTGTTTCTGAACCACACAAAAACCACTGAATTGATTTGAATGAAACTTGGTGTACATACAGATGATAACTTGGAATAGCACATAGGCTATTTTTTATCCCAGAAACACTAGATGGTCCCTCGGGATTCGCCAAAATTTTGCAGTTGGCTACACGCTGCAGCTAGAATGAACATATAGGGTAACTTTTGATAAAAAATCAACCCCTAAGGGGCCAAAAGTTTGTATGAAAAACTACATAAAAAGTATCTTCACGCCCGTATCTCCGAAGCGGTAGGCATTGGTACAACCAGTGCACTCACGTTTAGCCGAAGATACTTAGTTCCATAATGTGATAGGTTGCAAGCCTATCGCCAAAATCGAGCACTTGTCTGATTTTAGGAATCGTTGTTTTTGTCAGAAAACTTAAAAAATATATTTTAAATTTTTCCGATCTAGGAATTGAATCCGGGACCTTATGTGGTCAACAGCGACACCGGACCATTAAACCACAGAGGCGACAAACTATATCAACGATAGATTACACTATTTGTAGCCGAAGCTGCGAGGGATAGTTAGTGTATTATAAAAAAATATCATGGACATAATGGCAAAGTTCTGTCACGTCTTATTTGCAAACGCAACGAAAAATGTTTCATCTTAAGATACAAAAAATGTTAATTAAGTGTATAATGAATGGGAATTACCGCTCTAATCAAATAACTCATTTATTATCTTATCTTGACTTCCTGTTGACTGTAAATGACTGCTTTTTATGAAACGTGCTGTCGCCAAAACCAGATGGCTTTCAGGTCATAATTGAACTTAAGTCTTTAAGGTTTGATTAATATTCAACGAGCGAATGAAGTTTTCCGTGTCTACTGGAGCACTGACGTTTATATGATGTTTATGTTCGATAATAACTTGAGAATTGTGTGTGGAAAAAACTGGTTTGCTAAAGTACGATTTTTTGTATTGATTGTGAAATAACAATTTTACAAAAATTACACGTTATACCTGAAAATATTATCTAAGGAATGTGCTAACTTATTACATAATAGAATGTACTTTACTTGATCATATAAAATTCCGAAAACAGGCTTAAAAAATCTCTAAAACAAATAATTTGTTAATAATATTTCTAATCTTCTACATGATTTTTATATAGTGATATTTAGTTTTAAATACAAAAAAAGAATGTACTAAATTTTGATTTTCAGCTGTAGTCCTATATTTATTTATCCTAAAATTAACATGTTTCCGAGCGGTTTCAGAATACCGCACCGCCCATTTCCTATAGAATTGACGCGCTTCAAAATAGGTATGTCGTGAATTTGATAGACCAATAAAACATGAGTCAAAAGATTAGTCCAGCAAATAAAACATGACTCAAAACAATAGATCATCTACCGTTCAGCCAGGTAGGTGGTAAAAGGCGACCGATTAGCTACACAACATACGTGTCACTATCATTGTTACTACTAGTTAGTAAACTTTCGCTACGTCTCGTACAGGTATTTGGTACCACTGCCTTGCGTATTCTTCTCCCAAGAGTTTGTCACTGCTGTGTCCCGGTTTGGAGGGTAAGGTAGTCGGTAGACCAATGTATGTGGCATAGCCATCCCGCCATACGGAGAGAAACACCTCATTTGCATCTTTGGTGTTTACAGACGATGGTTTCTCTTTCCTTCAGGAGAGCCATCTGCTAGTTAGCTGTCCTATAATATAAAAAAATTACACTAATTACAAACAACTAATATTCTTCTGCTAAAATTCATATCAACTTTAGCAAGAATTTTCCACACATTATTTAATTGATTGTAAAGTGACATATCTAACACAACCACAAACGTAAATTTCTATGTAGACCATACCACACGCACATACACACACGCACGCAAATACACTTAACATACATGTACAAATACACACACAGACAAACTAAAACAGTCACAAAAACTCACACACGAACTCACACATACACAAATGCACAACACACTCTACACCAACTACACTCTAAGTTAAAACAGTTTTTACTTTTTGTACCTACATGTACAGTGCCGAAGGTGAGAGACCTGGAATCCTGAAATACAGGTTTTTCCTAGTTTAGGCTCCAGGCCACTCTGCACTAATGAAATGAAATTATAAACCATATTTTGTTAGGTATTGATGAATTCAAATTGTAGTGGTGGAAATAATTATATTTTTCATTTTTATTTTCATTTTCAATTGATTGTTTTTATATTAAGCTTAATAAAATTGATATATTAAGCTTAGTAATTTACAAACGAATTCATTAGCAGAAAAATTGGTTTTATAAACTTACAATATTTTTCAAAACCCTATCGAATCGGTGAACGAAAATCTATCTATGTCGATGTTTCCAATGATACTCCACACTAAGGAGTACGTGAAAAAAATTTAACATTTTTACTTCACACGTAGGGATGCTACCCTGAAAAAAAAAATTTTTTAACATTTGACATGAAATGTTAAAAAATATTTTTTGTTGCCGTGGCTAAAATGTATATTCATGCCAAATTACAGCTTTCCAGTACTAAGGATCTCTGAGCTAGACTGTAGACGGACGGACGGATGCTCCTTTTTTTGTGGAATTGATAATTAAAATGTTTTACAATTTGAAGGCGGTTTGATCAGTAAAGCATAAAACTTTAAAAACAACAAAGAAAAATATCGACACGAAGGGATTGAACCTGCGACCGTCTCCCTAAAGCCGGGATGCTCTACCACTGAACTAGTGTCGACAGGCTCAGCGTGACGAAATTCTTCTTTGCTATATGATCAATTACTATCGATGATCAATGACCGATTAGTTATACGTATCTAGCGATCTGTACAATCGAACTAATCGATCGTATAGCAAAGAACGCCGAGCCTATCGACACTAGCTCAGTGGTAGGGCGTCCCGGCTTTAGTGAGATGGTCGCAGGTTCAATCTCTGCGTGTCTATATTTTTTTTTGTTGTTTTTAAACTTTTTCAAATTTTCGCAAGCACGGGGTGAGTGCTATAACACAAAAATAAAGCATAAAAATTTAAGTCTGGCACAGCTTTTTGACCACTGTCACTAGACTACCCTCAGCATATTTATTGCAATTATAAATTTTCTATACAAGGTATAAGAAAAAACTGAACGAGAACTGAACAAATCTTGTGTTTGTCTTTCCTTTTTTTAATGAAATTTGCGAGGCACATTAATAGGGTAAAAAATGTGTATACAAAAAAAGGATAAGTTACAGAGAGACAGATCGATCGATTATTATTTGTCTAATGTCTAAAAAGAAATAAAGACCATTTTTGTTCTTATTCTAGATCCCCACACTTGACAAAACTGTCACTAGACTACCCTCAACCTATTTATTGAATTCTTAATATTCATTACAAAGGTATAAGAAAAAACCGAACGTCAAAATTTGTGTTTCTCTTTTCTCTTTTGAATAATATTTGTCTGGCACATTAATAAGGTGAAGCAAAAAAACGTGTATAAAAAAAGATAAGTTACAGAGAGCCGAACCGATCAATTATTATTTGTTTAACGTCTAGAAAGAAATAAAGTCCATTTTTATTCTTATTATAATCGTAGTACGCAGCATTCTTGACGGTCCCCGCTTAGACTAAGCGCTCTTTAGTCTCAGTAATATAACAATTAAATGAGATAATCCATACTATTTAATATTATAAATGTTAAAGTCTGTCTGTTACGCTTTCACGGCTAAACCGCTGGACCGATTTTCATGAAATTTGGCATGGAAATAGTTGAAGATCCGGGGTTAAACATAGATTATTTTTTTTTTCAAAAATCAACCCCTAAAAGGCTGAAATAGGGGATGAAATTTGTATGAAAATTTATTTAGACATGTTAATCTACTCGCGGGTGAAGCTGCACGGGCCAGCTAGTGATATAATAAAGGTAAAACTTACCAAAATTTTCACCCTCTCAAAATACTTATTATTCATCGAACGTAAAAAATCTATATTAACAGAATTTTATTCCCTCGAAAATATAAGGATATTTTATTACTTGTGACGTTTTATTACGGCAAACGGCGCATTTTCGAGAAGTGTTATTACGAGCAGGAGATATTTATTACTCTGTTTAACTCAAGGTACCATATATACTCTTTTTTATATTATAAGATGGTAAACAAGCAGATAGCTCTTCTGATGGGAAGAGACAACCATCGCCTATAGACACCAAAGGTGTTAATCCGTTGCTATCCTTGTGGTGGGGTCTTAATGCCACATACATAATTATACCTTCTATCCTCTAAAAAAGCACTGAGACTATTGTGGGAGGAATAAGTAAGGTGATAATATCAGACCCGGGTGAAACAATCGAAATTTCCCAATATAAAACCACCTAGTAGCCACGACGTTAGTGAATTGTACAGCCAATCGCTTTTAACAAACTACCTGGTAAAACGGCAAATGGTCTCTTCTTCAAATGGGGTCCAGATCAAAACGAGGTGAGTACAAAATTCGTGTGAACTCTGAGTTGTCACCTCATCGAGTACAATTTTATACTCACCCCCGTCCATTCCCCGCGTTAGTACGGCTCCCTTTTAAGAATAGACCATGTGCCATTCTGCCAAGCAGATCGTAAAAGGGGACGGTTGGCTATGCAAGTCACTATCACTGTAGCTACTAGGTGGGAGAGTTCTGCACTGGTTCGCCCGGGTTAGGTACTAACCGCTTTGCCTATACTTGCCATAAAAGCTTCAATGCTTATTACTATCGTGTTCCAGTTTGGAGGGTAATAATAATAAATAATAAATACGTAGGTCACACTGCAAGTTTTGCGTAACTTAAAAAAACAACATATTATAACCAAAATATAATGTTTATTGCTTTTCAAAATAATCTCCTTTATATTTTAAACATTTTTTCATGCGATCGAACCATTTTTTAAAACAGGAGGACCACATATCCGAAGGCATGTTTTTACGTGCTGATTGAACGCTATCACTGCCTCTTTGGAGTTGGTAAAAGTAAAACCTCTCATCAAATCTTTGATTTTGGGGAAAATACAGAAATCACAGGGTGCTAGGTCGGGGCTATGTGCAGGATGAGTGACGAGATGTACTTTTTCAGAAGCTAAAAATGACTTTGTTTTGTTGGCCGTATGTGAAGAAGCGTTATCATAGTGTGGGTGAATGCGGCTTTTGGGTCGTCTTTCGCGAACTTATTCTAACACCCTGGGTAAACAAATGGTAAAATTACTCGGCATTAACATTCTTGATCTTCAAGTGGACTTGTACAGATGGGACCTGTAGCTGAGAAAAAAAAACGCGATCATTTTTTTACCAACGTTTCTCCCCTGTATCACTTTTGTTGACCTGTTCTCATTTTCAAACACCCATTCATAAGATTGCTGTTTTTTTCGGGTTCAAAATTATAAATCCACGTTTCGTCTCCTGTGACAATGTTATAAACAGCATTAGAATGTCCGTGTTCGTACTTCAGTAGCATCTGTGAGCACCATTCCACGCGAGCCCGCTTCTTCTCCGCTGTCAGTTCATGAGGGATCCAACGACAAAAAAGTTTCCGAATTTTCAAAATTAAAATGTGTAAAATTTTCTGAATTTGGCTCATACTAATCCCCAATAGTCCTCGAATTATCTCATAGGTAATCCGGGGGTTTTCTTTAATTAACCGCTTAACAGTAGCCACATTATTTTCGTTGACGGCAGTTGAAGGCCGCCCTTCACGAAATTCGTCATGTAAAGAAACTCGACCTCTCTCAAATTCAACAAACCATCGCCTCACGGTGCTCAAACAAGGTATTTCTCTCCCAAAAGCATTTTGAAGACCAGCGGCACAATCTTGCAGAGAAAGAGAACTTTTAAAATTATAAAAAATCATCGCTCTAAAATTTTTTCGACTTAATTCCATTTTCTTGCGTACGTAGAAATTTGATGTGTGATAAAAAAAAAATTGACAAGTCATTTCCCGCCAATTGTTTTTTTTTTTATTACTAAGAAGGTTGCAACGTTTAAAAAATATAACATTCGAAATTCAAATAGTTCCGATTAGCTAGAAGTGCAAAACTTTTAGTGTGCCCCATGTATTAACGGGACAAATTACACTTACTGATCTAACCCCAAAGCAAGCAAATTATTTGCTTGTGTAATGGGTGTTCCTCAATGATACTAATACGTAGAAATACAAATATAAATACTTTTACATACATAATAAACACCGAAACCCGAAAATACAAACATTTATGCTCATCACACATATGCTTGTCCCTGTAAGGAATCAAAACCGAGCCCCGTCGATTGCGTAGTCTGGGTCGCTAACCAATCGACCAACGCGGTAATGCAGCCGCTAAACTTATGCATGTGGCATTAACTCCACACTACATGATTAACAGCGCACCATTAACATCTCTGGTGTCTATAACCGATGGCTTTTCTTTCCATGCTATGATACAAAATACTGTATCATTATTATTTATACAGTCAGTTAATATTGAAGTCATCCTCGACGAACGAATTGACTAATAATTTATATCTAACCCCAACAGTGTATTGCTAATTAACCAATATTGAAATCATGGTTCATTTAGCACAGATGATTGACTTTAACCTAGAGTTTGATCGTATAAATTGAATATTCAATTTTTTCTTGATTTACTTAATACTAGCTGTCCCTGCGACTTCGTCCGCGTGGAAATTTTCTAAAATAAAAGTAGCCTAAGTTACTCCTTATTACATCAGCTATCTGCCAGTGAAAGTCCCGTCAAAATCGTTCCAGCCGTTTCAGAGATTAGCTGGAACAAACAGACAGACAAAAATTGTAAAAAATGTTGTTTAAAAAAATATTATGTGTAAAAAATATTATTAATAAACAAATAATTTATTAATAATATTTCTAATCTTCCACATGATTTTTGTATGGTGACATTTAGTTTTAAGTACAAAAAAGTAGTTTTGGTTTTCAGCTGAAGTCCTATATTTATTTATCTGAAAATTAACACGTTCCCCGGCGGCTTCAGAACATACCGCGCCGCCCATCCATACTAATATTATAAATGCGAAAGTAACTCTGTCTGTCTGTCTGTCTATCTGTCTGTCTGTCTGTCTGTCTGTCTGTCTGTCTGTCTGTCTGTTACGCTTTCACGGCCAAACCACTGAACCGATTTGGATAGAATTTGTTACAAACATAGTTTGAGACCCAAGGAAGGACATAGGATAGTTCTTATCCCGGAAATCCCACGGGAACGGGAACTATGAGGGTTTTTATTTTAGAATTTTTTCCACGCGAACGAAGTCGCGGGCACAGCTAGTTTCCTATAAAGTTGACGCACGTCAAAACACCTCGCCTTAACAATAAACATACATGACAAAATATCATAAGCGTACAACAAACGGAATATATACATAAACTTATACTACGTATATGTGGTATTTATCATGTCATCATCAGATATTGCATGATCAACCATGCATGGTCAATAAGCAGATACAAGGTAACATAATATTTAGCTTTTTAAGACGTTTCTTAAATTTTTTTTGTTGTGTAACAGTGTGAATAGAATAAATACATGCTGTCAGTAAGTTTACAATTTAGTTGCGATTTCTTTTAATTTAGTTTGTAGTTCAATAATTTGTATCGGAAATAAGCGCTTACCTGGAAAGTTTTTCGGGAGTTTTGAAAATTAGTGTACTATTTTGATGTGCTCATTCGGAAAATTAACTTTGCCATCTCGTATATTTGCCGCTCGTAAGGCCTTATAAAAATAGCGTTATTACCTGTTTTCAATACACCCTCTCTTCTTATAAATTATGTGATAAAAATACTTGTACAAAATTGAACTTGAAAAATAATGTCTGCAGTTTATGTCTCGACCAATTTGTTTGAAAGATCAATTGTTTTGGCGTAGGGGCGCCGCAAAGTGTACCTACTTTAACATACGTTTCGGCTAAGCGACTCATTTCCACATCACCTTGTGGTAGACTAAGCGACTCGTATTATGACGTGATTTCCCCTGTAGGCCTAATCCTATTTATGAAAATCTATATATCATACATATTTTAAATGTAGTAGTTTGTATTTGGATGTTTGAATGTTTAATACTCATGCTGAAAACAGCCGGACCGATTGCATAAAATTTGATACACATGTAGATAGATATCTGTAACAGGACATAGAATAATTTTTATCTTCATGTTTACTTAATTTCATCCAAATGTGTCCAGCCGTTTTTGCGTATCAAATATACAAATATTCAAACATCCAAAAATATATAATTTTACATTTATAATACGTGTGGGATACATTTTCATAAATAAGATTGGGGAAACCATAACAAAAATACGCGCCGCTTAATCTAGGTCAGGGTGGTGTAGATATTTGTTGTTTATCCGAAATGTATGCTGGTCATAGAAAAGATATCAAGTAGAAGTAGCAAGTAGGCGCGCAATCGTTGTAATAAGTAAGCGGAGCTCCGCGTAGTCATAAGTTGACGCCCTCGCCTAAGACTTCGGTCGTGCTTCGTCACTATCTACGATTTGGCTTAAAAAATAATTAAAAAAAAAACATGACGTTTTGCACAGTTTAGCGCATAGTAAGTCGTATTTTATTTTATTACCATTGATATCAAAAATTCAAGATGCACTGTCGCGAAAAAACTGACATTCAAAACAGTGGCCGCGTGGCCGAGTTTCCGATCCGGTAGTAGTTTTTAAAAAAATATGTTGACGTGTCAAAATAACTGATTTCTGATTTCTGTCGCTAATTTCACACAAGTAGTTATAGATTTGGCAAAAATATGTTTTTACATATCCAACTTCAAAGCACAAGATTTATAGTTGTTTTGAAAAAGCAATGCACGAAAAGTAATAAAAATGACTATCGCGACTGACGCGATTCTATTTGAAATGAGCGCACAATTTTAAAATTGCGTTTATTTTTGTTTAGGACGTTTTTAAGACACTAATTGTGTATATTGGGTTTGTTATATCAATGTTTATTACGAATAAAGTTTGAAAATAAAACAATATTAGTATAACGAAAAAATTATCTAATGTAAGTCAACTTTAATTCATTATGGAAGGTCTATTTTTATTTAAACTATGCATATATTTCTCAAAGTTGCCGCCGCGGCGTGGCGCTACTCAGCCAAGATAGTAATAGTTCCAGCCTTAAGTTATTGCCCTTAACACTTTGGACTATGGTTGAAATTAGTTAGTTTAGAGTGGTAAGTTAGAAAGATAGACATACATTATTCAATGTGTTAAATATATGACAATACCACGTTTGTGTGCAAATGAGTCACCACGGCTTTCCTAGGCGAGCTCCGGCTATGGGCCTTCTATTTGATAATTATTCTCTGGTTAAAGTACACTTTGCATCGCCCATACGCCTAAACAGTTCATTTTACAAAAAGTTGGTTAAAACCACAAACTGTAGGAATTTTTTTCATGTTCAATTTTGTATTGAAGTATATTTATCATAAAATGAATAGAAAGGGAGATAGTGTTGAAAACAGCTATTAGGCGCCATTTTTATAACATGGCGGCAGGACCGGTAAAGATACGAGGTGGCAACGTTGATATCCGGAAGATTTATCAAAGTCTATAAGTATATTAAGTTTCAAAACTCCCGGAAAATTTCTAGATAAAAATTACCAAATTATCGAACTACCTATTTGTAACAAATGAAAAAGCAACTCAAAGAGGAATAATGTTTTTGGAGTATAAAGTAAAAAATGAGAGCCGTCATACTATTTTGCCCCGCCCCGTTGGTCGAGTGGTAAGCGACCCTGACTACGCAATCGACGGGGCTCGGGTTCGATCCCCGACGGGGACAAGCATTTGTGTGATGAGCATAAATGTTTGTATTTCCGGGTTTGGGTGTTTATTAAATATATTCTAGTATTTATTTATGTATTTCTATGTATTAGTATCGTTGATTAACACCCATAACACAAGCAAATAATTTGCTTACTTTGGGGTTAGATCTGTAAGTGTACCTAATTTGTCCCCTGAATATTGAAGTGAAAACTTCTTTAGGCGCGTTGAGCGTTTTGGTAGAAGGTAAAATCCTCGGTTCGCGTCACCGACATGCTAATGATAATAGTATATCTATAGCTATGTTTTGCATATAGTTTTAATTACTCTCAACTTAATAGTTCCGTTTTCACTTCTATCGGCAGTCCCACGACTGCTACTGTTTTTTTTTTTATTATTATTTATTATTTTGCAAAGTTTATCAATTAAATCAATAATTATAAAATAACCCAAAACTAAACTCATTCCCATGGGATTCAACAAAATCCTTTACAATATAGCGGACTGCAGGGTGCAGCTAATTTTTTATAACACTTAAAACTTATCCAAAAATTTACACTTTTAAACAATCCGTTTAACATTAAACGAGGCCATTGGTCCATGCCCGTGTTAATCTGGGCCCCTTAGGAGACTAGACCCATCTGCCATTTTGCCAGGCAGTTCGTAAAAAACGAACGATTGGCTGTAGATATCTGTCACTAACATCGTGACAACAAACTAGGAGGTAAGGTGTACCGAATCTTACCATCTAATTAGGACAACGTCACGCTCGGGCTTTAATGCCATCGCGCATAGACCAAATGAATACTAATAAAAGACACGCCATTGGGAAGGAAACGTGTCGCTTCGCATATGAGCAAAAGCTCCTATTACTGTCAAAAATTACATACATTTGTAGGTTATATTATATTGCAAAAAAAATACCAAAAATACCAGCAAACCATGTACTGTTTTATCGTACCGAATGAGATTACAAGGTTTAAAAATTACCCTTGAAATGACTTTATTAAATTGGTAAGTAGTATAACTTTATATTTCTATATATGTAAATACAGCTACGCAGCCAAACTAAGAAATTGTCTTGAAAGGCGTATCTATTTAACCCGTGCCATCGCATTATCTATTTTTGCTGCAATAGTGTCGATGCTTGTCGATGTCATGATTTGATTTGGAGGGTAAATTAGCCACCCCCTCAATTCATGTCACATAACGTTGAAGTCATTCGCTTAGGGCTATTATACACACAAACACGATACAAAGTCGCGTACGTCATGCTACAATCTTTGAGTATGTACCTCAGTATATCTATGGCTACAATATTCTATTGGTGTATAAAATGTGTAAAATCCCTAAACGCTTCGAACTGATTGACGTTTTGCTACGTGAATCATGAAATATCTAAACTTATGCATGTGGCAATAACACCCCGCTATTCAGATAGCAGCACACCGTTAAAATCTTTGGTATTTTGCCATAGATAGATCCACCAGGAAAACCATTTACCTACTTGCTATCCTATGTCATAAAAAAAAAACATTTTATTAACATTTTTGTAAAGAAAATCTTATTGTTAGGAATCAACTAAATTACTGAATTTACAGAAATCTTACAAAGACTCGATCCGCTGAAACTGTTTCCAGACATCGGAAAATGAATACCTTCAAGTAAACGAGAAATCCTTTCTTGTTCGCCTATTCAATGTGTAATACCTTTACCTGGGACGAACGTTTGTGTCACGACCAGGAAACTCGGTACTGGCATATTTCCTTGAATTGTATTTGTAATTTGTATACGATTTAGATCAGTTTATCGTTTGCAGCTAGTACAAAAGGTTAAAAAAGAATGTTATTAATATGGATACGGTTACGTATTAAAATAACACATTTTTTTGTCATATATCTTACATATCTTATGATATGCAAACAAGCAGATGGGTCTCGTGATGGAAAGAGTCAACCATCACCTATAGACACCAAAGGTGTTAATGGTGCGTTGCTATCTTGTGGCGAGGTCTAATGCCACATGCATAAGTTTACAGGTTACCTTACCCTCCAAACCGTAACACGACAACGACAAGCACTGACGCTATTGCGGCAGGAATAGGCAAGACGGTGGTACCAGACCCGGGCGAGACAATGCAGAACTCTACCACCTAGTAGCCACGACGGTAGTGACTCGCATAGCCAATCGGTTGCCTTTTACGACCTACCTGGCAGAACTGCAGTTGGTCTATTCTTCAAAGGAGCCCGGAACTAACACCGGGAAAAACATTTGGGGAACTAGCAAACAAATCTGAAGGTAATTGTATATGTTTAAGTCTTCGTTAGTAGTTTTTGCGTGATCCATCCATCCAAACATTCTAACTTTCGCATTTATGATATTACTAGCCGCAACGTGCAGCCCGCTGCATTATAAAAGTTTTGGGGTCTTTCCGAATGATATACATACTTAGAAAAAAATCTGCCGCGATAATTATAAGCTTTTAACAGCACACAAAAACCAGGTTTATTCGAATACTTTTGAAATTTTAATATTTTTATAATATCAATTATAATCACGCAAATATGCTATCGTCATATCATTGATTTATTCCGTTTATAACACAAGTAGCCAACGGCTAACTTACCGATAGATATAGTAACAAATCAAGTACAGTCAGTTTCGTGCAAATTTTCAAGATAAAAAAATCATTTAGAATCCGAACGCAGGACTCTTGTCCTTACCAAAATAAATACGTAGCATTGAAAAGTACTTTGTTACGGTTACTAATTCCCAGGAGTCTATATCAAATATCATCCACATGATTTTCATTTTTAAGAATATACTTCTGACAAAATTCTGAAAAAATATTAGATTAATGACATCAGTTGGCCTTGAAAACTCTGAACTCAGCCAGTGATGTGACCCAGAATACATTAATAGAAAATTAATATGGGTAGTTTGGGACTGTTCGTTTCGTTCCCTAAGGCGTCGCTACGCTCCATGTACCGTACTACGGCCATTGCTATTCGGTCGAAACATCAATAATAAATATGTTTTGCGACAGTAACCATAAGTGTTATGACAATATACTGAAAGCCACGAAAGAATGACTAATGTTTAATGGATTTTAATTAGATACACTAATATTTTAAAAAGTATTTTAACTATACTACTATTAGTTTGATCATTTGGTAGTTTTACCTAGAAAGTTTTCTGGGAGTTTTTAAAATTTGTATTTTTATAACTTTGTCACCTATGAGGTTATTAGAATGAAGCGGGTTGTAGGGTGTAATTAGTGTATAAAAATACAGATTTCTTTCACAAATAGGATTAGGCCTACTAGGGAAACTACAATAAAAAGCGATATTTAGTCTACCTTAAGCTGGTGTGGAAATGAGTTTTTAGTCGAAACGCGTGTACTCTACAACTATTGATCTTACAAAAAACATAAATTGCTGGAAATTTTCTACTATTTGATTTTAGTTAAGTATGCCTTACTAAAAAAAAGAAAAAAAAGTATCCTCACGCCCATATCACGGAAGGGGTAGGCAGAGGTACAACAAGTGCACCCACGATTAGCCGAAGATACTTGTTCTCACAAATGTGATAGGTGGCAAGCCTATCGCCAAGCGGGCACTTTCCAATCCCGGGCAACTTTGTGTTTCTCAGAAAACTGAAAAAACACTTTTTTTAATGTGCCCAACCCGGGAATCGAACCCGGGACCTCATGTGGTCAACGCCAACGCTGGACCACTAGACCACAGAGAACCACACACACACAGGAAAGGAGATATTTTAGAAAACTTCTATCAGGCGCAATTTTCCACTATGGCAGCACGAACGGCCAGGGTACAAGGTAACAAAATGAAAATTCGGAGACCGCCCCGTTGGTCGAGTGTTTAGCAACCCTGACTACGCAATGGACGGCTCGGGTTCGATCCCCGACGGAGACAAGCATTAGTGTGATGAGCATAAATGTAATTCCAGGTTTGGGTGTTTATTAAATATATTCTAGTATTTATATATGTATTTCTATATATTAATATCGTTGACTAACACCCATTCCACACGCAAATAATTTGCTTACTTTGGGCTTAAATCAGTAAGTGTAATTTGTCCCGTGAATATTTATTTGTGAATATTTGTAAACCATCATTATCTAATAAAATACAAATTTTATAAACTCCCGGAAAATTATGCTGGCAAATAAAAGCCAGCAACGCAACTGCAAGACATATTGCCGATGTCAATGGGCGTTAATTTTTGTGTGACACAGTGTGAGGTATCGTTGGTACGATACCAAGGTTTGTGAAAACAATTTTTCGATTAAAGGACTCGCGTGTGAAATATTGAGTTTTAAAGTGTAATTTTTCTCAGAGCCAAGTGCCCCACCCTCTATCAGCTAAACGGTTAGTTTTAGGGTGGGAAAAGTTAAAAGGAAAACTATCACGGCTTAGAGGCTTTACAGTCTTTGAGTGATACTCAACCAATTTATAAAATGTACCTGGAGAGAAGTTTAAGGCGGTGAACTTGTGGGCAGATATATCCGTTATTAACGTTTAATAAGTTAAATGAAAATAGAATGATACAATAAAATCCCTCATCTTAGTTCACATTATTGTAATGGACGACTTTGAAATCCTACTCTGCGCTTGGTCCGATATGCACTTTACTAAGTTTTATTGTCTTAATGCTCAACTTAAGACATAAGAACAATATTATTTCGTGAAATTAAAGCCCCGTTTTCACTTTGATTAGTGCAAGTGCGAGTGTTTTATGCAGGTGCTAAGTATTAGGCATAACATACATGAAGACAGCCGTTGATCAGTGCGAGTGATTAGTAATCAGCGTCTATTCACTTTTACTACGCTGAATATTAATCACTCGCACTGACCAACGGTTGTCTTCACGTATTTTTACCTTAATACTAAGCACGTGCATTAAACACTCGCACTCGCAATAATCAAAGTGAAAATGGGGCTTAAGACAGAGCGGCATATTGAGAGTAAGACATAGTTGCAAGCTTACGCAGAGGTGTGTAATATTTTAAACCTCTTGTCATTACTACTCGGTGAACCTCATTTCTTTATTTGTTTTAGGTTTGTGAAACTTGTATCTGTCTACCGATTTAGCTTTCCAATATTCTTCTTAGGTTATGTTCATAGGTTTTAAGGTTTAGCCCCGTAGACTCTGCTAAAATTCTTTATCATAAAAATTGTATAAACCGATTAGCGTATACACATTTAATCATAAAATGTTTTTAAAAGAATACATTTGAATTTGCACCCTCTGCATTAGTTAGTCTTTAGGGGAATAGCATAATGAATCAAACATCGAAAGACTCTTCGAATCAACACGGGATACAAAATTCGCGGACCTCTGGTAGATCCGCGAATATGTGTATGTGGGTCCGCCGTCTTATCTATGAACGTTAAAATTAATAAACAAATGCATGTTTTTTATTAAGGGGGTCCTTGAAGTTGTGCTTGATATTCAAAGGGGTCCGCGGATTGAAAAAGGTTCAGAAATGCTGCCTTATTCTCTAAACCGGAACACGAAATTGACAAGTATTGACGCTTTTGCGACAGGAATAGATAAGGTAATACCATATATACCCGACCAAGACGTTGCGGAACTCGGTAGAGTTGGAACAACCACCTAATTGTTAAGATGGTAGTATCACGTATAGCCACGTATAGTTATTTTTACGAACTGCCTGTCAGAAAGGTAGATAGTCTATTCTACAATGAGGGCCAAGATCGACACGGGGGAAATGTAATAAATAAAATAATAATAAAATAAAATATTGAAAGGGGATGGTCAGCATGCTAATACACATTTATTTGGCCCTGTTGTTTGATTATTTTATTTTTATATTATATTTTTAAATTGGAGATGCACCGTTCCGTATTTATTTGTTTAAGGTTCTAAAAGCTTTTAGTACTGCCGCCTCTATGCCACCACATATAGTCTTGCCGAACGCGCTAGGTGAAGCTGTGAAGGCCCATAAGGGCAGCAGTTTTCCACAAAAGTTACAAAAGCAGCAGGCAAAAAATGTTGCCGGAATATGTCAGATTTTATCATTGTCTTGTTGCACTTTGAAGTGATAATAAGAGATTATCTAAATACAAAATTTCGTCATAATCGTTAGAACCATTTTATAGAAACCAATTACATATTAATATACAAGAATTGCTCGTTTAAAATATAAGATTTAATATTATCACGACAAAACTTTGCATTTTTTATGTTTCTAATAAAATTAAACTCAAAAACTACGAGACCTATCCTAAACCATTTTTTAACATTAGAAAGTAGGGATAACAACTTCTAAAAAGGGAAAGGGAAATAACTTGTAACAACTTTTATTGAATAAAGTTCTTCCGATTTCTGATTTCTGGATGCAACATCGTTTATAAAAACATCGATATTAAGACATCGATTTTTTCTAAAGCGAAATACCGATGTTAAAAACATACAAGTCTATAACCAATACATCGATTTCGGCTGTTTTCGATGTTTTTTTAATTATATATAAACTTGATTTCTATAATATGGTGATCCGCCATGAATGGCAAACATCCTATAAAACAATGGCCGGCCTAGGCATGCAAGCAAAGCGGCTGCTTCGTTTTGCGCGCCTTAGTATTGTAGAGTGATCGAGACGCTATATAGCTAATAGCCATATCGGCGCTTGTGACTGAGAGATATATTTGTTTATATGTTGATAATGGAAGATGTAGCTGTGATAAAACGTTGTTCATAAAACATCGCCCATGAAACCAAGAACGATATATCGTCGATTTTTGAGATTTCAATGTCGATGTTAAAATATCGAAGTTTATGAACGATATATAGGTATTTGAAAAAAATCGATGTATTGTTTATCCCTATTAGAAAGCCACATTGTTCAGGAATAACATATGCTGCTTTTTTACCCGATTAAGCAAAAGATGTGATTTTCCCCACGCCCATAGCCACTGCTTATATGCTATCATATGATCTTATATATTTATATCGAATGTATAAATTATCTATATTTATAAATTCCTTATTTTGGTAAGAAACTAAATGAACTAATTACTTTTGGGGACTTAAGTGCATTAAAATAACTTAAAGATTTCAAGATAACTTGGTAACAGGATTATCAATAACATTGTTAACCTAGTCAAAGTTTATGGGACGTTAAAGTAAGAGATAAATCAGTAATTTAAATGGGCAAGCACGGCTTTTGACTTAGTTTCAACAAATATAATAAAGCGCTGCTAGCCTTGTTCCTGAGGAATAGGGTTCGTGAGGGTATCAGCATTTCAGTTTGTATTCGTAAGCCCCAAAGGCTTTGCTTTGCCCTGATAATTTGACGGACTAGTAAAACGTGAGTAAAACTGATATTATGTAACTGAATTCTTTTCCGTATTTTCTGTTTTTTTTTAAATAATAGACTTTTACTTGCAAATTTATTATTTGTCCCACTTTACACTGTAACTGATGCTACATGGCGATTCCTGCCAGCTAAACCGAAACCGATTACATTACATTTGAATAGGTACATGGAAAGATAAATTAACAGAACATACATTAAATGATATTATTTTAATTTAAAATACTCATAATATATTAGCTATTACTCTTGAATTCGTGTAACCCAAAATCTTTACTTCCTTTTGCTCAGTCGGATAAAAAAGCAGCATATGCCGCTCCTGAATGATAATTCTTTCTAATAGTGACAAACCTTTTTCAAATAGGTCCCGTAGTTTTTGAATTTAATTGTTACAAATTACAAAAATGCAAAATATGTTTTCTAGTGGTAATGTTAAACTTTATACTGTAAATGATCAATTCTTGTATATTTTAATGTTTTCTCCAAATCAGCTTTATCGATTTTGGCGAAATTTTATTTTATTTTGGCGAAGTGTTATTTCCGTGATAATCTGTTTTCACTTGAAAAAATATCATTTGTACGAAGCTCGATCATCCAGTTAGTTAATACTAGCAAGGAAACGACACTTGCATACATCATTTTTAATAATAAATGACTATTTAATCATTTTATTTTGTATACATACATTTATACCACAGTTTATTAAAAGAAAGAAAATCACTGCAAATAAATTAGCAAAACGGTTTTTCCTGGTGCATATATAATCAGGTTTAATATCATCTAAATAGACAAAGACTTGTTTTTTATCGAATCAATTTTTACGTTTTTCCGTAGATAAGTAGCCGTTCACACTACTATATCATTACACGTACACAACACTTTCATGTTTAATTAAGTTTTTTTTTTAAATAAAATCTCTATTTTGTGCAACAGATTTTAAGTGGTTGACATTCTGCCCGATAATAAATTTCTTTTCGCAATGTTTACTTTGATGATTTGTTATCAAATCATTAAATTAAACATTCTTTCTCACCTTCTTTTCTGGTATGAAGGATGGAATGGGCAAAAGGTAACTAATGTTTGTACCTTACTACAACTTACTGATTTATTGTTTTCAAAAATAGTTATTCATATCAAACGATTTTAACAACTTTTAACGACTATCGATAGTTTCTCGTAATAATTGGGCACAGAAGTATTAACATACCACTATCAGACTACAAGCTGATACGAAAATTTTGCTCAGAAACCACAATTTTCATATGACCTGGATATTCAACTTACCACTAGACCACTAAGACCGTCAAATATAAAATTTGTATTCACCTGAAAATACTAGAAATTAAAATAGAAAATTGACAAAACCCTACATAGACATGAGAAAATATTAAAAAGCTATCAAACAAAGCTTGAAGTAGAGCTTTTTTGTTTTAAAACTATGCCATGAATGCACAAATAAAATGCATGTGTCTATCGATTCGTCATGGCTCTGGCTTTTTTCTTTGTTTTGCATTATGAATAACACATCGCTTCAATAACATATCTGTTGCCGATTGGCGTTAGTTATCTCTTTTAATCCGAAGAGCATCTGCTAACTTGCTATCGTTAGATATAAAATCATAGTTTTAAAAATAAATTACAAATTACACTAATTTCTCTTAGAATTGAAAGGAGAAAACGCAGTTAATTAAAATTTATGATAAATTTTGACAAAGCAAGCTAAGTCAGGCACACCTCTTGTATAAAACGTTTGTGGAGATATTAGGAACAAAATGCTGAGTTGGGTCACGAACACTCGTCAACCGCTTGCCTTGGAAGCCTCTTACAATGCTTACGACCACATGAAGACAGGACACTGAAATAATAGCTCTTTTATATATACACGTATTAACAAAACCTTACGTTTTTGCTCATATAAACTATAGCATTTTTTAGTTTACAAAAATAGCTAACATTGTTTACAAAAATAGCTTTTTTATATCATAAGATAGCAAACAAGCAGATGGGTCACCTGATAGAAAGAGTCAACCATCGCCTATTAACACCAAAGATGTTTATGATGCGTTGTTATCTTGTGGCGAGGTATAATGCCACATACATAAGTCTACCGGCTACATTACCCTCCAAACCGGAACATGACAGCGACAACCTCTGATTGCGGCAAAAATAGGTAAGGCGGTGGTACCAGACCCGGGCGAGATTTTGCAGACCTCTACCACCTAGTAGCCACGATGGTAGTGACTCGCAAAGCCAATCGGTCGCCTTTTTACGACCTGCCTGGCAGAACGGTAGTTGGCCTATTCTTCAAAGGAGCCCTGGGCCAAACACAGGGAGAAAAATTTAATATAGAAACAGTTACTATATTTATATTTTAATATGACTAAGATCATATTACAATTTTCGTTTGTAATTTGATTTATGTGAAAATAAATTAAGAAGTAAATTTTTGAACTACTAAATTCAGGAAAAACCTTAAAAACAGCAAAGAAAAATATCGACACGCGGGATTTGAACCTGCGACCATTTCCCTAAAGCCGGGACGCTCTTCCGCTGAGCTAGTGTCGACAGGCTCGAGGCGGCGAAATTCTTCTTTGCTATATGATCGATTACGTCGATTGTCCCGGCTTTAGGGAAATGGTCGCAGGTTCAAATCCCGCGTGTCGATATTTTTCTTTGCTGTTTTTAAGGTTTTTCCAGATTCCCAAGCACGGGGTGAGTGCTATAACACAAAAAAAAAAAAAAAATTACTAAATTCAGATTTAAAAGCATTTTGCTTGTATTTAAATCTATAGTATAACTTGTATATAAATACAGTAACATACATAATAAACATGTTTATTATGTATATTACTGTATTTATATACGTATTTATATGTATTAATATCGTTAACTAACACCCAAGCAAATAATTTGCTTACTTTGGGGTAGGTCAATTCCTGTAATTTGTCCAGCGATATTTATTCTCCTAGCGTTTATGCCACTTGTCTAGACATATCGATATCTAAATAGATAGATATCCACTATCGTAGACTTTTTTCTATAACTATATAAGATGGACAATTCGATCATACATGATTTTTGCGTAACTTTAACCGTTAACGCAGCGCACGCCAGGAAAGCTGTCAAATAGAAAAAAAATCCCCGTTTAGACCACATTTTTCGTCGATACTCCGATCCTGTTTGTCGTAGCGTGATGTTGTATGGCCTACAACCTTTCTCAGGTATCCTCCTTATAAACAGGTTATCCAGCTTAAAAATAATTATTCAAATCGGTTTAGCAATTTTCGAGATTAGCGCGTACAACCAAAAAACTCTACAATTTTATAATATTTATTATTTTTAAATCATCAGTTAAAGAAACACAATAGAAGAAGGCTAAATGAAGAGTCAAAAAGACACTGAATCAATCATTATGTGGTGTTTAAAATTTGTCTACATTCCTACTATTTTCAAATTTAGACGAAATAATATTCCTATCTTCAGATCTTTTGGGGTGAATGAACGAATTTAGAAATTGTATATACCTCAGCTACACTTTTCCAAAATTCAATTTAGATCGTATCAATAACACCCAAGTTGTCATTGAACGAGTCCCTCTCGACACTGGACTTTCGCTTGCTGATTCAATAATGATTGAAGGCGGTTATGTCAAACGTAGCAAAAATGGAGATCAAAATCTCTTCAGTTTTTTATAAAAAATCTAACATTACTCTCGTTTATCAAGAAAAAATATATCTATCTATCTATAAATATATAATAATAATATTTGCATTATATGTTATACATAAGCCACATTGGTATACGATAACAGCGGGCTTAGACATAGTAGGTAACAACATAAAAACGACGATAAAGTTAGAAAATAATAAAATGACATAAGCCGCGCTAAATCACGTGAAAATCGTCATCGGCATCGTTATATTTAGTGACGATGACGAATTTAGAAATTTAGATATCGTTTCACTATAAAGCGGTGTCACCTTGCCGAAGCACCCTGTTCTCCTTCTATAATAGGTAGTTTTTAGCTATTATTTAATACTAGCGATCGCCGAAATTCGAACATAGTATAAACAAATATATTTTACCCCGTATTGGTTCAAGCTCTTTTGAAAAATATACTAATTGACATTCTGCCAAGCAAGTCGTAAGAGGTGACCGATTAGCTATACATGTCACAACCATCGTGACTACTTGGTGGTAGAGTTCTGCAACGTCTCGCCCGGGTATTTGCGTATGCATACGTCAATGCTTGTCATTGACGTATTCCGGTTTGGAGGGTTAGTTAGCTAGTAGATTTATGCTTGTGGCATTGCCATCCCGCCACACGGACAGCAACGCACTATTAACATCTCCGATTATAGACGATGGTTTCTCTTTCCATCAGGAGAGACATCTGCTTGTTTGCTGTCTTATGATATAAAAAAAACAATAAAATCTCTTTTAAGTTTGGCAACCGAGTTCAGCCGTAAAGAAAATAGCATACATGTGCGTTTATTATCATTTATGTCACATAAATGTAGTGTGTGTAATATTTATTTTTATTAATTGTGTGTCAAACTAATTTAATTATATATATATATATATATATATATATATATATATATATATATATATATATATATATATATATATATATATATATATATATATATATATATATATATATATATATATATATATATATATATATATATATATATATATATATATAGCCAGTACTTTAACTTTGGTTCTCTCTGTTATCGTATATATCATAGAGAGTGTTCCGATGAGTTGTTTGGATTAATTCCTGCCGCCAAATTCCACCATCGGACATCGCGTCAAAATTTGAAGTTCCATCCTCACCATCTTGATGTCTGGAAATCCACAACTGTGCGATTCTCCCGACACTTTACCTCGCACTACTCTGTTGTGGAACCAATTACCTGCAGGGGTATTTCCGAACGGATACGACATAGGGACCTTCAAGAAAAGAGCTTACTCATTCTTAAAAGGCCCGCAACGCAACTGCAAGACCTCTGATATTGCAGATGTCCATCGGCGGCGGTGATTACTTACCATCAGGTGCACCTCTTGCTCGTTTGCCCCATCGTTTTCTACTCCTAGTAAATAGATCTAATTCTAAAACAAGCCAATAATCAATTATCCAGTGATACAGTTTAATTTATCCAGTGATATTTATTTATTGATTTGACATGACAACTTACACCCCATGTTGGACCGGGATACCTTTGAACAATAGATAACTGCCGTTATGTCAGGCAGGTCGTAAGAAACGAACGATTGGCTACACGTGTCACTATCATTGTGATAACTGCCGCAATAGCATTAATTCTTGTCACTGTAGTATTCCGGTATGCCCTCCAGGGCGGGGTAGCTGGTAGACTTATGCATGTGGCATTACCATCCTGTCACACGGATGGCAACACACCATTAACATCTTTGGTGTCTATATGTGAAGATTTATGTTTCCATCAGGAAAACCACCATCTTTTTTGCTATTTATTGGTGTAAAAAAAAACTTATAGGAGTATTATTTGACTACTTCAAAAATTTTAAAGTAGACCTTAATTCACTGCATATAAAGCATTCTTAATCAAAACCGGAAGCATACAAATTTGCATTCAAATAAACTTTTGCTGGTACTTTTGCTTGTATAGTTTTATTTGAATAAAAACTTTCCCATTTCTTATATAAGCTTTAGCTTTCTGCACTTAAGATTCGGCATACTTAACAGTTGTATGGAGAAATATAAGTGCCAAGTATACCAAACCACCAATTCTATCGGAGTGTAGTTTTCATAAAAAGGGATTAAAAGTTTTCGCTTCACGTATAACGTAGATTATTTTTATACTATTGGCACAATTTACTCAAACCCTGACTAAGACAGCTTAATTCAACTGACAATTATCTACTCTTACGCCACAATATTTACATAGAAATTTGATATGCTTAAAAGTATCTTCACGCCCGTATGCCTGAAGAAGTAGGCAGAGACACAACGAGTGAACCCATGATTACTCGAAGATACTTAGTCCCACAATGTGATGGGTGGCAGCACTGTCGCCAACTGGGCATTTATCCAAATTCTAGGCAAATTTGTTTTTATTAGAATACTGAAAAAACACATTTTCGATTTGCCCGACCCGGGAATCGAACCCGGGACATCATGTAGTTTACACCGACACCGGACCGCTAGACCACAGAGGCAATTAAATGCTTACCTGATCTAAAATTTTTAAATATTACATAAACAGTAAAATTCCCCATCAGAATGCATACTTCTATCCGAGATTAGTACCTTTCGATCAAATATAGTAGCAACACATATTTCTTTTTTTTTTTTTTTTTTTATATTATAAGATAGCAAACAAGCAGATGGGTCTCCTGATGGAAAGAGTCAACCATCGCCTATAGACACCAAAGATGTTAATGGTGCGTTGCTATCTTGTGGCGAGATCTAATGCCACATGCATAAGTTTACCGGCTACCTTACCCTCCAAACCGGAACACGACAGCGACAAGCACTGACGCTATTGCGGCAGGAATAGGTAAGGCGGTGGTACCAGACCCGGGCGAGACAATGCAGAACTCTACCACCTAGTAGCCACGATGGTAGTGACTCGATAGCCAATCGGTCGCCTTTTACGACCTGCCTGGCAGAACGGCAGTTGGCCTATTCTACAAAGGAGGCCGGGATCAACACGGCGGAAATCTTTGATTCCTCTTCCGCAAAGACAGCAAATTTTACGTTTTATTATAAATCACACCTTTTTGTTTTTAGTATTTTATTCTACGCAACTTATAAGATTTTACAGAGAAAAAAATATAACTAAAAACGTACAAAAGGTAGACTCAAAAAGATTTCATCCAGCCTACCCAGCTTATGAAGTGATTACAAATAAAAGGCAGACATTGCACAATCAAGCTTAAAGTTAAAATACACATGAGATAAGCAAAAAAAATGAGAATGACTTACGAAACTATGAAATAAAAAATAACAAAAAAAATATACACAGAAATAACTAAATTTTAAAAGAGAAAGACAGATAGTGATTTCTTAATCTGTTTTTTAAAACTGGCAGGGATGGGCTATCACCAACGTGAAATGAGAGTAAATTCCATAACTTAACGCCCTAAACACTAAAAGAGCGAGAAAAGGCTTGAGAATGAGATTCAGGAAACTTCAATAACGAACTGTTATAACCCTTAATTCTTTGCCATACTAAATCGCTGAGTCAAACTTTTACTTTACTATATAAGCCGTGCATTTCCAATGCACGGCCAGTCAGTACTTGAACTAGTAAAATCGCTGCCCAGCAACGGACCTGGTTTCTGCCCGCCGACTGGCCTTCAGTGAGGAGACTAGGCATAGTAACATACGCGTCGTAACCCCCTTTAACCGCGTGCACAAATAATAGTAATGCGATCTGAGTGCTTAATAAAAGTGACGTGTAACAAGTGAAGTCGAATAAAAGTGGTTGTCTCGTAAATTAGTTTTTTTTTATGAATACAACGCGGGACACCCTAACAGAATGCATAGAATTGCGACAAGGAGAATCTGGGGAATGTAAAAAGGAGAACCGTTCACGAAGGTATTGAAGAGCTGCTGGGTTAAACAGTATTCTAAAAAGTAGACACAATATATGAGTATTCCTGCGAAGACGAATAGGAAGTAACTTAAGCTGGGCTCTGAAGTTCGAGATATGGTCGTACTTGCGCAAGCCAAAGACGAAACGGATACATAGGTTTTGGAGTCTCTCAAGTTTATTAATGAGTTCTTCAGTAACATCTAGAAAACAAGAAACGGCATAATCAAGTATAGGTAAAATTAGAGTATGTATTAAAAAAAATTTAGTATACCTTATTACCTTTATTATAAATATAGGAGGATATAGCTAAACAATAATTATTGAGACTTGTTAATAAATTCTAAAGTTGAAAATTTTTTTATAAAATTGAAAGTATACAAAATTTATTAACTTGATCTTGTACCTACGCAAAAATTCACAACTTATTAGAAAGAAAAGAAAACAAAATAAAATTAAGTTAAAAATTTGACCTTTTGCTTCAAAAAAATTACAACGTTTTAATTAATTAACAAGAGTATCTTAGTGATTAATATCTCTTAAGACTTTGTTTGAATTGAGCATTTTTTGTAAGACATGCTAGCTTTTGATAGTACTTTATATTTCGAAGCAATTGTTATAATATTTCTAGAAATGAAACGAGTTGAATAACATTTTTGTCGGGTTGAGATCTCCGTCTTATATATTTCATCCGAATTAAAATATTTTGCTAGGTAAATTATATATTTTTGGAACCCTTATTATTTTGCTATGTCCGTCCGAGCATCCCTCCGCAGTCTAGATAAAAGATTCCTAGTACTAGAAAGATGTCATTTGGTATGAATATACATATAATTATTCACCGCAACGAAGTGGTAACATAAAATATTGAAAAATATATATTTTTTTGGGTAGCTCCTTTACATGTAAAGTGAGAATGTTTTTTTTTTCTCATGTACCCCATAGTTTGGAGTATCGTTGGATAGATTGTTTTAAATTGTTGAAGGTTTGTAAAAACAATTTTTCGATTAAGCTTTAAAGTGCTATTTTTTGTTAGAGTCAAATGTCCCCCCTTCTGCTGGTTAAACGGTTGGTTTTGGGGGTTGGAAAAATTCAATTGTAGCAAATGTAATGAAGTTAAAAGGAAAATTATCACAGCTTAGCATGCTTTATAAATTTTTGATTAATAGTCGATCAACTTATAAAATCTACTTAGAGAAGTTTTTATAGGCAGTAAACTAACTAGTAGTGCCAATGGAATAAAATCATCTAGCAGGTGCTACCAAATCACTCGGTGCAGATGTATCCGCACTGAGTAATTTGGTACCGGTGCTAGATGATGTTATTTGCAAATTAAAAAAATATACTATTCGTTAGAGTAATTTCATTTATTCGGAACAGACGTCCGATCAAGACATTTTACAATTCTCTTTTGCAATATTTATACACAAGTCACATTCTATTAATATAAAAATATAAACATTCAAAAGTTGACAATTAGCAAGCGTTTATCATTGTCATACCAAGGAGGTGTACTTACGTTTTGACCTAATTATTCGATAAAAATATTTAGTACCGACACCCGTGCATAGATATCGCATTTAATTGTTTACAAACAGCGATTGCCGCCATGGCACCTAACGGTCTATGGGTGGCATTGCCATCTCGCCACTCGGATAGCAGCGCGCAATTAACAACTTTCATGTCTATACGCGATTGATTGCCATTCCATTAGGAGAGCTTTTTACCAAGTAATCTGTATTTAAATGCTAAAGCATGCTCATTTGAACTTTCCAAACTACTTCATCTTCAAGGCTTATAAAATAACTAGCTGTGCCCGCGACTTCGACCACGTAGAAAAATTTCTAAAATAAAAGTTGCGGGGTTTTACCCATATAATGCCCGTTCCCGCGGAATTTCCGAAATAAAAACAATCCTATATCCTTTCTCGGACTTCTAACTACCTTTGCGCCAAATTTTATAAAAAACGGTTCAGTGGTTAAGGCGCGAAGAAGAGACAGACAGAGTTACTTTCGCATTTATAATATTACTATTAGGGATGGAGTATAGGTAGGATCCATATAGGTATTGTGGCGTACTGTGACACGGGACATGGATAAACATCTGTACTAATATAGCAAACCTGATGAGCTTTTTAATTGTTTAATCGCACTAATTAACAATGGATCAGTCGGATTTAAAAGATCATTTTTTGTATGCAAAAAAAAAGAAATAGGATTGGGTTACTCAACGAAATCGCGGATAACAGCTAGTATAGGGATAAAAATAAAAAGATAAGATGATATTCAAACGAACTTTCAATATAGTATAGATATTTTATATAATATAAAAGTGGGTCAACTTTAATGTCGTTGCTATTGAGAATATTGCAAACTCAGCTGGAAACTTTAATTTCAAATACACTTCAAGCTAAATTACTGCACATTTTCTATGGTATTATTTTATGATTTAAAGAATATTTGTTTTACCCGTTGGTCGAGTGGTGAGAGACCCTGACTAGGCAATCGATTTGGCTCGGGTTCAATTCCTGACAAGCACAAACGTTTATGTGATGAGCATTTATACTCGTATTTGTATTTCTGGTGCTCATGAAATATTTAGTATAAATTAGTATGTTGACTAATACCCATGTCATATTTTTTGTCCAGACATTTATTAACTTTATTGTTACTAGCTCTAGCCAAAATTATTACTTCCTATGTCCCTCTTCGATAGTGTACTTTTCTAATGGTAAGAGAATTTTCAAGATCCCTCCAGTTTTTTCCCCGTGTTGGTCTCATACTCCTTTGATGAATAGGCCAACTGCCGTTCTGCTAGGTAGGTCATGGCTACTAGGTGGTAGAGTTCTGCATTGTCTCGCCCGGGTCTGATACCACCGCCTCACCTATTCCTGTCGCAAAAGCGTCAGTCCTTATCACTTTCGTGTTCCGGTTTGCAGGGTAAGATTGCCGGTAAACAAATGCATGTGGCATTAGACTTCACCGCAAAATAGCAACGCACCATTAACATATTTGGTGTCTCTTTCCATCAGGAGACCCATCTGCTTGTTTGCTATCTTATGATATAAATAAAGAGTTTATTCGTCACTAGCAGTTACTTGCGACTTCGTTCGCATGACAAAGTAGCCTATGTCACTCCAGGATAATGTAGGATAATGATGAAGATGAAAGAACTTTAAAATCGGCCGAGTAGTTTTTGAGTTAAATTGTAACAAACAAAAAATCAAAGCTTTCCTCCTTATAATATTAATACTTAATAATAATACTTAATTAATATATAAATTAATAGAAAAACAGAAAAATACAAAAAATGCAAACATAAAAATGTAATATAATGTAGATGAAAGGTTAACAAAACAGATATATGTGGAAGGATGTAGGTACCGGGGAAGACCAAGACTGACATACCACGATCAGATTGATCGAGTACTGTCCGAAGGTGGTGTCAAGAGTCTTCGCAACCGGCGTATGTGTATGAAGAGAGTGATGAATGTGGAGGAAGCGAGACAAGCCTGCAAGGATCGTGATGTATGGCACTCGGTTCTCTCTGCCTACCCCGTAAGGGATCTGGCGTGAAGATATGTATGTATAAAAATGTTTTCTCTTTCTTTCTCTATAATAATTTTATACAGATTTTTATTTATTTTATTTATTTATTTAATACATTATTGTACACTTAAAAGTCATGTTATTACATTTTTATTTGTGAACATTTACAAAAGGCGAGCTTATCTCTGCAAGAGATTTCTTCCAGCAAACCCAAAATAATGAGAATGCGTAAAAGAAATGTAGAATATACAGTGTACAAATTATTAATTTAGAAACATATAACTTAAAGAGAAAAAAAAAATACTACAATTCTTATTTTAATTAACTATGAATAATAACTAATACGTTACTGTGCCCTTTTATTCAAAAATGTCGCAGACAGGTAAAATTCCTGTAAGGTTTTTTTAAAAATTGCTATTGACTGACTACTCCTGATAAGAAAAGGAAGTGAGTTCCAAAGTTTCACAGAGTTGATGGTGAAAGAATTACCATAAAATATGGAAGAATGTGATGGATATTGTAAAATTCCACGTAATTATGAACGACAATTTGAGTCAAAATCGTATAGAAAATTAAAGCGTTCACGAAGATAGTAGGGTGAATTTGTGTCAAATAAAATATTATAAAGAAGACAAAGCGTATGAACATTCCTGCGGTCTCGAATAGGAAGCCACTTGAGTTACATTCTAAACTTTATCTGTTTGTAAGCACATAGTATTACCTCATGGTCACACAATCACCTAAAGGTTCATGGTGCGTTGTCACGAAAAAACTACGTGGTTTTGCTACAGCAAACTAGGTAGCCAGATAAACTTCGTTAAGCAATAGTCTATTTCGCTTTAACTTGCAATGCGCAACGATGTGAAAGCGAGACGAACTTATTCGCGGTAAAAAACTGACAGAAGTTCGATTCATATTGCGATACAGCAAAGTTGCCGAAGTTACACTTGGCGATTTCGTAAAATTTCGCGATTATTACCTTGATAATGTAGCATTATGAGTTATGACATTTTATATATACATTGAAGAGTGTTAAAGAATTCAAATATAGAAAAATGATGAGTTAGTATTACAGTGCAGGAAATATTTTCTTGGGCATAAAAATATCAAACTAATTTTGTATATAATATTTTTTTGCATATGAATCGCCTATATACACCAAACGTGTTAAGCTTGCTGTGGTAATCAAGTTTCTTGGTGCCAGGCAGTACGTAAAAGTAAATCGCTTGACTTTTACGAACTGCCTAGCACTTATAATGGGATAGTTAAGTATCGAACCAACGCATGAAGAGATAAGACAACTCTTAAACCTAAAGACCATATCCAATAAATGATGTCAAGCAGCTTTTTTCCTATCTCCATGATCCTTATATTTTTTGTTTCTTTTTCGTTTAATTGTTTTTAGAGAACAAACTTTTTTTTTGTTTAAAGAAATATATATAATAGCAATTTATATGTAGCAGTATTAAGCCAATTACATACACTCATGTTAGCAATATCCTCTACTCATAAATTTTATACCGTAAAAATATTTAAGCCCTTCTCCTTTTGAGATGTGGGTGAAAAAATAGCACAAGTCTAAACCTTCTAAGTCTGAATTAACTCGAAGCCGTAAATTGTAACCACCAAACGATCCCACTCTGACAAATGACGCTATTTTTAACCGAGACAGTGCTGAGTACTCATATATATTTTGTGACCGTGGAGGTTTCCTAATTGAACTGTATATTTTTACTATGTTCTGTTTCCTACACTGTATGTACTTATTCTGTCCTTTCTTTGTACTTATTGTGACATAGTTTGTAAAAATCAGAAAATATTATTTAATATTTTTTTGTAGATTGTTTCTCATTTCATGTGCCTAGAAACCATACTAAGATAGCCAAAACCAGTACCCGGTACGGTTAACCGGTAAATCAATTGCTGTTCGTTAGTCTCGCTAAAACTCGAGAACGGCTGAACCGATTTGGCTTATTTTGGTTTTGAATTAATTGTTGAAATCCATGGAAAGTTTAAAAGGTGAGAAAATATATATAAAAAAAATTTTTTTTTTTTATAATTTACTTTCGTTTTAAACTAAGCTTACTGTGGACAAGATTGATTGTACAGCACTAAGAATAATACTTTAAGGCTTAAAATTAAATGCTTAAAACTTAAAAGTTAATTAAATATATATTTTTATATAAGATAGCAAACAAGCAGATGGGTCTCCGGATGGAAAGGGTCAACCATCGCCTATAGACACCAATGATGTTAATGGTGCCTTGCTATCTTGTGGCGAGGTCTAATGCCACGTGCATAAGCTTACCAGCTACCTTACCCTCCAAACCGGAACACGACAGTGACAAGCACTGACGCTATTGCGACAGGAATACGTAAGGCGGTGGTACCAGACCCGGGCGAGACAATACAGAACTCTACCACCTAGTAGCCACGATGGTAGTCACTCGTATAGCCAATCGGCCGCTTTTTACGACCTGCCAGGCAGTTGGCCTTTACTTCAAAGGAGCCCGAGACCAACACTGGGAATATAATTAAATCCTTAATTCTGCATTCATCAGTATTGTTCTTATTCCCCGTCAATATAAACATGTTATATAATATCATTTACCTGTTTTTTTTATTAATTTAACAGTTAACAAAACAGACACAATGCGAATTTAGATTAGTTGGATGTAGATACCGGGGAGACCAATATTGGCATACCATGATTGGTCAGGTGCTTTCCAAAGTTAAGAGGTAAGAGTATCCGAAACCAGTGTGTTTACATGAAGAGAGTTATGAGATAGAGATTGACAAGAAGTAATGGGATGCGAGACAAATCTCTCAGGATCGTGATGTTTGGCACTCAAATATCTTTGTCTATCCCGTAAGGGATTTGACGTGATGATATCTTGTGTCTATATATTTATTTTGTTGAAATCTAAAACAAACACAACTAACTCAATTAGCCTTGTACTACGCTAACTTTTCCACTTTCATTCTGTCGCGACGACGCCGCTCCCTCAGCGTCTTCATAGTCCGATAATGAATACTGAAAATTAACGCTCTGTCCCCGGAGTTCATGTTCGTACTCCCTTTATGCTGTAACACTTAATCTATATCTCAAGAGACCCGACTACCTCGTATCATTAATATTTGATCATAATCTATATCTCAAGAGACCCGACTACCTCGCATCATTAATATTTGATCAGTATGCATTCATCAGGTGGTGCCGGTCGGTATCATAACTTTATACAACACTCGTTCTCTACGTAATATTTTTAACTTTCACCTTTTTATTTTATGTACTAGCAATGTCACAATTTTAAAGAACCCAAATACTAATGCTATGAATGCAAAATTCTAGCTTTCTGTTTGTCTATTAAGATTTCACGCTTAAAATTACTTTAATATGCGTATTTTATTGCAAAGGCCGGGAAATTGGCAATTGTAGGTCGAGTGCGAGTTTAAAGACCGAGCTGTAAGCGAGGGCTTCAATGATACGATGCAGGTAATTGCCGTTTCCGCTGAGGCATTTAAAGTACTTTTCTCAATGAAATGCAAGGAAATAAAAGAATACTTTTTATGTAATAAATTAAATTTGTGGCTATACAGCCACATAAACGCAACTTGTACCAAAATAAAAGAGTTCTTAATTCAAATTACAACCCAACAACGCCACAGAGTACTGAAATCTCCGGTATTCTGTACCAGCCCGCCTTTTCATACAGTTGAATTTGAATTTTAAACAACTTGTTCCAAATTCAAAAACGCGTCGGCAATATCTAGATGAAATATATTTTCATAGATATATAAATCAAAGGATATTTCTGTGTACGTAAATACGATACTACGTAATATGCTCTCTATTCAAACGTAATGACACTATTTCCACGCATGTTTGAGAAAAATATTTTTCTTCATCCCTTTTCTTATATCCCAAGCTAACAAGCGTTTGGCCCTCCTAATAAAAAAGAAAGCTATATACAACGAGCCTATAGACACCAAATATGTTAATGGTGCACTGGCATTCGTGTGGCGGGTTGAAATGCATAATTTTACCGGCTCCTTTACCCTCAAAACCAAAACACCTGACGTATCTTCTCTTGCTATATCGTCAGTACTAGTGGCTGATGACGGTGTAATCAAACTTCGGCGAGACGTAGCCAAATTTATCACCTATAATTGAAACGCAGTAAATCTGCAACAACCGACTTTCAATATCATGCATATCTGGAACTTTGAATATGTTCTTAATCAAATTTATATGAGACCAAATTGTAAGTATACACTCCTAAACCCAAAAAGAATTTTACATACCTATTAATGAATGACCAAGATCTGAGGTATCTAAAAAAAATTTAAGAAGTCGGTTGAAAATAACAAAGCAGGCCAGGCAAATTTTTTACTACCAAATTTCAATTAAAATTAATTCCGATTAAAAAGGTTTAAAGACATAAAAAAGTTAAGGCAGCCATTTAATTAATTAAAACTCAAACTTATATGTTTGCATAAAATGGGTCCTACGCGAGTAATTAATATTTAATTACCTAACGTTTAATGTCAAAGTTAACAAAAAAGGACTTTTATTAATGGAACATGTTGGTCTATTGCTTTTTTTATTTGATAGGATAACAAGCAAGCAGATAGTTCTCTTGATAAAAAGAGATAATAATCGTCTATTGACACAAAATATGTTAATAGTGCTATCCGTGTGGCGAGGTTGTAATTCCGCATACACAACCTTACCTGACGTAGCTGTAGCTGTCTTGACCGGAATATGACAGTGGACGCTATTGCGGCAGGAATAAGTGAAGGCGGTGATACTAAAACCCGGTCGCGACGGGAACGCAATTGCAAGACCTCTATTATTACGGATGTAATAGTATTGCGGATGTCAATGGGCGACGGTGATCACTTATCATTAGGTGCGCCTCGCTTGCCACCTATTCAATAAAAAAAGTGACGTTGCAGAACTCTACTAGTTATTAATCACGATGCTAGTGACACAGTTTAACTTTATACCTAGCAGTAAAGCAGTTTATCTATTTTTCATAAAGGGGCCCGGGTCGATATAAGGAAAGTTGAGTCATTGACCCAGTTTTGGGCCGAGCTCCATCCGTAGAATAGATCATCTGCCATTCTGGCAGGCAGTTTGTAAGAGGCGAACGATTCGCTATGTGAGTCACTAACGTCGTGGATACTAGCTAATAGAGTTCTGCATTGTCTCACTCGGGTCTGGTACCACCGCCTTACTTATTCCTGCCACAAAAGTGCCAGGAATAAGTAACACAATAGCCGCGATCGAGTTCCAGCTTGGAGAGTAAGGTAGCCGCTAAACTTATGCGTGAGGAATTAAGACCACGCCATAAGGACAGCAACGCACCATTAACATCTTTGGTGTCTATAGGAGATGGTTGTCTCTTTCTATCTTGAGCGCTATCTTTAGTTTGCTATCTTATGTTATAAAAAACAGCGGTAAAGTTAACATAAACATCAAGAGTAGATTAAAAATATGGTAAATACATGGTTAGATTATTTATGCTATAAAAGCAGTGAAAGGAAGTATTTCTTTAAAAAATCCTTATTGAATCATACAAAAATATCATATTTTATTATTTACTAGCTGTTGCCAGTGACTTCATCCGCGCGGAGTTCGTTTACTCCGCACTGCCCCTCCCCGTAGGTGATAGCGTGATAATATGTAGCCTATATGTTGACCCGACCTATTAGTAATATTCATACAAAATTTGAAGTAAATCCATGCAGTACTTTTTGAGTTTACCCCGGACGTACATACAGACAAATAGACAAAAATTCTAAAAACTATATTTTTGGCTTCGATATCGATTGTAGATCCCGCCTCAAGTATTCTTTTAAAAAAATATTCAATGTACAGTTTTGACTTTTCTACGACTTTATTATATGTATAGATTTTGATATTTTGTCACTATTTTTATACATTATTTTAAGACATGTATGTGGCATTTCCATCCCGCCACACGAATGGCAACGCGCCCCTATCATTGGTGTCTACGGGTGATGGTTTTCTTTTTATCAGGACAGTCATCTGCTTGTTTACCATCTTATCGTATATAAAAAAAACTATTTTTAAAATCGTCAAACTATCTATATTTTATGAAGTCATTAGTTGTAATTGTCTATTTAACTGCTATACGGCTACGTGAAAAAACCAGGATGTCAAAGATTTTATTTGATTCGCTGCTCATCATAAATTAAATAAAACCATCTTTGCGTCGGGCTAAGTTCAAAGATCCTCCTCCAATTTCGGTTAGTATTATCCTCGAAGTTGCTCTCGCTGGCATATTTAACCTATGACGATGTTAATGGGCGATGACGGAACTCACATTCGTCGAGCTTGCTCAGACCTTAATTTTCCGCTAGTTATACTCCAAGAGCCCATGTTGTTATGTCAACTCGCTGTTTAAAATAATTGAGGTTTCGAGTTAAAGGATAACCCCAAATAAATCTTATACCTTTGTACACACAACATATCAATATATTTACCAGTAACTTATTTATTCATGACAAGCCCGCTAAAAGGTTTTTTTTTATATCATAAGATAAGCAAACAAGCAGATGGGTCTCCTGGTGGAAGGAGTCGACTATCGCCTTAAGACACCAAAAGGGTTAATCTTGTAGCGAGGTCTAATGCCACATGCATAAGTTTACAGCCAGTAACCTTATCCTCCAAGCCGGAACACGTCAGCGACAAGCACTGGCGCTATTGTAGCAGGAATAGGTAATGTGGTACCAGATCCGGGTGAGACAATGCAGAACTCTACCACCTTGAAGCTACGATGGATGTGACTTGCATAGCCAATCGGTCGCTTTCACCACCTGTCTGGCAGAACGGCAGTTGGCCTATTCTTCAACAGAGCCCGGGACCAACAAGGGGAAATTATATATTAATTTTTAAATTATACTACGGATATGACAATATGAACTCTCAGACTAATACAAGTTAATAGTATGAGGCAGAGGTATTATGTTCCCATTCAATAGGGATAGATAAAATGTTAAGATTAGAGTCCTATAGCACCATATAGTAACAATTAAGGCCTGTCGCCTAAAGTTCGTGTTTACTCGCTTTTAACAAAATGGTGGTTATGAAACATTCGTTTTAATAAGTTCTCATCCAGGCAAGGTGCACTGCTTTAGTCCATCTGAGAAGTGTTGAAACTTTTTACAACATGATAAATAATTGTAAATATTTTTATAATTTCATTTTTTATTTTACTTTGATTTTTTCAATTTTTATTTTATTGTCATTTTTTCTTGTTGCGTTTGTAAATTGCTTGATTGCTACAAAGTAATCACATAATATTGTTATTCTTATTAAATTGATAAATGATACGCCTATAATTGTTCTTGTAGAGCTGGCAGCACACTGGCTACAGTTCCTTTGGGACGGTTATATACCACGTATGTTACGTACACGGTACGGTTACTTTGGTATAGACAGACAATATTATATTTTAAAAATTAGTAGGTTTTCAATTTCTAAACTAATAACATTGTGTTAGTTTTTTTTTTAAATAATTATTATATGTTAATTAAATAATTATATGTTAATCTTCTCATTGTTTTCGCAACTTTATCATTATTTATTTTAAAGATTTTATTTATATTTAACTAATGTTCGTCCTGTCACTTACACATTATTAAGATCTCGGATGAATAAGTAATAGATCCATGATTAAGATAGTGAGGCACTGACATCAGATTACAGCGTAGTTAATATACTTTCAATACACATTGCTTACATCAAAGAATATATTTGTTACCATCGCCTCGATAACCTTAAAGGTAACCTACCTCTAAGGTAAGAATTTTCTGGCTACTCGTAGACTGCACCGTTATCATATTTTTTATCTATAGGCGATAGTTATACGATTTTCTATTGTCATCTACTTGTTTATTAATGTACAGTGTGTAAAAAACCCTATTCAATCGTCAAAAGCATTATTTAGTAGCCTAACACGAATTTTGCGGATATAGGCAGGTAAATTTTCGCCTAAATAGTTTTAAAATATTACTATGGCAACACATTACGCCGGATAAAAATGGCAATAGACACAGACCAGACTACGAAATCGCTCTCACTTACTCGACGGAGTGTTGAACAGTTTGAAATATTCGCTAAATATATATTAGCTAAATTGAGAGTCAAATAGAAAGAGTTTAAAATACCACGAGTAATACGACGAATAATTATTCGAAATGCGTATATTATTAATCATAACGAGTTTATAAGCTCGTTATGATGCAAAGTGAATTTGTATTATATATAATACAAATTCACTTTGTATTTTATTTGTATATTATTCTATTTGTATTTATTTGTATATTATATATAATACAAATTCACTTTGCATCAATCTATCTACCATCTTAAAAATCAAAATGGTCTAAAAAATATAATACATGTATTATTATATAAAATAACGATCGCCTTCTGGTCGAATTTCGACAATAATTCTATGACCGTTTGATCGTACACGAAACAATAAAACCTTTTATAAGTTTGACAACTGCAGACTAGCCGAAAACAAAAATGTACCCATAATATTATGTGTCAAAGGAGGTATAGCGTGTGTTACGTATAGTTTTTATTAAATTTAGGCGTTTCTAATGCATATAATATAAAAATATTAGCTTTCTGTAATTCTTCACCATTTGAACTTTACTTATCCCAAATTTCATACTTCTCCGTTGGCGTATTTATCGTAAAACGATGTACAAATTTTTCGCTTCATGTATTAACATATAAATATATCTATAACTTATTATCGCTTCAGTGGTCTAACGGCTCAGGTTTTGGTATATACTTACACATGTGGTTGAATTCTGGTTGAGCAATTCTTTCCAAATAAAATTTCAGCTTTCCTAGAATATAAAATTTGTCGTCTGGATATGTGGCTGACTTTTTGAGAAGTTGGCCATCTACCAAATCTTGAACTTAATACATTTATATACATGTATATTCCCGATTAGCTAAGAAGTGATGCAACTAGCAAAGTTTTAATTGACGGTATATACCGTCACTACCGTCGACTTATCGTGTGCGTTGAAAGTTGAAACTTTGCTAGTTGCACCACTTCTTAGCTAATCGGGAATATACAAGTAGGTATATACATGTTCTGTACATACCGTTCCCAGTGCAATGCAATAACAACGCATTGTTTCAAGCTGCATCTTACCATTAGAAGGGAAACCTTCTTTGCAAATTCTATATAAAAAACAACTTATTATTGTAAAAAACAAAAATCAGACTACAATCTGATCCGAAAAACAATAACCCTCTTTCTAGCGCTGTCGGATTTTATATAACTCTTAAAATCTTCTCAAAATCAATATCAATCAAAAGTCATTTCTGATCGAAGATCTTCTCTGTCAATCTCACAATTAACAAGAATCTAATGACAACTCGCAAGCTTAAGCCTTTTAGGCTACAGAGCATGCCAGATAAATATACAATCATACTTACATACATACGTACATACAAATACTTGAAAACATAACTCTCCTATTAGTGTTGTCGGGTAAAAATACTGAAAATCATAATATGTCTAAACCAATATTATAAAGAGAAAATATTTGATTTTTTGTTTCAAATTATTTTACTCAAACACGACGGATTTTTAAAATTTTTTCAGTTTTAGAAAGCTACCTTATCCAGGAGTCAAAACAGATACTTTTTTACCCGATTGAACAAAAGAAAGTAATGATTATTGTGACGCGAACAAAGTCACGTGTAGCTGCTACTTTGTAATAAAAAATATAACGTGTCGCATTTCACGTCGCGTAGTGATAAAATTAGGGTTCGCATTCTACGACATAAATAATATTAAAAACAATACAATGATAACAAACATTTCCCCATTGTAAAAGACCTTCAGCAATAAAATTTATTTTTTCATTATAACATCTCTGCACTTAATTCAAGAGCATCAAATTTTTATGGTTCCATAAAACGAAAACATACATTGATGCCATTTTGTTATCTATCACAAAACTAATTTTTCAATGCACGAAAGTGAATAAAATAATATTGAAGCTATGGCTTTCTTAAATACTTTATTTTGAGATGGGCCGATAGTCAGAAGGATTTTTGGGATTAGCGCTTTTGGACAGTGGAATTACTTTTGGCAGCCTTCCATATGGAGAAAAAGGTGCTAGATGATAGAGAACGATTAAATTTATACGTAAGAATAGGATGAATATAAAGGAGAATATTGAGGAACATTTGAGAACATAAACCATTATTGTCAATCGTTGAAAATGAAACAGGGTGAATATGTTTCTGGACTATCAATTTCGTTATAGAAACGAGTGAAAAAATACAAGAGGGGCGCAAAACAGTAGATAATATGGTAGATAAATAATTTTGAGTGTTACTTTTGATTATAGAACTAATTGCAAAAGGAAGTAGTAACGAGAGGATTTAAATCATTGAGGTTGGTATAACTACTGGTAAGGGCAGATGATTATCCAAGACTTTGATAGGATTTTGTAATAAATATGTGGACGTAACGGCGCTTAACAGTGTGGCAAAACTTATTAAATGCTATAAGCATTCCGAGGCATAATTTACTGCAATAGATTATCATTAGAAGGTTATTTTTATAATGTTTATTAGCTCTATCTCTTGCTGTCATTTCATCAATCACCCAGGGTGAAAGATTATGTTTAACCTTCACTTTTTTAAGTGCCCCGTGACGATTGTATAAAAACTAATGATATTTGAATTAAATTGTGAAATAGTGGTACCATTATTGCAGCAATGAACTACAGGGGACCAATCTAAAACGCATTTTTTATATCATAAGATAGAAAACAAGCAGATAGTTCTCCTTATGGAAAAAGTCAACTATCGCCTATAGTGCGTTTATATCTTGTGGCAAGGTCTAATGCCACATGCATAAGTTTACTGGATAACTTACCTTCCTTCCAAACTGGAACACGACAGTGACGAACACTGACGCCATAGCGGCGGGAATAGGTAAAGCGGTGGTACCAGACCTGGCCGAGACAATGTAGAACTCTACCACCTAGTAGCCACGATGGTAGTGACTCGCATATCCAATCGGTCGCCTGTGATACGACAATGACAAGCATTGACGCTATTGTGGCTATTAATTCAGAAATACCCACATAATAAATTGAGGGTTCTTACGCCACTTTCTTTCAAATTTTGACTTCCATAAGAAAGAGAATAAAAGGATAAGCATTATGTATTTATCATTATGTATCTCTGATATTATTGCTGAGCCATATAGCATTGATCTCGCTCACATCAGAAGAGTGAGATGTAATATATACTTGCAGCCACATCTTAGTGAAAATAAAATCACTTACAAAAAATAAATATCATATTATGAAATAACTTTTATATTTAACTAGCATTTTCTCGCAGTTTCTCTTGCTTTGAATCCGATTTAACTCAACAGAAGTTGAATTTTCGAAACATCTTTCTTACCAGATTCTTATATGATGGCGATCAGAAATCATGAGTACTTTACTCAATAAACTTGCTACATGTTATTTTGTATATGCTACAACAATTTTTGCACGGCGCACAAGCGGAGTGCTCCATTCACAACGTGTCAAGTATTATCATTTTTCTGGACTAAAACTGTATCTATTATATTCATATGTCACTAAAACAATTAAGAATAAGTAATAGATACACATGAAAGTAGATTTTATGGTTGAAACAATGAGCACTTCCCATCTAGATATACCTCTATTTAGACCTGCGGCGTCGTCGTACGCATGTTCTTACGTTTTATCTTTAGCTTACATACGCTTTTTACGCCACTTTGCTCTTATATTACTGCGATGAAATTATAACAATAATATAAGTACACAGATATAAAAAAATGACCCTTTTTTAGATACATTTAATACCTACAAAAGTATTTATCAAGTATAATGTTAAAAGAATGATTGAGAAAAATTTTCGTGGATGTCCGAATGTCTTTATGTATAAACTTTATATACTAAGGCCTTTCTCAAGAATCAATCTATCTATTGAAAAAACCGCATCAAAATCCGTTGCGTAGTTTTAAAGATTTAAGCATACATAGTAACATAGGGACAGGCAGAAAAAGTTGTTTATCGGTACCAGCGACATTTATGTTTCTAACAGCTTCAGTATGTCACGGGATGTTTCCAATTAAAAAAAGTAACTCGATATCGTTTAATTATAATAAAAAAAATACTAAAACATATTGTTATAGTATGAATGTACCTATGATATAGAAGTGAAATGTTGAAAACTATAAAAAAAAGAATTCCTATATTTTTTTTAACTTAACAAACGTTATGAGGCGTTCACTTTTGGATTTTCTAAATAAGTAAACTTGTACCGGATAGGAAATGCGGTAACATACATTAATTACCCGGGTATACCTATTATCAGATCGATATTTCTAGTGGTTTGAAAATTTTGACCAACGATTTTAAAATTATAAATTTATAAAAATTATAGTCATATAGAATAAAAGTTAAATGAAATAAATACTCTAACAAAAATTAAAAGTACCTAAATACTAGGTTATATATTTAGTCGGATATGTGTATATACTACATTTAGTATAAAAGTTTGGTAATATTAAGTTATGTATTACAAACAGATCGCAAGAGACAAACTAAACCAAACTTCAATTTTCTTCTAAGCTTTAAGTATTTATCAACGATGTTATAGTAAATTACATCGAGAAAGCCATGGATAAATCTACATTATACTATACCAGAATATTATCAAGAGATAAATTTGTATGTTTTTATTTTTAGGAAGTAATTTCTAAAACCACTAAACCGATTTTGAAAATTCTTTTTCCAGTAGTAAGCTACACTATTATTAACAGGCTTCATTTTATCTAATATTTCCTCCAAGGTCAGAATCTACGCTACGAATTTATCTATACTTAGGTCTACTATAAGTTTACGTAACATAAAAAAACAACATTTCATAACCAAAATATTATGTTTATTGCTTTTCAAAATAATCTCCTTTACATTTTAAACATTTTTTCATGCGATCGAACCATTTTTTAAAACAGGAGGACCATAGATCTGAAAGCATGTTTTCTACGTGCTGATTGAACGCTATCACTGCCTCTTCGGAGTTGGTAAAAGTAAAACCTCTCATCAAATCTTTGACTTTGGGGAAAATACAGAAATCACAGGGTGCTAGGTCGGGGATATGCGCAGGATGAGTGACGAGATATACTTTTTCGGAAGCTAAAAATGACTTTGTTTTGTTGGCCGTGTGTGAAGAAGCGTTATCATGGTGTAGAGGAATTTTGGGTCGTCTTTCGCGAACTTTTTCTAACACCCTGGGTAAACAAATGGTAGAATACCACTCGGCATTAACACTCTTTTGATCTTCAAGTGGAATTGTACAGATGGGACCCGTAGCTGAGAAAAAACCGCGATCATTTTTTTACCAACTCTTCTCGCCTGTCTCACTTTATCTGTCTGTCATGTAAAGAAACTCGACCTCTCTCAAATTCAGCAAACCATCGCCTCACGGTGCTCAAACAAGGTGCTTCTCTCCCAAAAGCATTTTGTAGACGAGCGGCACAATCTTGCGGAGAAAGAGAACTTTTAAAATCATAAAAAATCATCGCTCTAAAATCTTTTTGACTTAATTCCATTTTCGTTGCGTACGTAGAGCTTTGATGTGTGATAAAAAAAATTGACAAATCATTTCCCGACAATTGTTTTTTTTTATTACTAAGAAGGTTGCAACGTTTTAAAAATATAACATTCGAAATTCAAATATTTCCGATTAGCTAGAAGTGCAAAACTTTTAGTGTGTGTGTATATTTAATATTATAAAAAATGCAAAAGTTTGGATGTGTGGATGGATGGATGTTTATTACTTAATCACGCAGAAACTATTGAACGGATTTGGATGAAAGGGACACAGGTAGATGATAACCTGAAATAGCACATGTACATGTGTACAGTGACTTTACATTCAATATGGTTTGGTCAAATTTCGTGATATTTGTTTTATGGATCACTTAAATCAATTTTAACATTATGAAAATGTGTGTCTATCTGCCAATCTCAATTTTGGTGCATTGATATATAATTTATTGCTTGCGCTTGCGGGAAGGTTTTCATCGTAGTACGATTAACTTAACAGGTGACGTGTATGTCGTACCAGTCAATGCATTTAAAAGTGTATTTTTCAGCAGCAATGTGTAAGTCTTCAGTTGGTGCTTTATAAAACCTTAAAAACAACAAAGAAAATTATCGACACGCGGGATTTAAACCTGCGACCATTTCTTTACCAGTTCTTTCTGCGACCAGTGCTTTATAGTTACTATAACCTGTTTAATGACAGACGTAATATCTGCACTTTTTTTTAAATGAAATTTTTCATACGATTTTAATTTTAGATTAAAATAAACTTTAGAGGCTATAAACATAAAGGCAATTCTGTTATTATGCCATGAGCTATATGCCTTGAACAGTAATAAAATAAAAACATAGGCTGTGGCAAAGAAAATGTTAATATTCCATGCAAATATTCACTAGTTCTACTTTAGTCGTAGATGCATCTAATACCTGCACTTTGCTTGTATTTAAACAATTTATTTTATTTTAATTTTATAAATATAAGTTAAGCGTTAGAAACTATAAACTTAAAGGAAGTTGTGTTATTATGCCATTAGCTGTACGGCACAGTACAGTAAAAAAATAAAAACGTGGGTTTTGGCAAAGAAATGTTAATACTTCATGCAAATATTCACAAGTTGTATTTTACACTCGTGTTGTTCTGTTAATGGGAATATAAAGAATACTTTTCAATTAAAGTACTAGACTTTATTTAAATATCTGTGCATAAAGCCGGTCGAGATATAAAATAAAGGTAAACAGATTGTCATAAAAATATTATATATAAGTATGAATTTTAATCAAGGGCTTCAAAACAAAATGTTTTTTCATATGTTCACAGCGTTTGACATGTAGTAGTTAGTTTTTGTTCAGTTTTACATATTCACTAAGATAACTCCGAAACGCAACTGACCAACATACTGCCTTATCTGTCTACTATGCCTATGCCTATTTATGGTTAAAAAAATAATGCCATGGCATTTTTTTATATCATAAGACAGCAAACAAGCAGTTGGGTCTCCTGATGGAAAAAATCAACTACCTCCAATAGACACCAAACATGTTAATAGTGCGTTGCTATTTTGTGGCGAGGTCTAATGCCACATGTATAAGTTTACCGAATACCTTACCTTTCAAACCGGAACACGACAGTGACAAACACTGACGCTATTGCGGCAGTGATAGGTAAAGCGGTGGTTCCAGCCCCGGGCGACACAATGTAGAACTCTACCACCTAGTAAAAATACCAATAATAATTATACTATGGGACAGCAGTGTAAATGCAATGAATCTTTTTAACGTGTATCCGCATTCTTGCAAAGATTAAAAAACCAGAAAGCTATAAATCACGATTAAAATACTAAAATACAGAATACTTGCACTTGTTAGAAAATAATTATAAAATATAAAATAGTTAGAAATTGAACACAGATTTAAATATAACTTAGAATTACCAGTTTCAAACCTTAAAATGCACAACTCCGGCCTAACGTTATGGCTGTAAAAATATTTAATAAATTACCCGAAAAATTAAAAACGCAAGAAAACGATAAAACATTTCTAAGTGATTTGAAAAGCATATTAAATGACTGTTACTATAATATTATAAACGAATTTTTGAAGGATAGATTTTAAAAAAGAAACATTTACTTTTCATAAAAAAAATGGTCCGCCTCCAAATTACTACACCCTCTCAGGGTACATATGTTAGTCCTAGAATGTAATTTAACACCTAAAATGCTCAACATAATATGACGCATTAAAGCATTAAGTACTGAGTATTAAAACAAGGATTTGCTAATATTATGAACGGTTATATGTTACGCACCCACAGACCACATTAATACTAATAGACACCCCATTAGGAAGGAAACGTGTCGCCGCGCATATGAACAAACGCTCCCATTACTATCAAAAATTTCATACATTTGTAGCTTATATTATATTATGAAAAAATAGAAATAAACCATGTTGTTTTATCGTATCGAAGCGATGACAGGGTATAAAAATTACCCTTGAAATGATTTTATTTCACTGGTAACTAATATAACTCTGTATTTCTGTACGTGATTACAAACTACACTGACAAACTAAGAAGTTGTCTTGAAAGGCGTATCCATTAATCCGTGTTACGCACACAACACCGCGTCTATTAGTTATTTGTGTGGTCTGTGAATAAAATGATTAACCGAAAAACTAAGTCGGTTCCAAGAGAGTTGAAAATCTTTTATACAAATGTCCTGCACTAGCTTCTCGACAAAGTTTTTGTTCAATTTTTCATTCGGACAAAAGATATTTGGTCATGTGTTTCAGACAAAAGTTCTGAAATCTGCTGAGTTTTTACTCGCGCTTGAAAATCTCATATATCATATTTATTAGGCCAGTTATAATAGAATTATATTATTATGATGCATGATATTGCTCATTCTGCAAAAAGTACGTTTTATTTTACAAATGTATGTACAATTATTGAATTAATTGACCGCCCCGTTGGTCGAGTGATTAGCGACCCTGACTACGCAATCGATGGGGCTCGGACGCGATCCCGACGGGGATGACTCGCATAGCCAGTCTTTCGTCTCTTACGAACTGCCTGGAAAAATACAGAACCCCGATGGTAGTGACTCACATAGCCAATCTTTCACCTCTTACATACTGCCTGAAAAAACAACAGATTATCTATTCTTCAAAGAGGGCCCGGACCAAAATGGGAAAATTTTCATGCAATAACACTAAATGTTTTAGTATATGTATTTGCAGCAACACGTAGATTGTATTTGCAAGAAAATTCTATGTCAATCATACTCATAGTTGCGATTTATCATTTACAAATTTTGAACGCCTTCGTCCACGTCGGTAATTAAAATTACCTAACCAGTTACAAGAAAAGATTTTTCTTTCACTGTTTCGTAACTGGTTATGGCAGAAGAATTCTTTTTCCATTTTCGTAGATCGAAATTATTTCCACTTTTGTAACCTGAGAAAAAAGGTAGTTATGTATAAATAAATAAAAAACCCCAATGGTCAAACCCCGCTGACAAACTGCTTAACTAAATTGATTTTCCGCCCTTCCTTGCCCGTGTTACTACCAGTAGTACCAGGGCTATTATTTTTTGTCCGTAGTACTACTATCATATCTGGTAGTACAGTCAGCTTCAAATTGATATGAGCTCCTAGAGTAGTCAAAATAATCTGAAAAATTTAAACGCAAATTGATGTAAGCGGTTCAAATCATTATATTGTTATAAGTACACATGGTGCTCAAAATATCGTAAATCATTGTTCATATTTATATAAGCATTCACAGTTTTCAAAATTATCTTAGCAAACTCATATCAATTTGAAGCTGACTTTACTACCGATACGATAGTAGTACTACGGACAAAAAATAATAGCCCTGGTACTACTGGTAGTAACACGGGTAAGGAAGGGCGGAAAATCAATTTAGTTAACCAGTTTGTCAGTGGGAATTCACCATTGGGGTTTTTATTTATTTATTCATAACTACTTTTTTCTTGGGTTACAAAAGTGGCAAAAATTTCGATCTACGAAAATGGAAAAAGAGTTCTTCTGTCATAACCAGTTACAAAACAGATAAAGAAAAATCTTTTCTTGTAACTGGTTAGGTAATTTTAGTTACCAATGTGGACGAAGGCTTTTTTGAGCGTAGTTTAGAATTTAAACTCTTAAGATAAAGCTCGCTCTGCTACACAAGCACACTCAAACAGCCGTTAAGCGTCGGCTAAACCTAAAATATAACTACCACGATTTTATAATATACGTAGCCTCATTGATCTACCCAACATTTTTCTAGGAGTGGGACAGAAGTATGATGTGTAAACTCCAAAAAATTTAATATTTCAAAATTCTTTAAGTATTAAATGATATTTCAATTGTAAAAGGACTTTATATCTCAACCGAGGGTTATTAAAATTAAACGATTTATATCAAATATATCACGATCACATTTATTAAATATTCACAATCACATCACAATAAATATAAAATAATAAGAAAATCCAATATGTTTGGCACTGACCTTATCTCTATGAATTCCGAACACCAATTGAATCGAACACAGGTCATTTTAATTTTGTACAACCCTTGCGTGTCTTTTGAAGTGATGAATATTAGATAAACTAAAATAATTTTCTACGATTTTTAAATCAATTAAATAAAATATATCGCTAGGTACAATCATTTAAAAATAATTGAGACTATAATTTGATTGAATCTTATCATCATATTTAAGTGTTACCATTTTATAAAACTTTAATTTAATTTTCATTAAAACAGCAATAAGTTTATATATCATAATTTTCATTATAAGTATCAAATAAAAATTCTCCCTGTTTTTGTATTAAAGAATAGTTAATGATAATTTATTTTTTGTTCTTTTAAGTACTTATAAAGTGTTTTTGCAAAATCTTAGCTCAGAAGTCTGTCAATCTAACTTAGATTTCTGAGATTAGCAGTTGTACTGAAGACACCCAATGACAAGATAAATACCTAACCACATACTACTTAGGAGAGAACTAATTGTTTATGTTTACCTTATCTAAATTCCAACTTTATTTAGCAACTATTCCCCAAGTTAAAAAAACATTTATTAAATGCGGATAAGTTAAGGAGTTAAGGAATATATTAAACTTTAAGGTATTAACTAAAAATAACGATGTATGAAGTCTTGCCCGTGTTCTTTTCCGGAATAGTCAACATTGTTTTATTCTGACATTTTACCAAAGATAATAGAATAGTAATAGTCTCTGATATGCATAGATAATATTTCGCTCGTTGTACACTAACTCATGTCGTGATTGTTACACAATAGTGCATGCAAGTAGAACAAAGCACTTGTGTGTATTTTTCTTTTTGTTTAAATCAGGTATCAGTATCAATATATCAGTAAATCAGGTATCAGTGTAAAATCAGGTATTTGCAAAATATTGCGATTGGTATTTTGTTGAAATTAAATTTTCCTACTAAGAATGATAATGTAATTACTGGCGAGGAATTTCTCGACTAGAGATAATTTATTAGGAGTAGTTGTGTGTCGTCGATTTATCACAAGCAGTAATATGTGCTTTTACGTTTTGTCCCTTTATCGTCTTTATCTAGCGATAATATATTAGCAATTCAATAGGTAAACGGTATGCAAACAATTTTCCATAAAATCTTATAATATCTATGTATATGGTATAATAAATATCTCTGGATAAATTTACACGAATTGATCTTACCCCAAAGTAAGCAAATTATTTGCTTGTGATATGGGTGTTAGTCAACGATATTAACATATAGAAATACATATATAAATACACAAATACATTTAATAAACACCCGAACTCAGAAATAGAAACATCTATGCTCATCACGTAAATGCCTGCTCCTGTCGGGAATCAAACCCGAGCCTCATTGATTGCGTAGTCAGGATCGCTAACCGCACGACCAACGAGGTGGTCAAATAGGTATAAAAGACAAGTGTAAAAAATATTTTGTCTGGCTTTTGTAAAATAGAATTACACTTACGTGTACTAATGCATAGGAGAACCTTACATTAGTTCAAAGAAAGAAATTAAGTCATTTAATTTGTAGCTATTCACAGATTATTGTCTATAACCAAGGGAAGTAAGGTATGAAATGTAATTTTTTGAGAGCAAGGGATTTGGAGGTTTGGGAACGACCCCTGGGAGCGACCCTCTATGACTACCGTACAGCCATTGAAACAATAGAAGCAGCCGAACAAAATATAAAATCAACTCATCGAAGGTTTGGGAATCAAACAAACTCCCAGAGGTATAATGGCTGTTCTTCGTCAACAACACTTTTCGTTGTATCAAACGACAAACAAACCCACACCATATGCATATTCAACCCAGGTTTCATTTCGTAACCGGAATAGTCTCAAGAGAATCGTAAGTATGACAATCAACAATAGATACTGACCCAATTTTGAACCTCATGACAACATTTCATTTTTTTAACACCCTTATATTCTTTTTTTAACTGAAACTAGATTGAAAAATAGGATACCCGTATTTTTTAATTTTCGAAATTCATTTTGATATTTATTTTAACTTTTAAAATTCTTCTTATACTAAATAGACGTAAGTGCCATTTGACGTCATTTATACGGCTGAATATTGCTACGTCTTTGCTTTTTATGATCCAACAAAAAAGCATATGTCATCTATCATATTTAGTAAATCATCATCAAATGTGTTGTTAATCATTAAACCTTTGTTTACATTTGGTTATATTTCTATAAAGGTTTATAGTTTGTAGTAATATTATTGCGAAATATTAAATAAATCCAGGTTTTAATTATAATTAGAGCAGAGCGGAGTGCCTAAAGCAGGTCTTTGATAATTTTCTAACACAAATAAACAATACGAAGAATGGTTAAATGAAAGATTGACCACAAATTATAAAGTATTTATGAGCCGACGCGCTGTCAAATCGCGTTTGGGTTGATAAAATCAAGTTTAATGTTTTATTCTATCAAATAATTTTTAAAATATTGTAAAAAAAATAATTTAGATTTTATTTATTTTATTGTTTGTGTGTAGTTCACAATCTATTTCAGTTAAACGATGAAATATTTCACTTTCGTGTGAAATACGCTACTATAATTTTAATTAGAGGTGACAAAAATTTAAAATCGGTTTTTGCTGCAAAAAAGATAAAACTTTCTTATTGTTTCTTCTTGATATAAAATATTCTTATTCCTACCCATTATAAATCACTTCCGCTTAAAAATGATTTCATTTCCTAATAGCGTTATCCTTTACAAATCACGTATAAATAAAAATGTATTATTTGTTAAGTCAACAGAAATCCTCCAGTACTACCTCCTATAGAATAATGTAGTGCATTAACGCAAGTTGCATTACTTTGTCATATTGGTGACAACGCTACATAAATATGTTTTGAGAACCATCTGCTTCTTAGTTATATAAATTGATATAAAAAAGTCACTATCGACCGTCGCTGAGAGATGCGTGATGAACCATCGCGAATCGAGATAACAATCTTTGAAACTATTAGACAGTTATGATTCATTGATTTATATGTATGTGAAGTTACTTATTTAAACTGAATAGTTTTGCAATAAAATTTAGAACACAAGTCGATCTTCACTTGGATTACCATGTAGATTACTAAGTACTTTACGAGCAAAGCAAAATATGCTATTTAATTCAAAATGGGGCTTAAGAATTATCACTGTTTTGTAATTTTGGAAACAACTTCTTAATTCAGAAATTTCAAAATAGACGACTTTTTGCTTGGCACGCCTAATCAATGTATACTTTCTTAATGCCAAAAGTTTACAAAACAAATTGTTGTCAAATGACAATAGTGTGTTCAGTGAAACTAACTCAGAAATCTAAGCCAGTTAGAAACCTGAGCTCCGCCAGGACTCTTTTTCGAAATTTAAAAACATTTAAATGCCGCCATTTTACTTTATATGTCCGGTGACATTCTATACCTAATTCCTACATTGCTTCTTTAGGTCCAGCCTGAAACCATCTGCGCTTGGATGCTTAAAATAAAATTTTGTTGATTTTTACTATTTAACTTAAAATTTTGACTTAGAAGTTACGTTTGACACATCCAGTAGCGCCACCAAGCGGAAATTTGTGTGCCCTCCAAACTCTTAAAATTCTTAAAAATGTTCTAGCTGTCAACCTCGTGAGATTGACATATTTGATAATTATCGTATGATGATTGATGACATTCCATTATACTTTTTAAACTATATGTTTTAGGAAAGCAAGGTAATCACCTTATTCTGTCGTTTAAGTAACGTCATAACACATTTTTAATTATATATTTTTTTCTCCAGTATTGAGTAATGAAAAAATTTAAGAAATATATATTACTAATTAGGATTGAAAAATAAAGAAATTGTATTTTTGTTTTGGCATCCTTATAATTCTGAAATACGTCATAATCATTTGTGTAATATTATGAAAAAGAAGTTTGTACTTTGGCTTAATGCAAAGTAGAACCTGAAACCTTTAAGTTTGTTGATTACTTCCTGTTTTTAATAATTCGCTAAGAGAATTAGCTAAAGAACTGGATATTTATACTGCAACTACCTTCGGGGTCGTAAGCAGCGTGTTTATACAAAGAATCTCATTCTGATTAGCTAGATATTACAGCTGGTGTACCTCAAGTTGGAGTTCTTTCTCCTCTGATATTTTCCCTTTTTATTAATTCAGTATCTTCTTATATATCTTCCAATTACCATCTCTATGCTGACGATTTACAGCTATATCGACATTCTAGCCGCGATGATTTAACAAATGCTGTAGATATGATTAATAGAGATCTGGATGCTATTCATTCATGGGCTCAGTCCTATGGTCTCTGTGTTAACCCGAATAAATCCAAAGCTATAGATAGTTATTGGCAGTCGGTATATGTTAAATTCTTTAGATATTTTAAATTTGCCGCCAGTAGTATTTAATAATTCTATTATCTCTTACTCTGAACAGGTGACGAATTTAGGTGTAATTTTTAGCTCAGATTTATCTTGGGAATCCCATATCAACAATATATGTAAAAACGTTTATTTTGCTTTTCATTCTTTACATGCTTTAAAAAACTTTCTCCCCTTCAAAACTAAATTTCTCTAATACATACTCTAATTTTACCTATACTAGATTATGCCGATTCTTGTTTTCTAGATGCTATTGAAGAACTCATTAATAAACTTGGAGGCTCCAAAACCTATGTATCCGTTTTGTCTTTGGCTTGCGCGAGTACGACCATATCTCGAACTTCAGAGCCCAGCTTAAGTTACTTCCTATTTGTCTTCGCAGGAATACTCATATTTTGTATTTATTTTTTAGAATACTGTTTAACCCAGCAGCTCCTCAATCCCTTTGTGAACGGTTCTTCTTTTTACATTCCCCTGATTCTCCTTGTCGCAAATCTGTCCGTTCGTTATTAAAGTTTCTTGAATCTCATTCTCAAGCCTATCCTCGCTCTTTTAGTGTTCAGGGCGTTGAGTTGTGGAATTTACTCCCATTTCATGTTCGTGATAGCCCATCTCTGTCAGTTTTTAAAAAACGATTAAAAAATCACTCTTTTTCATTTCAAATTTAGTTATTTCTGTGTATAATTTTTATTTTTGTTATTTTATATTTCATAGTTTCGTAAATCATTCTCATTTTTTTGTTTTGCTTATCTCATGTGTATTTTAACTTTAAGGTTGATTGTGCACAATGTCTGCTGTTTCTTTGTAATCGCTTCATAAGGTGGGTAGGCTGGAAGAAGTATTTTTTACCTTAGAGATAAGTCTACCTTTTGTACGCTTTTAGTTATATTTTTTCACTTTAAAATCTTATAAGCTGTGTACAATAAAATATTAAATGAATAAATAAAAAAAAAATACAATTAAATATTTTCGTTTTTTAATAGATAGCCAGTTCTGTAACTAATTCTCTTAGCGAATATAATTAATTATCATCTAAAGCCTCAAGTGATATTAATGATGCCTTACTGACATTATAAGTAGGTGCTGCGTCACGCGCAAAATACATATATAAAATGCTACACTTAGAAGAATCATGCATAATCCATAAACACTTTATATGGGGCAATGTATACGCTTTTACAATAAACTTCCCGAAATTATAAGAGATCTACCAGTCAATAAATTTAAAAAATGTGTTAAAACAAAACTGTGTAAAAAAGGGTATTATAAAATCTTAGATTATTTGGCAGACAAACAACAAAAATAGGATTAATTGCTCCTCATATATATTTCATATATATGTTTTATAATTTGAAAAAAAAAGATATATGAAAAAAAGACAAGCCCACTGAGTTTCTTCCGCCGGATCTTCTTAGTGTGTGGTCGCGTTGCCGATCCGGTAGTAGTTTTAAAAAATTTTTCTTCTGATTTCTGATTTCTAAGCCAAAACGATAGTTTTGATGTTTGAATTTGCACGCGGATAAAAATGTAATCAAAACTGTCTCTTCTGGAATTTTAATCCAGGACCGCATAACCTATACAATGTCATGCCTTAGAGTCTATCTGTGACTTATCGCGGACAAAAAATACTTATTGTACGCGGATAAAAATGTAATCAAAACTGTCTCTTCTGGAATTTTAATCCAGGACCGCATAACTTATACAATGTCATGCTTTAGAGTTTATTTGTGACTTATCTATTATCCTACGACGTGAAGTTAGCACCCAAGCGCAGCGAGGATGCTAAGCGATAGGATTACAAACAATTTCTGACAGACGTGTAGAATATTATATCATAGCTTATGTGATATAAACCCACATTTTAGTCACACTTTTCGGTTTAAAAAATGACGATTTAACGTCACTCAAGCTCAAGCTCAGCTCTCGTGAGCAAAGTTGCGCGAGTCAGCTATTATAAAATATTTACCGGCATCTATTTATTAATTGATTGTTAGCACATTAAATGCTGAAAAAATGAAACAAGCAACATCCATTAGGTAATGACTTTGGATTACTGTTATATCGTTGAGAAATCATTACATAAGCGCCACTTAATTATGTTGTGTCGACGTCACGCGTTGACGCACTTCAAGTACATTTATTGATTAATCTCTGTTAACTAAGTAAGTGCCATCAATCCTGAGCTCAAGTTTTTTGTACCGTAGATTATAATTAAGGGTTGCCTCGTTTTATGAGAGTCTATATACTAATACATGACGCAAAAACTTTGTACTTCTTGTTACCTGTTGTACGCCAAAGGCGGAACATTAAATTTGGTATACTTTAAAGTTTATATTACGAATAAGCGAAGGAACTCGATATTTTGTATAATGTGCATGATAAAAACATTGAATTAATAAAAATAAACACCACCTTCATTTGACATACATCATAATATAATACGTATACACTATTTTGTTTATGGTATAAGTCTGTTGTCAAACTTTTTTTATTTTATTTTTACTTTTACTTACAAGAGACTTTATTGTGTAGTATATGGTCGAAAAGAAGAATGGATAGTAAAAGTATCACCTAAATTATATATTATATTATAGTCTTATCACTTAACTTATATATATTATAGTCACCTAACTTATAAAATAAAAGGTGAATAGCTTAGACATTTGGTTAATTTACACGCACGTACCTACAACTTGGTAAAACGTTAATAAAAAAACATGCCATGTTTTGTTTGTAGACAACGCACCATTAACATATTTAGTGTCTTTAGGCGATGGTTGACTCCATCAGGAGACCCATCTGCTTGTTTGCTATCTTATGATTAATAAAAACTATAAAGACAGAAACAAGGCTGAAAAAAGAAACAAACAAGAAGATACGCACATAAAACAAATCGTTAATTCTAACGCAGAACAGAACGAATCCACAGACGGGGCCTGTTCAAATTTCACTATTTTTTTTCCAAAGGGCCCCGAATTAATTTTGACAATATGCCATCTGGTTATCGCAGTGGTAAATTGTGATTATTGTCGTATCTTTAGCGACGCCTATTCAAGATGAATTGATTGACGTAACTATCATTAAAATTTTGTGTGTCTGGAGACACCAAAGACGTGACCAAATTTTGATGATAAACACCACATAGTAACAAACAAACATACGTACATTCATAGACTGTTAAACAAATTACACTCCTCCAGTCGGGTAAAAACATCAAACATATCAGTACCATCAATACTCCTAGATGACATTCCTATATTGATTATCCTTTTCCTGTCACTATACTGTCAATATTTGTCATAGACATTTACCAGCATGAAGTGTAAAGTAGCCGGTAAGTTTACGCTTGTAACTATACATCCTTACTACACGGATGACAATGCACCATTACAGTGGTGTTAATAACGATGAATCTATTTTTCCTTTCCTAAGAGTGCCTTCTGATGCCATATGATATAATAAAACATCAGAATTTTCTTCATGTGAATTCGCGTATAGTTTGCTTTAAGCAAATTGGGTTATAAGCATAATGTCGTTTAAGATAGGTACATGCAACTAAAAGCTTAATAATTAGTACTGTATCGCCATCTCTCAGGAATAAGATGTCTTTATGTGTCACATTAGTGTTGAGAGTCTTTATGAGCAAAATTAACCTCTACCTGCCGGATTAAATATATTTAATGTTGTGTTTATTTAGCTAGCAATTGATCTTTGTTCGAAACTCGACTGTAGTCATATTAATGTCAAAGTATACCTAAATTTCTATTAAACAAAATATAGAATAAACAAACAATGAATCAGTTTGACCATAAACTATATTAAAATCTCATCTAAGCTTGACAATAGACTAACCATAAACCAAAGAATATAAACGTTTTTGTGTCATACTTATAGTAATGTGTGTAATATTTTTTTAGTTTTTATTTTTTTAATGCATATTATATAAAAGTATCAGCTTTTTACTGTTCCAAATTTCTTACTCCTCAATCCAAATACTTTTTGTAAAAAAAAGTGCCTCACAAAGTTTTCACTCCATGTATTATTATTTTGAATATTTAACACACGCTGGATATTCCACGTTGAAAACCGAGGAATGTTTTACAAACTAGATACAATAGTAGAAGATATTTGTAGACAATGTTTGTAGAGCAGATTTTTGTAACTTATTTAAAGATATTGTATATCGTAGTGACCAGTCCCAAGTACTCTCACCTTACCAATATCAAGTAACTTTCTGAAATAAAAATGTTTCTATTTTATTTATATTGCCTTTTTAGAATAATATGAATAAATGTATGTTAATAACAGACACTCGTTTTATCGTATTTGATATTTTTCATAGCCATTATTGTATTTAGGGGAAAAAAGTAATTTAAAAAAATCCGAGCGTGTTTGGATGTCAGTATGTTCGCATATGGCACGATTACCGCCGTAAAATTTGCCATATTGAGATATTTTTTCTTATTATGTATCTTAAAAAAATTACAATATGCCTATTGCAAATGCTGTGTAGTTTAGAGATTATTCAGTTTTTTGGTCTTTGTAATACACGTTTGCATGTATGTGTTTAACGCGGCGACAAACTAATCTGATTGAGTTTTAAAAATAATTAAAATGGGTAGGTAGAAAAAATAATAGGTTGGCAGCTACAGTAAAGTAGCATTTTAAGCATAAATTAGCAGCTTTGTATTGAGTTAGCTCTGTTTAAATTTAAATTGGCAGTGATTTTTTGGTGTAGCAACTGAATTTGTTGTTAGGCGTACAACTTGACGGCGGATAAAATGTAGAAAATAGGCTTTTATAAATTACACAATGAGATCGTTTATAAAATCAAATGAGATGAGAAGAAAATATGCACATGGTCATAAAAAACATACTATGTGCGACAATTTATGAGGTCTAAATAAAGCAAATTGTAGCATGTAAAAAAATATTAATGGTTTATAATATTATTTCCTATGATTTGCCTAACCTCTCACTCACTTGAATTATACGAACTTGATCCGCTAGTACGGTACATATTTTTCGTAGCGATCTCGTGTTTATTCTAATTTCATGCCCTTTTTGACCTACCCAACTGTGCAACCAACAAAAATGCAATAGCATGGAAGTGAGAGTTGCACCAGTGGCGTAGCGCGCCTTGTCAGGTCCCTGTATAAAAAAAATCTCACAAAAGAAAAAAAGTGTTCGTATAAAATTAAAAGAAATACTTATTCATCATAATTATCTATCTGTCACTTTTATCAAAATTCTTACAAACTATTCAAATTAAACATACGCTCTCCTTGCCTTTTTTTGAAAAAAGAATGCTTTTTTTGCCTTTTGTCCACTTTTGCCAACTGTAACATTTTCCGTAGGAATAATTACTATAATAACTAGTGTACCTACTTCAGTATTTCTCAGACTCAACATGAATAGAACATGAATATCGTTTGTTTCACCCCTCCGTCACGTGCTTTACCACTCCGTCACATTAATATAAATATAACATATTTAAGTTAATATAAAAAGTATAATTTACAGTGGCAGTAAAATATTTCTTATTTCGTAAGAGTAGACAACGAAAAGTAACAATAATAATTATATTTTGAAACAATTACGTGACGAAGCGGTAGCCGAATAAACACATACATTTCCTGTCACAACTTGCGGGCGACGTGACACGCTGTCTCTTAATCTCAGAGGAAAAATCGTACCAATGGGGGAAGCAGGTCTAAACCTCCAGTCACAGGCCACAAAGTCGAGCAGCATAAACGCGTATTTCGAAAGAAAACCCACGTGACAAAAGTGACGTTTACAAAATGTAGTAGGATCAGGTAGTAGGAGACAATTATTTAAGATTTTTTTGAATATTTAATTGAAAGCTATAAAAAATAATGGTTGCTTTTACATGATTGGTAATATATTAAGGAGCTATAAGATAATTTTACGGTTTGCATCATCAATATTATTTTTTGTAATATTATGGATTTTACGCACGCTGAGGTAGCGAGAGACAACTGTGATTTGTATGAAATACACTTCATTCACGCGGATTTACAACTCTGTCACGTACTTTTTACAATGAAATTATTAAACATATAATTATATAATCATGCACAACCATCATGTGTTCAGTATAGTGCATGTTGAAATACAATTACAATTAAAAAAATAATGGTAATTTTCTTGTTTTTTATATCTCTGACTTGTGGAGACACCTTTTTGTAACGGGTTTAAACAAAAGAACAGTTTTGTTTAAACCCGTTACAATTATCTCTTAATAATTATCTCTTCAACTTTATTATATTACAGAGTTAGGCAAAGAGAACTGAATGTCTATAGATTTCCTATTCACCTTGATTTAGCGATTTTTCGGTTGGCGAGATGAGTGGTGATCCCTATCGCTTAATTTTACCGACATGATAACGATTACCGCCTCTAGCGATAACCGGAACCTAGACTTTTACGCATTCATCTGAGGTACGAGGGTAATAACACACAACTCACCATACTCCGAGCTGCTACTGATATATTGAATTTTCAAGAAAACCCGCAAATAAACCTTGATAATACTTATGCCCGATCCGGGGATGAAATCCAGGACCTCATAATCAGATCCGAATAGACTAGCTCGTACACAACAAGGACTTGCATTTTCTACCGTGTTCCCAAAAAGGACGAGGTTCTCAATTTGTTAAAATCTTTTTTTATATAATTCGCCGATTACTCTCAGGCGCTTGACCCGATTTGAAAAATTATTATTTTGTTCCATATATATAGTTACCAAGTGGTTCCATTTTACGTTTGGTAAAGATCAGATGCGGAGTTCCAAAAATGCAATAGAAAGTCGGTTAATTGGAGTTTTATTATGTTTAAATCTATACTAAAAACTATACAAAAAACCCCCTTTGTCTTATCACCTCGGTTCGAAAACACTCTCCTGACAGCCTCAGCCAGTATTGGAATTCTGGGAGCCGACATATCGAACAACGTTCAGTTCCGCGGTCATTTGGAAGGGAAGGCTAAACTAGCCTCCAAAAAGCTTGGTGTACTCAGTAGAGCAAAACAGTACTTCATGCCAGCCCATCGCCTCCAACTTTACAAGACCCAAATTCGACCTCACATGGAGTACTGTTCTCACCTCTGGGCCGGAGCTACTCAGTACCAGCTTCTTCCTCTTGATCGCATTCAACGTAGAGCGGTTCGAATCGACGACGACCAGGCTATTTCTAATCGGCTTGACTCTTTGGTGTTACGCAGAGATGTAGGTTCGCTCTGCATCTTATACCGTATTTATCATGGGGAGTGTTCCGACGAGTTGTTCGGACTAATGCCTGCCGCTAAATTCCACCATCGGACATCGCGTCAAAATTTAAAGTTCCATCCTCACCACCTCGATGTCTGGAAATCCACAACCGTGCGCTTTTGTCGACACTTTTTGCCGTTGTGGAACCAATTACCTTCGGGGTTGTTTCCGAATGGATACGACTTAGGGACCTTCAAGAAACGAGACGAAAAAATACATGAAAGAATATGAAATGATTTCATTGCCTACAAAGTTAGCGTGTGCTTCATTTGATCAAGCATCTAAAACACGAAACCTTATATATACCAGGTATTAATTTGGAGGCGTCCGCGTCGTTGCGTGCAAGCAATGATAAGAATGAATTCGTAATATTTATATTACCCACTTGTTATTTTCAACCGTGTTTTCAACCGACTACGTAAGGGCATTCATATTTCTATTAGTATTTATTTGCTACTACACACACAAATAAAATAAAATCTATATATTATACGTGAAGGAAAAACCTTGAACTCATTTTTAAGATGCGCGACCGTTGGAGTATAAAATTTGGCACAGTTAAAGTTTACATTGCGGAAGACTGGAGAAACCTAATATTTTTATTTATTATAAATACTTTAAATTTATTACACACTAGCTGTTGCCAGCGACTTCGTCCACGCGGGCTTCGTTTACTCCGCACAGCACCTGCCCCGTAGGTGATAGCGTGATAATATGTTGCCTATATGTTGACCCGACCTGTTAGTAATATTCATGCAAAATTTGAAGTAAATCCATGCAGTACTTTTTGAGTTTACCCCGGACATACATACAGACAAACAGACAAACAGACAAACAGATAAACAGAAAAACAGACAAACAGACAAACAGACAAACATACAAACGGACAAACAGACAAAAATTCTAAAAACTATATTTTTGGCTTCGATATCGATTGTATATCACGCCCCAAGTATTCTTTTAAAAATATATTCAATGTACAGTTTTGACTTTCCTACAATTTTATTATATGTAAAGATACTACCAACATTACACATATTACTTTTATTGACATACATGATAATGTACGCAGACTTGTCTACACTATTTTCTTTACGGCTAAAATCTGTTATCAAACTTAAAACAGATTTTATTCTTCAGTCTATGGTCGAATTTTGGCCACAGGCAATCGCTAGTATCCTTACAGATGAAATTCACATTTGTAATTTTTTGATCAGTACTTTCGTGATTTCTAATTATTCTTGTTTTTATAGCACTCACCTCGTGCTTGGGAAGATTGAAAGACCACTGAGCTAGTGTCGACACTAGCTCAGTGGCAGAGCGTCCCGACTTAAGGGATATGGTCGCGGGTTCGAGTCTCGCGTGTCGACATTTTTCTTTATTGCTTTTAAAGTTTCTCAAGTTTTCCAAGCACGGGGTGAGTGCTATAAAAACAAGAATAATTAGAAATCACCATAGTACTGATCAAAAAACTATAAATGTGAATTTCATCTGTAAAGATGAACTCATTTAACTAGTTATACGTATGTATATCTAGCGACCAGTACAATCGACGTAATCGATCATATAACAAAGAAGGATTTCGCCACGTTGAGCCAGTTGACGCTAGCTCAGTGGTAGAGCGTCTCGACTTCTTCTTCTTCGCGGGTCCGAGTCTCGCTTGTCGACATTTTCCTTTGTTGTTTTTAAAGTTTTTCATGTAATTCTATATTTCAAATAAGCAATTCTTATGTATTTTTATGTAATTGGTTTTTCAGAAACGGTTCTAACGATTTTGATGATATTTTGAATATAAATAGTCTTACTATTAAAGTTGATCTATGTAAGTGTTATCTCTGTGATAATCCATTTTCTTACGAAAAAACTCAGCTGGTTATATTTTAAAAAACCTGTGTATTTTAGTAAAAATACACTTAAAGTTTGACACAAAACAAATACGCAATAAAATACTCTTTTCAAGCCTGAATAAATTTACCAAACATGTAGAAAATTTTAAGTTGTTATTTTAGCAACATGGTAGGTAATGTTTTGTCTAATTACTACGCAATCTCTCACCCGTCTCAAGCAATTGCCTTCGAGGTATCTATCGTATAATGTGCGAAATTATGCGGAACCATTAACACCGTTGATGGAAAACTTAATGAACGAATAACGTAGGTAAGTGTCACGTAACACATGTCGTCCGTATTTTAGTTTAGAAACTGGGGAATTTTTAATGTTTAATAAATGTTAAAAACATTACTATTAAATAAATAAATAAATATTCACGGGACAAAATACACTGACTGATCTAACCCCAAAGTAAGCAAATTATTTTGCTTGCGTTATGGGTGTTAATCAACGATACTAATACATAGAAATACATATATAAATACAAGAATATATTTAATAAACACCCAAACCCGGAAATACAAACATTTATACTCATCACATAAATGCCTGTCCCCGTCGGGGATCGAACCCGAGCCCCGTTGATCGCGTAGTCAGGGTCGCTAACCACTTGACCAACGGGGCGGTCTACTACTATTAATTTATACTTGTAAAATTTTTTGACTGATTTTTGACTGAAGAAAAAAGTACTTTTTTATTTTATTTTATTTTACCCATATATTTTATCATACTCACCACAGGTGAGTGGTGAGTATGTATATTTGGTGAGTTATAAGTTGGTCGACTATTACTCAAAAACTTGTAAAGCCTTCTAAGCCGTGATGGTTTCCTTACTTACGTAACTTAATGATATTTAATACTACCATGATTTTTTTTCAACCCCCAAAACTTGGTTGGTTTTTTCAAAAAAACCAAGCGTGCAGAGGGGAGGGGGGACACTTGGCTCTAACAAAAATTAGGACTTAAAAGCTTATTATTTTACAAACGAGTCCCTTAATCGAAAACTTGTTTTCACAAACATTGATATATCAATATTCACAAACTTACAATATTTTTAAAAAACCTATCCAACGAAACCCACACAATGGGGTACGTGAGAAAAAAATTAACATCCCCACTTTACATGCAGGGGAGCTACCCTTAAAAAAAAATTTCAAGATTTTATGTAGCTACTTTGTTGACGTGATGAATTGTGTATATTCATCAGTGTATATTCGTGCTAAATTACAGCTTTCCAGTAATAAGGATCTCTGCGCTATCTGCTATCTCTGCGACATAACAAACTATAAGGGTTCCTAGTTTACTCGGAACCCTAAAAGTACGATTGAAAATCAATAATGCTTATAATGACAGAATTGAAAAAAGTAATTGTTATCATCAAAAACGATGATAAATTTTAGATAAAAACTCTCTTAAACACTCTGAATGTAATGGTGCAAAAGAGTCAAAATATTCAGCGGTTTTTGCATGATGCCCATTAAAAAACAAAATTAGTACAACAGAAACATTGATGGTTTGTAAGCCCTGATTAATATACAGAAAAAGTTAATATTAATGAATATACGAAGTAAAACAGTGCGAGTGTTTTTATTCATCATATATTTTTCAATCATATCATTGCAATCAAAATAATGTCGCTGTAATCAAACGCTCTGGTAGCTTTTAAGATATCATTTTCTAGAGTATCTCATTTTCTGATAGCAAGAAATCGTTATTTAATATTTTTTCGTTTATATGAAACTAGCTGTTACCCGCGGCGTCGCTCGCGCACATTTACTTTAGAACTTACTTAACTTTTCTTTATAAGCTACTTTCCTTGTTTTACTCTCTTAGAGATCGAATTTTGAAAAACGCTTACACACGTAATTCATTATTTTTTTTGTTTTCAATTCATACCAAATTTCGTGCAAATATGTCCAGGGAATAAAAACTTTCATACAAACTTTTATCCCCTATTTTGAAAAATCCTTCCTTAGGAGATGATTACATCATAAGAAAAATACGTGTGCAAAATTTCAAGTTTCTAGCTCTAAGGGCTTGGCCTGTGCGTCTTTTGCCTTTTATATATATTTTTTCTATATATATACATATATTATATATATATATATATATATATATATATATATATATATATATATATATATATATATATATATATTAGGGTGGATCGAAAAAAAAAATTTTTTTTTTCTTAGCATGGGGGTAGAATTTGTAGCTTATAAAAAAAGAAAATTTTTCAAAAAAAAAAAATTTTTTTTCGCAACATTTAGAGATAGCCCACTCGTTTTTTAATAAATTAATGGATCAAATGGACTTATTCTAGCGAAAAAATTTTTTTCCGTCAAAAATCGTGGAAAACATGAAAAAATAATTGCATATGATTTTTTTTTTCACTTACCTTTTACTTTAATACAGATGAAATACAGAAAAGGGCTGCTTAATTCTTTATTTTTCGCTTAAGTTACAAAAATAATAGGAAAAAATTTTTTTTGACTTCTGATTTCCATTTGGCTTTCAAAAAGACATTCCACAGATTCTAAAACATCGTTTAAATATTTTAAAATTTTTTAGTCTATTTGATCCATTATTTTATTAAAAAACGAGTGGGCTATCTCCAAATGTTGCGAAAAAAAAATTTTTTTTTTTGAAAAATTTTCTTTTTTTATAAGCTACAAATTCTACCCCCATGCTAAGAAAAAAATTTTTTCGATCCACCCTAATATATATATATATATATATATATATATATTTATAAAAATTTTTTTTTCTTAGCATGGGGGTAGAATTTGTTTTCCGTCAAAAATCGTGGAAAACATGAAAAAATAATAGAATATGATTTTTTTTCACTTACCTTTTATTTCAATACAGAAAAAAGGGCTGCTCAATATATATAAAATAATATATGTATATATATATATATATATATATATATATATATATATATATATATATATATATATATATATATATATATATATATATATATATATATATATATATATATATATATATATATATATATAAAATAAGATGTTCAAATATGTTATATTTACTCATTCTTTCTTGTTCTTTATGTGGTTGTTTATATTATAAAAAACATTAAAAGTTTTTTAAACCACAATCAGTTTGGACGTAGATTATAATGTTGTCATTATCAAATTCGATATTTTTAAATGTATTATATTTATTTACTTATAAATTTATGCACAATTAAGTAGGTATATAGGTGGACTTTGTAGTACATAGGTGGACTGTCAGGCAGTTTGTAAGAGGGTAAGAGGCGAACGATAAGCTATGCGAGTCACTACCGTTGTGCATACTAGATGGTCGAATTTTGCATTGTTGTGACAGGGTACCACTGCCTTACCTATTCCTGTCGCAATAGCGTCAGTGCTTGTTACTGTCTAGCTGTCGTGTTCCAGTTTATAGGATAAAGTAGCCAGTAAACTGTTGCATGAGACATTAAGACCTCGCTACAAGGATAGCAACGCACCATTACATATTGCTATGATTGTTTCTTACCATCCGGAGACCCATTTGTCTATTTGCTTTCTTATGACGTAAAAATTAATTAATCTGGGCATATTGTTTTTTTATTTCATAGGATAACTAGTAAGCACATGGTTCTCCGGACGGAAAGAGATAACCATACTCTATAGACACGTGGGCGGAGTTCCCTATAGACATATTAATGATGAGTTTACATGCATGTGGTGATTTTGGAATGCCACATACATAATTTTACCTTACTCTTCATACCAGAACACAAAAGCCGAAAACACCAGCGCTATTATAAAATAGTTAATAGTATAAATTAGAATATTATTTAAACTATCGTTATTTTTCTAACCTACAAAAGTAGACTGCCTCGTGGTAGGGCTAACCTATTCGGATCAGATCATGAGGTCCTGGCTTCGATTCCCTGGTCGGGCAAAAGTGTTATTTAGGTTTTTTCGAAGTTTTTCTGAAAAACCAAAAACCTCAGTAGCAACTCGGAGCTAGCGGAGATAGCGGTGGGACCACTCCCGTGCCTTGGATGAGCACGTAAAGCTGGCGGACCCGGTTGTCGCTTAAAATAGTCAATAATCGTTAACATGTTTGTAAACGCGTCGATAAGGATCATCACTTATATCGCCATCCGATAAACCGGTCAAACGTAGTGAACCGGAACCGGAAAAAACCGGAAAGTCGGTTTTTTTATTCGGTTTCGGTTTACTCTGCCTACCCCGTAAGGAATCCGGGCGTGATGATAATTTTTACTTATAAAGGTTGGACAAAAAAATACACAATAATTGTTAAATGTGTCCTGTCGAAACTTTTATTTTGTAAAACGTTTAATTTAAGTAATACAATTTTACATTTTTAGGGTTCCGTAGCCAGATGGCAAAAAACGGAACACTTGTGATTTCGTCATGTCTATCTGTCTGTTCGTCCATATGTCAGTTTTATATTCATCCATCCATATTGTCTACGCTGTATGTCTGTCCGTTTTTCTATCTATCTATCATTTTAAGCTTATCGTGATATTAATTAATAATTGCTACCTATAGACATCTTGAATACCAAACCTGTAACCGAGTGTCTTATATATAGAGGAGGAGATTTAGCCTAATGAATATATGCGGTTTTAGCCTCGAATGATAAGCACTAATGCTGTAGCGGTAAGAATATAGAAAGAAGTGTTGGACATTAAAAATAAACACAGTAATCATCAGTAATCTACCAAAAACTCGAACAAATATCTATAATATTTTTATTTATTAACCAAGTAATACAGTGAATGTTTATTCAGTCAAGCAATAACCCATCAAACTGAAGAATATTTTAATGTAAAAGATAGAATTCTTTGTAATAGAAAAATATATGAAAATCATGCTTTATCATCCTTTGTGCGTTTTTCTTCGCAATGGGCGTTTCTTATCTAAAAACCGCTAACTCATTTTTCTTTGAGGTTTGTAACAATGTGCCGAAGGATAATCTGTTACAGGACTGGACTTGGTCACGTGTAAATATAAATGTAAATGTGACCTTTTGACTTTTTTATTGTTCCTTGCTTCGTTGGCAAAGTTATTCAGTTGGCACGACATATGATTTCGACGCTGCCACCATAATACTCGTAATATTCAAAATGCGTATTTTAAAAGTTTTGAACCGATGAAAAACGATGGTTATCATTTTGACATGTACATATTAGACCGTGGTCCCATGAAAAAACTTTTTTTTATTAATCGCCAGCCTAAATTCGACACAATAAATTAGCACAATATTGTATATTTCTATTTTTTACAATGTAATATATCTACAAGCGTTCAACATTTACATACATTTGCTCATATGAGCGGCTACGCATTTTGTACCCAACATCGTGTCTATTAGTATTTGTGTGGTCTGTAGTTCAGACATAAAAAAATTCTTACACGCGGTCCATCGCGATGTTATCTATACAGCCTGTTAATGTAAACACCGTTATCCTTGAAGCCAGAGGTTTGGTTTAACTAAATTCAATGAAAATCTTTTTTTTTAAAGTAAAGTCTCCATTTTTCTTTTATTTTTAAATTCACATAAACATATTTATAATTAAGTCAACTACCTATGGTTTTAATGACAACGGTGTTTATCCTATTAGCCTGTATATTAACACCTGAAGCAAAAACTTTGAACCCCTTTATATAACAATTACGCCTACTAGTATAAAATGTGGCTGTTGTATTTACATTGTGTAGGACTAGAACTGCATTTCTTAACCTTTTCAGCCCGCGGACCCCTAGGAAAATCAAGCACAATTTCAGGGACCCATTTAATTCAAATGTCCATAGATAAGGCGGCGGACCCCCATACACATACTCGCGGACCCCCTAGGAGTCCGCGGACCCCCTAGGAGTCCGCGGACCACAGGTTAAGAAACACTTGACTAGAGAAACCTATTATTTTTAAATAATATACATAAGAAATACACACATAAACTAATTAAAAATAAACATTACACACACTAAATTCACATGTATTATATTTTCTGTACAGCTAAAGTCTGTTGTCAAACTTAAGCCCCGTTTTCACTTTGATCAGTGCGAGTGTGAGTGTTCAATGCAGGTGCTTAGTACTAAGCAAAAAATACGTGAAGATAGCTGTGGATCAGTGCGAATGATTTGTAATCAGCATAGTAAAAGTGAAAAGATGCTAATTACTTATCACTCGCACTGATCAACGGCTGTCTTCACGTATTTTTAGATTAATACTAAGCACCTGCATTAAACACTCACACTCGTACTAATCAAAGTGAAAACGGGGCTTTAAGAGTTTTAATTGTTTATTATCTATTGTCGAATTTCGGCTACAGGTGATCGACAGTCTCTATATAAATACGTGAAGCAAAAACTTCAAACCCCTTTTTAAAACAATTGTGTGGATGGTTTTAAACGGTCCACGTTTTCTCCGTGTTAGTCCCGAGCTCCTTTGAAGAATAGGCTAACTGCCAGGCAGGTCGTAAAAAACGACCGATTGGCTATGCGAATCATTACTTAGTTCTGCATTGCCTCACCCGGATCTGGTACCAGCGCCTTACATATTCCTGCCGCAATAGCGTCAATTGTTTAGTCTATCGTAGAATTTTGAATTTTAGGGCTAAAATAAAAAGCGTTAGCTTTTGGCATTAATAAGGGATTACAACGCGTTATGATTTTTGTCGTTACAAAGTTGCAACTATAAAACATCGCGGTCAACAATCCTGAAAGGTACATCTACAAACTGTCATGACACGAATTTCAGGATGAAAATGATTAAAGAGTGACACAAAGCGGTATGAGTTACTTTTTTGCTTAATGAACGTTTTTTCCTTAAGCCCGCGGTTATATTTGCCAGTTTTGATGAGGGTCGAATTAAGTTGGTTCAGTGAAGTTTACATTGATTTTTCTACATCTCTTCTTCATATGACTTATAAATAAACTGGTTTTGTACATATAATATTTATGATATTATATTATAAGAGTTGATAATAATTGTAAAAATTAGCCATTGCTCTTTGGTCGAAACTAGATCATAATTCTAACAATTTTCGAGCAAAAATATCTAATTTTCAGTATAGATAAACGATGACTCAATTTGATCATAGACTATAATATTAAAAGCTCTTAAGGTGGGTACTGACCAACGTTACAAGGGGTAATGTAACATTTTACACAGCGAGCATTCATGTAGTCCATACCTCGTGTTACGGGAAAACCAGCGAGCAACGAGCCGCTTGTTACGCGCTTTGAGTGCTCCGACCGGCTGATGGTTTTATAGCGAATCCTTTGAATGTTACGCGGTTCAGTCAGTACGCTGTTGCAAGTCTACGGTACCGTTTTGCCGTTAACTTCAATATTAACTCTGTATTAACGGTTAATCCCGAGTTAGTGCGGGTGGTACAAGCGACAGATACAATTTCAAAATCAAAGATACCAACACGTACTCACTGTCGAACATTTTGAGCGAACTGGCGCTGAAAACGGAACACAGAGTTTTTACGAGCATGTTACGCCAATTTTAGAACACAGCGTAACATGCTCGATGAGTAACATTATTGATGTGAATGTAACATTACACCTCGTAACGTTGGTCAGTACCCAGCTTTAAACGTAAACTGTAAAGAATAACATATAGGTACATTCAAATATATGGTAGTGTGTGTAATGTTTGTTTTTTATTTATTATTTATAAATTCAATTTATTTTTATTTTATTATAATATGCCTTGCATATTGTATAAAAATATTAGCTTACTGCATTTTTAACTGTGCAAATTACATAATCCTGGGATCGCGAAATGCTTAAAAAGGATACAAAGTTTTCGCTTAATCTATTAATATAATAATTCCCATATTGACTTATATCACTTGTTACTTTTATGCTCTACTGTTTTTTATTCTCAATGCCAATAATTGTAATAATGCGTGCGAGATTTGATGAATTAAGTTGGATCAATAAAATTTCTACGTAATGTGTTCTTGACAAAAACTACAACCAGACCGGTTAATTACATTACTAAAAATTCATTAAATTTTATAATATTGAATATGCGCAAAGTCAAAGCATAACGCTGCAAATACTCCAGAACCATTCTGTTAACTCCATTCATTTTGGATCAGTTTTGTTATAGGGATTGTCCCCCACTATAGATTATTAGAAAATTACACTAATAGCTAGCCAGTTAACTAAGTCAAATTAATAGATAGGGAAATGCTCGAATGTTGCTCCAGTTTGTTAATTGTTGCCGTCACTCAATGAAGTTGCGATTAAATTGAACAAGTTGATTGAGTTTCGAGCTCACGTAGTTGGTATTAAAAGTAACAGTCTTACGTATTGTTTAGTTTGCGAGAAGTACCTACATGCTAGTTAAACTTATCGTTCACATTGAGGGCTTTATTTTAAAATATCGGTTACACGTGACCTTGTTGCGAGACCGGAAATATAACATATTCTGTTTGTAAAGTTGAGTTAAATAAAAACTGGCCAAGTGCAAGTTGGACTCGCGTACGAAGGGTTCCGTACCAACACAGCAAGAAATACGAAAAAAAAAACGTTTTTTGTGTGAAGACCCCCTTTAATATTTTCATTTTTTTTTATTTTTAGTATTTGTTGTTGTGGCGGCAACGGAAATATACAATTTGTGAAAATTTCAGCTATCTAGCTATCACAGTATATGAGATACAACCTGGTGACAGACAGACAGACAGACAGACAGCGGGGACTCAGTGATAGGGTTTCGTTTTACCTTTTAGGTACGGAACCTTAAAATAGTCTAAATAAAGCCTTTCACGTGAATGTGACAAACACAAAAATCAACCGGTTCATGCAGCGATAAGCGTATTCAAACAAATAAACAAAAAATTGACAACGAAACCAACAAAAAAACTATAAGTATTATAAAACAACCACTTAAAATGTTTGTCTCTCTATCTGACTGTGCGCGATAATCTAAGAATCTGCTCATGTGATTATGTCGTAATTTACATCATCGTCACAGATTATATAATAGTTACTATCATAGCGTTAAGAAAATTTCTTCCGGAAGTTCAGTTATATAATACATTTATATTTATTAGATAGATAGTAGAGAAACTGCGATTCACCAAGCAAGGCGCACGAAAATTCTATTTCCGGCATTGTTATGGCAATAATCTGTGAAATTACTCGGGCGATTTTGTTGCAATTTACACCATCGTTTAGGAAATTTCGTTCGAACGGCTTAAAAATATATAATACAATGGTATCTATCTATATACATATAATAAAATCGTAATAAAGTCAAAACAGTACATTCAATATTTTTTTAAAAGAATACTTGGGAAGAATCTACAATCAATATCGAAGTCAAAAATATAGTTTTTAGAATTTTTGTCTGTTTGTCTGTATGTATGTATGGGGTAAACTCAAAAAGTGCTACATGGATTTACTTCAAATTTTGCATGAGTATTACTAACAGGTCGGGTCAACATATAGGCTACATTTTATCACGCTATCACTTACGGAGGAGGATCTGTGCAGAGCAAACGAAGTCCGCGCGGACGAAGTTGCGGGCAACACCTAGTATACCTACATATAATAAAATCGTAGGAAAGTCAATGTATGTCCGGGGTAAACTCAAAAAGTACTGCATGGATTTACTTCAAATTTTGCATGAATATTGCTAACAGGTCGGATCAACATATAGGCTACATATTATCACGCTATCACCTACGGGGGAAGAGCTGTGCGGGATAATCGAAGTTCGCGCGAACGAAATCGCGGACAACAGCTAGTAAGTAAATAAAACAAAATTGCGATGTTTATTTGACAAGTCGCACGCAAATTTCGTCGTTATGGCATAACATCTGAAAGGTTTATGACACGTTCAAATTTTTATTTTATATCTTTTTAAGAAAAAGATTAAACCGACAAAAATTTATGCCTGGTCATACATTAAAATCAGTGGGTGAATCATGCCTTGTTTACGTCCCCTAATGGTTATGACACCCAATCCAATGTAAAAAGTATGCGTGGTCTAACATAAAAAATAGACGCGTCGAATTGAGAACCAACTCCGTTTTTTCATCGGTTGAAAAATAGAAGAGAAATAGCGATCTTTCGACTCACTCGCAGAAAATACTATTACGAATAATCTAGAAGCGTGTAGAGTTGGAGCGCGCGCGCGCTAACTATCTAGAAATAAAAGAAAGAGATAGCTGCTCCTATTGACAAACAAATAGTTGACCTGGGCTATGCCATAATGGACTTTGTGGGATATGGCATAAGGTTGAAAGTAGCGTGTACTAGGATTTATGACTCATAACATGTTTACGATAAGAAGTGATTCATTGTTTCCCGATACATTTAGATTTTTCTGGATCCAGCTAGGACTTTACCCTGCCTATAAATACAGAGGTGTTGACAAACACAAGGCAGTTTTTCATCAAGCGATCGAGAGCGATACATCAAGTGACCAAGTGCGAAGCGAGAAGTGTTTTATTGTGTAGTGTTCTAAGTTCAGTGATAGTATAGCAAATGACTAGGGTGTAAAGTCTATTTTAGTATTACGTTGTGTTGTGTTGTGTTGTGTAAATACACGGATTTAATATAAGTGGTGTTTTCTTACAATTGCGAACTCGAGTACGTAACAATACAAATTCGCGCGCTTTTAATATGCCATGTTGACTGAACCATAGAAGTTACAAAAAATAATGTAGAACAAAAAAAACACCAAATACCTTTAATAGCTGCGTACGTGGTAAAAATACCTTACAGTACATTTTTGTCTATAACATTTTGAAAAAACTTCCCCTTTTCGAACTCTGTACGTCATATTATTAGTTCATTCGTTAATTCATAGTACCTGGATGACCGAGTTTTGCTCGGTATTTTTTAGGCAAAAATGACTTTTTCTAAATATGAAACCTATCTCGAATCGATTTGTCGCTCCTAAAACCCCTACATACAAATTGAATGAAAATCGTTGGAGCCGTTACCGAGATTCAGATTATTATAAATGCGAAAGTTTGGATGTTTGGATCGATGGTTGTTACTCAATCACGCAAAAACGATTTGAATTAATTTCGGCACACAGGTAGATGATGACCTGAAATAGCACATAGGCACTTATTATCCCGGAAAAATTAGGTTATCCCATGGGATTCACCAAAAACTTTTATAATGCAGTGGGCTGCACGCTGCGTCTAGTACAAATATATATATATATATATATATATATATATATATATATATATATATATATATATATATATATATATATATATATATATATATATTTTGCTTTATTTTATACTATTTACTTATATATTTAACAAGATTTGCTCGTTTAAAGGTATTAGATGTACACTGTATAGCATTAGATATCGAAAGCCTCTCCCTGTCTGAAATTTAACTCAAACTCCGTCGATTGCGTAGCCTGGAATCTTAATCGCGAACGACACGACTAACGGCCGCCCCGTATTTAAACTTATTTAAAACCAACATTGTTTAAAACTATATACCCCGCGCAGCTCCGCCCGTGACTAGATTAACATGTCAATATAGTATTTGTATAAAATTTCATCTCATATTTTAACTCAGGCTTTGTTTTTTTTTTCAAAAAATAGCCTTTTATTGACTCCGAAGCTGCAACTATCTCTGTTTTTTTATCATTAGGTAGCAAACAAGCAGATGACTCTCCTGACGGAAAAAGAAACCATTGACAAAACTTCAAAGATGTTAATGGTGCGCTGCTATCCATATGGCGGGATGGCAATTTCACATGTGTAAGTCTACCGGCTACCGTACCCTCAACCGGATCACGACAATATTGTGCACTGACGCTGTTGTAGCAAGAATAAATAAGACGTACCGTACTATATATCCGGGCGAGACGTTACTGAACTCTGCCACCTAGTAGCCACGACGGTTTGGACCTCGGAGTTTATAGTTGACATTGATGCAATGTCATCAACAATTTATCTTCGGAAATTTTTATTGAACGTTTACGATTATAAAGTGACGACGCCGCGTTTATAATGTCGAAACATACATATTGCTCCTGACATTAACAAGACCCTGAAAGTCTTACTCATAGCACACATATCAACTTGGAAAGGGGTCGTCACCGTGTCAACTGTTGTTGTCGTGTCAATTCCTTCCTACTGCAACGCACACTAATCGGATTCGTAACCATTTTTCCCTGTGTTGGTCCCGGGCTCCTTTGAAGAAAAGGCCAACTGCCTTTCTACGCAGCAAGTCGTAAAAGGCGATCGATTACCTAGCTATGCGAGTCACTGCCATCGTGGCTACTAGGTGGTAGAGTTCTGTATTGTCTCGTCCAGGTCTGGTGCCACCGACTTATCTATTCCTACCGCAACAGCGTCAGTTCTTGTCACTGTCGTGTTCCGGTTTGGAGGGTAAGGTAGCCGGTAAACTTATGCATGTGACGTTAGACCTCGCCACAAGATAGAAACGCACCATTAACATATTTGATGTCTATAGGCGATGTTTGACTCATTACATCAGTAGACCCATCTGCTTATTCGCTATCTTATGACATAAAAAATATATATATCACCTCGCGTTGGGGAAAGCTCAAGAACTAAAGTGCTGTGTGCTCAACTTGCAGTTTACATGCTTACGGCCATCGTCTCCGCGCTGACGGCTTGCCGTCGCCGCCCTTACCTCTCACCGTCGCGTCGCCGAACTTACAGCACGCTATTGTAATATGCGTTCCAACATAGAATAGGATCAACTTCATACCACAAGTGTGAAATTAGTAATGTCAGTAAAAAATTTGTTCAAAAAATATTGCTGATTTATTGAAGAACAAAGGAAAAGCTTTCTTGTATTTTAGAAGTAAAAAGTTGCAGTAAAATCTCTCTAGTTGCACTATTATATCTGACTGGTTTTGGAGTTATATTAAGTAGATAATATCTATACATCTATAAATCTTCTATACAAATAAATAAAATCGGAGTGTCCTTTGTAATATTAAATTATTTTTATATTACAAACAGACACTCCAACGCGATTATCCGCTTTTTACTAAATGCATATGGATGTATACACGGTATATAATATATATATTAAAACAACATTTTTTACAATTTTTGTATGTCTGTCCATCTGTCTGTCTGTCTGTTTGATCCATCACTGAAATGGCTGGACCGATTTCGACGGGGCTTTCACTGGCAGATAGCTTATATAATAAGGAGTAACTTAAGCTAATTTTATTTTAGAAATTTTTCCACGCGGACGAAGTCGCGGAAACAGTTAGTTTTAAATATAAAATACAGTGTAATATATTCTGTGTCATTTTCTCGTCTATACATATATGTGTCGGTTTCTATATCGTAACGCATTTCCATTTCATCGTGTTTCAAATCACGATTTAGCTTTAGAATGATGCACGGACAAACATTTGTGATAACCACTTTTTAATTAATTTTTCTAAACTAATGTTATAAAGGGAAAAGATTTATTTTTTGTTTTTTTGTTTGTTACGATATAACTCGAAAAGTACTGAACCGATTTTGAAAATTCCCACACCTTTAGAAAGCTACATTATCCAGATGTAACATTTTTTTTATAACATAAGATAGTAAACAAGCAGATGGGTCTCCTGATGGAAAGAGTCAACCATCGCTTATAGACACCAAAGATGTTAACGGTGCGTTGCTATCTTGTGGCGAGATCTAATGCTACATGCATAAGATTACCGGCTACCTTACCCTCTAAACCGGAACACGACAGTGACTAGCACTGACGCTATTGCGGCAGGAATAGGTAAGGCGGTGGTACCAGACCCGGTCGAGCCGATGCAGAACTCTACCACCTAGTAGTCACGATGGTAGTGACGCGCATAGCCACTTGATTGCCTTTTACGACCTGCCTGGCAGAACGGCAGTTGGACTATTCTTCAAAGGAGCCCGGGACCAACACGGGGAAAACATAACCTACTTTTTTACCCGACTCATCAAAGGTGAGATATATATATATATATATATATATATATATATATATATATATATATATATATATATATATATGTATATATATATAAAATTAAATGGATACTCCTTTCAAGACAATTTCTTCGTTTGTCAATGTAGCTTGCAATTACATACAGAAATACAGAGTGATACTACTTACCAGTGAAATAAAATCATTTCGACGGTAATTTTTAAACCTTGTCATCTCATTCGGTATGATAAAACAGTACAGCGTGGTTTATTTCTATTTTTTCACAATATAACTAACAAATAGTTATATGACATTTTTAACAGTAATAGAAGCATTTGCTCAAATGCGCAGCGACACGTTTTCTTCCCAATGGCGTGTCTGTTAGTATTCATGTGGTCTGTGGTATATACGATAATACAGCCAATTGTCTGGTTTTTACAGACTGCCTGACAGAATAGCAGATGGCATATCTTCATAGGGATTATTTTGCTATAAATTTATAATATAGTGCTGTTTTTAAAGTGCTACAAATAATCATTGAAATTATAGATGTCGTGAACGTAGAAAGTTTCAGGTAGACTCCCAAAAGCGTAGTTGTTTTTTAATATCACATGATAGCAAACAAGCAGATGGCTCTCTTGATGTAAAATGAAACCATCGCCTATAAACACCAAAGATGTTAATGGTGAATTGGTATCCATTTCACGCGATGGCAATGCTATATGAACAAATCTACCTGTTTACCTTCTTCTCCAAACCAGAACAGAGCAATGACAAGCATTAACGCTATTGCGGCAGGAATAGGTAAAATACCAGGCAAAGGCGTGTCGGGCAACTCTACCACCATCTAGTAGATGTGGTGAAGCTTGACTGTTGGGAGTGGGAGGTTGTCAGTAGACGCTGATGGTCAGAAGGTAACAATGTTGTTGTTCTTCGGAGCGTCATCACTGTGGCGCTGTTGGGTAGAAACCGGCGTACCAATTACTGTCAGGATGATGGCCATCGAGGTGACGTCACTATTGTGAAGGCTGATGACGTCACATAAGGATGTAAAAGAAAAAATCTTCCCAGTCTGGCAATGTGTAATGCCTGGGGACTGAAGTCCACTTAAGAAGCGTTAACATTTGTATATATTGTTACAAGATGTAATATCGCGATTAATGATTTGCTAATTTTTCTTATAGCATTGTAGATTGGTTGGCCCCATTGAAGTGACGTCACTACTGTGAAGGCTGATGACGTCACATAAGGATGTAAAAGGGAAAATCTTCCCAGTCTGGCAAGATGTAATGCCTGAGGACTGAAGTTCACTTAAGAAGCATTAACATTTGTATATGACGGCGTCCGCGTCATCAAATGCAAGAATATTGTAAACAACAGGTGTACGCCCGAGCCACCGAGCGCATCGTTCGATATCCCTACTACTCAAATTGTTTTGCTACCTGTATAAAAGGCTCTGAGCGCCCCCCGTTCGGGCAGTCTTGGCTCTGGCGTGGCTCGGTACACTTGTTGTATCTTGCTCGTAGCTTATCCTTGACTCTTGGATAATTAATTTGTGCAAACAAGTTAATTATTATTGTCAACTATAAATTAGTCGCAGTACAATTTATAATTGACTATCTATTGCTTAAATTATAACTTATTTGTAGTAAGGAATAATTATGATTTACTTTGTTAATGAGAACTAGTAATTAATAATGGAAAGTTGATCAAAATATAAAAATCTGTTATATCACCACATCCGCATTATATTTATCGTATCTGACCCTCTTCCTACATCAGAATTGGGATCGGATTCACTCCCACTTCAGCACCAAACTATTTCGGTTAATTATGTAGAACAGTAAAATGTCTCTTTTCGCTTGTGGTGTGGAAACTGTTCTTTGAAAAATGGTAGAAAATATTAATTCACGTTCTGTAACTCCCATTGGGTTGATACACTTTGATTCTGATGAGGCAGGCGATGTGACTGGCTGGTGTCCTCCTCCTTGCTTCGTATTCTTCATTGCTGAGGGTTGTGACCTCCTCATTAGATCGTTCTTGATAGCGCAGTGTTGCGCCATTGGACTCTATCTTCAGCGGCGTGCAGAGAATCGTAAAACTTTTTGGACATGAGATTGGTGCAAACCTGGTCTGTCCATCGCATAGGCGTACGACCACGTGGTCTTTTATCTTCTACTCTTCCGGTCACGATTAGCTTTTCAAGATTGTCTCCTTGCTTTCTAGAGATGTGGCCAAAGTATTATAGAATTCTTTGAAGGCACGTAGCAGACAGTCTGATCTTTACTCCAAGTTGTTTTAGTATGAAGGCGTTGGTCCCGTATGCTGTCCAAGGGATACGTAACATTTTCCTCCAGCACCACATTTCAAACGCATCAATGCGACGTCTGTCTGCAGCTCTTAGTGTCCATGACTCTGCGTCGTACGTAAATATGGAGAACACGAGCGTACGAACCAGCCTCTGATTTGTTTTTATTGAGATGCTTCTGTCGTTCCAAAGACACTTCATCTGTCTCATAGCATTTTTGTGGTGTACCTTACTAGATGGTGTGCCTTAAGTAAAATTATTATAGAAAAGAAACAATTAGACGGGGTTGATCAAATCATTGTACCTACTTACTCACTTAAGAGTCATGCCGTCACCTACTTCACAAACTGCTGTCTTGGCAAACTATATTCTTTTAGACGTAGATATGAACCGATTTAAGAGCACCACTGCATTTCGAGGAAGTTGAAATATTTGTGATAGAATTGAACATCGTGACAACGATTGTCGTGATATATCTCAAATAATTTTTGCTTGCAGCGAAAGCAGGTCATCTACCACTATCTCTGGTGGCGTGTCCAGTGGCCGACCACCAGTGGTCTGCTATGTATGTTGTGACCCCGGCCCAGCCACAAAGCTTCCATTTGTCTGATGCGCTACAAGAAGAAAGAAGTTGCCACATCAAGTTCCGAAAACAGAAAACCAGTCAACATCTGTTCCAGAGCGTCACATGGTGTATTACACTAAGTGAAAATTAATTATTTTTTATATTTGACTCTGGTTCAGAAGGCCATATCTAACAAATATCTTGTGATTCCTTTGTAAGAGAACGGTTTTATGAAAAAGAATCCAAGTAGTCGCTTGTCCTAATGTAATTTCCACTCAACAGATCAAATGTTTAACCACAGAGATCAAATGTTTAACCACAAGGCAAAATTTAAATTTGGAGGTCATATTTCACGTTTGACCTAATGAGTCTTAATAAAAATTTTTTGTTAGGTCGCAAAATTTTGGAGCAAGGTAGAATAGGAACTAAGCAACAACAGGTTAATGCTTAGCAATACTTAAACACTTAATCGTGCTCAATTTCAAAATCTGCTAGCGAGAGTATGGTAAACACTGACCTTGTAGATAAAGATAGAGAGCGCTTGGTGGATATTTTTAAAAACAATTGACAACCAATTGAATTAAAACCGTCGGGCTTAAATTCGTCGAGCTGAAATCGAATTAGTGGACCCTTTGAAGATCATTAATAAGCAATCTTAAAGTTTATTACCAACTAAAACTCAAACTAATATTAAAAAAAAAAGAAAACAATACAGATTTACATCTTCTTGCGACAGGCACATATAGAGCTAACAGTCGGTCCGAATATGTGATGCGAATCTTGTAGTGTTTAATAATGATAGCGCAGTATAATTTTCTGACAAATCATGGCAAGAGCGGTTAGGTAATATTTAACACGCGCTCAGCAGCACTAGGTTTGACATTTGGCAACTAACAAAAACTCGCAAAAGTATCTACAAGCTTTGAAGATCCAGTGTATCAAATATAATCAAAAAATCAGCCCAATCGGACATTTTACGGTTGAGTAGAGGTAATGAAAAGTTAAACCTTTTAGTGTAGGTGACTTTGTCTTTGTTAGGAATGAAGAACGACACTAAACGAAACTTGATTCAAAATATAAGGGCTCCTTAAAAGTTACCGCAATTTTAGAAAACAAGTGCGCCCATGATAGCCTCTGCGAAGTTCCCCATATTCCTGTAGGGTTTCTTGAGGTACCTATATGAAAATTATAACAAGGATGACGTGACGGCGTATACTCATGATAATGATCTTGTTCATAAAGCTGGTCCAAACAATATTGATAGAAATGCAGTGTATATTGTAAATAGTTATAACAGTCAGAGTTTTTAATACCTTCGAAATACCTGCGAAGGAGATTCTCTAATCTTGTAATAACTAATGCCACTGTTCATGAGGCTGCATCATCAGCAAAAAAATACGATATAAAGTAAACGAAAAAATGTAGTAAAATGATAAATATAAGTAAAAAAAAAAAAGGAAAAAAAAAATTAATGGAAGGAAATGGGAGTCTTATAAAACTATGAAAAGAAATCAATGTAAGAAAAAAGTAAAAGAAATAATTTAACAAAAAATTTAGGATTGACAAAAGATGCAGGATTGACAAAAGATGCAGGATTGACAAAAGATGCAGGATTGACAAAAAAATGTAGGATTGACAAAAAATGTAGGATTGACAAAAAATGTAGGATTGACAAAAAATGTAGGATTGACAAAAAATGTAGGATTGACAAAAATGTGGAGATTGACAAAAAAATGTAGGATTGACAAAAAAATGTACGATTGGCAAAAAAAATGTAGGATTGACAAAAAATGTACGCTTGGCAAAAAAAATGTAGGATTGACAAAAAATGTAGGAAGATTAGAGTCATTGAAGGGAGTGTCCGGTCCAATGACTCAGCTAAAGGGGTTCATTCCGGTCTAGCCATTTGGCTACAGGGATTGCAACCCGGTCTAGCATTAGCTACAGGGATTTCCGGTCTAGCACTGTCAGCTAAAGGGATTTCCGGTCTAGCATTAGCTACAGGGATTTCCGGTCTAGCACTGTCAGCTAAAGGGATTTCCGGTCTAGCACTCTCAGCTAAAGGGATTTCCGGTCTAGCATTAGCTACAGGGATTTCCGGTCTAGCACTCTCAGCTAAAGGGATTTCCGGTCTAGCACATTAGCTAAAGGGATTTCCGGCCTAGCACACTCCAGTCTCCGGTTTTAAACTGATGAGAGGGAGCTTAGTACACTCCAGTCTCCGGTTTTTAACTGATGAGAGGGAGCTTAGTGCACTCCAGTCTCCGGTTTTTAACTGATGAGAGGGAGCTTAATACACTCTAGTCTCCGGTTTTAAACTGATGAGAGGGAGCTTAGTACACTCCAGTCTCCGGTTTTTAACTGATGAGAGAGAACTTAGTGCATTCCAGTCTCCGGTTTTTTAACTGATGAGAGGGAACTTAATACACTCCAGTCTCCGGTTTTTAACTGATGAGAGGGAGCTTAGTATAATCCAGTCTCCGGTTTTTTTAACTGACGAGAGGGATTCCTAGCTTAGTAGGATCCAGTCTCCGGTTTCAAAACTGACGAGAGAGTTTAATAGTTGTAGTTGCTGAAGGGGTTGCCGGACCAGCACACTATTGTACCATTTCGCTAAAGATCACGCTAATTATAGAGTTGTAAAAAAATAAGATTACGTTTAGTTTTCTAAAAGATATGTCAGGATGAACGAGGCGTTCCTTGTCCTCAGATGTATAAAGATGCGCACACGAGGACGTGTGCATGTCAGTATGGCCGTGACGGCGTCCGCGTCATCAAATGCAAGAATATTGTAAACAACAGGTGTACGCCCGAGCCACCGAGCGCATCGTTCGATATCCCTACTACTCAAATTGTTTTGCTACCTGTATAAAAGGCTCTGAGCGCCCCCCGTTCGGGCAGTCTTGGCTCTGGCGTGGCTCGGTACACTTGTTGTATCTTGCTCGTAGCTTATCCTTGACTCTTGGATAATTAATTTGTGCAAACAAGTTAATTATTATTGTCAACTATAAATTAGTCGCAGTACAATTTATAATTGACTATCTATTGCTTAAATTATAACTTATTTGTAGTAAGGAATAATTATGATTTACTTTGTTAATGAGAACTAGTAATTAATAATGGAAAGTTGATCAAAATATAAAAATCTGTTATATCACCACATCCGCATTATATTTATCGTATCTGACCCTCTTCCTACATATATATTGTCACAAGACGTAATATCGCGATTAATGATTTGCTAATTTTTCTTATAGCATTGTAGATTGGTTGGCCGTTACATTATAATCCATATAACGGCCAACATTTATAAGCCAAACATTATGATTCCAAAGATTCCAAAGAGTTGGTCCCGGCCTCCTTTGAAGAATAGGCCAACTGCCGTTCTGCCAGGCAGGTCGTGAAAGACGACCGATTGGCTATCGATTCACTACCATCGTGGCTTCTAGGTGGTAGAGTTCTGCATTGTCTCGCCCGGGTCTGGTACCACCGCCTTACCTATTCCTGCCGCAATAGCGTCAGTGCTTGTCGCTGTCGTGTTCCGGTTTTGAGGGTAAGGTAGCCGGTAAACTTATGCATGTGGCATTAGACCTCGCCACAAGATAGGAACGCACCATTAACATCTTTGGTGTCTATAGGCGATGTTTGACTCTTTCCATCAGGAGACCCATCTGCTTGTTTGCTATCTTATGATATAAAAAAAATGTATCGAATTTTTATAGTTTGTGGTTTACTTGTTCTTTTTACATTATAACTTCACATAGATAAACGAGTATATTATCAGAAACAAACCAGGCAGTAGATTTCCTTCCAACCACTTTTCTACTCCATTCACATGATTCGACACACAATATAAGTAGTATTTTTATTTTCACTATCAATTGTATTAGACAAATCTCCCAATATGCTATAAAAATAATACTTTAGCTTACGCTTCCAGAAAATTCCAAGTTTTAATTAGTTTTCTTAGTTGGAGAAACTGCGAGACATTAATTGTTGAAACAAATATTCGCTTTAGAATTTATACTATTGCGGTGAATCTGCGGAAGAATTTTTATTAAAACACACAAAATTAACATTATTATTGTTATCACAAATAAATAGACTTCATTATATTATGTGCTAGTACGAACTTGCTGACATATGTTAGGCTATTAGGATAGCAATCAAATATTAATATTTATTTGATATTTTTTAAAGAAAAATGGGCCCACCTCCTGTTCCCACCATTGTAACTTCTATAAACTAGAATCAATAGCGGTAACCGTCCTGATAACCACTGAGTTGCGAGCTCAGGGTGCCCTGGGGAAAAGCAAAGCTGTCTTTGAACTCGCAACGAAATTAATCAGAAGTATATAGGAGGAGTAGGAAAATACATCCTGTTTCCCTCCCTTTTCAGCAGGAGACAGTAACATGTTAAAAGCATAAAAATGCTACGAAATGAGACTTTTACAATCAGGTTAAGCCTGATTACTATTGCACCACGGAAGTTTGGAAATTAGGGACCTACCAAAATTGCCTACTTACTTTTTCTTTCAATAGTATGACAAAATCGCTTGAAGGCACGGAAATTTCCACGTGTTCCCACAAGGTCGGAGTAATAAATTATACCGGGTATACATCGGACACTATCAAGCATTTGACTACGTTCATTTTTTTGTTATTTGATATTTATAGACGATGGTTACCTCTTACCATCAAAAGAAACATCTAGTCAACAGTTGTACATATTACAAACATTTATGTTCATCACAAATATAAACATAACACAAACATTTATGCTCATCACACAAATGCTTGTCTCGCTCGGGAATCGAACCCGAGCGCCGTCGATTGCGTAGTTAGGGTCGCTAACCAACGGGGCGGTCCAATTTATGTATATGGCATAACCATCTTGCCACTCAGATAGCAACACCCTTTTTACATCTTTGGTGTCTATAGGTGATGGCTTCTCTTACCATCAGGAGAGCCATTTGCTTGTTTGCTATCTAATAATCTAATATATATATATATAAAAACGTGTTAGGAATATTGACTAGTAGGTAGGTGAAGTAGTGTTGATCTAACTGATCTACGCTAGTCAGTTCTTGATGATATTTCTCAAGCATGAAGTGGTTTAAGACCTTGACTACATAATCAATGAGGTTCTATTCCCAATAGGGACAAGGTTTCATTATGACACAGAATGGGACAAAGGATACTTTTCCTCTTTACCATTCCTCAACTCCCCTGGGTTTCACAAAAAGCTTTGATCACGCAACGGAATGCGAGGCAGTATTGGTAATTTATATTTACCGTCGCATTTTGTACATATCGGCATTTCTTAACCTCAATTTTTTCAAAAAGTATATTTAAATAAAAGTAAATTTTACTAGGAGGTAAATTTCTGCAAGATCTCGACTGGCTTCGGTACTACCTCCTAACATATTCCTGTCGCAATATCATGGATGCTTGTCACTGTCTTATTCCGGTTTAGAAGGTAAGGGAGTTTTATCCTTCCATCAAGAGAACTATATGCTTGCTTGCTATACTACGAAACAAAAAAAGTGGAATTATTTGTCATATTTTTTCCTTTTTGTGACTACTACTAGAGCAAGAAGTTGCAATAAAAGGATTCATTAATGAAGTCCGTTAAAAAGATTTAAATAAATTGTAATTTACTGCACGAAAAAAAAGCCTACCTGACAATATTAAGTTTTCATGGCAATAATACCTTTAATTGGGACAAAATAAAAGCCGATTTTAGCTGAGTGGCGTAGTTTCATATTTACCTTTCGAAAAAGTTGATTTAAATCTATATCTATATTAATATTATAAATGCGAAAGTTTGGATGTTTGGATGGATGTTTGGAGGATTTGTTACTCAATCACGCAAAAACTACTGAACGGATTTGAATGAAATTTGGCACACAGGTAGATATATATATATATATATATATATATATATATATATATATATATATATATTCAAATATGAATGTAAGAAGTCGGTCGAGTGGTGAGTAATTCTGACTTCGCGATCAATGGTGCTTGGGTTCCCAACAGCGCCATGCATGTGTGTGATGAGCACAGATATCGTATTTTTTTGGGTTTCAATGCTTATTAAATATATTTCAAAATTATTGCCAATACATTAATATATATTTGTAGGAAGTGAGTCAGATATGATAAATAAAATGCGGATGTGGTGACATAACAACTCTTTATATTTTGATCAACTTTCCATTATTAATTACTAGTTCTCATTATTTCCAAGTATAATTATTCTTTATTACAAATAAGTCATAATTTAAGCAATAGATAGTAAATTATAAATTGTACTGCGACTAATTTATAGTCGACAATAATAATTAATTTGTTTGCACAAATTAATTATCCAAGAGTCAAGGATAAGCTACTAGCAAGATACAACAAGTGTACTGCGCCACGCCAGAGCCAAGACTGACTAAACGGCGGGCGCTCCGAGACTTTTATACAGGTAGCAAAACACTTTGAGAAGTAGGGATGTCAAACGATGCGCTCGGTGGCTCAGGCGTACACCTGTTGTTTACAATATTCTTGCATTTGATGATGCGGACGCCGTCACGGCCATACTGACATGCACACGTCCTCGTGTGCGCATTTTTATACATCTGAGGATAAGGAACGCCTCGTTCATCCTGACATATCTTTTAGAGAACTAAACATAATCTTTTTTTTTACAACTCTAAATTTAGCGTGATCTTTAGCCAAATGTTACAATAGTGTGCTGGTTCGGCAACCCCTTCAGCAACTACAACTATTAAACCCCTCTCGTCAGTTTGAAACCGGAGACTGGATTCTACTAAGCTAGGAATCCCTCTCATCAATTAAAAAAACCGGAGACTGGACTGTACTAAGCTCCCTCTCATCAGTTAAAAACCGGAGACTGGAGTGTATTAAGCTCCCTCTCATCAGTTAAAAACCGGAGACTGGAGTGCACTAAGCTCCCTCTCATCAGTTAAAACCGGAGACTGGAGTGTACTAAGCTCCCTCTCATCAGTTTAAAACCGGAGACTGGAGTGTGCTAGGCCGGAAATCCCTTTAGCTAAAGTGCTAGACCGGAAATCCCTTTAGCTGAGAGTGCTAGACCGGAAATCCCTTTAGCTAACAGTGCTAGACCGGAAATCCCTTTAGCTGAGAGTGCTAGACCGGAAATCCCTTTAGCTAACAGTGCTAGACCGGAAATCCCTGTAGCTAACAGTGCTAGACCGGAAATCCCTGTAGCTAATGCTAGACTGGGTTGCAATTCCTGTAGCCAAAAGGCTAGACCGGAATGAACCCCTTTAGCCGAATCATTGGACCGGACACTCCCTTCAATGACTCTAATCTTCCTACATTTTTTGTCAATCCTACATTACATTTTTTTGTCAATCCTACATCATTTTACTACATTTTTTTATTTACTTTATATCGTATTTTTTTGCTGATGATGCAGCCTCAAGAACAGTGGCATTCGTTATTACAACATTAGAGAATTTCCTTCGCAGATAGTTCGAAAATATTAAAGCTCTGACTGTTATAACTATTTACAATATACACTGCAGTTCTAATAATATTGTATGGACCAGTTTCATGAACAAGATCATTATCATGAGTATACGCCGTCACGTCATCCTTGTCATCATTTTCATATACCTTAAGAAACCCTATAGGAATATGGGCAACTTCGCAGAGACTATCATGAGCTCCTTTATATGTCCTATTAGATCCATTGATATGTCTTAATTCGTACCTATTGTTTCCTAAAATTGCGGTAACTTTTAAGGAGTCCTTATATTTTGAATCAAGTTTCGTTTAGTGTTGTTCTTCATTCCTAACAAAGACAGTCACCTACACTAAAAGGTTTAACCTTTCATTACCTCTACTCAACCGTAAAATGTCCGATTGGGCTGATTTTTTGATTCTATTGGATACACTGGATCTTCAAAGCTTGTAGATACTTTTGCGAGTTTTTGTTAGTTGCCGAATGTCAAACCTAATTTTTTAACTTGCTACTATACGGAGTTTTACAAAAGCGGTATAGTAAGTCGAAAGGGGGTGACTCAGAGGGTCATTTTGAACAACTTTTGTTCAACGATTTGTGAAAATTCCCGAAAAACAATTTTGTTTTTCCATTGTGAAAAGTCACGTGACCAACAAAGTTTCTATGGAGAATCAATATTTTTTTCGCGAATTTTCAAAAGTCGTTAAACAAAAGTTGTTAAGAATGACCCCCTGAGCCACCCCCTTTCGGCTTACTGTACCACTTTTGCAACACCCTGTATATATGTATACTTACAATCGTTTTAAAAATATTATATACTTAGATACAATTACAGGCAAAAGAGTATGTGTTTCTCTTTGAAGAACTAATAATATTAAATCACAAGCACGAAATAACGTATTCTTCTTAAAAATATTTTTGTGATAGACCAATATTTAAAGGGCTTGATTTTTCGTTCTTGATCAACTTAGTTATATCAAGTTGTTTTCTTGGTCATTATAATTCACCTTTATCCTCCCACAAACTGGGTAAGATACAAATACGGTTTTGGCTTCTCTCAATTGTTTTTATTATTTTATAAGGCATATTTCCCTAAAAAATAAAGTAAAACATGATTGAAATACATGTCCCATAAGTTATAGTTAACAATAAGTTGGTTTAGTTGTAAAGTCAAACGACCGACCGACCGACCGACATCAATACAACACAATAGCGAAATCAAGTGACAAACATATGTTTTGTATTTAGGGTTCTTCAATTTTTGTACGCATCTCTAAACATAAGTTAAGTGATTAAAAGCCAATTACTGTACAATAGATTTATATAGGGACTTAGTACAGCCTAAAGTGTATTTGGACGGTAATTAAAAGCCAATAGCCGTATAATAGAACAAAAAAGAGATTCAGTACAGCTATTTGCAGTATATCACCCTCCAAATACACTTTAGGCTGTATAACAAAACGCCGCCAATTAAAAACAACATTAAAGAAATATATTGTTAAATAAAAGATATATTTAGCAATAGCTAAAGCTATATCTTGACAAGCAACTTATATTATGATCATTATGCCTTTATATACAATATTGTACCATAAATACTTGTATATTCTAACCTTAAACACAAACACTTACCGTATTTTGCAATGATTTTATTTGTGTTATCTTGATTATTTCGTTGGCGCGTGAATATTTTGAGGAAAAACATACACGACTTCACAGTCATTTAGAATTTGCACTTTGAATACATCGTTGAATACTGCTCCAAGTCCAAGAATTTATCGTTTATTAATATATTTTTAATTATGGCGTCTGCAGATATAATGTTATACAATATTAAAAACAGATTAGTTACTTTTTATCATTTTCAAACACCTATTAAGAACATTTAGCTGCACAAGAGAGTATCTTAAGTATTATAGTTTCTTTATACACCGAATAACAGCCTTTGTACAGCCTATACCAGCTTGTACAGCTATTGTGCAGCCTATTTAACTCTTAGCTGTACAAGACAGTTACAAGAGAGTATCCTTAGTGTTATAGTATCTTTATACACCAAATAACAGCCATTGTACAGTTTATAACAGCTTGTATAGCTATTGTGCAGCCTACATAACGCAATAAGCTGTATAACTTGGGGCTCTTTTTGGTGTTATATCGGCTGTAGAAGCGCTTCTACAGCCTTTGTACGGCTTCGTATACAGCTTTAAGTTTAAAAATGAACCTATATACAGCTTAACGTGCTACTTGGGAATGCATCAAGTGGAGTGTTTCATGAAAGTTTTGTTTTTATGTAGGTAAGTAATATTAGAATTGTAATTCTTTTAAACATATAAAAATTATAGAAAGACCAAGAAATTAAGAACTACTGAATTTCGAACATTAAAAAATGGTTAACGACTTTTCAATAGAAATGCTGAGTCATTCTTATCTGTCGAGGACTGCCAGCGCAACGGCAAGACGTTATTCAACTAAATAATGCAGATTTTTATGTTTTTTTACATATCACTGAAGCGGACTCATCCTTTATTATCAGATTAAAGTTTCTATCCGCATGCACATATATATCTATATATTAATACATGAAGGAAACACTTTGGATCCCTTTTTAAGACAATTGTGCGAACGGTGGAGGTTATATTAATGAGGTGTATAAAATTATTAAATAAAAATAAATATAACTAAAATAACGTATATTTTTCGAGATACTGGTCGAACTAGTTAGTTACTTTCGATACTTCTGGAGAGTACGCGGTACTCGTATCTCGTTACAATGAAATAATAAAACTAGGGGCTTAACTTTTGACCAATATTTCTCTAAAAATAAGTGAAATGTGGATATTATACTCTCTAAGTACGCCACGCTAGTCGACATCAAGGACACGCCGCCGCCGACCCTCAGCCCTCAACCTCATTATATTTGCCGCGTGATTCGCCAAAAACAATGGCCAAAAACTTTTATAATGCAGTTATAATATTTAGTTATAAAAACGTTTATCAGAAATCAGAAAACAGAAAACAGAAGTACTTTATTCAATAAAACTTTTTACAAGTTATTTTGACACGTCAAAATATTTTTTTAAAACTACTACCGGATCGAAACGCGGCCACACACTGAGAAGATCCGGCGGAAGAAACTCAGCGGGCTTATCTTTTTTCATATCATCTATTTTTTTACAATATCACAATATCACAAAAAATATATATGAGATCGGTATGTGGAGCAATTAATCCCAGGCTTTTTTGTCTTCTAAATAATCTGAGATTATATAATATCCTTCTTTTACATAGTTTTGTTTTAACATTAACATTTTTTAAATTTATTGACTGGTAGATCTCTCATAGTTTCGGGAAGTTTATTGTAAAAGCGTATACATTGCCCCATAAAAGAGTAACCGCCGTGTTGGTCCCGGCCTCCTTTGAAGAATAGGCCAACTGCCGTTCTGCCAATCGGCAGGTCGTAAAAGCCGACCGATTGGCTATAGAGTCACTACCATCGTGGCTACTAGGTGGTAGAGTTCTGCATTGTCTCCCCGGGTCTGGTACCACCGCCTTACCTATTCCTGCCGCAATAGCGTCAGTGCTTGTCGCTGTCGCGTTCCGGTTTGGAGGGTAAGGTAGCCGGTAAACTTTTGCATGTGGCATTAGATCTAGATAGACAAGATAGCAACGCACCATTAACATCTTTGGTGTCAATAGGCGATGGTTGACTCTTTCCATCAGGAGACCCATCTGCTTGTTTGCTATCTTATAATATAAAAAAAAACTTATTCTGTGGAGACAAGATGCATGCACAAGATTGTTTTTGTTCCTTGTATTTAGTGAGTGTACGTCACCATTTTTTTAAACAAGCAAATATTTTTACGAACGTACATCAATCAAATATATATTGGGATTATAACAGTTAAAATATTGATTTCTTTGAATTTTTCTTTCAGGGAAACCCTCGGACTAAGATTGTAAATTATCCTAATAGCTCTTTTCTGCAATACGAATATTGTATTTATTTCAGGAGAATTTCCCCAGAGAAGAATTACATATGACATAATGCCGTGGAAGTAACTAAAGTATACTATTTAATGTAATATTTTATCACTTAAGCACTTGTACTGTTTCACAATAAAGCTATTATCATTTATTTCCAACCGGTTTCGCTTACACAAGCATCATCAGGGCAATTTATAGTTACAAACTAAACACAAAATTAAATGTGAACAAAATAACAAATTTGAAGGCAAATGCACATCCTACCCTCAAATTATTCATTGCATTAACTGATGTAGGGTTGTCAACACTATTGGTTAACGGCTTTCCCACAAGTAGGGAAGACATCAATGTTCAAAAATTACTTCCTGTCACTAAAATTATCTACGATTAACTAAATTGTCACAAAGTATTTAAAAAATTTATTTCAACAAATTGTCACATAGTGGTTAAAAACACAAAATTATAATAATCATGATAAATCTGCTACAAATATCAAAATTTTAAACTTTAGTCAATACCTATACATATAAAAAAATATCGATAAATTACAATACATTATTATAAAATACGGGTAGCAACCCTAATATTAGTGACTCATTTTAGCCTTCTCTCACCTTTTACGAGATGGCTACCATGTTATGCAGTTACTCTATTTTTCAAAAGGGATCAACACGTTTTAATTTAAACTGAAATTCGTTAATTTAAAACTCATTGTTCCACTCGAATACTTGCTCGAATAAAATAGCTTCTTTAATAATTGTAGACGATATTCTATTCACGTAAAATAACATTCCTCTGAATTTTAAATACTCACGTAGGTATTTAAAATTCAGAAATTCAGGTACGAGCTGCTTTGAAATCGTTACACTGCATGTGTGCGTGTCTATCTTTTTTATAATAGCTGAATTTCTTTATATTTCTTCTTAACTTTCACTGGCCGCCCCGTTGGTCGAGTGGTTAGGGACCCTGACTACGCAATCGACGGGGCTTGGGTTCGATCCTGGTCGGGGACAAGCATTTGTGTAATATTTCTTCTTAACTTTCACTGGCCGCCCCGTTGGTCGAGTGGTTAGGGACCCTGACTACGCAATCGACGGGGCTTGGGTTCGATCCTGGTCGGGGACAAGCATTTGTGTAATATTTCTTCTTAACTTTTACTGGCCGCCCCGTTGGTCGAGTGGTTAGGGACCCTGACTACGCAATCGACGGGGCTTGGGTTCGATCCTGGTCGGGGACAAGCATTTGTGTAATAAGCATAAATGTCTGTATTTCCGGGTTTGAGCGTTTATTAAATATATTCCACTATTTATATATGTATTTCTATGTATTAGTATCGTTGACTAACACCCATTACACAAGCAAATAATTTGCTTACTTTGGGGTTAGATCAGTAGGTAAGTGTAATTTGTGCCGTAAATATTTATTTTATTTATTTATTTACTTTTCAGCCTCGTTCTAGTAGTTAAGGCTATACATTGAGTCACGGATAGGGATTTTATGAAAGGAAACTTGGAAACTTGGACAATTCCCTAAGTTGGAATATACCTGACCTCAATCAAAAATAATTGTTTCGATTTGGCTTTTCAATAAACAAAATATAGATCCCGAGAAATGCATGTTACATGCGCAATCTACATAGATATCGTTGACGCTGTCGTGCGCTGGGTATTCATTTGAGGCAGCCTCTGCCCTAGCAGCTGCCCCGGCTCGAGCAACTCTAGTGGAGACGGTGCCGCGGCCGCGCAGCGAGTCGAATTATGTTGATAAATGGCCAAGCTCAAAGACACCTCAGTGTGAGTCGTGGCCCGTGCGATGAATGGAGACGTTGGTGTGTGCTCGGTACGCGGCAAAAATTGTATTGTATCTGGGTATCCATTTACGCAACATTCCGCAGCCTGCAGCACGCTCAGGATGAGGCAGCTCGTCACGAGGCTGCGAAATTGGACACACAGCTTTACACGCGTAGCCTACACAAGAATGCTGACGACGCCGTGTATGTTAACTCCACGTGCGCCCTTCATTTGGATGTCGCTAACATCAGCATTTTAAGCATTTTAATTTATATTAATGTTCATAACGTAGTTGATACTCGTATCTATCTCTATACTATTAGTTACGTTTATTAATTTAAATTACATTTATTAATTTGTAGTAATTTAATTAATTGGTTTAAAGAACTTTGGTTGTATTAAGTCCTTCGGCTGCCGGTGACGTACCTAACTTGCATACTAACATACAAACAAACATATAAATACACAAATAATACATACACTTACGAAATTAAGGAGACGTGCTTGAACGCCTAAATATATCATCATACTCCCATATTATCCAATTCTAACAGTATTACATACATATGTGATAACTAATAACCTCTGCTTTTTTGTTGGTTAATAAAAATATTGTGTTTACCAACAACCATAATCAAACTGTACTTTTAATAAGATTCCGAGTCATACAAAAATATTTTTGCTATATTTTTCAATTATTTAACTTATTTTTAATCTTTCTTTTAGCACTCAGACCAAGGGTGAAAGTTTACATTTATATTAGTCTTCTTTGGTTTCACTGAGTTCAATTCTAAGGAACGTAATTACTTGTCAGATTGGTGTGACTTTGTGGATCAATGACGCTTTTAATTAGATTTTTACATTTTAATAAATTAATTTGATATTATTCTTAGGTTCGCGTTATATTCAAAGTTGATTTGTTAATTAGAAAGCACATTAACTTAACACTTAAATATTTGGAATGTAGATTTTACACATTTAGTCGTGGGCACTTGATGAAATTCCATTATTTTTAGTTGAAACTAGTTAACAACACACTTGTTGTGGAGTAAAGAATGAAGATGCTTTAAAAAGCGATATCGGTCGATAAAATTAAATATATTAATGTATAATTTATAGTGAAATAAAAGTACAAGTGTGTTGTTAACTAGTTTCAACTAAAAGAAAACTTAGAAACTACATTCTTCCTTTTAAGAAGTGTATCACGAGCTGCATAAGTATAAAAAATTATAAAAATCTATGTGAATATTATAAATGCAAAAGTTTGGATGTATGGATGGGTGCATATTTCAATCACGCAAAAAATGGCTTTATCGATTAAGATGAAATTTCGCACACAGGTAGATCTCACTGAAGAACAAAAAATAGTTTTTATCCCAAAAAAATAAGTTTTTACCGTAGGATTCACGAAAAACTTTTATAATGCAGCGAGCTGCAGGTTTATATCGATCTTAACTCTCAGGATCACCATTATCACTATTCACATCGTCTACTCTTATTAACATTCGGTTCACTTAACCTACTCTGCAAGGGAACCAGCCTTGTTAAATGAAATCTGTTTTTGCAATTTATTTTTGTATATTTATTAACAATATCGTTGTATAGCAAACAAAATTACACAAACGTATTTGGAATTTTATTTTAAAATACGAAATTGGCCCGGTAACTTTAAATATTTTTCTGTCTGCAAAAAGCCAATTTTCATCGTAGAACTTATTGTTCAACGACAAATAAACTAAATGGACTTTGAACTGAAAAACGCTAAACCCACTTTTAAATCGGCAAGGTATTTGGGGCAGTAACATTTTTTTAACTTCGGACATTGTTGTTTGATGATCGTCATACATAGTATAAAACAAAGTCGCTTTCTTTGTCTGTCCCTATGTCCCTATGTATGCTTAAATCTTTAAAACTACGCAACGGATTATGATGCGGGTTTTTTAAATAGATAGAGTGATTGAAGAGGAAGGTTATAGAAAAATACTGCAATTTTTGAGTTTTCTGATGACATGTCGTAAATAAATATATGTTTTCGCTTCCATTGCAAATGCAGGCTAAACCCTACGAGATTTATAAATATATACGAGAATATAAATATATACGAGATTTACATATATAAATTATAGTATGTAATTTAAATGAATATTTTTGAAGATATTACAGATTTAAAATGCAGGGGCATAGCGGTTCCGGGTTTACGGGCCTGTGGTGGCGCGCGCGCGGTATGTTCTGTTGAACCGCCGTGCTGGGAAATGTGTTAATTTTCGGATAAATAAATATAGGACTGCAGCTGAAAACCAAAATTTAGTACATTCTTTTTCTCTAACTAAATATCACCATATAAAAATCATGTCGAAGATTAGAAATAGTACTAACAAATTATTTGTTTTAGAGATTTTTTAGCCTGTTTTCGGAATTTTATATGATCAAGTAAAGAACATTCTATCATGTAATAAGTTAGCACATTCCTTAGATAATATCATTAGGTATATCGTATCGTATCGTAAAATTGTTATTTAACTATTAATTTAAAAAAAACGTGATTTAGCAAACCAGTAACAAGAATTTACTGATTTTACCCCAATTTTCGAAAATCGAGTTTTTAGCAGATGTCCATGTTTTAAGGTCCTAGGAATCTTTTCCGAATATTTTCACGATGACGTCAGTATGCCTGTATGTATGTAATTGTGTGTATGTGTGTGTGTGTGTGTGTATGTGTGTGTGTATGTGTGTGTGGGTGTGTGTGTGTGTGTGTGTGTGTGTGTGTGTGTGTGTAAACATCTCATTACTTTTTAACGGCTAGATCGATCGAATCGATCGCGGTTTATGGCAATCGATTGGATTCCGCTCAACTTAGATTTCCTGAAAATTTGAACTGATTCGGTCCAGGAGATTTTGAGAAATTTTAAAAAAACACCAAAAAAAAAATTTTGACCAAACAGTATTTTTTTAATATAACTACCAGATTTATGTATGTACCGATTGAGTACAAAAACTAATCGGCTCTATTCCTCAAAAAAACTACGTCTAATACATAAATTGCATCAAAATCGGTTTATCCGTTTTGGAGTAATCGTTGACGAAAAATTTTGAAAAAGTGTTTTTTCGACGTAGCTTCGAAATTTTTCAACCAGTAATTTTTTGGTGTTCTACGATATCTTAGTACTAAAAAAACTACGTCAAATGCCGTTTCAAAAATCAAAATCGAATCTAATTCTCAAAAGTTATAGGTTTTCAAATATAAAAATTACGTTGTTTTTAGCAAACTTATTTAATTTTTTTTAAATAACTTTCAAGTTAATTTACCGATTGACTATAAAATACTATCAGCTTTTGTTCTTTAAAAACTGCGTCAAATACCGTTAATTTAATCAAAAACGGTCAATTTGTTAGGGCTTTATCAACGAAGAAAATTAAAAATAAAATGTTTTTTGACATAGCATCGAAAATATTCAACCTATCGATTATTTAGCTAAAACAATATTTTGATCTCAAAAAATTGAGTTGAATGCCATCATCGTTTTCAAATATACAGCAAAATTTAATAATACTGCCATTTTTTACAAAATAGATGTTTGAACTGAAAAATCTATCCTTATATTTTTTACTCTTTTGAGCTTAAAATACCTTAATTTAGTGAGAAGTTTCAGGGATGACCCGTAGGGTCAACCATTTACACATTTTTCCCCGTTTGCTCCGATGCCTCGCCTTAATAAATCGCAGGGTCAAACCTTCAACGTTGCAGGCTTAGATTTGAGCGTTGACTGTTTTTCACATGGCCAACTATATATCGCTCTTTCAAGAGTAACCTCTAAAGAAAACATGTTTATTGTCTAATGGCAAAAAAACTGTGAACGTTGTATATAAAGACATTCTGTAATATATTAATTGTAAAAATAAAAGAAATAGGTAAAAATGTAAAAACTAAAAATGTAGTGCCTATATGAATTTAGATATTTCAAAGATAGCAGGAAATCTTCATGGTATAGGGAAAGGGGAATTGTTTTACTCCAAATTTAACGCGTACGTGCCACGGGCAGTAATGAATGAATCAAAACTACTGGATCGATTTTAATCATTTTTTCCCGTGCGAAGCCGGGGCGGGCCACTAGTATAATATAATTTTGGTATCTCAATAATTAAAAAAAAATTAATTCTAATACTTTGAATACGGAAGTATGTCTGACTGTCTATTACGCATTCAAAGCATTGAACCGATTTTAACAGAAATTTTGCAAAGAGATATTTGAAGAACCGTGGTCAAACATAAGGCATTTTTTTCCGAAATCAATATATCTGCCGAAACAATCAGCCTGTTATCTGAAATAGGGATGATAGAGTATATAAAATTCCTTATTTTCGCGGGCAATGCTGCGCGGGTCAAATGGTATTAAATAAAAAATATGGTAAACAAAGTTAACTGTTGTACATGCACATATAAAATCCATACTAATATTACAAAGAGAAAACATTTTTTTTTTGAATATTAATAACGAATAAATTTAAAAAACTACTGTTCCGATCTTAAAAATTCTTTTACAGTTAGAAAGATACACTATCCTGATGTGACAAAAGCTAGTTTTTTATTTGACTAAGCAAAAGTAATTATTTTGGGTGACGCGAACGAAGTCACAGGTAACCTCAAGTTGCTTTTACACATAGAGAATATTCAGTAATAAGAAAAAATTTTGTGGATTTATTTACTTGGTTTATCATAGTTGAGTAAATAATAAAAAAGAGAGAAATAGTATAGCGAATGTGATTGCATAGACACGGACATCACCCGCCACATACCTATTGACATTATTTTCGAGTTTTAATGTCGAATATACAATTTTCATAAATTATTTTATCCATATCTATATTAACAATAAAACACGATGGATTTAGATAGCCATTTCCAATACAGTTTGTCTTCAGGTAATTACGGGCGTGTAAAAAAAATGGAACAGATTAATTATGTTTGTCCATGATTATCGTTTTTCTTGTAAAGTGATTAATGGCGCTGGTTTTTCGAGATAAACTTTTTTTTCAGGAGACCGGAACCAACACGGGGGAAAGCCCGGGACCAACACGGAGAATGGCATGGCAATGGCAGAATTAGCGCCACTTGCCTAATTCCTTACAAAATTATTTATAAAGTGGCGCTAATTCTGCCATTGCCATGCCATTCTCCGTGTTGGTCCCGGGCTTTCCCCCGTGTTGGTTCCGGTCTCCTTTGAATAATAGTCAAACAGCCGTTCTGCCAGACAAGTCTTAAAAGCGACTGATTGACTATGCAAGTCACTACCATCGTGACTACTAGGTGGTAGAGTTTTGCATTGTTACGTTTGGGTCTGATACCACTGCTTTACCTATTCCTGCCGCAATAGTTCAATGCTTGTTACTATCATGTTCCGGTATGAAGGATAAGGTAGCCGGTAAATTATGCATGTGGCATTAAACCTCGCCACAAGATAGCAATGCACCATTAACATCTTTGGTGTTTATAGGCTATGGTTGACTCTTTCCACCAGGAGACCCATCTGCTTGTTATCTGCATCTGAATTATGATAAAAAAAAAATCAGATAACAATGCATTTACATCTTTGATGTCTATAGGCCAAACCATCCAAGTACTTCTTTGCTGTATAAACAAAAGCCAGACTACATACTATCTGGGGGTCTAAATTTGTCTAAAAAGCGTTAATATTTGCATATTAGTTGTAATTAAATTTCTTATCATATACTCTGGATATTAGAGCAACTATGAATCGTGATTCTATTGACATAGCGTCGAATATTGCCTACCTGTGAATCTTTAATCATATTTAACCAAAATTAATTCCTAAACATGTTCCTTTTTTTAGCCATGATGAAAGTCGGGTAGGTGGAAACATTATATAATTATTTTATTTCATGCTAAGGCTAACGCTTCATAAAAATAATAAAACAGTAGAACTCGATCTGTCATTACCGTAAGGTATGTTTATTGAGAGGGGACGATAAGAGAAAGATCTAGGAAAAGAAGGGGACTACAAAGTAACAAATTTTAATTTAATGTCCATTGTTTTTTAGTTTATTTTTAAAATTATTAAATTTTGTCTATGATAACCAACTTAATACTCGAAGTTAGTTATCATAGATATACAGAATTTGGCTTGGAGGCTTTAATTTATCTATATCTATATTATTTCTATATTAATATTTTAAATGCGAAAGTATGGATGTTTGGATAAATGTTTGTTACTCAATCACGCAAAAACTACTAAACAGATTCGAATGAAATTTGGCATGCAGGTAGCTGATGCCCTGCAATAGCACATAGGCTACTTTTTATCCCGGAAAAATTAGGTGATCCCGAGGGATTCCCCAAAAACTTTTATAATAGCGGGCTGCACGCTGCGGCTAGTTAAATCTAAATTGTCACTAAAGTACTGTAGACACTAGCCACATATATTTAATAAGTTAATTTTCTAGTTTGATTGTAGTCAAGCCGGCTCTGGGTTATTTCTTTTTTAATGTTTATTAATATAACCGATAGTATAGATTATATATAAATACTAGCTGGCCCGCGCAGCTTCGCCCGCGAATAGATTAACACGTCGTCTACATAACTTTTCATACAAATTTCATCCCCTATTTCAACCCTTTAGGGGCTGATTTTTGAAAAAAAATAGTGTATGTTTGACCCCAGCTCTGGACCGATTTTCATGAAATTTGGTATGTAAGTAGTTAAACTTACATACCATATTTCATGAAAATCGGTCCAGCGGTTTAGCCGTGAAAGCGTAACAGACAGAGAGACAGACTTTCGCATTTATAATATTAAGTATGGATTAGCTGAATCGGCAACGGTTCATTGTGATTCAATTATGTCAATTGAATTTTTTTTCATATCATTAGATAGCAAACAAGCTGACGACTCCCCTGATGGAAAAAACAACCATCACCTAAAGACACAAAAGTGATAATGGTGCGTTGCTATTCATGTGGCGGGATGGTAATGCCACATGCATAAGTCTACCAGCTACCTTACCCTCCAAACCGGAACGCTATAATGGCAAGCAATGATGCCATTGCGACAGGAATAGGTAAAGCAGTGGGTACCATATACCTGGGTGAGATTTTGCAGAACTGTACTACTTAACAGTCAAGATGGTAGTGACACGAATAATCCATCAGCCGCCTTTTCGAGCTGCTTGGCATAAACGACGGTTGATCTATTCTTCAAAACTTCTATCAAGTCCATTGGCTAGTTTTTGAGTTTTGTGTACACAAACAAAGGGAAGCTGAATTTTATATATATAAAAATATTACATCTAAGTCACTACATCCTACAAATAAACAGTGTAACATGATATATTGTAAATAAAAGTATAAAAATACGTTACTTTAAGCGTCCAAACAGTGGGGAAAAACATATTCGAGGTCAAGACTTCCCTGAGGGCGGAAGTAGTGAAAAGTTATCCAATCTTTAAGCTCCTAGATTACAACTTTGAGAGTTAAAATCTTCAGCAAACATTTTCAATTAGATCTATAATAAGGTATATATTACATTTAAAAAGAAAAATAAAATAAATATGTATTTAAGAAAAGGATGGATATTCGACAGACTTACCGAAAACGAAGAGAGACTTTCCAAAAAGAGGATCAGTTTGGCTGTATTTTTTTATGTTTGTTATCTGAGAACTCGACCACTTATTAACTGATTTTGAATATTCCATTTTGGTTTGGAAGGGTTATACTTTCCGAGTTGTCTCACATTAATTTGGTAAAGATTTCATGCTGGGTTCCGGAGAAAAAACTAAATGGGAAATCGTTTACTGCAGTTTTATTTGTGTTTAAAAAATATTCGATCATTATAGGTTAGAGATTAAAGGATTTGGAAAATTATATTCTTGATTCTAAGAGTAAATGTTCTCAGGTGATCCGATTGTAATTTAATAAATATTTGATATGTTTGTTACAGTTTTACAGCGGTTCAATTATTACTAAATAATAACGCCACATTTATTAATTTATTTATTTATTTACCTTAAATAAATTTGTACAAAAGGCGGACATATTGACACATTGACCATATTTCTTATAAATTACGTAATGTCATTGCAAAATTAATATTATCAGTGCTAAAATATAAATTATCCTATGAAATTCTTCGTATAACATATAAACGTAACAGTTTAAAAATTAAACAAATAAATTATAAAACATTTAGAAGAGGAAAAGATTGGCATTCATGATCACCTTATCACATTATTTTACCTTAGTAAAAGCCCTTTTTAAATGCACACGATTTAAAATTTATTTTAAACTATTAAAATATGAGAAACAAATCCAGGGTTTCTTTGATAGGTTTCCTTAGTGGTTGCAACGTTGTTATGCAGTAGTAATCAAAAAAATATTGACATGAAAAAGACACCAGCAAAAGGAACCCTTGAAATTTACTATTGGACATCGCTTTAAAAATTAAAATTTTACCCTCACCACCTTTTGTGGCACTTTTTGCTTTGAAGTACCTTTTTTATGGAATCGGTCACGTTTTTAAACAGTTGCTAAGTAGGAAAATTCAAGAATATAACTTATTCATTCTTAAAAAGGTGACAATATATAAGACCTCTGTTAAATATAATGTATTAGACCTCTGACATTCTGGATGTCCTTTAGATATAATAATTACAATTGGGAAGTTTTTCGTTCTCCCTTTTCTACAAAAATGATAATTTGGATACACTTTTTTACCATTTACATATAAATAGCTGCATTATGTATTTGTTTATACGTAGACTGACTACTTACCTATAATACGAAATTGCACGAAATTGCGATAAGTTTATTATATTATAAGTACTTTATATTCATCTAAATTTTTACCCTGTGCTGTTCTGGAAATAGACTACCTGATATTTTGCCTGACATTTCGTAAAAGTTTAGCCAAACATATCAGTACCATCGTGATTTTGGTAGAATGGTGCTAGAATGTTTTTTTATCATAAGATAGCAAACAAGCAGATGGGTATCCGAATGGAAAGAGTCAACCATCGCCTATAGACACCAAAGATGTTAATGGTGCGTTGCTATTTTGTGGCGAGGTCAAATGCCACATGCATAAGTTTACCGGCTACCTTACCCTCCAAATCGGAATACGACAGTGACAAGCACTGAAGCTATCACACCAGGAATAGGTAAGACGGTAGTACCAGACCCAGACAAGACAATGCAGAACTCTACTACCTAGTAGCCACGATGGTAGTGACTCGCATAGCCAATCGGTTGCCTTTTCGACCTGCTTAGCAGAACGGCAGTTGGCCTATTATTCAAAGGAGCCCGGAACCAACACGGGATGGAGGCAACACCTAAATTGCCCAATAATAAATTATAGCTTTTTGGGAAGCGGATTAGTCGGAGGGTAGTTATAAGATATACTAACAGAACAACATGTTCCGTGTTCAGCTTATATATAAAGATTATAAAGATAATATATAAATGACACATTAAATTAAACTAACTATTACCAATATCTCCGTCGTAGTCCCTCAAGTTCTTAAAACTCAACGCTAACAAAATGAATTTTTAAGTAAAATCATCAATCAAAATTTGACGCACGTTTGTTGCGATTTCTATCAGTTATTTTGATGGATTCTTGGGTTATTTATGGAGTAAATTTGTTAAGTTAAATTGCTGTTTTACAAAATAATTTAGATTTTGTAGATGTATGTAGGTATGAGTAAGTTTCTTCTTATTAAATAGCTTCGATAGCAAACTCTTATATATAAAAGGATTTGCCGTGTTGGTCCCGTCCTCCTTTGAAGGATAGGCCAACAGCTGTTCTGTCAGGCAGGTCGTAAAAGGCGACCGATTTGCTATCGAGTCACTATCATCGTGGCTACTAGGTGGTAGAGTTCTGCATTGTCTCACCCGGGTTTGGTACCATCGCTTTACCTATTCCTGCCGCAATAGCGTCAGTGCTTGTCGCTGTCGTGTTCCGGTTTGGAGGGTAAGGTAGCCGGTAAACTTATGCATGTGGCATTAGACCTCGCCACAAGATAGCAACGCACCATTAACATCTTTGATGTCTATAGGCGATGGTTGACTCTTTCCACCAGGAGATCCATCTGCTTATTTGCTATCTTATAAAAAAAGTTTCTTATTCTGTGGAGAGGAGATATACGAGAGCGAGGCTGTTTTTTTTAAGTATATATTACAATCAAGAGCAAGTACTTGTTTTTTCGAACATCAGTTAAATTTTCATAGATGTATTGTTACAAAACTATTGCAGTAAGAATATCAATTTCTTTAATTTTCTTTTTTTTAAATATTTTTTTAAATGTGATTCTTCTTAAAAGCCAACGTTTTTTTTATTTCATAAGATAGCGAACAAACTCATGGCTCTCCTAACGGAATGAGACAACCGTCTTCATAGACAACAAAAATGTTAATGTTGCGTTGCTACCCGTGTGGAGATATTGCAATGTTATATGCACACACAAGTTCACTGGCTACCTTACTCTCCAGGCCAAAGCTCGACAGCGACAATCACTTATACTATTGCATTGAGAATAGAGAAAATGGCGGTACCAGACCCAATCGAGACGCTGCAGAACCACACCACCTAGTTAGTAGTTAAGATGGTATTGACACGTATTAGCCTTTTCTTACCTTTAAGAAAATGTCTAGCAGAAAGACAATGAATCAGTTTTTCACAAAAGGGCCCGGATCAATACGAGATAATAAATAAATATATATAATTGGACGAATTCCGTGACTTGACTCCCTCAAAGCAAGCTATTTATTTTCTTGTAATATGGGTGTTAGTCAACGACATTAATACATATAAATACATACATATATAAATACTTAAATATATTTAATAAAGACCCAAACCAGAAATACAGATATCAAACATCAAACAAATCATCAAACAAATGTTTGTCCCTGTCGGGAGTCGAAATCGATACCATTCGACCAACGGGCGGTCTATCAACGAAAACATATTTCTTATATTAATGAAAAAGATATACAACAGCCACCTATCTCCACAATTTAAGCTTAATAGCTGTAAATTAGATATTTGCTTGAGTAAAATGCCCTAAAGAAGAATCCCACGTGAAATGATAAGTTTACAATTTTAGCAGTGTCGACAACAAGTATAATTTCAACTCTAATCTCGTTTCTAAACTATACATACACAATATAATATTCCGTTCACTTGTACGTGTAAGTGTACTTGAAAGCTAATCTTATGCTATCTAATTCATAATTCATCATCCAATTTTACTTCCAAAACATAGTAGAGCTCGAGGCGTTTTTACCATGCTTTACATAATAATAAACATACTCGTTTTAATTTTCGTTTTAGAAGAATATTTTAGCATGCTAAAGTTAAATTAAGGTATGGCGTATTAATTGTTGTCTAAAATTTAGAAGATTATGACGATTTATGTAGAAAACGTTGTCTTGACATTCTCGAGCGTGAGAAATGTTATAAGAATAATGAAAAAAATATAATCTGATAACTTCCATTAGCCGAAGCCTCAACAGAATGCGAGGTATCTCCCCACCCTCTCTCGCCCTATATAAATCTGCCGCGTTTCAGTAAACCTTTAAATTCCCTTCTTGGGCTTCCTTCCGAACAAAATGCGTATTTGTTTTTGCTTTAAATATATCCAAGTCATAAGGATCCGCAAATATTACTTTCCTAACTTGATAGGAACTTTTATCTAATCAGCAAAATCTATATATATAAAAATCAATTGCTGGTCGTTAATCTCGCTAAAACTCGAGAACGGCTGAACCGAATTGGCTAATTTTGGTTTGAATTAATTGTTCAAGTCCAGGGAAGGTTCAAAAGGTGAGAAAATATAGAAAAAAATAAGAATAGTTAAAAAGGCAGAACAACATTTGCCGGGTCAGCTAGTATGTGATAAAATAAAAGAAATCGACCTAATCCTAGTGTACATTTTTGTACTGTGCTATTGATATCGGTATTTTGAACAACGCTTATAAATAGCTAAATACATATTACTACTGAGAACAAAAAAATATATTTTTGTTAATTATGACTATTTTATATTTAAATGTGACCAGAACAGATTAAAAAAAATAATGATTGACGTAAATCTGATATGCGCTACTGCTAGCTTATTCCATTACTATTCAAGCAAGTTGTCATGTTCTTTATTATTAGAGATCGCCTGTGGTCGAAATTCGACCATAGACTATACAATAAAATCTCTTTTAAGTTTTCCAACTGACTTCAGCCGTACACCATGTGCGTCTATTATCAAGTATGTCAAATCAATGTAGTGTGCGTAATGTTTACTTTTATTAATTTAATGTACTTCTACTGCATTTTGTTTAAAAATGTTATTTTTTTGCAGTCCTCCGCAACGCAAACTTTAATTGTGCCAAATTTCATACTCCACTGTTTGCGCAATTGTCTTAAAAAGTTTTTCATTTGCGTATTAATATATGGATTTACAATTTAAGTTTTATAGTATACTAGCTGCAGCGTGCAGCCTGTGCTGCATTATAAATTTTTTTGGCTAATCCCGCGGGATCACCTGTTTTTTACGGGATAAAAAGCTAGATAGCCTATGTGCTATTCTAAGTCACATCTACCTGTGTGTCAAATTTCATTCAAACTCGTTCAGTAGTTGTTACATAATCGAGTAATAAAACTATCTATCCAACTTTCGCCGTGTTGGTCCCGGCCTCCTTTGTAGAATAGGCCAACTACCGTTCTGCTAGGCAGGTCGTAAAAGGCGACCGATTGGCTATCGAGTCACTACCATCGTGGCTACTAGGTGGTAGAGTTCTGCATTGTCTCGCCCGGGTCTGGTACCACCGCCTTACCTGTTCCTGCCGCAATAGCGTCAGTGCTTGTCGCGTTCCGGTTCGGAGGGTAAGGTAGCCGGTAAACTTATGCATGTGGCATTAGACCTCGCCACAAGATAGCAACGCACTATTAACATCTTTGGTGTCTACAGGCGATGGTTGACTCTTTCCATCAGGAGACCCATCTGCTTGTTTGCTATCTTATAACATAAAAAAAAAAACATCCATCCATCGAAACATCCAAACTTTCGCATTTCTTATATTAACATACACTAGATCCTTCAAGTGTGGTCTAGAGGTCCAACGTTGGCGTTGACTACATGAGGTCTCGGGTTCGATTCCTGGGTCGGGCACTTAAAAAGTGTTTTTTCAGTTTTCTGATAAACACAACGTTGCCCGGGATTGGAAAGTGCCCGGTTGGCGATAGGCTTGCCACCTATCACATTTGTGGGACCAAGTATCTTCGGCTAATCGTGGGTGCACTTGTTGTACCTCTGCCTACCCCTTCGGGGATACGGGCGTGAAGATACTTTTTTTTAGATCCTTCAACATTCGTATAATATAACAATTTGATTGTTATAGAAATAATTTTTAATCTAAGCGATTAAATAGCAATTTAACATACTGACCACGTCCTTTCACTTTTTAACAAAAGTGCAGGGGCGTTGCTACCGCCGTATCAGCCGTATCAATGAACAGGGCCTCCAGGCTACATAGGCCCCTAACGTTACACACGTTAAAATTTTTAAAATGTTATGCAAAAATTAGTAAAATGTTATACTATATATAAAATATTATAATATATGCAAAAATATTATAATATATATACAATATTGTAATATATGCAAAAATTAGTAAAATGTTATACACAATACACGTGATCTCGCGCTTCCCGAGAAAAAATATTATCTTTACATATAATAAAATCGTAGAACAGTCAAAGCTGTACATTGATTATTTTTTAACAGAATACTTGGGGCGTGATCTACAATTGATATTGAAGCCAAAAATATAGTTTTTAGAATTTTTGTCTGTTTGTCTGTATGTATGTCCGAGGTAAATTCAAAAAGTACTGCATGGATTTACTTCAAATTTTGCATGAATATTACTAACAGGTCGGGTCAACATAATACCTACATCTTATCACGCTATCACCTACGGGGGAGGAGCAGTGCGGAGTAAACGAAGTCGCTGGCAACAGCTAGTATATAAATATATATCATATAAAAAACTGTAAGCTGGTTGACCCGTCCAAACAGGACACGTCATACGTTGGAGCAGGCAAATCCTGAAAATTCCCCCTAAATTGAGGTATTTTTAACTCATAAAAGCATAAATTATAAGTACTTATAGATTTTTGAGCTTGAAAAGTTAAAAAATCTAAAGTTTATCAAAATTACAGTATTTTAATTTGTGAAAAAAAAATATTTTCAGTATAATAATCGATTTTGATCTTGCGTTCAACGCAATTTTTGAACTTTAAAATGTTTTATTGACTACAAAATTGATCGATTGAAAAATGTAGAAGAAATATTTAAAAAACTTTTCCAAAAATTTTCATCAGTGATAAATCCCGAATGAATCAACCATTTCGATCCAATTTACGGTATTTGACGCAGTTTTCTTAAGTAGAAGAAGTAATTAGATTTTTAATAAATCGTTATATTACCCTAAAAATTATTTTAAAAATGTGAAGTTAGTTTGCTGTAAACAACATAATTGTAATTGAATACTTTCTGCCATCGGCACTTGGTGAAACTGGATTTTAAATTAGCTATTAGGAATAAACTCAATTGTAATATCAATAGCTATTAGGAATATACTCAATTGTAAATTTTAAATGTAATATTTTATAATGATAATTTTTTTAAATATTTGCACACCATATAATGGTAGAATATGTTGGTAACTTAATTTATTTTTAACAACTTGTAACACCCATATTCTTGCAAATAAATATTTTCTTTCTTTCTTTCTTTCTTTTTTGTACTTCCAGTTCACTTATATTTCACATAAGTACACTGGAAGTACAGGTGAGTTTATTTTGCACCGTGCAAAGCATCTCTGATAATGGTGTAATAAGCGAAACTGGTTGGGTGTATAAAATTATATGGGAAATATAAGAGAACTGGAAGGAGGTACAAGTAAGTTTATAGTTTTAAAATTTTAATGTTTGAAAAGCTGTAAATTTTAAAAATTTGATCCGATTTTAATTTTTAAACATTATTTAACGTATTTTTATGTACTAAAATATTACAGATGATCAAAATATAATTGGTTAAAAAATTCCAATGTTTGTCGAAAAAAAAATTTTTTCAAAACTGTTCGTCAAAGATTTTTTCTGAACGGTTTAACCGATTTCGATGCAATTTACGGCATTAGACGCGGTTTTTAAGGAATAGAAGTGTAAAATTATTAAAACTATCGTGAGATATTGTTAACTATTAATTAAAATCGGCTACACTCACGTTTAATCGGCGTAGGTTCCGACTAGTTTCGGACCTATATAAGGTCCTTCCTTAGGGTGAATTAGACGTTCGCTCGGTAGCGTCTCGTCAGGAACTGACAGATTTAATAAAGATCACCACGCATCTCTTCAGGTGATGATGGTCACCAGGTTTTAGTGTTTTTTTATGTTATAAGATAGCAAACAAGCAGATGGGTCTCCTGATGGAAAGAGTCAACCATCGGCTATAGACACCAAAGGTGTTAATGGTGCGTTGCGATAGCAACGTATTGTGGCGAGGTATACAAGATATTGTGGCGAGGTCTAATGCCACATGCATAAGTTAACCGGTTCCGGTTTGGAGGGTAAGGTAGCCTTACCTTACCCCCCAAACCGGAACACCACAGCGACAAGCACTGACGCTGTTGTGGCAGGAATAGGCAAGGCGGTGGTACCAGACCCGGGTGACACAATGCAGAACTCTACCACATAGTAGCCACGATGGTAGTGACTCACATAGCCAGTCGGTCGCCTTTTACGACCTGCCTGGCAGAACGGCAATTGATCTATTCTTCAAAGGAGCGCGGAACCAACACGGGGATATTCAGTTCACAATTCATTGTCCGTGAAAATCCGGCGTAAAGATATCTTAAAATGTTAATTCTGCTAAGAATTGCATATTTTTTATATCATAAGATAGAAAACAAGCAGATGTTTCTCCTGATGGAAAGATTCAACCACCGCCTATAGACACCAAAGATGTTTATGGTGCGTTGCTATCTTGTGGCGAGGTCCAATGTCACATGCATAAGTTTACCGGATACTTTAACTTACCCTCCAAACCGGTACATGATAGTGACAAGCACTGATGCTATTGCGGCAAGAATAGGTAAGGCGGTGTTACCAGACCCGGGCTTATTAGTATATTTATACTTTGTCATAAAATCGTAACTAAAATTATTAAATATTTGCATAAACAAGTAACCGTTATAAAAATCAACAGATAAATGACATATATTGATCTAACCTCAAAGTAATCAAATTGTTTGCTGCTATTATAGATATTGGAATGAAATACGTATATAAATACTAAAATATCCTTAATAAATATCCGAGCCCTGAAGTAAAACATCAGTTCTCGTTACACATATGTTTATTCCTCCCGGGAATCGAACCCTAGCCCCATCAGCTGTGTACTCAGGGTCGTTTACCATAAATATAGCTCAATTATTTATTTTTTCATTTCATTTTACGAAGATCTTACTATTAAAAATTCTTTCCAAAGTAGGGAAAAATCAGTTCTTTTTTATGCTATTACTATTTGACATTAATTTATAAAAATTAAAATATGAGTAAAGAATAAAAATATGTACATGTTAAAACGTGAGTAGTGTACCTAATAAAAAAAATACATAAATCTATCGTTTATAGTACAAGCATGTTAAATAAATGTTTATATAATTACAATCAACTAATTTTGACCAATTTTTAATTTAATATAGTATATTATATACTACCCAAATATTTATTTCACTCGGTCACTTTCTATGTTATAAAATTTGTGAGATTTTTCCGTGCCATTTTTAATATTTTCTTTCATACAAACCTTGTCCTGACAGTAACGAACGAAACAAAATCAAACATCCAATTTGGTGCATTTATTCCGAAGTTATGCGTGTAAAAACATTATGGAGATTCATTTTTTATCATATATATGAGACATCAAATGCAAAATAAAATCTTTATAAAAATATTTGTCAAAAACGCTTTGCACTCCATATAATATGCATACATGCTTTTTTAATTAAATCCATTTTTATTCACATTTATTTAAAAGATTAATCGAACACTTACCTATGCAAGGGTTTAAGAAGTAACATATCCTAAAGATATAATCTAAAATTTACATCTTATGAAAGCGATTTTTAAACTAATAGAAACTAAACGGCGAGTTGGGCGGAAGACGCGAGTAGGCGCGAGCGCCCGCCTCAAACTGTAAACGAAAACTGGCTACACTGCTACGCTGCTACGAACTACGCTCTACGCCATTCATCTACAACCACAATTTACATTTTCTTCACACGCCGATTGAGTTTACAAAGTATTGTTAAATTCAAAATGTTCATAGATAAAATAGAAATTCACATTTTACAGCTACCTTAGGCCGAAGAGTAGAAAAGAAAGAAGTGAGTCGATTTTTTCTGATGTATTAACGTGTATAATTGTGATACCAATGCGAATCGCTTTATTGACCATCTTAAAACTAATTACGGCGCTTGTCATAAAAAACATTGTGATTAGAGTAATTTAAAAGTACTCAAATTTTTATTCACATTTTTGAGTACTTTAACATACTTTATAAGAAGTTGATTCAACGTTTGATGAAAAACGAGAAGCAAAGTGTAGTATTATTGCAATTTTTTCGTTTTTTGAATATACTATTTCTGTTATATATACCTCGCAAATTTGCGAACTTTCATCTAAGCAACTAATGTTGTAAGTATCCTATAAAGACTCACTTGAACTTGGTACCGATCTTACCAGTAACTGTCATTTCAACGTCGGTGCTTGGAGCTGTAATATTGTAGCTTAGAAGGTAGGGTAACAGGTTAACTTCTGTATGAGACTGCAGTAGTATAGTATATTACTTACTTCGTGGATATTTACTTTTCTGATGTCTAATGGCAGTGCAGTCTCCTAATATCAGGACTATTGTCTAATTATTAGTTGTACCATGTTATAAAAAATTGTAATTAAGATCTTCAGCTTCCTACAACACATTTTTTATTTACAACACAAAAGCAATTGTACTTGATAATATTATTTTCCTGACGCTAAGATGATAATATCCAAGTTTTGGTGATCTTTACAATGTGTCAGTATAATTTTTGCAGAAGAGAATAATTAAATGAATATCTATAGATTATGTTTCATTAACAGAGCTTTGTTCTTTTTCACAACATCATACATAATTTGTACTGACGTATTCGGAGTATGAAGTAAACGGTAAACTTAATCGTGGGATTTTTGTCCCAAACCCATCAATATTATCTATTTTAAAAACTTTGATGGCTAGACGAAGCAATTGTTACTTACCATTGCGATAACTTAAAAAGTATACAAACCTAATAATGCTCTAAAAAGCAAAATCAGTTAACTTACGTAATAAAATTTTATAAACATATTTGTATATACCATATTTGCATATTGGTCGAGATAAAAATCTATTATCTATTAGGTACTAATTTTATATTGTTTAAGATAGTTTAAGTTTAAGAATAATGAATAAGCAGATAGTTTTTTATATGTAAAGAACTATCGCCTTAAGTTAGAAAAATATTAATATAGTGCTACAAATAAACTCATTTGTACTTCCAGTTCACTCCCAGGTCTCAGTTCAGTGAATTTATTTGTAATATCTACTTTAAAATGGAGTTTCACCAAGTGCCAACGACGGAAAGTATCCAATTTAAAATGTTAATAGTACGTTCCTATTCATAATCTAATGCCACGTACACAAGTTTACTGGCTACTGTACCCTCCGAACCGGAACACGACAGTGACAAGCACCGACGCTATTGTGGCTAGAATAGATAAGACGGTGATACTAGACCCGGACGAAACGTTACTAACCATACCATCTAGTCAATAGCCACGACGTTACTAACATGTATTAGGCTTCTCTCGCCTTTTACGAGATGTTTAGCAGTTACAAAATTGATCTATTGTTCAAAAGTTTTCCGTATCAATACGGTCAAGTCATACAAAGATAACAACTGTTGTATCTATAAAATATTTCAATCTATGTTTTTTATATCATAAGATGGCAAACAAACAAATGTATCTCCTGATGGAAAAAGAAACCTTCGCCTATTGATGCCAAAAACATTAATGGTGCGTAACTGTCCAAGTATACCGGCTACCTTACTATCCAAACCGGAACACAATAATGATAAGCATTAACGATATTGCTACAGGAATAAGTAGGGCAGTGGTACCAAATATCCCGGCGCGTCTTACCAGAAATCTACTACCTGATAGTCATGATGGTAGTGACACGTATAACCAACCGATAGCCTTTTACGACCTGCCTGGAGCACAGAACGACAGAACGGCAGTAATTAGATTATTCTTTAAAAAAACCCAATGAATATGGGGAAAATAATAAATATGTATAAATAAACACACTTTCATGAAAAAAAAATAAAAGTAAATATATAACTGGCGAGAAGTGCCTGAGGGCACTCTCTTTTAACAATAACACTACTTTTTCCGCTGGGAAAATTACTTCGCTTTGTTTTAGTGCTGTTGATCCTAACATATGTAGTTCCGACAGACATGAAAAGGCCAAAAACAAATCTTAACATTAGAGCTTTCTTGGCACTTTTAATAATACTTTTATTCTTACGCTTTCTTTTCCAAAAAGAAGAGGTTCTCAGCTGTTAGATGGATGTTTATATATCATTGAGTATGTTTGGGCATTATTATGTATTCTTCATTATTCACTAGCTGACGTATCACTTTGCCCGCGGATCATCATATCGACGTGGAATTTAATGTAAACTTTAATCCCTTATTTTAACCCTTTAGGAGGTGATTTTTAAATAAAAAGTTGGAACTTCAACTACCTACCTCTAATATTAAAATAATACATTTCATTAAAATAGTTCAGCGTTTTAGCCGTTAAAGCGTAACAGACAGAAAAGCTTTTCATTTATAGCACTATTATTTTTATAGTATGCTTATAGTATGGACGCAGATTTGAAAAACAAATTCTTTTTTGTTTATGAAAGTATACTTCCCGTTGAACCCATATAACTTAGGTAAAGACTTAATTTAGGATTTCGGAGATTGGAAAGATTTAATTTAGGATATCAGTAGTATAGATCAGTTTTACTGATCAAAACACCTTCAAATGTTAAAACGTTTTACTTATGTCTTACACATCAATTTTACAAAAAATAATGGAAAAAAAATCCAAAAACAAATGGAACCGTTTACAGATTGCCAGACCGATATATTACTTTTTATCTTTTTTATTATTATTCTATGGTGATGGAAAAAGAAACCACTGCCTATAGACACTAAAGACATTAATGATGCGTTGCTATTTGTGTGGCGGGATGGCAATGCCATATGCATCATATGCATAAGTCTACCGGCTACTTTACGCTCTATTAAACTGAAACTGAAACAACTACAAGCATTGACGCTATTGAAACAGGAATAGGTAAGCTGCGGTACCAAAAACCCGGGTGTCACGTGGCGGAACTCTACCACCTAGTAGTCACGATCGTAGTGGCATGTATAGCCTATCAGTCGTCTTTTACGACTTTCCTGGCAGAACGGCAGTTAGTTTATCCTTCAAACAGACAGACACGGGATAAGAAAAAATAAAAATCTAATATCCAAAACGCAATATCGTCCTTTTTTGTTCTTATTCTACCCTTTTATACGGTCCCCGCTTAGACTATATGTTTTAACAAATTTTTAATGTATGTGTCTTGTATGACAGGCAATCGACTTGATATATGTTCTGAAATAAACCTCTTTAGTTATTTATATTTAGCAGGTAAGTAATCTTCAGTAAAGTCACAGGAATGTTAAGATATAAATTCTAGTTGTCAAATTGCACAGGTGTGATTATTTTCTGAATAATATAATATGCAACACAGAGACAATTTATTGCACGCTGCACCCAGCAAGATTTAATGGAACCACGTAATTAACATACTAATTAGTTTAATTATAATTAATGAAACTCCACAGATGTGAAAGTGATTAAGGAATTGAACCATTTTAACATAGCTTGAAACATTACACATTTCTGAGTTTTTAGAATTATGCTCAAATCATTCAAAACCATTCAAATCAAATGAATCATTTTTTTTAAATAAAACTTCATTATCTTTTTCTTTAATATTTTTAAATCACTTACGCGGCAAAAATTTCTTTAAATTTTCTCCATTTTGTTATATCTTGAGTAGCCAGTATCTAATGGTTGCCAACCACTTTTTGATGTCACACTTCTACTTCATTTACCCACTTGCTACCACTTACACGTACCATCTACCCACAAGTATTTTTTCCCATAATCTTCATTCCAGAATGAAATTGCACTAGTGTTATCTGCTATACGTCCAGCCTACTGCCATTTTAACATTTTTTTCTCCCCGTGTTGGTCCGAGCCCCTTTGAAGAATAGACCATCTACCATTCTGTCAGGCAGTTCGTAAAAGACGAACTATTATAGGCTATACGTGTCACTACCATCGTGACTACTGGGTGGTGGTATTCCGTAACATCTCACCCGGGTTTGGTACCACCGCCTTAGCCATTCCTGCCGCGTTAGTAAAATTTGTCATGATTATGTTTTATTTTGAAAGGTTAGGTAGCCAGTGGACTTATAACAAATTGTCTAAATTGGACATTGACCAAGGGTGCCTGAAATCATCTGTCTGTCACAAAACTGTCATTGTTGCTACTTGGTATTAGAGTTTTGCAATGTTTTGCTCGAGTTTCGTAAGGCCACCTTACGTTTTCTGTTGCAAAAGCACCACATCTGACCAGAATATCATCAGCATTATGCCACTGTCTCGACCCAAGCCAAATCAGGACCGTAATCTTTGTCTAGTATCTTTGGATACTAGACAAAGATACAGGACGCCTGGTTCAGTGGTATGCAAAGTAGACTGATCGTCTATAATAGTCTTTTCTATTCACCACGATTCATCGGTTTGTCGTTTGACGAAATGAGTGGTGATCCCCATCGCCATATTTTAACGACCTGATTACGATTGTCGACTATTTCTAGCGATAACCGGCACCGATGGCTTTACGTGCTCATCCGAGGCACGAGAGTGGTAAAATACCGCCGCCAGTCTCCAAGCTACTACTGAGATTTTATAATTTCAAAAAAAAACACATTAAAAGTTTTGTCCAATCCAGGGATCGAACCCGAATCTTTCGCTCCGTTCGAAATCCGAACATGATCTTAGCCGAATAGGCTAACCCATAGACCACGAAGTAATTTTGTGAAAAATATCTTCTTGTCCTAATCTACACCCACTAATATTAGCATTTTTTTTATTAAATAACCTTTCTTTTTGTGTTATAAAACTATCTGACCAGTGCAGCTTCGCTCGCGAGTAGATTAGCATATCATAAATGTAAGAAATGTCATATCTTCTACATTTCATATACATTATTAATTCAACCCCTGTTTTAGCCCTTCAGAGGCCAATTTTTGACAAAAAAAGCTGATGTTTGACCCTGGATTTACAACTATCTCTTTGTCAAAATTTGCCTGATTGAATCGTCTTGGAGAAGTAAACAACAATATTAACATCATTGTGGATTACAGACGACGGTTTTTAGGGTTCCGTACTTAAAAGGCAAAACGGGACCCTATTACTAAGCCTCCGCTGTCTGTTTGTCCGTCTGTCTCTATGTCACCACGCTTTATCTCATAAACCATGATAGCTAGAGAGCTGAAATTTTCACAAATTATGTAATTCCGTAGCCTCTATACTAAAATTAAAAAAAAAAACAACAAATTCTAAAAATAAAAAATAAATGAAAATATTAAGGAGGGTCCCCATACAATGAACGTGTTTTTTCGTATTTTTTGCTCAATATTAATAACGGTAACAGGTAGACGCTTTAAATTTTCACAGAATATTTAGTTGTATATTACCTTTCAAAATAAATAATTAAATAAAAATAAAGTAAATATAATGGGGGTACTTAAGTAATAAAATAAAGTCAGTATTACGTAAGTACTTAGATGTAAGTACTTAGATAATCGCCTCTGTGGTGTAGTGGTCCAGCGTTGGCGTTGACCACATGAGGTCCCGGGTTCGATTCCCGGGTCGGGCACGTAAGAAAAGTGTTTTTTCAGTTTTCTGATAAACACAAAGTTGCCCGGGATTGGAAAGTGCCCGATTGGCGATAGGCTTCCCACCTATCACATTTGTGGGACTAAGTATCTTCGGCTAACTGTGGGTGCAATTGTTGTACCTCTGCCTACCCTTTCGGGGATACGGGCGTGAAGATACTTTACTTTACTTAGATATAATTACCTACGAAACTTTCAATAGGTGTATTTTTAATTCATCCAATACGAACAAACAAATAGTCCACCTTTAAAACTAGATTCATTAACCTGGCTACCCCATTACATATTTATAACTTTTATTGTTATAATATAATCAATGATGTTAGATCTTTATTTTTACAATTATTATCCCTTTAATAACACTATTTCAAAAAAGTTGTGAACGTTTTGAAATGTGATTATTTATATTTTTTGACTGGTTGTCCCATTATTGACAATTAATACATCATTATGGTATAATAACGTCAGAGATAACATCTCACCTAGATCAAACCAGAACTAGTTAATGTCATCCCGGAGATCATCAATCACGGCGTCCATTAACTCTGTTTGTTTGTACAACATTTCACCAAGCATAACTTTGAAAATGGGTTTTCAATTAAGAAAATATTTCAGAGAAAATCAAAGAGGAAATGCAAGTTATATAACTTATATAACTTGCATTTCAAGTTATATAACTTATAACTATAAGAATTTATCATTTTACCTTTCAATACTTACCTAAAATATGAACCTTATGATATAAATTTTGTTTTGTTACATATTTTAATGGTAATAATAGTAGTATCTGTACGCCGACTCCCTTGCGGATAGGCAGTGTCAACCAAATTTGTATTGAGTCTTCGGTTAGCAAGATGAGTATTAATTGCCACCACCTCATTTGACCGACCTGATAATCGTTGTCGCCTCTTTCTAGCGATAACGGTAACTGTTCAGTGTTGGAACATAAAATAAAAGATTTTGTATAATTCGCTATTTAATTATAAATATATAACATTTAGATTTGTGGGAGGATAATTTGTTTCGTCTTTAAACTTGTAACGAGCGTTGAATGACGCGTAGTCTGTGAGCGAATGGTTCGCCCGTACGCACGCTGCTCCTCGTTCTTCAGTCTTCTTATATTTGAATTATTGGCGCGAACAGTAACCGACCACTTAACGTGCTCATCCGAAGCACCTGACCTGATAGACTTCAAACCGAAATGTTGAATTTTCGAGAAAAACCTCAATAACACTTTAACCTGGCCTGAATCCGGATCGAACTAGTTGAATCGAAAGTCATTTTTTCCTGACCTAAGAGTTTAATAAAAAAGAAAGAAACACAAAAAAATAGAACATTACTTTATGCGGTACCACCCCAAAAAGAGTAGGTTTAAATCTAGTCTAACGTATTTCGCTCGCGATTCGGAAAAAATACATAAATGTTTAAAATGTAATAATATCAACGTAGCATTTAAAACACATAATTCCTTACGAAACATATTATGTAATGGAAACGACAAAACACATAATAATAATAAATATGGAGTTTGTTCCGAATGTAGTAGCGTATATATCGATCAACCCAGTTGAAATTGCGAGTCACGTTATAAAGAACACATATCCGCCTTTGAAAATAAACATTCCGATAAGTCCCATTTTGCTAAACACCTTTTAGAAACCGGTTATAGTTTAACAGCGAATCATACTTTTGAAATATTACATACGTGTTATAAGGGTTTAAAATTAAATATATTAGAGCAGTTATGATCATAAAACATAATAACGGTTCAATCAAATTGTTAAATGAACAAACAAATCTTTCAAATTCACCCCTGTTACAAAAAAGCGTTTGGGCTGGCCACACATTGCGAATAGAATAATAAGCGTGTCAAACACCGGCGCGAATCAGTATTAATTACACTCACGTAGAGCGAGGTAGTGTTCGTTTTTCCTGAAGATGCTTCGGTTTCGAAGTGAAACGTGCGTTGAATACGTACATGAATTGTGTGCTTTTGTGATTGGTGCCGGCGTGGTCGTGGTTATAAAAGTGTGGTGGATGTGGGCGGATAAGTGTGCCGCTGGGGTCTTCGTTTGATCCGAATCATCGGTGAGTCTTATCCATTTATCAAACCGACGTCTGTCTTTTCGGTACCATCACGGAGGATACATAGAACGGTTCGCGGATAATAGCAAATTTGATTAATTTCACCTTTTTAATAATGGATTTCCGCAAAGGAACGCCTGAATCAATAAAATATCAATAACACAGGTTGTATTTAATTTTATAAAATACAGGTGCTTTTCACACGAACTAAGTTGTGGTTAATACCTAGTGCATACTAATATCATAAATGTGAAAGTCTGTATATTTGTTACGCTTGCTTGATAGCATTTCAAGCTCTTAACGTAATCACATAAAAACCATAGTTGAACAATCTAATAATAATAATGGGTTAGTGGAAAACTGCTTCAGAATTTTAAATGAAAGACTTTAGCAATTACCTACGTCGATTTTGAAAACCGTTCTGTACGTCTAACTCATAATTGCAATTATTGCAGCTGATTCAACTAAGAGGATTGCACAGTAAAAGAGTTTTACTGAAACATGTATTTAAGTTTATGTGTTGTTTGCTACTTCTACCTCCCGTGTTCTTAAACAAGCTTATAGGCGTATAATATATGAGTACTTGCAAAACAAAGCTCCCCGCATCTCTATTCTGGAGAGGTACAATTCACTTACTCTACCTTGTATGCATTTATTCATTCATGTATATTCAAAAAAAATGTTGCGACCGGTTAGATCGTGATTATATATATATATATATATATATATATATATATATATATATATATATATATATATATATATATATATATATATATATATAATTTTATAAAGACGATTTCACTCCTAGCTTTTAAGCCGAACCATACTTATGCCAAAACGTAGATTATGGTAAATAATAACAATTTTAAACCTCGAGAGATTCGAGGCCATCATCACGAAGCCAATTCCAACATTAAATATCGTAAAATAAGTTTAATAATTATCAGTTTTATAAATAAATAGTAGTTTGTCCCTCTCACTTAAACTTCATCAGTCAAAAAATAAAAATAAGAGAACATACAAACTTTTCTTAGCAATACCTTGTTCATGTTCCTGATAAGATATTTTGTTACAGAAAATTATATTATAAGTGATAAATGAACACTAGACTATCTTCTTAAAACCACGTTAAAAGTTTGTACATTTGAGACTGTTGGTTGAAACCCAATCATTAAGGATATTATGTCCAATTTATTTCCCAAGATTTCTCTTTGAAAGTTTTATTCTTGTTCTCTATTGTAATCACAAGTTGCTTTGTTACAATTTTAGATTGTAGTTTTTGAGCAATTAAAAAAAAAAAAATTTTTGGTCTTTTTATTCTTCCTTTTCTCAATTTTTAATCCGAAAAAAAATATTATCTCCGCTTTCTAGAAAGTTTATTATATTTTCATCGTGGTGATACTAATTCATCACATCGTTCTATTCTGAGAAGACACCGACAAAACATCGCATTGAGCATAAGTGATTCAAACGACGCGCCACAAATAAACCTAACCTCAAAACTTCATATCACATCACCTTAAAACTTGTGTAAAACTCAAAACACTCTACATAATATACACAAAAAAAAATTCTGTCTAGGAGGTCGTGTGCTTAGCATTATTAAACACTTTTTATATACATAAATATTTAATAAATCTGTGTATAAGTTACATACTTGGTACTTTTTATTACAAAATAAAAACAACGGATAGGGTCCCACGGGACATAATAAAGTGGATTGTATCTATAATGTTACTGAAACATATATTCACCAACAAAAGTTAGATAACGTATAAATAACCATCGACGATGGATTCAAAAATGAGCGCCCGGTGTCGCGCTCGTCGCTAGCGCCAACTCTTTACTCCGACGCCCTACAATCGCGCCCTCCCACGCAACTAAAGTGGCACACGCGGCTCCTGCGAATAATATGTTATATTAATAAAGGCATTATATAGAGCTATATGATTTTCAAGATTAATGTTATGATGATAAGTAAAGGAAAATAATATTAGGAAAAAGTACAGAAATGCGCCGCGATGCGATGCGTCCTGCTCTGCCCTGCTGCGGTCCTTCTAATAAAATAAATAAATAAATGTCGCTAACAAATTATACGATTGATCCAACCCCAAAATAAGTAAAAATGTTATGGGTGTTAGTCAACGATGCAAATACATAGAAATACATATATGAATACTGTAACATATACAATAAACAGCCAAACCCATAAATACAAACATCTATGTTTGTTTCTTTCGGGAATCGAATCAGAGCCCTGTCTGTATGGTGCGATGCTCTCATTATTCGCGTTATTCGTTGATATGCGACTCGTCTCTGCTCGTTGCAGTCCCTCCCAGTATTATCGATCCTTAAAGGAGACCTCAGCGTCATTTGTCAATTCTATTTTAATGTAATATCAAAATCAATACTTTTGAAGACAAATATTATACAATAAAAAATATATTTTTTTAAATCAAATATATTATTAGCAATGCCAAATAGCGCTGCCGAAATTGTCTTGATCTATTTGCAGGTTTCTTTTCTAGGACGCATAATAGTAATTTAAAAAATTAAACCGACTTCAAATATCGAATATACTCCTATGTCAAGAACTATTGAATATATTTTGATGAAATTTGGACTGTTATCTAAGTTGAAACGTACCTAATGTATATCAAAGAATTATCTCGATAGATATGGCTTATGTTTTAATTCGTACACAAACATACAAATATACAAACATACATCGCTGCAAAGGATACTTAGTACGTTGTATCCATAATACCCATTAGATAAAACAATTGTGAAGCTGCGAGCAAATGCTAGTGTTAAATATTTGTTAAAGTCTAAAGTTAAGTTTCAAAACGAAAAAGACTGTATAAAAGACATAAAATTTAGAAGAAAATCTGCGGTATGATTTATTATGCTCTGCAGACGAAACGTTATGTTAAGAAGCAAAAACGTGTCTAGAAACGGCAATAAGGACTTTAGAAAACTTGGAATGAACAATGACAAAAAGCACTTTTAAACTGTAAGAACAAAAGTAAACTGATATATCAAACTTGGTCCTTTTTATACATACCATAATGTTTAAAAGATTGAATGAGACAGACATTAATATAAAAAACCCAAGATGCACAGTAAACCTGACACTCAAAACTGTCTCTAATTTCACATAAGTAGTTATAGATACATACGCAAAACATACGTCTTTGCATATTCAACTTTAATCGTAAGATTTATAATTCTTTTTACAAAGCAATGTACAAAAAGAAATAAAATTGACAGTATCGCAACCAGTCGCGACCAACTCGATTCTATTTGAAATGAGCGCACAATTAAAAAATATGCGCTCATTTTTTATATCAATGATGATAGATATGAAAATCATGATTATCGTATACACGGTTGTATACAAACATTACGGTAGAGTATACGTTAGGGTGGAGTGAAAAAAAAAATTTTTTTTTCTTCTTAGCCTGGGGGTCAAATTTGTAGCTTATAAAAAACAAAAATTTTTGAAAAAAAAATAAAATTTTTTACTCAACATCTTGAGGCAGCCCACTCATTTTTAAAATTAATTACGAGTAAAAATATTTGGTTGCAAAAAAAAAATTTTTTTGTCTCTTAATGTCTTAAAACATCCAAGAATTGGCAATTATGATCATTTCCAACTCAAATTTTATTCTAGTGCCCTAACGAGGAATGTTACTTTTTTGGATTTTTTTTAAATATTAAAACAATAGTCACAAAAATTTTTTTTAACTTGTGATTTTTAATTGGCATAAAAGAGGATATTTTGAAGTTTTTAGAACGCTTTTAAAAATTTTTTTTTGCAACCAAATATTTTTACTCGTAATTAATTTTAAAAATGAGTGGGCTGCCTCAAGATGTTGAGTAAAAAAATTTATTTTTTTTTCAAAAATTTTTGTTTTTTATAAGCTACAAATTTGACCCCCAGGCTAAGAAGAAAAAAAAAATTTTTTTTTTTCACTCCACCCTAGTATACGTGTTAATTGACCTTAAATTGCTACAAGAATAGCATCAGCCGAAATTATCAAATTAATGTAATGTACAATAAGCCCATATTAGAATTCAACGGACACTTTTTAATAGTAAGTAAATTTTAAAAAAAATAGAGTTCAAAGAAATGAAACAAATCAAACTTGTGCACTTTTTCTTATTTCTAAATCTAAATTTTCTTTTCTGCCATAAGCCTAACACTTTTATTTATGATCAACCAAACAATTAAGAAAAATGTAGGATAGGCAAGACACAAAATGTTAAACAAATTATTGTATAAAATTGAACAAAACTGAAAGTATTTATATCACTATAGTCGAATCATAAAACACAGAAGGCTGTATAAACAAGCTTAGTGTTATCCTAAAGAAACAAAAAAAAACAAATGTCACCTTTATGATCTGCGAACGAGTATCTATAGTGCGCACGGAACTAGTTGGCCGCGCCTCAGGTATGTGAACGGTGGGGCGGAGAGGCAGGGGCGCTTGCTGTCATTACTCAGTGCGGCGCCGTACTTTGCGACGGCAACACGCGTTGAAAGTTCCGGCTAGTTTAGACAAAACGCACATAAGATTGCAATAGCGAGATGAGTCCGCCGATAAAAAGACAATCTAAGGAAATAATATTTAAAGTGCATACATTTTTTAATAAACGGAAAGCCGATGTCAATAGTTTAGAATATAAAACTGATGCGAATATACATAAACTAGTAGCAGAAGCAACAGGGATATCAGAACGAAGTGTTAGGAGAGTGATTGCTGAAAGTAAAAAATCGTTGCAAAATACAGGGGAAGCAAGATTTAGTTCTCCACGTAGACCAAAAGAAATAAAAAAGAAAATACAAGTTGATGACTTTGATTTAGCAGTGATAAGAAGAAAAATAAATCAGTTTTATACGGTAGAGAAAAAAATTCCAAGTCTACGAAAACTAAATGCTGTGTTAAAAGAGGATAATATTTTAGACTGCGGATTGACTTTTTTAAGAACACTTTTGCACAAACTGGGATATTCATTTAAAAAATGTAAATCGAAGAGATGCCTTTTAATAGAGAGACCAAATATTGTTGAATGGCGAGTGAAATATATGAGGGCTATAAGAAAATTCAGAGAAGACAAACGAAATATATTCTTTTTGGACGAAACTTACGTTAACCAAAGTCACAATGTCCAAAAATGTTGGCAATCTTCGTCGGAGCCTGGAATTTATACAGATATAGGCAAAGGAAGGCGTTTGACAATAGTTCACGCTGGTAGCCGGAACGGGTTAGTTGACGATGCTTTGCTAATTTTTAAATCAGTTTCAAAAACGGGGGATTATCATGGAGACATGAACTCTACAAATTTTTACAACTGGGTTGATCAAAAATTAATACCTAAACTTCCACCTAACTCAGTCATAGTTATGGATAATGCTGCCTATCATTGTGTGCAAGTTGAGAAGAAACCGACTATGTCCAGTTTGAAAATTAATATGCAGAACTGGTTGCAAAATCATAATGTAACATTTTCTCCCACGATGATCAAAGCTGAACTCCTGAGGTTGATTAATGCCACCCAATCAGAAAAAATATTCAAGATTGACGAACTTCTGAAAGCTGCAGGTCATACTGTTCTCAGACTACCTCCATATCATCCAGACCTCAACCCGATCGAGCTTGTGTGGGCAAATATTAAAAATTGCCTGGCCAGAGATCACATTAATGCTACATTGGACGAGAAAATGACAATACTAACAAGGCTATTTTCCGAATTCTCTGCCGAACAATGGCAAAAATGCGATGACCACGTACAAAAAAATGAACAGGAATACTGGAATCATGATATGAAATTTGATACTATGATGGACCAAATCATTATAAGTTTACAAGATGATTCTGAATCAAGTTCAGAGAGTTCAGAATCAAGTGATTCTGAGAATTGAGTTTGTTTGTTTGTTTGAACGTGGTAATCCCAAAAACTACTAAACCGATTTGAATAATTCTGATTTTTATTATATAATACACATATTTAATACACATCCATAACTCATCATTATCTCGTTTCGTGGTCATTTGGAGGCAAAAGCAAAGCTTTCGTCCAAGAAACTTGTTGTTCTGAACAGGGCAAAACAGTCGATTGTTTGCGACTCTACAAGTCACAAATCAGGCTTCATAGGAGTACTGTTCTCATCTTTGGCCAGGGGCTCCACAATACCAGCTCCTTCCTCTTGAACGCATTCAACGCAGAGTGTCTTCAATGCCGATCACGATAAACGTATACTGATGACTCAGCCTGAACTAAATACTTTTCGTAACTTCCACTGACACGTGTTTAGTACCAAATTACTGAACTAACATTACAAAGTTCAATTTGTATTTTATTTATTCTTTTCAATAAATGAAAAAATATTGTTCACGATATCTTCAGATTGGTCATCACTGTCTAAGCTCATGTGCATTGCGAGCAGTTGACAACCCGCCCCCTTACCCCTGTCACCACCTAAGGCGCGGCCAACTAGTTCCGCGCGCACTATAACAAATATTTTCCTCTAAACAAACGTTGTACATCTTTCAAATTTTAAGTGGTTAAAATCAAATAGTCTTCATAATGAGAGATACACAAACGTATTACATAATATGTTGACGATTAATATTGCGACGTAAACGGCTTAAAATAGTACAATATAATAATTGTGAATTCAAGTGATATTAATCCTTAAAGCTTTTTCGCGAATTTTAGTATAATAAAATGTGTCCGTGATACAATTTACTAATTGTAATACATTTTTACTACTTGTTTACTAATCGTTATACGTATGTATATCTAACGGTCAGTACAATCGTCGTAATCGATCATATAGCAAAGAAGAATTTCGCCACGTCGAACTTGTCGACGCTATAAGCGTCCCGACTTTAGGGAGACCGTCGTAGGTTAAAATCCTGCGTGTCGATATTTTTCTTTGTTATTTTACATTTTTTCAAATTGTAATACATACATTACTCATTTTTAAAGAAATTAATAATGTATTACAATACGATAAGCATCTATCAACATGCGTTACGAGAACAACTTCGTATGGACCCTCAGCATCCTCCTTTGTACTCTCTTGCAAATAAAAAAAACATTAGATCAAATTACTAAAGACATTATTTGAAATCTGTCTTGATTCAACGGGTCGGTTACTTAACCTATTATAAAAAACATATTAACGAACATAAGGAATTTACTGATTTTGCCTCGATTTTGGTAAATCCAATTTTCACCAGATGTCCACCTTTTGAGGTCCTAAGAACCTTTTCCGGCTATTTTCACGATGACGTCAGTATGTCTGTATGTATGTGTGTATGTGTGTATGTGGGTGTGTATATATGACTATATAAACATCTCATAACTTTTGAACGGCTTGACCGATTGAAATGTGGTTAATGGCATTCAATTAAATTCTGCTAAGCTAATTAGCTAATTCTGCCAAAGATGTTAATGGTACATTGCTATCTTGTGGCGAGGTCTAATGCCACGTGCTTAAGTTTACCGGCTACCTTGTCCTCTAAACCGAAGTTCGACAGTGACAAGCACTGACGCTGTCGCGGCAGGAATAGGTAAGGGAGTGCTACCAGACCCAGGCGAGACAATGCAGAAATCTACCACCTAGTAGCTCTGATGGTAGTGAATCGTATAGCCAATCGATCACCTTTTGCGACCTGCTTGGCAGAACGGCAATTGGCATATATGCGGCTACCTTCGAATGTATAAATAATCTAAAATTTAATTATTCATTCGAAATTAGCTGCATCAGTATCATCTAATAATAAATGTAGAAAGCTTCCACAAAGAAAGAGAAAATAACGGTTCAGAATAATTCATAAATATTAATATCCTCCTTTAATTCTGTTTAAGACATAAAATGCGACAAAACAATTAATTCTATCACGATGTGTTCATAAATATCGTCTGACTGACTTTAGGTAGGTATATTGGTCATTCATTTCCCCAAGGTATCCACACTGTCCATTAAAAATATTTTTAACACGACAATATTAAATTGAGCTCATGTCATTGAGCGTATAACTCGGTCTTGACAAATATTAATAATTCAGTAGCTGCACATCGTAACCCGTTATTTGTTTCATTTTTTATGAAACCCCAATAAACAATATTGAATAAAAACAAAATTCTGGAATAAAAAATTAAGTTTATATATAAACTATTATACTATATACTAAACTAGCTGTGCCCGCGACTTTACCGCGTGGAAAAAATTCTAAAATAAAAGTAGCACCCGTTCCTAGTTTAATCCGCATAGTTCCCGTTCTCGTAAAATTCGCGGGATAAAAGCTATTCTATGTACTTTCTCGGGTTTCAAACTATCTTTGTACCAAATTTCATCTAAATCGCTTTTTCCGTGAAAGCCGTGCTTTCCAGTGCTTTAGGCGTGAAGTAGAAACAGGCCGAAAGAGATTCTTTCGAATTTATATTAGCATGGATTTGTCCAAATCCAGCAAGTCGTAAAACATTAATAAACACACAGACATACAAAACTTCCGCATTTGTGCTGATACGAACGGAACGACCAAAACGAAGAAAAAACAACATTAATCTTTGTTATTTCCCATGGCCCATACTCCTCGCATGCTTAAACAACCCATTGGTCGAGTGGTTTGCGACCTTGACTACGCAATCAAAGTGGTACGGGTTCGAACCCTGACAGGGACAAGGCATTTGTGTAACGTGAATAGACGTTTTCAGGCTGAACTAGTTTGTTCTAGGCTAAAACAGTTGATCGTAAGCGTGTCAGGATAATCAAGTTTGGCCTAAATACTTTAGATTTAATTAGTTTGACTTAGGCGAAATTAATTTTGAATTATATAACTGAACTGATTGAATAATTGCAAGTGACAAGCACGTTGTAACCTCCGAACGCAGGGAACATCATCCGTGTCCCTATTAGCACACTTACGTTATCTTTTCACTTATTAACCTTTTTTTTTTGTTCTCGCAGGGGAAATGCTCTTACGCACTGCCGGGCCGTGTGGACTGGCCCGAGTCTGGGACTCGCCGGACAGAACTGACCATACCCACTAAAACCCCTGCGTCCGCGCCACTATGCCGTGGTGGCGAGAAGGTGGGAACGCTTGCGCACACGTCCACCAACCCGCCAGCACCTGCCGGCCTTGCCGGCATCCTTCGGGACTGGGGCCGTCTTGGACCCAGCAGACGGCTAAGATGCGCGCGACTTTACAACACCGCGCGCACCTCCTCGAGGCCTTTTGGGGCAGAGCCCCGGCCTCGATCACGGGAGACGAAGCAGGACCTGGTAGGCCCGACGTCGCACCCCCGCGTGCGTCTCAAGCGGATCGGGTCGGGGTTGGCCGCAGCCTCCCTTTTCCTCTCCGCCGTCTCCTTCTGCGACATCTTCACTTATTAACCTAACCCAACCCAAATGAATGAATAACAGTAAATGATATCTCCACGTAGGAGTATATACAAGAAGAAGAAATTTAGCCTGGAGTTACTTGAATATAATAATTCAAAATTAGTTCAGCCTAAGCAAAACTAGTTAAGCCTAAAGTATTTAGGCCAAATTACCCTGTACTAAACTAGTATATCCTGACACGCTTAGTATGAACTAGTTTGGCCGGAAAGTTTTGGTCGGTAACATATGTAAGTAACCTATATTTAGCAAATAAATATGCTCTCCCGCATTTGGGCATTGGCCTTTGTCTTAAATATTAGGAACTGCCTTTACTACTTAAAACTACTTAATCAATTTGTACTACATAATTATACTTTATTCACATTGTTCAATATGACTAAAACAATCATTCTAACAACTTTATTTTATTCTTTTTAATATTCTACATTTTATCAATTCTCATAATGAAATATCATTATCTTAAATTACCTACTTATGCACGTTCAAGAATGATATCAGTGGAGGCCAACCGTTAGGTTCGACTTCCTCTTTCGAGCCTCGTCGTCAAAGTAAACGCCTGTTAAAGCCATTTAACCGACGTTTTTAAATAAGGGATGACAATGCAAGAGAATAAGTTTGCACATTTATAGCAATGTCGGGCAAAATTTTGCTTTATTAAATGAAAACCTAACAGTCGACCATCCTGACCTTGTGTATGTCCTCATGCACGCTCTTTTCCAAACCTAACACTTGGCCTCCTTAATATTGTTTACATTTTATTAATTCTCATAAAGGAATATAACTTGACAAACACATTACCTTAAATAACTTATGCACGTTCAAGAATGATAATAATAATAATATACTTTATTGCACACAACACACATCATTTACAATAGAAAATAACAATGTACTATAAGGAACGGAGTACAAATAGGCGGTCTTATCACCCATCAGTTATCTCTTCCAGACAACCAGCGACTTTAGGAAATACTTAAATTATCGCGGCAAAAGTGATAAATAAAATATATGTGCTAACCAATATAAGTTTAATTTAAGTTTAAGTTTGCAAATAGTAGATATATTACACAAAATTAATATATATATATATATATATATATATATATATATATATATATATATATATATATATATATATATATATATATATATATATAATAATTTATATGCATACATATTATGTGCTTACTAAAAGGCATAAACATAAATCAAATAGGAAATTAGTGATGACTCGTTACAGGAACAACACGATTAGCATAAAAAAACCAAAGAATGAAAAAATAAAAAAATAAAATAAAAAAAAATTACAGGATGTAATTAAGTACCTAGGTAATTTTGCTAAAAACAACGTAATTTTAATAATTTGAAAACATTAATCCTTGTTATTGCTTTTCAGGTATTCATAATAGAGAGATAGTGGGAGTTAAGTAGTCGTTTAAAACTAGCTAAATTATGTGCTGTTCGAATGTTAACAAGCAAAGCATTCCACAATCTCATGCTCTGCACAACAAATGACTGTGAGTAAAATTTTGTATATTGAGTGGGAATTTTTAAAATAAGGTTATTAAAAGTGCGAGAAGCTTTACTGGAAGGCCAAAAATTTGAATTTGTTCTTGAGGTAATGGGGAACAGCCGGGTCAAAAAGGACACGATACAGTAAGTGAAGCATGTGAGCATTCCGGCGAAGACGAATTGGGAGCCGCTTGAGTTGAAAACGAAATTCAGAGATATGATCATACTTGCGCAAACCAAATATGAATCTTATGCAGAAATTTTGGATTCGCTCAAGTTTATCAAGTTGGGCCTCAGTCAATTCAGGATAGCAAACGTCGGCATAGTCAAGAAGTGGAAGTAGCAAAGATTAAGCCAACATCATTTTTGTAGGGATTGGAAGAAAGTTACGTAACCGCCTTAATGCAGCAGCAGCTGAAAACACTTTACTACTAATACTATTTATCTGCTGACTCCAAGACAGCGTTTCGTCAATGAATATGTCAAGATTTTTGACGCATTTACTGAACGGAATATCAATACCGTCTATATTAATCTTAGGTATGCTAGCCCAATTAACCCTTGAAATAAAGTTAGGGCTTCCGACAAGCATAACCTGGGTTTTAGTGTGATTGAGTGTTAATTCATATTGACGAGCCCATCCCGATACGGCAGCAAGTTCTGTATTCATCGACGAAACCGCCAAAGAAAGATCATCGAGCGAAGTTAAAGTATAAATTTGAAGATCATCTGCTTAGAGGTGATAAGGAAAAGACAATGCGGAGGTGACAGAATTTTTGGATGCGACTTGCTCTTTCAAGCCTCGTCGTCAGTCAGAATGTCGTCAAACATATGTCCTGTTAAAGACATCTAGCCGACGTTTTTAAAGAACACTGGCTACGCTTCATACATCGCTTGGACTCGTAAATTGAATATATGTTGTTGTTTTATTATTTAAAAACAAGCTTCATTTATAAAGGTCTGGAAAGAAGTATTAATAATGTAATATTTTAACGTTTTATAAATTATTGACAATTTGCAATACGAGTTGTCAGTTTTGTCACATTTAGATTTATCACAAGAGTATCTTAATGGACAAATGAGCTAAAATATTCTATATTTATTTTGATAAATAAAATTAAAAAACAATATATAATTACTTTTACTACTTTCTTTTTTAAAATTATTTCACAGCGGTGACGAGGCCACTTGCTTTTTGATGGAAACTTGTATTCACAGAGGTGGTCCTCCTTTATCTATACTCAATGTGTAACACAAGAACATTCACTATGGCGGAATTGTTTTTTTTTTGTAATTACGTCGAACTGCTCACTATGGAGACTTACAAAAATGTATTACATTTTATAAATACATCTTTCGAGAATTTTTATATTGCTAGTTTATATTGAAAAAAATTACGTATTTCTAAGGTATATAACGACATCAGACAACCACAAAGGCCATTGCGGCAAAACTTCTTTAAGGATGACAGTGCAAGAGAATAAGTTTGCACATTTTTTAGCAATGTCGGGCAAAATCTTGCTTTATTAAATAAAAACCTTACACATATTAACATCGTTGAGTAACATTCACCTCACAAGTAAATAAATTGCCGTTTGTGGGTCAAATCAATCCGTGTGATTAGTCTGATGATATTATTCTTATTACATTTGACTGGACCCCCTTAAAAATTGCCTGCCTGCCTTTCAGCTATACAGTATGTAAAAGGCAAGCGATTGTCTAAATCTGGGGCTACTATACCACTAGGTAAAATTGTTTTGCAACGTTTCACTCGAATTTAGTACCATATTACTTTTTCTGGCGCAATAGCGTCAATGCACTGTCGTGTTCCAGTTGTACAGATACAGGTTAAATTTGCGTAATGAGTGACTTTAGGCGATGTTCATCTGTTTCTATCATTAGAATTTTGCTAAACTGTTATATATAAAAAATACCATAATTAAATAGCATGCGATAACATTTATAAGGTTTAAATAAAATCCGTCGCACATTACGACTTAACACCCACTTCAGTTACGGTAAAACACTGAAATGTAAGCTTTGTTTGTGTAATGAATAAGTGAGTGGATACGTGTCTCGTAATAATGAAAGGCGGCCCTTCATCTGCACGTAACACGTTACACCTTAACTTACAAAATTGGATCTTAATTTAAAGTGACTCAATGATTTGTTAGAGCGTAAGATAGCAAACACGCAGATGCCTCTTCAGAAGATTAGGGTTAGCTGACATCTACATATGTTTATTTTTATGTTTAATAAAAGAGAGGAAAATTATCGTGTACATTTTTATCATAAGATATTTTTATCTTTAATAAAAGAGAGGAAAATATTGTGTACATTTTTATCATAAGATAGCAAACAAGAAGATGGTTCTACTGATGAAAATAACAACGATCGTCTATAGACATCAAATAAGTAAATAGTGCATTGCTATCCCGGTGGCGGGCTCTTAACGCCACATGCATAAGTATACCGGCTACCAAGCTGGAACACACCAGACACTAGTAGTGACTCGTATTAAAGCCAATCGTTCGATTTTGCGAACTGTCTGGCAGAATGGCAGATGGATGGTCCTCAGAGGGAGCCAGGATCTACACAGGGTAACGGGTAAGGAAGGCAGTGATACTACGAATACTGAAAAGGCATGTACCGTGATCCAGACTTTTAAAATAATAATAATAATAATAATAATCTTTATTAAACTAAAAAATTAACAAACAGTTGTATGTTGTTGAAGTCCCCTTTTAAGCACATACGAGCTTGTGTCAGGAGACTCCACTCCTCTATAACTATTTTTACATAAACTTATATCTACAAGTAAAAAGTTTTACAATTACATATTTTTGCTCATATTCATTTATATTTTACTTTATTATTTACATTATAACAATTATTTACATATTTATATAAAACAGTTTGATTTGTCTGCTAAAGCGTGAATAATTAATGTGTGTATTTGAGTGTGTGTGTGTGTGTGTGTGTGTGTGTGTGTGTGGTGTGTGTGTGTGTATGTATGTGTGTGTATTTTTGTGTGTGCGTGTGTGCATACGTGCGTGTATGTATTTCGATGTGTCTGTAAAAATTAATATATCATATTTTATAGAATAAAGTTTTCTATGTCCTTATAAGTTGCTTGTACTAACCATTTAGTTATATCCTTTTTAACTTCGTATAGATGTTTCTTATATATGTTTAATTCTTTATTTATTTTATTGTAAAGATATGTTGCTCGATAATTGAATTGTGCACTTGCAAATTTGGTTTTTGTTAGATTTAATTTCAATAAGTTATGCTGTTTTCTTTTTTGTTCACTACTTGGAGTGTATGGAAGATTTAAGTGTTTTTTTGTTATTATGCTTCTAATGTATAATTTTCTTACAGATAATAGGTTACTAATTTTATATAATTTATCAGTAGGAAAGTCAGTCCTTTTAAAATACATAATTTTTATTAGCGCACGTTGTACCCGTTCCAGTTCAAGAAATCTAACTTTAGATGCACCTCCCCAAACCGGAATACAATAGTTGAGGATGGCCTGTGCTAAAGCACAATATATGCGATTTAATAAGGGTGTCTTGTTGGACTTATCTGCTTTTTGCATAGGAACCATGTGCCTTAGTGTTTTAAAAATCCATGTAAGTTTCCTAAGCCTAACCATCAGATGTTCAATATGTGGATGCCAAGATAGTTTTTGGTCTAATATAACTCCAAGATATTTGGTGCTCTCAACTTTTTCAATTTTTGGACATTGGCAATTTCTTTTCAGAGTGTTACCGCAAGAAGTGTGCATTCTGATTCCAAGATCGTTAATAGGTTGACTATTACTATATATGCTAAAACATATGTAGTTAGTTTTACCGGTATTTAGTGAAAGAAGATTATTGTTTAACCATTTAGCTACTCTTGTTAGCCCACGCTCAGAATGATTTTTCGTCTCTTCCCAAGAGGATCCGGCAAAAACTATAGCTGTGTCATCAGCGTAGGAGAAAATTGTTGCATTTTTATTGTCATATTACATAAATCGTTTATATAGATTAAGAATAACGTCGGACCTAAAACGCTTCCCTGAGGTACACCGTACGATACTAATTCATTATCACTAGTACAAAGATCAAGTTTAACTCTTTGTTTTCTATTCCTCAAATAGTCAGACAGTAAGGAAAGAGTCTTTCCTCGAATACCAACCTTTTCCAGCTTTTGTATAAGTAAAGGAATAGAGACAGTATCAAATGCCTTTTTAAAATCTAAAAAGACGGCTATACACTTTTTGCCTTTGTCCATATTATCTGTTACTAAAGAGCTTAAAGAAATTACAGCATCTTCGGTCGATTTTCCGTTTCTGGAGCCAAATTGGGAATTCGATAATATTTTGTATCTTTCTAAATATTTGAGCATTCTGATATTTAGTAATTTTTCGATAATCTTTGATATTGCGGGTAATACAGAAATTGGTCGGTAATTATTGAGATCGTCTCTATCCCCACTCTTATACACTGGGGTGACTACAGCTTGTTTCAGCACAGATGGAAACTTGCCACTTCTAAAGCATAAGTTTGTGAGATGTACTATGATAGGTATAATTTCCGTATTAGCAAGTTTGAGATAATTACTTGTAATATTGTCCCATCCCGGAGCACTGTCGGATTTGAGATTCATTAGAACGCTATTTACTTCATCATAATCAGTGTCAAGGAGTACCATAGACTGGGATTGAGATGGTAGATGATGAAACGCACTATTTGACGAACATGTACTGATGTTATCTGCTAGTTCTTTACCGATATTTGCAAAGTATTTGTTAACATAATTTGCTGACTCAGAAGGAGATGCTTTTATATAATTTAGTTCAGGATTATGATTATTTAATTTATTGCTATAGATTATATTTTTTATGTTTTTCCATAGTAGTTTGTTATTTTTAGCAGACTTTGTTAATAAATCTCTTTCATAATTACGTTTAAGTTTTTTTATGAGGTTGTTACAAAAATTTCTATACCTATTATAAGTGATTTTAGCAACTTCATTATGTGGATCTGAACGAAGTTGTTTCTGCATTTTGTTACGATTCCTAATGCATTTCAAAACACCCGGTGTAATCCAAATAAATGCAAAATGAAAGATTGGTAAAACAGATATACAATGCGAATATAAATGGACATAATAACGAATGATAAGGACAACACAAAATTAGTCTGGTACTGTCTGGGTATGGCAGACTTATTTATTGTTTCAAAAATGTGACTTAATATGATTCAAGTATGGTGATTTTTTTCTATATTTTCTCTTGTATAATTCTATTTCTACCTTACATTAAATAAATGTTTAAATTTTAAAGTACAATTCAGAAATTACTTATATCATTTTATAAATGAAAATTATTTAGTAATTTCTAATATTTTTCTAATGATACGATTTTGTTCATGCCAAATCGTTTTCCTTAGTACTTAAATGCCTTTAAACTAATTAATTATGAGCTTATCTACTGGAGGTTTCCTTAGTCGGGTCGATTTAGAAGAAGAGTGAGAAGGGAAGAGTGAGCTCACATTGTATATAAATATTATGTTTTTAAGAAGTCTTTATTTATCAAATACTGGAAATGTATCAAAGCGCTGGTGTTAATTCCAATTTAATAATGTACCTAATGCTGCGGCCGCACTTGCTTGCGTCCTGCGTCTATCGATAAAAAGCTTCGCGCAATGACGTGATACATGCAGATGTGACCGGCTATTGTCACTAACATTCGGACTGCATATGTCAAAGGGTTTTAGCAATCTAATATCTTCGGGACGATACACGCAGATGCGGCTTAAGGGTTACAAGCATACGAAGGGTAAGGTTTCTTTTAAAGAATAGACTATCTTTGGTCTTGCTATAACTCGTACTTGGTGGTAAAGATCTGCGGCGCCTTATTCGATAACCCTGCCCCGCATTTCCTTGATTGAATCTCCCAATCCACATTCTTCCATGTAGATTTAGAAGCTTACATTAAACCCAAGTCACCTTGGAGGCAGTTATTTTTATCATAGAATGGTCGAGTGATTTCTTAATTTTTGTTTGTCGATCTGTCTATGTGGTCCTGTATAAGTTTAAAGGTTTGCTCGATATTTAGGAATATTAATATATACACTTATTGAATGATTGCGCAATTGATGAGTCATATAATTTTTCCGTATTGCTGTGTGTCTATATATCCCATTATAATTCAAAAACGATTTGACTGATCTTTACGGAAATCAGTATAGAGTGAGATCCAAATGATATGTCATATATGTCGATGTGTTTCATTATAACTGTAATAAATAAATATTCACGGGACAAATAACACTAACCAATCGAACCCCAAAGTAACAAATTATTTGTTTGTGTTATGGGTGTTAGGCAAAGATACTAATACATAGAAATACATATATAAATACTAGAATATATTTAATAAACACCCAAACCCGGAAATCCAAACATTCATGCTCATCACACAAATGTTTGTCCCAGTAGGGATCGACCCGAGCCCCGTCGATCGCGTAGTTAGGATCGCTAACAACTCGACCAACGGAGGGGGGGAGGGGGTATAATAGCATGAACATATTTTTTATATCATAAGATAGCAAACAATCAGATGGGTCTCCTGATGGAAAAAGTCAATCATCGCCTATAGACACCAAAGATATTGCTATCGTGTGACGAAGTCTAATGCAACATATTTTTTTATCGTCCATGAATTTACACCCAGCAAGGTGGGCGGTATTCTAATACTCGCTCGCCTCGCCAAGCGTAAATAAATTTTCGATTACTATCTATAGTAATTAATTATAAAATATAATTTTCTTAAAAGTCATACCAAACATTCGCAATATCCAACACCAGCAACGTTGCGTTTAGCTACGTTACAGTTTAATGAATCATACGAGGTTGTTGACAGAGAGATGAGTTTTTATAACATGCTCGGAAAACCGCGACGTGTTATTGGAGCTTAATATCTCCTTTTTGTATGTATTTCGTCTAATCTCTTAGTTTTATACCAGTTCAACGACATATTATTATCATTCGAAACAAAGAGAAGCTTTCACAAAGTTTTATCTAGGCCTATTTACTCGGGGAAATTTAATGCTTATTACAAAGAATGGGTTCTTGAACGAGAAATCTTGTAGTAACTATTAATACAACTTCACGCGTGAATTCAGAAATATAACTACATATAAAAACATGAAACAGTTTTAACTTGATGTCGGCTAGTAGTAGGTAAGTATTTAGATTATACATCACGACCAACTGATTATAAATCAAAGTGTATTGAACTTTTTTAACTTCCCGCTACGTATGGAGACAAGGATGTTTATGTAGGTAGGTCTACGTACGAAGTTATGTTTTGCCCCGACATTCGAAAATCAAGTTTTCACCAAATCTCCACGTTTGAGATCCTAGGAACCTTTTCCGACTATTTTCGCGATGACGTCAGACGTCAATATGTATGTGTGTGTGTGTGTGTGTGTGTGTGTGTGTGTGTGTGTGTGTGTTTGTGTGTGTGTGTGTGTATGTGTATGTGAACATCTCATAACTTTTGAAATACTTGGCCGAACGAAACGCGGTTGATGGCATTTGATTGGGCTCCGCTGAACTTAGACTTCCTGAAAATTTGAACCGTTTCAACCCAGAAGATTTTGAGAAATGTTAAAAAATCTAAAAAAAAAATGATAATGTGAGTAAAAAGAGGAAAAGAAAAGGAGCTATTGTATATAGTCATCGTCGCATAATAGTCGCGTGTACCCTTAATCTTATTTGATTAAAGCCTGATTAAAGGATTTGTTTATGGTAAAAAACTATTTACACTACCAACGTAACTAATATGTGTAGAGTTTCGCAATTTCTTGCCTGGGGTTGGTAAAGTTGCCTTATTTTTCCTTTCAGAGAAATAGCATCAAAGTTATTTTATATATTTTACCAGCTGCATACCCGGCAAAATTTGTTTTGCCATACAAATTTCTTGTATTGAATATTTTGGTAGAGTACTTTTGGGGAGAGAGTAAAACTATCCTATATTTTAACGTCTTTAGTGTCTATCGTAGATGATTATCTCTAACCATTTGGAGTGATGTCTACTCGCTTATACTATTATTAACTATGATATAAAAAAACTGAATTTGAAGAAAAGATAACAATCTTACCTCTATTAATAAAAATATATTTCAGTTTACTCTACGTAAATTTTTTTCTCTCAGCATAACCAAGGTAAACTGTGAGAAAATGCTTAATAGCATTAAGTTACGCCTTTTGTACTGATTTGTGCAATAAAGTGTTTAAATAAATAAAATAAAATACCTTGTTTTGGTTATGACGGGCTTTGACACTGTATTGTTGCGAAGAAATTTAACACTATTACTTTATATTTGGCATATATTGTCAGGCAATATTAGCTTGCTATCAATCCCGGAACGTAAATGTGCCTAACAGGGGATACAATGTACGTATAAGTCGCTTGTTCTGTTTGCCTTTGGTCAGAACAAACATTGAGTATAATAATCCAGTTTCGCGTGCTTTACGAATGATCAGCGATGTTGCTCGCTCAGTTGAAAGCGAAGTGTATATATTTTACTCCAAAGTGTAGGATATTTTTTACTCCAAAGTGTAGGTAGTAAATAAATGTGCCATAAGACACTTGGAACGGTCACAATGAAACAATTAATTAATTAATTACTTCACACATGTATCACTTGGAATGTATATTTTCTGTAATGTGCATGATGTGTTTTATAAATAAATAAATAAAAAGTAGTCTATGTCGTGCCCTATAAATTCTTCTATCTTTTAGTGAAAGTTTTATGTCATTTTTTCATATTTTCACGCCACGAAATGTAACGCTTACATGCGACTCGTCGCGCTCAGGAAACTCACACCAGTCGTTTATTTCACGCGATATTTATGAAGCATCATATTGCTTATTTCTTTGTATTCCTTAAATTTTACTATTTTTTATGAAAGGCACTGTAGATTATTAGAATTAATCAAATTATATAAAATCTATACATATAAATGCAATTGAAGTGTCTGTATGCGATTTTAAAATAACTAGTTTTTTTTTAAAATGCAATGTGTTATTTTTACGATACCAATACCTAAACACCCATTTTTTAAATTTCTGTTTGTACGAGGTAATCTCTGGAACGGCTGAACCGATTTTTACTAAACTTTCACTGAAAGGTAGAGTAGTTTATAGGACAAAACATAGGCTACTTTTTACCTGAGTGAGCAAAAGGGAGTAATAATTTTAAATCACCCGAACGAAGTAACAAAATTTTTATACGCTTCGGTATCCTTCTGAACAATCGGTGTTTCATTGAAAGTTACGATCTAATGTGGTTCAATTGAAATTAGAGATCACCCTGTGGTCGAAATTTGATCTTATACTAAACAATAAAATCTCTTTTAAGTTTGATAATAGGCTTTAGACGTAATAATAATAAATAATAATAATAGTTTATTTAAAATACAACAAGTATTTCAAAGATTGCAAAAAATTACACTGACTTACGCTTATTAAGAACAATAATTTGGTACATTCTAGAATTACCAGGGGTTCCCAAACTAGGCGGAGCCTGTATTTTGGGATACCAAAAGAATTTAAAAACAATAAAAAACGTGTACAATAATAAATAAAGTTATAATAATTGATTCACATTATAAGCATTGAAATGTCAAAATAAAATTGTGCTATTTATTTAACATCAATTTATATACATAAATTTAATGGACTCGAGATTAGAATTAAATACTGATTATTTATTTTAACACTGAAATTAATGTAAAGTTAAAAAAAATAAAATAAAACAAGAACATCATTGGTGTACTTTCTTCTATGAGAGTGTTGACATTACGATAGCTTCAGTCTTTTCGTAATCTAACGATTGCAACCAACTTATAATATTACGAGAACATTCTTGAACTGAGGAATTCTTAATGTCACAAAACTTAACAGCTTTATTATAAATATCTTTATGGGCAAAAGATTCAAATCGTTTAGCAAATGAGGATCTTACTATTGGCAACTCTACTCTAAATAATCTTTTTTTTTTAAAGTGATTTGTAATTGATAGAGGTAATTACATTTTTACGAGTTGAGATACATGCTCTCAGGATGTACAGCTGACGCACTCGCAAAACTCCAGTTTCCTCGTACAGCGCATTTGTGGAAAACCAAGGAGGCTTACGCGTCATGACCTTTAAAACGGCACGTTGAGCTCTTTCAATAGGAAGCATAGAGGTTTTCGCTGCACCACCCCAAACACCAATGCAATAGGTGAGTAACGACTGACAGATAGCAGTATACACAAGTTTACGGATTCGAGTGCAGGTTGAATTCCTCAATAATTTCATGATACCTATAACCTTGCGTACCCTAGCTGAAAACGTTTCGATATGCGATTGAAAACTTAAACGCTCATCCAAATACAAACCCAGATATCTAAAATTTTTAGCACATTTTATAGTATCACATCCACATGCTAAAGAGTTAGCATTAACATATGTGTGTATTTTAAGATCTGGCATATTTAATGGCTGTGATTTTGCAGTTTTGTAAAAACACATATATTTGAATTTAATAGCATTTAAAGAAAGAAGGTTACTATTTAGCCAATTGTTTATGGAATGCAATTCTTTTTCTGCCGCGAGCCTAGGATTTTCCCAACTATTACCATAAAATAACACTGCTGTATCATCAGCATAACATACTATTTCTGTCGATTCCCAATTTAAGTTGCAAATATCATTCAAATAAATAATGAAAAGCAGGGGCCCTAGAATGCTGCCCTGGGGGACGCCAAAATCAACAAGGAGAAGGGAACTTTTCATATTGTCAATCTTTATCAGCTGCCTCCTGTCCGAAAGATAGCTCCTGAACCAATCCAATGCTTTGCCACGAATTCCCAGTAGTTCCAGCTTTCGCAAGAGAATGAGGATAGATACCGTGTCAAATGCTTTGGCGAGATCAAGAAATACTTCGTAACAACAAAGGCCATCATCCAGAAGTTTGACTATATAGTTTACCAGTCCTTGAGTGGCATTTTCTGTTGACTTGTGTTTTCTGAAACCGAATTGCCGCTCTGATAGTAACTTATTGCTTTCCAAAAATATCGATAATTTTTTATAGATAATCTTTTCCAATAATTTAGAAAACACGCTTAAAAGTGATATTGGCCTGTAGTTCTCTGGAGCATCCCTCGATCCGTTTTTATAGATAGTTATCACCGAAGCAACCTTCCAGAGGTCAGGAAAGCAGCCCGAGTCCAGACTAAGATTAAAAATGTGTGTCAGCGGTGCAACAATATGGGCTTTTATAAGTCTGTTTGAGAAACCGTCCAGGCCTGGAGCGCTATCATTATTTAAGTTTGAAATTAACGCTTCTACTTCAAATGAGTCAGTGGGATGCATAAAAAATGAGCTTGCCAGCCCGTTCCCAGTAGTTATTTTCGCAGTTAAACTTTCCTCGGTTTGATTTGAATTTTCTAATAATTTTGTAGCTAGTTTGTGGCCAGCTAATGCAAAATATTCATTACATATATTAATCGAAACTTCAGGATCGTCTAAATTAGCCAGGAGTCCCGTAGGAGCGACATTTTTTTGCTTGAAATGGCAGATTTTTTTGATTGTGTTCCACAAAGCTTTAGTATTATTTCGACTTTTTTCAAGTTCTTTTGATTCGTGTAAAAATTGTATTTTTTATATCATTAGATTGCACTTGTGTCTCTATGTTCTCTTTATTAATTATGAACATGGTCGTTAACTGCCAACTTCTAAAGTATTTAAAGTAGCGCCAGCTAATTAATGACAGCCAGTACAGTTTCTATCATTTCCGATCAGCTTTTAATCTCGTGGTATATCTAACACGTACACTGGGTGGTGGCAGTTGAGTCCAAAGGGGGAGGCATCAGTTTAGACACGTCAGAATCTGTTAGGCCACAAAAAGATTTTCTCGAAGCATTCTTTCTATGGGATCACTAGCTTTTTGGCTAATTGGGTCATCAAGATTGTTATCAGTGGCGCATGTTCTAACGTAAATGCTGATGTTCCTCAAGGCTGCGTACTATCACCGACACATTTTCTTCTGCATATCAATGATACGTTACGAATTAGTAACATTCATTTCGATGCGGATGATGGTACTGGTGATACTTCATTCACTGGTCATAGCAGTTAATCCTCGGGGGCACATTGACAAGTGCTGGAATCCGATCGTTTAAAGTTGAGAATCAACTTAACGAAGTCGCTGAATGTGATCGATGAATTCGTTGCATTCAACCCCAAGAAAACGCAGGTTTGCATGTTTACCGCTAAAAAGTGATCTCTTGTCTCATATCACCTTTGAGAATACACCCCTGGCAGCCGTATTAGAATTCTTGGAGAAGACATATCAGACAACGTTCAGTTTCCAGCTCATTTGAAAAGAAAAAGCTAAACTAGCTTCCACAAAGCTCAGTGTGCTCAGCAGAGTAAAACAGTAGTTCTTGCCAGCCCATCGCTTGCAATATTATAATTCACAAATTCGGCCTCACATGAAGTATAACTGTTCTCATCTCTGGGTTGAAGTTCCTCTGTATCAGCTTTTCCTTATACATACCAACATGACAGTTTATCAATATATATTTTTTTAATTTTGACAATATGGCGCCTGGTGGTTTCCATGATGAATACTTATAAGCATCATGTCTTTAGTGACACTCGCAAGATTAAGATGAATCGATTGACATAAGAATTATTACAATCTGCCTACACGTTTGGCCTCTAGAACGCCACATGGGAACAAACATACATACATACATACATACATACATACATACATACATACATACATACATACACTGGTAAACACATTACCCTCCTGCAGTCGGGTAAAAACAAGACTAAATACGCAAGGCCAAGACCAAGACTTAATAATAGGCAAGATAAAGACCAAAGCCAAAACAATATGCAAAACCAAGACTGTCGGAGTCTTTACCTTGTTCTTGCTTTGCTCATCACTAATAAGATGGCAAACAAGCAGATGGGTCTCCTGATGGAAATAGTCAACCATCGCCTATAGACACCAAAGATGTTAATGGTGCGTTACTATCTTGTGGCGAGGTTTAAAAAATACATAAGTTTACCGGCTACCTTACTCTCGAAATCGGAACACGACAGTGGCAAGCACTGACGCCTTTACGACAGGAAGATGTAAAGCGGTGGTACCAGACCCGGCCGAGACAATGCTGAACTTTACAATCTAGTAACCACGATGCCCGATGGTAGTGACTTGCATAGCCAATCGGTCGCCTTTTACGATCTGCCTGGCAGAATGGAAAATGGCCTATTTTTTTAAGGAGCCCTGTCCAACACGGGCTAAAATATTACGGTAAGTTGACTGCCAGTGGCGACCGAGGGAGTACGACACCTTACAGCGCTGTAGTAATTAGAGGCGGCGCGGCGCGACCAGTAACATTCTGTGCATGTGTCCGAGCTGGTCGCGCCGCCAAATTGGTTGCGCTACCAAAACAAAATTACAGTTTTCTAGTACTAATGACATACCGAAACTATAAAGGTTCCTAAGTTACTTCGAAACACTAAAAAGCGTACGTAACACTTGAAATACATCACCTTCTTTCTAGCGCAGTAAAATACAGTTTTCTACCCCTCTCCGTTTATGTTTTGTGTCTATAGTGTTTATTGAGAACATTCGACATATATAAAATTATAAGTAACTTGAAGAGTATCAGTACTTTAAAAAAACCAAAAGCTATGAAAAAAGAATTAAAAATTTAGTAGTTCCCGTGCAAGGGCCAGAAAGAAATATAAATTACGGCTATCGTCAAAAAGAGGAAGCTATGGGCCATACACAAGTATCCCAATTTCCAACGCTGAACAGGTTAAACATTTTCGATCGGGAGTGGCGCACAGCTGCCAAGGCACGCAAAGTCAACGAAGCTACGCCGACTCCGCGTGGAACTTTACTGCTGCCACTGAATCCGTGAGCACCTCTATAAGTTTTAGTACTACTGAATCAGTATTATTTTTAAAATATTTATAGTTATTGTAATATACAGAACGAAGTCAATCTTGTTTTGTTTGATTTTTTAACTTCCCGCAACGTTTGTAGATAAGAAAGTTACTGATTTTGCCCCTATTTTAGAAAATAGAGTTTTCACCAGATCTCCACGTTTTGAGGTCCTAGGCTTTTTTTTTTCTTTTTCGACTATTTTCACGATGACTTCAGTACATCTGTATGTGTGTATGTAAACATCTCATAGGTAACTTTTGAACGGCTTGACCGATCGACACGGGGTTGATGGTATTCGATTGAATTCTTCTCAACTTAGACTTCCTAAAAATTTTGACCAATTTGGCCCATTAGATTTTAAAAAATTTTAAAACAAATTTTTTAAAATCTCCTCAAAACAAATTTTAGCAAAACAGACATTTTTTAATATACTCTAACTTCCAAATTAATGTACCGATTGAGTACAAAGTCTCATCAGCTGTTATCCTCAAAAAATTGCGTCTAATGCATAAATTGTATCAAAATCGGTCTTCTAAAATACTTTTGTACTTAAAAAACTACATTTCAAAAATAAAAATCGAATTAAATTTACAAAAGTCACAATTTTTCAAATATTAATATTACGTTGTTTACAGCAAACTTCCATACTAATATTATAAATGGGAATGTGTATGTAGGAAGTGGGTCAGATATGATAAATAAAATGCGGATGTGGTGATATAACAGCTCTTTATATTTTGTTCAACTTTTATCAAAAATATAACATAAGATCACTATTAAAGCTTTCCACTATTAATGACTAGTTCTCGTTTAACAATTCCAAGTAACTTAATTAATCCTTACTACAAATAAGTCATAATTTGAGCAATAGATAATCAATTATAAATTGTACTGCGACTAATTTATAGTTGACAATAATAATTAACTTGTTTGCACAAATTAATTATCCGAGAGTCAAGGATAAGCTACTAGCAAGATACAACAAGTGTACCGAGCCACGCCAGAGCCTAGACTGCCTCATCTTTAACAGAATTATAAATAGGCCTATCATTTTAGCAAAGAAACAAATTAAAAACAGTTAACAGTTAAAAATACACACCCACACACATATGTACATATATAAGAAATTCATATTTAATTAGAGTAATTACTCTTTTTGTTTACTCAACAAACAGCTTTATGTGGCTTTATGAGTTAAGTACATATATTGGACGTAATGCATGTAAATGGACTATATAGACATTAGATGTTTTTCGATGATTATTAATAAGTACATAATTTATTAATAATGATTCTTTTACAACTAAACATTCGAAATGGAGCATTATTTATAATGTCATTTTTTTACATGACATGCACTACGCATCGCTCAGTCGCCATTAGACTGCTGGCGCATGCGCAATGTAGGCGTGAGGTAATGGTTTGCATATTAGATATAAAATAAATAATAATTGGGAATTTAATTGTTTTTATGATCGAACAATCACCAATAGTCGTCGAACAAACGATAATTAATCAAAATTAATTAATCTAAGTGATAAAAATAAAGATATCTAGTAAGGGGGGCCAACTTAAGGGTGATCATTTGTTTAATTAATTATAAATAAATAAAAGACGAACATACAATTTTTACAATCGAACGTTAAAGAACGAACGACGAACAAATAATTAAAAACATCAAAAATCTGAAAATCAAAAAAAGTGGGGCCAAATTCACTGAGCCAACGTAGGTACCTAAACCTATCTACATATTCTAGCATTTAGTTTAGGGCTTAGCGTCCAGGTGGCGCTGAACAGCGACTTTCTAGTCTACCTCAGTATATAATATTAGTCTATGGACTGCCTTATCGGCGGGCGCTCAGAGCCTTTTATACAGGTAGCAAAACAAGTTGAGTAGTAGGGATATCGAACGATGCGCTTGCCGGCCCAGGCGGTGCATTTGTTATTTACACTTTACAATATTCTTGCATTTGACGACGCGGACGCCGTCATGTATATGTGTGTTTGTTTGTCTGTCTTTCATGGCATAACGGAGCGATGAATGATGTGATTTTTAAGTGGAGACATTTGAACAGATGGAGGGTGACATAGGCTACTTTTTAGATTTTTGAACTCTTTGTGATCAAAAATTCATGTTTAGGTATATTTTTTGCTTCATTGAGCTAAACATATCTCAATTTAGCAGGAAATTTCACCGGTTTCATCGGACCTATAAAGTCAACCGGTTTACAGATTTTTTTTATATAATAAGATAGTAAAAAAGTATATGGCTCTCGTGATACTTGATCTTTAGTGCCTATAGATACCAGAAATGTTAATGATGCAAGTTTACCGGCTACTTTACCCTCCAAACCGGAACACGATAGTGACAAACACAGATGCAATTCTGGCAGTAATAGGTAAGGTGGTAGTACCAGACCCGAACAAGACAATGCAGAAATCTACCACGTTGTAGCCACGATAGTAGTGGCTCACGTAGCTTCGCTCTTATGAACCGCCCAAGGAATGATGGTCTTCAAAGTAGCCCGACCAACACAGCGAAAAATCTTTAACACTCAAAGCGATTAACTGACATAAATGTTTCACGTTAAAACTAAAGGCCATGTGCACCGATTTTTGCCAAATTTTGTGATAATTACTTCTGAGTCATCACTGATATGAATTATACCAATGGTATTTTTTTCTGTCTATCTGTAGTGTGTATATCCCAATATCATTTATGAACGGCTTCACCGATCCTGATTAAAATTGGTATACAATGAGAACAGGCGAATGGGAAAATATATGCCCATCATATTGGGAAAAAACGGCCATTCGTTTGTTTCACCACCAATGAACTTACACCCGGCAAAGAGGGTGGGTGTCAGCTTGCTTATTAATAGACCGTAATCCCATGAACAAACTTTTTTTTGATTAATAACAAGCTGATTTTTTTGAACAGCTTCGTTTTGAGGAGACAACCATCTTTTCTATATTTAAAAATGTTCGAATCGGGTAACTAACTAAAATAGGAAAAAAGAAAAGTTTTAAGTGTCGGACTAAGAAATGTTTCGACTTTTCGTGTAGGACAAAATTACCTTTGAATTACAATAATAGTTAACAAGCTGTTGTGAGAGAAATAGGTTGTTTTTAAATTGATTAATATCAAATCAAAAACCTCATAATTCCGAAATTTTAGAGTGGGAGGACTTGTCAGAAAAACCATCAAATGTGTAGGACAAAAGTTTTTTCCTGTTTTTCATAACATAATCAAGCCATTAAAGCTGAAAAATAATTATTGTTATTAATAAATATTTTTCTTACATCGAATCAAAATTTCAAAGCCCCATAAATTTATTAGTTATCCGATGCAAGATTTTTTGAAGATAGAAAAAATGGTTGTTTTGTCAAAACGAAGCTATTCGCAAAAATTCAGCTAATTCTATACTTTCTATACTTTTTATGTTACCCTACGTTAAAAAGATAGATGAATAGACAATGTGCCTTCTGACAGGATTAACTAAATTCAACAGACGTTCAAATTCATTAGAGCTCTACCACCAACAATACGTACGTAATATTTTAAATATGGAACCTCGCAGCCCGCTACGTGATGAAAGTATTTTGTAAGTCAAATATGATGAATTTTTTCAGAGTAAATTATAATATATGTTAATTCAGAATATACAAATTTGTCATACTATTGAGGCGTATAGGAGTATGAAACATATACAGTGAAAAAGGGAGAGGCTTTCGTTTTTATAACAGTTAACCCGGACCTCTTTTCGAAAAATAGATCAACTGCCTTACTGCTAGGCATCTCGTAAAAGAACGCTAACATCATTGGTGTTTATAAGCCATGGTTTTCTCTTTCTATCAGCAGAAATATTCATTGTTTACTGTCCTGTGAAATAAATTGGATACAATTTATTAAATCCAAATATCTTAGGGTTCATTTATGTATATATATAATAATTACTGTCAGTATCTTAGCAATTGTTCTACCTAATTTATAGAGGGGGCACTCTTACTGCGCTATAATTTTTAACTTTAGCAGTTGAGAGCATGAAGCTGTAATATTTCATGGTTGAGAGTGCTAAAACTATTTGCATGTAGTATGATTTTCTTTCCGAATAAACTCTTTTTATTATCATCATCATCACAACCAACACCACCATCATCGACATCTTATGGTGATGTTAGTAGTGATGTTCACAAACCATGTGAATGGACCATCACCATGTCACTATCATCACCACCACGTCACTATCGTTTAAAACTACTTTACTAGCGATCGTTTAATTCTATAAGAATTGATTGAATTTTTTGAGTATAATTTCAGTCATCTTAAAGCTGTGTTTATAAAAAATAATAATAGGCTACTTGATGGCAGAAGAATAAATTAATCTATTTATTAATACGTGAGGGAAAACTTTGTTCCTCCTTTTAAGACTATTGCGCGAACGGTGGAGATATTTGCCACAATTAAAGTTTACATTGCGGAGGACTACAGAAATCTATTTTTTTTAAATAAAAAAGCATAAAAAATAAATTAATAACAATAAAGGTCACACACACAATTATACTATTTTCTTTACGGCTAAAGTCAGTAAACTATAACGAGATTTTATTGTCCACCCCATTGGTCGAGTGGTTAGCGACCCTGACTACGCAATCGACGGGCTCGGGTTCGATTCCCGACGGGGACAAGCATTTGTGTGATGAGCATAAATGTTTGTATTTCCGGATTTCCGTGTTTACTAAATATATTAGAGTATTTATATATGTATTTCTATCTATTAGTTTCGTTGACTAACAACCATAACACAAGCAAATAATATGCTTACTTTGGGGTTAGATCAGTAAGTGTGATTTGTCCCGTGAATATTTATTTATTGTTTAGTCTATGGTCGAATTTCCGCCACAGGAAACCGCTAGTTACAATAGAACGGACAAATGTTAAGCTGTGATTTCCCCGGTAAAAGATGTTTTGCATACTCTGCCTATATATTTTATTATTGCATGCCTGAGCGCGAACGCTCTAAGAAGCTATATAATTTTCTAGGTCACAGTTTTTCAGTCTTTTTATTTATTTATTTATATATTTTTATTGGAAGACCAACAGCAAATACACAAAAGATACAAATTATAAGTACAGCTCAAGGTATAAGTTTAGTGTACATGCCAATTACAGGTGCACACTTAGTTCATACAACAAAAATAGTAAAACAGTTTTACAAAGTCTATAGTCAAAAAGAATATACATTAAAACAAAAATAACTAGTATTTAAAAAAACAACAACAAACAACTAACCAGACAAAATTACTTCAAAAAAAAATTATATCAAACAAATAAAAGAAAACAAAGAGTAATTTTAGTAATAACCTTATCATACTTTAGGTCGAGTCAAATCCAAAATTGTTTGTCTAAATTCAACGAGGGAATATCCAGATCTGGTATTTTTGATGGTATTATAAAATTTGGTCGAAAAATATTTTTAACGTCTTTAACAAAACTAATGGGATCATAAACAAGGATAAGGCGAACGGTTGGCCTAATATATCACTATCTTCGTCACGCCTATATAAAAGACAAGCGAAAGATAAATATATCACCACCATCGTAACTGTTATACCGCATTACACATTCGTGTTCGCTATTCGCCTCGTCATTTGATAAAACATTCGACGAAACATTCGTATAGTGCCGTCGCAAATTTACTGTTCACACATTCGTGGGATGAATCATTTTGAACTTTTAACTCAATGTAACTTGGCCGAAACGTCGAGCTTTACAAGTAAGTTCTATATATGTACGCGTTATTGACCCGTTTATATATTTTTAAAAATGAATCATTTTGATATTCGCACACGAACATGGAGGACGTGAAAATAATGGCGGCTTGCGCGCTACATCTATTGAATTTATACAACTATTTAGATATCCTGCGTAAAAAATAAAACTCTTAATATCCCATACTAGTTGATATGCGGTTCTATGTTCTATGTTTTGTCTATTTTTAGGACTGCGATGTTTTGGGTTCCAAATAATAATAATAATATTGCTGAACAAATTACACAAATTGATCTAACCCTAAAGTTAGCAAATTATTTGCTCGTGTTATGGGTGTTAATTAACGATACTAATACATATAAATACTATTACATAAGAAAACACCCAGACCCAGGATAACAAACATCTACGCTCATCACACAAATGTTTGTCCCTGCCGGGAAACGAACCCAATTCCCATCGATTTGTAGTTAGGTTTGCTAACCATTCAACCATTGGGATGATCAAATGAGCTCTTCCTTTTGATATAGTTCTATGAATTTTAAAATTCGTACTTCACTCCACTCCATTTTATCTACACGTCCCGTTAAGTCGGGTGCTAGCTGACATTGAATGCAGGCGAATGTGTAAACAGTAAAATTCGTGTTGGCACTTTGTTTTAAAAAACCGCTACCAACGCGCAACGCGAACGCGCGAATCGCGAAGCGAAGCACGAGGCGAATAGCGAGCGCACTGTTTACACATGCGTGTTCGTTATTTGCCTCGCCATTCATCTCGCGATACCTACGAATGTGCAAGTGTGGCATTAGATGGTACTGTTTAGCTATGTCTTGCACAGGTTTAGTTTTTCTACATATCATAAGATAGCAAACAAGCAGATGACTTTCCTGATGGAAAGAGACTACCATCACCTACAAACACCAAAGATGTTAATGATGCATTGCTCACCGTATGTCGATGTGCTAATGCTATTTGCACAAGTTTACCGGCTACCTTATGCTTGAAACCAGAACGCGACAGTGACAAGCATTGTACCATTAGCTTGTACAGCTAGACCATTAAAGATACTATTTTTTATGTATATCATAAGATAACATACAAGCAGATGGCTCTCCGGATGGAAAGAGAAACCATCGCCTATAGACACCAAAGATGTTAATGGTGCATTGTTATCCATGTGATGGAATAGCAATGCCACATGGCTAAGTATACCGGCTACCTTACTCTCCAAACCGAAACACGACAATGACAAGCATTGACGCTATTGCGGCAAGAATAGGTAAGGCGGTGGTAGCAAATACCCGGACGAGACGTTTTGAACTCTACCACCTAGTAGCCATGTTGGTAGTGACACGTACAGCCAATGGTTTGCCTTTACCGGGCTTTCTTCAAACAAAAACCGGATTAAAACAGCACGGAACAACAATATCATTTCCCTGTCGGGGCTTCTACCAATTTATTTGCTTTGCCAGAACGATATCAACGCATGTCAAATTCTTTCTAGGCATTTTTATATTTTGACTCTTATTAAACTTGAGTTCCTTCTTACTACAAGGGTTTTTCAATCACCTCTGGGTCTAGTGGTCCGGTGCCAAAGTTGACTACATAAGGTCCCGGGTCGGGCAAACCCACCACTTCCCGTGGCCCGCCAACCATTTCATGGCTTAACGGGCCGAATCTTAAGGAGATTGTGTGACGTATGCTCTTAGGCTCTCTTCATCACGCAACTTTTCTCTCCCTGCAAATTTTTTATTTCTCAATCTTTGTCCCTAATGTCACCTCACCCCTGAAGGGGCGCACTGCACATACATGTTGCTCGTTCGCTGAGTCTCAACGTTATGGCTCTTTTGCTATCTCCAAGGGTCTTCTTATCCTATGCCATCGGAGTGAACATTTTGAGGTTCCCCGAAGAATTTACCAAGTCCGGGAAGTATACCGGACCAGCCTTCAGTCTCTACAGTTTCCCGAGCATATCATTCCTTATATCAGCGTAGAGCGGGCATTCTCATAAGACGTGATCGCGGTATTCATCCACGCCAGTGCCGTAGAAGCATAGCCCCGTGTCGGATAGCCCCAAGTCCCTCAATCGTCCCCTAAAACACCCGTGTCCTATCATGAGCTGATCCGTTTCATGATCAGGCTCTATGCACTTACTTTTCAATCTACTCTTTATATCCGGAAGAAATATATCAGAGGTATCCCACCTATCTTGCTATTTAGCCACGATTTTATTTTTTATCCTGCTTACTTTTTCTTCACGCCTTTCGCTGCAGTTAGCGGTCGCAGTCTCTTCCCCCACAAGTTCAATACGCAAGTCCACAGGTAGCACACCGGCCAGCACAGACACAGCCGTAGTGCTTGCGGAGCTGCACGTCTTCATTAGGAAATCTAACGAAGAACGCTGGGCAAGCAACAAGGCTTTGCGGACTGGGTATTTTTTTTTAGGGCAATGGGCCCACCTCTCGTTCCCACCACTGTAACTTTTGTAAAACAGAATCAACAGCGGCAACCTTCCTGATAACCTCTGAGTTGTGAGCTCAGGGTGCTCTGGGGGAAAAGCTAAGCTGTCTTGGAACCCGCATCGAATTTAATCAGAAGAGTATAGGAGGAGTAGGAAAATACATCCAGTTTCCCTCCCTTTGCAGCAGGAGACAGCGTAAAGATAAAGCAAAAAACTGCTAAGAAATGAGACGTTTACAATCAGGTTAAGCCTGATTGCTATTGCACCACGGTAATTTAGGTATTTGAGGACCTACGAAAATAGCCTACTTAATTCTGCTTCCAGTAGTATGTATGACAAAATCGTTTGAATGCACGGAAAATCCCACGTGTTGCTACAAGGTCGGAATAGTAGATTACCCCGGATATACATCGTATACTATCAAGCATTTGACTATGTTCATTATCCAGAGATTACACTCCCAAAGAACATGATATGCAGTTTGTTCATATTTACAGTTTATGGTAGAACATTCGCAAAATGGAGAAGGAACTAATTTGAATGAGAATAATTTAGCTTTAAAATTACCATGACTAGTAAGGAACTGTGCAACACAATTATCTATTTCTATCCACGTTTTATTTAATCGTTCCCGGATGCAGGGGAAAAAGTTATATAAATGCCGTCCTTTAGGTGAACAGCACCAATGCGACTGCCATTCATTTATTAATTCATTAGTAACATCCATCACGGGATTAAAGAGGCGACGTATTTTTATTTGAGCTTGCGGATTGATAAATTCTGGGCTAGTAAAGTTCTTAGAATTATAGCACATTGAGGCCCGACGCTGAATTTCTAAATCTAATGGAAATACACCTGATAAAACGGGTAAAGCTTCAGAGCTTACAGTGCGATATGCTTTACACAGAAATATTAAAGCCAAACGCTGATTTTGAAGTAATTTACGCCGGGTCACGCCGCTTGTAACTTTATCAGCCCATGCTGAACATGCATAAGTAATACAACTTAAATAAGTTGCGTTATAAATTATCTTTAAAGTGTTAAAGGTTAAACCCCACGGACTGGGTATATTGATGCCCGGTGATACCAATCAGACGACGAATACGTAAGTGTAGCGACGAAAGTACCCACGTAAATGACCCGCAGGGCTGCGTAACTTATTCCCTAGGAGGTGGTCGATAAACGTGCCACCTTGCCATAACATTTAGCAGCGCGAAAAAGACAAACGGGTGTCAATTATCACTCCTAACACCTCAGCTTGATTCACGCTACCGATAAATTTTAATAGTTTTTTTTATATATATAAATTTTAATAGTTTAATAGTTAAGACGATGATGTCTTAATCTTCTCCTGCAAAAAACTAAGACGAGTCCGACTTCCCCATTCCACTATTGATTTCAATTTCCCGGGTGGTGAATTAAAAATTTTGATTTTTTTTAGATTTCTTATAAAAACAACGCAGTTCGAGATTGGATAATTTCCGGGTTGGCAATAGGCTTGCCACCAATCACATTATGGGACTAATTATCTTCGGCTAATCGTGGGTGCACTGGCTGTACCTTTGCCTACCTACTCGGGGATACGGGCGTGACGATATTTTTTTTTTTACTTTTTTCCCACTTGCTAAAAGCCCAAATTGATACCAACACTACTAATTTCGAAAAAAATCCATATTAATCCCTCCCGCCTGAGATTGCTGCCAACTTCTTAACAATTCCTGCTGTGATAGCGTCAATGATTGTTACAGTCATTTTCCGGTCGGGATAGTATGAAACTGGTAAAATATATGAAGTGTTACATCCCTACCCCACCATTAAAATAGTCTAAGAGCAGTGGTCATTTTTCCTTCAGAAGAGCTATTTGTTTTTTGGTACTAATAAGTACTTATTTCATATAAACAATAAGGCAAAGACTAGCTAAACTAAATACGGAATTAAAGGAAAACAAGAGGATGTAGGCAAGAAAGTTTCACCGGTATTCACACAATATAAATACAGATTGCCATGCTGCGTTTCCGTTGAATGAAATACAATTTTCTTTGTTTCGATTATATTGTCACTGCATCGAAGGCTTGGATGCATTTATATGCACGGTCTACTCGTGAAACGAGGACAGATCTGTTTGAAATGTAACTAGTGGCTTGTCCTAGCACTGTATGGAGATTTGCCTGTATTTCATACTTATTTACATTATTTTTAGAACAGCTGTGTTATCTTAAACAATATTTTGTAAGGTTTATTTATTTTACACTTAATATTGTCCAGGAAATAGCACAAAAATAAATATTAGACATTACATCAGTACAATGGGCGAGTTAAATACTAACTAAAGAAATTTCTTCCAGCAACCAAAGAGAAAAACAACAAAAATAAATTAAACAGAGAAACATTTTGTTGCTTAAATGTATTTATATTATTTTATAAAACTTAAAAAGGTAAATACAATTGAAAGTATGAGACGTACCTACTCAAAGCATGAGCTCGTTGTGAGCATTAATAGACAGTCGAGCGTGGAATGATATTACTAATTATAAGACACAGCATATTAAAAAAATACTAAAATTCGCCAAAAAGAAATGTGTATTAAAAAAATTGTGTAATCGATTCAACACTCGATTCTGAACCATTATATTTGGGTTAATATGCTATTTCAAAAAATACTTTGTGTACATAAATACAAAAAAATATGAAATTTTTAGCTATGTATATAAATTTTATTTAGTTATACCTGAACGGTAAATGGATTTGCATAACAGTCGTGTAACTCTTTGATTCCCTCTCCGTTACATCACCTAATTTGTTATTAAAATTGGCTCCTATCCTAGGGTGTCTGACTATATCTCCGGGTCAAGCAAAAGATTTATTAACAAATTATCTATATTTTCTTGAAAGCTGAAATTCTTGAAAACTTCAATAACAAGACCATCATACTCCTTAAAAAGCCGACAACGCAGCTGCAAGACCTTTGATGATGTGGCTGTCCATGGGCGGTAGTATCAGGTGAGTTTCCTGCTCGTTTGCCCCTTTTTTCTATAAAAAAAACAACTAGAAGTAAAGTGACACCCCCTTGACGCAGACTATCGATTCCAGTTATTGTTATACAATTACATATAAAAGTATTTGGTCATCATCTTAATTTTTCTTGCGGAGTTAGGGATTTCGAGAAAGCAATTGATAGAGCTGTACATAAGGAGTTTTAGGATATTTCACTAAATCAAGTGATAAATAAACCCCTGCTACAATATATTTGTTAAAACTTACGAAAATTTATTGAAACTCATTTTCATCAAACACAAGATATAAATAGTGTAAGAGTTTATATAAATAGTGTAGGAGCTTAGTGTAACCTTTATGAATGAAATTAATAAAATAAAGAGTATAATATATATGTTTAATTTCATAGTAAACCAGGGATAGGGAGTAAGAGTTTTACTCGTTTTAAGCTATACTCCTCGAGCGAGCAGTTCTGAGCGCACAGATACTATACTCATTCATGAGATATTTGTCCGTCTAACTAGCGTGCTCCTACTCCGAGTAAGAGCGAACAGCAGTCTTGTTAAGATACTCTATTTAGGATACTCGTTTGGGGCGCTCAGTCAACGAGTCGAGTGGTAGTGAAAATTCGTCAGCCGCTCCCAAAACGAGTGATAGGGACTAAGACTCCGAGCCAAATACTCCTCCCACCCTTACTCTTTTCAGGATTCATTCCACATAAATTTCGACTGTTAAGTGTTGAATATTAGCGCCCTCTGAAGAAGGTAAATAAAAATGTAAGTGATAAGTTTTCTAGTGTAGGCGGTACAGTAAGGAATTTTTTTTTTCAAATGCCTATTACTTTTTCAAAATTTGACATATTAAAACGTTTTTTTTTTCAATTTTTTTTTTAATGTACTTTCCAAAAAAAATACGAAAAATTTTTTTGAACATTTTTTTTCCACAACTAATTTGAAAAATAAAGAAAGTAAAAAAAAAATTGTTTTTCGGTCCATTTTTTAACAATGGACAGGCGTTTAGAACAACACATTTGATGAATTTTCGCCTTTTCAAAATTTTCTACTTTTTGATTCGTTAAATTGATTTCTTCATGGTTTCGAGAAATGACCGAAGAACTTTTTTTTTGGTTTTCAATCTAGTTATTGAAAGAAAAAATACAAATAAAATGTTTGAAGATTTTTTTTTAATTTTTCGAAAAAACTATTTATTTTTTCGATGATTACTACCTCCAATTTTTGTTTTTATGTATTTTCTTCATATTTCGAAATTTTCTTTGAACAAAAAAATTTTCAAAACGGTGTTATGAGAAAAAAAAGTTAAAAAAAAAATTTTTTTTTTCAATCGGAAAAAAAAAATATCAAAAGAACACCACTCCGAAAAAAATTGAGAATTTGCAGAAAATACTAAAGTTTAAAGGAGTAGGAGAAATATACTAAAGAGCAAGTCTATTTCGCTCCGACTCGGAGTTAGATCTATGTATACTACTACTATAGAGTATTTGGAAATCTATACTCTCGTGCACGATACTCTTTTGACGAGTAACTCTCAATAAGAGCGGTCAGTTTTCGAAAATAAGCGGCTCTTAAGGAGTACTCCCTATCCCTGTAGTAAACAAACATACACTTATACAGAATGAATAACTCCGCTCAAAATTAGGTGTTCCATTATTGATAGACTTGAAATTTAATATATTGTCTGTTTCAAAGCACATAAACACTCATGGGCGTTAGATTATTTTGCAATCGAAATTGGCAGTACACCAAAGCTTGTTTTAGTCTTCAAATATATCAGTTTTCATTAGTCTCTTCTTCGGCGTATTTAATATACCTGCATTATATGACTAGGTTTTCTTTATGAGATTTTAGTATTTGTATTATATATATTTATGAAAATACAGTGGTCAATTTAGATTAATATTACGTCATTGATATATTAAAATAATTTAAAACTAATATCAGGTAATTTTTCCACGTGTTGGTCCCGGGCTCCTTTGAAGAATGAGCCAACTGTCATTCTGCTAGGCAGGTCGTAAAAGGCGACTGATTGGCTATGTGAGTCACTACCATCGTGGCTACTAGGTGGTAGAGTTCTGCATTGGTCTGGTACCACCGCCTGCCGCAATAGCGTCAGTGCTAGTCACTGTCGTGTTCTGGTTTGGAGGGTAAGGTAGCCGGTAAACTTATGCATGTGGTATAAGACTTCGCCACAAGATTGCAACGCATCATTAACATCTTTGGTGTTTATAGGCGATGATTGAATGGTTGAATTGAAGGCGTTTTAAAAATATAACATTCGAATTTCATATAGTTCCGATTAGCTAGAAGTGCAAAACTTTTAGTGTGCCCCATATGTAGGCGATGGTTAAATCTTTCCATTAGGAGACCCATCTGCTTGTTTGCTATCTTAAGATATAAAAAGAAGGAAATAAAAATCATCATCATACGGTGTAGCAATCTGCTTACTGCGTTTAAGCAAGATAGTTGGTGATCTCCATTGTCATTCAGATCACATCTGTTGCTTGCTTCTTGCGATGACTAGGACCGATAATTCTGCGAATCGGAGACACGGAAGAGTAAAAATTGCATGCAATTTTTTACCAGCTTCATACCAGACCACTTTATTTGTGTGCTCTTTTCAACCGACATTTACTAAGTAGTAAGAGAAACAAATAGCCTATATAAATTTCTTAAACAACCCCAGAGATCCTGCCAAAAAATCTGTGTACAAGGCAGAAATACAGCGTGTCAGTCGTAGTTGTGCCAATGACTACTGAAAGTGCTACTACTGGCAGATAGAACTCTGCCAGTCAATACAACTATGCCAGGATATGGGTGATTTCAGGGTATTGAATGTACCATTGTATAAAAACTTCAACTGGTCCTTCCAAGCGAAAACTGACTGGCGAAACCCAATTGAAAATAAAAACGAAGAACTTGATAGATGGGCCCAAAATTACTCTAAGCTGTAATCTCAGGAATTTGCTATATACCCTGATGCATTTATCACCATAACCCCAAAGCAACTGATCTTGATCGTCCCCCAATAGCTTGCCATTTCACCAGTGCTCTCCGGAGTCTTAAATTGGGAAAAAGTGCTGGTCTTGACAACTTACCAGCTAAACTGGTAAAACTTGGCTGCGTTTCGTCTCCTCTGTGTACACTCTTACTACGTTGTTGGGAATAGGGAATTATTCTTCAAGATATGAGAGATGTTGACATTACCACCTTGTATAACGGCAAAGAAGACAGAGATGAATGCAATAGCTACAGAGGCATATCTTTATTAAGCGTTGAGGGAAAGACATCAAGAAAATGTTGTGAGCAAAATACATCACTGTACATGGCCTTTGTTGATCTCAACAGGGCATTTGATACAATGAGTCAAGAAGGACTATATGAAGAGCTGAAAAAAAGTGAATGCCCTCTGAATCTACAATCATATCGTTAGAGCTTTTCTCGATATTATGAATGGTACAGTTATGTTTGATGATGAAAAATATATGCTTTTTGTGTAACTCGTGGAGTCAGGCCCTTGCTTGCGTGTGCGATCCTACTCTCTTTGGCTGTTTCTCCTCAGCATTGCTCGTAGCGGCTTTCGGAATTTGTGACGTTGGGGTACATCTGCATACAAGAAGGGACGGAAGTCTTTACTAAAAATAAGCATCTAGACTTAATTGCTAGAGAACGGAATATATGCAGATAATGTTGCACTACATAGTTGCAATTCAGAAAGTGAACTTCAAAAGTTGGTGACGAGATTTAGTCACGCTAGTGTAGATTAAAGCATAATTGTATATATAACATTTAAGCAAAGTAACGTGTTTACTAAATTTATTAGATAATAAACCGTAGATTATCGTAGTTTACTAATATTTATACTATTATTTTATAACTTTAAGCAGTAAAAACAATTAAATGCAGCTGGTTACTTAGATGTATGCCATTCACATTTAAATTGACAAATAAATAATTTATAATAAGCAGTAACAGTAATTTTGATTTAAAGTGAAATGCTTAGTTTGGAGCCGTTCATACATTTATCTACTTCATTTAGAGCATTTTTGCGTAATAGAAAATAAAGTGCAATTGCTGTAACCCGCACAAACGTAAACTAAAACTAACTTCTAGATAGTTTATATATTTGAACTGATAGACAATAAATAATAATATTCAGGTTTTGAAAATTTCTTTTGTAGGTGTAATAGTTTGATATGATTTTTTTTCTAAAATCTCAACAGTTTTTTGGCTCTGGTGAACATTTTTCATTTTGTGCGTTACAGCAGGATTGATTTTTTACCGTCGATATAAAGTGTATGTATATATGTATGTATTTAGCGGATTTCATATACTGAGATATGTATTTTTTTCAAAAGATTTTACAGATAGGAAATATATTTATTTATAAATATTTGTTCACAGAATGGTAAAATATGGTTTTGTTTTATACTTTTCGCGCAACACACTACTTACTTGGTACTTGCCACAGACACAGAAAAATGGTGCGGGGGATTCAATCACTCAATGGATTAAATCAGTAGAATAGGAGAACTTTGATCGTTTCACTAACTCAATGAATTAATGAGATAGCACAAAACGAAAATACTATCACTTTTATTTGGTGTTACATTTCCAATCCTGTATAAAGTATGGGAAGATAAAATGTGCATATCGATTACTGTCAACTGGAATGACAGTTATGCGTAAAATCGCAGATGTCGGCATACATCGTAGTTATTGATTGAAATGCTAGACGTAATAAAACAGTTCAAAGTTTTTTATGATATCGCTCGTGTGCAATGAGAACGTGTTTTTTAAAATACCCATATTTTTCAGAAATTGAATTTCTAAAACAATCTAGAAAAATGTATAACAACCCCTTTGGTCGAGTTGTTAAATGCAATGCGATATATTAAACTGACAGACAGTAAATAATGTTACGTCCTGAAGATACTTTTAAAAGCAAATCCGGCCGTTTAATTTAAATTATTTAGTCTATACCTATAGTGAAATAAAAGTATAAGTACGTTATAAACTATTTCCAACTAATAATAATCGAATTTTACCAAGTACAGACGATTAAAAGTGTAAAATCTAATCCACACCATAGTAAAGCACCATATATTCTACCATGCACTAACTGCAAATGGTTTTAACGATTTTATAGGTGTAGAAATACACTTGAATTCATATATATATTTAAGTTTATAGTTGAGTTTATATATCACTGGTTCAGAAGAAACAGGCGGGAGACTTTATTTACAGTATGTATTGATTTTATGATTTTGTCTCGGTTTCTCCAGTGTTGTATTAGAAAAAACCACTGAAGACATCCGTCGTTCGCTACTAAAGCTTTCCGTGATTAACGAGCGACCCGCGTCGGAGTGTTTTGTAAAACGAAATGAAGACAAATAGCAAAGGAAAAATACATCTATAATGGTAAACTAAAAATCTAGAACAGAATAAATTGCAGAAAAAGGTTACAATTTTACGTATTCAGACAGTGTCATCGTATATACATATGAATTCAAGTTAAATTCTACACTTTCCTTCTCCGTCACTTGGTGAAATTCCATTACTGTAAGACGTAATTTAAAAAGTTTTTATATTTTACTTTACAACATATTATACTCAATCAGTTTCACTTTTCAAAGTATCTTCCACTTCATTATATTACATCCTGTTAAGAAGAGTAATGTATTAAAATTATGTTGTGAAGTGAAATAAAAATACAAGTGTATTTTAAGTTGTGTCTAACAAAACTTTTTACCCCTTTTTAAGAAAATTACGCGAACGAAAGAGTATAAAGCATCTGTGCTTGTGCAAAATTATTTAGAGATGAAGTACAAAATGCTATTATTATTTTTATATAATACACATTAGTGATAAATTTATTAAATAAAAAATATTTCACAGAGTTTGACACGTACCTACAACATATTTTGCTTTAGGGATAAAGTCTGGTGTCAAAGTCTGGTCTTAAAGGAGATTTTAATATAGTCTATGTCTATGAATCAACCGAGTCATAGTTTGTTTATCCTATAACTTTTCTAATAAATATTTAAACTTTGCCATTAATACTATTTCGGTTGAGTTTGGACCAGAAAGCTGTTACTAGTAGTAATAATTGGATTATTTCGTAAGAATGTGTTGTGTAGGGGAAATGGCAATCGCCGTCTTCACTAATAAACATGCCATGTTTTTCAGCACAACAGTTTCATTTACTTTATCTAAAGGAATTCTCATTTTTATCTGCTGCCAAAATTTTTCAAGGTTTTTCAGGTTCAAAAGATTTTTATACACATACCACAAGCATCATACTCTTCACGTGTACGGCTTAAGAGAATTGGCATCGTTCAAAATTTTTTTTTAAATATCTCTATGCTTCCGTATAAAATCTTCCCACATATTCCCCATCTAAGGAGTGCAAAACTATTAAGGTTTGCACATTTTTGTTTGGACATGTAAACATGTTATTTTTTAAACGGTAAAAATAAATTTTTAATTGTAGAAATTTAAAAAATACCGTCCATAGTAAACCTAGTTGTCATTTTATAATATTAAATTAAACAACTCTAAATTACTAGTAACACCCTCTATTGCAATGAAAATAAAGCAAAGTTGAATATAAAATAAGAGCATTATAAGCTACAGACCACATGAATACTAACAGACACGGTGTTAGACAAGGAACGTTTAGCCGCACATCGGACTAAACCATATATGGGCAACAACAGGCCTGCGGGCCGGATCCGGCCCTCTGTAGGATATGATCCGGCCCGCGAGACATTTTGAAAAAACCCTATTTTAAAATACTACGTTATGTGCTTATACTCACGGGAGTGACAGTGAGGCGGCAAACGTCAAATCCTTTGATATTTACCGCCTCACTCTTTGACAAACGCCTCCACTCGACTTGCTCGATCAAATTATTTGAGGTTTGCCGCTTCACGGGCGACAAATCAAAAGATTTATTGCTTGGTCCGCCCCGTTGGTCGAGTGTTTAGCGGCCCTGACTACGCAATCGACAGGGCTCGGGTTCGATCCCCGACGGGGACAAGCATTTGCGTGATGAGCATAAATGTTTGTATTTGCGGGTTTGCGTGTTTATTAAATATATTCCAGTATTTATATATGTATTTCTGTGTATTAGTATCGTTGACTAACACCCATTACACAAGCAAATAATTTGCTTACTTTGGGGTTAGATCAGTAAGTGTAATTTGTCCCGTGAATATTGAATATTATGAATATTCTTAATTATTTTAAACTAGTTTATTCCAGATTATTACTTCATTTTGCCTATATAAGCGGGTTGGTGGCCCGAACGTTAGTTCAGTTCTATTTGAGCTACCGAGGTGATAACTTGGACAAGCGATATCCTAGCGAACAGCTCGAGCCGTCAACTTTTTTTGTGACTTTGTGCGCATCTTGAGTGGTTACTAACTATGGCTTGTTATTATGTTTATTAAACGAAAAGTAAACAAAAATGATGTCTGGTGGAACGAAACGAAAAGTAGATACAGAGGGTCGCCAGTTTCAAGAAAAATGTACTGAACAATTCTTTTTTATCTTGCACAATGGTAAGCCTATTTGTTTGCTGTGTAATGAATCCATTTCAGTAATAAAAGAATTCAATATAAAGAGGCATTACTCAACTATACTATTTCCATTTCTTTATTTTCTCGATGACAGTACTAATTTTAAAGTTGTAGTGTTGTGACTAAATAAGTAATGATATCGATCGCATATATTTATTATAGTTTGAACAAAGACAAATATAACAAAAACATTCAAATATATATTTTTTGAGGTGGGAACACTCAATAGCGTAACGCAATTTTGTGTTTGTTTTAATCTGTCATTCACAACAACACGGTCGTGCTAGTCACTACCTTACGTAGTATTGTATACTCTTTGGTCACTACATTTCTGTTCGCTGAGTTTTTCCACATTATCCATGCGTTTCGTTGTGTATTTTGTGTTCCTCCGTGTTGATTGCTGCCCAGCTGTTAAATATTAAAATGCTAAAAGGATCTGTTCTAAAAAGACAGGCGAGAGAACTGGTGATCAAGGTTCGTAATGACTTTGAAGCAGAGTATCAAAATGGTGGCCCGCTTTTACCACTGTGTAAGTGCGACAGCGTGTTGCGGCCGCATTAGGAATTAATGGATCTACTGTTTCAAAAATTACTACCGAAGCTTACGGTACAAGCGGCAAGCATACAAAAAAAAATGCAGGAAAATAAGCTTCGTAGCCGATGAAAAAAACAACTTCGATGCTGATGCTATTCACCGTCATACGAGTATATATATATATATGACTAATACTCGCGCAAATAAATTCCAACACTTAAAAAACTTGTTGTTTCCTTACGTGAATGTGGTTTGTTTCATTATAAAAAATCGTCATCAAGCTTGGTTTTGAAAAAATTTGGATTTAAAAAAACGGACAAACGTAAAATATTGATGAAGCCTCACGATGTTTCTATGACTCGCTGCGAATTTTTAAACGGAGAAAAAAGATATCAGATTGGTAAAATTTTATTTTTATTGATGAGACTTGGTTAAATGCAAACCACATAGTATCTAAGAACTGTACTGACGACACCACCGCTTCCACTAGTTCAGTGCCAATGGGAAAAAGTGAGCGCCTTATCATATGCCATGCAGGGTCTATATGTGGATGCTTTACTGGCCTTTAAATCCAAGAAAACGAACGCGGAGAATCGAAGAAATGAACGCGGAGATTTACAAAGGACGGTTTAAAGAAATGGTGCAATCTCTGGAAGAACCGTAGATAATTATTATGAACAACGCTACACATCACTCCAGACAAATTGATAAAATGTCGACGCAGACCAATAAAAAACAAGAGATAATTGACTGGCTCCAACGTCATGGCGAAAATGTAGATGGTACTTTATTAAAAGTACAATTAGTGAATATTTTAAAACCGAAAAAAAAATGTAATAACCTAAACTACATAGGTTTAGGTTATTACATAAAAAATATGTTATCGAAGAAATAGCTGCCGAATATTGACCATATTTTTGGTTTTTTTTGGGTTCTTCTACTTTGGGTTTTTGGGGTTTTGGGTTTTTCTACTTCCGCCGTATCATTGCCAGTACAATGCTATAGAACTAATATGGGCACAAATCAAAAGACACGCCGCTCGAAACAATACCCATCCTTTTACGGCAAAAAAGATGTTAAATTTATTAAAAATGCTTGTGCGGAAGTAACTGCCGAAAACTGGGAAAAAGTTGTGAAAAGATTATAGCGTCGGGTCGGGAAATTCATGTGGCATTCGATAATATACAAGAACAGTAACTTATAAAAAATGCTCATCGAGTGACAGTGACGATTCATCAGATTTTGTTTAAAATAAATAAATAAAGATTATCTGTCGTTATAATTATTTCGTTTCATTGTCGAGTACCTACCTGTACATACTTATTTTAAAACAGCTCCGAAAATTTGAAAGAAGTAGACATTATCAATCAAGAATTTATACGCGTAACATCTTGTTATGAAATATAATATTATACTCATATATCTCTCTCGGTGTATTTAATTTTCGTAGTTTGTAACAATTGCAAATTTAAAGATTTAATTATAACGTACCATGTTTTTAAATTTCATTTTGTTATTTTATTAAATTGTACTAAAATAACATTGTCATATTATTTGATGTCCAATATCTATCGCAAAAAATATTATCACTACTTTAAAATGCACTAAGTACTTTTAAACGCGGGCCGCGAACGTATTTGCACGCTAAAGCTTGGCCCTCAACATGTCAAAGGTTGCCCATACCTGGACTAAACGCTCCTATCGCTGTCAAACTATTGTAGATATTTGTAATACAATAAGCTAATCGTAGAATCACTAACTGCACCTCTGTCAACCTATTCATAGGTTAGGTAGCTATTTATAGGTAGTTCATTCATTTTAACAAAATAACCGTAGAAAATGAATCAGCATACCCCGTGTTGGTCCGGGGCCCTTTAAAGAATAGCCCAACTGCCGTTCTGCCAGCCAGGTCGTAAAGGTGACCGATTGGCTATACCTGTCACTACCACCGTGACCACTAGGTGGTAGAGCTACGCCCAGGTGTATGCTATCACCGCCTTACCTATTCCTGCTGCAATAGCAATCAATGCTTTTGATTATCTTGCTCCGGTTTGGAGGGTAAGGTAGCCGGTAAACTTATGCTTGTGTATGCATTGTCACACGGATAACTACGCAGTATTAACATCTTTGGTGTCTATAAGCCATGGTTTCTCATCATGAAAACAGTCATCTGCTTGTTCGCTTATGGTATTTTTAACCGACGCAAAACGAAGAATGTTATAAGTTTAAGGTGTTTTGTTTTATATATCTTAAGATAACAAACAAGCAGATGGGTCTCCTGATGGAAAGAGTCAACCATCGCCTATAGACACCAAAGATGTTAATGGTGCGTTACTACCTTGCGGCTAGATCTAATGCCACATGCATAAGTTCACCGGTTACCTTACCCTGCAAACCGGAACACGACAGTGACAAGCACTGACGCTATTGCGGCAGTAATATGTAAGGCGGTGGTACCAGACCCGGGCGAGACAATGCAAAACACTACCACCTAGTAGCCATGATGGTAGTGACTCGCATAACCAATCGGTCGCCTTTTACGACCTGCTGGGCAGAATGACAGTTGGCCTATTCTTCGAAGGAGCCCGAGACCAACACGGGGGAACTGTATCTATGGATCTGTGTGTCTGTCCGTGGCATCGTAGCGCCCTAGCGGATGGTCCGATTTGGTTGCGGTTTGTTTTAATTTAAAGCCCTGTTTTGAGAGGGGGTTCTTATCTACGATTCAATAGAATTTGCTCAGCCGTTTTAAGATCACCAGCTCTTTTCAAATTGGTGAAAGGAATTAAGTAACTTGTGTAATATGATATTATTGTATCACAAGCATGTAAGTAAGATACTAACGTAGTAAGTAGTTACTACGTTAGTAGTAGTATTAACGTGTTTTACGTATGAAACGAAAGTTAACTTTGCTATTTGTTTTTATTTTATTTTATTTATATGCAATGTAAGTTTAATGAGGTTTATCAATTGGCATAAAAAGAATGGTAGTTCCAATCCAATGTGAAGCGCCTCATATCGAATACCATAAAAACGCACTATATTCACTTCAAGGCGCTTTGGTGTATTTATTCCAAAACGTTAATTTGTCATTAACATTTTGGAATAAAAAATATCATTAGTTAAGTTTTTTAAGACTGTGCAGATTTTTTTACGAAATCTCGTTCAGTTTTTCTAATCTTACTTGTCTTTAAGTATCTTCAAGCCCGTATCCCCGAAGAAGTAAGGTAGGCAGAGGTACAACCAGTGCACCTACAATTAGCCGAAGATACTTACACCCACAATGTGATGAGTGGCAAGTTTACCGTCATCTGGGCTCTTATCCAATCCCAAGCAACGTTGTTTTATCAAAAAATGGAAAGCTTATTTTTCAGTTTCCCGACCTGGGAATTACACCCGGGACCTCATGTGATCAATAACGGCACCGGACTACTAAACCACAGAGGCTATAGGCGATTAGCGATTGGCTACTTATCCTAAGGTGAAATGTTTTACACTTTGAGACTTGTATATTTATGGTTTTACAATAACTTCAATATACTGATCTGTACATTCCCAAATGTATACTATATTTTAAGTAATTTACCCAGCTTGAATCTGACTATAAATAAAAGGACAAATAAACTGTGCATTTAATTACAAACTGTAAAAAATCACCGAATGGCAAAGAAGAAAAGTCCAAAACACGTTGCAGTAGAATTGCTGCCATACGATGAAATATTGGCAATAGAAGTTTCTGTAAAAAGGCAATTAGATGTAACGATGAAATCGGAAGTAATGAGAAAAACGATTGGGGTTCAAACACTTTTCCATTTGTGCGTAATTTAATTTGTCCTGGCGTTTAATCTGTCTCTGATCAAGGACGAAGTAGACAGCCAACAAATCAAACGATTTAACGAAATCGTAATCTATATATATAAAAATCCATTGCTGTTCATTAGTCTCGCTAAAACTCGAAAACGGCTGAACCGAAAATTAGCTAAAATTTTGGTTTTGAATTAATTGTTGAAGTCCAGGGAAGGTTTAAAAGGTGAGAAAATATAGAAAAAATAAGAGTAGTTAAAAAGGCAGATCAACGTTTTCCGGATCAGCTAGTGAGAAATAAAGGTTATGGAATGGTATACATTTTCGTCGACTTTCATTAATATATTTTTAATGTGTTAGTATATACATATACTTATTATATATATATATATATATATATATATATATATATATATATATACTGACATATTAAAAATATGCTAACATTTGTATATAATATATATAACTATATTTTTAAAGACATGCCTTTGATTTTCTATAGTTAAAAAAGTGAATCGATCATAAATAACTCTTCTTTTCCAATAAGCCCCAACTAACCAAACCTGAATTTATACCAACTTTCATTTTTAATTCAATTCATACTTAATAATCGTCGAGCTACCCCGTTTAGCCCAGGTTTCGTTTCAATTATTTCTTATTTCCTCCTTCTAGATTAAGGAACTATAAATGAGGGTTCTATTTCTACCACACTAATAACACACCATAAACATCTCTGGCGTTTATAGGCAATAGGTGTCTCTTATCATCAGGAAAACCATTAATTTGTTAGATATCCTATTATATAAATCATCTATAAGTGTAAATGTACGAAAACAAAGGTTTATTTATTCCGTTTATTATTGTTATTATCACGCGTATTGGCCAAAAACATTAATAAAACCTGTTAAAAAATAAAGATTTTAAGGGTTTATTTTTACAAATATATTTTCTAATTTAATAGACGAAATGACTAAATTACGAAAGCTATTTAATACTTTACATTATTTGGTATATTAACAAAAAAATCGTTCTATCTAAACACAAACACAAAAAGATGTATCCTAAAAATATTATTAATCCTTTACTTTTAAGACTAATATTTTAGTTTCTTGTTATCTCCATATCGTAATTAATAATTAGAAACTTCTATATCCTATTCTTTCTTAGTGATAATAAGCCTAATCATTTACATAATATATATTCTCAAATTTATTACTAAAAATAACATAATAATTTCACCTCGGGTTCGGGCAAGAGATTCGGACAATTTGTAGAATGGTAATAAAAACGATCAACTGCACTTGCTGCCTGGAAATATTCTAAGGCAAGATTTAAACTCTTTTAAAGTCAGTAACTTTCAACAATTTCTTGGCCAATAAGGAACTTATGAAATGCTCCCTGAAATTTAAGTACTTAAACTTTAATGCTATCCCAAGCCCTTTTGATCTTTTGGTATTTTGAACTACGTTAAATTAATTAGTGTTCTTGAATGTATGTGTCTTTTTTAAATCATACAAGCAGATAGCTCTCCTGATGGAAAGAGACACGACAGTGATAAGCACTGACACTATTACGTTAGGAATGGTTAAGGTGGTGGTACTAGATCCGGGCGATGCAGAACTCTACCACCTATTCGCTTCAGCGGTTAGGATTGGAACCCGTTCCATTCTACACAGCTACTCTCACAAGAGAGAAGCAATGCATAAACACTGTCGTGCGATCTCATCACACCTGAAGAGTCGAAAAGAAGACGAAACAGTGAAATGCCATTACGGCATCGCCATTACGGCTTGACACGGCTAAAGCCGGACTAAGTTGTATGGGATGTGTCAGCTAAGAGGGAAGCCAGAGACCAATAGGTCATCCAGCCCCTGTGCTGGTTTAGGCGTAAGCCGAAATTCAACACGTTAGCATATGACAAAGCGTTTCGTACTTCATGTACTCATCAGATGGGTGACAGCCCATTACGCTGTGTATGTTATGCTTATCCGCATAGGATACAAGTGAGAATGGACCCCGTCAGGGGAGGACCATCCACTCTTGAGTCTATTGGAGCAACGCTCGCTAGACCAAGGGGCACTTCAGCGGTTAGGATTGGAACCCATTCCATTCTACACAGCTACTCTCACAAGAGAGAAGCAATGCATAAAAATGTATGTTTGTTATGAAGTCGGTTTAATTTCTTATACACGTCTAAGCATTTAGTAGGTGCTCCAGAAATATATTTAACATATTACGACGTTATTTCGCAGTAGCTGATTTAAAAAATACAGTAGGTTGTGGGACCACATTTACGCGAAGCGTTAGTTTGTGCTCGAATTTGCCGAAAGTGCCGAAATATGTATATTTCGGCACTTTCAGCAAATTCGAAATTAAAAATACGTATATTTTTAATTTGTTTATGTTGCACTCTTGGAATAATACGAATACACGTATGTCAAGAAACACACTCACTTTAACGTATTTGATATTTTTAAAAGGCATTTATTGTATTTAATGTAAAAAACCGAGCCTGGCCGGGTATCTGTATGAATAGATTTGGCATGATTACGGCCGCAAAATTTAAAATATCTAGTTTTTTTTATTATTTAGTACGCAGTTTCTTATTGCAAATGGCTCTGTAATTCAGTGTTATTTACTATACCATGTTCACATTGTGTCACAATAATTGAATGCATCAAACGAAAGTTGAATAGCATGATGACGATGAAAGATGAAAAAATCGCAATGTGTGAACATAGCTAATTATAATGAATTAAAATGCACATTTTTTCTGTTTCCTTGTTGTTCAATGTTTATGAATACTAAACGTTTAATAACATGTCAAAATAAGTGATTGCAGGGTAGGGTAGCCGGTGAACTTATGCATATGGCATAAACATTCCACTACACGAGTAGCAACACTCCAATGACATATTACATCTTTCGACAGGAGGACTATCTACATATATACTGTATTGTAGAATGCGAATAGCGAACGCGATGCAGTCTGACCCGCTGCGCCACATTCCCAGTGTGCTATAGTGAGAAGAATTGCGCACACGAGTGCACTCCATGATTTAAGTAATATTTAATGCAAACACATAATTATGGATGAGAAACGATTAATAATTTTAGTTCAAGGCTACAAAGAGCTATATGATTTGCAAGATCAACGTTATGGTGATTAACAAAGATTGGGGAGCATTTGGAAATACGGAAATACGCCACGTTGTCATGTACACTGCTCCACCAGCTGCAGCCCGTCGTAATGTTGTAAACTAGGATTTTGTTGTGCGATGCGGACCACCGGGCCTATTGCGGCCTGCCCCAGACTGTTCGATCCTAAAGCCCCGTTTTCACTTTGATTAGTGGAAGTGCGAGTGTTTAATGCAGGTGCTAAGTATTAAGCAAAAAATACGTGAAGACAGCAGTTGATCAGTGCGAGTGATTAGTAATCAGCGTCTATTAGCTTTTACTACGCTGAATACTAATCACTCGCACTGATCAACGGCTGTCTTCACGTATTTTTTCTGTAATACTAAGCACCTGCATTAAACACCCGTACTTGCACTAATCAAAGTGAAAACGGGGCTTTAAGGTAACTGCACTGTGCCAGTAACACGCGGACAGTTTATTAGCAGCTAGACAACCTAAAATTTAAGGTTGTATCGTATTGCTGCCGTGCCATTATAATGCGTGAAGGCCATAATTTTTTCAAGTGTATATGTATGCACATATTAAAACCAGTACGAAAGTAGAAGCTATAACAAATATTATGAAATTGGTTTTTTTTTATTATTTTACAAACGAAGAATTCGAATGAATGTTACTTTTCCAACCATTGAATGTGAAGCTCGTGTGAGGAAATAACAGTTTCGCAATGATGGGTGACGCTTTCGGTAGATTGAAGACACTGAAGGTTAGCACGTACTTTTATCGAAAATAAACGATTTTATGTAAGATCATCTTCTTCTTTATTTTTATTACTCCAATATAATTAAACATTTTTTTATAATCTAGGATTTCAAACAAGCGGATAGGTCTCCTTATTTAAAGAGAAACCATAATATAACTATAAAGCTGCAAATGTAAATATACGATTGTTCTAAGCTAGAACATGACAGTAAAATCTACGGACATTATTGCGGACAAAAAATATGGCTTAAGTTGATTGCGATAAAACTAGTCTAGGCAAGCCTTAGACACGTAGGAACTTTAAACACATAGTAGACACGGTGGTATTGAGATCCTTCACCTTCCTCTTACAAGTGGACTAACGGTAAAGGGTATAAAAGTTAAATAAGTCTATTAAAGAGTAGACCATCTACCAGTAGAATCTCTATTCTATTTCTCCCAGACTGTCATACCTGCTAATGTCGTATATCAGTTCAGAGGATAATGTAGCACCATAGCATTCCATCAGAGTACACTAATTCTATAGCACCATCAACATCTTTAGTATTTATAGAACATTGATTTACATATTCGAACAGGTGAGCCATTTGCTTGTTTGATATCCTATGATATAAATAAAGCAAACAAACATCCCTGGATAAATAACAAGACCTATGTAAGCAAATTGTTTGCTAGTGATACGGGTCACAACACACACACAAAAATAATAAGAGACATGAGATGATATTTTCTTTGGAATGACAAATAAATAAATAAAAATCATTGAGATAAATAATACAGGAATTGTAGCTTGTTTTGCCTTTACAATGAAGTACAAAAGTTTTTAATTTAAAATAATAATTTAAGTGATGAATCCGGTAAAACTAAAACACAATTTTAAGTTAAATGTGTGCTTAGAATTGGAGTATATATTTTATCATTAAAATAAAAATAAACATTGTCAACATTCATTTTGTTTTCTTCGTAGATTTTTTCGTGCTTTGTTCACTCTGCTTAAAGATGTCTGACAGTTTGTGTCAAAAGCCTTGAATACTTTGACCGCATATTCTAAGCTGCTTAAGTTGTGTTGCTGAATAGTTTACGTGTTATAGCAAGAAGATAACATCCAAGCCTGTCATCTGTACCTACCGTGTACACTGTATAGTGACTCCAGTACCAACCGACTGCCGATACGTCCTGTCTAGGATTTAGTTGAGTCACTTCTAAACTTCCGGCTTAACCCAATATTTTCTTTGCAAAATTGATTACCTACTTCTATACAACTACAGCAGCAGCTCCATAGTTAAAGAGGAATGGCTGTAAATCTCTCTTCCTTTGACTAGAAGAAACATAGACTGAGACCAGAATATAAGCCAGCAAATGTACCGAAATCATCAACAAACCGTAGAAAGTCACATCCTAACTTCGCTCGTAAGCACATAAATTAACCACACCACTGAAGTATAATTGTTATAAAGTGTAAATGTGTTTTATAAACACCAAATACAAAAAATGCTTGTGTCTTTACAAAATATCTATATATTAATACGTGAAACAAAAACTTTTTATTCCTTTTTTTGACAACACGCGAACAGAGGAGTATGAAATTTGGCGCAGTTAAATTTTACGTCACGGAAAAGTAGGTACAAAAATCCGATATTAAATATAATGTGCGTTAAAAAATACATTTAATTAATAAAAATAAACGTTACACACGCTACATTCATTTGTCATACATTTAGACCGTGGTACCACGAACAAACTTTTTTTTGATTGATAACAACCTGAATTTTTGTTTTTTTGAACAGCTTCGTTTTGACGAGACAAACATCTTTTTTTTTAAAAAAAATCTCGAATCGGGTAACTAATAAAGTAACTAATAAACTAACTAATAAACTAACTAATAAACTAACTAATAAATAAATAACTAACTAATAAAGATAGATAAAAAGAAAAGTTTAGAGTGCTGGACTAAAAAAAGTTTCCTCTTTACGTGTAGGACAATGTTACTCTTGAATTACAATAATAAATAACAAGCTGTTGGGAGAAAATTAGGTTGTTTTTAAATTGATTAATATCGATTTAAAAATCTCATAATTCCGAAATTGTGTGGAGTGGTGAACTCGTCAAAAAAAACCATCGAATGTGTAGGACAAAAGTTTCATCGTATTTTTCATAGTATAATCAAGTGATTTAAGTAATTATTGTTATCAATAAATATTTTTTCTTTACCGGATCAAAATTTTCAAAGGAAAAAAACTTTATTAGTTACCCAATTTGAGATTTTTCGAAGATACACAAATTCAGCTTGTTATTAATCAAAAAAAGTTTGTTCGTGGGACCACGATCTAATTATACTATACTTTTAATTTAATTATATTATACTACTATACTATACTTATACTTACTTACTTACTTTTACTATAATACTATATTTGTACTTTAATTATATTATACTATATATACTATACTATACACACATGTATACTATTATGTTTATGACTAATATCTACTGTCAAATTTAGAAGTAATTTTACTTTTACTTTTTAGTCTATGGTCGAAATTTGACCACAGGGCGATTGCTAGTTATTATTAATAGCCTAACATAAAATAAAATTTAAAAAAAAATGTCTTTAAAAGTTGTACTAAGTGTCGCTGACACATTTTACAAACAGTTTTTACTAGTCCATTTCAACACTTTGTAATAGTAAAATAATATTAATAGTAAAAATAAATATTAATGGTAAAATAATTGTTTTTATTAAAAATAAAAAATAAAAACAAATTTCAATAAAGTTTGAACAAACTAATTCGTTATTATTCATGTATCATGCAAAACTTGGAACATCCTTCGCTATATTTTTTTACTAACATTAGGTGCAGTTGTCACTACGTATGATTTGTTATCGTTTATGATATTATTGTCTGCGACAACGAAGTATTAGACTGTAGGGAATGGAATGAATTGCAATGTTTTGTTGTAACGCAATATTTAGTATACAGAAATAAAACGTGCGTAAAAAAAATATCTAATATTTGTTCTGTGTCTGAACTACTGAGCTTATTATATTTTTTTTGTGTAAGGTTAATAAAACAATATTCCCATGGCATTGTGTCATAACTATATACCGCAAAAATTAACCAGATGCTTGGAAACTTATACAGGCTGACGGTAAAAGATTGTACATATTGAAAGACGATAATTACGATAATTAATGTATATAATAAGTTTACAATAAAAATATAGTAAAAAGACAATATTGCTTTACCCAAAGTAAACCTCAACGAAATTAATGTATTAATAGTCAAAAAGTATGGCCACTTCACGATCTGCTAGTACTCGTTAGTCACAAATTCGGTAATTCGCCGTTTATGAATAGAAAACTTCTATGCACCGTGCGCGGGTTTCTGTAGCAAACATGTTTTTTTTTAAATATAGGTCAAAATTTAAGTACCTATGTTTTATACATATTTGTAGAGGTGAACCGAATGTGATTTGAACCGAATTTGAACTTCGGCTGAACTTCGGTTCAATTTTTGCATACCTTCTCGAGAGCGGCACGTCGTGACTTGTTTACAAATTTACTTAAATTTTCTCGCAACGCACGTGAAATAATGACTTGTCGGCAAAATTTTGATACCTTGAGTTACATTGTTCCCATTTAGGTAGGGATCTCTAATTTTTTTGAAATTATAATATAGCCAGGGATGATCTTTCTAATGGTGAAAAAAATTTTAAATCGGTCTAGTAGTTTTTAAGTTTATTCTAGTATATAATCTATATTTATATTTATATATTATTTATTTTAGTATATAATCTATATCAATACTATAAATGTAAAAGTTTGGATGTTTGGATGGATGGATGTTTGTTACTTAATCACGCAAAAACTACTGAACGGATTTGGATGAAATTTGGCACACAGGTAGATTTTGACCTAGAATAGCACGTAGGCTACTTTTTATACCGGAAAAGTTAGGTGATCCCGCGGGATTCGCCAACAACTTTTATAATGCAGCAGGCTGAACGCTGCAGCTAGGTACATGTAAAAATACAAATCTTTCCTCTTTATAATATTAATGAAGATTTCAGTCAAATAGTGCAAGTAGGTACTTTTTAATAGTGCCAAATACTCGGCATTTAAACTCAATTTCGACCAAATATCGAAGTTTGTCTCAAGCTGCTGAAATTCGGTTAAACCGAATGTAAAACGAATTTCGGCCCATCCCTGCATATTTGCTATCAGAATCGAGCACAAAAACACCCTCCTACAGAATTTACAATCTTTTATCAGTCAACTTGTATGAATGTATTCGTTCACTTCTTTACTTCGACTGCGAAACATGCTAACACATCCGACATGTTCTCTGAACTGTTACTAACTCAATACACGGGATATGTTAAGCCGGGGAGTATAATAAATATGTACATTTTCAATATCTCTACATTTATGTTACAAAAAAAATCGATGAGCGCTATGAAATATACGGTACATTTCGAACTACGAATTTTCTGGTTTAATAAGTTTATGCTATTTACAGAACTAGCTGTTGCCTACGACTTCGTTCGCGGACTCAAAAATATAACCTGATAGAAAAGACAATCATCGCCTATAGACACTAAACATGTTAATGGCGCGTTACCATCTGTGTGTGCCATTAACATGTTCCATGTCCCATGTATGAGTTCTGACAAACTTACCCTCCGAACTGGAACTTGACAGTGACAGGCATTGACGCTATTGCAGCAGGTACATGAAAAGCAGTGATAACACAGCCGTTAAAGGACGTGTGCAAAACCCTATCATCTAGTATTAACAATTCTTGGCTTACTTCACCTATTAAAGAGAAACGGGCGAGATAATATTTAAAAACTGTAAAAACCATAAAAAGAAAAATATCGACACGCAGGGATTGAAGCAGCGACCGTCTCCCTAAAGCCGGGACGCTCTACCACGGAGCTAGTGTCGACAGGTTCGACGTGGCGAAATTCTTCTTTGCTATGTGATCGATTACGTCGATCCTGTCAATAATATATATATATATATATATATATATATATATATATATATATATATATATATATATATATATATATATATATATATATATATATATATATATAAATCAATGCTACTTTTCGTTGTAATTTTATAACTTAAGAATGGGCTCACCTATCCAAACCAAACGTTTAAGTTTTGTTCGGACTATTTAGTAGATGGTTTATGTAAAGTTTGCACAAAATCAGTAGAGCGGTTCTTCATTTATCACATTTTTAATATTTCACTTTATACGTGGCGAAGCATGTACCGGGCCACTAGTAATATAGCAATATAAAATGAAGAATTTCGCCACGTCGAGCCTGCCGACACTAGCTCAGTGGTAGAGCGTCCTGGCTTTAGGGAGACGGTCGTAGGTTCAATCCCTGCGTGTCGATATTTTTCTTTGTTGTTGTTAAAGTTTTTGAAGTTTTCCCAAGCACGGGGTGAGTGCTATAACACACAAATAATTAGAGATAATATTTAATTATATCATATCTTATATATATATGAAAGGAAAATTTCTGAATCACAGACAGACATATCAACAGCCAGCGTCAATCGTTGGTCAAAGAAGGCTGAAATTTTTCACAAGGTGTATTCTTACAATAAAGGCGTGGAACAAAAAAATGATTTTCCAACATTCGTCCAATAAAATATTGAAATAGTGGTGGATGAAATATCTTACATTGACGACATGTTGATTTGCTCGCGGGCAAAGCTGGGTGGGTTAGCTAGTTTTCAATAAATGAAATTGTATCTCTCTGTCTAAGTACTCTGTATCTTTTATTAAGTAATTCGTATTTAAAAGGAGGATTATAAGTTTAGGTTTGCAAAAGCGACAATGGCGGCCGGTGACGGCATAATTTACGTTGTTTCGAGCCCAACAATGTGTTAATCCCTTGTGCCATTCCACAGCGACACCTGCAAAAATAATTTGCATACTAGTTAATTTTAGAATATGTAATATTACGGTTTATTTTGCCTATCGTTTTTTTTTTGTTTTGAATAAATATTAAATAATAGCACAAATATCCTCATGTTGGTCCCGGGCTCTTTTGAAAAATAGACCAACTGCAGTTTTGCTAGGCAGGTCGTAAAAGACGACCGATTGTCTATGCCAATCACTACCATCGTGGCTACTAGGTGGTAGAGTTCTGCATTGTCTCGCCCGGGTCTGGTAGCACCGCCTTACCTACTGCCTGTAACGAACTGTAACGATGAACTCATTTAACTAATTATACGTATTGTAGCGATCAGTACAATCGACGTAATTGACCATATTACAAAGACGAGTTCGAGCCTGTCGACACTAGCTCAGTGGCAGAGCGTCCCGGATTGAGGGAGATGGTTGCGGGTTCGAGTCTCGCGTGTCGACATTTTTCTTTCTTGATTTTAGAGTTTTTCAAGTTTCCCAAGCACGGGGTGAGTGCTATAAAAACAAAAATAATCACCAACTCCCGCCGCAATAGAGTCATTGCTTGTTACTGTCGTGTTCCGGTTTGGAGGGTACGGTAGCCGATAAACTTATGCATGTGGCATTAGACAAGATAGCAACGCAACATTAACATCTTTGGTGTCTATCGGCGACGGTTGACTCTTTCCATCAGGAGACCCAGCTGCTTGTTTGCTATCTTATGTTATAAAAACAATTTAAAAAATAAAAAAAAATAACCGACTTCTTATATAAACTATAGTCATATCTTAAAAACTAATAAACTAATTTAAATGAAAGACTGTTCCCTAAGTTGGTATATATTTAAATCAGAAACAGTTATGTCGATACAGCTTTTAGTTCCCGAAAAACATACAAACATATAAACAACGAATACGACATAGGGACCTTCAAGAAAAGAGCTTACTCATTCTTAAAAGGCCGGCAACGCAACTGCAAGACCTCTGGTATTGCAGATGTCCATGGGCGGTGGTGATCACTTACCATCAGGCACACCTCTTGCTTGGTTGCCCCCTCTTCTATAAAAAAAACATACAAACATACATACACATATACACTTATGAAATTTAATACACGTATTTGGACGTCTAAATGAAACATCATGCTCAAATATTATCCAATTCTAACATAAACACATACATATGTCAAACTGATAACCTCCGCTTTTTCGGTCTATCGGTCAACTGTCGGTTGAAAATAAGTTTCAATACAAACGAACACCTGACTGTGAAAGGTATCATTATATTTTTCTCGTACCAATTTTTTGGTAATATAAGTACGTATTAGATAATGGTTAATGACTTTGAAGTATAAAATGGTATGGAATCCAAATTTCTGGTTGTCTGGTAGAGATCGCTTTAGGCCATAAGACCGCCAAATTGTATAACATCTTATATTATTTGTTCTCTTTTTTATGTGTCCTTTTTGATGTACAATAAAGAATTATTATTATTATTATAAATTATAACAACGTGTTCTGTGCGTGTTATGTACAAAACAAAAAAAACGAGTTCTGTGAAAGTCTGTAACAACTAATTAAGCCTCTACATACACGCAATGGATTTTCTCATTAGTAAACTCATTAGTAAATTAGTTTGATCTTGTACGAAAATTAGAGCTCATTGTATCTCGTTCAATATCACGTATTGCTACATAGCACTCGTTAGAATTAAGTATGGTAATGATTGTTACTTTTAAATTATTTTTTTTAATTAGATAAAATGAAACACGAGGGTGGCATGAACCATGAACATGTTTAGTGCTTCTTGCCATTAATAAAATCATCTGCTTATTTGCTAATCTATACATATAATAAAATCGTAGGAAAGTCAAAACTGTACACTGAATATTTTTTTAAAAGAATACTTGGGGTGTGATCTACAATCGATATCGAAGCCAAAAAATTAGTTTTTAGAATTTTTGTCTGTTTGTTTGTCTGTATGTATGTCCGGGGTAAACTCAAAAAGTACTTACTGCATGGATTTACTTCAAATTTTGCATGCATATTACTAACAGGTCGGGTCAACATATAGCTACATATTATCACCTACGGGGGAGGAGCTGTGCGGAGTAAACGACGTCCGCGCGGACGAAGTTGCGGGCAACAGCTAGTCTTTAATATAAAAGTACTTATAAAGTGCGAGTTGGACTCATGTACCAAGGGTTTCGTATGAACTTAACTTTAGATACACATAAAAGTACCCTATAAGTATAGATTCCCTTGTGAAATCGAAAAATATGCGACAAAAATGGTCATATTTGTATGATTTTGATTGATTTTTGAGAAAGATAAGTTGTTCTATTTTTCAAAAGAGCCCGGGACAAACACGAGGAGAATTGCTATTACGTAATATTTATTTAAAACAAAAAGAACGATAGGCAAAATAAACCGTAATATTACATACTAGCTGTTGCCAGCGACTTCGTCCGCGCGGACTTCGTTTACTCCGCACAGCACCTCCCCTGTAGGTGATAGCGTGATAATATGTAGCCTATATGTTGACCCGACCATTTAGTAATATTCATGCAAAATTTGAAGTAAAACCATGCAGTACCTTTTGAGTTTACCCCGGACATATATACAGACAAACAGATAAACAGACAAAAATTCTAAAAACTATATTTTTGGCTTCGATATCGATTGTAGATCACGCCTCAAGTATTCTTTTAAAAAAATATTCAATGTACAGTTTAAACTTTCCTACGATTTTATTATATGTATAGATTCTAAAATTATCATTTTGATCGCGTTTTTTTTGTGATGTAACTAATAATTTACCGTTTTCGAATTTTTCTTGCCAAATTTCATATTTCTACCTCAACGGCAAGTACCTTGCATATTTTGATTCACTTTTGAAATCGCAAAATACACAACATAAATGTTCGTATCTTTTGATTGCGTTAACTTAGAAGTTTGATTTTTTCACAACTAAGAGGGACCGTAGACCTGAGTATTTGGTATAAATTTCAACATGTTTTTATTAAACTCTACGCGTCCCTGAGAAAAGGGCCTTGTCAGGCGGAAAAAGAGGTGATCCTACAAGAGTCCCGTTTTTCTTTTCAGGTACGGAACCTTAAAAAGAGGCAGCATAGTATTTTGTTATAATTTAACATAGCAAACAAGCAGGCTCTCCTGATGGAAAGAGGCCATCAGCGCCTATGGTGTAAATGGTATCGACGTAACTATTCGGTTACCGAGATGGTAATACCTCATGCATAAGTTTACCGGCTACCCTACTCTTTAAACCAGAACATCACAGTGACAAGCATTGACACTATTGCGGCAGAAACAGGTACCAAAGACGATGGTACCAAAATCCGGCCGAGACGTTTCAAAACTCTACCATCTAGTAGTCATAATGTTAGTAACACGTATAGCCAATCTTTTGTCTTATATGAACTGTCTGGCAGAATGACAAATGAGCTATTGTCCAAAAGGGTCCCGAACTATTGTGTGACTTACTAGGAAATGCCATCTTACCTATTTCTGACATTATAATTATTTAATACCAGGTTTATAATCTCCGTTGTAGTCAGTCATATAAAATATTCAAGTATTTTCAAGTCTAATATTACAACTGCATTTTTAATACTTATATTCATATGTGGTTTAAATCCACACAAAATACATTATGAATACATAATATAAAGAAAAGACTGCATAATATATAGCATGTAATGCATGGCAGTTCTTGGTAAAACTTGCGATATACAATATCTCAAGAGTGGATTACTTTTTAATTTTGAGCGCTGAACTTGAGTTTGCACGGATTGTTTTTCTTTATGCTTTACAAGCTGTGCCCGCAACTTAATCCGAGGGAAATTTTTCTAAAATAAAATTCCGGGATCTTATACACATAGTCCCCGTTCCCGTAAGATATACGGAATAAAAACTATCCCATGTCCTTCTTCAGATTTCAAACTATCTTTGTACCAAATTTCATCCTAATCGGTTCAGCCGTTTAGGCATAAAGAAGAGACAGACAGGCAGAGTTACTTTCGCATTTATAATAGCTAGCTGCAACGTGCGGCCTGTTGCATTATAAAAGTTTTATTGGTGAATCCCACGGGAACAACTGATTTTTCCGGGATAAAAAGTATTATATTTGCTATTCCAGGTCGTCATTTACATATGTGCTACATTTCATCAAAATCGGTTTAAGCATTTTTGCGTGATTGAGTAATACACATCCATCCATAAATCCAAACCTTTGCTCCTATATTATTACTTAATATAGATTAACTAACTGTCACCTCGGTGGTCCATGTCGGCGTTGAACACATGAGGTTCCGGGTTCGATTCCCGGATCAGGCAATAAAAATGTGTTTATTCAGTTTTCTAATAAAAATAACGTTGGCCCGGTTTACGATATACTTGCCACCTTAATAGCTTAATCGTCATGTGGAACTAAGTCTAATAGTGTATTCGGCTAATCGTGAGTGCACTTGGTGTACCTCTAAAACTTTCTTACCTCTTCGGAAATTAACTAGAATCTGCTTAAAACTTTCAAATAGATATAAATATCTTCCTCGGTTTGATGATATTTATTTGCCGCTTTACTTGCCGAAGGTAAAGTGATATTTAATTTAAAACAGAATTTACAATGCACATTTGATGTATTATTTTTTCATGGAAGTTTGTGATAATAACTACAGTATAACGATGTACAGTATAATTTTAATAAAATGTTATTTAGTACATAAGAACATTTTTTTAAATTGAGGATAAAAAAATTGTGTTTTCTACTGTTGAGGAATCCTAAGAGCTATTGAAATATATGATTCGATATTCAATATGATTCATTGCTCATATTCATTCATTTTTACAATCCTCAAGCAGAAAATATAGCGAGGTTTTATCAGCTACGTAGCGTAATGTCGTGGAAAATGGAGTTTTAGTTTGACCTTTTCAGTCGGACCTTTTAATATAAAAGCTTCACCTTCGTCGGCTGCATTTTTTGTGATTCCCATGAGAGCAACATCTTTTTCCGGATTAAAAAGTGTGAAAGTATCATCACGCCTGATTCCCCTGCGAGGTACACAGAGTAAAGCGAACTCGAGTGGTGATCCCCATCGCCGCATTTTTACCGTGCTAACGATTATCGCCTATTTCTAGTGATAACCGGGACCCACGGGATTTACGTGCTCATACGAGGCACGAGAATGGTAACACACCACCCATCAACCTCCGAGCTGCTATTGAGATTTTAGATTTTCGAGAAAAACGTCGGAAAAAATCGATAACATTTTTGCGTAATAAAAACCCTGTCTAAAACGAAAAGGGCATATAGACAGGTCGAGGACTTTATCAGCACAAAATAATGAATACTACTCATAAAACCTACTACGGAATTTTAAAATAATAGTTTTTATTCTTCAATTTCCCTAAAATTTAGTGGACATTTTAAAGACAGAATATCACCTCCAGTTACCCACCGCGCGTAGATATCGGGTGGCTACGACATCAAATGCACCATCCACTCTTTGCCATCCAACATTTAGCCATCCGTCGTCTTCCAATATTTTTTGGTCGACATTTTGTTATGCCTTAGTAATGTTTAAAATATAACTATGTTAAATTAAATATAAATAATTAAATTTTATGTGATACAGTGAAACGTGGTTAATTGAGATCTCATGGGACCAAGGATTTTGTACCATTTAAAGAGGTTTTCATTTATCCAGCTTTTCAATTAGACAGGTTTAAAATTAAAGTTGACTCATTTACAGAGGCCTCCGGTTATAGAGGTCGGAATATACCATTATTTTATTCATAGAGGTGGAAATGTTAATTATATATGCGAAAGAAATTCAAACGTTTGCTAATAAACGAGTCGTAATCTAACCCTTCTCCTTCCCAACCTAATAAAATATCTCACTTATATTGAGCTACAGAGTCCCAACTATAGAGGTAAACATAAAAAAAATCTCGAAATCAAATCTCATTTTACCAAGTTCGAAATGTCCCATTAATATAGGTAATTCGTAAAAAAGTGCCGGGATTTCATTAGAATTCTCAATAATAGAGGTTTCTCACTTATCCAGGTCCCTTTGAACCAGGTTTCACTGTAGTAGAAGATTATATAAGATATTCAATTATTTTTATCAGGTTTTTTTTCTATGTATATCCCCGAAACCTTTGAGAATACAATATGTGTATTTGGAAATAAATTATATTTCTTTTAAAAATCTGAATATTTTCCTTTTTTTATTTTCTTTAATAAACTATGCTTTCATGGATATTTTATACAAACGTACCGATGTTTTACATCTGACGTCTGTCTTTTTTTATAATATACGAGCGGATCAACCAGGTTTTGCATGAGCTGTATTTCTATAGCAGAAAATAAGACCAAATCTCCCCTTTGCAATAATATTGTTAAAACTAATTCTACACTTTTTCATACGATTTTTCACACATTTTCTTTTACACAAACCTTTTCGTGACAGTTTTGAATATAGCAAAAAATACATAAGCAAATAGTTGTAGCTTCTTCAAAGTGATTCGCGAACAAACATTTGCGAAAATTAAAATTTATTTATATAGATTAACACGTGAAACGAGAAATTATGCAAATTATGCATTTTGGCTGCATCTAGCTCGTTATCGACAGTGCCAGCTCCGAACTATAATCTGTCAATGCTTGTGTCTCCCAATAATAATAATGATGATAATTATAATTATAAAAATAGTTTGGAAAATCCAAAAGTCCACGCTAAAAAAAAATTGTTTTCGTAATCATCTTTATATGAGGGATTTAAATTCATTTTAAACGAAATCTATAGACTAAACCTATCAATTGCCATTAACAAAACCTAAAAGTAAATTATAGTAATAAATAAAAATCGTCTATATTAATATTATAATTGCGAAAGTTTGGATGTTTGTTACTTGATATAGCAAAAACTACTAGACAGATTTGGATGGAATTTGGCACACAGGTAGATAATGACCTGCAATAGCACGTTGGCTACTTTTTATCCTGGAAATAATGAGTTGTTCCCGCAGAATTCACCACAAACTTTTATAATGCAGCGGGCTGCACGCTGCAACTAGAATAGTAATAAATTCTCCCCGTGTTGGTCTCAGGCTTCTTTCAAGAATAGCCGTGCCGTAATAATGCCGTAATAATGCCGTGCTGCCAGGCAGATCGTAAAAGGCGACCGATTGACTATGCGAGTCACTACCATCGTGGCTACAAGGCGATAGAGTTGTGCATTGTCTCGCCCGGGTCTGGTACCACCGCCTTACTTATTCCTGCCGCAATAGCGTCAGTGCTTGTCACTGTAGTGTTCCGGTTTAGAGGGTAAGGTAGCCGGTAAACTTGATCCGGCCACTTGAGCCGGCATGTGGAATTAGATCTCGCCACAAGATAGCAACGCAACATTAGCATCTTTGGTGTCTATAGGCGATGGTTGGCTCTTTCCATCAGAAGACCCATCTGCTTGTTTGCTTATGATATAAAAAAAATTATGAATATTGAACAACAAAAAACAGAACAAAATATGGATTATTTTTAATTATAATTAAACAACACATACCCGGCCATTTGCAATAGAAAACGGCGCACACTAATTCTAAAGCTAACAAAAAAGAAACCTCGACATGCTAGGTTTTGCGGTCGCGATCGTGCCAGACCCGTACACACAGACATCCGGACACCTGTGAAAAAAATATTTTTTTTACACTAAACGTCTTAAAAAATATTTTTGTTGACATTATGTGTGTGTATTCGTATTATTCCAAAAGTGCCATACAAAAAGCGACAGTTTTACTTAAGAAAGGTGCTCAAATTCGATTAAGCGAGAGTAGAGCTCAAACCTATGGCCGATTTCCGAACAGAAAATGATCTCTAGAGTTAAAAGATTCTTCGCTATATACCATAAAATACTGTCTTTATTAATGATATGCTAGAGACAATATAATTACAATTTCATATCATAATGAGACCGAGCTGCCAAAGGACGCAAAATGGCTAGTACACAGTTCCGCTAGGATTGCAAATATATGGTATATTAACCGTGTTTGTAACGTAGCTCTATCGTAATTTTCTGAGCTTTAACGTAACATTATATTATTGTGAAATTAACGTTCAACATCATCACATCTTTCAATTTAGTGACTTTGAAAATTTATGATATAAGCATTGTTATTTTGCAAATATAATACACTCTTCAATGATTTATTAAACTATGTGGCACACTTGCATCAAACGATTTGAATACTATTTAAATTACTTTAATTGTGGTTACATTCATTTAAAAAAATATTTAAATAGTTTGATGCACGCGGATCTTATATAAAAATAAATATAATATAGAAATATAAAATAAATATAGAAATAAAATTAAATCGAAGCTGTATATGATATGGCATGATGATATTTTAGCTAAATGTTAGTATAATCGATTTTCGTTCAAAATCTTAAACTATTGTTTCCCTATGAACTCGCAATGGCATAGTTTTAACATTAGACTTTTATTTACAACAAGGATTTATAACGCTAATATAATCCAAAAAATTAATTGCGGATTTTGAGATAAAAGCCGGAATTTTTAATACACTGTCTGTAATTTTTAATTTATTGCCCCTTTTCGCTTACTGAAGTATTTGAAAAAGGGACAGTGAACATTTTTTTTTCATCGACCCACAAGAAGGGTTAAGAAATTATTAAAGGCTTTTTCCAATTAAAAAAAACGGTAAATAGCCAGAAAAAAGTTTTGTAAAACTTGTTGAGCTCTACATTTTTATTTCCGTCATTAAAATTAACAGAGTTAGAGTGACTAGAAGGTAGAGGATAAGCACTTTAGAAAATCATAACTCGCTAAAAAATGGCGATATTCCAAAAAATGTACCTATTTATTTTAAAAATGGTACACTTTCGTCGTAGGGATATTTTTTTAAAATTTTATAACAAAGTTATAACAATGGAACGCTTTACTCAATGCAAAAAAATATATCTTGGCAACCATTTGATAGATTTGGCTCTGGTTCCAGCTTAATTTTTCTTGTCTCAATAACTTTTTCCTGTTAGATTTCAAGACGTTCCGATAAACATTGTCGTCGTTATAGTCGAACAATCATTTATATGTATATATATATATATATATATATATATATATATATATATATATATATATACACATACAAACGCAGAAATCAATCCAGTAGACTCAAAGAACTTAGCTTGCTTCGCTAGCTCGTTCAATAAATTCAAAAGTCAAATGAAGCTACGACAAAGATTATGTTGATATTTTGTTTGTTATTAAAATTGTGTGAATCATATCACTTGCAGAATCTAAACCTATAAACTAGACACTGGTATACGAGTAAATTAACAAAATAAAAAAATGTCCATTCCTTCGAATCCTGCTTTCCCGGTTATTTTTTTGAGAAAATTACTTTAGACAGCAAACTAGTTCCTGATAATAACAACATGGAAATATGTGAACATTTATTTTTTATATTATAACTCAGAAAACAAGCCAAATACTTCACATGCTAAGTTGTTTTTTAAATAACTGAGTTCTGAAGTAACAAACTAACACAAACACAAAATGACCATGAAAAGGGGTTCTGTTTCACATACCGATTATGGGCAATTTTTCCAATTAATGTTTTATAATCATCCAGTTCATATTTACTGAGTAAACCTATTTTACTATTTTGTTGAGTAAACAATTGTATGTATAGCTATACAATTGTTCAAGATTTACTCATTTTTGTTTTCACGGAAAGTTATGACAAAATCCTTGAAGCAAGAAAGTTCATCTTTGTCTCTGCGAGATCGTTGTAATAAATAACCTTTGTGAAGATATCTAAGTACTAAGAATTTCACTTTGCTAAAGATAGTACTGAAGAATATGACGAGAATTTGCGAAGACATTTGATAATTTCTTTGTTTTATATTTTGATTTGTATTTCTTTTTGTATATTGGAATCTATTTATAGGGTCTCGTGGATCTAGTCCACGTGATAATAATTTTTTGAATCATTCATATTTCTGTTATTAACTCTATATTAGATTCACTAATGAATAACTAATGTATTTAACAGTAGTTTATAGACATGAATTCTTATGTAAGGGGCATCAGCGAGATGACGATTTCCGTTCTAAAGGGTAAGGAAGTTGAAACCGTGGGGAAGATTTCGATTGTCTTTAACTCTTTCATGACATGCTGGTATATACTTTTAAGTGTACGTATACAGTGATAGGCTAAACAAATGTTTCTTAATCAACAAGTTGAGCTAACTGATTTAGATCTATAAGCATCATATTATCATCTACCCAGTTTCTAACACCAGATAGGACAAAAAAGGTTTTTCCGAAAAGAAAACTCAAAAGCAACTTAGAGTCTGGTATTGGTATGATAACTCACACCGTATTCTGGGTAGCCCCGTGTGGATCCGAGCCCCCTTTGAAGAATAGACCATCTGCAATTCTGTCAAGATATTTATACGTGTCACTACCATCATTACTACTCGGTGGTAGAGTTCCATAAAGACTCGCTCGGGTATATGGTACCACAGCTCTACATTTTCCTGCAACAATTATCTAAATATTTCTCATTGTCGTGTTGCGATTTGGAGGGTAAGTAAGCAGGTGAACTGATGCATGTAGCATTGCCATCCTGCCTCTTAACATCGTTGGCGATGGCTTCTCTTTCCATCAGAAGCTGTCTACTATACAAAAGCCTGTAAAGATGGCGTTCCCGGTTATTGTGAGTTACTAGCGATAGTCGTCGTCACCACTCACCATCAGATCTACTGATATTTAAATTGCAATATCCACTACGGAAGGGATCCTGCACGATAGTATTTATGACATATTATACTAATATTATAAACAGCTCAAAGACGATTTATAATGTTCTCAGTTAATAGCATACATTTGTACGTTGATTATAGGTATATTGGTCCACAAAGTATTTTAAAAACATTATTTCGGCATTTTATTTTTAAAGTTTTGTATAAATGTCTCAAAATTTTTCTACGCCCCGTATTGATTCAAATTTTCAGAAAGTCTAATAAGGTTGACCTAACCTAATCGAATGCTTTGTCCTGCGTTTTTCAAAGGTTATGATACATACATACATACACGAAAACAACACACGCACACATACACACACAGACGTACACAGACACGTACGTTATCGTAAAAATAGTCAAATAAAAATCGAACGAAAAAAAATCGACCGAAACCGCTAATCGTGGAGATGTGATTAATACTCGATTTTCAACAATCGGTATGAAATCAGTTCCTAAACATTCCTCTAGCTAGCTAAAAATATAAAAATACTTTATCAAAACTATGACTATTTATTTACTGATTTTTAAACAACAGTTACAAAAATAAAAGGTTTTATAGTTAATTTGAATCCCAAGCTGTATTGGTTTAAACAAATGACCGCTTTCACTTCAATAATAAAATATTTCAATCCACATTTACGGATACTTCCAAAAAATTATTTTACATATAATTAAATGAACATCATGAGGCGTACACAATAAATTTTTCTAACTTTATTAATTTCATTCGAACCCGCAAATGTTTTTTCCACATCCAATCTTGTATCCATCGAGAATTGAGAGACATATACAGATAGAGAGAAATCGAGAATATAAAAAGTATGATTAATGCGTTGCTATTTTTAAGGTCGTATCTGGAGCTATATGTATGTTTAGTGGCTACGTTATCCTCCGAAGTGAAACACATTGTACACGCATTAAAGCACAATTTCTATAAAACTTTACCATATTTTTAACTTCCCGCTACGTATGTAGATAAGGATGTTACTGTTTTTGCCCTGATTTTCGAAAATAGAGTTTTCACCAGATCTTCAGGTTTCAGGTCCTAGGATACCTTTTCCGACTATTTTTACTATTACGTCTGTATCTATATATGTATGTATGTGTGTGTAAGTGTGTTGGCGTGTGTGTATATGTGTATGTAAATATCTCATAACTTTTGAACGTCTTGACCGATTGAAACGCAGTTGATGGCATTCGATTGGATTCCGCTCAACTTAGGATTCCTAAAAATTTGAACCAATTCGGTTCAGGAGATTCTGAGAAATTTTGAAAAAACCTTTAAAAAAATTGGTGAAACAGTGTATATAATGTTATAATCACTTGTATTCATTTACTTAGATTTATTAATTAACACCAATCATTTTGTTTTGACGCATAATCAAATGATGTGTTAATCTGGTAATAGATTAAAAAGCGAAACCAGTTGGTGTTAATTAATAAATCTAAGTAAGACAGAACAATTGATTATAACATATTTAAATACACATTACCATGGAGTTTTACCAAGTGCCGACGATATTAAGTGTATTAGTATTAGTGTAAAAGTATTAGTGAAATAGTATTTTTTTTAATATAATAACTTCCAGTTTAATGTACCGATTAAGTGCAAAATCTTATCAACTCTTATCCCTAAAAAACTGCGTCTAATGCACAAATTGCATCAAAATCGATTTGTCCTTTCGGGAGTTATCGTTGACGAAAAATCTTGAAAGTGTTTTTTTACATAACTTCCAGATTTTTTTAACCTATAATACATTTTTTATCTTCTACAAAGACTACGTCATATGTAGTTTCAGAAATCAAAAACGAATCAAGTTTTAAAAAGTTACAGCTTTTTAAATTTTAATATTTTTTTGATTACAGAAAATATTTTTCGACCGCCCCATTGATCGAGTGGTTAGCGATCTTGACTACGCAATCGACGGGGCTCGGGTTCGATCCCCGACGGGGACAAGCATTTCTGTGATGAGCATAAATGTTTGCATTTCCAGATTTGGGTGTTTATTAAATATATTCCAGTATTTATATATGTATTTCTATGTATTAGCATCGTTGACTAACACCCATAACACAAGCAAATATTTTCTTACTTTGGGGTTAGATCAGTAAGTGTAATTTGTGCCGTGAATATTCATTTATTATTTATTTATTTTTAAAATAAGTTTCAAGCTAATATACCGATTGTTTTAAAAATCTAATCAGCTTTTCTCTTTAAAAACTGCGTCAAATACCGTAAATTATTATTAATAGATTTTTTTACTCCAGTAAAAAAATCGTTTAATTTTTGGGATTTATCAGAAAAGAAAATTTTTGAAAAAAAAGAGAATCAATAACGAAAGTCTTTTGATATTACTTCGATATTTTTCAGCCTATAGATTATGTAGCTGAGAAAACATTTTAAAACTCAAAACTTGCGATGAATGCCATTCGAAAGATCGATTTTAATTATCGTTTTCAAAATATAGGTACAGCTTTTCAAAAATGAAATTACCGTCGTTAATAAGGAAATTAAGATTTCTGTACTCCGAAAAAATCAGTGCTTATGTATAGTTTTTATTACTTTGAGCCTCAAATACCTCAATTTAGCGGGAAGTTTCAGAGATGGCCTGCAAAGTCAACCGGTTTACAGTTTTTTTTTTATCTAAAATTTCGACACTCTTTAGATTTGAACCAGATTTAAGATTAAATTTGCTGCTCAATTTAGGTAGTATCGAAATTATCCATTGTTTAAAAATGTCCAATATTGTAGATGTTTGCGCTTTCATTTAAATAAGCAGAATAGACCTGAAGATATTGAAAGTAAAATCGAATGAATCGAAAGTAACTATTACCAGATTCGCTAGTTATAATGAATTTATCAGACTGATCTGTAGAAGCAGAGAACACTATTTTGGATTTTTCTTCTTTGATTATTTTTTCAAAACTTAAAATCCTCTAATCTCGTGGAAATAATATATACACAATGGAAAATCCGTAAAAAACAATCAATACGCACACCGAGTTATTAATTTAAAATAAATGAGTGAAGGCAGGGCAAAACAGCTGGCATAAAATAAATATGAATATGTTCAAATATCAAACAGTATGAGGAAAATTTATCAAACAATAGAATGAAATACTACACAGACTGCGGCCCATTCAAACGGAAACCGCGCAGAAGGTTGCGATCACATTCAACTGAACCAGATAATGTAAACTACTGATCTTTATTACGGTCTATGTGCCGTATAGGATAAAAAGATCATTAGGCTTTAAAGGACTTTAATAAATCGGCTACTTATTTAACACCGGCAATAACTCATGACTTTGTGACAAAAATCATTACTTCCCTTGGCTCGGTCGGGTAACAAAGTAGCCCATGTCACTACTGGATGTACCTTATCTAAGAATGATATAGGTTAATTTTCAAAAGGTTAAAGAATTTTTTTGAGTTAATTCGTAATAAACAAGTAAACAAAAATCAAATCTTTTTATAATATTAGTTTAAATAAAAATTCTTTAACTTTATAGGCTACGTTTGTAAAGTTTATATATATATATATATATATATATATATATATATATATATATATATATATATATGTATATATATATATATATATATATATATATATATATATATAAATCAATTGCTGTTCGTTAGTCTCGCTAATACTCGAGAACGGCTGAAACGATTTGGCTAATTTTGGTTTTGAATTAATTGTTGAGGTCCAGGGAAGGTTTGAAAGCTGAGAAAATATAAGAAAAAATAAGAGTAGTTAAATAGGCAGAACAACGTTTGCCGGGTCAGCTAGTCTGAAATAAAAGTAGCCTAAGTTACCTACTCATAATTATCGTGGTTTGAAAGAAAGACAGTTCCGGGGTTTTACCCGCATAGTTCCCGTTCCCATGGTATTTCCGGGATAAAAGCTATCCTGTGTTCTTTCCCGGGTCTCAAAATATCTTTGTACCGTTACTTAGGCGTTAGTACTGTACCGTGGCTTAGGCGTGAAGAAAAGAGAGATAGACAAACAAACAGACAGAGTTACTTTCGGATGTTTGTTGTTGGTTTTGTAACGTTTGGACTTTATAATGTATAAATTAATCGACCGGTTTCCCTTTTTAAAGCATTTTCATGACGTAACATTCTTTAATTTCAACCATTGTTCAACTAATATTTAAATTCACCTAGTGCCGACGATTGAGTGTAAAAGCTAAAAATCAAATCTCTTTATAACATTATTTTAGATGAAAATTCTTTAACTTTAATTAATTTTAATGGTTTTAGGGAATGTATTTTCCCCGTGTTGGTCCCGGGCCCCTTTGAAAAATAGGCCGACTGCCGTTCTGCCAGGCAAGTTGTAAAAGGCGACCGATTGGCAATGCGAGTCACTACCATCATGGCTACTAGGTGGTAGAGTTCTGCATTGTCTTGCCCGGGTCTGGTACCACCACCTTACCTATTCCTGCCGCAATAACGTCAGTGTTAGTCACTATCGTGTTCCGGTTTGGAGGGTAAGGTAGCCGGTAAACTTATACATGTGGCATAAGACCTCGCCACAAGATAGCAACGCACCATTAATATCTTTGGTGTCTATAGGCGATGTTTGACTTTTTCCATCAGAAGACACATTTGCTTGTTTGCTATCTTATACTACAAAAATAAATGAAAATGCACAATTTATCCTAGTAGCACATATCAATTAAAAAATAATCTGTGTATCCGTCCGTCTGTCTATTACGTTTTCACGCTACACCACAATAGCTTTTGATGAATTAAATTGGTAGATCGCTGTAAACTGAAGCGTCTAATTATGACGTCCGGTTTAATCTACTGGCCATGCAAGGAAAGCAGCGCGATATTTTTATATGAAATTTTGTGAGATGGGATACCTTATTTATCACTTATCGGATTCAATAAAAAAGCATTTATTGTTAAAAAGAATTTATATACGTTGACTGAAAAAATATTGTATCTACATATTGAAAGACACAAGCAAACAATAAAAATATTATATAATATTGCTTAACTATATATTATACCTCAACGAAATTAGTGTAGTAATATTCAAAAAATATGTTCACTGCATGTTGTACAAACGAGTTTACTCGCAATTTCGCTAAATCGGTGTTTGTAAATAATGAACTTCTATGCGTCCTCCCTGATACCCGCGTTCGCACTCAACAGTTTTATTGGAGAGTTAGTTCAAAATTAAAATCTCTATTTTTTACATATCCGGAATCAAAATCGAGTTCTGAACACTCTGTCTTATTATGTACAATCTTATACCAGTCAACCTGCATAGTGGATAGTCTAGTTTCCACAAAATAAGTTTTCTCATAAATTATCGACTTATTTTTATACCTCCGTAGCCAACACGTTTCACTGAAGCCAGTTAAAATACTGGAGTTTCCTATTTCACTTAACAAAGAAAACGAAATATAAAACTTAGCAAGAATTCAAAACGAACAAAATGAAACGAACAGTATTTGAAAACAAACTAACCTTTGAACTGGAAAAAGAAAAGCTGCTTAGTATGCAAAGACCGTTGCTGAAAATGTTTTTTATGCCCCAATCTCAATAATACTTGCACATGTTTCTTTTAAAGTAACAACTTAACAATAAATGAGATTTGAGACCCGAAGGGTCTAGATGAAAGTAGCTGTAAAGGAAATAAGTGAAATGTTCAAATAATTTAAGGTAAAAAAGAGGTAATTTCTTTACAAATAAAATAAATAGATATCACTTGGGATTCTTTGTAGGGTAGGTATAGTAAATGTCCAGAGACACTCCTTGTTTACCTAACTTAAACCTCCTATTACTGTTACCACGGATTCAACTGGATACACCTTTCAAGGCAATTTCTTATATTTTTAATGTCGCTTGCATTTACACCCAGAATTAAAAAGTTGTAATACTTACCGATAAAATACAATAACTCCAGAGATATTCTTTAAACCTAAGATTTTTATTCGACACGATAAAACAGCACAATATGGCATATTTCTTATTTTTCACGATATAATATATCTAGCCGCTCGTATGAGCAAATGTCAAACGCTTGGTTTGACATTTGCTCATACGAGCGGCTACGCATATTCCGCCCAACAACGTGTCTATTAGTATTGTAGTAAGTGTGGTCTGTAATTGTAACATACGTAATTAGCACCCAAACCCAGAAATACAAACATTTGAAGTACCCTCATCACATGGATCTTTATCTCTGTCGAGAATCAAACGCGAGCGCCATCGATTCGTAAGTTTGCTAATCATTCGACCACCAGGGCGGTATATCTACATCAGCGTGAACACTCTTACCACCTGACTAAATGTAGGTACCTTAATTCTAGTAACATAAAACCGCAATTTTATTACAGTATGATAAGAAAAAGCATTAATAAACGTTTAAGGGTAAATATTTTACGGTACAATCACTTGTCAATAAAACCCACGCTGTATCTGAAGTTGAGAGGTTTGGTTACAAAAAACGTGACTACAGCCCTTCGAATCGCATAATCACGTTTTTGTTACCCACTCAGAATAGATAGGAGGGGTTAGTAAGTTTAGGGTTACCAATATCTTTCAAATTATTGAGTCTACAATTTAATTGCTACCCAAAAATTACAGTAATTTATTTTGTATAAGTGACTCTATATCTCTATCTATACATATAATAAAACTGTAAAAGGTTAATTCTGTACGTTGAAGATATTTTGAAAATTTATTTTGCTAGGCACTCTTAAATACTAAAGCAAAACCTGTATTTTTCCGTTTGTGTATTTATATCTGTCTGTAACAAGACCGCGCTATACGCTGAATTTACTAGATGGATTTTAAATGTTTGAGGATTGTTTGAGCTCGTACTAAAACGTAGGACGTGGCAAACCACTTCTATGTTCTAACGCACATTAACCTCTTTGGACGTAGAGTACTTTTTATTTCAAAATTTGACACGGTTCCCTTGGGTGAGTGGGTGGAATTCAAAACATTTACTTAGCGGTGATTCATTATCGCGTAGTCTGATTTTATTAGCGTTTTTGTTAGGAAAAAATATACTATAAACATTATCTCGCGGAAATTTCAGGGTCATCGGTCGTTTTGCTCAGAAATTACAGAAGGAACTTGAATTTGGCACCCGAATTGTTCAACAACTCATCTTAAGCTGGTGTGGCCACTTTATCGTATTTGCAAAATTTGATACCGATAATAAAGAAGTCCAATTTTGCCAAAATGTTCAATAAGTACAATATGAATATCCAAAATAATTTGAAGACTCATCGATCCTCAAAGATTTTGCAATTTTCTTCAAAAAATCAGTTGAAATTTTACCTGGACCCGCATATTAAGGATTCCGAAATATTGAAGGATGTTTAGTCAAATAAGTATTTTATGCACACGTGGATATTAATTTATAATTTCGCCTTACATAGCAATTTGGTTGAACGGTGAACGCCAATACCTTAAGGTGCTGATCGACGGGCGAGCCTATATCGCGGTCTTAATGGTTTAAGAGCCCTCGACACAAAACATATGGCCAATTGCACTACATATAACCGCGGTATTGTGAAGGTACACGGGCGAGCTTTACCGACGAGCCATAACACCGCGGTATAGGGTCGCCCGTTGATCAACGACTTTAGATTCACAGATGCTTGGGTCAATCCCAAGGATATCATATGTTTTTTATTTTTTAACATATATTTATTTTCTTACAGGCGAATAGCTATTGACAAATATGTATTATAAAGTATCTGTCGTATTAATGTATGCGTGTATGGCGTGAAGTTCAAAAAACTGAGTTAGTGAGTGAGTGAGTTAGAACCCGATGAAGGAGATAAAATAGAAATAAAGTAGACTTGGTGTACAAAAAAAAATAGATATTATGATTACATAACTAAACTAAATATATATATATATATATATATATATATATATATATATATTAATGAAAATACAAAAAAAAAAAAATACGGTATAAGGAAAACTTACAATTCAGTTAGAAATTGTTCTTTGACGCGTTTTTTAAAATAATCAAAAGTCTGGCAGAGGCAAATCTCACTAGGCAGAGAGTTCTACAAACTTGTACCACAAAGGAGTGCGAGTAGGCAGCAGAGCTACTAGGAGGAAAGTGCAACAAGGTTCTAACGTTAGACCGACACGGGGTACCAAGAGAGTGCAAAAAACTAAAGAGTCACGGAGATATTTAGGGGCTATAGGATTGAAAAGGATCTTGTATAGCAAGCAAAGGATATGAGTTTTTCTCCGCCGTCTAATAGGAAGCCACCGAAGTTCAGCTCGGAAATTAGAAACGTGATCATACTTTTTTGTGCCATAGATGAAGCGAATACAAAGGTTCTGCAATCTTTCAAGCTTATTTAATAGCTCTTCTGTAGCATCTAGGTAACAGGAGTCAGCGTAATCTATTATTGGGAGAATAAGGGAGTGCATTAAAAATATTTTTATTTTAACAGGTAAAAAATTTTGAAGTGGTTTAAGGGAGTGGAATGCAAAATGCACTTTACGGATTAGATTATTAATTTGAGTGTTTCAACAAAAATCAGAATTACAAGTTACTCCCAGATTAGTAGCGGTAGAGGAGAAAGGTATAGGCGTCTTGTTATACGTTAATGTAGGAATGTAACTGTCATTGATCAATTTCTTCATAGGACGACTACCAAAAATTAATGCTTGTGACTTGATTGGATTTACTGATAGACCAAAGGATTTGACCCACTCATAAATCCCATCTAAATGGTAGAGTTCTGCATTGTCTCGCCCGGGTCTGGTACCACCACCTTACCTATTCCTGCCGCAATAGCGTCAGTGCTTGTCGCTGTCATGTGTCGTGCAACACAGCATTAACATCTTTGGTGTTTATAGGCGATGGTTGACTATTTCCATCAGGAGGCCCATCTGCTTGTTTGCTATCTTATGGTATAAAAAATATATACGTAACTTTTTAAGTAAGTTTTGAATTGTTTACATAAAATATCAAAAATCTTAATCATAAGAATATAAAATATAAAAAAAAACATTTCTTGAAAGTTACTTGAATAGATCCCCATAGAAGTAACCTTCAAAAATCAGGTTGTTCTGCCTTTGGTTTTTCTATGATATGTTGTAATAACCAACAGACAGACAGATAGCGGAGGCGTGTGAATTCCATTTGGCACACTTTGGGAATGAAACCCTAAAAACAAGCAAAGCTTAGAAAAGATTGTTCCATAATACGTATACATATATATAAATATATAATTTGCGTTGCATAGTAAAAATAATCAGGCCCATTAATAATTATACTTCGCCGTGATTAATTTAGGTGGTTCTCATTCGAGTATAAAAATAGCAAATCTTCATAAACAATAATAAAATGAGTTGTGAATTAATTTTAAACGAGGCCAGTTTGTAGGGATCGGGAAATATGGCATTTTGCCTTTTCAGCTTTATACAAATATTTATGCTATATTATTGGATATTGGATATCTGCTATGTATCTTATTCACAAATTTCTTGCCCATCTCGTGCCTTTTACTACATTCCTCTTTATGGAATCAACTTAAGAATATACTTGTCCGTACGTTTATCTCGTACTTATAATATACTAGCTGTCCGACAAACGTTGTTTTTTTTTTTATATCATAAGATAGCAAACAAGCAGATGGGTCTCCTGATAGAAAGAGCCAACCTATAGACACCGAAGATGTTAATGGTGCGTTGCTATCTTGTGGCGAGGTCTAATGCCACATGCATAAGTTTACCGGCTACCTTACCCTCCAAACCGGAACACGACAGCGACAAGCACTGATGTTATTGCGCCAGGAATAGGTAAGGCGGTGGTACCAGACCCGGGCGAGACAATGCAGAACTCTACCACCTAGTAGCCACGATGGTAGTGACTCGATAGCCAATCGGTCGCCTTTTACGACCTGCCTGGCAGAACGGCAGTTGGCCTATTCCTCAAAGGAGGCCGGGACCAACACGGCGAATTACTGTATTTTCTACAATATAATGGATGTTTTTATACATATAAAACTTTTTCTTGAATTACTCTATCTATTAAAAAAACCGTATCAAAATTGGTTGCGAAGTTTTCAAGATCTAAACATACATAGGGACAGACGGCGGAAAGCGAATTTCGGCACTTGTGTCGCCACAAAGCAGGAAAATATTGATATTTTATTTATTTATTTATTTAACAAAATCCACAGCGCTTAACAACAAAATATGTACCTACATATAAAGCGTAACTTGGGCTTATGGCCAGTTATGGATTTACATTATATATGCAGGACTTATACAACACAACAAACGACACAATAAATATCGAATAGCGTTTCAAAATAATTTAACTTTTACAAAAAAGCCTAATCAGTAAATATAAAGGTTATTTATCTGTCTGTCTGTCATTTCCAGTTAATTTCCGAAAAACAGGTGTTACGCCAATAATTCTGATTGTCGCTGTAACAAAAATTTATTTAGTTGAATTTATGGGAAGTATTTTTGGCTTTCTTAATTATTTCCTTTTTTATATATTAGTAATTATAGTAGGACAGTAGTCAGAACTGCAAGGATCGTGACACATGGTAATGGTACTCGGCTCACTCCGCCTACCCCGTAAGGGATCAGGTATGAATATATGTAAGCAAATGAATAATAATAACTAATAATAATAACTAAACGTATCACACAAAAAAACAGACAAACATATAAACAGACAAACAGACAAAAATTCTAAAAAATATATTTTTGGCTTTGATATCGATTGTAGATCACGCCCCAAGTATTCTTTTAAAAAATATTCAATGTACAGTTTTGACTTTCCTACGATTTTATTATATGTATAGATAATTGTTTGTATTGTTACATAAACTGTGGTTGCTATTATTGAGGTTACATTTACATAAAATGTAGATCAAGTGTGTAGAAAACAATTGTAAGTTAAAAAACATATGCTTTAATTTCAAAAGTTTATTTTTATAAACCTTACAAACATGTTATATTTCGCAACCCTGAGCGCAACATTATGTGCGTATGACGTCTTATGTTATTTGGTTGGGAACATATTGTTTCTTCTGTTGTTACGGTTTTATCTAATTTTCATGTGTGTATGTTCTGGACGCCCGTATTTGCGTATATTAATACGTACAACAAAAACTTTGCACTATTTAAGACATTTAAGCGAACGGTAGAGTATAAAATTTTTCACAGTTAAATTTAGATAGTGAAGGACTGCAGAAATCTATTTTTTTTTAAATAAAATCCATTATAAATACTTTAAATTAATAAAAATAAATAATAATATCGCTGGATAAATTACACAAATCGACATAACCCCCAAAGTAAGCAAATTATATGCTTGTGTTATGAGTGTTAGTCAACGATACTAACACATAGAAATACATATAAAATATTATTATTTTGTACTTTAATAAACTCCCAAACCCAGAAATACAAACATTTATGCTCATCACACAAAATATGTTCGTCCCTGTCGGGAATCGAATCTGAACCCCATCAATTTGTAGTTAGGTTCGCTAACTCTACCAACATGCAATCGATTAAATAAAAATATATATTCATTCATTTCATTCATTGATTCATGTGACATACATGATAATATATACTCACATATACTATTTTCTTTCCGGCTAAAGTCTGTTGTCAAATTTTACAGAGATTTTGTTGTTTAGTCTGGGGTCAAATTTCAACCACAGGGCGTTTGCTTGTTCAATTTCAAAAGTAATTTCATAAAATAAATACTGCCATGCCTACATTATTTTTCAACCGACTTCCCAAAACGGAGAAGGTTCTCAATTCGATTGTATTTTTTTGTCACCTCAGAACTCAGGCATTCCTTACCGATTTCTTTTTCCTTCGGGAGGGTATATTTCCCGTTTGATGCTATATGAATTTGTTAAGATTTTAATTCAATGTTCCATATAAGCATAGGAAATTGGAATTTAGTTGTTGCAGTTTTACTGCGTTTAGTTTTATACTATAATCAATAAACAGAGGGTTTTCCTTATAAAGACTATTTTATTAAGCGATTTCTAACTTTAAATTTAAATAAAACAAAGTGTGTGTGAAGGGATATCATTGAAATTTTTATTTGTTTAAAAATCCTATCGATGCCATTATGTGAGAATTATAACGTTGCGCGTCGTTGCAAAATGTCCGCCGCGATTTTTCTGAGTGGCGCGCATCCGAAATGTCATAAATCAGGATGAATTTGACCGATAGAAAGGTGGTAGAGTTCCGCAACGTCTCGGTTCCCGGATATTTGATACCACCACCAGACCTACTCCTGCTGCAATAGAGAAATGCTTATCATTGTCGGGTTCCGGTTTGGAGAGTAAGGTAACCAGTATAATTATACAAGTGGTATTAACACCTCGCTACACGGACAGCGACGCGCCATTAATATATTTGGTAACTATAGGCGATGGTAGTCGTAGTTCTGCTTGTTTGCTATATTATTATATATAAATAAAAAGAGAGTCGGAGTTTTCTCACTGCCTACTCTGCTAAGAAGCTGATGTGATGATTAATAAATACATAAAAATCAACAAACATCGTCACGGAACAGAGCTAAGTTACTCTCTCAAGGATTTGTTTACTTGTTATATGGGAGTCAGTGAGATACTAATACCTGTCCTTACAAGCAGTCTCCGATTGGGGCAACGCCAATCTGGTCAAGATTAAAGCGGCTAAGACCCAGGCGTGTCTATTCTCCGCTAAACGGAGTCGATTCCATCTATCTCCGTCTTTTCAGGGTGTGTCCGTGCCGATAACTGACCACCTCGAGCTCGGTATCACCTTAACGCCTACTCTTAACTTTGGTTCGTACATCGAATCGAAAGCCCATGTTGCTTCATAAAAGCTTGGTATTCTGGCCAAGGTGAGACAGTATTTCAGCCCGGGACAGTTGCTCAATCTTTATCAAGCACAAGTTCGTTCGTGCACTGAATACTGGTCTCACCTTTGGGATGGATCTGCCAAATACCAGCTGGAGACGCTTGAGGCGATAGAGAGGCGTGCCAAGAGGCTCATTAACAACAATTATCTGGTAGGCAAAAAACTCCAGAGCCTCGCTCATCGCCGCAAAGTAGCTAGTTTACGGTCTTTTATCGGATACATTTTGGAGAGTACGCTGCGGAATTGCACGACTTAATTCCGCCATCCCCGTTTTTCTATCGATCGTCGAGGCGCAGAGATACTAAGCATCGCCATATGGTGGACGTTCAGCGTATCCGAACAAAGCGGTTTGACTCGACATTCTTGATCTGAACCGTGTTGGTTCCAGGCTCCTTTGTAGAATAGGCCAACTACCGTTCTGCCAGGCAGGTCGTAAAAGGCGACCGATTGGCTATGCGAGTCACTACCTTCGTGGCTACTAGGTGGTAGAGTTCTGCATTGTCTCGACCGGGTCTGGTACCACCACCTTATCTATACCTGCCGCAATAACGTCAGTGCTTGTCACTGTCGTGTTCCGGTTTGGAGAATAAGGTAGCCGGTAAACTTATACATGTGGCATTATACCTCGCCACAAGATAGCAACGCACCATTAACATCTTTGATGTCTAAAGGCGATGGTTGACTCCTTCCATCAGGAGACCCATCTGCTTGTTTGCTACCTTATATTATAAAAAAGGGGACTGGAATATGCTTCCTGAGTCTGTGTTCCCCGACAACCTGGGAATCTTCAAGAGAAGAGTGAACGTGTACCTTCTAGGGAAGCGCGTTCCATCTTAGGTCGTAGCTTAGCTTACCATCAGGCGAGATCTTGATCAAGCGCTTCCCTATCGACAGTAAAAAAACAGAAATATTTAGAGTAAAAAAAAACAGAAATATTTAGAGGAAATACTGTAACAAAGCGTGACGTTCATGACGTGGCGTTAAATCAGCGTGACGATATTTTTTTCTATAAGAATGATCTTTAACTCAGCAAGAACAATGCCTCAGTTACATACCGTGCAAAAATACAAACATTTAAACATACCGTATAAACTGGTTGATCCTGCAGACCATGCGTGCTATTTTTCGATCCATTGAGGTATTTTGAGCTCAAAGCAGTCAAAAATATGTCTAAGAACAGAATTTTTTACTGGAAGAGATTTAAAAAAAGTATAGATTTTTTATCTGTAAGAGAGTAGAAGACAGAGGGACAAATTAACGCAATTTTTACCAAGGTCTAAAACAAAATCGATTGATTTAAATATCTCGGAATTTTGTGTGTCAAAAAACAAGTTTTAAAATGTTTCGTCAACGATGACTTATCAACTAATCAACCAATTTGGATCCCATTTACGGTATTAGATACAGTTTTTCAAATAAAAAAATATTGAATCAAAAATTGAAAAAGATTGGAATCAATCGGTACAATAGTCTAAAAAGTATTTAAAAATATGAAGTAAGTTTATTGAAAACCATACTATTTTTAATATCTGAAAAACTTTAACTTTCGAATTCTTGTTTCAATTTTGATCTTTCAAATGATATTCGACGCAGTTTTTTTGAGTACTAAAATATTGTACAAAAACTAAAATCGATTGATCGATCGATTTATGTCGAAAAAACACTTAAACACTTTTTTGAAAATTTTTCGCCAATGATAACAGTAATAATTACTCCCGAACGAATTAACCGAATTCAGTGCAGTTTTTCAAAAAAAAGAAATCTGATTTTGTAATCAATCAGTATAATAATTAGAAAATTATTTAAAAAAAAACATTACTTAGATGATTTTATTTTTTGTTTTTTTTTAATTATTCAAATCTACTGATCCGTGTTTTAAGGTAATCTAAATTTGGTGTAGCCCAATGGAATGAGGTTTTTATAAACACATACACACACCCGCACGTAGTACATACATACAATATACATACAGGCATACTGACATCATCGTGAAAATTGTCGGAAAAGCTTCCTAGGTCCTCAAAACAAGAATATCTGATAAAAACTCGACTTTCAAAAATCGTGAATCGGATGAAATCAGTAAGTTCAGTAACTTCCTTTAGCTGGAAGTTAAAAAGCAACTTAAAAAGCGTCGTGAAAAGTCAATAAAAATAGGAAAGAGCAATAGTGACATCATGTCGTTAGCGAATAGAGGTGTACCTATTTGTGATTGGAGTGAGAAACTCACGCATCGCTGACGTCGATTCTTTGATGCTTGAAGGTCTATTGATTTAAACTATGTAATTTTGAATAGCCATTAAATAATTTGCAGTTGCTGCATTTATGTTTTTCTTTTTGTATCATAAAATTTGGATTTAAGCTGATGGCTCTCCTGATGAAAAGAGATAATCACAGTCAGAAGACACCAATGAAAGTAACGGTGCGTTGCTATACGGCTATGGGGGTACACATCGTGTAAGGGCCGGTCTATCGAAAATCGAACCAATTTATTTTGAACCATGATTCTGAGAAGGAAACTGTTGGAAATTCAAGTCAGAATTATTATTTTTTTATGATTTTTTAACTTAACTTTATATATTTTGGTTTATTCTAATACTTTACAGCACCCATTAATTAATTATATATTTTTATTTCTAACCGTCTGACTATCTGACTGATACTGTTTCAGGAAATTTCAAATAATTAAAAATAAAGAAACAATTAATTCCTTTATTTATTAGAATTAGATTTAATTTATATGACCAAATTATTTTGCCCTGTAAGAGCAGCATTTTCACGCTTAATACAATAAACTTTCCGAAGCCATAACATAATTAACAGTAAAGAAAATCTGATTTTTAATTAAAAGATAAAACCCCTGGGGTTAAATGCTTCTTATACTAATGTAACATAAACATTACAGTATGGTTTTAGATAAATTGTAAATGCGGTATTTAAAAAAAAATGAAAAAAGGCAAACACGTCGAACTTCGATGACTGAATATTGTTTTAGTGTAGACGCATTTCCGATTCAGTACTCAGTAGTAGCTATAAAATTGTTAACTTGCCAAAAACAAAAATAAGGTAAAATGCATATAATCCATATGGCATAATATGTATACCTGTCACATGAATAACAATGCGTCATTTTTGGTGTGTCTAGGCGATGGTTATCTCTTTCCATTCGGAGAATTATCTGCTTGTTTGTTATTCTATGATATACAAAATATCGTTACATGGTACATAATCGTGACCATGACCATTATGATTTGTTATAACTTATGCTATGCATTAAATATTATTCGGCGACTAAAACCTCTTTTTGGCAAACTAAACTAAATTGAAAAGCATAAAAAAATATTAAAGAAACATAACAGGCATTTAGTATATTTATGTGTAACAGTTACAAAAGTTTCGCAAATTCTTTTATTGTTTTTTTTTTTTATAAACGGCACATAAAATGAGAAAGGTGTGCAAATTAAATATTTATCAGACGTTTATCCTGTTACCAATAACAGGTTTTGGAATATTTTTTTACTCTTGCTTGATTTATATTCACTTAATATAAGAACATTAAAAAAGACATCGTATTGGTGCGGAGCCCCTTTTGAAGACTAGACCTACTGCCGTTCTGTCAAACAGGTCGTAAAAGGCGAACAATTGGCTACACGTGTTACTACCATCGTGACTACTAGGTGGTAGGAATATAAGCGTGATGATTTTTTAAATTAAATGAAAATTCATTTGCCTTTGTCAAACGAATTTCCCAAAAGGAGGTTAATAATTCGTCGAAATCTGTTTTATGTATTTTCACTGATTATTCAAAGATGCCAGAATCGTTTGGAAAAATCCTTTTTTGTTTCAAAGGAACTTCCCAGATTATTCCATTTTAATTTGGGGAAGATCTTCGAGAGAGAGGTTTCGGAGACATAGGAACTGGGAAGTCGGTTGTTTTCAGTGTTACTGCGATTAAATTATTAACAAAAATATTTGATATTAATTAATAAACAAGTTTGATCGTGCGCGTAAGCCGGTACTAATTATATCTCGTTCATTTTCACATATTTTTTTACGAAATTACCTATGGGTCTTCACTGCTGGGCTCATATGGGCTCGTAGTCCGCCGCGGCCTTGAATATGTGCAATTTCGTGATGTGTTAATAATTATAATAGCCTTTATTAACAATCTAAGAATAAATATTTTACACAGTTATTAAATTGTTGATACCGGTAAATATTGTTTTGCATTAGCATAGGCCTCCCCCAAACTCCTCCACAGGCATCGATCCTGGGCTTCCCTTCCCCACATTGTACCTGCGGCCGCTTTTAGGTTATCGTTCCATCTTTTCGGCGGCTTTCCTATATTTCTTTTACCCTCTCTAGGATACAACACGGCTGCTGACCTAATAAGGACCAGCCCATTTTCATTTCAGCTTTTTAACAATGTAAGATACTTTTGCAATTTTTGTTTTACGTCTGATAAAATGTAGGTTTAGTTTATCTCTTTTCTTGACACTAAGCATACTTCTTTCCATGTACTATGACTTACGGATGTCTGATATGCTTAGGCTTTAACTTCGAAAAAAAAATCAAAAAACTTAAAACATGTCAACATAACGTGATAATATGTTATTTTCTCGAAATAACGTGACGGTGACGATCTATATTACGCATGTTCCATAGTGGGGACGCAAGTTGCTTTACACATGAATTTATTTTGAACCACCAGCAAATGGTGTAGGTGGCTAAGAGAGACGTGAGCAAACTTTACGCTTGCATACATAATTATGGGTATTATGCACATTTTGTAGAGTGTCACTTTGTTCATAAGTAACGTCTGTTTAGTAGAAAATTTAGTTTGCTTAATACTATCTTGGCCTTGTTTGGATTTTCTTAATGTAAGCTAAAAAGATCATGGTACTGTTCGGTGTGACTCCGAGGTATTTGACACGTCTTTCCTACGGGATTGCGCTGTCGTACATGGTGATTGTACCCAGTCTAGGCTTAGTCACTATGGCCTGAGGGTTTTCGTAATTCCGATGAAAGTACACTGCCTTACTTTTCTCCGGCTTTACTATATCCTGAACCAATCACCCAGGGCAGGGACGGCTCATTGTAGTCTAGAGGTGGGACCTATTATACATGGGGCACACTAAAAGTTTTGCACTTCTAGCTAATCGGAACTATTTGAATTTCGAATGTTATATTTTTAAAACTTACTTTTCGACTTAATTCCATTTTCGTTGTGTACGTAGACACAACGAAAATGGAATTAAGTCGAAAAGATTTTACAGCGATGATTTTTTATGTTTTTAAATGTTCTCTTTCTCCGCAAGACTGTGCCGCTCGTCTTCAAAATGCTTTTGGGAGAGAAGCACCTTGTTTGAGCACCGTGAGGCGATGGTTTGCTGAATTTGAGAGAGGTCGACTTTCTTTACATGACGAATTTCGTGAAGGGCGGCCTTCAACTGCCGTCAACGAAAATAATGTGGCTACTGTTAAGCGGTTAATTCAAGAAAACCCCCGGATTACCTATGAGACAATTCGAGAACTATTGGGGATTAGTATGAGCCAAATTCAGAAAATTTTACACGAAGAATTGAAAGTTCGGAAACTTTGTTGTCGTTGGACCCCTTATGAACTGAAAGCGGAGCAGAAGCGAGCTCGCGTGGAATGGTGCTCACAGATGCTACTGAAGTACGACCACGGACATTCTAATGCTGTTTATGACATTGTCACAGGAGACGAAACGTGTATTTATTGTTTTGAACCCGAAATAAATGGGTGTTTGAAAATGAGAACAGGCCAACAAAAGTGAGACAGGCGAGAAACGTTGGTAAAAAAATGATCGCGTTTTTTTCTTAGCTACGGGTCCCATCTGTACAATTCCACTTGAAAATCAAAAGAGTGTTAATGCCGAGTGGTATTCTACCATTTGTTTACCCAGGGTGTTCGAAAAAGTTCGCGAAAGACGACCCAAAAGCAACATTCTCCTACACCATGATAACGCTTCTTCACACACGGCTAACAAAACAAAGTCATTTTTAGCTTCCGAAAAAGTACATCTCGTCACTCATCCTGCGCATAACCCCGACCTAGCGCAATGTGTTTTTTGTATTTTCCCCAAAATCAAAGATTTGATGAGAGGTTTTACTTTTACCAACTCCGAAGAGGCAGTGATGGCGTTCAATCAGCACGTAGAAAACATGTCTTCAGATCTGTGTTCCTCATGTTTTAAAAAATGGTTCGATCGCGTGAAAAAATGTTTAAAATGTAAAGAAGATTACTTTAAAAAGCAACAATATAATTTGGTTATAACATATTGTTTTTTTAAGTTACACAAAACTTATAGTGTGACCTACGTAATAGGACGTATACAGGGCAGTGTCATCCGCAAAAACTACCAAATCGTGTTCACGTATTGCTACGTCGTAATCGATACGATAGAATGAACGGTAGCCTATACGTATGTTCAAATTAATTATAACAACAATAAAACTTTGACCATATTATACTTTAATCACAAAAAGTTTTATTGCAAAAACCATTTTATTGATACCGTGTAGTTAAAACAAGCCATTTTAATAAACGCGCTTAGAAAAGTTAAGACTCCTAATTATTGCCTAGTTTTGAGACACAACAATCACTGGGCCTTATACAAGACAAAGAAATGTAGCGTTATTTATTTGCCACTTGAGTACCAACGCATATATATAGTATCTGTAGGTGATGGTTCCCTTCTGCACCACTTTAAAATAGGATATTATGCGTTATTTATCTGACACTTGAGTAGCAACGCACCATAAATATCCTTAGCATCTAAGGTGATGGTTCAGGTCTACTTTTGTAAAAACTTCAGTAAAATAGGAAATATTAAAATATCTGAATATTTGGAAGATAACAAAGCATAAGATTAATTGCTCCACCTGCCAACCTCATAGTAATTATATTATATTACAAGCTAGTTGTGCCTGCGACATCTTCCGCGTGGAAAAAATCTAAAATTAATGTAGCTTATGTATTACCGTGATTTAAAAGATAGACACTCCCAAGGTTTTCCTCGCATATTTACAGTTCCAATTGGATTTTTGGGGTAAAAATTATCCTTTGTCATTTCTCGAGTCTCAAAACTACCTTTGTACCAAATTTCATCCAAATCGGTTCAATGCTTTAGGCTTGAAGAAGGGACAGACAAAGTTACTTTCGTATTTAAATATTAGTATGGCTAAACTATTGTACATTATTATCAAAAAAGTAGATGAACAAAAAACAAACTTCGCTGAGTTTCTTCCGCCCACAGACCACACAAATACTATATAATAGACACAGAGTTGGGAATAAAATGCGTAGCCGCTCATATGTGCAAATCTAATACCTTTAAACGAGTAATTCTTGTATATATATAATTGGAATCTTGGAATCGGCTCCAACGATTTTCATGAAAGTCACAAATTAGGGGTTTTTCGGGTCAAGGAACCGATTTATCAAGGTTCCAGGTCCAAGAAAAGCTCGGTTCCCAAGATATGGGTATGTGAAAAACCGAGCAAAGCTCGGTCAACCAGATATTGTATGTAAATGTCAAACGTTTTTAGATAAATTATATCGTAAAAAAATAGAAATGTGTCATATTATGGCTATTTTATCGTGTCGAATAAAAAGCTAAGGAATACCTCTGGAGTGATCTTATTTCATCGGTTAGTATTATAATTCTGTATTTCTCTCTGTAAATGCAAGTAACACTCACATCCTTAGAAATTGGTTTGAAAGGCGTATCCAGTTTAATCTGTGCTTCCGCCGCATCTTCTCAGTGTATGGCCGAGTTTTCGATCCGGTAGTAACTTAAAAAATGTTGTCTGTCAAAATGAAAGCCTGTAAAGGCTAATTTGAATAAATATATGTATTTTTTCTTTGACTTTGCTTGTTAGCAATCCCATGATATAAAAAAAGATTTGGCAGAGATTTCTTGTCACTTTTAGTTCACGTATGAAAACCAATGGCATAAATATGGTACTTAAAACTGTCAACCAGAATCTAGAAATATACCACCCAAGATTTTTTATTGTCATAATAGCTACTAATATCCCTAGAAATAATTATAAAGAATCATTATTTCAGAAATATGGGTGTTACAAGTTAGGAAAATGCATATTATGTAATTTAAAAACGTATATCTACACTATTTATTTACTTATTTCTACAATTAATTAAATTCAATAAAAATAAAAAGTATCTTCACGCCCGCATCCCCAAAGAGATAGGCAGAGGTACAACCAGTGCATCCACGATTAGCTGAAGATGGTCCCACAATGTGATTGGTGGCAAGCTTATCGTCAACTGGGCACTTATTCAATACCGGGCAACGTTGTTTTTTTATCAGAAAACTGAAAAACACATTTTTGGATAGCCCAACCCGGGAATCGAACCTGGGACCTCATGTGGTCAACTCCAATACCGTACCACTAGACCACACAGGCCAAAAATTACATTTAATAATTATATTAAACTAGCTGGCCCGCGCAGCTTCACCCGCGATTATCTAATCTTAACATGTCGTCTAGATAGCTTTTCATACAAATTTCATCCCCTATTTTAACCCTTTAAACATTGATTTTTGAAAAAAAAATTAGCCTATATTTATTTCTTCAACTACTTCCATGCCAAATTTCATGAAAATTGGTCCAGCGGTTTAGCCGTGAAAGCGTAACAGACAGACAGATAGACTTTCGCATTTATAATATTAGTATGGATTGGCAATTTCATTAAATTATGTTTGCGTTAAGATACATTTTTTTACATATTGTGTTGTAGATTTAAAATAAGATTTAATAAAGTTTTATTTAGTAACATTTGATTTTATCAGAAAGAAATTCTCTAACGTCATAAGTTTTAACTTATACGTGAAATAATTATTTTCGAAATTTATTCTTTAATTTAAAACTATCTACAATATAATTATATATACGTAGGTCACACTATAAGTTTTCCGTAACTATAAATTTTCCGTAAAAACAACATGTTATAACCAAAATATTATGTTTATTGCTTTTCAAAATAATCTGCTTTACATTTTAAACATTTTTTAATGCGATCGAACCATTTTTTTAAAACAGGAGGACCACAGATCTGAAGGCATGTCTTCTACGTACTGATTGGATGCTATCACTGCCTCTTCGGAGTTGATAAAAGTAAAACCTCTCATCAAATCTTTGATTTTGGGGAAAATACAGAAATCACAGGAAGGTAGGTCGATGGTGAGTGACGAGATGTACTTTTTCGGAAGCTAAAAATGACTGTTTTATTGGCCGTGTGTGAAGAAGCGATATCATGGTGTTGGAGTATGCGGTTTTTGAGTCGTCTTTCGCGAACTTTTTCTAACACCTTGGGTAAACAAATAGTAGAATACCACTCGGCATTAACACTTTTTTGATCTTCAAGTGGAATTGTACAGATGGGACCCGTAGCTGAGAAAAAAAAACGCGATTATTTTTTTACCAACGTTTCTCGCCTGTCTCACTTTTGTTCGCCTGTTCTCATTTTCAAACACCCATTCACAAGATTGCTGTTTTTTTTTTCGGGTTCAAAATAATAAATCCACGTTTCGTCTCCTGTGAAAATATCATAAACAGCATTAGAATGTCCGTGGTCGTACTTCAGTAGCATTTGTGAGCACCATTCCACGCGAGCCCGCTTCTACTCCGCTGTCAATTTATGAGGGATCCAACGACACCAAAGTTTCCGAACTTTCAGTTCTTCGTGTAAAATTTTCTGAATTTAGCTCATACCAATCCCCAATATTCCTCGAATTGTCTCATAGGTAATACGGGGGTTTTCTTCAATTAAACACTTAACAGTAGCCACATTATTTTCGTTGATGGCAGTTGAAGGCCGCCCTTCACAAAATTCATCATGTAAAGAACTTCGACCTCTCTCAAATTCAGTAAACCATCGCCTCACGGTGCTCAAACGAGGTGCTTCTCTTCCAAAAAAATTTTGAAGACAAGCGGCACAGTCTTGCGAATAAAGAGAAATTTTAAAATCATAAAAAAATCATTGCTCTAAAATCTTTTCGACTTAATTCCATTTTCATTGCGTACGTAGAAATTTGATTAGTGATAAAAAAACAATTGACAAATCATTTCCTGCCAATTATTTTTTTATTACTAAGAAGGTTGCAGTGTTTTAAAAATATAACATTCGAAATTCAAATAGTTCCGATTAGCCAGAAGTGCAAAACTTTTAGTGTGCCCCATGTATTCAGTGACATACAATATATTTTTTATAAATGTTTTTGGTTTGGCCCGTGTCATTTCTCATTCTATTACAAAAATATGTTATTAATGAATATAAATAAAAAAAATCACTACAAATATGTCTAAAGCTAAAATATATATGAGTACTTAACTTCTATGTAAAATATATATGAGTACTTAACTTCTGTGTAATGATTTACTCTTATAGCATAGAGTGATGTATTCATTTGCTATCCTATGAAATAAAACAATATTAGACAGGGATTTCTGTCTCATCTTAATTTCACGTATGAAAACATATTGCACAAATATGATACTTAAAACTGTCAACCACAATCCCGAAATACGACTCCTCAGAGCTAAAGCTGTCATAATAGCCACTGACTACGTAATCTGCCAACCTCTGGCGGCGCCATCGAGTTTATACTCCTAATAAAACCGAATTTACTGTCTACGTCATAAAATATCAGAACATTATTTGAATAAATACCATATTGAATATTATAGGAAAGTTAATGACACAGCTTGTAACTATTGATTAACCTGTTCGTCTCATGAGGTTCCGATATTAATGAAAAATGTTAATTCTGGCCTCTTTTTGAGGAACAGACCAACTGTCATTCAAATTCTAAAATAGTAAGAACTGTTGGTACGGCGTCGAAGATCTCCACCTGTGATCTCAACCGAGAAATCGAACTTCGTGGTTAACCAGTACGTTTATTGATGTTGATATTTTGACCGCCCTTTTGGTCGAGTGGTTAGCGACCCTGACTACGCAATCGATGAGGCTCGGGCACAGAATTCATAATAGTACAAGTACTCGGGTTTGATCCCTGACGGGGATGAGCATTTGTGTCATGAGCATAAATGTTTGTATTTCTGGATTTGGGTGTTTACGTAGGTCACACTATAAGTTTTGCGTAACTTAAAAAAACAATATGTTATAACCAAAATATTATATTTATTGCTTTTCAAAATAATCTCCTTTACTTTTTAAACATTTTTTCATGCGATCGAACCATTTTTTAAAACAGAAAGACCACAGATCTGAAGGCATGTTTTCTACGTACTGATTGGACGCTGCCTCTTCGGAGTTGGTAAAAGTAAAACCTCTCATCAAATCTTTGATTTTGGGGAAAATACAGAAATCACAGGATGCTAGGTCGGGGCTATGCGCAGGATGAGTGACGAGATGTACTTTTTCGGAAGCTAAAAATGACTGTTTTATTGGCCGTGTGTGTAGCATTTGTGAGCACCATTCCACGCGAGCCCGCTTCTGCTCCGCTGTCAGTTCATGAGGGATTCAACGACAACAAAATTTCCGAACTTTCAATTCTTCGTGTAAAATTTTCTGAATTTGGCTCATACCAATCCCCAATAGTCCTCAAATTGTCTCATAGGTAATCCGGGGGTCCACGGTGATTGTACTCACCAACAAAATTATTGCGTCTCGTGTCCACGGGAGTACAGTCACCAAATGACAGCGTTCGGTTTTAACGTATGATGCGCTTATTACACTTGTTATTATTACAATAGATGTCACTAAATGGCAGTTTTTTAAATTATCTGAATTTCAAGGGGTTTTTTATCAGTGCAACACCGACGGAATATCTTTAAAAAATATAAAATTGTGACAGGCCGTCATTATTGCTTGTAAGTAAACTTTGTGTGTGGAGCTCTGACAAAAATGTGTTATGTTTGCAAGTTTTATTTATTGTTTCATATGTGCACTGTACATTTTATTAATTGTGAATATATTTACTTTAGGAATAACGTGTTTTACGACAATTCAAATACTTTTCAATGGAATACTTTCGCTTGAAAAGTTCCACTGTTTACTATACGGTAATTGTTTGATAATTATACGTCCTAATAAATAGTATTCTAGGGCTTTTTTCTTTAAAATTGGTATTAACTATAAGATAATACTTCACTATTAACATGGTAGTAATAATTTACAACTAAAATATGTTGAGATTGGTTTAGAAATACTTAGAATACAACCCGTTGTTCATGATTTTAGTGTAAATGACTGCAGTCCCCATTGGACAGGAATACTTACTTCCTAAATAAGGGTTCTGACACACGGAGCGTTTGGTTTGTGGTGTTGTATTAGTATTAAGTGCTGATGTAGATTTTATTGAATGTTTTCGTGAATGTTTCAAATGAATTGTTTTTTTTAATTATTAATAATATTATTTTTTTCTTTCTATATTAATGAAATCTATACATACAAATAAATAAAATTGGAGTGTCTGTTTGTAATATTAAAATAAACAATTTTTTTACCAAATGCATATGGATGTATGTCTATACCAAAACATCATTTTTTACAATTTTTGTCTGTCTGTCTGTTTGTTTCGGCTAATCTCTGGATCTGCTGGACCAATTTTGACCAGACTATAGGGAGTAACTTAGACTACTTTTTTTCGTCTATATAAACAAATAAAATTGGAGTGTCTGTTTAAAATACTAAAATAACCGCTTTTGATCAAATGCATACACAGTACATACACCAAAATAACATTTTTTACAATTTTCGTCTGTATGTCTGTTTGTCTGTTTGTTTGTTCCGGATAATCTCTGGAACGGCTGAACCAATTTTAACGAGAATTTCACTGACAGATACCTGCTGTGATAGGAAGTAACTTAGGCCACTTTCTTTCATCTACACAAATAAATAAAATTGGAGTGTCTGTTTGTAGTCTATACAAATAAATAAAGTTGAAGTGTCTGTTTGTTATTTTAAAAGAACCGCTTTTTACTAAATGCACATGGATGTATACACGGTACGTATACCAAAATAAAAATTTTTAAATTTTTTGTCTGTCTGTCTTTCTGTTTGTTCCGGCTAATATCTGAAATGGCTGGACCGACTTTGACGGACTTTCAATAAGTAATATTATGGTAAATGATGATAGAAATAATTAAAGAAAATAAATGTTATTGATTCAAAACCTCTGAAATTATTTTGTGTTTTATCGAAAAAAACTCCCTTCGTGTGGACGGTCTTAGCCGGGCGGCCATCTTGTCACATCAATACCGTCGCTAGATATCTGAGGGCCTCTTAGGGAGTACTTGATTTTGTTTAATTTTTGTTGATAGAAAACTAAATATTTATTAACTACTACTACTACTACTAATTGGTGTCGCTTGAAAAGATATATTGTGCTCTATAATAATATAAATAATTTTTGACAAGTAACTATAAGTGTGTTGTAAAACTCGATATAAACAAAAAAATAAGACTTTTTTTCCATGTGTCTAACTTTCATCTTCTTTTTAAATCTTTTATAATTAATTGGAGACTATTATTTTTGATTGTTTAAAAGTATACATTCCTTAACCTTTCCGTACATATTTTTTATTCGAACTTAGCTCTTGTAGTTTTTTAGTAGTAATGGTTTTTGTTAAGAGAGTCGCGCGCGGTTGAAAAGGTTAAATGCGCGGACACGTGACGTGATATTCGCGTACGGGGCTTGGACGGTTGAGTGGTTAACAGTAACCACATTATTTTCGTTGACGGCAGTTGAAGGCCGCCCTTCACGATATTCGTCATGTAAAGAAACTCGACCTCTCTCAAATTCAGCAAACCATCGCCTCACGGTGCTCAAACAAGGTGCTTCTCTCCCAAAAGCATTTTGAAGACGAGCGGCACAGTCTTGCGGAGAAAGAGAACTCTTTAAAAATCATAAAAATTCATCGCTCTAAAATCTTTTCGACTTAATTCCATTTTCGTTGCGTAACTTTGATGTGTGATAAAAAACAATTGACAAATCATTTCCCGCCAATTGTTTTATTTTTATAGGGATTGAGCAAGATGATTATGATGCCATCTGGTGGGAAAAATCTAAACTAATGTGATGTAAACAGTTTTTTGAATATTTGTATTATTTAAATAAATAAAAGTATTACATATCAATTGTTACCTTTTTTAAAACTAAAATTAATTTTCGTCATGTCCTCATCAAAAAATACTTGTTGTATACGTGAGTGTTCACATATGCCATATAAAAATAACACTGACATTAAATTTTACCGTTTCCCGGAAAGTTCTTTAAACGCTGCGTCGATAATCTTCAAACGCAAAAAATGGATAAATGCAGCGAAAAATTACGATAAGTAAAATATTTTTCTTGATAACTTTGATTAATAGTAATTTTTCGTGCCTATTAATAAAAATAAATAAAGGCGGAAACATATTAGTCAAGTATTTTCTTTCCTTTCGTCCAAAGGGACAGGCTAAGACCAGAAGTAATGCTGCCTTATCAGTCGTTACCTTATTTCGTGAGTAATAGAGATAATTATTAATTTCTTCCATGGATAAGCGTTTAGATTTTTTTAAATTATAAATATTTAAAACAAAATAGAAACAGATTTAGAAAATAGAAACAGGGGCTAATTTGAAGGTAAAATATTGTTTTTTATATGGAATTTTGCTTTAATAAATCTTGTCAACACAAGAAGTAAGAGTATTTGTATGATAAGAATCTGTATGAAGTCTAGGTTTTCCAGGTTTTAAAATTGGTCCTAACAGTCAGTTTTCCAGGAAATAGTAATCTTATTATTTATCCAAAGATTGTTCAATAAATTTAAAAATATCAATATGCAATTTTCATCTCAGTTATTAATAATTTTGTCCGTCCCGTTGGTCGAGTGGTTAGCAACCCTGACTACGCAATCGACGGGGCTCGGGTTCGATCCCCGACGGGGACAAGCATTTGTGTGATGAGCATAAATGTTTGTGTTCCCGGGTTTGGGTGTTTATTAAATATATTCTAGTATTTATATATGTATTTCGATGTATTAGTATCGTTGACTAACACCCATAACACAAGCAAATAATTTGCTTACTTTGGGGTTAGATCAGTTTTTTAAAAAAAAACCAGTGTTTTCACGGCAGAATCTGTTGCCATTTCAGCTGCTTAAACATTTAAAAAATAAAAATCAGGGACTTCAAAAAATGACTCATTATTAGTGATAGCATGAGTGTGTTGTCAAATTTAAAAAATAACAAACTACCTGCTAGTATGAATTACGTAATTTACCAAATTAAAGAAATTTGGCATAATCTTTACAATATTGACAACATTATAGTTAGCTTTTGTGGGTTCCATCTCACAAAGGTGTTCTTGGAAATGAAAAAGCAGATTACCTCACCAAAATTGTCAACACTTCATCCTTTTCTTTCAAAACTTTCGATGATATCTTACTAACATATTCCGATGTTAATACCATATTGTGTTGGATGAGCTAATCGAAATTTGTAATGGTGAATGGTAGTCCCGATTTGGTTCTGCGATCGACCACTGATTTCCTTGTTAATAATTGTACATATGTGTCTTTGTACAAATTTATTATTAATACAGTAGGGGAATTGTAAATAATATTTTTTTATAACAATAAATAATATTTAAATTTTTAAAACAAAATAGAAACAGATATATTATATCTGTTTCTATTTTGTTTTAAAAATTAATAATTAATAATCTCTGTTACTCACGAAATACAATAGGTAACGAGTAACGACTAATAAGGCAGCATGACCTCAGGTCTTAGCCTGTCCCTTTGGGACGAAAGAAAAAAGTAAACAACTTTAATATTGTAAATAACAAAGAATCAGATGCTTTTTCTTAAAAAAATAGTAATTACACCAAACTAATAGATGTATTTCAATATTTTTAAATATTTCTGCTATTTATTTTCTACTTTTCCCCGTGTTGGTCCCGGGCTCCTTTGAAGAATAGGCCAACTGCTGTTCTGCCAGGCAGGTCGTAAAAGGCGACCGATTGGCTATACGAGTCACTAACATCGTGGCTACTAGGTGGTAAAGTTCTGCATTGTCTCGCCCGGGTCTGGTACCACCGCCTTACCTATTCCTGCCGCAATAGCGTCAGTGCTTATCGCTGCCGTGTTCCGGTTTGGAGGGTAAGGTAGCCGGTAAACTTATGCATGTGGCATAAGACCTCGCCACAAGATAGCAACGCACCATAAACACCTTTGGTGTCTATAGGCGATGGTTGACTCTTTCCATCAGGAGACCCATCTGCTTGTTTGCTATATTATACCATAAAAAAAAACTTTTTCTGTAAAATTCCACAAAGTCTTAAAATATATTCTTCAAAAAGCCTAAATGCTGCTAGATTTTGCTATTTTCAATATCATACAATTAATTTAATTTCTTTAAATTTAATTAAAGTTATTTTAACACTTATGATAATTGTGATATTATAAGTATCTGATACACTGGTTTGCGTGACAACTGAACAGGTAATAGATGAGTAATAGTAGATTGTTTATTTCTATTTACTTCTTCTTAGTTTCAATTACATTTAAGACATGACCTGATTCAATTAACTTTTTGCCTTTAGTATGACTCTGACCCATAATCCGGTCGTTTTTTATAGGTAAAAAACCAAATTTTATTATTTTTTGCATGTTTTTCCAATATTGGAGTTATTATATTACAATGTTTAAATCACAAAAGTTCCTTTATCTGACACCAGAGCGCACTACTTTCGGCAACAGTGCTGCCCCTATAGTTCGTGCACGATCCCTATTACTAAGAAGGTTGCAACGTTTTAAAAATATAACATTCGAAATTCAAATAATTCCGATTAGCTAGAAGTGCAAAACTTTTAGTGTGCCCCATTAAATATATTCCAGTTTTTATATATGTATTTCTATGTATTAGCATCGTTGACTAACAACTACTTCTTTCTACTTTGGGGTTAGATCAGTAAATGTAATTTGTCCCGTGAATATTTATTATCATTATTTATTACTATTTTATCTTACAATCAAAAAAACTTCGCCTTGACTTCTGAAGGTTTTTTAAATATTTTGGCTATTGAAAATAACTGAAACTTGTCCATGTGTATTTCAAGACTATTAAACAAATTTCAAATAATTAAATAAAATCAGGAAATAATTTATAATTACCAAGTACCAATAACTTTTACGACGGGTCCGTTCGTGTTAAAATCCGTTTTCTACGCCTCGAAAAATATATATACTTCTTTGTAGATTAATTTTAACTTATGATATTTTCTGTGCAACTGTGTTCCATTTTACACAACTGTGTTAATCCACAGTGATTAAGTAGTTCAAACATAAAAGCGTAACAAACAAAAAACAAACTAACTTTCGCATTAAAATAAAATATCACTGGACAAATTACACAAATTGATCTAACCCCAAAGTAAGTAAATTATTTCTTTGAGTTTACATAATAAACACCCAAACCCAAAAATACAAACATCTATGCTCATCACACAAATGTTTATCGGAATCGCACCCGAGCCCCGTTGATTCGTAGTTAAGTTCGCTAACCACCACACCAACGGGGCGGGCATTATTTTTGTACTTGATGTACACATACCTTTGAGTATTAAAAGAAAGTTTATAGAACAATTATTCAACCAGTTCTTCTGATACCATTCAGATATGCTGACAAGTAAAGAAAGTCCATACTTCTATACTCCTCTCAGCTAAAATATAAATAATAAGATGATAGGGTAATCCGCCTCAAAGAAATAAAGAACACGCACATTTTATAATAAAAACGTTTAGTAACAGATTCATACATAAGAAGTTTGTTGAGACACAAATAATTAAATTAGTTTCTTATTTCTACGATCGAACTAAAGAAGATCGGATTTCCACTTTTCTAAAAGAGCGGCTAGGTATTTGCCCACAATTGCATAACAATTACCATTTATGTGCTTGCTTGTTATTTATTTTGTGGTTCGTTTCTGTTTTGTACGATAATAACACTGCATGTGTCTAGGTACATTACTTTGTTTACTCCGCGCGGACTTCGTTTACTCCACACAGCACCTCCCCCATAGGAGATAGCGTGATAATATTATGTAGCCTATGTGTTAACCCGACTTGTTAGTAATATTCATGCAAAATTTGAAGTAAATCCATGCGGTACTTTTTGAGTTTATCCCGGACATATATACAGACAAACAGACAAACAGATAAACAGACAAATAGACAAACAGACAAAAATTCTAAAAACTATATTTTTGCCTTCGATATCGATTGTAGATCCCCAAGTATTCTTTTAAAAAAATATTCAATGTACAGTTTTGACTTTCCTACGATTTTATTATATGTATAGATTATTTTAAAACAGTGTAATTACATTTGGATAAAGAGCATGCGAAGTATCGTATTTACGTAAACAGAAAAATGAAAGTCATTACCGACGCTTTTTTTGAATTTGGAACAAGAAACGTTTTCAATTGTTTGAAAAGGCGTGCTGGGTTATAATTTGAATTAATAACTCTTTTTCTTTATCTTAGTACAAGTTGCATTCACGTGGCTGTATAGCCACAAATTAAATTAAATTTATTACATAAATTCCAAACTGTTTTTAAATACATATTTATTAATAAGACCTTAAGTTTTTTGACCTGTGCTGTTCCTTTCTATCACCTTCCTTACGGAACATGTGATTACCATCGTGAATGCATTGCATGCATTCTGTACACATATAACATATAAGATATAAAATGCCTTTTCTCCTATTTTTTTAGCAATCCGATGCTATTTTTAAATCTTAACTCTTCAGCATCAAAAACACGATCGACGAGACTTTCATATATTTTTTGTAACATCCGTATCTCGAATGCGTCAATACTTTACTTACGTTCATTTACAATATTACACTCAAAATAATATCCTTAAATTTTTATCATGAACCAAAATATTGTAGATTGTCCTTACAGCCCTTTTATTTAAAACTAAAAGTGACTTTAATTTTAACAGAATTTCCCAAGGGAAGAATTTTATACGACATGATGCTACGGAAATTACTGGAATGAGGCGCGGTCGCCGCTAAATAACAAGCGATCTGGCGACCAAACCGCTTGTCCGTTTGGGACAAATTAAACTGTATTGTATAGACTTATTATATACTACAAAGACCTGTCATATATTATTCTGGCATTGACAACTAAAAAATGAATTATCAACACTAAAAGAAAACATAAACATGGCTTTAACCGATGTTATAACATAACCGTGTTAAAGCGTAATGTCCAAAGACATTTGATTCTCTTTGCCAATCTCTACCGACACTCGACGTTTTATACAAAACATTTCGCCTGGTAACATAAATATCTTATTTTATTTAGGTAAACAATGTGAAACTAAATTAAGCCCAAAAGAACCCGACTGGGAATTGTCATTGTTAAGCGCTACAATTACGAAATTAACTTATACAATGTAGTAAGCAACCCTGGAGAATCGAAAAAATAAGATTGAGACCAGACTGAAAAAAATACAGATTACAGTAGCATTATTACTGAGGTGGATGCACTGAGCTATGTCCAAAATTGAAAATAATTTTTCTCGTAAGAAACATTTGCAAAAGTAGGCAAGATATAAAGTTGTAAAAACATTTCTTATCAAGTACACAGTACACTACTTTTAGGTGGTAGAGTTCTGCATTGTCTCGCCCGGATCTGATACCACCGCCTTATCTATTCCTGCCGCAAATAGCGTCAGTGCTTATAACTGTCGTTTTCTGGTTTAGAGGGTAAGGTAGCCGGTAAACTTAAGCATGTGGCATTAGACCTCGCCGCACGCACCATTGACACCTTTTATGTCTATAGGCGATGGTTGACTCTTTCCATCAGGAGACCCAACTGCTTGTTTGCTATTTTATGATATGAAAAATAGCTAAAACGTAGATGGTTCTTCTAATAGAAAATGTGTGGTGGAGTTTAAATACCACATGCATAAGTTAAGTGTCTTCTATACCTACCCTTTAAACCAGAACACACCAGTGACAGACGACAATTACAGACGCTATGACGATAGAAATAAGTACTTAAGATGGTGGTATTAAAATCCGGTCGAGACGCTGTAGAACTCTACCACCTTGTCAGCAATCACAATGTTCGTGACACGAGATGCCTAACAGTAAGGCGAATGAGCTATGCTTTAAATCAGCACAGGTGAAAGTAAACAAGAAATTCAATAAACGTTCCAGATAACGATAGTTTTTATTTACACTATAGTTAACTAGTTGTTCGTCCGAACGGTGTGCAACTGCATTTCGTAGGATGCCCTACACTTAGTATTTCGCTGTCCGCTATGGATTCCTAAACTACTGAACCGATTTAAGTGAAAATGAAATTAGGTAGTTATCTATTGGGCTAAACCCAAATTAAGATAGGATAGTTTTTATCCCAATAAACACCCCCCCCCCCCTCCCTCAAGTACCCCATCAAAATATTCGATACAAGTAATTTGTTTCGATACAAGAAAATTGAGTCAGCTTGTACACTTATAAAATCCTACATAATCAAACTTTTAAAACATTAGTTAAATTATTTTAAAAAGTATTTATATATTAACTCGCTTATATCGCCTCTGTGGTCTAATGGCCCGATGTGGGTGTTGACCACATGAAGTCCCAGGCTCGATTCCTAAGTCGGGTAATTAAAAAATGAGTTTTTTCAGTTTTCTGATAAAAACAATGTTGCCCGGGATAAAAACAATGTTGGTAAAAGTGTCCAGTTGGCGACTTGCCAACTATCACACTGTGGGAAGTGTCTTCGGCTAATCGTGGTTGCACTTGTTATACCTCCGCTTACCAATTTAAAGGATATGGGCATGAAGATACTTTCTTACTTTTTTATATATTAACACGGAAAGTAAACATTTTATTTCCCTTTTCTTTTTTTTTAATATCGATAGGGAAGCGCTTGACCACGATCTCGCCTGGTGGTAAGCTAAGATGCGGTCTAAGGTGGAACGCTCTTCCCTACAATGTACCTGTTCACTCTTCTCTTGAAGATTCCCAGATTGTACTCGTTGAAGAACACAGACTCAGGAAGCATGTTCCAGTCCCTCACGGTTCGAATGAAAAATGTCGAGTCAAACCGCTATGTCCGGGTACGTGGAACATCCACCATAATATGGCGATGCTTGAATCTGTGCGCCTCGACGATCGATAGAAAAACTGGGATGGCGGAATTAAGTCGTGCACTTCCGCAGCGCATTCTTCAAAGTGAATCCGATAAAAAACTGATAAACTAGCCACTCTGCAGCGATGAGCGAGGCTCTGGAGTTTTTTGCCTCCCAGATCATCGTCGTTTATGAGCCTCTTAGGACGCCTCTCTATCGCCTCAAGTGTCTCCAGCTGGTGTTTGGTGGATCCATCCCAGAAGTGAAAGCAGCTTTCCATGCACGAACGGACTTGTGCTTGATAAAGGTTGAGCAAAATATGTCCGGGACATTTGCTAAAACACTGTCTCACCTTCGCCAGAATACCAAGCATTTTTGAGGAAACGTGGGCTTTTGATTCGATGTACAAACCAAAGTTGAGAGTAGGCGTTAAGGTTATACCATGGAGCTCGAGGTGGTCAGTTATCGGCACGGACACACCCTGGAAAGACGGATATGGGTGGAATGGACTTCGTTTAGTGGAGAATAGACACGGCTGGGTCTTAGTCGCATTAAACTTGACCAGATTCTAACAATATCACGAATGGTGGAGTATGAAATTTGACACAGTTAAAGTTACATTACAAAAAGCAAATATTTTTAAATAAATGCATTGAAAATACATTAAATTATTAAAATAAACATTACACACACTAAGATCATGTTAAATATACATTACACACGCATGTATAATATTTTAATTACGGTTAAATTATAAACAAATTTTATCGTGAAGCTTTGGTCAAGTTTCAGCCACAGACGATAGCTAATTTAAATAGTTTGCTGTAAAGTATGTATTTGAATTGTTAGACCTTAAACATATTTTATAAACGTACGAGAAAGTGGTTTAAATTTAGCTTAAACCATCACATGTAACATGAAAAAAGATGGAATCTCATATAATTTTATTACATTCGAGCTACGAATAGCAACTACTGTTTGATATATTCAATTCACGCAGGTACCCTTAATACAGTTGATCTCGATATTATGCCGTTATATTAAAAACGTAATATTAGACTGTGTAACATTGTTTGACATAACACGTTGTTTCATATCTATTTCTATGAATTTACCTTTTTTAGATATTTTCTTCGTGTAAGGACTAGTGTTTCACCTCGATTGAATTTGCAATTATATAGGTGGTAGAGTTCTGTATTTATTATTCACTTATAGGTAATCTATGAAATATTATTTATTTTATGCTTTGCCTAGGTATTCTATACAATACCAAATGCGCAGGAAGTAATGTAGTAATAGACGCTGATTACTAATCACTCGCAGGGATCAACGGCTGTCTTCACGTATTTTTTGCTTAATACCTCCATTAAACACTCGCACTCGGACTACACAAAGTGAAAACGGGGCTTTAGCTCTAATTTTTTACACACATTTAAAAGACGACAGCAGAGAGCGTGCGAGAAGGCGAGCAATAAACGTGTCGCAATCGTGAAATAATGTGACTTGTTTACTTGCTTGCTTGTATTTCATTACGTTGCTTGGGTGCGACGCGTTAAATTTTTCAATTTATTTCATTAAAATGGCGGATAATTAACGATTATGTGAGATTAAATATTTTCAAATTTACAGTTGCAAATAAAAATAGAAGCACCAAATACTAAATACCACGTATTTCATAACGATTAACGATATTTTCAATTTTAAAAAGAAATAAAAATGTAATAACCGCTGAGAATAAGTCACCATGGGATTAGGTACTGTTTGCTAAAGTATATTCTTCTATAACTGTTGATCAAAAACATGAATTGATATTTCATGTGAATACACCGAAAAACCATATTACGTACTACGCAACTGATAGTGAATTATTAAAGTACTTCATGACACACATTAGAGTATTGGACATGATGGACCAGAGCGATTACTGAGGAGTACTTTCTATACAATACAAAAATGTAACTCGGCATGATATTGAACTATAGTTACAACTTTGCAAGCCATTGCAGCCAAAACAAAAACAATTAAAAAGGAGTTATCATCAAACCCATACTTTCATTCGCAGTTAATTTTCGCTGTCAAGAAGATTTTTATTAACATTAATTTAGTTGATTCTGGGCAAATGTAACATATAATCATAATGGGCAATGGGCAAATGTAATGTGTAAATAAAAAATTTAATATATAATATTTTATAAAAAACAGTAGCAGTCGTGGGACTGCCGATAGAAGTGAAAACGGAACTATTAAGTTGAGAGTAATTAAAACTATATGCAAAACATAGCTATAGATATACTATTATCATTAGCATGTCGGTGACGCGAACCGAGGATTTTACCCTCTACCAAAACGCTCAACGCGCCTAAAGAAGTTTTCACTTCAAAAAAATAAAATATAATCTGGCAGGAAATTCATATAATTTAGATATTTTATACAATACTAGGTACTGTATAAAATACCGGGCGCGTCTAAACAATGTATGAAATATTATGAATATTTTTGTTCATTACGTAGTTTACCTACATAATTAATACAATTCCTAGTGATTGTATAGAGTATCTGCTGGTCCGCTGGTAATGTGTAAAATGAATAGGTTTTGATCTCGCATTTGTCAATATTATAAATGTTTCTAACTACGCATACAATTATGTACAAATAAATCACATCACATTTGTTCAGAATCAACTTTAATAAAAATTAACAATTAGGATTTTCACTAAAAATAACTAAATTTATTAACATTAATTTAGTTGATTCTGGGCAAATGTAACATATAATCATAATGGGCAATGGGCAAATGTAATGTGTAAATAAAAAATTTAATATATAATATTTTATAAAAAACAGTAGCAGTCGTGGGACTGCCGATAGAAGTGAAAACGGAACTATTAAGTTGAGAGTAATTAAAACTATATGCAAAACATAGCTATAGATATACTATTATCATTAGCATGTCGGTGACGCGAACCGAGGATTTTACCCTCTACCAAAACGCTCAACGCGCCTAAAGAAGTTTTCACTTCAAAAAAATAAAATATAATCTGGCAGGAAATTCATATAATTTAGATATTTTATACAATACTAGGTACTGTATAAAATACCGGGCGCGTCTAAACAATGTATGAAATATTATGAATATTTTTGTTCATTACGTAGTTTACCTACATAATTAATACAATTCCTAGTGATTGTATAGAGTATCTGCTGGTCCGCTGGTAATGTGTAAAATGAATAGGTTTTGATCTCGCATTTGTCAATATTATAAATGTTTCTAACTACGCATACAATTATGTACAAATAAATCACATCACATTTGTTCAGAATCAACTTTAATAAAAATTAACAATTAGGATTTTCACTAAAAATAATATCTAAAATAATATCAAAATTAAAAAAAAATACTGCACTTAAAATATTCATTTATTCTGTGGTTAAGTAGGTTGTATACGAAAATATATCAGACATTAATAAAATTAAAAGGACACTTTTTGCTTATAATGAAATTTTTACCATAATTTCTACTTAAAAATTAGAGTACTCGTTCAAAACTATAAAACTAGTATATAGCGAGTGTCATTGCTACCCCTATCGACTTTCAGACATTGACCAGTGCGAGTAATCAGTATTCAGCGTAGTAAAAGTGAATAGACGCTGATTACTAATCACTCGCAGGGATCAACGGCTGTCTTCAGGTATTTTTTGCTTAGTACCTGCATTAAACACTCGCACTCGCACTACACAAAGTGAAAACGGGGCTTCAGCTCTCATTTTTTACACACATTGCCGGCTGCACATTCGGTTTTGTATTGAATACCTAGGCAAAGTATAAAATAAATAATATTTCTTAAGTTACCTATACGTTTTAGGTATTCTGTACATTACCTAGGTATCGTATTGAATACCGACTTACACAGACTGCCGGTAACATATGTACTTTTAACATAAAAAATATAAAAATGCAAACCAGATCCTATTTATTTTACACGTTACCGGTGGGCTGGCCGGTACTCTATACAATCCCTAGTAATTGTATTAATTACCGATGTGAACCAGGTAGTGAATAATAATACTCATAATACTTCATACATAGCCTAGACCAGCGGTCGTCACACTTTTCTGGCCAAGGGCCACACAGAACAACGAGGGTATCAGCACCAGGCCGCAGAGTAAAGGCTTTTGCCCACTTATACGAGTTCGGTTATTATCTACAATGAATGAGTTAATTTTCCTCGGTATCTACGTTTTCCCCTTAAGGATGTTTTCCTTAATTTACAAACACCCATTCACAAGATTGCTTTTTTTTTCGGGTTCAAAACAATAAATCCAGTTTCGTCTCCTGTGACAATGTCATAAACAGTATTACCATGTTCGTGATCGTACTTCAGTAGCATCTGTGAGCACCATTCCACGCGAGCCCGCTTCTGCTCCGCTGTGAGTTCATGAGAAAAACAAAGTTTCCGAACTTTCTTCGTGTAAAGTTTTCTGAATTTGGCTCATACTAATCCCCAATAGTCCTCGGATTGTCTGATAGGTAATCCGGAGGTTTTCTTCAAATGACCGCTTAACAGTAGCCACATATTATTTTCGTTGACGACAGTCGAAGGCCGCCCTTCACGAAATTCGTCATGTAAAGAAACTCGACCTCTCTCAAATTCAGCAAACCATCGCCTCACGGTGCTCAAACAAGGTGCTTCTCTCCCAAAAGCATTTTGAAGAGGAGCGGCACAGTCTTCAGGAGAAAGAAAACTTTTAAAATCATAAAAAATCATCGCTCTAAAATCTTTTCGACTTAATTCTATTTTCGTTGCCTACGTAGAACTTTGATATGTGATAAAAAAAATAATTGACAAATCATTTCCCGCCAATTGTTTTTTTTTACACGCTTTTTGTTAACTTCACCTGTATGTTTGTATGTTTGTTTGTATGTTTGTTTGTATGTTTGTTTGGTTACAAACAACTTCTTTGGGCGCGATTTTGACCAACTTTAAACGGCCAGATTTTGTTCAAACTTTGTAGATTTATCGAGGACCGATGACAATACACTAATTTGATAAAATTATTCCATTTTTAACCGACTTCAAAAAAAGGAGGAGGTTCTCAATTCGGCTGGTATATTTTTTTTATGTATGTACACCGATTTCTCCGAGGTTTCTGAACCGAATTACGTGATTCTTTTTTGTTTGATGCGGAATAGTTTCGTATTGGTCCCATAAAAATTTGATTCAGGTAGGCCCAGTAGTTTTTGTTTTATGAGCATTTTTTATTTATTGTACCTATCTCGATGTCGGAAATCAAATCTCGCTAGTAAATTTGATCCACTTCCCGGTTACCGACTGAGCTGAAATTTTGTATACGTATGTTAATTGAATGACAATGAAACCTTATTATGACATGGAGCTGATCTGATGAATCTGAATCGGAAGGTGACCACAGGAACTTAATAATTAAATGGTTAAAAATCGGTTAATAACAAGACTATTGAGTTTGGCCTCATTTGATTCATGTTGACGAGCACTTTGGTGCTTGGTGATGACTAGGATCCTGCAGGGTCCGATGATTTAGCTAGAAGATGGTCATAGGAGCTCAGCAATTAAATGACACAACTCTATCGAATTTGGGCTCATTTGATTAGTGTTGACGAGCACTTTGGTGCTCGGTGCTAACTAGGATCCTGCAGGGTTCGATGATGAAGCCAGAAGGTGACCATAGGAGCTCAGCAATTAAATAACACAACTCTATCGAGTTTGGGCTCGTTTGATTCGTGTTGACGAGCACTTTGGTGCGGGTGGAAACTAGTTGTAAAAGGAACTACTCTTAACAAAAGTATTTGTTCTACGTCTGTAAAGTCGGTCAGTTCAAGAGGTAAAGATATAACTTCCATGTTGTTCCAGTAGGCCTGAGAAGGAACTTTTCTTTTTTTTATGGTAGTCGAGCAAAAAAAAATCAAGACGTGCTTTAACTAATGACGTCTGTTGTTTTCGATATAATAATTTCTTACAGATTGTACATGGTACTTCAGCAAATTGATTTATGGTGCTTATAAAATTACGCTCAGTAATTGAACGAAGTCTTTGTGACGTCTGACGCGCTACCGCTAGGCGGTTCTCACGTGGCTGAGCAGACTCAATTGCTGTACGGTTTCGTATCACTACTAATCCACGAGCTCTCTGCTCGGCGGACTCCTTAGCTAAACGCTCCTCAATGAGACCAATTCTATGAGCCTTCTGCTCGGCAGACTCGTTCGCTAGTAGTTCTCTCGCTAGTCGCTAGTTCGCTAGTTCGCTCAATAATGAGAACAACTCTAATAGCTCTCTGCTCAAAAGACTCATTCGCTAGACGCTCTTGGATCTTACTCTCGAGTCTACTTCTACCAAGGCTGGGCCAAAGCGGGTTTACAAGCATGGGCCAGAGATAGACAGCATTGCGCCAAGCATGGCCCATATCTGGCCCCGTCGTATTGTCCTGTATGGGAGTAAGACAGGAACGCCTTGCACACTTACACACACACACACACACACACATATGTCTATAAGCTTGTAAGTAGTTCCGTGCTTCTACCGCGGCACTCGACTAGGTATGCGCATTAGAGTTTGCAACAGTCTCTGCGCATATAACTTAGATTTCACGAGCCACGAAGAGTCCGCCACTGTGACTGAGTTTAATTGACTGAGTAAAAAAACAAAAAAAAAAACAAATTAAATGTACATAATATTTATAGATATAGATATATCACCATCCATGTTAATTTTACATGGATATAATAGATATACAGTCTTGTAGTTTTCGTTTTTTATTAATTGTAATTAAACGACACTGAATTTATTAGCCATTCGCATTCGATGATCTACAATTGCCAATTAGAATTAAAAAAAATAACTCAAATAATTGATTTTTTCATAAGTTACAGTGTTTCCGGAGTTTCATACATGACGGACATGAAAATTTTTTGACCTATTTTCATATTTTTTTCCGTTTCTATTGCACTAAATTAATTTTTAGCAAGTATAGAATTAATCTCCATTAAATTATCTCGACAATAGTATGCAAAATATCTTGATTCCGTTAACTAACAAGGCTATAATACTAAAAATAGTTGCCAAAATAAGGCGAAAAAAATTTCCGAAGGTGGTATCAAGAGTCTTCGCAACCGGCGTGTGTGTATGAAAAGAGTGATGAATGTGGAGGAAGCGAAACAAGCCTGCAAGGATCGTAATGTAAGGCACTCGGTTCTCTCTGCCTACCCCGTAAGGGATCTGGCGTGAAGATATGTATATATGAAAAAATTTTTCGATCGTAAAGCACTCTCTGATGCTTCGCATCATGAGTCGTGCAATAGTTTAAAATTAAAAAAACAAGCTATTATAAATAAACCAAACTAAAAAGTAGAAAATAAATAATAGTTTAAAAAACTAAAAAACACGCTTTTTATAGAAAATCGAACTAAAAAATAGAAAATAAATTTTAATAAATTTAAATTAAGAATAGTGTTAAAAATTTCAAAATGTGAATAAAAAAATAATAATTTTATTTTAAAAAAAGCGTGGGGTGCTTTTTAAGATATTACCGAAATGATAATCACTCTACTCATATGTGTCAATAAAATATTTATAACTATTGACACCATGCACCCCACGCTTTTTTTTAAATAAAATTATTTTCGCCGTGTTGGTCCCGGCCTCCTTTGAAGAATAGGCCAACTGCCGTTCTGCCAGGCAGGTCGTAAAAGGCGACCGATTGGCTATCGAGTCACTAACATCGTGGCTACTAGGTGGAAGAGTTCTGCATCGTCTCGCCCGGGTCTGGTACCACCGCCTTACCTATTCCTGCCGCAATAACGTCAGTGCTTGTTGCTGTCGTGTTCCGGTTTGGAGGGTAAGGTAGCCGGTAAACTTATGCATGGGGCATTAGACCTTGCCACAAGATAGCAACGCACCATTAACATCTTTGGTGTCTATAGGCGATGGTTGACTCTTTCCATCAGGAGACCCATCTGCTTGTTTGCTGTCTTATGATATAAAAAAAACTTTTCCTAGTTATTTTATGGAATACTGGTTTATATCGATTGTCGGTAAAATATACATCCATATGATTTTAGTAAAAAGCGGTTATTCTAATATTACAAACAGACACTCCAATTTTATTTATTTGTATATATATGTATATAGATTTATTTTATGAAGAAATTGAAGCTTCCTTTAAAAAGCTGACGTAGAATTATCGGATTGAGAATCAAATGCAAGAAATGTTGTTGCGAAACCCGCCCAAGCGAGTGCAACGTCGACGGCGCGTCGATTAAATGTTCCGTACAGAAAAAGGTTCAATAAAACTGGAAATCTTCAGTTGCTTTATTGCCGGAAAGTCGTTTTCTAAAACAACCGTACTAAAAAGAGTAAGACGTTCATTAAAACGACTTTTACAGCCCAGTTTGAATCTTACAAAGATTCAGAATAGTGTCATGTTTGGAACAATACTTGTGTATTTACAAGCTACTAGCCGTTACCGGCGAAATAGCCCGTAGGTCCAGATCTACCGAGAAAATTCAAATAAAGTATGAGCCAGTGCTAGACGAGCGCATCTCCTCTTATGCTATGGACATTCACAGCATAAGAGAAGACGTGCAGCTGATTCTTAAGAAATTCATTAATCCGACTCTTAAGATTCAATGTTATACTTTTCAGGAAATATTCCATTTTCATTCCATAATTTGGTGGTACGAACTAAAAAGTTCCGACTAAACCGTACTATTAATGAACACCATGAGTGTGGGTAGAGGTTCTGGTTTCGGCGAATATTGTAGCGGTGGAAAGAAGTAGCTGGTATCGATATCCCCATTATAAAGCCGATGGAGCACACTCAGAACACCAACATTTCTTCTCAAATCAAAAGACATTAGTTGTTTGGTCAGATTGGACTCGTGTATAATGCGAGAAGCTCGTTTTTGAATGCAGTTAAATGGAAAAATTTGATAATTGGGTGTACCAGTCCATGAGTGTGAACAGAACTCCATATGGGGACGAACCTGAGTTTTATAAAGTAAAAGTATTTGACCAGTTGTGAAGTAATATTTCACCCGGTTAATAAGCCCGAGTTTTTTGGACGCTAATTTAGCTTTATTTTCCAGATGACTACGAAACTTAACATCTGCAGCGATTTCAATTCCAAATTTCTAATGCCCTGCCAAATTTCTAATGCCTGCCCTGGCGATCCCAAATCAAAAGGAGTTTTTTTTTTGTACTGAACGTGCAAACTTGTGTCTTTGATGGATGAAATAATCCTATGTCAGAGCGGAATAATGTACTTAGTAAGTAAGTAAATCGGTTAAGTGCTTTTAAGCAATACTTCCTACGACTGTATAAGCTTATAATATAAGCTTCTAAACTAACTTTAGAGTAAAGATTTGATTTCTTTGTTTGTTACAATTAAACTCAATAACTACTCGACCGATTTTAAAATTAATTTTACCTTTAGAAATTTATATTACCCAGGAGTGACACGGGCAACCTTTTTAACCAACTGGGCAAAGGAAAGTAATGATTTTTGGTCAAGCGAACAAAGCCGTCAGTAACTGCTAGTATTGGTATAACAACGGCCAAAATAGATTTACGTCGTCACCGTTAAATTAAAGCAACTCTACTTAACAGACTCAGCAGATACGATAGTGGCATCATGAGTAAATGCGACCACCAGTTTACCTTATCTTACCAGTCTCGATAACATATAAATGAGATGTCATTCGACTCGGAACAGCATCTAAATTGTTTTTGACAAATTTGGTTCCACTCGAAAAATATTCAAAAGTTGTAAACAATTTACTAAAAAAATAAAGGGGATATTTTGCAAAGCGGGGATATTTTGCAAATATCTCAAAAACTTACAAATGTTTTTCACATCTAAACAAATATTCGAAAAGAAGAAGAAACTTCCCAAAAAATTAGACTTTTAGGACTGTAGGACTGTAACTCTTATTTATAATTTTTCCAGAGAGTACTCTCGCTTACATAAGCCACGCCAACTTCGGAAACGTTTACGATAAAATTTATTAAAACATAAGGAATATCAAAATATGACACAATTCTGACCCTTACTGGATAAATGAATAGACAATAATCCACCGGCAAAATCTACTCAAGTGAAGTGGAGTGCGACATCATCGGCAGATTGTTTAGTCCAGAAAAAAAATCAGTAAAATTGGGAATTACTTCAGTTCCTTTGTTCCAGGAAAGTTGTCTTGTAAAAACAAGGGTAACATAAAGTGAAAGAAGTTTCTTAAATCGATTTTACTTACTTTGGCCATATCTTATATATAAAAATCTATTGCTGTTCGTTAGTCTCGCTAAAACTCGAGAACGGCTGAACCGATTTGGCTAATTTTGGTTTTAAATTAATTGTCGAAGTCCAGGGAAAGTTTAAAAGGTGAGAAAATATAGAAAAAAAGAGTAGTTAAAAAGGCAGAACAACGTTTGCCGGGCCAGCTAGTTACAAATATAATAATATAAATTGTTGTTATTGTCGTGTCGTTATTGGAATTATTTCTTAGTAAAGAATATTTTCAATCTTTATTAAAAATATTATTTTTGGATTTGGTTTTCATATGGCATTTTACTTAAGTTTAATCAATGCTTTACTTTCCAGCAAAGTGGCATTAACATAATCATATAATATAACAACACTGGCTTCACAGCCAGTGTTGTTATATTATATGATTATATTAATACGTGAAGCAAGAACTTTTGTATCGATTTTTAAGGCAATTACGCGAACGATGAAGTATGCTTTGGATCCATTCTTTAATTTAGCCTGAATCTCCGGATATGTAATGATACTCTGCTAATAGTCACTCTGCCCTGATGGCGTTTTTTAAGCTATTGCCTTTGGTGATCGGCCGGGTCTGGTGTCATCATTTAGCATTTCTCGACCACATTTAAATTCGCGAAATCAGGAAGTAACTGTTGCTTACACAGAAAAATACTCTCGAAAACCTACCTTTTTCCGTTAAAGGAGGCGCTTTTCTTATTACTGTAGAAAATCAAAACACTAAAAGCTTCCCGAGAAATGTCTATTATTGCAAACAGAAGAAGAGTGCTGGATAACCTATTAAAATTTTTTGAAAATTCAAATAAATGGGCCATGATTTTCACCAACAAGATTTGTATGGAATTTAACCGACAATGGATCGGTTTTAGGAAAAATACTATATTTTAAAATCTGTGGCTAATAATTTTTGGAAGAACTTTCACGTAACTTCTATATGAAAAAAGCTCAGAAAGTTGATATTGTTTAAAAACAAATTAAAGTCGAATTTCAACCACCGGCCAAAAAGCAAAAATGTTTTCAATCTGACTACTACATTACTTAATATTAAAGAGGTATTAAAACTGTACGTAATCCGTTTATTCTTTTACATACCATTATGTATGTAAAATTAAAGGATATCTGTAAAAACTATTATAAAACGATCAAACTGGGAGTATTTTACTCTCAAGCGTCAAGAAAGAAAAATTATACTACAAAATTCGCCCAAGCAGAGTAAAACGTTGACAGCGCGTAGACTAAATGCTCCTTACAAAAGCTTCAGCTGAAACTCTTTTCGCTTGTTTTAATACCTAAATGTCCATTCCTAAAACTATTGTATATTTAAAGTAATTAAAAATATAAACGGACTTTAAATACCTAATAACAATATTGTGCATGTCTATGGGCGTACCTACGTTCTAGGCCAGGGGGGCAAACAAAATATTTTAAGACTATATTTATTTCTTATTGTGTTTTTATTTACAACACTAGATAGTAGGGAGGCAAACAAATTCCAGGAGGGAGAGAAAATTTGGACTGTTCTTTCAGTTGGAATTTACCTGATTTAAGGTGACCGTCCACGTCCGTTATTTGGTGACCAATTTTTCGACATTATCGGTCGGACCGTGTGCGTTGCACTATTACAAATACTACGTTCTATAAAAAAAATGGTCATCGATGCGTAACCAGCCAAATGCGTGTCAGGCTACGTGCAAGTAAGGGTTCTGTAGTTGTCCATCACAATAATTCGGATTAAGAAAGCTTTTTTTATTGTTTTAAAATTAAACCTATTTAACGCCAATGTCGGATAGATCCACATAGCAGGTTTGCCACCTGTAAAAACTTCTCCAAGTACAATAAGTTGGCCGATTAGAGTAATTGGCCCTAGTATCTGCTCTGTTACCTTAATAAGGCCAATAATGCTGCCGTAGCTGTGGGACAGTTTTGAAAAATAAAAGAGACTGCACTTCCTGACACGAGAAGAAGAAGTGTTAGATAGGAACTATTTTCAATCGACTATAAATAACCGTCGATTCGAAATCGACTATAAATACTATAAAGAACCGTCGAGGAATTCCAATGAGGAAGTCGAAATTATTTTTTATGTATGTGCACAGATTATTCGAAGTTGCTTGAACCTATATAGAAAATTCTTTTTTTTTAAATAGCATACTTTTAAGGTTCCATTTTTATTTGGTTTAGACCTGATGCAGGGTTCAGGAGATACATCCGTGGAGTTTACAGTTTTACTGGGTTTAAATTATATAATCGGTGCCCCGTGGTATTTATTAGTTTTGTGCCAGAATTGAGACGATGCAAATGCACTATCCATCTTATTAGACAAAATCGATGATTTTGTGGTAAACCGGTAGCGTTTTTGAACGTGCACAATTCTCACAATCATTGCCTATAGACACCAAAGAGGCGGGATGGTAATGCTACATGTATAAGTTTACTGGCGCTAATACGTAACGCTATTGCGGAATAGGTAAGGCGGTGATACCACACCTTGGCGAGCCGTTGCACAACTCTACCGTCTAGTAGTCTCCATGATAGTGACAGTTACCCACTAATTCACACGAATGATAGAAGCTCTAATCTTCAAAGTGGGTCCGAACCAACACGGGAATCATTGTTTGACCAATTTTTCGCTTTTATGAAATGCCTAACTTGAAAATATAAATATTCACGGGACAAATTACACTTACTGCTCTAATCCCAAAGTAAGAAAATTATTTGCTTGTATTATGAATGTAATCAACCATACTAATACATAGAAATACATATATAAATACTAGAATATATTTAACAAAGAACCAAACCCGGAAATACAAACATTTATCCTCTACACACAAATGCTTGTCCCCGTTGGGGATCGAACCCGAGCCCCGTCGATTGCGTATTTAGGGTCGCTAACCACTCGAACAACGGGGCGAACAGTTTATTCTTCAAGGTACTCAGACCTACAAGGAAAAAATAACATAATTATATGTATTAATAACAAAAATTAAGCTTGCATAGAAAATCCAGTACGAAATTTTAAATGTAGCACTTTTTGGGCTCTTCGCTTATAATAAGAAGTTTTTATTGGCCCTAAACAACACACAATCCGTATTTATTAAGCTCGTAATTACACCGTTTCCATTACCATATTTAAACAGCTCGTAATAAAACTTGAACGGCGTATCCCCGAAGATCTACACTTATATTGCTGGATTAAGGGCTTTTTTCTCAAATCTGCGACCACTTTTTGCTTTTTTAGAATTGAATACTAAGCTTTATTAAACCGCCCCTTTAATCGAAAAATTAATTTGAGTAATAATAGAAATATGATATTTTATGTGTGTGTATTTGTTTCTTTATCACGTCGAATATTTAGGAACTACATTAGTCCAAACTGTCACCATCGAGACTCCTAGATCTCACACCTGGACTTGGCTTCGAAGTTAATGATACTGCCGACAGGAATCAGTCATATTTCTGCCAACATTATCACTAACGTTTTGGAGGTAAATGTAAAGGATAAATATAAGATCTATGCATGTGATTACCTTTCCACCACACGAATAGCTATGTACCATTAACATATTTGATGTATTAGGCGATGATTGTGTCTTTCCATCAGGAGAGTCATCTGTTTGTTTGCTATCATATGGTATAAAAATAGATCGTTGAATATGAATGAGATTAGTTAAATTGTTTTAGCCCAGACTTATTACATACATTCACATGAAATCGCAGAGATAATCATAGCTAATTCACAAAAAAGTATTGACACGAATCGATCTACCGAGGAAGGTAGCTAGTGACAAATAAAATTAAAATATATTTTTTACGAATTCTCGTTCGAGTTTGAGTGTACCGTACATAATGACTATCTAATGAAGCTATAACCTTCTTAGGTATTCTGACTTCGTACGACCCAAGGATTTTGACGAAGGGATTGGCCGTAAATGCCAACTTTAACGACTGTCACTTGTTATTTCTGATAACCTTAAAAAGTATTGTAACATTTTTCCTCCTTAGTCGAGTAGTTAGCAATTCTGATATCATGATGCCCGGGATTGATTCCCTACAAAGACAAGCATAATATGTTAAGCGTAGTTATTTATCTGTATTTCTGAGCTTAGAGTTTTTAATGAATATGTTTCAATATTTATACATATGCAAGGGCTCGCCAGACTTTGAGCTTGTGGGGGTAAGAAATTTAAACCAAAAATTAGTAACCGTACTTATAGATCGTCCCTTAAACTTCCTAATCTTTTGAGGTACCTATTTAAAGATCGAAAAAGTCAAAAATGTAACCGTGTAGGTATAAATTTTTGAGCTCGAGAAAGCTGAGAAAATTCAGAAATCTAATTTTTTGTTGAAAACGACACTACTTTGATTTTTGAATTTTATACGTGATAATCGATCTTTCGAATGGCATTTAATGAAGAATGCTTTTCTTAAAATATATTCTACATTAATGTAACAACTGATTCTAAAATCTTATTAGTTCCTTTCCTTGCAAGACTATGCTAAATCCTACAAATCGGATTATAATCTGATGATTAGCTCGAGAGTCATCATTGAGGAAATTTTTTGAATAAATATGTTTTTCTCTACATAACTTCGAGATTTTTAACCTAATAAATTGTTTGAAATTGATTTATGTTTAGGATAAAAATATTAAAAAATAGGTCCAGACGTGGAAAAATATGACAAAACACGTAAAAGCATATAAAAACAAAATAAATTACCATCTTTCAAAGCACGATTAGTGAACGGCGCACACAAATAACCATGAAAATCTATTCCGTAAATCGAATTTTAACAAACTTAACGCTCATTGGTATTACAGCAACTAAACAATGTTGTTTAAAGTTTAAGAGTACTGTTTACATCTCGTCTATTTTAATCGTCTAAACAAGTCAACAGATCGAATACTGCTAGCTACTCTTGCAAAAGTTAATCGACGATTATATTTCATCGATATCAAGACGATACACTAAATACCTTAGGCTGAGTTTACTTCAGGGTATTTACCCTGAAAATGCTTGTGTAAGCGAAACCGGTGGGAAAGGTAACTACAATTAATTTCCAACCGGTTTCGCCTTAGTTAGTAAACTGGTAACCTTACGGTTACCAGTTTTGTAACTGTAAGGTAATTTGGTGAGATATTAATTGTAATTACCTTATTGTGAAACAGTGCAAGTGATTTAATTAATAACTATTGTATTTAAAATATCTAACAAACAAAATCAGCACTAACTGGGATGATTGAAACAAATGTCTATCAACGTTATTTCTTCTGATACCAGTTTTATAGAGTAGTTACCAGTTTTCTTTACTTAATTGTTAAAATTTATTTTGCTAAATAAGACTAAGCTAAGAAATCCTAAGCTTTTTTCCCATCACATATTTAATTTCAGCTGCAATCAATCTTGTGAATCCAATGCGTCATCGTATCACATATAAAAATAGCTTGATGCAAATAAAAGAGCTTACTGCGAGTTTGTGCCAGGCACGAGAAGTGTTGTATCTTGAGAAATGAGTTTCAAGTCGACACGCCGCGCTGGCCCATGAGAAAATTTGAGAATTTGTCTGTGTCAAATGAATGGCGTAATTTTCTTATGGACCGCATGAGAAAATTACGCCATTCATTTGACACAGACAAATTCTCAAATTTTCGTTTATTACAAACAAATCCTTAGTCACTATTAGATTTTATGTCTTTCACTTTATAAATGAAGGAGAATAAATCGATTGTTTTTTTATATCATTTGTTACCTCAGTTACTTTCTCATTTACAAATTTAAGTTTTTCTTATATTTATATTTCTAGATTGCTTTCAATGAAGTCGAAATTCTAGAAATAGTATTCACGAGGAGCACTATTACTATAATTTCGAAAAACTACTGTAGATATCTACGTACAAAGTTTACGATACACCCACAAACATATTAAGCACTTATAGAAGTACACAGAACACAATTTGAAGAAAGCAATTTCCTCTTTGCTATTTGTTTTTTAAAGTATTTTTTAAGTTGTTGAAGAGACCAATACTGATTTACATAATTGAATAAAAGATATATCATAATAATAATTTAAAAAATTAAACCGACTACACATATCTTACTCATATTTCAAAAAATACTAAACCAATTTTGACGAAACTTTAATCTTCCCTAAGTAGAAATATACCAGATTTAATTCAAAAAGAATTATCGCCATATGACTAAGAATTGTGGACAAACAAGGAAACAAACAAATACACAAACGTACATACACTTACGAAATTTAATACACATGCTTGGACGCTTAAATAAATATCATACTCAATATTATTTACCTAATTCCAACAATATTAGATTTTTTTATATCATAAGATAGCGAACAAGCAGATGGGTCTCCTGATGGAAAGAGTCAACCATCGCCTATAGGTACCAAAGATGTTAAGGGTGCGTTGCTATCTACAGTCGATGGTTGTCTTTTCATCAGGATTTGCTGGTTGGCAGTGTTATGTCTATACGTTTAAAAAAAAAACTTTTACCTCAAAAACCTCATTAGATTTAAAAGGAAATACCTATTGCTTATTATTGTCTTTTTTTAAATCGACGAAAAAACGGAGATTATTTTGACATGTGTGTATATATTTTTTCCCGTGTTGGTCCCGGGCTTCCTTGAAGAATAGGCCAACTGCCGTTCTGCCAGGCAGGTCGTAAAAGGCGACCGATTGGCTATGCGTGTCACTACCATCGTAGCTACTAGGTGGTAGAGTTCTGCATTGTCTCGCCCGGGTTTGCTACCACCACCTTACCTATTCCTGCCGCAATAGCGTCAGTGCTTATCACTGTCGTGTTCCGGTTTGAAGGGTAAAGTAGGCGGTAAACTTATGCATGTGGCATTAGACTTCGCTACAAGATAGCAACGCACCATTAACATCAACAACACGAGGAAAATAAAATAACAGATACAATACGTATTTTTCGACCAAATTAAAACAATTTTTTTTTTTTGATCGAAGCGTGTATTATGATATATATTTTGTCGATACTGGTTTGTTATCTAAAACTGTAGTACCTACGTTAATTGGTTCCAATATAGTTTTTGGCGTGCACAAAAAGGAATGAATTTCATACTTCATATAGAAGTCTCGATTTATATTATTGCCTTTATTGTAGAAATCGATATATTTTTTAAATTAAGTATGCTCCTTAATGGTTTTGCTATTGAGGTAATCTATATATTATTAAAACGTGAAGAAAAAATTTTGTAAAGACTTTGTACACTTTTTCCTGTCAAATAAACGAAAGATGGAGTAAGAAATTTTGGCACAGTTAAAGTACACATTACGGAGGACTACAGTAACATGGTGAGTTTTAATATTTTTTATAATAATAATATCGCTGGACAAATTACACAAGTCGATCTAACCCCAAAGTAAGCAAATTATATGTTTGTGTTATGGGTGTTTGTCATGATACTCATACATAGTAATACGTATACAAATACTGTTACATACATAATAAACACCCAAACCCAGAAATACAAACATCTATGCTCATCACACAAATGTTTGTCCCTGTCGGAAATCAAACCCGAACCCTATCGATTTCTAGTTAGGTTCACTAACCACTTTACCAATGGAGCGGTCAAAAAATCAAATAAAGTGTGCCGAGCCTTTATAGCGAATCAATACACACACACACCTATACAGAGCGCATAATGATAGATCATTATGCGCTCTGTATAGGTGTGTGTGTGTGTGTGTGTGTGTGTGTGTGTGTGTAAAAAGCCCATGATGTATCTGTCACACAGCATACGTATTAAAAATTATTTTTTACGCAGCGTTGCCACTCCTCCAGTTTTAACCTGGGTGAGATTTGAATTTCCGGGCTACGGGTTAAACATTACACACACTAAATTCATCTGACATAAATGATAATATTCACACATGTATATTGTATATTATATTTTCTTTACGGCTAATGTCTCCTGTCAAGCTTGGAAATGTTATAGTTTGGTTTATGGTCGAGTTTCGAGCACAGGGTGATCGCTAGTTCAATTATTTCTAAATTTAGTTTACAAACAAACAATCAAATCTTTACATTTTGTACGAATTGAAATAGAAAATTTTATAACATTAAAACTAACAATGGTGTTTCAGTATAACATTCGCAATAAGAATTGTGGTACAACATTATTTCAGTAATTTTCTTACACAATACTAGTCAAATGCCGTTTACTTTCGCGCTATTCACATAATAGTGCGTAAATCACTGATGGTTCATTAATCATATCCCAATGTATCTTACATATTCGTTCATTATTGCTTGGAAAAAATAATAGCAAAGGATATAAGAACAATATGACGCCGAACTCCCCTGAGAAAGCGGTCGCCCTTGCTTCATTACTCCTTGTGAGATTAACTACAAATAAAGAATCAAGTGGATACGACACAAAAAAATATACACATCATTTTGATAGAATCAGGGGTTACGGGCGTAAACCCGTTTAAATGAGAGTTTTTAAGATTACCTAGTCGACATGGAGCCCTTTATAGCGTCGCCTTGTTCGTCCGTCACTTTACAGCTGAGCTCAGACAGCACTAGAAAGCAGCAAAGCAAATAGCAAAGTTATAAAGTAGAATATAAAAAAAATCAGAGTACCTCCTCTACCGCTAAAGTATCTTTTATGCTTTATACCCAATGGTAAGAAGTGTCGTTGGATAGGTTTTTAAAAATATTGCAAGCTTGTGATAACAATTTATTGATTACCTAAGGGATAATTTTTGTTAGTCAAATAAGCCAGCTAAATGTTTGTTTCTGGATGTGTGAAAAAATCATAATAGTAGTATACTTATATAATGAGGTAAAAAGAAAAAGTGACACAGCTCATTAGGCTTTGCAGTATAACAGTACCTATAGTCGATAAACTTACAAAATTTGTTAGATAAGTTAAAGCGGATATAACCATCATTGGCATCGAAATGCTTAAGTACAGTCCGCGCGCGAGCTCCGAGAAATCAGGGACTGAGGTAGTGGCGGGTGCGCTCTGTGTAATATCGACTAATTCACTGCACGTCAACATTCGCACGCGGACTGTATCCATTCTATAAAACAATGGAAATGGCCTTTTCCTAGCGTACATTATTGATTGGCAACTACGGTCCTACATTTCGTATGGTCCACTTAGCCGATTCTTTTACAAGATGGTAATCCAATTTGATAAATTTGGATACAAAATTCGTAAAGCAATTGTCGTCGCAAAAAAGTATTTCGGCTGTTTGTTCAATCTACTACTTAAATTATTTTACAGTAACAAAGTTTACATGTTTTCGCTTTAGGTACCTATCAGTTATTACAAGATCGTTGTTCTGCTTTGATTTATTCTGTAAATATTCCATGTTTGGACTTATAGTAATCAAATAGAATGAAAATAGAACGTTTTTTTAACAGTGCTATGACCTTTATTCGCTTATGTTATATTCAAAACAGATTTATCATAATTCATAAATCAACGAGAAGATCGCAATTCCTCCGTTGCTTTGTAACTCCTTGTGAAGTAGCCACGATCTTATAGATATAAGAAATCTAATCCTCTTAGCGACTTGGTTGACGCGAATTGGATAGTGGCAAAATATTATAACATTACGCCTAACCTACGTAGTTACAGACTTGTGTTACGCCATGAAGTAATATAGATATGTTTTTTTAAATATGGAGCATTTAAGAAACAGCTAATTTATCTCAAATAGTCAATAACTCCTATCCACGTCCCACTTGTTAATACACATTATCGTCAAAATGCGTTTATGTTGCGAACGAGCAATCTTTTTAATACAGTAAGCAAAAAACATGACATACTTAGATCTATTTAACACGTTGTGCTTTGGTAGGACGGCGATTAAGTGCAGAATTCTTTTATAGATTTATATTCTTATTTTTTTATTGCACATATAAGCTCACAATCAATAAGTTTATACTACTGTTATACGTGAGTACCTGCAACCTAACTGGCTTAATATTGTTATGCATAAATTGCTATTATTTTTGTATTAGCTGTTGGTTCTCCTATAAATAAATAAACTTCAATGTTACCTTGATATAGTAGTTTCCTTCATCTAAGTATCCTTATAGTTGAAAAGTAAAGCTATATAATAAAGAAGCTATATACAGAAGGTAACAGTGTCACTAATTTTCAAAGATGCTTATTACAAAATAATGTTTGAAAATTAGCCACCATTTTGCTGAATCCAATTAATGGTACGAGTAGTATTATGTTTAAGAGAAATAGAAAGTTTGTAGTTAGTTTTTAACAACCATCAAACTGGCCCAAAAGGCCCTCAACGGTTATCGTGGCTGGCAAAATAGGCAATATGTTATGGTTAGAACATTACTTCCAATCGCATGAGAACGGAGGGATGTACTATCTAATGAATAATACTATCTAATATAATATGGTAGTAACATGTAGTTTCTCAACTCACCCAGCAGCAAACCGAAAAATAGTAGGTAATAAGCTAGCTGCTAGAGTTTAATAGATAGTGTTCGATTTATTCTCTCTCGTAAAAATAATTGCTCAAAAATACTAACTTATATAACTTACCTTGGTACCCCCGGGTTTTGTAGCACCGCATCGCTTTTTCTCTATATCTTCAGTTTGACCAGGGAAAGTAGCGTATTTGGAGGGTAAGTAGCCATAGGAAAATGTTGGATGATGGTGTTGGCTACTTGTTGCGTCTACTTAAATAACATTTTGCCCGAAGTTTAACGAGTAATCCTCTTTTCGGTTTTTTCTAGAAAATCGGCAAGTTCAAGGAGTGCGAGGGCCAAACCAAAAGCGTCCATCGAAGAAAGAGATAGCATACTATTTTTAGCCGTATTAGATTGAGACAAAAGACTTTATCTGCTCAATTAAATAGTTTACTTGTCAGCCTTTTAATGCATCCTTGAAGACAAACTTTTTTTTTGCTAACTTATCTGATTATTTATGATACATGCTACACACCGATCAAAAGAGTATTAACTAGAGAAGTTTTTAAAAACATTTTTAAATCCCAAACTTCGTATTTTTTTATTATTTTTACCATCTAAAGTTGAAGTAACATTTTTTCTTTTCAATTTCTGGAAGTTTAACACTTTATTGTTATTTTTTTTAATTGTTTGTGTGAAATTATGATTATGTAAATGTGAATAAGACAAGGCTAGACTAACAAGTCAAATATTTTTTTTTACATTTTAATTATTAAATTGTAAAAAAAAATATTAAATTAATAACAAAATATTAAAGATATTATCAAAAAAATGGGGATTTTTAGAAAAAAAAAGCGTAAAGAGGATTATTCGTTAAATTTAGGGCAAAATGTTAAGCGCAACAAGTAAAAAACACCATATTCACCTAACCAACATTTTCCTATGGCTGCTTCCCCTCCAAACATCCTGTATGGCTTTCTATCTTTTTTCATTATCCGCCCCATTGATCAAGTGGTTAGTGACCCTGACTACTACTACGCTCAAGTTCGATTCCCGACAAGGACAAACATTTATGTGATGAGCTTATTTGTTTCTATTTCTGGGTTTTTTTGTGCTTATTATATTTCAGAATTTTTATGATTAACTAAGCCACGGTTAATTAATAACTTTAATTTATCCTGCAATATTTAAGTATTTAGGTTATTTGTCCAGCAATATTTATTTATTATTTATTTCATTAAGAGAACCGATATAAAAATATTTCTTACAATTTTCAATTTAATTCCAGTGTACATACGTACCTACAGAAGTTAAAATTTATTTAATTTTTTATTTGCCATATAATCTTATTTCTTAAAACACGGATGTAAAATTTAGGTAATGTACCTATGTGTAAAAAGAATAAAGGTACTGATAGTCACAATATGAAACCTGTAATATTAGGTAATAGAGTCTCGGTTCTGTCGTAAAATGAAAGTAAATTCAAGCGAGCTATCTAATTTGTAAAAACTTCGTAAAATTTGAATACTTTATCCAAATATATAAGTAGAAATCGATATTTTTATAAAAATATTGTAGTCTTGATTACATGCTACATCAATGAAATTTTTGTTTATCAACATCTTTGTTAGGTATATGATAATCCTGTTAAGACGCAGAATGAATCTTCTCAGTGTGCGGCCGCGTTTCCGATCCGGTAGTAATTCAAAAAATGTTGACTCGTCAAAAGTGCCTATAAAGGATAATTTGAATAAAAATATTTTGACTTTGACTTTGAATGATTCTTATGATTTCTTATCTTTTTACTTTTACTTTGTGCTTACTTTTTTATAGTTTTTGCTACTTTGAGCTTAAAATTAATTTAGTGGAAAGTTTCACAGATAGCTTGGAGGGTCAACTGGCTTACACATTTTATAAAAAATGTGTAAGCCAGTTGACCCTCCAAGCTATCTCTGTATCATAAGATATGAAACAAGCAGCTCTCTTGATAAAAAGAAATAAACAATCGTTTATAGATACGAGATATATTAATGATGCGTTACTATCCTTGTGGCAGGTTGGTAATGTTTTGGTTTACCGGCTACCTACATTACTCCCCAATATTTTCGCTTTATATCTTAGTTCAGAGGTCATGTGTTCCTCCTTTTTGTCATGTCTCCTTTTTTAGAAAACCTTCGCTTAATAACTACAAACAGCAGGTAGGTACTGTTAAAATTCTTAGAGTCGAAAAATTGAACAAAGTTCAATTTCGTAGTCATTTTAAAGAAAAAGCTACATCAGTGCACAATGTGCTTGATAATGTCAAGCTATAACTCGGTTGCCTTACCACCTACAACTTTACCCCCTAGCACCTTCTTGGAGACCACATTCAGCGTAAAAGAGCTCATTTCGTTAAAGACCACTTGATTCTTCGGCGTTGCGAAGTAGTGTTCGTTCTGCATTCTCTATAGTACTCGTATTTATGGTGGAAAGTGTTATGAGCAAAACAACGTTTTGCTTTATAAATTAATTAAAAAATAAGGGTTGGTGATAGAAGGGTAAAAATTTAGAGTTGTATGTATTTTTCAATGTTGAATCATAAAAATAAAAAAAATTGTCCATAAAATAAAAAAATATATTTTAGGGGTCGACAACCCTTATCACTTAGGGGTATAAAAAATGCATACGAAATTTCATCAAAATCGGCCAAGCCGTTTCGGAGGAGTACGGGAACGAACATTGTGACCTGGCAAACTAGTTTCTGCCTTTTTAACTACTCTTATTTTTTTCTATATTTTCTCACCTTTTAAACCTTCCCTGGTCTTCAACAATTAATTCAAAATCAAAATTAGCCAAATCGGTTCAGCCGTTCTCGAGTTTTAGCGAGACTAACGAATAGCAATTGATTTTTATATATATAAGATACTAGCTGTGCCCGCGACTTTGTTCGCGTGGAAAAAATTCTAAAATAAAAACCCGCATAGTTCCCGTTCCCGTGGGATTTCCGGGATAAGAACTATTCTATGTCCTTTCTTGGGTCTCAAACTATATTTGTACCAAATTTTATCCAAATCGGTTCAGTGGTTTGGCCGTGAAAGCGTAACAGACAGACAGACAGACAGACAGACAGAGTTACTTTCGCATTTATAATATTAGTATGGATAAGCGTACCAGTTACTTTTACTCTTTCGGCACTTCGGTATAATGGGTGTGACGTATATTATAGAAAATATAGATAGTAGGTTTATACATTTCTATATCACTCGTAATATTAGGCATCAAGGAATTATATTTTTTTTATAATATAGGAAACAAACAAAACCAAACAAATCAATCATATAAAGTAAACTATCACTTATAGACACTAACCGCCCGGCCACGCGAACCGGCGGTGACGGCGGTGGCGGCGGCGCGGGCGGCAGCGGCGGCGGCGGCGCGATGGGCGACGCGGAATTCGCGCGGCGCGGATTTTGAGGCCACGCGGACTTGCGTTTTCGCCGCGACCGTATAGTCCGAGAGCAAGATGACTTTTTCTACTTTATCTCGATATTGCTTGGAGGGGAGTAGTTTTGTACTTTAACACTTACTATTTGGAAGAGAATATTGTGTAGTACATGATTTAAATAAGATTCGGGGTATAGTACAGACGTTGAATTTTACAAGAAGTATGAGAAATACGTACTATGATATATGATAAGATGGTCCATTATCGATAGGCTTTCATTACCTCAGTATGTACAATACTATCAATAAATAGAAATACAATCGATAATATGATTAACAAAATAAACTATCAAAAGTATCGATACTATCGATAGTATAGCTATTTAATGTTGCATTAATCACAAATACTATCGATAGTATTGATACTATCAAGGCTATCGATAGTCAACTGACACTATTATATTCTAATGAATATTCAACATTAAGGAAAGAAAGAAAAATTGTATCTCTGGACTGTTTTCGCCGTGTTGGTCCCGGCCTCCTTTGAAGAATAGGCCAACTGCCGTTCTGCGAGGCAGGTCGTAAAAGGCGGCCGATTGGCTATCGAGTCACTACCATCGTGGCTACTAGGCGGTAGAGTTCTGCATTGTCTCGCCCGGGTCTGGTACCACCGCCTTACCTATTCCTGCCGCAATAGCGTCAGTGCTGTTCGCTGTCGTGTTCCGGTTTGGAGGGTAAGGTAGCCGGTAAACTTATGCATGTGGCATTAGACCTCGCCACAAGATAGCAACGCACCATTAACATCTTTGGTGTCTATAGGCGATGGTTGACTCTTTCCATCAGGAGACCCATCTGCTTGTTTGCTATCTTATGATATAAAAAAAACTGTGTTTTTACTTATGATGTGGTGACTAGACTTACAAATTACTGGAATAGTATTTGAAAATTAGAGTTAAAATGTTCATTGAGTATTATCTCGGCAACTACAACTAAACCATTCTGGTTCCTAGACAATTCGCTAAGCCCGCCGCCCGCTATCCGCTGTGCTGATTCATACATTTGTCTCACTCACTCGCCCTGCAGGCGCCGCGCCCCCGATTCGCTAGGCAAAATTCGTCCGTTGCCCCGCCCGTCGCGCGCCGCGTGGCATATTTAGTACTTCCTTATACATTTGTTTCAGACGGCAGACGCTTCGCCGTTCGCGCCGCGCGAAAAATCACAAGCGCGAATTTCCCGTGGTCAGACAGTAAATATATGTGTCGCGTTTTTATCTGTGTGGCGAGATGTAAAGCCACATCCAAACGTTTATTGGCTTCCTTGTTCCGGTTTGGACATGACGGTAAGAAGCTTTGACGCTTTTGCGGTAGGAAAATCCCCCCGTGTTGGTTCCGGGCTCCTTTGAAGTATAGGCCAACTGCCGTTCTGCCAGGCAGGTCGTAAAAGGCGACCGATTGGCTTTACGAGTCACTACCATCTAATGGTAAGTATTATCAACAACGAACATAGATATCCGAATCACTGGAGGTCATGCAGTTGCTTCAGAATTCTGTTGAGAATAAGCTCGTTTCTTTCTTAGTTCGTCTCTAACCTCTGTCTATTTTAAAATTCCCACCAATAATCAATTTTACAGGGTTTTGAATTTACAGAGTGTTGAAACTTTGATTTTTAATGGATAACCAATATTGAACTTTAACGGCAGGAATTAATCCAAGCTAGGAGATTAGATTCATTCCTGGCGCTTAATATGTGCTTATAACACTTTCCACCATAAATACGAGTACTATAGAGAATGCAGAACGAACACTACTTTGCAACGCCGAAGAATCAAGTGGTCTTTAACGAATTGAGCTCTTTTACACTGAATGTGGTCTCCAAGAAGGTGCTAGGGGGTAAAGTTGTAGGTGGTAAGAAATAAACAAAAATATGATATTCATCACTAAAAAAATATTAATAAAAGACATCATTCAAAACATTGATCTAGCCGTTCTTCTACCATAGATAGATAATATATAAAAATCGCCGCAATTCGCGTCACACGCGGTTAGCTGTGGCCAGGCCGTTAAGGTATTTCTAAGTAAACCCAACATTTATATTACAAATATTATATTTCAAGTTCAAAAATGTCATCGGCATTACAAAGACATAAAAAGAAAACTACTAACTTATTTATAATCACAGACAATTCCGTAAGTAGAATTTCTATATACAGACCAGTTACATTAATAATAGTCAGAAATTATATAACTCAAATCTTTTTGTTAAAAAAACAATGATGATCAAATTTGACCAATTTTGTGTTGGTTCTCACCAGATTTTTATCAGTTTTCGACCACGAACCTTTAACGTATAAAATGAGAAAGCTATTTTAATCCTAACACACAATTTTTGTGCTATGTGTATGTTGAATAAACTAATGAATTACGCAATTTCAAGATATTTTAGACCCGCGATGTACGGAACGTCGCGAAAAAAAATAAAAAATATATATATATATATATATATATATATATATATATATATATATATATATATATATATATATATATATATATATATTCTTGTTATATTCGTATCATAAATATATAGCTACTTTAAACAACCTGTATAAATAATTTCTTTAAATACGCAAAAGGTTTTTATTTTAATTTTTTTAAATGTTTTTATTTAAATGTTTAATCTTTCACGTCACAAATACATATTAATGAAGTTGGTAATTTTTTTAAACTTACGAAAACATCGCCTGACAGTTTTTTTAAACTGTCAGACGATGCTTGCATTGCCTGCGTTACGAATGTGGAGAGTTTTATATGCCAAAGGTTAAGTGTCGTCAATTCCTTATATTATTGATATTTAAAATTAATAGGATGAAGTTTTTGTTTTAATTTACTACGTAAATGCAAAATAGAATGATACAACAATAACATTTTTAAGTTACAACATTATAAATGCATGTTTTTATATATATTATTCGTTCAAACAACTCGACAGATTCTGATGAAATTTAATATACCGAATACTATCAACCAACATAGACTACCTTTTATACTTAAAAACGGTTGTGGAATAGATTTTGCGTTGCAGGTTTGGTGTCACGGGTGTCAACTATTGAAATATATATATTTTTTATGGACGATAGGGAAGCGTTTGACCACGCAATTGTAATAAATCAGTATTTTGTGGACTATTTTCAAATATTATTTACTATCTGCACCCTGCAATCTGCTGCATTATAAAAGTTTTTGGTGAATCCCACGGGAACAACTGATTAACACGGGATATAAAGTATATCTTATGTGCTATTCGAGGTCATCATCTACATTCGTTCTAAATTTCATCCAAATCGGTTTAGCTGTTTCTGAGTAATTGAGTAACAAACATCTATCCATCCAAACTTTCGCATTTATAATATTAACACACTATAGATTTCAATTCTATTCGAAAAATATTTAGATTAAAATAATTGTAAATTGTCACAAAATTGATCCAAATATAATTAACATATTTAGACAGTATTCATTAAGGTCTTGTAGTATCGAAAAATATCGTGTAATTTCCTTAAAATGCAAACATTAATGAAGACTAGACTGATCAGTAGAAGCGTCAAGTCTTTTTAGCCACTCAAATGGTAACATAGAAAAACATTTCAGTGTCTATTTTCAACCATTTAGTACAAATAATAAAATGATGTGGTGTCACGGGACACCAGGTAGGAACAAACTTCCTTCGGCTAAACGGCACTACTCGCTTGTGTACGCGACTGTCGCGCCTGCGCACGTCTCATTTAACGCTTTTATTCCACGCATTTTTCTTACGGTTTTACTATCACATTTTTTTCAGTTCGGTCGCGCAGCAAAATCCCTATCCCCTCCAAGCCTGCCGTAAGGAACTTCGTTCCAAAAAACTTGTTTTAGGTATTTACTCTTTAGTTCCAATATATAATCAACATCTCATCATCATTTTATCTCATCAATAATCGCATTTTTCCGTTAAGCATACAACTACAAGGGGGCGTCCATAAATTACGTGAGGGATTTAAGAGGAGGAGGGTGTGGAGCATCAAATCTCACGCAGAGGGGCGGTGACTCGGTAAATTTCACGCAATATTTTTCCGCAAAAAAATATAATTGAAGGTAAACTTGGTTATCGTCATTATCACATGAATATCTGCTATGTGCACTTTTTGGAGATTTCTAAATATTTACTACTAGCTGACCCGGCAAACTTTGTTCCGCCTTAATGGCAATAAATAAGCAGATTTATTTTTTAATTGGAAAAAATACAAAAAAAATAAAAAGTATCCTATGTCCTTCTCCTGGCTCTAAACTACCTCCCTGCCAATTTTCAGCTAAATCGGCTCAGCCGTTCTTGAGTTAACACGACTTTCTTTTATATATATATATATATATATATATATATATATATATATATATATATATATATATATATATACATATATATATATATATATATATATATATATATATATATATACATATATATATAATATAAGATATAAGAAGATTATGGCTAGTTTACATACCAAATTTTCATATAAAAAGAATGCTATGTGATTCTAAGCGTTCAGTGTATAATACTGAACTGTGATTGATAAAATATATATGCTATGTGTATCAGCTGTAATATTGTCTATTAAAAACTGATTTGTATCACAAATATACTTTTTGCACATAGCAGAAATTCATTTGACAACATTATATTAAGTGATACATGTGTGTCCACTAAAATATGATTGAACCGTATTTTACTAGGAATTTTAATAGTTCCTTTTGACGTATATAAGACATGTTCGATTCTCTCACTATTTAATTAAACTCACTTCTAATAAAAGATTTAAATACTAGTCTCAATTGGTTTTAAGGACATAAAATCTTTAAAGGAAATATTTTTTAATAACGTATAAAAACTAAAAATACGCATTTTGAAAAATCTCACGTGAGATTAGAGGGGGGGAGGGTTAATAAAAATATCACGATAATTCACCAAGGGTGGGTGTGGGTCAAAAAGCGCTATAATTGCCTCACGTAATTTACTGACCCAATATAAAATAGTCAAGTTAGATAATAATCCTTGTAATACTCAGTAAGCATATCAAGATTATGCGTCATGGATTCGCAATCAAGGAATGCAAAAATTACATTTCACTGTCTATAGTTTGACCATTTGATGTTGACTCTTTCGACACTGTTTCTTGTTCGGATTGAATATCTTCTTTATTGTCCGTTTTTGCTTCAGTTTTCATATCTTCAGTTTTCGTGTTGTCCTCTTTGGGTGTATTTTCTTCTTTAATTTTAGATTCTTCTTCGGTGTCCATTGACTCATTTTCTTTGGCTTCACTTGAATCACTCTTTGTCACCTGTAAAATAAACAATATGTTTTTTAAAACTGTTAACCAAAACGGAGTTTCACTGTTTTAAAAATTAAATAAAAATAACAAGAATTTTTGTCCTCCGAATATTTGGCCAATATTTGGCCAAGTCACCATCGACCTACCAACAAGTGATGGTAGGTCGATGGCAGTCATCTAGTAGTTACATACAGTAACTATTACTCCTGCTGTGTTGTATTGCTATTTAATTGTGCAATGAATAATCCGTATCAAAAATGCTGAAAAATAGATTATTTATGTTCATAACTTGTTTTTTATCAATTTCCAGTATTATTAGTACTGTTCGTAGGTAAAATATGTTTATTATTTTAGTAATATATGCGTTTTTTGGTCCAAATTAAGTATACGGTATTCGGTCGAATAGTTCGCAATTTTCAGCCAAAATACCAAACAAAGTGGTCGAATTCCAAATAGCAACCGAATATTCGTGGAATCTCTACTCTATAACCATAACCCCTACAGCAACTTGTACATAATAATACTATTTTTTTATATATAAGATAGCAAAACAAGCAAATAGCATCTCATGATAGAAAGGGAAAACATCGCCTATAGACACCAAAGATGTTAATGGTGCATTGTTATCTGTGTGGCGGGATGGCAATGCCACATACACAAGTCTACTGGCTACCTTACCCTCCGAACCGTAACACGACAATGACAATCATTGATGCTATTTCGGCAAGAATAGTTAAGGCGGTAGTACCAAATACCCGGGCGAGTCTTTGCGGAACTGTATAATAAGTAACATGCATGTAATGTTCGTGTAATGTTTAATTTCATTAATTTAATGTACATATTCCTAATGCATATTATTTAAAAATACATTATGAAGAAGAACAAAATTATGTTTCTGCAGTCCTCCATGATGTAAATTTTATCTGTGCCAAACTTCATACTCCACCATTCGCATAATTGTTTAAAAAAGTTTTACAAAGTTTTTCCTCCTTCACATATAAATATATGGATATTTCAAAAGGTTTAAAAGTTACCTCAGTTTTATTAGTCTCAACTTCCATTCCACTACTTCTTCTTTCTTTATGTTTATTTTTCTTTGCATACTTTACTTCAAACTCTTTAATAAATTCAGTTTGATTTACATAATTTTGTGGTTTTTCAGCCATGTAATCTGAATTCATTACTATATCTGAAAGAAAGAGTTTATTACTTGGAAGATGTATAATACCTTATTCTAGTCCAGTATTAAAATAACATTTGCTATGTTATCCTAAATTTAAATCGGCTTCACTTTTCGAACTTTATTTTTATATTCTTTGAAATCACTACTTTTTTGGATAAAAGGTACCGATATTCCTTTCTGTACCTAGCCCTAACAATGAGTATAGAAAATTTCATGGTGATTAGTTAAGATGTGGAAATTGAACAAACGCGCATTTATTTTATTAAATCTTTATAACAGATGATTCGGGTTTTATAATATTAGTTAGGAATGTTAGGATGGTAACCAAATAACTGCCTACTGGGCATGGGGGAAAGGGCTCAGAAATCTGATATTTTCATACTTTCTAACAAAGCTTCTGCTTGAGGTCTGCGTGAGGTGATGCTTTTGGTGCTTTTTGAGTAGTGTATTGACATAAAAAACTTTACTAATCCCTTTCATAGCAAGAACAAGCGATATAACAACTAACAAAGTTATGAATATCTGTTGATATCCAGTTTTTTCTTTTATATCGTTACATAGCAAGCAAGCAAATGTCACTATTGATCCTTGAATGGAACTACCGCCTTTATTCTCCAAAGATGTTAATGCGCGTTCTGTTTGGCGGGGTTTTTTTATATCATAAGCTGATAGCATACAAGCAGATGGGTCTCCTGATAGAAAGAGTCAACCAGACAAGACATAGACATCAAAGGTGTTAATGGTGCGTTGCTATCTCGTGGCGAGGTCTAATGCCACATGTATAAGTTTACCGGCTACCTTACCCTCCAAACGAGAACACGACAATGACGAGCGTTGATGCTATAGCGGCAAGAATAAGTAAGGCGGTGGTACCATACATCCGAGCGAGATGTTGCAGAAATCTATCAACTAGTAATCGCGACGGTAATAACACGTATAGCCAATCTTTCGCCTTTTACGAAGTGACAGAATAGCTGATGATCTATACCAGCGATTCCCATTTGCCGGGTCGCGACCCGGCACCGGGCCATCCATAAAAAAATACCGGGTCGCAACATTTCCGCCTTGCTTTTAAAATATTATCTACTATAGATCGAGATAGATAGACGCGACGAAAATTCGTAAGCGTTAAGTAATGACAAAATAGGCGACACCAAAATATTAGCATCAATTAAACCTTTTTACTATTATTATATATTTCACCTAGTAAAACCAGCTTGGGTTTAAAAGTAGGTCACGAAGGGACAGTGTGAAAATTACCGGGCCATATGAAAACAATGTTTGGGAAACACTGGTCTACACTTCAAAGGGTCTCGGACCAAGACTGGGAAGTTCACTCTTCGTTCCTTCTGCCTACCTCTCAAATGATATTGCTTGATTAAAATGTTTCAATTAATTGGTTACTTTCGATTAAATGTACTTAGTAAATTTATTTCGGTATCACAATAGCTAGGATAGCAAACAAGAATAAAAGCTCTTTTCTATTGGAAAGAGGCAAATCAGAACCAACGAGAAGACTGGCGCTGCGGCACCAAATCTGGGCGACACGTTGCAGAACTTTATCTAAGTAGTAGCTAGTAAAAAATAAGTGTTTTTTTTAATGTTGGTTTCCCTGTTTGTCACTAGAATTTATTTCTGCAAATAAAATACTGAAAGAGAGACTAGAATAATTAATAATTTTGTCACTATTTTACTTTTCAGGTTTGCCTGAAGTTTTTAAAACACTGTTTTAACACCGGTGGGCGAGTGGTTAGCGAGCCTAACTACGAATCCATGGGGCTCGTGTTCGATCGACGATCCCCGACAGGGACGATCACTTGTGTGATGAGCATAGACGTTTGTATTGCTGGGTCTGGATGTGTTTTATGTATATAAAATTATTGATTTATGTATTTCTATGTATTAGTATCGTTGACTAACACCCATAACGCAAGCAAATAATTTGCTTTCTTTAGGGGATCAATTTGTGTAATTTGTGCAGTGATATTGTTAATATTGTGACGAATAATCTAGAAGCGTGTAGAGTTGGAGCCCGCGCGCGTTAAGTTTTCTAGAAATAAAGGAAAGAGATAGCTACTCCTATTGACAAACAAATAGTTGACCTGGGCTATGCCATAATGGACTTTGTGGGATATGGCATAAGGTTGAAAATAGCGTGTACTAGGATTTATGACTCATAACATGTTTACGATAAGAAGTGATTCATTGTTTCCCGATACATTTAAATTTTTCTGGATCCAGCTAGGACTTTCCCCTGCCTATAAATACAGAGATGTTGACAAACACAAGGCAGTTTTTATCAAGCGATCGAGAGCGATACATCAAGTGACCAGTGCGAAGCGGGAAGTGTTTTATTGTGTAGTGTTTAAGTGTAAGTTCAGGGATAGTACAGCGAGTGAATAGTGTGTAAAGTGTATTTTAGTATTACGTTGTGTTGTGTTGTGTAAATACACGGATTTAATATAAGTGGTGTTTTCTTACAATTGCGAACCCGAGTACGTAACAATATTATTATTTTAACAATTTGTATGACACGTTCATTATATATTATATGGCTGATTCTCAAAAAAAATCGAAATTGATGTCCTTGATCATTTTTATAAACCAGGATCGTCAATTATGAAAAGTTTTTTTTTTAATAATAGGACTGTGCTAGATCTACGAATGTATGAAACAAATTTATTTTTTATATGATAAACAGCAAAGATATGTCCAAGAAAGTACCCTGAAAATCATTCCCTCACTATGTCCCAAGCGCTAAATTTGAAGATAATCATTAACTTAAAACGTAAAATTCCTAGGAAATTGTTTATTAACATATTTTTTACTTATATAGGATAGTATCGACTATACCTATATGAGTTCATAGTTTCCTAAATGCGAATGGAAATATTTTTAAATATAATTCAAAATTTGTCCTTATAAAAAGTATCATTCCCTCACCGTTTTGTAACAGTGTGATTGGAGCAATACTCCAAGGCCTACCAAGTCCCACTTTAATTTTTTTTGTAGTTGGCAATATTGCCCTTGAGAACATACATCAGAGTGGACCATTGAAGAAAGGATGTTTTCTTAAAATCAATTTGACAATAAGTTTTTTGAATATTACATTTTTTAATGTCATTTCCTCATGTAATGTTATCAAAAGATAAGCATTTTTTTATTTAATAATCATATTTTTACATGTTTTTGGTAGTAATAAAGTATTGTTTAAAATTCGTAAGAAAGTAAGGTTATGTTCCTCAGTTAGTAGCAATTTTGTTTCGTTTTGTCATTCCCTCACCGTCATTCCCTCATAAAAAAATTAAGAAAGGATCAAAATGCTGGAAATGGCCGTCAGTTAAAGATAAAGAACTTTATGCTTAGGCTGACGTTCTTCAAATAATTAAACCCCCAAAGTTACTCAGTCGAGGTTGTTATTTTGTTAAAGAAGTCGATGAGAGAAAATGAAAACTTTAAGAAAGTAAAAATCACTAAAGACAACTGCAATTAGATTAGTGAAATTGCAATTTCTGTTCTCCTTTCATTATTTTCATACATTTAAATCATCAATATAAAAGTATACATTCTTGTCTTTAGTATGTTAAAAACATAAGTCAAATTTTAGACTGATTATATAGTACTTCTTAATTTCGTTCTTTAAATTGTTTTAACTAAATTAATATTTAATATTACTTTTATGAGTCAACGTGTTTTATTTGTAACAATTAAATTGTTACAGTATGTATTTAATTATTATAGTTTTGCAATAAAACAAATGATTGGTGCATTATTAAGTTTTTAATTATAGTAGAATCATATTAAAAATCATCTGTCTGTCGAATCTGTCATTCCCTCATTTTCAAATTTTTTAAAATTTTTTAAATTCGATTCAAACTCAAAACAGTTGGGGACCACTTCAATATTTTCCTCAAACGAGGCATATACTATGACTTGAGCAAAAAAAAATTCGATTACGAGTTAAAAAAACTGATCAACTCGATAAAGCCATTTTCGATTTTTTTTGAGAATCAGCCATATACTTATACTTACTACTGCCAAGAACTTCAGGAACCATGTAAGGATATAACCATCCAACGAGAGGAGTTTCGCCAGATACATAGTGAGATCTCTTATGGTAAAATAATAAACCATCCAGTGGAGGATTATTATCTTCGAAGATTGGATATTTTTTGAAGAAACTGCAATAATTGTATTACATTATTTATTTTAAACTATCAGTAATGAATTGCTATCGATATCTTTTACTTGACAGTATAATTTCGATAACGCTTAGGCAAAGCATTACTGGATTAATTGCCCATTCCATTTGTAAGCAAAATTCTTTTGACCCATTAATATTGATGTATAAAAATAAGTATTGAAATATGTCCAGCCTTTGCTCGCTTCAATAAGTAATAACGAATCATACCAATGCGCCTTTTAAAACCAAATTTAGGACCTTGGTTTACAATTAAATCGTTGTAATTTCAAACTCGACGAAACGTAAATGTGTTAAGATGAACAAAATATCACATAAAATATATATTAATTAAGCAGGCGAGGGAATCAGACTACACAGCATTTTATATCATACATTACCAATAATACACTACACAGTATTTTATATTTCTAATTATCATCTATTTAATGGTTCCAAAACCAACCAAATACAAACAGTATAACCGAAGAGATTTTACTGCAACTTAGTTTCACTTCAACCACGTGTGAGCTACATTCCATTTTTTATATCAATTACTTGTTTCTATTCTTCTGTTACTTCACATTTTTAGACTTAACTAATGACGCCACGAAATAAGCAGAATATTCTAGCAGCCGGTATGTTGAATTGAATGTAATTATTGAGTGTATACAAATATTTAGCCACAAATGAATAAACCTTATTGAGATTATAATTATATTATATTATAATATAAAATAAATTATTCTTATAATCTACTAAAAGAATACAAAATTAATTAAATTAAAATGACATCATATTTTTAGGCCAAATATCTCTAGGAGTAATGACAATAGTATATAATACTAAGGTTAGTAACAACATCAAAAACGTATATGGCGCCATGTCATCATGACATCACAATCTTTTGTCGCCGTGCGAAGTGATTTTACGTGTTTGGTCACCAAACACGTAAAATCACTTCGCATGGCGACACCAAACTTTGGTGTCCTCTCTTGTCTTCTTCTTACTCGACTTTTCATATTAGACTTCTCACACTATAACTTGGAATCCGATTGCTTAGCGATTCGTACAATTGCTTTTGTTTTATCATCTCAAAACGAGGATCAAAACATGATTACAATTATCTAGAAAAATAAAAACTGTCTAGAAAAATGTTGAGTATACCTGAACGATCGGTTTGGCGGCAATTGCGAGTGGAGTTTTTTGTTTACACATTTTTTTGATCTCGAATACCATTTCCGATATTAGTAAAAATATTTTTTACGTTTTCATCATATTGTTCTAATAGTATTACGTTCAGTAGAAATGTTTTTAGCAGACAGGAATTTGGCACCTTGGTGCATAGCTAATATTTTATATCAAATGCTGGCTGAACATTTCATATTCAAATAAGAAACTAGTAGAATGTACTAAGAGATATATCATGCTATGGCTATGCTCCTGTTTTATTTCTCGTATACCTTAATCTTTACAACCTGAAGCACAACAACACCGTTTGCATACTGTCGAGTACGGACTTGACGAAGGAAAGACGTCATGCGAGCGCAAATAATCATGGTTTTACCGCATTTTGCGAAGACAATGACAACTACTAACAAGTTTTAATTTTCTTTTTTTTAAACTTTTAAGGTAAATAAATTCGAGTGGTGAAAGTATTTTTCATTATATTGTACTTACTCACTGAGAGCCGAACTTGTACATGGGACAACAGGTAACATTTCAAAGTATACTTGATTCTTTTTATTTAGAACTTTTAGTCCAGGTTTTTCATCCAGTTGAGTTTTTAGCCAATAGTGCCGAAATTCAGTCTGAAAAGAAATAACAAAATAATGTGTAATTGAAAGGTTTTTAAAAAAGGGTTTTAATTTTATATAATAGCATAGCATATTTGACTGTCCTGGTAGGCCAGTGGATTGCAACTTTGACAATTCCCCTCCAACGGGATTCAGTTCTGATATCTGACGTCTGAAATGACTCGGAATTTTTAATCGTTTTTTTTTTACACTAAATAAAATAATTGTCTTTTAAAAATACCAAATCTGTTAAAATAATAAATATTGCTAGACTAATTAGGTACACGAATTTATCTAACCCCAAAGTAAGCAAATTATTTGCTTGTGGTATGTTAGACAACGATAATTATACATAGAAATACATAAATATATACAGTGACATACATAATAAGCACCCAAAACACAGAAATACAAATATCTATGCTCATCACACAAATTGTTGTCCCTGACGGGAATCGAACCCCATCTCAATTAATTCGTAGATAGATTCGCTAACTACTCGACCAACAAGGCGGTCGTTAAAACGAGTGTTTTTATTTGACACTAGCTGTTGCCCGCAACTTCGTCCGCGCGTCCTCCCCCGTAGATGATAGTGTGATAATAAGTAGCCTGTATGTTGACCCGACCTGTCAGTAATATTCATGCAAAATTTGAAGTAAATCCATGCAGTACTTTTTGAGTTTACCCCGGACATACATACAAACAGACAAAAATTCTAAAAACTATATTTTTGGCTTCGATATCGATTGTAGATCACGCCCCAGTTATTATTAAAAAAAAATATTTTATGTACAGTTTTGACTTTCCTACGATTTTATTATATGTATAGATAAGTATATTTCTATTTTTCTATAAATTCAATATTAATATGATAAAGCTTATTTTACTTCATTTTTTAATTTTTACCGCCTATGTGATGTAGTGGTCCGGTGTCGGTGTTGACCACGTGAGGTCTCGGGCTCGATTCCTGGGTCAGGCAATTCAAAAATGTGTTTTTTTAAATTTTTTTAAACAAAGTAGTGATGGCCAGGGTTGGATCAGCCCGTTTGGCGATAGGCTTGCCGCCAATCACATTGTGGGACTAAGTATCTTCGGCTAATCGTGGGTGTCAAAGTCAAAGTCAAATTATTTTATTCAAAATAGGATTCACAGTAATCACTTTTTGAAAGTCGGTTTTTACATGTTATTACGTTATAATACATGAAGACATTATCTATACCTATTATCTATACTTATAGATATATCCACTATAGATCTATTGTGTAACAATTTTAAATAAAAGCAATTAAATATGTCAAACTATCAAAATTAAATTATTATTACAATAAACACAATTCAATGTCAATACGTAGATCAATTAAAATAACGTTGCAATAATAATAATTATATTTAAAAAAAAAACTTTTTTTTTAAATTACTCCAGTCGTCTTCCAAGTAATCGTTTAATTTATAATAAGCCTTACATATTAGTTTTTGCTTAATGGCGTACTTGAACTTATTGTCAGGTAATTCAAGCATGTGGTATGGAATCTTATTATAAAAACGTACACAGTCCCCCAAAAATGAGTTTTTAGTTTTAGTCAATCTAAAATTAGGAATAGCAAGCTCATTTTTGTGACGTGTGTTATAACCGTGTTTGTCATAGTTTTTATTAAAGTAAGTTAATTTTTTACGTACATACATTATGTTTTCATATATGTATTGACTGTAAATCGTCATTATATTTATTTTTTTAAATATGTCCTTTAAGGAGTCTCGAGTGCGTAAATTATATATAGCTCGAATGGCTCTTTTCTGTAAAATAAATATACTTTCAGTGGTTGCAGCTCTTCCCCATAATATAATGCCATAAGTCATGACACTATGAAAATATGCAAAATATACCATCCTAGCTGTGTTAACATCCGTCAACTGTCGTATTTTCCTAATCGCATAGGCAGCTGAGCTTAGTTTATTTGATATATTCTGAATATGATTATTCCACTGAAGTGATGAATCTATTGTAAAGCCCAGAAATATGTTTTTGTCAGTAATTTCTAATTCTTCTTTCCCTAAAAATATTTTTGTTGGAACTAAGATAACATTTGGAAGTGCAAATTGTTGTTTTTTTTTGCATTTAATACTAAATTATTAGCCGTAAACCAGTTTTGTAACTCCAATAGCGTACTGTTTACCTCGTCGTAGCATTGTGTCTGACGCTTAACTTTAAATATTAGTGATGTGTCATCAGCAAACAGCACGATATTGGAATTTTTAGGAACCACGAATAGTAGGTCATTGATGTACACTAAAAATAGAAACGGCCCTAGTATCGATCCTTGCGTACACCCATCGATACTCGAGCTCCTATTGAATTTACTTTATTAATTTGATTTTTTTGGATCCGGCCTTCTAAATAAGATGTCATTAATCGTAATGAATTTTCTGTTAACCCGTAATGTTTTAATTTTAACAGCAGTGTTTTATGGTCAACGCAATCAAACGCTTTTGAGAGATCACAGAATACTCCAATCGCATTGTGAGAATCTTCCCAAGCTTCAAGAACGTATTTCACAAACGTAATACCTGCATCAGTGGTTGAGTGCCCTTTTGTAAGCCCAAACTGATTTACATTAAAAATATTGTTGATATTAAAATGAAGTAGCATCTGATTTAGCATGAGCTTTTCGAAAATCTTACTAAAAACTGGCAAAACACATACTGGCCTAAAATTATTTGGATTTTTGCTATCGCCAGATTTAAACAAGGGCACTACTTTACTGTATTTTAGCAGGCTCGGAAATACTCCTTGGTCACTGCATTTATTAAAAATTAATGATAGGGTTGGTGCTACTGTAGCTTAGCTATGGGGTATGTCGGTGAAACTAGCTGCGAATATAATCGCAGCTAGTTCCACCGACATACCCCATAGATCTTCAGTTTCTTTTACTTTAATAGTTTTAAAAGCTTTTACTATATCGTGTGGTAGTACATGTCTAAAATTAATTTTTTTTCCATTTTTTTTAACATTTTTAGTAAGCATAATTTCAGCAGCTTCTGGAGATGAGTTTAATGACGCGGTAGTTATTATAGGAATGCCTGTGAAAAAAGCTTCAAATTCATTAGCTACTTCATCGTTTGTATTTATTAGTCCTTTCTTTGAATATAATTCGAAATTTTTATCATATAATTGTTTTTGTTTACCTGTCTCAGTATTAATTATGTTCCAGGTTGTTTTAATTTTATTTTTAGAATTTTTAATTTTTTTGCTCAAGAATAATGATTTCGCAGCTTTACACACTTTCTTAAAGATTTTTGAATATGTTTTTACATAATTAACAAATTCTGCATTATGGATATAAGTTTTCATGTCATATAATGTAAACATTCTAGCTCTACTTTTACAAATTCCGGGAGTGGCCCATTCGTTAAAATTAAAGCCAGATTTAAATGTTAACTTTTTTGTTGGAAAAAATCTTTCAAATTCTTTTTGTATTATTGAAAAAAAATTAGAGTATGTCTGGTCTGCATATGATTGATTGACATTGAGCGTTGCTAGTTTTTGATTTAAAACATTATTAAATCTCTGTACATTTCCAAAAGTCATTGGCCTAACTATTAACTCTCGTTTTTTCGCTCTTGTGCACATGGGAAAAATAACTAATTGGCCGCAATGATCAGACTTTAGGCAGTTTATCGCGTGACTATTTAGGCATTGTACGTTAGAGTAAATATTGTCAATACAAGTAGCTGAGTTTCTTGTGATCCTAGTTGGTTCTAAAAATATGTTATATAAATTATATGATTTAAAAAGAGATGTCAGTCTAATGCTATAATAATCTAAATTCAGTAAGTAAATATTAAAATCCCCTGTCACTAAAACATACTTTTGTTTCTTATAAACTATTTTCAATATATCGTCCATAGTTGATTCAAAAGTCATAAAATTATCATGCACCTGGTTCACTGGTTGTACCCCTACCTACCTTTTCGGGGATACGGGCATGAAGATACTACTAACTACTAAAAATGTATTTTACTTCAAAAATTTGCCTGATTTTTGTAGCGCGAGAATAGAGCACTACTTCACAATTCGCGTCGAGGCGAGCAATTAAAAATTTAAAAAGCACCCAAACATCACACTAATGCTTGTTCCTCTCTGGATTGACCCCAGCCCCATAAGTGGCCCATTTTTTTCAGTAACACCATAGAACCAAGAGAAGTATGCTGAAATTAAAACTAATGGCAACTACGGGCAATTTGTGGTAACCTTATGAATCCTGCAAACCCCTGTTTAAACAATTAGGAATAATGACACTACCTAGCATGTATACATACTACTACTGTATACTAGCATGTATTTGAGTTGGTCAATTTTTTGACGACAAACTATAAATTGTTTTCCGAGGCACGAGTAATTTTTCCACGAAATACAAGAAACTCCAACAGGCTAGTTTTGGAATTAACGCCAAGATTAGCGCTGCACCATAGACAATTCCACGCTATGTTTATAAAAACATAAAATGCAATACCCGATGACTTTAAGGAATTACCTAAAAAAAAGTTTAGAAAAGTTTTAGCAAATTGGCTTAAAGATAAATCTTTTTATTCCATTCAAGAATTTTTAAATAATAAATAATTCTTAAAAAAGCCAAAAATAAAATTATGCAATGGAAGTGAAAATAAATCATGAAAAAAGATTTTCATGATTATATATTATAATTTAATTTTTATTTATCTTCTTGACTATGTAGTAAAAGATGACAATTGTAATTAAATGGACATTTTTAAACCTTAATCTTTATAAATAAAATGACTAACTCTAAGCATGTTTAAAGTGACTTCGTAAATGATATTTTAATTATTAGTGAAGTTTAATGACAAAGCCATAAATTTGGTGAAATAGGAGGAATTGTATAAACAATGTATATTGGAACAACCCTAAAATGTATCCCTATTTCGAGCAATAAATGATATTATTATTATAATGGGTAAATGAAACTCGAAAGTATTTGAAGGAAGATCAAAGTAAAAGATGTAATCAATAAGAAATGGATTTTTTTTTATGTATATGTCTCTAGTGTCTAAGAAATTTATTATATGTATGTAATATTAAATTTCTTAGACACTATTGAGTACGCACTCAATAAAATCAGAAATCCAAAATAAACAAATGAGTTAATGACACCCACAAGATGTATAGAGGAGCCAAAATAAAAATTGAAGGCAATCTTTGTAAGAGACGAAAAAAACGCTGCTTGTATAGAAAGACGTAACGTTAGGTGGAGATCTATTTTAAAAAAAATAACCCTATCATACATGTGTTACAAATGTCAAATTTAAGGTATTGAGATGCATCTCTAAATATTAAAGATTAATAATTAATTTATTGAGTTAGCTAAATTAATATAAATAAAATTGATGTGTCCATTTGTAAAATGAGAGCTTTTCACTAAATGCCTATGAAATGTTTGCATGTTACTTATGCCAAAATAACAATTTTAAAAATTTTTGCCTGTGTGTCAGTATGTTCATGCTAATCTCCAAAATTTTGACAGGAATTTCACTGGATAGTTGATTTTGTAAGGAGTAACTTAGGCTACTTCTAACTTTAACAAAATTTGGAACTCTGTGCAAAATATTTGAAATCCTATCTAAAACCTAGTTTGTCTAGTACAAACTATTTAGTTGAGTAGAGCACTTTAGTTACTAAAGCACTAGATTCATTTCGCAAGATGAACATCCTACAAAGCACTGCATAATACAACAACTAATAAAATGGACTAAAATAAGAGGTTCATACTTGCTTAGTCAGTGAGTCAATAAGAGGGTCGCGTGAAAAAATACGAGTCAGCTCGACTAAACTATGCACTTATCTGCTCGACTAAATTTTTGGTGTTCAAACATGTTTAGCGCAAAGAGCATATTGCACCTGCAATATGCTCTTTGCGCTGCAGCATATTGCAGGTGACAGTTTCAGTAACGTTTCCTTTCACTCTTGAAAGTTGCCGCGATTTACAAATGACGACTTAGTATTTCAACTGTATCACATTATTAATATATTATTAAATCATTAATTACTGTAGTAAAAAAAAATATCTTCACGCCCATATCCCTGAAGGGGTAGGCAGAGGTACAACAAGTGCACCCACAATTAGCCAAAGATAGTGAGTCCCACAAATGTAATAGGTGGCAAGCCTATCCCCAACCGGGCACTTTCCAATCCCGGGCACCTTTGTGTTTCTCAGAAAACTGAAAAACACTTTTTTTAATGTGACTGACCCGGGAATCGAACCCGAGATCTCGTGTGGTCAACGCCAACACTGGACCACTAGACCACAGAGACGACAATTACTGTAGTAAATTAAATTAAACCCAACCAGAATGTTCTAGTCTACAAATAAAATCTAATGGAAAGAAAAATTAAGCAAAGTGTTATGCGTATAACATATACGTAGGTACTTAATGATGGGGTGTACTGCTACAATGGAAATTCGATGTTTTGTATAATAAAAAACATATAGTGAGCGTAGTTCAATTTTATTATTGTAAAAAGTCTATTATTGTATTAATAAAACAACAGAACATGTATAAAAAAAATTGGCTTTTATTCGTCTAAACTCATATCAAAGTCAGAAACATCTGAATTGTCACTAAATTCATCATCTGTATCTGTGACATATATTATTAACGATGACTCCATTATTTTGTCAATATGGATGGCATGATCCCAATCAGACATAATGTCCCTTTTTGTTTTATTCACGATCTTCGACCAATCTTCAGATTTTACATTGTTGATGACCTCTTGCAATAGGGCCAACATCTTATTTGCAGTAAATGGCGGCGAAGTATTATTTCTTGCGGCGTGACCTTTTATTTAAGCCCAAATCAACTGAATAGCGCTATAAGCACTGTCTTTAACATTTTTTATATCTGCTGTAATTCCGTTTTCATTCGGCCACTTCACCAACTCGCTTTCGCGGTGGGATTGGTTTGGGGGTTTATTAACTTGTACCAAATGCGTTGTCCATTATTATCGGCATATAAGCTCCTTTAAATTATTTAATAGATCTATGAATCAATCTTTAAATTATTCGTAGTTCATCTCCTCATGATACTCTGTAGTTTTTTGACTTAAAAGTCAGCAAACAATTAGGGACGAATCCACTTGCTGCGTAACAAATAATAAGGATTCGCCTTTGGCCTCCGGCACTTTGGTACACGGTTGGTTGTGCCGTATCGTCGGCCCAACTTTTACCCACCGCGTGGGTGGCATTTAGCCACGTTTCATCCAAAAAGACAACTTTGTCACATACAAGGCGCTAGCACTCGACAAATTTATGCACGTAGTTACACTGCCCAACTGAATAACACACTAATTTTCATAACACTATTATTGAGAACTAGATTAGTAGTAGTATCGTTAGTTATAAAAATAACGTCATATCCCTAGTCATGTGGTACTGACAGATGTAACGACATACAGGCAAGCAACTGTCACCCGCACCATGCTACAGCGAGTTTAGTTACTAAATTACTTACTACTTAAATTATAGCCTAGTCATGACGAGACTTAAGTCCAAGTGGACAATCTCAGATACTCAGATACAGCTAGTAATTTAATGTAATCAGAAAAGCCAGGGATTAAAAACAATTTTTACTTATTTGAAATGAAATAATTATAATGCTGGGGTCGCACTTGCGTCTATCGTCCCGAAGTTATATTGTGTGCGCTAAGGCACACGCAGTCCTGAATGCATGCGAAAATAGCCTATAATAGCCGGTCATATACGCATTTATCGTGTCATTGTACAAAGCTTTGTGACGATAGACTCAAGTGTGACCCCTGCGTTACAAATAATAACACAAAACGCATTATATAAATTCTAAAAATTCTAAACATACAAGTGCGTGTCATTAGGAATTGCGCTTTAGCATGTGTTTGAACCACATCTCCCCTTACTTACTTCTCCATCAGTCATAGGTTGATTATTCCATGCTAATATATCTAAAACATATGCAGTTTTGCTTTTTTCATAATAAAACCCATCAAGTACACAACAATTTTTTCTGTTTGGTTCACAAGGATTACCTCCAGGTAAAGCAGTGCGGTTCTGAAACTTGAAGTGTCCATACTTTGTGTAAAATTTTGTTATACCCTGGAATCAATTAAAATAATTTGCATAATCCTATCTCAATAAAATATATAAAAGATTTCAATATATATATATATATATATATATATATATATATATATATATATATATATATATATATATAATTGAAATCTCGCAATCGGCTCCTACGATTTTCAAGAAATTTAGTATATAGGGGTTTCGGGGGCGATAAATCGATCTAGCTAGGAATCATTTTTAGAAAATGTAATTTTATTCGTGTTTTATCGATAATAAAAGTCTCAATTAAAACTGAAAAATATGACTCTTCCTGACATATATTGGCGAATTGTCTCAAAACTTGTCGACATGGGACAAAAAGTAATAATAATACATTTATTTTTAACTTCCCGCTACGCTATTGGCGAATAATAATGCTATTTTTGTATTGTAAGTTATTCCAGCAGATGGCGTTGTTAAGTAACACGAAGTCAATGAGTATTTGCTTTGAGGTTAGACTAAGAAAATCAATTGTTTATCTAATGTGAAAAACCGAGCAAAGCTCGGTCAACCAGATATTATGTATTTAAATGAGCAAGTTTTCTGCTCCACTAAGTCATCAAGTCAGGACATATAAATAGCAAGCTCTAACAAGAATCGCCATATCTATATATCTGGCTATCCAGGCCTCTTTTGAAAAATAGATCAACTGCTTCACTGCCATTGCCTTTTCCTGCTGCATAGTGTTGGTGCCTGTTGCTGTCGTTTTCCAGTTAGGAAGGTAAGGTATGTAGTAAGCTTATGAGTATATTATACCTCTGCCACACATATGTAACATTTTGATTGACACATGAGTAACATTTTGGAATTTATAGGCGATAGTTATCTTTTTATTACAAGAACCGTCTGCTTGTTTGCTATTCTATGATACAATATAAAATGTAAAAATTTAACAAATAAATGCTAAAAGCAAATGTAAGAAATTAGTCACTTCTCTACCCACTGGATCTTTTTTTTTGTTTAGGACTTAAGAGTTTACCTATGTAAGCGAGCTATGTTTAACTAATATTTTAATTGCACAAAATTCTTGGTATTGTATAAAAACCTTTCAGAGCATAGGTTGTCAGCTAATCATGGGTAAACTAGCAGAACTTTAGTATATCAAGTCATAACAAGAATGTATATTTTACTTTTATAAATTGCTCTATAATTTTGCCCTAAGCTAGTATTCTGTTAAAAAGTTTTTTAAGGCTAAGGCCTCTCGTATCTTTCAGAGCGCAATATTACAGGAATTTGTTCATCATATAAATCCCAACACACAAAACTATTAAATAGAAGTTATTTTAAACTTACATTACAAGCAACAATTAAAGTTCTTATTGCTTTGGGGCATGGTACGAGAGACCAGTTTTCTTCAAAATCTTGTGGCTTCTCTATTAACCACTCTGATAACATGAGAACATTGCTATATGTGAGACTAGCTTTATGAAATCCAGCAACATATATATTAGGTCTGTAATATACCTGAAAAATATAAAAAGAATGGTAAACATAAATTATAACTCAAGATGACAAGAGCTATAGAAATGTAGCGGAAAACTGTTTTAGTAATAAGGTAATCTCTACAAGAGAAGTGGAGGTTTAGGCATGTAGATATTGACAAAACAAATATACTAACAAACATAAAAGGCGATTAATGCGCCAGAACTGTCACTTCCATCGTGACTACTAGATTACTGCAATGTCTGGCCCAGGTCTGGTACTTCTTACCTATTCCTGCCGCAATTGCATCAATGCTTGTCATTCTAGAGTTTCGGTATTTGAAGGGAAGATAACCAGTGAATTTCCGCATATGGTTTTACCATTCTATCACATGGGCAGTGGTACACCATAGACATATTTGGTGTTGTTGTCTCTTTCTGTTAGAAGAACCATCAACTTGTTTGCTTTCCTATCGTATAAAAATTACTATCATTTTATTTGGTTTAAAACACTTGGTAAGTGTCCCAAAATTCTGAACTTGCAATTCTTTTGGCATGTTAGAGAAAAAAAATTCTTACTTTTCTTGTAATCTGTTTCATAAGAACATTTGGCAAAAGGTTAAAATATTATATTGTTGTCTTGAAGGGCAGGTAGTACAGAAACTGTGCCCTTTTTCTTTAAGGAACTTTCTTTTTAGTTGGAGTTTCTTTTATTTTTTCTTGAACTGTTCTAATTTTGAGGTCATTATGTAATTGTTGGTTTGTAATAAACCAGGGAGCTTTTGTGACTATCCTTAGCGTTTTTGATTGGAATTTCTGGAATATTGCCATATTAGAGTTGGAGGCTGTCCACAAAAGTTGTATTCTATAAGTCCAGCTTGGTTTCAAAAGACATTTGTACAGAAGCCAGAATTTGTTCCCCAGTTCCAATTGAGATTTTTTACCGAGTAGCCAGAACATTTCTGATACTCGGGGAGAGTGGACTTGAGATAATAAGTATTTAAATTGATGGGCTAAGCGAAAATTCTTGGTAGAATGTCATAGAGTGACACTGTAATTTTAAGGTAAAAAAAAAGAATATGTGCTCCAATCCATATTAACAGAGTGGATGATCCTTTATGTAAAGTTTAGCAAAAAATACAGGTGTTACAACATGCTCTAAACGGAGGTGAACAATTGTGGAGGTAGTATCAATGCTATTAAATTTAAAAAAATCATGGTTTGTTGGAGATGTCAGATTGTAAAGAAGAATAAAGTTTCCCTTTTTCTTAGCTAAAAATTTGTCATTTATCCATCCAGATCTTATCCAACGGATGACGGGTCAAGGGATGGTGGGTTTTAAAAAAAATGAAAAAATTTTTTTTACCTGCACTCTAAAAATTATAGCCATTTAAAAAAAAAGTGAAAATCACTTTGTTATGATTTTTCGAGTACTATGACTACAAAATGTTTACTTATCTTAATTATTTTGTGGGGGATATGTTACTGATTAATGCTAGTATAAATTACAATTCTAAATTTGAACACAACTATTTTGGTTTCAGAGAAAATATCCCTAATTTGCACAAACATGTACTCAAAATTATAACATCATTCAAATTCAACTGGCTATGCTGAAAAAAAAATGTACTACGCTATTTCAGCTCTTTTTTTTTCGGCTTTTTACAAAATCATCTACCGGACTTATTGGAAGACGTGCCACTCAACATGTATGCAGGTATGTGGCTCCAACAAGATGGCTGCCCTGCGCACTATGCTCTCTCAGAATTCCTGAACAAAGAATATCCGAATAGGTGGATCGGTCGATCCGGTACGATCTCTTGCGCGGCAAGATCACCAGACTTAAACCCCATTGATTTCTTTTACTGGGGAGCTGTGAAGGATCAAGTTTACTGTAAGCCCATCACAAACGTCAATGAACTGTTCCAAAGAATTGCGGAAGCCGCTGAATATATCGTTTCAAGAAGCTAAAGGCAAATAATTTGAACATTTGTTCAACAATTTGAACAAAAAAAAGTCGCTTTGAATGGTTGAATTTTTATTTTAAACTTAACACATAATGATTCACAATGACCAAAGGTATGGTTTATCAATAAATTAGGTATTTGCCCTATTCACAATAACATTGCAAAACAGTGTCACTAGTAGTTTTACCCGACTGCCAAAAAGGAGGGTTATGTTTTACACTGATTTGTTTTTTTGGGGAAACTAGATGTCATTACCAAGATTTTTTTATTAAATCAAAAAGCTTAAATCCGAGTTGTTTTAGAAAAAAAAAACAATATTAGGATAAAATGTAGTAAGTGTTATAGCATTTTAGAAATCCCACTAAATGTGCCATCTTTTAATGCCACATGCTGAAATAGCGTAAAACATTTTTTTCAGCATAGCCAATTAAAGTTAAATGATGTAATAATTTTGAGTACATGTTTGTGCAAATTAGAGATATTTCCTCTGAAACCAAGATAGTTGTGTTCAAATTTTGAATTGTAATTTATACTAGCATTATCCAGCAACAAATCCCCCTCAAAATTATTAAGCTAAGTGAACATTTTGTAGTCATAGTACTTGAAAAATCATAAAGTGATTTTCATTTTTTTTAAATGGCTATAATTTTTAGAGTTCAGGTAATTTTTTTCATACTTTTTTTAGAACAACCATCCCTTGGCCCGTCATCCGTTTTCGGCTTGACGTTGATTTCTGGAACATCCTGTATAAAATAAGTATATGCGCCCATCAATTTCTAAATTGTTATGTCAAAATAAAGCTAAAGAAAGAATTAACTTCTTATTATTAAAATAACTCTTATCTTATGAAATGTTTAGAATTATTATTTAATCTATTAAATCAATATTATTGTTACGTACTTCGGGTTCGTAATTGTAAGAAAACACCACTTATATTAAATCCGTGTATTTACAATACAAATACACAAAACGACACAATGAAATACTCAAATACTCTGATTAACACTAGTCACTCACTGTACTAACACTGAACTTAACCGACTACACAATAAAACACTTCTCACTTCGCACGGGTCGCTTCAAGTATCGCTCTCGATCGCTTTGTAAAAATGCCCTGTATTTCTCAACACATCTCTATTTATACTCGACGTAAAGTTCGACAATAATCGCGAATGTTCGGCAATCATCTCGTAAACAATAACAATTATTGTAAACAACTTATGATAAACAAACAAGTCCTAGTACACATTGTGGGACTTAGTATCTTTGGCTAGTTGTGAGTGTACCTGTTGTATCTCTGCCTACCATTTCGACAATACGGGAGTGAATATACTAAATAATTTGCTTAACAAAGGGTGTCTTCTACAAAAAAGGACATATTAAAGTAAGTTTTATAGGTCCCATTTTTTAGTGTGCCCATAATTCATGAAAGATCTGGGAATAGAAAAAAGTTTACATTAGTAGTTATTTTATTAATATTAAATACATGTTAAATGTGTACCTGAGTAGGAGACTTGAATAAATCACTCTTTTCAACAGCTGTTACAAGCTCTAGAATTCCTCTAAATCTATCAATCTTGTTAGTCCTGTTACTGTAAAGAACATTTAAAATGTACAATACTTATTAGATATTAAATATTAAAGAAAGTATCTATCTTTATTGCATTAATACTAATCGAAAATTTTTAATGGTAGAAAGGTCAAAATTACCTTTTTTGAATATTCAATAGCTCCTTTCGTCTCTCTTCCTGACTGCCCACTTTACCCCAATTTTTATATAACTCCTCATAATCACTAGATTTTAATTCAGTGGTTTCTAAAGTAGAAAGCGTGTTACTCAAAGCGTCTACTTCATCATCCATTTTATTTAATCCTGTAATTTAGGAAGAATCTTGATGTATAAAAAAATAATAAGTCAGTATATGGTTATATTTTTGTACCTGGTACAACGGTAAATTGTACAGTGGCACAATATCATTTACTAAATTTTATTAAATGAACATACCAGGTTAATTCAACCGACAATTTGAAATGTATTAATATAACTCTCACTGGCAAACTTTATTGATGAATGATGATATTACACTCGCTATACATTTAACCTAAGAGTATTCGTTATTTGATTTTTTTTCTTTCAACCGTGTCCTATGAATTTAGAATTATTTTTAATCCTCACCTACTCGCTACTAGCATTATAAGCGCTGTTTTATTTGTATTAATTCAAAATCTATGTACATTGTACAACGCAAAACTAAAAATAACAGTGCAAACTGCACGTAGTATTGTATACTCTTTGCAAACTGCAAACCGAAACCACTGCAAACTGCATAACTTTATTCATTCATAGATAAATACCACAGAACAATATAACTAACGGAAGAGAAATGTACCTTGGGGCGATTTTTTTCCCCCCACAAACGTCACTTGAGTATAATAGTTTAGGGGCAGAAAACGAGATGGCGTTAGTAGTAGACGTGTATGTGTGCGTGCGTGTATACATATATACACATCCATATATATATGGATGATTATAAAAGGCTCTAAGGAAAAAAATGAGCATAATCAGTAAGTGAAATGAAAATCGTTTCCATGATTATTTTGTTTTTATAAGGCACAAAAATCCCAATAAAATAATTTTCTTGCTTGCTTGGGAGATTTGAAAACTCAAAATAATCACAGAAAAGGCATTTCACTTACTGATTATACCCATTTTCTTTCCTAAAGCCTTTTATAATCATCCAGTATATATATCTTTTCCATTTATTGAAAAAAAGGAAAAAATACGGTCTTTGCGGTGGATCCAAGCTGATCGCAAAAAACCAGAATCAATCAACTTTATTAATATAATTTAGTTGAAAGTTATATATGTAATTAATTTTAACTATCCAATTTTTTACAATCTTTCTAGGATTATCGCAAAAACGCAACTTTGCTAGGCTATACTGGATGGGTTCAGAAAAAATACAATATATATACATATTTCTTTTTTTATTTGGATACATTATAATTTTACTCGAGGTTCTTTTGACTGGTTGACAATTTCTTAATTACTGCCAGATTTAAAATGCACTAACAATCTAGTAAAGAACATATAAAAGCTCCGTAATCTCTGTGCATGATTCTTGGCATTCTGTTCTTCTGTAAGAAATTTGGGGAAAAGATTGTGCATGTAAATAAGTAGACAAAATTGATACATAAATAGACTAAAATTATCAATTGACTACATTTTTGGTTCCTTTCAACACAATAAAACGCAGAACAGAAGAAAATTAAATAAGATGATGGCGATATCTTTATATATGCCAAATAGTGATCGTTCCACCCGGACAAAGCGGTTCAACTCCACATTCTTCATTCGAACCGCAAATGACCGGAACATGCTTCCTGACTCTGTGTTCCCGGACGAGTACAATCTGGGGATCTTTAAGAAAAGAGTGAACTGGCACCTTCTAAGGAAGCGCGTTCCATCTTAGGCCGCATTTTAGCTTACCATCGGGCGAGATTGTGGTCACGTGCTTCCCTATAGATAATTTAAAAAAATATAATCTTTATTACTTAGAAATGCAAACAAACTTATCATTTTTTTTTAATTTACAACTAGCTACACCGTTTATTGTGATAAATGTGAATCCCACTAAAACAACTCATTTTTTCAGGATAAAAAGCAGCCTATATGCTATTTCAGGTTATCATCTACCTGTGTGCCAAATTTCATTCAAATCCGCTCAGTAGTTTTTGCGTGATTGAGTAACAAATATCTATTCATCCACATACGCATTTATAATATTAAATATAGATAATAAACAAATCATCTGTATCACGTGCATATTGTTGCTACTGTATGTGAACTAAATTAGTGAAAGTGGTTAGTTTGCAATGGGAAGTCCCGCGACTGTAGCTCGTCCAGCTCCACACACCACCACCACCCTTTTAGTTACACAAAACAAAAACAATCTAGTCACGCACTCTGCACGTTTTGCCGCAAAAACCGGCAGACCGCAAACAGCAAAACTCTCAAAGAATTTTGATTGTACCTACCGAAATATTTTTCGATAAAATCTATTTTGCTGAGTATCAAGATTTCGTGCTAATATTAATCGTTTTTTTAGCCAATTTAAAAAGGGCAGTGCCATTTAAGTCTATTGATTAACTAAACTAAATTTTAATAATATTACATACATACATGAACTGATGACCTTCGTCTTTTCGTCGTTTGAAATATGTAGTGGTTGTTCCACACAATTAAAGGTCTGATTTTTTTTGTTGAGCAATATCAAAAAAATATTGACACGCAATAGGACACCGATGAGAAAACTTTAGGTACGACTTACTTTGAATTGATTATCAAAATTATTTTATATAAAAAATTTAAGAAATTAAGTAGCAATTAAATCCCAAGATTATGTCATATAAATAATCTAAGATTTTATAACACCTCCCATTTGAATAGTTTTGTGACACATTTTTAACGTGTTTACCAATAGACTTTTATAGCTTGGAAAGTTTGTATTTAAAGCGTATAGATATAAGCCACAAAAAGCAGTAATAATTCTGTAGACAAGATGCATGCTCTAGATTGCTTTTGTTCCTTGTATTTAGCAGTGCACATAACAAGCAAATATTTTAAGAATATACATTAAATTGTCAAACTAACTAGGAAATTAGAATTTAAATATTGATTTCCTTAAATTTTTCTCTAAGGAAATCATCCGGCTAAAATAATTGCAGCTTTTTTGCAAAACAAAATATAGTATTTATTTCAGTGGAAATTCCTTAGAGAAGAATCCCATTACTCAAAGTAACTAACATATTCGTTAATATTTTCGTTCATCAGTTAATTAAGTCTGATTGATAACTTATTAAAATGCGGTCCCGATTGCATTTTTTATCAAGAGTTATACCTAAAAACACAGAAGAAATCTCTTTTATTGAGGATAAGTTCGCCCATTGTGCAGTCTGTTTTTAGTAAGTCTCTATGTATTACTTCTCTTTTAATTATGTACAATAAAGCAATAAATAAATAGATTTCCTAGTGTTTTTAGGTACCACCTGGTCCAGTTTGTTTCTATTAAATTGTACACTGGTATCTACATGCCTTATATAGGCAGGGAAAATTTGACACGTTTAGTTCTTATTACCTTTTAATAAAAGATTGTAATGGACCAAGTGTACAACTTCTGAAACCAGCTGGTCATTTAACTGTGTCAAGTCGCAATAGAGCTAGAAGCGTTGCCCACAAGCAGTACGATTTCATGCTTATCCCCCATGTAGTATGATTAAAGATGTCCATGTTAACAGCAGCATAAGTAGATCTTTTCCAATATGATTATGAATAAAAGTTTACTTTTTAACGTTTTGTTGTTTTAATAATAATACATTTTTAGTCCTTGTCAACATCTCTGATGAGTTTTAGTGTTATAAGTTTGCGAGTTTGTTTGTAATGTCTGGGAACTATTGAATCCATTTTGATAATTCTGTCACTACTAGAAATCTATAATTTATAGCAAGTTTCCCGCGTGGATGTCAACCTCGTGAGAAACTTGTTATTACACAAAAGAACTATTTTATTTTATGAGTGTTATAGTATACTTGTACTGCTTTTTTGACTTCATCCACATCATCATAAGTTAATTTTCCGGATAAAATTCTATTTATAGAACGACACCAACTGAATATTAAAACATTTATCGTACAATTTTCGAAAAATATTTTTAAATCACTTTTGTGTGTAGGACAATCGCATGGAAATTCTAGTAGGCATATCTGCCAAAATTTTATATTGTTTTTAATTTTAAATTTAGGACCATCTTTTTGTAAAAAAAGACTGTGTAATATTTTGAATTTCTGAAAAATATAACTCCAATTCTTTTGACGAATATGCTAGCCACTTTTTATTTATAGTATATTTTTGGCTCTAGTATACTCATTAGCATTCGTATCAGTCAACTCAACTAATGTTTTTACACATTTTGCAACCTATCATTTTTTTTAAGCATTTAGTCAGGACCCATCGCAAATATAATTCCTTTGGCCTACATCATTATCATAATTATTACAAAGATTTAAAACTTCTTTATTAAAATTTATGATATCATTATCTTTTTCTTTGGGAATATTGGAAACAGTATCACATTCTGTTATAAAAGTACTAAAATTTCGCAAACAAGAATTATGATCTTCTTCACAATTTGCATTAACTGCATGCATAGAGTTAAAATTATTTATTAGAAGGGCTTTGTATACACCTTCGAAAGCTATTGTGTTTGGTGCAACATTTCTTGTACCATAACTTCGAATATTACCAAAGAAATTTTCTAATGGGTCCTGATTAAGATTTTTGGTGAATAACAGTCCAAAAAACACTTTTGTAACACAATATTCCATAATCATTTTATACCTTCAATAGTGATTTGCATATTCTTTACAGTTGGTGTTACAGATTCTACAAATCTAATCTTATTCCAATTTTTTATCTGCTTGATAAATTTAACAGTTTTAAATACTTTTAAGGCGTTATTCCAAAACTGATGGTGTGGGGAATTTCTTTTAACACCACATCTGTATATTTTCCATTTTTGGGATAACAGCTACTAGAATTTAACGAATCAAATAAATTATCAAGTAATTTCACAAAAAAAAAAATCATTTGCCTGCATTCTTGTGGTAAAAGGCCACGTGCAGATAAATATTCAGTTGCAACTGCGGCACTGTAGCTAAATAATTGCGTAGCAGGTTTGGCGCGCATCTTTTTAATTTTCTTTATTAATATGTTCCTCAGTTAATTTTTGAAGGCATCTTAATTCACCAAAATTTTTATCTGCTTCATATAATTATTCAAAAAAAAACACCATTTTATAGTATATTCTTCGTCTTTATTGAGTTCACGATATATAAGGTCTTTTCCTATAAGATTATTAGGGATACCTTTCATTAAATGAGGAACATCATAAATGCAAATGATTTGTTTTTGTGAAACTTCAATCATATTACATTGAAATTTGTATTCAGAATCATTTTTCAAATAGTTGCATTTAGTTTCTTGCACCATTTCATTAATATCACATTTATTGGACTTGATCACACCATACATAGTAAGTGTAGCCCTGTACTTTGTATGTGCTCAATTACATCTTTGATGAAATGTTTTAATTGAATTTTTGTTAAATTATTCGTAAAATAAAAAGCGAGTGGTTGTTTAAATTTTTTTTGATACCTTTTATCATAAAAACCAATGCATGATTTGCGATTTTTTTGGGATCATTACACGCAAAACCCTTTAGCTCATCTTTATGTGCATCATAGTGAATTTGTGATGTTAATGACATTTCATCAAAAATTAAAATACTAAGACAGTCTTCTATATTTAGTTTACTAACAGTTTTTCTTAAATTTTCGAATATATTTTTATTTATACCAGTCCCCAATTTCATTTTACCTAAAAACTTTCTGAGAGTTCTTGAAGATGGAAGTGTGAACAGTTTTGAAAGCAATGTATAACTTTTAGGCCTTCGTTTGAAAAGAGAAAGGGAAAGAATTTTATCTTCTACAGTAAAACGTCTCCCAGAAGGTTTTTTGGGAGTTTAGTAATACTGCATAGCCGTAAATAATTTACCAGGCTGTGTCATATTTATAGTAATCATTTGGAATGCGGTAATCTTATTTACGGCTTCAGCATTTTTAATTCTACATTTTAATGTTTGTCCCATTTTTTGCAATCTTCTTATTTCCTTCTTTAAGTTTTTAACTTGAAAATTAATGTGCTTTGCCTTATTATCTGCCAAAGAAGAAGATCCTGCAATAATAAAAAATCATTAACATTTCTGATGACTGCAAAATGAGCAACACCGGTCTAGAACAAAGTGGTCTATTTACTTATTAACAAAGCAGTATTAAAAAAAAGTATCTTCACGCCTGTATTCCCGGAGAGGTAGGCTGAGGTACAACAAGTGCACCCCGAAGATACTTGGTCCCACAAATGTGATAGGTGGCAAGCCTATTGCCAACCGTTCACTTTCCAATCCCAGGCAAATTTGTGTTTCTCAGAAAACTGAAAAAACACTTTTTTTATGTGCCCGACCCGGGAATCGAACCCGGGACCTCATGTGGTCAACACCAACGCTGGATCACTCGACCACAGAAGCGACAGTGGTATTAACTGAGTTTTCTCCATCTCTTGCCTATTGTCTTTTATCTGCTACATCAATTTCCAATATCAGAAACATGACCGCCCGCCCGATTAACCACCCCATTGGTCGAATGGTTAGCGACACTGACTAGGTAATCGACGGGGCTCGGGTTCGTCCCCGACGGGGACAAGTATTTGTTTGGTGTGTTGGTGTGGTTGTGTTGGTTGGTTAGGTGGTTGGTTTCGGTGTTTATTAAATATATTCCAATATTTATATATGTATTTCTATGTATTAGTATTGTGGACTAACACCCATAACACAAGCAATAATTTGCTTACTTTGGGGTTAGATCAGTAAGAGTAATTTGTCCCGTGAATATTTATTTATGACATTTTCATTATTGCAATAGCAATAGATAGCATACATACTATCACTTGGAGGAAAGCTTTCTACCACAGTTTTGTGCTCTAAACATAAATTCTTAAATCAAAAACCCATTGACAGTCACTTTCCTTAAGAGCAAGTTAAATTTATTTGGCACCATTCATTAATTACATAAGACTTTGTACTACTTATTGACCCCCTCCCACAGATAATGATGCTTGCGTATCCTAACAACCAACAAACAGTTGGGGCTTAGTTAATTATAAATTCTTACATGTGTTTGTATATAAGTAAAATTTTTGACAGCAATCAAAGTTACCTTTTCAGTATTTTTGGAAAAGAGAGAATGAACACAGTGATGGGGATAAGGATAAAAATGATATAGGAATATAATGATCAAGTGTGGGGATGAGAAGGGATAAAAGTAGGAAAACAATCTTAATGTTTAAAATAGAAATAGAAATAAATAAAATATATTACTTACTTTTTTGTCGAGTAGTATGAGGTTTTAATAATGTATTTAATGTAGTTTTACAGTAGCTGTGATCTACATGAACACAGGACACACAAGTTGCATCTGAAATTAATAATTACATATTTGTATATTTTTTTAACTGAGGTTTTGTTTAAAACAAATAATATGGCAATTGTGTGGTAAATAAGTTTAGGTTTGATGTAATATAGGCCGCATTGGAAGGGTTTACTGTACTTTTTTAACATTTTTAACACCTAAAGAGTACAGTGGCAAGTCAGTAAATGAGCTCTTGGCCCAGAGAGTTGCCGAACTGAGTGGGTGGCAAGGAAGTTACATTCTACCCGGAATGCTTACATGCGCTTCAAAATCATTCCGAAGAGTACCACGACATGGGAACCCTTGTGTCCCGGGAGTGGAGTGTGTCTCTTTCTACTAAATAAAGCGCCAATTGCCATATAGAAGTGTGGTCAAGCGTAGTTTGCAAATTACTACTAAGTAATTCTACTAATTTGAGAAACAGTTTTTTGCATTGCATAAATGAATCGTTTATTTGAGAAACCCCATAAGTCCAAAATACTAAATTTTTCAGGAGAAGCAAAAAACATTTTTCCAGGTTAAGTTAGCATTAACATCGTGAACCAATGATAAATAATAATAATGTTAGCATCTCTAAAAAAGATTCCAGCATAAAAAATTTTAATTGTTAATTACTACAATTAACAATAATGATTTAAAGTAGGTGGACTTATGGGGTTTCTCAAACAAACGAAGAAAATAGTTAAAAAATCATTAATTTATCAATTTTTCTTCCTCAATAATTTATTAAATTTATAAAATAAACTACAAAATATGGAGTAGAACTACAATTAACGGAAATTATAACAAATAATCATTTATTTTTAAATTAAAGTCAGTGAAATCACAGTAAAGAATAAAACAATAATTTAATTAAATTTTATCAAACTAATAACAGCAAAAATTATTAAAATTTAATTTTACTTTTTTACTGACAGCCAGTGGTCACGGGTGATTTTTTTTTTCAAAAAGGCGTCAATTTTAATTTAAAAACATTTTTTTCACTCAGAAGAAGTTTTTTTGTAAAAAAAAAAAAGAAACTTATTTTTTTGAACACGGATTTGATAATTTTTGGTACTGGTAAACGTGAGAGGATATTCAAAGAACCGAAAAATGCAATAAACTCAATTTCGAAAAAAATGTGACTTATGGGGTTTCTCAAATAAACGATTCAAATAATTACGCAATAATTAAAATAAGCACATTTTAGAGCTCACTATGTTGATTACAATACATTTTATGCTAATGTATCTATCGACGTGTATGAATAAAAGGAATTTAACGATTAACAAATATATAAAAATCTACCATCCGAAAGTTTTATTTACACTGGCAATTGCAAGAAAGGGACAACATCCACTCATGTCGTTGTCTTGCTCAGAACGTTTTTCCCCTCTGTTATGTAAGAAACAAATGTCAACTTTATTAGGATCCAAATAATGTACATTTTTATTTTTCAAATATTGCTTCGTAACAATTCCAGTTATTGTATATAAGTTCCTTGGTGGGTGGTTACACGTATTTACTATAGTGGCGAGACAGCTCAGTTTTGATCATGTTTCAAAGGATCTGCATTTGTAGCACTGAATAAATTTTATTGTTATTTTCAAGTTCCATTTTTTATTAGCGGACATATAAATTGATATTAGTATAATTTGAAAACAAAAACATAAACACGCATATTGCTTGGTGACGAAAGAACAAGTGGCGAGTGGCTGAGTGACAAGCGAGTGCGTGTTCATGCGTGCCGAGCGCGATGTCGAGTCGCTGCGGGGGCAGAAGCATGAAGCGGGTAGGTGGGTACTCCGCCTAGAAACAGATTGGGATTCTAGTGACTCTCTCGCCTCTCTGCTCGTACTAGAACTGGGCCAAGCACTCGTTAAAGTGTTTATATACCAACCGAGCACTCGACCGAGGATACTGACTTACCGCTGTACTCGTTAGGTGTAATCAACCCATTATTTTCTAAAAAGCTCATGAGCTATTAAGTATGCAATAGAGTTATAATGTCCCTACACCAAAAATTAGTAAAGTGCGACTTGGGCCACGTGCAGTGTAGGGTTCCGAAGTTGCCTATCAGAAAAATGCGGACTAAGAAGAGGGCTTTTATTGTTTCATATTACAAACTTCTAATATCAATTACCGATATTTCCCCACCACATGTTTATCTATTATAAAAACTTCAAGTACATTTTAAAAGTTGGTCAACTAATATTCCAACAATTTGTAAAGCTAGCAAGCCGTGATTGTTTGGCTATAGGTGTCACTACCATCGTGGCTATTAAGTGGTAGAGTTCTGCATTTTCTCACCCGGGTCTGATACTATTGCCTTATCTATTCCTGACGCAATAGTCTCAGTGCTTGTCACTGTTGTGTTCTGGTTTGAAGGGTAAGGTAGCGGGTAAACTTATGAATTACAGGTTTCTAGTAATAAGGATCTGTGAGCAATCGTGAGGACGGACAGACGGATGGACATAGCGAAACAATAAGGGTTCCTAACTTACTTCGGAACCCTAAAAATAGATATATTCAAATAGTCTCCATATTTGATTATTAACTTACTGATTTCACCTAAACTTTCTGAAAAATCAAAATGTAAAGCATAGCATTTGTGTTGAATTACCCTCTAATGTAGAGGATATGACTCAATAGAAAGTGAGTGAATGTGACTGAACTCAAATAGGAAGTGAAACAATGTTACTACAATGGTAGCACACATCTGTAACACCTTGGGGGTTGTAAATATCTATGGGTGGTGGTTCTCTTCTACTATTTGCAATCTGTTGTTTGCAAGATTTTGCTATTAAATTTATATGTATATAGTTTCGATTTTTGTTTCCTGCAACTCTGTATTTGGTCTGTTATGCTTCTGCAGCTGAATCACAGCACTAATTTGGATGAAATTAGATATTTATCCTTTTGAAAGACCAAGTTATAACTAAATAATAACACAACAAAGGACAAGGGTGTCAATAAACTTCACAAGGAAGCCTTAGAAGTAGCAACTTCTGGTTAACAAATCGAACAAATCGGCTTGTTTGCTTCGTTTTGTAATGGTTTTAATGTGCTGAAAATAGGTAAGGTTAATTAATATAACTGGAATAAAATGTAAATGGAGAAAGATGTACGTACTGGGCAACTGATCAAACATGCACTGTCAACGTCTTCAAATATTCATGACTAGCTGTTGCCTACGACATCGTCCGCGCGATCTTCGTTTACTCTGCACCGCTTCTCCCCCGTAGGTGATAGCGTGATAATATGTAGCCTATATATTGACCCGACCTTTTAGTAATATTCATGCAAAATTTGAAGTAAATCAATGCAGTACTTTTGAGTTTACCCCGGACATACATACAGACAAACAGACAAAAACTCTTTTTTTGGCTTTGATATCGATTGTAGATCACGCCCCAAGTATTCTTTTAAAAAAAAAATTCAATATACAGTTTTGACTTTCCTACGATTTTATATGTATAGAGTATAGATGTTGCTTAAACATCAAAAGATAAGAGTTAAATGCAAGGTAAATCCATAAGGGTCTTGATATTTGGAACTTAATTCTCTCGGTTTTCTTTATAACATGACATATGGATGGTGTTATTATAAAAGTATTTCCTTCAAGCTTATATAATGTATAAGCTTAAAGGAAATACTATAATAATCCCCCATGTTAGTCCCAAGCTCCTTTGAAGAATAGGTCAGCTGCAGTTCTGCCAGGCAGGTCGTAAAAGGCAAACGATTAGCTATATGAGTCACTAACATCGTGACTATTAGGTGGTAGAGTTCTGCATTGTCTTGCCTAGGTCTGGTACCACCGTCTTACCTATTCCTGCCGCAATAGTGTTAGTGCCTGTCACTGCCGTGTTCCGGTTTGCAGGGTAAGGTAGCCGGAAAACTTATGCATGTGGCATAAGACCTCGCCACAAGATAGCAACGCACCATTAATAATTCTGGCGATGGCTGACTCTTTCCATCAGGAGACCTATCTGCTTGTTTGTTATCTTATACTATAAAAAAAAATGTAACACAAAATCCAAATTATATTTGTATCACTCAGGACACTTGCTAGTTTCTTAAAATCTATTCCACACACAGAACTGCTTTTTACGGTATGAGTGTTGCCTTTATGATGCAGCATATTTATAATCATCTACCAGCCTGGATCTGACATTAATGACCTGTAGCTTTTTAAGAAAAAATTAAGAGTTATTTTATGTAATAAGTCATTTTATACTATTGACGAATATTTTAATTGCAAATGGTAAATAAATGCTGCAAACAAACACTTGACATATAATTTTAAAATTATTATAGAATTAAGATATGACATGTAAAATATTATTATATTATGACTATGCTCAGTACCTATATTTGAGTAAAAATTATTATTTTAGTAATTAATTCAAATTTTAAAATGACAATGTAATTAAAATTTCAATTTTATTTTATAATTATCTGTATGCCAAAACGGCAGGTCGTTATTAACATTATGTATATTCACATTTAACTTAGTGTAGGTAGTAGGTTACCACAGAATAAAAGAGTTTGAGTTTGAAAAATAATTGCACAAATGATAATTAGTAATTATGCATGTGATGTACCATACCTGTATTAACTTGGTATGAAGTGCTAGCTTGATCTTGAATATTAATAGTCCTAGCAGTAATATCTGTTATGCCTCTGTGTTCTCTATTAATGAAATTCCCTAAAATGAAATGTGACATTAATAAATGATCGAAATTGCAGATTATTTTTTGTTAGCCAAATGCAAATTTTTAGGAATTATAATGCAATTTACCTTTTAATAAAGAGATGGGACAGCATTTCTTTTTAGCCTATTACTCGATTCCAATCATTATCTGTAAAATATCGAGCACAAATTCTTTTATGTTTATAAACTTCTTCATAATTAGTTTTCTTATCAATAAATCCTATTATATTTATCCAATTTGCAAATTCCAAAGGATATTTTTTTGGATTTGGTAAACAATGAAGGTCCAGACCTGAAAGCACATATATTTCTTGCATAAATGTTTATGTGATTAGAAAAAAACTATTTGCTTAACCAAAGTGTGACTTACATTATGAACTACAGATATCAAATTTAAAAGTATACTGTAATTTCAAACCCATACGGAAAAGATATAAAATTAAAAATAATTCAAGGCCAAATTTCAAATATAGCTTATCTCAATAAGTCAAAAGTAAAAATATTTTTATTCGAATTATCCTTTAAGGCACTTTCTGATGAGTTTACATTTTCTGAGGTACAAGCAGATCGGAAACATGGAAATACACTGAGATCTGGCCAAACAAACTCAAAGGGATTGTCTTTTTTTTGTAATATATGGGTGATTCCGTTCTAACTGTGATATTCAATGTCCTGTATTGTTTGTTCTCACAGGTCATTAATTAATAATTAATTTATGAAATTTTTGTGCTTATTGGAAAATTATAAACATATTTCAACATTATTTTCATATAATATAACTTGCCACTTACAGAAAACTTACAATATATCACTTAAATGTCAATACCGTGTCATGTCCATTTCTAGAATTTATTTATAAATTGTTAGTTTTTTGTCATAATAAATGATTTAAACTAATTACCTCATAAATTCTAATGTTTACGACAAAAAAAAACTAACAATTTATAAATAAATTCTAGAAATGGACATGACACGGTACTGACATTATATCACAGTTAGAACGGAATCACCCATATATTTATTTATATAATGTATTTACATCAATTTATTATAATTACTATGCAATTGGTATGAGGAGCAATTAATCCCATACTTTATTATCTTCCAACTATTCAGATTTTTGGACGGTTTTGATTTTATATAATTTTTCTGTATTGGTAGATAGACTGCACCCAGTGTTACTTATTCTGTGGAGACATGATACATGCAGAGCAAGAATCTAAAGAATAAAATCATTGATTTAAATTTTTATAGCAAAAGATAACAAAAACACATGAGACCCTGACATGAAAGGAGACAACAAAGGACAAAACCAATAGTTAACATCTGGTCTCCAAATTATTGGTGTCTGTACCAAGGATACATTGCTATCCAGAATAGAATGTCATATAGACTCACAACACAAAAGAATGGTATACAATCTGAAATGGAATTCGAGATCAAAAATGTAAACATGTCAATGTCACTTCAATTTGTGTGGCCGCATTTCCGATCCGGTAATAGTTTAAAAAAATATATGTTGATGTGTCAAAATAACTTGTAAGAAGTTTATTGAATAAAGTAGTTCTGATTTCATTTGCCACGAAATTTACCATTCATATATACTCAACATTTTCCTAGGCAGCTGCAGCATGCAGCCCGCTGAATTATAAGTTTTTGACGAATCCCTAATTTCTGGGATAAAAAGTAGCCTATGTACTATGCCAGTCATTATCTACCTGTGTGCCAAATTTAATTCAAATCCTTTCAGTAGTTTTGCATGATTGAGTATTAAATATCCATCCATCCAAAAATCCATACTTTCACATTTATAATAATAATAAAAAAGTTGTCTATTTGGTAACTTTTTTTATAATGGGACTACAGAAATATAGCAAACAGAAAGTAAAATACCTGTTTAGATTGGGTTGGGATATAACTAAAAATCTATACATATCTATACATATAATAAAATCGTAGGAAAATCAAAACTGTACATTGAATATTTTTTTAAAAGAATACTTGGGGAGTCATCTACATCAATATCGAAGCCAAAAATATTTTATATAGTTTTTAGAATTTTAGTCTGTTTGTTTAAGGTTCAAACAATGTACAAGCCCACGCTATTTAGTGAGTATTTTTTTCTTATGGAAAAAGAGCAACCTAAAACACATTAAGTTCTGATGCAGTATATAATATGCAGTAGTTTGTTTAAGTAATTTTTTAAATAAAATTTCTACTATAGATTGTAGTCGATTTGTGTGTGCTTCGGCACTGCGGGAAGTGCAGCCCCTCTGTCCTTGCATAACAAAGCATAGACACCAATGTTTGCCATCGCAATTCTTCTCCCTCCACGCCTTCGCAATTTCTAAAAACACTATGGGTAGGGCAAACAAGACCATGTGGAAGTCGGTGTGCTCTGATTCAGATTTGTCATCAATTTAGCTATATTGTTTAAACATCTTATTCTCTTATTATAATAATTTTTTTCTGGAAAATTATGAATTTCCACAACTTGAAATTTGGCGAATAGAATAAGATAGAATAAGCCTATTTATAAAAAAAATGAGCACTAACCTTGTGACTCACAAAACATTTACATCAGGTTGGTGAGTTCCTTTTCTGTTAGAAACAATATACCACCTGTATAGGGTGGCCTTGTACATCGGCCATTTGAACTCCCCCCACCTCCCACACAATACAACCCCAAAAAACTTTAAGTTTACTGTTTTCAGGTACTACATCATATATTGCCACCCCTTCTATTATTAAAAAAATATCAGGGGTAGTTATCCCCCTTTGTAGGATGGTCTAGTACCCTCCACCCTTCCACCCTCACCCCCGAAAACACTGAAATTCGTGGGATGCTAAAGTACAGTTTAGCCCCATCAGGTGCACCCCCTGCTCGTTTGCGCCCTCTACTATAAAAAAATGTTTTATGTGAAATTAAACATTTTATTTTAGAACAACAACAAACAGATGGCTATCCTGATAGAAAGAAACAACTACTGCCTAGACAATAAGGATGTTAATGGTGAGCCGCTATGCGTGTAGCAGGCATATGCTTAAGTTTACTGGCTACTTTATTTATATCAAAATATGCCAGTGACAAGTATTAACGATATTGCGACAGGAATAAGTATAACAGTGGTAACCAACCCCGGGCGAGACTTCTGGAATTCCACCGCCAAGTAGTCCTAATAGTCCCAATGGTAGTGAAACATCCGAATGATATTTGCCTTCATAGCAGATGATTCAAAGGAGCCGAAGGACCTGTTGGTCAAAATGTTTTCTTCAAAGTAGTGTGTATCCTTTTTGAACTTATTAGTCGTCATTTCGTGATTATGTTACCTAGTAATTTAGGATGTACGAATGAACAAATGTCATACCTGTTAATAAACATCGCACACAAAACAGAACGGAAAACAAAAAATATGTAAAAACTTAAATTATAAGAGATTATAAATTTTAAAATCCGTTTCTGACGGTTTCTGACAATTATTAAAAATACAAATTAAAAATGGCTGAAAATGCCAAACAAAAATTTCTTTTCTCTTTGTCATAGTCCAGGGCTACCAGGTGCAAAAAAGATTTGATCGTATACCATCACAAGAAATACAAAAAAAAGGTATACGAAAACGAAATTTTGAAATATAGTATACTTTCTAGAAGTTTTTACTAAAATAAACGTTTGTTTAATTTTAGAAAGAATATTGCAATAAAACTGTTTAATATACTTCTGACTATTTAATAATTATTATAATATTTGCTGTGGTTATTATGTTTAGTACTTCTGTTGGCTTAACATTCGTACAATTTTCGTTTATTTTTGTTACCTACTTCGCTGTCATTAATATTAGGCCACTAGTATCTTTATGAAAAAAAATTATTAACACGCTGGAAAATTAGTTCGTTCACAGTTATATGATACTCAAATTCATAGAATTATATTCAAAGAGTTGTGAGCTCTTTAAACGGCTGTGGATTCCGTGTTACAAAAGACCCCTTCCGCTGAGATCGTGATCTTTAGCGATTTTAATGCCCACCACGCCGAATGGCTATGTTCATTCACTACCGATCATGTGGGGAAGTCTGTTCAAGATTTTGCCTTGGCGTATGGTCTAACACATTTGGGCATTTCGCCAACGCGAGTTCCCGATGTGGACAATCATAAGCCTTCACCGCTAGACCTTCTGCCGACCTCTCATCCGGACCATTACCAGGTATCTGTGGACGTCCTTCTTGTTACGCCAAACCACTGCCTGATCTGGAGTAAAATACTGGTTACGTGCCTATCACGGCCTCCTTTTGCAGGCTGTCGTCGCGTTTAGCATTATAGGTCAGAAGAATGGGACGGGATGTGGTCTTTTTTTGCATCCTACTCATGGGGGTGGATGTGCTTCTCGCTAGATGATCCGAGTGTCATCGCTGACTCTAATACTGATGTGGTGCTGCATGGCATGGAACTTTTCATTCCATTTTTTGCAGTATTGTTTTGGTCGCTTCTGCAAAATGGCTTCACGCCAAAAGCGGAAATGCTACCGGGCTTGGCTGCAGCGTCAACATCTCGTAATGAAAAAACCAGCGCATTACGTAAGGAGTATAATTTCGCCTCAAAAGTTTCTTCTTCCTCAAAAGTTTCTTCAAAAGAGCTATCGCCACGGCAAAATCTGAACACATTGGTAGAAATGGTGAGAAATTAGTTCGTCTTCCTTCGGGAACCTGTGCATTTTGGTTTCTCGCCTTGGGGAATCTCTCATAGTCCTCTATTCCATCCTTATACGCAGATTATGATTCTCTGGCCCACACTGCAAAGGAAAAGGCCGATTTTCAGGGCTCGTTCTTTGCGGCCAATTCGATTCTGGATGACCAAGGAAATGCTCCGGCTAAAATCCCGCAGTGCTATAGTTCTATGACGGAATTAAAATTCCTGAAGTCTTCCATGCGTAAAGCTCTTTTTTCTTTGGACGTCCATAAGTCAAGTGGGCCGGATGGCATCCCTCCGAGTGTATTTAAAGCATGTGCTCTAGAACTGGCGCCGGTATTGACATGCCTATCTGCTGCCCTCCTATAGGCTTCCCGTGAAATTATGTAACTGGATCACCAGTTTTTTGGCTAATCGGAACGTCAAGGCCGTAGTCGACCATGCGTGCTCTGACCTTAAATCTGTCAATGCTGGTTTTTCACAAGGCTGCATGCTATCACCAATACTGTTCCTTCTGCATATCAATGTCATGATGTGAATTCGCAACATACATTGCTACTGTACTGACAGTACTGGTGATACTCCGGCCGTAGTGGTATTTCTCAGAAACACGTCGAAGAGTGCCGAAACAAGCTTATGTTCGAAGTTGAGAATTTATTAACCGATGTCTCGGAATGGGATCGTCAAAACCTGGTCACTTTTAACCTTAAGAAGACAAAGCTTAGCGTGTTCTCCGGTAAAAAGACTTACTTTGTCATGTCATCTCGATTTGGGGATACTTTCCTGACAGCCTCAGCTAGTGTCGGGATTCTGGGAGTCAACGTATCAAATTACGCTCAGTTTCGCTGCCATTTGGCAGTTAAGGCTAAACTAACCTCCAAAAAGCTCGGTATGCTCAGCAGATCAAGAGACAGTACTTTTTCCCGCCCGTCGCCTTCAACTTTATAAGGCTCAAATTCAGCCTCACATGGAGTACTGTTCCCATCTTTGGCCTGTAGCTCCTCAGTAACAGCTTCTACCTCTTGATCGCATTCAGCGTAGAGCGGTTCGAATCGTTGACGACCAGAATATTTCGAAACGGCTTGACTCTTTGGCATTGCGTAGAGATGTTGATTCACTCAGTGTTTCCTATCGTATTTTTCTTGAGGAGTGTTCCGACAAGTTAATTGTATTAATTTTTGCAGCCGAATTTCATCATCGTACATAGCGTCAAAATTTGAAATTCCACCCTCACCATCTCGTCGTCTGGAAATCCACAACTTTGGGTTTCTATCGGTACTTTTTACCTCGCACTACTCTGTTGTGGAATCAATTACCAGCAGAGGTGTTTCCAAACGGATACAACTTGGGGACCTTCAAGAAAAGAGCTTACTCATTCCTAAAAGGCCGGCAACGCAACTGCAAGACCTCTGGTATTGCGGGAGCTCATGGGCGGTGGTGATCATTTACCATCAGTTGCACCTCCTGCTCGTTTGCCTCCTCTTCTAAGTAAATTATTTGATTGTGCTGTAGGTGTTAGTCAACAAAGATACTGGTACATACATATAAATACATATATGAATACTTTAACATACATAATTAACACCCAAACTCAGAAATACAAACATCTATGCTCATCATACAAATGTTTGTCCCTGTCGGGAATCGAACCCAAACCACCTTGATTCGTAATTAGGTTTTCTAACCACTTGACCAACGGAGCGGTTGCTTTTACATAAATCAAGCCAGGAGGCTTCGTTTCTGAATTTTCGGTGGAATAGAAAAATTTAGAGGTTATAACCTTTTTTTTAAGCTGCATTAATATTTACAAATGAAACAAAAACCAAAAATAAAAGAGGTACAATCATTTCACCCACGATTAGTCGTAGATACTTAGTATCATAATGTGATTGTTATTAACTTAAATTATTATGTTTTGTTGGTAATAAACAAATAACGGTGTTTTGAACGGCGATGGTCTTGCGGCGACTCGCTTGATCCGTGGTTTGAATACCACCATCTTCCAACTATTCCTACCGCCATAACGTAACTACGAAACGCTACGTATCGAACGGACATCCAAACAAAAAAAAATCACATTTATTTAATGTACTTGTTTTTCAAACTTTTATTTTACAAAAGGCTTGCAACATCTGAATAAAAAAGTTACTTATCTTCCATTTTAGGAAAACAGTAAACCTACTCAAAAATTACTCAAACAACGTAATCTTCCGTTTACACACATGATATGGTTTCAACTAAATAAATCAAGTCTAAACACGTGTAAAACAATAAATCTTTTTAAACATGGCTGGTGGCACGTTAACCATGTCATCAACTTCTATGACGGCACGGCAGCCGTGTCACAAAATATTTGTATTTAGCCAATGCTAATAGTTTTGGAAAATATGGGCCGCAACGAATCGGTTAAAATTTTTCTTTGTCGTTTCGGGCACATATCATGTAACATGCCTAATTTGTACGACAACAATACATCTGTACTGATTTATCTGTGTGTGTATGCAACTTCTCATAACTTATGAATGAGTAGACCAATCATAATGTGGTAAGTAGTATTTGATTTGATTCTACCAAATTACGATTAAGTGTGTTTATTCGATTAAGCGCATTTCAAGAAGTTATATAAAAGTCACTGAAAAATAGATATTTTTTAGTGACTTTTATATAATTTCTTATATTGTTACTTATATTCTCTATAATTTTCAAAATGACTTCCAAACTTATGTACTTACAAACTGATTTCAAAATTAACTTTTAAAATTGCAGTGAATGCCATTATCTGGATCCAAATAGGAAACAGTCGAAAAAAGGAAATCGAAGCTGACAATGGAATTTATTTTAAAAGGAGGAAAAATAAAGTTTTTTTTTTAAATTTATACCCTTCTTTGGCTAATCATACGCCACGTTCTTACCGATCCCGATGACCCGATAACTCTGGCAAACGGTTTACACGATGACACTACACACCTACATTCGCGACACCGTCGCCGCCGGCGGCGACGAGGACCCCTGTTTCGCCCTTCGGCGAACCGAGCCCAAGGGCAAGGTTCGGCGGACGGACAAAACAATGCCACTAGCCCTCTCATCGCAAATCACGACCCTACCCTAAGCCGAGGTTCGGTCTCAGCCCTTAGGGCGGAGGGCGTACAGCCCTACACCTTTAAATTCTGGCTGAGCACTCTGCTCGCCCACGCGACCGGTGAAGCTGTAACAGCCCTTAAGGCTAACAGCAATTGTGACATTCCGAAAAAAAAAAATAAACTATAAACCCACAGTATGTTGTTATATAAGTTGAAAACACGCATTCTAACTAATTACAGCGCATAGATATTCACTCTTCAACGTTTCTTTTTTTTAAATACAAAATAGTTCTTTAGATATGATATTAATGTAAACTACATAAATGCAGCGTTATAATATATTCTAATATCGAGCAATAAAATTAGACACTGTACAATCAAAAGAGGTTTTCTAAGCAATAAGTTATGTTAATTTGTACATTTTCCATAAGATCTTGCTCTAACGATCGTATATGGCATAAAGCCAAAAAATCGTACAAATACGAATATGAAATTCCACATCTGGTAGCCCTGTAAGCACAGACAAGAAATACCTATTAGTCTAAGAATTTTAGACTGGTGTTTACAGTACATAATATTCATTAAATGTTCTATAATTTTTTGTTTTTATTATATATTTACGGTACATTATAATAAACTCCTGTAGGTTTTCTTTTAGAAATATATATTTTACTTTGAGAAATATAAATTTCATTAAAATACTGGTAACATTATGTGTTGATAGTATCAGTGACATCTAGTATTACACAAAGAACTACGTAGTGACAAAGTAATTAGGGGTAGTTTCCTAGCTGTCGCTAGTTTCCATACATTGTATTCAAGATGGCCGACTGACATTAAGCTTCATCCCACTGATAAATACAATGTGTATTTTTATAGGTAGGTAACTTTATTAAACTGTCAATGTGACCAGATTATTGATTATATTTTACGAAAATACCGAGACACCCCAAAAAAATACTGAAATATACCAGCTTATCAAGGCAAATATACCTAACAAAGTACTGCTTTTCCTAACATGTTTCATTAAATAATCATCATTAATACTTATTCAACTTGTATTGTAATATAAGGATTAAAATAATCATGATATCCACTTCCAACTCGAACATATGTTATCCCTGAAAATATGTGCTTGCATACATTTATAGCTGGTAAACCTACATAAGTTATTTACTAGAACCAATCAATTATATTTTTGTATTTTAACATGTTATCACTGCTAGAAAATTTCCCTACTTCCACCCAAAAATGTTCGCAAGATAGGTGTGAGTCAGTATTAATTTTGATGATTGCTTAAATTACTTTTTTACCCGACTGCAGGAGAGTATTGTGTTTATCAGTCTATATATGTATGTATATATTTATGTATGTATGTATGTTTGTTCCTATGTGGCGTTCTAGAAGCCAAACGCGTAGACCGATTTTGATGATTCTTATGTCAATCGATTTGTCCTAACCTTGCGAGTGTCACTAACGACACGACATTTATAAGAATTCACCATGGAAACCACCAGGCGCCATATTTTCAAAATTAAAAAAAATATATTTTGATGAACAATGACATGTGGGATATCGTTGAATAGGTATTTAAAAATTATTTTGGGTTTCATTCATCATTTTTCATTTCAAATAATAGTTTAGGATATATAACGATTGAAAGTTAATTATCCTAATTAATGTAACACGTACTTTATACATACCTATATACCTACTTCATTATTGCATTATTCGGTCTTCATTACATAAATTAGTAGTTATCATCTTTTAGTAAATATTTTCAACCGACGAAAAAACGGAGGTTATCAGTTTGATTGTTGGAATTGGATAACATTTGAGTATGATGATCTACCTATTTAGGCGTCCAATCACAAGTACTAAATTTTGCAAGTTTTTTTATATTTGTATGTTTCGCGATTTTTCCGGTAAATAAAGACATATCGAGATAATTATTTTTTAATTTAAATGAGGTATAATTTACCTTATGGAACAGTCTAAATTTTACCAATCGGTTCAGTAATATTTACTCTGTGTTGGTCTAGACTTCTTTGAAGAACAGGCTAACTGCTGTTCTGCCAGACAGGTCGTTAAAGGCGATCTATGGGCTATTTCCGTCACCATCCGTACCATCGTGACTACTAGAACATTGTGACGGTTAGAGTTCTGCAACATCTCGCCCGGATATTTGGTACCACCGCCTTACCTATTCCTGCCACAATAGCGTCAATGCTTATCGTTGTCGTGTGCCGGTTTAGAGGGTAAGGTAGCTGGTAGACATATGCATGTGGCATTGCCATCCCGCTACTCGAATAGCACCACACCATAAACATTTTTGGTGTCTATAGGTGATGGTTTCTATTTTCATCTTTTTATCACGTGATTCATGAAGTGATCAACTCTGAACTCGCTAGTGAAACAAATACTTCGCCTAATATTTGCCAAAATCACTATTCGTAGCATTACCTTACCGTTACCTTAAATACTGCACTATATTTAATGTACATTTAAAACCAGAAATAAAAACAAATGCTTGTCCTTACTGGTAATCGAATCCAAGTTACGATAGTAGCCATTATATAATTTTAATCTGTTCCCAAGCCCTGTTGATAAGTAGTTAGGGTCGCTAACTACCTAAGCAATAATGGCGCGATCAGGGTTTTTTTTATATATCATAAGATAACAAAGAAGCAGATGGTTCTCCTGATGGAATGAGAAACTATCACCTATAGACACCAAAGACGTTAATGGCGCGTTGCTATCCGTGTGGCGGAATGGCACATGCGTAAGTCTACCTACCTTACCCTACAAACCAGAACACGGCAATGACAAGCATTGACTCCTTTGCGGCAGGAAGTGGTACGAAATACGCGGGTGAGACAATGCAGAACTCTACCACTTAGTAGTCACGATGGTAGTGAGTAGTGACACGTATAGCCAATCGATCGCTTTTAACGACCTACCTGGCAGAATGGATTCATTCCTTCCCGCTAGGAAAATGAAATATTTTCAAATTTCAGAAAGTTCTTGGTTTCACCCCCATTTTCAAAAATTGGATATTTATCAGATCTCGAGTTTTGAAATCTTGACAAGCTGCTCTATTTTTAAGATACCGGTTCTATTCATAATTTTAAATAAGTAGGTACCACAAAGGTAGGTAGCTAATAGTTTAGGATATAGGTCAGTACCAACCTACAACAATATTTATACATACAACAATTTAAATTACTCGTTATTTTCCTATTTATAACAGGTACTTTATACGTACCTGTACTTTAATTAGTGTTTTGTTATCCTGCCTTTACAACGGGGGGATTAATGTAAAATACAAATAATATAGGTAAATTGAATATTATATTATACAATGGGATGAGAGCAATGGGAGTTATAAAGACAATAGTGTGGCCAACTTCTCGAAGGGACCGATTAAAAACAATGTTCTTGGAGTAGGAGCCAGAATCTAACCATCGACGACAGAATTCGATGCACTTCGTGGACAGGGTAAAATTCAACGAAAAATGTTGCCATTGATAAGTGCTGGGGTCAAGTTCCAAGGAGCTACTTTGGACCGAGCTGTGGTTGGTTTAAGTTCTCGGATTTTGCTAAAGGTCAAGCATACGTTGCTGTGAGCTAGATTAGATCTCTAGAGAGGCTAATAACACAGACTACTGTAGACTAACAGAAGTCAATGTACATAAGTAATATTCGAGCATAGCGCACATAGACACCTCTCACTGACGCGATATCTCGGAATGGTTTGGAAAATTGGGACAGTTTGTTCCGCACCAGTCCGAGATATCGCGTCCTTGGAAGGTGTATATGTGTGCTATGCTCGAATATTACTTGTATGTAACATTGACTTCTGTTAGTCTCTAGTATTCTGTGCTAATAATCAGCAGTTTAAACCACCGCAAGATACTTAATAAACAAGATCCTTGTAAATATTTTATAGCAAAAATTGAATGGGCCCCGACTGTTAATCGTTCTGTAATGAATTAAGATTTATGAATTGTTTTATATGAGCATCGATTATAGAACTATTTCAATCGTGTAGTTATTCATTATTACTTCACATGATTATAACCTACTGGGCTTGTTTCTTTCTTTTAAGTTTTAAGTCAATGAATATTTTTCAAGATTAAATGCAGTCGGTTTTTTTTTGTCAATAATGTTTTTATTCACGATAAAGTTTTAGGGTTTTGAGTACAAATTCTTCTACTTTATGATAACTTTCAAGTTACGATAGTAGCCATTATAAAATTTCAGGACTACTTACATATTATTAATAGACTTTTATAAAATAGAATTAACATATTATCTAAACTAATATTTCAAACAAAAAAATTTTTGTAACTTGTTTTCTAATAATAAAATAGCACCATTAAAATTTTTGGTATCTATAAGCAATGGTTGTCTTTTTCCATTAGCGTGTTTGCTATCTTATGACATAAAAAAATTCACTACCATCGTGACTATTAAACTAGGTTGTAGAGTTCTGCAACATCTTACTTCGGTTTTGGAACCACTGCCTTACATATTCCTGTCGTAATAGTGTAGAGAGTAAGGTAGCCGGTAAGCTTATGCATTTGATATATTATCTCTATCTAACGGATAGCAACGTACACGGCAACGTACCACCAGGAGAGCCAACAACTTTTTTGCTATCTAATAATATAACAAACATCTGGTGGGAATGACTTTAAAGCATGATGGTACGAGCACCGTCTAGTAAATTCGACTTGATTCAAATTAATAAAAAAAATTCAAGAGATGTGGATTTTTTTTATACAAAAAATCTACAGTGCTGTACGTTAGTACAAACAAAACTTGTTACTAAATAACAAAATACATTTAAATCGTAGCTTAGGCTCACGCCCAATTATGGATTTACATTAAATTTTAATGGGGACATTTTTCAATCCCAATTATCACTGGACGTTTAATGTATTTATACGGAAAAGGTTCCTAGGATCTCAAAACGCGGAGATCTGGTGAAAACTCGATTTTCGAAAATTGGCGCAAAATCAGTAACTTTCCCACACACATAGCGGGAACTAAAAACGTACAACCGAATTGATAAACTTGGTTGATAAATATGATCACACACACCTCAACAACATTCGTTTCTCTCTGCCTGTGCTTTAGAGGAAACAAAACTATTGTAATTATGTATTTTAATATTTTATTCAACGTTTATTTGGAACTATTAAGTAAATGTAGTCATTAAATAAATTATTAATGGACAAAACAAAACATGATATTTTGCACTGGTCACACTCTACAGCTATCTGTCTGTAACTGTCAAATCTCTTTTCACATGTCAAATTGAAAATAGGTAATTTAAAATTAAAATTATACGTTCTGTAGTGTTGCAATAAGTTAATTGTGCATCCCGTTTTATTGGATAAATGGTTATTCTAATATTATTTAAGTTAATGTTCATCGTACAGAAAGACAGTTAACTTTCTAGCAAAATTTAACGAGGAAAATCTCGTTGTTGTTTTAGTTTATGTTTGACTTATCTTCGTCTAAAAATCAATGTAAACTGGACTTGGTCCATATTTTAAGATTAATTAGCATGTTGGGAATATATTTAACTGCGTTATTTGTCTCGTTATTTAGTTTTAGCTTATTCTTTTTAAAATATGCACCCTGATGCAACATTTTAGTTCCCAAGTCAGGAAAAGCTGTAATTTCTTTTATGTAGGTATCGGATAATTTTGTTTGCCTCTTAACATTTTATGCTGCATAAACAAGCATTTTATGCTCTAGTATTTACACTACTAACGGTTTTACCTAGAAAATGTTAGAGGGAAATCACCACTTCTTGTTTAAAGAGAGAAAGTATGTGTTTTTCTATTCTTACCATATCTTTTTAATTATAACACTGGTGAATTCCACAAAAGCTTAGTTTTAGTTTAAGAAAGGCATAGTGATATAAATAACTAGAAGGTCCCGTACTCTGTTAAATAACGGCTCGAAACTTAGTGAGTTTGTATTCACTCGTTCCTTGGAAACCTTCAACAGAAGTTACTGTTAATAGTAGCAAGCGATAGTCATTAATGTTGACAAAATGCGATAACCATTTACTAACTGTAAATCAAGAACAACAAGAACTTCTAGAATTGTTTGATTTAAGTATATATATTACGTTATCACCATAATTATAACTTATCGACCGAAAGAAAACGGAGGTTATTAGTTTGACATATCCCATAACCATAACCATATCTAAATGATTCTAAATTATATATATTTCATATTAGGTAACAGTCTAATTTTCATCAAAACTGGTTCAATTGATTTGAGATAAAAATGAGTGTAAATAAAATTTGAAGTCGGCTTAATTTTTCAAATTACTATTATTAAAACATGTTACATTCCACTAACTGCTATTATATTAATTGTAAATTATCTGTATTTCTAAAGTGAAGCTTATTTAGAATTGTAATTTGCTACTCCATGAAACAAAAACGCGTTATCTACGAGAAGAAACAAACACATAAATGTTTTTTTATATCATAAGATAGCAACAAGCAGATGGGTCTTCTGATGGAGAGAGTCAACCATCGCCTATAGACACCAAAGATGTTAATGGTGCATTGCTATCTCGTGGCGAGGTCTAAAGCCACATGCATAAGTTTACCCTCCAAACCGGAACAAGACAATGACAAACACTGACGCTATTGCAGCAGGAATAGGTAAGGCGATAGTACCAGACCTGGGCGAGACAATGCAGAACTCTACCACCTAGTAGCCACGATGGTAGTGACTCGATAGCCAATCGGTCTCCTTTTACGACCTGCCTGGCAGAACGGCAGTTAGCCTATTCTTTAAAGGAGGCCGGGACCAACACGGCAGAATGAACACCATGTATAGAATTAAACCAGCGTTTCATTTGGTTTAAACCAGCGTTTAAACCAAATGAAACCAGAATGAGATAAAATACATTTCGCAGTATTTTATATTTAAAATGACATATTTTGCAAGTAAAAAGTTGCAGTCAAATCTTTTAGATTGTATTGTTTGTATCTGATTGGATTCAAAATCATCTATACATATAATGAAATCGTAGAAATATCAAAACTGTACCTTGAATATTTTTTTAAAAGAATATTTGGGGCATGATCTACAATCGATATCAAAGACAAAAATATAGTTTTTAGCATGTTTGTCTGTTTGTATGTCCGGGGTAAATTCAAAAAGTACTGCATGGATTTACTACAAATTTTGCACTAATATTACTTACAGGTCGGGTCAACATATAGGCTACATATTATCACACTATCACCTACAAGGGAGGAGCAGTGCGAAGTAAATGAAGTCTGCGCGGACGAAGTCGCAAGCAACAGCTAGTTAAACGAATAAAATTAACATTGAAAAAATATAACATTGAAGGTTAAGTCAGCTCATGTAAATTTATGCTTGTTATAACATATTATATCATATGTATCTCAATGTCACATATTATACTCACAAAATTTTATTTTTAATTATCAGAAACGGTGTTAAGCATTTTTACCAAAAACATATGAATTACTCTCAGGCACGTCTTAAATATCATAAGAAGCCGTATTTCACATATTTATTTGAAACATTTTATACATGGGCGTCGCCAGGATTACTGTCAGGCGGATGCATATTATCTACACATCATACCATTCACTAAAAAATAAAGAATAATATTTTAATACTTTATTGTACACAATTAAAAGAGAAGTAGTACATAGAGAATTATTAAAAACAGACTGTACAATGGGCGAGCTTATCCCTAAAAAAGAGATTTCTTCCAGCTGACCCGAATAAGAGTAAACACAATAATTATTGAGATGTTAAAATAGTGTACAATAATCATAAAACTAGATACATATAAATTTAACAGTCTTGATACATTAAATTTATCCACATAATATTTAAAAGTGAACAACAATCGATGCAAATGAAAGAAAAAATAAAAAATAAAATAAAAAATAAAAGTACTATGTAGACCCAGCAAGAAAATGTTCTCTTAGACTCTTTTTGAAAATTGGAAGAGATTGACTTATACGAATCTTGGGCGGTAGTGAGTTCCATAACCTGACAGCTTGAACATGGAAAGAATTTGACAAAAATTTTGAACTGTGTGGGGGACATTTTAAAAGGGCAGTAACACTTAATCTACAAGGTGATCCAGGTGGATGCAAGAAAGAAAACCCATCACGCAGATAGCTTGGTGCATTAGGATTAAACAGAATATTAAAAAGAAGACAAAGAATATGAGTGTTCCTACGCAGCCGTATTGGAAGCCATTTAAGTTGAGCTCTAAAGTTAGAGACATGGTCGTACTTCCGTAAACCAAAAATAAATCTGATACAGAGATTCTGCAGCCTCTCTAATTTGTTCACCAGTTCTTCAGTAGCATCAATAAAACAAACATCCGCATAATCGATGATAGGTAGTATGAGACTCTGCATTAGTAATATCTTTGTTTTAAAAGGCAAATAATTTTGTAAGTGTTTTAGAGAGTGCAGAGCAAAGTGAACTTTTTTACTTATGCTGTTAATATGCAAATCCCATGATAAATCGTTTGAAATTGTTACACCCAAGTAACTGACCGAGTTTGATATTGGAATAACTGTGTTATCATAAACAACCTGAGGAAGGTTTATGTTACCAAGGATTTTGCACATATACCTACTGCCTACAATTAAAACCTTGGACTTCGATGGATTGACAGTAAGCCCAAAAGCTTTTGCCCAAGCGTGAATCCTTTCAAGATCCAAATTTATCGAGTCAATAGCCTTGGCCACATCCATGACACTGAAGTGACGATAGATTTGCAAATCGTCTGCATATAAATGAAAGCTAGAAGAGATAACTTCAGTAATTTTATTTATAAAAGTAGAAAAGAGAAGGGGAGAAAGCACTCCTCCTTGAGGGACACCTGCCAGTAGATTAGCCCAATCTGAGGATAACTCATCCACTTGAATACGCTGAGAGCGACCCCGGAGATAGCTGTTAAACCAGTTAGCCGCATCGTTAGAAATGTTTAGTGATTTGAGGATAGCGATAAGAACCTCAAAGTCCACTGAATTAAAAGCGCTACTGAAGTCAAGAAGCACAACAATAGTTAATTGTTTAATATCCATAGCTGAACGAATATCGTCAGTTACCTTTACCAGTGCCGTGACAGTGCTGTGTCCAGGCCGGAAGCCCGACTGGTACGGGTTAAGTAGGCTATTTACTCGCAAATGATCAGCCAGTTGAGAGTGAACAATGTGCTCGAGCACTTTGGATAAGTACGGAAGAATTGAAATTGGACGATAATGGGAAGTAGATATAGGATTATGAACTTTGGGAATAGGGATTACAAATGCTTTTTTCCACTGCGATGGAAAAGTACTTGACGATAAAGAAAAATTAAAAATGTGAGTAAGGATAGAAAGTATTTCAGGAAGAACAAGATGAAACATTCTAGAACTAAGCTGGTCGCTTCCTATTGCGGAAGAACTAATTGAAAGCATGTGCTTCTTGACCTCAGTTTCACTAACTGGTTTGAAATCAAACAATGGACACGTCGGACGAGTACTAGAAGAAATGTCAGACAGAGTAATCGTTTTATCTGGACCATGCAGCGAAATCGGCAGTGCTGTGAAGCTGGCATTTAATAAGTTTGGATCTAAGGAATTATAATTATGAGAAGTAGAAGATTTTCCAATGCCAAGAGAATTTAAGAACGGCCAAATTTTATTTGAATCAGTGGCTGTAATTGTGTCATGAATGTAGCGGCGTTTGGCAACACGGCATAAACGATTACACTGATTACGCAATGATTTATAGGTAGACAAACTAAGCTCTGAAGGAAATTTTTTATACAGACGATTTGCTTTATCCCGTTTAGCCATTAAACGTTTTAAGTCCTCAGTAATCCACGGTGCAGGTTTATGTTTAATACGTAGTTTTTTTACCGGTGCATAAAGGTCAAAAATTTTCAAAATAATAGAGTTGAGCTGCTCAACCTTCGAATCTAGATCAAACGCATTGACAATTGCGGTCCAGTCGATGTTTTTAAAAGCGTTTTTTAGAGATTCCAAATTGATATTGTTATAACACCGACGAAAAGCATAGTTTATTTTACGTTTTGAAGGAGTTATTTTGTAGGAGAGGAAGATGAGGTCGTGGTATGAGAACGATGAAGGAAATTGTCCAAAGGTACTAACGTATTCTGGATGCGACACTATGATAAGATCAAGAAGAGATGGGTTTGTATTAGGAAAATGATGAGTGGCAGATAAAGAAAGGGAGCACAAGTTTACTGAATGGAGGAGAGACGTTAATTTTTGGGCTCGTGCATCGTTTTACTTATATTGTTATTTTTTTATACGTATTTCGTTTTCTGCCAGGGGGTGCAAGCGCATCCCCTTGCACCCTGCTGCCAGCGCCCATGATTTTATACATAGCAAGCTTAATGCTACAGTGTATTTTCTTTCATTCTTTGTAGTATTTGTATTATTACTTAACACAATATAACAGGTGTTTTGAAGGAACCTTTTTGAAGAAAGGGTCAACTGGTCTCCTGTTAGACATCTCATTAGATATCGTGTCTACTAAATAGGTTAGTTATGCAACGTCTTGATCGGGTTTGGCACCACCATCTTATCTTTTCCTGTCGAAGTTGCGTCGATGCTAATTACTTTAATGTTTCCGATCAAAGGGTAGGGTAGCTGGTAAGTATTACATTATGCATTACAACCTTGCCACAAGGATAGTTACGCAACAATAACGTATTTTGTGTTTATAGGCGATGGTAATTCTTTCCTTCAGGAGAAACATCTGCTTGTTTGCAATCCCATGAATTAAAAAAATACACCCAGCACGAAGTAAGATCAATTGGGGTAATTTGTCAGATGTAACATTTACTTCTATTTTAACATTTGCTTACTACTAATCAGTTTTGTTTTAACTGCTTCTATACTAATTTAATATACAAAAGCATGTTTTATAATAAATCAATAATTAAAATGATTGAGTTTATAAAAAAGATTAAGATTCAAATATTATTAGATAGAAACACTCACTTGACATACATACACCACGTGCACACACACACACACACAAATTTACACAGTGGTTTGGCTATTGTTATCACTCATAACAATTAATAATTTAATTATTAATCAATAATACTTAATACCTTAATTAATAATAACAATATTTACTAATTAATACATATCAATAATAAGATGTACACATTTATTTCTAGGTATGGAAGAGAGAGGTCTTCTGTCACAAGTATATTGTTTACTTAAAAGAAGGCTTCAACAAATATACTAATTACATGTGTTTTTTATCGAAATAAATACTTTTTTGCTTTTGATTAGATCAAGATATTTTATTCAGGTAAAATTTATATCTGAGTATGACAACATCGGATGCATCTACGATCTTTAACGAACGTTTTTCTGTTGGAACCCGAGATTAACCGAACGTATGATTAGGTCACGTGGTACTTTTGGAGTCTTCGTGGCGTAGCTTGTTCAGCTGCTCGTCGAAGCGGCTGTCGGACGGTCGCCTGTCAGCGAGACTGCGTACAATGTAGCAGCCATTTTTGTTCTTAGTTCATAATAGCGTGCGCATATTTTAATGTTTTTAGAGCAGTATTTAGGGATTTTTTCACGATGACTATTATAGTCTTTTTAATTGATACATCAGCTTCTATGAACCAAAGAGCTTATTTGGGCGGACGCCCAACTTTGCTCGATGTAGCCAAGGGCGCTGTGGAAACGTTCGTAAAGGTACGTGCAGTGTCATCGACTCTTCAAAACCGCCTCGTTTTGTGATCGATTTGTTTATCGCGTGTTGACTGTGTGGAATTTATTTATAATTTGTCTTAGGTTCGTCAACGATCTCCTGAAAGCAGAGGCGATAGATATATGCTTCTAACTTTCGAAGAGCCACCCGCGAACATCAAGGTTAGTATTTCAGAATTATCACGTTTTAAAAGTATTGTTCTTGTTTATATAGCATAAATTCAAAATTTGGGCCGCTGCAGCCGAATTTATTTGTGATGCACTGTAATCTGTAATCCATTTACATACTTTTAACGTGTAAAATTTACTCAAATATACAACACGACGTAAACAGGACGAGCCACCGCCGTTGTTGCCTTCGCGATATCGCTCGCAACTGCGCTCTTGAAGATTTCCTATTGGTCGAATGAACACATAAAAACGAAATGGCGAATTGGAGGGAAATACGAAAACTTAAATTTACTGAGTGTATTTTATTAGTTGTTGATAACAAAGATATGATATTTTATTACTTAATGTTTTGTTATGAGCATTGCACTGCGATACTATATCGCTTAATTCATTTTTCAGGCGGGCTGGAAAGAGAATTTGGCTACATTTATAAATGAATTAAAAAATTTACAATGTCTTGGTCTCACTACAATGGGTGCTGCTTTAAAGCATGCATTTGATGTCCTCAATATAAATCGTATGCAAACAGGAATAGATACTTATGGCCAAGGAAGATGTCCTTTTTACTTGGAGCCTTCTGTTATAGTAGTTATAACTGATGGAGGAAAACTATCTAGTAATGCAGGCATTCAAGAAGAAGTAAGTTATTTTTGTTACTTTAAAATATTTCTTATAAGAATTACCTACTATTACGTATGTAATTAAATACAAAAGGAAATCTATTATCCTTGTAACTAAAATCAGATTGAGCTATATTTATAGTACCTGTAAGATTCAAAGAAAGTAAAATATAATATTAAATTTTTAATTGAAAATTCCTATAAAGTTCAACCAATATTGCATACTTACAGTTGCATTGTAGTACCTATAAAAAAGAGGCTTAATCAGTAACAATGATATATGCATTTGGATTTAAATTGTTTTGTTTTTATATATTTTTGTGGTGTAACACTCGCGGACCGGGTTCGTAATGTCGAAGTAAGAGAGAGGTTAGGTTTGAAAGAAAGTGTCGGTGTAAACATGAGAAAAGGCATACTCCATTGGTTTGGACATGTAGAAAGAATGGTAGATGAAAGGTTAGTAAAACGGATATACAATGCAAATGTCGAAGGCTGTAGGTACCGGGAGAGGCCAGACTGACATACCATGATCAAGTACTGTCTGCCAGTGGTGTCAAGAGTCTTTGCCACCAGAATTAAAGAGAGTGAAGAATACGGAGGAAGCGAGACAAGTCTGCAAGGCTCTTGATGTATGGCATTTGGATCTCTCTGCCTACCCCGAAAGGGATCTGGTGTGAAGATATGTTGTTGCAGATGTTATATTTTTCTTAGTATGATTTTATAATTGTTTTGGTCTTGTCATCTTGCTTTTAAACATTTTCATATATGTTATGTGTAATTCTGATTTAAATGGTTTTGTTTTTATATATTTTGGTGTCATTACAATATTGTTTTGATTTTCTCATGTTCTTGTCTTTCATCAATATGAGGGAAAATGAAGTAATACAAACATTTCTTAATATGATAACCATAGATTAATAAACAATACTGATGAAGCAATTGGTTCTTTTTTTATACAAAAGATAATTCATCACAACAATAATAAATTGTAAGATAAAGTGTGTAAAAATCTTTGCTTATCTCATTTTTGTAGTTTGTGTATTTTTTGAACAAGTGCCACATTTGTAAAGTGAATTTTAGAAAAGTTAATAATGGTTTTACCTCGTATTAGTCCAGGCTCCTTTGAAGAATAGGTGAACTGCTGTTCTGACAGGCAGGTCGAAAAATGCGACCGATTGGCTATTAAAGTCACTACCATTGTGATTAGTAGGTGGTAGAGCTCTGCGTTGTCTCGTACTGCCTTACCTGTTTCTGCAGCAGTAGCGTCAGTGCTTGACACTATCATGTTCTGGTTTGGAGGGTATGGTAGCCGGTAAACTTATGCAAATATAAATTATAGGCAATGATTGACTCTTTTGATATTATATATATATTTCAAAAAAAATGTACAAAAAGCGATATGTCATTCAAATTTTGATTGCTCTAATTTTTGGCAGCTAAAGAGACCCTGGACCCTTGTGTTGGTCCAACAACTCTCAGAAGAATAGATAATTTGTCATTTTGTTAGGCAGTTTGTAAAAGGCAAATGATTTGCTATGTCATTACCATTATGACTACCAGTTATAGAGTTCTGCAACATCTCACCTGGGTCTGTCTGCTTTTCCTCCTGCAATAGTGTCAATGTGCTTGAGAGTAACGTAGCTTGTAGACTTATGCATTAGGCATTGACATTGTTTCACATGGACAGCACCTCAGCATTAACATTGACGCTTACAGGCAACGGTTTCTCTTTTTTTTCAGGAGAGCCATTTGCTTGATTGCAAAAAAAGTGATACAAAATAATAACTTAAAAATTTAGAGATATAATTTGTAACTAGCTGTTGCCTCAACATCGTCCAACGGACTTCGTTTACTCCATACAGCTCCTCCACCATAGGTGATAGAGTGATATGTAGCCTATATGTTGACCCAACCTGTTATTAATATTCATGCAAAATTAGAAGTAAATCCATGCAGAACTTTTTGAGTTTACCAGGGACATACATACAGATAAAGAGACAAAAATTCTAAAAACTATATTTTTGGCTTAATATCGATTGTAGATCACAACCCCAAGTATTCTTTTAAAAAAATATTCAATGTACAGTTTTGACTTTCCTATGATTTTATTATGTGTAATAGATGACATGTAAAATTATTAGTGACTAGCTGTTGCCCTCGACTTCGTCGGCGCGGACTTCGTTTACTCCGCACAGCTCCTCCCCCATAGATGATAGTGTGATAATATGTAGCCTATATGTTGACCCGACCTGTTAGTAATATTCATGCAAAATTTGAAGTAAATCCATGCAGTACTTTTTGAGTTTACCCCGGACATATGTACATACAAACACAAAAATTCTAAAAACTATATTTTTGGCTTCAATATTGATTGTAGATCACGCCCCAAATATTTCTTTAAAAAAATATTCAATGTACATTTTTGACTTTCCTACGATTTAATATGTATAGATTATCACATATATACCATTGATATAAAAAACCCAAGATACACAATCAGTGTCTCAAAAATGATTTCAAATAGAATCGTATCGTTCGTGAAACTGTCAATTTTATTTCTTTTTGTACATTGCTTTTTAAAAACAACTATAAATCTTGCGCTTAAGGTTGGATTTGCAAAGACACATGTTTTTGCCATATCTATAACTATTTAAATGAAATTAGGGACACTTTTAAGTGTCAGTTTTGTTCAGGACTGTGCATCTTAGGTTTTTTTATATCAATGATATATACCTATTATCTGATTAGACTCATTCAATTTGTCATAAGTTTACGAATATCCCAGTTTTTCTAATTGCTCTACACATCTGAAATGTTTTTTTTTATTATTGGTATGTGGACCTCTGTTGGTCCCTGGAAGCACTTTAAGTGGTCCACAGGTGGTGTTTATTTAGCTATAGAAAAACTCCTTATTTTTCCAAACTAATATTATAATTAATGTGAAAGTGTGTTTGTTATTTTAAATTCACTTACTTTAAATTCATGCTTCACTATGAGTTTACTGCAGTTTGGCATGGAAAGATTTGATGATCTAGTTTAAAACATAGGCTTATTTCTTTAAAAAAAAACTTGAGAGGTGTCAAGGGACACCAGGATGGAATGAAGTTCCTTTCGATTAATTAGTGAAGGAATTGTAATGAAATTTTTTTTTTTTTAAGTTATAATAATATTTTTTTTATTATTAACAAATATATTGTAATATAAACTTAATCAGTAGGCTCAATTTTCGTAATAATAATAGAAATGAAAATATCTGGCTTGCTTTCTATAAGGGAGAGAGACAGACAGAGAAACATGCGCACACCGCATAGCTTACAATAGCTTACTATAGCAAAAAGTGTCGTGACAACTTTTTGTAAGAATTTTTTCCATCTAGCCCCCTTTCACAACGCGCGATAAGGAACTTCGTTCCAAAAATAATCCCTAAGGGGCTGAAATAGGGTATGAAAGTTTGTATGAAAAACTATATCGTCAACATGTTTATCAGCTAGCAAGTTTATTGTATGAGTATACGAATATTTTGTTATTTATCATCTCCAAAAGGTTAAGAACTACTGAACTATACACTCATTAATATGGATCAACAAATATCTTTTTTATGTACCTGAAATCATATTACTGAAATACCAATATCCCTCATTAAAATTTAGGTAATTAACAATATGCATATTATGACTTATTAATTTTAATAGTTTTGTCTGTTACCTTAGTTGATGTGTGACCTTTTTCTCTATTGGTTTTACAGATGATATAGGCAAAGCTCATCTATACATATAATAAAATCGTAGGAAAGTCAAAACTGTACATTGAATATTTTTTTAAAAGAATACTTGGGGCGTGATCTACAATCGATATCAAAACCAAAAATATAGTTTTTAGAATTTTTTCTGTTTGTCTGTATGTATGTCTGGGGTAAACTCAAAAATTACTGCATGGATTTACTTCAAATTTTGCATGAATATTACTAAGAGGTCGGGTTAAATAAGCTAAGAAATATTAAAAATATATAAGTTGAGTAGTAGAAGAGAGTTCACTGTTCACTACTTAATTTTAATACTGAATATGTAAAATAATACATATTTAAGTTTTGACATAATTATCAGATTAGAAATGTTAATATATATAGAAGTATATTGTTTACTAACAATGACTTACTGCATATGTTAGTACGGTGACCATACTTTTTAATTACTATACTAATTTTGTTAAGGGTATCTTTGAGGTTAAGGAATATTCTCTTTATTATGTTTTTAGTGTTTTCTTATGACCATTAACGATTGCATTCTTCAATAATATGTACAATCTTACCACTCAACCAATTACATTTTTATGCAATATTATGCAATTACATTTTTTTTAAATATTATTTTTTGTGCTAAGGCTAAATTATGTTTTCAGTTTAATTTGCCAATGAATTGTCCAATTCCTGGATCTGAGTTAACAAGAGAGCCCTTTCGCTGGGACCAAAGGCTGTTTTCTCTTGTACTAAGGCTGTCTGGAACCCCTGCTGTTGAAAGAGATACAGGACTTGTACCATCAGATTCTTCCCCTATAGATGCAATGTGTGAAGTAACTGGAGGTAAGTTTATTTGTAATATAATCTGGATTTTCCATGTTCCTACTGAACCACTCAGTACTGAATTATTTTGTGTTAATAATTCATTTTTATTGTGTATCTGTACGTACAAAAATATTTGTAAGTGAAATATTGTGATAATCAACGGTGAAAGATCTGTGTCTGATTTGGTCTGTGTAATCTATCAGGATTCTAAAAAAGGACAATAGTCTGTGCAAAAAGAACGTTTGTGATTGTGGGTCTGGGAGTCTTAAGTATTTTATGATATGGTATAGTTTACTAACATACATAAATACTATTGCTAAACTTTATTGAGCAAGGTAAGTATTAAAGGTTATATAAAGTTTGTTTAATTATTAACATGAAAATATACATAATAATTTCATATAATATATAATACTTTCATCTAAATAATTAAATGATTTCACTGATTCATCGCCTAGTAGTCAAGTGGTCTAGTGTCAGTGTTGAGCTTGATCCTGTGAAGTCCCGGGTTTGATTCCGTTCCGCACAATTAAAAAATGTGTTCTTTCAGTTTTCTGATAGAACAAAATTGCTTGGTTGGCGATAGGCTTGCCACTTATCACATTGTGAAATTAAGTAGCTTTGGCTAATCGTAGGTGCACTTGTATTTCTGCCTACCTCTTGGGGATACGGGCGTGAAAATTAAAAAATAAAACAGAGTAAAGTATTCAGAAAATGCAAAAGTAAAAAAAGTCCAAAATACTTAAAGATTTTACTTTACATAAGTTAACCCATCCAAAGATGATATAGCAAAGGTGTACATGAGGTTTTTAGGTGTAATTGAAATTTTAATGGTAATATTTTCCATTTTTTTATATGACAGTATACCAGTAGATGGCTCTCCTGCTGGGAGGAGGATACAACAATCGCCTATAGGTACCAAAGATGTTAATGTTGCGCTTCTATTTGTATGGCTAGATGGTAATGTCACGTGTGTAAGTTTAAATACCAGGTTACCAAGGATTTAAATATCGGTATTTTGTTGTAACATTATTGCTCACTGCATGACATAACGTTATTTTCAAGCATAGCATTATCCAAAAATGATAAGAATTTGTTACTGTTTAATAAAGTTATTCATTACGTTCTGTTATACAATACGAATTAACGTTATGGTATATGGTATTATGACGATGTCTTCTAGCGCTGGTTGGCGAACCAATCACAAACCAGCATGACACGCGGCGAACCAATCACGAAACAGCATGAAACCCGCATACATATCGATATAATAAGGTTATTTAGCGTTACAATATATATATATATATTTCTATCGTTGTTTTAAGATACTTTACGTTATTACAGTAGCGATACCTCAGTAACAAAATTATTTCCAAACACTATACATAAGTTCTGTTATCTGATAACGCTTTAAATCCTTGCAGGTTACTCTATAAACTGGACCCCGTCAGTGTCACTATTATGGCAGAATTGGTAAAACGGTTGTATCAAATCCAGGCGTGATCTTATCTTAATGCGAAATTAGACATGCTGTGTATGCATGATTCACTAGATGGTAGAGTTCCGCAATTTCTCGTGCGGGCTTAGTGCCAGCACCTTTCCTATTCCTGCCGCAATAGCGTCAATGCTTGTTATTGTCATGTTCCAGTTTATAAGGTAAGGTAGCCGATACACTTACGAATGTGACATTTCCATTGTCACACGGACTATTAATATCTTTAGTGTCTATATGTAGAGATGTGATAAACGGCTTTTAATTATTAACACGTTTAAACGTTTGGCTTATACTTTTAAGCGTGCTTAAAAAACGCTTTTCGTTTAAACGCTTTTTTAAACAAAAGTTGTTGATCGTTGAAAAGGTCGATTATAAAACGAAGATTAATCTAAATTAGTGGCGACCGATAAAGCCGAGAGCTGAAAAAAGCGTTCAATGTTTTGTGGTTCTGTTAGTGTTATCACTTATTCCTAGCTTATAGAAATGACGTGTTATCAAATACAATACAAATTATTATACAATACTAGCTGACCCGACAAACGTTGTTTTGCCATATAAATTATTGAATTAAAAAAAAAGGGTTGATGATAGAAGGGTGAATATTAGGGTTGTATGTTTTTTTAATGCCACATTATAAAAAAGTAAAAATAAAAATTTTGTCCTAAAAATAAAAAACAATGTTTAGGGTGGAGAACCCTTATCACTTAGGGGTATAAAAAATAAACAGTAGCCGATTTTCAGACCTACTGAATATGCATATAAAACTTCATAAAAATCGGTCAAGCCGTTTCGGAGGAGTATGGTAAATAACATTGTAACACGAGAATTTTATATATAAGATACTTTATCAATCAATCAACTTCCTTTCGTACTTTTCAGGCTTAGGACTATCTGAAATGAATAGTAACACAATATACACTTTTTTATCCATAACCTAATTTCAATAATTAATATAAACAAAATTACTTTGAAAATTTGTAAAGGGATTCGTGTCATGTTCGTACGCGCGATAAGTAAAATAAACAATTGATGAGGTCGTCGAATTTCTTCAACAACGAAAAGCGTACTGGAACTTGAAAAAACGTAGTTGTCAATTCGTTGTAAAAAGACTAACCAACCAAAAACGGAGCGTTGTCAGTTCGACACAAATATTGCGTAAACAAGTAGGAAATAATTTAGTCGTTTAATATGATAATCAATCCAAATTGTTATCGTTTCTTATAGAAATAGTAATAAGGTCGTTAATCCAATAAAATGAAAAATTATATTGAGTCTTAGAGTATAGAAATAAGGTTCTTTATTTTATTTTGATTTTTAACGTTATTGAAATAAGGTTACTTTCCGTCAATCATGCTAATATGGTATTTAAATTTTTGTATCTTAAACATCAACGTTTAAACGAAAACAGCTTAAATCCGTAAGCGCGCTTATGGGCTTACTAGCTGTGCCCGCGACTTCGTTCGCGTGGAAATAATTCTAAAATAAAAACCCGCATCGTTCCCGTTCCCGTGGGATTTCCGGGATAAGAACTATCCTATGTCCTTTTTGTACCAAATTTTATCCAAATCGGTTCAGTGGTTTGGCCGTGAAAGCGTAACAGACAGACAGACAGACAGAGTTACTTTCGCATTTATAATATTAGTATGGATTTTGAAAAGCCTAATTTTTTAAGCCTATATCGTTTAAACGCCCACGACTATCTATATGCGATATTTGCTAGGAGAGCCATCTGCTTGTTTGTTATTCTACAATATAAAAAAATGCCCATATTTATTTTTACGTTAAATCTGTTATCTTGTAGGCAGAAAGAATCGAGTAAGATTCATTCATCACGATCCAAGCAGACTACGAAAATGCAAAGTGTTTCTCGTAATTATACAAAACTAATAACTGTAAATTTAAATTTTAAAGACATTTTGTTCATGAAATACCTAGTTTTACGCGTACTTAATTATAACAAACATATTTATTTTTAACATTAAATAGTAGCATAACGTAACATGGGCTTTATTTTTTTTTTGATTTTGTTTAAAAATTACTAGCATAGTGCGAACTAGGCTTTACTAAAAATGTTAACTTTGTTAAACCTTAAAGTGTTACTACGCGTCCAACTGACAACGTCCTGAAGATGCTTTAAAAAGCGAAACCGGTCGATTAATTTAAAATTATATGTCTATATTTGTAGTGAAATTAAAGGACAAGTGATTATAACCTTGTTTGGACTTATAACTTCATATCACAAGTGTGAAATTAGTAATGTCAGCAAAAAAATATTTGTTCAAAAAATATTGCTGATTTATTGAAGAACAAATAACGTTTTAATAATATTATTTTCATCAATAAAAAAATTATTAAAAAACATGAGTCTAGCTGTTCATCAATATATATATTAAAAAGTCGTGTTAGTTACACCACTTATAAGTCAAGAACGACAGGGTCAATTTTGTTGCGATTTTTGTGGGTTTGGGTTGTCTTTGTCCAGAATAGGCTAAAAAGTATTAAAATATATTCATCAACAAAAAATAGTAAAATATATCAGTCTAGCCGTTCATCTATATCTAGTACACTATGGAAGACTTAATGATAGTTAACGTTCATCGATCGTTAACTCGTGATACAAATTGTATAAAAAAATGTTAGAATGGGCGCGGTTTTGGCAAGATACGGCAGACTATTGAAAAAGGGTATATCTAAAAAAAATTAAAAACTACAATATCAAAAAAATCTCCACAATTTTCACGCGTAGACAGCACAGTTATATTTCACTCGCGGCACTATGTATTAGGCCCCGTTTACATTTTGATTAGTGCCAGTGCGAGTGCTAAGTGCAGATGACATTAATCACTCGCATTCGCATTAATCAAAGTGTAACCGGGGCCTAATCAAAATTGTAACGGAGCCCTAGCGCATGCCTGAAGACAGACGATTAGCCTAAACGTTCTTGACAGTAGGTACCGTATGTTTGACGACATTGTAGTTTAGCGGTTCAAGTAATTTACAAACGCTACAAAAAAAGTAAAAAGTACTAGTATGTACTGCCTAAATGAATGAGTCAAAGCCTGAATATATATTATATACTTCCTAAGGACTGAAGTCCTTGTCTGTAATTAACCTCCACATTTATGACGTCACCCTGACAGTAGTTGGCCCGCTTGTTCTACCGCTAAGTTCTCCAGTGTGCTTAATGATAGGGTTTTGATCGAAGATGTACCCGATTTGTCGATAGGTTGACAAACTTTACATCATTATTACACATCTTTTATATGCACATTTCATTCTCAGGACATCAAAATATATGCTCTAAAAAGGGTCAAATATGTAAAAAATATATATAAACATTAAAATACTATTTAGTATAGACTTTACATTTATTTTCCCAATAGCGGGCGGCACGCTGCAGCTAGTAATAACATATAAAAAACTGCACATGCGCATTTGGTAGAATAAAATATTTCCATATCTATTTAAGTTAAAGATAATGTCAATTTGTTTTCAATTATAATTTAACGACACTGTATTAGATAGCCATTTGGAATAGGAAGGAAGTCCTACTAGGAACAAAGGATTATGATTTTTTTCTCAAGATATCGTGTTTTCAATCTTCACATGTTTTTAGTGTCGACGGAAAAATGTTTGAGCTTATTAACGTTGGCTTATCGTAAATACACTAGTTGCACCTCCACCTAATTCTGTGGATATGACCGTAACGATCATTCTTCACACGAAGAAGTGTATATTCTGTGTTGAACCATAGATCGGAATAGTTGGTGCAATTTTCCAGGATTGCGAGACGTAATCTTAGTATTGATACGCCATTGAATTCTGTTAGTTATGGTATGTTATTAATTATGGCGAACGATTCGCTATACGAGTCACTACCATCGTGCCTACTACTAGGTGGTAGAGTCTGGTACAATCTCCTTACCTATTCCTGCCGCAAGAGCGTCAGTGCTTGTTAAAGTTTAAAAGTATTTTAGAGGATAGACTGGAACTTTGTATCTAATGCAAAGCTTCTCTACTAAACTAGCAAGGCTTTGAAATGTGTATTCTTACAGTTATACAGCTTTGAATGGATTAAGAGCGTTAAACTCGTCGAACCAGTTTTTAAGAGTAAAGTTCAGATATTATCAAAGATTATGATATGAATGTTTATGTTTAGTTAATTGTTTATAAAAATGAATCGCACATAATGTTTTGTAATATAATTTTAGCATTTACCTCGAATTGTACCTATAGCTCTTATAGGCAAAACCAATTGGTTTGATAATCAATTTTCTTTTTTGACTAGGAATTATTGACAAGCTTACATGTTATTAATATAAAGAATTATTATTATTTTCGATTTCGACCAATCAGCGTGAGCTTTGTTCGTCGGGGGGCCCACTTTGAAGAATAGGCCATCAGCCATCTTAAGCAGTATAAGTGTAAAAGACGAACAATTGGCTATACTTGACACACACGAGTTTCGCAACTTCTTAAGCCCCGTTTTCACTTTGATTAGTTTGAGTGCGAGTGTTTAATGCAGGTGCTTAGTATTAAGCAAAAAATACGTGAAGACAGCTGTTGATCAGTGCGAGTTATAAGTATTCAGCGTAGTAAAAGTTGATAGGCGCTGATTACTAATCACTCGCACTGCACAACGGCTGTCTTCACGTATTTTTTGCTTAGTACTTACGACCTGCATTAAACACTCGCACTTGCACTAATCAAAGTGAAAACGGGGCTTTACTCGAATTTGTTAACACCGCCAACGTCATAAAGCGAGCGACGACCGAGCGCTATAATGCTAAAAACTATGGTATAATGTTTGGCGTCCACAGTCTAGCACGTTACTCGTTAGATCGAGTAGTTCGTAACTTCGTAGGTTATAATGTAATATAAAATAAATACGGCCTTCGCTAGCCGCTAGGCATATAGCGTAGCGTTATGTTATAGTGCAAAACACGAATCTAAATAGCGTAACGCAATACGTTATATTAAACACCATTAGTTGTGATGAGTCACGCGCTTTCTCGGTCGGCTCGCGCACAAGGATTTATAACGTTATAATATTGATACGTTTGTGTCGTCGTGATTGGTTATGGTATAAGATATTATGACGTCGTCTTCTAGTGCTAGTTAGCGAACCAGTCACGAAACAGCATAAAACGCGGCGAACCAATCACGAAACAGCAAACATATCGATATTATAACGTTTTAAATCCTTGCTCGCGCATCAATGTTCCAGTTACACGTTATAATATGGTATATAACGTAGCGCGCTAGAAAATATAGATTATAGTCGATAACGAGCTATCATAAAATAGTTTATTTGAACAATACTAATCATAATAGTAATCTATACATAAAATAAAATCGTAGGAAAGTCAAAACTGTACATTGAATATTTTTTTAAAAGGATGCTTGGGGCGTGATCTACAATTGATATCGAAGCCAAAAATATAGTTTTTAGAATTTTTGTCTGTTTATCTGTTTGTCTGTAGGTATGTCCGGGGTAAACTCAAAAAGTACTGCATGGGTTTACTTCAAATTTTGCATGAATATTACTAACAGGTCGGGTCAACATATAGGCTACATATTATCACACTATCACCTAAGGGGGAGGTGCTGTGCGGAGTAAACGAAGTCCGCGCGAACGAAGTCGCTGGCAACAGCTAGTAATCAATATTAAAATAGGCGCCCAAACAATCTATTCTCATTACTGAGTACATCGTATGTACTTTCAGCCAAAAACTATCGAAATTTGTTTATGGTTACAAATTTATTATGTTCATTATAGAATAACATTGATATAAAAACCCAAGATGCACAGTCCCGGACAAAACTTACATTCAAAAGTGTCGCTAATTTCATTTTAGTAGTTATAGATATGGCAAAAACATATATCTGCATATCCAACTTTAAGCGTGCAAGATTTATAGCTGTTTTTACAAAGGAAGAAATAAAATTGACAGCGCCGGGAGCAACGCAATTCTGTTTGAAATGAGCGCACAATTTAAAATTGTGCACTCATTTTTGGAGGACGTTTTTAAGATACTGATTGTGTATCTTGGGTTTTTTTATATCAATGTAGAATAAATAACATTTTGTGTATTATTGATTGTTTGCCGATACTTTCTTGACAAAGTAGTATTACAAGTTACATCTAAAAAATTACCATCACCATCAAGTATCTAAACTGGTAGAAGGTGAATTAATCCTACAAAAATATAGGCAATAGTCGACGTAATAGTACGTCATGCTAAAAGGTGGCCTAGATTAATAAGATACATATAATTTTCGCACCATCGATGGGTCGATGTTGTCAAGAACTTAGTTTTATTTTCCGAGCTAATCATCAATATATATATGTACTATCGATAGATATCTATCTGTTGTTTATACCATACAAATAGTAGTAACTTAGTATGAAACTAAGTTTTCTCCTTATTAGTCCGAGCCACAATTAACGAATAGATCACCTGACATTCTGCCAAGGAATTAACGGTTGACTATACGTGTCACTACTGGGTGGTGATTTTCGCAACGTCTCGGCTGGGGATATGACGTATCGCCTCGTTACCTATTTCTGTCGTCAATGCTTGTCATTGTCGTGTTCCGGTTTGGAGGGTAAGGTAGCCGGTAGACTTATGCATGTGGTATACCGATCCTGCCGCACGGATAGCAACGCGCCATTAACATTTTTTGTGTTTAAAGGTTATATCTCTTTTTATGAGGAGAGCTATTTAATGAAAAAATAACTTTACCTTTAGTGCATTAATTTCAAGTTTTTTTGCATTCAACATTTCGCGTCTACCTGTGAAGTCTACGTTATCATAATTATATGAAACCATTAAAGAAAAACTTCAAGGTAGCGCCATTCACTGCTCATACAGGGATTTACAGAAAGTTAACTTCAATCCAGTTATACTTGTAAGCTATTTCACCATATTTTAGGTGCTTACACACATGCACATCTTTATTAAAAGTTATGAATTATATGATCCTACTACAATGAAATGCGAAAGATTGGATATGTGTGTATTTGGTAAAATTTGTTAATTTTTCTAATTGATGTTAATACGTAGCACTAATGCTTTTTCAAATATCCGAGAGAGAAATAAAAAATTGCATCGGTATCTAAGTGTTAAAACTTTGTAAAAAGTAGTATATGAAAGTTAGCAAACGTGCCTACAGATAGTGCTCTAGGTGGTAAGAGCAGGGTTGCTAGACATAATTTTTTATCAATTTGCGTAATGGGGTAAATATTTCTGGTATCTGAAGTCCAACCCCATCGAAAAAGTAAACGTATAAATTTAACTTTCTCCAGAACTAAACTATGTGTGAGTGAAAAATTTTAATGTAAATGCATTGCGCATGCTTGACATTTACATAAACCAACATTTTGATGCCATTGTGAAACTGATATATAATTAATTAAATAGAGATTCATTTATTACTAAATTTAAAAGTCTGTCCCGCTACACAAGAGTGTTTATGTAATAAATGATAATCAATGGGACGATACAAATATTCCGATCAACTTTGACTTACTTATGTTCAAAATTGAGAAGAGGTAAAATTTGTTTTTAAAATTTAAAAAAAGTATATTAGTGCTTTATGAATTGTTTATTTAAGTTACGATTTCGATAAGTATAGTTTAATTTCACACACATAAAGTTGACAACCCTAGTTATAAGATATATGTTTATACAAATATATAAAACGAGTATTTGTTTGTAATATTGGAATAACTGCTTTTTACTAAATGCATATGGATGTATGTATATACGCTACGTATACCAGGAGAGGCGAAATTTTAAAAATTCAATAAAAGTTGTATAAGTATGTACTTTATGAAACGTTTTTTTTAATGTTACGATTTAAATATATTTTTTATTTTAACACACAAAGTTTGCAACCCTAGGTAAAAGGTAGGGAGAAAATATCAAACTAAATAAATATTACTGGACAAATAACACGAATAGATCTAAGTATGCAAATTAATAATATACCCAAAGTAAGCAAATTATTTGCTTGTGTTGTTTGTGGTAGCCGACGATACTAATACATAGAAATACATATATAAATACTGTTACATACGTAATAAACACCCAAACGCAGAAACACAAACGTCTATTCTCATTACACAAATGTTTTTGCCTGTCGGGAATCGACCCGAGCCCCCTCGATTCGTAGTTAGGTTCGCTAACCATTCGACCAGGCGGTCATCTATACAAATAAACAAATAAATGTCAGTCAGTGAGTCAGGACTTTTTTTTATAAACACAGATTCAAAATATAGGTGCTTGTTCATCTAAAGCATACATTAGGTATATCATGAATCATGATAGGGTAATTATGGGGTAGGAATTTTTTTTTGTTGTGCCGGCGCTTTATATAGAAACGACAATCTCATTTTTAACTGCTCCTAAGAGGCGCGGAAAATCTATACAGTGGTTTCTATTAATAACTTCAAAACCTGCGTATAAATTAGCGCTAATTTTGTTAGATTCATTTAGGGGGAAAATTAAGTTTCAGTGAAAGAGTGATGATACAATCAAAATCAAACTGGTATATGAACAAAAGCCGTAAAGTTTATTAAAAAATTATAATAAAACAAAAACTCGACTGTGACCCGCTCAAAAAAACACAAACCCTCCTTCTATTGCAGTCGGGTTACGCATTATATAGGCTATGTCACTCTTACAATTAAGACGAATCTAATGTGGTAATGTGTAATTTACTAGGTGGTAGCAATCTGCATTGTCTGGCCCGGGTCTGGTACGGTCGCCTTACCTATTCCTGTCGCAATAGCGTCAGTGCTTGTCACTATCGCATTCCGGTTTAGAGGATAAGGTAGCCGGTAAACTTATGCATGTGGCATTAGACTTCACCACAAGATAGCAGCGCACTATTAACATCTTTGGTGTCTATAGGTGATGGTTAATTCTTTCTATCAGGTGCCACGTTTGCTTGTTTGCTATCTTAGGGGGCGTCCATAAATTACGTGAGGTATTTTTTTAATTTTCTGTCTCTCTCCCCCCTGGTGAGATGTCGTTAGATTTTATTCAACCCCCTCCCCCATCCCCCAATCTCACGTGAGATTTTCAAAATGTGGGTTTCTGAAATATGGAAACGCATTTGATTGTTATTTTAAAAAGAAAAAATCTTCGTTCTTTTATTTATGATTAGTTAAGGCTATATAACGTCGAAGTATAAATGAAATTATTTTCTTTCGAACGAGTTAGTGAATGATCTTAATCGTATTACGATTAAACTTAAGATTACCATTCTTAAAAGGCCGGCAACGCAACTGCAAGACCCCTGGCATTGCAGTTGTCCATGGGTGGCGGTGATCACTTACCATCAGGTGCACCACCTGCTCGTTTGCCCCCTCTGCTATAAAAAAAAACTTAAGATTAACTTAAGTATGTACATTCTGGATAATGGACCAAAATAGTATATATTTTTGTTTCAATTAGAAAAAAAATTGCGTGATATTTGCCGAGACCCCCCTCCCTCCGACGTAAGATTAGATGAGATTTGACTCGACCCCCTCTCCCCCTTAAACATCTATATGTAGGTCCTCTTTCTAGTGCAGCCAGATCTTGTCGTTGTGATATGATATTATAATATTATAATTGCGAAAGTTTGTTTATCTGTCTTTACAAGTTACAATACGAACTCTAAACTCGAAACAGTATCAACTTGGGCGAGCGAGACATTGCAAATTTCTGTTACGCAGGTAGTCCCGACAGGTTTGATCAATCATTGGCTTTTTTTTAAACTGCCTGAATGAAAGGCAGATGGCCTTTTCTTGATAAAGGGGCCCGGAAAGATACGAAGGAAAAAAAAAATAGATACGTTATAATTTTTTTGATAATTTTGCAGTAAAATTTTGTTTAACTTATACACATAAGCGCGGTACACGTGAATCTTTAAATAAGCAATAAATCGTTTAAGAGCGCGTATTCGATTTGCAACGAAAATTTCATGTTATCAAGTATTTTCAAGAGAATCCATACTAATATTATAAATGCGAAAGTAACTCTGTCTGTCTGTATGTCTGTCTGTTACGCTTTCACAGCCAAACCACTGAACCGATTTGAATAAAATTTGGTACAAATATAGTTTGAGACCCAAGAAAGGACATAGGATAGTTCTTATCCCGGAAATCCCACGGGAACGGGAACTATGCGGGTTTTTATTTTAGAATTTTTTCCACGCGAACGAAGTCGCGGGCATAGCTAGTATAGTAATAATGTGAGCAGATTATTCAAGGGATAAATGGGGCACACTAAAAGTTTTGCACTTCCAGCTAATCGGAACTATTTGAATTTCGAATGTTATATTTGACGTTGACGACGAAGACGAAGACGTTGCAACCTTCTTAATAATAAAAAAAAAACAATTGGCGGGAAATAATTTGTTTTTTATCACACATCAAAGTTCTATGTACGCAACGAAAATGGTTTTAAGTCGAAAAGATTTTAGAGCGATGATTTTTTATGATTTTAAAAGTTCTCTTTCTCCGCAAGACGTCTTCAAAATGCTTTTGGGAGAGAAGCACCTTGTTTGAGCACCGTGAGGTGATGGTTTGCTGAATTTGAGAGAGGTCGAGTTTCTTTACATGGCGAATTTCGTGAAGGGCGGCCTTCAACTGCCGTCAACGAAAATAATGTGGCTACTGTTAAGCGGTCAATTGAAGAAAACCCCCGGATTACCTATGAGACAATTCGAGGACTATTGGGGATTGGTATGAGCCAAATTCAATAGCGTGATCTGATAGCGTTCAATCAGCACGTAGAAAACATGCCTTCAGATCTGTGGTCCTCCTGTTTTAAAAAATGGTTCGATCGCATGAAAAAATGTTTAAAATGTAAAGGAGATTATTATGAAAAGCAATAAACATAATATTTTGGTTATAATATGTTATTTTTTTTAAGTTACACAAAACTTACAGTGTGACCTACGTATTACAGTTTTTTGCAAGATTAAGTCTTGATTATTCTTGATACTTGATTATAGTCTTGAAAATTATATTTTTTAGTGCTTAGTACACTACAGAGCAAAAATATAATTTTTGATAACAGTTTTTTTAAAACGAAATCATTCCCTGCATAGCGTTTTACGGATATAATATGGTCTTGAAGTGCACTATAGAGCCAAAATGATGAAAATATTGTTATTAGATATTAAAAAATAATATTAAAAAATTACAAAATCAGTTCATTTTAACTTTTTTTTTTCACTAGGAAGTATTTCATTAGAAACCTAAATTATTTATTTTATGTAAATGTTTAACATACTGATTTTTTGAGTCCATTATATGAACTCATTTATTTAGCAGAAATACTTTAAAAACACTATAAATCCTCGCGATAAATCGAATAATCAAAACTTAATCTTGTCTTAATCTTGTAAAAACTGTAATATCCTTCGAATAATCTCATATTATTACGATAATTCTCCGGAAAAAAATGAAAACATGAAGTTTTCGTTACGAATCGAATACGCGCCCTTACCGTTATATAAACGAAAATTGGCAATTTTATGAGGAAAACTTTCAAGTGTCTTATAATTCATAGAAAGATTTCATTTCTATTTATAATTTTATTTGAATTTGTTTACTTGTTTTATAAATTCTAAAAAAGCAATACTCTTTAGAATTTCAGAGCAAATCCAAATAAAATTATAAATAGAGCTTAGCTCTAATACACGCACTTAAATACGAATATTACCTATCTGTTATACAATTTGTATAACAGGTAGGTAATATTCGTATGTTAAGTGCGTGTATTAGAGTTAAGCTAGGGGCTGACAAAATTTAAATCCTGACAGTATTTCCATAACGGTAACTGGTACTTAAGGCTTTGGGTGATGGAAGTTATCAGTAGAATATCGTTTGACTTACGGCGATACTATGCTACGAGTTCTTAATAATAGCTACGCTCGGCAGGTGTCCATGAGATCAAATATTTGCGTGAATATTATATTTTTCGGATTAAAAGCCTGTGTGTTAAGTTTAGACTAGGGTTGTAACGGAGGCTAGGTTAGCGGAGGCGGATGCGGAGGTTAACGGAGGCGGAGGTGAAATTTGAAGTAGAAAAAATATAAATTTATGGTTTATTAAAGTCAAAAATAATTATTTCAAATGGGTACATCATGTTAATCATACACTAAATTACTTAAAACAATCACGGCTTAAACACAAAAAAAAATACGTAGTACCGAACGATTCGACAAGCTAATTTCTGTCATTCATTCACGCCCCCACCACCGTCCGCCCGCCCGTGTTCCCGCGGCGCAAGTTACTCGCAAATACGCAGCCGTGCGGCCGCGTCTCCTAGCGTCGCTCTTTGCGTGTTGTATGTTAGCGTAAATAAAACTCCGCATAAATTTGGCGGAGGCAGAGGTTCGATTCTTTGCGGAAGTTCCGTTACAACCCTAGTTTAGACATAGGCCGTTCGTGCTTTTTTACATACAATAATTCACAATTATAATTGCATACGATTTGTTAAAATATAGTGACCACTCGGTGGTGGAGTTCTGCTACGTTTCGACCGGGTTTAATGTCGACGCTTTATCTATTGCTATTGCAATAGAGCGGAAGTAGACAATTTTACAAAAAGCGTGGAAAGAAGAATAGTTACTTAGTTATACACAATTTAAAAATATACGAATTCTGAGAACTTTAAATGCTTTTTTTCTTAGGGAAAATAATTTATTACACTGCGGCAGGTAATATTTTATAGTTATTACATGATGTAAATTTTAAATTTAAAAGATGTGGATCTAAAAGGCAACTCCTTTTTGAACAGCCTAATATAACATTATTGAGGTGGATATACCTAAATAGTAGAAAATATAGAAGAGAAGGTGGACATATTTATATTTTATACTAGTTGTTGCCCACGACTTCGTCCGCGCGGACTTCGTTTACTCTGCACAGCTCCTCCCCCTTAGGTGATAGCGTGATAATATGTAGCCTATATGTTGACCCGAACTATTAGTAATATTCATGCAAAATTTGAAGTAAATCCATGCAGTACTTTTTGAATTTACCCCAGACATACATACAGACAAACAGACAGACATACAGACAAAAATTCTAAAAACTATATTTTTGGCTTCGATATCGATTGTAGATCACGCCCCAAGTATTCTTTAAAAAAAATATTCAATGTACAGTTTTGACTTTCCTACGATTTTATTATATGTATAGATATCTTGTCGAAACGTATGTTGATGCGTCTCATAACGTTTCGAAATGTTAGCAATCAAAGGGTAAACACGGCGTGCTGTCTCATATCGGTAAAGGAGACCGTTCTATCATCATACATTTTGGAGGCCAAAGTGGACTTATAGATGGAGCCTTTGTGACATTAAAATCCAAACGTAAAATAGGCGATTACCACGATTCAATTAATTTCATGAATTTCAGCTAATGTAGGTATTTAAATAGTATCATAAAATATCGAAGAAAAGGAAGACATATTTTTATATCTTGACGAAACGAAACGTATGTCAATCGCCTGTTCGCTAGTGGTCTAGTGGTCCGGTATCAGGGTTAACCACATGAGGTCCCAGGTTCGATTCCTGAGACGATCAATTCTAAAATGAGTTTTTTCAGTTTTCTGGTTGTCAGATCAAAACAAGGTTGCCCGGGATTGGAAAGTGCCCGGTTGGCGATAGGCTTGCCACCTATCACATTGTGGGACCAAGTATCTTCGGCTACTTCGGCACTTGTTGTACCTCTGCCGACCTCTTCGGGGATACGGGCGTGAAGATACAAGGAACGTATGTTAATGCGTTTCATAACGTTTTGAACAGCAATTGATTTTTATATATATAGTTTATAATAGTAATATATAACGCAGCTTATCATTCCATTTGAGACGAGAAAAAGCCGGCTATGGCTTCTGCCAAGTCAGCTATGCAAGATAGATATATAATGATAAGATGCCTTCAACGGCATGTCATTTTGGAAGGATTATTTGCTGTATATTCTGTGAAGAAATGGGAGCACGGTGCAGTGCTAACTATATAATTAAAGTCGAGGACGAATATTACAAATATGACAGAGTTTTAAATGATGTTGTTTTTATTATAATTGTGCAGAAAGACTGATGATGGTTGTCTCGAATGTAAAGAATCAAGTTCTGCTATTATTAAATACGAGTCATAAAAAGTAAGGGATAAAAAAAAATCCAAATTTTTTGGTTATATTCAACAGGTTGACAGAAATGATCGAATTGCATAACACGAAACAACAAATTGTAGGTACAAGTGTCTATTTTTCACACACACGACACGGGCTATGTTAATTTTATTTTTGAAATTTAATATAGATTTTTTAGGAAATTTCATGCTCTGTAATTTGAAATCCCTGAAAATGTGATGATGATTTGCCGCGGAGACATCGGCGATCAAAGCAAAAAAGTCCTTTTCAATTGTGACGCGATTTTGCAGTTTTAAAAGTGTCGTCTTGGTTTAAAATGTATTGGTTGAAAGAGGTCGATAAACGCGTATTTCAAATTTTTTTATAATACCTCCTGAACAAAACCGATTTTGATGCAAATTACAGCATTCCATGAAGTGTTAGAAAAGATGATAAGGTTTTGTAATTATTGATCGGTGCATTAACTTAGAAGATATTTTTAAAAAGTATTGTTTTAGTAACTTACTTTTTGTTTTCAATTTAATGCCGGCAATTGCGTTTCGATCGGTCAAGCCGTTAGAAAGTTACGTGAGGTTAATATACATAAACACACACACACATACACACACACACACACACACACACACACTCATACGTACATAAAGACATACTGGAGTCATTCAAATAATTGAAAAGCTTTCTTGAACCGCATAACGTGCAGTGTAAAAAAATATAATTTCCGAAATCGGTGTGAAATCAGTAAACTTCCTTTAGCGGGAAGTTAAAAATATATATGCCAGTTTTTAAATATTTTTATCTCAATACCCCGTTATTCTGGACCCTTTTTGCTTGGACGCCAACATACTATTAAACTGTCGCGTATTATTCAATCGAAAAAAAAGGTAAATAGGTGAGTTGTGTCCCTCTTTTATGCTACAATCATACAAAAATAGCGCGTTTGTGGTAAACGTTATCAACAATTTTAGATTATATTTTGTTCGTGAATAAAAATACGAGTACCTATTTAATAAGTTGAGAAGTAAATTTGTTGTTTTTTTTTTGCTTAATATAAAACCTTAATCCCACACACTCTCCATCTAGGCATAGGCACGAGATACAGACAAAAAGTATAACAGTGTACTTTTAACGCCGTTAACTATTTAAAATAGTAGTTAACTTCTATCTACGATGTAGGTACTATTCCCCGTGTTGGTCCCGTGCTCCTTTAAAGAATAGGCCATTTACCGTTCTGCGAGGCAGGTCGTAAAAGGCGACCGATTGGCTATACGAGTCATTGCCATCGTGGCTACTGGGTGGTAGAGTTCTGCATTGTCTCGCCGGGTCTAAGTACCACCGCCTTACCTATTCCTGCCGCAATACCGTCAGTGCTTGTTATAGTCGTGTTCCGGTTTGGAGGGTAAGGTAGCCGTTAAACTTATGCATGTGGCATTAGACCTCGCCACGAGATAGCAACGCACCATTGACACCTTTGGTGTCTATAGGCGATGGTTGACTCTATCAGGAGACCCATCTGCTTGTTTGCTATCTTATAATATAAAAAGAAATACCTGAAACAATATGTACGCTACTGTGATGCCAAAGGAACTAAAATTCAAGTACATCAGAGTCACATCGCTGCAAAAGAGATGGGCTTTACGACATATTATCCTAATTAAAAACAAAGTTGAGTCTGTACTAAGCCGATTGTGAAACAGGTAGAGTTAAGTTAACTCATTTAGGCTGATCTTCACCATTTTGCACCATCTTCAGGTTAGATTTGTATACTACATGTACTATGTACTGTTAAGAATTAATTCCCTACACAGACTGGAACGAACTATTCCTCTTAGTTTTTGGTTCAACATTTATTTATTTATTCGGAAAACAAACAGTATAATTAACATGAAAATATCTAAAATTACAACTGAATACCATTTAAATGTTTTCGCATATAAGAAACTAAAACTAAAAAATACACGCAATAATTAGTAGGTTTTGACAGTTTACAAGATTTTTAGGACTATTTACAGCTATTTTCAGGAAACGCCATCAAATCATTTCTTAGTAATAATATTTTTCAAGCTACTTTTACTTAAATTAAACAGGTCGAGTTCAGGAATGTCATTCAGTGCATTGACTTGATTTGCCGATCTTATAAAGAATGAATTTTGCCTATAGTTAGTGGAACTGAGTGTGAAGAGGACTTGGGATTCTTGAGGATCTTGAAGGTACTTTAAGAAATATTTTCGAAAGGAGATAAGAAGAATCAACTTTGGATTTTGCTATTTTCTGTAAAAACATGTCTGCTATTCTTCGTCTTTCCTGTAGGGGAAGTAAATGATGTCTTTTGCATCTCAGTTCGTAACTAGAATCCATTTGGATTTGAATTGTAGATGTTTAACAAATCTTTTTTGAATAGATTCCAGCCTATTGATGTAAATATCGTATTGCGCGTTCCACACCTGAGAGCAATACTCAAGAGTGCTACGCACGTATGAGCAATAAAGTATTTTAATAACTAAAACTGTTAAATTGAGAGCTCATCCTTAAAATAAAACCAAGAGACCTAGATGCTCGACTTACGAGGTGGTCAATATGTCTTGCATATGTGAGCTTTGTATCGTGGATGACGTCTAAATCTCGGATTTCGGAAACACTTTTCAACTTCTGCTCTTTTAACTTGTATGGGAATTGTATTATTTTATTTGAACGACTAAAAATCATGGAGTAGCATTTAGATACGTTAAGATCTAATTTATAAGTAATGCAGTAATTTTCATCTCGGATTTCGGAAACACTTCAACGTCTGCTCTTTTAACTTATATGGGAATTGTATTATTTTACTTGAACGACTAAAAATCATGGAGTAGCATTTAGATACGTTAAGATCTAATTTATAAGTAATGCAGTAATTTTCTAACCTGCTAAGATCTTGTTGTAATAGGTAGCAATCATTAACATTGCTTATATTTTTGAAAATTTTTATATCATCCACATACAAGAGAAACTTTGAATGCTGAAAACATGAATTAATATCGTTGATAAATATATTGAATAATAAAGGCCCTAATAAGGAACCTTGTGGGACGCCAGACGGTACAATATTTCAAGAAGAACAGTAACCGTTAATGACAACAGCTTGAGATCTATTCTCAACATAGGATGTAAACCATCGGTATAGATTACCATGAATTCCAGCTAAATAAAGCTTTTTCAGGAGCAAGCTGTGGTTAATGCGGTCAAATGCTTTACTGTAATCAGTAAATATGGAATCTACTTGACCTCCTGAATCCATACATTCGGTAGTGTAGTCAACAAATGTTAGCAGGTTTGAAGTTGTTGAACGACGTTTAAGAAACCCGTACTGTTGAGAAATAAAAGATGTTGATAATGAATTATATTGTTGTCGGTGAACTAATCATTCAAAAACTTTAGCGAATATGCATAATTTTGAAATGGGTCTGTAGTTTTTGACTTGACTTTTATTGCCATTTATATAGATCGGAGATATAAAAGCAGACTTCCAGATTTTAGGAACAATGCCCTCTTTGATCAATCTCTTAAACAGAATAGGTAAAGGCTTAGTTAAGGAATCGGAACAGTTGGCAATAAACAAAGGTGGGATTTTGTCTGGGCCAGCTCCCTTCGTAAGATCAAGTTCTTTCAGGAGCTTTTTTTACATTATCTGGGTCAATATCTATGTCACTAATAAACGTATTAGCGTTATTAAGATAATTATGAAAAATGTGAGAACTAATACTTTTGGATGGCAATTTTTTTTCACAATAATTCATTATTCAAGATTTAAAAAATATATTCGTAATCTCTGATTCCACCCGAACTGTCTCAATAGAATGAGCGGGAATAATATGGAATTAGTACAAGAAGGAGGAAGATGCACATGCAGATGATGTATTTTTGATGTGTTTGTAAGTGGACAATAAAACGCACGTTATAATTCGGAGCTAGTTTAATACTGCCATCTAGATCAGTTGTGTATCACATAAAGGTTGATACACATTCCCGCCGTTAAGGCGTGCATACATAACATTCCTCCACCCTTAGCTTGGAAACCTGACAACAATTAAGGAATGGGTAGGTTTATAACTTAATAACTATTTACAATACTGACTATAATTTATAACTAATTTTCTTATTTCTAGGTCTTAGATTTATATGTTTGTAAGGTGGCTCATTCGGAGGTGGTGAGTTGCTCTGAATGTTTTCAGTATTTTCCAACATTCCTGGGAGATCTCTTGCATCACCCTCTTCCGATTGAACCTCCTGCACTGAGGCTGGACTCGAATTTTTTTCGGAGTCAGGTGCAATCGCGTCCTCCCACAATTCACCTGTTTCCACCTGATCTGACATTGGCTGTTGCCCGTCGTCTAAAACATCAACACATCTACATTGTTCGTTGACGTTGTTTTCGTGCACGGAAAGAAGCGGTGGAAGATAACCGGTGGAACACGGTTGCTGTACGTCGTGGTTTTCTTGGCTTTTATTTGTATATCGCAACAACTGGTCCACATGACGTTTACTAATTTTTCCCTCAATATCCACCAGGTACATTCTACGTCCTAGAATTTTTTTTATTATTTCTTTAACCCAAAATATATTTTTTTCTGTAAAATTTTTCGCCCAAACTACATCACCGACCTTAAATTTACGTTCTTTGATATTCGATTTTTTTTGTATATTTCTGGTGGAGGAGTAATTAAATCGAGTCGGCTTCTTAAATTCCTACCGAACATTAACTTAGCCGGAGTCGCTCCCGAAGAACAGTGAACTGTGTTACGATATTCAAATAAATAATCAGGTAATTCTTCATCTACTTTATTCCTGGATGACGTAAGGATTGATTTAATCATCTTTTTACACGTTTTGACAGAGTTTTCGGCCTGACCATTACTACACGGGTGGTAAATGGGAGATGTTATATATTGTATGCCGTTTGCCCGGCAAAACTGTAAAAATTCTTTTGACCCTATTTTTGCGTCATTATCGGAAACAATGGTTCGCGGTAGCCCGAATGTCGAAAATAAATTATTTAGTTTTAAAATCAACTCACGAGTTCGGGTGCCTGTCTTCATTTCTATACATTCGAGCCACTTACTATACGCGTCTATAAGTACTAAGTAGACTTTTTGCCCTACAGACATGTAATCAATATGTACGCGGTCCCACGGCTGGGCGGAACGTGGCCAAGCTGCGGCCGCGCGCGGCGGCGCCGCCCGCTGGCTAATACATATTTCGCAAGCACCGACCAACTGCTCAATATCTCGATCGATGCCTGGCCACCACATTCGTGAACGTGCCGCGTTTTTTGTTTTCACAATTCCCATATGTGACCTATGCAATTCCTTTAGCATTGCTTGGCGATGATAATGCGGAATAACGACGCGATGCCCCCTCAAAAGACACCCTTTTTCTACCTGTAGTTCGTTTTTACATCGAAAATACGGTATTATGTTTTTACATTTGATCTTACGAGGCCATCCGTATTGCATGTATTTACGCACTGTAATTAAAATTTTATCCGTCGCCGTTGCATTTTTAATATCAGTATATGTAATAGGCAGATTTTGAAGTTGCAATAAATTTATTGAAATACAATTACACTTATTATTATTGTCAGTGGTACTTGGCTTTACTACGCTAGTCGGCGAGGAACGAGAGAAGTAATCTGCTACTAAATTATTTTTACTACTTATGTATTGAATTCGATAATTGTACGCTGATAAAAAAATTGAGTAACGAACTAATCTTGACGCTGTCATAACGGATATACCTTTGTTTTCGCCAAAAATTGCTAACAGAGGTTTATTAGAGGTTCCTGCCTACCGTAAAGGTATTGGTGAAATTTACTGACCCCAAAAATAATAGCTGTTGCTTCCTTGTGTAACTGGCTGTAGTTATGCTCACTGACAGACAAGGAACGAGAAGCGAATGCTAACGGTCTTTCGACCCTATCCTCTCCGATTTGGGAAAGTACCGCGCCTAGCCCTGTCGGACTTGCATCTACCGCTAGTATTAATTGTGCGTTCGGGTCATAGTGAGTTAAAACTCTTTCTGAACACAATTCCCCCTTAATTCTTTCGAATGCGACTTGTTGGTTATCGCTCCACTCCCAGTCTACATCTGTACGTAGAAGATAATTTAAAGGATATAGTATTGAAGATGCTTGGGGAACAAAACTCCCGTAGTAGTTAACCATCCCGAGAAATCTTTTTAATTCCGTTACGTTCGTCGGCATTGGTGCTTTTTTTATAGCTTCTACTTTCTTTGGGCATTTGTGCAAACCGTCCTTATCGATTATATGACCTAGATAATTCACGCTTTTTTGAAAAAATACGCATTTATTTTTTTTTAATTTTAATCCGGCTTCACTAAATCTTTGAAAAACCATGCTTAATCGTTTTAAATGCTCTTCCTTAGTTGCTCCTGTGATACACACGTCATCAAGGAACACTGCCACGCCCTTAATGCCTACCAACAAATTTTCAATTGCGCGTTGAAAAATGGCAGGCGCGTTAGCCAATCCGTAAACTAAACGTGTATACATGAACAAACCTTTAGTAGTATTGATGGTTGTGAGCTTATGGGAATCTGGGGAAAGAACTAATTGGGAATAGGCTTGGCTACAATCAATTTTGAAGTATAATTCTCCCCCTCCCAGTTTTACAAAAACTTCTTCAATGCGCGGTAACGGGTATTTATCAATATAGATATCTTTATTAACCGTTATTGAGTAATCGCCACAAATCCTTACACTATTGTCGGCTTTAATAATTGGTACAATAGGCGATGCATAATCCGAAAAGCTAACCGGTACTAAAACCCCAATCCGGACCAACCGCTGAATTTCTTCCTTTATTTTATCTTTAATCGCGAACGGAAGCGGACGGGCTTTAAAAAACTTTGGCATTGCGTCTTTTTTTAAATGAACTTTTACCTGGTACTTCTTAAAACAACCTAATTCATCCAGGAATAAATCACTAAATTTATCAATCAACCCTTGTACATATGGGTAGTTCGTACCTTCACAATTTATTTTATTATTTTTCGACGTTAAAACTATATTAAATTGCGCCATAAAAATTCTCCGTAAGAGGGGAGGTCCCCCGTTTTGAATAACATACAATTCTATAAAATATTCTGTGTTTTTATACCTTATTTTAACATTAAAATAACCTAAAGGAGTTATTTTATGGCCATTATAAAAACATACTTTCATATCGCTCTTATTCAACGGTATTTTCAAAAAATATCTGTTATATATATAATTTATCAGAAATGACACTTATACCCGATCCGGTATCCAACTCCATATTTAAATTTAAATTACCGTTAAGAGTTACCGGTAACAAAATAGGATTATTGTTAACGTACCTCAAGTTAAAAAGATCGCATTCCTCACACTTATCGCAGTCTTCCAAGTCGTTAGGCTTTATATTATACACCTTTTTAGCACGAGATTTACACATTTTTTTCAAATGCCCTTTCTCATTACACTTCAAGCAACGATACGACTTATATCGACACTTTTCTGACACATGATTTAACCCACACACTTCACATTTTACCGTTGACTCTTCAGACCTCGCCGCAGGTCTACGGCTGTCCGCCGTCCGCCGTGCACTCGCGCGGTATACTGCCTCCTGTTTCACCTGCTCACACGCTCTGCCCTCGCCGATCATCACCGACCCCGTGCGAGCCCTTCGCGCGCACGCCGCTTGTTGTGCCAGCTCCACAGCCCTCACCAGAGTTAACTGCCTGGCGTCCTGCTCAAAAAGCCGGTCGCGCTCCGGTCCCATCATCAGACCTAGCACGAATCGACCCCGAAGAACTGTGTCCAAAGCACCCCCGAACTCGCAGTGAACAGCGAGCCCTCTGAGTCGAGCCGCCCAGTCTTCTACCGACTCACCGTCTTCTTGACTAGCCCTATAGAAGTTGTCTTTATCCGCAAAGCTAGATCTTTTTGGTGTGAAGTGGTCGTTGAGTATTTGCAATAGCTCCGTATAAGTAACTGCTTCCACTGACTTCGGATGCGTTAAATTTTTTAACAACTTATACGCCTCATCTGATAAATGCGTTAACAAAACGGCCCTTTTTTGTTCGTTTGATTCTAAGGCATTCAAAAGTACAAACTGCCGTAAACGGCTTTCAAATACGCTCCAATCTTGAATTTTGGGATCGAAATTTGAAATATTCCCAATAAATCCAGCCATATTTAATATAAATTAGTGGGTACCTTGTCGTCGCCAATGATGTGTTTGTAAGTGGACAATAAAACGCACGTTATAATTCGGAGCTAGTTTAATACTGCCATCTAGATCAGTTGTGTATCACATAAAGGTTGATACACATTCCCGCCGTTAAGGCGTGCATACATAACAATTTTAAACTTTATGACATTACTGATTATTCTTATTTTTTTTTTCTAAATAAATATTTTGGTGAAATTGACTTATTTTTTTAAGAATTCCGATCAAGTGAGACTTTCTGATAATTTGAACCGATTCGGCCAAGATTTTGAGAAATTTTGAAAAAACCTCAAAACAAATTTTGGCGAAACAGTATTTTTAATATAACTTTCAGATTAATGTACCGATTGAGTACAAAATCTAATCAGCTCTATTCCTCAAAAAACTTCATTCAATGCATAACTTGCATTAAAATCGCTTTATCCGTTCGGGAGTTATCGTTAACGAAAAATGTTGAAAAAGCGTTTTTTGACATTACTTCGCGATTTTTTAACCAATCACTTTTCAAATCGTACAATATTTTAGTACTTAAAAAACTACGTTAAATGCAATCTCAAAAATCAAAATCGAATCAAGTTTTCAAAAGTTACAGCTTTTTAAATATTAATATTTTGTTGCTTTTAACATATTTACTTAATATTTTTATTAAAATAACATATTTTTATTAAAATAACATATTTTTATTAAAATAATATTTTTATTAAACACTAATTTACCGATTGAAAAATTATATCAGCTTTTCTCTTTAAAACAACTGCGTCATATACTGTTAATTGAATCAAAATCGGTAAATGTTTTCGGGATTTATCAATAACGAAAATTTTCGAAAAATATTTAATAGTTAACATTGCTTCGAAATTTTCAACTAAAATACCGAACTTGTACATTTGAAAGAATGTGCTAGTATAGAGCGTTCAGTGTCTGAGCAAGAACAACCCTACTGCAAGTTATTTTAAATCCTAATTTAATCCATCGATTAATAGCTAAAACAATACTTTAGATCTCAAAAATTGAGTAGAATGCTATTTGAAAGATAAAAATTTATCATCGTTTCCAATACTACAATCAAAAATCAATTTATTGTCATTTTTAACCATCTAGATGTTTAAACTGAAAAAATCTATGCTTATAGCTTTTACTCCTTTGAGTTAAAAAAATCTATATTCAGGGAAGTTTCAGGAGTGGCCTGCATGGTCAACCGTTTACAGATTATTTTTCTACTTCAACAACCGCGCATAAAATACAGCCTGTCATGATCTAGCAGCAGTTTGCTATCCGCATTCAGCGTAGAGCGGTTCGAATCGTTGACGACCAGGCTATTTCGAAATAGCTTGACTCTTTGGCATTGCGCAGAGATGTAGGTTCTCTCTGTGCCTTTTATCGTATATATCATGGAGAGTGTTCCGACGAGTTGTTTGGATTAATTCCTGCCGCCGAATTCCACCATCGGACATCGCGTCAAAATTTGAAGTTCCTTCCTCACAATCTCGATGTCTGGAAATCCACAACTGTGCGTTTCTCCCGACACTTTTTACCTCGCACTACTCTGTTGTGGAAACAATTACCGGCAGGAGTATTTCCGAACGGATATGACATAGGGACCTTCAAGAAAAGAGCTTACTCATTCTTAATAGGCCAGCAACGAAACTGCAAGGCCTCTGGAATTGCAGATGTCCATGGGCGGCGGTGATCACTTACCATCAGGCACCTCTTGCTCGTTTGCCCCCTCTTCTATAATAATTAAAAAAAAATCCGTATTATATTGTTGTTTCAAGAAACTGCAATAAAGATTAGTGTTACATAAGCAGATAGCACTACTACTGCACTAATCTGCTTATAGGTTTTTAAAATCTAATGTTAATTTTTTAATCCAGCTTTTGATTTTAGGTCGTTCATACTGCATTACGTCGCATCGAATGTTGATGCAGTGTATAGACAGTCTGGTGCAGAAAGTGCAGAGTGGTGTTGTCATCAATTTTGAGAAAATAGGACCGGATCCACCACCTATTGAAAGCGGTCCCAATAGAGATGGCGAACCTGGTGATGAAGTTAATCAGGAGGCTGACAAGGAAATGGATACTGATAATGATCGAAATGGGGTACGTAATTATGAATCTAAAAATGTTGACAGATTGTGTTACTATTTTGTATGTTTTTGGACGCCAAACAAGCAAATGGCTCATGCAAATCCCATGGAATCAGATACCTAACTAATGCTTATAAATATTAAATATATTAATTTTTTTTAATGTACGTTAATAAATTAACAATTTTCTTCTTCAAACTGAAGCACAATCGTTACTATCAATTAAGGTATTGGTACAAGAAAAGGCAAGGTGGTGGACCCAAAAACTAGCGCGACGTTACAGAACTACCATCCGTGAGTGAATGCAAAGGCTTCTATTTCTGGGGTCTCATTAACAAATTCGATTGATAATATAACATGAGGTATCGCGTGCGCTCTAACATTTTGGCGTTGCTTAAATTGTTAGATGTTTTTCACATACTAGCTGTGTTCTATAATGCTGTATAGTTTTTTGTACGCCATATAAGCGGGGCGTTGAGGTAGTGCTCTACTCTAAACATACGAAGGTCAAGCATTTTTCTGGACTTAATCTGTACCTATTGTATTTCACTCCCACTTTACAGGTGGGAGTGATGCGCTGTGCCGCGCTCCCGGCTGCATGTCTTGTCTTGCAAGTCTTGCTTATTTCTCCCGTGAAACAGCTTTGCTGTATTTCGGCGAGAAGGGCAAGACAGACAGTGTAATTATTGGCACCGAGACTTAACACCTTATGTCTCAGGATAGGCAACACACGAATGGAATAACTGGACTAGTTCCAGCCCAGGTATCCCATTTTTGTTCATTGGCGACGACCACTTACCATCAAGTGGCACGTCTGCCAGTTTGCCCATCTCATTAACATAAAAAACACTAATATAGCACACAGGTATAACTATTAACCATTTTTAATAAACACATTTATTAATTTTAAAAAATGTATTTTAACTAATTAATTAAAAAATGATTTTGTGGACGTCTGAATTAGAGATGAAAACTGCCGAAACTTTCCTAATGTTTCTAGGAAACTTTCCAATACTGCCAGTAACATTGCTCAATATTACTTGAAACTTGCCAAAGTTGCCAAATTACATAGGAGGTTTTCATGTAATTTTCTATGTTTATGCCTTCACGCAGTTAATTATGTAATTCGTCCTTCCTTCCTTCCTTCCTTCCTTCGCCCGCGAGTAGATTATCATGTTCTCTATAAAGTTTGGTTGGTTTTTAAAAGTAGCCCACGCTTGACCCCAGATCTTCAAATATCAAGTTTCATCTTTCCATGTCAAGTTTCTTAAAAATTGGTTCAGCAGTTTAGCGGTGAAAGAGTAACAAATAAGACAGACTCGCATTTATAATATTAGTATGGAAGTATGGACATAATAAGTGAAAAAAAGATGGAAAAATAACCTATGTTCATCCCAAGATTTGGATGTATGTATGGATGGATGGATGGATGGATGTTTGTTATTCAATTACGCCAAAACTACTTAACGGATTTCGATGAAATTTGGCACGCCGGTAGATGATGTCCTGGAATAGCAGTTAGGCTACTTTTCATCCCAGAAAAATGAGTTGTTCCTGTGGGATTCATTAAAAACTTTTATAATTGCTTACAAGGTTTGACTCTTTCATACATACAAATATAAATAAATAGATATGTATATATACTTTCTTACATATAATAGAATAGAAGATCACCGTAAGAAATTAATAAAAAAGGTCGATGATTCTTTGTAATAGACCATGACTTCATCACCGATAAAATGTAATAGATCGCTTATTTCTTTTCTTTAGTATATCAGTAACAAAATAAATTTATAGACCTAATTTTTCGTTTGGATATTGTAGAAGAGCATTAAAACTACCCCCTGCAGGACGTTTTTTTTATCAGAATAAACAGTATTATAAGAAAAATATCGTTCCTTATTTACATGTTTCTTGCCAATGTTACCGGCAGGTTTAGAAACATTCGTGGCAGTAATGGCGACTTTAAGAATATTGCTGGTAATTTTCATCACTAGTGTGGATGTCTATATGTATGGATGTCCCACGATTACGCTGAAAATATTTAACGTATCAACTATTGGTACCATACTTTTAACAGCTTCAGTATGTCACGGGATTGTTTCCTAAAAACTACTATCTAATTCAGTGTGGTTTAATTATTTTTTAAATTAGACGAGCGTTATGAGGCGTGTGCTTTTAGATTTTCCAGACTTTTTCATTTCATTGGAACCTTTTTTCCAGAATAAAAAGCAGGCTTTGCGCCTTTCCACAAAATCGTTTGACTATAAACTGTCTCGCAAATCTGTCCAATTGTTAAGACTTAATTAAGTTTAACATCCAAATATTTCAAAAACATGTGCTTTTATTAGTATAATATATGTTATATTATATTTATACGTTCCACATACCCGCACAAAGCGGTTCGACTCGACATTTTTCATTCAAACCGCAAGGGATTGGAACATGCTTCCCGAGTCTCTGTTCCCCGACGAGCACAATCTGTGGATCTTCAAGAGTAGAGTAAACAGGTACTTTCTAGGGAAGCGCGTTCCATTTTAGGCCGCATCAGGCGAGATCGTGGTCAAGCGCTTCCCTATCGATAATAATTAAAAAAATATATATTGATTGAATTTATTCGTTTGTTTATAGCGTTGGAATGGAGGCGCATATCAAGCGGGCATAGCGCCCAATCAACAGTCGAGTGTTCCACAGGCTTGGCACTCCTGTCGCCGTCTCATCTACGTTCCCCGTACGGTGTCACAGAAAGGTTTTGCAGTGGGTTTCTGGCCCATACCTGAATCCTTTCGACCTGATCCCACCGCACCAACCTTGGTAAGGTTTGAAATAATTTCAGTACTAATTATGTATGTCAATTTTAATTACAAGGAAAATAATACATTTGTGTGTATAGGACAAATCCAAATACAATTTGACCGGTTCCGAATATTCATTTATAACTTTGTGTGACATAAATCCGCACTTTATTCACGTTTTTTCGTGACCTAAAGTATTTATTTAGCGAAAAGCGTGGCTGAAGTGCTATGTGACATGTGTGTCACAAAGTGGAATAATGTCACATGAGCTGTAAAATATTATACAATATGGCGACTAAAATTATCTATTACAGCGCGATGTTAAGCTTAGTCACATGTATCGTAAAGTTCTATATTATTTTAAAGCTTACAAAAAATGTCGTCTTTTTTATCATATGATTGCGAAGAAGCAGATTGCTATACTAACGGAAAATACACCATCGCCTATAGACATGGCGGGGATGTAATCCTACATAAGTTTACTGGTGCTAATACTGTCGTGACAGTAATAGGTAAGGCGGTGGTACCAAACTCGTGTGGGTTGCAGAACTCTACCCCTTCAGGTCGTATAAGACGAAATAGCCTTAATGTGTCACTGCGTCATGATTACTAGGCGGTGGAGTTTTGCAGCGACTTACCTGGATCCGTTATTTCCACCTTTGTCCTTATCTATTAACGCTGGCATATCAATGGTGTTTCTCATGGTTAAACTGTGATAAACGTGGTTGCTTGTGGGTAGTCAGTAAACTTGCATATGTGACGTCACACAAATACCTGCATTTTAAAATTTAATTTTTTCAATCTGCTAATTTTGTGACTTAAATATAATATTAAAAAATGGTCAAATGACATGTTCATTAATTCTTTTTTTTATATCCTGAGATAGAAAACAAGCTGATGGGTATCTTGATAGAAAGGTTCAACCATCGCCTTTTAAATTCCAAAGATGTTAATGGTGCGTTGATATTTTGTGGCGAGGTCTAAATTTACTGGCTACCTTAACCTCCAAACCGGAACACGACCGTGGCAAGCACTAACGCTATTGCAGCAGGATTAGGTAAGGTGATGTAACAGACCCGGGCGAGACAATGCGAAACTCTACTACATAGTATCCACGATAATCGGTCGCCTTTTACAACATACCTGGCAGAACGGCAGTTGATCTATTCTTTAAAGGAGCCCGGACCAACACGGGGAAAAAATTCAAACCAAAATATTTAAATATTTTTTAGATGAATTATACCATAGTAAAAATTATTTATGTTTGGTGCGAGCGGACCTAAATATATTACTTAATAGCAATCAATGAATGCATACTAATATTATAAATACGAAAGTTACTCTGTTCGGTCTGTCTGTCTGTCTCTTCTTCACTTCTAAACCACTGAACCAATTTGGATGAAGTTTAGTAAAAGAAGTAGCTTGAGACCCGAGAAAGGACATTAGATACTTTTTATCCCGGAAATTCTACGGGAACGGTAACTATGCGAGTAAAACCATGGGAAAAAAGGTACTTTTTTAAATTCACGCGGACATGGTCGCGTGTACAGCTAGTGAAAGATAATTGAGATAGGTGTTAAAATGCATCATTTATTTTCTGTTTATTTTTTTTATTAATTATTTACATTGCCGTGTTTTTCTCATGTCAAAAGTATAAGTATTTACATAATATTACCACTTATAAAACTGTTTCTATTTTTTTCTTCTAAAATCTGTTAATTAAAGCTTAATGTTTCAGCCACCTAGATCCGCTCACCCCGCGGTGAAGTTCACATGTTCCAGCCAAGAACCCATGGTGATTGATAATTTGCCATTCGACAAATACGAACTGGAGCCTAGTCCTTTGACGCAATTCATATTGGCGAGAAAACAACCAACTATTTGTTGGCAGGTGAGAATCCATACTAATATTATAAATGGGAAAGTGCATGTGTGTTTGTTTGTCCGTATTTCACGGCAAAACAGAGCGACGAATTGACGTTTTTTTTTTGAAGTGGAGATAGTTGAAGGGATGGAGAGTGACATAGGCTACTTTTGTCTCTTTCTAACCCCCCTCCTTCCTAAAATGGGGGGTGGAAGTTTGTATGTAGCATTCCGTAATTTTCAAAGTAGAAAGCTAAAAATTCGTATGCAGACTATTTGTGACTAACAAAAAAATGTGCAACATTTTTATGTGCAACATTTTTTTGACAATTTAACGCGAGCTAAGTCGCGGGTAAAAGTTAGTACATATATGTATTTTTATCAAGAAGTAGTCGATTCCAATATCAAGTCAGTCGAGTATGATTTCTCGCGCGGAACTTTGTACTAGCTAGCACCTACGCTATGAGATTCACGGGGGTTAGATGCAATTTTGATTTTGTTTGGACGATTTATTATTATTTCAGCGCTGTACCGACGCGATGGTTAACGAAATGGTACACGACTTCTAATTATGCAGCTACTACTAAGCTATGCAGCTTCTCTAGTACGTAGTACATTAAATTCTCTGTTAACCTAAAATATCTGATAAAGATACACAGACTTGTCAGAGTAAACGAAATTTGACTCTGAGTATCTAAGCTCAACTGGATTCATCCTGGACACACTTTTTATCTTTAAATTTTAAAACCTATAAAAGAAATGTCAGAATTATACCAAGTAAAATGGCAGCATTGAAAAGTATCTTTAAAGTATCCTGGCAAAATCTTAGCGCAGATTTCTTACCATCTAACGAAGGTACCTTATGTTAGCGGACGTTCTGAACACACCCATGGCAAAGGTCGCGAAATAGACACTTGCAAGTCGAGTACAAGTTTGAAGGCAGAGTGCTTGCAAAAAATGCATAGTAATAAAAAATACTTTTTATAAAATAAATTTAATTTACGTATTGTTTGTTTGATTTCGCCGGATTGCAGTTATTCCATTGCTAATTTAGTCTTCGAAATTAGATCAGTCGGAGCCATTTCCAGCCACTCTCGAAACTGTCAGAACTAATTTTATGTTTAATAGTAAAATAATAGTAGCACATAATTAACTGCATGCTGTTTCTATTTTCCGCTCTATAATCTGTTGAAAATAATAGTATTATGATTTTTGAAAAGCTGTATATTTTGGAAACGATGATCGATTTTGGTCTTTCAAATGGCATTCAACTCAATTTTTGAGATCTAAAATGCTATTTTAGCTACATATTCGATAGGTTGAAAAGAGACAAAGTAATGTCAAAGAAGTTCACTTTCGTATCCCCGTAGCAGAAGATGGAGCAGACAAAAATTCCGTCAATGACATTTTGTGCCAAAAACACAGAATTTTTTATTCAAGAATCTTAAAGACAGCTTTCGAATATATAATTTTCTATAACAGTATTTGTCGCCTCTGCGGTCTAGTTGTCCAGCGTTGGCATTGACCACATGAGATCCCGGGTTCGATTCCCGGGTCGGGCACATAAAAAAAGTGTTTTTTCAGTTTTCAGATAAACACAAATTTTCCCGGGATTGGGAAGTGCCCGGTTGGCGATAGGCTTGCCACCTATCACATTTGTGGGACTAAGTATCTTCGGCTAATCATAGGTGCACATGTTGGACCTCTGCCTACCCCTTCGGGGATACGGGCGTGAAGATACTTGAAGTATTTTCTATAACTTTCATTATTCATATACATTAATGAATATGAATAATGAAAGAATATTTTATAGATACCCTAACCAAATTTTCTTTTTTCAGGTGTTTGTTGCAAATAGTGGATGTAAAAATTCCGAAGTTAGTCATCCATTTGGATACCTGAAAGCGTCTACTAATTTGACGTGTGTCAATCTTTTTGTTCTACCTTACAATTATCCAGTACTGCTTCCGCTCCTTGACGACTTATTTAAAGTCCACAGATGCAAGCCTACACCTGAGTGGAAATTGGCATTCCAACAGTATCTAGACAGGATGCCCTCATATTATGTAACGGTAAGTCGATTATTATTTATGTTATGTATGTGATATTATTGGAATTGGATAATATTTGAGTATGATTATCTATTATGTGTCTAAGGATGTGTACTAAATTTCGTAAGTGTATTTCGTAGTGTACGTTTGTATGCTTGTATACTTGGCCACGAGTTTCTAAGGAATTAAAAGTCATTTCGAGATAATTCTTTTTGATTTAAATTAGGTATAATAATATTCCAACTTAGGTAACATGCCAAGTTTAATCAAAACCGATTCAGTCGTTTTTGTATACTTTTATGTTTATATGTGGTAGAGTTAATTTTACGTGATAACGTCATAAGGAATCAAGATCGTGCATCTCTATCGCTTTTTCCGCGCTCTCGCTTGCACGCTCGGCTTAGACGGAAGTGACAATGAGTCGTGCTTTTTCGTGCGTTAATTTGTTAAAAAACTTTACAATTACACTATCATCCAGAAGTGACATGGGTTTATTGGGTTTATTTATTATTACTCCTACCTTAAATTATTTTTACCTGAGTGAAAGAAAGTAATGTGCTCAGGCCACATTAATAACGTCGACGGTAACGGCTAGTAGTTTATAAAATCGACTGATAAATACAAGTTGAACATTTTTTTTAAGTAAAAGTTATAATTTTAGCCTCTTCGCCGCGCTTTAACGAAGATGGGAGCCTCAGCACCTCTTGTCCAGAGTTTGATTCCCGACACCCAAGATAATTCACTTAGCTTTTCAGTACTGAATTATCTGAAAAGACTAAAAAATCAAGCAAAGATAGAATTTGAGAAGCTCTGTGCAGATGTTATCAACAAGGCTTCTAGCAGTAATAACCAAAAGGTAACACGTTATGTCTTTATATTTTTTCCTGTATTGGTCCAGGGACCTTGTGAGTAATAGACCTGTCATTCTTCCAGATAACATAAAAGGCGAACGATTGGCTAAACATATCAATACCATTGTAATTATTAGGTGGTATAGTTCCGCAACGTATTGCCCGACTTCAAAACTATGTCTTTATTTATTCCTGACGATTGCCGTCTCGCCCATATCCTAAAGATTTGGCAGCAGTGTAACTAGTGGACAAATAATTAGCCAACAATATTAAGTCCTAACAATAGTAAGATGTGTGAGGTGCCCAAAATATTGAGAAAATGGGCTGATATATAAATAAGGTCTTTCCAAAATAGGTGATCATATTTCAATACAGGGTTAAGTACGTGTCTAACCAAAGATATCCACTCGAAAACGCACATCATTCGGGGGATTAAAACTATTAGATTTTTACGAACAAAATTATTTGGTTCATTGTTTTTTTAAGTTATTTATTTATTTATAAACATAATCCACAGCACTTAGGTAACACGGGTAGCTAAAAATACTCGTTATAATTAAACGCCTTTTTGCATAAATAATCCACATTGTGGTTATTTACCACTTTACTACTCACTCTTGCGTTAAAAGTGGAATATTTTATGAAAAACGGCCTAAATCGTTATGAGAATAAATATTTTATTCGTAAAAACCAAAAAGGTTTAGTCCCTTGAATTACATTATTTATTAACTCCGGCAAAGAAACTATCTTTGGTTAGACGTACTGCAAGCTGTGTTAAAATATGTTCTCCTGTTTTGGAAGGACTTTATATAGTTCCGGGTGTGTTGTTTTTAAGAAAAACTTCAAGGACCAATTAATTAATCGACCCGGGATTCGAATCAAGAATGTCATGCATCTATGCTGAAGCTAGGATATCCATTGGGATAAATTATATTTTCTATAAAGACTCCTGAAGCGATATATTAAATAAATTAATGCATTTTCCAGGTTGCAGAGAGCGTACGAGTGATGCCTAGGTCGCCGTTGAAAAAGGATCTCACTACACACCCCTGTCTACAAGACAAGTTCACAGCCCTTAGGGATCAGTTGAACGAGTTTGGTGGGTTCGTCGTGGGGTTGTCACGAGGACGTCATAAAGTACAAGCTCACACCTATAGAAATCCGTTCGATATACAGAGAAGAGATCTTTTAGACCAGGTGAGAGTATTAATTTATCTCACTAACAACTGGTGATGGTGGGCCATTGCAACACTCAAATCCATTGGCTGTTGTAATTTGTATAGTTTATAATTTTCAATCCACAAATCTTTTCGCCTGTGTTGGTCTGGGTCCTGGGTGTGGTTATAATTTTTAATCGACAAATTGCACAAACGATGTGTTGTTTGGTCCGGCACCTTTAGAATAATACACTATTTACCTTCCTGCCATTTTGGCATGGTGTAGGATTGGCCCAATATGTCATTACCGCAGTAGTACTACTGTCACAATGGTAGTGGCATATGTGGCTATAAAATATAGTATGTAATAAAAACTCTTATTACAAGCACATACAACTTATTATTTCAAATGTTATGACAACACAAAATGTCTGCTAAAACAAGATGGCAGTCACGGGAGCAGCTATGCTATCAAAGACGCCGCGGCTGCTGCTTGCCATCAAACTATAAATTTCAATAATATTGTGTGACAATCCGCCGACGTTACACCAGGAAAGAGTTTTCACAAACTGAACGTCTGTGACACGGGGCGGGGAGGGTTCAAAAAACCATAAAATTTGTGTGACGTAATTTATGGATAGTCACTTGCAGTCAGTACAATTGACTTACGTTAGATGTATGCCCTTTATCATTTCACACTGCACATTTTTTAAGTTAGTATTTTAATATTTCAGGTTGTACGCATGCGCGCCAATTTCCTCCAGCCGCAGCTGGCGCACACGCGGCTGCTGGACGAAGACAGCGCGCACTCGATGCCGGTGGCGCAGATGGGCAACTACCAGGAGTACCTCAAGCGCCAGACTCCGCAGCTGCGCGAGATCGAGTCGCAACCCGTGCGACAGCACATGTTCGGCAACCCCTTCAAGATTGACAAGGTATGTGTGTTGGTCTGAACCTCCGATTAGGGGCCATCCATAAATTACCTCACACGAGTTTCATGATTTTTTGACCCCTCCCCGGCCCTGTCACAGCTAGTCACATTTGTAAGACCTAGTGTGCTGTCACATATTTTACAATTTTACATTAGAATAATGATCTCATTCGATTATTTTTTATTTTTACAGGTGGCTTTTTAATTTTACTGTTGCAATACTTAGATATAAAATATTATGTTTTGAAAAAATGTGACATCACATAATTTGGCACCCCTCCCTACCCCTTGTCACCCAATGTCACACTTCGTCGACTTCCCTTACTTGCCCTTAACGTGTGACGTAATTTATGGATGGCCCCTTAACCACACTCACAATAAATAAATACAGGTATATCACCTTGACTTTTAAAAAGTGATATACCTGTATTTATTACTAGCTGCAGCGTGCAGCCCGCCGCAGTATACAAGTTTTTTACGGATCCCGCGGGATCACCTCATTTTTTCGAGATGAAAAGTAGCCTATGTGCTTTACGCCGTGTTGGTCCCGGCCTCCTTTGAAGAATAGGCCTACTGCCGTTCTGCCAGGCATGTCGTAAAAGGCGACCGATTGGCTATCGAGTCACTACCATCGTGGCTACTAGGTGGTAGAGTTCTGCATTGTCTCGCCCGGGTCTGGTACCACCGCCTTACCTATTCCTGCCGCAATAGCGTCAGTGCTTGTCGCCGTCGTGTTCCGGTTTGGAGGGTAAGATAGCCGGTAAATTTATGCATGTGGCATTAGCCCTGGCAACAAGATAGCAACGCACCATTAACATCTTTGGTGTCTATAGGCGATGGTTGACTCTTTCCATCAGGAGACCCATCTGCTTGTTTGCTATCTTATGATATAAAAAAAGTTATTTATTTACTCAACACAAATCCCAAGACACAGTCAAATAAATTCCATTTGCAGCATTCTGTATAAAAGGTATCGTTACAGCGTATGATGGTGGACGAGGCGGACATCGACCCGCTGGGCGCGGTGCGCGGCGGCGGCGGCGGCGGCGCGGGCGGCAAGCGCGGGGCCGAGGCGCCGCGCGCCGTGCCGCCCAAGCGGAAGGCGGGTCCGCTGCCGCCGCACATCACTGCGCGCAGGTACACGGTCACACGCATATACTACATCTACTACGTACTTAATACGTGCATGAACACCAACTAGCTTCAGCGCGCTGCACGCTGCATTATAAAAGTGCCGCCTAAGCGGAAGGCGGGCCCGTTGCCGCTGGACATCACCGCGCGCAGGTACACACACTCATATACTACACCTACATACTTAAACACGTGACCGGCCTGGTGGTCGATTGGTTAGCCACCCTGACTACGCAGACTTGACGGGACTCGGGTTCGATTTCTGACGGGGACAAACATTTGTGTGATGAGCATAAATGTTTGTATTTCCGAGTTTCCGTGTTTATTAAATGTATTATAGTATTTATATATTATGTGTTTCTATGCATTGGTATCGTTGACTAACAACCATAACACAAGCAAATACTTTGAAGTTAGTAAGTGTAATTTGTCTTGTGAATATTTAATTATTCATTTATTATTATTTGTATAGACCAACTAGTTGCAGCGTGCAGCCCGCTGAGTTAAAAAGTGTTTGGCGAACGTCGCGAGATCACCTTATTTTTCCGTGATGAAAAGTAGCCTATGTGCTATTCCAGATCATCATGTACCGGTGTGCCAAATTTCATTCAAATCCGTTCAGTAGTTTTTGCGTGATTAAGTAACAAACATCCATATCCAAACTTTTGAATTTATAATATATTAGGCATATATATTAGGCGTGCAGGCCGCTGCATTATATACAGTTTTTGGCGCATCCCGCGGGATCCCCTCATATTTCCGGGATAAAAAGTAGCCTATGTGCTATTCCAGATCATCACACACCACACACATCACCACAGCTACCTATGTGCCAAATTTCATTCAAATCCGTTCAGTAATTTTTGCGTGATTGAGTAACAAACATCCATCCAAACATCTATCCAAACATCCATCCAAACATCCAAACTTTCGCATTTATAATATTAATATAGAATATAGATTAATAGACAAAAATGGTCAAAGTTCATTTTCTCCTGTTTTGTTCGGAGCTACCATTGAAGAATATACTATCTGTTCGTACAAAGCTAACGATTGGTTATACCTGTCACTGCTATCGTAACTACTAGGTGGTAGATTTCCGTAACGTCTCGTCTGGGTATATAGTACCACCGCCTTGCCTATTCCTGTTGTTATAGCATCAATGCGTGTCATTATCGTGTTTCGGTTTAGAGGGTAGTTAACAGGTAAACTTATTTATGTGGCAATATAGATATGTCACGCAGATGCGCGTCACTACCATCGTGACTACTAAGTGGTAGAGTTCTGCATCGGTTCGATCGGGTCTGGTACCACCGCCTTACCTATTCCTGCCGCAATAGCGTCAGTGCTAGTCACTGTCGTGTTCCGGTTTGGAGGGTAAGGTAGCCGGTAAACTTATGCATGTGGCATTAGACCTCGCCACAAGATAGCAACGCACCATTAACATCTTTGGTGTCTATAGGCGATGGTTGTCTCTTTCCATCAGGAGACCCATCTGCTTGTTTGCTATCTTATGATATATAAAAAAAGAGATAGAAATCCTTGGTGTGTCTATAGGCTATGTTTTTTGTTTTAGCAAGAGGCCATATGCTTGTTTGCAATAATGATATTATATGTATATAAAAAATAATTATCTGAATGAGTTTAAGCTGTATACATTATAAATATATGTATGCATGCAACAGCAAATGCATGAATGCGAGTACGCTGTGCGCACTCACGCCCTCACACATGATCACACGCACGCATGCAAAGTGTGCATGCGATATATGACGCGCGTCGAGAGAGAGAGAGAGAGAGAGAGAGAGAGAGAGAGAGAGAGAGAGAGAGAGAGAGAGAGAGAGAGAGAGAGATGCTTGTCAATGTCGACAATAGCTCGTTTATTATAATATATATTCCACGAAATATTTTTATTTGAAAATAAAATGGAGTACTTCTACGTCATCACTTTTGTCACATAAATACAAAGTTAATAACCAAAACTTTAATCAGTTTTGCTGATTATCGATACGAAATAATATAACGGCTTAACTACTAATTCATTCTTCATACGTTCCAGGCCATCAACGCCAGTTTCTCCGCTGTCGCCGGCGGCCCCGCTGTCGCCTACACCGCCGCCTACGCCACCGCCTGTTAGCCCGCTTTCGCCTGTGTCGAGACGACCGACTTCACCGCTGGCGCCCGTGCCTCCTACTCTTCCGGAGGTGACTATATATTGTCTTCGATCCCATTACGCTGCGGCTGCACTTGCGACTATCGTTATAAAGCTTCGCGCAATGACGTGATACATGCTGATGTGACCGGCTATTATCGGCTATCGTCGCAAACATTCGGACTGCGTATGCCTTATCGCGCGGTTGGTGGTACGTTCAAGGTTTTAGCGCCCGAATATCTTCGGGACGATACACGCAAGTGCGGCCGAAGGGTTACAAAGATGCGAACTGGTCAAGTTGCTGCCGTTACGAAGCATTACGCATGAAAAAGGAAACTGTCATCAGTTAGACCTCAGATATACCAATATAGTTGTACCACAATTATAACTTGCATCGATATTAATTATCAAAGTATACAGGTGCAAGTAAACGCCGATTAAAACTCGCCGCATTAATTTGAAAGGATAAAAACTTAGAATGACAATAAACTGGGTCATATCGTTTATTACATCTGTTGGTCGAAAAAAGGTCTGAACTATATTATATTTTTTTATATATCATAAGATAGCAAACAAGCAGATGGGTCTCTTGATGGAATGAGCAACCATCGCCTATAGACACCAAAGATGTTAATGATGCGTTGCTGTCTTGTGGCGAGCTCTAATGCTACATGCATAAGTTTACCGGCTACCTTACCCTCCAACCCGGAACACGACAACGACAAGACTGAAAGGTTTATGTTTACACTTGAAAGCAAATAGTTTTTGTAGGTCTACAAGGTGTTCGAAACTCAATGTTAAGTGGAGTACGGGGCGATACCTTAGAATATACCAGTTCTGGTAAAAATAAGAAAAAATCCAGATCACATACGTCCGGTCGCTCACGTACTTTCCAAAATAATTTTATTTATTAGTTATTTGCATAAACAAATAAAATTATTTTGGAAATAAAGTAGCAAGTGTTGTAACATTTTAAAATGTCTATTAAATGGGCAATTTTTCTAAATAACTTGCATAGGGTTACCACAAAGAGCAACGGCCATTCAGATATTTGGTGTTTATAGGCGATGGTTTCTGTTTTCGTCACGAGAGCCATGCTTCTTTGCTATCAAATGATAAAAAGTGTCAACCGGCCTTTTAAAGGTTGCCATTAAATTTAATTCGTTAAATATAATTTTGTTATTTATCTTCGCTATCTCGTGTTTTTAGGAACCTCCAAATGTGGATTCCAGTGGACCTTCATTGCCAGTGTCATCACCACAACCATCGGCACCAACAAATTTACCTCCAATCGTCAAACCGTTTCTTAATGGAGGTATGTATTTTTGAATTTGCTAATTGAAAAAACAAGTATGGTCAGAATTATCTCTCTGGGCCAACAGACTGTTAAAAACTTGTTATTTAGCAATATATACCTTATACATTTTCAATAAACTACCACATATAAACCTTGCCCTTTACGTTTTTAGATTCCGTTTTAAATCCTTGGTTATAGCACGTGTCAATATTGTTGTGTATCGCATTGCAGACGCGTACACGACGATGGGCAGTAAGATGTCGCGGTCGCCGTCGCCGCCGGCGGAGGGCGCGGACTCGTGCGAGCTGCAGATCAACGCCATCCTGCAGGGCGTCGCCGCCGAGAACAACTACAACAACAGGGGCAGGAAGCGGAAACGGAAGGTACGACACACACACACACACACACACACACACACACACACACACACACACACACACACACACACACACACACACACACATACAAACACACACGCACGCACATACATTCAGATAAATAGTAAAAACGTGAATCTATATTAATATTATAAATGCGAAAGTTTGGATGTTTGGATAAATGAATGTCTGGATGGATGGACGGATGTTTGTTACAAAATCAAAAACTACTGAACAGATTTGTATGAAATTTGGCACACGTGACCTGGAATAGCACATAGGTTTTTTTCTATCACGGGAAGATCAGGTGATCCCACAGGATTCACCAAAAAATGTTAAAATGCAGCGGGCTGCACTGTGCATCTAGTTGTAATATAAAGAAAACTTTACATTGTAACTTCCGTATCCCACTTTGTATTTCTAAACATATTACTGTGTAGTTGAGCAATATTCTAGTTTTATTGTACACTGCTGCAGCGTGCAGCTCGCTGCATAATAAAATTTTTTGGCGAATCCCGCGGGATTATTTGATTTTCCGAAATCAAAAATAGCCTATGTGCTATTCTAGGTCATTCTCTAGCTGTATGCAAAATTTCATTCAAATCCGTTAGTTTTTACGTGATTGAGTAAAAAACATTTATCCAAATATCCATCTATCCAAGCATCCAAACTTTCGCATTTATAATATTAATATAGATTTATTGGTTACAGTCACATGTATTTTTGTTAATTTCCATTTACTACCGTTTCCTTCAATATTTGCTAGTCTTTTGCCAGTCAACCTGTATATTTACATAGTAATGTGCGATATATTACAAGACTACAGACTACAATAACTGTAATGAACTCAACGACCTTGAATTTATAGCAAGCGTGTTCCTTAGTGATTAATAATCATTCAACGAATACTTGAGATTACATAATGTATGTCTCTGTGCAAACATATTTTTTTTTTATATATCATAAGATAGCAAACAAGCAGATGGGTCTCCTGATGGAAAGAGTCAACCATCGCCTATAGACGCCAAAGGTGTTAATGGTGCGTTGCTATTTTGTGGCGAGGTCTAATGCCACATGCATATGTTTCCCGGCTACCTTACCCTCCAAACCGGAACACGACAGTGACTAGCACTGACGCTATTGTAGCAGGAATAGGTAAGGCGGGCGTGCCAATCGGTCGCCTTTTACGACATGCCTGGCAGAACGGCAGTTGGTCTTTTCTTCAAAGGAGCCCAGAACTAATGCAGGGAATAATATATTTTTGGAGAGTTTCAAGCTTGTTTTCTTTAACCATAAATTTCCAGTGTCTTGATTCTAAACAATAAAGAAAAACATAATTTAAGCTAATTATGTAAAACCACATTTAATTTGATAACACATTTGGTACCTTGAGGTCTAGTTGTTAGTTTATCCATCTCAGTTCATGCGATCCCGGGTTCAATCCCAGGGTTGGGTTAATAACAAGGTGACTAAAAAATGAGTTTTGAAAATATAGTAATCTCAGCTTATAGAAGAGTGATGTAAATGTGTTTTTATTTATAAGTATTGGTTGATTGCGCATGGTATTGGGGATAGCCTATTTGGCTCAGATCAAGAGGTCCGGGGTTTGACCCTCGATTTGGGCAAAAATGTTTGATTGAGGTTTTTCTCGAATCGAAAATCCAAAATCTCAGTAGCAGCTCGGAGTCTGGTGGATGGTTTGTTAACTACTTCCGAGGCTCAGATGAGCACGTAAAGCCGTCGGTTATGGTTATCACTAGAAATAGTCAATAATCGTAATCAGGTCTGTAAAATGCAATGATGCGGATTATTACTCATTGCGCCAACCGATGAATCGCGGTGAACTGGACTGTCTATAGACGTTCGGTTTACTCTGTCTACCCTGCAAGGGAACCGGCCGTGAAGATAATTTTTTAGTTTTGGTCAATTTTAAAAAACAATGGCGAGTTGTCATATAAGAAAATACCTGAAAGAAGTTTGTAACATCTTCAATAACTGGAAGGTTTTTGGAATTAAAATAAATGCTAGAATATTTCAATAATGCAATAAATCGGTTTATCAATGCAAAGGGTTTAAATTTTTAAAAATGCTTTAAAATTTTGAGGTGAAATAAATTAATTAAAAAAATACAAAAAAGTTAAACAGTTTTAAACTTTTTTTGCAAATTAAGTACAAGTACTATCTTTCAGTGAACCTAAGGAAAAGTGTCGGAATAATTAATATATACTAAGTTAAATGGCGGCATTGGGTAGTTTCGGCGACCGGCGGAAATCAGATTTCTGAGGTTTCAGTTTCACTAAACACACTATTTGATAATATTTGACAGCTAACATAATTGACAAATGACAAAGTCATCTGGGTAATCTACAATCTACTTCATTTTCTACCGTCACTATATATATATATATATATATATATATATATATATATATATATATATATATATATATATATATATATATATATATATATATACATTTTAAAGAAAACATAGACAATAAATAATATGGCTCAAATAATAGCTCCATTTAAAAAATAATGTCTTTTTACACAGGCCTTATTCAAACATAATAAATAGGAGTAAAATTTTATAAAATTAGAAGTTTATTTATAGTAGGAGATTTAACTCAAGACGATAATTTTAAATGTAAGGTATGAACTCACCCTTGTTCTATATCTATGCTTTAGGTTAAGCCTTTAATCATTCTACAATAACATTAGCCATAAATTAGTTAAATTTCGACGCCTGTTTCTTACAATGTGATACATAAAAAAGGTGTATTATGCTGTTGAACTTGACCTTGTGTAAAATGAACCATAAAGATAATGACGTAAGACGTTTGTTACGTCTTAAAATATATTTAGGGTGTTGTGTTACTTAACAACTCAATATTCAATTTTAATGTATAATGACAGCTTTTGTTGGAACGGGAAACTTTTCATTACTTTTATGAGATATCAAATGAAACATGCCCGACCTTTTTTTAAAAAACCATCGTGACACCACAATATTCATTAAGTACTTTCTTTTAATATTATGGTTCGTTACAGAATGACACTTTAGAGCTGCCTTTTGTCCTGCCACCACAGCCTTCGCGTAAGGAACTGGCTGAGATTAAAAAGCACAATCTTTCAGTCCGTGCGGAAGTGTATCGTGCAGTGCGACGGCCTGGAAAAGGTATTTAAAAAAGATATTATTTAATTAATCATGAATTAGTGTTAAACAAATTGTTATTTCAAGTATACAGGATGTTAAAAAGCCCTGCCCGATCCGAAAGAGGTATATACGAGTAGTGGCTGATAAGTTCGCGCCTTAAGGAATTTAATAAAAGACAATTATGATTTTATATTTTCTTTATTTTTCAATATAATTTCATTTACGTAAATTAGATTTTTCGCATTTTGAATGTAAAGCCTATAAGCCATTGAAAAAAAATATTAAATTTCTCTTCAAAATTGCTTTCTATGGCCGCATTCCATCCAAAAATCTTCTCCCCTTAGTCTTATATTAAATTTTAAAAAAGAAAAATGTGACTGGGGGCCTGGTCTGGACGATTGCGTGGGTGATCAATTTCAGTAAGCTTCGTAGCTTTTAAGGCATCCCTTGCTACCCAAGGGGTCTGAACAGGCGCGTTGTCTTGCAGAAACAGCACTCCACGCGTCAACTTACTACGCCTCTTCTGACCGACTGCCATACGAGTCTGACCCAATAAATTAGCGTAGTACTGCCATTTATTGTAGTGGTTTTAGGCAAGTAATAAATTAACAAAATTCCTTCACTATGCCAAAAAATGTTAGTCATAATATTCGATGACGGCCTTTCGACTTTGAATTACTTTAGTGGCCTTTTTCCTTTTTTATCCATTGCCTTGAGCCGTGCTAGGATACTCTGAAACATACTGAAGAATTGAAGTTTCATCTACGGCCACAATGCAGTTGCAAATTTCGTCCAAATCGCTCTGACACAACTCCAAAAAATTTTTTACAACTCCGATCGTCTCTGCTTGTCAAGTTGTGTGAGCATTCGCGGTATCCAAAGTCCACTTAATTTTTTCCTGTGCAAATGTTCATGTGAAGTCTCTCCGATTTATTCCTTACTGTACTTCCGCTATCTGCCATAATGTAATTTTACGGTCGCTCAGTATTATTTTCGACTTTTTTGACTTTTTTTTTTTTTTTTTTATATCATTTTCTTTTTTTCTTTGGTCACTACCCTCACTGGGCGACCCGGGCGGTGGTCTCCACAAGTTCTCTTCCTAGTTGAAATAGCAGAACAAACTTTTTATTATGGTGTGTGAAGGTGAAGAATCCCAAAGAACCGATGACATTTCTTCAAAAATTTATTAAGGCATATTTCCTTTTTTTAAAAGGAATTTAATCACAGCACGGTGCCCAAATTGCGAGCGTTTCTAGTTTTCGTTTACATGGTGTTGCTTTTTTATTCCAGAAAAAATATTTGAATAAACAAAAAAAATGCTCTAATATTTGAATATTTGTGTTTTCAATGACTCAGTCGATTAGTGTTATCATTAGCAAAATCATTAGTCATCCCTAAGTACCTTAGCGATGACTTAAGCAAATTTCCGGCCCTCGTAATAATTTTTAAAATTTTCTATTAAAATCCATAAAGTAATACACAAATACGATTGTTTGATGGGTCAACATATAGGCTACATATTATCACGGGATTATTTTACGCCTTATCACCTACGGGGGAGGAGCTGTGCGGAGTAAACGAAGTCGCAGGCAACACCTAGCTAATATATATATATATATATATATATATATATATATATATATATATATATATATATATATATATATATATAAACACATATATATATATACACATATATACAGGGTTACCTTTAAAACACCAGCAACCTCGCAGGACTGGGTAGCTAACATCATATAGAACAACATTAATTGTTCTACGACTTTTGATAATTTGTTGGATTTTACTTTCACACAAAAATTAATATGAATTAAATTTTTCGCTTGAGCGTTCTTAACTCTACGTGTATCGCAAGGATTAGGTAGGAAAGTGTTACTATTATTACTACTAGCAGCGCGTCCGAATGAAGAGTTAGAAATGTCACGACAGTACAATGAAAACTTAAAAAATCATTTTTATTTAATGTGTTGTTATGTCAAAAGTCGTAGAACAAATGTTGTTATTTATAATGTTAGGTATCTACTCCTGCGAGGTTGCTGGTGTTTTAGAGCTCACCCTGTATATATACGTCTCACGTTGTTTGTCAGTGATGGACCCGGAAACTAGTGAACCGATTTCAATGAAATTTTTAATTTCTACAACCATAACGTCAGTGTTTACGACTGTTGCATAGCGGGGGTATCTTTGGTTATTATGGGCGAAATTGTCTTTTCCGATCAGGAAAGCAGCGGCTTTTATTCCTGCCGAAACAGCATCAATGCTTGTCATTATCTTGTTCCTGTTTGAAGCGTAAGGTATCGCCATCCCGCCACACGGATAGCAACGCACCATTAATGTCTGGTGTCTATAGGCGATGGTTTCTTTTTCCATCAGGAAAGCCATCTGTGTGTGATTTTTGAAGTGTTTATTTAAGTTGGTCGCTGGTTATATGATGTTTGAATAAGTGGACTGTATAAAAATATATAAGAAAGTAGGTATGTCAGTTCCCAAGACAAATCGGGGATAATTGATTTCCACCAATCTTGACTGACACTGCCACGCTCGGCAGTCGATAGCTTCTTCTGGTCGCACGGCGCTTCGAAGATCTTGATGGTTGTTTTGCAAGTTGGCTTCGCGATTTAGCACGGCTAATTATACGCGAGGAATTACGGGAAACGTTCACGAATATTTTTCACTGATTCGCACCCAGTTCGCACGGCGATCGTTGGCAGAATGCCGTCTTCCGTCTCGCGTTGACGGATGACAGCTTATAGGTGGCAGAATATTTTCAATTAACCACCAACAATCGTGATGAGAACCGAACAATCGCTTGTTTGGTATCTAATGATATATAAAATAGGGTTGTTTGCTATTTGTTAGAAAAATTTGAGCTTAGGAGCACATACATAAGATAAAAAATTGGAGATGCTGCCTGCGTAATCAGGAGTTAGTTAAAATGCTGTTGATATTGTTTTTATTTTATGTATTATTCCTGGAAGTTGTAGGAGAAAAGTTGTTTCGATTTCATTTTATTGATTTGGGACCGTTCATAAAATACGTTCGCATACAAGGGGAGGGGGGCTGAGTGTGACAAGATGTGACAAGATGTGACAAGGGGGACGGGGGGTATACGGCAACGTGACGTTCGTCGTTTATTATTTTTTGACATGAGCGCTAGCTCTGTGGCGCGACTCTAGAGGCGTTGCGATCCGTCACAACGGGTTTCTTTGTTTTTCCAATACTTGAGACAGTAACGTTTCCACGTACCCTGCGCGTAATGTTATAATAACTAAATAAATACAGTACCCGGCGATAAATATTGCACATCGAACTTTGGAAAGAGACAATCGGATAATTTCGGCTTCGTAAAGCGTTATCTCTGTCCCACACTACCTATGTGACGTTTAGTCAGTCGTTGTTCAAGTACGATAGAGTGCAGTCGCGTCCCGAAAAAAATATATATTTAGAGTTGATAACACCCACAAATTTAAATAATTTAAAGTTGTAATATGGCATCTTTCGGAAAAAGAGGGAAACCTTTACGAGGTCAGTCACGTGAAATTATCTACAATGTTTATAAATACTTTGTAAGCGAAGCTGATAGATTTAAAAAAAAAGTAGATGAAAATGTAAGTTGTTATTTTAAGAAGATTCAAGAGCGAGTTGCAAATGCCACTGGAATTTCAAGAAGAACTTTGAACAATATATTAAACGAAGTCAGTACTGAAACACATTCGACTGAAATTAAGTTCAGCACTCCAAAAAAAGGGAGACCAAAAAAGCAATTTCGTTTGGATATGGACGATTTTGATTACGATGTTGTTCGAAGAATGGTGTATGATTTTCACTTACGATTTAATGAACTGCCAACAATAAAATCATTAAAAGCTAAGTTATCTGAAGCTATTAATTACAATGGGTCTGAAAAAACATTGAGAAAAATACTTCATGACATGGGATTTCAGTTCACTAAAATGGAAGATAATCGAAAAATTCTAATGGAAAAGCACGACGTTAGTCTCAAACGAATGGAATACCTTGATAAAATACGCAAATTTCGCGAAACAGGAAAAAATATCGTCTACATGGATGAGTCATATATACATGCATCCCACACTAAAGGGAAATCTTGGAGTGACGATAAGAAAAAAGGAGTAAAAAAGCCAATTTCAAAAGGTCAACGTTTGATAATAGTTCATGCGGGAAATGAAAAAGGCTTTGTACCCGGTGCTTTTTTAACGTATAAATCCACGGACACTACAGGTGACTATCACAATGAAATGAATAACGATAACTATGAGAAATGGCTGGTTAACCAATTAATCCCAAATATACCCAGTGATTCTGTTCTAGTTATCGACAACGCACCCTATCACAACAAGTATGTTGAGAGACCCCCCAACTCAAACACCATTAAACGGGAAATGATCAACTGGTTAAACAGACATGAAATTCCAGTTGATCCAAAATTAACAAAAACCCAGATTTACGCTATTATATGTCAGCACAAGGAGAGGTATACAGAGTTTTCTGTGGACAAAATACTTGCCGAACATGGGCACACTGTGTTGCGATTGCCACCATATCATCCGGATTTTAATCCAATTGAAAATATATGGTCTCAACTGAAAGGCTATGTAGCCTCTAGAAATGTGGGTATGAACTTAACTACAGTAAAAACATTATTGACTGAAAAAGTAAACATGATCGGCGCTGAAGAGTGGAAAAAGGTTTGCGATCATGCAATCAAATGTGAGAATGAATATAGAAGCATTCAACACAGTTTAGACAATTACACTGATAGATTAGTAATAAATACGGCTGATAGTGACAGTGATATTGACCTCTTTGAGAGCACAGATAGTGAAATGGAAGTAATTGAGAATTAGAATTATTATTATTTTTATTGCAATGTCTCATTTTAGCAATAGGTATAATGGTGTTTATTATGTACACTAAAGCTGTAATGTTCCAAAATAATTAAATACGTAAACATAATGTAAAAATGTTTTTTTATTTTATTTTACCCCAACCTAAAGCCATCACTTATAGAAAAATTAGTGTATTTTATACAAAGAATAAAAATATCAAAAGAAGCAAATCATACTTGTTTTAACAGCTCCTAATAGGTACCGGACTGTTTGTATTTTGTGCGACAGAGATAACGCTCTACGAAGCCGAAATTAGCCGATTGTCTCTTTCCAAAGGTCGATGTGCAATATTTATCGCCGGGTACTGTATTTAATTAAATTTCAGAATTTGTGTACTATCATTTAGAATTTATCATACTCAGCAGGGGGGGGGGTCTTAGTTTTTGTGACGAAATATTTCTAGAGGGGGTCACAAAAAGTGTGACACAGCGTGACAATGGGGGGGGGGGAGGGGGTCAAAAAAAGCTGATTTTAGTGTGACGCATTTTATGAACGGCCCCTTTATAAAAATATAATTACAAAAAGTAATAGATTTTGAGCTTATTTCGTAACTTATTTTATTTTGTTAACTAAATATTATTTTTTTTACACGATGTTCACCCGCATCACCTCTGCGGAATTTATTTATTAACATTAACAGCACATGGCTGTGGCATTGTATTTGTGTTGTTTGGCATATTTGGTAAGCACTTACCATGTGGGGACAGTTTATTTGGCAAAGTGTTAATCTTTTTGGCCTATTTGGCAAATAGGGCCAATACAAAATACGCGTTATCGTGCGCATGTCTGTTTTTCGGACCACATCAAAGGCGTCAAAGAGGCACATAAGCAATTAAACCGTCCAATGACCGAATTCAGAAGAACACGCACCGTGGACCTGTACAGATTCAATTTACGTTTGTGTGTGCACTATTGTTATTATCCGTGTGATTATCCGAGGATTTTAATGTTACATGCATAAATTTACCGGCTCCCTTAACCACGAAATCGGAACACTACTATTACAAGCATTGATGCTATTGCGGAAGAAATAAATAAGTGTTGGTAGTAAACCTTTGCGAGACGCTGCAGTACTCAACTGTAACAACTAGTTGTCTCGATCCTAGCATATTCTGGCAGATGGTCCATTCTTCAAAAGGGGCCCGAACCATCACAGTTTTTTAAATATTAAGGTATTAAAAACAGTTTCTTTTTCAGATTTCACGACTCTGTTCGATTATTTAAAACAATTACGTGGCAGTGTGGACGTGAAAAAGGAAGTTATAAGAGATATTATAAGTGAATCGTTACGGTTTAAGAGAAAGGCACTCGCGAAACTGTTAGAAGATTTTCTAGTGGGACTCGAAAAGAATGGTAGTAGTGCCTCGGTGAACTTAAAAACATTGACTAATTATAATAATCATAGCTAGTGGTAACTCAATTGTTAAGAGATTATATTCACAGCAATGTGTTCTCAGATATTCAACGGCGTTAAGTACTAAAAATATTGCAAATGTATTTTATTTGGATCTAGTAAGTACTGGCAACTGCATTTTTTCAGATGAATGTTTTTAGAGATTTATCTGCCATAAGGATATAAAATATATGACACGTCCGCCAAGCTTAAGTTTAATTAGTATACAATCTAATGAAGTAGCAGGTCGATACCGTATTTTCAAATAAAGTATATCGCTCATTTGCTACAATGTCAACATATCTCGGAATTGATGATTATTGAGTTATACATTGTCGTAAAAAAAAATAGTGCTCCGTTTACTGTAAAAATATGAATCTTTAAATTCTATAGTGAATGAGAGAGAAAATAATTACATGGTTATGCCATTGTAATGTATCTTGTTTTGGTGACATGCGACGGTTATGGCTCTCCTGTAAAGAGAGCGATATATTCAAATGAGCGATATATTCAATCCCGGAAAAGTTTGTTTATCAGAGAAATATAAAACCTAATTCCGACGAATTTTCGCAAACTTGTATTAGATTCCAGCCCGTCTAGGATATGCAACCTGAGATAGCTCTATTCGTTTTGTCGTCATTAAAGTCTATATGTCATCTGTAGCTGTAACACTTCACACATGAGGATACTAAGTTGTCAATGGGAACGTTTAATTTTCTTAAAGTTTGTGGAAATTTCTCCTACATTTTTTCAAGCTTGTTCTAACAAATAAACTCCTGTTTTTTAAAATATTGTCTTAAAAATTCAATCATGAATATGATGTAACGTGTAACGTTTTGTATTGAGCTGTTAGGATAGTGAGATGTCCTTAAATTAATTTAAATAATGTTTTAATTTGCATTTCTTCCAATAAATATGCTAATTTGTATTATGCGTAATTGAAACTTCACCGTTGGATTCGTAAAACACTAATTACGCGGTGGGTTTTATAGTGCACAGATTTAGGTATCAAAATAAATAATGCAATAAATCAATTTCAGCATATCAAATTAGAATATTGTTATATACTAGCGACCTGCCCGCGGTTTCACCTGCGTAGCTTTTGTTCCCGTGGGAATATCGGGAAGGTTTATATACCAAAACCTTCCTCAAGAATTAATCTATCTATTAAAAAAACCCTCATCAAAATCCGTTGCGTAGTTTTAAAGATTTAAGCATACATAGGGACATAGGGACAGACAGAGAAAGCGACTTTGTTTTATACTATATAGTGAATAGTGATTATAATAATATAATAAACCCGTTACTGACATCTTATTATTGCATCATAGTTTGGTACGATTTAATTATTATATCGATTTGTTCAATTTCATTATGTGTGTTCTCTGATTTTAATTGAACATTTATATCCATGGCACAGTATTTATATTTTTTATATCGATAAACAACAAATTCCAATCTCTGAAAGATTTTTAGCATATTAAATTTTTATTAATAATGCAGTTGGCCGTACTTAAATAGCCTTATATTTTTTACTATTTGTGGAAATATTTGTGTGGTTTACAAATAAAAAAGTCGTATATATGCTCACTTAATTTAGGCATTTGATTACACATTTTCCATTTCTTTTCGCATATTAGTACAATATAGAGCGATTATTATTAGTCAAAGTAGATAAATTGTACCAATGTATCACCTAAAATTTTCAGCTGACTTCACTACGACAAAATTTCTAGATTTTGAAAATATATCCAATATTTATAAACATATTTCTATATTTGTTAATTATTTAATAGTAATAATTTTCCCAAATAACTGTATTTTTCCTTGTACCATGAAAGCTACTGCAGTATTTTAAATTTGTTTGACGGATAATTCTAATAGCAGTGGCGTAGCTAAGATGGGTGATACCGCTGCAGTCTTAATAATGTCACTCCTGCACAGAAAGCTGTGTATATTAGTAGTAAAATGCATTGAATAAAGCCCCGGTTACACTTTGATTAGTGCGAATGTTTAATGCAGGTGTTTAGTATTAAGCAAAAGTATTTTTTGCTAAGTAAGAAGTAACTAAGTGAAGACGGCCGTTGACTAGTACGAGTGGATTAGTAATCAGCGTCTATTCACTTTACTACGCTTTTACTAATCACTTGTAGGTACTAATCATCGGCTTTCTTCACGTATTTTTTGCTTAACACTAAGCACCTGTATTAAACACTCGCACTCGCATTAATCAAAGAGTAGTCGGGGCCTAAGCGACAGTGGCTGAGTGGTAAAGCGTCTAAGGTTCAAATTCGAGTTGATCAATGTAACTATTCACTGCTCCCTGTCCGTGCTTTGGAAAGCACATTAAGTCGTTCGTCACGGGCACTGTTTTGATTTTTTTATAGTAAAATTTTTAAGACACATGATTTTAATGATTTGATTTGATTAATGGTTATTTTTAAGGATTTATTTTTAAAGCTCGAATGGGTGACGCCCGGGGTAGATCGCTCCGCATATCCCTAGCTGCGTCACTGCTAATAACTAAGCTACATATTATATCAAATATGGCGGGCGTAAAAAGCTATGAAATAAAAAAAAACAGATTATATATAAATGAATGGGCACAAGTATTTTAAGGGTATTGTAATTACATTACCTATTAATATTAAGGTACTTTTTATTGCTAGCAGATATACCGTTACCTTAATAAGGCCCATCCACATAATTTCTATTCAATGGTATTGACTAGTTTATGTTCAATCATAGTACCGTCGGTACTTTCTTAAAAGCAATAATATATTACTGTTGGTATGTATTTGCTTTAAAAATAAAACCTAGGTATTATGAGACGTAAAGGCCTGATTTAAAATAATATTAAAGCGCATGTTAAGTTGTAATACGTAATACAAAACATGATGCAGTAAAATTAAAACTGGTTTAAACTTTTGAGAAATTGTTATGTGTGGAATATTCCATTATTAATCTCTCGTCTATTATTAACGTGATATCTTTGTTGAAATTTTTAGTGTACAGATTGACTGGTAAGACTGTACAAATTCTAGGACATGATAGGTAATGATCATACGAGGTTTGATACAAAAGTAATGATAATGAAAATAAAACATGGCAATTAAAGTTAAAAAAACAATTTATTTTCTACATAGTCTCCTAACAAATCAATACATTTAGTCCATCTTTTTTTAAACCCAGGATTCTCTTTGAAAAAAAATTGTCTTGACCCTCCTAAACCTCAACAGCGGCCATCACTTCGCTATCGTCAAAATTTCTCGCCTCGGAGATGTTCCTTGAGCCCATGAAAGAGGTAGAAGTCACTAAGAGCTAGATCTGGCGAATAGGGTGGGTGTTCGAGCAGTTTGAATTCCGTTTCGTGAATGGCAGCCATCGCAACTTCGGCTTTGTGAGCTGGTGCGTTGTCTTCCTTTCTTAATGGCCTCCCGTAATCTTATTTGGTCTGCGTAGTAAGATCCCTTAATAGTGGCTCCCTTTTGCAAATATTTTACCATAATTATGCCTTTAGCGTCCCAAAAAAACAGATGCCATGTTTCCCGCCGAACTTGACACTGAATTTTTTTGACATCGGTGAGGAGGCTCGCTTCCAAGTCATCTATTGTTGTTTCGTTTCAATATCAAAATGGTGTATCTAGGCCTCGTCCATAGCCAAAAAACGGAACAAATAATTTTCTTGATCTGCTTGGAAATTTCGAGATTGACCCTCGAAATGTCAACTCGTTTTTTCTTTTGCTCGTAGGTTAATACCTGGGTATCCAACGCGCAAAGACCTTTTGCATATGCAACTCCTTCGCAAGGATTCTTTGAACGCTGCCATTTGAGATCTATGTGACCTCAGCTACTTGCCAGATGGTCACTCTTCGATCTGCTAAAACATCTTCAGTGGGGGACGTGGATGGGCGTCCTTCGCGATGTTCATCTTCAGTAGATGTTCTGCCCAGTTAAACTTCTTGGCCCAGCGTGCAACTGTAGAATATAGAGGAGTCCCCCAATGTTTCCACCAAGTCACCGTGTATGTCTTGTAGACTTTTTTCGAACAGAGGTACTTGATGACAGCTCTAATTTCATTTTTCTCCATGTTGATGTTCTCTTCGATAGTTCGTATTCAAATGAATATATATCCCGGAAATCGTGATCTATTTTTTTAGGCTGACGTAGTGAATATATAAAGCAAGCAAATAAAATTTTTTTGGATTTTTATGCGGACCTGAAGTAACCGAGTATCATTATTTTTGGATCACCCCTCGTATGTAACCAATAAAAATATAATAACAAGAGAATATTGCCTAACTATATCGTAAACCTCAACGAAATTAGTGTAGTAATATTCTAAAAATATAGTAACCATGCGGACGATAGAGGCAAAATCAATTTGTAAACAATAAACTTCGATATCTATGCACGGGTATTGGCACTTAATATTTTTATTGGATAATTAGGTCAAAATTTAAGTACCTATTTCTTTTTAAATATATTAGTGTCAGAATCGAGTACTGAGTCCTTCATGATGTTCAATCTTTTACCAGTCAACCTGATTTAATAGTTGGTTGGTGACCCGAAAGCAGTGTTTTGTTTTTTATTCTCGGGTTCCGTGTTTTTACAGATTTCCTAAAGATTAGCTTTTTTGGAAGTAGAGGCGACAAATGGATAGTAGGCACAAGTGATTACTTCACCACTGCACAATAATATCTAAAACAAAAAAAATTTCACATACGCGGCTATTTTGGGATGTTTAATCTCTATTTTTAAAAGTCCATAAGGCTTATCCGCGGAGAAACACCCCTTTATTCAATTGGAGTATAACAGATTAACGTTTTAGCCCGTTTAAGATTTGCAACGTGAGGAAATTTAGTCGACTCGTTTTCTTGTTTTTGAAGTCATTATTTCTACTTATCTACTGTTAGGTGGTTGCATATAATTTGATATATGCAACCATCTAACAGCTACACGTACCACAAAGTTAGAAACAATATAACGTAACTGTTCTTTATCTCCATAGTGGTAGTTTTATCATATTAAAAGGTAGCAAGGTGTCTTTCCAGATGGAAAGAGGCAACCATCGCTTATGTACACAGATGTTAATGATGCGTTGTTATCCGAGAGGTTGGATGGTAATGCAAATGCAGATGTTTACCGGCTACCTTGCCCTCTCAATCGGAACACGATATTGCAGAGAATTGACGCTATTGCGATAGGAATAGGTAAGGTGGTGGTCCCAAACTCGGGCGACACTGCGTAATTTAACCACATATTAATCATCATGGTAGTGACATGTTTAGTTAATTATTCGCATTTTACAAACTGCCTGACAGATTGTTAGATTGTTGTCTGACCTTCAAAGGGGGCTCAGAACAAAAGGTACTGCAGTCAGTAATTGTTTTATGTGGTACAGAAGACACACATTTCTCGTATGTAATATGTTACTAGATAAACATGTTATTGTAGCCGACGTCGAATATTCCTTTTGTCGTGCGCCAAATATTTCACGTTGTACATCATAAGCGGGCAGAATTCGCGATTTATGCCAGTCGCAACTCGCGTTATAAACACGTTTCGTCGGTATTAGAAAAGAGGCGGCAAAAGGCTTTCCAAGTTTGGCCTTGGGATTAAAAGTAAATATTAATTGAAAGATTTTTAATTTCATACCGCTAAATAATACCTATTTCACTTTGCATTGTACACGATTCTTTTTACTGTACTCGAAGGAGTACCTAGTTATATACTCTTATTCGAAAAGCGATGATAGCTCAAATTGTACTAAGCTTGTCTAATTCCGCCTAGTGGCTTTTATGGATATCTAAAATTTTCTTTCTAAATACATGTAAAGTTTACCTGCTCAAAGCTAGCTTAGGGAATGCAATACCGGAATCCCGCAACACCGGGATCCCGCATGTTATGCGCGGGATACACTCTTCATAGCAGTACGCGGCGGGCAGTTTTGGTTTTTTGGGACTGGTTGTATAATATGTAAACGCACAACCGTTTAGCGCAATAAATATTAAAGTTTTTTAGAAGATAATATTTTCCAAATAATGTTCGATTTTCTACAATATATCCGATTTTTATAATAATAATTATCTTTAAAAGACATTATAAGAACTTTTGATTCTTAAAGTTTGATTTGTTTTAGTAAGTCTCTTTAAAAGTTGAACTTGTTCATTAATTATTTGCAAAGTCAAGTTAATAAAACCATGCGAAATCTAGCGAATACCGGCAATAAAATCCAGTAAATAATGAAAACGTTTAGTTTCGCAAATACCGGAATTAAAAATCTTTTATGGGATTGCATTCGCTAAGCTAGTTTGGTGGATCAAGAATTATACAGGTTGGAAAACCAGTTAATGGGATTGGTGGATGGATATACATATGTTAATTCGGAGGTATAAAGTATGAAGTCGGTTGTAGCAGTTCTACTGCGTATTATTATGTAATAAGAGATTATTCGCCTTGTTTGGCTGTGAAATGTGTTCGTAGGCGAATTTATCTACACCTGCAGTATAAAGATATGAGCTTTATAATGATTTTTATGTATTTTAGACCCACAAATTTTGAATGTTACCAGTATTTCATCGAATAAAATGTTTTAATCTACACAGTCAAAGCTCCCTATACGCAACGGTTTTTTTAGAAATATGTAATGAGCATGAAACCAATATGTTTTAGTGCTCCAAATTTAATGAAAACCAAGTTTATTATTATATAAGGTATGATAATAAATTCTTAAAACCAACCGAATTTAAAAAATAATCGAATTTTGTGAAATTTTTGGCGTATATTGTTTTTGATGTCACAAATAATTTAGGTAGCCTCTACATGTCAGTTAGTGCCCAGATCCCCTCTAATAAATCTATGTGCGACAAAAATTTTGATATATTTTACTTAAAAAATGCATACATTTGTGGTCTAAACCGAAATAAAAGTACATAAAAAATGTTGTTTATATAAATCGTTGGCAAAGTATACGAGGATTTATTTTATTGTAAATATTACCGCCTAAATACATCAGGTGTTATCCATGCTATCAAGCAAGCATGTAGTAAGCTACTTCAACCCTCCAATCGGAAATATAACAGTGAAAAGCACTGACAATGTGTTGATAGGAATTGTCAGGGTAAACTATAAAGTATTTACAATCGGTAAAAATAATAAAATTCATTTGTAATTATATTTCATTAGACAACTATTCAGATACATATATATTATTATAGCACTAAACTTTTTATATCTTAGAATAGCAAAAAAGCAAATAGCTGTCCTGATGGAGAAATCACTATTGGTAATAGCATAGTTAAATAAATGTACAAGTGTATTTTATGTTATTCACGTAATTGCGTAGTAAGTTTATAAAATATACTTAAAATAGGCCTTAAACAAGATGAGTGTAATGTAATTGACTTTATTAAACGAAATGAAAATCTGTCATTGTCAAATATTAAATTGCTAAGAGTACATTTTTATAATATGAATAAATTGCTTTGAAAACCGAATAGGCAGCTTTGACTGTAATACTTTAAAAGTGGAAAGTACCATTTATTTTATTATTGTCAAAAATAGTTTTATTGTGTATTCGCTAGCCATACAAACATCTCATTCTGATATATAGTTCACATTGTTTTTCTTTGATTGAAATTTGTATTCGTTACAACTTTATTTACGATTAAATTTTGTGCGCTTCCCATAAGGATTATTTTAAATTATACAATTTTTTCATGAAATCTTGACAATTGAACAGTCGACAGACGCGGAGTAAATTTTGTCCGGCCAAATACGTCATTTTTTGTTTCGCTTTTTAAGACTTTTACCTATCTGGTAAAAGACAAACGTTACAAGCTTGCAACGAGCTTCATTATGTACATAAATATGAATAAGAAAAGCGCACAATAAATTATCGCTTACGGTATCTATATTATGAATTTCAAATGATACTGCTAGTATGGTTATTAAAATAACAAAAGTGTATTAAAATGAGGTAGGATCCTGTCTTTCAAAAAGAGCACGGTTGGACCATTTCGGCCAATTTAAAGAAAAATATTGAGTCTTGGAAAGGTTTTATGGAAAGAAAATGGGAAAATATGAGAGGAAAATGCAAAAAATCACACTTATATTTTCCCCATCTAGCTGTCAAAAATTTTACGATCGTAAATCTTAGGCGGTACAAAATTCGCCGGATCGGCTATTATTATGTTTGTCAAGTAAAACGGATAGTAAACTTAGTATGGCTAGCGAAGTCCGACGTTCGGACTTAGTAATTTAAAAATAAATGAACAAATGCAAATATTTAAGAAGCATTTATGTTACTATTTTTAACTTTTAATTTCAGCAATTTTATTCATAGTTATTAACATGCGTTGTTGTTCATGTAATAAAATTTAGATTATAATAAAGCAATATGGATTCTGAATGCATGAAGAAGTGTGTTGATTTGTAAATACAATTTGTAAATAGTAGATATTAAAATTATTACCAATGATATGTTAAAGATGCGTTTATGGGTAAACGTGCAACGGGATGTTTAGTATGACTGAGCATTGCATAATCTAAAAACTATTTATTTTACAATATTTAAAAATTCCTATTCTAAATTATAAAAGGTTTTTGTCATTCATAGCATTTAATAATCCTCTTACATTTCATAAGATAGCAACCAAGCAGTTGGAAAGAGATAACTATTGCCTAAAGACACCGTCATCCGCATGGCGGGATGGTTATTATGAATTTTATTTATTTTTTGCACATAAACAAAACGATGAAGTTGTTTTTATAAAGAATAATAAAAAAATAAATATCATTATATTAAACAGTTTGACTGTTGAAATTGTATTCTTCTTTTAAATATACAAAATTGACACGTTTTATTTGAAATCATGAAGCTCTATTAAATTTGGAGATAACACTTCTAATACCTACTTTAAAATCAACCCTCTTATATATTGTAGTCACCTTCTGAGACCTAACCTTTTCTAAGTAGGATGATTGTATTAAAACAATTAATGTTGTAAGAAGTAGAAGGTGAGGTCTCTGAGAGTGAAACACATGCTTAAGTATTTGGTTCAAGTGATCAATATAAGAGTTTTCTCCAGCTTTACTTAACACTTCATGTATGAAAGTGCCATGAACTTCTGTTCAGTAAACGGCGTCGCTAGTGAGGTATTTAGAGTTGCTATTTAAGAAATTTACTAAGAAAAATTGACAGCGGAACGACGATTCACAAGATGGCGACGTAGTTCCAATTTTGTCTATGAACAGATAAATTGGCACCATACTTATAATGCACGCTTTTCTCAATTGTAAAACAAATGCATTATAACAAAAGTGTCCTCCGTGTAGATGTATAACAATCCTTATGTAAAGGCTAAAAATACTGTTAAATATTTCGTCCCAAATGTTTACATATTATTTGTCAAGGTAAACGTTACATATTCCTTACATTGCAATTTAAAGAACAAATGTATTTATGGTAAAGTATTGCGGTAGAAAAACAATTTAAGTATGTATTTTTAATACAGTTTGTATATTTGATAATTGAAAAGAGATTTTGCAATCCTGTTGCTAGCGTCGTTTGGTCAATTGTAAAGTGTAAATATCATTTTATAAATAAATTATGGTCCTTATTGGATTTTAATTTGGTGTTTTATTTTATAAGTAACCCTTAATTCACATTTGTTTTTGAGCTTCCCTTTGTTATATAAAAAGCACTATCGATAGTTGATGTTATTTAAAAATAATATCAATTGATGGTGAAATAGAATTATTTTTATGTTGTGAATGTAGTAGGTATTTTTCAAATTGAAATACTACAACTGTTATTGTTAATATGCCTTTGTCGTTGGATATCTACACCATAGAGAAAATATAATAACTATGATCTACAATCTTCGGTATCTACGAGTACTACGTGGTTATACTAGGACCAAACTTACGGGTTACGGATTTTACGGAACCGAGTAGTGATGTTCTTATCGATTTTCTTGTGTATATGTACAGTAATACCTCGACTTACGCTATCGCGACTTACACGAGCCCGGAGTTATGCGGTTCTCAAATCTCATTGATTCATTTTTTATTGGATTTATTAATGGTCCCACACCACACTTTTGCTTAGCCAATGTACGGGTTCAGACAATTGAAAGAAATTGCAGAATATATGGACTGCAATAGAGAGCGTAATTCTTCTACAGAATAAGGATTAAAAAAAGTTTTTTTGGGTTTGGAAATTTTTCTGGAGTAAAAATCAAGTCGTTAAACTGTGTTAAACTACTTTGTTAGATTTTACGAAGCCTTCTATATCAAAATAACTTTGGTTGGTGATTTTAAATTTATATAATTTTAGATCTTAATAAACATTTTGTCTACGTGTAATTTTAAAAGTCCCAATGAAAAATATTTTATATGTATTTATATGGAAAGTTATACTCCGACTTAAAGCCTGCGCAGACGACGGATTTTTCTCCGTGGCGGAGAAAAAGGTACGCTCCACGAATAAAAACTCCGCCGCGAATTTACCGCGAACTCAACGCACACTGTGTGCGATCATTTGTTGCACAACGCAACGCGGACTGAAGTCGGCCGTATGCGTTTCTTCGCCTAGTCACACGTGTTCTATTCTTTTCGGGGACTCTACCGTACTTTTGTCCGGTCCGCTCTCTGCAAGTCCTCGGTTATTCAGGGGACTTTTTGTACTCGGTACTTTTAATCTCTCGTTTGCGTTGCTCGATACAGTTGTAAGTGATCTATTTTAGCGGACAAAAAAGTCCGCGGACAAAAATCCGTCGTCTGCGCAGGCCGTTACGCGAATTCGACTTACGCGGGCGGTTGTCGCTATGTTCGGGGCAGGGGTATTATTCTTAGTTGAAAGATTTCTCAACACAGTTTGCTTCTACCTCGATGCCTTTAGTCTAATGCTAACACTAGTTTGATAAAATATTTTCTCCGACTCTTCAAATACTCGTTTACAGGGTCAATGAGTTCATCATTTGATGAAAATGTTCGGCCACCTAACTATTTCGTCGGATTTGAGAACAAGTGGAAGTTACACTCACATCTGCGGAAAAAGGTGGATGCGATAACAATATGAACCGTAATTCAAGGAGTTTGGAGACTGCTACCATTGACATATGTAGCGTGTAGCCCAAACGAGGGCGTTTTTTTTCGAATTTCTGCACTTAATTTTTGTATTAAGCTTACGTAGTAGGTACTCTCTCCTCGAGCTCAAACTCGAGAGTCCCAAAAAAACAGTCGCCACCAATTTGCCGACCGACAAAACAGGATTTCCACTCAGTCCACAGATTGTAGTCTTTCGTTTCAAAAGATCGTTAGGAGTTAGGACCTTGCTTATACAGCGCCAAATACTCCGATGAATCGTCCATTCGGCGTTGCTTTTGGTCAACAGTGAGCAAACGCGCGCAAAACTTTTTCATTTCATTTCAAGAGAAACAAGGGTTCCTTGTAGACTACAGATAGGGTTGCTACCTGCCACTTCTTGACTTAACGGTTAGCAGCATCATAATTAAAGCGGCATTATTTTATTGTCAAATCTTCGATGTTTTAATCTGTTTAACTTAGTTATGTCAGGTCAACAGCTTTAAAAGATCTTCATTTCGTGAAACAAATGTATAAAAATCTATAATAACAACCTCTGCGTATGGGTCACCGCCTGACCACAACACGAACACACGAACGAGCGAATTCAAAGAGCTGCGGCTGATTAGACAGAACATTCATGTTAAGCCGAGTTCGCCAGTAAATGGAAGTAGATGGAATTTTTAAAAAACCGGGAAATTTATCCTGTATTCGATTTTTCTAATTACCTTCGGCTGTCTTAATTTTTGTAGCTCGAAATACGGGGTAACCCATAAAATACGGGGCACTGGCCACCCTAAGTACAGAACCATAAAAATTGATCCAGAACTTACTTAGACTATCGTAAGTGATAACATTTTTTTATATTCACGTGACAAATTACACTTACTGATCTAACCCCAAAATATAGCAAATTATTTGCTTGTGTTATGGGTGTTAGTCAACGATACTAATACATAGAAATACATACATAAATGCTGGAATATATTAAATAAACACCCAAACCCGGAAATACAAACATTTATGCTCATCACATAAATGCTTGTCCCTGTCGGGGATCGACCTCGAGCCCCGTCGTTCGCGGGGGTATAATAATAATAATTATTATTATTATTACCTGTCTAGTTGAGAAAATGAATAATTGATAATTTATCCTTATCCCGTTGATAACTTTCCCGTTGGAAACTAATGCTCATCTGTACATTTAAGAATCTGTTTAGTCGGTTACTTGTCTAGTTGAGAATATTTTCAGCTATTGCATGTACCTACAGATGAAAATCTATTTAAACTTTCGTGAGACATTATTTACTAAATAATAATTGATTACGGCTAAAACTCACGTATAAATCGGTATAGGTTCCGACTAGTTTCGGACCTATATGAGGTCCTTCCTCAGGGCGATTGCGACGCTGTTGCCGCGGCCCGCGACAGCGACTCGACGCGAACTGCGGTCGGCCGCCCGCTGCGCTCGTTTTGATGAAATCGGGTGTGTGAGGATTTCCGCCGACGATACACACAGTGCCGTTGGCGTGTTCGTACCACTATTTGAATTATTTTGTGCACAAAATGTACTTACAATATCTCCTACGCTGTCATCTACCATATAGTTGTCCTTTCTGGTTGCGTTTAACAACACAGGTTTCCAAGTCGGCGGCAGTGTCCACCCCTTGTCTCTATTAAAATTAGGACGACGTTCAATCTCGATGGCCTCGACAAACTTACGCGATACAAAGTTCTTTTTTCTGAGGAAGGACCTCATATAGGTCCGAAACTAGTCGGAACCTATACCGATTTATACGTGAGTTTTAGCCGTAATCAATTATTATTTAGATGAAAATCTGTTTAGTTCTTTTACATATTTTAGGTAATTGCATACCTTGAGTACAGGTTTCCTTGATCCTTTCTGTAGTTGCTTTTTAATCATTTACCTAAATTTCCGCACATGGTAAAGTAACGTGCATGACCTTAATTGCTTATTTGGAAATGTTACGAATACGCCTACTAAGTATGCATCGTTAGTATATTCATTCGGGACAGTTGCATCGCGTGCACAATATAGGAACATGTGTTGAATGTTGTTAAATATGACTGGTGTATTTATAGTTGGATTTATATTTTAAAAACAACGATAGCTCAGTGAGGAAGGTTATAATGATTTACTGTACAGTCACCTGCTGTTAGGTTTCCGAACGAGTCGTATGACAGAGCCATATTGGAGTTATAGACAACTAGCCTTATGTCAGATGCACTTCATTATATACGTCTTACGTAATTAGTATTAATTAAGTAAGAGCTTAATTAATACTACTTAATTGTATACTCTTTGCGTAATACATAAGGTTACAATTTCTATATTTGATGCTCGGTACATTTATTGCGATTGTATACTGTAATAAACTTATATTCGAAATATATTGGCCTATTTATCTGTATAATACAGCGCACAAACATAACACCGGCAAAGGAATATTCGCTAAAAAGTTTTCTAATCAATAATCTTAAAGAGACTGTAAAAGAAAGTACCTAAAAGAACTTTGCTCAAAAATAATGTTGCCGTCACATCGTTCCAAATCGTTGGGAATGAAACCTATGCCTCATTCACGTTACAAAACTTCAATCAAATAATTGAAGCGTTTGGTTAGCTAAAACTCATTTTTGTATTCACGTAATTTTATTTGTAGGCTAAATTACGATTCTATTGCAGTTTAGTTAGTGGGTTATTGCGCCTCGAAATACCCAAAGTATAATATGTTTGATAAAATGCGGTATTCTTATCCGACAAAGCGTATTCACGTCTGCTATTTTTAACCGACTTTAAAAAATGAAGTTATCACTTTGACCTGTATCTGTATATATTTGAGTGTGATGATTTATTTTACGCTTCCAAGCAAGTGTGCTAAAGGAGATTGATGAGGGTCTATACAAAGTTCCTTTCAAAACAACGCCTGTTGCTAGACGCTTATAGTATTGTAATACATTTTTATTTTTTTCTAAAATGTAAATTGTTTCACGGACACTTTATAGTGCTAAAATTCACGAAAAACCCTTAAAGATTAATATTACTTGAATCCATAATTATTACGTACTATTTAAAGCTATTCACGTCGCAATATATCGTCAACATAGATAGAATACGTTTACTTTTGACCGCTTCGTAGGTTGAGTGGGTTAGCAAACCTAACTATGAATCGAGGGAATCGGGATTCCTGACAGGGACAAATATTTATGTGATGAGCATAGATGTTTGTATTTCTGGCTTTGGGTGTCTATTATGTAAATTACAATATCGATATATGCATTTCTATGTATTGGTATCGTTCGCTAGCACCCATAACACAAGCAAATAGTTTGCTTATTTTGGGCTTTGTTTGAATAATTCGTATAATTTTTCCAGCAACGTTTATTTATTTATTATTTTGTATCTCTCATCATGAAGATTATTTGATTTTAAGCACTTAAAATATACGAAATATTTTACAAACAAACATTGTTCTTTGAATAATGTTTGTTTGTAAAATACCTATTTAATGTCACTCGTTAACAGATTAAATAGATAACACTTGTGTTTTTTTCTTTCTTTAGGATGATGGTAAGAGTAGTATATATACATACAGTCTTCTGTGTTTAAGTTTCGACTATAGTAATAAATATTTTCGTTTTTGCTGCATTTTATACAATAGTTTATTTAACATTTTGTGTCTTACCTATACGACATAATGTTTCTTACTTGTTTGGTTGATCATAAATAATATAAAGTGTTAACTTTCTGACGGAAAAGTAAAATTTTTGCTTGATTTAGAAATAAGAAAAAGCGTACAAGTTTGATGAGTTTCCAGGTTTCCAGGTATTCTAGGTCATAATCTACCTGTGAGTCAAATTTCGGCCAAACCCGTTCAGTAGTTTTTGCGTGATTGAGTAACAAACATCCATCCATCGAAACATCCATCCATTTAAACACTCAAAAATCCAAACATGCAATCTTTCGCATTTATAATATTAATATAGATTAATTTGATAATTTCAGCGGACGTTAAAATTCTTGTAGCACTTTTAGGCCGATGTCATCAATCTCCTTTCGTAAATGAATCTATGTTTGTCCACAAGTTTCTAGGAAACTTTCCCCGTGTTGTTACTGGGCTCCTTTGAAGAATAGGCCAACTGCCGTCCTGCCAGGCAGGTCGTAAAAGGCAGGTAGAGTTCTACATTGTCCCGCCCGGGTCTGGTACCACCGTCTTACCTATTCCTGCCGCAATAGCGTCAGCGCTTGTTGTGTTCCGGTTTAGAGGGTAAGGTAGCCGGTATGCATGCATAAGTTATGCATGTGGCATTAGACCTCGCTACAAGATAGCAACGCACCATTAATACCTTTGGTGTCTATAGGCGATGGTTGACTCTTTCCATCAGGAGACCCATCTGATTGTATGCTATCATATATAAAAAAGACTAAAAGTTCTACTAATCCTTTTTGATTTAAGTCAAGTTATTCCAATATAACGTACCTAAGTAAAAACTTACGTTAAATACTTTTAATAAGTAAAAAATACTATCGTTTTTGTTGTAGTATACATGTAATAAAACTTTTCATATATCTTTGTGATGAATACGTGTTTTTTTTTAAAAGAGTGATACAAAATTCGTTGTGGATTGTTGTACACGTACAGACATGAATTACTTAGGGCATCAAGTAGGTAGTCTTAATTCAGCACTGCATCTGCCACACATCATTAATATATTTTTCTATCCGGACAGCCATTTTGTTATTGCTACCATTTGATATAGTTAAAAAAACTAATACAAAATTCCGTAACTCGTTTGATATCATTTATGATCTGCTTTTGTTTCAGAGACCCTAACTACCCAAGCGGTGGGGCTTGGATTTAATTCCCGATACGAACAAGCATTTGTATGATAATCGTTCGTTCGTCGGTCGTTCTGGGTTGAATATTTATTAAATATATTTAAAGTATTTATATATCTATTCCTTTGTATTTGTATCGTTGATTAGCGTACCCACAACAAAGCAAATAATTAGTTTTTTTTTGAGGTTAGATCGATTCGTATATACAGCAATATTTATCACTATTATTTGTTATACCTACAACATCTATTTTATTTACTAACTGCACAGTGCAGCCCGCTGCATTATAAGTTTTTGGTGAATCCCGCGAAAACAATTTTTCCGGGATAAAAAATAGCTTGTGTGCTGCTATTCCAGGTTATAATTATTTATATGTGAGCCAAATTTTATCTAAATCGGTTTAGCCGTTTTTGCCTCATTGAGTAACAAACATCCAAACTTCGCTTTTATTAATTATATAATTAATATTATTAATATAGATTTATTATAATTTTCTTTGCACCTTCACGATGGCTCCAGTATTTTTATTATTTCACTTTAGACTTGTCTCAAGTCTGTGAGTTCTTTCATATTTTAATCACTCGGTTTCTCTAAGTTAGTATTGTGAGTAGTTTTCTTCAAACTTATAGCTTTTCGCCGTAGAGAATCGGGCCCACGTAAAACACCTACGTATTTTAATTTAAATTTACGAAAGTCTTTGTTCTTTTTTACGATGACGGAACATGTTCGTTAATATGCAACAAACGGCTTGTGAATGAAGCCACTTGATAAAATACCGTCCCGCTTTATAGAATGACATCGCCCCATCAAAAGACTAAACGACGCGACGTGCAAGCGGATTGTCATTGTGCTAGGTTTGCCAAAACGGCTAGCTTTAGGGCACACTTTAAAATTGCAGTTTTTAACTTTTGTAGACTGTAGAACAATGCTTTTATTCTTACTATCTTATGGAGACTAAATATATTTCTTATATTTTACAAATTTTATGTTGGGGTTAGGTTTTGTTAATTTGATGTTGACAATTGACACACATTCTTTAAATAATTAAATTAATACAAAAATATTAAATGTATAGGTACATAAATGGGCTAGTCGCCTATATGGTCTAGTGGTCTGGTGTCAACACTGACATCATATGAGACTCCGGATTTGATTCCCGGCTCAGGCAAATCAACTGTGTTATTTCAGTTTTCTGATAAAAACAACGTTACCCGTGATTGGATAAGTGCCTGGTTTGCGTAGGCTTGCCACCTATCACATTGTGTGGGACTAAGTATCTTGGGCTAATCGTGGGTGCAGTTGTTATTTATAACTCTGCTAACCTCTGCAGGGATACGGGCGTATAGATACTTTTTACAAATGGGTAAATAAATTTATGGACATATCCACAAAGGGTTAGGTTCAACAACCCAAGAAGTTGTAAGAATGTAAAATAAGTTGGTAAAGTACATGCCGGGACACGCGCAATGTAGGCTGCCGAAGTTGCCCATCACAATAATACGGACAAAGAAGATAGCTTTAATTTATTCTATACTTTCCATCGTCGGCACTTGGTGAAATTCCATTGTTATTAGACACTTTTACTATTCCACTTGTACATAAATTTCACTTTTACACAATTTTTTAATATATTACTCACTTTTTAAAGCATCTTCAGGATGTAATATACATCCTGAAAAGCATCTTCAGGATGTAATATACATCCTGAAGATGCTTTAAAAAGTGAGTAATATATTAAAAAATTGTGTAAAAGTGAAATTTATGTACAAGTGGAATAGTAAAAGTGTCTAATAACAATGGAATTTCACCAAGTGATTGTGATGGGCAACTTCGGCAGCCTACATTGCGCGTGTCCCGGCATGTACTTTACCAACTTATTTTACATTCATGCTATTCATTTCAGTCTTAAATTTTCACTTTTATGTACATCTCGAATATATTTTTTCGAGCATAATTTGTAGCTTCATCACTTCAGGATATTTGTTACTAACGCAATTCAACCCTTGTAATAATTTTATTATCTACTAGTAATTTTAATTAGTGGCTATTTTTAATGGTTAAATTTTCAACAAAATCCAACCCGATTATAACAATCCACAAGGAATGAAATTGGTGAAACAATAGAATAAGTTTCCTTTTGTAACGTGATGGTAGATCGACGTAAATTTGAATGGTGTTCACTAGTCGAGACGAGTACGAACCGTTAAAATTTAACTGCGAGTGCATCTCGAGCTTGTGCATTGTTTCTGAGCTTCAATTTCAAGGAAATCTTCTTGAGTTAATTTTAATAAACACGTGGTGCTTCTAAAGCATCCTATGTTTTGCACAAAATAGCAACTTTCATTGACTAAATGGCGTTTGTAAATAAATATACCTACTTAACTTTTAAGATTTACATAATGCACATTTTTCTTAGAACATAAAGTTATGGTAGAATATGAACGACTCGTTAGTCGGTTGGTTAGCGACCGTAACTACACAATCTATGGGTCTCCGGTTTGCTTCTCAACAGAGACAAACATTTCAACATTTGTGTGATAAGTATTTCTGGGTTTATTTAGGTGTTTATTAAATATATTTATTGACGTATTTATATATGCATTTCTTTATAAGTATCGTTGATTAACGTCAATATCATAAGCAAATCATTTGCTTACTTTGAGGTTAGATCAAGTTTCTACACGTAATTTGCAACAAGTTACAGTACCCATAGCTTTTTTAATTGACAATCTTTTTTCTTTTCAAACTTTGTTAATTTATAAGATACTTGATGATGTTTCTTTCGCAAGAATAGCAAGAAAATTAAACCCACATTTAAACCCTAATTAACTTCACGAGTAATATTTCGTAATTAAAAATGTACTCCTACTACCTACTTGAAAATGACAACTGGGTTTCTTAATATAAGAAGATAAGGGCCGGTGTAAAGCAAAACACGATAATTCTAATATAATTGTAATACAGTTAAACAGTTATGAATATCGCCATACAGTTTACGTGCTTTATATCTAAAACAAAACCAAAAGCCTCTCCTCTCCATCTCTAGATATTCTCCTGTTCCCGCCTCGAATTTCCCGCCAGTATTCGATTGTCACATATTTTTATAACGCGGCAATGGTTCCTATTGGTTTTACAAGTGTGCAATAATAATGGCGTAACCTTATATCAACCAATCAGAACACGGACGGTGATACCAGCTTTTTACAACGTAGATTATATAAAATATTATCTTAAATACGATTACCAAATGTATAAATCCAATATTTTAATAATACCTAAACTGTAACATTAATAACACATACATTTCCACCACGATTATTTAAAACAAAACAAGAATGCGAAAAGCTCTCGAAATTCGCAAGTTTTTCTATTTGTTGAATCGGCCATGCCGATTGCCTTTGTTTTAGAAACTAGTACTATGTATATAGTATATATACTGTATGTAGAGATGTATGTAAATTAATTGTGTAATATTAATTAATTGTGTAATAATATTAATTGCTGTTGCCCGCGACTTCGTCCGCGCGGACTTCGTTTACTCCGCACAACTCCTCCCCCGTAGGTGATAGCGTGATAATATGTAGCCTATATTTTGACCTGACCTGTTAGTAATAATTCATGCAAAAGTTGAAGTAAATCTATACAGTACTTTTTGAATTTACCCCGGACATACATACAGACAAACAGATAAAAATTCTAAAAACTATTTTTGGCTTCGATATCGATTGTAAGTAAATAAGTATTAAGTATTCTTTTAAAAAAATATTTAATAACCAGTTTTGACTTTCTTACGATTTTATTATACGTATAGAATATATTTTTGTTATTATCATATTATTAAGAATTTTTATTGTTCAGTGTTACATTTCACTCTTCTTGTTTTATAATTGCGTTAAATCCTCTAAATCCTCTAGTTGTTTTGGTACTAATAAATTGATTTTTTGTGTTTGACAAAAAAATTCTTTAGTAATTTTGTCACTCAGGTGTCTTGTATAATCAAATTAGAAGCCTTAAATTCTCAAATAAGATAGCAAACAATAGCTCTCCTGACGAGATAACCATCCCCTATAGATAAAAGATGGTTATGGTGCGTTGCTATTCTTGTGGTGGGGTCTTAATGTCACATGCATAAGCTTATCGGTTACCTTGCCCTCCAAAACGGAACACGACAGTGACAAGCACAAGGCATAAGTAAGGCGGTAGTATCAACCTGGGCGAGACAATGCAGAACTCTACCACCTAGTAGCCACGATGGTAGGCACATAGCCAATCTTGCGCTTCTTACGAATTGCCTGGCAGAAGAGCATATGGTCTATTCTTCAAAGAGAGCCCGAACCAACACGGGATAAAATGATATCGTACAATAATTTATAATGTTATATAACTGTTGTGTGAGAGTAATAAGTTACCTACTCCTGTAAAGACGGATAATATTTTTAGTCATATTCTATTATGTACCTATATAGCGTTATAATAATATTCATTATTTTCCGTAATACAAAATCTGCTGCGTGGTTTCTGGCTAATAGAATTTGTCCCACCTTCATCGTCCTGCGGGTATCTTAAGAGACGACTTATAAGGGACTAGCAACAAATTCGCCCGAGTACTCAACACCTTAATAATGCGGTCGTCAACCCTCATTTGGCGTGTGGTATAATAATAAGAATATTATGAGTAAAGTGTAGTATCGTGACATTTGCCACGAGAAAAGATAATATTTTTGTAACATGAAGTAATGTGAATTAGCTCTGTATTATTTCCTTTTGTAGACTTTTTAATAAGCAGAAAATGTGCCAGTTTTCCTTTGTTTCTTGTAATTTCCTTTGCTAATAATTATTTTTCAACCAAATTCCCAAAAATGAGGAGGTTCTAATTTTAATTATATTTTTACGTGAAACTGCTTTAGGATTGTGATCTGAAACGATGAAACGAACACGTGACACACTCACGATAAAGCAACAAACACATAAATGTATAGGATTAAGCTGGTGAGAGAATAACATAGAATACACATTATTTTATATTTTATAATGGTTTTAGTAATGCTCCAAAAACTGACGGAAAGCCAACAAGCTGATGGTAAGAGAAACCATCGCTCGTGGACACCAAATATGTTTATGGTGCGTTACTATCCGTGTGGCGGGATGGCAATGCCCCTGGATAAGTCTACCGGCTACTTTATCCCCTAAACTGGATTACGACAGTAACAAGCATTGACGCTATTACGGCAGAAACAGGTAACACGGTGGTAGACCAATACTAGCAGTATAACCAAAGAAATTTTACTATAACTTTTTTCTACTAAATACGGAGAACCTTTTCTTTCGACTCTTAGTTTATCTCTATCTCTTTTTCGTTCTTTCATACTTCGAGTAATACTTATTTTATCACAACATATCAAACAAGCAGATGGTTCTTCTGATGGAAAGAGACAACTATCACCTATAGACATCAAAGATGTAATAATGCGTAGCTATTCTTGTGGAGGGGTCTTAATGTTACATACATAAGTATACCGGCTACCTTACCCTCCAAACTGGAACACAACAGTGACAAGCACTGACGCTATTGCGGCAGAAATAGATAAAGCGGTGGTACCAGACCCGTGCGAGACCATGCAGAACTCTGCCGCCTAGTAGCCAAGATGGTAGTAACTCGTATAGCCAATCTTTCGCCTCTTACAAACTGCCTAAGATATTACTTTGATTATATTCTATGATGAGATTTTAACCACTTTAAAGATGAACAACTTTTGTTTACAATAACAAAGCAAAATATTTACTGTCACTCGATCACAGATTAAATAGAGCACAATTTTTTTTTTTAGGAAGACTTGCTTATACAGCCTTCTGTGAAGTAAGTTTTGACTGTAGTAATAATACTTCCCTTTTTCTTGCATTTTCTACAATAGTTTGTTTAACATTTTGCGTTTTTGTTCTTACCTTACGTTTTTATAAATAAAAGAAAGCGCTAACTTTATATGAGAAAATAAAATCGTATCTTTAGGTTCATATTAATTTGTCATTGTTAACGCACGATCGAATAGATATATTATGTGTAATTTGTTTGCCTAATTATTAATTAATGTGTTGTTCGCAAATGAAATTTGTACAGCAATTTATTTGTTGATTCGAGTTTTATACAGATTCCTTACGAACTTAACGTAAGTACAAACGAGGTATCTTTTGTAATCCAATTTCTATTGAGGCTTTTTTGCTTTTACTTATATCAAGATTTTAAAAATTCCGACGGAGCATTGTAACTAACAAATATTTTATAGTAAACATATTTTAATTTTGTAAAAAAAAAGAAAAAAATAAGAAAGGTTATGAATTCAGCATCGAGGCTTAACATATTAGGTATTTGTTGCTTTTCAAACGACTTGTCAAAAGTATTCGAGTGTATTTTTTATTCGAGTGTATTTTTTATGTTTGTTACTAAGAACTCGGTCTTTATCAACTGATTTTGAAAATTCTTTTTTTGAGAGGGTATTATACTCCAGATGTGATCCTATTTTAATTTGGTGAAGATCTGATGCAGGGTTCCGAAGTTACAGCGAATGGGAATTCGATTGCTGCAGTTTTATAGTTATATGCGTTAAATAATTATACTTGAGGAAAGTTACTGAAATTTTCGTCGGAAGTTTGAAGTTAATCACATATATTTTTGAATAAATATATTTTTATTCTGTTTTAATCTAATTGCCATATACGTTGAGTGATTAAAAAAAGCATTGGGTAAAAAACTGAGCGTAATCAGTAAGTAAAAGATGAAATTAAAAATTTCAAAACCCCCTAACACATCCTCAGTCCGCCATTCCACTAGATATGAATCTTTTTAAGTGTAAAACGTGAAATACCTGATGATCTACGAAAGGGGATCTTACAGCTTTAGGTAAAGGTTTTATATATATTATCCGACTGGTTTCGCTTATATAAGCATCATCAGGGCAATTACAAATTTAAACTGAAGACAGAACCTGTTTTGTTTTTAGTTTAAACTTGTAATTAGGTAAAGGTTACCACGGTTTCTTACGCAATAAACTTGAGTTGTTTTATTGCAAAGCTCCCATGGCCTCCAGCTTCACTATGTAATCCTGGAATTCAATAATTTAAATATTTCCTAAAGTCACTGGTTGTCTGGAAGAAATCACCGATGGGTGATAAGACCGCCTATTTGTACTCCGTTCCTTATCGTATATTGCTATTTTCTGTTGTCAATTCTGTGTGTTGTATGCAATAAAGTATATGATGGATTATCCTCAACGTGGCTGCTTCTTAAATGGGTGGCGTTGGAATTGTTGACGTTACCAGGTTTTTCGTTATGGCCGTTCATGGTGGTTAGTCACAAAAATGCAACTGAATTTCAACACTGTTTAATATAATTTTTCACAAGAGCTCTGTACAGTTGAACAGTTTACAATTGAATGTGTTTCATCATAATCATAATTTAGATGTGCCTTACATTCGTATTTATAACAAACTCACGCCTGTACGTCATAAATGATAACATTGTTGAACATGACTCATCTATTGACTACTTTTACAATAATAATCAATTGTGATATTATGAATCATTGAACATTTACAATTTTAATCATTTTAATGTATTTTTAAGAATTTAAAATATAAATTTAATTTATTAATTTAATTTTATTAACAAATTAAGCTCTCGCACCGATATATATTATTATTATTATCTTAACTATGCGAAATATGTTTTCCCGAAGTTGTTTAATGTAATTATCTATTCTGGTGAATGTCTATGTTTAATCGCGTTGTTTCAAAGAAATCGCCGGGTAGACATATTGTGGATCCATATACCATCTCTGCTGCGCTGTAGCCTGTGTCATTCCGTGGGGTTGTTTGCAAGCCTAGTTAGTAGGACTGCTGGTAATTCTCTTACGCAATTCGCCCATGCTTCACGAGTCATCAAAGCTTCTTTTAAGCTCCGGTGAAATCTTTCAACTAATCTGTTGGATTGGGGGTGATAGCGTGTACTTCGCATTTTTTCAATTCCCATTAGTCTTGCCAGAGAGTGAAATAATTTGGACTCAAACTGACGGCCTTGGTCTGTCGTGATCTTCTCTGAATACGCAAATCTTGAGATTCATCCCTTGTAGACTGTATTAGCTACATTTTCTGCCGTTATTTCTGATACTAGAAATGCTTCCGGACATGATGTACAACGATCTACCATAGTAATGAGATAACGTTTATTCTGAAAAGTCGGTAGTGGTCTCACAATATCTATATGTAAATGTGATATATGTATATAAAAAAAGTATTTGTAATAATTGAAAAGACCTGTGAAACCAGTCGTTCCGGGCGGGTAGAGTGCTCAGCCAGAGTTGAAAGTAAGTGAGCATAGAGCTCGCCCTTAGGATGTCCCCTGTGAAACCAAACCTCTGCTTAGGGCAGTATTTTGACGATGAGTGGGAGCGTAAGTGGCATCAGGATTTCGGCTCGTTTAAATGGCTCTTGAGCGGCGTCGCGAGTGTATTGTATATTGTCTAATTCCCAAAAAACCGATGAGGGAACTTACCTATTGTTTATGATGTAGTTGGAATCAGACTGATTATAAGTAACTAAAGCAAAATTGCAATCTGTGATTACAATGTAATTATTTTACGTATGACTTTTAAACTTTAATGCATAATGTGGCATTATTTTTGTTGTAGTGTTTTTTTAAATTAAAAGTACTTATTGTATTCCTATATATATATATATATATATATATATATATATATATATATATATATATATATATATATATATATATATATATATATATATATATATATATATATGTGAATATATTTCAAAAGGAAAATGTAATCATCCTAACTGATCCGTAAGTAAAAGAGTCACAAGTAACGTAATAAAAAACTTATCGTCGAATAGAGATGCTCATCCATTATTTAGTCAGTTGAAAAATTACTTCTGTAATAAAAGTAGCCAAGTCTAGTAAATCTTTTAAACTTATAAAAGTTATGAGGTCTCATTTAGAGCAAGCCTCAAGTAACTTGGTCAAAGAAAGTTACAAAGCTTGACCGTTTCCTAGAACTTTTAATAGTCAAGTCACCTAAGATACAGAAAATTAAATTGTGATAGCGTAAATCTTACATATATAATATCAAAATTTAAAATACTTTATATCATTGTGTTAAAAAATTTTTTCTTCGTTGTTTAAATTATGCAAATATAATTTTTTATTTATATGTCATAGGATCAGGCGATATGGCAGTGCCACATGCATAAGTCCGGTGTTCCGGTTTGGAGAGTAAGGTACCGGCTACCTTACTCTCCAAACCGGAACAAGATAATGACCGGTAGCTATTGCGGCAGGAATAAGTAAAGCGGTGGTACCAAATACCCGGGCGAAACGTTGCGAAATAACCAGCTAGTAGTTACCATGGTAGTGATACGTATAGCCAATCGGTCGCCTTTTACGTCCTGTCTGGCAGAATGGCAGTTAGTCTATTCTTCAAAGGAGCCCGACCAACACGGGCTAACTGGTTAGTGGTATTCAGAAAATGGAAGTATGTATTTTGTACTTTGTGTAAAATAAGTATCTTATAGATTAGAAAAACAAAGAACATACCATGCCTTTTCTTTAACCAGAAATCTTTAGAATACTTACTTTTCAAATTAATACACAATAACTTTGTTCAAAAAACAATCCAGTAATGCAGTTTTTGTCCTGGTAGGTACATTTTGCTATAGTAAGTATTATACCGTCTTTCAATTATGAACTTCCGTAATGTAACGCCTGACTCTATAAAAAATCAAACACTTACCATACTTATGCTTTTTGCCTTGCCCAAATGCTCATCGTATTTTGTCAATTTAGCTTGGAGTAAATATTTATCGGTGTGAAAATATATTATTTTCACTCAAGTTTTTCCCAATTGCCTGTACTACACTATAATATGTAGCGGAAGTTCCGCTGCGTAACTTAGAAATTTCAGGAAGGGCACTAAGTTACCTGATTCCATATTCATTTTATGAGATAGGCTTTTTTATATCATAAGATAGCAAACAAGCAGATGGGTCTCTTAATGGTAAGAGTCAACCGTCCGCGTCGCCTATAGACACCAAAGTTGTTAATGGTGCGTTGCTATCTTGTGGCGAGGTCTAATGCCACATGCATAAGTTTACCGGCTATCTTACCCTCCGAATCGGAACACGACAGTGACCAGCATTGACGCCATTGGTAAGGCGGTGATACCAGACCCGGTCGAGCCGATGTAGAACTCTACCACCTAGTAGTCACGATGGTAGTAACGCGCATAGCCACTCAGTCGCCTTTTACGACCTGTCTGGCAGAACAGCAGTTGGCCTATTCTTCAAAGGAGCCCGAGACCAATACGGGAAAGAAAATGATGAATGTAAAATATAAAATTAACGGTAGTTTTTACTTTTTCAATCTAATCATCGACATCGCATTCATAACAAACTTGGCATGGCCCTTCCTACCTTCAAGGAGTTTGGTACCTAAAAGTAATGAATAGAAAGTAACATTTAAAAAATATATTAACCGTTACATTTTTTTTAATTTACAGACTTGTCGGTATGTCTAATTTATTAATAAATTACCTGACTACGTAATAACGATAAACGTGGAAGAACTTACTCAGAAATTTATTGAGTAATAAAAATATTAGTCCAATGGTTAGCGTCCCGGACTTCGCAGTCAATAGGGCTCAGGTTCGATTTCTGACAGGGACAGTCATTTGTGTTATGAGTATACGCAGGTGTTTGTATTTCTAGATTTGGGTGTTTATTAAATACACCTCAATATTTATATGTGTATTTCTATGTAACTTTGACTAACACCCATAACACAAGCAAATAATTTGCTTACTTCAGGGTTAAATTAATTCGTGTAATTTGTCCACCGATAATATTATTATTATTGATATCATTATTTGAATATGCTTAAGTATACCTTTTGTTTTCTGGAAATCATTTAAGGTTGGGGTATAGTTATTTCCCTCCATAGGTCATCTGGGTGACAAATAACAATATTGAAAAGGTACACGTTGAGTAAACTGACTAGAGACCTAATAGCAGATCAGTTGTTCTGTCAACATACCAGACTAATAGATCTCATAATAATCCGAAGGAATTAGTAGGTATTTTATAAACACGCGCGTACACGCGCGCGTACCGATTACCGACGTATAAACACGCGCGACAAAATACCAATTTTTAATTAACCAATCGGAATACAGAATTTCTTTTCACCGCGCCCCAGATTACTGGCAGAATTAATTTGGTGCAAAAATCAAACAAAATCTAGTGCAGGTTGTCAATGTCACATTATTACTACTCGGTCGAGACATTTCAGATCCGATCACAGTGACAAATTTAACTTCTAGCCTATACAAGACTACTGACTTCTTCGAATGGGGTCCCGACTAAGAAGGAGAATTTAGTTTTATTTCTCGAAATGCGGGAAATAATTTAAAAGCTAACTGCGATAAAACTGGTTTTTTAATTATCTATTTAAATCATAATTTAGATCAATATTAACATGAAACGTATTATAACAATCCAAGCCAGTTACAATCACAAAATCCTATAATCTCTTCTAAAATTTGTTTCATTAATTACTATAGTTTCGAATGACTAATGCCTTAGCAACAAAGGTATTTCGTGGATACCGGCCTCGAAACTACGATTTAATTTAATGATCAATAAAATATTGTGCCTAATAATTTTAAATGAACTTCAAAGACGTTGGAACTCTCGTGGTTTAATTGGAGAACAAAGCCTGTTGATTAGATTAGTAAAACAATGGTTATAATAGAACTATTATACAAGCAATTCGAATTAACATTTAAATAATGTTAATCTTGGAAAGCCAAGAAGTGTGCAGGCTCATGAATTTTGATGACGAATTGTTGTTTCCTGTGACTTTGCATAAGAGTAAAAGGTATGAGAATATTTATATATATTTAAATGTACGGTAAGTTTATGTATATTTCAATATCGGATAAGTCGAATACGTGCTAAGGATAAGAAAATTTATAATTTTATTTTATATTATAAGATAGCGAACAAGCAGATGGGTCTCCTGATGGAAAGAGTCAACCATCGCCTATAGACACCAAAGATGTTAATGATGCGTTGCTATCTTGCGGCAAGGTCTATTGCCACGTGCATACGTTTACCGGCTACCTCACCCTCCAAACCGGAACACGACAGCGACAAGCACTGATGCTATTGCGGCAGGAATAGGTTAGGCGATGGTACCTGACCCAGGCGAGACAATGCAGAACTCTACCAACTAGTAGCAACGATGGTAGTGACTCGCATAGCCAATCGGTCGCCTTTTACGATCTGCCTGGTAGAACGGCAGTTAGTCTATTTTTCAAAGGAGCCCGGAACCCACACGGGGAAAATGTTATGTTACTAGCTTTGAGTAGGGAAGTAGGGCAGTACAAGTAATCTCTCTACTATAGGCTCCTGCGACGGTGTTATTTCTTGTATTGTATTGTTTATCATTTTTGCTGTTGGTGATTCCAGTCTTTCATTTCTACTGGCATCCTTAATCCCGACATTCCTATAGCACTACGGCTGGTGGCGAAATCGAAGGAAGAAAAACAAGAAATACAGTCCATTGCTCTCCGCTTGCTGTGGTACACACTCTCCGTGTTATATCATCACGTATTATATCTCCAACACAGACAGCGATATCTAAACATATGTCATATCTATCTATGAAGAAAAAGACTGGCTGACTGACGAAATGGGTGATCAATCGTCAAACCGCTGTGTTTTGAAGCATGAAATTTTATACAGGACTTGATTTGACAGGCGGGGTAAAAATTATATGTACATTAAAACTTTTATGACTAAAATAACATGAAACTTTATATTAACACTTTTCAAAACGTTTAGATAGACGAGATAAGTTTTACATATTTCCAAGAAACATCCCTTAAGGGGGTAAAAGCGGATGGTAGAGTTTATATGGGAAAAAATGCTAGCGAATATTTACGACATAATAATACATGTGTATATGAAATCTATAACTTTATATGTGCACAATGAGTAATTCTTTGGAAATTTAACCTCTAAGGTGTAAAAAGTGTGGGATAAATTTAAAAAAAAATTACTCCACGTTTATATTTAGAATTAAATGAAACATGGTATTAATACTCATCACAACATTTTTAAGTAAATATGTGTTTTACAATTTTAAGAAAAAAAACCCTAAAATGGGTTGGTAAATTTTGTATGTTAAAAAATGCTAGTTCATATTTCCGTTATTTAACGCCATTTAAAAAACTTTTATTCAATCTTCATGCTCTAAAAATTGACTAAGTACCTAGATTCAAAGCACTTTTAGTTTTTCAAAGTTTCTTAAAAATTTAACTAGATGGCTTTATACCATCTAACCAAATATTATGATGTTGATTGTACCTTTTACTATCATGCTGACGAATTCGCGGGCAAAAGCTGTTGAATTTATATATCAACAAGAATTGTTCATTTAAATGTACTAGATAAATGATAGATTATATATCTACAATTATTATACAATTTACAATTTATTTGTATCTGAATATTTTTATATTGCTTATTATTCCTTTATTTGTTTTTGGTTTTATAAATTTACTCTTTACACGTTTTATGTTTTCATGTATCTAGTATTATTTATATTTTTATTTATTTCATAGAATAGCAAGTAATCAGAGGTTTCTACTGATTAAAAGAGATAAATTCTTCGTATTTTATGTTTATCAAAATAAAATAATAAAAATAAGTAAAAATTACCTGTATATAAGTACAATCAAGACCGAATTTCTTATCTCACAATGAAAATATTGTACAGAGCAAAAACGAAATCTTTGACTTCAGCAAATATATTGCTTTGTTAAACAGTTCTTAGTGTTATCTCGTTTTTATTACTGAAACAAAAAGAAACCCGCCTCATCCTCTATTTCGTTTTATTACGAATATTACCGGGAAAATGGTCTCCTTGATCTGTAATCTACTGATCCCAAATATAAGGTTACAGGCGTTACATTTGTATTTTTCCATATTCTTTCTTGATAATAAGGGATGTAAGAAACTCAATAATGTATTACTTTACAAGCATCATTTTCTGTTCGTAATGCGCAGAGCTAATTTAAAGTCTTAAATATTTTATACATTAATATCAAAGTGATGAGAAATAAACTAGCGAGACGTTTGCTAAGACTTTGTTAATACCCTCAGATTTTTGAGCAAAGCCCAAAGAGAAATAAAAGCGTGGTACTGAGAATACATAAAACGACCTATTTGTGTATTCTAATGATAATCTAAAATTAAATTCTTGTTCTGCTTATTTAGATGAATCTAAAAACCGTGATGATATTAGAGAATTAATAAAATCGGTTGGAAATTAATATATTTTTCAGAGAGAGAGTCAAGTAGCGTTTATTACTGAATGGAACCAATCGTAATTTTTAAAAATCTCTTTTTACACATACTGAATAAGAATTTTTTATTATTATATTGAATTGTAGTATAATAAAATAATTGTATCGTTTTGTGACTTAAGCAATTGTTATTACACTGTCATCGTACATTACAGGGATGAATGTCTCTTAAAGCTGAAATACGTTATGACATACGTACGTACGTACATATTCAGTATTAGCATTTTTAACTACATTGTAAAGTCTTACTCATAATAAATAAAATTAAAGGGTTGTATTTGTAAAATAACGGCTTTTTCTAAGTGCATATCAATTTTTTGTCTGCTTGTTCCATCTAATTTCCAAAATGGTTGGATTGATTTTATCAAGACTTCTACTAATGGCTGATTTTATAACGAGTAATTTAAGTTAGCTTAAATTTCGTACTTCCGTGCAAAACACTTAAAGCTGAATAAAAATTAATAAAAACGTGGAAGACGCCGCCGACAAGTTTACTAATCAAACCATCTAAAATATAGTCTGTTTCGAAAACATTTTTATTACTTATCTATACTAATATTATAAAATTGTAGAGTTTGTGTGTTTGTTTGGTTGTACGCGGTAATCTCGAAAACTGATGAACCGATTTGAATAATTCTTTTTGAGGTGGATAGCCTGTTTATCGAGGAAGGTTATAGACCATATAACATTGTGCCACGACCAGTAGAAGCGGAGTAATCAAAGACCGCGCGGACGAAGTCGCGGGCAACAGCTAGTATATCATAACTTCATAAAACGTTTGTTGTATAGGAGCCCCCTTTCAATACTTTTCCTCTTTATAATATTAGTGTAGAAATAAAACCATATAGAAATAAATTATGCCTTTTACGAACTGCCTGGCTGCTATCACATGGAATGGCTATTTTGTTAAAGGAGCACGGACCAATACGAGATATATTAATACGTGAAGCGAAAACTTTGGATCCCTTTTTACGTAAATTGTGCGAAGAGAAAGTATGAAGTTTGGCCCAGTTAAAGTTTATATGGAGAAGAACAATATTTTTATATAATTTCCATTTGGTACAACAGATATTGGCACCAATGTCCACTCTAAGGTAGAGCGGTAAACTTTTCACAGATGATATATTTCTATTACCACTATAACAACAAATACTAAAAACAAAATAAAAAGTATTAAAGGGGGCTCCTACACAACAAACGTTTTTTTTTGCAGTTTTTTATCGACCTTAATAACGACAACTGGTACACTTAAAATATTCTCAGAATATATCTATACTGATATTATAAAATTGTAGAGTTTGTTTGTTTGTTTGGTTGTACGCGCTAATCTCGATAACTGCTGAACCGATTTGAATAATTCTTTTAGAGTTGGATAGCCTTTTTATCGAGGAAGGTTATAGACCATATAATATTGTGCCACGACCAGTAGGAGCGAAGTAAACAAAGTCCGTGCGGACGAAGTCGCGGGCAACAGCTAGTCTTTAATAAAATTGTTGTATAAGTGCAAACATTTTATTAAAGTTTTTCAAGCCAAACTCAGACCAAATCAATATTTTATTTGCCAAAAACGATATAAACGTTCAATCTCGACGTTATATTTAATGCTTACATGTTTAAAAATACATTTGTTTTTACATTTAATAGAGTAATCATAAGAAAGTAATAATAATATCACTGGGAAAATTACTACATATTTTATCTTTGAAGATTTGGATATTGATATTGTCCGTTGGATGAACATAATGTGTTAATAGCATCGAAAATATTTATATTTCATTTTATAGCTTTATTTAAGAAAAAACGGACGTTTCTTTAAAAATGAATGAAGAAAAAGAATAAAAAAATAGTTTTAAGGGTTTCAATCAATTAAAGTAATCTTATTTGTTAAAGTATATTCGGCTACACCTCATTGTGCCAAAGAAATAGACACGCAAACATAAAACCGCCCGAAAATTGTCACCCCACGCAGTCGTTTAATAAATCATCTACCATCTCAAAGCATCCGCTAGTAATTAGATTTCGTACGAAACAGAGTTGTGTGCAAAATTTTTCCTTGGTTGCATGCAAAGTTGTTGGAGAATCGATTGTAATTTTAAGTCAGGAAAGGCCTTTGTTAAGTTTTGTAGAAGTTTAATTATGAACATTCTGCTTCACGGGTGAATTTTTTTTAAAGTTTTTTTTTTCAAAATGGTTTACCAAAATGGCTAGACCTCTTTGATGCTGTACCATGCTTGCTCATAAATTTCTTAATTTTAAAATATATTTTTCTATATAATCCTTGATAACTACACTGTTGGTGGCAATTATAAATCCAATGAATTATATGACCAGTTAATGAGAAAAAAAGTTGAGTCGTAAACAAAAAACTTTTGTCAGAGAATTTCGTCACATAATGATTTGAAAAACGTTATGATTTAAAATAGGTATTACAAATAAACTCACTTGTACTTCCAGTTCACTTATATTTTATTTTTATTGTTCAAGCCACAGACCACATGAATACTAATAGACACGGTATTGGGAAGGAAACGTGTCGCCGCACATATGAGCAAACGCTCCTATTACTGTCAAAAGTTTCATACATTTGTATGTTATATTATATTGTGAAAAAATAGAAATGAACCATGTACTGTTTTATCGTACCGAAATATATTCCAGTATTTGTATATGTATTTCTAAGTATTAATATCGTTGACTAACCCATAACACAAGCAAATTTGCTTACTTTGAGGCAACATCAATAAGTGTAATTTGTCCCGTGAATATTTATTTATTTACTAGCTGTTGCCAGTGACTTCGTCCGCGCGGAGTTCGTTTACTCCGCACAGCCCCTCCCCAGTAGGTGATAGCGTGATAATATGTAGCCTATATCTTGAACCGACCTTAAGTAATATTCATACAAAATTTGAAGTAAATCCATGCAGTACTTTTTGAGTTTACCTCGGACATACATACAGACAAACAGACAAACAGATAAACAGACAAACAGACAAAAATTCTAAAAACTATATTTTTGGCTTCGATATCGATTGTAGATCACGCCCCAACTATTCTGTTAAAAAAATATTCAATGTACATACAGTTTTGACTTTCCTACGATTTTATTATATGTATAGATTTATTATAGGGTAAAGACATTATGACTCAATTTGATCATAGACTATATTAAAATCTCTTCAAAAAAGTGTGGTAACAGATTAAACCATAATGGCAAATAATTATAAATTATTAAGTATAATTAAACAACAAGGTATATATTTAATTTCCGACCGGTTTCGCTTACACAAGCATCCTCAGGGTATTTACAATAATTATTAACTAACAACGAAATCTAAATGTCACAAATAACAAATTTTGAGGGCAAATGTACTTGTACAAACAGTACAAGTGTTATATGCTAGCAAATATTGTGTTAAAATGGAGTTTCACCAAGTGCCGACGATAAGAAGTGTAGAATATAATTAAACAACGCCGAATAAAATAGCCACTTGTAACAGGACACTAGGCACTGCAATTATTATTGCATTTAAAGATTATAAAAGAAAAAATCTTGATAATATTTTCAATTTTGCGGTGGTAATCGTGACAGATCCTTACATACAGATATCCGGACCGGCTTTGATTTTTCTACACTAAATACAATAAATGTAAATACATATGTTAAAATGAGTATTTTTCTTGACAACAACAACATAAACACAAAAGAGACACTTTTATATCACAAACTTGTTTGATTTCCGTAAAGCAAGAGTAGAGCTCTACCTAACGCTTCGTGTTGAGGCATCATAATTTAAATAAGACAATACGGGAGTCACTTTTAGTCGTTAGTCAGAAGGTTAGGCCTTATTATTTATTAAAAGTATAAAATTGCCAAATACATCTTATGAAATATAAATATATCCCAAAAATATTTTCGGAAAAATTATTACACTATTTCAAAGATAAATTTTATAAAACAAAATCGTATTCATTTTTATGAGTATCCGGGATGTCATTTCGAAACAAACTATATTTTGTTTAATTTGAACCCCATATAAAATGTTCTGCGCGGAGGGACAGGCAGTCATGTATTATTTATACGTTTAACGAACCTTCATTACATCAGCAATGATAACGTAATAATAGAATTTACTTTATTACTTAAATATATAAAACAAACAAGGACTGGAACATGCTACCTGAGTCTGTGTTCCCCGACGAGTACAATCTAGGGATCTTCAAGAGAAGAGTGAACAGGTACCTTCTAGGGAAGCGCGTTCCATCTTAGACCACATCTAAGCTTACCATCAGGCGAGATCGTGGTCAAGCGCTTCACTATCGATATTTAAAAAAAAAACAAATTAAAAAAAATACAAAAAAAATGTTTTTATCAGTAACGATATGAGTGTCATTTGATGATTGTGTATTCAACTATACACTTCAAGTAAATGGAGCGCCATTTGCGTATAACTTTTGTAATTAGTAATTAATCTATACATTTATACAAGTAAATAAAATTGGAGTGTCTGTTTGTAATATTAAAATGACTGCTTTTTACTAAATGCATATATGGATGTATACACGGTATCAATAAAAAAATATTTTTTTTACATTTGTCTGTCAGCCTGTCTGTCTGTTTGTTAAGACTAATCTCTGAAACGGCTGGACCGATTTGGAAGGGAATTTTACTGCCGGATAGCTGATGTAATAAGGAGTAACTAAGGCTACATCCATTAAAGAATTTTATTCACGCGGGCTAAGTCGCGCGCACAGCTTATATTATTAACGTTTAGTTTTTTGCGAGATGTGACATCTAAGATTTATAATCTTCATTATAAATCATAGATAGTTATAATGAAGGCACTGGTAATTATAACAGAAATGTGTTTAATTATTACAGGGAGATTAGCTAAATAAACCGAAAGGATGACGGTGATCTCGGTTAACGATGCGTTTCCCTAATTACAGCTCACAACACTGCTTACTGTCTAAATAGCTCTAAGCTTCTACTGCCTAATCGACTGATAAGCCAACAAGACATTTTCTACTAAATACATACTATCTTTGCAAATTGCGACGTCGAATATTAAGGAACTGACATTCTTGCATATTTTAAAATATAATCTAAGATTATAAAGTAAAACATAAATAAGTTTTCATTTGTATTATACTGTTATATCTAGTTTAGTTATAAAATTATAATAGGCTGGTTGACGTTTGAGAAACTGTTTAATAATTCATCGTATTAAGTACATAATTATATTAACCAAAAAACTATTTATTTTTCTTAAAGAAAAATGTGCATTTACAATAAAAAACTCACATTTTAAAATTGATGTCATGGCGTCGTAATGACATCAAGCCGTGGTAATCTCATTACATACTCTGTAGTTTCTATAAAAAATTAACATCGAGATGACGTTTAACTACGGCGTGACGCTGTCAGATTTGTAAACACAAGTTTGATTCTAAAAATATAATTAATCCTGCGGGTCTAGACAAATGGCATAAACGCTAGGAGAATAGAAAGATAAATGTATGGATTTGCCATAAGCGTTCGATTATGCTTATGTCAAATCCATACATTTTTATTTCTATTCTCCTAGCGTTTATGCCACTTGTCTAGACCCGCAGCTGATCATTGATAACAAACATTTTAGTTTTTTGTTATCTCCATATACCTAATTAATCATTTAAAACTATATCCAATTCATTGTTAGTGGACACAAGCCTATTATTGTTTTTACTTTTTGGACATGATATGTCTACTTCTTTTTTTCTTAACACTTAGGTAGGAAGAAATTTCTTTATTTGCCCATTGTACTAAGGTTACGATTATTTTATTTCATTTGTATTATTCTCTGTATACAATTTTTCTCTGTGTACAAACCTATTTAACAAATACATAAATAATTTAAAATAAATTTTACATAATGATGTATTATTTAGAAAAACCCGGCCAAGTGCGAGTCGGACTCGTGCACGAAGGGTTCCGTACCATCCCTATTCAAGTTTCTATCTGTTTATTAAGACCCATTAAAATTGGTTAAAAGTTACGTTTTTTGTATAATATTTACTTCATTTTAATTATTTATTTTGAAAGGTAATATATAATTAAATATTCGGTGAAAATTTTAAGCGTCTATCTGTTACCGTTATTAATATTGAGCAAAAAATACGAAAATCACGTTTGTTGTATGTACAAATACCATATTACAGCTTTCTACTATTAAGAATTTCTGAGCTAAGGCGCGGACGAACGGACGGACAGACGAATGGACGGACATATGAAACTATAAAGGTTTCCAGTTGACTTCAGAACCCTATAAATCCCTAAGTAGGACAAAATTAAAACAACCAAGTGAAAACGGTTGAAAAATCCAACAATTTACCAGTAAAATTATTCGTACCTGATCATGGCATGGGTATTCCATTAGTACCAATCGAAAGAAATCGGGTAATTGCTGACAAAACCGAGCAGAAACGCCGATTTAAGCTGTGCAGTGGGCGACCGTCAATCGCTGCAGCAACCACCTTATCCACCGATTCGAAGATGCAGCAGTGGTTTTTCTTACACAGAAATTAATAATCTTTCAGATGAGCTTTGGCTCGTTCGGTAGTCCGATGGTACTAGATACCTAGGTACAAGGCGTCACTTATAATGCTGCTGCCACTGATAAGGCCAGTCATGGGGACATGCAGCACCGCATATTCGTATAGTCCTACCCCTCCCCTATATCGAGGAACAAACGAAATTCGGTAGTCTTATCGTACCAGAAATCGATTTTTTTTCATTCTTTTTTCCTTTTTTTTTTAATAGCGCCACCCGGTTTTTCGCATCGCAGCATAGCCATTTCGTATTCTCCAATTAACGACGAATCTAACTATGTATATACCATCCGGTAGTCTTATGGGACTAGGTTTAGTGTCGTGGGCTCTTAAACCATAAGAAAGAAAACTTTATACAATGGCAATACAACACTCGTTTCTCTCTGACTACGCCGTAAGGCATCGGAGTGAAAATATGTACTTATTTATGCATTTGTCTTAAACAGAAAAAACATCGAGATTTACTTTTACACCCAACTATTTATGTTACAAGTTTTGACGTTATGTATCGAACTCTAGATTAAAACTAGCCGTCCGAGTGGCCTCTAAGGATAATCCGCTTTGCTCTGGCATGCAAAAACAATTTAGAGCAATCTGGTAACATTTATTTACACGATTTCTATCAATGTTGGTTTAAAATAGGAATTCTTAGTGTGTATATGCTAATAAATGATATATATGTACGAAGTGGAGCAAAAGTTGTCACCCGGTTCTTCGATCGTATTTTTTTTTAATAAATTAAAAACTAAAGTTTACATTTGGATTGTATTTGTCTGAAATTAAACGTCTTTATTTATATTTTTTTATCATTAACTAGAAAAAAAATATATTGGTCAAGTAGTTACGATACGAGGTCGATTTATAGTTTTTTCTATCATTTTGCCATAACTTTTGGCGATAGTTTTCCGTATTCCTGACAGATATTCTCTTTGAGGGCTTCAAGAATCTGAGGCTTGTTTACATAGATTCGTAATTTCAAAAAACCCACAAAAAAGTCTAGAATGGTTAAATCGGGCGATCTTGCGGGCCAGAGCATCATTTATGCTCGGTTGCTATATCAGTTAAACGACTCATTTTAGTTACGAGTGGTAGCATTTTCTACGAGGCATACCGCATAAGCTAAAGCTAAGCTAAACCTATTCCTATAAATGTCAAATTACCAAATGTACAAACGACTTGTGGAACGCCCCGTTTTATTAAATTACTTGCAAATGGTTACTGCTTTGAATAACGCATCGTTGATTAGGGATCTCGCTATAAAATGAGAGGTTAGGCTGTTTTTCCGCGTTCAGGGGTTTTCAGTGTCACAGCAATTCACGTTTTATTGACGTGTATGTGTTGTACATCTATCTATACATCTATACAAATAAATAAAACTGGAGTGTCTGTTTGTAATATTAAATTAACCGCTTTTTACTAAATGCATAGGGATGTATACACGGTACATATACCAAAATATCATTTTTTACAATTTTTGTCTGTCTGTCTGTGTGTTTGTTCCGGCTAATCTCTGGAATGACTGGGCCGATTTTGATGGGACTTTCACTGGAAGATAGCTGATGTGATAGGGAGTAACTTAGACTACTTTTTTTGAAATTTTCCCACGCGAATGAAGTCGCGGGCTCAGCTAGTCTTTACTAAATAAATATCAAAGCAGAACGGACATTTGCCTAAGAAAACATGTTCATGATCTAGGAGCTTTACTTCTGTCACATTTGTAACGTGATTCTGCAGGCTCTTACGATTATCATCACATTGTCCGTCTTGGCCGGGCGCACTTTTGAGAATAGGCTGTCATTCTACCAAACAGAGCGTTAAAAACGGACGATTGACCAAACACTAGCGTCATAACTCTTTCCGCGGTAGATTTTAACATCTTACCCGGGTTTTGTTACCACCGCAACTGTTCTCGCCATAATAGCATCAATGCTTGGCACTATCGTGTACAGTTTTGGAGAGTAAAGCGTGCCTTATGCATGTGGTATTACTATTTATGTTTACTATTTATGTGGTATTAATATTTAGTACTATTTCATGATGGCCACATACCATTAATCAGGTTACCAATTAAGGTGAGCCAACTGCTTATTTACTACCCTATGATACAAGACACTGCTATTAAGATTCCCAATTTCTAAGACAACCCTGACAAAATCTTAATGACACTTACCCGCCCTGGAGATTGAATACGGACCATAAGATGTGTGTACAGTTATTTCCTTAAAACCGTTCGTGAGACACAAGAACCTGCAGGAGACACTTCGGCTCGGGTTGAATAAGAATAAGAATTGTTTTATTTACCACACAGTACTATACATACACAGTAAATAACAATAACATGCGATAAGAAAAAAGAAACAAAAAGCCAACAATTGCAGTAAACAAAAGAAAAAGAAACATATAACACTTTTTAAAAAACATCAATTATAGTTACAAATTTTACAGCACATGCAAAATAAGAAAAAGAACATAAAATGTATATAAGTAATAATGTTCATGTATAGCAGTATGATGGTAAAATGGTGTTGAGGGAAATAGTGTTAGTTTCTCCTGAATATGCTTCGGTTGCGAAGTAAAACGTGCGTTGAGTGCGTATACTGTGTGCTTTTGTGCTTGCTACTGTCGTGGTGGAAAAGTGTGGTTGATGAGGGTGGATAACTGTGCCGCTGGGATCTTCTTTATTTTTTAGACCTACGGAGAGTTTGTTCAATGGAACACTTCAACATGTTATTTTATATCACATTATTATTTTTCCCTTTCAGTGGCTTCACAAGGGTACACGTGAAAGTCCACAGAAATTTGCAAATTAGTTTTCTTCGTTGAGTTATGGATTTCTACAAAGTAACGTTTGAATATTTAGAATATTTTACATGGTCACATTGCGCTCTTAACGATAAGTACTTATGCCAAAGCACCATTTGCGAGTCCCAGAAGAGTTGTGAAATATCAGTACAACTATTTTTCGGCAGCGCTTCGATCGTTACTATTTTTTTAAAGCCGTATTCTCGCTCGAATTTTATTTTTACGCCTGCAATTCATGGATAGGGTGGAACTTTCATCGAAGGCTTTCACTGGACGCGTCAGCGAAACATACATAGTAGATGGATTGCATCAGCTTGTCCAATATCTTCAGTTTTAAAGCAAAACTCACTTTTAAAAGTCTAACAATATTTTTATCCATTAAACATGTTCAGCTTAACATTTAATGATAGTTATATTTAAATTTATATAGTAGCATAAATTTGCAAACAAATTGATGGTTTTTAGGGGCCACGGGCAGACACCAAAGATGTTAATGCTGCGTTGCTATTTAGTTGGGGTGTAAGTCAACATCTATGAGCACCTTACCCTACAGGTACTCGTAAGGGGGCATGCAAAAGTATTAGGTGTACTTACTACTACCCTACTTATAACCCCAAACACGATAGTGCCAGGCACTGAGGTTGGACTGTCAATGGTGTCAAGAATAGAATACGATGGCGGCAACATTCTGTGAGATTTAGAATTCTTCCACCTAGTCACGACGGTAGTGTAAGTTTTACTAGGTAATACTTTTTGTAATGTTAACAATGTGGTAACATAAAATCTTGAAAAGTATTTATTTTCGGGCTAGTTCCCCTACATGTAAAGTGGGGATGTTACTTTTTTTCTCACGGTACCCTTTCGTGAGGGGTGCATAGAATCATTGGATAGAACTTAAAAAATGTCGTAGGTTTGTGAAAACAATTTTTCGAATAAGGGTCTCGTTTGTGAAATGTTAAACTTTCAAGTGTCAATTTTTCTAAGAGCAATTCCTCCCTCTGCGAGCTTAACGGTTGGTTTTGGAAGTGGGAAAAAATTCACCGTAGGAGTAAATATAATAAATTTAAAAGGAAAACTATCACGGCTTAGAAGGCTTTACAAGTTTTTGAGTAATAGTCGAACAACTTATAAAATGTATTTAGAGAAGTTTTTATAGGGGTGGAAGCAAGAAGGCTTTTATAGTTTCATACTATGAACATTTAAGCTAAAGTCAAAAGTCAAAGTCAAAACATTTTTATTCAAATTATCCTTTACAGGCACTTTTGACGAGTCAACATTTTTTGAGTTACTACCGGATCGGAAACGCGGCCACACACTGAGAAGATTCGGCGGAAGAAACTCAGCGGGCTTGTCTTTTTTTGTGCATATACATTTTTTTTAAACAATGTTTTTACAATTACAATGTATTTATGAATAATATATTATAATTACTATGAGACTGCTATGAGGAGCAATTAATCCCATGCCTTATTATCATCCAAATATTCAGATATTTTATAATAACCTTTTTTACAAAGTTCAGATTTGATACATTTTTTAAATTTGTGTATTGGTAGATCTTTAATAGCATTTGGAAGTTTATTGTAAAAGCGTATAGATTGCCCCATAAAAGAGTTACTTATTCTGTGGAGACGTGATACATGCAGAGCAAGATTGTTTTTGTTCCTTGTGTTTACATTATGTACATCACTATTTTTCTCAAATGAAGAAATATTTTTACGAATATACATCAAGTTTTCAAATATAAACTGTGATGGTACGGTTAAAATATTAATTTCTTTAAATTTTTCTTTTAGAGAAACTCGTAGACTGAGATTGTAAATAGCTCTTACAGCTCTTTTTTGTAAAACAAAGATTGTATTTATATCAGCGGAATTTCCCCGTAGTAGAATCCCATTAGACATAATACTATGAAAATAACTAAAATACACAATTTTTGCAGTGTTTACGTCACTAATCTGTCTCATTTTTTTAACTGCAAACGCTGCTGAACTCAGTCTACTCGTTAATTTGTCGATATGTGGTCCCCACTGTAGTTTTTTATCTATCGTAATCCCTAAAAAGACAGTGGAGTCCACAAGATCCAATTTGTCCCCGTTAAGTTATACATTGGTATCTATATGCCTTACATTAGGCGTTGAGAATCTAATACACTTGGTTTTATTTCCATTTAATAGGAGGTTGTTAACATTGAACCAGTGTACAACTTTTGAAATCGCAATGTTCACTTCGTCATACTTACCAACTCGTCTTTTCACTTTAAATAAAAGTGAAGTGTCATCCGCAAACAGTACGATTCCATGCCTATCGCCAACAAAGAAGGGCAAGTCATATATCAAAAACAAAAACGGACCAAGAATGGATCCTTGTGGAACACCCATGGTGACAGTGGCACCGTTTGATCTTATTCCATTGATATCGACCCTCTGAGTTAACGTCAATGATAAATACAATGACAAATTTATTATATTTATAATATAATAAATATAATAATATATTTTATTTGTCATTGACGTTGAGTAGTTTAAATGTTCATAGTATGAAACTATAAAAGCCCTCTTTTGTGCACGGCCCGACACACAATTTACCAATTTTGTTTATGAGAATCTTGGATTTACCCCGTATTGGCCCGTGCCCTCTATGAAGAACAGACCATCTGTGATTCCGTCAAGCAATTCCTAAAAGGCAAACGATTGGCTAAACGTGTCCTTAACATCGTGTCTACTAGGTGGTAATTCAGCAACTTCTCGCCCGGGTATTTGGTACCACCGCCTTCCCTATTGCTGCTGCAACAGCGTCAGCGTTTACCACTGTCGTGTTCTGTTTTGGAGAGTAAGGTAGCAGGTGAGCTTATATCATCCTGTTACAGCGAGAGAGAGCAACGCAACATATTTGATCAAAGTAAACAACATTAAGATCTTTGGTGATGGTTTGGCTATTAAAACCTCTTTAGAACTAAATGATGAATGATGAATATGTATAATGTAGAACAATCAAAACCACCCTTTTTTGTTTTGCAAAGGAGTTTATATATAAGTTAAGAACTCTTTTCGATTACAAATACGAGTATTTTATTGACAACTAGCTGACCCGGCAAAAGTTGTTCTACCTTTTTAACTACTTTTTTTTTGTATTTTTTCTTACCCTTTAAACCTTCCCTGGACTTTAACAATTAATTCAAAACCAAAATTAGCCAAATCGGTTCAACCGTTCTCGAGTTTTAGCGAGAATAATGAACAGCAATTGATTTTTATATAAGTATACTAGCTGACCCGGCAAACGTTGTTCTACCTTTTTAACTACTCTTATTTTTTTTTTCTATATTTTCTCACCTTTTAAACCTTCCCTAGACTTCAACAATTAATTAAAAACCAAAATTAGCCAAATTGGTTCAGCCGTTCTGGACTTTTAGCGAGACTAACGAACACCAATTGATTTTTATATATATATATATATATATATATATATATAGATTATAAAATTCCAATTTTAGAAGTTGGCCGAAAATAAAATAAAAGCATTATAACATTTTTATTTAAATTTATTATGTTTTAAATCTTCATTTAAAAAAATGAGATAACAATAACATAAAAATCAATTGGCATTTAAAGGCCACTTCACAGCCTTATCAATATGACTATTGTTTTCTTAGAAAAAATTGTGTCAGGCACAGCGTCATCCAATTTTTATCAGAGCTTTCTCGCTTGGATGCTTCGTTTGAATGCCAAGAATTTATTGCGTTGTACAGCCTTCAACGGAGCGGGAAGAATGAGTCGGCGATCAGCCAGGGGAAACTGGTGTCTAGACCACGGACATTGCCACAAACAGAAGATATTATTAAGACGTTTTGTCTTGCTGGAATAAATGAAAAGTAGACTTGATCTTTTTCATTTGAAGCTCGTTGATTCTGTATGTACAATTATACATTTTTGTATACCCCATAAGCGGATCGGAGAGGGAGTGCTCTACTCTCACCTTGTCAAGGTCAATCGTTTTTAAAGACTTAAACTGTATTTCATATTTCACTAATACAATAATTAATGTATTCACATATAAAAAAAATACTTAACCCTTTTCTAAACACATTTAATACATAAAAAATATTTGTCACGTATAATCTATATATATATATATATATATATATATATATATATATATATATATATATATATATATATATATATATATATATATATATATATATATATATATATATATATATATATATATATATATATATATATAAATCAATCCCTATTTTCCTTGGTCACGATATCACGCCTGAATGGCTGGACCAATTTCGGTAATTTTTTATGTTGTGTTTGTAATTGTAAGAAGAAGGTTCTTATAAAAGAAAATATTAAGAAAATTGCGCGGAAAATTAAAAAAATTAAGAAAACTTAACCGCCATATGAAGTTTAATCCCGTAGACTTATATAAATTAAGTGTCACGTTGTTTGTCCGCTATGGATTCCTAATATGTAAGGCAAAACAACGTTTGCCGGGTCAGCTAGTCTATCATAAAAACTAATTTAATTTTTTGGTGTGTTTTGTTCGTGGACGTCCGTGGGCCCGTGTCCATGAAAAAAAAAACCGGGGACCACCTGTTCGTGCCTCTCTTCGTGTTCTGGCTTAGAGTCTCGTCACACACAAACACACACGTAAACACGCACGCACGCTCGCACGCATTCACGCATGTAATATTTATTTTCGTAATAAAAGTAAACCTATATTGTCGATATTTTTTATATATTATACAATAACTGTCGAACTTAGTGCATTTTACTTACAATTAAAATGTGCATTAGACGTTTTATTTAAATTTTTTTTCTTCGGCCCCTTCTCCCCACTCCCCTCTTTTTCTTCCCCTTTCCCCTCTTAATCCTCTTTCCTGCTTTCCTCCCCCTTCTTCCGCCCCTTTCCTCTTTTTCCTTTCCCCTACTTTCATTCTCTTTCTCATTTTTTCCTCATCCTACTTCTTTTCCACTCTTCCTCTCCCTCTCTTTCCATTTTCCTTTCACCCTCTCTTTATCTGTCCCCTCTCTCTCTCCACCTCCTGTTCCCCCTTTTCCTTCTCCCTAACTCTCCGCTCTCAAACAAACAATTTACAATAAGCAATTTAACCGTTTTTACCCGACTGCGGGAGGGTAATGTGTTTATCAGTCTATATATGTATGTATGTGTGTTTGTTCCTATGTGGCATTCTAGAGGCCAAACGCGTAGACTAGTTTTGATGATTCGTAGTCAATCGATTCGTCTTAACCTTGCGAATATTACTAAAGACATGACATTTATTAGCATCCAACATGGAAACCACCAGGCGCCGTATTGTCAAATTTAAAAAATATAATATATTGATCAACAATGTCATGTTGGATATCGTTAAATAGGTATTTAAAAATCATTTTGGTTTAATTTATTATTTTTTATTTTAAAAGTAGTTTAGGATATATAACGATTTAAAGTTAATTTTCCTATTTGTGTTTATGTACTTTATACACACCTATATATCTACTTCTTTACTCGGTTTTCATTACATAAATCAGCAGTTATCATCAGTTAGACAATATTTTAAATCGACGTAAAAACGGAGGTTATTAATTTGACTTGTATGTAAGTAATATTGTTGGAATTGGATAAAATTTGAGTATGATGATCTACTTAGGCGATCAAGCACGTGTACTAAAATTGCGTAAGTGTATGTATATTTGGCGACGTTTTCAAGAAATAAAAGACATATCGAGATAATTATTTTTGATTTAAATAAATACCTTATGGTATATTTCAACTTATAGAGAACAGTTCCTGAAATTGGCAGAAGAATAGGGCAGTTATCGTCCTACCAGGCAGATCGTAAGAGGCTATCGATTGACTATTTCTGTCACTGCCATCGTGACTTTACTAGGTTTCACCCAGATATTTAGTATCACCGCCTTAGCTATTCCTTGATTGTAATTGCCGTTTTCCGGTTTAGAGGGTAAGGTAGGCTTATGCATGTCGCTTTGCAATCCCACCACACGAATAGTAATACAACATTAACATCTTTGGTGTCTATAGGCGATGGTTTCTCTTTCTATCTCGCTATCAGGAGAGATATCTGCTTACAGAATACGTATACTTCGTGATGATCAACTCCAATTTCGTTAATGAAACAAATACCTCACCAAATATTCGCCAAAATTACTATTCGTGTCATCTCCAACTTCAATACTGAACTAGGTATAGGTAGGTATTTAATGAACATTCAAACCCAGAAGTACAAACATACGTGATTTTCAAACAAATGTTTGCCTCTGCTGAAAATCAAACCCAAGTTACGATAGTAGCCATTATATTATTATAATCCGTTCCCAAACCCTGTTGATTGGTAGTTAGGGTTGCTAACCACTCAAGCAAAAACGGGGCAGTCAGGGCGTTAGCTAGATGTTTTTTTTTGGTACCTACCTATTTATTAGTGCGTTAACTTTAGAATCCTATTTTTAACTTTCCTCTAGAAAAATGACAATTTTCAAAATAAATTCGGAACGTCTTTGGTTTCACCCTCATTTTCGAAAATTGGGTAACTATCAGATCTCGAGTTTAGGTACTAATAGTTTAAGATATAGGTTGTTATATATTGTTTTATATATATTATTTGATATATACTGTTTCCGAACGGATACGACTTAGGGACCTTCAAGAAAAGAGCATACTTCTGCAGCAGCTGCAAGACCTATGGTGATGTGGCTATCCATGAGCGGTGGTAATCACTTATCTTCGGGTGAGTCTCCTGCTCGTTTGCCCCTTTCTTCTATAAAAAAAGTAAATCTGTATAACGATTTAATTTTGTTTAAAACCATGCTCGCATTTTTTTCTACTTATAACAAGTACTTTATACGTATACTTTAATTAGTGTTTCGTTATTGTGCCTTTACAACGGGGGGGATTAATGTAAAATATAAATAATATAGGCAAATTGAATATTATTTTATACAATGGGAAGAGAGCAATGGGATTTATAAGGACAATAGAGTGACCAGCTCTTGGAAGAGACCAATTGAAACCCGCAGAAGCCACAGGCTGTTCATATAGAACTTGACGGAAAAGCAATTAAAAACAATTTTCCCGGACTGGGAGTCAGAATCAAACCATCGACGACAGAATTCGATGCATTTCGTGGACAGGGTAGAATTGAACGAAAAATGCTATCATTGATATTGTTCTGGGGTCTAAATGTACAAAAGCTTCAAGGAATTACTTTGGCCAGAGCTGTGGTTGATTTAAGTTCACGCACTTTTTCTAAAGGTTGATGCATGCGTTGCTTTAAGCCGGGTTAAGTCTCTAGAGAGGCTAATAATAAGTAGTTTAGACCACCGCAAGTTACTTAATAATCCCTACGATATTTACTCTATGAACGAAATGACAAGATTGCGTAATTTACTATCTTATAAGCCTAATATCGAATTAATGAATCTTAACAAAAAAGTATAAAATAAAAAAATATTTAAAACAAAAAACTCGACTGCATTTAATCTTAAAAAAAATTCATTGCTTTAAATTAAATTTAAAAAGTAAGATACAAGCCCAGTAGTTTAGAATCATGTTTAGTAACAATAAATAACTAGACTACTAGACTCTGAACTACTGGGCTTATTACTTTTTGGTTTTAATTTAAAACAATGAATCTTTTTTTCAAGTATATTCTACACTTTTTATCGTCGGCACTTGGTGAAACTCCATTTTAACATAATATTTGTTGTTATATGTGTTATTATGTGTTATTTACTTATTGTGAAACAGTACAAGTGTTATCAGCTAGCTTTTTTCAAGATTAAATGCAGCTGGGTTTTTTGTTTTCAATAATTTTTTTATTCAATTATTTTGTAACAAGTTTTTTAAAATGGTCTACACTAAACTCGACGTCTCAGCGAGCCGGCGGTGGCAAAAACTCGTGACAGAAACTCGTGGCACAAAATTTTTACACTATACTTCGTCTAGCTCAAATCTGCCTATTCCGGCTATGAAATTTTCATAAAATGCGAAGTATAACTGTATCATAACCAATAATAAAAAGTAAAAAATAAAACTCAAAGGGAGTCTTCACATGAGCAATCTCAGCTAATATTTCTCGGTGGTAGAGGTTTCTGCGTATGTCCAAAAAGTGAAGATCTGTACAGGAATATTTCTTTTACTTTTCTTAATTAAGAAAATCAGTCGTCATTTCATATAGAAAATCGCTTTACTTATGAATCGGATTTTATTGAGGTTTTATCGAAAGATACGACTTAGCTTACAACTAGAGCATGGATGAGCCTGGAGGCTTATTCTTTAGTTTGTCTCTTCTACAATTTGATAATAGGCACTAAGTAAAATTATTTTTTGAAGTTGTACAAAGTATTCATTGAAACTAATTTGTGGAGCTCGAGGATTTGGCCTAATTACACGGACCTAATCACGATCACGGACATTGGTATTTGAGCTTAATTGAGCTTCGTCCAGCGTTTTTCTTTTATATCATAAGATAGCAAACAAGCAGATGGGTCTCCTGATGGAAAGAGTTAACCATAGACTATAGACGCCAAAGATGTCAATGGTGCGATGCTATCTTGTTTCAAGGTCTAATTTCACATGCATAAGTTAATCGGCTACTTTACGCTTTAAACCGGAACACCACAGTGACAAGCACTGACGCTCTTGCGGCAGGAATAGGTAAGGGGGTGGTACCTGACCCGGGCGAGACACTGCAGAACTCTAACACCTAGTAGTCAAGATGGAAGTGACTCGCCTAGCCAATCAGTCGCCTTTTACGACCTGCCTGGCAGAATGGCAGTTGGCCTATTCTTCAAAGGAGTCCTGACCAACAGCGTTTAAGACAATGCCCATTTTTATTTACATTCTTCTTTTCTTCATTTTCTATCCTATTTTTTTCTGTATTAATCCGGAACCTTTTTCAAAATTAGATCAACTTCTTTGCTGCTAGGCATCTTGTAATGGCGAGAGAAGGCTAATATTTATTACTAGCATCGTAATTACTAACTAGATGGTAGAGTTCTGCAGTGTCTCGACCGAGTTTGGTCACCGTCTTTCTTATTCCTTCCGCAAAAGCGTCATTGCTTTTCACTGTCCTGTTCCGGTTTGTAAAAAACTACCATACTGAGAGCAACGCATCATTAATATCTTTGGTGTCTATAAACAATGTTTGTCTCTGTCAGGGGAACCATTTGCTTGTTTGCTATCTTATGATAAAAAAACCCAAATCCTATTAACATGCCTCTGCTATCTATCTGCCACATGATTCTATCTTTTGAACGAATGTTGGAACACACACTACGTCTTTCATCTCTGCCATACGGGTAGTAGTAAATCAGTAACATTCTGGTGTTTATAATAATAGTTTTTTCTTCCCATTAGGAGAGTCATCATAGCTTGTTTTCTATTAAATGATCAAAAAATACATTATAAATGAAATATTTGAAATAAAACCTTTAAAAAGTAACAAATTTCCAGCTACGGTTTAAAAAAGGAGAATTGTAATTTATATACTTAGAAAAGCATTTTACGGTTTCAGTGATACTGGGAAAATGGCTCGTAATCGGATCGATGGCTCTTTGGCCTCCGCGACTGACCGCAAACAACTGTCGAAATGTAACAAAGATTAAAGGTTGGGCTCTTATTGAGAAAATCAATAGTCTTTAAAGCCTTTTATAGAAATTGTATTAGAAAATTGTAGTACTTATCAAAACGAATCCAATTTATAGTATCACTTGTTTGTAGTAGCTACGAGTAATAGCTTGGTACCAGCTTCGTTGGGTAAGTTAAGTGAAGATCAAAAAAATAACATAGAGAAAAATTATTAGGTGGGATAGTTCTGCATTGTCTGGACCGGGTCTGGTAGCACCGGTCCCCGTGTTGGTGTGGGCTCCTTTGAAGAATTGACTAACTGCCGTTCTGCCAGGCAGGTCGTAAAAGGCGACCGATTGGCTATACGTGTGACTACAATCTTGACATCTACTAGGTAGAGTTCTGCATTGTCTCGCCCGGGTATTTGGTACCACCGCCCAACCTATTCCTGCTGCAATAGCGGCAATGCTTGTCATTGTTGTGTTTTGGTTTGGAGAGTAAGGTAGCCGGTAGACTTATGCATATGGCATTTCCAATTATCCGCCGCACGGATAACAACTTAACATCTTAACATCTTTGGCGTATATAGGCGATGTTTTCATCAAAAGAGCCATCAGCTTGCTTGCTATCTAATGATATAATAATTCTAAATTTAAAACCTCCGACACATCACATCATCAGATCTCAATTCTGATTTATATGCATAATTTTAAGAAAAAACGTGAAAGAAGCTGATAATCGTCGAAAGGGGATCCTGCAGCATCAGGTAAAGTTTACAGTGGTTCCTGACTCAATGAGTTATAGTTGTTGTTCTACCTTCTAATTCCATCATCAAACCCTGCAAATCTTCTTGCAATAAAGACCAATCATATAAGCCCAAGTTCGGATGGCCATTTTCCAGTTCCATCATCAGATCCTAAAAAATATCTAGCACTTGAGTTTGGGAATATAAACCGAATTAGCCCACAATCGATGGATTTATCTGGTTTAACTTAGGAGTTCTCTTAAACTTCTTTCAACTGTCCGGCTCTAAAATTCAAACTGTCCGGCTCAAAAGAACAAAATAAACGAATCCAAAATATATGATGTTACTCAATTTTAACATTTTTTTTTAGTATCGCTAGGGAAGCGGTTGACCACGAGCTCTCCCGATGGTAAGCTAAGATGCGGCCTAGGATGAAACAAGCTTCTCTAGAAGGTACCTGTTGAACTCGTTGGGGAACACAGGCTTTTTTCATAGTTCCCATCACTTTCTTCCTGCTTCATCACAAGACCACGGGAATCATCTAGCTCCAGGATATTTTTGAAACAGAACAAATGAGTCTAATCTTCATGGGCTTATCGTGTTTGGTCTGTTCCCAGTTTCATCATCAGATCCTTGAAATCAGCCAGCCCCAAAGTGTATATCAAAACCAATAGAATTAAAATTTTTAAAAACAATAAAGAATTATATCGACAAGCAAGGATTGCACCTGCGACCGTTTCGTTAAAGCCGGGATGCTCAACCACTGAAAAAAATATAACAAATAGAATTATCCAAAAACTCGATTGGTTTATTTATTTGAGCTTAGGAGTTCTCACGAACTTCTTCCAGTTTTATTACCAGATACTGGAAACGATCCCGCTCCAAAGACCTTAAAAGAACTAATTAAATGAGCCTAAAGTCGATGGTGTTACTCAATTATTATAATTCGAAGTACCCATGGCCTCCTTTCTGCTTCATCATAAGAACCTGGAAGTCATCTAGCACCAGAGTATTTATCAAAGCAGAATAAATAAGTAGAAACTCGATGGGCTTATCTTGTTTAATTTAGAAGTTTCCATAACTAGATGACTATAGTTCCTAGATAGTCCTAGAAATCATCTAGCAACAAAAAGTATGCTAAAATAAAACGAATTAGTCCACACTTGATGGGTTTATCTGATATAGCTTAGGATTTCTCACGTACTTCTTCCAGCTTTTTCATCAGACACTGGAAACCATCTTGCTCCTAAAAGGACGAATCAAATGAGCTCAAAGTTGATGGTAAAACTCAGGAAATCTTTGAGCACCAGGGTATTTGTCAAAACAGAACAAATCAGTCCAAACTTGTTGCGTTTATCTCGGTTAGTTTAAAAGTTTCCATAGCCAACTTCCAGCTCTATCATCGGATGTTAGAAATCATCGGACATCAAAGTGTAAGTCACAACCGACCGAATCAGCCCACACTCGATGAGTTTATCTAGATTAGCTTAGGAGCTTTCATAAACTTCTTCCAGCGCTAGCATCAGGCTCTGGAAGCCATTTCGTTCCAAAGTCCTTAAAAGAACGAATCAAATGAACCCGAAGTCGTAAGTATTGTTTTTATTTTGTTTTAAAGTTCCCATGATTTCTTTCCAGTTCCATCTGACTTTAGAAATTTTCATTCGATAACTTTTTATTTGTTTTTTACATACAAACATTGCCAGATAAATAAAAGCTGATAATCTTCGAATGAGGATTTAGCAGCATCAGGTCAAAATCACCATATCATTGTAGTAACGTACATCATTTATTATCGATAAAGCTTTTACAAGTTTTTTAATTTCTGGATTTTACAATTTCAATCGTCGGCATTTGGTGAAATTCCATTGTTATTAATTAAAACTAGGTTATAATCACTTGTAATTTTTTTTACTACAAATGTAGACAAATGATTTTAAATTAAACGACCGGTTTTGCTTTTTAAAGCATCTTCAGGACGTAATATTCTTTACCTGTTTAATTTCTTTCATGAATTTGAAAAGATCTGATGATCTTGAAACTGAACTGAACGATACTATTGAATCATAGCTAAGAGACATCTCGCAAAATGGGGCTTTCATTTAAAGAAAACCGCAAACAAATCAGACCATCCGCCTGGGCGCTACGATGCCATGGCGACAAACAAATACGCAGATGATCACCTGATACTTATACCATCCCTCGTTTTGTGTCGGGAGTAAAAAAAACCACCGCTTTACCTATTGCTGCTGCAATAGTTTCAGTAGTTGGGTCATTCCATGTCAAATCGACCAGTAGTTGGAATCGACCCCTTTCGATTTGGATGAATTTTGGTCAGTAAATAAAGCTTCTCGCAATTTTAATAACCTTATTTTAAAAATTCCTACTCATTATACAAAATTTTACTCACAGTCATTTGTTGTGCAGAGCATTAGATTATGGAATGCTTTGCCTGTTAACATTCGAACAGCGCATAATTTAGCTAGTTTTAAACGACTGCTTAACTCCCACTATCTCTCTATTATGAATACCTGAAAAGCAATAACAAGGATTAATGTTTTCAAATTATTAAAATTACATTGTTTTTAGTAAAATTACCTAGGTACTTAATTACATCCTGTAATTTTTTTTTAAATTTTTTATTCTTTGTTTTTTTTTTTATGCTGAGCGTGTTGTTCCTGTAACGAGTCATCACTAATCTCATATTTGATTTATGTTCTTGCCTTTTAGTAAGTACATAATATGTATGTATATGAGTATGTATGTATGTATGTATAAATGTATGTATGTATATATGTATATTATATATATATGTGTATGTATTTATGTATCCAAGTACGTTGTTATAATTTATATATAGCACTTAAATTGGTTAGCACTTATATTTTTATTTATCACTTTTTTTTCGTAAGACGAGCACCAATGCCAATGCGTTAATGTAAATATTTCCTAAAGTCGCTGGTTGTCTGGAAGAGATCGCTGATGGGTGATAAGACCGCCTATTTGTACTCCGTTCCTTACATTACTATTACATTGCTATTTTCTACTGTAAATGATGTGTGTTGTGTGCAATAAAGTATATTATTATTATCTCTTTATTTACATTAAATTCTTATTTGATTACATTTATAATTATAACATTATTAAAAAATACAATATTATAAAAATAAATATAACAAAATAGGTTATCCGCCAGCGGGAACGTTATAGTTAAGCCACCGGTGGTCAAGGTGACAGAGAGAGGAACCTCCTCACAATACGTGCCGTTCCCAATACTGCTGCCTTTTGTATCCGGCCCTTGATCCAGAATTGTAGCGAAAGACTTCTAAGATGCTGCTCAAGACTCTTCGCTACAAGACCGTTTACGGAAACGACTATCGGAACAATCGTTGCTGAGTCCACACCCCACATGTCGGTAATCTCATGAGCTAAGTCTAAATATTTAGTTAGTTTCTCTTTTTCTGCTTTCACGAGGTTATCGTCATGCGGGACTGTAATATCAACAATAAATGCCCGGCGCTCTAATCGATCAACCAACACAATATCAGGTTTATTGTTGGCGATAGTCCTGTCTGTGATGACAGATCGGTCCCAGTAGAGCTTAGCACGACCATTTTCAAGAACTGCCTCCGGTGCGTATTTATAATACGGCACTTCAAAACTTACAAGACCATACCGAAGAGCAAGCTGTTGATGGATAATCTTGGCTACTTGATTGTGTCTATGTAAATACTCTCCATTGGCAAGATGAGAACAACCGGAAATAACATGCCTGATAGACTCACCAGGGCGGTGACACGCCCTACATATGTCGACCGTGCCATCCTTCATGATGTATTTCCGGTAATTATTCGTCTTGACAACTTCATCGGCAATTGCACAGGCAAATCCCTCAGTTTCCCCAAAGAGGTCACCGAAACGTAGCCAAGCTAAAGACGCTGGTAAATCAATATCAGGTCCGTAAAGAGCCCGATAGAACCGTCCATGTAACTCCTTACTCTTCCATACGTTCAAGCGGTCCTGAGTGCTAAATACCACTGGTTTATGCCAGAAACCACATAATACGCAACGATAGATCATATAATTTTTATTTGTTTGTCTGTGTGTATACTTATCCCATTTTTACCTAAAAAAAGCTTTCACCAATCTTGATTAAAATTGAGTTATAAGGAGAAAACGTGATTACGTATATCATAGACTCCCTATATGTTTTCTTTAAATCTTCAATAAATTTACGCACCATTGAGCCGCTTCATTAAGCAGGCGGGTAATAGCTAGTTATAAGAGCGTGTATTTGATTCGCAACGAAAACTTCATGTTTTCAAGTTTTTTCCCGAGTAATATCGTAATAATGCGAGTAGATTATTCGAAGAATATTACAGTTTTTGCAAGATTGTCTTGATTATTCAATTTACCACAGGTTCAAAATTTAATAGGCAAACGATTGCGCGCGAGGATTTATAGCGTTTTTAAAATAATTCTTCTAAATAAATGAGTTTATATTACTTATTTCTTTAATTTCCGTGTTGGTCCCGGACTTTTCCCCCGTGTTGGCCCCGGGCTCCTTTGAAGAATAGGCCAACTGCCTGTCTGCCAGGCAGGTCGTAAAAGGCGACCGATTGGCTATACGAGTCACTAACATCGTGGCTACTAGGTGGTAGAGTTCTGCATTGTCTCTCCGGGGTCTGGTACCACCCCCGCCTACCTATTCCTGCCGCAATAGCGTCAGTGATTGTTACTGTCGTGTTCTAGTTTGGAGGGTAAGGTAAACTTATGCATGTGGCATAAGACCTCGCCAAAAGATAGTAACGCACTATTAACACCTTTTGTGTCTATAGGCAATGGTTCACTCCGTCAGGAGACTCATCTGCTTTTTTGCTATCTTATGATATAAAAAAAATATGTTATCTTATACTATAAATACTTATACTTTATATATATATATTGTGTTTATATATATATATATATATATATATATATATATATATATATATATATATATATATATATATATATATATATATATATATATATATATATTGTGTATTAGGTTTCTTTTCAAATACTTACTGGTGAAAAGAAAATGTTAAAGTGAACTGATTTTGTAATTTTTTGATATTATTTTTTAATATCTAACTACGTCTACTAACGTCATTTTGGCTCTGTGTTTTAGGAGCATATTTTCCGTTGGAAAAATGTATAAAATAAAATTTTTTGGCATACAATGTTTAGCACACGATGGTTATATTCGTCCTGAAAGATAAGTCTGACGCCTATTTTCGTAAAACGCTACGCAGGGATTGTCTTCGTTTTAAAAAACCGTTATCAAAAATTATATTCTTGCTCTGTAGTGCACTAAATCAAGAACTGATCTTGTAAAAACTGTAATATCCTTCGAATAATCTGGTCACATCATTACGATATTGCTCTTGAAAAAACTTGAAAACATGAAGTTTTTGTTGCAAATCGAATACATGCTCTATGGGCTCGGGACTGCTGAGAAGGTTAGAAAGTTCACTTCTTGGAGTCAGCTTTCTGTGGGGCGGCAGCGGTGGATGCGTTCAAGCTTTTTCAAATGCATAGTTTAATATACAATAGACGTAACGACATAAAACACAGATGATTGTATCCACGAGAAAGCCGCACCCAATTTTTTTAGCACATGTAGACTACGTGTATACCAAATTTCAACCAAATCAAATACAAATTATCCTACATTGGCAATTGTTGTCTCTTTTCATCAAAAGATTTCTCAGCATGTACGAATTTCATTTTCGCAGTTAAACTCTTTATTTGAAATAGATTCGATTAGATGTTGGAAATCCAGAAAAGGTTTAGAAATAGGTATATTTATCATAGTCGACACTTTTTTCTTTTTTTCGTAATCCTGGAATGTGGAAACACTATTAACTTCTAGACTAGGAATTTTTTAGATGTTTTAAGATAAAAAGAAACACTTTTCCACCCAAATTAAAATGGAACTCAGGACCTCATGATTTAGCCGCTCAGGATAGCCAATTAACAAACTAATTGTCTATGTATAACTTTTTTGGGTATTAGAAGTTACATGATTCCTAAAAAACACTAATTATTCTCCAAATTTAAAAAGTTTTTATAAATAATATAAATAAAATTAATACGTGCAGTAGAAATTTTGTACCCCTTTTTACGACAACTACGCGAACGGAGGAGTATGAAACTTGGCACAGTTAAAGTTTACACTGTGAAGGAGTGCAGAAAGAAAACATTTTTATAAAATATGCATTAACACATAATATTTTTAACATCGTAAAAGTGCAGCATCCGATTTCCTTTTTTCTGTATCACCAGAAACCTGCATCAGATATTCATGAAATTAAAATGGGACCAAACAGGATATATACTTCCTAGCCTTCTGAACAAAACAAGAATTTTCATAATCGGTTCACAAATGACCGAGTTCTGAGGTAACTGTGCCGCTCGTCTTCAAAATGCTTTTGGGAGAGAAGCACCTTGTTTGAGCACCGTGAGGCGATGGTTTGTTGAATTTGAATCTTTGAAAATTTGAAAATCGAATTTCGTGAAGGGCGGCCTTCAACTGCCGTCAACGAAAATAATGTGGCTACTGTTAAGCGGTTAATTGAAGAAACCCCCCAGATTACCTATGACACAATTCGAGGACCATTGGGGATTGGTATGAGCCAAATTCAGAAAATTTTACACGAAAAATTGAAAGTTCGGAAACTTTGTTGTCGTTGGCTCTCTCATGAACTGACAACAGAGCAGAAGCAGGCTCGCGTGGAATGGTGCTCACAGATGCTACTGAAGTACGACCACGGACATTCTAATGCTGTTTATGACATTGTCACAGGAGACGAAACGTGGATTTATTGTTTTGAACCCGAAAAAAAAAACAGCAATCTTGTGAATGGGTGTTTGAAAATGAGAACAGGCCAACAAAAGTGAGACAGGAGAGAAACGTGGGTAAAAAAATGATCGCGTTATTTTTCTCAGCTACGGGTTCCATCTGTACAATTCTACTTGAAGATCAAAAGAGTGTGAATGCCGAGTGGTATTCTACCATTTGTTTACCAGGGTGTTAGAAAAAGATCGCGAAATACGACCCAAAACCCGTTATCACGGTGTAGGAGAATCCTACACCGTGATAACGCTTCTTCACACACTGCCAACAAAACAAAGTCATTTTTAGCTTCCGAAAAAGTACATCTCGTCACTCATCTTGCGCATAGGCCCGACCTAGCACCCTGTGATTTCTGTATTTTCCCCAAAATCAAAGATTTGATGAGAGGTTTTACTTTAACCAACTCCGAAGAAGCAGTGATAGCGTTCAATCAGCACGTAGAAAACATGCCTTCAGATCTGTGGTCCTCCTGTTTTAAAAAATGGTTCGATCGCATGAAAAATTGTTTAAAATGTAAAGGAGATTATTTTGAAAAGCATCAAACATAATATTTTGCTTATAACATGTTGTTTTTTTAAGTTACGCAAAACTTATAGTGTGACCTACGTATATGTATTTCTATATATTAGTGTCGTTGACTAACTAACCCATAGGCTAACCCATAAAAAGCAAATAATTTCCTTTCTTTGAGTTTAGATCAGTAAGTGTAATAATTTGTCACGTTAATATTTATTTTTTTATATAATTATTTTACAACGAACGAATTTTATTTATTCATCAATATTTATAATGAATATAATATATTCATTATTAATAACAAGCTCTTAATTTGGATTATGTTACTAATAGTTAAAATTACCACCCACTTAAACCGGAAAATCTGTTGGCAATTTAAAAAGTAAAAACTGAAACGAAATAAGCACATGCCACAATTTGTTTGAAATGGACCGGAAGTTCCGAAACTCGAGCGGCGCGGTGTACCGCTAACGCTGTTTAAAAATTAAAAGGGGCTGGTTCCCTTTCAAGATTTTCAACGAGCCCTACCAAAAACATTTCATTCATTTTATCAAGTATCAAGGCAAATATTCCAAAGTATATGTCCTGGAGGTGGGCATTAGTAACTGCGACACAGTCGGTATGACTATAGCGGTTTTTATCGTTAATTGTACCGTTTCAAGTAAAGTTTATTTTTTTTATTTTATTTATTATAACATACTACTTCGCATGACGCCCTTATAAATATTATATTGTCGTACGGATGTATATACTTTTAAAATTTACATCATATCCCGTCAGATACATAGATCCTTTTTCAAAATGATACATATTAAAGAAATTTTTTTAGAAAAAGATTTAATTGGTTGTTTTTGTACATGGCATTTGCCATGGGCAAAACCAAAAATATTAAGGCGATAGGTAATGCCAAACTACGAAATAGACACTTCTTTGAAAGCCTACTACTGCTAACCGGTTGGTCCAATAATTTAAAAAAAATATGCATTATGCGTATAATATAATTAAGTTTAAATTTTAAGTTCGTTTTTTTAAATTTTATTGTTATTTTTGACGGAAAAAAATCGAATATCTTTCTTAATTTTACGCAAAAAATTGCCTATAACTTCCAAACTACTGTAACGATTTTGATGATTTTTTCTTTTTATTACAGACAATTTATTGTTTTATAAAATTTAAGTTCAACATTTTACAAAATCATTATAGTGTGCTATTAAATCAATAAAAACCTTATTATTTAATTCGCGGACAGCGCTCGCGTCGAAAGTCAGTCTCCCGGTAGCGTTCATACGGGGAGGCTGTGTCGCATGTTAGCGAGCTCCGCTCTCCATATTCGAGTCAAAGAGTAATAGTACAGATAGAACGTTTGGCACAATAGTAAGGTTGTACCGTTTGGAAATTGAACGTTTCGTTTACGCTTGGATGTTTTTTTATAGTAGATAATGAGCTTGGACCGAGAAGGCTGTTTTTTACAGATATTGTTCTTATGATATAGACAAGGAATAAGAAAGGATTTTTTTTTAATTCATCCTCTAAGATGGTGAAATAGGGGGTAAAAGTTTGTATGAAACTCTGTCATTTTTGAGTTGAAATGAATGATATGCTGTAATTAAATTATCCCTAACTGAAAAAAAAAATTAAATATAAATTTGATATTTTTTTGAATTCTAGCCCATAGAGAGGTAAAAAGAGGCTTTAAAGTTTGTATTAAAAATGAATTGTTTATTTATTGCATTACTATAAAATCTAAATTATTTTAATTTAGTATTTATGATTTTTAATACAATTAAGATGTACGAATTTTCGGATTTTTTAGTACTTATGCTCTTCAATCGAAATTGAGGAAACATGCATGAAATGTTAGAAGTTTCATCCATTAAAGGAGTAAAAGTGTGTGTTACAATTTATATGAAAAATCAAACGTTTATGGTCAAAATAACTTGAAATTCGGCACTTACGTTCTTCAACACAATTTAAGAATCATACATTTGGGGATTTTTTAAATTTCGTTCCTTAAAGGGTAAAAAAACATTGATGTTTGTATAAAAAAAATAGATTGTTTATTGTAGAATATTGTAGAAATTATTTAAAACTTAGTATTTATGATTTTTAATACAATTAAATGAATACGAGTTTAAGGTTTTCAAATGTCATCTCTTCAAACGATGAAAAAAGTGGTAAAGTTTGTAAAAAAAATATGTTTAATTAAAATCTCTTCAAATTTATTAGCCATGTTCTTTAATTCAGTTAAATAAACGTGCATGTAAGGATGCTGTGAGTTTTATCTCTTAAAGAGGTAAAAGAGGGTATTAAAGGGGCTGAAAGCTAGTAATTTATAAATAGTTTTGTTTGCGAGTAGACGCTGAATAATATTTTGAGACTAATCATGTACTTACCTACGTTTACACTTGAATTTTTTATTATAGCTATAGATAGATAAGTATTTTGTCAATATTTTGTATAAATGTACAAAAATAAAAAAAATAAAACATATAAACAACGAAGATAATTCAAGCAAGCGAATAAAAAGCAGAACTCTAAAGAAAAAAAAAACTGGTACTATTTGAAGGTAGTAAGGACTTCGCAACAAAAAATAAATAAATTAAATATATTAAATATTTTATACACACAAATAGTCTAAATAAAACAACTTATTTAGTAGTTTCCTCTATAAACATTAAATCAATTTATATATCTTCTTTTATATTTCGAGATTTTGAAACAAAAACTAAGAAGCTAGTTAGTTTTAAAATATTATTCAAGAGATTACATTTTAGAAAATCAAATTTTGAAAGGTTTTGTTAAATATTAATTGTTGATTGTATGTATTAAAATAAAGTGCTACACGGGATGTATTGTATATTACAACACTTTCAAAGAAATAGGATACGTAACTGTTATTATTGCGTAAATTATATTTATATAATAAAATATTTTTTTTTCTTTAGATATTTATCGTTTTTCTAAAATGAATGTATATGTAATCGATAAATGAGCGATTACTGGTTATTGGTTTTGAGTTTGACAACATTCAGTCGATTCATGATGATAAAAGTTCATATAGGTGAACAAAAATGTTAAAACGTATGTATCTGCATCCAATGTAAATACTCTTTGACTTTGGACCATGCCACGCGCTAAATAATATTTGCGCTCCTCCTGTTAGAAACTCAAGGTCGTTCGCAGCTGTAATCGCCTTAATACTGCGTTTCTATTCTTGTGGCGAGAAGATAATGCCTCATACAAAAGTTTATCTCCTATCTTACTCTCAAAATTAGAACACGATTGCCGTTCGACAAAATGTTATCTATATATATAAAAATCAATTGCTGTTCGTTAGTCTCGCTAAAACTCGAGAACGGCTGAACCAATTTGACTAATTTTGGTTTTGAATTAATTGTTGAAGTCCAGGGAAGGTTCAAAAGGTGAGAAAATATAGAAAAAAATAAGAGTAGTTAAAAAGGCAGAACAACGTTTGCCGGGTCAGCTAGTTAGTAATAATATGAAAAATCCCGCTTATACAGTGGTCCCAGGGACAAACTTTTTTTTAAAATTAATAATGAGCTAAATTTTTGTAAACATTTGTTTCAACGAGACGCTCATATTTTCTATCTTCGAAAAATCTCAAATTGGGTAACTAATAAAGATAGATAAAAAAGAAAACTTAAGAGTGTTGGACTAAGAAAAGTTTTCACTTTACGTGTAGGACAATGTTACCTACCCTTGAATTATAATAATAATTAACAAGCTGTTGTGGGAAAATTAGGTTGTTTTTAGATTGATTGATATCAAATAAAAAACCTCATAATTCCGGATCTTTAGAGAGGAGGACTCGTCAGAAAACCATCCAATGTGTAGAACAAAAGGTTTTTCGTGTTTTTCGTAAAAAAATAAGCGATTAAAGTAAAAAATAACTATTGTTATTAATAAAATATTTTTCTTCCACCGAATTAAAATGTTCGAAGCCCAATTTTATAAGTTACCTACCTGATTCAAGATTTTTCGAAGATAGAAAAGATGGGGGTCTCATACAAACGGAACTGTCCACAAAAATCCTTCTTGTTATTAATAAAAAAAAGTTTGGTCCTGGGACCAAGGTCTAGCTAGATATGGGTAAAAGTATTGTCCTCAAAATCTGCTAGAAAAATATAATAAACAAATATTGCTGGATACATTACACGAATCGATCAAACCCCAAAGTAAGCAAAGTATTTGCTTTGGGTGTTAGTCAACGATGCTAGTGCATAGAAATACATATATACACTTTTACATACATAGTAAACACCTAAAGCCAGAAATACAAACATCTATGCTCATCACACAAATGTTGTCCCTGTCGGGATTCGAAGACAAGTCCCTCGATTCGTAGTTAGGTCCGCTAACCACTCGACCAACGGGGCGGCGGCCGAAAAGAGCAACGACTTAAGTGTTTAACCAGTATTTCATTATTATTAAGTAAAGATAGATTTGTGGAAAAAAAGAACAAAAACATAAAGAGTATTTTACCTATCATAAAGCTATAGCAGTCAGTCAATTAAAAGCATCATGTGTTTAGTCGGTGTAGAAATAAACATATAAATTAAGCCCTACAGAAAGTTTTAAATCTTAAGTGATATGCTGAATGTGATGTGATGAAGAATCTTATGTGATGTGATCGTTCATATGAGCGCATTCATATTTATAATCAGTATTTTCATGTACTTTTTATATCATAAGATAGCAAACAAGCAGACGTGTCTCCTGATGGAAAAAGATAACTATCACCTATAGACACCAAAGATGTTAATGGTGCGTTGCTATCCTTGTGGCAAGATGGTAATGTCACATACTTAAGTTTAAAACTTAAACTAATGGCCAATTGCATTAACATTGTCTTAGCTTAGAACATTCCTAAATAGTATGCTATCACTTCTTGTCTTAAATAATAATAAAATAATAAATAAAATATTCACGGGACAAATTACACTTACTGATCTAACCTCAAAGTAAGCAAATTATTTGCTTGTGTAATGGGTGTTAGTCAACGATACTAATACATAGAAATACATATATAAATAGTAGAATATATTTAATAAACACCCAAACCCGAAAATACAAACATTTATGCTCATCACACAAATGCTTGTCCCCATCGGGGATTGAACCCAAGCCCCGTTGATTGCGTAGTCAGGGCCACTAATCACTCGATCAACGGGGCGGTAAATGATAAGAATGTGACAGCATACTATTTAGGATTGTCCTAAGCTAAGAAAATGTTAGAGCAATTGGCCATTAATCTTCCAAGCCGGAACTCGAAATTGACAAGCTTATGCGGCGCGAATAGGTAAAGCATTAGTATTAAAAAATTCCAGCGAGACATTGAAAAACTCTAATACCTTATAATTACGATGGTAGTGACATGTATTGCCGAAAGTCGGCCTTTTTCGAACTGCCTAGCAAAATAGCAGATGGTTTATTATAAAGGAAGCCAGGAAGGATCAACAGGAGGAAAATATAAATAGGGAAGACGTACAAGTATAGTATAAAATTCAATATTTCGCGAAATAACTTCACTCTTTCAAAGGTTGTAGTGTATGAAGCAAATATTTATCAAGTCTAAAGTTATATTCGAAGTTGATATCGGGAAAATGTTTATTTATTATGTTTAGATCCATCTAGGAATATTATGATTACTTTTGTGTTTACAGAAGGATAACATGTTGTGTGGTTTAACTTTGTAAAATGTTTTGTAAAGAAAAATTTCAGGAAAATGTCACGGTGAACATTAACGAATTTAATAAACATTTCGAGTTTTCAGAATAATTATGTAATCTATGTCAGTGCATTCAATTTATATCTAGCAAGCTTCCCGTCCCTCCCGTATATATATATATATATATATATATATATATATATATATATATATATATATATATTAGGGTGATTCAAAAAAAAAAAATCTTTAATATTTTTTTTAACTCATACCAGAGGGTATGAGTTAAAAAAAAAAATAAAGACTAAGACCATAAAGACTAATTTACAGCTACTTAAAAGTTACTAAATTTCGAAATTTGAAGAAATAGCTTGAATTTTTAAATAGCTGTAATTATCTTTATGTAAAGATAATCATACTTTGTAATAGAGTTTTGTAAAGCTCGAAGACTCTAAGAATATAAAATCGTTTTTTATAAAAAATTGCGTTAATTATGTGTAAATTCAATTTAAAACAAAAAACGATTTTTCCAATGTTAATTAAATAAGAAACTAAAAAAAAAGGTATTAGATTATATCTGCTTATGCTTATCTGCTTAATAATCTACGTTTATCGATAATACCGTGTATTTAGTGAAACTAAGACCTCACGGTTGCTTCTTGCTAAAAGGAAAATAATTTCATGGCGATTTCTTTCCGTTGTAGATTATTTCTAAGATCTTCAAGTAGCTCAGAGCTATTATTTTTTTATTTTTATATGCGATTTAAAGCAATTTGTAGAGGCAATTTGCTGTTTCCTTTTCTAAAGATTTAATAACTATGCAAACCTTAAAAGTTTGCATTGAAAATGCTTGATAGTTAATTTTATATAAATCATTTCAATATTACAGTTGGGTAAGTATTAAAATTTTAAACATAAGTGATTCTAAGTCTTGTTTAATTAAGTCTTGTTTTCTACCATTTCCTTGGGCTTTTGCTAAAGCTATTTGTATTAGGGTATTGTGTATGCTGAAGCTAGTTTAGCTAGTCCAATATGTACAAATCTTTATACTTTTCCCGAATTATGAATTTCTACAGTCGTTTATGTGGAATTCTTTGCGGTTTTTTACATCACAAGGCAGTATACGAGCCGATTGTCTTCCTCCTGATGGTACAAGGAAGCCTTCGTATCGAAGACGTTAGTGGTGCATTGCCACCTGTGTGGTATGAACGTAAATTGACTGACTATTTACCATCCAAATTGAAATATTACAGTAACAAGCACTAACGCTATCACGGAAAGAAAATGTTATGCGATAGTACCAACTTGGACGAGACGTTGCAGAACTCTACCATCTTGTAGGATCACAATGGTGTCTACAAGATTACAGAGTTCTGCCAAATTATGGCTTTTTACGAACTGCTTGACCAATTTCTTAAAATATGTAAGCCTATGTCAATACGGGCAACGTGCGGCAAGCTTAGGTTTTTAGTTAACAGAATTAGTTGTGGTAGTGGCGTGGTAGATCTGTGTGGCTGGCCTTGATTAGTAGGTTCTTAAGCTAGTATGGTAGAGTTTTCTAAAGTAGTTCTGGTCAGTTGTAACTAGTCTTAGACGTGTTAGAGCCTGTGCTTGAATTAGTAATAATGCTAGCTAGAATTATTTGTACTAGAGTTATGTGAGACTTACATGGATTAAAAGGTACCGACTTGCCTATAGCTTTGCCATAAGAATATTGTACTATGAAATGTTTCTTGGGTGATAGATGTTACATTTTTTTTTAATTTACTTATTTGTTATATGCTTTTGTTTCATCATTTTTTTATATTATAAAATAGCAAAAATGCAGATTGTCCTCGTCATGGAAAAATATATCCATCATCTTGACTTCAAGAATGTCAATAACAATTTGCTATCGATGTGGCAGCGGAATAATGACACATGAATAAATCAACGGGCTACTTTAATAGCTGACTTAACTTTGAAGTTGTAATCTTTTGTTTGCATTAATCTTTGATGTTTCACATAGCAGAGTACCTCAATCAAAAATAAGTTAAGAGTCTCATCCATTGAATTTCGTAAATGACTATAAACTTGTACTTTCATTGCGTAAAGCACTACTTTCATTGGAAATCTCCCAGTCCAGTGGACTTGATTTCATCCCCCCAATTATGCTCAGGGTATGTGCTCCAGCGTTGGTGCCAGTATTGACGCACCTATTCCGGCTGTCCTATTCGCTCTGTGTGGTAGCGAATCCATGGAAGACTGTTTTGTGCATCCTATCCCTATAAAAAGGATACCGCTCTAATCCATCAAACTATCGGCCAATAGTCATAATCTCTTTGTTCTCCGAAATCATAGAGAAACTTATAAATTGTTAGCTCCTATTAATTAATAAGTATTAAGAAGAGCACCAGCTAATTAGTGACCGTCCGTATGTTGTCCGTCGTGGCCGCTCAGCTGGCAATCTTCTAGGATACATGACGCATCGTTGGGCGGAGGTAGTTGAGTCCAAGGGGAGTTAGTTTAGACAAACAGAGAGAAGCACTTAGTTTAGACATAGCAAGTGCCTTTGATCGGATATGGTATAAGGCGCTTCTCTCGAAGCTGCCTACCTATAGGCTTCCCGAGAAATTGTGTAAGTGATCAGTTTTTTGGCTAATCGGAGCATCAAGGTCTTAATCACCGGTGCATGTTCCAACCTTAAAACTGTCAATGCTGATGTTCCTCAAAACTGCGTGCTATCACTGATATAACTGTTTCTTCTGCATATCACATGTTGCGAATTAGTAACGTACATTGCTATATAGATGACAGTAATGGTGATGCTACATACTCCGATCGTAGCGGTATATCTCGGGAACACATCACAGCTTTGCGCGTTCACCAGAAAAAAGACACCCTTTGTCGTGTCTCATCGATCTGAGAATACTTTACTGACAGGCTCAGCTCAAGTATTGAAATTCTGGGAGTCGACATTCGAGCAACGTTTAGTTCAGAGGTCTTTTAGAAGGAAAAAAGTATAGCCATACTAGCCTCCAAAAAGCTTGGTGTGCTCAGCAGAGCGAAGCTGCAATACTTCATGCCAGCCCATCGCCTCCAACTTTACAAGGTTTTTTTTTGGTGCACCTGATGGTAAGTGATCACCGCCGCCCATGGACATCTGCAATACCAGAGGACTTGCAGTTGCGTTGCCGGCCTTTTAAGAACGAGTAAGCTCTTTTCTTGAAGGTCCCTATGTCGTATCCATTCGGAAATACCCCTGCCGGTAATTGATTCCACAACAAAGAAGTGCGAAGCAAAAAGTGTCGGGAGAAACGCACAGTTGTGGATTTCCAGACATCGAGATGGTGAGGATGGAACTTTGAATTTTGACGCGATGTCCGATGGTGGAATTCGGCGGCAGGAATTATTCCAAACAACTCGTCGGAGCACTCCCCATGATAAAGACGATAGAAGACGCAGAGTGAACCTACATCTCTGCGTAATGCCAAAGAGTCGAGCTGTTTCGAAATAGCCTGCTCGTCAACGATTCGAACCGCTCTACGCTGTATGCGATCAAGAGGAAGAAGCTGGTATTGGGGAGCTCCGGCCCAGAGATAAAAACAGTACTCCATGTGAGGCCGAATTTGTGCCTTATAAAGTTGAAGGCGATGGGCCGGCAAAAAGTACTGTCTCGCTCTGCTGAGCACACCGAGCTTTTTAGAGGCTAATTTAGCCTTGCCTTCCAAATGACCGCGAAACTGAACGTAATGCGATATGTCGACTCCCAGGATTCCGACACTAGCTGAGGCTGTCAGGAGAATATCCCCAAATCGAGGTGATACGACAAAGGGTGTCTTTTTTGCGGTGAACACGCAAAGCTGTGTCTTCTTGGGGTTAAAAGTGACCAGGTTTTGACGACCCCATTCAGAGACATCGGTAAGTCGATTCTCGACTTCAGACACAAGCTTGTTTCGGCACTCTTCGACGTGTTCCCGAGAAATACCGCTTCGGCCGGAGTATGTAGCATCACCAGTACTGTCATCCGCATAGCAATGTATGTTGCGAATTCGCATCATGTCATTGATATGCAGAAGAAACAGAGTCGGTGATAGCACGCAGCCTTGGGGAACACCAGCATTGACAGATTTAAGGTCGGAGCACGCACCGTCAACGACCTTGATGCTCCGATCAGCCAAAAAACTGGTGATCCACTTGCATAATTTCTCGGGAAGCCCATAGGAAGGCAGCTTTGCGAGAAGCGCTTTGTGCCATACCCGATCAAAGGCCTTCGCTATGTCCAAACTAACTGCCAACGCCTCCCCCTTGGACTCAACTGCTTCCGCCCACCGATGAGTTAGGTATACTAGAAGGTCACCAGCTGAACGGCCGCGACGGAAACCGTACTGACGGTCGCTAATCAGCTGGTGCTCTTCTAAATACTTGAGGAGCTGAGAGTTGATGATCGTCTCCATAATTTTGGAGAACAAGGAGGTTATGGCAATGGGCCGATAGTTAGACGGATTAGAGCGATCTCCTTTTTTAGGGATGGGATGAACCAAAGCTGTCTTCCATGAATTCGGTACCACGCCGAGTGAGTAGGAGAGCCGGAATAGGCGTGTTAATACTGGCGCCAACTCTGGAGCACACACTTTTAGCACGATCGGAGGGATGCTATCCGGCCCACTCGACTTGTGGATGTCCAAGAAAAGTAGTGCTTTACGCACAGATGACTGCCGAAATTGTAGTTCTGGCATGGAACTATCACACTGCGGGATGGTAGGCGGTGCGTTCCCTTGGTCATCCAGAGTCGAGTTGGCCGCAAAGAAGGAGCCCAGGAGATCGGCCTTCTCCTTTGCGGTATGGGCCAAAGAGTCATCGTCGTCTCCGTGCAACAAGGTCCTAATTCAACCTCGCAAGGAGTTCTGTTCTCACCTCTGGGCCGGAAATCCTTAGTACCAGCTTCTTCCTTTTGATCGCATTCGAGTAGAGTTGTTCGAATCGTCGACGACCAGGCTATGTCTAAACGCCTTGACTCTTTGGCGTTAGGCAGAGATGTGGGTTTGCTCTGCATTTTTTATCGCATTTATCATGGGAAGTGTTCCGAGTTATTCGAATTAATTCTAAATTCTGCCGCTAAATTCCATCATCAGATATCGCATCAATATTATAAATTCCATTCTCACCACCTTAATGCTGGAAATCCACAACCGTGCGCTTTTCTCAGCACTTTTCGGGTTGCACTACTCTTTGTAGAATCAATTACCAATGGTCGTGTTACTGAACGGATACGACTTGACGATTCAAGAAAAGAGCTCACTCATTTTGGAAGGCCGGCAACTCAACTGCAAGAACCCTGGTATTGCAGATGTTCATGGGCGGCGAGGATCATTTACCATCAGGTGTATTACCTGCTCGTTTGCCCCTATATAAGAGCCGTATGTAAGAGTTCCTTTATGAAGTAAACGTGAGGTCATAAGACGTTCTATATGTTCTGTTATATTCACAGGCTATATATTTAATTAGAGCACGTCTGTATTCTTCATCTATCAGAGATCAAGCGTGCCAGTTTTAAATTTCCTTTAAAACTGATTAATACGCCAGTTTTAGAAAAGTCCTTTTCACTTCTATCAAACCGGTGGAGTGCATATATTGGCATCATCTATTATATCTGTGGTTATAACTTATTAACATTGCAGTTTTGACATGGTGCTTAAATGTAAATGGCAAAGTAAAATTTTTTAAATCTTTTTTATATCATTAGATAGCAAACAAGCAGATGGGTCTCCTGATGGAAAGAGTCACCCATCGCCTATAGACACCAAAGATGTTAATGGTGCGTTGCTATCTCGTGGCGAGGTATAATACGACATGCATAAGTTTACCAGCTAACTTACCCTCCAAACCGGAACACGACAGTGACAAGCACTGACGCTATTGCGGCAGAAATATGACGCTATTGTGGCGAGGTATAATGCGACATGCATAAGTTTACCGGCTACCTTACTAAGCACTGATGCTATTGCGGCAGGAATAAGTAAGGTGGTGGTACCAGACCCGGGCGACACAATGCAGAACTCTACCACCTAGTACCCACGATGTTAGTGACTAGCGTAGCCAAACGGTCGCCTTTTACGACCTTCCTGACAGAACGGCACTCGGCCTATTTTACAAAGAATCCCGGGATCAACACGGGGGAAAACATAGGATTACATTTTGGCATAGCAAATAATTTCATAAAGTTACATTTTCACATCAGATGATAAATTATTGTACTCAGTTCTAATGTTACGAAAAGTAATTACATTTCTGATTAATTATTCTTAGATTTTCAATATTAGTTTGATAAAATGACCCTCATATCCATAATCAGTTTTCCAAAACTTAGATTGTAGAGAGAATCTACGATAATAATTAATGATAAAACTTAAAATTGAAGCCGTAGGGACAAACTTGAGTATTAAATTAAAACAATCAATTAGCCTATCATTTTACTTTAATCTAAAAAAAGTCAAAAGCAGGGATTCCAAAGCTGACCTCGACCGACTGAGGTAATTAATTACGCGTAGCTGTTTTTGCAATGGCCAGGCGGAAGAAAATAGCCAAGATTTATTGTTTGCGCCACTTCACTTCAACGTCGCTAGACGGAGAATTACTAATCTTTCCTTTAATTCTGATCCCTTGTTTTCTTAGGCGGTAATAGAGCCGTAAGCTGGATTAAAGAAAATGCTCATTTCAGTAGCGTCTATAATGCATTGACCGGAAAGCGTTAGCGTAAATAAAATACAAAAAATAAGTACATTGAATTTAATTGTTACATTTTTTGTTCTTAATACGAAACAATGGCTAAAACTGAAATATTTTTTCTTTTTAATTACAAAATAAGTAAAAATGTACTTTACGTCGTAACTGGCTTATATTAAGGTATCACAACATTTTTTATAGAAGAGGGGACAAACGGCTCTCCCTTAATGTTAATTGACCAATACCGCCCATGAAAACCACACTACCAGAGGTTTTGTAGTTGCGTTGCCGGCCTTTAAGAATGAGTAAGCTCTTTTCTTGCTGATCCCCAAGTCGTATCTGTTAGAAAGAAACCCTGCCTATATAATTAGTTCCACAGAGGAGTAGTACGGGGCAAAATCCTCATCACACAGTTAGAAATTTTCAGACATCGAGATAGTGAAGATGAAATCTTTGAATTTTGTGGCAATCTCAAATGTTGAAATTTGGCGTCTGGCGTCAGAAATTAATCCAAACAATTCTTTGGAATATCTTCTTATATTAGATCTGATAGAAGATTCAGAGCGATGAGATTCCTCTATGTAACGCCAAGCTGCTCTACAATAAATGCAACCAAAAGGAAGGAGTTGGTACTGAAGTCATTCAAGTTAATGTGTATATAATTCAACAGTTATATAATTATGTTATACAACGATTAAACGATTGATAAAACAATTAAACGTTATAAAAAAACAACGAATAAATGATTGTGTTTTTTTTATAACAAGTAGATAGCTCTTGCCTATTATTGAAAGCAAAGATGTTAATAGTGCGTGTGGCAAGGGCGTACAGCGATAGGTAAGCCGACCAGCAAAACATGATAAACATTGATTTTATTAGTGCAGAAATAAATATGGCGGTGTTACCAAACCGGTGAACCGTTCAAGAACTTTACCACCTAGAATTTCAATATCAATTAAATAAGTTTTTTACAAAATCCGTAAACCTTTGCGATTAGATTTAAATCATAAAAAAGTATCTTCACGTCCATATCCCCGAAGGGGTAGGCAGAGGTACTACAAGTGCAACCACGATTAGCCGAAGATACTTGGTTCCACAAATGTAATAGGTGGCAAGCCTATCGCCAACTGGGCACTTTCCAATCCCGGGCAACTTTGTGTTTCTCAGAAAACTGAAAAACCACTTTTTTTTTGTACACGACACGGGAATCGAACCCGGGATCTCATGTGGTCAACGCTAACGCTGGACCGCTAGACTACAGAGGCGATATATTTAAATCATAATCTTATATATATATATATATATTATATATATATATATATATATATATATATATATATATATATATATATATATATATATATATATATATATATATATATATATATATATATATATATATATATATATATATGACTTTTGACATAACTCAATACATTAAATAAAAATGATTTTTTAAGTTTTCATTGTCGTGTTGTATTATGTCGTATATATATATACATTTCTAATTCTTCATTCGGATGCGCTGCTAGTAGTAATAATAGTAACACTTTCCTACCTAATCTTTGCGATACACGTAGAGTTAAGAACGTTCAAGCGAACGTAATTTTTGTATGAAAGTAAAATCCAACAAGTTATCAAAAGTCGTAAAACAAATGTTGTTGCATATGATGTCAGCTACCTAGGCCTGCGAGGTTGCTATATATATATATATATATATATATATATATATATATATATATATATATATATATATATATATATATATATATATATATATATATATATATATATATATATATATATATATATATATATATATATATATATATATATATATATATATATATATATATATATATATAATAAAAAACAAAACTGTAGTGAGATTACTGCTGCTCGGATCTAATTTTCACATTCATAATGTTATAATGAATACTGCAATTTTATATTAACTTTGATTTATTGGGCGATTCGTCGGAGCCCGCTTACTACTCAAACACTATCTGTTACGATTTCACGGGTAAATCGCTGAATTGATTTTTATGAAATTTAACAAGGAGGTAGTTGAAGACCCGAGGACAAGCGAAGACCTTTTTTAAAAAATCAATTCCTAAGAGGCTGAAATATGGGCTATAGAATTGTATGAAATTTCTCATATTCGTAACTGATAACTTAATTCGCGATCGCGGACGAAGCCACGCGGCGGGGCTATCACGTATTTCGCAATGCGCTATTACAATTATTTAGTTAGTGCAGAGGTACATAACAGCCTTGTATATTAATGGTAGTTGTTGCCACTTGATTATTTTTAGCGTTGTGACACCGCAAAAACTGTTCCAGCGATCAGCAAGCAATTGGCTAGGGTAGTTGAAGACCCAAGGAGAAGCTAAGACCTTTTTTAAAAAGTCAAGTCCTAAGATACTGAAATGTGGGCTAAAGAATTTTATGAAATTTCTCACATTCATAACCGGTAACTTAATTCGCGATCGCGGACGTTATCTCGTATTTCGCAATGCGCTATTATATGCGCTATTAGTGCAAAGGCACATAATCTTGTATATTAGTGGTAGTCGTTGCCACTTGATTATTTTTGGCGATGGTTTTCAGGTTTTTTGTTACATTTAATAGCCGTAGCTGATTGCTAGCGGATTGCAAATTTTAGGTGACACGCCTGCAAGTCTGTTAATACAATGATAAAAATAGAATATCTCAACAAAAATAAGTGGTATATACACTACCGCAAATGAATAATAATAATTCCAAAATTTAAACCGACTTTAAATATACCATACTCAAATCTCAAAAACTACTGAACCAATTCCAATGAAACTGTTCCCCAAGTTCGTTTAATAAAGTTTAATAACCTTTTTAACTTGATTTAAATCAAAAAGAATTATCTCGATATGGCTTTTAGTTCCGATGAATTCGTGGACAAACATACAAACGATATACAAACGTACAAACATACATACACTTTCGAAATTTAGTATATATGTTTGAATGCCTAAATAAATCACCGTACTCAAATATCCCATTCCAAAAATATTAAATATATACATGTCAAACTGGTAACCTCCGTGCTTTCTTTGGTTGATAAAACAAGAGTTAAAACAGATGTACAGTAGTTTGTATCTACAATTAAATTTAAACGGAGCAGTAAAGTTGTCAATACGTAATACGTCCATTTACAAAATACCCGGTGGACAGATACCATAGAAACTTATTCAAACGAGTTGTTCTCTCGAGATTTACCTCGTTATGAGATTGAGATTGCTATAATTCCGTAAAGGTTTAGATTAAACAAATTCCAACTTTGATTTTGAAATGGAAAGTGTAATTAGTACAATTAATTTGGGTTTAATTTAACTTTAGATTTAATATAGAAGAGATATATACGTTTTAATTTTTATCTTAGATTACTTTTATTAGATAGGTATAGTGATGGAAACAACATTTATCTCGCCAACGAACCAGTGAATCATGGTGAGCCGGAAAGTCTATTGACGTTGATTCACTTTGCCTCCCTCGCAAGGGAACCGTTGTAATTATATTTTTAGAAGTATTTTTATATTACTGGATAATAAATAAGTAAATCCATCAACGAATTATAGTGGTAAAGCAATTTACAACGTTACAAGAAAAAAATGATAAAAAACTGAGCGAGTCTTACAGTAGTCGAATATTAAGATGAAATTAAGATGAAATTAAGATGAAATATACAAGGTTATTTTAAAGATCCGGCGAAATTTTAAAACTAGGAACTAAGTTTTGTCATTATATAAGTGTACAATAAAGTATTAAATAAATAAGTAAAATAAATAAATATTGAATTAAAAGTGCGTTGTAATTACTATTGTAAAATTATTACAAGAAAATAAAAAAATATTTGTTTAAAATATTTCATTAAATTCATGAATTGGATGCAGCGAGTCTGGTGAATAAACTCTGTAAAGCTGGCGGTGTGTCAATTTACATTTACCTATATCAGAAAGAAATCAGAAATCAGAAGTGCTTTATTCAAATGAGTCTTCGCATACTGCATGTTTGTATGAAAAGAGTTAATGTGGAGAAAGCAAGACAAATTTGCTAGGATCGTGACATATTATGGCACTCGGTTATCTTTACCTTCCCCGTAAAAGAATTAGCGTGAATATTTATATACATATATATATATATATATATATATATATATATATATATATATATATATATATATATATATATATAAATATATGTGTGTGTGTGTGTGTACATAACACACATACATATGTTAGAGTCATTTAAAAAATAAAATCCTCCAGAGCAACAGAGCAATACGAGTCTATACAAAATACAAGAGATCTGGACCTTGTGGACTCTACCATGTTTTTGAAACCAACACTAGTTAGTAAACCGGTTGATCTAGGCCTAAATTAAATCAAAATTTTTTTATAATGGCAGTAATTTCATATTAGTAAAGCTGTATATTTTGGAAACGATGATGGATTTTGATCTTTCAGATCAACATGGCGTTCAACGCAATTTTTGATCTCTAAAATGTTTTTTAACCCACATACTAACCTGCATTTTTGATAGTCTCAAAATCGACTATTAAAAATGTCGAAGCAAAAACAAAACATGCTTTTTTTTCAAAAATTTTCTTTCTAAAAATCGCAAATGAATCATCTGATTTTGATCCAATTTACGGTACATGACGCATTTTTTTAAAGAAAAAGCTGATTAAATTTTTAAGTCAGTCGATATATTAGCCTTAAAGTTATTTTAAAAATATTAAGTAAGTTTTGTGTAAACAACGAAATATTAATATTTAAAAACTTGTAACTTTTGAAAACTTGATCCGGTTTTAATTTTTGAAATTGCATTTGACGTAGTTTTTTTAAAAACTAATAAATTTTAGAAAGTCGAAATATTATGGGTTAAAATATAATTTATACTTTCCATCGTCGGCACTTGGTGAAACTGCATCATATTGTTTTTTTTTTAAATATAAATACTTGTAAATAAAATTTAAATTACATTTGTGAAACAGTACAAGTGTTTATATTATAAAAGCAATATTGGTTAAAAAATCTCGAATTTATGTCGAAAAACACTTTTTTCAAAATTTTTCGTCAACGGCAACTTCCAAACGGATAAACCGATTTTGATGCAATTTATGCATTAGACGTAGTTTTTTGAGGAAAAACTGATTAGATTTTGTACTCAATCGGTTCATTAATCTGGCGATTATATTAAAAAATACTGTTACGTCAATTTTTTTGAGACTTTTTCAACATTTCTCAATTCTCCTGGACAGAATTGGTTAAAATTTTCAGAAAGTCTAAATTGAGCGGTGGAATGCGCTGGAATTGAGCGGTCGAATCCCATCAGCCGCGTTTGTTCGGTGAAGCCGTTCAAAAGTTATGAAATGTTTACATACACACACACATACATACATACATACATACATACATACATACATACATACATACATACAAACATACTGACGTTATAGTGAAAATAGTCGGATAAGGACCTCAAAACGTGGAGATCTGGTGAAAACTTGATGTTCGAAAATCGGAACAAAATCAGTATCTTCCTTAGACATCTCACTGACATTGAGACTACGAGAATCGTATATTTTAGTTACTTTAACAGCGTCATGTCGTACGGGAGTCTTCTTGAAGGAATTTCGCTGAAATAAATACAACATTTGTACTTCAAAACAAAAGTAAAGATAAATTACAATCGTAGACTAAGGAATTTGCTGAGAGGTAAATTAAAAAAAACAATATTATTTTTTTTGTATGAATATTGAGCCTGATGAGAACCTTATATGAGAACCTAATGTATAATTGTATAAAAAATTTGTTTATTTCAATAAATGCTGATGTTCATTCGCTTAACACAAGGAACAAAAACAACCTTGTTGCGCATGTATCTTGTCTCTGCAGAGTAAGTAGCTCACTTATATGTTATGTTACAATAAGCTTCCCGAAGATATAGGAGATTTACCAATAAAAATGTATTAAAACATATCTGTTTAAAAGTGGTGTTATAATATTTCAAATTATTTAGAAAATCTCAAGCCAATCTCATTATTTCTTGTATAATAAAATAACGATTGTAATTTAATAACATAATATTATACCAACATATATTTAAAAAAATGTAAATGAAAAAAGACAAGCTCGCTGATATTCTTCCACCAGATCTTCTCATTCCGCATGGCCGCGTTCCGATCCCGAAGTAATTGTAAATATGTCGACTCACAAAAGTGCCTGCAAAGGTGTATGATACATTTTTGACTTTTATATTGATGACTTAAGAGACCAGGCTCTCACTAATGATGTAGCTACATATATCGGGCTACGGCGAAGGTTTGCGTAACGGCCTGTCGCGCAACTGTATCGCGAAGGGCCTTGACGCGTCACTGTAGTGGGCGTCAAACTACGGTTAGCGCGGTCAACACAATAAATAATATAATTATGATAAAAAATTTGCTCATGAAATTAACTAAATATAAATACTTAGATATACTTATATAAATTTCCTTGTGTATGATTACGATGACTAACCCACTTGCATTACGGTTATGATGACTAACCCACCCCTGTATTTCAAAGTTTAGAATCACAGAACAATATGAATACTACGGATACACGTAGGTATGCTAAGAAAAAATACTCATTTTGCCGTATTTGATATTGTTATGTCATGTATTACATATATTTGATGTAAAAAAGTGATTGTTTGATGAAACTTAATTGGTCATTAAAAAATATATTGTTTCGCCGAAATTTTGTTAAGGTTTTTTCAAAATATTCTGGATCGAATTGGTTCAGAATTCAGGAAGTCTAAGTTGAACAGAACCCAATCGAATGCCATCAACCGCGTTTCGATCGTTCGAGCCGTTAAAAGTTATGAGATGTTTACAAGCACACACAAACTCAAACACCCACATACTCATCCATACACACACACACACACACACACACACGTGTTGGTGTGTGTTGGTTTGTTTCTTCCCGTGTTGGTTCCGGGCTCCTTTGAAGAATAGACCAACTGCCGTTCTGCCAGGCAGGTCAAAAAGGCGACCGGTTGGCTATGCGAGTCACTGACATCGTGGCTACTAGGTGGTAGAGTTTTGCATTGTCTCGCCCGGGTCTGGTACCACCGTCTTACCTATTCCTGCCGCAATAGTGTCAGTGCTTGTCATGTTCCTGTTTGGAGGGTAAGGTAGCCGGTAAACTTATACATGTGGCATTAGACCTCGCCACAAGATAGCAACGCACCATTAACACCTTTGGTGTCTATAGGCGATGTTGACTCTTTCCATCAGGAGACCCATCTGCTTGTTTGCTATCTTATGTTATAAAAAAAACACACACGCACACATACATACATATATACTGACGTCATCATGAGAAAGGAAAGGTTCCTAAGACTCGATTTTCGAAAATTGGGGCAAATTCAATGATTTCCTTATCTATATACCCTATGTAGCGGGAAAAAGATTACTTATTATGCTGTCCGTTGAATCATCAAACTGAAAAATTCAAATTCAAACGCTTTTATTTCTGTGGTAGTAGGTGAAAGAGTTAGATGTGAATATACATAATAAGAACGGTACAAACTTCTCCCGCATTGGTCCCGGGCTCCTTTGAAAATAAGCTAACTGGCGTTCTGCCAGGCAGGTCGTAAAGTCTACACGAGTCACTAACATCGTGGCTACTAGGTGGTAGAATTCTGCATTGTCTCGCCCGAGTCTGGTATCACCGCCACACCTATTCAAGATAAGAATAGCAAAAGATAAGATAGCAACGCACTATTAACATCTCTGGTGTCTATAGGTGATGGTTGACTCTTTCCATCAGGAGACCCATCTGCTTGTTTGCTTTCTTATAATATATAAATAACTGCCGTTTTGGCGCACAAATACAGGACTTCTTCCCCTAAACATGAAACTTTTGCAACCGTCGAAGATTGGTCCGGCTTGTGACCCGGAATCAATAGAGTCAATTGCGGTCCCTGTACACAAGGACTCCGGATACATTTATTTTACCAGTAATTCTCTGGGCGAATGAAATAAGAAACAGTTACATAAAATTAATGAAGCTTAATGAACGGCCTCTTGTTATTAGTTTTATCGAGGGGCGTACATACATAGCCTGCGGGCCGCGGTTTGATGGCCAGTGATAATACGACGTCGTCGACGTCATTATGACGTAAGCAGGTGTCGCGTTGTAGTTCGTGCTAGCGCGAACCTTCGCCGTAGCCCGATATATGTAGCCGTGGTATAAGGAAGGTTTAGAAATAACTCACTTCTATTTAGTTAATAGAAATAATTTTTAAAATTTAAAACATTTTTATTTAATTTAATTTAATTTAATTAATTGTTTAAGGAACATTTATTTAATTTATCTGCGAAAAATGTTATTACAGTACCATTGACTATTTGAAGTATAAAACTATATAATGACAATGACAAAAATATTATTATAATACGAATTGGTAGAACATACTTTTCATTTCATTTTGATATTTTTTTAAAAAATAAACATTTTTGTAATCTCTTGACATTAAATACAATTATATATTGTTTTCAATACTATTTATTTGAAATTTGTTACTGTCTACTTTTTAATAATTTATTTAGGTATAAATGTAAAAAATATGAGTTTTTCTTAAATATTATATAACAATAATCCGAAGTCATAAATTTGCATGCCATTTATCTGGCAAAATAGGTTTAAGCACATCGATATATGTATAAAATCTTTTCCAACCCTATTTTGTGCAAATAAAGAATTTGAATTTGAATTTGAATAAATAAATTAATACAATCTCCCTTTATATTTAAAATATTTTTATTATCTTATAAATGATTAAAATATTTAATTTTATCTTATACATACCATAAATGTGAAGGTTTGGATATTTGGATGTTTAGACGTTTCGATGTTTGTTACTCAAACATGCAAAAATGGCTTGACATATTGTGATGAAATTTGGCATGTAGGTAGATGATGACCTGGAATAGTAGGTAAATAGGATACCTTTTATCCCACAAAAATAAGTTGTTCCCGTGGCATTCACCTAAAACTTATATAATGCAGTGGGCTGCAGGTTGCAGCTAGTTATGCATAAGTTTACCAGTTAACCTTACCCTACAGACCGGAATATGATTACGACAAGCGCTGACGCTATTGTGTAGAAAACGGTAGTGTCAATTTCAGGTAAGACTATTTATAAAACCCTCTTTAGTAATTACGATCGAAATGACACATTACAATAATTTCTCACCTATTACGAACTGCCAGACAAGAAGTTAGTTGATTCTTTCATGAATACGGAACAATCATAAAATACGGCGATAGAGATCATCCTAGTGAGCATATAAACTAGTGAGTCGTGGTGAATCTGAGTGAGTTACTATCTATTCTTTTTTCTTCGCGAGAATAACTACTGAGATTATATTTGATGATATTCGAAGTTCATCGGGTCTTTTGTATTTTGCTCTTTTTATTTGTCTATCGTTTTATATACATTTTTCGGGCAACCCGAAACGACGAGGCGGCGTAATCTATGTAATAAGATCGTAGATCTATTACTTTTGATTAAAATACGCCTTCTTGGGCTCAGAAATTATGAATATTTCTTTATTTTGAAATAATCTGACAGTTAAAAGCTATATAGAATAAAGTTCAGGTTAAGATTAAATTGCTACTCATTAATGTTAACTCGAGTTTCCTGTAAAATTTTAGCTACTTTTATAGTGTATTTCTTATAAACTAGATTAAATTTTTAAGTTCGTATAAGCCTTAACAACATAAAAAATTATAAAAATAATATTTTTTTTATTTCCAGTGATAAATCTTCATTTAACTATTTACGTACTGACTATTATTCTATCTTTGCCTCGGTCGCACTGGCGTCTATCGTCACAAAGCTTAGATTGTTGGCTATTGTCGCATACATTCTAGACTGCGTGTGCCTTAGAGCGCTAAAATCTTCGGGATGATAGATGCAAGTGCGGCCTCAGCATAAGGCTGTATGTGTACACATACATGTATGTGACAATGTATAGTGTGCAATATGTCTTGCCACAGCCCACATGAATACTAATAACACGGTATTGGGAAGGAACCGTGTCACCGCCAATATGAGCAAACGCTCTTATCACTGTCAAAAATGTCATACATTTCTAGTTATATTATATATAATAATAAGCCATGTTGTACTATTTTATCATATCGTATGAGATGACAAGGTTAAAAATTAGAGTGAATATTATTTCTTTGGTAAGTAGTAGGTGTAACTCTACATTTCTGGGTATATATATTTTCCGCCGTGTTGGTCCCGGCCTCCTTTGTAGAATAGGCCAACTGCCGTTCTGCCAGGCAGGTCGTAAAAGGCGACCGATTGGCTATCGAGTCACTACCATCGTGGCTACTAGGTGGTAGAGTTCTGCATTGTCTCGCCCGGGTCTGGTACCACCGCCTTACCTATTCCTGCCGCAATAGCGTCAGTGCTTGTCGCTGTCGTGTTCCGGTTTGGAGGGTAAGGTAGCCGGTAAACTTATGCATGTGGCATTAGATCTCGCCACAAGATAGCAACGCACCATTAACATCTTTGGTGTCTATAGGCGATGGTTGACTCTTTCCATCAGGAGACCCATCTGCTTGTTTGGTATCTTATGATATAAAAAAAAAAAAAAACAAGCTACGGTAACAAACTCTAAAATTGCCTTGAAAGGCGTATCCATTTGATTCGTGTGTCTTGAAGTTCAGACACTAAGTATTAACTTGTGTCGTGGGTATAAACTATTAAAGAAGAAAAAAAAAAGAGAAAAACATGTATATATAACATGTATATATATATATATATATATATATATATATATATATATATATATATATATATATATATATATATATATATATATATATATATATATATATATATATATATATATATATATATATATATATCTCTATATATCTCTCTCTCTCTCTTTATACTCTGTGTATACTTTCTCTATGGTAAATATTTAAGATGAAATCCAATATCAATTTTTAATTAAGCAAAGCGTAGTCTTTAGATTGGGTTATGCAGTAACTTTACTCATTAATTAGACGGTAGACGGCACGTGCTGCAGAGTTGTGCGCGTTTAGACCCCAGGTGGGATGCGCTCCGATGTTTCGCCGTGTATTTATATAAAAGTTAGTAGTTACCGTCCGTGTAAATGACTGTCTGTTTAGTGGAACGCAATACATAGAGTGAAAAGTTTTGGTTTGGAATCCTATTTGAAACTTTGGTGTGGCCGGCTGATGTTGCAAATAGAATAAATGATTTTGTGGGAAAATTTGAAATACGTTGAGTTTGTTTATTAAAATCTATTTTTCATTGGAATTTAATAGTATTTATTTTGGTTTGTTTAAAATAAAATAAATAATTACTATATCGCCGGTTCCATTGCGGAGTAGGCAGACCGAATCGAATTGGTATAGGTTTGCGAGATGGATTTTAATTACTTCGGCTTAATTATACCTTCCTTATTTTTTGTGGTACCTTGGACTAACTCTTTTTAGTTATTCGTGCCTATTTGGAATTCTTAAAACACTATTTTAGACGTTTAACAGATTGGAGGATTCTTTTTATATCATAAGATAGCAAACAAGGCAATGGCTCACCTGATCGAAAGAAGCATCCATCGCGTCTATAGGTGAGACACCAAAGATGTTAATGGTGCGTGGGTTCCTTCCTTCTTTTATAAATCTTATATAAAAATTAGCAGTTATCTAATGGTAAAACTCGTCTTAATGGGAGTCTTTAAACAAGTTTTTGTGCTTGTGTTTGTATTTATCATGAAACAAACAGGTACTTAAATTTGTCCGTACACCTAACTTCATGCGAATCTTGTCGTACAATGCAAAGATATTGAGTAACACACACATAACACTAAATATGTCTATTAAAAATTCTATTATTATTTACTAGAAGTAAATCCACATATACAAAATTCAATTGCTGTTCGTTAGTCTCGCTAAAACTCGAGAACGACTGAACCGATTTGGCTAATTTTGGCTTTGAATTAATTGTTTAAGTCCAGGAAAGGTTTAAAAGGTGAGAAAACATAAAAAATAAGAGTAGTTAAAAAGGCAGAACACCGTTTGCCGGTTCAGCTAGTTTTTAATAAAAGTTTAGCACAGTTTATAAATATACAGGTAGTCAGTTTATTTATTTTAATATCAGTTCCTAATTGGTAAAATGTTGCTTACATTATTATACGTCTGGAGTACTAGTGCTTGACTAACTAGCCTAAAAGATTGTAAAAATTTAATCGTATTTTTTTATATTATAAGATAGCAAACAAGCAGATGGGTCTCCTGATGGAAAGAGTCAACTACCGCCTATAGACGCCAAAGATGTTAATGGTGCGTTGTTATCTTGTGGCAATGTCTAATGCTACATGCATAAGTTTACTGGCTACCTTACTCTCCAAACGGGAACACGACAGTGACTAGCACTGACGCTATTGCGGCAGGAATATCTTTGGTACCTACGATAGGATCCTATCATATACTGGCATTTACCTGGCATTAACTGGAGTGTCAGCAAGAAGAGTTTGAAGAATTTAAATTTAAAATCGGAGTCCAACCAATTATCTTACCAACTGGCTTATTACCAGTTGGTAAGGTAATTGGTAAACATCTTACATTTAAGAATCAGATGACACGTCCCAGAATTATGGATGCTATAGGCAATATTCGCATTCCACCAATTGCAAATTTGTGTGTTATTTACCTTCTTTATCTTTTCTATGTCAACAACAATATTTTTTACCCTATTTTGTAGATCCAAAGATGAAATTGGTATATTTATGTGTATTTCGTCTATGTTTTTACCCCGTGTTGGTCTGGACTTTCGTTAAAGAATAGACTATCTGCCGTTCTGCCAGGCAGTTCGTAACAAGGAAACGATTGGCTATGCGAGTCACACCATCATGGCTACTAGGTGGTAGAGTTCTGTATTTTCTCGCCCGGGTCTTGTGCTATGGCCTGCCTCACCTATTCTGCCTACCTATCTACCTAACATATTAACGTTAGTGCTTCTCAATATCTTGTTTCGGTTTGGCGGTCGTGATAGCCGGTAAACGTAACCATGTGAAATTAAGACCTTACCACGAGGATATCAACGCACCATTGACATTGTTGGTGTCTATAAGCGGTCGTTGTTTCTTTCCATAGGGAGAGCCATCTGCTTATTTGGTATCTTGTGATATGAAAAAAACGGCCAAATGCGAGTCGGTCTCGCGCACTAAGGGTTTCGTACCATCACAGCAAAAAATACGAAAAAATCACGTTTGGGGACCGTCTTTAATATTTTTTTTACAAGTCGTGCGTACGCCCCATCCTATCATACGCTTGCGTAGCGTTTGCCCATCTCCTCCGTACTGACTTGCATCCGTTGCAAGTGGTACAAAACAAATTCTTGCGTATTGCCACGGGAGCACCGTGGTATATGCGCAACGTAGACAATCATAATGATATTGAATTGCCGAACTTAGCAAAGCATTTCATAAAAATCTCTAAAAGATACTTCGATCGTGCCATTTCGCATCCGAACCCACTGGTGGTAGGCACGGCTGACTACATCCTAGATCCTAATCCCGATGCCAAATTACGTAGGCCCCGCCACGTTCTTATTGATCCCGATGACCCGATAACTCTGGCCAACGGTTTACTCGATAACATTACACACCTACATTCGCGACACCCCCCGACCCCGCGACCGGTGAGGCTGTAACAGCCTATAAAGCTAGCAGTAATTGACCATTCCGAAAAAAAAAATTATTTTTATTTTTAGTACTTGTTGTTATAGCGGCAACGGAAATACATAATTTGAGAAAATTTCAGCTTTCTGGTTATCACGGGTTATGAGATACAGCCTGGTGACAGACTGACAGACGAACAGACAGACAGCGGAGGCTTAGTAACAGGGTTCCATTTTGCCTTTTAGGTACGGAACCCTAAAAGACAACTATAAACCACTAAGTTGAATAAAAAAATTCTAACCCAGCTACGCGAGTGTGGTGTAATGTTAAATTGTCTAGATTACTTATTTAACGGTTGCATTTAAGGCTTTATTTCACCGGAACACCATGGCGGCGCAACCAGTCGCGCTACCGTGGTGTCTGTAAGCTACCAAACTAGGCACCATATAGACACAAGTATCGCCACACAGCACTGAGATACTATCAAAATGGACTGAATAGCATGGAAGGAATAGCACTACTGTTGTATGTATCTACGTAGATAAAGAGAGTTCAAAAGAAATAAGAATCAGTGGTGAGTTCATCCTTATTTAGCCGATTGCTGAAAGAAAGGACAATTCAGCAACATATACGACGATCTGAGAAGATATCCGGATAAGTTTTTTAACTATGCGAGGATGTCAGTGAGATCCTTTGATAAATTACTGACTTTGTGTGAAAATGATTTGTTGAAACAAGACACAATATTAAGAAAATCAGTCAGTCCTGAAGAAAAGTTGTTTTTTTTAAATATAATTATCATAAGATAGCAAATAAGCAGATGGGTCTCCTGATGGGAAGAGTCAGCCATCACCTATAGACACCAAAGATGGTAATGGCACGTTGCTGTTTTGTGGCGAGGTCTAATGCCACATGCATAAGTTTACCAGCTACCTTACCCTCCAAGAGGGAAAACAACAACTACACCCTAGCATGGAACACTACAGAGACAAGCACTGACGCTATCGCATCTGGAATAGGTAAAGCGGTGATACCAGACCACCAGTAGCCACGATGGTAGTGACTTGCATGGCCAATCCATTGCCTTTTACGACCTGCCTGGCAAAACGGCAGTTGACCTATTCTTCAAAGGTACCGGAGCAACACGGGGAAAACACTATGGTAAGCTGGCTGCCAGTGGCAGCTGAGTGAGTAAGACACCATAAAGCGCAATAGTAATTAGTGGTGGCGCGACCAGTAACATTCTGTGCGTCCGAGGTGGTCGCGCCGCCAAATTGGTTTTACGATCAAACGGGTGAGTAACTCTTTATAGATGTTGAGGTAAACGCAGATTTGTGAGTGGCAACACTTTTCTACTACTGTCTGTCGCGTCGTTGCCTTATGCTTGTATGTAACTTAAGATTTTTAATCCGAGTTAAAATAAAAGTCATTGATCATATTTCATCAATCTTTTATTAATTTATCAGGTTATGGGCCGCCCCAAGCCTGCCGTTAAAAGTATTTTTGTGTTTTGGACAACATTTATAGCGTAATTAGTAAAAGTAAAATCACGAGTATAACCTCACTATTAGTTACCGCGCTCGCGAGTTATTTCTCTTTTTCAGCTATTTACAGCTATTTATTGGTTGAATGTTACAAATATGGCAGGAAATTATTCGATAATGTCAATTGAGAAGTTAACGGGTCGTGAAAATTGGGCAAGTTGGAGTTTTGCTGTAAAGGCGTATTTGCAGCACGAGGATTTATATAGCTGTATTTTGAAGGAGCCAACGCCTACTGATCCTGACTCTGTTCAACGAGACACTAAAGCTAAGTCAAAATTGATTTTATTAGTTGACCAGATTCTATATGTACACATTCAAGAAGCCCAAAATGCAAAACAGGTATGGGAAAATTTAGCAAAGGCATTTGAAGACAGCGGATTGACACGAAAAGTTGGCTTATTAAAAGAACTCATTAATACCAATTTAGAAAATAGTCTGTCGGTCGAAGACTATGTTAATAAGATTATGACAGCTGCGCATAAGTTAAGGAACATTAAATTTAATGTGGATGATGAATGGTTGGGCACATTAATGCTGGCAGGTTTGCCAGAAATGTACAGGCCCATGATAATGGGCTTACAAAGTTCTGGTATAAAGGTTAGTGCTGATTTAGTAAAAAATAAATTACTACAGGAAGTAAATACTGTAGACACTACCGCACTTTATACAAACACAAAAAATTGCCAACCCAAAAGTAATCATACTAAAAATAAAAAAGGTCCTAGATGCTTTAATTGTAATAAGTATGGACATCTCAGTAAAAATTGTTGGTTTTTAAAAAATAAATCACAAAGTAAAGATAATAATAAAAGAGGTTTTATAGCAGCTTTTTCAGCCAGGCAAATGAATGACTGTATGAATTGGTATGTAGATTCTGGTGCTTCGATGCATATGACAATGCATAAGAATTTATTAGAAAATATAACAATACCACCGATATCCACAATAAGAATTGCAGATAATAAAACATTAAACGTTGAATGCTGTGGTGATGTAACTCTTCAGATACCTAACAAAGATGGCAGCAGCAATAAAATATTAGTAAAGAGTGTATTATTTGTGCCTGAGCTGTCCACAAACCTATTATCAGTAAGTAAAATAATAAAATCTGGTTGTAAAGTAGAATTTGATAAAGCTGGCTGTTCAGTACTAAACTGAAATAACCAAAAAATTGCTACAGCAGATCTTATAAATGATACTTATAGATTAAACATTAATTATAATATGTATGCTATGTCAGCAAAATTAGAATCAAATACACATTTATGGCATCAACGCTTGGGTCATTTAAATTACAATGATATTTATAAATTACCTAACTGTGCCACTGGTGTAAAATTACCATCACAAAAAGAAAAGTATATATGTATAAGCTGCCTAGAAGGAAAGCAAACAAGGCAATCTTTTCCAAGCAATGGCTCCAGAGCAAGTGAATTGCTAGAGCTAGTTCACACAGATGTATGTGGCCCGATACAAGTTGCTTCGATTGGTGGTGCCAGGTATTTTACAACTTTTATAGATGACTTTTCTAGAAAAGTTTATGTTTATATTATTAAAAGTAAAACAGAAGTGTTGGAAAAGTTTATTGAATTTAAAAACAGAGTAGAAAATGAGCTTAATAAAAGGATAAAAATTTTACGCAGCGATAATGGAGTAGAATATGTTAACAAAAACTTCAGTAATTATTTAAAGAGGCATGGAATATTACATCAAACCACAAATTCATATACACCACAACAAAATGGTCTCAGTGAGAGAATGAATCAAACTCTTATTGAACGTGCAAAATGCATGATGTTTAATGCTGACTTAAAGAAGAACTTTTGGGCTGAGGCTGTAACAACTGCCGCATATATCATTAATCGCTCACCCACAAGTGCTTTATCAGACATTACACCCCATGAAGTGTGGACTGGACAAAAACCAGACCTAAGTAATATGAGAATATTTGGTTGTCCTGCTATGGTGCATATACCAAAGGAGAAGCGCCAAAAATTAGATGTGAAATCTCGTCAATTGATTTTTGTTGGGTACAGTGAATGTACAAAAGGGTACCGTTTTATAGATCCCAAAACTAAAAAAGCAGTGATCAGCCGAGATGTAATATTTCTAGAAGAAAGTATCAGAAATAAAATGGTAGAGTCATCTTCTTTTTCTTTTCAGCATCCTTCTTTTTCAGCACCTGAAACAAACTTAATTGATATTAATCTAGATAAACATAAAATTCAAGCATTAATAGAAAAAGATAAATATAATAAAAATAATAAAGATGATGAAAGAAAATTAACTCAAATATACTTACCCTTAAATGATCAAATATCGGGATCCATTTTACAAGAAAATGTAGAGAGGCAGTCTCAGTTAAGTGAACCCAGTAGTATAACGGATACTTCAAGTAACACAGAGTATGATGATCCACTAGATGAGACATATTTACCAAGTCAAATTATTGATACGCCTCCTGAAAATAAAATGAACACGCCGGCAACGAAAATTGCAAACAAACAATAAAAGTTCATCGTTATATATTTGCATGAATGGTGAGTCAACACCAAGCTTTCTTAATGATGATCCTCAGTGTTTAGAAGAAGCTTTTCAAAGCAATGAATCAAGTAAATGGAAACAGACTATGAAAGAAGAGTATGAGTCTCTAATTAGTAACAATACTTGGTCTTTAGTAGACTTACCTGATGGGAAAAAAGCTATTCCATCTAAATGGGTTTTTAAACGGAAAATAGATCAGAATGGAGAAGTTACTCGTTACAAGGCTAGACTAGTAATTAAAGGTTACAAACAGAAAAAAGGTATTGATTATAATGAGATATATGCACCTGTTGTACGATACACATCAATTAGATATCTAATAGGTATAGCCGCAAAATATAATCTGGAAATTCATCAAATGGATGCTATTACAGCATTTTTGCAAGGAGAAGTTGATGAAGATATATATATGTCACAATCACCCACTTTTGATCAAGGGGAGAAGGTATGTCATTTGAATAAAGCCATTTATGGCCTAAAACAAGCTAGCAGACAGTGGAACAAGAAGCTGAACTCTGTTTTGTTAGAAATTGGCATGAAGCGATCAAAACTTGATCCTTGTATTTATTTTCGTATACTGAACAAAAATGATATTTTATTCATCTCTGTTTATGTCGATGATTTACTTCTATTTTATAATAATTCTAAAACTGGCGAAAATATAAAGAAAAAGCTGAATGATAATTTTAGTATGAAAGACATAGGAAAAGCAAAGCAATGTATTGGATTTAGCATAACTTATGAAGATAAAAATAAAATATCACTGAATCAATCAATGTACATTAAAAAAATACTTACTCGTTTCAGTATGAATAATTGTAAACCAGTCTGGACCCCATGTGACCCAAATGTTCAATTAAAAAAGGCCAAAAATGAAGAGGAAATATTAAAAAACACACCTTATCAAGAAGCCATTGGGTGCCTGTTATATTTATCACAAGGGACTAGACCTGATATTACATACATTGTTAATACATTAAGTAGGTTTAATGGCCAACCTACTGCAGAGCATTGGACCACACTGAAAAGAGTTTTGAGATACTTAAAAGCTACAATAAATTATAAATTAATGTATGATGGAAGTATGAATAGTTATATTGAAGGCTATTGTGATGCTGATTGGGCCAGTCATTCTGAAGACCGTAGATCCTGTACTGCATACATCTTTATTCTTCAGGGTGCTGCTATTAGTTGGTGCTCTAAAAAACAACCAACTGTAGCCCTGTCTAGTACAGAGGCAGAGTACATGTCTCTGGCCGCCGCTGTACAAGAAGCGCTGTGGCTAAAACAATTGGAACAAGACTTCTGGCCTGAATTATCAGCTATTCCAATGAACATTCATTGTGATAATCAAAGTGCTATCCGCATTTCACAAAATGAAAGTTACCATCCACGCAGCGAACACATTGATGTTCGCCATCATTTTGTAAGAGAAAGAATTGCTGATAAACAAATTGCAATAAAATACATAATGAGTCAAGACATGCCTGCAGACATTTTGACCAAGGGACTGAATAGGCCTAAACATGAAGCCCTTAGCAAAGCAATGGGTCTGCGTTTAGGGGAGCATGTTGAGGTAAACGCAGATTTGTGAGTGGCAACACTTTTCTACTACTGTCTGTCGCGTCGTTGCCTTATGCTTGTATGTAACTTAAGATTTTTAATCCGAGTTAAAATAAAAGTCATTGATCATATTTCATCAATCTTTTATTAATTTATCAATAGAGCTCCATACATTTTGTTGGGAGCGGCGACTTGTCGCGCTGTCGTGGTGTCCCGGTGTAGTAGAGCCCTTATTCTCTAACTGTAACGTCAATATACTGACGCATGGAATTAAGTTATTATAAATACACTAGAAACATATGTAAGACTTATAATACACAATTTTATATAACGTATCAAATAGTAGAAATTGAAAAGTAGCAACACTGTAGTGACATCTTCTTCCAACTATTACGTTTATTAGAAAGGGACGACACTATAACAGTGATGCTATTATTTAATTTGTACTCTTTTGAGAACGAAGAGAAAATAGGTTTCACGATAATCTACGCTTTTCTTTGTTGTATTTAAAAAAAATTCAAGTTTTCCCAAGCACGGGCTGCTATAACACAAAAATAATTAGAAACACGAAAGTACTGATAAAAATTAGTAATGCGTATTTCAGCTGTAACGATGAACTCATTTAACTATTATATATACGCAGCGACCAGTACATTCGACGGAATCGATCATAGCAAATAAGAATTTCGCCATTTAGAACCTGTAGACACTAACTCATGGTCGCAGGTTTAATCCCAGCGTGTCAAAATTTTTCTTTGTTGTTTGTCACTGTGTGTCACTGTGTGTGTCACATTTTTTCAAATCTACACTCCGTTCTACAATCCTACTTTACGAAATGCTTACGCCATTTACACCACATATTTTTTTGTAATCATTACAAAAATATGGCCGATTTGTCTGTCAGCTGAGTAATGTTAGAGTTTTAATCATGATTTTAACAAAATACTCGACAGTCCGAAATTTGCGGATATATGTTGTCAACTCGAAATCATTATTATTTTAAGCTTTGTAATTCAGGTAAGGTTTCGATCGAGTCTACCGTACCCTTTGACGAAATTATTAATATAATAATAATTATAATTATAACAAACATCCCTGGACAATTTTGCACGGATTGAACTAATCTCAAAGTAAGCAAACTATTTGCTTGTGATATGATATGGGTGTTAGTCAACGATACTAATACATAGAAATACATAAATAAATACTCAGTCATATTTAATAAGCACCCAAACCCAGAAATACAAACTATGCTCACCACATAAATGCTTGCCCCAGTCGTGAGCTGAACCGGAGCCCCATTGATTGCGTAGTCAGGGTCGCTAACCACTCTATCAATAGGGCGGTCATGTGTGTCACAACCATCAACGACACACCGCCACCACAAGAAATCATTACCCTTTTTTGGTACTGCGTAGTTGGTTAAGATTATACAACCTTTATAATAATAACACAAGTCTTTGATATAACCACAGACCACATGAATACTAATAGACACGCCATTGATAAGAAAACGTGTTGCCGCGCATATGAGCAAACGCTCTAACCTCATTGTTCACTGTCAAAAATGTCATACATTTGTGGATATATTATATCGTGAAAAAATAGGAATAAACCATGTTTCCGTATCGCTCCGAATAAGAAGAAAAGGTTTAAAAATTACCCTTGAATTCATTTTATTTCATCGGTAAATAGTATAACTCTGTATTTTATATGTAATTATAAGCTACACTAACAATCTAAGAAATTGTCTTGAAAGGCATATCCATTTAATCCGTGGATATAATTATCTTTAATACTCCAATGACCAATTTAACCTATATTACTCATAACAGAGATGAATCCAATGGCAATTAAAATGAAAAATAATATATATTCTTATTTTTCATTTTAATTGCCATTGGATTATTTCCAATACACTCGAAAAATATTGCTTTAATTCTAGCGCAGTCAAATAAAAAGAGAATATCTTCAAAATATATTTTATATAAAGCACAAAATTCAAATGTGTATCCTTCAAGAAATTGAAATGTCTTGACTACATGTGACGTTTATAAAATTGAATTAAGAGTCTTGAATTGTCGAAGTTATGCAATCACTGAAAATGAGTTGAATACATTCATTTGAACAGACGGGTTCGCGGCATAGATCTGATTTAATTAGAAAGTTGCCTAAGAAAATTTAGAAATGTTAACTGAAAGACGTAGAATCACACAAAGACTCGTAAGGATGGAAGGAGTTTAAATTGAAGTACTTTATTGTCTTAAATATATATGTTTCTGGAGAAGAGCGTATGAAAAGTCTGGGTCATTGCTTTTAACTGAAGGGTTTTCGCGTTAAATCTACATTACATAATTGTTTTACAAGATAAAGTATAATCATTTTCATATATTGGTTAAAATGTACGAGTAGTCCACTAGTTAGTTCAAAAAGTAAAACTTGTAATTTCATAACAGCGTTATCACATAGTATAACACTTTTAAATAGTCTCAGAGTTGAGCTGGGCCCTTCTGAAGTTCATCTGTCTTTTTTCCAGGCAGTTCGTATTTACGAAACAAATTGCGTGGTAGAGTTCTGTTTTAACTCGCCTTGGTACCATCGCCGTGCATTTTCCTAAAACAATATAACGTCAGTGGTTGACATCGTCGTGTTTGTTTTTTGGTTTGGAGAGTAAGGTAGCCGGACAACTAACCCGAATGTATGTGGCTTTGACCTTCTCGCCACACGGACAAAAACGATATTTTTGTTATCTATATGCGATAGTTCAATTGAAAGAGCCATCTGTTCGTATGCTATCCAGGAGACCAACAATATATTTATTGATGACTTATTACCTATATAATTTTGGCCGCCCCGTTGCTCTAGTAGTTACCGAACCTGACTACGCAAAAAGAGGCTCGGATTCGATTCCCGACGAGGACAAACATTTTTTGTGATGAGTATATTTGTTTGTATTGCTGGGTTTGGATGTTTAGTAAATATATATAAGTATTTATATATGTATTCTACACTTATTATCGTCGGCACTTGGTGAAACTCCATTTTAAAACAACATTTGCTAGCTGATAACACTTATTGTGAAACAGTACAAGTGTTATCAGCTAGCAAATGTTGTGTATTTATATATATGTATTTTTATATATTGGTATCGTTGACTAACACCCATAATACAAGCAAATAATTTGCTTATTTTAGGGTTAGATTGATTCGTGTAATTTGTATAGTGATACGAGTACTAATTTTTTTTTGTATTCGTCTAGCGATCCAGTCGGTGGTAGTTTTCGAATTTTGTATTCCAGGTCAGGCAAAAATAATATTTGTTTTTTATTTATTTATATAAATCTGAATAGAATTCTAGCCGCGTGTCACTGTTGCAGCCTTTTAGACCTCAAAATGGACGTCAGGCACGCACGCACGCGAGCACGCACGCACGCACGCACGCACACACTCGAGCACGACGCACGCACGCACACACACACTACAAGTCTGACCTCAAACTGGATGTCGGCGATGGCTAGGTTTGTAGTGTATGTGCGTGCGTGCGTACGTGCATGCTCGCGTGCATGCATGAGTGCGTGCTTGCGTGCGTGCGTGCGTGCGTGTGTGTATGTATATCTTATTTTATCACATAACATTTGAATGGCTCGACCGATCGAAACACAGACGATGGCATTTGATTGGGTTTTGCTTAACTTAAATTGAATCAAATTTTCAAAACCTACAGCTTTTCAAAAATTACAATTACGTTATTTACAACAAATTTACTTCATATATTAAAAATAAGTTTCAGCCTTTTAATAAAAAAAGGTACCAATTTATTTAAAAATATAGTCAGCTCTCCTACTTACAAAACTCCGCCAAAGCCGTAAATGGGATCAAAATCACTTAATTCGTTTGGGATTTATCAATGGCAAAATTTTTGGAAGATTTTTTTTTTTTACATTTCTTTGTCTTTTATAATCTATAGATTTTGCAGTTAATAAAACAATCTAGAACTCAACAATTGCGTTGAATGCCATTCAAAAGATCGAAATCGGTCGTTATTTTGAAAATGTACATCTTTTCGAAAATTGAAATACTGTCATTTTTACAAACTTTAGGATTTTGAATTCTTGGAGCTCAATATTCTATGCTTAGATATAGTTTTTGCTCTTTGAGCCTAAAATATCTTAATTCAGCGGGAAGTTTCAGAGACGACCTGCTGGGCCAACCGGCTTATAGATTTTTTTATTGGAAAGGGTATATCCCGAGGGTGGTCCCATTTTATTAAAAAACAACCATAAGGGTACGAAAACAGGGGATAATTGATTTTCATTCAATGATTTTAATGTATGATCGGGCGTTACTTTTTATACAATATTTCGATTTTGATAATTCTTCTTTTATTGGGTAGGATACTCCAAGGATGGTCCTATATAATTTTTGAAAAAAAAAATCTAACCACAAGGGTTTTTTTTATATCATAAGATTGCAAACAAGTAGATGGGTCTCCTGATGGAAAGAGTCAACCATCGCCTATAGACACCAAAGATGTTAATGGTGCGTTGCTATCTTGTGGCGAGGTTTAATGCCACATGCATAAGTTTACCGCCTACCTCCTAACTACGCCATACCCTCCAAACCGGAACACGACAGCGACAAGCACTGACGCTATTGCGGCAGGAATAGGTAAGGCGGTGGTACCAGACCCAGGCGAGACAATGCAGAATTCTAACACCTAGTAGCCACGATGTTAGTGACTCGCATAGCCAATCGGACCTGCCTGCCGGCAGTTGGTCTTCAAAGGAGCCCGGAACCAACACGGGGAAAACAGGGGACGATTGATTGTTTACTCACTGATTTTAATGTATGACCACGCATAACTTTTTACGATGTAGTCCAATTGTAATATTTCTTTGTTTTATGATAGGACATACTCTGAAAGTGGTCCCTTATAATTTTTAAAACTATGAGTCTTTAACGGACCTAACGAAGACCTATCGATTACGGTACTATCATTTTAAAAATAGTTATATAGTTAGCACCCTATGTGACTATTTTAAAATCCATTGCTGAACTAAGCAAATATTTTATGAAAAATTTAAAAACTATGTAAAAAGCCAAAGAGGACCTAAGGAAAAAAAATTTGAGCCCAAACTGACTTAATAGGGACCAATCGATTACCGTTATTACAATTTTTTAAATCATTAGATGGGGTGCTAACTTTGCATAGGTCAACTTTATTATATTCCACTCTATTCATCGTTGTCACTCCAATTTTAGGACGTTATTTTGTTAAATAAATAAATAAAATAAATAATAACCAAAATAAGACATCACATAATATAAAAAAATATTATTAGATTGTTTAACCTGAGATGTATTAGGACACAATTGCGCCATGCGGGTCTTCCTCTAACAAGATAATATCGAAGATCACAGTATATATTAATTTTCGTAGAGATCACTGTAGATGACGGTTCTTTTATCTGACATATTGATACAGGAAGCCAAAGAAATTAATTAAACGTGATACAGTACGTGAATACCATATAAAGATCGTATATCGTCGATATTACAGCAACTGTATATTTGTTAACTAATTATTGTTTCTGATATCACTCGAGTGAAATTGATTTTTGATTACACTTACATTTTAAGAGTAAAGGCAAGTGACACTATGTAGTCATGTTAAAACCTATTGTTTGTATCTTATCAACACGACATGACATATGGGTATTTTGTTTCACGTAATCTATTCTTTAATAAAATAAAATATTAATTTTTACTTTAATAAAAAAAATATTAATATTATAATTATAAAGATGTAAATTTTATATGTTTATTTGTAGAAAGTAATTTCTGGTAGCAGTTAAATCAATCAAAAATATTTTATTCGACGTACGTACACATAGAAACACTTATCAACGTCATTTTGAGCAAAAATATACATGACAAGTTATACAATAGTTATAAATTACATTAAGGAAAATACAGAAAAATGAAGTCAACTAGAGATAATTCTTTGTCTTTGTAAGTGGCGTAATTAGCCTTTACGGGCTGAAATGCAAAAAATCTAGCTAGGGGGAGGAGAATGAGGAAGAGATAAAGGGAGATGGGAAATATGGGTGGGGCGAAATTTGTGAAGGGGGTGATAGGAGGAAGGAGAGATAGTAATAGAAGAGATATAGGGATGGAGGGAAAATTATGAGCATTTTTTTATGTTAGTTGGATAAGTAAACTGGCAGACGTGCCACCTGATGGTAAGTGGTCGACGTCGCCAATAAACATAAATGTGTTGCCTATCCTGAGATATAAGATGTTAAGTTTCCGTGCCAGTAATTTAATAATTAAATTAATAATTGCCTGTCTTGTCCTTCTCTCCGAAACACAGCAAAGCTGTTTCACGGGAGAAACAATCAAGATGGTGGTAGCCATGCAGTCGGGAGCGCGGCACAGCGCATCCCTCCCACCGGTAAATTAAAAATAAGTATAAGCAACTCTAAAAATGAGCAAGGGGGTCTTTACTCATTTTTGAGATTATGCCACATGGGTCATTCCATGTCAAATCGATCAATAGTTGGAACCTACCCCTTTCGATTTGGATGAATTTTGGTCAGAAGTTTTCTTTTATCATAAAATGAAGTTCTGCCAAAGGAAAAAAAAAAAAATTTTTTCGAAAGATATGCAAATTCAAAATTTTGCGATTTTTCCAGTTTTTCAATTTTGTTTTTGCAATATCTCGAATGCTATTATAGATACAAGAATGGGCTTTCGTCGGCACAGCGGTGATACTTTTTAGTTTTTCCATCTATCGATAAATACCAGAACTTTTAATGACTTTTTGAAATATCACGCTTGTCTCTTTAGTTCAGCAACCCGCCTTTAGATGGCATTGGTTGTATTGGAAAACTACCGTAATCAGCAGTTTGTGAGAAAGTATATACGTGTATAGGTATTTATCATCTACGTACAACAGTGAATATATGTACTCGTATAATTTGTGTACAAAGTGTTTTAAATATGAATAAACAAAGAAAAAAATACTGCATAAATAAAATAAATGTATAACTGTAATTGCATAAGTTGATAAAAAAAACTATGTAATAGATTTACCGCGGCAGTCTCCGAGTGCCACACGTCTTTTTTTTAAAACGTTATTTTTTGGACTACTAGATATTTTCTGTTTCCCATCACTAGCCCGTCTGTCAAAAAGATCAAGCTAACTTGCACAGGGTATAAAATTACAAAGGTATATACTCTAATTACTGTACATGTACGTAAATGTCAAATAGATGACGATTAGTACATTATTTGGGAAGCTATACGTTATCACTTAATGCTCCATAAATTATGATTCATGATTCATTTTGTGACCAGCGCGAAAATGGGGCTGTGGAATAATTATTATTCATATTAATTGAGTTATGTGTTAACACATTATTCTTATATTTTGGTGCTTGCGTTAATTATTGTTATTTCCTCATTAATACAGTTTACTATTAATACACCTGTTTGATCTTGTTTGTTAATTAGCGTTAAATTTAATGCATTCCATTACGTACCAACGAGACAGAATGTATATATTTTATAATTTTTACCGCTGGCACTTATTGGGAACAGTACAAATGTGTTTTTACTCATATATAAATGAGTAAAACACATTTGTACTGTTTAAAAAATTTGTGAGCCAAAATAAGTTGATTATTAACTATTGAATAACACGATCGACGATATAAACACGATCAACTTTATATTAATTTGACATACGGAATGAAGACATGTTATTTTAGAAGGAGAAGCTACTAATATTTTGTCTTATAAGACATAATATTCCCTATTAAACAACGAAATGAGTAAATTCCATAGATATAATATAATAAACGTCCGGATTGACAAATTGGGCGACTTTAGCCGTGAAGAAAGTAATATACAATTCTGTATATCATCATGTATGTCACCTGAATGTAGTGTATGTAATGTTTATTTTTATAAATATAATTTATATATTTTATTTATATATTTTCCCCGTGTTGGTTCCGGACTCCTTTGAAGAATAGACCAACTGCTTTTCTGCCAGGCAGGACGTAAAAGGCGTGGTAGAGTTCTACATTGTCTCGTCCGGGTCTGGTACCACTGCCTTATCTATTCCTGCCACAATAGCGTCAGTGCTTGTCACTGTCGTGTTCCGGTTTAGAAGATAAGGTAGCCGTTAAACTTATGCATGTGGCATTAGACCACGCCAAAAGAAAGCAATGCACCATTAAAATTTTTTGGTGATTATGGGCGATGGTTGACTCTTTCTATCAGGAGACCCATCTGCTTGTTTGCTATCTTATGTTATAAAAAAATATATATATTTCTAATACATATTATTTAAAAAGCTTGTTTTTTTACAGTCTTTCGTAATGTAAACTTTGCCAAATTTATACTCCACCGTTCACGTAATTATCTCAAAAAGGGGTACTAATTTCTATTTCACGTATTAATAAATAGATTACATGATCTTGAAATTCACGAATATGGGTATATTCTTAAGGTATATTAGGTAATTATTTTCTGAAAACGGCATGTTTTATGCGAATAAAGGAAAAGCGAAGCTATAAAACATAACGAATTAAACAAACGTTAAGTTTGTTTAATTTGTAATATCTTGCACTAACAACTCCTTGGTAATTTTTTTTATATCATAAGATAGCAAACAAGCAGATGGGTACCCTGATGATCAACCATTGCCTATAGATACCAAGAATGTTTATGGGGTGTTGCTATTTTGTGGTGAGGTCTAATGCCACATGCATAAGTTTACCGGCTACCTTACCCTCTAAATTGGAACATGAAAGTGACAAGCACAGAGCTATTGCGGCAGGAATAAGTAAGGCGGTGGTACTAGACCCGGGCGACACAATGCAGAACTCTACTAACTAGTAAATGAGTAATTACCACCTAGTCAGTGAGTGACTAATTCCGCAATTAATTGGGAATGAAGCACAAAAGTAAAATTGACTATATTTATGTCTTCGAAAAAGTCGATAAAACTTTTACATGCATAATAAAGTTTATTTTAGCTATTTAGCGATTGCTATGTTATCCATAAACAAACACCGAGTTAACTATTCCGAACGTTTAACTTGTCAAATAAGTTGTCTGGATAAAAGCGAGCGTCTCACAGATCTCGGCATAGCGTCGAATGAGGTCTAATGGCCCGTTAATAATGCCCGCCAGTCGTTCTGTTAGCAGCCTTTGCCTTCACGAATTACGACTTGGGGTTTTCTACTAAACTGCCAAGAATTGTACACTTTGCTATGAGGTAGCTTTAATGACTCGTAGGCTGAAAATGGCGGTCGTCATGATTAGGCGATTTTATTGTTGTTTGGCACTTTTAATTGTTACGTACATTTGCGGGTTATTTTGTTAATGTGAAATGGTGGATGAAAGGTTAAATTAAGTATTACCTTAACCTATACCTTCGTAAAATTAGATATTTACTAACCATATAGGTAGTTCAATTAGTACCCATATTTAGTACTATACTATTTCCATTTCTTTATTTTTTTATGACAGTTCTAATTACATAGTTGTAGTGTTGTGACCAAATAAGTAATGGTATCGATCGCATACATCTATACAAATAATAAAATCGTAGGAAAGTCAAAAGAGTACTTGGGGCGCGATCTACAATCGATATCGAAGCCAAAAATATAGTTTTTAGAATTTTTGTCTGTTTGTTTGTTTGTCTGTATGTATGTCCGGGGTAAACTGAAAAAGTACTGCATGGATTACGTCAAATTTTGCATGAATATTACTAACAGGTCGGGTCAACTTATAGGCTACATATTATCACGCTATCACCTACGCCGGGGGAGGAGCTGTGCAGATTAACAAATTTATTATATTTTGAACTAATACAGATACAACATAAACATTCAAATATATTTTTTCGAGGGGGGAACACTCAATGGCCCTGCGCCATTTTGGGTTTGATTTAATCTGTCACTGTCACTGTACTTTATTAAAAGTACATCATAGTGTACATAAATCGATCTTTTTATAAGATTAGAGTAGATAAATATATATTGATAGTTATTTTTAGTAAGACTAACTATCTTAGAAGTAAAACTACAAAAAAATTTAATCAATGTCACGTTATAATGACATCTATCTATTGTATCTACTCGTAAGTCTACTGATGAGGTGATAAATTTGTGGATGATTATTATAAAAATAATGCAATCTAAGTTATTAACAATAATACCAACTTAGAATATTGATTTCTGTTACTATATTCCTTTTTAAAATTTACTCGCTATTATGAAGTGTCCTACATCAACAACATACAAAATTTTTCGTCAACAATTACTCCTGAATGGATAAACCGATTTTGAAAGAAATTTACGTATGTATTTTTTGAGAAATAGAGCAGATTTGATTTTGTATTATTTTTAGATCGGTGCGCTAATCTGGAAGTTATATTGAAAAAATACTGTATTGTTAAATTTTTTTAGAGGTATTTTCAAAATTTCTTAAAATTCTATGCAAACTTGGTTAAAAATTTCAGGAAGTCTAAGTTGAGTGGAATACAATCGAATGCCATCAACCGCGCTTCGGCGTATTGATCGGTCAAGCTGTTCAAAAGTTATGAAATGTTTACATACGCACATACACACACACACACACATACACACACACACATATACACATACACGCACAAAACACACACAACACAAACACACATACACACACATACATACATACATACAGACATACGTCATTGTGAAAATAGTCGGAAAAGGATCCTAGGACCTCAAAATGTGGAGCTTTGCTGAAAACTCGATTTTCGAATATCGGAGCAAAATCAGTAACTTCTATATTATCTACATACGTAGCGGGAACTTAAAAAGATGCATGTATACAACTACACACAGTAAAACTCACTGCGAGGCCCCGTGTGCCTGAATCCCTGTATCAAATCATCCATATTATGATTTGTGTGTGTGTGTGTGTATGTGTGTGTGTGGGTGCGTGCTGGCGTGAGTGCGTGTGTACGTGCATGCGTGCGTGCGTAGTGTGTGTGTGTGTGTGTGTGTGTGTGTGTGTGTGTGTGTGTGTGTGTGTGAATACATCATACGTAAAAAATAATCAGATAATTTGAAGGCTCCTTTTTAGACATCTGGTAAAGAGGAAATGAATAGGTGATAAATGGAATCTCCTTTTAAGTACACAGGTGCTTGTGTCCTTAAAAGAAGACTTCATTTATCACTCAGATTTTTCTTAAAATAATGATACTGAATAAATACTTTTTAAATTCAATTTTTAATTAAGTAATTAAAGTGGTATTAAAAAGTTGTAACTTTCATCTAGTTTTGAGAGAAAGTCGAACGGTCTACGTGATTAGTTAATTAAATATATTTTTCTTGTTTATAAATTACAATTTAACCTCGGTTATATTATGCCTATATAGCAAATAAGAAGTCCCTACATTTATTTTATTTCTGTAACCTGTGACACCTAAATGATATCAATTCAAAGACAGTTTGGATAAGATTTTTTACCTACTGTCATGGTCTGAACTCCTTAAGAGATGAGATGGAGAGCTGGAGATGGCGATGTTTGATTTCCAAGTTCAAGCCAAACGCTTGTGGATCGTTGAAGCTTGCGGCAAGTAGCAAGCGTTTGGCTGCGGCATTATAACGCATATTTGTTCCGGCATATATTCGTAATTCGTGTTTGAACTGGTCGTAACTTTCATGCCATCACGAATTTTACTCAATGCTCATCGTCTTAGTTTAAATTTGTCGTATTACAAGATCCTCATTCTTCTCGAAACTTCCGGACAGGAGGTCTATGACAGTATTCTAGAATGCGACAATTCGGTAATCCGACTTCACCTTGCAAAAAGGTAAAGGTAAGGCAAAAAGGTGAAAGGTAGGTTTTTCTCTGCGACGTAATTTTTGTATCCTCTTTTTTATATCCTCTTACTCGCATGAAATGACGACGATCCGAGTCTGTGTGCAAGTATATAAGAGTTTACAAATTAAGATAAAGCTCCTCCACAAACAAATATCGAGCAATTCTCAGTGTCTCGGAGTATGAATGTCAAGATAAATTCGTATAATAATTTATCTTATAATGCGTCTTTATTTTTTTGACATAATGAAAATATTTTTTTCTGATTCGTGTATTGGTTATAAATTAAGACTTATTGTATATCAGAATTCCTATACCAAAGCCTACAAATCAAATGAATATATTAAAGTACATGATAAAGACTCTCCTAAATTAAAGATCAAAGAAAATTTTTTAAATGGTATTTTTATGACTTCTGTAAATTAAGTTATTCGTCTAAGTAATGGACGTTGTCTGCTCTAGGGGATTTGAAGTAATATTTACTCGCGATGGATGTAGAAAAAAGAAAATTTATGTTAGGGTTTCACCCCTTGATTATGAATTCTTATTGTAATATGTTTGAAATGTAACAAATTTTAACAAATTCTTTACTTGTTGTCAGCAGCGTTTTTATATTTATACTCAGTGGTATCAAAAATCTTTTGGTTAAAAATCTGTAAATGAAATAGAAACCTTTTCTAACATTTTGATTATTTAAAGTAAAAAAATCTTTTGGTTAAAAGTCTGTAAATTAAATAGAAACCTTTTCTACTGTCTCACCTTTGCCAGAATACCAAGCTTTTTTGAGGCAACTTGGGCTTTAGATTCGATGTACGAACCAAAGTTAAGAGTAGGCGTTAAGGTGATACCAAGGAGCTCGAGATGGTCAGTTACCGGCACGGACACACTCTGGAAAGACGAAGATAGATGGATGGTACAGAACATTCGTAGTTTATCCCGCTGTTGTTTACTTTTGTATAAATTCAATGAATAGTGAGGTTAAAAAGAATAAAATGATTTATATTTTTAACATCTCCTGAATTTTCTACCGATTCTCTATAAATAGAATGCCTTGTAAATGATAAAGAGATTGTAAATGAAAAATTGAAGTGATTAGTTTTGTTTTTCATTCCGATGACTTATTGATGTAGTTTTGGTGCATTAGGGTTATTACAGTTTTATTTGTTCAGACTTAAATGTCTCAAAGAGAAAAAATCCGATTTGGCAGTACTTCGATAAAAGTATCAGTAAAATTTCAAAAGCTATTTGCAAGATATGTAGCAAGTCCTATTCGTTAGGAAGCTACAAACCAAACAAACAAACAGTACACGGACTGAAATTGAATTTATCAAAATTTCATGACATGGAATACAGGCAAGTACTAAAACGATTATTAAAATTAAACGATTTCAAAGGAATAGTAATGATATTTTTAGATAAGAGGTAAAAGAGACTGATGATTCTTCTGAATACAAATACAAACCAAAGTATAAATTAATAAATGAAAAAATAACAAAAAATATTATTAATATTTTTTATGATTTATTAATGAATACAACAAAATGAATGTATATTATATACATCCACTATTACTATACACTGTATAGTGTTTTCATTTCATGTACCTAATTAATGCACAATAATGGGTAAAATGCACCAAATTTAAGTATTTTCAGGTATTTTATACTTGACCACGTGAGTTTCGGTTTTGGTTTCGGTCGGACTCTAATATTAAACTTTGTAAAAAATGTATGCTCTTAAGCATAAATTCAAATAAAAGCTCAAAGAAACAAAAACTATTCTTAAATAGTTTTTGTTTCTTTGAGCTTAAAATACCTAAATTTAGCGGGAAGTTTCAGAGATGGCCTGCAGGGTCAACCGATTTACAGATTTTTTCTATAACATATTGAATTAGCTATAATTTGGTAAATTTTTAATCGGGAGGTGATAATAAAATTATTTTTTTTAACGTGAGTGGGAGGTATACCCACCCACCGAACCGCAGCTGACATTCACAGAGCTTCATGATCTACAACAACAAGCGTTTTACAAGTTATGGTCTTAGACAAATTTCGTCATAAAAATCTGTTAATAATATTATTTGTTACAGTTTATTGATCACAAGTCCTATTATTTCTACAGCAATGGGAAATAATAGGACTTGTGAATATATACTTATAAAATAGCAATAAATTATCAAATAAAACGGCACACAAAATGTAATCAAAATACGTAGATGATTAATGATAAAAAAATATCTTGAATTTTTAGATAAAATACAGGAAAAACATTTTCTCCGACCTTAAATATAACAATGAAACCGCTTAATTCTTGTTACAAGCATGTAGAACAAATTTGTATTAATGCAAAAGTAAAAATTGTATTTTTGAACAAACAAGCGAAGTGGCTGAAGTTCTCTAAGTCTACTGGAATAATCTGGCGTGTGTATGTATATATAATAATTGGTCAAGAGCTGCGAAGATTCCAAAACAACTATGACATTTTAAGGCGACAGCTCGAGGTGAACAACTACGTTAGAATGTAGCCGTTCAACACAATAGAATAGAAAGACTTGTCAATACTTTGAAACCTAATTGAGGATGAAATATTAAAACACGTAAAACACAAAATAAATGGACCCTTTCACCTAATGCTTTCTCTGAACTCTGACTTGCCAACTCTACAGGTTTTCTACAAGGTAATAATTTTATTCCTCGCGAGGTGCGTCCAAGTGAAAAGACGAAGATAAAAAAGGTGGTCTCAGCTCTTTTGTCCTTCGACTGTAATAAGTGGAATTCTGATTTGCTAAGGGTTGACTCAAATTATTTGTTCATTTTATTACGTAAGAGCCTTTTGCGGTTGCGAAAATAATTTTTGATTGTATTTAAACTGAGATCCTTCAAGTAACTTTATAATAATAATAATAAAACGTATTAAAATAATAAGACTTAAATTACAAAAGTGAACCAGTGAAGTAACAAATATAAAAGTTAAAGTAAACAGACGCATTTTTACTTATAGTTATTCTTAAGATGTTTGAAAGAAAAACACTAATAAAAAATATATCATACTTCGAAAGGTAGACTGGGGTTCGAAGTAGACATATCTTACCTACTTCATTTGTCTAATATCGTTGACGGTGAGCGAATGCACCTATATAGTTAGCATTAAAGCAAAAACGCAAATATTGATTTACATTTTACGTTAACATATAAATGATAAAATAAAGGAAAACTGATCGAAGAGATAACTTACGAAGTGCCGTAGCTACCTACTGTCAACCCAGTTTTAAGGCAAAACTTATGATATATCAGTTATTACATTTTCAGTTTTTAACGGTTTTACAGAACGAATAAAATAAAAGAATAAATATTGTGACATGATTTCATTGAGATCTAGACAGAGTGAACCAAGCTTCAAAATACGCTCAAATTCACCGCGATACACCAGTTAGCATGCGAATAGATTTATATCGTAGCCATAGGCGTACCCAGGTTCTGGACCAGGGGGGGGGGCAACCGTAACGTTTTAAGACTATTTTTTATCTTAATATCTACAACAGTAGATAGCTAGTAGAGAGGTAAACAAATTCCGGGGGGGGGGCGGGGGCAGATGCCCCTCCCTGCCCCCCACCCCCTCGGTACGCCCATGATCGTAGCACTAATTACATAAATAGATCTAAACCGCAAAGAAAACAATTTATTTCAAACTCACAAATACAAACATCTGTGCTCATTGCACAAATGTTTGTCGTTGTCAGGAATCGATAATTTATATAAACACGTAGACTAAAATATTTCCCTCGTCTTATTATATATAGAAAGCGCTCAAATCACGTTTGTCATTCATTTTCTTTCTCACGTTCCTTTAATTGATGTTAACTGATAATTAAAATTGGCTACACTCATGTATAATCGGTGTGGGTTCCGACTGGTTTCGGACCTATAGAGACTATAGTTTCGAGTCGAGGGGCTACCGAGCGAACCTCTAACTCACCCTGAGGAAGGACTTCATATAGGTCCGAAACTAGCCGGAACTTACACCGAGTGTAGCTGATTTTAATTAGTTAATAATGTCTCACGAAAGTTTTAATAATTTTACTAACTATTATTATACTTATTTTTGTGTTATAGCACTCACCCCGTGCTTGGGAAACTGGAAAAACCTTAAAAACAACAAAGAAAAATATCGACACGCGGAATTTGAACCTGCGACCATCTCCCTAAAGCCGGGATGCTCTTCCACTGAGCTAGTGTCGACAGGCTCGAGGCGGCGAAATTCTTCTTTGCTATATGATCGATTACGTCGATTGTACTGATCGCCAGCTATACATACGTATAACTAACCAGTACATAATATATATATATATATATATATATATATATATATATATATATATATATATATATATATATATATATATATATATATATATATATACTGGTTCTTTTATTAAATTTGTATACCCATTATGATAGAACTCATTAAGAGATCCGTGGTCTGCTATTTACATAATAACATTACTTAATAACATTAGTGATACATTACATTACATAATAACATTAGTGATACGTAAGTGCCGTCGTGGTAAAGAACAGACCCACAATGCCAACGTACAAACGTAAAAATATACAAAATTTAAGATACTCGGTTGATATGTTTAATGTATAAATCAATCGACGAGATTCTCTTCTAACTTGAAAAATGTACGAGTATATAGGTTTCACAAATAAATACCTCGATAAAATCAAACCGATTTAATGGTACAAAGGAAAATAGTGATATTAAACCTAAGTTGATGAGACGTGATTCTGTCTTCAAGCCCCTCCTTATCTTAATTTTATTGAACAAAACGCAGTCTCTTTGTCCCAGTTAACAAATCGCCTGGGATCGTATTATTTCGTGCGTAGATTTATTAGTGCAGGCGGATCGGAGGCTCTTTTGTTGGATTTTACAATAAATCTTTTCTATTAAAAATGTTATGGTATTGAAAATACAATACGATTCAGATAAATTTGATCCCTTTCCATATTAGTACGGGTCACTTACGAAGAATAGCTATTAGCGTTTTCACAAGCTGCTGCTTTTCAGTTGAGAGTATACGTATCTACTCGGTAGGAGAGTTCTGCGTCCATTTTAGGTTCTACTTTCATACCCATTCTTCCCTTTCTTCTTGAAAGCTTTAATGCTTAACAGCCTTGGCGAGGTATAGTTACGCAGAAAAAATATCGATACGCAAATATCGATAGAAATACGCAACTTCTCGCCCACAGCCTGTATTTGGCGAATTCACTTTGTCTGTTCCTGCCGGAATATCGGAAATACTCTTTGGTTTGATGAGTTAGGTATTTGGTAAATTTACATTTTTGGCATTACCATCTCAGGGATAGCAACGCAACATCTTTAATGTTTATGGATTATCTTTTAATTTTTACTTTAGCCATTATAATTTAATTCACCATTAAAATATACTTTACAAATGATTAAACAATAAATTGGTAAAATGCGTGTCGGGCCACGTGCAACGTAGTAAGGGAAAGTAGATATTATTCGGTACGAATAATAAAATATTCAATTATTCAATGATCAGCTATATTACATACTATATATACTATATTATATCATAAAAAATCAGTTATTTACACTTCACCACACATCACACTATTTATCATAAGATCTACACAATTTCATAGCAATTAATTAAAAATAATTAATTTTCTAACATTTTTTTATATCGGTTGGCTTTTTTATACTACGTAAAAAATTCTAACATGATTTTCTGTTTAATATATTTTTAATATAATTATTAAAACATAAGAAGAAATCACTTAACTTATATCATTGTGTGAACTTGGAAACGATCACAGTGAGAATGCCCGAGATTTTTTTTCGAAATATCGGAATTACTGCTTGCCTTAAGGGCTTTCACAGCTTCACCAGTCGCGGGGGCTAGCAGAGTGCTCAACCAGAGTTTAAAGGTGTAGGGCGATCGGTTTCCTGTGAGTTGTGAATTGCGATAAGAGGGTTATAGGCATTGTTTTGTCCGTCAGCTGATCCTTGCCCTTGGGCTCGGTTTGGCGATGGGCGAAACAGAGGTCTTCGTCGCCGTCAGCTGCGATAGTGTCACGTATGTAGGTGTGTAATATTTTTGTGTACCGTTGGTCAGAGTTATTGGGTCGTCGGGATTAATGAGAAAATTATATTTACGTTGTCATTTATGCTGCGGCGCAAACAATTGTTGTATAATTACATTTTTGCACGCGGATGCACGTGCGAATATCGATAACATATTAACAATAATGTATTAGGATATTAGGACAAATTGAACAAATATTGTTGTTTTGCCTAACAGTAGTTTCCTAAGGCTGCCCATTATGATAATGTGGACTAAGAATAGGGCTTCTTTTTTCATACTATGAATATTTAACTTATTAATACGGTTAATATAGGTAAAAACTATAAATACGGTCAATTTTACAAATTGACCATATTTATAGTTTTCCTTTTAATTTAATTATATTTACAACTACCGTGAAATTTTTTCCACCCCAAACGGGCAGACGGACGTACGGACGGATGGACGGACGAACGGATATAGCGATACCAAAAGGATTCTAGTTTACTTCGGAACACTAAAAACATTATTCCAGATTTTAATATTTATACATAACACTAATATATCTTGCTGATAAACTGTGGAGAATTAAGCAATTGAGGCTTGACTCACCCTGCATACTCCGCAACAGAACTGGTGTAATGATATTAACCTCATTTCCTTTTAAAAATTATTTGCTTGATAAATCAATGATTTAACACACAAAAAGAAATAAACTTTGTGTTATATTCAAACGAATGGAAACATTATTTCAGATTTTAATGCTGGCTTTGTAAAGAACACTTTAATATATTTTACTCTCAATTTGTCTTTTTGTGAATGGTCTTTTGCATCAGCGAGGCGTAGGATGCTTTGAAAAAGCCTACAGAGTATTTTGTGCATGATATGTCCACAATAACGGGAATAATGAAATGACACTGTCTACGTTATAAAAATACACTATTTATGTTCGCTTGTTACTCTTAAGTTTATCATTTCATTTTGAAGCAATGATAGCTTAGGGAGAATAAAGAACAAAGTTGCAAAATACAGTTTCAACTTTTAGTAGGTTGACCTAACCAGTGCAAGTATTTTATTTTATTTTTTGTTGATTTTACTACTAAATTTAAGAAGAACCCTGTTGTGCCTACCAAAATTTTATACTTTTTTAAAATCAAAAATGAAAACAAGATTGTATATTATGTATAAATATTTTTATTACTGAGGAATATTTACAAATCGTCAACTTTTAGCCATTCGCTCGTATAGTATGCTTATCACTGATTTCTATTAATAGACGTCAGTGATGCCTACACAGCGTTTATTTTTATTAGCAAAATACACTATTTATGCTCGCTGGTTACTTTTTCGTTTATTATTTTGTTTTGAAGCAATGATAACTTTGGGAGAGCAGAGAACAACGTTGTAAAGACACAATGTTTCGAATTTCAGTAGATTGAGGCAACCAGTGCAAGCATTGTACAACATTTCAACGAAAAAATTTGATTTTACTACTAAATTTTTGAAGAAGCCTGTTGAGCCTATCATAATTTCATATTCTCTTAAAATCAAAAAAGGAAACAAGGTTGTGTATTATGTATACATATAATAATGTTATAGGCGGAGTTCCGATTCTGATAGATGCAATTATTGAAAAACCTTTTGCACAGGGGTTAACGATCAATTACATTGAATGAGAGAAAGAAATTGAGGATACTAGCTTGTACAATGAAGAAAAAACTCTGATTTATGCTGATACCTTCGAGAAAAGATTGTCGGTTTAGAATGCAGTTACGGACACTGTTAACATTCTTCTCCTGCACCAAACCCCAAGACCCTCTATTCTCCTTTTCTCGCAAGAATCATAATGTTTCCGAAATGTAAAAAATTATCCATTGAATGTCTCGTTGTCCAACTAAAAGTTAAGGGTAATGGATTTCGTAACATATCATCTATGAAATAAACAGACCAAGTAAGGGCTGCGATAGTGGTCTCCTTACATGTATACACAAAGAAAGTAGCTGTTAGAAAGGAGTGAAAAATAATTGTGTAGCATACCACGACCGCTCTGCGTAGAGCGTTGGAATAAAGAAGAAATTTAGGAAATAACATTAGTGAATATTGAATTACACCAAAAAGTAGACGGAGTTATAATGGAAATAAAAACTGAATAATTTTCCCACACAAATGACATTGCGTGTATAATGTGACGGTATTAAGGTATGTTTTTTTTAGTAGAAGTGTATAAGCTGTAGAAAGAAGGGCACAAATGGAATACACCGCATCAATCTAGATCTGTTATATTATTATTATCTGTATTACTCTATGTTGTCACCTCAAGTTAAAACTATGGCTTCAAATACCCGCCACTCAGTAAGAAATGTTGATTGTCTGGAATGTTTTTAATAATTGCATTGATTGAGCCAGTACAAAAGGGGGGAAGAAATACGATCAATGTAAAAACAAAAGACGAGAAAGGAATATCCATGTGTTCATTTCGTTTACTTTTCAATTAGTTTATAGAAATACAAAGCTATATACATTAAACAAATAACAAAAATAAAAATATATACACAAGGCAATAAGCATCTAAGTGCCTATAATATGTACACGCGTAAAAATACAGATTCAAAGTATTCATATTACTCGGTTATAGACGGGACAGGTCGTTTATAACATGGCGTTATCTTTCAGAACAAGGATAAATTGCTACCGATTGCACCTAGGACTAAATTAAATTTTAATATTTTACGGTTATGAGTTTGCCCCATGTAAAATTTTCTTATGAAGAATATTTACGCTTTATGGCTTGTATCGTCAGTAAAATTTTTACATCTCAACAATCTGTTACCCTTCGCCATATATCTGCTATATTTTATGGTGTTCTTTTTGTTGTAGTAGTTTATTGAATAATAACCAAAATGTCAATATGACCCAGCTCCGCATGGTATTTTAAACTCCTTTATTATTGACACATCTATACTACTAGTTAAATTTTTAGTGTACGTCTGTACATTCAATTTTTTTGTCAAATTTTTAATAATTATTTGTTTTATGACGCGCTGACAATTTTCACCATTTTAATTTTTTGTCAGTCTTATCATACCTCATGATGAGCTCGATCAAGCCGAGCTTGATGAAAACTGACATGTAGAGAGACACATGTGCTTTTGTAAATGTTATGTTCATTTTTTACCAATGAATTTAGCTAGAAATGTTACATATACAAGTAATTTTTACAAATTAACTGTTTTGTTAAGGCTGGCGCCTAGAAGTGCATTAGACAGTTGCAATTAGACAAGTGTTGACACAAGCTAGTTTATATAATTAACGAATGCTGATTTATTAAACTTTTTTCAGCAGTTTATATAAATATATATCGGGTATCATTCAACATGGACAGTCTAAACGTTTTTTTAAAATGAAGTTCTACTCGAAAACTCGAAAAAGTTATTATTAGACATTTTAACTTCTCGCTACATACGTAGATAAAGGAGTTACTGATTTTGCCCCCAATTTAAAAAATCGAGTTTTCACCAGATTTCCACATTTTGAGATCCTAGAAACATTTTTCGACTATTTTCACGATGACGTTAGTATGTTTGTATGTATGTATGTATGTGAGTGTATGTGTATAAACATCTCATAACTTCTGAACGGCTTGACCGATCAAAACGTGGTTGATGATTGGGTTCCGCTGAACTTTTTGGAAATGTAAACGAATTTGGGGATTTTAAGAAATTTCGAAAAAACTTCAAAATAGTTTCGCAAAAGCAGTGTTTTTATGATAACTTCTAAACATTTTACCGATTGATTACAAAATCTAATCAGCTCTATTCTTAAATAACTGCGTCCACACAAGTTGCATCAAAATCAGTTTACCCGTGCAGGAGATATCGTCGATGAAAAATTTTGAAAAGTGTCTTTTTGACATAACTTTGAGATTTTTCAACCAACCAGCTTTTTGATTATTTTGATATTTTTAATTTTAAATTACTACGTTTGATGTTGATTCAAAAATCAAAATCGTATCAAAACCCCAACAGTTACCGCTTTTTAAGTATTAAAATTATGTTATTTACAACACACTTACTTCATATTTTAAAAAAACGACTTTTAGGTCAATAACATACAGATAGAATTAAAAAATCCAATCTGCTTTTCTCCTCAAAAACATGCGTCAGATACAGTAAACTAAACCAAAATTGGTCCATTTATTTGAGATTTATCAATAAGGAAAATTTAATAAAAATATATGTAAACGGTTAACCCTAGGCGTTCCCGCTAAATTAAGACATTTTAGCTCAAACGAGTTAATACTACAAGCATAGATTTTTTTTAGTTCAAACACCTATTTTGTTAAAAATGGCAGTATATTGATTTTTGAAACGCTGTATATTTTGATGATTGATTTTTGTCTTTCGAACGGCATTCAACTTAATTTTTGATTGATGAATGATTGATTTTGGTCTTTCGAATGGCATTCAACTCATTTCTTGAGATCTAAAATATTGATTTAGCTAAATAATCAATAGGTTGAACAATTTCGAAGCAATGACAAAAAAATTTTTTTTTGAAAATATAGTTCATTGATAAATCCCAAACAAATTGATCGATTGTCATCCAATTAACGATATTTGGCGCAGTTTCTAAAGGAGAAAAGCTAGTAAGATTTTTAAGTATATCGGTGTATTAGCCTGAAAGTTATTTCAAAAATATTAAGTTTGCTAAATATAACGTACCTAATTTTGATATTTTTTGAAAGTTAGATTCGATTTTAATTTTTGAAACGGCATTGGACGTAGTTTTTTTAGTACTAAAATATTATAGAAAACTAAAAGAATATTGGTTGAAAATTTTCGAAGTTATGTTGAAAAACACATTTTTCTTAATTATTCGTTCACGATTACTCCCAAACGGATACACCGAATGTGATGCAATTTATGCATTAGACGTAGTTTTTTTAAGAATAAAGCTGCTTAGTTTTTGTACTCAATCGGTACATAAATCTGGAAGTTATATAAAAAAATACTGTTTTGCTTAAAAAAATTTTGAGCTTTTAAAATATTTTCCAATATCTGCTGGATTGAATTGTAATTCTTGTAGTTTTTACTCCTGTGAGTCTAAAATAGTTGAATTTAGTGGGAACTTTCAGGGATAGCCTGCAGGGTTAACAGCTTTACAATTTAAAGGAGAAATTGTGATATTTAATTTGCAAATTTTCATCTATCTATTAAATCTTATAAAACGCTTTACAATTTTTTAATTTCGAAAGAAGCATATCAAACAATTGAGGGGACAAGCATGGAATTGTAGTGTTCGCGGATGACACTTCTCTTGTATTCAAGAGGAAAAAAAGTATATAAATATGACTATTTTTACAGCATTATTCTTTTGGGGAATCTCGCAGCAAATGTGTTAAAAAAATGTAATTACGATAATCTAAGATTATATAGATATAAGATTAATAGATATAAGATTACCTATTAAGATAATCTAAGAAATATTATCTTAGGAGGTAATTGGTAATGGAATATTTGTAAATTGAATAAAAATAAATGATACTAATGGAGAAATTGAAGTTAAGACGTTTGGCCGAAACTAATGGAGCGTTAGTAATTCGCATGAGGCTCTATTCATTGGAAATCCTGAAAGATTTAACGCTACAGAATCCTGGCAATGTGCCTTCTGGCAACGACTGATTATGCACTTTTTTCCCTATCATCACTAGAAATCTTTTAATTAATAGTCTACGTATTACTGTCTTCGAATGAATAAAATGTCTTAAATCGTTTCGATTAATAATCAAAAATATTTTATTTTTGATTATTAATCGAAACAATTTAAGGTTATGAAAAGCGTTTAATAATATTTTAATTCAAAATATGATTAGAACTGTGAAATATGGGGTTGAATTTTTCATTATTACTAGAGCTATCTATCTGGTCGAAAATTGACCGTGATTCTATTAACGCTAACCCATCCCACACTCAAACCACACTTCGTGTAGTTAAAATGCGAAAGTCTTAGGTAGGATTAAACGGTTATCTATCATGTTAGTGGGCCATAACTCCCAATAGCAGTGGTTTCAGATATCACGCGATGCAAAGTTATAGAGTTTATTGTGGACTAAAACTTACATCGTACTAAATTTACATTAGACAAATTATAGGATAAGCCCAAGTAGCACGTTAAGCTGTATATAGGCTGCATTTAGGTTAATTTTTAAACTTAAAGCTGTATACGTAGCCGTACAAAGGCTGTAGAAGCGCTTCTACAGCCAATATAACACCAAAAAGGGCCCCAAGTTATACAGCTTATTGCGTTATGTAGGCACAATACCTGTACAAGCTGTTATAGGCTGTACAAGGGCTGTTATTTGGTGTATAAAGAAACTATAACACTAAGGATACTCTCTTGTAACTGTCTTGTACAGCTAAGAGTTAAATAGACTGCACAATAGCTGTACAAGCTGTTATAGGCTGTACAAAGGCTGTTATTCGGTGTATAAAGAAACTATAACACTAAATATACTCTCTCGTACAGCTAAACGTTCTTAATAGGTGTTTGAAAATGATAAAAAGTGACAATCTGTTTTTGGTATTGTATAACATTAATTATATCACATATTGGTATCTGCAGACGCCATAATTAAAAATATATTAATAAACGATAAATTCTTGGACTTGAAGCAGTATTGAACGGTATATTCAAAGTGCAAATTATAATTTATTGAGAAATTATATATATTTTCTCTCAAAATATTCACGCGCCAACGAAATAATCAAGATAACACAAATAAAATCATTGCAAAATACGGTAAGTGTTTGTGTTTAAGGTTAGAATATACAAGTATTTATGGTACAATATTGTATATAAAGGCATAATGATCATATGTTGCTTGTCAATATATAGCTTAACTATTGCTAAATATATCTTTTATTTAACAATATATTTCTTTAATGTTGTTTTTAATACACAATAATGGCGCCGTTTTGTTATACAGCCTAAAGTGTATTTGGAGGGTGATATACTGCAAATAGCTGTACTGAATCTCTTTTTTGTTCTATTATACGGCTATTGGCTTTTAATTACCATCCAAATACACTTTAGGCTGTACTAAGTCCCTATATAAATCTATTATACAGTAATTGGCTTTTAATCACTTAACTTATGTTTAGACATGCGTACAAAAATTGAAGAACCCTAAATACAAAACATATGTTTGTCACTTGATTTCGCTATTGTGATGTAGTGATGTCGGTCGTTTGACTTTACAACTAAACCAACTTATTGTTAACTATAACTTATGGGATATGTATTTCAATCATGTTTTACTTTATTTTTCTAATATTATAATCTAATATTTTTAGAAGAATATGTTATTTCGTGCTTGTGATTTAATATTATTAGTTCTTCAAAGAGAAACACATACTCTTTTGCCTATAATTGTATCTAAGTATATAATATTTTTAAAACGATTGTAAGTATACATATATACAGGGTGTTGCAAAAGTGGTACAGTAAATCGAAAGGGGGTGGCTCAGGGGGTCATTATTGACAACTTTTGTTTGACGACTTTTGGAAATTCGCGAAAAAATATTGATTCTTCATAGAAATTTTGTTGGTCACGTGACATTTCACAATGGAAAAACAAAATTGTTTTTCGGGAATTTTCACAAATCGTTGAACAAAAGTTGTTCAAAATGACCCTCTGAGTCACCCCCTTTCGACTTACTATACCGCTTTTGTAAAACTCCGTATAGTAGCAAGTTAAAAATAAAAGAAAATACATATTTTCACAGTGTAATGATTTTTATTTCTCTTTTTCTTATCTATTTCTGCTGCAAAGCGTCAGTGCTAGTCACTGTCATGTTCCGGTTTGGAGGGTAAGGTGGCCGGTAAACTTATGCATGGGGCATTAGACCTGGCCACAAGATAGAAACGCACCATTAACATGTTTGCTGTCTGTAGGCGATGGTTGACTCTTTTCATCAGGAGAAAAACAGTTATTAAAACAGTTAACAGTTATTAAAAAAAAACAGTTATTATAAATTACCAATCAAGTAACCTTAATGAAAAAGATAAGCCTAAAACATAATAAATCAGATAACCTACAATCACTTTTAATGTTTTTGTTACGGAACCCTTTTCCTTGAACATTAATAGAAATGACGATTGTAGGTTTACCTGAATTAGTAATTTTTCAGCTTTATCTTCATCACGATTACTTGGTTGGTAATTTATAATATTTAAATATTCCTTTTCAATCTTCCTCTTGATTTTTTCCACATGGTATCAACTATGCAGATATAAAAACAGCAAATAACAATTTTCTCAGTAATACAGCCTTGAGATGTACTATAGCTGTATATGCAGATTTTTTAACACCATTGGCTGCATAACAGTCTACAATTACGCCATAAATATTAGCTGTAGAACGGTGATTGCAAGTCCCATTTTACAGAAACAAGCGTTGAGTGATACTATAATAACACTTAAAGCTGTAATAAATTCCCGTGCTAAACAAAATACAGCTAATGTACAGCTTTAAGGATTAAAATCAGCCTAATGAGTTACAAAATACTTAAAGCTGTACAGTAGTGTATTAATATTCAGATATAACGCCTAAAGCTTACGCGGAACTCTAAGAAAGGACTTGTACAGCATTAGGCTGTATAAAAACTCATAAAGGTCTCTTATACCGATAAACGCATATTTTTACACCATTGTACGGCTGCAATAGAACTTTTAGTTCTATATGAGCTGCTTTATGGGTATTAAACATGCTTGATTGCTGCTTGGGAAGAAATGATGACCAATATGATTATATATTATATCTATTTTCTCTCTTCTAGGTTTGACAACAAACGTTAATCATGAACAAAATAGTATTTACGAGTGTGTGTATCAAACGCGTGGAGGTGTGTGCAAAGTATCATTTTGCCCGGTTTCCTTGGAGGGTAGGCAGATTAAACCGAATGTCTATAAACTTTTCGTTGCACCAAGACCCACCGGTTTTGTCGGTTATCCAAATGAGTGGGGATCCCCACAGCCGCATTTCACCGACCTGATAGCGATTATCGACTATGTCTACCGATTTTCGGGAGCGATGTCTTTATGTGCTCACCCGAGTCGTGGAACTGGTAAGACACAAACCAAAACATTCCGAGTTGCTACTAAAATTTTGGATTTTTGGTAAAAACCTCGAAAAAACCTCAATAACACTTTTTACCGACCCGAGGATCGACCCGAGATCTGATAATCTAACTAAATAGGCTAACCCCTCGTAGATTACGAGAAAAAAAACAATGAAAAATGTGTAATGTTTTTGTATTTATTTCTAATGCAAGTTATACAAAAATATTAGCTTTCTGTACTTTTTCTCTGTAATAAACTTTAACTGTGCTACATTTGATACTCCACAGTCTGCAATTTCCGTAATAATAGGCGCAAAGTCTTCGTTTTACGTATCTATACATAAATAACCACTCAATATCACAGTTCGTTACATTGATACGACCTTAAAGTTTATTTCCCTTGTGAAACATGCATCATAGGGGCCATGCATCGGATTAATAAACACTGCTCCAACCCGAATAATGTTTCATGATATATTTTATAATACTAATAAAAATAAACAGTAAATTAACCATGCGCTCACACACAATTCACTCGCAGTGTCCTCGCTTCAATCAAGTCGATCTTATGCGTACAGTCATCGACCACACAGCCCATAGATGGCTAATGTTTGATTTTCCGTATTGAATGCATTCTGGCAACCAGCTGAGGTAAGACGAAGCGGGGTCGCAACGCCGTGATTGGCTAACTCAAGGCCACAGTGAAAGATAGTGGTGTACAGAGCATCTGATTAGTCAACACTGATTACTCAATCGATACTCATAGGCGCGTGGAGATTTACTTTATATATGTTACAAAGTATTCTGTGACATTTACATCGAAACTACAAGTCAGATGTGTTGACAGAAGCCATTCGCCTGTTATTAGGTGTCGATGGACCGACTGTGAGCCACCTTCGAGCATCGGACACCGCTATAATTTTTTCTCTCATGAGATAGCATACAAGAAGGTTGTTCTTCTAAAGGAAAGAAAACCATCACCTATAGATACCAAAGATGTTAATGATGCGTTGCTATCCGTATCACAAAGTGTTGATATCACTCATGCAAATCTATCGGTTACCTTACCCCCCAAACTGGAATATGACAGTGACAAGTAGTATTGCTGTTGTGGAAGGAATAGGTAAGCTAGTGATAACAAATCAGGCGTGATGTTGCGTTAATCTACTACTTAGTAGTTACGATGGTAGTAACATGTAAGGCCAATCGTTTACCTTTTACAAACTGTCCAGTAGAAGGGCAGATATTCTATTATTTAAAAGGAGCCCGGACATAAACACAGGGTAAAATTATCGTGAAACAAAACAAATGAATTCTTGAAGATATAAACATCTGTTATAGAAAATACCAATCCCAAACTAGCAAGTCACGGATTCCTTAAACATCATTGAGAACACACACTTCTCGAAAAGTTTAGCTTTTAGGGAGTGTGGTATGTGGGACGAGAAAATATCGCGCAACTTTCATAACTTGTGATATAGATTAACCTTATAGACTCCCCAGTGTTTTCTTTACAACGTAACAACGGGCGTTATTGTGTCTGATATAATAAAGGAACATCGGAAATTACATTAAATTGAATAGAAACTGCATAGATTTTATACGTGTTGATGTTGATTCTATACATTATGCCTGCACATTTTTACATTTTATCCCCCGTGTTGGTCCGAGCTCCTTCTAAGAATAGACCTACTGCGGTTCTACCACGCAGGTAGTAAAGGGCAATCGATATGTTTTGCTGTCACTACCATCGTGACCACTGGGTGGTAGAGTTCCGCAACGTCTCGCCAGGTATTTTGTGTTCCAGTTTGGAGCGTAACGTAGCCGGTGGATTTGTGCATGGGTTACTTCCATCTCGCCACGCGGATAGCAACACATCAATAACATCTTTTGGCGATACCATGCAGAACCCTTCCACCTGGTTACCACTATGCTATTGTCATGTTTGGCCAATCGTTCGCCTTTTACGAACCGCCTGGCAGAATGTCCGTTGACCTATTCATCAAAGGAAGTGTAGTATAACACGCGATAAAACAGTTTTTCCTATCTAAATAAATATCACCTCACTATTGCAATCCAGGTAATTACGGAGTGTGATAGTGATATTGTGTTTATACTCCATTCCTTGGAATAGCATTTGAATCTGTAGATCTTAATAATCATAAATAACAAGTGGTAACAATTATTGTTAGTAAATATGAGAATTAGGGTCACAATTATACATCTTACCTATAGACCAACTTATGAATTTTGGTGAATCGTGCGAGAGTTTTTATATTATAAAGTCCCTCTAAAATATGCGATCAAATTTTTACGCAGCATTTTGTACGTCAACGCAAAGATATCAAGTTAAACGCAACGTGATTTGAAAGACTATTTATTTTTATAGGTAGGCATAAACTCATCCATTTGTTTACGTCAGGGCAATGAATGAATGTGCGTTATTACGTACGCCTCGAGAAGGCGAAAGGCATTATGTAACATCCGTAAAAATTAAAAATAAAAAGTCCTTCGAATCACTTTGTACTGTTTTATAAACTACATGTACTTATCTAACTTATCTTTGCAACTGAGGATTCATAAAGTAAGAACTTTTTAATAAAAATACATCAACTTTCTAATAAAAATAATCAAATACATAAACAAGTAGACTTAAAGAAACAAAATAGAATTACTTATGTGCCTTGTGTTATTCGCAAGGTGAAATGTGAATGAAATGTAAAGCAAGAGCTGGAGTGGTTATTATTTACTATTGGCTATTACTGATTCTAATTTCCTATCCTATTTTACCTAGCTTTGGACTATCAAATGCAGTGCTAAATTGCTATCATGATATATCATTAATGATATCGTTAAACAATGAGGAAGCAAGAAAACCTGTTTTTAAATGTGACTTAATTTAATTTCAGCTAAAGAAACGAAATGTGATTACATTTAGTTGTAGCCAACGCGATATTTAATCTAACATTACACCACAGTCCCCAACACTAAATTAGGCGTAGCTAAAATGAGAGCCTACCCTCTATCTACAAAATAATCATCTAGTGGCGTGCAGTCCCTAAATGCAATTATGCAGTGCTTTACTTGCCATTCATGACTTTAATTAATTGTAAATAAATGAATAAACAAAATATATTAATTACAAAAAATACAATATATTATAAATAGCACCTATTTGCAAGCACACAAACATTATGTTTGCCAGGCGTTTGGCAACTTCAGTTTTTAACAAGTAGGTAAGGCATTTCATTGTCTGCAGGATATTTGTTAGAATGTGTGAAGTAATTTTTGTGTTTGTATGAAGTTCGAAAGCGCACATATCTATGAATTTTGTAACAAGCGATGACGTAATCTACTGCGGCAGTCCGTATTGTTCGGCAATTATCGAGAGTAATCGTATCGTAAAATGTTGCTAATGGCTAATGCGTATTATCCGACTAAAATTAATAGATGGAAATCTAATAAATCACGGTTGCACATTATGCATTTTTGTTTAGTAAGGTTTTATTTGTTTAATAAGGAGAAATATATTTGTATTTTACGAAGCCATTTGCTTTTTTTCGTGTGTTAAGCATTGTTTATTATTTTGTTTGTGTCATATATTTATTATTAGTTTTCTTAGAATATTTTTCATTTCAACATTTGAAAAATTGTACATTTAAGTTTATTACTGAGTTTCTATAATAATTGTAGTGATTTGCTTTTACTAGTGCACTAATTGTAGATTTTTTTTAAATGTTATTTGATTGTGAAGTTTGTGTTGAAAACGTGTGCTTATTAAAAATTAATAATAACAAGTTCTCACAATTGTCATTCAGTGAAAAGATTCAAATTTTGTCTAAAGATAGGTTTGTACCTGAGTTACAATTAAACCAGCAAAAAGTAAATGTAACTCGGAAGTTTCATGTTAAAAGTTATGAAACGTATAACTGGCTCTCTGATTCGGGATATTGTTGCCGTAGAAGATGTACATGAATAGTAGTACATATAAGACTTGTTCTGTTGTCATGGTGTCCGACTAAGAGATCCGTAGCGTGGCTGTGGCTATGCTAAAAATCTATAAAAGAAAGTTTTTGTGGCCGAGTACCCCTCCGCATAGTGCACACCCAGAGCCATAACCCTGTGTACGCCGCTGTAATCATCCATACTATATTACTATATAATATTATTATATTTTATGTAAATATTATATTATTATATATTATATATAAATAAATCATAAATGTGAAAGTCTGTCTGTCTGTTACGTTTTCATTTTTAAACCGCTGAACCAATTTTCATGAAATTTGGCATGGAAGTAGTTAAAGAGCCCGGGTCAAACAAAGGCATTTTTTTTCAAAAGTCAACCCTTAAAGGGGTGAAATAGGGGATGAAATTTGTATGAAAAGCTATCTTGACGACATGTTAATCTACTCGCGGGCGAAGCTGCGCGGGTCAACTAGTTAATTACATAAATAGGCAAATATCACTAATTTGCAGCAATCGAGCATGTAACCTGATAAATTAGCATTATGAGCCATCCAATTACGAAACTGATCAGTGGTTTGCCACTGATAAACAGCAATTCACGCTCGCACTAAAGCAGTACCGCACCAACAAATCACCTGTGTGTACGTCTCCAATACTCTCGAAAATGATATATTATACCGCATAATGTCGTGTTGTTCTATTAAATGATGTGGAAAAAGCAGCAAAACGTCGAATTATAAAACAGACGGAATTACGTTTCATCGGCATCAATAAACATTGATTTTATTTCAATTTACTTTCATATAATATAGCTCAAGTTAAACTGGACAGATAACACGAAACACGTGGACACTTGTTTATGCGTCTTGCTCTTGCCTAGGTGTAACCTATATACAACTATCTCATTTTATTCAATATGCGTTTACTATTGCTGCGACATCAACCTTGAGTCGGCCAATCACAGCATAGCAACCGACGTAGGTAGTGTTTTGGCCTTGTTTTGGCGGAATTTGTTTTTGAACAAAACAAACAACATAACCGCTCTACTGGTTACATACTCGATGTTTGCAACTCACAGTGCTGTGTTCATGAGGTTCACATCGACAATTACCTATTGAATATAGTGGCAGTTTTTTTACACACACACACACACACACACACACACACACACACACACACACACACTCGATTTTTAATTTCTTTAAGGATATACTGAAGCCACACTGTATATAAATAATATTATGTATGTTATAAAAAGTTTTGGAGTGTTTAAAACTAAATAGGAAACTACTCTTCATAAAAACGCGGACTTTGATATCACCCAGAAACTTGGTTTAGCGAAGAACAAAACCGCATCATAAAATTTTATAAAAACTTCGGACGTTAGAGCATTACGACTTTTTAATATCCGTAAGTTAATAGATTATGTTATAAAATTTAATTTAACTAAAGTTTCTAATGGGTACCTGTTCTAAATAGGCACTAGTATTTTTAGTTCATTTTACCCCGTGTCAATCCATGCCTCTTATAAAAAAGACTAGTTCTTGTTCTTTTACGTTACAGGATTGTCTTGGTTATCTGAGATAGCAAGCAAGCAATTAGCTTGCTTGCTATCTCAGATAATCAAGACTATCAGAATATTTTGAGGGTAGGATGTGCATTTGCCTTCAGATTTGTTATTTTGTTGACATTTAATTTTGTGTTTAGTTTGTAACTATAAATTGCCTTGATGATGCTTGTGTAAGCGAAACCGGTTGGAAATAAATGATAATAGCTTTATTGTGGACAAGTGGACAGTGCAAGTGTATAAGTGATAAAATATTACATTAAAATGGAGTTTTACCAAGTGCCGACGATGAAAGGTGTAGAATATAAGAGTTGGGTATTTCAGAAAGGGCATGAAAGTAGAATCAACGTGTTCGAAATGAGATCGCTATGAAAAATATGTGGTGTAACACTCGCAGATAGAGATTAGGCTTGAAAGAAAGTGTCGGTGGAAAAGTAGGAAAGGGCATGCTTCGTTGGTTCAGGCATGTAGAAAGAATGGTAAATGAAAGGTCACCAAAATATATATATAACGCTAATATGGAAGGATGTAGGTATCGTGGAAAACCAAGACTAAGATACCATGATCAGATTGATCGAGCACTGTCCGAATGTGGTGTCAAGAGTCTTCGTAACCGGCGTGCGTGTGTGAAGAGAGTGATGAATGTGGAGGAAATAAGATAATACTGCAAGGATCGTGATGTATGGCACTCAGTTCTCTGTGCCTACCCCGTAAGGGATCTGGCGTGAAGATATGTATGTATGTATATATTTGTACCGGTACGGCATTTTGAATTTTGGAAATTATATGATGCAATGAAACCAGTACTATATTTTCCGTACTTCTAATAGGCGGAAATAGTGGCGCCTTCCTTGAAAATCTTGATTTTTCAACACGGTCTCAAGGTACAAGACATAAAATCGTTTGTTGCAGTATGGCATGAATCTAGACCTCTACTATTCAAGGAATCGTTTGAGAGCTGGAAGGAAGGAATCGTACAATATTATATAACACTAGTTGCAGCGTGCAGCCCGCTGCATCATAAAAGTTATTGGCAAATCCCGCAGGATTATCTAATTTTTCCGGGATAAAAAGTAGCCTATGTGTTATTTTGAGTCTTCAGCTGTCTACATACCAAATTTCATCGTAATCGGTTCATTAGTATTTGCGTGAAAGAGTAACAAACATCCATACATACATACTCACAAACTTTCGCATTTATAATATTAGTAGGATTAGTAGGATAACATCTGGTTATAAGGCAAGATTGCCGTCACCTAGGTGTTTGAAATTTTGTATTTATATTCGTTAAACCTCAAAGTTAACAGAAAAAATAGTGCCATACTGGTACAAATCGTTCGAAATACTAATTTTTGACAAATTACACAAAACGATAAAAGTAAGCAATTATTTGCTTGTGATATTGATATCAGCCATGGGTATTAATAAATAGAAATATCTGTATATTAGTACGTGAAGTGAAAATGTTGTACCCCTTTTTATAACAATTACGCGAACGGTGGAGTATAAATTTGGCATAGTTAAGTTTACATTTCAGACTAGGGCAGAAACCTAATATTTTTAATAATATTCATTAAAAATCTATATTTTTAATAATATTCAATAAATATTACACATACTACATTCTGATTCATGTGACATACATGTGATATCACAGCCTACACACTATATTTACATTGTGATAATATTATACATACCTATATTTTCTTTACGTCTAAATTCTATAGTCAAACATAAAAAAGATTTGATTCTTTTTGTTCGAATTAAGAACGCGTGTTCAATTCGCAACGAAAATTTCATGTTTACAAGTTTTTCAAGAGAAATATCGTAATAATATGAGTAGATTTCCAAAGGATACTACAGTTTTTACAAGATTAAGTCTTGATTTAGTGCACTACAGAGCTAGAATATAATTTTTGATAACGGTTTTTTAAAACGAAGACAATCCTTGCATAGCGTTTTACGAAAATAGGAGTCAGAGTTATCATTCAAGTTGAATACTACCATTGCAATGTGCCAAAATATTTTATTTTATGGGTATTTTCTACAGGATATATGGTCCTAAAGTGGACTATAGAGCCAAAATGACGAAAATATTGTTGTTAGATAATAAAAAATGATATAAAAATATTAAAAATCAGCTCGCTTTAACATTTTTTTCACCAGTAAGTATTTCAATAGAAACCTAAAATATTTATTACATAAGAAATAGGGTAATGTATAATATACTGATTTTTTCAGTCCGTTATATGAACTCATTTATTTAGAAGAATTATTTTAAAAACTCTATAAATCCTCGTGTGCAATCTTTAGCCGATCAAATTTTGAAGAATCTTCACGCCCATATATCCCCGAAAGGGCAGGCAGAGGTACAACAAGTGCACCCACGATTAGCCGAAGATACTTGGTCCCACAAATGTGATAGGTGGCAAGCCTATCACCAACCGGGCACTTTCCAATCCCGGGCAACTTTGTGTTTCTCAGAAAACTGAAAAAACACTTTTTTTTTAAGTGCCCGACCCGGGCACCTTTAAAAAATTTGAAATTTTGAACCTTAAAAAATTTGAAATTTTGAACCTGCGATAAATCGAATAATTAATACTTAATCTTGCAAAAACTGGAATATCCTTCGAATAATCAGATCACATTATTACGATATTGCTCTGGAAAAAAATTTGAAAACATGAAGTTTTCGTTACGAATCGAATACGTGCCCTTAAATATATTTAATAAATATTTTTCCCCGTGTTGGTCCGGTCTCATTGAAAAAATAGGCTAACTGCCATTCTGCCAGGCAGGTCGTAAAAGGCGACCGATTGGTTATGCGAGTAACTATCATCGTGGCTACTAGAGAGTTCGTGTCGTTGTACTTGGCGATTGACCATGTCGTGCAAATTAACTACTGGTAGCTTCTAATCTCTTACACATAAATTAAATTACGTAATGTCGCAATGTGAAATGAGTTATACAATAGGTACCTCCTAGCTTCAAATTACTTGCTTAGTGAAGAAAGAATAATTTGTTCTTCAGTTTTGTATTTTTATAACAATATACATTGAAAAGTTATAAAATTATACTTAATAAAAATTAATTGCCGCCGTTGCGAGAAATCTACCCCCATATTGAGTGAGCAAAAGAAACTTTCTTAAAAATACACCGCTAAATTTATTTTTCCTTCCAGTTATAATTATCATATTAATAACGAATTTAATGAATTAAAAATATGTAAGTGATTGAAACTAATGGAGAACTAATCGCCCAGATAGATTTTCTGGGCCCAAAAAGTCGAATTTAAAAGAACATTGCTGGCTAGCTGTTATAGTTAAGTCAATTTTTACGAAAATAAAAACGGAAAAAATTACATCTTAAATGTATTTCGATAGAACAAATATTAGTAAGTAATTATAAGGGCGAGCAAAGCGAGCCTTACACTAGGCGACTTTCTATGCACTTTTGTGGTACATTTTACTGGAAAAGTATCGCACTTTTAAGTTTGAGCTTTGACGTGGTAGTTTAAATTCATGTCGAGATATGTTCTATCATTAAAATGTCATTTTATAAACATTAAAAAAATAGAAGATACATGTTGTATTAAAATTTTATTACTTGTAACGCCATCTATTATAAAACTAACGAATTAAAATGCTACAAAGCTAGACTAGGTGACGATCTATGCCCTTTTGTGATACATTTTATTTAAAAAAATATCGCACTTTTAGGTTTGAGCTTTGGCTGGTAGTTTTAATTCATTATTGTTCACTCCATTTTAATACAATATTAATCTATTAATACACTTGTACTTTTTCACTTCCCGCTACGTATGTAGATAAGGAAGTTACTGATTTAGTAAGTAAGTAAGTGTTTTCTTGCTGTTTTTTGTGACTAAGCAATTGAGACATTTCAATATTTCTTAGAACTCAAAAAAACTATGCTTATCGTTTTTACTCTTTTGAGCCTAAAATACCATAATTTAGCGGGAAATTGCAGGAATGGCCTGCAAGGTCAACCGTTTACAGATTTTTCACAGTATGATTACTGTGAAACAGTACAAGTGTATTAATTGATTATTATTGTATTGAGATCAATTTCCAATCTTAGTCCGAGGGTACAAAGCTAAAAAAATGTGTTTCTCTTTATAAGACCAACTTTCATTTTTAATACCCATTTTTACATGAATACTCTTTTACAAGAAAGTTACCATAAATAAAAATTGATTTCTATCAATATTAGACTTTAAGGGCGAAGTGATGGCGCGAGATGGATCTTGAGTTGCTACATATTATAGGTAGATTGTACTATATTATAGGTAGACCAGAAAATATGGTGTAAAATATGTAGATAACCTTTATATTTGTTCTGTGTTGATAACATTGATAATTATAGAAATCGTGTTTTTTAATGAATTAAGAAAATTTTAAAGAATTTTTCTTGTAAAGTACTAAAAAAAATTAGTCTTAGAAACATGTTTTTCTTTATTTTGGTATTATTTTGCTGCGTCCCCCTAGACCAAAGCATGAGGCATTTGATGCAAATATAATGTTTGGGTGAAAATACGCTGGATTTTTTTAGGTTTGATAATTATAAATAAAGTCCATACATTAAAAGACGTAATTCTCATAAAAATACTTTCCTAACAATATTACTAGTTAGTGGAAGCGTTTCCGTAGTAGTTTTTATAAAAATATGTTGACGTGTCAAAATAACTTGTAAAAATGTTTTATTGAATAAAGTGCTTCTGATTTCTGATTATAACTTTGCGAGCCCTTACAAAGCTCTGCTTTTTGCTAGTGTAATATGTTCGTTAATTTGATGACAGGGTCAATCGCCAAGTATAACGACACGTAGAGTTCTGCATTGTTTCGCCCGGGTCTGGTACCAACGCCTTACCTATTCCTGTCGCAATAGCGTTAGTACTTGTCACTGTCGTGTTTGGGTTTGGAGGGTAAGGTAGCCGGTAAATTTATGCATAAGGAATTAGACCTTGTCACAAGATAGCAACGCACCATTAACATCCTTGGTGTCTATAGACGATGGTTGACTCTTTCCACCAAGAGACCCATCTGCTTGTTTACTATCTTATGATATGAAAAAAAAATACCTAGACACTGAAATTCAAATATTTATCCCCACCTAAAAATATTTGTCTGTGTCGGGAATAGAACCCGATTCTTTGATTGATTGGCTGAAATTACGCTAATCTCTCCAGCAACGAAGGTTTTAAATGGGTATTCGTAAAATTGACACTTGTATTAAAATTACATAATTTCCCCGTCTTGGTCCCAGGCTCTTTTGAAGAATAGGCAAACTGCCGTTCTGCCAGGCAGGTCGTAAAAGGCGACCGATTGGCTATGCGAGTCACTTCTATCAAAGCTTCTAGATGGTAAAGGTCTGCATTGTTTCGCCCGGGTCTGGTACCACCGCCTTACTTATTCCTGCCGCAACAGCGTCGGTGCTTGTCACTGACGTGTTCTGGTTTAGAGGGTAAGGTAACCGGTAAACTTATGCATGTGGCCATAGATATAGAGGAATATTCTCAAAGCATGTGGCATTAAACCTCGCTCCAAGATAGCAACGCACCATTGACATCTTTGGTGTCTATAGGCGATGGTTGACTCTTTCCATCGCGAGACCTATTTGCTTGTTTGCTATCTGACGATATAACAAAAAACATTTTTATATAGCAAAAACAAATAAATATAAAATATGAAAAGAGTTTTATGCCATTACCCACTGCGCATTTCTAGTAAATCTTCATAGTGAATGTGTTCTGAAGAGAATACGTTTTGCCTTTTACAGACCTCAGATTTTATTAGTTATTCTAAGCCGCGGTGAAATAAATTAGGTTTATTGTTGTGTTTGCTCGGTACTAAGTTTTGTTGGTTTCGGGTTTAGTTAGCAGTATAATTCAAAATTAACGTAGTAGAAAACAGATTTTCAAGTAGTAAATGTAATTCAGTATCTATATGTGGTTTTAACGCTTTCCTTTCTTATAATTAAAGCCCAGTATTGGTCCGGGCTCCTTTGAAGAGTAGAACAACTGCCGTTCTGCCAGGCAGGTCGTAAAAGGAGATAGATTGGTTATACCCGTCATTACCATTGTGACTACTAGGTGGTAGAGTTCCGTAACATCTCGCTCGGGTATTTAGTACCACCGCCTTATCTATTCCTGCCGTACTTTTATCGTGTTTTGTGAAACAGTTAGAGTTGGGCCGAATGTGGTTTAAACTAGTAATGGGACTCGAGTCACTTTTTTTCACCCGAGTCACTCGCCAGTGAAAATTGTTTCACTCGAGTGGCACTCGAGTGAAGATGAGTCTCGAATGTTTTTTTTTTTTCACTCGAGTCACTCGCAAATCAAAACTGAGGCATTTGCGTGCTCCGACCTTAAATTTGTCAATGCTGGTGTTCCGCAAGGCTGCGTACTATCGCCTACACTATTTATTCTGCACATCAATGACATGTTGCGAATTAGTAATTTTCATTGCTATGCAGATGACAGTACTAGTGATGCTTTGTACTCCGATCATAGCGGTATTTCTCGGGACCACGTCAATGAGAATCGGGACAAGCTAGTGTCTGAAATCGAGACTCAGCTCGAAAAAGTCTCGGAATGGGGTCGACTCAACTTTGTCCAATTCAACCCCAGGAAGACACAGCTGTATGCGTTCAGCGCTAAAAAGTCGTTTTGTCGTATCACCTCGCTTTGAGAACACTCTCCTGACAGCCTCAGCCAATATTGGAATTCTTGGCGTTGACATATCGAACAACGTTCAGTTCTGTGATCATTTGGAAGGCAAGGCTAATCTGGTCTCAAAAAAGCTCGGTGTGCTCAGTAGAGCGAGACAGTACTTCCTGCCGGCTCATCGCTTGCAACTTTACAAAGCGCAAATTCGCCCTCACATGGAGTACTGTTCTCATCTCTGGGCGGAAGCTCCGCAGTATCAGCTTCTTCCACTTGATCGCATTCAGCGTAGAGCGGTTTGAATCGTTGACGACCAAGTTGTCTCCAATCGGCTTGACTCCTTGGGTTTACGCAGAGATGTAATTTCGCTCAGCATCTTTTACCGCATCTATCATGGAGAGTGTTCCGACGAACTGTTTGGAATGATCCCTGCGGTTGAATTTCATCATCGGACATCGCGGCAAAACTCAAAGTTCCATCCTTATCACCTCGATTTCTGGAAATCCACAATCGTGCGATTCTCTAGGCACTTCTTACCACGCACTACTCCTCTGTGGAATCAATTACCGGCGGGGGTATTTCCGAACGGATACGACCTTCAAAAAAAGAGCATACTCCTTAAAAAGCCTGCAACGCAGCTGCAAGACCTCTGGCGATGTGGCTGTCCATGGGCGGCGGTAATCACTTACCATCAGGTGAGCCTCCTGCTTGTTTGCCCCTTTTTTTCTATATATAAAAAAATGTCTTTATATACTAGGACCGTAGAATTAATCTATAGTAGATACCTATTTTTAACATAAATTCTTTTTACGCTTTCGTATTACTTTAATAACGTATCATTTAGGTATATATATTTAGGTATATATATAATATAAAATGAAATATTTTACTATATATTTAGTCGGCGTCCTGCAGAGATTTGTACTGAATTTCAAATAGAACACATATCGGCAAAACCTATCATAACTTAAATTTCTCAATCATGTCGGTATAGGCTACTCGAGTGGTCTGAGTGATTTGAGTTGACTCGAGTCACTCGTAATCCAAGTTATCATATAATTTATTTGAGTGCGAGTAGAATAAAAGCTACTCAAATGACTCGAGTGAAACACAGCTCGAGCCCCGTCACTAGTTTGAACCGAATTCGAACTTAGGCCGAACATTCTGTGTAAATAAAAACTTCGGCCGAATTTCGGTTTAATTTTGGCGCACTTTCTCTAGAGCAACAAGTCGAGACTTGTTTACGAATTTACTTAAATTATTTTATATATCGTTAATGGTTTTCGCAGCGCACGCGAAATAACGACTTATTGACAAAATTTTGATACCTTGGGTTACATTGTTCCAATTTAGGTGGGATCTCTAATATTTTGAAAATATAAGGTAACTCGAGTAACATAGTCTATGTTACTCGAGTTATGATTAAATATCTTTCTTATTGTAAAATAATTTAATAAATCGGCCCAGTAGTTTTTTGAGTATAATCGATACATATAAAAAAACAAATACAAATCTCTGCTCTTTATATTATTAGTGTAGATTTCAGTCAAAATATTTTATTGATTCAGGCGTTACTTTGCGGAAACCCATTAATAAAAACCAAAGTGATTAAAAAAAGTATAAAAAAAGGTGTAAGTAATACTTACACTCGCATAAAGTGAGATAGTGTTCGTTTCTCCTGAAGATGCTTCGGTTTCGAAGTGAAACAACAGTTCGCGGATAATAGCAAATTTATTGATTTCACCTTTTTTTTAGACAAAATAGTACAAATAGGTACTTTTCTAGTGCCAAATGTTCGGCATTTTAACCGAATTTCGGCCGAATGTCGAAGTTTGGCTCAAGAGTGGCTAGAAACAGTACAAGAGTTTATGTTTAGAAAATTTATTTGATGCAGTTTCTCTAAGTGCCGACGATGGAAAGTATAAATTACAGTTACGTATCGTCAAAATTATTCAAGGAGTGATTCTCTCATTTTAGGCGTCCCCAACATTAGGCGTGCGTGTTCCTAGGGCGTGTGGGCAAAGCCGGCGTTGCGTGCGCGCCACGAGCGCGCTGGACAGTCATGATATTTAAATATTTATATATCCGTACTTCCATGTTCATGCTTATTCCATACTCATATTACAAATGCAAAAGTCAAGAGAAAAAAGGAGACAGTTGAAAGGACGTGGCCAAAGGCTGGCTAGTAGGCTGTTTTTTTTAAAAAATAAACTTCTAAGGAGCCGAAATAGAAGATGAAAGATTGTATGAAATTTTTGTTGATGACTTGATTATTTATTTGCGGGCGAAGCTCAGGTTAACTACTGACTGTAATAATATCAACGTAATATATTTTCTAATGGCTTTAAAACTGACTCGCCAAAATAGAACCTAACTAATGAAAATAAAGGTTGTCAATGATGAGGGTTTTAAAATTCTGTTTATGAGTATGATATTATTTGTATAATTTTGTTATTTCGTATACATCATTTTAATGGACCTCGTAGGTCCCAGCGGACTAACGTTAAGCAAAGAAAAATGGAGGTGTCTAAATAATGGAATAAATATTTACATGCTCTTATCATGTTGTCAGAAAAAATTATGTATCTTATTTTTTTTCAGCCCCATATGTCTCTTTATGCTGACAGAAATATGTACTGGCATGTCGAGTAACTAGCTTGGTTAGTTCTCGTTAAGTATTAGACAGTATTTTTTAGTCTAATTTAGTTCACCCCATGTTGGTACGGACTCCTTTTTAAGAATGGTATATTCTTCCGCCGTTCTGCCAGGCATATATATTTGCCGGTTATTTGGTACCACCTTACCTATTCCTGTCACAATAGCGTCAATGCTTGCCATTGTCGTATTCTAATTTGGAGGATAAGGTAGCCGGTAGACTCATACAGGTGGTATTGCCATTCCGCCACACAGATAGCACGCACTATTAACATATTATATTATTACTGCGCTAGTGGAATAATTTTTGTTACAAAATTATAACGCATCCAATTTACGCAGTCCACCCTGCAAGGAAACTAGAAAATATGTATTTTACGAGTATGAAAATAAGAAAAAAAGTAAACTCTTTCCCTGGATTAGTAGATATGAATTTATTTCGGGCAATTGTAGTGTTATCAAAAAATAAGTATAAAAATACTTAAGCCCAATATAATATCATGATAGGAGCTTTAACAATATTACATTAATGTTGTAACATGGTTATGACTTAGTGAGGGAAGCTGGCTTTCAAATATGTGTAAGAATTAGTCCTGTATCCCATTAATATTCTTAACGAGGAGTTTTGAGTTTGAGTGTATTCGGTGACAATAACTGTTCACTTTTATGCCTGGGTGACCGCTTCACCAAGTGTGTTTTTAGATACAAATCACTAACTGATTTGTCTAAGCAGGAACAGGTAAAAGGGCGATCGAATAATAACGAATATATAGATTTTTAGACGTAAAACAAATGACAATCTATTATTTTTCAGCAGTTTTCAGTAGAAATTTTCTTTTTCTATTTATTAATCTGTAAAATATGGTTAAAACTTTTTACCATTTAAAGGTGTTTTGAGCAGAAAAACGTAAAAAAACCGGCCATGTGCGAATCGGACTCGTGCACGAAGGGTTCTATACCATCATAGCAAAAAGTACGAAAAACACGTTTATTGTATGGGGAAACCCCTTAATATTTTCATTTTTTATTTTTAGTTATTTTTTTTATAGCGGCAACGGAAATACACAATTCGTGAAAATTTCAGGTTTCTAACTATCACGGTTTATGAGATACAGCCTGGTGACAGACAGACAGATGGACAGACAGACAGCGAAGGCTTAGTAATAGGGTCCTGTTTAAACTTTTATTTACAAAACCCTAAAAATTATGTCTGGTACTGTTATTTTTAACGTGACTGCTACTAGACCACCCTCAAAATAAAAAAAAATCTAAAAAAAAATTGGAAAAGTTACAGATCACCAGTCTGGGGGATCATTATTTGTCTAATGTCTTTTTGGACAATTTTTGAAATAAAGTCTATTTTTGTTCTTATTCAGGATCACTATCTTTTTTGACGGTTCCAGCTTGGACTATTTCATATAAGCGCCATTTCACAATATTTTAAGATTACATTTTTATAATCATCTACTAGCGATCTTGCAAGTACCACAAAATTTGGAGATAGTAATAATGTAGAATTATCAGCTTAAGAGCAAAGAGTGATAAGGTATTTTTTAAATATCATCACGTTGGTTCCCTTGCAGGGTAAGCAAAGTTAATCGAACGTTTGTAGAAATTCCGGTTCACCGCGATGTAACGGTTCAATTGGCGAAATTCGTGGTGACCCCTTCGTCGAATTTTACGTACCTGTAAACCATTAACGCCTATTTCTAGAGATAACTGGGGCTGCCAGATTAACGTGTTCATCTGAAGTACTTGGAAGGTAACACACTTTTCAAGATTACGAGCTGCTAATTTTGAAATTTTGGATTTTCCAGAAAAACCTCGATAAATCCTCAATAACAATATCTGCCCGACCCTGTGATCTAACCACCCCATGATCTGAGCCAAACAGGCGAACACATACACGAGGCACCCAAATACTTTTGCTGTAAAAGCTGTGTTAATACAAAATTTAATGTAAATCGTTATAGCCGTCAAAATGGTGAAATTGATTAAATTTGCTATTATATATTATAATATGCACACAATTTATGTATGTACTCAACGTACGTTCTACTTCGAAACCGAAGCATCTTTAGGAGAAACGAACACTACCTCACTTTACGTGAGTATTACTTATTATATTACTCGTATAGTATTACTTATTGCGGATTTGCGGAGAAAAATTGCTGATAATAGCAAATTTTATTAATTTCACAATTTTAATTATGGATTTCCGTAAAGTAGTGCCTGAATCAATAAAATATGTTATAGCCGTTTCTGTGATACACCAAATACAAGAGTCGCTTATTTCAAGATACGTAATATTTTAGCTGGATATGAACTTTATGTACCACTTTTTTCTTTCCTTCTTGGTTGGCTGCCTAACTAAATTATTAACTGACCGGCACAAGGCTCACCGGCACTTCGTTAATTTCAAACGTGAATTGGTTACGAACTGCAGATTTGCGCTAATATAAATTTGATGAAGCTTTAAAATTACTTCGTTCCCGGTTCCTAATTATTTTATTTCGAACGAAATGTAAAATTTTTGTAATTGTTGGGGTTGTTTATCATTTATTAATTATCTGCCATCCACGGCGTCATAAAAGTTTTTAGGGAATCCCGCGGTAACTGCTATACACTTTTCTCGGATCAAAGTGGCATATCTATCATACTAATATTGTAAATGTAAAAGTATGTATATCTATATGTTTCTTACGCCTTCAGGGCTGCACCATTGAACCGATTTCCGCCCAGTTCCGTAACATTTCGCCCGGGTCCTACAGCTATATCAATTCCTGCTACAAGTGCATCAATGCTTGTCAGTTTAGTATTCCAGGAGAATAAAGTAAGCCAGTAAACTTATCTATGTATAATTCACCATATGGATGGCAAACGGACCATTCACATCTTTGGTGATCATAGGTTATCTCTTTCCATGAGAAGAACCATTTGCTTGTTTACCATAATCTCTACTATAATGTAGATAATAACTTTTAATAAATCGGGCACAATCGGGACAGTTGTTAATTTGTGGCAAAGTAACAAATTCAAAGATCCATAAACACACATACACACACACACACACACACAGAGAGAGAGAGAGAGAAATATAAGCTTATACCTAAAATAAATTTAATTATATGAGTATAATATATTAGTTCTGAGGGCCTGGTAAAATAATGCATGTGGTTTTACACCTCACCAGACGGATAGCAAATTACCATCTTTGGTATCGATAGGCTTTTCATCATAAAGGCCATCAGCTGCTTGTTTCCTATGGTATGAAATAAACATAGAAAAAGAAATGACTGAGCTTAAAGTTAACTAGTTTGACAGACTTTTTATACAACTTTGTAAACTATTTTGGTTAAGGTTCTTAATGTTTATATTTCACGATTACTTACTATAAATTTAAAATTGTACTTAAATTAAAATAAGGATTTTTTAAATCTTTTGTTGAATTACTTTCTTTTCGTAGATAGATACTTTACGTAGATAGATTATCATGCTTAATGTACATTTTATTTAATTTAACGTTGAATATTTCGCGGGTACCCCGCAGTTCTTTGAAAAATTTAGAAAAAATAATAATCACGGAAGGTCCTTTGGGTGGTCAATGGAGTTAAAGCGAAAGGTGTTCCCGTTCGCGACAAATCACTGGTTCATAAGTTGGCAAAATAAATATTACATCTAAATTACCGCACATTATGGGATTCACAACGACTAACCTTTGTTTTGTAGCGATAACCTGGACTAGTGGGTTTATGAGCTCAACCAAAGTGGGAATGCTAACATATCTACCAGATTCCGAGCTGCTATTGAGATCACGAATTTTGAAGACAACACAGCAAACTTTTGCATTTACAATATTAGTATGATAGGCCTTTAGCTCAACACGAGAATTGGATCCGGGACTTTGCGTCGGATAGATACTGATTAAAAGTTGCATGGAACACTCTCTCACCATGCACAAAACACACAAACTTTTATATTTATAATATTAGTGAGATTTAAAGTCCTCTACATTACGTTTGTGAATACAGAATATAAACAGATTCCAAATAACAAACTTTGTATGACTAACTTTATACTAACTCGAATTTCGATTGAGTGAACAGCAGACAGTTGTGCCTTATAACTTTCATTCGCTACTGAAACAAAACTAAAAGCCCTGCAGTTATTAGTTTGTATCACAAACGTCCAGTGCTTGTAAATAACACGCAAATTGTGACACGTCTGAGTTCAAATATTTTGTTTATATCATTAGATAGCAAACAAGTATAATAATATAGCTTTTTTGATGTAAAGAGACAAACCATTACCTATAAACACCAAAGATCTTAATGGAGCATTGTTATTCATGTGGCAGGATGGTCATGCCACTTGCATCATAAAATTTAGCAGACACAGCTAGTTTATACATTAATACTTCTTTATTAATATAATAAGAGATAAATATATAAGGTTCTTCCAAGATAAGTGCTCATATTGTAACAATATATATGTAAATCAAGGGACTAAAACTTTTTGTTTTTACGAATCAAATAATGTCTTATAAAGCTTTACACCTTGTGCATAAAATAGTCCACTTTTAACATATGAGTACGAGTTCTATCAGCTGATCAATTATCAGTTATCAGTAGTACCTACACGCATGCTCTGATGCACACCCACAATGTAAGAAGTTAAGTAACACCTACTCTTACGTTAAAAGTGGATTATTTTATGCAGAAAGGTGTAAAGCATTATGTGACAAAATTATTTTATTCGTAAAAATCAATAAGTTTTATTCCTTTATCAGCCATCAGTCCATCACCAGTCGTCACGTTATTTTATGGCTGGATAGTTTTGGTTAGATGTACTGAACGCTGTGTTTAAATACTATCACCTATTTTGGATGGACCTTATTTACTCGTATATTACACTAAATACTAATATCACACTATTATATTATTTTAACCCCTTTTGGTTGGATTTTATATTTGACTCCGGGTCTTAAAATATGTCCATCTCCATGCCAAATGTCAAAAAAAGCATTATAGACAGTCAGGCAAACAGATGGATAGACTGATAGACAAACGGACAGACAGGCATTTTTTCGCATTTATAGTATTAGTATGGATTTATGTGAAATTCGGCATGAAAATAGTTACCTAAAGATCCGGAGACCAAAGTTAAACATAGGCTAACTTTTTGTTCAAAAATCAACCTCAAGAGGCTGAAATTGGGGATGGAAGTTTGTACGAAAAACTATATTTGTTAATGTCGTTCATATGTTGGGCGCTCTTGAAAACGAAGCTGCGCGGGTCAGCTAGTTTATTATAAAGAAAAATCATTTAATTGTTTGTAATAAATAAAAAATACTGGACTGATTTTAAAAACTATTTTAACATTAAAAAGCTACACTATTCAGGAATATTTTTTTAGGCTAGGCTATTTTTTTCGGGTTATGAAGTAAACTAGGTGACCCTTATAGTTTCGCTACGTCCATCCGTCTGTTCATCTGCAATCTACCATAGAGATCCTTAGAAATACGACCTTAAATAGCTGTAATTTAGCTGAATATACATAATATAAGTATTTTACCACTTTGTTGCCGTACAAAATGGTAAAATAAAATCTTGAAAAATATAATTTTTAGAGTAGTGTTACCACTAGCGCCACTAGTTGGTATTTTAAGGGCCATCTTCATTAAGTTCGGCCTCTCGAGTCTCGTGGTACAGCTTCGATTAATCAATTGTCTGAAGTAAAGGCTATAGTTATGTATTGTACCAGGTGAACGGGAGAGGTCGCTAGCACATATAGCTAAGATAGCGTGGATTGACGCTAATAGAATGATTAGACACTTTTACAATAAGTTTGTCACAGTCAACATTTTATTTTTAATTGGTACAAATGACAAGGGCGCGTGATTTCCATCTGATATCTACTGAAAGGTTCGTTTTTAATAATAGACAGTTTGACGTACATATATGTTTATTCTTTCACGACTTACAGCAGAATGACCCGAGTAGGCCGGTATAAAGTATTTTATAGTATCACACAGTTTTACAATAATTAAAAGTAGGGTAGATTGAAAAGTGTCAACTTCAAACATATCAGTTCAGATGACACCACTTCCAAATTTATAATTTGATATAAACGATTCCACGATGTTGCGAAAGTGGCGCCACTGTAGTGCAGCATTTTGATAACAACAAATTCTAATATCTATTATCCGAGATAAACGAATATTAATATTACATTCAAGCATTTTTTACAATATTATTCATATTACAAATAAATATACCTAACACTGCGCATTATCATTTGGTGTCCCCGACGTGATCGTCTATAAGAAAAAAGACAAGGGCGCGTGATTTCCATCATCTGATATCTACGCATTATAATTTGGTGACCCCGACGTGATCGACTATAAGAAAAAGACAAGGGCGCGTGATTTCCATCTGGCATCAACGCATTATCAAGTAGCTCTTTTATATGTAAAGGGGGGATGTTATTTTTTTTCTCAGGTACACCATAGTGTACACCACATACTAGTATAGGTTTTTAAAAATATTGTAGGTTTTTGAAAAAAATTTTTCGATAAAGGGACTATTTTGTGAAATATTAAGCTTTGAAGTGCTAATTTATGTTAGAGTCAAGTGTCGCCCCCTCTAACAGCTAAGCGATTGGTTTTGAGGGTGGAAAAAATTGACATTTGTAGTAAATATAATGAAGTTTAAAGGAAAACTATCACGGTTTAGAAGACTACAAGTTTTTGAGTAATAGTCGACCAACTTATAAAATGGACACGAAGAAGTTTTTATAAGCGATGTACCTGTGGTGCGGTTCATATTATGAAATAATAAAAGCCCTCTTAGTGTATAAGACCCATTATGACATTATGAAATAATAAAAGCCCCCTTAGTGTATAAGACCCATTATGACCTACGCGAGCGTAGCGTTTGCTCACATCACTTCTAATCTACACATGTACAGGTAGTCCAAAATAAGTTTATGCGCATAGCTACCGGTTGCCCGTGGTACGTGGTGCGAAAGCAACTAACCACTCTAACCCATTAATTACGAAACCGTAGCCGGCGCGAATGTGATAGACAAATTCAAGCGTTTCCTAGTCCTAGTTACTTTCCTATCCTGATGACGATCCTGACATTTACACACACATTCACACAATTCGCCGGTCTCGACGACGAAGGCTACTCTATCGTCTCGCGCGTGACGCGGGGCGCACAGCCACGACTCACCCTTCCATTTTTAGTCAAAACGCCGCACTAAGCCGAGGTCCGGTCTCACAGGAGACAGACCTTAGCGAGGGCGCTGTAAAACCAAATATAAATTTAAACTCTGGTTGAGCACTTTGCTCGCCCAAAAAGTCCGGTGACACAGTAACGACTCTTATGGTCAACTGTAGTAGTCATTTTGAAAAAAAAAGCCTTTTAGTCCGCATTATTGTGATGGGCAAATTCAGAACCCTAAATTGCCCAACACGCACTTTAGTTTTTTTTTTACGATACCACTGTAATATTTTAAAATTAAATGTTTTATAACGTAGGAACATCAAACTGTACAGCATAAGCTATACATCATAAGCATTATAAAGGCTGCGAGGCGGACAGGAGGTTCTCGGCACGCGTTGTTAAGAGTAATTCAAAAACAATTTTCTATTTTCGAAGAATATAAAGAAGTTTGAATATAACGTACCTAATACTGTCATAAATTAACTTTAATATTTCTCATATTACTCGTGGAGAAATGTTAAATAAAAATATACAATTTTCAACTTGAGCCGCAGATGGTATTTTGAAGGCGGATAGGAATGCAATGTTTAGGCAAAAATCATAATATTCACGCCATTTTGTTAAATAACGGGTGTAACGTTTGCACGGGAATAAAGTCATATTACTTCCGTATTCATAAAGTCGGTTTTATGGACATATTCTTATAAATTATAAGCCAATTGGTAAAATATCAAAAAGGAATAGAAAAAATGTAGTGTATAAAGTTAATCAAGTGCGTGTCGGATCACAAGCGATGTAGAGTACCGTAGTTGCTCGTCATAACAATGCGGACTAAGAAGAGGGCTTTTTATTATTTTGTAACACAGACCACACAAAATGTGTAACTACTCATATGAGCAAACAAGGACGGATGCAGCCTTCTAAGATAGGCTTTAATTCTTATCTAATCCTAAAAAATCCATACCTAGACCCCTGCCTAAGGGGGATCATGACCCTCATGACCTCCCCCCGGACCTGCCTTTGTGAGCAAATGCTTTCAAATGTCAAACGTTTGTAGAAATATTGTGAAAAAGAAAAATAGAAATATGTCATATTGTACTATTTTATCGAGCCAAGGCTTTAATAAGAAGCCAAGGCTGAAATACATCTGGAGTGATTTCACTTCTTCGGTAAGTATTACAACTATATATTTCCCTGTGTAAATGCAGGCTGTCAGTGTGACAGCCTAAGAAACAGCCTTAAAAGGTGTTCTAGTTTAATCCGTGTTTTATGCATAACATTTATAATATTTTTTGAAGCTAATGACGGATATGTGTACTTTTACTTCAACATGTACATTTTGTAAGTTTGTCGACTATTACTCGTAAACATATAAAACCTACTGAGCTGTGATAGTTTCTCATTTACCTATGTTATATATACTCCTATGTTATATATACCTATGTTATATGAAAAATCAAGGTAGTACCTTGATTTTTCCTTAATTTTATATACTACCTTTATTTAACTGGCAAGACACTTGAATGTAAGAAACACTAGCACTGAAAAGCTAAATATTTCACGAAGGGATTCCTTAATTCAAGTTAATTAAATAATATTAATAAATTCGGATTAATTTAAATTAATTAAAGTATAATTGATAGATTATCCTTAACTCAAATTAATCAAAGAATAATTAGTAGATTATTATTAATCGGATTGATTTAAATTATGATAATTAAATTAATTAAATGATATTTAATAGATTCAAATTAATTAAATTATAATTAATAAATAATTCAAATTAATTGAATAATTATTAAAAAGAATAATTTATAAATTCGATAAATGGTATTTCCGTTCACCGAGTGACACGTTTGACCAATCGTCGTTTTATACAAATGGCGCGCCATTCGGACCGACGAATTTACCTTGAGTAATGGCCTAACACTAATAAATATACTATAATAATAATTACATTTTGTTCAATTTATTTTTTAATTCGCCTTAATTGCAAATAGTCATAATATTATTATTATTAATTTGTCCGCGGCTTTGCACCCACTTACTTTTATTTTTCATGTATATGTATGTATATATTATCTATTTTAACGTCTAGTGTTACTCACTTAGAAGTTAGAAGAAAGACCTTTTTTCGCGGACATCGAATTTATAATATCATAGTTATTGTGTAACAAATTTCGATGCAAATTTCAGCGATCTTTTAAATGATTTGAGCATCGTCATAGTAATATTTGAGCTATGATCTGGTAGGCCAGTTTGTCAATCATTCACTTTTTTCAAAAATATTTAAATGTCGTTGTGGCGAAAAATTATGTAAAGTTCCTTAAGTGTGCATTCTAACTCCGACTGCTTCGTTGATAAGTGTGTACGCTTATTCATCATAATCGGAATGAGGCATTCCGGTATTTGTTTGATAGGCAACGATGTTTGTGGTTCTGAGGCCGAATGTTTTTTTAATAACATGTATTTAAAAACAGTTAATATATGGTCATTCCATAAAAGGTGAAAATATTTTAGCCCAGCATTCGGTAGCATTTGATTAGACGTCAAAGATATTCAGTTAAAAACAGATGTCATTCAAGGGTGTAAAACTTTTTGATTTGTACGAATAAAATTTCGTATACGAACATCATACAAATCAAAAAGTTTTAAACCCTTGAATGACGTTTTTTTTTAGCTGGATATATTTGGTTAGACGTGCTGAATGCTGTATTAGAATATTTTTCACCTGTAATTATGGAATGACCTTATATAAATAAATAAATAATGATTACAATGCTCATTTTCTGGCTAAATAAGCAGGGTAAACTGGACGTCAAAAGCGTACGTTACGGTTTGTCGATTTGCGAGATGACCCTTATCGTGGCTTTTCACCGACCAACTGATAATGACTATGGTAGGCTTAAGACAACCACGACCAAAAAGTTTATTACTCATCCAAGTCACGGAGTACTCATCCAAGTTAATATTCCACCATCAGACACGGAGGCGCTGATTTTGATTTTTGAGGATCAATCAGGGTAGAACCCACGTTTGACATTCGCAATTTATATATTCCTAACTCCTTTATGTGTTGGATGCACATTGAGCTCGCCTTTCATCAAAGTCACAAGCCGATGGATTAATAGTTATCAAATTCCTATTGTTCGTATTTACGCGCGAGGGACGGATTGAATAATTATAGCAGTTGCTCTCGAGCTACATTGATTTGGTCTTCGGCGCCAAAAGAGGGTATGCACCCATTTATCGTTTTGTATTTCACAACGCCAGTTTTATATTTATTTTCTTTTTACTATTTTGCAGTTTACTGTGTCAAGCTCTTTAAAAGAAGAAAGAAATATAAACAAGAAAACGATGGAGTGATCCTTAATGCAAAGCCAGGTTCCGTGCTAGATTACCCTTTAAAACTATGTCCACTTTTTTTTTTTAAAGGGCAATGGGCCCACCTCTCATTCCCACCACTGTAACTTCTGTAAACCAGAATCAACAGCGGCAACCGTCCTGATAACCTCTGAGTTGCGAGCTCAGGGTGCCCTGGGGAAAAGCTAAGCTGTCTTGGATCCCGCAACGAAATTAATCAGAAGTATATAGGAGGAGTAGGAAAATACATCCTGTTTCCCTCCCTTTTTAGCAGGAGACAGCAAAATGTTAAAAGCATAAAAATGCTACGAAATGAGACTTTTACAATCAGGTTAAGCCTGATTGCTATTGCACCACGGAAGTTTGGAAATTAGGGACCTACCAGAATGGCCTACTTAATTTTGCTTCCAGTAGTAAGTGTGACAAAATCGTTTGAAGGCACGGAAGTTCCCACGTGTACCCACAAGATCGAAGTAATAAATTACACCGGGTATACATTGGATTATATCAAGCATTTGGTGACGTTCGTTTTGCCAAAGATTACACTCCCAAAGAATATGATGTGCAGTTTGTTCATATTTACAGTTTAATGTAGAGCACTCGCAAAAGGGAGAAGGAACTAATTTAAACGAGAATAATTTAGCTTTAAAATTACCGTGGCTAGTGAGAAACTGTGCAACACAATGATCTATTTCTATCCAAGTTTTACCTAAGCGATCCCGGATGCACGGGAAAAAGTTATATAAATGCCGTCCTTTAGTTGAACAAGACCAACGCGACTGCCATTCATCAATTAATTCATTAGTAACGTCGATTACGGGATTAAAAAGGCGACGTATTTTTGTTTGGGCTTGCGAGTTGATAAATTCTGGGTTAGTAAAATTCCTAGAATTGTAATACATTGAAGCCCGACGCTGAATTTCTAAATCTAATGGTAAGACGCCTGATAAAACGGGTAAAGCTTCGGAGCTTACAGTGCAATATGCTTTGCATAGAAATATTAGTGCTAGACGCTGATTTTGAAGTAGTTTGCGCCGGATCGCACCACTCGTAACTTTATCAGCCCACGCTGAACAAGCATGACAGATACAACCTAAATACGTGGCGTTATAAATTATCTTTAAAGTGTTAAACGTTAAACCCAATGTCGAGGTAGATATGCCCGCAAAGGATAAGAAATTCCGTTTAGCCTTTTCACCGATATAGTTAATATGATTTATAAAAGTATATTTTTTTTCTATGACCAAACCTAAATATGTTACCGATTCTTTTCTCTTTATTGTGCTATTATTTATTTTTATACTGGGAGATGATAGGAGCGAACCTTTTAATATTAAGTAAAACGTTTTATGGGGCGCAAAGCTTAAACGATTTCTCAAACCCCAGTTGATGATCAAATTAAGACTAGTGTGAGCCAGCGACTCTATCTGTGCTCGTGTGTTAGCTTGTATCATTAAAGCAACGTCGTCTGCATAACCTATAAGCGAGCATCCTTCCGGCAAGGCTAATGAGAATAAATCGTCAAATCCTAAGTTCCATAGATATGGTGAAAGTACTGATCCCTGAGGGCAGCCTAGAGTAAGCCGTATGTCCACTTATAGCCAATTGAATACTATACAACCAGGAAAAACTTCAATAGTATTTTGCATGCCCAGGGATTGAATCAGCTACTAACCTTACCACTAGATCACGGGCCATATAACATACGAATACAACGCACGAGGAATACATTTTATTATTTAATACTAGCTGACCCGGCAAACGTTTTTCTGCCAACTTTGTGTCTACTTTTCGTTTTTTTTCTACATTTTTTCATCTTTTAAACCTAACCTGAACCTCCATGAATATTTTAAAACCAAAATTAGCCAAATCGGTACAGCCGTTTTTGAGTTTTAGCGAGACTAACGAACAGCAATTGATTTATATATATATATATATATTATATATATATATATATATATATATATATATATATATATATATATATATATATATATATATATATATATATATATATATATATATATATATATATATATATATATATAGAAGATAGATATGTATTCCTACGTATTAGTAGTCGTTATTGATTTTTATCGGTTTGGCTGAATACTTATATGGACAATTGGTATGATGAGATTGAATTAGTGCTTTAGTGCAATGTTAATATAGGTATTAAATTATCTTTCTATTTTAAAAAAATAAAATATTTCGAATGATGAGTTAAAGAAACCGGAGTATTCATAAAATATTTGTTGTTTTTTGTTTTAATTGTTTTAATCATATTGAAGATTTTGGTAACTACGTCTGTTTATTTTCCTTCGGGTATGAAACGTCTACGTCGGATCAAGTTAGAGTCGTCTGTAATTAATGCTTGTAACTGTATCGTAAAGACGGTTGATTTCATATAATTAACTTATTGTGGTCACTTGCAACACAACAGTGTATATATAGGATTGGTTTGATATCCTTAGTTATTGGAAATTGTTCATTAATTGGCCGATTGCCATAATAGGGACATGTTTATGGATAATAGAATTAACATATCTCCCGGGATTACTATACGCAGCGTATGGTCATTGTTGCTCTTATTATAAATTGTATCAGAAATGAAGTTATACAATGCGACAACTCATTCAGCTACGTTGGATTAAACTGGATACATCTATCAAGGATTTTTTTTAGGTTGTCAGTGTATTTAGATTATGCTTGTTTTTTTTTCATGTTTATAATGTAAACTTACGCCACATGTAGTTAAATGTTGAAAGGAAAAAAGAAATAAGCTTTATTAGCGCCAGTGATTGTCAGAATGTTAGACAATATTAGTAATCAGCTAGGTTTAATTACTAGCGAATTTCACAAAAGTCAACCGTCAAGTGGTCAGTTGTTAGTAAATATTATTGTCGCATTTGAGCAAACACTTGAGAAATCCTTTAAATTCGGTACAGTAAGGGTTTACGGATTAATATATTTATTGATATATTAATCCGTATTCACAGTTATTAGTTCAGATTAATCATAAAGAATTTTAATAATTAATTATAATAAGTAATAAAATATTACTTATTATAATTAAAATTATTATTATAATTAAAATTCTTGATATTGATATAATCGTTAATTGCTTTTAAGCTAAATTTACCCAAATTTGGAACAACTTTATAAGACCATTCGATATAACAATTACCACATATTCGTGTAATAGGGTAACAATGTGTCTATTTGTTCGTGCAAACACCATTTATTTTAGACTAGCTGACCTACGCAGCTTCGCCCGCGTGTTGATTAACATATCGTCCTATAGTTTTTCATACAAAATTTCATCCCCTATTTTAGCCATTTAGGAGTTTATTTTCGAAAAAAAGTACCTACCCGATGTTTCACACCGAATCTTTAACTATCTCCAGGTCTAAAGTTATTGAAATCGCCTCAGTGTTTTAGCCGTGAAAGTGTAAAAGATAAACTTTCGCATTTATAATATTACTAGCTGTACGTTGTATCTTAAAATTTTTGGTAAAATCCTCAAAAACAACTTATTTTTCCCGGATAAAAAGTAGTCTATATGCTATTCCAGGTTACCACGTACATCCCACAATTGTATTTGTGTAAATGTTTAAGCTGAGTTTAATATGTAACAGTGCCATTATTATTGTATCAAATAAAAGATTATTATTATATATGTGCCTTTCTTCTAAATCGGTTTCTCCGTTTTTGCATAAAAGAGTAACAAACCAATCTAATCAATGCATCCAAACAAACTTTCACTCTACGCATTATAAATTATAATAAGATAGAGTATAATAGCAGTTATTCGCGAGTTCGTTCGAGTGACCAAAAATCATTAATTTCCTCTACTCAGTCGAGTGAAAAAGAAGCCTATGTCACATCTGCATAACGTAGCTTCCTAAAGATGAAAGAAATATTAAAACCGGTCAAGTAGTTTTTGAGTGAGTTAAACAAATACGAATCTCAAAAACTACTTCACTGGGTTTGACAAAAAATTAAGTCTTTAGTTATTAGTATATTTATATTGGTTTAGATAGAATGAATTTTATAATTTTATTAAGAGTTACCAATGCTGAAGTATGTCTTGTCTATAGGTTAGTGATCACAGCTCATCATAATATTTCAATACATAAATATATCTATATAAAAATACTTTGAGCCTGTGCACAAACAAATATATAAATCAAAACTAGTATTTAGTCGAATTAAAATGTTAAGGGAGTGTCTTTTTAAGGTAAATATGACGTCCCTACGGTATATTCATAAGAACGAACAAAAAACCTAAATAAAGTGAATACATTGTCATTCTCGTGTGGATTACCGTGCATCGTGTTATTTCAGCTGACAGAAAAGTCTCGCCGGATAGCAAACTATGGGCTTTCAAGTTTCATACATTTAAATTAAAAAATAATTTTGTGGCTTAAAGAATTAAGGCAAATCCTCGACGAATAACTAAGCTTCAGCACCTCCGTTGTATAAAGTATTTGGTAATTTATTTCTGTTCCCAACATTATATAAAATTTTAGGGTTCTGTATTCGAAAAGAGTCAACAAGGCTCTATAATTAAAACTAAGTCCGTATGTTACAGATCTGTATCTTTTGAACCGTAATAGATTAAATACTAAACATTTTCAGCGATTTTTGTCATGATCGCTATTACACAAATATTAAAAAAATTGGAGCTAGTCATGAGGTCTGCCGACAGAAATGAAAACTTAAAACTATATACAAGCTATATACAAACATTATAAGTATATACATGTCATGACATCATTCATTTATAATACACTGTCATTGGATTTATAATACACCATGTTACGAAAGCAGTTTGTGCGCGCGCAGCGTGTTTGTATATCTATAGAACTTTGAACAATAGCACGTTGACGCGCGCTCAGGCAAGTTCATACGATTTTTCCCTACCCGAATCATCTAACTCGGCTAAAAAAGTTTTCACTTCAAAATAGAAATTACTTTAGTACTTTATTCAATAAAACTTTTTATAAGTTATTTTGACAAGTCAACATATTTTTTTATTTACTACCGGATCGGAAACGCGGCCACACACTGATAAGATCCGGCGAAAGAAACTCAGCGGGCTTGTCTTTTTTATATCATTTCTTTAATTATAAAAGGGACTTAAATACAAATGATGGTTTTTTGACGCTTTTGGTTTTTTGCCCAAAATACTGAAAAAGAATAAGTAAAAATGTTGAATATATCCACAAAATATATTTAGGAACTATAAAAACAAAATAAAGTAAGCAATTAAAAGCGGTTATGTACAATACGTCGTATTTTTGCATTATTAGTTCAGGCTTCGATGAATCGAAATACAGTTTATGAAAAAAATAAAAATAAAATGAATTCAAAAATTTTGCTCAATATAAATATTTGCAATACTTACAAATGTCTAATTAATGTAAATAATGTTTAATACGATGAAAAGTATAATATAATTTTTTACAAAACTATTAAAAATAAAATATATTAAATAAATAATAGATCGTGTATCTAAATAGATCGTGTCTGTAATCTGTATTTCTCATCTGTATACAACTAAGGTTGCTACTTGTCTTGGCACTTCTACGATGACGTCAAAACAACGCTTAGAGATAGATAGAAATTGTCTTTATATAATTTATACTTTCCATCGTCGGCCCTTGGTGAAACTTTCACATTTTTCACTTTAAGGCTTTCACATTAACTTTTTTACATTATACAATGATGCTTTAATAGGCGAAACCGGTTGGCTATAAGTTTAAAAGTGATGTGTAATAAATAAAATATAAATTACATTTGTGAAACAGTACAAGTGTTTATATTATATAATCTATATAATCAAATTGTCTTTACTATGGAAATCGAAATTCAAGCAACGAAGTAACAAAAATAACGAATGAATGAAAAAAGAAGACCAAAACAAATAATATGACGTAAAAATTCCAAAGAAATATATATTCATTTTGACCTTGCTAGTGAATGAATAATGTAAACTAAAATCAACTTAATTAGTGAGGCTGATCATTTCTTTCAATTTTTCTCTCAGATAATCCCTTGAGCTAAGATTTTAATTTATTCTTATATTTTATGATTAAAATATGTAATTATTTCAGTGAAACTTTTCCAGACAAGAATTCCCTTAGACATAAATGCTTTGAAAACAATTGAAGTTTTTACAAAAGAAGTACCTAAGTAGAAGATTTATACAAAGCCGATATCAGTAAATTGCCTCAATTTTTTAATTACTTACCACTACGTATGTAGATAAGGAAGTTACTGATTTTGCTCCGATTTTCAAAAATCGAGTTTTCACCAGATTGCCATGTTTTGAGATCCTAGAAACCTTTCCCGACTAATTTCACGAAGACGTCAGTATGTCTATATGTGTGTGTGTATGTGTGTGTGCGCGTGTGTGTGTATGTAAACATCTCGTAACTTTTTAAAGGTCTGATTTATCGAAACGCAGTTGATGGCATTCGATTGAATTACGCTCAACTTAGACTTTCTGAAAATTTAAACAAAGTCAGACCAGGATATATTGGGATTTGAAAAAACCTCAAACAAAATTTGGCGAAACAGTATTTTTTAAATATAACTTCCAGATTAATGTATCAATTGAGTAGAAGATCTAATCAGCACTATTCCTTAAAAAAACTACGTCTAATGCATAAATTGCATCAAAATCAGTTTATTCGTTTGAGAGTAATCACTGACGAAAAATTTTGAAAAGTGCTTTTTCGACATATCTTCGAAATTTTTCAACCAATAAATTTTTGGTATTTTGTGATATTTTAGTATTAAGAACGTCAAAATCAAATCTAATTTTTAAAAGTTACGGCTTTATAAATATTAAAATTACATACTTATTTTGTTTTTAGCATACTTATTTTATTTCGATCATTGTTTCTAAAATATACAGCTTTGTAAAAATCAATATACTTACTGCCATTTTTAACAAAATAGAAGTTTGACCTGAAAAAACCTATGCTTATAATTTTTACTCCCTTGAGCTTAAAACAACTTAATTTAGCGAAAAGTTTCAAGAATGGTCTGCAGGATTAACTGTTTACAATTTTTTTATATTACTTCGACATTTTTTAGCTTATGGATTATGTAGCTATGAAAACATTTTAGAGCTCAAAAATTGCATTGAATGCCATTCGAAAGATCACAATCGATCATCGTTTCCAAAATATACACCTTTTCAAAAATGAAATAACTGTTGTATATAACAAAATTTACATTTTTGAACTCTGAAAAAAAAACTATGCTTAGATATAGTTTTCGTTCTTTTGAATTTACAATATCTTAATTTAGCGGGGGTTCAGGGATGGTCTGCAGGGTCAACCTGTTTAAAAATTTTTTATGTCGTTTATACATGTAATATTCCTAAGCACTAACTTATCACTATGACGTGATCTTGTTTATAATTTTCATCTACCTAAAAACACTTTGATACCTATTTGACTTACACCAATGTAAGCCTATGCGTTTAAAATTTAAAACACTTGGTATTGTTTCTATTTAATACAAGAGAGATTAATATTGCACCAGTGTGAAACTTTTGAAGTCGCATTATTCAATTCGTCAATTTTACTATCTTTGAACAAAACTGAAGTATTATGCATAAACAATACTATTTCATGTTAATTCCCCAAGGTAAACTCATTAAGGTGGTACGTGACCACCGCTGCCAATGGACAGCTGCACTACCACAGGTAATGCAGTTGTGTTGCCTTTTAATAATGAATAAGCTCTATTTATGAAGGTCACTTAATAGTATCCACTCGAAAAAACCCTGCTGAAAATTGTTTCCCCAGAGAAGTGGTGCATGGCAAAAAGTGTTTTGAGTTCGCAACCATCACACAGTTTATATATCGTGATGGTGAGGATGAAATTTTGAATTTTGCCATTCATTCATTTCATTCATTCATGATAAAATTCGGCGGCAGGAATTACCCCAGACAGTTCCTCTAAATACTCCCCACGATAGATATAATGGAGTGATAATGTGAATATATAGTGTGAGTTAACTCACACCTCTACGCACAGAGTATAGAATCGCAATCATTCGCGCTCCGCGAGCAACGATGTGATTCCTTGCTCCGTGCCTCTAACGCAAAAGGTAACGCAAAAGCATCAAGCCGATAAGAAATAGTCTAGATAGTAGGTTGTAGAGCTACTCTACGATGAATGCGATCAAAAGGAAGGAGCTGGTACTGGGAAAACCCTACCCATAAATGAGCGCATTACTCCACATAGAGTCGAAATGTAAAGCTGTAGGCGATGGACCTCTACGTTGAATGCGATCAAAAGGAAGGAGCTGGTACTGGGAAAACCGTACCATAAATGAGCACATTACTCCACATAGAGTCGCCATGTAAAGCTGTAGGCAATGGACCAGATTTTTGAGGTCAATATAGTCTTTCCTTTCAAGTGACAATAGGAGTGAATATCGATCAATATCAATTCAATGAAGTGACATAACAACGGCTGCTTTTAGTGGTAAACACGGAAACGCAAAAATGCACACGCTTTTTTTTGGGGGTTAAACTGGACTAAATTTAGTCGACCCTACTCCGAAGCTATGGAAAGTTGTTATTCGATTTCTGGTACAAGTTTAATTCAGCATTCGAGTGCTGTTTAGTTCAGTGCTCCCGAGCAATTTAGTGCCAGCAGGCCTGAGTATAAAGCAAAACTTACTGTCATATGCATAACAATGAATGTTGCTTAATTACATCACGTTATTGAGATGCAAACAAAACAGTATGGTCGATAGCACACAGCTTTAGCGTACACTAATATTGATGACTTTAAGAGAAGCTTGAATAGAAGTGTTTTGTGTCATAGTCAAAGTCAAAACATTTTTATTCAAATTATCCTTTACAGGCACTTTTGACGAGTCAACATTTTTTGAGTTACTACCGGATCGGAAACGCGGCCACACACTGAGAAGATCCGGCGGAAGAAACTCAGCGGGCTTGTCTTGTGCATATACATTTTTTTAAACAATACCGTAACATAACCGATCAAAGGCTTTCATTTTGTCTAAAATAACTACAAAAGTCGCCTCCTTATTTCCCATTGCCTCCATTCCTGGTGTGTTAAGTAAACTATAAAATCACCAGCTGAGCGTCTGCGACGAAAACCAGTACGACAGTCACTAATCAGCTGGTGCTTTTCTAAATTACTCAGAAGCTAGAAGTTAAATGGAGTCCGTTGTTTTGGAGAACAAGGTGGTTATCACAGTAGGCCGATAGTTGAATGGATCAAAGCGATCGATTTGTTTTAAGGATTAGGCCTACTAAAGCGGTCTTTCAAGTATTAGGTACGACGCCATGTGAAGAAATATATAAACGGTTGACCCTGCAGGCCATTCCTGAAACTTTCCGCTGAATTCAGACATTTTAAGTTCAAAAGAGTAAAACCTATAAGCATAGATCTTTTCAGTTCAAACATCTATTTTGTTAAGAATTGCATTATATTGATTTTTGAAACGCTGTATATTTTGAAAACGATGATCGATTTTGATGTTTCTAATGGTATTCTACTCAAGTTTTGAGATCTAAAACATTGCTTTAGCTAAATAATAGATAGGTTGAAAAATTTCAATGCAATGTCAAAAAAAACATCATTAATAGATCCCTAAAAAATTGACCGACTTTGATGTAATTATCGATGTTTGACGGAAGATTTTTAAGTCAATCTGTGTATTAGCCTGAAAGGTATTTAAAAAAATATTGAGTAAGTTTGCTAAAAACAACGTAATTTTAATATTTGAAAAGGTGTATCTTTTGAAAATTAACTTCGATTTTAATTTTTGAAACGGCATTTGACGTATTTTTTTAATACTAAAACATCATAGAATACCAAAACATGATTGGTTGACAGATTTCGAAGCTATGTCGAAAAAAACACTTTTTTCAAAATGTTTTGTCAACGATTATTCCCAAACAAATAAACCAATTTTGCGATTTATGCATTCGACGTAGTTTTTTTAAGGAATAGAGTTGATTAGATTTTGTACTTAATCGGTACAATAATCTGGAATATTAAATATATCAACTTCGTGCGCGTGGAAAAATTTCTTAAAAGTCCCGGGGTTTTACCCACATAGTTTCCGTTCCCGTAAGATTTTCGGGATTAAAACTATCCTATGCCCCTTTTCGGGTCTCAAACTATTTTTGTGCCAAATGTTATTCAAATCGATTCAGTGGTTTAGACGTGAAGGAGAGACAGACAGACAGAGGTACTTTCACATTTATAATATTAGTATGGATAAGAGAGCAGAACCAATCACATTATATCTATATATATAAAAATCAATTGCTGTTCGTTAGTCTCGCTAAAATTCGAGAACGGCTGAACCGATTTGGCTAATTTTGGGTTTGAATTAATTGATGAAGTTCGGGGAAGATTTAAAAGGTAAGAAAATATAGAAGAAAAGAATGAGATTAGTAAAAAAGGCAGAACAACGTTTGCAGGGTCAGCTAGTCTATCTATATATGTATATATAAAAATCAATTGCTATTCGTTAGTCTCGCTAAAACTCGAGAACGGCTGAACCGATTTGGCTAATTTTCGTTTTGAATTAAATTTTAAAGTCCAGGGAAGGTTTATAAGGTGAGAAAATATAGAAATAAAATAAGAGTAGTTAAAAAGGCAGAACAACGTTTACCGGGTCAGCTAGTAGAAGAATAAAAGTAAAATGTTTATTTTTAATCGTTTTTATGTTATAATTAAAATGTATCAAAGAGTGCCAAGTGAGTATTTGAACCAAAATGGAAAAACATACATGAATTTTTTAATTTGTTAATCTGTATGTACGATGCGATCGGTAAACGAGGAAAAATCACGACTCGGACTCAAACATGCACAGTGGAATAAAAACATTGTGTAAATATGAAATACAACAAAGATTACATCCATTTAAAAAACAGCTATCTTTTTATGACGGTATAGTAATAAAATAGATGTTGGAAGTATATATAAAAATACGTAAGAAATAAAGGTAATTAATGGTATGTGCAAATTCTTTGCATTTAAGGTTTTATTGTTTCAAAAATACAAATGATTTAAGATACGGGTATTAGCGAAAATATTATTGTATATAGTATTGATTTTGTTAAACTCTTGGATAGTTTCATAACTATAATTTATTTATTCTAAAGCTAAGCAGTTTCATTTAAAGCATATGTAGAGCTTTTAGTATATTTGATTTTAAAACGTAACTGCACACAAGGACAATAACTAAAATTGTTTAAACTAATAGTCTTTGTGCGTGTGTATAATTATATAGCAGTTCAAGCAGTCTACAAGAGCTACAAGAAATAATGACAAAAAAAAATTCAAAGTAAAATCCGAAATTGCGATATTAGAATTATTTATTTTGTAAGCACTATTTACGATCAGATGGACTTCAGTATGTTGCCTAGTTGGGAAGATTCCTTTTCCACATCCTTGTGTGACGTCATCAACGTCCACAGTAATGATGTCGCTCTTGCAGGAGTTGGCATGCTGGTTCTACCGTTAAGATCTTTAGTTCACCGGTCAGTGGAGCCACAGTTATGTTTCAAATCGTATATAATTTTAACGCAGTAAAGCTGCAGCAACCGAATTCCCATTTCCTGTATCTCCGGAACTCTGTATCAGATCTTCACCAAATTGAAATGCGACCACACGGCTAGTATGTCCTCTGAAACAAAAAAAAAAATATAATCAGTTCATAAATGACCGAGTTCTGTGTCAAAAACCATAAAAACATACTGCCGAATTGAGAACCACCTTCTTTATGGGATGTGCGTTTCTGCTATGGCTTGTTGTACCCCGTGTTGGTCCAAACTCCTCCTAAGAAGGACAAACATTTATGTAATAAGTGTAGATGTTTGTATTTCTGGGTTTGGGTGTTTATTTAATCTATTTGAGTATTTATACATATATGTATCTCTATGTATTAGTATCGTTGACTGACACCCAATACTACAAGCAAATAATTTGCTTACTTAGGGGTTAGATCAAGCCGTGTAATTTGTTCGGTGATATTATTATTTTATTTTTTTTATTGAAGAGGGGGTAAACCGACAGGAAGCTCACCTGATGCTGGTTACCGCCACTTATAGACAACTACACCACCAGGGGTCTTGTAGTTGCGTTGCCAGCCTTTTAAGAATGAGTAAGCTTTTTTTTGAAGGTCCTTAAGTCATATACTTAATTTAATCCTATTTAGTTATTAAGCCTTTAATTTTCCTATCAAAAGATGAAATATGTAGAGCAAAGTAGAGCAGGATGAGGGAACAATTTACTAATTATCTTGCTGAATTTAAAATGGCAACATTTGAAGTATTGCCATTCAAGAAAACACAGACAACATTATAGATGGCACAAATAAAGGCTACATATAAAAAATAATATCTTTTTTCACAGGCTAAACATAATAATAATAAATTCCAGCAAAATTTTACATCATAATAAGGTTTTTATAATAAGTGATCTTACTTACTAAATACGATCATTTTAAATACCCGGTATGGACCCACTCTTGTTCTTTATTTATTTTTTTATATATATTGACTTGCTAGAAATATCTTCAAATAAATTAGTGTTGTAGAGATTTAAAACAATAGCTGGTCTATCTGCAAAGTAGGCTGTAGATAGGTCAGTATACAATAGTGGTATCCGAGGCGCGTATTTGCGAGTGTAAATTGAAACATGTCGAGAGTTAATTGCGTCCAGGTCCGTGAGGGCTCTTCCCTCCACCCGTTGTCTCACTAAAGGATAATCCGTTGCCTTAACCTCCCCTTGAGGCTTCGACACAAAGAACGATAGCTACACAGTTATAATAACATCAAATTAATATTGAACAATAAGTATAGATGTTTAATATTTGTCTTATAGTATTTTGAAAATATTTGGGCTTATATAAGATAAATGTAAAAAAAAGCTTTCGAAAGTCAATTTTAAGAGACTCCTCACATTATAAGGCGAAAATTATATTTTTAAGCTAAAAGTGTTAACGCCATCGCGTTTATTAACTGTAAAAATTTTGCATCAGTTTGGAGGATAATATAGATTGTTAATGTAGCTATCAATTATATTTTTGTGGCTATAGTCAGTATTGACGTTTAAGTCTTTTCATTAGAAGTTTCATGGACAATAAAAATAAATGTGCAAATATTTAGTTATATATATATATATATATATATATATATATGTATATATTATTTGTGTAAACGGTTATAGCAATTGTCTTTACTGCTTATATATAAATTGAAAATATATGCGTAGTTACTTATTTGTGAACATAATTTATAAATTTTTTTGACTGGTACATAAATCACATGCATCTTTGGAAAGGCATTTGATTTTACGTAATGCCAAAAAACTAGGCACAAAAATTTTCAAATCTCATTTTTTTATAGAACGAATTAACAAACGAGCAGGAGGCTCCCTTGATTCTTACTGATTATACCACCGCCTATGGACAGTCACAGCACCGTAAGTCTTGCAGCTACGTTGCCGGCCTAAAATATATACATTGTTGTATTGTTACAAATATATATGCAGAATCATGCTGTGTCAAATATGATAAAAACAATAACCTGTAAGGTGTTCCAAAAAAGCATGGCTGAAGTTTATTTTTTTATAGAAGATGAACGGAAAACGAGCAGCAGGTGCACCTGATGGTAAGTAATCACCGCCGCCTATGGATATCCGCAATACCAGAGGACTTGCAGTTGCGTTGCCAGCCTTTTAAGAATGAGCAAGCTCTTTTCTTGAAGGTCCTTAAGTTTTTTCGGAAACAACCCTGCCGGTAATTTATTCCACAACAGAGTAGTAGTGCGAGGCAAAAAGTGTCGAGAGAATCGCACAGTTTTGGATTTCCAGATGTCGAGATGGTGAGGATGGAATTTTAAATTTTGACGCGATGTCCGATGATGGAATTCGGAGGCAGGAATTAATCCAAACAACTCGACGGAATACTCCTCATGATCAATGCTGTAGAAGACAAAGAGTGGATCCATATATGAAGTAGTGAAGTATTTTGAAAAAGTATCTTCACGCCCGTATCCCCGAAGGGGTAGGCAGAAGTACAACAAGTGCACCCTCGATTAGCTGTAAATACTTGGTCCCACAAATGTGATAGGTGGCAAGCCTATCGCCAACTGGGCACTTTCCAATCCCGGGCAACTTTGTGTTTATCAGAAAACTGAAAAAACACATTTTTTTATGTGCCCATACCCGGGAATCGAACCCGGGACCTCATGTGGTCAACGCCAATGCTGGAACACTAGAAAACAAATCACGACAACCCATGTTGGTTCCGGGCTCCTTTGAAGAATAGACCAACTGCCGTTCTGCCAGGCAGGTTGTAAAAGGCGACCGATTGGCTATGCCAGTCACTACCATCGTGGCTACTAGGTGGTAGAGTTCTGCATTGTCTCGTCCGGGTCTAGTACCACCGCCTTACCTATTCCTGCCGCAATAGCGTCAGTGCTTGTCACTGTTGTGTTCCGGTTTAGAAAATAAGGTAGCCGGTAAACTTATGCATGTGGCATTAGACCTCGCCACAAGATAGCAACGCACCATTAACATCTTTGGTGTCTATAGGCGATGGTTGACTCTTTCCATCAGGAGACCCATCTGCTTGTTTGCTATCTTATGATATAAAAAAAATACCCAGACTCTGAAATCAAATATTTCTATATGTCTTATGATATAAAAAAGAAAAAAAAATGTCGAAAAAGCCAGAGCTGTGGCAACGATAGAAGTTACTTAGTAAGCAAAAATAAGCTACACAATGGTCAACTATTACGTAAGCCGTTTACTGGCTCAGTCCAAAATTATCATATAATTTGAACAATCATAATAATTGCAGCTTAAACATTGAATATAGTTAGAATTTTACAACGGGAGTAGAAATTGAAACATGGCGACAGTTAATTGCGACTAGGGCTGCGGTGCTGTCAGATTTTCGCGAATTTGCAATTCTGTGGAATATTGAGTTATCCTAACGTTTTGGCCCTCGGCTAAGTTATTTAGAATTGATAGGAATATATTATTATACAATAACAGTTTAATATCAATACTAAATATGTTCATATTTATACTCGTTAGCTGTTACTAAAAAACAATTTCTTTTTTAAGTATTTATTCATTGGATCTGATTTAAAATCCGTTTAATAAGGTATTCATTATTTTGTAATCAGCAGGCTAACAGACTTTTTGTTATTATTTGAACCTTATTCTGGAACAAATTTAAACCATCAAGGGAAATAGTGTCGGTTTTATCTTTTAGGAGGAGTTTAAGGATACATACTTACATAATATATATGTATAAAAAAATCTTTAAGAGGTGATTTAAAATTAAAAAAAATTCTCATCTCTGATACCAATGTTGGATATTCAAGAAAATATTTTTATACATTTATTTACGCCAAATCGCTTAAGGCGTAGACAGAATGAGTTGAGTGTCATATATCGCAATCCAAACAGATTCATAATTCTCTTCTTGCTAACAGGGCAGTTTCGGTGACTCTTGATACCACCAAGGACGACACTCGGCCAATTTGATCATGGTACGTCAGTTTTGTCCTTCCTCGGCACTTAAATCCATCCATATTCACAATATCGGTTACGTTAATCGTTCATCTGTCATTCAATCAGCATATTCGGACCATGGAAGCATGCTCTTTCTTATTTTTATACCCATACTATTACGCCATAGTTTTTTTTTTGGAGAGTTCATGGCTGAGGATCCTTATCGTCACGTTTGCTAACGAACCATTTTAATCAAGTTAAATCCACGACGAATAACTAAGCTTCAGCACCTCCGTTGTATAAAGTATTTGGTAATTTATTTCTGTTCCTAACATTACATAAAATTTTAGGGTTCTGTATTCGAAAAGGGTCAACAAGGCAAGTTAAGTAATCAGGTATTGCTATTGCAATCAGGCTCAACCTGATGAATAGTCTCATTTCGTTGCATTTACCATTTTGCTGTTTCATGCTGAATGGGTAGGGAAACTGGATGTATTTTCCTACTCCTCATATATACTTCTAATTAATTTTATTGCGGGTTCGAAGACAGCTCCGCTTTTCACCTTGAGCTCGGAACTCAGTGGTTATCATGACGATTGCCGCTGTTGGTTCTGGCTTACAGAAATTACAGTAGTGGGAACGAGAGATGGATATTTAACCTTTATTATTATTGTTTGTTATATGCGATAAACATCATTAACATGGCACTGGGTTTTAGGATTAGAATTTTAGATTCTAGGTTGTAACTAAGATTGTTCTAAATAAAAAAAGTCCAATAATATTTTTTTGATTTGGTAATATAACTTGGAACATCATTTTCTGACTAAAATAAAGAAAAGAATATTAGCTTATTTGATTGATACAAACCATTCTGTCTATATCACATAGGTATTGTTTAACGAGCCATATTACTACAACAACTAGAATCCATTTAATGGATAAAGAGATTACTTGATATGGTCTTTCATTTATGCATGTGGTATAATATAAAAAGTGTGGCATAAAAAAACCTGTAAATCAGCTGACTCTGCAGGTAATCCCTGAAATTTCCTCCTAAATTAAGGTATTTTAAGCTCAAAGGAGAAAAGGTAAAACTAAAGCATAGATTTCTTCGGTTTAAAAGTCTGTTTTGTTAAAAACAACAGTATTTAGATTTTTTAATGTATTCAACGCAATTTTTGAGATTTAAAATGTTGTTTTAGCTACTTAATCAATACGTCCAAAACGTCCGTACTCTGTACAATAATAATATGTAAGCAAAGCAAGACGTGTATTCCGATCTAAAACTGTGCTTTTAAGTAATTTTCTTTAGACTCCATAATTTATAACTGGGACCAGTGTTTGTAGCTCATGTAGAATGGAGGTTAAAATACAGCTTTATCTGTAAAAAGCAGGCAGTTCATTTTATTCATAATATTTATTTATCCTATTACAACGCAGAACTTATTCCAAGGTAGAAATTATTGTCTAGATTTTGTGAAATTATATTCAAATTATAATTCGAAGTAAATTCTCCGTGTTAATTCTCATATACCGAGAGAGTAATACAACTGTCTGTTTTTAGCACGCAAACAGGAATGCATTAAATTTTAACACCTTTGTTTCTGTGGGTCTCTGTGAAGTACTCTTGACTGCATGTATTTGCTGCAGAGCTACATTTTATGTTATATTTCATTCTTGCAACATACAGTTAATAATAACAGGTATTTTTTGTTCTTGTTGACTCACGTCATAAATGTTTTAAGTCAAATGTCAGCAATTGTAAGCTTTTGATTCGAAAAAATAAAAATAAATATTAAAAAAACACTTAGTTTTGAAATATTTTTGTCCCATCAACCCCATTCGCATTCTTTTTACTATCACATTAAGAGCTAATAGCTAGAAGGCTAACCTAATTTAAAGAATTGCTGCAATTGTCCGAGATCTTGACGTTGTTAATAATCGATGACGTCGAAATAAATCTTGCTGGACAAGTTACATGTATTTATCTAAACCCAAACTAAGAAAAATTTTACTTGTGATACGGATATTAGTTATTGATATTAATACATTGAAGCTTATATACAAAAACAGGATTGAACAAAACATACATATATAAATATCTTCGCGCCACATCTCTTACGGGGTAGGCAGAGGGAATCGAGTGTCATATTATGTCACTATTTGCAGATTTGTCTTGCTTTCTCCACATAAGTACATAACTCTTTCAATGCTAACACGCCTGTTTTGAAGGCTCTGGACACTACCTCGCACAGTATTTGATCAATCTGATCGTGGTATATCAGTCTTGGTCTTTCCGGTACCTACACGTTAGTATTGTTAGTTCCTTGCACGCATTTTCTTTTAGACCTAAACTATCTCTCTCTTCATTATTATGAATCCGGTTTGCGAGTGTTGCGTCACATATTTTCCGTAACCATCTCATCTCGACCTGTTTAATTAAAGTAAATCTAATATAATATAACACTATAACTTTACTATAACAAATGATTTTCGATTTCAAAATAAAATACAAAAACATATATTCATAAACATTTAAATCTTAAAACAAAAACCTCTATGCTTAATACACAAATGTTTTTTCCTGTCGGACCAGAGCTTTATCAACGAAGCGAAAACACATTAAAAAGTCTAAGCAATATGCAGCATGTTACAAATTCTACAAATAATAGTGGTCAACTGTTCTTTAAAAAAGATAGGTAGATATATAACCTTTTTTTATTTCAGATTACTTTGCTAGCTAGTTAGAATAAAAATCAATTACATTTTGTTTTTTAACTAAAATTAAAAGCGAATGCATTTGTTCAAATTTAAAGGTGTTTTATGATTAAAATGTTGTATTATCTAAATTTTATAATTATAATAAAAAATTAATAAACGCTTTCGACAAAATTGAATTGTGAGATATTTTTTACCTGACGGAGCGATATCATTTGACCGAAAATAAAATGCAAAGAGCTGTGGGGATGTCGCAAGCGTGAAGAAACTAATCTGAGGGAACTCACTATCTGGATGTGAATAGGAGAGTTATTTGCCGTATGTAGCCGCATTACACTTCCATAAAAAACCCGCTTGGTAGCACCCAGACCGTGGTAGAAAAACAAGCGCTCAACAAGCCCGTCACCTAATATTAACTACCCAAGAATAGGATTAAGGCTGCAAAGCTCAACTGGCGCTTTTTTTAGCCTCCAAAACATGTAAAATCGGTTGCATGAATATTGCTTACGAGCACGATTTCCAATCAGGTGCCCACCTATACGTAACGGAAATTGCTTTCGATGAAATGAATGATGAGGGAACAGATAACACGGACCTAGGAGCCATGGGATAAAATCTTGTTTTGTGATGAGTCTCGATTCGGGTTTAGGCATGATACAATAAGGGTACCATTGTTCTGGGAAGCCTAAAAGGCTGAGGTGCGTTCACGAAGTTCACCATAACAGCGGATTAACCATTATGTTATGTTACACAGTGGATTAAGCACTTGTACTTTAATTTAACTTCACAGCATATTTTTAATATATCACTCAACCGGTTACAATCAATTGTGTAACAATAATTGAATTTCAACAAGTGCCGACGGTGGAAAGTAAAAATATAATTATGGTATGGGCTACCTGCCCATACCATAATTATATTTCATACTTATGAAGAAAAGACGAAAGGAGCTCGTTTTTGTAAATGGAAATATACGCTCAAAATTCCGTTGAGAATGTTTTTAGGCCTTTATTATGTTCATCTGTTTACACAAACCCTTAGCTCCGATTTCACGTTAATACGTGACAATGCGCATTTGCATGCAGCTTTGTAGACTAGGGTACTTGGCAATGGAAGACATCGGGGTGTTGTCATCACCTGCACGAAGGCCAGAAATGAAATAAAATTAAGTAAAAATATTTATTTGCAAGAATATTACAACTTATGTTATAAGTTATTAAAATTAATCTGCCATGATATGGTGTGAAACCTCAGCCCCATCTAACATAAATGGGATATGCTCTAGAGACGTGTTTTAGAGGACTTGGACAGAGTAACAACAATCCAACAGTTAAACGATTTGTTAAAATTTCATTGGGAACGATTACCGCAGTATAACATTCTCAAACTCGTCGATTCTATGAACAATAATCGGTGCTGACAAGTTTTGAACAACAGAGGAGGCGATACTTTGTATTAAGTTATCCAATTCTTTACAATGAATTAATTTTGTACGTTAGGTACATTATTTTGTACAACGCATGATACAGTACATATTAATATTGTTTATTTATGGTATTAAAAACTAATTAAAATAAACCGTTTTTGTTTTTTACATCAATAAAACATTAAAAATAAAATTTGAAAAATATAAAAAACAAACGTAATAATGTAAAAAAAAACATTTTATAATTAAAATTTGATTTTTGGTGTATAATTCTTAGGTACAGTTACATCGATAGATGTGACTGAAGGTACAGAGATGGCCGAAATCTCCTTGTAACGCCTAGGAATCAAGCGGATCAAAACGATCTTGGTCATTGACACTTCAATCGGTCTACGCAAAATGCAACCAAGATAATAGAGATGGCTTAACATGTTAAAAGATAAGGACAGTAGTATGTACCCTGTTTTGTATAGATAATATTAGAACATCGTGAACGATTGGCTGGCATAAAATAATTTTCAGTTTAGGTTTCAATCTAATTAATTTTCAGTAGCAGCTTAGGTTATTCTCATTTGATACGACAAGCGTTTATATATTTTTAAAAATGATAGTAGAACGCGTTAGTTTAAAAATGTCCTTATATTATTAAAATAGAACACTCTGAGTTTTAAGGTTAAATTCCACGCTGTTTTAAGACTATTTGCTAATTTGCATGGCTGAAATTAGTATTAAGTACTCCTCCATTCTCGCGGGATCACACAAATATAATGCTTTAAAAGTTTACTTTCGCTTTTTCTTAAATCCTGAGTTTATAATTTTTACAAAAGAATCGTAAAATCGTAAGAAACGCTGAGTTTAATTTACTTATTTTTTTTAATTAAGTTATGATATAGTATTGTTATGATAAATTAAAATAAAAAAAATGCAATATTTTATCACTTATACACTTGTACTGTTTCACAATAAGGCCTTATCGTTAAACAGAACAAGTGTACGAGTGATAAAATATTGCATTAAAATGGAGTTTCACCAAGTGCCGACGACGTAAAATTTAAAATATGTAACAGAAAATGTAAATCAAAATTTTTATATCTCTCTCAAGGGAATATTTTGTGTGTCATAACTATTTTAATAAATAACTGATATTTATAAGATTAGCGTTAGGTTAATTGTCGTTTTATTTATGAAAGAAAAATAAAAGCAAATCAAAGTATGATTTGAACCATCAGGTGAGCCTCCTGTCCGTTTGCCACCTTTTCCTATAAAAAAAAAAACAGTAGCAGTCGTGGGACTGCCGATAGAAGTGAAAACGGAACTATTAAGTTGAGAGTAATTAAAACTATATGCAAAACATAGCTATAGATATACTATTATCATTAGCATGTCGGTGACGCGAACCGAAGATTTTACCCTCAACCAAAACGCTCAACGCGCCTAAAGAAGTTTTCACTTCAAAAAGTTATTTTGTTTTTAATCTATTGATAATGCATTAAAATGACATGAGTTGTAATTCATTCAGTAACAAATACTAATAATGAGTCGTCACCATAGATGGAGTGGACATTCATATGAATGATAGTAGACTGCCAAAGGCTGTCTTCTACTCTGACTTTCATATGGAAAACGCAAACAAGGAAGTCAATACCTGCCCTACACAGATGTGTTCAAACGCAATCTTGCGGTCTACAACTTCTCTAGTGATGTTTGGAAGGAGCTCATCTTAGTCGCGAACGGCGTCATACCGTCCATATTGATATGGACACTTATGAAGAAAAGCGCTTACAAGACCTGGACACAAAACGTATGTAAGACTTGACCAAAACCCTATTATACCTTTATACATATAATGAACCGGCCAGTTATATTGTGCGCCTTGCGATCATATCTTTAAGTCGCAGTTTGGCTTTGCAAGTCACATTAGGGACGAACATACTGGCCAACTGACCATTTAGGAGTTGCCATCACCGGATACGGTGCGGATCATCATCATCATCATCAACAATACCAAACTAGTACCTGCTATGCTAAGCCAGTTCATGACATTTTAATCCAGTCACTTAAAAACTTGTACTACGCTGACACAGACGATCGTCTCGTAAACAATATCAAATTGCACGAAACACCTGCACTTAATATTAGCAAACAAATATTACAAGGTAAGTTTTAAGTTTTGAATGATGTAATATAGAATTAGTTTGTTTAAATTTGTTTTTTTTTTAATATTTTAATTAAGGTATCTTCATGTCCGTATCACTGAAGAGGTAAGCAGAAGTAAAACCTGTGCACCCACGATTAGCCGAATATATGTGCTTAGTTCCACAATGTGATAGGTGGTAAGCCTATCGCCAACCAGGTACTTATCCAATCCCGGGCAACGATGTTTCTTCAGACAACAGGAAAAACACATTTTTGATTTGCCGGACTGGGGAAAAGAATTGAGATCTCAAGTACCAACGCCGACACCGAACCACTAAACAGCAGAGGCGATTTTTTAAATATTATTTAAAGTAAAAATAGTTATTTTACTATTATGAAGTTTTTATTTGGATAAGTGAAACCCGTTTATAAAATTAAATGGTTGTGTCAGTAATTCTTCGTATATCTTAAGAATAGCAACAAAATTCAAAATAAAATGTAATCTATATCCTATTATACATTTATGACTTCATTAAAACAGGCTAGTAAGAAGCTGAAAAGTTCTACGGTAAGTCTTTATCAGCTTGTTGAGAAACATTAAAAACCAAATTACATTACGTGCTATTCCAATATCCAATAATTTATATGCAAGATACGATATTCAATTTACTCGTATCGTAATATAGAACAGCATGAATTTTAGCAATGAAAATAAAATAACCATTAAAAGCATATCCAGAGGTTTATTTGCTCAAATGCCGTATTTACATGAAAATGTCCAATAGATGCAGCCAAATAATCATTACTGTATGGTATGAATAGGTATGCGTATTATAAGGTTGTTTTATATAATTGTCTAGCTATCGTTATTTCGCAGTATAATTTGAAGCCAAATTATACTGTGCCATAGCCAAATCTGTTTTTCTAAATTATGTTATAGCTAACTCGACATGTTTATTTTTCACCTACTTATATTTATGATTGTATAATTATAGCTGGGCGACCGAGCTTCACTCGGATGATATCGTTTCATAGGGACCTAAATCTATTTTAAAAGTAAAAGAACATTTAAGTACAAAATTTCGTCAATAATCGTCATAGTAGGGGAGCCCAAGAGGGGATTCTTCCCCTCATTGTGTTATAGCACTCACTCCGTGCTTGGGAAAACTGGAAAAACTTTAACCACAAAAATAATTAGAAATACGAAAGTACTCATCAAAATTATAAATGTGAATTTCATCTGTAACGATGAACTCATTTAACTAGTTATAACCTAGCGATCAGTACAATCGACGTAATCGATCATAACAAAGAAGAATTTAGCCACGCTGAGCCTGTCGACACTAGCTCAGTGGGAGAGTGTCCCGGCTTTAGGGAAATGGTCGCGGGTTCAATCCCTGCGTGTCGATATTTTTCTTTGCTGTTTTTAAAGTTTTTCCAATAATATCTCTTAAGTTTGCACACACTCATACACGCACATTATATATGCATACATGCATACATACTGACGTCTTCGTGAAAATAGTCGGAAAGGTTTTTAGGACCTCAAAACGTGGAGATCGGGTGAAAGCTTGATTTTCAAAAGTCGGGGTGGAAATTTTAGGGTACAAGAAATGAAACAGCTTATTAAAGTTGATTATAATTATAAAACACTTGTACTGGTTTCACTATATATATTATTTTTTTGTGTTGTGAAACCAGTAGTGTTTTATAATTAAAATAAAAATGCAGTTTCATCAAGTGCTGACGATCAACAGTATAGAACAACAAAGTTGACACTGCGAAAGTGTGTTGCACAGAATTATATTATAAAAGCGTAAACTGGGTGGATTTCACTTACATAAACAGATTAGTTATACAAAAACTATGAGTATAATAATTTATAGTTCTGAGTTTCACGGAGAGAAAAAATCAAAGAAACTACTGTTAAGGCGATTAGAATATTAATTTCTTTGACTGCTTCAAATTATTATTATTAAAGAAAAAATGTGTTATTATTATTTACTGTAATTATTATATTGAATGTTATAATTGTCAAATCACAGTCAACTTTTTAACCTAAGATATGTCGGTAAAAGCAAACTGTCCTTGTTTTTTTCGTCTTCATTAAAAATCTCTATAGTAGGCCAATGTTCACGTATTTCATCAACCGTTTAATATTATAAAATAGCAAAGAAACAGCTGGTTGATATTCATATATAAATAGATGTGACAGATGCGTTGATATTCATTTGAGGATGGAAGAGTAATGCATAAGTTTACCAGCTACCTTATCCTACAAACTGGAATACGATAGTGACAGTAAAAGCATGAACACTATTGTGACAAGAAAAAATAATGCGCTAGTATCAACATAGGGCTTTTCGATGGTAGTGAGTAGTGACCAAATGATTGCCTATTACAAACTGCCCGATAGAATAGCAGTTAGCCTATTCCTTAAAAGAGGCCCAGATTAACACTTTCAACTTGATTAGACCGGTACATAAATTAAAGAACGCATTAAAATAAAATAAATTAATTAAAAAAACGCCGTGTTAGTCCCGACCTCTTTTGAAGAATAAATCAACTGCCGTTCTGCCAGGCAGGTCGTAAAAGGCGACCATTTGGCTATCGAGTCACTACCATCGTGGCTACTTGGTGGTAGAGTCCTACATTGTCTCGCCCGAGTCTGGTATCACCGCCTTACCTATTCCTGCCGCAATAGCGTCAGTGCTTGTCGCTCCGGTTTGGAGGGTAAGGTAGCCGGTAAACTTATGCATGTGGCATTAGACCTCGCCAGAAGACAGCAACGCACCATTAACATCTTTGGTGTCTATAGGCGATGGTTGACTCTTTCCATCAGGAGACTCATCTGCTTGTTTGCTATCTTATTATATAAAAAAAAAGTTTTTAAAAACTAGTTTTTTAATCTATGATGGCAGCCATCTTGGATTTAATTTTTTATCATAGTGTATTTGTATTCTACAAGTTATAATAAGTCCTTTCATTTAAAATCTAAATACAAAAATGTATCCGCCATTTTGTTGCGGCGGCCATTTCGGATTCATAACAACATTGACTATATGTATATAATTTCATTGTCATTAAAACTAAATGTATATTCCGAATCTCAGCTCAATCGGACACTGTGAAGTGAGTCTTTAGCTTGTAAGATTTAATCCACACTAACACGGCAAGTTAAATAATAGCTTGAAATAACTCAATAGCCAATTAAAGATTAATTAATATTATTATTCTATTTCCATCCCTGTTTACCTTCTTCATAGATTCACAGATTTTTATAATAAATAAATTGATTTTTCATAAGATATTTTAATTATTCATTTAAGAAAAACAATTCAAGTTTTAAAAGTAAATCGACCAAAATCTGTTTTGTTTCCATACAAATTTTCCCTTCAATTTTACCAATTCAGATGATGGATTTTGAAAAAAAGTACTTTCCAATATTACATAAGGAACCTCTGTAAAAAAAGTTATTTTTAGCTGTGTTGTCTTTTAGTCAGTTTTTAAGCGTTTTATTTATTAGATATTCATAAATATCTGTTTATAAAACTTTGACGCACGTTTTCATAAACGAATAAATATTTATAGCATTATGAAAAAGTAAATTGAGTAATTTTTATTCGACATATAACCAATCCCTTCTATTTTTATAGCCCATTGTCGATCGAAAATGTCTATATATACATCCTTACGTAGGTGTACTTTACATTATGGTTGCTAATACCAAAAACTTACAACAATATTACATGTTTAACGCTTGTCAAGGTTTTATTCTTTTGGGAGGGTATGGGAGCTGATATTTCTGCTATACGGTTATATAGTAAAATTGCATCATCTTTATGGTGTTCATACGCGATGGTTATCTCTTTTTGGAACGAAGTTCCTTACGGCAGGCTTGGAGGGGATAGGGATTTTGCTGCGCGACCGAACTGAAAAAAATGTGATAGTAAAACCGTAAGAAAAATGCGTGGAATAAAAGCGTTAAATGAGACGTGCGCAGGCGCGACAGTCGCGTACACAAGCGAGTAGTGCCGTTTAGCCGAAGGAAGTTCGTTCCTACCTGGTGTCCCGCGACACCACATCATTTTTATCAGGAGAACCATCCTCTTCTTTTTATCTTATAACATAAAAAAATAGATGGAATTGCCACACAGCGAGCGTCACAACTTAAATGTCGGGTATGTTTTTCCCTCGTGTTGGTCCGGGCTCCTTTGAGGAATATGCCAACTGCCGTTCTACTAGGCAGGTCAGAAAAGGCGACTGATTGGCTATGTGAGTCACTAACGTCGTGGCTCCTAGGTGGTAGATTTCTGCATTAATTCGCCCGGGTCAAGTACCACCGCCTTACCTATTCCTGCCACAATAGCGTTAGTGTTTGGAGGGTAAAATAGCTGGTGAATTTATGCATGTGGCATTAGACCTCACCACAAGATAGCAACGCACCATTAACATCTTTGGTGTCTGTAGGCGATGGTTCTGCATCTGCTTATTTGCTATCTTATGATATAAAAAAAATATAGGATATTATTGCCAAATTCTTCACAAATAGGTCAGAGCGAATCAAAATAAATCAGTATGATTTACACATCAGATTCACAGATAAATCATGAACAAACTTCTCATTACATTCTGCTTGAGTGCGAGAAATAATCGATGTACATAAGAGCCCAGTTCTTTAAAGTGGGTGTCCAAGTTTGAGCATTCCTCTAAGTTGTGGAAATTTCGGAATGACCTAGATTGGCAGATGTATCTAGGTTTGGCTAAGTACGGTATAGCCCGCTTTCATAGATAGATAATTAGACTTTCCCACATCGTGACCGGTTACTATACCCTCAAGGCTAGTGACACAATATCGGGAACTACGAATCGTAATTCATTACTATTCAATGTTGTAATGTAATATTTTATTTTAACGATCAAATAGGTTCCCAGTAAGAATAAAAACCTTGAATTATTTTAAATTATTTTTTGAAAATGTAAATTGTTAATGTGCACGCAAAAGCTACGGTGTCTTTTAGGAGTTTTCTATTTTAATTAGAATTCATATCCTGAGTTTTAACATCGTTCTACTTAAACTTTCATTACAATAGAAAGCAGATGCTACATGAATATTGTTCTTAAGTTGAATTAATACAACGGAACTTCAAGCGTCGATTGAAATGAGTACGTCTTTAAGAAATGTTTTCATCATGAATGCTTTTTGAAGTTATTTAATTTGAACACTTTGCTAGCCAGTTTATTTAAGTTTCATTTATTAATGATAACTTTGACTGTTTGGTTTGATTCTTTTCTATATTTTTAGTTGAATAATACAAAATAATTAGTGTTTACTATCAACGCCCAACTCAAATCATTCATATTGGGTCTGCAATTGAGCATAATAGGTGTTGTCTATTAGCATAGGCATTTCAATTTCAATATATTTGTACTATATAAATATTCCGATTAACCAAAAACACTAATGAATAACAGGGATTCATTTCCTTGCTAAGTATATTACAGTGAATGTGACCTAAGTAGCGTTGTTTTTTATTGAGCAACCAGAGTGAACTAAAAGTGAACAGACATTCTGCTTCGGTACGATTCACTGATTTGGTTGGCCACATGAATTATCATTATCACTGCTGCATTTTATCAGTCTGATAAAGACTAACTTCTTGTTTTTTGTATCTGAATGTTAGTATATACTTTAATTGACTAAGATTATTCGATGGTTCTTATATGCTCTCCTAGGTAAATGAGTTTTTTAGAGTAAACTCTTGTATTGTTCCACAACTACAATATATTTGTTTTAATACCAACCTGTTTTGTTCTCACAGCATCATCAGGGATTTTAGATCATTTAAATACGTTTTTTAATTTAAAGCCTTGATAATGTTGTTATAAACGTAACCGGATAGGTCTGTATATTATACTCGTACCTGTGAAACGGTACAAGATTTAAGAAAATCAATATGTTGCAGTTGTCCGTACATCGTGTTTGGTAAACTATAAAAATAATTAATTTTAGTTGTAAAAATATATCAAAAGATCAAGAAGCTGCTACTAAGAATTTTGTAGATAAAAAAAAACAATTATCATATTTTATGAAGTTAGAACTAGAAATTATAAGCCAATCATTTATAGGTTAGCCCATAGATCACCAAATCAAAATAAGCCAAAAATAAATCCAATTCAAATTGAAAACTTAGATTTCCTGATGCTATACATATTAACGATAGGAGATGGCTGTGAACAATACGGAAAGCGATTAGTTGGGTGCGTACAGATAATTACACATTCCATTTGTCCGCTTAATCTGGGCTTAATCGGACGGCATGTGATAAGGGTTACACCTTACCCGAGGTGCGATATTCAGACATGTGGAGGCAAAGCTCTCATATTTGCAATTATCAACTTAAAACACCAATATGTTAAATTTTGTAAATGGTATTAAGGTTTCATAATCTCTACCATCTATTGTAATTTATGAGTTTAATTTGTGAAACTAAAATATAATAAATAAATAAAATTACGTCAGTTTTCTTACTAGCTCGGTAGGATTTAACGGTCTGATAACGAATAAGTATCATATTTTTCCTGCAATAACTAGGACTGCTGCATTTTGCATTCATCCGAAACATGGAGGTGCTCACATACCTACCTGAATCCAAGCTGGTGCTAAGAATTTGTTTTTCGTGGAGAAACCCGCAGAAACCGAAACAAATATATCTATGAACGCACCATTAACATTTTTGGTGCATAAAGGCCATGGTTATTTCTTTCCAATAGGAAAACTATCGGCTTTTTTGTTATGTCATGTACATGGAATAGTTTACCTATTAGTTCAATCTTTAAATTGAAAGCTAAGATTTTAGTTCAAAAAATTTGAGCAAACACTGCCGTTATAGCGTTAGACATAACTTAGATGATATGTAAGTACCATGCAGTAGAAGCATCACAGATCTTTGCCTCCTAGTTTTCTTATCTCATATCAGTAGTATGATACTATAAGCTTTACATACTCTACACGATGAAATATGTTTTTATTAAAAAAATACATAAGTTCGGGATTGGGTATATGTTTAATTTATTGATAAACTAGCTGCAGCGTGCATCATAAAAGTTTTTGGCGAATCAGGTGGGATCATCTAATTGTTCCGAGATAAAAAGTAACCTATGTGCTATTCCAGGTCATAGTCTACCTGTGTGCCAAATTTCGTTCAAATTCGTTTAGTGGTTTTTACGTGATTGAATAATAAACATTCATCCATCCACTCAAACATTTCTCCATCCAAACATCCAAACATGAAAACCTTCGCATTTACAATATTAATATATGTAGTTAAGTTTTTGCCATTTTGTTCTAATTTTTGAAAGTTACTTTCGCTCTAGTGATCACTATAAAACTACTGTAAGTAAACTACCCAAAATTAAATAAATTACCTGCGAATCACGTAAAAAACCCTGCGCATAAACCGTAAACTAAACCAGGAATCAAGAGAAACAAACGTGCCATTTAAAGTTTGGAAGCTTTATAGTTCTGAGGACGCGGACGTGATGAGTCAGCCTGTGAGTAGTGTTCGGATTTTGTTCTATGACTTATTTATAGCTGTTCTGACTGTACTTTTGATACATGTCTTCTAGTCTTCTGTCGTCAATCGCGTTTCTACTCTTATTTGTGAGATTTTTTATACAATGACCAGAATTTTAGATTCAAACTTGATTTTATGGCATAGTAAGAACATTACTTGGAAACGTCTAAATCAGATTAAACATTTTTTCGAATGCTTATTATTGTAATTAATATAAAAAATACTCACAGAAAAGCTATTTCTCGGGATCTAAATTATTCAAATTTAGAACAGATACAGTATTTTTCACATCGTATAACACACAACATACTCGTATAATACTAAAAATGAAGTGGATGAACGAATGTCTACATTTTAAACACAGCTTTATTTTTAGGCAAGGTGTAAACGAAGGTTAAATGTAAACGCATCACTGCTATAAATAAAGTGTCAAATACTCGGAGGTGGTAGATTTATTGTTTCGCTTAAATTTGGTAAAACAGCCTCAGCTTCAATTTTGCTTTACCAACTCCATTCACAATAGCGTCAGCGCTGGTCTTCTATTATGGTAATTGGAAAGTTACGTTTACTGGATGATAGAGTTCTGCAACGTCTTGACATGGTTTGGTACCACTGCCTTACATATTCCTGCCGCAATGTTTGTCACTGTCATCTACCAGATTGGTAATGTAAATAAGACAGAACATAATATGCATGTGATGGCATGCGGGATGGCATTATCCCGCCAAATGGATAGTTAAGCGTTATAAACATCTTTGGTGTAGGCGATGGACTGATGGATGTATATCTTACCACAAGGGCGGTCATCAGCTTGTTTGCTATCTTATGATGTATCAGAAAAGAGTTTGAATTTTCTTGTGAAGGAAAAATTGGAAAATTAACAAATGAAATTAGCCAAACCAGCTATTATTTCATAGAAATGTCTACTCTTATTTATAGCAATACTCGTAGTTTTAACAATAAAATAATTAGCTGTTTGACGTATCACTTCCATTCTTCTCTACTTAAATAAATACTAAAAATCTATATCTACAATATCTATATATTAATACTTAAAGGAAAAACTGTTCCCCTTTTTAAGACAATTGCGTGAAAGGTGGAGTATGAAATTTGGTACAGTTAAAAATACCATAGTGTAGGACTGCAAAAACCTAATATTTTTAAATTATATGCGTAAGAAATACATTAAATTAATAAAAATAAATATTACATAATATGCATTTGACACACAATATCATGAAATTCCCTACATATAATATTTTTATGATGACTGTAGTCAAACTTAGAAGAGATGAATGAAAAGTTCCATACCCTGTAGCACCACATCAGCAATAGTCAGCGACGTTACTCGGATCATCCAGCGAGAAGCACATCCACTCCCACGGATAGGACATAAAAAAGATCGCATCCCGTCCAAATCTGCTGACTTATAGTGCCAAACGTGACGACAGCCTGCAAAAGGAGGCCGTGATAGGTGCGTAACCGGCACTTTACTTCGAATCAGGCAGTGGTCTGACGTACCAAGAGGGACTACCACAGATACCTAGTAATGGTCTGGACGAGAGGTCATCAGAAAGTCCAGCAGTGAAGGCGTATGATCGTTCACATCAAGAACTCATGTAGGCGAAGTTATCAATTGTGTTAGATCATACGCCAAAGAAAAATCATAAACAGACCTCCCCGCATGATCAGTAGTGTGTGAACATAGCCATTTGGCGTGGTGTGCATTAAAATAGCCTAAGATCACGATCTAGGTGGAGGTGGAGTGGGTCTTTCGTAAGACGGAATCTACAGTCGTTTGAAGGTGCTCAACGAGGCTGTCGACTTCAGCATTTCCGCTCTGGGACCTGTAGAGGCACGCTTAGATGCGGGGATGGTCGTCGCAGCATACACATAGTCAGAAGATGGATAGATCCTTGCCTTCAAGGCTACTGAGACGTCGAGCACATATATCTTCTCTGATGTAAGCACAAACTCCCGCCCGGGGTACAAATGAATGCTCGAATTTGTCCTTGCCTTCAAGGCTGCTGAGACGTCGAGAACAGATATCTTCTCTGATTTAAGCACAAACTCCCACCCGGGGTACAAATGAATGCTCGAATTTTTACCCCGTATAGGAAAGATATGAGGTATCAGCCGGAGAACATATCTGCGTCTTAGTTAAAAAAGACAAAGCTGGCTTAGCCATCTCAAGGTGGTAGTGGACGGAATTTAGGTTTGAATGAAGACCCCCTAATAGTAATATAGTGCAGGTGGAGTGTGGTAGGAGGTGCCTTTCGATTTTTGCTCTGTGTACCCCGAGCAGCGAAGTTTGTAAGCGCAACTGTGCGCTCCCCGTAGAGTGCGCAGGGCACCCTGGGCATCCATGATTAGGTTGATAACAAACACTTGAACATGGATGTCCACAGGGGGATTCTCCACGGCTTCCGCTAGTGTAAACCCCCCTGGGGTAAACTACTACTTTCAAATTGCGCTTCTATAGTGTTAGGGGGAGGGGAGAAAGGGCCTCCGGAAACCTCACAGGCCAAACGAAACGCAACAGCAAAGCTGTTACTTTACATTGGTTTTAAGTGGTACTGTCCCGGTCGTGCCGACCCATTATACATATAAGCATGGCACTACCACTATTTTGACTAACTGCACCAGTGGAATAATTTCACACAAAGAACATTATCCCACCGGCGGGTGATGGGGTCGTAGCGTCCCGACGGCGGCAAAATGTAAGTGATAATATTTTATATATAAGTACAAAATAATTAAGTACACTAGAAAAAGTAATTTCTTTTCCTTATAAAGCGCATCTTATTGAAAAATCTACATACAAGTTAAATGAAGCTAATTTTGAATGAGCATTTAAAATAGACGCTATAAATCCTTATAAATGTTAGCAAAAACCGCAGCAGCAATCTCATAAGAAAGTTTAGAAGAGCGAGTTGCGTGGTCGTTATTTATTGTTATTATTTCCCTACAGAATCAGCTAAATTATTTATTACTTTTCTCAATTACATGGTAAATGACATTTCAATTATTTATTTATTTATTTATTTATTATTATACAGTTGCATTACATAATATTTTTCACTTTACGTGCATAAGACGATTTACATAATATTATGTACCTTGTCAGGCGCAGCAACTGGAATGGCAATGGGGTAGCAACTTCTTATTAGAGTGATTTGTCTTCCAAAATTACATTGCTGTGGTCGGGAAAATGGGAAAAAATATCATGAATAATGATTAAGAAACCTTGGGACATTACTTATTCGTTCTTATTAATCAGTCCAATGGTCTAGTATCTAGAGCTTTGATATAGACACATGATAAAGGATTCAAACCTCGAGTTGAACAATTCGTTACTAATAAATTTTTCTGGAAAACATAGTTTAACAGTGTATGTGCACAATTTGGCGGTAGGTTGGTCATCTGTCACATTAATAGGTATTTTTTAGCTTTACGTGCGTCGTTATGATGCGTTCCGGTTCACCACGATTCACCATTTTGTTGGTTGCCGAGTTGAACGATTTTGGTTATGGTAATCCATTACCGAATTTGTCTTGGTAACGATTTTGGCTTACTAGCTGACCCGCGCAGCTTTGCCCGCGGGTAGATTAACATATCGTCTAGATAGCTTTTCATACAAATTTCATCACCTATTTCAACCCTTTAAGGATTGATTTTTGAAAAAAAAAGTCTGTATTTGACCCCATGTCTTAAACTAATTCCATGTCAAATTTCATGAAAATCGGTCAAGCGGTTTAGCCATGAAAGCGTTACAGACAGACAGACAGACTTTCGCATTTATAATATGAGTATGGATAATAATATTAGTATGAATTTCTAGCGATAACCCGGATCGAAACTTTACATCTTGTCAAATTAACATCCGAAACACGAGGGTATTTACTACTCCCGTGCTTCGGATGTTACCCAGTACGGATATTACCCGCTAAATTCCCAGTTGCTACTGATATTTTAGGTTTTCGAGAAAACCTCGAAATAATGTCAAGACTTAACATTTTTCCCGACTTAAGATCGAATCCAAAACTTCATGATCTGAACTGAGTAGGCTAATCACTCACTGGGTAAATCACTGGGTTGGATGTACCTAAACATATTGGAGCCTCAAAAACTCGTAAAAACGTCGGTCGCTATTGCCGATAATAACATAGAATGATGAAAAAAACTTGTTGATAAAGCGGTGAAAAGATATTTCCACCCAATTTGCCATTTGACAAACCGGTGAATAGTGATGAATCTGAGTATCTGTTGGTATTCGTTGCACTCTGGATATACTCTTATGAGGCCACTTACACAGGACAGCACAAGGCTTCTTTATTAAGAATTAAAAAAAAAACAATTTTTTATAACAATTTTAATTCAAAAGATCCAGACACGTTATTTAAATATCATCATGGTAGTCAAAAACATATTTTCACAAATAATAGAAAAGATTATTTTAAACAAGCACATTAAAAACACTGTATTAAATATTTATATAGGAAGAAGAGGCATTACTAATTGACATTGTATAAAGAAGTATTTTGATCAACTATCCTAGTTGGATGTTGAAAAAATTTATTTATTCGCAAGCCTTATAATAACAGTTTGCCACAGACTGAAAATAAAATTAGATATAAATGTAATATAAAATTGCAAACAATTTCACTTTATGATGATAAATTTTAGTTTATTGACTGTAATTCATGTATTAAAATTAAGTACTGTTTGACAAAAGATAACTATTATATTTCTTATTATTTTAAAAGACAAATAGCATGCTCGCTATATTTTCATATTTTTAATACAGCCAAGTACTTGGCTAACACAACTGCTTTTATTGAGCAGTCAAGTAATTCAAGCGAAATATTTTTAACTGTGGAACATGCTATCCCACAACTTAATATAATTAATTTAAATTAGTAATTGAGACAATAGAGTCAACCTCTAGCAATAATTTGATTACTGAGTGCATAAATTGTAAATATACTGTCAGTGACATTATAACAGATACCCTGAGTATTATCTATAAGGAGAATGGAAAAAAATTACCAGTACCTTGTAAGAGAAAAGCCTTTACTTGTCAGTTAAACCTGATACATCAGATTATTCAAGGGATGAATGGCAAAGAATTAGAATTGGAGCTGTTCATGAACTGTAATAATATTGTTATTTTATGCATTACAGAACATTAACTAAAAAGCCACCAGGTCATGTTCAGCTTCAATAATCACTAGGTTGCCAGCTCGTTCAATAGAATTAATATGATGCATGGTGGCTCGATGATTATAGTTAGTAAAACATGAAAATTTAAGGAACGTAAAGACATAGTGAGCATTTCTATTGAACGAGTTATTGAGATTGCTTGTATTGAGTTTGAGCTATTTATTGTTATCAGTGTATACAAGCTCCTTGTGTATCTTATGATGAGTTTATAAACAAGATGGAGGAGGTTATATTTAAAGCCTCCAAATCAAAGATGAATATTGTTGTCTGTGGGGATTTTAATATAAATATTTTAGACAAATCTTCGTTAACATGTAATTTCCTTAGTCTTTTTAAATCATTCAATCTACACAACGTTTTCTCTGAGCCTACAAGGATAAATGCCACTAGTGCTACTTGTATAGATAAAATATTTAAAAATATAGCTCCCACTAGTAGTTCAATAGTAATACCATATTGGCCAATTAGTTAAGTTCCCAAAAATTACAAACAAACCTCAAAGAAAAGAAATTGTTTTTGTTCCAATGAATACTAGCCGAGTAGAACGTTTTAAGGCTAACTTGACTGAAAAATTACCAATGCTGCCTTATGAAGATAACCCAAATATTTTATATAGTTCTTTGTTTAATTTAATTGATACAGAATATTCGGGTATTCAGTCCAAAAATATTATTGTTAAGTAGCAAAAAGATTTTGGTGAATGGGCAACAGTGCGAATTTTTAAAAGAAGAAAACATTTATTTGACCTATATTATGAAAAATCTTATAATCATAGTGTGGAATTTCAAGAATATGTAAAAAAATATTCAAAAATTTTTAAAAGGGTCTGCAATACAGTAAAATCCCTTTACATAAAGAATATTATTAAACAATCCACAAACAAAATAAAAGCTACTTGGAATATTATTAATCGTGATTTTATTTTCATTATTTATTATTCCACACAAAATGTATGGATTTGACATAAGCTGTTGATACGAGCGTAAACGAATTTGTAATTGGTAGCCAAGTGTCATTCGTGAAACGAAACGTTATATTGCATCGATCATTTTTGATCAATTTCATACAAAACCTTAGCCAAGTGGCACTTTTGACAAGCAAAATTGGTGTTTCGATGATTAGCGAACGCTAGAACCCTGTAAATTACGCTAAAAATGGCGGATGATCACTATTATTTAATCAGCTGTTCTAAATCGTGGATAATATCTGTTAGAATATTTGATAATTTTAAAGTAAAATGAACGCAAATTGTCATAATTTAAGAGTCCTAACCTAACTAGGGGGTTCTCAATACATTTTCTTTATTTAAGTCGCAGACGCCTTTGTAGTGAATTTCGGTTTTCATCCCCTAACTCCACGGGGAATTAACTCAGAACAAAGTGACCTTGACAAAAGTTGGTGTCCCTTACACCCTCCACGCAATGGTGCAACAAAAAAGGGGTGTTATATAGGGTTGAAATTTTCCATCAAAATTTTTCTGTCCTGCGCACGCTCTGACCGCCAACCGAGCTCTCTGTTCATTCTAATATAACGCATTGGCGTCATTTAGAACAAATTGGTAGCCAAGTGGACCATAGCTTGTTTAACGTTCATTCTATTGAGGTCTATCGAATATTGTCTGTGAATTGACGGCGATGTCAGTTTAAAGCATGGAACATAGACTTGTTCTATGTTTCATGGTTTGAAGTGTTATTTTCACAACGTGAATCAATCTCGGATGAATAATATACATGGATGGAATATATAAATAATATAAAAAAATAAGAACAGATTCGCTATATCTGATTTAATTTTGATTGTATGTACCGCGTAAGTGCGAATAAGATAAAATATACTATCTTTTCTTCTTAATTACCTACTACCTACCTAGTGTTTATAACCTGAACTTATAGTGTCTGTAAAATATTTAAAGACGAAATAATATATTTATCATAATTAAGACATTGTCAGCATTTTGCAAACCTATCAATTCTTACAATGTGTCTAGGCAGTTCGTTAGAAGCGAACAATTGGGTGAACGAGTCACTAGTATTGTGGCTTCGAGGTGGTAGGGTAGGGTTCTGCATTGTCTCGCCCTGGTCTAATACCACTGGCCCACCTATTTCTGCAGCAATAGCAACAGTGCTTGTTACTGTCGTGTTCCGGTTTGGAGGGTAAGGTAGCCGGTAAATGTATGCATGTGACATTCATACCCCCCCCCCCGCGCCACAAGGATATCAAAGCACCATTAATAATGTGCCACCAAAAGCCTTAATTTGCGTTAATTTTACTTTAAAATTATCAAAAATTCTCACAATGTTATCCACGCTTTAGAACAGCTGATTGAATAATAGTAATCAACCGCCATTTTAAGCGTAATCTGCAGGGTTCTAGCGTTCGCTGAGTATCGGATAATTCGCTCGCTTCAGATATAGCGAAACACCAATTTTGCTTGTCAAAAGTGCCACTTGGCTAAGGTTTTGTATGAAATTGATCAAAAATGATCGATGCAATATAACGTTTCGTTTCACGAATGACACTTGGCTACCAATTACAAATTCGTTTACGCTCGTATCAACAGCTTATGTCAAATCCATACATTTTGTTTTCTATTCTCCTAGCGTTGATGCCACTTGTCTTGGGGGGCAGTTTCGCAACATGTAGTTAAGATTGTTACTTTCGCTTAACTTATTGCTGGCGCAATAACGTTTCTGCTTTTCACTGTCATGTTATGATTTCGAGGATAAGATAGCCGAAAAACCAATATTATACACGTCAATGCGAAAAACTCATCCATATGGCATTATCTATACCGTACCCCATCTAACGAATAAGAACGCAATATTAACATATTTGGTGTCTGTAGGTGATGGTTGTCTCTTTCCCACAGAAGAATCATCTTCTTATTTGTTAACCTTTGACAATAATATCGATGGACACATTATACGAGTTGATCTAGCATTAAAGTAAGCAAATTATTTGCTTGTGATATGGGTGTTAGTCATATTAACACATGTAAATACACATACATACTGTAAAGGATCTAATCTTTATTATCTATATTAATATTATAAATGTGAAAGTTTGGATGTTTGGACGGATGTTTGTTACTCAATCACGTAAAAAGTACTAAACGAATTTTAATGAAATTTGACAAACAGATAGATGATGACCTGAAATAGCACATCAGCTAATAAAAATAAGGGATTAGCCAAAAACTTTCACAATGCAGCGGGCTATAAACTGCAGCTAATAAACAATAAAACCTAGAAATACAAACATCTATACTCACCACTAAAATGCTTATTCCTGTCGGTCATCGAACCCGAGCCTCATTGATTGCGTAGCCAGGGTCGTTAATCACTCGACCAATGAGGCGTTCAAATATGATATTAAAAGCAGTTTAAAAGTAATGCTAAGGTTTATGCATACAGCATAATTAAAATGTGAGCAGGTTATTTCAAGACTTTTTAATAGAAAAATATATTAATGTGCTTCTAAATCCGAAGCGCGCAGGTCTCGGTGTCGGCGTTCGCGACAGATGGCAACTAGGAATAATACTAGTGCAATTTCTACGCCACAAACTGCACTCTTCACCTGTTAACTGTCTCTAGGTTTATTTGTGTTACATGAAGTACACAACATTCTTATAATACTAGCAAGCCGTCCCTGCTTTACACGAGTGCAATTTATATTACCAATGTCGAGGATGAAAATTTCGTTTAGTTGCAATTTGTTCAGATGTTAAGTTACGGATTTACAAATGTGATTTCTATTAATATTGGCAATCGCATTCTGTTTTTTGCTATATTTTCTTTTTGGGTATTAGGACGAAAAATAATGGTTTTGCTTCTTTTGCTTTCAAATGCGCTTTATGCGTTGCCACCTAAATATGTTAGATTAATCTTTTTCAATTTATTTCGAGGGAGTGTTTAAAAAATGAAACATATTTTAGATTAAACTATATTCATACAAAGAATTCCATCTCTTTCCATTTAAAATAATCATTTTAAGCAAACTTACTAAGAAGTATTTTATGTTACGATACATACTAATAATAAGCTTAAGGCCATTAAGAATGAATCGGATACCTATATTGTAAAGATAAATTATGATAATTACGGAGATAACAAAAAAATAAAAATTTGTTATAAAAGTGACTTAACTGATTAGGCGTGATATTATTAGGACGCCATGCCAGTCCAAAGTGTTTTCGTGGTAAATCATTGTTTCAATTTTACAATGCGAAATTATTATTATAATATACGTTATTTTACAAAAATATTTTTCTATTTAATATACCAAATAAGATAAATTATTAAACAGTTTTTAAATTTAATCAACTAGCTTATAATTCTGTAATTGGTTGACCCTGCAGGCCGCCCATAAAACTATCCGCTAAATTAAGGTATTTTAAGCTCAAAGGAGCAAAAAATGTAAGAATAGATTTTTTAGTTTAAACGTCTATTTTGTTAAAAATGGTAGTATATTGAATTTTATAAAGCTGTATATTTTGAAAACGTTATTTTACAAAAATATTTTTCTATTTAATATACCAAATAAGATAAATTATTAAACAGTTTTTAAATTTAATCAACTAGCTTATAATTCTGTAATTGGTTGACCCTGCAGGCCGCCCATAAAACTACTCGCAAAATTAAGGTATTTTAAGCTCAAAGGAGCAAAAATGTAGGAATAGATTTTTTAGTTTAAACGTCTATTTTGTTAAAAATTGTAGTATATTGAATTTTATAAAGCTGTATATTTTGAAAACGGTTTTGATCTTTAGAATGGTATACAACTAAATTTTTGAAATCTAAAATATTGCTTTTTTTCAACCTATCGAAAAGGTTTTCGATAGGTTGAAAAATTTCGTAGCAATGTTAACCATTTTTTTCATTGATAAATTCAAAACAAATTGACCAATTTTGATTCAATTATCAATATTTGATACAGTTTTTAAGGAGAAAAGTCAATCGGTGTTTTAGCCTGAAAGTTATTTCAAAAGTACTAAGTAAGTTTGCTAAAAACAACTAGTAATTTTAATACGAGTATTTGAAAAGCTGTAACTTTTGATTCGATTTTGACATTCGACTCAGTTTTATTAGTAAAACATCGTAGAATACTAAAGAAGACGCACGTACGCACGCACGCACGCACGCACGCACGCACGCACGCACGCACGCACGCACGCACGCACGCACGTACGCACGCACGCACGCACGCACGCACGCACGCACGCACGCACGCACGCACGCACGCAGGCACGCACGCACGCACGCACGCACGTACGTATGTGCACGCACATACTAAACTGATGGCCTCCGTTTTATCGTCGTTTAAATTACGACATCTCGTAAACGAAGAGAGAGGAGTTAATAAAAACCTAAAACTAGGTGATAAAGTTCTGCTGCTGCTGCTAAGTGTTAGACTCGACTTGGGTAAAACTACATTTCTGCCGCACTAGCGTCGTTACTTATCATTGTCGTGCTCCTGTTTGGAGGCTAAGGTAGCCGGCTAACTTATGTTAGTGGTAATTCAAAACGGATGGCAACATACAATTTGACATCTTCCGTTTCAATAGGTGATAGTTATCTTTTACTTTCAGGAAACCAACTGAGTATTTGCCATAAAATTAATAAATAAACAGAATTCTAAAGTTTTCTGATTATGACAGCATGTTCATTTGTTAACGAAACTTAGTTTAGAGAAAAAGTTAAAAAACAACAAAGAAAAATATTAACACGCGGGATTTGAACCTGTGACTATCTCCCTAAAGCACGGACGCTCTACCACTGAGCTAGTGTCGACAGGATCGACGTGGCGAAATTCTTCATTGCTTTGTGATCGATTACGTCGATTGTACTGAACGCTAGATGTACATATGTATAATCAGTTAAATGAGTTCATCGTTACAGATGAAATTCATAGTTATATTTTTTTCTGATCAGAACTTTCGTGTTTCTAATTATTTTTTGTTATAGCCCTCACCCCGTGCTTGGGAAAACTTGAAAAATTTTAAAAACAACAAAGAAAAATATCGACACGCGGGATTTGAACCTGTGATTGTCTCCCTAAAGCCTAGGTTTAAATAAAAAACAGTAAAAAAGCAATAGGTAATGTGGTTTTTAACAAATAAAAATAAATTAAAAAAGTTGAATTAACGTATTGTATTGCCTATTTTATAATGGGATAAAAATATTATTGAAATAAGACCGCAATCGCGTTCATTCGTATGTAACATCATATTCCATTTCAATTATCTTTGTGGATTTGCCGCGGTAGAATCCTATCACAACACAATAATAATGGTTGAAACGTGAAAACATTTGAGCTTTAAATACATTTTTTTTCCAAAGAAATAATTTTAGGATATAATATTATCTGAGCTAAATGGTTAGTAACATTTATACATTAGATACAATCTGTGGCACCATTTTTAACTTCCCTTTTACGTTAGTAGTAAAACGAATTCATTTATTTTGCCACGAATTAAGTTTTCATCAGATCTCCACGTTTTGACGCCCTAGGAACCTTTGTCGACTATTTTTACCATGACGCCAGCATGGTTCTGTCAAACATATTCTTCTTAAAAAATTCAAACCGATTCGGCCTTCTAGATTGTTGCAAATTTCATCATCTTTAAAATAGGATGAAGTTGATGAAATTTGCTACCATTTAAACCCAAATGAAAAAAAAATTACATTAGTAATTATTTTTCAGTTTTAACTCTTGTTGTTAGTTTAGTTGTTAGGATTAGCGTCAATACCAGTAATAATTTTAGATTTATTTGTTAGCACAGCTTACTGCAAGCAAATAAGGTGACTTCCAAATATGTGCATATCATAAGATCATGAAAAAAGAGTTTTAATGAACTCGTAAAAATGCAAGATATGAAGTTTTTAAATGGCTCCAATTAAGAGGGCTGAGGGGTGCGACCCTCCTTTGATTTTTTTTGTCGATAAAATTAGAAATACAATACGCGGTTAAAACATTGGAAATTTGATCCCTAACACACTGTATTTATGGTCATATGTAATCAATAAAAAAGAGAATATTTTTAACCCGCGGGCTGTAAGCGTACTTTTTGGCTGACGTGCCCGCGCGGCGGCAAAGTGTTGTTTGTAAGCAATGCGCGCATGTAAATTTAAAACGCGAGTCACACTGTTAGGAACAAGCACTCCACATGGGCACAGAATACTTAGAGATTAGCAGAAGTCAATGTTCCATACAAGTAATATTCGAGCATAGCACACATAGACACCTCTCACAGACGCGATATCTCGGACTTTCCATTCGAGATATCGCGTCCGTGAGAGATGTCTATGTGTGCGTTGCTTGATTATCACTTGTATGTAGATTGACTACTGTTAGTCTCCAGTATACTGTGACATGGGTCTCCACCGGCGGTTTACAACAGTTTAAACACTTGTTTGCAACAAAAAATCGTCTGACCTTTGTGGGCGGACGCCCGCTGTAAACCGCGTGTGGATGCCGCCGTTGCTTGGAAACATGTATTCCACAGTGTAAACGCTTGTTGTAAACTACACAAAGGCAATTGTCTAGTATTGTATACTCTTTGGCAATTGTCCAGCGGTAACCGTTGCGTGCGCACGTATGCATGAAAATGGCATTTACGCGGGAAAAAGTAGTTATCGCTAAATTCATTCAAATACGGAACTGCCCTGTTTTTAGGATATTTTTTCCCAAATTTATAAGGGCAGTTAATAGTTTATATCATAAAGTGATTTTTTTGGTTTATATTATAAAAGAAGTTTTATTTTTCCCTAAGCCAACGCTTTATTCATATTTAACCGCCCCGTTGGTCGAATGGTTAGCGACCCTGACTACGCAATCAATGGGGCTCAGGTTCGATTTTCCACAAAGGCAGGCATTTATGTGATAAGCATATGTGTTTGTATTTCTCGATTTGGGTGTTTATTAAATATGTTAGAATATTTATATATGTATTTCCATGTATTAATATCGTTGATTAAGACCCATATCACGAGAAAATAATTTGCTTACTTTAGGGTTAGATAAAAAAAACAAAGTATCTTTACGCCCGTATCTCCGAAAGGGTAGGCAGAAGTACAACAAGTGCATCCACGATTAGCCGAAGATACTTGATCCCACAATGTGTTAAGTGGAAAGCCTATGGCCAACCGGGCACTTAACAATCACGGGCAACGTTGTTTTTATCATAAAACTAAAAAAATACATTTTTTGAATTGCCCGATGCAGGAATCGAATGAATCCGGAACCGACACCGGACCACTAGACCAAAGAGGTGACCGAGGGGTTAGATAAATTCGTATAAAATTGTCCAGAAATATTTATTACTAGCTGCAGCATGCAGCCCGCTGCATCAACAAAGTTTTTGGCGAATCCCGCGGGATCACCCAATTTTTCTAGGATAAAAAGTTTTTTTTTTATATCATAAGATAGCAAACAAGCAGATGGGTCCCCTGATGGAAAGAGTCAACCATCGTCTATAGGGTGTCTATAAATGTTAATGGTGCGTTGCTATCTTGTGGCGATTTCTTATGCCACATACATAAGTTTACCGGCTACCTTACCCTCCCCTAACGGGGTCCATTCCAGCCCATTACGCTGTATGTTATGCTTATCCACATAGGATACAAGTGAGAATGGACCCCGCCAGGGGAGGACCATCCACTCTTGAGTCTATTGGAGCAACGCTTGCTAGACCAAGGGCTGCTTCAGCGGTTAGGATTGGAACACGTTCCATTCTACACAGCTGATCTCATAAGAGAGAAGCAATGCATAAACACTGTCGTGCGAACTCATCGCACCTGAAGAGTCGAAAGAAGACGAAACAGTGAAATCACCATCACGGCTTGGCACGGCTAAGGCCGGATTGAGTTGTTGGGGATTTGTCAGCTAAAAGGGAAATCAGAGACCGACAGGTCATCCAGCCCCTGTGCTGGTTCAGGCGTGAGCCGAAACTCAACATCGTTAGCTTATGACAAAGCGTTTTGTACTTCATGTACTCATCAGATGGGCGACAGCCCATTACGCTGCTGCTTCAGCGGTTAGGATTGGAACCCGTTCCATTCTACACAGCTAATCTCATAAGAGAGAAGCAATGCATATAGGTACGTCAAATTCCGTTTCAAAAATCAAAATCGAATCTAATTGTCAAAACTTATAGCTTTTCAAGTATTAAAATTACGTTGTTTTTAGCAGACTTACTAAATTTTTTTAAATAACTTTCAAGTTACCTAACTCACAGGTTGACAGATGTCATTCTGTCGGTGTCTGTCAATCATTAATGTGCAACGTAGTATTGTATACTCTTTGTGTGCAACAGTCAGTGTATTGGCATCCATGTGGTGGGGTGTTGATAACACATGTATAAGTTTTCTGGATACGTTACCCATTAAACCGGAATACGACAGTGAGAAATATTGACGCCATTGCGGTAGGAATACGTAAGGCAGTAGTACCAGACTCGGGCGAAACGTCGCAGAACCTAGTAGTCACGGTGATATTGACTGGTAATAGCTAATCGTTCGTCTTTTACAAACTAATTCGCAGAATATCAGATCTATCCTTTAATTTTTTTTTTTTATATCATAAGATAGCAAACAAGCAGATGGGTCTCCTGATGGAAAGAGTCAACCATCGCCTATAGACACCAAAGATGTTAATGGTGCGTTACTATCTTGTGGCGAGATCTAATGCCACATGCATAAGTTTACCGGCTACCTTACCCTCCAAACCGGAACACGACAGCGACAAGCACTGACGCTATTGCGGCAGGAATAGGTAAGGCGGTGGTACCAGACCCGGGCGAGACAATGCAGAACTCTACCACCTAACAACCTAAGTGGGGCCAGAATCACCACGCGGATAGTATTAAATTATTTAACACATTTATTTAAGCATAAGTAAATAGACATACAAAAGTTCCTTTTAATAGTGAGGTACATTTATAGTATGTAAGCACTATATATGTAAAAAAGGCGATGCAATCTGCGATAGAAATTCACAATATGGATGAGACCTTACGGAACTCTACTACTTAGTAGTCACAATGACAGTGACACGTATAGCCTATCCCTGTTAATGCAATCAACTGCCTGTCATAATAGTAGTCACGACGATAGTGATACGTATAGCCAATCCCCTGTTAATGCAATTAACTGCCTGTCACAATGGTGGTCACAATGATAGTGATACGAATAGCCAATCCCTTGTTAATGCAATCAACTGCCTGTCATAATAGTAGTCACGACGATAGTGATACGTATAGCCAATCCCCTGTTAATGCAATCAACTGCCTGTCACAATGGTGGTCACAATGATAGTGATACGTATAGCCAATCCCTTGTTAATGCAATCAATCAACTGTCTGCCACAATGGTAGTAACAATGATAGTAACACGTATATCCAATCGCCTGTTAATGCAATCAACTACCTGTCACAATAGTCTGATAGTCAATTCTTCAATGATATTCCAGCTGGACCAGCATAGGGAAAATATAAACAGATGTATATCTGATACAACAGATTCTGATATATTAATATGTAAGAAATATTCTTTCATCGCAGAAATGGAAAAAATATTAACAAGCAATGGCAAGTATTGTATACAGTGTACGTAAGTAAGACGATAATCCTCTTTGAGATTCACCTGAAGAATAATGGAGAGTACCCGCATTCAGACAGCTAAATAAATTTTCTCTCTGAAGACTTACGCGTAAAGTTTAATAAAGCAAATAGAAATGAATTTACATTAACAATGATATTGGGCATATTCCCAAAGATTTATTACCTCTTGAATAAAACGCTTTGAAATTAAATTAAAAAGATGTTTAATGAAGTGTCGAGCTTGAAAACAATTTGTTTTTGTATTCTAAAGATATTAATTTCGCGAATGCCTTAGTAATAATTAACAAGTACAAAAGCTTGAATAATATTTTTTTTAAAAAATCAACGAATTTGATGAATTCGTTTCACTGTTTATTTTGTTTATTCGCTAATTGCAAAAAATAGGGAAAAAATAAGTAGAAGGAATACAAAACTTGAAAAAAAAAAACGATCTTATCAGGAAAATGTCACCTGAAAAATTATCAATCTCGGTGTAAGAAAAACTATACTATATAGTATAGTTTTTCTTACACCGAGATTGATAATTTTTCAGGTGACATTTTCCTGATAACATATATATGTTGTACTGCTATTGAAAAACTACTGTACATTTTCGAAACAGAGTATAAAATGGTTGCTGCAGAGAATGAAGGTCGCTCACTGCACCGGCGTTTTTACTCGGTTTTGTCAAGAATCAACCGGTTTCTTTCGGTTTGTACGATTAGTCAGGTAAGAATAATTTTACTGGCTGTTGATTGTTTAAGTAAATGAAATTGCATATGTTATGTGATATTGCTCGATTTTCAACTGTCTGTCCATTCGTCTGTTCATATGTCTGTCCCCAGTTTAGCTCAGAGATTCTTCGTATTAGAAAGCTGTAATTTGACATTTATACCTATACATATTAGTCATGCTATTAAAATGGTGAAAAAATCTTAAAACATATATTTTTTGGGGTGCCCTCTACAAGGAAAGTTTTCTCGCAAACCCCGTATTGTAAGGTATCGTTATATAGGGTTCTTAAACAATATTGCGGGTTGTTACTACGATTTTAATATTAAGGATCCGTTTGTAAGATATTAAGTTTTGAAATGCTAACTTTTGTTAGATTCCAGTGTTGTTCCCCCATCCCCTCGCGCCACTTCTGCCAGCTAGCTGCAACCGGTTCCCGGTAGAAAGATATATTATAAAGAAATTTAAAGGACAATTACCCCGGCACTTTAATCACATTTGAAAAACTCGCACTCGGCACTCAGTAAAATTGTTCGTACCTGACCGTGGCTCGGGTATTCAATCAGTACCAATCGAAAGAATCCCAGTAATTACTGACAAAACCGAGTAAGAACGCCGATTTCAGCCGTGCAGTGGGTGATCTTCAATCACTGCAGCAACCATTTTTTCCATTATTTCGAAGATGCAGCAGAGGTTTTTCTTACACAGAAATTGATAATCTTTCAGATGAGCTTCGATTCGGTAGGCCTTACTTATAATGCTACTGCCACTGATAAGGCAAGTCATGGGGACATGTACCACTACATTTTCGTAAAGTCCTACACCTACCACATATCTAGGAACAAACAAAATTCGGTAGTCTTATCGTAATAGAAATCTTTTTTTTTAACTTTTTAATAGCGCCACCAGGTTTTTTGCATTGCAGCATAGCCATTTCGTTTTACACCAATTAATGACGAATTTAATTATGTATATACCATCCGGTAGTCTTATGGGACTAGGTTTTGTGTTGTGGACTCCCATCATATTTTTAAAACAACTTTTAGGCTAATGTACCGATCTATTTAAAAATCTAGTCAGTTCTTTATCTAAAAAACTGCGTCAAATACAGTAAATAAAATTATATCGGTCGATTCGTTCAGGATTTATCAATGACGAAATTTTTTGAAAAAAGCTTTTTTTACCATTTCTACGACAATTTAAAACCTATCGATTTTGTAGCTAATACAATAATTTAGAGCTCAAAAATGGCGTTGAATACTATTCAAAAGATCAACATCAATCGTAATTTTGAAAATGCACATCTTTTTGAATATTAAAATACTGTCATTTTTACAAACTTTAGATTTTTGAACTCTTCGAGCCCAAAATATATTAACTCATGGTTTTTGTGTCTTTAAGCTTATAATTTTTAAATTTAGCGGAAAGATCCAGGGATAACTCGCAGGGTAAAAAGGATCACAGATTTTTTACTTTTTTGCCTTTAAAGTTAGTACAGACATTCTTTATGCATGTGGCATTACATTTCCGACTTAAGGATGGCAACACTATATAAAATTTGGTGTTTTATAGGTGACGACTATTTTTACCGTCGGGAAAAACTTTGACTGTAAAACACTTGCTGCACGTTTAGCGAATTTTATCCTTATGATGCTTGAAAAATACGACCTCAATTCATATCATCGTTTGAGAGGAATTTATTACTAGCACCATTAAACAAAACCTTAATGGTCTGATAAGTGAGAAGCAATTGGGCTCTCTTTAAGAACTATACTATTTTCCATTCGCAGTTCCAGTTCGCATGGTATCCGGGTATGGTACTAAGATTTGGCCTATTTATCCTGCAATAGTACCATGCCGTATTCCAGTTCAAACGATAAGGTATCCTAAATTTACGCATACGACATTACCATATAGATAGCATTGCGCCATTCACATCTTTGGAATCTATAGGTGATGGCTGTCTTTTTCCATCAGAAGAGCCGTCTACTTATTAGCTATCCATATAAAAAATTGAAACTTGAAATGAAATAAGATGTATTTATATTTACTTTACTCATCTGCAAGAAACGAATAAAAAGTTTTATTATAATCTCACAACTTTAATAAAGGTTTTGTTTTATGATAGTTCAGTTTCATCGTCGACAGTCACAGTAAGTCTCTGTCCCAAAGAGCAATATTGAATGTATTTTGGATTGAGTTTCTGCACAGCAACTCTATTAAAAGTTTTGTGAAATCCGGCGCACCGACGCGTTGAATTGTTCATACCTACATTGTTGAGTTGTCTGTTACATAAAGATAACTTACAAACACTATATCTTTAGTGCGAGTTTTCTCGCTCGTTTTAGTTAAATGAAAGGATAGTGAAATATTGGACAGGTCTCCTAATAGAAAGAGATGGCCATCGCATATAGACATTAAAAATTTTATTAATGGTGCGTTGTTATTCGTGTGGCGAGTTTAAAATATACTTCCATAAGTTTAGGGGCTATCGTACCCTCCATAAGCGGATTACGACAGTCTCAAAAAATTACGCTATTGCAGTAGAAATAAGCGAGGCTGAAACCAGGGCGAGACATTGCAGGGACTTTAGCAAGTGGTGTTTTCTTTAAAAGAGGCAAGGACCAAAGTGTTACTATAATCCTGATTAAGATATTCTCATTTATGTGTTTGTATCACCTTTCAGTTTGCAATATAATAACAGAATTTATTTATGCCATGCTATGGATACTGGTTATATCAAGAACAACATGAAAATGAAAAGATGCCGTTGAAATGAATTTGTGTTGTTATACTTGCTGACATGTTCAGCTACACAACGCTATGAGCTATACAGCTCACCAACGCTATGAAAAAGGTTGGATTTGAAAGAAAATATTGGGGTACATACATATCAATACACATAATAAAATCGTAGGAAAGTCAATGTATGTCCGGTAGGGTGTCCGTTATTTACCAAGTTGATTTTTTTTTTGCGGACGCCCCCTGGATTTTTAGTTTTTGACCTAAAAAAAATATCCTACATAAATAAGCTCTTAATTACCGAATTAAACCTTGCCCCAATCGAGTTACATTTCCCATTTAAATAACATGGGAATTTGCAACTTTTTCTTATTAATTTTATTCCTCTGAAAAAAATACCACTACGACTATTATCGATGCATATTCTGATAGGGAATTTAATGCTCTACAAAAAAGCTCTCTTATAATTTTTCGATAAAATCATTCCTTTAAGAGTTATTCGTGGTTTAAGTTGTGTTTATAGTTAATAGGGTGTCCGTTATTTACGAAATTGATTATTTTTGTTGCGACGCCCCTTAAATTTTTATTTCATCATCTGAAACAAAATATTAGACCATTCTAAATTTTCATAACAACCCTTGCCCCAAGGACAATACATTTTCCATTTAAATTACATGGGATTTAAAGTTGATCTTAACATAAATTCTTGAATTTTTGCACTTTTACGGCAAAATTATGATCACGATTATTTATGCAAATTAGTCATTTATTTTGAAACACATATTTTTTTAATATGTGAAAGGCAAATAATTTATTGCATGATAGGCTAATTCCAGTTTTTATCATTTCTGAGCTTGTATCCATTTGCAACACTTAATCAACCAATTTTAATTAAATTGAATAAATTTCTGTGTTTTTCGAAAAATTTTTTTCCAATCGAGTTAACAATTTGAATTTACTCTAACAAACATTCTTGCCAACATACGGATTTTTTCTACGCTAGCGCACTCTACCTCATTTAGTAGCTCGACTATAGTCAAGGCGGCGCTTTATGCTCTTCGAGGATTGTAAACAAATATCTTTTCTTCACATTGTTGTGGATGTTTTATCACACATTAATAATTGTTATTTATGTAATAAAAACTCGTTATTCGTATAAGAGCTGAATTGAGAGTCGGTGGAATTATTAATAAATAAATAAAAACTTGAAAGTTCAATTTACATTAAATATCGGAACTCAATCAAAATTGGAGTAGTAGTCTAAATTTTTCGAAAAACACAGAAATTTATTCAATTTAATTAAAATTGGTTGATTAAGTGTTGCAAATGGATACAAGCTCAGAAATGATAAAAACTGGAATTAGCCTATCATGCAATAAATTATTTGCCTTTCACATATTAAAAAAATATGTGTTTCAAAATAAATGACTAATTTGCATAAATAATCGTGATCATAATTTTGCCGTAAAAGTGCAAAAATTCAAGAATTTATGTTAAGATCAACTTTAAATCCCATGTAATTTAAATGGAAAATGTATTGTCCTTGGGGCAAGGGTTGTTATGAAAATTTAGAATGGTCTAATATTTTGTTTCAGATGATGAAATAAAAATTTAAGGGGCGTCGCAACAAAAATAATCAATTTCGTAAATAACGGACACCCTATTAACTATAAACACAACTTAAACCACGAATAACTCTTAAAGGAATGATTTTATCGAAAAATTATAAGAGAGCTTTTTTGTAGAGCATTAAATTCCCTATCAGAATATGCATCGATAATAGTCGTAGTGGTATTTTTTTCAGAGGAATAAAATTAATAAGAAAAAGTTGCAAATTCCCATGTTATTTAAATGGGAAATGTAACTCGATTGGGGCAAGGTTTAATTCGGTAATTAAGAGCTTATTTATGTAGGATATTTTTTTTTAGGTCAAAAACTAAAAATCCAGGGGGCGTCCGCAAAAAAAAAATCAACTTGGTAAATAACGGACACCCTAATGTCATTGTCACACCCGGACATTGTCCGGGGTAAACTCAAAAAGTACCACATGGATTTACTTCAAATTTTGCATGAATAAACTGTTAGTAAACAGGTCGGGTCAACATATGGGCTACATATTATCACGCTGTCACCTACGGGTCAGGAGCTGTGCGGAGTAAACGAAGTACGCACGAACGAAGTCGCGGGCAACAGCTAGTAAATATAATATATCTTCTAATATATATATATATATATATATATATATATATATATATATATATATATATATATATATATATATATATATATATATACACATATATATATCTTCACGCCAGATCCCTGACGGGGTAAGCAGACAGCACCGAGTGACATACATCACGATCCTTGCAGACATGTCTCGCTTTCTCAGCAGGCCACATGTCATTACTCTCTTCATACAAACACACTGGTTGCGAAGATTTGCCGCCACCTCCAGAAAGTACTCGATCAATCTGATCATGGTACGTTAGTCTTGGTCTTCCCGGTACCTATATCTCTCCACATTCGCATTGTATATCTGTTTCTTTACCCTTTTAGCTACCGTTCTTTCTACATGTCCAAACCAATGGAGCATGCCCTTTCTCATCTTTATACTGACTCGAATACGAACTCGGTCCCCGAGTGTAACATATTTTTCGTTGCGATCACATCTCGCACGCATTGATTCTACTTTCATGCATATAATAGCGTTGAGATAAGCACATAATTATGCAGGGCCAGAAGGACACTCTGACTTAAACTGTGCTTTTAAGTAATCTCCATAACGCTTCATTTACTCTATTCCCTGCAAACACTCTTTTTTTGACATCAGCGGTGTACCTTCCATCCCTGCTAAAAGCACATCCAAAGTTATCCAATTGTTCCATCACTACATCATCGACCTTACAACCGTTCTGTTGCTTCTCTTTCAACTAGAACTTTAGTTTTCTTCGCATCAAAATGAAAGCCTCTACTACTCTTACCTGTACGTGAATATATAATATGTGGCATGATGAACGCGCATCGCCAGTCTCAGGTACTCTAACGGTCCTCCAACATGTACTACATAGGATCCAAAAAAAGGTTCAGCCAGCAGAACCACCGTATTTGATTATCTCAGGGGTCACCTTATCTATTCCCGCATCCTTTCCATTTTTCATACTTCTTATTGCCTAAGCGATCTTTTGCATAGTTAGTTTGCATAATATTCTGACATGCTTCCAACCTCGCCGAATTACTTACTAAGTCAGAGACGGAAGCAGCACCCTGAACAGACACACTCACACATATCTCCAAAATATTCACTCCAACGCTATAATTCACTATCTGTGCTTTTAAGAATGTCACCATCCTTGGACTTATAATAATATTCATTCTGGATGGTGCCGAACAACTCCTGGACTTCTTCAACTCTCTCCAAAAAAGTTTGTTCCGCTCTCTTCCGTTTTCAGACATTCTCTTTCACACTTTTCTTTCACTAAGGATTAAAAGGTATTCTTACAATAACGATAAAAAATTTTTCTTCATATCTTTCATACCATCAATCGAGTGCTAACATGATATATAGTCTAACCATGCTCTCTTCTTTCTCTCAATCGTAGCTTACACTTCCCCACCATAGATATCATTTCATTGACTTGCACAGTTTTGCACTTCCATGTACTTCTTTCGCGACTACCACCATAATGTTTTTTAAAACTTCCCAACATTCGTCTACATCCATGTACGGTAGGTTCATTTTTCCCAATATATCGAATTTGAATCCCATTCATACTCCTAATACTCGGATCTTGCAACTTTTCGCTCTTTGCTTTTTAAGATCTCCGAATGGAACGCACGGTCGCTCAAGGGCATGGTGGATAAGGGCTCTATTGGGTCAGACATCTAAAAATACCCCTGATTGTTCCGGGCCCTTTTTGACAACGAGACCTATATAAAATAATATGCTATTCAGTAACCTAATTCAACATGCCAATAAGACAGTGAGGAATATTGCGAATACAACGAACGACAAAACTCAACCGTAAGTAAATATTGCAATTTATTAACGATACCTTTATCAATGCGGGCACGTTAAGAAACATCAACAACATTCTTGCAGACAGTATTCCAACTATTGAGTTAAAGTATGGATAAGACTATAATATCCAATATAAATTTTATGTCATAATATAAACAATTTTTTTGTAAAACAACCGTATTTAACAAAGGTGTTGTCTATGTCTGTAATAAAAATGTCTTGTTTGGAAATAAACAGTTCAATAGAATATGACCATCTAGCAATAAAAATTGAATACGCTACATGTTTGCGCAATGCGGTTTTAAATGGTAGTCCGAAACGAGACTTCGAACGTTTCAATGGTCACGGATTGGACCGGTCCAATGGCAAAAGCAACCAACATTATTGGATACATATGACGCCACGATTTCTAGGCTTGTTACATAAACGCATTTATAACCGATTTAAAAAAATATTCTACCGATGCTGTGATATTATAAACATACGCATCCTTGTACTAAATATTTACCCATCCAAGATTTTGAGTTAATTTTGAAGAGAGTTTTATTTTCTACAACTTTTATAATAAATGAAAATACGATAGGAGACAAATAAAATGAGATATTCTCAAAAAACTGATTTTTGATATCGGATGTATATCTTTGACCTTGATTTTTTTATTATTTAGATTACAAACGAGCAGATGGCCCTCCTGATGGAAAGAGAAACCATCGCCTATAGACACCAAAAATGTTAATGGTGCGTTGCTATTCGTGCCGTCACGCATATATGGCAATGCCATATATGCGAGAGTCTACCGACTAGCTTACTTTTTAAACCGGAACAAGACAATGACGAGTATAGACGCTGTTTTGGCACGTATAGTTAAAGCAGTGGTACCAAATACCTAGGCAAGGCGTTGTGAAATTCTACTACTAGTAGTCACGGTGGTAGTGACACGTATAGCCAATCAGTCGCATTTTACGACCTACCTAGCATAACGGTAGTTGGTCCATTTTTCAAAAGAACTCGGATCAACACATGGACCAATGATTTATCTAAGGACGCTTATATTAACGTATAAGCATATGTTACTTTTAAGACAACATTTGTAATGCCAAAATAAAGGTTTGTCATCAAAAATTTTGCGTATAATATGCATGTACTATACATATAAACCTTCTATTTGAATCACTTTGTCTATTGACAAATCCGCATTGAAATTGATTGCGTAATTTAGAAGATATAAGCGAACGTATACCGGAAACGACTTTGTTTTATACTTTTTTAATATAAGAAGATGCATTAAAGTGTTATTTAAATATTTGATAATATGTATTGTATATGTATTATTTTTAAATTTACAAAGAACTATGTCTTTAAATGACATATTTTATGAGGCAACGTAGATGTACCGACTTTCTGTTAGCCTAAGGCTACGTCCGCACAGACAGGCAGTCTATGCGGACGTAACCTTGTGGAGAATGACAATGGGCGTTAATTTCGCCTTTGGTACAAACTTACTAAGGTGTACAATGAAGTTAAATAAATAAATCTCACTGTGTACTAATTTTCATCAATATATAATTAAGAAATTTTGTAAAGTGCGTGTCAGGCCACGCGCAATGTAGGATTGCGAAAGTGCCCATTACAATAATGCGGACTAAAAAAGGATTTTTTTTTATACTATGAACATTTAACTTATTTTACGTCAATGACATATATGGTTCACCGCCTATAAAACTTTTACAAGTACATTTTATAAGTTGGTCGACTATTACTCATAAAATTGTAATGCCTAATTAGCCGTGATAGTTTTCCTTTTAAATTTATTATATTTACTACTACCATGAATTTTTTCATACCCCCAGAACTAATCGTTAAGCTGGTAGAGGGCGGTGGGAAACAAAAATTTACAATTTAAACCTTTATATTTCAGAAATGAATCCCTTAATTTAAAAATTGTTTGCACAAACTTATAATTTTTAAAAGCCTATTCAACGATACTCCACAGTATGGGCTAAATAAGAAAAAAATTAAATCCTCGCTTTAAATGTAGGGGAGCTACCTTAAAAAAAACTGTAAGCCGGTTGACCTTGCAGGCCATTCCTGAAACTTCCCGCTAAATTGAGGTATTTTAAGCTCAAAGAAATAAAAACTGTACCAAAACATAGATATTTTCAGAGTTCAAAAGCCTAATTTTGTTATAAAAACAGTAACTTATTATCGAAAAACTGTATATTTTGGAAACCATGATTGATTTTGATATTTCAAATGGCATTAAACACAATTTTTGAGCTCTAAAATGTGTTCTTAGTTACATAACCTATAGACTGAAAAATGTTAAAGTAATATCAAAAACTTCTTTTTTCAAAAATTTTTGTTAATGATAAATCCCAAATAAATCGACTAATTTTAATTTTTTTAATTTTCGTTAATGATAAATCCCAAATAAATCGAATAATTTAGTTATAACGAGACGTATGGACGTACAGACAGATAAACAAAAATTTTCACAACAGAAAAATGATTTAACTATGCCCTGAAATGAATATGTTTCTCGAAATTTGACAAAAAAACTGACCTAGTGGGAGTTCATCATCATCTTTAAAAACGACAAAAAATTACGGGAATAGGAATCCCTATTAAATCTTAATTTTATTTAATTTTTTTTATTTTAATAAAGTGAATATATAAGTACGCCCGTATCCCCGAAGGGGTAGGCAGAGGTACAACAAGTGCACCCACGATTAGCCGAAGATACTTGGTCCCACAAATGTGATAGGTGGCAAGCCCATCGCCAAGCGGGCACTTTCCAATCCCGGGCAACTTTGTGTTTATCAGAAAACAGAAAAAACACTTTTTTTAAGTGCCCTACCCGGGTATCGAACCCGGGACCTCATGTGGTCAACGCCACCGCTGGACGTACGCTGGATATTCTGTGAATATTTCAAGTGTCGTTTCAGTTGTCTTTATTAAGATCAAGATTTTTTTATAAAAAAACGTTTATTTCAGTATTTAGTTAACGTTTATTTTAGTATTTGTTGATATAACGGCAACAGAAATACATCATTTGTGAAAAATTCAACTGTCTTACTATCACGGTTCCTGAGATACAGCCTGGTGACAAAGAAAGGCAGACGGACGGACAGCGGGGTCTTAGTAATACGGTCCCCTCTTACACTTTGGGTACGGAATCCTAAAACTGAATTTACTGATAGACGTTACAGATTTATATTATAGATAAATAGCATTTTAGAAGTACAAAAATAATCATATATTTTGTGAAAATATGTGACAGGGCGAGATCCAATTTTAAGGAAGGAGCAATTTTAACTCCTAACTAAATCATGCTCGCAAATTAGAATTTGCTATATTATTCATAAGGGTAACAGGGGCTTCTCATCGTAAAACAACGTATAAACAGCTCATAAAAAGGTAAGTTGCCTTTTACAAGGGCAAGATTGGTACTACTGATAATAATCAATGTTGCGATTTATTCAGTGTAAAAGGACCTAAGTTCTTAAGACAGCTTAATAGTACTATAAAACTAGCTGATCGGCGCAGCTTCGCCCGCGAGTAGATTCAAATGACATCCCCGATATAGTTTATCATAAAAACTTTGATCCCATATTTCAGCCCTTCCTTTTTTTAAAAAAAAGAGCCTATATTGGACACCGTGTTTTAAAATATATTCCTGCCAAATTTAACTAAATTTTTGTAGCGGTTTAGTTGTGAAAGCGTCACAGATACTTTCGCATTTATAATACTAGCTGAGTGACCGAGCTGGTGACGACAACTGTAAAATGGGCTATCACGGAGTTGGCACTTACCTGGATCAATTTAAGACTATTTTAATACAAAATTTACCAATACATTATACATTACAATTAAGAAACCAACTACATACAAATGTAGAAAAATTGCTCGTTCAAAGGATAGGGTTAGTATATTATGGATATATATTATTTATTTTTATGCATTAGTGCTCTGATTTTATTAATATTCTAATACAATATGACAGATTTAGAGTTCTCATGTGTTAGTCCAGACTCTATTTAAAGAAAAGACAACTGCCACTTGGCAGGCAGTCCATAAATGGCATACGATTGGCTATACTTGTCACTACCACCGTGACTACTAGGTAATAGAGTTCCTCATCACCTACCGCATTGGCTCTTTCAGTCACAATGGTGTTGTCATTGTCGTGTTCCGGTTTGGAGGATAATGTAGCTGGTAAATTTATGCAAGTAAATTAACACCTCGGTACTTGGATAGCAACACACCATTAATATTTTTGATATCTGTTTCTCTTTCTATCAAGAGAGCCATCTGCTTTTTTGCTGTCTATTGATATGAAAATATTAGCTTAAGGGTGATTCTTCAAAAATGTGTTCTCCGTGTAATTTCCATGGTATTTTTGAAATCGCTTAATTAAAGTAAATTACATTAACATTTTTAAAGTTTATGCAAATTTAAAGAACATATGAAAATTCGACACGTAGTGGATCTATACTTTTCCTAAAAAAATATTGAACATTTGCGGTCCATGAAAATTACATTACAGCCCACGGAAATTACTCAGCAGGTAAAATTTTGCTAAATACCGTATCAGATATGAAAATAAGATTAGATAAAAGTGGTTTGGGGAACTATGAACGGCTGTAATATATATTAATACGATATTAGGCAATTTTTTTTCTGAATTTCACCTCTCCGCTAAACTTAGATACAGCAAAATAGATTAGCGATAAAGTGCGTGTGCCACAAATGTGTGAAATGTGTACATTTCCTATAACTTTTTGCTTTACTAAGCCATGCAATTGAAAGTGTGTGAAAAACTTAGTGTTCGTATTTTCATAAAAATCATTACAATTGTAGCGACGATATTGGTACATAAGTAAATAGTCAGTAACGAAGAATTGCAGGATTAGCGAAAAATATAAATGTATGCTCAACCGAGCAGTTACCTAGCCTAGACTCTGAGCAGCTAGTGATGTTTAACACTTTCGAGGAAATCCCGAAAAAATTTGAGTAACACCTTTGTTCGACTTGGGGATCGAATCTAGGACTATGAGCAGTCTAAATGATAAGCTTTGGTTTAACAGGTTTAAATTAAAAAAAAAACTGACAAACAATATTTTTTTTATAGAAGAGGGGGCAAACGAGCAGGAGGTGCACCTGATGGTAAGTGATCACCGCTGCTCATGGACATCTACAATACCAGAGGTCTTGCAGTTGCGTTGACGGCCTTTTAAGAATGAGTAAGCTCTTTTCTTGAAGGCCCCCAAGTCGTAACCGTTTGGAAACACCCCTGCCAGTAATTGGTTCCACAACAAAGTGGTGCGAGGCAAAAAGTGTCGAGAGAAATGCACAGTTGTGGATTTCCAGACATCGAGATGGTGAGGATGGAATCTCAAATTTTGACGCGATGTCCGATGATGGAATTCGGCGGCAGGAATTAATCCAAATAACTCATCGGAATACTCTCCATGAAAGATACGATAGAAGACACAGAGTGAGCCAACATCTCTGCGCAATGCCAAAGAGTCGAGCCGTTTCGAAATAGCCAGGTCGCCAACGATTCGAACCGCTCTACGCTGAATGCGATCAAGAGGAAGGAGCTGGTACTGAGGAGCTCCGGCCCAGAGATGAGAACAGTACTCCATGTGGGGCCGAATTTGAGCCTTATAAAGTTGAAGGCGATGGGCCGGCAAGAAGTACTGCCTCGCTCTGCTGAGCACACCAAGCTTTTTGGAGGCTAGTTTAGCCTTACCTTCCAAATGACCGCGAAACTGAACGTAATTCGATATGTCGACTCCCAGAATCCCGATACTAGCTGAGGCTGTCAGGAGAGTATACCCAAATCGAGGTGACACGACAATTTGTCGTGTCACCTCGATTTGGGTGTCTTTTTAGCGGAAAACACGCAAAGCTGTGTCTTTTTGGGGTTAAAAGTAACCAGGTTTTGACGACCCCATTCCGGGACATCGGTTAGTCGATTCTCAACTTCGGACACAAGCTTGTTTCGGCTCTCTTCAACGTGTTCCCGAGAAATACCGCTTCGGCCGGAGTATGTTGCAGTGTATAAAAGTTTTAGTGTATAAAAGTTTTAATAAAGGTATAGGCCATCTAAACCGTAAGTTTTTATCGCATAAATTACGCAGTAAATAATTAAATTGATTGTTTCGTCGTGTTCGGTAAGTACAACTTTTATTTATTTTTTTTAAGTACCCACGTTACCGGCCGCCGCCGCGGCCTGCGGCCGGGTTGTATTGTTTCTTTCGTTATAGTTCGCTTTTTACTTAGGCATAATGTCAAATCGGGATAATATTCCGGCGGAATGCAATAAAAATCCTTTCGCTAAAAGTCAGATGACTCCGCGATCCCCCACTAATGTCTCAAACAAACGGTGCATTAGTGATATTTCACCATCTCAATTAACACCCGATGGCAAACGTAGTTGTGTCGCCACGAATGAGGATAATAACACCACGATTTTCAACATTTCTTCTTCGCAAGAGGAGCCAAATTACTATGAATTAGTCCGCGAAGCGTCTTCATATTTAGCGAAAATAAACGAATTAGTCAATGAACAGGGCTCGCGTATGAATGTCGCTAACAAATCCGGCGTTATGGACATGACCCAACGAGTCACCGCTATTGTCTCGTTGTTAGCCTTGCGGTCATCATCACTTGAGACCAAACTGGCCTTAGCAGAACAAGACGTTGTTACGTACAAAAACAATAATAATGCCCCGTCTTCATATTCTGATGCCGTACATTTAAAGCTGTCAAAAACTATCCCGCCGGTTCAAACACGCGTTCCACTACCTTGCGTAATTGCTTACCCGTCGGAGGAAAACTCAAACGTTATAAAAACCTCAAATGAAACCAAAGAGGTGTTAATGAAAACTATTAAACCATCCGATGACGGCTTTCAGATCGTAGGTGTTAAGAAAACTGCAAAGTCTGGTGTTGTACTTAGGGTAACAAATGAACGCCAGGTTCAAAAATTAAAATCAGTTAATGCAATAAAAACGGCAGGGCTACGTCTAGAAACACCGACCGGTCGTCGTCCACGTATTTTGGTCAAAGATGTCCCCCAAAACTTATCCGACGAGGCGTTTTTAACCTGTTTATATAGGCAAAATATTAAGGAAGAAATGAATATGTCAGAAGATCAATTCCTCAAGTCTATTAAAATAGTTAGACGTCGTAATTTTGATCAAAATAACCGTAAGTGGATAGGTATTGAATTAGAGCCTGCTATTCGCAAACATTTAATTAAATCCAAAGAAAAATTATTTATCGATTGGGCTACCTGTAGGTTTGTCGATGACGTGGAGTTAGTTCGGTGCACTCAGTGTCAACAATACGGTCATGTCTATAAGTTCTGTCGCGAGAAAACTCCTTGTTGCGCACATTGTGCCGGCACACATCAAACTAGGGACTGTCAAAACAAAGACCGCAGTGATTTTACACCGACCTGCGGCAGTTGCAAACGCTATAAAAAACCCAGTGATCACGTGACTGGCTCGCCTGACTGCCCAACTTTTAAGGCAAAGATGGAGCAGCTGATTTTAACAACTAATTATGGATAGGTTGGTAATAGGACAATTAAATCTCCACAACGATAAGACAGCTACGTCGGAGCTGAATAGACTCGTTACTGAATACAAAATTGATGTAGTACTGATTCAAGAACAATACCAAAGTACCCAACTTCGTAATAACGTACTACAACACAACACAAAAGCACGCGCAGGTATATACGTCACGCGCTCTTTTTATACAGTAACGGCTATTGCAAATCTTTCTTCTCAACATTGTGCCGTAGCGGAGGTGTCCTGTTCCAAATTTAGAATTTACCTAATTAGTTGCTATTTCCAGTACTCCGATCCTGTTGCCACTCACTTGCATCACCTCCGATACGTCCTACGATCTCTTGCCGGACAAAAGATTATTATTGGCGTTGACGCCAATGCCTCATCCCCCCTTTGGTACGGTAAACTACGGTCCAATGACAGGGAGCGTAGATCTGCAGTAGAAGAGTTCATTGCTGAACTAAATCTTACCATCCATAACACCCCCGACGCACCACCTACATACAGTAGCCCAATGGGTGAATCATCTATTGACGTCACACTTTCAAGTGCGTACGTTCGTTTGAATAACTGGCGCGTAATCCCAGATGCGTCTTGTAGTGACCATCGTTTGATTGTGTTCGAGTATGACTCATTGTTGCCTGGGAGATCGGAATCTAGTACTACTGATTATATATATGACGCTAAATTCGCTAACTGGAATCTTTTCCGATACTTATTTGCTGCACATGCCAAAGATTTCACTCGCCATTCTTTAACAGTGTCAGAACAGTCAGAAATGATGTCTGATGCTTTTACATACTGCGCAGATATTGCTATAGGTCGACATTCAAAAATAAAATCTCAAAAATGTGAGTGGTGGAATGATAGTTTAGTCAAAAAACGACGAGACTTCAGGAAAGCTAGGCGCCATCTTAATAAAATTAAGCGCCGTCGTTCAGAAGGTGACGAATACGTTAAAGCTCTTGCTGATTTAAGAAGGATCCGGTCACACTATCGAGCCGCTACTACGTTAGCAAAGAGAAAATTTCTGCAAAAAATAACGGATAGATTAGAGAAAGAAGGCCCTTGGTCTTCTCTGTATCACGAAATTAAAAATCGTACGAGAAATAACTTTTCTTTTTATAATAACATAAAATTTAACGATACGTATACGCTTAGTTTAGAAGAAACAACAAACGCTCTTTTGGAGACGCTAATTCCAGACGATAATCTAGAGCGGGATAACGAATATCATCGTGAAATTAGATCACAAGTTGACGTGACACCTGTGTCCCCCATATCGAGTTTGGTATCCTTAGATGAATTGTTAAATACCGTTAACAATTTACCATTGAAAAAAGCGCCCGGAGAGGATAAAATCTCAAACTATATGATAAAACAAGCGTGTAATGCAGCCCCAGACTCTATTCTAAAAGTAATAAATCGTTGCATTGCGGAAGGTGTTTTCCCTAAAATATGGCGCCAAGGATATCTCAAAATTATTCCAAAATCTGGTGACAAGCCTCCGGATGACCCTAAATCATATCGCCCAATTACACTTCTACCTTCTCTTGGTAAACTGCTAGAAAGATTAGTAGTTCCTCGACTCTTACCGCAAGGGCCCACATTCAATAAACAACAATTTGGATTTACCGCCGGAAAATCCACTGTAGATGCAGTGCTAACCATGAGAAAAACGGTAGAACTATCACGAAATAATTATGTTGTGGGTATATTTTTGGATATTTCAGGTGCTTTTGATAACGCGTGGTGGCCGATGTTATTATTAAAACTAAAAATAAGGGGATGCTACTCTAATATATATCAACTAATTAAATCGTATTTAGAAAACGGTCACTTGAAATTACAGCTAGGGCATTACGCTGCATCTAAACGCCTTACTCTGGGCTGCCCACAGGGATCAGTACTTTCGCCATATCTATGGAACTTAGGATTTGATGATTTATTTTCACTAGCCTTGCCTGAAGGATGCTCACTTATAGGTTATGCGGACGACGTTGCTTTAATAATACAAGCAAACACACGAGCACAGATAGAGTCACTGGCTTATACTAGTCTTAATTTAATATCCAACTGGGGATTCAGAAATCATTTAAAATTTGCGCCTCATAAAACGTTCTACTTAATACTAAAAGGTTCGCTTCTATCGTCTCCTAGCATAAAATTAAATAATATCACAGTAAAGAGAAAGGAGTCCGTAATATATTTAGGTTTAGTTTTAGAGAAAAATTATACTTTTATAAATCATATTAACTATATCAGTGAAAAAGCTAAACGGAATTACTTGTCCTTTGCCGGCATATCTACCTCAACGTGGGGTTTAACCTTTAACACTTTAAAGATAATTTATAACGCAACTTATTTAGGTTGTATTACTTATGCATGTTCAGCATGGGCTGATAAAGTTACAAGCGGCGCGACCCGGCGTAAATTACTTCAAAATCAGCGTTTGGCTTTAATATTTCTGTGTAAAGCATATCGCACTGTAAGCTCTGAAGCTTTACCCGTTTTATCAGGTGTATTTCCATTAGATTTAGAAATTCAGCGTCGGTCCTCAATGTACTATAATTCTAAAAACTTTACTAGCCCAGAATTTATTAATCCGCAAGCTCAAACAAAAATACGTCGCCTCTTTAATCCCGTGATGGATGTTACTAATGAATTAATAAATGAATGGCAGTCGCGTTGGTGCTGCTCACCTAAAGGACGGCATTTATATAACTTTTTCCCCTGCGTCCGGGAACGATTAAGTAAAACGTGGATAGAAATAGATCATTGTGTTGCACAGTTCCTTACTAGTCATGGTAATTTTAAAGCTAAATTATTCTCGTTCAAATTAGTTCCTTCTCCATTTTGCGAATGTTCCACCATAAACTGTAAATATGAACAAACTGCACATCATATTCTTTGGGAGTGTAATCTCTGGCAAAATGAACGTAGCCAAATGCTTGATAGTATACGATGTGTATCCGGGGTAATCTACTATTCCGACCTTGTAGCAACACGTGGGAATTTCCGTGCCTTCAAGCGATTTTGTCATACATACTACTGGAAGCAGAATTAAGTAGGCCATTTTCGTAGGTCCTCAAATACCTAAACTACCGTGGTGCAATAGCAATCAGGCTTAACCTGATTGTAAACGTCTCATTTCTTAGCAGTTTTTGCTTTATCTTACGCTGTCTCCTGCTGTAAAGGGAGGGAAACTGGATGTATTTTCCTACTCCTCCTATACTCTTCTGATTAAATTCGATGCGGGTTCCAAGACAGCTTAGCTTTTCCCCCAGGGCACCCTGAGCTCGCAACTCAGAGGTTATCAGGAAGGTTGCCGCTGTTGATTCTGGTTTACAGAAGTTACAGTGGTGGGAACGAGAGGTGGGCCCATTGCCCTTAAAAAAAAAAAAAAAAAGTATGTTGCATCACCAGTACTGTCATCTGCATAGCAATGTATGTTGCGAATTTGCATCATGTCATTAATATGCAGAAGGAACCGTGTCGGTGATAGCACGCAGCCTTGTGGAACACCAGCATTGATAGATTTAAGGTCAGAGCACGCACCGTCAACTACGACCTTGATGCTCCGATCAGCCAAAAAACTGGTGATCCACTTGCATAATTTTTCGGGAAGCCCATAGGAAGGCAGCTTCGCCAGAAGCGCTTTGTGCCATACCCTATCAAAGGCCTTCGCTATGTCCAAACTAACTGCCAATGCCTCCCCCTTGGACTCAACTGCTTCCGCCCACCGATGTGTTAAGTATACAAGAAGATCACCAGCTGAGCGGCCGCGACAGAAACCGTACTGGCGGTTGCTAATCAGCTGGTGCTCTTCTAAATACTTGAGGAGCTGCGAGTTGATGATTGTCTCCATAATTTTGGAGAACAAGGAGGTTATGGCTATCAGCCGATAGTTAGACGGATTAGAGCGATCCCCTTCTTTAGGGATGGGATGCACTAAAGCTGTCTTCCATGAAATCGGTACTACGCCGAGTGAGTAGGAGAGCCGGAATAGGCGTGTTAGTACCGGCGCCAGCTCTGGAGCACATGATTTAAGTACAATCGGAGGGATGCCATCCGGTCCACTCGACTTATGGACGTCCAAGGAAAAAAGTGCTTTACGTACGGAAGACTGCAAGAATTTTAATTCCGTCATAGAACTATAGCACTGCGGGATGGTAGGCGGTGCATTTCCTTGGTCGTCCAGAGTCGAGTTGGCCGCAAAGAACGAGCCCAAAAGATCGGCCTTCTCCCTTGCGGTATGGGCCAGAGAGTCACCATCTCCGTGTAAGGGTGGAAGAGAGGGCTGTGAGAAATTCCCTAAGACTGCCTTGGCGAGAGACCAGAACGCACGAGTTCCCGAAGGAAGGCGAACTAATTTCTCACCAATTCTGCCAATGTGTTCAGATTTTGCCTTGGCGATAGCTCTTTTGAAGAACCTCGAAGCGGAATTGTACTCCTTACGTAACGCGCTGGTTTTTTCATCACGAGATGTCGACGCTGCAGCCCAAGCCTGGTAGCATTCCTGCTTTCGGCGTGAAGCCGTTTTGCAGGAGCGACTAAACCAAGGCTGAGACTTACCACAAACTGGTACCGCAGAAAATGGAATGAAAAGTTCCATGCCCTGCAGCACCACATCAGCGATAGAGTCAGCGATGACACTCGGATCATGCAGCGAGAAGCACATCCGCCCCCATGGGTAGGACGCAAAAAAAGACCGCATCCCGTCCCAATCTGCTGACCTATAGTGCCAAACGCGACGACAGCCTGCAAAAGGAGGCCGTGATAGGCGCGTAACCGGCACTTTACTTCGGATCAGGCAGTGGTCTGACGTACCAAGAGGGACGTCCACAGATACCTGATAATTGTCCGGATGGGAGGTCAGCAGAAGGTCCAGCAGTGAAGGCGTATGATCGTCCACATCGGGAATTCGCGTAGGCGTGAATACCAATTGTGTTAGACCATATGCCAAGGCAAAATCGTGAACAGACCTCCCCGCATGATCGGTAGTGCGTGAACACAGCCATTCGGCGTGGTGGGCATTAAATTCGCCTAAGATCACGATCTCAGCGGAGGGGGTCTGTTGCAACACGGAATCTACAGCCGTTTGAAGGTGCTCAATGAGCCTGTCGACTTCAGCATTTCCGCTATGGGACCTGTAGTGGCACGCATAGATGCGGGGATGGTCGTCGCAGTCTACACGCAGCCAGAGGAGGGATAGGTCCCTATAGCCTTCAATGCTGCTGAGACGTCGAGAGCAGATATCCTCTCTGACATATGCACAAACTCCCGCCCGGGGTACAAATGAATGCTCGAATTTGTACCCCGGGTAGGAGAGATATGAGGTATCAGCCGGAGAAGATATCTGCGTCTCAGTTAAAAAGAACAGAGCCGGCTTAGCCGTTTCAAGGTGGTAGTGGACGGCATTTAGGTTTGAGTGAAGACCCCTAATATTAGTATAATCCACGTGGAGTGTGGTAGAGTTTGAAAGCGCAATTGTGCCCCCCCCCCAGAGTACGCAGGGCAGCCTGGGCATCCATGATTAGGCTGATTACAAACCCCTGAACATGGATGTCCAGAGGGGGATTCTCCACCGCTTACGGTAGTGGTACCCCCCTGGGGTAAACTACTACCTTTAAATTGCGCTTCCATAGTGGTAGGGGGAGGGGGATAGGGCCTCCGGGAACCTCACAGACCAAACGAAACGCAACAGCAAAGCTGTTACTTTACGTTGGTTTTAAGTGAGGTAGTGGTATCACCCCGGTCGTGCCGACCCATTCAGCTAAGCATGGCACTACCACTTTTTTTTGACTGACTGCACCGGTGGAATAATTTCAAAAAAGAATATTATCCCTCCGGCGGGCGATGGGGTCGTCACTTCTTCTTCTTATCATTTAATCTGGTGATTGCATAAATTACAGTATAAACATTGAATATTTCATTTTAATTATTGCAAACAAAATGAAATAAAGTAATTTCCATGGGTTTTATGTAACTTCCATGGTGTTTTATACATGGAAATTACACCATGGAAATCACCGAAAAGCATATATTTTGAAATTTCTCGCCATTGGAAAGAGATAGGCTACTAGTTTGTCATTGTCTATCTACATTAGGGAGTTAGGTACAGGACCGCAATACCCGTTTACTAAAAATAGTACAATTACATTCCAAAAATGTGACATGGAAATTCTTAAAAAGTGAGAACCAAAAATTGAAAAATTGAAGAACTTACTCTTGCACCGAAATTGAGGGATTTAGGGCTACGAATACCTTATCCATAAGCTGCAGCATAAAAGCAGAATCAGAAAAACCAATCCCGATACCTCTAGACCTCGCCAGTACAGAGTAGTACCCGTCGCAATAAGCGAAGCTAAAATTTTGCCAAGTGTGTGACATACTTACTTACACTCATAAAATTAAAATTTTCACTGCAAGTGGATTAGAAGTTTAGCCAGGATATAAAATGATTTATATTTTTAAATTTTGTATATAAATCTGATTAAAAGCGTTAGTGAAATAAAAAATATTTGCGATTGATCAGAAGACGGAGCGCGTGTTACGCGTGTAAAACGTGCAAAATTAACCGGATTTGAGGTGTTAAGGGTAAATAACTCTTATATACAGTTATTACATAACGAAATCTATATGACACGATGCATATAGATGTATAAACATGTTATAGTAGATTTATGTAAACATTATTTGTTTATATAGGAGATAAGAATCTGTTACGCTCAAAAATTGTACTCTGAAAAATGACCCTTAACAATATTAGGGTGACAAAGACTTAAAACTGGTATGTGTAATCAGTTACGGATTAAAATAGTGTAGAATGTTGTAACAATATCAATAAATATGTTTTTCGACATACGTACGTGTGTACGTAGCATGTACAGATGCAAACATCGCATCTACGGTACAAAAAGCAAGACGTAGTGAGTTGCTACGCCAGTACTACGCCATGTCACACACATAATATTATATCGTAAAACTATTTTAAACCTAAGCTACATTATGCTTGTGCCGTGAGAAACACAAATATTGTTAAGGCGCGGTGATAAAAAACAGTAAGGTGTACGTTTGCAAGACACTGTAGCTGTACATTTTAACAAAGACTTATTATTGCTGTTAAACCATGTTACATTAGTCATTACAAATGCCTACGTAGTATGACACCGTAAGACGCTGTCATAAACTTTTAATAGCTAAATAGCTAAAAAGTGTTTATGAGGGAGCTTTACGTTTCGAGTAATATTAATAAAATTGAACCTGAGAAAATGCCACCTTAACACATTTTTCGCTATATTTCATAGTAAACTTTCAATTTCTCTGGCTATGTTTACAGAAACGTAAACACCGACAAATTACCGTTTAAATTTTATGAGTCATCTTCGACCTTCAAATAACCATAACACGATTATGACTGATAATAAAAAAATACGCAGCAGTACTTTTTCCAATTTATCTTAACAACTTGTTTTATAACTCAATATTTGGGAGTTACGATAATAGATTTAAACATTAATTATAACTTTATGAGCGGTACCTTAAGTCATCACAATTTCCCTGTAACTTCTTATTCCGTAACGTTGTTATTTCCTGCTGTGATTATCTGAATGAAATGTTAAACTGGATTAATCAATTTTTTTAACTTTTTTCAAATTATTATTTGATACTAGTTTTTGAAACTGTTTTTTTCATAGGTATTACGCTCTATTTTTGTTACTGTATTGAATAAAATTATTAGTGTAGTGTTATCAAGTGTGTTATACTGTAGTATAAATATCCTAATCAGTTTTTTTTTGTTTTCTTTGGATTGTGAATGTTTTACACTCTGGATTGTGAATTAATCACAATCCAGAGTGTAAAACATTACATTGGCCAGCCAAGTACAATACTTTATTTTTGACTATTTTAATGTAATTCAGTTGCTCACCTACTTAGCTCTGAGTTATTTTTTATTTTCTAACCACCAACTTTTTATGTTATAACCATTAACTACGCAATAAAATCTCTTCTAAGTCTTACAACAGACTTTAGCCGTAAAGAAAATAGTAAACATGTGTGTATATTATCATGTTTGTCACATGAACATTTTTTTTTTTTTCGGGTAGTTGTCTAACTAACAACACGTTTTTAAATAGCTCTTGAATTATTTATTTAATTAAAATATTATTAATGCTGAATTTAGTGTGAATATTTTCTTCATTTAACCTAAAATCAATTAGCAAACAATATAATAGTTATTTACAGTACCTGGATTTAATTACTTAATGTGAAAATTCCACTTTAGCTACTGTCTTTCTCTTAATCACTTTTCACAATAATACAATATGACAAGCAGAAAGAATATTCCTGTAGCAGAGGTTAATGATGTCATCAAGGGTCTTGAGGACTCATTTCAGCAACGCATGAAGGATTTTGAAGAACGACTCAACAGAAGTGGTCCTGTGCCTGATCTTAAACAATTAGCTGCAGATTTCCAGATATTTAAGGAATCCTTTAATTCAGAGTTGGAGGTAATTAAGAGTCAAATTGATTCACTTATACAGATAACCGATGAGCTGGATCACAGAAGTCGCAGGAAATTTCTGCTGTTTCGTGGAGTTGAAGAACAGCCATCTGATAACTCCACAGAAGTGGTCCTTGGAATCATAAATTCAACTTTACGAATCAGCAATGTTCAAAATAATAACATAAAGTCATGCTTCCGTCTTGGAAAAGCAGGTGATGAGAAGACACGGCCTCTACTTGTAAAATTTGATAGTTATAGCCTGCGATCTGATATCTGGCAGGCTAAAAAATTTCTGAAGGGGTCTGCTATCTCATTGTCGGAATTTTTGACACCTCGACGAAGAGAAATTTTCAAAGAAGCTCGTAGTATATATGGCATTAAATCTTGCTGGAGCCATGATGGAAATATTTTTGTGAAACTACCACAAGGCGATAAAATTAAATTATCTTCACTTCATCAACTGCATGAACTTCCAGCAAAGGTTCAGAGTACACCTGGGGAGGACATCTCTGGAATTAAACTGAAGCCCAAATCAAAGTCTCAACGACGTGGTATGCCTTCCAAATAATTATATTATTAGGCACTTTTCTTAAATCTGGCTTCCATGTATTTTCGCCATAAATATAATAATCTTTTGTAATATTCAGTAGTCACATTTGCTGCTTCAACTTTGCAAATAATGCCTAGCTATAAAAACTCATTCTCTCTCATCTATTAATGCTGTTCATTTAAATGTCACTAATTTAAATTTTTTCCTGCAATATTCATATAATAAAGTCATAGATGAGCAAGCTTTATAATATAAAATGTAGTATATGCTTGATTTAGTTGATAGCTGACATAATATGAATACTTATCGCTTTACACTTCTGCACTCACGTGGTATGGTATATTTCACTATCTACCTTTGTTTTTAATATCAGTTCGTAATATAATAATTTGGTTTTACGGTATGTAATTATTTAATATTAACTAATTTAACTATGTCACATGTTGATCGAAACTCAGAAGTCAAAGTCAAGTTTCAATATGACAGCTGTCAGGGTTTAGCTTGACACGGTAACTGCTAACGTTGTTATTTCATTCAGCCTAACTTATTCTCGCTTTCTATATAATATGTGTTACCATGCTTATAAAGTTAAAGCTTAATACTAACATTTTTTTTTTTCCATTTCTTTTTTTATATTTAAAATAATCTTGTAGTTATGCAACCTGCTGTTTTTGTTAATTACTTAAGTTTTTTTTTTTTGTGTTGTCAGTAAATTACTAGTTAATTTGTGCAGTAGCTTTATCATGTAAATTATTATTATTATTTTTTTTATTATTAATATTATTTTAATTTTTATTTTCTATATTGAAATACCATATTTATACAAGTTATACATTTATATATACATATATTTTATAATACAGTATAATTATCAGTTATTAGTACCTGTTTGCAATATGAGTGATTCTGAACCGTACTACTCTTTAGAATCAACATCACTCTCATCGTATGATTCTTTTGATGATACATCACTGGGTGACGCATTACATAACATGTTTTTCCAGTATCGGAGGGATTTTAATATTTGTCATATAAATGCGCAAAGCATCCCGGCTCATTATTCGGAACTTCTAGCGACTTTTAATAGCCCCTTCATAAGTGCCGTCCTTGTATCTGAAACCTTTTTAAAACCATCCTTGCCTTCATCTCTTTATTCTATGCCTAATTTCACACTAATCCGTAATGACAGAATCGGCAAGGGTGGTGGTGGTGTAGCCATTTACCTACGTAGTGATCTACAATATAAAGTTATAGCTCAATCACCTGCATTGTATAGTGGATCCTACGAATACATTCTTTTGGAAATAATTGTGGGACAATCACTATTTTTACTTGGAGTTGTGTATGCTCCTCCACTGACTGACTACTTCGAACACTTCGAAAAGCTTTTAGAATCATATACACCCCAATATGACCATTGTGTTGTGATGGGTGACTTTAATACTTGCCTTTTAAAAGACAATAAGCGAGCTCGTACTCTTATGCAGTTAACAACATCGTGTAACTTACAGATACTGCCACTCAATGCGACTTATCATACTAATGACTGCCACTCTTTATTAGATGTCATAATTACATCTAAAAGTGATCGTATTTGCCACAGTGGACAGCTTGCAGCACCTGGTTTTTCACACCATGACCTGATATTTTCATCTTATAAATTAAGAACTCAAAAAAGTAAATGTAAAATATTTATGCAGCGTAACTTTAATAAAATAGATAAATCAAAACTACTTTCAGATGCCGCAAAAATAGATTGGTCCCAACTTGATTTACGGAATAGTGTAGACGATAAAGTTGCGTGTTTTACTAATCTCATAATGGAGCTATACGACAAACATGCTCCTCTGCGACCTGTTCGAATGAAACATCCCCCTGCACCTTGGATGAATGACCATATTCGCAATTTGATGGCTCGTCGGGACCGTTTGAAGCGTAAATTCAATAAGCATCGCTCTCCAGAGCTTTGGGATGCCTTCAAATTAGCAAGAAATCGCTGTAATCAAATGGTAAGAAATGCTAAACGCCGCCACATTCTTTCGAATATTGAATATTCCTCTCCCACAAATATGTGGAAATTTCTTCGTTCTCTGGGTATTGGGAAGTTGCAGACTGAATTGCCTTGCCATTTAAATATTAATATTCTAAATACACAGTTTTCTATTCCATCTCACAAAATTGATCCATACCTTAAACAAAATACGCTCCATGATATAAAGCTGTCTGGTGTTAAACATAGTACGCCTTTCACATTTGAACCAGTTCCTGAAAGCCTTGTTAGCAAGATTATACTCAACACATCCACCAAATCTGTTGGTTACGACGGATTAGGCAGAATCATGATTCTACCAATACTTGAAGTGATTTTACCCCACATCACTGATATCATTAACTTGTCATTATCCTCTGGTGAATTTCCGATCTCATGGAGTAAGGCTTTTATAACCCCAATACCCAAGAAAAATAATCCCACAGATCCTTCCCATTTTAGACCTATATCTATTTTACCTTACCTCTCAAAAATTTTAGAACGCATTGTTTACATTCAATTTTCTGATTTTCTTTCAACACATGGCCTGCTAAATAATTTTCAGTCAGGCTTTCGCCCATGTCATAGTACGACAACGGCTCTCATAAAAATCACTGATGATATACGGTGGGCCATGGATGAAAGACAGATCACGCTTCTTACTCTTCTTGATTTCAGCAATGCGTTCAATTGTGTGGACCATGATATTTTAATTGCTATTCTTCGTTCCTTAAATTTATGTCAATCGGCAACGGCCTGGTTCACGTCGTATCTTAGTGGGCGTCAACAACAAACGCGGACTCATGAAATGCAGTCGGACTGGTGTGATGTTGTTAGCGGTGTTCCGCAAGGCGGTGTGTTATCCCCCTTACTTTTTTCGGTTTTTATAAATGCAGTCACTTCTCATATACAGCATTGTTCCTACCATTTGTATGCAGACGATTTGCAGCTTTATCTGTCGTTTAAGCCGAATGACCTAGATAAAGGCATCGCAAATATGAACGCTGATTTAGATGCAGTTTGCACTTGGGCAAAAAACTATGGACTTATGTTGAATCCCGATAAGACGCAGGTAATGTTAATTGGGCGTGATAGATATCTGGCACAATTTGATTTGGAGACACTCTCCCCTGTGACTCTCAACGGTAAAAGTCTCTCCTACCGTACGTCCGTAAAAAACTTAGGTATTTATATGACCAACAGCTTATCGTGGTCGCTCCAAGTAAGTGAACTTAGTCGTAAACTTTTTGCGTCTATGCATGCACTAAAACGTCTACAAAACTTTCTACCTTTAAAAACTAAAATTACACTAGTTAATGCACTGTTGTTGCCTATCCTTGATTACGCGGATATTTGTTACACTGATATAACCGATGAATTGTTAAATAAACTTGATCGGCTGCTTAATTTATGCATACGATATATTTTCGGACTGCGTAAATATGACCATGTCACTCATTTTCGGTCGGAATTGAAGTGGTTGAATATTCGTTTTCGGCGTGACATTCACGTTTTATCATGTTTATTTAACATTCTGAAGAATCCATCATTTCCAGTATATCTAAAAGAACGTTTTGCATACATTTCAAATCAGGGTAGGCTTCAGCGGTCATTTCACTCAAGTACGCTGATGTATCCGGACCACAATACGGCAACATATTTTAATTCCTTCACTGTTACTGCGATAAGATTATGGAATGATCTTCCCTCTAAGATGCGTGAATCATCAACACTATCAATTTTTAAAACTGCGGTATATGATCACTTATTAAAACGTCAGAATTCTTAATTATTGTATATGTGTGTATTTTATATTATATTTATGTAATTAAATATTATGAAAATGTATCTATAATTTACTATTGAGTATTGATGTATGTATATTTCTCTATGTAAGTAGTCAACCTATATTTATTTATAGTATTAATTGTTTGTATTATTTATACTGAGGTTCTTAAAATGTTTATAATATGACTCTTGTAGAATATTCTTAATAATAGGTTAGTTATGATAAATTAGTATCTAGTATTAAGTTTTGTTAATAGCTCATAATTAATTTATTATGCACTACCCAAGTTTTTTCTCTCAGCATTACGGAAGGCAAACTGTGAGAAAATGCTTAATAGCATTAAGTTACGCCTTTGTACCATTATGTGCAATAAAGTGTTTAAATAAAAATAAATAAATAAATGAATGTAGTGTGTGCAATGTTTATTTTTATTACTTTAAGATATTTCTAATGCATATTATTTACAAATATTCGATTTCTGGAATTCTTTGCAATGTAAACTTTGACGGTGACAAGTTTTATACTCCACCGTTTGCGTAATTGTTGTAAAAATGGTTACAAAGTTTTTACTTAACGTATTAATGTACATTTATAGGTGAACAAATTAAATGAATTGATTTACCCTTAAAGTAAGCAAGTACATAAGACATGGGTGAAAGTGAACGATATAAATACATAGAACTACATAATAATCAATACTATATATTTAATAAAATCAAAACCCAGAAATATAAACCCGTCACACTAAGACCTCTCCTCTTTAATCGAACCCGCCACCCATTGATTGCGTAGCCAGTGTTGCTGCTAATCATTTAACCAACAGGGCGAGTCAAATAATTTAAAAAATTAAATGACCACGAATGTAGCACTTTAAATTAAACACATAAATGCATTACTTGTGCTATAACGCTATAACGTACGCCAACAAAATACTTTTTTTATTCACATGTTTTCATTCAACTTGATTCAAACCATTAATAATAATTAATCAATTTTTGATACTGACAAAATAAGGTATGTAGTCTTAGTTAGTCATATCAAATTTCATCTATTACAATTTTGAGCTAGACTTATTCCTCCCAAACAGACACTGAATGCAATCTTCGATCCCAACTACGCGCTTTGAATTCTCACAAATTGAATCTCATTGGAATCCTCCCAAATGCAAAGCGCCATTAAACTTCATTAGTATACTCGTGGAGTCGGATATTGGCATGAATCATAGTGCAAAACGTTTTGTTTGTGTTGAACTGTGGCTACATAAATGAAAAAATCTCCATTTCGAATAAGATTGACTAGGTTCAAGCTCCCTATGGGAGATATGTTTGTTGATTTCTTTAGAAGTGTATTAGACAAAGAAATTATTTATTTTTAGTAAACTAGCTGAACCACATACTTCGCCCGCAAGTAGAGTACGAGTATAAGATGTGAGCAATATAATATTTAATTTAAACTCTCAGCCCCTTAGGGCTTGATTTACAAAAAAAGTCTATTTTAGTCATTATTTAACATCATTGGTAAAGTAATATTTTTAGTTTTAGTAACATTTCGTATTAATCTCAATATTAAGGATTTTCACGTCAACCATAATTATCGAGATTTTCAGCAATATCATGTTATAAAATGACAAAGAATAGAGGAGTTGGCAGGATTACGTGCGCTCCATTAGTTTGATTCTCGCTTTTGTGTGATGCGTTCACGATTTAAACCAGAACTCATTGTGATACCGAAGGGATTGCGACCGAGGCAAACTTAATTACACGTCACTAGTGCCAATTGGTTATTCAACCAGCTTTATACCCATTGTTTGGGAAAAAAATTTGGTCATATTTTATATTAATAATAATATTAGGTTTGAAATATTATTCTTATATAAAATATTAAAATAAAAGCGCGTGAGTAATATTTTCTTTGTTTTGTAATTGCACAACTCATAATGCGAAGCTTAAGAAAATGCTCTACGGTCGAAATATTTTTCGCTTCCGTTATTGCAAATATTTCTATTTTTATTTTATTTTTAGTGCGTAGAATCTACTTAATTTATAAATAAGACACTTTATATAGAATTTAATGAAGATTAGATTTGAATTTCAAAAATTAATTTAGTGTAGTTAATACGAAAGAGAAAATCAAAAAAAATCCCATCATACACGCATTTGGAAACGCTATGTCTTAAAAAAAACATTATTTCATCTCATATTTTAAAAACAGTTGTATTATCCTAGAACTATTTCGTATTTCAAATGGCTGTTTAAATCTGTGTTGTTTAATTAAAAGTAGTTAATAAAAAACTTTACTAGATGGTAGATGAAAGGTTAACAAAACGAATATACAATGCGAAAGTGGAAGGATGTAGGTACCGGGAAAGATCAAAACTGACGTACCAAATTGATCGAGTACTATCCGAAGGTGGTGTCAAGAGTCTTCACAATCGGCGTGTGTGTATGAAGAGAGTTATGAGTTATGAACGTTGAAGAAGCGAGACAAGCCTTTTAGGATCGTGAAGCACTCGGTTCTCTCTGCCTACTCTGTACGGGATCTAGCGTGAAGATATATATGTATTTACTAAACTAGTATTTTCATTAATTTTCAACATTAATGAAACGGACCTTTATCAGTTTATTCATACAGTACAGTTTATTCATATTATAAAGTATCATCACGTCCGGTCCCTTACAAGGCAGGCAGAGTAAACCAAACATCTATAGATTTTCGATTTCGAATTACCTGCTTGACGGTTGGCGAGATGAGTGGCGATCCCCATCACTGCATTTTGCCGAACTTATAACGATTATCAACTATTTCTAGCGACGACCGGGGCCGATGACTTTACGTGCTCATCCGATGTACGAGAGTGGTCACACCACCCGCCAGACTCCAAGCTACTACTGACATTTTGGATTTTTGAGAGAAACCTCGAACAAACTTTAATAACACTTATAGCCGACATGGGGATCGGGAACCGGGAACACATGATCTAAGTCGAATAGGCTATTCCTTAAACCAGGAGGCAGTCAATTATTATTATGATTATTTTTTTTAATATTTTTTTTTTCGTTCTATTTTATTTTTAATACAGCCACTTAGTTTGTATACGTCAAACTTCAAAGTGAATAATTACACGCCGAGTATTGCATGCCTGCGGGTATACAATAAAAATGTAGTCAAAAAATTGAGGATTCAGCTGCCTGTTGGACTGTGCACATTTCGTGCAAAACGAGTAACGTTTTAGAAAATATAAACAATTTATTAATATAAATTCTTTTGAATAAATCTTTCATTTATTTCAAGGATGTATTCTATTCCTGATCATGATTTAATTCATAACCTTTTTATTGATATAAATGAAATCTGATGGATTTTTAAAAGTTTTTATTTTACTTGCAATGTACGTATGTACCCAACAGATTTTTCAAATCTTGTAAACTATTTTTCAAACCACTTTCTGATATCAGATTGAGCTGAAATTTTGCAGATTTATGTAATATTTGCGACCTCATGATGAAGTCTGGATGTAAGGACTGGAACTTATAGATGCAGAGTGTTGAGATATGTAAGTTCAAGGTCATTGGTTTCTTATTATGAATTATTCCTATTATTCATGGTGACAAGGGGTTTATTATGGAGCTGGAAATAGAAGAATGGAAGAAAATGGTAGTTCACGTGTAGAAAGTTTTTTTATAACATAAGATAGCAAACAAGCACATGGCTCTCCTGATAGAAAAACAAAACATCGCGTCGCCTAAATACACTAAAAATGTTAATGACAAGTCCAAACTAGGTTATAATCACTTGTACTTTAATTTCACTACAAATATAAATATATAATTTTAGATTAATCGACCGGTTTCGCTTTTTAAAACATTTTCTTCATATACGTGATTATAACCTAGTTTGGACTTGTAACAATGGAATTTCACCAAGTGCCGACGATTGAAAGTGTAAATTCTATAAAAATGTTAATGTTGCATTGCTATCTGTGTTGCGAGATGGCAATGCCACATCTATAAATCTACCGGCTACCTTACCCTTTAAGCTAGAACACGATAATGAGAAGCACTGACGTTATTACGGCAGAAATAGGTAAGGCGGTGGTACCAAATACCCGGGCGAGACGTTGCGGAACTATACCACTATATATAGTAGTCACGTTGGTAGTGACACGTATAGTCAATCGGTCGTCTTTTACGATCTGCTTGGCAAAACGGCAGTTGGCTTATTCTTCAAGGGTGTCCGGGCCAACACGGGGTAAAAATAAAGTACTAAGATAGTCGAGTTTGATCTCGTTGGTTTCGTTGATTGATTAGTTTCTATTGCTTATGATGATGAGTATCTGAAGAGGAATCGGGAGAATACCGATGCAGCTTACATCTTTATTAAGTTGTAAAGGTAAGTTGTAAAGTAAGTTGTAAGTAATGACATTGTAGTCAAATAACACGATGATTTCATGTCATCTCGTTTTTTAATATTACATACATTGCGCATCTTGTCATGGCAACTATCTTTATTATTTACAAACTGTCTAAATTAATTTAAATTAAAATTTATAAAAAACTTTTCTTCTACACATAAATAACCCTTTTTGCAATGAATAACTACATCATATTTATTAAGAAAATCCTATCCTAGGATCATTTCGTAACCAATATTATTTACAATCACCATGCCGTTGGGGAAGACCCTTGCATTAATGAGGAGATTTACTCTCGCCTCACCAACGACTTTTAGTGTGGACCCTGTCACGGATTTAATTTTATTTTTGCTATATGGAACACTTCCATATGGCGGATTTAATTTTTTTGCTAAACTCGCAGACATACACGAGATATTTGCTGCCGTATCTATTAACGCGAGACATTCCTGCCCCCTAACACATAAACGAATACATGGATTATTTACACTTGATGTAAAACTTCTGAAAAAGTACATCTCGTCACACTTCCTGCGCATAGCCCCAACCTAGCACCGTGTGATTTCTGTATTTTCCCCAAAATCAATGATTTGATGAGAGGTTTTACTTTTACCAACTCCAAAGAGGCAGTGATAGCGTTCCATCAGCACGTAGAAAACATGCCTTCAGATCTGTGGTCCTCCTGTTTTCAAAAATTGTTCGATCGCATGAAAAAATGTTTAAAATGTAAGGGACATTATTTTTAAAAGCAGTAAACATAATATTTTCTTTATAATATATTGTTTTTTTAAGTTACGCAAAACTTATAGTGTGACCAACGTATTACAATATTTAATCTATATCTATATTAATATTATAAATTCGAAAGTTTGGATGTTTGGATGGATGTTTGGATGGATGTATGGATGGATGTTTGTTACTCAATCACGCAAAAACTACTAAACGGATTTAAATTAAATTTGATACACAGGTAGATGATGACTTGGAATAGCACATAGGCTACTTTTGATCCCGGAAAACTTGAGTGATCCCGCGGGATTCGCCAAAAACTTTTGAGATGCAGCGGGCTGCACGCTGCAGCTAGTATTATAAATGCGAAAGTTTGGATATTTGGATGGATGTTTGGGTGGATGTTTGTTACTCAATCACGCAAAAACTACTTAACAGATTGGAATGAGATTTGGCACACAGGTAGATGATGACCTGGCATAGCATATAGACTTTTTATACCGGAAAAATTAGGTGATCCCGTGGGATTCGCCAAATACTTTAATAAAGCAGCAGGCTGCACGCTGCAGCTAGTATGATATAAATACTAAGAGTTTTGCTTGGTAGTTTTATTATTATGGGTTCTTTCTATTACACATCCTGGAGAGGGTTTGAAAATAGAGCAGGAAGGTTGCCAACAAAACTCACAGATAAAAAGTTTTAATACAGTTGAGTTTGGGCGAGTTGCTTTTGTTGTTATGAGTTCTTTCTATTACACATGACACTAAGAAACTGAAGATGGAGCCGGAAGAGTCCTATCAGAATGCACATGTAGAAAATTTTCAGAATATATGTAGTAAATTTTTAAAAAGTCGAGCGTCGGCTCGTTAGTTTTGATATTATGAGTTCTTTCTATTGCATATAGTGGTAAGGGTCTAAAGATGGAGTCGGAAGAACACTATTAAAATTCACATATAAAAATAAAATTAAAAATTAAAATAAAATATTTATTCGCTAGGCAAATTACAATAATTTTAATAATAATAATATATTTTAATTTGACAAAACAATATTGGCACTGTTGCATATTTAAAAGACTTTGCTTAAAAGTTGACACAAATACAATTGTTATGGTAGTAACAGGTGGGCAATGACAACTCCACTCCGCACTAGTTTTAACTGTGTAGCGGCAGTGCAGTATGAATTGATCTGCCCTGAAGTAAACAAATTATTTGCTTGTGACACAGGTGTCAGTCAATGATACTTATACATGGAAATACATATATACAAATACTGGAATATATTTAATAAACACCCAAGTCCAAAATACAAACATCTATGTTCATCACATAAAGGTTGGCTGGTCAAGGTTGATAACCATATGATTGACGGAGTGGTCAAAGTGCTAAGATATGCGAGATGGGGCTCTTTGATTTGGTTTAATCGAGTACTTTTTGATAACCCAGATGACGAGGTTCTGAAGATGGAGCCGAAAGAATAGCAATGGAACACACGCATGGAAATAGCTAAGAGTATAGAGTTTGGTCTTATTGCTATGAGTACTTTTTATTACGTCGGGTAAAGAGGGTCTAAAATTAACCTAAAAATGTTAAATCATATCGCGAGTAATCGATTACCCAAGCTTAAGGTAAAAAACATCCTGACAAGCTGAATGGCAAGGGGTCACAAAAAAGCGTCGTTGCCATTGATACAAAAACCCAAGTTGCACAGTCCCGAATAAAACTGATGCTCAAAACTGTCGCTAATTTCACATAAGTAGTTATAGATATGGCAAAAACTTATGTTTTTGCATATCCAACACTAAGCGCAAGAGTTATAGTTGATTTTAAAAAGCAATGTACAAAAAGTAACAAAATTGACAGTGTAGCGATCGACGGGATTCTATTTAAAATGAGCGCACAATTTAAAATATTGCGCTCATTTTTAGAGGACGTTTTTTGGACACTGATTGTGTATCTTGGGTTTTTTATATCAATGGTCGTCGCTTACATGCCATCTATACCGATCTTCATTCAAAATAAACTGTTATATGAAAATGGGTTTGATAATGAAAGCACGTAAATAAAGGAACAAGATTTCTTCTTTCTTCAATACCTCTAAAAAACTCGTTCAATCTATCTATAAATAACTTGGTAAACATAATGTGTGCTGCTTGACATCAAGGAAGCGAAAGTATTTTCATGTGGATATGCTAGTGTGTGCCGACTTTGTCAACGTCAAGATACCTAAACCCAAATAACAATGCAGTATATGATGAAAATAGTTTTTGTTTTTTTTTTTTAATTTGTATTCTTAACTATATTTACTGGTTTAAAACAGGAATGAACTACCGTCTTAGTTTTAAAAAATACCACGTATAAAGATACATTTGAAAATTATATATGTACAATGTATATACATACATATTTTTTATTGTTTTTATAATTAAATGAGCGTAATGGGGTGTAACTTTTGAATTTTTCACACTTATGATTCGTACTCTTTTCGATTTATCCTAAATATCCCAAGCTATTCATATTTCTTATCAAAATTGCTTATACATGCTCGGTATGACGAAGTGGATATTGCTATTTCTAAAGAGTGTGTGATCGAATGTTAAAAAGATTGTAAGGCGTTGAAATACTAGTGAACCACTTAAAGAACAAAGACTGAATCTTGTTGGTTCTACTGTTTTTTAAATTACGATATATAATTCATTACACGGTAAGTTAGCCATTGGCTAGATTAGTTTGTTAGAATAGTTTTGAGGAATGTACATAAAAAACTCTGTAAAGGATTGTCCCTGCAGGCCATCCCTGAAATTTCCCGCTCAATCAAGATTATTTAAGTGCAAATGAAATCGATTACGTACTAATTTTTATAATTTATAACCTGAAATAATATTTTCAGCAACGATACAATAGAAATTCAAACTTGCGTTCGCTCACGGCGCGGATCTAGGAACTAAATTTTATGTTGATGTAGGAAACTCTCACCTAGGAGTTCTGAATAGATAATGTACCCATATGCAACTGTTCTACTATTTCCACTCGAACTACTTCACTAGTAAATAATAAATCAGGAAACGAATCCAAACGTGCTCCTGAGTAACGAATCGTATCGAGTAAACTCGTCAAGTGACTGGTTTTAACTAATTGCGACCATGTTAACTATTTGCGTATTATGTTTGCCGTTCGGGCGTAGTTTACACGCCGTGGATTTCATCCAATCCAATCGTTAACCTTTCCAATATATTGTAAGGGTATTTTTGGCTGTGCTCTTGTCAATATGTAGAGTATCTATCTATTCATATCACTAATATTTTAAAAATAAATCTGGACCCGGAAACAATATCATTATGAACATATCTTTAAAGAGGTATCAAAGGGTCCAAGAGTATTAGGAAGAGGAGGAGGTAGGAATAGATAAGGCGGTGGTACCAAACATCCGGCTGGGGATAAGTGGATAATTCCTTCATATCAGCAAAGGCTTTAATCACTTACAGGGCTCTGTAGAAGGTCGCTAGTATAAATATTATATTTTGCATGTATTGTTATAATATGCATTTGAACTAGAGATCAACTCGCCTTAACGCCATAGGTGCAAAATTTTTCTTTGTCTACGAAAGTTTTGAAATTTTTAATAATTTTGTTATAAAATCAAATAAAGATTTTCCAATATTTTAATTTTCTATTCCCATTTAAAATATACATTTCACGTGCGAATGTATAAGAAGGACATATATTTTCATCTCACGTAATTGTAGTCGCGTTACTTATCTACGATAATAAATCTGCGTTATCCTTAAACGTAGTGTGTACATTTAAATACATTTACATCAATATATTACGCTTTATGGCTCAGTTTTTCAATGTATATGGATAAACCGATCTTTTTTATGCACTTTAAATGTTATGTTCCTAAATATTAGATACTTTTTTGGGAAGCTATCTTAAAGTGTAAGAGACATTAGAATTAAGTTTGAGACAAGCACCATAGCAATTTATATGAAATTTGAATATAGTCCCACAAACTTCGGACCTGGTGATCAAAATTAAAACTAACGTTGATAATGAATTTTCCAATTGGCCGGTGTTCTATTATCGTTCGCATTTAGCTGCATTATAAATTTTATTTTGTTATTTTGGTTAAAGAAGTTATGCCTGGATTAATAAAAGGTTATGCACGGGATATCATTCTCAAAGTACTCACTTTCATGACGGAAGAAAGAAGTCTTACATCTCCTACAGTACCATTAATACCGTTTGAATAACAGTATACACCAATTTATAGTCCAAATATTTTTTTTACATTATTTTTGTTTTGTATAATCTTAAATTTATATATTAATAAAAACTTAGTTGCCCGCAGTGCTTAATTTGAGAAAGTAATTAAATAAAGGTAGATCCGGGCCCCTTTGAAGAATAGACCATATGCCATTCTGTCAGTTAGTTCATAAAAGGTGAACGATTGGTTATACGAGTCACTATCATCGTGGCAACTAAGTGGTAGGGATCTGCATTGTTTTGCTTGGGTCTGGTAAGGTGGCCGTCCCTATTTTTTATAATTTGTTGCTTTTGTTGGGGAATGATTTATTTTATTTTCGATATATTCTATCGTCGACACTTGGTGAAATTTTATTGTTATTATACGATTAAATTATCACTTGTACATTATTTCACTTTGTGACTTTATTTTTAACAAATCACTCAACCAGTTTCACTGTTTTATCCCGAAGATGCTTCAAAAAGTGAAACCGGTTGAGTGATATGTTAAAATCGCAAAGTGAAATTAATGTACAAGTGACAATTTAATCGTATAATAATGATTTTTTCGAAAACTAGTCACTGAAGAAAAACAAATTGATAAAACGGGATCTAAAGTTTTTACTCCAGGAAAAAAGGACAAAGGAGAACATATAACTTGACGACTTTAACATTGTAGTCATAAGAAAAAAACATGAATTTTCCTCAGTGAAGAAAGAGATCCCATCAATACCTAAATTATTTATTGTCCTTAAAGAAGAAATTCATTTAAAGGATGTCGAGAAACCCTTCGAAAATTATTGCGTAAAATTGGATTAAGGTACAAAAAGACATAATTAATAGAACGTAATGATATAATATGTACATTGAAGGTTTCATATTTGCAGAAAAAAGATGATTGTGGAGAAAAAAAAAACATATTGTATTTTGGGCGAGACCTATATTGAGTCTTCTCACACTGCTGGATATTCTTGGCAAAGTAACGATATTGTTGGTGTTCTGAATCCTGTTTCAAAAAAAAAAGCATATGAATTTCATATAGATGGGCGAGAGATATTTGTGGAAAATGCTTTACTTATATTTGAATCCATCCGAAAATAGGTGACTACTTGACTAAATAAATTATATCAATTAAAAAGGAATAGGTAACTGATAAATTACTTCCAAATTTGTACCTAAATAGCCTTATTGTAATGGATAACGCTTTGATTTTTTTTGTAGATAATTAGCTCTTCGCGCAGCCTTTTACGCTAATATGTCATAACATTTACACAACACTTTTCTGTTTAAATTAGGTTTTATGAATCGAAATCATATTTTATGCAGTTTTCTAACCGTTTCACGTTCCACTTGGAAATCATTAACGCTTATTGACGATCAACGCACTAATAGTTAAGGCGGTGGTACCATATACCCGGGCGAGACGTTGCCGAACTCTATCACCTAGTTAGTCACGGTGGTAGTGACACGTATATCCAATCAGTCGCTCTTTTGCGATCTGCCTGGCAGAACGACAGATGGTCTACAACTTCAAAAAAGGGCATAGAGCAAGACTGGGTAAATATGATACAATGAGATTATTCTATAAACTGGGAATAGAAGTTTTTTGATTTCACAGTGTCACAAAAGAAGTTTTTTGAATGTTTTTTGCAACTCCATATCTTGCAAAAATAGTGTTGTGTCTCAAATTTTAAAAGCTATATTTGATATTTATCGATAATTTTTTAGATTTTAGAACTATCTTAGTCACATATTTGATATAAACTTGGTATTTTATTATTAATATTTTTGTCTGTCATCAAATGCAATAACGTCATATCTTAGTCTCACCCAGAGTATTATTACTGCCTATAAACGCTAAAATCAAGATTTTGTCGTTTTGAACTACGAAATACGCTTGAGCAATACGCTTAAACACTCAAAAAGTCATAGAGAGATATTTTGCCTGTTAAATATCGAGTTTAGAACACATTTATCTTCTTTTATGTTTATAAAATTTCACAAAATTCTAAATCTTTTTGCTTTTAATGTTCAAAGCATATTAAATTTTCTTGAATAAGAAAGGGTAAAGGCAATATGCAAATTATTTTCCTACTAGCAGTTCCTGTCTTACCGTTCACAAGATTTTATGCAACAATTTTTATTTATCTTGTGAAATCAAAGCAAAAATATGTATTGACATATTAATTTTTTCATTATCCATTGCTGAAACGAATCTTTATTGTTGAGTCAAAAATAATACTAATTTCGAGTATAAAACATACTTACTATGGTTTTGTGTCAAAAACACTTCGCATGATTTATCAATCTATTTTATAGCATGCGGATACTAAAACAACAATAATAATAAAATTTGCAAATCTAGTGAGATACTCATTATACAATTAAAATAACTTTAGCACGAGGAATTAAAAGTTTCATTTCCTTTTTTTGGTAAAATTGACATATTTATTTGAATATATCTATTATACGCATACCATAATTAAAATATTTTACCATTCGAAGGTGTTTTGCATCAGTATAGCATAAAATTTTTAATCTGGCACTGCTATTCTTGACAAAACTGTTATTAGGCCACCCTGAAAATATTCTTAGCAATTCTAAATTACTGAAAAATTGCTGAATTTGTCTGTCACATTAATAGTGAAAATCAAAAATACTTTCTAAAAAAATTAGACAAGTGCAGATCACAGACTACTAATACACGAATACTAATAAATATGGTGTTAGGCGCAAAATGCGTAGCCGCTCATTTGAGCAAATATATGTAAATGTCAAACGCGTAATGATAAACTGTATACGGCGTATTCAGTGTAGTCCCGTGGTGCAGATCGATCATCATTTGTCTAATGTCCAAAAAGCAACAAATTCATTTATGTTTTTATTATGAGTCTTTTCGACAGTCCGTGCTTGGACATTAAAAGTTAACTTTAAATTTTCATAAGGGAGAAAGATAACAGTATACATGTGTGTATATTATTAATTATAATGTATATCAAATTAATGTACCTAGTGTGTTTCATGTTTATTTTTTTAAATTGTATTTCTAATGAATATTATTTGAAAATATTACGTTTTTGGACACCACCGTAATGTTTTAATTGTGCTAATTTTTTTACTCCGCTGTTCACGTATTTGTCTACTACTTTTTTTTTGATGCTACTTTTTTTGCTTTAGATATTAATATATAGATTTTATAAATTAGTAACTTTTGATTGTTAAAAAGCTTTTCTTAAAAAATGACAATATCTCTTTAAACAACATTATAAAATTTGTTTTAGCAACAAATGTGACGAGTAACACTTAATGTCTTGTTTTGTCTTATTAGAATATTAATTATATACAATCTCGCAATCTTCAACGAACTCCGGACAAGAACTTACGCCCGTATCAGTTTCAGGTGTGTGGAAACTTTTGGGTGAAGTAATTTGAACGGCAAGATTCAATTTAGCAAGTTGGGTAATACACAGGCATTTTAGTTAAATCAGAAGTAACGCATTTAAGTATTGCACTTAACTGATTTCTAGGGTAATGTACACACTTTTAATTAAGCTTTCTCAGTTTGTGAGACTTAGAATGATTTACGAGCTATAGAAAACCACTGCTAAGTTTATACAAAGTAAACAATTCAATACACTTGTAGGTATTGTCTTATATAAAAAGGAAAAATTTTAAAGTGTACACAATAAAAAACATAAATAGTTAGAAATACGAAAGTATATAAATATTGATTAACAATATTATATTTAATGTTCATCTGTAACGGTAAACTCATTCAACTAGTATATACGTATCAAGCGATTAGTACAATCAACGGAATCGATCACAATACAAAGAATTTGGCCACGCTGAATAAGTCGGCAATAGCTGAGTTGGTTAGAGTATGTCGGCCAGAAGCAAGGTTGCAGCTACAAATACTGTCGAGTTGAAATATTTCTTCTTTAGGCTCCTACCACATAGGGCGGCGTCGCCGGCCACTGTATCCAAACAATTTATATTAAAATATATGGCGACTTAGCCAATTCGTAAAATTCAATACAAATTATTTGGATACGTGGCAGCTACGTTGTCATGGCGTCCCGGTGAGTTAGCGGCCTTAAGTTTTTAAATAAATAAAAGCCTGTTTTTTAAATAAAGCAGATTTATTGGATACTGCCAGAATAGATGGATGGTTTCTAAGCAAGTTATCCTGAACTCTGGCCATTTGTGTCTCTGCGAGAGTTTTAAAAGGCAAGACGTTTTTATTTAAGAACAATGACTACACATACTATTAAACAAATTTGCTCGAATCAATCTAAAGTGTTCTAAATTGAAATTATTACCCTACACGATTTCTTGGGCTCAGCCTCTCAGGACTCAGCCCTGTCTCCGAGTTAGGTTGCCGCTTATAACATTAAAAGTCTTCTAGTGTAATTAATTAATTCAGCAGTCAGCAAATTACTTTTTGTATTATGGTAACTATTTTGTAAATCTTTCTAGTTCTTAGACCATAGAAATTTATTTTAATGCATTAATATTGCGTACGTTAGTACGTAAGTACGTTAGTACGTACGTGCGTTAGTACGCAATATTAATACATTAGAATAAATTTAAAGAATACGGAAATAGGTATAATAAATACAACTTATTGCTCGTCACCGTCGGGGATATAACCTGAACCTTATGATTTAAAAAGCAATCTCAGCATTTTATAAGGTTTATAAATCAGCAACGTAAAAATAAACAAATTAACAAAAAGAAATTAAAGGACAACATAATAAATGGCAAATGAATTTGCTTACCAGGAGAAAATAAGCATAAACGAATATTTCAAAATTTGAAGGTTATATCAATGTTTGAAGGCCAAACGATGTAAACAAAATGGCGTCGTTGATTCTGTAGTCAAAGTTGCGGTAGTTGAAATAAAAAAATATGATTGCCATATTCAAAATTAAAAAAAAACCGGCTAATTTTTATGTACAATACACCATATTATATGACATATTTTTAACTTTGAAAAAAATGTGACTACTAGTTAGTCGGACATTGTAATTAAAAAAGTGAATGGATGACCAATTCTTTTTTATTTGTTTTACATTGCTGTTAAATATATACATACGAAAAAAATAAAACAGTATAAACTCTAGAACAAAAATATTTATTTAGACATTTTTCCAACAACTAGTTTTTTGGTGCTGCGTAATATTTTGCGCAATAAGTTTATAATTTATTTCTGCGTCATTCTACAGCTATGTTAAAAATATTAGTTATGTTGTATAGAATATTTCATATTTACATTGTATATTTTTAATAATTAAACATCATTATAAAATATATTTTGAAACTAAACATGAAAAATTGAACATCTGACGCAATGTTTGCATTCTAACGGTCGTCAAAGGAAAATACGTTTAATTACTTAATATTTTAAGTTATGCGACAAAATTAATACCTTTATTATCAGACCTTAAACTAATATTTAATATTATTAAAGTTTACTTACCAATAAACACTCAAAATACACTTTTCACAAAACTCGCTTGCGCCCGTCTCGTCTATGATGATAGAATTGAATGACGAAGACAAAAAATATTTTTGTCTGTGATCAAATTATGCCAGACTGTTGAATCTTCATATTATAATGTTCTCATCATTTCAGTGGAAACGTAACGAATTCCATCCAAAGTTATATTTTTAATGTTGGCCAAACAAAGTTATGTTTTTTCGGACGGACTCCCGTAATATTCAGTATGGGACGATATTGACCCAGCGGTCCGCATACAGTATAGTATGTGTGGGTCGATAATCTCCCACCGCTGAACCGCCAAGCGGTTAACTTATTATAGTCGAGAAACAGTTTGGCCGAATAAAACACTTGAATCGCTTGTACACGCACATTATATTTTTTGGGCAGAGTGACGCCCTCAACAAGCGATAGAATTACAATCAATCGAAACCATTTTATTATCTCCGCCTATTTATACCATTCTTCGTTATATATTTTGTTCATTGTTGTTATGACGCCATTATCTTAAACTGACAGGTGCATAACACAGGTGCGCCACACATCTGGTCGGTTGTCGTCAAGCGCGGTTGCAAACACTCGGCTATCCTGCGTAGTCAGTGTCCTGCTTCGTTCGTTCGTCGCTTCGTTTTTCAGCGGCATCCTTGAAGTTGTAAAATGGTTAGAGTTGTGGCAGTCTCACTTGTACTTAACTTTGCTTAGTATATACTCCAGCTAGTTTCCTTCGATTATTCTCGAACATGTAACAAAATTGTAATTAACATTTAAGAGATCTAATATAAAGTACCTTTTTCTTGAAAATTATATTTAGTAACATGTAGGTATTTACATCACACTTTACAACTTTGTTTTATACTAATGTCACAACTTTTTTTTTTTTTTTTATAGAAGAGGGGGCAAACGAGCAAGAGGTGCACCTGATGGTAAGTGATCACCGCCGGCCATGGACATCTGCAATACCAGAGGTCTTGCAGTTGCGTTGCCGGCCTTTTAAGAATGAGTAAGCTCTTTTCTTGAAGGTCCCTATGTCGTATCCGTTCGGAAATACCCCTGCCGGTAATTGGTTCCACAACAGAGTAGTGCGAGGTAAAAAGTGTCGGGAGAAACGCACGGTTGTGGATTTCCAGACATCGAGATGGTGAGGATGGAACTTCAAGTTTTGACGCGATGTCCGATGGTGCAATTCGGCGGCAGGAATTAATCCAAACAACTCGTCGGAACACTCTCCATGATATATACGATAAAAAACACAGAGAGAACCTACATCTCTGCGCAATGCCAAAGAGTCAAGCTGTTTCGAAATGGCCTGGTCGTCAACGATTCGAACCGCTCTACGCTGAATGCGATCAAGAGGAAGAAGCTGGTACTGAGGAGCTCCGGCCCAGAGATGCGAACAGTACTCTATGTGAGGCCGAACCTGTGCCTTATAAAGTTGAAGGCGATGGACCGGCAAAACGTACTGTTTCGCTCTGCTGAGCACACCGAGCTTTTTGAAGGCTAGTTTAGCCTTGCCTTCCAAATGACCGCGAAACTGAACGTAATTCGATATGTCAACTCCCAGGATTCCGACACTAGCTGAGGCTGTCATCATGAGAGTATCCTCAAATCGAGGTGATACGACAAAGGGCGTCTTTTTTGCGGTGAACACGCAAAGCTGTCTCTTCTTGGGGTTAAAAGTAACCAGGTTTTGGCGACCCCATTCCGAGACATCGGTAAGTCGATTCTTGACTTCAGACACAAGCTTGTTTCGGCACTCTTCGACGTGTTCCCGAGAAATACTGCTTCGGCCGGAGTATGTAGCATCACCAGTACTGTCATCCGCATAGCAATGTATGTTGCTAATTCGCATCATATAATTGATATGCAGAAGGAACAGTGTCGGTGATAGCACGCAGCCTTGGGGAACACCAGCATTGACAGATTTGAGGTCGGAGCACGCACCGTCGACAACGACCTTGATGCTCCGGTCAGCCAAAAAACTGGTGATCCACTCGCATAATTTCTCAGGAACCCCATAGGAAGGCAGCTTCGCGAGAAGCGCTTTGTGCCATACCCGATCAAAGGCCTTCGCTATGTCCAAACTAACTGCCAATGCCTCCCCCTTGGACTCAACTGCTTCCGCCCATCGATGAGTTAGGTATACTAGAAGGTCACCAGCTGAGCGGCCGCGACGGAAACCGTACTGACGGTCGCTGATCAGCTGGTGTTCTTCTAAATACTTGAGGAGCTGAGAGTTGAAAACTGTCTACTTTTAAGTATGTGCGTTTACTTGATCAAATAACCATCCATTTAATGTATATGTAGACTTGATCACACAGCCGTCTACATCTATGCATATAGACTTGATCACACAGCCATCTGTTTTATATCATATCTACATTACATCTATGCATATAGACCTTATCACACAGGCGTCTACCATACATTATGTATATAGACTTGACTACACATACGTACCTATATTGCAAGTTAAATAAAAGCTTGTAACATTTTAGTTATGTATAGGATATGACTAACCTTTTTTGGCGACTGTCGCGATGTACCGCAAGCAAATCACCTGGCAGCTAACGTTCCAATTTATTCACATAGTCAGTTGATCATCATAGCTCCATTCTCTAACAGGACCACTAAATCGTAGTTGCATAATAAATATTCATTCCGTATCATTACATATACATCAACATCTTGTTGCTTGCTCACTATGCGTTTCAGATCATTTTCGAAGAAAAAATTATCACTTCTCGAGACCTACTCCAGTTTGCGTTTTTCAAAACTGTTAGTGTATAATCGGGCGTATTCCATACCACCTGGTCGGTTGTCGACAAGCGCGGTTGCTAACACGATATTTAATTTAAAAATAGCTATTTACATAACTTGGATGACACAAATTTATATGGATTACAATATTGGTGTGTTATAATTAATACTTACGAAAAAAAAACGAATTTTCTTACCTTCTAATTCTTGTACTTTTGTTTGGATTTAAATACGAAGTGTAATAATTGCAAATTAAGTTACCTACCAATATTTGAAAAAAATTACCCTCATACATTTTTTATCTTTTTTACCTCAATATGTAGTACAAAATGGCGAGTGCGTATGTCTGCGAACGAAGCTCTTTTAGTAATTGTGATGGAATTTCACATAAAAGTAAATTCGTTTAATCATCAAGTGTATTGTCAAATTTTATATATAAACTTAAAAAACCGTTATCGCGGGTACAACATAACATAATAAAAGCTGGTATCATTATTTGCAAGCTCGACATTTGCATATGTAATTTTTGTCTCTAAAAACAAAAACAGACTTTGTACGCCGTAATTAATAATTATATTTAATACATTAAGGCAGAATATTTGAAAACAAAATTAATTATGAATTAGTACTTTAGAACTCGCTCTCAAAGCTCAAATGAAAGCTAAATATTTCTTTAAAACGTTCGCAAAATGTAGATATTTAAATTTTACTCAAGATGAAATAAGTTTGTTGATTCATCCTTCCACTGAGGAATAGAATCTTTGTAATAGTCTGAATAAATAATTTTGTAAAACTGGTGTCGTAGATTAATTATTCACTTAAATATTAATTATTCGATTAAAAGTATTTCGCATATTCGACAAATAGATGCAAGGAGGAAAAATATACATATAAACAAGACATTATTCTGTTACAGAAAACTTATGTGATGCGGAGCGGACTGTGATTCAGTTACAAGCAGTTTAGGTAGAAATATAGAAAAACTTTGAACATACATAAATTTAAATTGTACTAGCTGTTGCCAGCGACTTCGTCCGCGCGGACTTCGTTTACTCCGCACTGCTCCTCCCCCGTAAGTGATAGCGTGATAATATGTAGCCTATAAGTTGACCCGACCTGTTAGTAATATTCATGCAAAATTTGAAGTAAATCCATGCAGTACTTTTTGAGTTACATACATACAGACAAACTGACAAACAGGCATACAGACAAACAGACAAAAATTCTAAAAACTATATTTTTGGCTTTGATATCGATTGTAGATCACGCCCCAAGTATTCTTTTAAAAAAATATTCAATGTACAGTTTTGACTTTCCTACGATTTTTTTATATGACGTATAGATATAGATATGATTTATATATGCTTGAAAACAGCTATCAGTCTAAGCTGACTGGAATTTTGAGGTCACTAATGAAAATGTGGCCGAAAAAATCATATAATTTTGGATATTCATACTTCGATTATTCAGCAAATTTGCTTGGAAAGTTTTCCGGGAGTTTTGAAAACTTTTATTTTTATAAATTTTTATATGCTCTTTCTGAACTTTAAATAATTAAGGTTAATCCATACCTCGTTTTTAAAATGATCGTATTTAGTCAAATCACCTCCTATAAAAACCTTGTAATTTTGTAAATTTTCGCTCGCTCGTCGTATAAACAAACTATTATTTTTTTAAATGTAGCCTTTATTTGAGCAATTTTATTTGTTATTTTTTTTTAAATTGTGCTCCATCAAAACCTTGTCCGTTGCTATCCGTAGAGTTGGCACCAGTATTCCACGACAACGTCGTCGACGACGACACGTGCCTGTTTCGACTCTCCTACTCACTCGGCGTAGTACCAAAATCGTTTAAGACAGCTTTAGTGCATCCCATTCCCAAAAAAGGAGATAGCTCTAATCCGTCCAATTACTAGCCCATAGCCATAACCTCCTTGTTCTCCAAAATTATGGAAACCATCATCAACTGTCAGCTCCTGAAATATTTAGAAGAGCACCAGCTAATTACGACCGCCAGTATGGTTTCCGTCGTGGCCGCTCAGCTGGTGATATACTAGTATATTTGACACATCTGGGGTCGGAAGCAGTTGATTCCAAGAGGGAGGCACTGGCAGTTAACTTGGATATAGCTAAGGCCTTTGATCGGGTATGGCACAAAGCGCTTCTCGCAAAGCTGTCTTCCTACGGGCTTCCTGAGAAATTGTACAATTTTCCCCATGTTGGTTCCGGGCTCTTTTGAAGAATAGACCAACTGCCATTCTACCAGGCAGGTCGTAAAAGGTGATTGGCTAAGCGAGTTACTAACATCGTGGCTACCAGATGGTAGAGTTCTGCATTGTTTCGCCCGGGTCAGGCACCACCGCCTTTACCTATTCCTGCCGCAATAGCGTCAATGTTTGTTGCTGTCGTGTTCCGGTTTGGAGGGTAAGGTAGCCGGTAAACTTATGCATGTGGCATTAGACCTCACCACAAAATAGCAACGCACTATTAACATCTTTGATGCCTATAGGCGATGGTTGACTCTTTCCATCAGGAGACCCATCTGTTTGTTTGCTATCTTATGATATAAAAAAAGAAGAAAAAAGTAGATAACCAGTTTTTGGCCGATCGGAGCATCAAGGTCGGAGTCGACGGTGCTCCGACCTTAAACCTATTAATGCTGGTGTTCTCCAAGGCTGCGTGCTATCACCAACACATTTTCTTCTGCATATCAATGACTATGTTGCGAATTAGTAACATACATTGCTATATGGATGATAGTATTGGTGATGCTACATACTCTGGCCGTAGCGGTATTTCTCGGGAACGAATTGAAGATAGCCAAAAGAAGTGTGTGTCTGAAGTCGAGAATCGACTTATATCTTAATAAATATCTTTTATTCCAATATATACTTTCTGATGTACCTACTTAATCGTCAATGTTCGATACAAACCACTATAATTATAATGCGGCAAAGTTTGTAAGTTTATAAGTGTGCTCTAAAATTATTCAATCGATTCTAAAAATTCTTTCAAAATTAGAAAGCTTCATTACATTTACACATTTATACGAGCAGAGCTACGGGAAAACTCTAGTACGTACATAATATTATTATATAAACAAAAATGTTATCCTTCGCGATCAAGGATAAAACCAGGCAACCATTTATTAAGTGGTCTTATAATTCAAAAAGGGTCCTTCTTTACCGTTTTAAGGTATAATAACCAAAGTTCTGCGGGGCTTCAAAACTTTTAATTTGTTTGCAATAGCCAGTATGACTTACGTAGATTTAATTCTATCCATAATCTTTAAGTTGCATATTTGATTACTTCTTTTATACTAATAAAGCTAAAGAGTTTTTTGTTTATTCGTTTGAACAAGTTAATCTCTAGATAGATCAGTCGGATTTAAAAAGGTATTTTTGTGTATTATAGCCGCATTCATGAGAAAGTCTATAGACTATATTTTACCCGGAATAAAGATTAATATATTTGAGCCACGCAAATGAAGTTTCGAGTAGAAGCTAATAATATTAAGGATGAAATTTTATATTTGTATAATGCTTAACCTTTTTTCCATGTTGCAAAAAAAATTATATCATAAGATAGAAAAGACAGATAACTTTCCTGATGGAAATAGAAACCATAGTAATATATAGACACCAATTATGTTAATAGTGCGTATGGCGAGATGGCATCGTCACATGCATGTCTGCTGGCTACCTTACCCTCCAAAACGGAACACAAGAATAAAAAAGCATTGACGCTATTGCGACAGGAATAGGTAAGTCGGTGGTACCAAACACCCGGGTGAGTTGTTGCGGAACTCTATCACCTAGTAGTCACGATGGTAGTATCACACATCTAGCCAATTATTGGCCTTTTACGACCTGCCTGGCAAAACGGCAGTTCATCTATTTTGCAAAGGAGCCCGGACCGACACGGGGGAAATTATATTTTGATGTATTACTAACTTAGTCCCTAGTAAATCGTCCCTTAGTCGAAATTCGACCATAGACTTAATAATAAAATCTCTTTTAAATGTGACAACAGACTTTAATCGTAAATAAAGTGGTATACACTATTGTTTATATATCATCATGAACATATGTCAAGTGAATGTAGTGTGTGTGATGTTTAGTTTTATTAATTTGATATATTTCCAATGCATATTATCATATTATTTAAAAATAGGTTTATACACTTCTCCTCAACAATAACCTATAACTTCTGCGAAATAACTTCCGCGTAACGTCGAAAAAAGGGGTACTAACCTTTTGTTTCACATAATAACATATAGATAAAGAATTGACTATATTATTTATTACTGGGCTGTTTGTACTTCATAAAGGTAACTCTATTGAATACTAAATCGTATAGTACTGTAAGGATTCTTAGATCAGTTTGTACCACTTTACGTATTCTTGCCACGGTTGTCATGGATTGGTAATGCCGGATTACTACTTGATGCCCTAAACAATCCATGTATGTGCATGCCACCTTATACTTAAGTAAATTAGTGTCAGTAGTAGTCTTTTAAAAAAAGATAACGTATTTATTGCAACGAGATAGATTTATTACGTCACACCAAACTTTAAAACGCGCGGATTTTTAATTACTTTTCATGTTAGTATGTATTTTTTGGAGCCTTTTCTGGAAGCCTCTAAGACGTGATGCTCGAAGCAATTGCCTAATTTATTTATGGGCTTATCCGGTACTGAGGTTTGGCATTGTTATGTTCTAACAAATAAAACAGTTATTCTTAAACCAGTACCAGTAAGGTTACTCATGCCTACCAAGTAGACAATAATGCATTAGTTATAACCCAAAATGGAGGCGTTTATTAATTTGGTTGTACTTATTAATTTGTTAAGTACCTCAGAACTTATGTACCGATTTTAAAAATCTTTTTTGTTTGGGGGGTAAATTTTATATATCATAAGATACCAAACAAGCAGATAGCTCTCCCGGTGAAAAGAAAGTCTGTAACGAGGGCGAGATTGGACACGCTCGCGCACAGATACCATCGGTATCTTATCGTACCATCGTTATCACATTTCATCACGCAGCATACACGTGATTCTCTAGTATTTAAGCTTAATATAAAACCCAGTTTCATTACAGTTTAATAAACACATTTGCTAACCGATGTGTGACTGTCATTTAGTCGACGTAATATTGGTGACCACCGACCAGTGAACACGCAAAAAGGAATATGAACACTCAAGCGCTAACTTCATGCAGAAGCCCTTCAGCAACAGCAACATCCATGGAAATCGCAGCGGTATCCACGACGGCAAAAATACATGGGGCACACTAAAAGTTTTGCACTTTTAGGTAATCGGAACTGTTTGAATTTCGAATGTTATATTTTTAAAACGTTGCAAACTTCTTAGTAATAAAAAAAACTATTGGCGCGAAATGATTTCTCAATTGTTTTTTTATCACACATCAAAGTTCTACGTACGCAACGAAATTAAGTCGAAAAGATTTTAGAGCGATGATTTTTTATGATTTTAAAAGTTCTCTTTCTCCGCAAGACTGTGCCGCTCGTCTTCAAAATGCTTTTGGGAGAGAAGCAACTTGTATGAGCACCATGAGGCGGTAGTTTGCTGAATTTGAGAGAGGTCAAGTTTCTTTACGTGACGAATTTCGTGGCGTGTTATTATCACAACAAATTTAAAGGTCAGGCATTGAGGTGCGTTCAACCCTATTCCTGGAAGAAATCGGGAAACGACAATTAGCACAGTCAAAGGCGGTAATCTACGCTACGCCCGTCTTAATTCACGCCGCCGGTAAGGCGGGCGTAGCATAGATTACCGCCTTTGGATTTGCTAATTGTCGTTTCCCGATTTCTCCATGCAGCAACTCTGTCCCGCTCGTTCTGACTCATTGCGAACCACAGCGGGTCGCACTCGTCCCGACTCACCAAGGACCGCACATATTCCGCTCATCCCGACTCACCAAGGATCGCGCATATTCTGCTCGTATCGACTCACCGCAGACCTGAGTACTCAAGGCAGATATGCTTCACTGGCACAACCAGATGCATCAGGTATAACACCTTTTTCGAAGGGGGAGTGATGTAACGAGGGCGCGATAGAACACGCTCACGCACAGATACCGTCAGTATCTTATTGTACCATCGTTATCATTTCATCATTTCATCACGCAGCATACACGTGAATCTCTAGTATAATATATAATAATAATGTAAAATCCAGTTTAATTACAGTTTAATAAACAGATTTGTTAACCGATGTGACGCGACTGTCATTTAGGCGACGTAATAGAATCTATCGCCTATTTACTAAATGTTAATGGTGCGTTGCTATCCATGAAGCGGGATGGCAGTAGCACATGCATAAGTCAACCGGCTAACTTACCCTCCAAACTGGAACATGAAAATGGCCGGCATTAGTGTTATTGCGCCAGGAATAAGTAAGCGGTGATACCATATACCTGGGCGAGACGGTGCCGAACTCTACCATCTAGTAGTCACAATATTAGTGACATATATAGCCAATTGGTCACCTTTTATAAGATAGCAAACAAGCAGATGGGTCTCCTGATGGAAATAATCAATCATCGCCTATAGACACTAAAGATGTTAATGGTCGGCGGCAAGGTCTAATGACGCATGTATAAGTTTACCGGCTACCTTACCCTTCAAACCGGAACACGGCAGTGATAAACGCTGACGTTATTGCGGCAGGAATAGGTAAGGCGGTGGTACCAGACCCGGGCGAGACAATGCAGAACTCTACCACATAGTAATAACGATGGTAGTGACTCGCATAGCCAATCGGTCACCTCTTACGATCTCCTTTGAAGAATAGATCAACTGCCGTTCTGCCAAACGGCAGTTGGTCTATTCTTCAAAGGAGCCTGGATCCAACACGGGGGCTAGTATCTGATACTAAAAACAACAATATTTAATGTTTGAACATTGGGAACCACTGAACAGCTAACTAACATGTAATTTAAATAATTGAATGGAATATTTGATTGTATTACGAGAATTAATTATACAAATGAACCATTTATCGAATTTCGTAACCCTTAAAAGCCCATATTATATATTTTTTATCATTATATAATATTGGTTATATCAATATATAATATTGGTTTTGTTTCCAAGCAAAATTATATGCATATTCATTATTATATGTATTAAGTATTTCTCCTATAGATTGGACGCATTGTTATGTATTACCGACGTCTTTTTAACCTCTTTCTAACCTTGATATTTTTTCAACCGACCGTTGTGAGGTCTAATAACAGGTTTCATAACCAAATAGAATTTTAAGTCGATAAAGGAATGAATTTAATACCCTAATAGGTCGAGATAATATTGATTCAACCAGGCAAGTCGTAAGAGGACGGAAGGTTAATTTTTTATATCATAAGATACGTAGATTGCTCTCCTGATTGAAACATAAATCAATATTATGTTAGTTATGCGTTGCTGTCTGAGTAGCGAGATAATAATTTTACCAGCTACGGGACAAAAACGCGTCCATATATAGAACTTACTTTTAAAGCTCGATGTTTTGGCCAAGTTACATCCATGAGAGGAGTAGAGCAGCGAGTTTACTCCGTCGATTACGTCGGGATAGATTTTCGTCTACCCTCTTCTGGTCTTTTGAAATTTAACCTTCACACAACACTAACCGTATGGATCTCTATTTGTTTGCAGGTGCAAAGGCCGTATTCAGTTAACCACTGGATTTCAAGCGGAGATAATTTAAATTCATCTTCCCTATTGAATTTTTTATATTTTCTGATTTCGGTAGTTTCTCGTACCAAACGGTTCCCCGTTTGGTGTATAGTGTAGTTCAGAGTGCTAAGTGTGAGTTTTTCTTTTCGCATTCGATCGTGAGCGCGTTTGGAGTTTACTAGGAATTTGTATGTGATTTGTACAGCGCCACCTAGCGGTAAACGTGAGAAACCAGTTTACCACTAGGTGGCGCTGTACAAATCACATACAAATTCCTAGTAAACTCGAAACGCGCTCACGATCGAATGCGAAAAGAAAAACTCACACTTAGCACTCAGTAGAAAGAACCTGAGGTCGGTGGAGTTCCATCCCGTGATCAGCGTCCAAAATATGTTCAGTTATATCTGATTTATTAACCTGCCTATTTTTTTACAGCGGTGATATTATGCCTGGATGATATTTCTCCGTGTTGGTCCCGGGCTTCTTTGAAGAATAGACTAACTGCCGTTCTGCGAGGCAGGTCGTAAAAGGCGACTATGTGCGTCATATTATAGTGACTACTAGGTGGTAGAGTTCTGCATCGGCATCGACCGGGTCTGGTACCACCGCCTTATCTATTCCTGCCGCAATAGCGTCAGTGCTAGTCGCTGTAGTGTTCCGGTTTGGAGGGTAAGGTAGCTGGTAAACTTATGCATGTAGCATCAGACCTCGCCACAAGATAGCAACGCACCGTTAACATCTTTGGTGACTATAGGCGATGGTTGACTCTTTCCATCAGGAGACCCATCTGCTTGTTTGCTATCTTATGATATAAAAAAAATGCTCTTTGAGTCTCTATGTTAGTATGTTTAGTTTGACCTATATAGCTCTACCACAGCTACAGTCCATTTTATATACCCCTGGCGTCTGATAGGGTATGACATCCTTAGGCGTGCTTACATGCCCAGCTACCTTTAAGCTTGGCGTATGAAATATTTTTTCAGTTACGTTCCATTCTTATTGGTAATCCTTTTAATATAAGTCATGGATGTCGCTGTCTTTTTACCATAGGATAATTAACCTTTTTAACATAATGCTTAATGCCCTGCCTTTTTTATAACCGTTTTTCTTAAGTACATCTTGAACATAGTTTAGTTTAGGTTTCAGATTATCGGGGTCGCATAAGTTCATATCGTGAAGCACATTTAATGTTATAAATATAAAAACATTAACAAAATTTCAGAACAAAGCAGTAAAATGATCAACTAGTAGACATATTGTGTTCACCTTAAACCAAATAAATTAAGATTCGTAAAGGGATCATTGGTCGTTTTCAAATTGTTGCATGTCTTCGGACTATTATAGGGTTACCTTGGAGACTCGTTATAAGATAGCTCGCTATCATTCCTACATTAGGCGAATAAAATAAAACGAAGTTGTACCCTACTAATTGACTGTACAAATACACCTGCAATTTTCCTTAATTTTACATTGGCATCATTTGTAAATTTTCTTGAAGATGCGTCATTGTTTTTTTATTGTTATGTAGATAGTAAAAAGGCATTATAAAAAAGTTTGGAAAATCCAATAGTATACGGTTTATAACGCTCGTTTAATATTAAAAAAAAATTAATTAGATAGTAATTGCCTCGTGACACACTGAAGCTGTTGAAAAAATGGTACCGATTTGTTAAGTATTTTGAGCATAATCGTGGGTCATCAATATTCCATACATACACGACGTCCACGATTTTTTAATCTTTTTTTTATATATTATATTTATATAGAGTTATTTTTAGTTGTAATATTGAATAAAGTAAGAATAATTAAGAAATAATAATATACCAGCTGAACCGGCACACGTTCGCGTTGTTTTGCCATACAAATTACTCGTATAGAATATTTTGGTGAGTTATTTGAGAATGGGGGGGGGGGGGGGGGTATTGAGCTAAAACTATCTTATCTGTAAAGTTGGACCAAACAGTAGGTATCTACAAAATTTCATTGAAATCGGTTCAGTAGTTTCGGAGTCCATCGCGAACAAACAACGTAGCACGTAATTTATATATATTAAGATTAAGATAGGCATGAGCGGCGTCTTATTACTTCTTCTTATCAAAACAGTCAGCTGCTAGAATGTACAAGACAAAATTTTCATTTCAAATATTTTCGTAACAGTTCTTCAAAAGATTCTAATAATGCTAGTTTGTATAAAAACAAATTCTCTATATTTTTAAATATATCTCTATTTCAAGCAACAAAGTGTCCATTTTGACTAGCCTCCTTTCATACTTCACCGATAGCGTAATTGTTTTAAAAAGGGTTACAAAGTTTTTTCTTCACGTATTAATATATAAATTATATTTATTTGTACTCTCTATTGACTAATACTATGTATTGACTATGTACTGTATATTGATTAACAGTATTATCAACAAATTTATTGTAGTTAATCCAATAATAATTCTTCTAACCCGTACTTTAAAAATATATGTTTAAGTGTATAGTAACAAATTAATAATAAGCTGTGCAGTGTATGTGCAGTATGCAGTGATGTACGCAGACGAAGTCCCAGCTTCGTCTGAGTGGAAAAATTCTAAAACGGAAGTAGCCTAAGTTACGCGTTATTACGTGGTCTAAAATATAAAAAGTCCCAGGGTTTTACCCGCGTAGTTCCCATTCCCTTGGGATTTCCGGAATAAAAACTATCCTATATCCTTTCTCGGGCCTCAAACTATGTTTGTACCAAATTTTATTCAAATCAGTTTAGTGGTTTAGGCGTGAAGGGACAGACAGGAAGACAAAGTTACTTTCACATTTATATTATTAGCATGTGTATTTTAAATATACACTGTAATAATAATAATAACAATAATAATAAATATTCACCGGACAAATTACATTTACCGATCTAACCCCAAAGTAAGTAAATTATTTGGTTGTATTATGGGTGTTAGTCAACGATACTAATATATAGAAATACATATATAAATACTGGAATATATTTAATAAACACCCAAACCCAGAAATACAAACATTTATGCTCATCACATAAATGCTTTTCCCTGTCGGGAATCGAAACCGAGCCGCGGCGATTACGTAGTCAGGTTCGCTAACCACTCGACCAACGGGGCGAGAGATGAGAAGCGTCTGCTTATTTGCTATCATATGCTAGAAAAAATCGTTATATCTTTTTGTACCTTTTGAAGCGTAATAAGTAGAAATTTTGAGTTTAATACAGAGTACTTACAGATTTGGTCACTATAATGACAAATAATAAAAATACCTCCCTCCATCGCCTCTGTGGTCCAGTGGTCCGGTGTCGGAGTTGACCACATGGGGTCCCGGGTTCGATTCCTGGGTCGGGCAATTCAAAAATGTGTCTTTCAATTTTCTGATAAAGCATCGTTGCCCGGGATTGGAAAGTGCCCGATTGGCGATAGGCTGGCCACCTATCACATTGTGGGACCAAGTATCTTCGGCCAATCGTGGGTGCACGTGTTGTACCTCTGCCCAACTCTTCGGGGATACGGGCGTGAAGATACTTTTTACCTCCCTCCCTCCTGCCTCGCACCACACTGAAATGTATTTTACGTCGCTTCCTGTCCCAGGGCTGTATTTCCATAACTGAAAAAGCAAATATCTTACGAGTTGTGATTAATTCATAGTTGTTATGTTATGGTTTATAATAAATTATTATTAAACTTATGTTTTATTTGTCATTTATTGCTTGATATTAATAAGACCAACACAATTGAACGTGGTGTTAAAAATATTTAAGAGTTGTACAGAACCCTAAATACAATTATCCGAATTAAGCCAGGCATGCAAGCCGTTTTTTCTTTGTTTTTGTTACAAACTAGCTAATTTGTGGCTTAACCTGCATTGTAACATTTTTAAATATTTATTATACAAAGTAGCATTACGCTGAATCTCTTGTAGGCTAGGTAGAGTGAAGAAACGTCCATAGAATTTCTAATTCACCACGATTCATCGAATTGTCGATTGGCGATGTAGTGGTGACCGCCGTTGCCATATTTTATTGACCTGAAAACAATTGTAATCTACTTGCTGCAACCTGCAGCTCGCTGCATTATAAAAATTTCTCGTGAACCTCACGAGAAAATCTTATGTTTTTCCGGTATATAAATTATCTTATGTTCGATATTCCAGAGTTCGATATTGATATGTTCGCCAAATTTAATCTAAATCCATGTAGTCGTTTTGCGTGATTAAGTAACAAACATCCACCTATAATCCAAAATCAAACCTCGCATTTATAATAAACTAGCTGACCCGCGCAGCTTCGCCCGCGAGTATATTAATAAGTCGTCCAAATAGCTTTTAATAAAAATTTCATCCCCTATTTCAGCCCTCCAGGGAATGATTTTTGATAAAAAAAATTAGCCTATATTCGACCCCGGATCTTCAACTATATCCATGCCAAATTTCATGAAAATCGGTCTAGCGGCTTAGCCGTCAAAGCGTAACAGACACACAGATAGACAGACAGACTGACTTATTATACTATTAGTATACAGACAGACTATTTATAATATTAGTATGGATAAATAATTTATAATAAATAAGTAAATATAAATATTCTAGGACAGGACAGGACAAATTACACTTACGATCTAACCCCAAAGTAAGCAAATTATTTGCTTGTGTTATGGGTGTTAGTCAACGATACTAATACATAAAAATACATATATAAATACTAGAATATATTTAATAAACACCCAAACCCAGAGATACAAACATTTAGACTCATCACACAAATGCTTGTCCCCATCGGGGATCGAACTCGGGCCCCATCGATTGTGTAGTCAGGGTCGCTAACCACCCGACCAACGGGGCGGTATATTTTTTGTGAATTTCGCGGAAACACTTATTTTCCGGGATTAAAAGTAGCTTATGTGCTGTTCCAGGTTATAATCTACCTGTGTGCCAAATTTCATCCAAATCCATTTAGTGGTTTTTGCGTGATTGAGTAAGAAACATCCATCCATCCCAACTTTCACATTTACAATATTAACAAAGATTTCTGATGATAGCCGGATCCGGCAGTATTATATGCTCATCTGAGGCACAGGTTAGTCAAACACTTTAAGCCAGACTGCGAACTGCTACTGAGTTTTCGATTTTCGAGAAAAAAGCTTTAAAAAAATCAAAACATTTTTGCCCACCATCTAGTTTGAACCTGGGACCTCATGATCTGAGTCGAATATACTAACCTATAGACCATGAGACAGACAAGAGTTTATTAAAAGTAAACTAACATTATCCCTCTATAACATAATTATAGTAAATGAAGATACAGATATGCTTGAGAGCTGAAAAATTTCCTTTATATTTTAACAATCACACACTTATCAGTCCAAGTATTTTATATCAAATGAAGGGTTTCGATGTAAAAGTATCTTCCAAGAGCCGCCAATATAATTTAATTTTCCAGTCGCTGAAGTTGAGTCCGGATTACAGTCACGTAAAAACACTTGTTACACAGTCAAGGAAAAGACAAAGAACATCAATCACTTTAACTCTGCCATGTTTGGATTGGCCAAATTAAGGTCGTTTGTGTGAGCTTCTTGAGAGGAGAAATGATGGCTATAACTTTTACCAACGTTTGTTAGGATTATTTTGCGACATCACCTACAAATTACTACAAGTGGTTTATAGGACACGTTTCTTTTTGTGGCAATTTCTTTTATTTTACCTACTTCCATTCAACTTTTTAGATTAGAAATTAACATTTTTGTCGTTTTGTTTTAAAGGGTAAAGTAGCCTGTAAGCTTATACAAAAACAGTACGTGCGGTATGGTGCCGGCGTTGACAACACGAGATCCCGATTCGAGTAAATCAAAATTTTTTTCAATTTTCTGGTGAAAAGAATGTTACCCGTGATTAGAAAAGTGCCCTGTTGGCGATAGGCTGGCCACCTATTACATTGTGGGATTTAGTATTTTCGGCTAACAGTGGGTGCACAATGCACATGTTGTACCTCTGCCTATCCTTTCTGGGACACGGGGTGAAGGTTACGCACTTAGCATTATATCCCCGCAACACAGAAAGGAACGTAATATGAACTTTTAAACTAACGCGTTCTATTATCATTTTTAAAAATATATAAACGGGTCAAAAACGCGTACATATATAGAACTTACTTGTAAAGTTCGACGTTTCAGCCACGGAGAGTCCGCTCATGACCACCGTCAATGTAACTTGGCCGAAACGTCGAGCTTTACAAGTAAGTCATATAATATATTTACGCGTTTTTGACCCGTTTGTGTATTTTTAAAAGAGGAACGTAATATTTACGTATTAAATGTTTATAGACGATTATTATGTCTTTCTATTTGTAGATACATCTAATTACCTATATGATATAGAAAAACATTTTTTGTATCTTAGGACAGCAAACAAGCAAATGGATTTTCTGATGGAAAGAAACAATTATTGCCTTTAGGCTTCAAATATGTTATGTTCCTTTGCTCTCCGTGAGGCGGCATTGTAATGCCACATGGATAAGTTTATCAGCTCCATTATCCTCCAATTTAGTACATGAAACTGACTAGCAGTAACGCTATTGCGACAGGAATATATAAAACGGTAGTGCAATACTTGAGCGAGACATTACGGGGCTCTACAACCTAAGTCTTATAAGTTGTGATATGTTTAGCCAATCCCTTATTTTTTACGAACTTTCTGGTAGAGTGATAGGTCGTATATTCTTCTTAAAGTGAGGGAATTTTGTAACTGATATTCTTATTTAAGATTGATTAGTAAAGAATGTTAAATAGCATTAACGCTACTTCTGTATAGTATCTGCATAAATTTTGATTAAATTTAAATAACATTACTGCGCTGCGGTGTTGTTTTGGATTAAAGAAAAATGTATAAATTTTGTATAATCCAAAATAATTCTAATCTTGGAAATATTTCGCGTCAAAGTACATTTTTTTAAAGTATATATTAAATAAGTTTCTTCACAAATATTTAAGTTATTTCAGATTTTTGCAATTTATTTTCTAAATCCACTCAGCGTGCGGAGTGTCAGCGTAAATACACATGTAAACATACAAAAGTCTTAACTTTCACTTTACCTTTTTTTAGGGTAGTTCCTGTACATGTAAAGTGGGGATGTTAATTTTTTTCTCATATATCCCATAGTGTGTGGTATCGCTAATATTGCAGGTTTGTGAAAATAATTACCGCCTTATCTATTCCTGCCGCAATAGCGTCAGTGCTTGTCACTGTTGTGTTCCGGTTTGGGGGATAAGGTAGCCGGTAAACTTGTGCATATGGCATTAGACCTCGTCACAAGATAGCAACGCACCATTAACACCTTTGGTGTCTATAGGCGATGGTTGACTCTTCTGAAAAAAACTTTTCCAAGTACAATTTTTGGCCGATTATTACTTGAAAACTTGTAAAGTCTGAAAGTGATAGTTTTCCTTTTAACTTGATTGTGTTTACTACTACTGCGGTGGTACCAGACCCAGGCGAGACAACGCCGGACTCTACCACTCTCATTCTCTCACTCTCTGATAGCTAGAATAAAATTAACTTATAGGCGGTTAACCTGTGGAGCGGATATATCCGTCATTGAAGTTAAACAAATTAAATGTTTATAGAATAAAACAATAAAACCCTTAACTCACATTACTGTAATGGGCAACTTCACATTAAGCGTGGACCGACACACGCTTTACCAATTTCACAAAGGTCGCCTCTTATGGCCTGCCTGGTAAAACGTCAGTTGGTCTATTCTTCAAAGGAGCTCGGATAAATACGGGGGAAAATGTTTGTGTTTTATGTCTTCTAACAATTTATTTATCAGGTCATCTGATAGTTTGAAGTTTAGAACATAATCTTTATCCTTCCTGTTTCCCCCGTGTCGGTCCGCGGCTCCTTAGAAGAATAGGCCATCTGCCGTTCTGTCAGGCAGGTCGTAAAAGGCGACCGATTGGCTAAACGAGTCACTTAAAAGCTAAAAAGTGGCTACTAGCTGATAGAGTTCTGCATTGTCTCGCCCGGGTCTGGTACCACAACCTTACCTATATTTGCCTCAATAGTGTCAGTGATTGTCGCCTCTGTGGTCTAGTGTTCCAGCGTTGGCGTTGACTATATGAGGTCCCGGGTTCGATTCCCGAGTCGGGCAATTAAAAAAAAGTGTTTCTTCAGTTTTCTGTTAACCACAAAGTTGCCCGGGATTGGAAAGTGTCCGGTTGGCGATAGGCTTGCCACCTATCACATTTGTGGGACCAAGTATCTTCGGCTCATCGTGGGTGCACTTGTTGTACCTCTGCCTACCCCTTCGGGGATACGGGCGTGAAGATACTTCGTTATTTTTTTCTACTCAATTTACGAATTTTAATGCAAATATGTCCAGGAAATAAAAAGTTTCATACAAACTTTTAAAAATCTTTCCTTAGTGGATGCCTACATTATAAGAAAAATACGTGTGTGAAATTTCAAGTTTTTAGCCCTAAGGTTTGGCCTGTGCGTTGATACATCAGTCATCATAGATAAAAAGTATATAATTAGTTAGAACTGATGTAGGACTAGGAGATATATTTTGTTTTCTTAAAAAACTTAATTTAAAAGAACATCGTTGGTAAGCTGTTATAGTTAGACAATTTTTATGAAAATAAAAACTGAACAAATTACATATCAAATGTATTTAAATAGAACAAAATAATATACTTAGAACTAATTATTTAATGTAATTGTTAATTTGCACGACATGCTCAATCTTTAAGTACAACGACATTACTCTAAGCAACGGCACAGAGGTATTTGCCAACGATACTAATACACAGGAATACAAAGAAACACATATAAAATACGAAAATATATTTATCCGTTTGAATATCCATGTATCGACAGAAATTCGTTTATCGTCGGGTTTGATAACCCGAACTTCATTTAGTTTGGCGTATAAGTTAACAATTCGACCAACAAAGCAATTTAATATAGATCAGTGAGGATTTTACAAATGAGATTATTGAGTTAATTATACGTATTTAATTATAAGCATAAGCCATATAGTAACTTAATCCACCTAACAAAATGTTCTGTAATATAGAAACATCCTCACCAATTATATTAAGTAAGCGAGTTAAAATTAATAGGTTCAGGCACTCCTATTACTTTGATACTAAAAGATAAACATCAGAGCACCTCACAGGATATAGCTCCTACTATGATGGACGTAACCCTTTTAGGTAAATTAGTATTTAAGAGTTTTTGTAATCACTTAGCTTAAAAAGATGGTTGTGCTTGATTTGAATATAATTATTCAAATAACTTGCTTTATTTTTTATATTATAGGACAGCAAAAAAACAAATGGTTCTTCTAATAATAAGGGATAAAAATCACTTGTAGATACCAAAAATGCCAGAAATGTTGTTACTATTCTGTCTATTTTACACTTCTGGCGAGGGTAATATACTACTTCGAGGGCTATTTAGTTGTTTTTTATTGTGTACCATAAAAATAAAAATAAACCGGCTAAGTGCGAGTTAGACTCGCGTACCAAGGGTTCCGTACAAACTTGTATACATGATAGTAACAATATATCAACTGCAAAATAACCAAATATTTTTATTACTTTGGTTATTTTGCAATTTTCCTTTATCTGTGCTATAAATTGTTGCATCGTACCAAATTTCAAGATTCTGAGTTCATATGAAGTACTCTGTAGGTTTTGACTCTCTTGTGAGTTTGAAAAATTTTCGGAAGTTTGCAGCATAAACGGCTGTTTCATTTGAATGCGTCGACTTACAAGTTTGGATTCTTACAGTTTTAAGGGACAGTAGAATTGAGTATTTCATATAAATTTCAGCTTAATACCTCCACGCGTTCCTGAGAAAAAGGGTCTTGACAGACGGATGGACAGATGGATAATAAAGTGATCCTATAAGGGTTCCGTTTTTTCCTTTCGAGATACTGAACCCTAAAAAGAGGTCAGTGCTAACGATAAAGATCTCCCCGTGTTGGTGCTCTCTTTAAAAAACAAACTATATACGATTTTGCCAGGAAAATCGTAAAATGCAAACGACTGTACGTGTACTTCACTGTTTTTTTTTGGTTGATTGTAGCTGTACGTGTCACTATCATCGCAACTACTAGATGGTAAAGATCTGTAACGTCTCGCCCGGGTTTTGGTACAACCGCCTTACTATATCTTGCGCAGTAGCGCCAAAATGTGGCATTACTATCCCACCAAGTGGGTAGCAATGCATCATTAACGTCTTTGGTGTCTATAGGCCATTGCCTATAGACACCAAGGACGTTATCGCCTGTTTCTTTTCATCAGGATAGCTTGTTTGCTATTTGTGACATATAAAATTGAAGCATAGCATTAGTACTGCGTTTGTTGCATTTGCATTGATCATAATACACAGCTGAAAAACACCAAGGTTATAATTTCCTGACGAAATTGAATCCAATGCTCCTTTAAAGGGAGGTCAACAATTTTAAAGCTATACTATATATCTCATATATGTGTGTATGAACAATTACTGTGAGTATTAATTTATCCCTCTATCGTCGGCACATGGTCAAACTCCGTCATAATTATTTAATTTTTTTACACTTGTACTGTTTCACAATTCATAAACTATGTGTAAATTTATTTTTAAATAAATAGCCAATCTGTTTCATATTTTACTGCATCATTAGAACTAAAAAATTAAAAGTTTTAAGTACTGCATCATCAAGGCTTAAAAATTAAGTATTAAGTTTTTAGCCCTGATGATGAAGTAAAATGTGAGACCGGTTGGCTATTTAATTCAAAAATAAATATATACATAGTTCATGAATTGTGTACAATGTAAAAAAATTAAATAATTATGATGGAGTTTGACCATGTGCCGACGATAGAGGGATAAATTAATACTCACAGTTATTGTTCATACACATATGAGATGGCCGTACAGACCATTTTTAGGTTTATTTCATTACAACCATACAAAAATATAAACTTTTCTTTTTAAAAAATAATGTGTGTTTTTGTGTCCCCATGTATGATTTTTAAACGTTAAAAGATTGAACAATGTTTATTAATATGCCATAACACTATAAGTGGAAAAATTATCGCAAAATCTAGTCCGCAATATGTTGTTTTTGAAAAACTGAAAAACTTTAAAACTCTATACTTGACATGAAATTAGAACCTATTATTTTGTATACTGAGGCTGGCAAATAGTACAAAAAATTGAGATTTATCTGACATTCTATATGCCAGAAAAAGCTAGTTTTAAATTGCTTTACTAGTTAAGAGCTAAACCCTTTATGAGTGATATGAAACTTGTGTTTGCTATGGGGATATTATCCTAAGCAGTATATTACGATATTGGATCACAATATTTATCTAAAGTATTCTATTGTTTTCGCGAACATGTAAAGATATTTTGTAGATTCAGATGACAGTGTGAGATGATCCATTCGAAAGAAAAAAACCGATATTATTATAGAAAATCTTACGCTTTTTAGAACGAAGTTCCTTATAGGGGTTTTGCGGGTACAAAAAACGTCCGCAACGTTAAAAAAAGCATATTTTTTTACAATACAAAACTTCGTTAAAAGTACCCTAGCTGGTAAAAACGCTACGGACGTTTTTTGCAAGCTAGGGTACTCCGCAATGCCCCATTAGGAACTTCTTTCCAATACGGCACATTCATTTGCAACGTAGCGGTCTCACCTATACGAATTCCGTAATGCTACTTAAACGAAAGTAATGTAAGAAATTGAACAAATTCACCGAAGTCTCAGAAAATAAACAAAGTAGCCAGCACGACAATAGGCTTATTTCCACTAAGAATGAATCGGATATATTGTAGTTTCTAATGATTAAATTATGATATGGATGTAACAAAAAAGTTAAATGTTTATTTTAAATGATAATGATTAATATTTTTAAGATATAATTTTAACAAAAATAGACATTGATTCACTTGACAGTGGAAGGCAAATCTGGAAGTGTTAAGTCACACCGTGGTAAAACGTTATACTTTTTTTAATATTTTCATAGAAGCCACAGAGTATGTAATATATGTATGAAAATGGCGTAATGTCATTAAGAAATTATGACAGTCCAGGGCGTTTTCCTGATAAATTAAAATTCTAAAATCGCGAATTTTTATTATAAATATATGGTATTAAGAAAAGTAAATAGTTTTTTTAGTTAATAGACCTAATAAGGTAATGTAATAAACAATTTAAAAAAGACAACTAGCCAGTTCACCTTTCACATCCATTATACTTTCCAAAACCTCAGTAGCAAGAACAAAAACACAAAGTAGCTATATGTAATCAACGCACGTTTTGCTTCGTAATCGAAGCGTTTTATAAAGAAGATAATAGTATTTCACTCAATAAGAATTAACTAGTAATAAATATGTAAAGGTACTTATTATCGCCGCATTACCTTATTTTATATTACCCGACGTAATGGCATATGAAGTACAAACCGTTCTATCAGGCAGCTCTTAGGAATAGGTAAAAATAACATTAAGATATTCTGGTTACATATCTTAGTTTTACAATAATTATTTAAGTAATAATAATAATGATTTATCGCTCGACAAATTACACACATCGATCTAACACGATGTGGGTGGCGATACTAATAGAATGAACGAACGAACGTAGAAATACTGAAAATATATTTAATAAATGCCCAAACACCAAAATACATACACATATGCTCATCACATAAATCTTTTTCTCTATCGGGAATCGAACCCGAGACTACCACTCGACGAAAGTAAGATGGAAACAGCAGCAGTAAGTATGCCGTGAGTCACCGTCTTATCAAAATCATGAAATATTCGCCAGCTATCTCTGCTGCTTTCATATTACTATATTTTTTATTAATATTTATCCCACCCTAAAACCTGCACTAATGCACAAAACGTATCTTTTTATTTTGTGTCTGAAGGCAAACATCGCCTATTCAAACATAAATAAGAAATAATAAATACATATTCACACTTACTGGTCTAATCCCAAAGTAAGCAAATTATTTGCTTGTGATATGGGTGTTAGTTAATGACACTATTTATTATATACATACTGGAATATATTTAATAAACACCCAAACCAGGAAATACAAACATTTATGCTAATCACACAAATGCTTGTTCCCGTCGGGGATCGAATCCGAGCCCCGTCGATTGCATAGTCAGGGTTGCTAACCACTCCACCAACAAACAGGGCGGTCAAAATCGTAGGTGTCATTTTTTTATTGCCTTTATTGTAAAATATGATAAGTACCTAATCCGTAGCAGGAGAACACGGCATAAGTATATGAAATAGTATTCAATATATACATCTCTATGGTCATCTCTATGGTCTCTACTCTGTTGTGGAATCAATTACCGACAGAGGTATTTCCGAACGGATAAGACATAGGGACCTTCAAGAAAAGAGCTTACTCAATCTTAAAAGGCTGGCAACGCAACTGCAAGACATCTGGTACTGCGGATGTCCATGGGCGGCGGTGATCACTTACCATCAGGTGCACCTCTTGCTCGTTTTCGCCCTCTTCTATAAAAAAATACATGAGATTTTCGCTTGTAGCTTCATCATTTTAATTTCACACTTTCATCAGCAATCCATTCGACTAGTTTATACACGCATACATAAACAAGAGTGTAACACAGTCAATGTACTCTATACAAAGCAAAAAAATTCGCTCATCTGGAAGAATTTACAATTCCAAGATCTATCTCGTCGATATGCGGGTTAGCTAAACTTGTAAAAACATCCACTCATTAGTAATTTAATCTACAGGGAAAAATAAAAAGATTAAAATTAAATCTTTGCTTTTATTTTTCGTAACGATCATGATATCGATATTGTACAGGAGAAATTGTATTATGTAGATACACTAAACTGAGAGACGCAAAGAATTTGTTCGCTTCAAATGAAGCTTATAAGAGAGTTTATTTAAAAAAGGCATAACCTTTATTACCGTTGCAATAAGCACCAAATAATACTGTTTATATATACAATGTCTCAAATATTTCATGCACTTTAACTGTTTATCATCAAACTTGAAGTATATCTATTTAGAATTTATATGAGATTCTTCAAAAATATAATGTATTAAATTACATATTTTATTGTTGAAAAGCATAAATTTTATACTTACAAATAAATAAGTTTGAGATTGGTTAACAAGTTGCAGTTTGTAATTGATTTAGGCCTTTTTAATCATATAATTTTTTGATAAATATGATTTGTTAATATTTATTTTAACATTATTGTGTAAGGTTGAGGTATAATTGTAAAATTGCAGTTTTTATTTTCTTAGGCCCGTGTTATAATATGTTTAAGAAATTATAATTTTGTTGCTCACTCTGTCATTTTTATTACTATGAGAAGATAAGAAATTACGTTTATGCGGTAGTGACAAATTCATTTGCAAAATCATAATTTTAAGAGAAAATTAAAATTATTAATAAAGGTTATTAAGGACGAATTGCATTGATTAAAATGCAAAACTAGTAAAAAGATTAAATGTAGTTTTTTTTTTCACTTTTATGGATTTACTTCAAGTTAGATACAATAAATATCTTATAACTTAACAGCTAAATTTATTATATAAATATTTCTACTTAGTAAATAATTGTTCAATAGCAATATACACGGCTTCATACAGAATAGTATCTATTTTTGGAATACTGTTGACAACATTAGTAAACATGTCAAAACGCATCATGTAAATTTCACTTATATAAACTATATACAAAGTTTAAAACTAGTTATTATCACGTTACGTGGTGATTTAGGAATGAAGTTCGACAACAACATTATTCAAAAACATCAACTATACATGTCCTAACCAAACAAGTCCTGATGAAATTGTCCAGCAGTTTAACTGAGATCTACGTAATTTGCTTTATTCGTTGCTAGTTGAATAAGATAATGGTTATATTGTGAATTATTATAAAAACACGATAGCTTAATATGGAATAACAAATTTAATTCCAAAATAGATGACTTTTGTTGTCATACAGAATTTGGTTAAATATAATTTATCTTAACAAAAATTCATTCACATTGTTAAAAATTGGTTAAGATAAACATGAAATCTAAGTAACGTTATTAATTATCTCAAAAATTCAAAAAATTAAAACAATAAAGTTTACAAAAACGTAAAAAAATTATAATATTGAAAAAAATAACAAAATTTTAAAATATTGATTTGAAGACTTAAGATTATCAAATCTGATCCCTACAATGTAACTAAGTGCGGCTTGCACCAAAATGCTTAAATCATTTTAAGTCACTAAATACGTTTAAAGTGACAGCATTTAAGGCGTTTTGACGTTTGCTAAACTTATTTAAGGGACTGAATGCATTTAAGCATTTTCGTGCAAGCCGCCCTAAATCTTTGCGTTGGTTTAATACTCAAAGAACTAAATTACCTAAAGTAACCTTGAAAGTTAATTTTGAACAAAGAATTTAGATTATGGTGAAAGAATAAAATTACATACGATATCGCAGTTGACAGACCGACGTATTTTGTTACTATAGTAACAAAATTGTTATTTATATGATAGTATCACAACTAAAGCTTTTCCCAGTATAAGTCCAGACTCCTTTTGAAGAAAAAATCAGATTTCATTTCAGGCTGCTAGTAAAACGCGGGATATGGTAAAAATCTACATACTCTGTGGTTAAATTAGGTTTTTAAAGAGTAATAGATTTACGAGTATGTATGTAACATTTCACCTGGGTTTGGTATTATCGCCTTGCCTATTTCTACGATACTAGCATCAATAACTTATTGTTGACGTGTTCCGTTTTGCATAAAGTATCCCTGTTAACATCTTTGCATTTTTCACTTTTATCGACTATCATCTTTATCTGTTATTTATAGGTTATATTGTGTATGTATATATATATATATATATATATATATATATATATATATATATATATATATATATATATATATATATATATATATATATATATATATATATATATAATAATAATTCACGGGACAAATTACACTTACTGATCTAACCCCAAATTAAGCAAATTATTTGCTTGTGTTATGGGTGTTAGTCAACGATACTAATACATAGAAATACATGTATAAATACCAGAATATATATAATAAACACCCAAACCCGGAAATACAAACATTTATGCTCATCACACAAATGCTTGTCCCCGTGGGGGATCGAACCCGAGCCTCGTTGATTGCGTAGTCAGGGTCTCTAACCACTCGACCAACGGGGCGGTCATATATATGATAAGATATAGGTATAGTTTTTATATATGATAAGACTTCAAACAAATCAATAGCTTTCCTGAGGGAAAGAGGCAACCATCTTCTATGGACACCAAAGATGTTAATATTGCTATCCTCGTAGAGGGGTCTTAATGCCACATTAATAAGTTTACCGGCTACCTTACCTCTCCAACCCCGCTAACAATGATAGCACTATACTATACCTAGCACACACATACCACTGACGCTATTGCGACAGGAATAGTTAAGACGGTAGTATCAGGTCCGGGCGAGACAGCGTAGAACTCTATCAACTAGTAGCCACTCAAGGAACTTATATACTATAACTGGAATTGTTACAAAGCAATATTTGAAAAATAAAAATGTACTTTATTTCGTTACTCATAAAGTTGACATTTGTTTCTTACTTAACAGAGGGGAAAAACGTTCTGAGCAAGACAACGACATGAGTGGATGTTGTCCCTTTCTTGCAATTGCCAGTATATATAAAACTATCTAGATGGTAGATTTTTACATATTCAGTAATCATTAAATACTTTTTATTCATACACGTTGATAAATAAATTACCATAAAATGTATTGTAATTAACACAGTGAGTTCTAACATGTGCTTATTTTATTTATTACGTAATTACTTATGCAATGCAAAAACTGTTTCTCAAATTAGTAGAATTACTTAGTAGTAATTTGCAAACTACGCATGGCCGCACTTATATATGGCGATTGGCGCTTTATTTAGTAGAAAGAGACACACTCCACTCATGTCGTGGTACTCTTCGGAACGATTTTGAAGCGCGTGTAAGCATTCCGGGTAGAATATAACTTCCTTGTAGCCACTATAGTAGCGACTCGTATAGCCAATCATTCGCCTCTTATGAGCTACCTGACACCTGCAGATGGTCTAGGTACTGCCTAAGTGTTACATCGTATAACCAGTGATTCGTACGGACCGTATCAAAATTTTTCAAGAGTTTTCCCACTACTTTATTACAAAGTAGCTGGGAAACCACCAACGAGGGGACCACCAACTACCCAGGACTGCCTCGGCGGCTGCCCCACAGCCGCCGAAACGGTCACGAGAGCAGCGCGAAAATAGTATTTTTTGTTGTTTCTATTTTTCCGTGTACCCACACGGAAAAATAAAAATACCAAAAAATGTCGGGTACTTCAAAACCCAGCCCAGGCTCGTCCCAGAGCCACAAAGAGATGCCTGCGCCTTCAAGCCAGCCAACTACACCCCGTGCGCGTGCCAGTTCTGACACGGACATCACTGAGATGTCCGGTTGGAAACAGGTGTCATCGCGCAAGCCACGCACACCTGCGCCCACTGCGACGCCTGCTTCCTTCTATTTGAAGGAAAAGAAGGCGACAGCACCATCACCATCACCATCCTCACCATCACCACCAAAATGTAAGTCGCCCGACCAATTAAAGGCGGGATTTACTAGACCAACCTCGCCGAAGGCGGCACAGGTTGGACCGCTGACTGTAAAGGCGGCCCAAATTGGAGCTCCCTTGTCAAAGGCGGCACAATTTGGAGCAGTGATACCAGAGGCGGCACAACCTGGACCGTCGACACCGAGGGCGGGCTTAAACAGGAGTCCCCCGCGGGACCCCCGCACTCATCGCCGGACTGCGGAACGTCGCGCACAACGCGACCGGACCGTATCCGGACCGCGAACCTCGCGATCGCGCGACTCATCCGCGCCTCGCGAACAATCTGAGAGCCTTATTAAAATCTCGCAACGCGAACGTGAACGCGACCGAGACCGCGACCGCGAACGCGACCGAGACCGCGAATGTGATAGCATGACAGTGACAACCCCGTACACCACGACCGACCATGACGCCTCATCCTCTGACGATGACAATACGACTCAGACTGATTCTACTCCACGTACAATTTCCAAGAAAAAATCACCAAAATCTGCACTGGAGCAGAATTTTATCATTATGGCTCGCATCGCCAAAGCAAAACTGCTAGACGATGAGTGTATGCAGGCGATGGCGAGACATTTAAATGATCGCAGCGCCGCACTAGAGGCGAAAGGCCTAAACATACCGATCACCGCAGCGGAAGCCGCTGACATAGAGAGGATGGAGACAACACCCATCCTCCTCCCGTCACACGCGACACCATTGCGGAGAAAGAGAGAGACCGAAGAGGGGAACGAGAGGGGAGAGGAACCTAAGCGACAATGTGTCCCGGCGGAACCCTCACCCCCACCCCCTCTATCATTCGCAGCAGTGACAGCCTCACAAACCTCACCAACAATGAGAGAACGACAACCAACCCCACCACCAAATTCCGTGGCAAGGGATCCCCAAACAGCTGAAGGTAAGGGAAGATACCCGCCGCTGGTGGTAGAATCCCTGCCAAACTGGGCCCTCCACTTCAGGAAGTTGCGAGCGATTCTGGGCCACACCCCAAATGCCAGGCCGTTTGGGCGGGGGGTAAGATTTACCCCAAAGGATGAAGTTGAGTACCGTGCGGTACAAAAGTACCTAGTCGAGCTGGAACGAACCGAGCGCCTCTCTTGGTTCTGCTACTCGCTACCAAGCGAGCGCAGTATCAAGGTCGCGATTAGGGGACTTCCGGCCGACACAGATCCCGAGGAAATCGTAAAAGAACTCGCACAACACGGCCATGAGGCCGAGTATGTCAGACCAATTAGGGCACGCGCAGGTCGCCCAGGATGCATCTTCCTTGCTGTCCTTAAAAGGAAGACAGAGACGCTGCCAAATATTTACGCCATAGATGAACTTCTATATATGCCAGGCATAAAAATAGAAGCGTGGAGGGGAAAGAAGGGGCCGGCCCAATGCCATCGGTGCCAGCTCTTCCGCCACTCCTCTCATAATTGCCACCGCCCACAGAAATGTGTACGCTGTGGGGAGGAACACAGGGCAAAGGACTGCCCAAGACCACGCGAGGAACCTCCTACGTGCGCCAATTGCAATGGGCCACATACCGCTAACAGCACGACGTGCCCTGTGTTCCGGCGCGAAGCCAAGAACAAGAGAGCAGGGACGGTGGCAATTACGGAAACAAGAACCACTCAACGCATCCTGGACACCAAAGAGGGAGAGAAAGAGAAAGAGAGAACAACCGCGCCAAGTGTAAGGCAAGAACCTCCGACGGTCTCCACCCTTACCGCCCCGGCGAACGATCCAATACCCCGATCCCAGGTCGGAAAGAGGAAGAGGAAAAGGACAACCAAGAAGCAGAAGTCTGGCCCCCGCGAAAGCGAACCAGAACCAGAAACGGAAACAGATAGAGAGAGAGAAAACAGGAAAACCAGCCACCAAACCCAGAAGGTAAAGATGGCAGTAAAGGATACCCTCCAAAGAGGGGAATCCTCTACCAGAAGAGCGAAGCCCTCCGTGTCCCCGGACGAAGGGAAACTTGTGGTGCTTGAAAAAGCACTTCAAGTTTTCCAAGATGTGCTGGGGGCACTAAGAGAGGGCTCTGACCCCGTTTCGGCCGTCCTCAGGGGGATGACGGACCTTCTGGCCCTGTATGGATCATAGGGCCCTGAGGACGGTATACTGGAACGCCAACGGTCTAAGGGAAAAGACCGTTCCTCTAAGGCATCTCCTTAAAGAACAAGATATAGACATAGCTCTAATAAGCGAAACGCACCTTGGTCCGGGCGATAGAATAAAGATCCCTTGGATATACATACAGACGAGATGAGCACACTGGAACTAGAGCATACAGAGGTCTGGTCATCTTGGTCCACAGAAGAATAATTCACCAGTTGCTGCCAAATCCACAAACGAGTTCCATGTACGCCATGGGCGTCGAAATACTAGTCGCCGGCTCGCCCATTAGAATCTACAGCATTTATAGACCACCCAACGCCAGTATATCGGCAACAGATATCCAAGATATCTTCAACTCCTCGTTGCCAACCATCGCAGCCGGCGATTGGAATGCCAAACACACGGCATGGAACTCGACAACCATTTCAAACACAGGAAGAAGACTCTTCTACATTGCGGACCAACTAGATCTCACTGTGTGTGGACCAAGTGGACCAACTCACTTCCCATACAATGACCAACACCTCGCGGATGTGCTGGACCTAGTAGTGCACAAAAATCTCAACCATGTGCTGCATCTAGAGGCGCTTCCGGACGACATGGGGTCAGACCACATACCCGTACTGGCGACCATAAAAGATACTCCCACCAGAGTGGCACCACCATCTCCCAAGAGAATAATTAATTGGCCAATGTTCCAGGAGCTAATAGAACGGAACACCCCCACCCAGTCCGCTACCACCGCAGACGAAGTCAACTCCTTAGCCGAAAGCCTCACTAAAAACATCCAGGAGGCTATGCAGAACGCGGAAAGAGAAGTTAACACTACTCGCCTACTTCCTACTTTACCCACTTTCCTTAAAATAAAAATAAACAGGAAAAGAGCTCTTCGCCGCCAATGGCAATCAAACCGCTGCCCCAGCTTAAAAAATACTTTAAACAGGCTTTCGGCAGAAATCAAAAGGGACTTGGAACAGGTCAACATAGAAAACTGGGAGAGTCGCCTGGATGAGGCCGCCGAAGACTGGGCTTCTTTACACCGTCTATATAGACAGCTCACCAAATCTCCTCAACCAGTGAGACCATTACGCCACACGGATGGTAACCTTAGATACCGAGCTGAGGATCGGGCTGAGATATTTGCCAACCACCTGGAGGGCCAGTTCAGCCCTAACCCTAGCAGCGACTTGCAACACGACCAAAGGATAGAGGAGTTTCTCGTAGAATATCTCACGCCAGAGCTTAAACCGGACGAAGACCCCATCTATTTTACCCCACAGATGGTAAAAAGACAGATCCAGCTGACCAAACCCAGGAAGGCCCCGGGCGCAGACAACATAACTAACAAAGTCTTGCGACACTTACCACAGAAGACCATCGTTGCACTGACGAGACTATTCAATGGCATACTGCGCTCGGGCGAATTCCCCAAAATCTGGAAACTTGGTCACGTGATCATGTTACCAAAACAGGGAAAAAACATTCTGGACCCCGCAAGCTATCGTCCGATAACCTTGCTACCTACGACATCCAAAATCTTTGAGAAGCTCCTCCTTCAAGCAATGGAACCGCACCTGACACCTCGCGCTGAACAATTTGGGTTTAGGGCTGAACACAGCACGACTCTTCAACTATCAAGAGTACTGCACACGCTTGTTGTAGCATGCAACAAGAATGAACAGGCGGTAGCAGTACTCTTAGACATTGAAAAAGCCTTTGACAGAGTCTGGCACAAAGGACTAATTTTCAAACTGGCCCACACCACAACTCCAAGAAGGATGGTGAAAATCATCGACTCTTTCATCAAGGACAGGACATTTAGAGTGGTGGTGGAAGACAAAATATCCACCCTCAAAAAGATAACAGCAGGAGTGCCCCAGGGGAGCTGTCTCTCGCCAAAGTTATATTCAGTATACACAGATGATATACCGGTGGGAGACGGCTGCCAACTGGCCCTATTTGCGGATGACGCAGCATATTTAACTACGTCATTATCACCCAAGCACGCCATCAGCAAACTCCAAAAGAACTTGGACTCCTTACCAGAATGGTTCAAAAAATGGAAGCTTTCTGTAAACGTCGAAAAGACGCAGGCGCTTCTACCTAAAAGGTCCAAAACCAGAAAATCCCTCCCCCCGTTAACACTGCAAGGGAAGAACATAAAATGGTCAACCTCAGTCAAATACCTGGGGGTAAAAATAGATAAAGGTCTGACAATGAGAGCACACGTAAAAGAAATAACAAGAAACACCCAGGCGGCTATGGCAGTACTAAAGCCAGTACTGCAAAGCACGCTTCCTATAAAGATCAAGCTAGGCCTCTACAAAACCTGCGTTAGACCAAGGCTGACCTACGCAGCGGCCTCATGGTACCAACTAACCTCCCAAGATCTCCGCAAAGTACTGCAACAGCGGCAAAATGTGGCGCTGCGTAGGATAACCCGAGCACCCAGGTACGTCCGCAATGACGTAATCCAGCGAGACCTAAACATAGAAAACCTGCAGGACTTTATCAAGAGACTAGCAAAAAACATGTATGACAAGACAGACATCTCCTTACACCCACACATCAAAAACATCTCCCCATGGCATGCGCGTCCTCCTGACGCCAAGCCCTTCCCCCGTGATATCCTAAACTAACCTGGATCCCTTCTCCCCCCCCCCCCCCTCTCAATCTAAATTGCCACCACGTGTTTAATCCCCCGCGGGGACTCGACCTGCGGGGCGGATTGCACGTGGAAGCGCGTCACACAGGGGGCACCTAATCCAGAACATTTATTGTTATCCCACCTGAACCTATTATACCCCAATTCAAACATCACAAATCTCCCTTCTGCAAACCTAATAGTGTATGGGGTCTAATTCACCCCTCACTCTAGCCAATGACCTAGCCGTTTTTACGGCTAGCGACTGATTTCATGGTCAGGGGGCAAACCGCCCCGAAACCATTTTCCCGCCCCCTTACAGGGGCGCGCGAAGACTACGAGATGGTCTATTATTTAAAGGTGTGCCGGACTAACATGGGGTGTTTTGGTTATTTTCCACCAATGAAATCATCTGCTTGATTTCTATACTATAATTGCTATAAAGCTTATGACACACATATTATTGAATTGTGGTACGTTTAACAATTTTAAAGATCTTTTAGTCACGTACATAATATATAATATTAATATATCACTAAAGTTTTGTAGTGGACAGCAGATAGGTATAAGTGTTATTACTCACATATAGCATTTTCAAATATTAGGGTCATCCATAATAGCTAATATTACACATGTATGACGCAACGTTTACTTGATAATATTCTTTCTGTTTTATTAAGTAAATGACACGCTGATGGCAGAACTAATGGAATATATTATGTTGTAAAGGGCTTCTTTTTCACATCAACCCCCATTAAATATTAATTAAATATTTACACGAGTGTTATTAATGCGTGTTTTTTTATATTATTAGTATTATTTGAATTTAAGTTCACATCTTCAAGTAATTTCAAACGTTTAACTTTTTTATGGTGATTGAACTTTAAGAAAAAAAAAATAATGCAATGGTAGATATAAAAAACATTAAGGGCGGCTTGCACCAAAATGCTTAAATGCATTTAGTTCTTTAAACATGTTTATCAAATGTCAAAACGCCTTAAATGCTGTCACTTTAAACGTATTTAGTGACTTAAACTGATTTAAGCATTTTGGTGCAAGTTGCCCTAAGTACTTTGTAAAACATGTGTTATTAATTTGCTGTGCACACATACAACTAAATTAACTATTAAATAACTTAAATATAAAATATGATCTAAATAATAAACAAATTTGAACGTGTGCGTTAGTTAGCGCTCATTTTGTAACGTATGACAACTAACTCGTAGTTATAGCCTTAATAAAAAAGTAGTGAAAATACTGTTAGTATAGGTAAGTTTGAATACGTATACTCTAACTTTCTTCATCTAAAGTTGTAAATTAATGAAATGAAATAAATTTTGTGATAAAATAATCACAAAATTATCAAATAAGAGTGCAAAATCATGAAAGGATATAAAAACATTCCTTAAATTTCACAAAATTATGCTTCTTGATTTAATCGTGTTCTTGAAGTTTTTTTTTTTTGAAACATTAATAATAATCTTTTATAGCATTTTGTGACCCAAACTCACACTTTAGTCACGCTTATTCATGACCAAAATAGTTTTTTAATACTGAAAAGCATGGCCAAAGTGCAAGTTTAAGTCACAGAACATATAAAATAATATACGATACGTTTGACTAAAGTTGTCTATTATCGCAGGGCGTGAATTTGACGGCCGAGTTCAGCGAGGATGCTAAACGCCGCGACAATAGTAAAAACTTAAGTCACATGTATAGTATTGTATGTACTACTAGTTTATTTTTAAGATTTCTGCAAAGAAATCTTTTACAATAACTATTATAGGAACCGTTTTGGTTACTGTTTCAAACAGGCAATTACACCAGGTATAATTAATGCGGTAGTTAACGTTAATATCGTGGCAGACGCTCCATTGGATGACATAACGACGATTTTCCCGTCGTTTGCGTACCATTTGTTGGCTCGATCTAAAACACGATTGCTTTTATCATTACTATTGTCGAAATCATCATCGTCGTATATTTCAGTTTTGTAGTCTTCATCCGCTACTTTTCTTTCGTCTGGATAGTGATATACTTGTCGGTCGTTTCCCGGAATTTCTGTTGACAAAATTTTAATAATATTATTTTACCTATATTTTATATTATCAATAAACACTGCCTCGTAGTCTAGAGGTTATCCTGTTCGTTTCAAGTCATGAGGTACCGAGTTTGGTCCCCAGGTAGGATAAAAGTGTTATCCTACCTGGGGACTTTACTTTTATTCTACCTGGGGAAAGGTTTTTTAAAGTGTTAGTGACAAAAGAGTTTTTTCTAAGTTTTTCTCGAACATTCAAATTCAAAGTAGCAGTTTGAAATCGGGCGGGTGATGCGCTACCATCCAAGTGCCTCGACTGATGAGGTAAAGCTGTTGTTACCGGCCGTCGCCAGAAATCCATACTAATATTATAAATGCGAAAGTAACTCTGTCTGTCTGTCTGTCTGTCTGTCTGTCTGTTACGCTTTCACGGCCAAACCACTGAACCGAATTGGATAAAATTAGGTACAAATATAGTTTGAGACCCAAGAAAGGACAAAGGATAGTTCTTATCCCGGAAATCCCACGGGAACGGGAACTATGCGGGTTTTTATTTTAGAATTTCCACGCGAACGAAGTCGCGGGCACAGCTAGTAACCAATAATCTGTATCAGATCAATAAAACGCGGCAATAGGGATTATCATTTATCCAAGGATTTAAAACGTTATCACTCTCGCTCTATGTATCACTACTCAAATAACAGAACGAAATTATTAACGCTAAATAACGTTATAATACCATTATAATTCAACGTTAATTCGTAGTGTATAAAACAACGTAATGAGTAATGTTATTGAATAGTAACAAATTCTATGTCATTTTCGGATAACGCTATGCTTGAAAATAACGTTAAGACATGCCGCGAGCAGTAACGTTACCACAAAATACTGATATTTAAATCCTTGCATTTATCACTAAGCTTACCAACCGACAAACTAAATTTTCTTTCTATAGACGCTCAGTTTACTCTACCTTCCTCGCAAGGGAGCTGGCATGATGTTATCCAATAATAAACCAGCATCATGACTACTCTACTAGCTAGCAGTTTTGCAACGGGTCGTCCGGGTTTGCAATAACTACATTACTAATCCTGCTATATACAGTTACTTTAAAAGGTCCGACCAAACTTTTAGAGGCTATTGAGAATCGATAATATGTTCGAATTATGTAATAAATAATTATTATAAATATTAAAAATTTCTATTTTATCCGACACTAAAAAACAAAACGCATGGAAATAATTTCGATTACTTACGCAATATTCGAACTAAAATATTTTAGTGACTTCAACCAAATTAACAGTGATCGGGAAAAATGTACTTAGAGTGACTAATTACTATCGTAATTATAGGTAAAGTAAAATGACAGGCAGGCAGGGGCCTGTATTACAAAGTTCATTAACAAGACTCGGTGCATCCAATTCATGAATTTAGTGGGATATTTTTAAACTAATATTTTTATATTATAACAATAATAATTAAAAACACTTTCAATTCAATATTTAGTTCCTAATTTTAATATAATCGTTTCTTCTAGTGTTTGATCTTTGGATTTGAAGGACAACTAATTACAAGCAATGAGGCAGTTTTACTTATAAATATACTTCTTTTAATAACAATTAAGCTCCATTTAATTCATAAATAAATAATAATAAATAAATAAATATTCACGGGACAAATTACACAGACTGATCTAACCCCAAAGTAAGAAAATTATTTGGTTGTGTTATGGGTGTTAGTCAACGATACTAATACATAGAAATACATATATAAATACTTTTACATAGATAATAAACACCCAAACCCGGAAACACAAACATTTATGCTCACCACACAAATGCTTGTCCCCGTCGGGGATCGAACCCGAGCCCCGTTGCTTGCGTAGTCAGGGTCACTAACCACTCGACCAACGGGGCGGTTTCATACAAAACAAACATCTTCAAAATACTAGCTAATTTATATTAGATGGGTAAATACAATATTTTCTTGCTTTAAATTTAATTAGCTTGTGTACAAAGGTAACCATGACACAATAAACATGAAGTAAAAAGTGTATTTTATAATATAAGGAGAAACGCGGTGGGTACAATGAAGTATTATGTTTTTATCAATTGTATTACTAATGCGCATATTCTATACTTTCCATCGCCGAGACTTGCTAAAATTCCATTATTGTTACACAATTGATTAAGCAATTGTACTTTAATTTCACTTCACTTTTTAGTATATCACTCAACCGGTTTCACTTTTTAAGAACAATCCTGAAGATATTTAAAAAGTGAAATCGGTTAAGGCGATAGGTAATGCCAAACTACGAAATAGACACTTCTTTGAAAGCCTACTACTGCTAACCGGTTGGTCCAATAATTTAAAAAAAATATGCATTATGCGTATAATATAATTAAGTTTAAATTTTAAGTTCGTTTTTTTAAATTTTATTGTTATTTTTGACGGAAAAAAATCGAATATCTTTCTTAATTTTACGCAAAAAATTGCCTATAACTTCCAAACTACTGTAACGATTTTGATGATTTTTTCTTTTTATTACAGACAATTTATTGTTTTATAAAATTTAAGTTCAACATTTTACAAAATCATTATAGTGTGCTATTAAATCAATAAAAACCTTATTATTTAATTCGCGGACAGCGCTCGCGTCGAAAGTCAGTCTCCCGGTAGCGTTCATACGGGGAGGCTGTGTCGCATGTTAGCGAGCTCCGCTCTCCATATTCGAGTCAAAGAGTAATAGTACAGATAGAACGTTTGGCACAATAGTAAGGTTGTACCGTTTGGAAATTGAACGTTTCGTTTACGCTTGGATGTTTTTTTATAGTAGATAATGAGCTTGGACCGAGAAGGCTGTTTTTTACAGATATTGTTCTTATGATATAGACAAGGAATAAGAAAGGATTTTTTTTTAATTCATCCTCTAAGATGGTGAAATAGGGGGTAAAAGTTTGTATGAAACTCTGTCATTTTTGAGTTGAAATGAATGATATGCTGTAATTAAATTATCCCTAACTGAAAAAAAAAATTAAATATAAATTTGATATTTTTTTGAATTCTAGCCCATAGAGAGGTAAAAAGAGGCTTTAAAGTTTGTATTAAAAATGAATTGTTTATTTATTGCATTACTATAAAATCTAAATTATTTTAATTTAGTATTTATGATTTTTAATACAATTAAGATGTACGAATTTTCGGATTTTTTAGTACTTATGCTCTTCAATCGAAATTGAGGAAACATGCATGAAATGTTAGAAGTTTCATCCATTAAAGGAGTAAAAGTGTGTGTTACAATTTATATGAAAAATCAAACGTTTATGGTCAAAATAACTTGAAATTCGGCACTTACGTTCTTCAACACAATTTAAGAATCATACATTTGGGGATTTTTTAAATTTCGTTCCTTAAAGGGTAAAAAAACATTGATGTTTGTATAAAAAAAATAGATTGTTTATTGTAGAATATTGTAGAAATTATTTAAAACTTAGTATTTATGATTTTTAATACAATTAAATGAATACGAGTTTAAGGTTTTCAAATGTCATCTCTTCAAACGATGAAAAAAGTGGTAAAGTTTGTAAAAAAAATATGTTTAATTAAAATCTCTTCAAATTTATTAGCCATGTTCTTTAATTCAGTTAAATAAACGTGCATGTAAGGATGCTGTGAGTTTTATCTCTTAAAGAGGTAAAAGAGGGTATTAAAGGGGCTGAAAGCTAGTAATTTATAAATAGTTTTGTTTGCGAGTAGACGCTGAATAATATTTTGAGACTAATCATGTACTTACCTACGTTTACACTTGAATTTTTTATTATAGCTATAGATAGATAAGTATTTTGTCAATATTTTGTATAAATGTACAAAAATAAAAAAAATAAAACATATAAACAACGAAGATAATTCAAGCAAGCGAATAAAAAGCAGAACTCTAAAGAAAAAAAAAACTGGTACTATTTGAAGGTAGTAAGGACTTCGCAACAAAAAATAAATAAATTAAATATATTAAATATTTTATACACACAAATAGTCTAAATAAAACAACTTATTTAGTAGTTTCCTCTATAAACATTAAATCAATTTATATATCTTCTTTTATATTTCGAGATTTTGAAACAAAAACTAAGAAGCTAGTTAGTTTTAAAATATTATTCAAGAGATTACATTTTAGAAAATCAAATTTTGAAAGGTTTTGTTAAATATTAATTGTTGATTGTATGTATTAAAATAAAGTGCTACACGGGATGTATTGTATATTACAACACTTTCAAAGAAATAGGATACGTAACTGTTATTATTGCGTAAATTATATTTATATAATAAAATATTTTTTTTTCTTTAGATATTTATCGTTTTTCTAAAATGAATGTATATGTAATCGATAAATGAGCGATTACTGGTTATTGGTTTTGAGTTTGACAACATTCAGTCGATTCATGATGATAAAAGTTCATATAGGTGAACAAAAATGTTAAAACGTATGTATCTGCATCCAATGTAAATACTCTTTGACTTTGGACCATGCCACGCGCTAAATAATATTTGCGCTCCTCCTGTTAGAAACTCAAGGTCGTTCGCAGCTGTAATCGCCTTAAGTGATATACTAAAAATATGTTGTGAAGTGAAATTAAAGTACAAGCGCTTAATTAATTGTGTAACACTAATGTTTTTATTCTACTTTTTGTCTTCAGTGCTTAGTTAAAACTCGATTTTAACGCAATTTTTTTATATAAAATACATTTGAACTGTTTCACAAGAAACAAACATTCAAACTTTCGCATTTGTAATATAACTAGCGATCTGCCCGCGGTTTCACCCGTGTAGCTTTTGTTTCCGTAGGAATATCGGAAAGGTTTATATACTAAAACCTTCCTCAAGAATCAATCTATCTATTAAAACTGCATTAAAATCCGTTGCGTAGTTTTAAAGGTTTAAGCATACATAGGGACATAGGGATATAGGGACATAGGGACAGACAAAGCGACTTTGTTTTATACTATGTAGTGAATATACAGTGGATTTCCTCCGGTCACACGGATAGCGACGCTCCACTAACATTTTTGATGTCTTTAGGTGATGGCTGTCTGTATCTATTTAATGTGGAATATTCGTAAAAAACCAGAAACGATGCTAAAGACAATAATCTAGCTTTAAAATTTCCATGACTTGTAAGAAATTGCGAATCACAATATCAGATACGCGTATATTATGAAAAAGCAAAAATACATTACCATATAATCTAATCTTGCTTTCAACATCTCCGAGAGAATTTTTTGCGACGCATATGTAACTTCCCAAATCTTCGCGACGGATGTTTTTGATGGTCATTGACATTTCTGTTTCAAACATTGACTTTTGTCTCACCGAAGTTTCGTGCTTCTCCGACGGTATAATCAGCTCACCTGCGAGGCAATTTATTACTTAATATGTTTGCTTTCAAATCCAATATTAAAATTTCATCTTTCCTCGCAAAGTTTTATGAAAAATGTAAAAACTATGCACAGACACCTTCAGGTTTAAACCAGCCTTATAATTTGTATCGTATTACTCATTCTTGCCAAACTTAGTAATTGTTCGAAAAATATTTTTAGAAATCAATAAAGTTTATTGCAAAATTATATGCGATTGTAATTAATGACAAAAGAGATTTTCCTTTAAAAATATACTCGTATTTCCTGCAAGGTTACAAAGTCTAAATGGAGAAAGGCTATGGGACTCTATTAACCTAGGTCGTATGTAGTACGAGTATTTAGTGTTATTTGGTTTAGTCTATGTCCACAAACATCCATCGCTCTATCATAGCACCAAAGTATTTCGATATAAAAGAGGTGGTGACTGGTCAACATGTAACATAAGCTTAAATATACAGAGCATAATAGACTAAAACTTTAAGGTCTAAAATATAATCTTTACCATATAATACTGTATTATATGGTATAGATTACATTTTAGTTCAACATATAATAAATCCATTATTATTTGTGTACCAAAAATAAATGACAATATACAAATTACATGACTATTTCTACGCATATTAGATATACAAAGGCGGTCTTATCACTAACAAAGCGATCTCTTCCAGACTACCTTAAGGCTATCCTTAATATATTAAGACAACATTCATAATAATAATATATCAAGAGTCGTGCTAAATAACTACAAGACACAATATATCAAGACAACATTCATAATAATAATATATCAAGAGTCGTGCTAACTACAAGTAAATTTACAGTTTTTGCTTCTAAAAGAAATAAAGACAACATTCCAATAATAAAGACAACATTCCAATATACGTTTCTTCGTATTACAATATTCGTATACAGATTAACTGGTAAAAAATTGTAAATACCAAAGTAAGGTATTCAGTACTCAACTCAGATATCGAATATGTAAAAAATAGGTACTTATATTATGACCTAATTTTCGAATAAAAATATTTAGTACGGACTATGGACGGACCTGCGTACGGCGGCATTGTTAATAAATAGCGATTAACCGAACTTGCGATTAGACTCGTTTGTACATCCTGTGGTGACCATACTTTTTGAATATTATTCACTAATTTAGTCGAGGTTTACTATGTGGTTAATCAATGGTCTCTTTTTATTATAATATATGGTTTACTTATGACTATCAACTACCGTGTTCTACAATATGTACAATCTTTTACCAGTCAACCTGTGAATAGCAGGATAAAATATACTACAGTATTTTAGTCGTGGGAGTTTCTTAACATCAAGATGACCATCTTCTATGCGATATCTTTACCATATTTAAAAATAAGTCTGAAAAACTACTTTAAATAATGTATTAAATCATAAATTCCAATAATAATAATTTTATTATTAAACTAACTGCTATAGTTCGTTTGCCTGTTTACCTGATGCTGTATAGCACTTTATTCTAGAAGTTAGGAAAAATATTGGCAAATTGATTAAATCATGGTAAACTATATAATATTCAAATATTTTACCTGGTGGATCTTTGACCCAGTAATTTATAGATTTTGGAGATGATTCAACGTAGCACTCGAGGGTTACATCTGTGCCTAGCGGTGCGCCAACAAGTTGATTTGGTACTTGAATGACTGGGTGGACTGTGTAAATAAAAATATCATTAATGCGCATGTGATAGACAAATAAGAACGTTTTATTGGGCTGTCACTGCAAAACCTATCCCTGCCACAACTGCTCACTTGTGTTTGGTACTACCCTCTTTATATATATATATATATATATATATATATATATATATATGACGGCGTCCGCGTCGTCAAATGTAAGAATATTGTAAAGTGTAAACAACAAATGCACCGCCTGGGCCGGCAAGCGCATCGTTCGATATCCCTACTACTCAACTTGTTTTGCTACCTGTATAAAAGGCTCTGAGGGCCCGCCGATAAGGCAGTCTAGGCTCTGGCGTGGCTCGGTACACTTTTTGTATCTTGCTAGTAGCTTATCCTTGACTCTTGGATAATTAATTTGTGCAAACAAGTTAATTATTATTGTCAACTATAAATTAGTCGCAGTACAATTTATAATGGACTATCTATTGCTTAAATTATGACTTATTTATAATAATAAGAAATAATTATGATTTGTTAACGAGTTAATTAATTATATATTATATATATCGTATCTGACCCACTTCCTACACACATATATATATATATATATATATATATATATATATATATATATATATATTAACAGGTCGGGTCAACATATGGGCTACATATTATTACGCTATCAACTACGGGGGAGGAACTGTGCGGAGTAAACGAAGTCCGCGCAAACAAAGTCGCGGGTGTTAGGATATTTTTAATACCTGTGAGTAAATGCGTATGATTTATTAAGTAAATATATTAACTAATATTTTAATAATAACCGATCTTTAAATTTTAACGGTAAGGCCGTTAAAATTTAAACTAAAGCGCGCACATTGTCACCTGTTGGTGGCGTTATTAGAATCCCGCCTTAACCTAATGGTTGGCATTCATTCGTTGACATTCATTTCGGCCGTTCTGCATGGGTCAGTCCACAAGAATGGTTCTATATTTGATACTTGTCGAAATAGTTAGTCGTTATGCTGAATGTAATGTAATGCAATGGATAAGAATATTTGATTATGTTGAATCCTAATTTATTTTCCTAATTAAATGTATATAAAAAAGTGCTATCAAAAAAAAGGCAATTTAATAGACACCGTTACTTTTTACGAAACACACCTGTACAAAATAGATTCTGGTTGTCGATACTTGTGCAAACCATTAGAAAGAACTGAATAAAATACGGCCCTCTTTATATTAGACACGACTTTGTAAATTATTGCATGGAAAGTATACAAATTTGAAGATGCACTTACATGTATAAATATTATATTTTTCTAGATAAAAATGTTATTCCATTATGGCATTATAAAATATAATGCTGAGAAAATTAAACGCTAATAAATAAGATACAATGTATAATTTTGTTAAATTCGAATGTGTTATATCATTCATTTAATTTAAAAATATTTCAAATAATATGGTATTACATGGGGTGGTATCCTTGAATTTTTTTATAACGCTCATATTCTTGCAAATGAAGTTCATTATATAAAATGAGCGATAATAGTATTGGGTGTACCAAAGCAAACGTTACCTACATATATTAATTCAAAGTTGACGGTTTAAGACATTCAATTCTCTAAAAAGAACAATTACATTCTCTTATAAGAGAAACACAAAGATTCTTCATATTCTTGAATATGAACGGTACTTGCATGTAACAAATCACAAGACATTCCACATACATCATTGCACCAGATTCAAAGAATGATATTTAGTACATGATGTTCTTAGACCATAGAAATGTCGTTATAATTACCAAAAATAAATTTAACATACACTAAGTAAAAATAAAATGTTTCAACGCTACCCTACATCGAAATACCGCAGCGACGATATATAAGTTAATTGATCGGTTCTTATTATGTGTGGCTAGCGGTATCTATGCGATTCGTTTGATAATTATTTTTTCTAGAATAGAATAATATCACCAAATGGAATTTATCGTTCGGAAATGAATATTCAAGTACATTTGGTGATGATAGCATTGAGTGTTTACTTTTCATAGTAAATCATAACTATTTCATTCCTCAGTTATTCACTCGGTGTTCGTAAGCCGATTATGTCAATTGATATATTAAATAGTCACAAGCTTGTATGTTTTTTAAACACGTATGATGTGAACGTTAGTGAATCAGTCTTAACACTATGTAATTTCTACTGGCAAATTAGTCAAAGAAATTTATTCATATTGAATTCATTATAGAAATTAATAAATAGCCCTGACAAATTGCACGAATTGATCTAGCCCCAAAGTACCTAAGCAAATTATTATTGGCTTGTAATATGGATGTAAGACAACGATACTGCACATATATAAAAATCGAGTATATTTAATAATCTTCTCACGTCTCACGTCTTAATATTATTTAGTCTCTTTGAACATTGAGTATTCATTCTCATAACGTAAAGTTTCCAAGCCTTTGATTTCGCGCCGTGAGGCTATATTTGTGATACACGTTCATGTTCATGTCTGCTCCAGAAATCCAAGACACAAATGTAGAGGCGGCATAAAATTGTAATTAAAATCTATTAATCTATAAGCGTGTTCTATAAGCGGGAAGTTAAAAAAATATGTTTAAATTTTGAAATGATATTGAAATTTTGCAAACAAGTAAAAGCTAAACAAAATGAGACACATATAAAAATTTTAAGATAGCAGGTGTGCGAGTTTAACTTATTATTTATTGAAAGTTACGAAGCAGATATTGAACAAAAATAGATATCTTCTGTAAACACTTGAAATGGAAGCAATTTATTGGTTTACCCAATTCTTTCGCAAATAAGCACTGCGGCTGATACACATAACGCCTACGAAAATCCGACTTTAGGATCAGATCAAATCGAGGGAATTGTCCAGTTATACCAATTTGTAAATGACATATTGCTTTTATTCCAATAGATTTTTGGTCCTCTGTTTATAAAAATGATTGGACAAAATTGCAGTTATACTTTTTCTAATATTATCGTTCATATTTTACTTTTGCCTCAATATCGTCAGTGCTTGTCATTGTCTTGGAGGGTAAGGTAGCCAATAAACTTGTGAATGTGGCATAACATCGCGCCATACAGATGGCAACGTGAAATTAACACATTTGTTATGTGTTGGCGATGGTTGTCACTTTCATCTTATTTGCTATCTCATAATCATATATCGGAGTAGATAGTGCGATTTGCCGGGATTTAGTGACGTTATCTTAGTAAGGATACGCTACTGAATCCCACTAGATATGGAATTGTTTTTTCATTGTCCTAACACATAAGAATATTTTTATTTGTATCATTGTTATCTTTCGATTGGCATAAGTTGAAACAAAAAATAAAGCAAAACACTTTTTAATAAACTTTTATTAAGTAAATACTCAGTTATTTATAATTATTTTAGCCATTTATAATTATTTCAGATTATAACAATTTATAATTATTTGTGATCGCCTGTGTGGTTTAGTGCTCCGGTGTCGGGACCACATGAGGTTTGGGTTCGATTCCTGAATCGGGCAATTCAAAATTTTGTTTTTTCAGCTTTCTAACTTTCTGAAAAAGTGGCCGCTTTGCGATAGGCTGGCCTATCACATTGAGGGACTAAATATCTTCGGCTAATCGTAGGTGCACTTGTACCTCGGCCTACCTCTTTGGGGATACGGGCGTGAAGATACTTTTTAATAATTTTAGCACCTATCCCGTGCTTGAGAAAACTTGAAAAACTTTCAAAACCTTGAACCTGCGACCTTGCTTCGGCCAGCACGCTCTAAACGACTATGCTACTGTCAACCGGTTTAATGTGACAAAATTCTTCTTTGCTTCGGGATTGATTTCGTCGATTGTATTAATCGCTAGATACACATAAGTATATTTTACTAGTTAAACGAGTTAAAGTTTATTAATAAATGTGTCGCCTCTTTTAAAGAATATCACTAGTTATTTTTGTGCCTTTCATGCCATAACTAGTGAGATAGTAGGATTAAATTGCATATCCATACTAAAATAAAAACACGATATTCCGATTTATGCTCATAATTTAAAAAAATATTGCATAGGGGGCGTTTAAGTGATGCAGCCTATTTGTTCTATTTACTTGAAATGTTGCTCTTTAAGTTTCCGTAAAACAAAGGTATAAAATAAAACCTTGTTCGCGCCATTAATTCAAATCTAAGATGACTGGAGAACGAGGAGCGGCGTGTTAGTTTTTTCTGTCCCTTATCAAAAACAATTTTTACACTTCGTTACAATTAAAACCTTTCCTTCTCAATCCTACTTTCATCTCTTTTGTGACGTACCCAATTCTCGTTTTCATTCAATACACAGTACTTTTGCTTAATACTCATAAATATAACGGTCATAAAATTGTTATGCGAGTTAAGAACTAGTAGTACTTCAAACTAAAGCTAATATTAACATGGATCGTCAAGAGTTGCCTGAGTAAAATTTGCAAACTTTATTATGTTGTGATATGGGTGTTAGTCAACGAAATACATCAAAATAGTTATGTTAAAATTGAAATATTTATATATTATAATAAACAATATTCACACACAGAAATACAAATATCTACTCGTAAGCATGCTCATCACAAAAACCTGAGCCCTATCGATACGGTAGTAAGGTTTTTTTAAATTTACAATGGTTTTAGAATATTGTCTTAAATGAATTTAAATAAAAAAAATTATGAAATGTAGTAAAATTGTTTTATTATAATATTTTCTTCTCTTAGTCTTTGCAGAGTACGGAAAAAATGGCAATAGACTAATTTATAAATATTTAATTTTAGAAAGTTTATATTTTTCCTATTTTCAGACTACGCTTAAACATAGCATCGAGGTTAATAGCTTTCGAGTCTCGCCTATCGAAGTCTGAAATATTTCAAAACAAAATTATATGCAATATGTTGGTCCGCAAGCGGCCGTTGGCGTGCTATCTTGCTAGACAGCTCGTAACGGCGGGTATAGAGTATAGACTGAATGTGTCACTTACGTCGTGAATACTTAGTGAGAGTGCTCACAACTCACTTGACGTTGCACCCGGGTTCAGTTTCATTAATTTGCCTCTTCTCGCACACGTCAGATGAGTTGCGGCAGGTTTAGGTAAGCCAGTGGTACCACACCCGGGCGAGACAACGCATATAATTGTAATTATTCCTGTTATATAGACAAATATGAAAAAATAATGCACATTCATTCTATACTATACTGACTATCATTTACTTCCACGGGTTAAATGGATCCACTTTTCAAGGCAATTTCTTAGTTTGTCAGCGTAGTTTGCATTTACACACAGAAAAATGGACACTATTTCCTACTACTACTCATCAATGAAATAAAATCACTCTAAAGGGTAACTTTTAAACCTTCTTATCTCATTCGGTACGATAAAACAGTACAACATGGTTTATTTATATTTTTTTTTAATATAATATACCAGCAAATGTATGACTTTTTGACATCGATAGGAGCTTTTGCTCATATACGTGGCAACACGATTCCTTCCCAATGGCGTGTCTATTAGTATTCATGTGGTCTGTGTTTATTTCGCTAACACAATATGATTTTTTACTCAGTCAGGTAAAACCGATTGGTTGAAAAATATCAAGTAAACTCTTCGAAATTTTCATCATCGATAATAACCGAACAAGTCAACCGATTTTGATGCTATATACAAAATTTGATGCAGATTTTTATGCAAAAAATATTTGATTTTAGATTCAATCAGTTCATTAATCTGAAAGTTATTTTAAAAAAATCCATTGTCTCGGTGATTTTTTTAAAATTAAAAAAAAAATCCTACTGGTTCGAATCGGTTCAAATTTTAGGAAGTCTTAGTTTAGTGGAATTCAATTGAATTATGACAATTGTGTTTGTTCAATCAAGCCATTCAAAATTAATGAGAGGTTAACACACATACATACTGATATAATGACATCATCGCGAAAATTGTAAGAAAAGCTTCTAGGACCTAAAACGTGATATTGATGAAAACTCAACTTCCGAAAATCGGGATCAAATCAATAACTTCCTTTAGCGGGAATCTAAATAAATCAGTATTGTATATAAAATTATATAATGGTTTGAAAGCATACAAAAGTATATTTTTATACTTACAATGAACGCTAATATGAATCCTCTTGCTAACGGTGGGCGGGACGTTGTTGCCAGCTATACATAAATACGTCCCCATTTCAGAACGCGATATTTTCGTTAACTTCAACACCTCGCCTTGATATGTTAAGACTGGAAAAAATATATATCATTAGAATAAAATATACGTGAGTTATTTTATAATTTTATTTGCACTTTTCTTTATTCAGTACAAATAAATTGTATTATGTAGAAGTTCGGAGAGTCCACTAGAATAATCCAGCCTTTGTATTTATAAACTAGCTGTTGCCCGCGACTTCGTCCGCGCGGACTTCGTTTACTCCGCACAGCTCCTCCCCCGTAGGTGATAGCGTGATAATATGTAGCCTATATGTTGACCCGACCTGCTAGTAATATTCATGCAAAATTTGAAATAAATCCATGCAGTACTTTTTGAGTTTACCCCAGACATACACACAGACAAACAGACAAAAATTCTAAAAACTATATTGTAGATCACGCCCCAAGTATTCTTTAAAAAAAATATTCAATGTACAGTTTTGACTTTCCTACGATTTTATTACATGTATAGATAGATATAGACACAGTTCCTTGCGTACCGCTACTTACATAGCAGTTACATAAATAAGCCTTTTTTAGGGTTTCGAAATAAACTAGGAACTCTTATAAAAATAAAAAAATATTGTGTTTTTTATTTGTCATCAAGTATATATGTGATATATCATATGGCTAATGATCGAAAAATTACCCTTATTCGCCCACCTCCTTTAAGACACAAACAAATATATATCGTCACTCCCGTATGCCCAAAAAGGTAAGCAAAGGTTAAAAGCCTCGTTTAGCCAAGGGTATTACCCATTAACCATTATTTGACACGTGGCCAACTTATCGATATCGTGCCCTATTCAGTCTCGGACAAGTTGGGTTTTCCAGAAAACCAAACTAATATTATATATTTTATGTATTTAATTGACTTAGTAATATTTAAAAACTGACTTAGCAAACGAGAAGGTGGCTAACATGACGCTAAGTCATCTGAACCACCCATTGACACCCACAATTTCGGAACACTTGCAGTTGCGTCGCCGATTTTTTAAGACTTAGTAAGTTCTTTCTGCCTATAATTAAATCGAAACAAATATGGTACAGGTCGAAAGATGCTTAGAAAATGGCATGGCTATGGATTTCCAGAATAAAAGTGGGGAAGTTGGTCGAAATTTAACAAGATGAGCGATATTAATTTATTCTACGATAGAAATAAAATCATACCATTGGAACACTCCCCATGATACTATTGGTATTTTTTGTCGTTCGATAATCACATGATAGATACAATAGAACGTGCAGAGCGAAAAGGAACAAGTACATTGTTAATGAAATAGCAAAAAGTTCTCCAACAAAATTTATCTATTCATTACGAGTATTATAATATTCAGAGTTTTTAAACGGTAAAGGTAAGTAATCTTATTATATAAATGTCCGTCAAAAATTTTGTTTAGTATCATTCGTTTTCATCAATTCCTTTTTGTGCTCAACGTCACTTGTTTTCCTCAATTATATATTTTTTTAATGCTTAGCTATTTAAAACATATTTACCCTGCGATTTTGCTTATGAAATAAGAGCCTAGAGGGAAAATGAATTATTGTTTTTAATATGGAGAAAATGTAACTTTCACATCTCAGTTACCTTTACACTTTTTAGTAACATATGTACGATGTGAATGTGAAAGGATTTATGACTATCTACCTTTTACTTACACGTGGGTCGACATAAATATAGAAGCAGCAAAGCAGATCTACAAAGATTACGATCTACGGCTCTTGGTACGCTCTGCCTTCGCTGTAAGGGATGTGGCGTGATAACATATGTGTACATGTCTTTGGCAAATTTGTTAACAATAAATTTTTCTTTGGTCTATACAAAGGATTTTAACACTCGTACAATGCGACCTAGGAATCTATTCAGTGCAGAACTCTACTAATTACGACAAACTTTAAACAATACTGGACGCGAAACTCATCCCGAGAATAGTCGCCGCGCAGCTCATTGTGGCGCAACAAATGCGGTCACACAGACGTTCGTATTATTATACATATTCAGCAAAAACAATGCCGTCCTTACGCTATTCAGATAAACTAAGACAAATGAAATATTTTTCCTGCAGCTCGCTGAGCTTGCTGTAATTTGAGGTCACCTCGCACAACATTTTCCAATTAACTTTTTAAAAATATTTTTGCATTTTAACGCCTTCGGAATGTGGTTGTAAAATATAATTTCTACGTATTTTTACAAAACGTGATGTTGTCAAATGTGTATGTTTTAATTTAGAAAATAGAACGTGTTTCTGGGTAATGGTAGTTCAAAAAATTAAAAACTGTACTTATACATTTTGATAAATGTATCCGTTGATTTTAGAATTTTAAAAATATACGTACATTTTTCCGGTTTCTTTAGATGAACTGATAATCCGTAAAGAGATGAAAGTTTTGATTAAAAATATTAACATGGATTAAAGTACGTAATTGATTATATTTATTTGATTTTAAGGCGTTCAGATATTTGATTTAAATTGTCCGCACGCTTTTCAAGCCGTCCTTTTCTTTGTAGCTCGACTATTACATATTGGCCAACAACTATTGAAAACTTGATAAGATCACAGTTTATATATTTAAAATTACTGAAATTTTAATTTAAATGTCTCATGATATACAGCCATATTGTTGGTATAAGAGTTTTATATACTGTCTCAGGAACAGTTTATATTTCAGAGATACAATTTTGTATTTATATAACTCCTCAGTTCATAAAAAATATATAGTGAAAACATTGTTTCATCCACTTTAAAATACTCCATGAAACATATTTTTATTGAAGTGAAACTTTATTAGAATCGATGTGAATTGTAACCCAATGAAAGAAAAAGTGACGGTGAAAAGAGATAAATACATACAAGTATAGGATTTAACCAGCCAGAAAATGAGATATGATATATAAATTAAAGAGACAAACTCACATATTTCTAGAATTTATGTGACGAGGAAAAGGATGAATGGATTATATAGTTTCATATCTACTGTGTGTGAACTGCCCCCTATTCACTTTTGAGGGTTTTGAAGTAAACTAGGAAATCTATAGTTTCGCTCTGTCCATCCGTCCGCCCGTCCTCTATCTAGCTTGAAGATCCTCAGTACCAGAAAGATGTAATTTGATACGAATATACATATTAATCACAACAAAAAAGTGGTAACATAAAATCTTGAAAAATGTTTTATGAAATATTTTATTTTTATCCTCTACATGTTAAGTGGAGATGTTATTTTTTTTCTAGTGTAATCCATAGTGTGGGGTATAGTTGGATAGTTTTTTAAAAAACATTGAAGATTTGTGAAAACAACTTTTCGATTAAGGGCCTCGTTTGTGAAATATTAAGCTATAAAGAGCTAATTTTTGTTAGAGTCAAGTATCCCCTCATTTACAGCTAAATGGTTGGTTTTGGGGGTGGGAAAAAATTCACAGTAGCAGTAAATATGGTGAAATTAAAAGGATAACTATAGATAAAATGTAACTAAAGAAGTTTTTATAGGCGGTTAACCTGTGGTGCGGATATATGCGTCATTGACAATCATATTATTATTTTTATAGTATGAAACAATAAAATACTTACTCTCTACTTTTATCATAATGGGCAAGTTCGAAACCACACTACTAATACTTAAAAAATCTTTGAATCTTTGAATCTTCGTGTCGGACAAATTACACTTACTGGTCTAACCCCAAAGTAAGCTAATTATTTGCTTGTATTATGGGTGTTAGTCAACAATACTAATACATAGAAATACATATATAAATACTAGAATATATTTAATAAACCCCAAAATCCGGAAATACAAAAATTCATGCTTATCACACAAATGCTTGTCCCCGTCGGGGATCAAACCCGAGCCCCGTCGGTTGTGTAGTCAAGGTCGCCAACCACTCGAACAACGGGGCGGTCAATAATAATAATATACAACTGGATGCAAAATAAGTTCTGGTAATTGTATGAAATACGTATAACTACAGAATTGATCAACAACAGAACTCGTGCTGGAACACTGAATGACTATTATTAGATCGCGTGTCTGCGTGATGTTGATTATATTGTTTCGTACGCACTATAGATTACCTGTGCACAGCAGCAATTTGGGAAACAATACATAATATTAGGACACTGTTTTACTTGTACCTTGAATGTAATTTTGTTTCATATACGCTCTGTGTGAAATTGTAGCGTAATTTCTTGAATCGTAAACCAATTTATAAATAACTCGTTTATTTCAGGAGTGACGGACACAGTAAGTAAAAAAGAATCGACTTACACATTGACTTTTCATTAAATTATGTCATCAAAATGGAGCTGAAATAACCAAGTATGTACTATTACTGAGGCTTCGCTGTGTATTCATCTGTGTATTCGTCCATACGTCTATCTATTCGTTCATCTGTCACAGGGCAAAAGTTGTTTTTACAAATCTCTAAACCGTAACAATAGGCTACTTAACTAAATTTGAAAATCTGTTTATTACTTTACCTTACTAGGAATATTATTCAAAAATCTATTATTTTTTATATCGTGCATTAATTAAAAGCCTACTTTAAAAAAATAATTTAAAAATTTCTTGCCGAATTAATTTTCTACAGGTTATTCATTTCAAAGCAAAATTAAATATTGTTGTGGGTTCGTAGGTGCATAAATGTTATAACGTTATTTTTTAGTATTTTATTAATTATAATTAAACGACATTCAATTAAATTTATTTTAATTAGAAACTATCCCTTGATATAGAAAGAAAGAATTATTCAACAGATCAGTGAGAAACATCTATACATATAATAAAATTGTAGGAAAGTCAATGTATGTCCGGGGTAAACTCAAAAAGTACTGCATAGATTTACTTCAAATTTTGCATGAATATTACTCACAGGTCGGGTCAACTTATAGGCTACATATTATCACGCTATCACTTACGGGGGAGGAGCAGTGCGGAGTAAACGAAGTCCGCGCGGACGAAGTCGCGGGCAACAGCTAGTATAGAATACAGTTATACGAATAAGTAAAAACAAAACACAGAAAAAGACATAAGTACAAAAAATAAATTACAATAAAAACACACACACACACACAACTGTGTGTGGCAGTGTTTTAATATCCATACCATGTGTGTGTTTCACAGTGCCGCTAAAAAGTGTCCAATTCAGCGTATGCCAGACGTGAGCTTGGCACTGGTTTATACTGAAGCCACTAAAGAAAACGGTACCGATACATTAAGTATTTTTAGCGTAATCTTGGCACATCTATATATACGGACATCCAGACGTCCACGAACTTTTTAAGCTATTGCATAGCTTCTATCGCGGGCTTTGAGCGTGGAGACCAAATCCAGAAATTCCGTAACGAAAAAACCTAACACCCCCCACTCCGATCGTCACAGCGGTGATACTTTTTAGTTTTTCCATCTATCGATAAATACCAGAACTTTTAATGACTTTTTGAAATATCACGCTTGTCTCTTTAGTTCAGCAACCCGCCTTTAGGTGGCATTGGTTGTATTGGAAAACTACCGTAATCAGCTGTTTGTGAGAAAGTATATAGGTGTTATATAGGTATTTATCATCTATGTATAACAGTGAATATCTGTACTCGTATAATTTGTGTACAAAGTGTTTTAAATATGAATAAACAAAGAAAAAAAAATACTGCATAAATAAAATAAATATATAATTGTAATTGCATAAGTTGATAAAAAATGCTATGCAATAGCTTTACCGCGGCAGTCTCCGAGTGCCACACGTCTTTTTTTTATAAGTTTTTTATTTACTTGACAAACATTTTTGGAAAGTATTAAACGTGTTTACAAAAGTTATTCTTTATATGTATATATGTATTACTATATTATTGAAATATGAATAGACACAGTTTAAGTCCAGAAAAATACTTGGGTCTGAAATATTGAGAGTAGAGCACTTCGCTTATGTGGTGTGCAATATGTAGTGTTAAATTAGTATCATTTTCTTTTGTATGTTTTAATTTAACAAAATTTAAAATTATTTAATATTTTGTAAAAGAAAAATAGCAAAAAAATAAAAAATAAATGAAAAGTAGGTATAAAATCTATTGGAGAGAGAAAGAGTGAAAGAAGGGGAGGGTGAGGCGTAGAAGAGTGGGGGATAGAAAAAAGGAAAGAGAGGGTGAGAACAGGGATGGGGGGAGACCTCAGACCCACAAATACATTTTATATTTGCCATCGTCGGCACTTGATGAAACCGCATCATATTGATTTTGTTAAACACTTGTACTGTTTCATAACTAACATTTATCTACCTTATTTTTCAATGTATTGAATTTTCTCTGTCTTGGGTTAGCTGTAACACATCTTTTTAGTAATAAGCTCGCTTTTTGTACTTTTTATCTGTTATTTTTTTTTTTAAATTTTAATATGTACAGTAAAGTGTTAAATAAATACCATAGTGACTACTAGGTAGTAGTGGTGGGCGTTTAATAATCGAACAGTTTTTTTAGTCTGTTTCTTTAGCGTGAACAAAACAGTCTAACGTTCTTTGATAAACTAGTTTATGAATGAACTATGCAACGCGTCTTTATAATGTTCGCGTATGGACTGTTGGTTTCGTAATCGTGGCACTCAAAAGTGGCCGTGGGTTTATAATATGTACATAAAATGAAATAAACTTCTAAATACGCCAGGTTTATGTATATCTATTATTTAATATTTAGTTTTATAAATGTTTTTTTTTAATTTAAATTTTATAATAAAAAACTGCCAGTTCTAAGCCTGGAAAAAGTATGAAGGGGAGTTAAGTTCATTTCTATAAACAGTTAACTTAGGTTAATAATTCGTAGAACGATAACTAGGTACAACGTAATAATCATGTTCAGTCTAGGAAGTAAACTGGTCGAAAATTAAACAGTTTTTTCAACTAGTTTATCGTTTACGATAAACAGTCTCGTTGCGTCGACGAAAAATACGTCAACGACCCACCACTACTAGGTAGTAGTGTTCCGCAACGTCTTACCCGGTATTTGGTACCACGGCTTACCTATTCCTTCCGCAAAAGCGTCAACGCTTGTCATTGTCGTGTTCCGGTCTGGAGGTGAAGGATAGCCGGTGGACTTATGCATGTGGCATAGCCATCCCGCCATACGGATAGCAAAGCACCATTAACATCTTTGGTATCTATAGACGATAGTTTCTCTTCCCGTCAGGAATCTGTTTATTTGCTGTCTAATAATATAAAAAAAATAGTTTTTTAATCTACGCCTTAGGGCTTAAAAAACGGTGCTGGAATATTCAATATGGCAAACTTTTAACGGACAGCCAGGCAGTGTTGAAATCACTGAATTCCAATTATTCGAGCAGCATCCTAGTACATAAATGCAGAAAATTGCTTCAACAACTAGGGACAACATGCAAGGTCACTGTACAATGGATTAAAGGTCACAGTGGCTTCTTAGGGAACGACATCGCCGATGAATTAGCAAAAAGAGGGTCTAAGATGCTAACTATAGGTCCTGAACCTATAGTACCGTTAACCTTAAATTTGCTAAAAACAAATATAAAAGAAATTACCAAGATAAAACACAAAAAAACACTGGGAAATGCTAACCAGTTGTCGACAAACTAAAGAAGCATTTCCTGAACTGAATCCCAAACTGACCAGAAAGTTACTTAAACTACCAAGAGTAGAGCTAAGAAAGATTTCTGATAAGTGGTCTGATAACGGGGCATTGCCATATGAATAAACACATGCACGCCATAGGGCTAAAGGTCAGTCCCCATGTAGAGCTTGGCTAAACCATGAGGAAACTCCCCACCACGTGCTATATGAGTGCGTGGAAATTCAATACCTAAGGGCTCAGTTCTTCCAAGAGAATAAAACGTACAAAGAACTAATTCATAATCCTTCTACGGTACTAAACAAACCTCTGGAATGAGCTGGGTTGCCACTATACCTTTAGGAATAGCCACTATACTTTTGCGCACAATGGGCCGTAGTGTGGCTAAGTGCGGTATAGCCCGCTTTGATAAATAGATAGATAGATGGCAAACTGGACTAAGTGTGTTTACTGAAAGCTTCGAGTTTGAAAAGTTTTATTTCCATTAAATGTTAATAATGTGCGTTTTCAATAAAAATAATTATTATGCTATTACTCGCCTTTAGTTTTCCCCCCAGTATTATCTCTAACGACTATTTCTTGTCCATCTTCTCTTTTCCATGACACTCGTGGTGGAGGAATTCCTCGTGCCTTACAGGAAACCCTGGCGGTACCACCTTCAGGTACCATTGTGTCTCCAGATGTCTCTTCAGGAATGAAGTCCGGTGGTATCACTACTTCCAAGAACCCCATCTAAATATTAAGAAAATCAAATAGTTACTAACTCATTTCTATTACCCATCAACACTTATAGTTCACGATGGCTGTATTATCACGTGTAAAAAAGAGGGAGAGCTCACTGAAAGTCAGTGTTGTAATCTGTTGAGTTCCAATTCGACATCTCAAATCTAGTGATGTCAGCCACGATGCTATACACATTCGAAGCGTCCGTCTCACGTACACACACATACACACTCAGTCCTGTATTTCGGCCCGCAAACAATTGAGACCCTTGCCAAGAGTTTATAACGAGCCGAAATCGTGATGCTACTTATTTTCTCACTTATGTCAAGATGGTAGATTTTACTAGGTGGTAGAGTTCTGCATTGTCTCGCCTGGGTCTGGTATCACCGCCTTACCTATTCCTGCCGCAATAGCGTCAGTGCTTGTTACTGTCGTGTTCCGGTTTGAACACTCTGCTCGCACAAAAAGCCCAGTTTTGCAGTAACGAAACACAGATCAGCTTCAGTCATTTAACAAAAAAAGTTTTTATTTAACTAACATTACGTAAATATCTTTTTTTAGTATATTCTACACTTTTCATTGTTGGCGCTTGGTGAAATTGAATAATAAACAACATCATAAAAATTAAATATAACATATTATCATCATAACATTAAATAAATATCAAAAAGTGTTGGTAAACCTAAACAAATTATACTAATCATATAAAAAAAAACTTTTAGGGGTATTTACGGGGATTTAAAATTTGGGGAAAATTCTGTAGGGATTGGTAACACTGGTAAAATATCGAATCAGCAGACGGTTCCAATTGAGCGATAACTAGCGAAACACTTAAACCGACTTAGGAAAAGGAGGTTACTAATTTGACTTGTATGTATGTATGTATGTATGTATGTATGTATGTATGTATGTATGTATGTATGTATGTATGTATGTATGTATGTATGTATGTATGTATGTATGTATGTATGTATGTATGTATGTATGTATGTATGTATGTATGTATGTATGTATGTATGTATGTATGTATGTATGTATGTATGTATGTATGTATGTATGTATGTATGTATGTATGTATGTATGTATGTATGTATGTATGTATGTATGTATGTATGTATGTATGTATGTATGTATGTATGTATGTATATATATATATATATATATATATATATATATATATATATATATATATATATATATATATATATATATATATATATATATATATATATATATATGTGTGTGTGTGTGTGTGTGTATCGTAATATTTGAGTATGATGGTCTAGTTTAGGCCAAGCACGGGTAAATTTTGCAAGCTAAATTTTGTGTGTATGTATGTTTTTGGAAACTAAAAGTGATATTGAGATGATGCTTCTGATTTAATTCAAGTATATTCCCAATTAGGGAATAGTCTAAGTTTTCCAAAATTGGTTCAATAGTTTTTGAGATATGGGTATCCACGTATTTTTTGGAAGACATGCATAGTATGGATATCTAGGTGAGAAGTTGATTTAATTTTTTTTCAATTCTTTTATAATACGTGAAAAGGCCTCTTTATATAAGTATTTTAGGCCCGCGGTACATCATCTGGATTTTTTCGAACAAGTCTGGTTAATTGTTATAAAATCTATGTTAATGAGTAAATGAGTTAATGAGCAAATAATAAAAATAGCATATGCATAAATCAAATAATAAAATAAGTATAAGCATGAATCAAATAAAAAAGTAGTATATGAATATTACAAAAAATAGTAATCATATGAGTAGCGCTTAACCAAGATTAAATTGCGATCGGATTTCAGGGAGTGAATAATTTCGAATAGCTTTTCGGCTCAATAGTCACATTTTAAATTAATTGGAGCCTTTCAACGACTGTGAGTTAAATAGATACGATAGGATGAATATTTAACTGACAAAAGAGTCGCATGGCTTGTGGTATCTAAGAATATATAGTTAGGTACGGATGGTAATATTCTGTATGTAATTATTTATGGTTAGGTAATATTACTAGCGATCGCCCTCTGTTCGAAATTCTATTAATGTTAGAATACAAATATCTATTAGACAAATCAAAGGATAAACTAACTATGACTTAGTTTGAATGCATGTTATAATAAACTATTTTCCAAATTAGACATTATTATTTAACCATAAACAAAGTAGTATAAGCCTACACGTGTATGTACCAAATTCATATTACAGTGTTAATTTTTATTTATTTTAGTATTTCCAATTTATACTTATTAAAGAGAAATATAAAACGTGTTTTTGCACGTCTTTTCAATATAAACTTAAACTTTGCCAAATTTCATACTCCTCAGCGCGCGCAATATTTATAATAGAGAGTACAAAGTTTTCGCTTCACGTATTATAATTATATTATATAGCATTGAATTGCAAATAAGATAAAACTTCTGATGGTGAAAGACACTCGTATTAATAGTAAAAATATAGAATGTAATTCTTTTTGCTGTTCGTTCTGAAGGTCACAATATTAAATAGCAATATTTGTTATTTAATTCTAGTGCTTGTAGAGTTTTCTAAATAAAACTTTTTTTTAAATAATTTTAACTGTCTGCTCTTAAGGCCACACCACATGTTTATTATTTGGTTATTTTTTTGTGGAACTTTTAATGTCAAAAAGGATGACAATTAAATCCTTAACATTTAGTAAGACGATGCAATGTGACAGATTTTTAATCTATATATATATATAAATCAATTGCTGTTCGTTAGTCTCGCTAAAACTCGAGAACGGCTGAACCGATTTGGCTAATTTTGGTTTGGAATTAATTGTTGAAGTCCAGGAAAGTTTTTTTAAAAGGTGAGAGAGAAAATATAGAAAAAAAAAAATAAGAGTAGTTAAAAAGGCAACAACAACAACGTTTGCCGGGTCAGCTAGTAAAACATATTTTTGAAAAAAGTACAATTTTACTAAAAAGACGAATATGGTTAGTTTGCCCAGCTCCTTTTAATTTTTTAATACTTCCATTACGCTTACTAATCATGCTCAAATGCCTTTTATGATATCTTTTATGACAAGACTGAGGCTGAGGTACCAACATTAGCTAGCCCTATGTTATTTCTCAATTTCACAAGAAAAGAAAATGGCTGCAATGTTTCAGCGAGGATAATAGAAAAATGTAATAAATGAAAGGTCCTAACGGTAATTCACAACACAAAGCCTGTATAACTTATTAGACAGAATCAGATTTTTCTTGATAGCAAAAATTCCTATCAACAAATAAATTTTATATCTAATATTTGCATTTCGATGGGCATATTATATTGTTTACGTGGGTGGTCTATTTATTACGATACAATAACCTTACGACTTTGAGTAAGTTTAAACATAAGAGTATCTTGGAACACTGAAATCCCTGATTAGAATTAACGTCACGGGAAAAGCAATATGCCACATTTTCATCTGGATTTTAAATTATGGACAAAGCCCGTAGATGTCTCAATTCGCCACACACAATTCAGTAGTAAACTATACGATGCCCTGGAAGCAGATATTAATTTTAAATCTCTTACTATATACACACACCCACCCACACACACTCACATATTATATATATATATATATATATATATATATATATATATATATCTATATATCACGATCATAACGAATTACAACCTAGGCGATAAGAGGCTTATACATTTCTTAGCCAAGATTTAGTACCATCATTGAGTTCTGGTTTAGAGGATAACGTAGCAGGTAAACTTTTGCATCTGGAGTTACATTGTTTTTGCGTTGCCTCTTTCCATCAAAGAGGCACCCTATTTTAAAGAGGCACCCTATTTTTACTATCCTATCATATAAGTAAGCTAAGTTTGTATTTATATTTGTCATTAAACCCCAAGCTGTAAAAAACCCTAGACCCTGGGTAAAGGCTCTACTACCTACCTACCCTCACACTGCCTTAAACTATAGTTGACCATAAATTATAGTAATAATACTGCTATAACAATTATTCGATTTTATCAGAAACATACTCTGAATTTAGATGAATTAAATCTTATACACTCAACTCTGGTCGAAAATTCTGCTCACCTACAGTAAAAATAGATCTATCTATGTTCAATTCATCTTTACCACTCTATAGTTTGGCTCAATACTCTGGTTATTTATTAATATCGGTGATATTGAAAAAATTCACATGGTCAGGTTTATTTTTAAACCCCGACGCAAAACGAGGGGTGTTATAAGTTTCAGGTGGGTATCTGTGTATCTGTGTGTCTGTCCGTGGCATTGTAGCGCCCTAGCGGATGGTTCGATTTGGTTGCGGTTATTTCTTGAAAACCCTGTTTTGCGAGATGGTTCTTAGCTATGTTTCCATAGAATCAGTCCAGCTGTTTCAAGATTACCAGCTCTTTTCTAATTGATGAAAGGAATTAAATAACTTGTAATGGTTTTATCAATACTAAATTTTGTATTCTCTTACTTTATTGATATTGCAATTACATAGTAACCTTGACGTGATAATTTGAAATCCTCATTCGAAGATCATCAGTATCTATTTAACTGGCAATTTTTTTATATAAATAACGGATTATCTAAATTTTGCAAGCAACCTTTTAACGAATTTCTGATATCGCTTGTTCAAAAACTTTGGCAGGCTTGTGAAAGCTCAGTGACAATGCAATATTATGGTACCATCCAACAAAGCTCATGATGTAGATGCCTGGACATAGGGACTGAAACTCTCCGACGCAGAGTTTTAACATGATAACCTTGTTTGGGCTCATTGGTTTTGTTGCTAAAAGTACTAAGTTTGATTACTGCTCATATTGACGAGGATTTGAATATGGAGCTGAAAAAAAAAACTACTGAAACTCATGCGTAGAATGTAGAAAGAGATAAGATGGTCAAGGTCGGACTCGATGGATTTTTGATGACGTGTACTTTCTATTATATATAATGTCGAAGATCTGAAGATGAAGCCGTGAGTGTGTCATTGCAACTCTCAGATAGAAATTTCTAATATAGCGAGCGGAGTTTGGAGTAATTTCATTTGTTTTAGTATGTTCTTCCTCATGATGGTAAGAAGGCTCTGAAGATTGTGCCGAAAATGTGATATTGGAACTTCAAGAATCCAGCTTCAAAATGAAACTACAATGAATTCCTAAACTAAACGATGTAATTATTTTTGTGTTATAGCACTCACCCCGTGCTTGGGAAACTGGTAAAACCTTAAAAACAACAAAGAAAAATATCGACACGCGGGATTTGAACCTGCGACTATCTCCCTAAAGTCGGGACGCTCTTCCACTGAACGCTCGTCCCGATTTTAGGGAGATGGTTGCAGGTTCAAATCCCGCGTGTCGATATTGTTCTTTGTTGTTTTTAAGGTTAAACAACGTAATGTTTTTCAATTAGCACTTAATTGTCTTGTATTGGCAAACACCTTAATGCTGGATGATTTTCAGGATCTGATGATGGAACTGGAAAGTATCTATGAGAACTCCTAAATTAAATAAGATAAACTAATCGATTTTGGACTCATTTGTTCTTTTTGTACAAACACTCTAGTGCTAGATGATTTCTCGAGTCCCATGATAGAGCTGGGAGTACGTTATGGGAACTTTGGAATAAAAATAGAGAAACACCATCGACTTTGGTGTCGTTTAATTTGTTATTATAAAGACTTTGGAGCAGAATGGCTTCCAGTGTCTGATGATAGAACTGGAAGATGTGCCCGAGAAATCCTCGATTAAACCAGGTTAATCTATCAAGTGGGGACTCATTCGAATTGTTTTGGCAAACAATTTGGTGCTGAATGATTTCCAGTATCTGATGATAGAATACCAGAAGGTAGTCATGGGAACTTCTAAAGTAAACAAGATAAACCTATCGAATTTGGGATCATTTGTTCTGTTTTAACCAACATCGTGGTGCTAGACGATTTTCTGAGTCTTATAAAAGAGCTGATGATGGAGATCATGGGAACTTTGAAATAAAATGGAGTAAATTTATTCCAAAGTATTTGGAGCAGGATGTTTTCCAGTGTCTAATAATAAAGCCGAAAGAACTCCATGAGAACTTCTAAGCTAATCTAGATAAACCCATAAAATGTGGGCTAATTCGGTTTATCTTGGCAAACACTTAGGTGCCGAATGTTTTCTAAGATATAATTATGATAGAACTGGAAGGTGGCCATCGGAAATTGGGCTGATATAGTTGACCTTTATTCCTAGGAGATTTGCAGGGTTTGATAACAGAACTGAGCCCATTGAGTGTGGTCTCACTTGTTATATTTTTACATACACTTTCATTTCTATCATTGCTCGCCCAAGTGTTGATGAATATTAATAAAAGTAAAATTGTTTATATGTAAAGTGTATTTACTTTAAAACGGCTTGATCGATCTTGATGAAAATTGTATAACAGACCCGTGACTGTTAAAATACTCTACACTTTATGAAAGACACGATAGTTACTGGTTATATGTGAACAATAAAAATATAATAATGCTTATTAACGTAGTAAACCTCCACGAAATTAGTTTAGTAATATATAAAAATTTATTCACCGCAAGGGTAATAGGCGCACGTTTTGACCAACCACATATCGGCGGCAAATCGCAATGAACTTCAACATTTATGCATTGGTCCTGTATTAAACATTTTGACTGAATAATTATACAAGATTACTTTTAAATGTTCAGCTAAATTTTTAGAGGCTTTTAAAAAAAATACTATATATATATATTCAAAATTTGATTTTTATCCGACACAAAAAACCAAACGCATGGGTGTGATTTCAATTACGAAAAATTCGAACAAAAATATTTTTAGTGACTTCAACCCAGGGATTTAAAACGTTATCAAATAACAGAACAAATTTTTCGATACATACCGTTATTATTATAGCGATACCTCAGTAACAAAATTATTTTAGAACACTATGTGTATCGCTACCAAAATAACAGAACGAAATTATGAGCGGTAAATAACGTTATAAATATTGATATTTATGCGACGTTGCCGCGTTTCATGCTGTTTCGTGATTGGTCGTTCGTACTACCATGACTGCGAGTTGGCAACAAGGTACCTACGCAAATTTACAAGTTTGATGTAATGAGACATCGCGATTTACGATTTACGAGACACGCATTAAAAATATTTACAAGCGGTACGCATGGTTTTCAAATAATTATTTTTAAAGGATTCCAACCTACATATAATTAGAAAACAATTCTAACTTTTAATACATATTATTATACCTACATAAGACAATGTATCTTTATGAAACATGTTTTTTTCTCCCGTGGGTTTTTATGTAATAAGAAATGTTACTAGGTATCTTAAGTTTTCTTTAAAATGCAAATTATTTACGTAATTTCCCCGTGTTGGTTCCGGGCTCCTTTGTAGAATAGACGAACTGCCGTATTCCCAGGCAGGTCGTAAAAGGCGAGCGATTGGCTATGCGAGTCACTACTACCGTGGTAGAATTCCGGATTGTCTCACCCGGGTCTGATACCAACGCCTTACCTATTCCTGCCGCAATAGCGTCAGTGCTTGTCACTGTTGTTTAAATGATTTTTCCCCGTTTAGAGGGTAAGGCAGCCGGTAAATTTATGTTTGTGGCATTAGACCTCGCCACAAGATAGCAACGCACCATTAACATCTTTGGTGTATATAGGCGATGTTGATTCTTTTCATCAGGAGACTCATCTCCTTGTTTGCTATCTTAAGATATAAAAAAATAAAAAAAATGATATTTTTCAAACAAATGTGTTAATTATTAACTAGCTTTCGCCCGCGGCTTCGCCCGCGTAGTATTAGTAGTAAGTAGCCTACCTATGTCCTTCCCCAGAATTAAGCCTATCCATTTGAAATATCATCACAAACAGCTTTGCAGATTAACCATGACCATGAATCTTACATTTACAAAGAAACACAAATAGACGGACAAGTAGACGTCACTTTAATTTTCATTATGTAATGTGAGAATTCTGTAAGGTTAGTATGCATATTATTGCATTTATTGAAGAGCGTGGCTTATAGCAGCAGCAAAATATAAAAATCTGTAAAATATAATTCCTGAAATTTTCCGCTAAATTATTTAAGCATAGATTTTTGTTTGTCTTTTATTATAATTTTTGAATTAAAGCTGTTAAGCACGATGATCAATCTTTTGAACTGTAAAATGTTTTCTTAGTCACAAAATTTATTAATTAAAAAATATCGATGTAGGGTCACTGCGTCGGTAACGCGACCGCCTCCAGTATGCGACCACTTGAGGGGCTAGGTTTCTCTAATTAAAGATAATAGCATTTTGACATAAATACGTCTTTGAATTTGCCTTCGTAGAGGGGACAGTTCAAAAAACTGATGATAAAAAAATTGGGGAATACAGTTTGATGTTATTGCTACATAGCTATCACCAACATCCAAAATATATAGAAACCTTAAAAAGAACAAAGAAAAATATCGACAAGCGGGGTTTGAACCTGCGACCATCTCCCTAAAGCCCGGACGCTCTTCCACTGAGCTAGTGTCGACAGGCTCGAGGCGGCGAAATTCTTCTTTGATATATGATCGAATACGTCGATTGTACTGATCGCTAGGTATACATACTTATAACTAGTTAAATGAGTTCATCGTTACAGATGAAATTCATATTTATAATTTTGATCAGTACTTTCGTATTTCTAAATATTTTTGTGTTATAGCACTCACCCCGTGCTTGGGAAACTGGAAAAACCTTAAAAACAACAAAACCGGCTAGGAGTGCATTAAAGATGCACACTAGTAGGTATATAGAGGAGGGAGGTGTTTAACTACCATATTTGTGATTTTATCCGGCCCCGGGGCCTTTTTATTGTGAAGGTTTTTGTATTCTTCGGTTTTCGTAAGTAATAGGTGGTACCTTACGGTGGTAGCGCCACCCTACGCTCTACTTCGCTATCCAAATGATGGACGGACGTGGTCTAGGTTCGTAGGCGGGTTTGATGGGGAACATTGTGATTGGAACGATGAATGAAAAATGTGACCATCGCAAGATATTACCCGTGACGTCGTCGTATTCACGTAAAAGATGCACGCCTGTGTCCTCAACACAGCCACAACCCGTTTTTTTTTCAGGAGAAAACAATGATTAGTAAGCATTAAATATTCATTGAATACTTATGTAATAAGGAAATCATAAATTTAAATCTATCGGGCTTAACCCAAATCTAGAAAATAGTGCCTGAGTCGGGTGATGACCCAATGGTGTGTTAATGTGTCACGTAGTGCTGCAAAAATACCACGCCGGGCGGCGAACAAAGTTACCTTTTGATACCTTACACTAATGTTACACTCAAACAAGAAGCGTTATTACTTCAATTATAGAGCAATGTTTGTTCGAAAGTTGTAGTCATATCATTTTTTAGCTTATATTTTTTTAAAATCCAGTGGTCGCAAACTGAAGTACATAAATATCTAATACGCTAGAAAGTGGCCGGGTGGTCGCATTCTGACACTTAAAGCTACATAATATTTTGCTTGTTATAATCTCAATGATGCTTTTATGATTGTATAATTTAAAATCTGATGTTGTAGAAGCATAAAGATGCATGTCATCAGTTTACGACCAAATGTTTTCTTGATAGAACTTTTTTCAATTCATTCACTAAAATAGGTGGTCGCAAACCCACTTTGGTCGAAAATTATTTTTATTTAGTTTAGATTTAGTACGAAAGAAAGTAAATTAAAATAAGTAAATAAATAAAATATTGCTTTCTTTATATAATGGCAGCCCCGCAAGATAAAAGAAACACAAAATGAAAAATACCAGTTTTCTTAGGACTACTTTAAGGTAAATTTATTCGGCGAGGAAAATGACGTTATCAAAATATTGCTTAACTCTTATGTTGTCAACCACAACCAAATTAGTAAAGAAATATTAAGAAAATACGGTCAGCGTGCGTGTAATAGCGTTGTTATCATCCGCGCAGTGACTACTGACAAATGAGTCTAGTCACGAGTTGGGAAAATCACTGTTTGTAAATAATGAACTTCGATGGTGCCTATAAAAGAGAATTTGAATAAACATGTTTTGTATCTATGCGCGGGCGTCCGTATAAGTATAAACATGTCATTGGATAATTAGTTCAACGTTTAAGTACCTAATTTTTTTTACATATTCGGTATTAAAATCGAGTACTGAATACCCTCTTTTAGTATGTAGTTTTTATCAGCCAGTTTCTATACAAAATAATTTACAGATGTGAAACGAAAAAACAAGTTGTTGTTAGTCTAGATGATTAGTGTTCAAAATGAATATTTGTTTTTTATATCATAAGATAGCAAACAGGCTGATGGCTCTCCTGATGGTATGAGAAACCATCGCCTATACTCTAGACATCAAAAATGTTAACGGTGCGTTGTCCTCAGTGTGGATGTGTTTGGTGGTGTGGCCACCTTACCCTCTAAACCGGAACAAGACAAAAAACTTGAGAGGTGTCAAAGGACACCCGGATGGAACGAAGTTCCTTTTATTATTATTTACAAAAAACCTGTGTACACTCAACAAAAATAATCGTCGCGTCACCACATTGTTCAATGCGAAATAGAAATGAAAATATCTGGCTTGCTTTCTATAAGAGAGAGAGAGAGACAGAGAAACATCCGCACGCCGCACAGCTTACAATACCTTACTATTGCAAAAAGTGTCGTGACAACTTTTCGTAAGATTTTTCCCGTCTAGCCCCCTTTCACAACGCGCGATAAGGAACTTCGTTCCAATAACAAACAAGTGGTAGATTTCTGCGTTGTCTCGTCCGGGTATTTGGTACCACTGCCTTACCTATTTGTGTCAACGCACCGTTAACATTTTTGATGTCTATAGGCGATGGTTTCTCTTTGCATCAGGCACGCATATATATATATATATATATATATATATATATATATATATATATATATATATATATATATATATATATATAGACTATAGACATCAAAAATGTTAACGGTGCGTTGCCATCCGTGTGGCGGGCTTACAATGCCACATTCACAAGTCTACCGGCTACCTTACCCTCCAAACCGAAACAAGACAATGACAAATAGGTGGTAGATTTCTGCTTTATCTCGCCGGCGTATTTGGTACCACCGCCTTACCTATTTGTGTCGCAATAGAGTCAATGCTTGTCATCATCATGTTCCGGTATGAATGTTAAGGTAGCCGGTAAACTTATGCACGTGGCCTTAGACCTCGTTACAAGATAGCAACGCATCATTAAGATCTTTGGTGTCTATAGGTGATGATTGACTCTTTCCATCAGAAGACCCGTCTGCTTGTTTGTTATCAAGATATAAAAAAAATGACATTATTGCGGCAGGAATAGCTAATGCGATGGTATCAAATACACGGGCGAGACGTTGCGGAACTCTACCACCAAGTAGTTATGATGGTAGTGACAAAGGGTGAAGTAGGGGATAAAAGTTTGTATGAAACTTTATATTCCTTGGACATACTTGCATAAAATTTCGTATGAATTGAGTAAAATTGTCTGTCTGTTTAAAACAAGAAAAAGTGTTATTTGTTATATGTACCGTGTATATACATCCATATGCATTTAGTTAAACCCGGTTGTTTTAATGTTACAAACAGACACTCCAATTTTATATATTTATATAAATTACTTTAGTATGTTCGTTAGGTATGTTACCAATAGTTATTTTTATTTTTCGTGTTTTACTTAAATTTTGATAATAAAATATATTTTAATAAATAACTAATATGAACATGTTAATATTATTTTTATACAATATTAGCGGCCCACCCGACTATGTCGAGATTTTTAATAAAGTAGCTTATAAAGAAAGGTTAAATAAGTTATCTTGTAAGAAAGGTTAAATAAGTCTACCCCGCGTTGGTCCCGGGCTCCTTTGAAGAATAGGTCAATGCCAGGTAGGTCGTAAGAGGCGACTGATTGGATTTACGAGTCACTACCATCGTGGCTACTAGGTGGTAGAGTTCTGCATTGTCTCGCCCGGGTCTGGTGCCACCGCCTTACGTATTCCTGCCGCAATAGCGTTAGTGCTTGTCACTGTCGTGTTCCGGTTTGGAGGGTAAGGTAGTCTGTAAACTTATGCATGTGGCATTAGACTTCGCCACAAGATAGCAACGCACCATTAACACCTTTGGTGTCTATAAGTGATAGTTGACTCTTTCCATCAGGAGACCCATCTGCTTGTTTGCTATCTAATGACATAAAAAAAAGTTCTAAAGTAAATATACGCGAGCGAAGCCGTGGGTAACAGCTAGTCTCGCTATGAAAGGTAGGTACTTTCCTGTTTATAATTACGAAACTTCACACTAAATATAAATGCAATATTAATTATTTAAAAATTTGAAAAACAGTATTTTAAAAATAATAGTACCAAAAACTGGTACATTCAACAAAATCTTTCAAACTCTGATGAAAACCTCTAATTTTAAATCTAACTTGTCCGATATGTGAAATACAAGAACAACAAGCGGAGCACAAATGAGTGAATCATAATACCATATACCATAACGAAAATTTTTGGATATAACAGAACGTAATGAGTAACGTTATTAAATAGTAACAAATTCTGTATCATTATTGGATAGCGCTATGCTTGAAAATATCGTTATGTCTGGCCTTGAGCAATAACGATATCACATAATACCGGTATATAAATCCTTGCTTCAACCAAATTAAAAATGATCCGGAAACATGTACTTAGAGCGACAGCTCACATAATAGTTACTATCTAATTATAGGTATATGTAAAATGACACACTGTCAGCATCACAGAGTTCATTCACAAGATTCGGTGCATCGAATTCATGAATTTAGTGGGATATTTTTGAACGAACATTTTTATATTATTTTGTAATAATTTTACAATCACAATTAATACGCACTTTCAATTCAAAATTTAGTTCCTAATTTTAAAATTTGGCTGTACGTTTAAAGGTAACCCTATATTTTAAATATTCGATATCAAAATTGAGTACTGAATACCGTCTCTTAGTAGTAGTAGTATGTACGTTATTTTACCAGTCAATCCGTATATGTTTATTAAAAAACAAAATATTTTACATTCAAAACCATATATAACCATCCAACCGACGAGCCCCAAGTCAGTTTCATTTGAAATGCAACATTACGAAGATGGTTTTAAAGCATTCTAAGCTTAATTTTTACCCAATTAAGCATATTTAAGTAATATTTTTGGGTCAGATAATAGCTACCTTAATATATTACCTGGCTTTTCATAGGATCCGTGTTGATCTGGCACATATATTGGCCTCTATCTTCCTCCTGCACGTTCTTAATATGTAAGTACCACGTAGAATGATCCGTATGCGATACTGACACACGATGGTTGTGCGTGATAACGTGCTCATGTATTGCTTGAATCGCCTTTGTGTCCGCCTTCACCCAACCAACCTGAACAATAAATTTTCATAATAAATAAAAATCTTTTGTGTAACAGAAGCAAGGGTCGGGTATTTTGTCGTAGTTTTAATTAAATGTGAATACTGTGGGCGAAAACCTTTTTGTAATCATAGCTAGTTTTATGAAGTACAGTCATGAAAGAATTCTGCAAATAAATATTTAAATACATAAATAAATACACGAAGGGAAGACAAAATAGTAAACGGATAATCGGGTAGTAAACGGTCAACGCTGGCCATAGATACCTGCAAAGAAGTCAGTCTGAATAAAAATAGGAATATTCTTGTTAAAAAGCACCCGTTAGATGAATATCCGTCTACTTACAAAAAAATATGCATACAATTTAAGAGGATTTAATATTTATTGTGAAAGGTCTCTTTTGGAAACAAAAAACACCTGTTTTTCCATTATGCATCTTGTAAAAGGTACGAAAAGGCTGGTACGTGTCACTGGCTGGCTGGCTTACAGAATGAGGTATTTAGTGAGCGTCAGCATTAAGCTTTACAAAATGGTGACAAATATCAATTAATATTGTCGAGGTCTTATTAATCAAAATCGATTTAAAGTGAACAAGCCTCAATCAGAAATAACAGAGACATTTTAATTAATGATATAACTAGCTGCAACGTGCAACCCTCTACATCATATACTTTTTTAGTGAATCCCATTGAAAAGTCTCATTTTTCGGGGATAAAAATTGCCTATTTGCTATTTTAGGCATTATTCTACATATGTAGGTACCAAATTTCATCTAAATTCTGTTCAGCAGTTTTTGCATGCATAACAAACTTCTATCCATCCATCCAAATATTCCAAACTTTCATATTTATATTACTTGCTTTTACCTGCAGCTTCTTAACTAACTAGCTTCTTAACTACTTAAATAAGTATTTTTTTAAACAAAAAGTATCCTATGTTACTTCCAAGAATATGTGTACAAAGTTTCATGATCAGTTAAGTAGTAGATTTTGCGTGAAAACGTCCAACAAACTTACATACGTATTTATAATATTAGTAGTGAATATAGATTCTCAACATATATTTTTTTAATAATTAATCCTGCTTCCATATCTTTCATGGCATATTAAACTCTTGATTCCTTATAATACCGTTGTAAAAGCACAGAATTATGCTACATCCATTTATATTGCTACATCCATTGCATTGCATATCAACGGTGTACATTTTTTAACTCTTATTGTCGTATTCCAGATTTGGGGCGATTTGGGGAGTATATCGGATAAAGTAACACATCTTTTTTCCAATGATAATAAACAAGCAGATAATTCTCCTGATGGAAAGATTATCTCTTTCGCCTGAAGACATCAAATAAATCAATGATGCGTCCGTGATTGGAGATACAATGCCAAATGTATAAATTTTACCGGCTATCTTTACCTCTAAATCGGAACACAGCAGCAACAAGCACTAACGTAGTTGCGGCAGGAATAGGTAGGTAGTTGTAACAATCAAACTCAGGCGAGATGCTGCAAAAATCTCTCACTTAGTTATTAGTAAATAGTAATAAATAAATATTCATTGGACCGGGTACACGAATTGAACAAACCCGAAATTAATCAAATGATTTGCTTGTGTTGTGAGTTAGTCAACGATATTAATATTTAATACATATAAATAATCATATTTAATAAACACCTTAAGTCAGAAATACAAATAGTTATGCTCTTCACACAAATGCTTATCCCTGTTGGGAACCGAACTCGTTAAGTCAGCATTTAGTGACAGTAGCTTTATTTTACCTCTTACGAGATGCCTAAAAACAAAGCAGTTGATTTATACTTCAATAGGAATTCAGATCAATAGGATAATAGATTATTTCAGTGATTCTATAATGCAAGTAGCCGGTGAAATAAGTTGTATCCAGTGAGTAATAATAAAATTTTTATAATAAAGATAATATGTGCTAAAACTTGAATAAATATTAACGAACTGTGAAATAATACGCATTATTTTACTCTTATTTATTTAGTTTGCATTTGTTTGGGCCTGTGCAAACATGAGAGAAAACATAAGAAATATTAATTTAAAATAAACATATAGTTATATGTAATTGTTAACAAAATTCAAGCTGAGCAAGATAATTCCACTGTAGAATAGAAAAAAAAAACAGTTGAATACTTTAAAACAATATAATAACATGCAACAATTAGTGTTCAAAACAATACCACACACTAGTATAGTTAGAGAAAAAGCATTCACATGAAGTTTGAATTCATAAAAGCTATTATTCTTACTTAATAATCCGCTCGACAATGACTCCTTTATACTTAACACTTATTAAATTTATAATGAAGTAGCAACGTTGCAATCCCGTTTTAATTATGTTTGGTCTTTCTAATCTTAATCGGTTAGTAAAATGTAAGTGGGTCACTATTCCCTGCAACTCTCGGTGGTAAAGTATTGCGATGTTTCGTCTAAGTAAAATGCAACCAATTATTGCTACTATACATCAGTGTTTGTCACTTACATATTCCAGTATAGATATTAAAGTACTCGACAAATTTCCACGTGTGGCTACATGTTATACTTGATCGTTTGGTTAACAATGGGGCTCGGGTTCGATTCCTGATTCTATGTAATTATGTAATGATGAATGACTACCTATGTAACATATGTTCTTTAGCTATTAAGTTAAAAGGTAAAACCTGACTGTGTAAACTTATTTATTACTCTTGTATATTGGACAAACGTGTGAGTGTTTCTGGATTTGGATGTATAATAAACATTATATTTCAATGTGTATTTATGCGTGTATTCCTTTGTATTAGTATCTTTGACTAACACTCATATCAAAAGATAATAATTTGCTTAGTTTAGGGTTAGAGCAATTTGTGTAATTTTTCCAGCGATATTTTTTTATTTACATAAAAAACCATAAAATATTTTAGCAATAAGTATTGAAGTTAAATATATATATATATATATATATATATATATATATATATATATATATATATATATATATATATATATATATATTCAGGTAAAATTTTCATAACAAAATATACCACTTCATATTCACTAAGCTCGCTCGTTGCCCGCTGGTTGATTCGCGTTTTGTAACTATATATTCATGCTAGATTTCTTACAGGGTTGGAAAAGTAAATTTAGTGGCTTACATCGCAACCCATGTAGATTTATATTACCCTCATCCATCCGTTTACGGAAACTCTTGACACCGCCTTCAAATATCACCCGAACAATCTGGTTATGATCTGGTGTCGGTGTTGAACACATGAGGTTCCGGGTTCAATTCACGGGTTGGGCAAGTCGAAATGTATTTTTTCAGTTTTTTGATAAAAACAACATTGGCTGGGATTAGATAAATGCAAATTTTGGCAATTGGCTTGCCAACTATCACATTGAGGGATTAAGTACCATCGGCTAATAGTGGGTGCACTTTGTTTACCTCTGCTTACCTCTTTGGATACGGGCGTAAAGATACTTTACTGTTATCTATTTTGCTAACTAATTCTTGCTTTTTTGTAACCAACGGAGCATACACTTTCTCATTTTTACACAAACACTCAGCCTGCGACTGTAAACCACGTGTTTCATGTAACGATCTCACTTCGATCATGTTAATTATGCTTTGGTTCTTCCATAATATTATAATAAGGGGATTTAATTTTAAATGGCAAGAAAAGTATAACATTCAAAGATGGGGCGCGAAATATTTAATCCTATCAAAATAAACAGATCGTAATTCCAACAGAATTACTTGTACAATTTTAATGTACTTATAAAAAATTGATTAAAATATAATAAAATGAAACGTACAATTTGATAAGATTAAACAGTTCTGTTTATTTATTTTGCGTCATTGGTAGCAATTACTTAAATTAATTTAGACGATGCGCAGTAAAATCTGGGTCATTAAAATATTTTGGTTGTCCCTTAAGCTCTGTATTTATACAATTATTCAATTAATTACAGTGACTTACTCGATAATTGCCCAAATTGACGACGATACACTTGAAGGTAGCGTCTCGGCCGATGGGAACCGTCAGGTTGGTGATGGGTTCTCCGAATTCCGGTACCTCCACGCCTCCTGTAATTATGTTACAGTTATTATATTTAAACAAAAGCAACTTTATGATTATTCGATAACAACTATGTATTTTAGTACAGACTAGATGACCTGCGCAATTTCACCCGCAAGTAGAGTTGCATGTCATTAATATATTATTACATATAAATTTTCATTCCCTATTTTATATTTTCCTATTCCTTGTGGGAACATTAAATTTTGAAAAAAATAGTCTTAACTTTCGACTAGCTAAATTTAATTAAAATTGGTTTGGTGATTTAGCCGTAAAAGCTTAATAGACAAACAGACTGTCGCATTTATAATATTATCAGCTGACCTACGCAGTTTTGTCATCATCGATTTACTTTTTCAAACAAACTTTTATCTCTCTAAGGGTTGATTTTCGAAAAAAATTGCTTATGTTTGACCCTAGTCTTAAACGACATTCTTCCCTAATTTCATTAAAATTGTTTTGTGGTTTAGCACTGAAAGTGTAAGATAAACAGATAGACAGACTTATGTATTTATGATATTAGTATAGATTTTGAAATTTTACGGATCAAGCCTTCTGGTCTAGTCTGACTATCATAATATTATCATCACACTAATGTTATAAATGAAAAAGTTCGTGTGTAATTATATTATTACTTTTATCGGCTGGAAGCAATTTAGATAAAATTAAGTAGGTATTCTTATAATCTAAGCTGACATTTATTAAATGGGCTACATTTATTCTAGAAAATGTGTTGCTTCCATGGAGTTTACAAAAAAATCTTAATCATGCAACAGGCTGCGGGTAGTCTGCTGGTTTTTGAAGAAATTAAATGTGCTTATTACTTAACCAGCTGATACCTACGTCTTTGCTGGGTTACTGGGGTAAAAGGATTTCTAAGATTATTATTAAAATTAAATTCAACGTAATTTCTTGTTGTGCCCTAACTTTATATAAATGAATAGCTCGCACTCTCGTAACTTCGTTCGCTTGACCCAAAGTCATGATTTCCTTTTCCTTAGTAGGGTAAAAGCGGGGGTATGTCACTTTTGAATAGTGTAGATCTTTCTATTGGTTAAATAATGTTTAAGAAGAGTCCAGCGGTTTTCGAGTTTTTCCGTTGCAATATAATAATTATATCCAAAAATTCGATTGTTTTCTCTTTATAATATTAATAGAGAAAGAATTTTTGTCGATTCCACAATCGCTTTTTTACACAAATTTGTGTAAAAATTAAATTAACTATTTAATTTTTATAGCGTACGTATTTAAGTACACCTATCTTGTTATATTAAAGTAATAGGTCATCGTAAGACATTTTAGAAGGCACTGAAATTTTTGTAACAAAAATCATAATCACAACTCTTAACTTGATCAACGAAATATATATTTTTCTCTGTGTTGGTCCGGGCTCCTTTGAATTAGCTAAGCTAAGGCAACCAATTAGCTATATGTTTTACTGCCATCGAGACTACTAGGTGGTAAATTTTCGCAACATACAACAACCTACCTATTCCAGCCACAATAGCGTCAATGCTTGTCATAGTCGTGTTGCGGTTTGGAGGTTTGCATTAACATCTTCGGTGCTTATAGGCGATAGTTGTGCCTTTTCATCAGGAGAGTCAAATGTTAATTTGCTATCTAATGATATAAAAAATACCTGTCTTAAATACATCTTTTAAATTGCCGCTTATTCTTTAAAGGATAAAGAAGATTTATTTTTTATTTTAACTTTTCGGTTGTTGTTATTTTTGCGTTTGCTACAGCCACAAAACGTGGTAGTTTGGGTCAACTAAATAACTTCTTTAAACTTTTTAGGGAACAATTCATGCAGTAGAATTTTAGTTATTAGTTTTATATTTTTTTCTGTGCAGATGCGAAGAACACAATATTAATTCAGATCTATCCAAGATAAATTAGACAGTATAGTATGCAAGCCAGAAACAGATTCTCATGGCCAAGTTCCTCTCCGGCAATAACTTCTAGACTGCTTTAGATAGTTGCATCATGAAGTTCTGTGAACGTCAGCTGCAGCTCGGACGGTGGATTCAGTAGCAGTGGCCTCTCATCCACGTTGAAAAACAAAATTAAATTTAGTAATTTCCTCCCTATAGAAATATTGTAAAATTATAGCTTGTCCAATATCTTGAAGAAAATAAAAAGTCACCTTATGCTACCTTACCCACCCACCTAGCCGCAGCTGACGTTCACGAAGCTTCATGATACAACTCTCTGAAGCATTGTACAACTTATCTTCCGAGAGGAAATGATCAACCAAATTTTCGCCTGGCTCGGGTACCAGCAGGTTGTTTGCCCGTCAAAACTAGTTATTATCTTCTTTTGACTGTTTACAAATTTGCATTTTATTTTTACAAAATTATACGCTTATTTTTTACAAGGTTACCTTTTGATTAAAGTAGGAGCTACACCGTCGTAGTTTAACCCCAGGACAGTCGTAGCCATTTTCTAGTACAAATATTTTCTTACATATCCAATATTTTTTTTTAAGAATAGTTATTTAAGTTAAACTATGAATTTATAAAGTTATTTGTTAAAAAATACCAGAAATTGTTTCTAAATGCATTCATTTTGGTTGTTACATTTTCTTAGGTTGTTACATGTTTTAAATAAAAGGTGTTCGAAAATTTTTTATCATAATGAAGAAAATAAAATTGTTATAAGAGAGATTTTGTGTGCACTATAAAAACTACACATAATTAGAGGTGTGATGTATTGTTCAAATAAACTCCTTTGTGATAGCGCGTTATAGACTATAAACTATATTTTTCTACGCTTGACGTTGAGTATACATAGCGCGCTATTATAATAACGCTATGCGTTATATTAACCACTACAACTCTACACATATTCATAGAAAATGATCCTATTTCACTTTCTGGTTATGCTTGATTTTTCCTAAGACTTTTATAATCACTTAGTATACGAAGTACTATAAATGATATCCATCCATTTGATACATAGTGTGAACATTATCTAGAATGTACAATCAAGTTGATACAAGAAACTTATAGTTTAGACACGGGCTAATCTTTTTCAATTTTATAAACTTTAAGCAATCTGTATATTTTGTTTACTAAACGTTGCTAGTTCATTGTATTTCATTTACCAAAAATCTAGTATTACGCAGACTTAGACAACGATATCGTCAATGATAACTTGTTGTAAGTGATGTCGCTGAAGTTAAGGTTAGTCAACAAATATTGCAAAGAATGTTTTAGGTTTCATATGGTATAACAACGTAGTTTGAATTTATTTTATTTGTATTTTGAGTAAAAGTAATTATTTTATTATTGCGCAGTTTTTATATAGACTAATAAAATATGTGTAAAATTTTTATTTTGTAGTGTCAACTGCATATATAAACATCAAAATTGAGAAGCTCTTTCTATTTGAGAATTCAATTGAAAATCCTTGGATTCAAATGATTTTCAGACTATAAGGGATCAAGATAGCCAAAATTTTTGAGAAACTGGATGTAAAGCGTAATTGTTGTTTTATATACCTCTAATTTTCGGAAAATTTAGAACAATGAGATTTGAGGTATGTTTCTAATACCATATAAATTAATACCATCACAAATGTATTTCATAAAGCATATCCTTGGTTGTATTACTTTAGGATTATATTGTGTAAAGAAAATATCTCTCTCGCATAAAAAGCTGTGATATTATATTACCAAAAGTAAATGGAAATAAACGTAAATCTTATAATATTCTATTTTAAAGATGACAGGGAAAATGGGTTTTATTTTTCTCCAGGATTAGACAAGGTAATAAAAGGTCTCCTTTAAAAGCAATAGGCATATTTTACATTTAATATAAACAACATTTTCTAACTGTTTGAGAAACTTTTGAATAAAACATGTCGCTTATTCACTTGTATTTCAATGCAGAGTGAGAATAAAGCTTAAACCTGAATATGCTTCTATCTTAACTTCTGTTTTATATATTTTAATGAGACGATGAACACATTATATAAACTTGAATTATAATGTTTGGACGAACTTAATATAAAGCTGTAGACTATTTTTTTGTTAGTACGTGCAAATCTCTGAATCAATAAGGCGATTTCAGCTCCTTTTTTCCTAACTATGCAAAAGGAAAGTTGCATTTTGGCCCTAATGAACAAATTCACGGAATACAAATATTACTTTATAAAATAAGTATTTTGTACAGGTATAACTATGGAGGTTGATGACGTCACCCGAATGTAGGAATTAGAAGCGAAGCAAGTATAGTGCCTGGGGACCGAAGTGTATCTAAGAAGTGTTGTAACTTCTGTAACATATCGGTGCAAGTATAATAATTGTTTTAGCGCTGGTTAGGCTTTATCTTTGCTTTATGTATTATACTGTTCAAGATTGCTTAAATGCTACAAGAAACCTCCCTAAGACTGAAAGTCAATACTACTAATATCTTTGCCTAACGTCATTATATCTTGAATTCTTAAATATGTGGTGAGTCGAGACGAGTAGAATATGCAAGTCGACGGGGACACATTATAAATTATAAGATAGTAGTTACTATTGTAAATATTGAATCAAGACGAGTGCGTGCCGCTGAAGTTATTAGTGGCTCCTGTTGTGAAGTCCAGAGAATTTTAAAACTCGAGGTAAAGCTTCTTGTTTAGCTATAAGTAGAGATGTGATAAACGGCTTTTAATTATTAACACGTTTAAACGTTTTGCTTATATTTTTAAGCGTGCTTAAAAAAGCGCTTTTCGTTTAAACGCTTTTTTAAACAAAAGTTGTTGATCGTTGAGAAGGTCGATTATAAAACGAAGATTTAAGTGAATTAGTGGCGACTGATAAAGCCGAGAGCTGAAAAAAGCATTCAATGTTTTGTGGTTTTGTTAGTGTTATTACTTATTACTGGCTTATAGAAATAACGTGTTATCAAATACAATACAAATTATTATACAATACTAGATGACCCAACAAACGTTGTTTTGCCATATAAATTATTGAATAATTAAAAAATAGGGGTTGATGATAGAAGGGTGAATATTAGGGTTGTATGTATTTTTAATGCCACATTATAAAAAAATAAAAATAAAAAAATTGTCCTAAAAATAAAAAGCAATATTAGGGGTGGACAACCATTATCACTTAGGGGTATAAAAAATAAACAGTAGCCGATTTTCAGACCTACTGAATATGCATATAAAATTTCATAAAAATCGGTCAAGCCGTTTCGGAGGAGTATGGTAAATAACATTGTAACACGAGAACATCTGAAATGAATAGTAACACAATATACACTTTTTTATCCATAACCTAATTTCAATAATTAATATAAACAAAATTACTTTGAAAATTTGTAAAGGGATACGTGTCATGTTCGTACGCGCGCTAAGTAAAATAAACAATGATGAACGCGTCGAATTTCTTCAACAACGAAAAGCGTACTGGAACTTGAAAAAACGTAAGTTGTTGATTCATTGTAAAAAAAACTAACCAACCAAAAACAGAGCGTTGTCAGTCCGACACAAATATTGCGTAAACAAGTAGAAAATAATTTAGCCGCTTAATACGATAACCAATCCAAATTGTTATCGTTTCTTATGGCAATAGTAATAATGTTGTTAATCCAATAAAATGAAAAATTATATTGAGTCTTAGAGTATAGAAATTAGGTTCTTTATTCTATTTTATTTTGATTTTTAACGCTATTGAAATAAGGTTACTTTTCGTCAAACATGATAATATGGTTTTTAAATTTTTGTATCTTAAACATCAACGTTTAAACGAAAACAGCTTAAATCCTTAAGCGCGCTTATAGGCTTATTTTGAAAAGCCTAATTTTTTAAGCCTATATCGTTTAAACGCCCACGACTAGCTATAAGTTCTGAAGATGCGTTAATACGCGAAACCGGTAGACTTTAAATAATTTGGAAGAATATATATGTAGTGAAACCAGTACAAGTGTTTTTTAATTAAAATTCGAGGTAAACTCCAGAAATATGGATTTAATGTAATTTGTGGAGCTAGTATTTAGTGCTAACATAGAAAGGCTTACAAAATAATTCATTCTTATAGTGCAATTTATAATTTGCTTGAACTATGTGTATTGTAGCATTAAAGATCGCTTGATGGCACCTTGTATAAACTATATCTATGTATAATAATAAATTACGTCATCTATAATTCTATTGTTGTCTGAAAGGAAAAAACTAACAGACGTTCTGAAAGTTGCTGATTGATACACATTTATTTATAAATACTCGAAATAAAAATGGCTGTGCTTCGTTAAACTTCTGCTAAAACAAATTAAAGCCACATACTACTATCTTAATATTTGGGACCAAAGCTTCTTTACCTGTTAATTTAAAAACCTAAATCAGTGCAAGTACACGAGAGTCGTTTTGTTAAGGTTTGGCTATAACTTAACTCAAAAATACTTGTTTCTTTATGTAGCAAAATTATATGGGTTTTGAATCACTAAACCGGTTAGTGGAGATTTTCTTGAAAATTTCTTTGGTGTCCGCAACCTACAATTTTTGCCCGCACTTTGTATAACGTACGCACTCTTTGCGCTTTTACGATATTGCCGAAAATCTGTTATCAATCGTCATTTTTTCAGTATGACGGTGCAAGCGGCAGAGATATGAGATAAAAAAGTTGAAATTCGAAAACAATAAAATATCAATTTTGTAAGCTCTAGATAAATGATGAAATGAATGAAAAAAAGAAACGCAGATAGGAGGGAGGGAATAATTCTCACTATATAACTTAATATTTCACAAACTGACCTCATTAATCAAAAAATGTTTTCATAAGCCCATAATATTCGTAAAATCTTATCCAAAGACACCCCACAGCCTGGAGAGCGCAAGAAAACATCCCCACTTTTCAAATAATTACCCAAAAGAAGGAGGTTATCAAATCGACTGTTTTCTTGTATGTTTTCAGAACTCGGTTAATTGTGAACTCGTTTAAAAATGATTTTTTGTTTGAGAGGATATACTCCCCGGTTTTAATTTGGTGAAGATCTTATGCAAGATTTCGGAGATATAGGAAATCGGTTTCTGCAATTTTACTGCGTCAATAAATTATTTGAATATTTTAATCTATTTATTTGTCGGCGTGACTAACTTGTACGTTCATGCCAAATTACAGCTTTCTAGTACAAATAATATTTAAGATAAGATAGACAAGACAAGATAGACAAATATGGCAAAACTACATATAAGGGTTCCTTATAGACTACGGAACCCTAAAAACAGCCAAAAGAACTGCGACAGAAGGGAAAATTTAAGTTTCCCTGCACTCCACTAACTAAAATTGTATTATATATCAACAAATTGAATACAATACAAAGCAAATCCATACTATCGCGAAGCGTTTGTGGTGCAACAGGTTTTGCGACAGTATAAATTTAGCTTACGTCATTAACGTGACGGTCTCGCGAACAATTAATAAGTTTTGTCGCTATGAAAATTCACTTAACGTTGCTTAAGAAAATTTTTTTCAAAAATTACAGTACACTTCATAAAAATTCTTTTCGCTCCGTAACATCCTACTTATTGTTGTAACGCAGTCGTGGCTCAGTAGCTAAGCGATTGTTTGGATCGCGTCTTAAAACAGATGAAAGAGGAAGTAGGTTAAGTTTGTGGGCGGCCTGTTCGAGCTTATCTAGGATGTCACTACAAAGTTGCAGTCTCAGTTTTACAGCACTGTCAACCGCAGTTGCTCTCAGATACGAGGGTTACAAGACAAACTTCGTTCCTGTACTTATATATAAAATATTAAATAATAAAACCTTCTACAACTTGGTTTCCGCTTTTGGAATGTATGAATTCATCTTTTTTAGTTACTGTCTGAGTATATCGATTTTCGAAAAAGACTGTGTTACCTTCGTCGTATTTCAACAGTTCACGAAATTATTGATTTTAATTCTACTTTATCTTTTTTTTTTTTTTTATATCATAAGATAGCAAACAAGCAGACGGGTCTCCCGATGGAAAGAGTCAACCATCGCCTATAGACACCAAAGATGTTAATGGTGCGTTGCTATCTTGTGGCGAGATCTAATGCCACATGCATAAGTTTACCGGCTACCTTACCCTCCAAACCGGAACACGACAGCGACAAGCACTGACGCTATTGCGGCAGGAATAGGTAAGGCGGTGGTACCAGACCCGGGCGAGACAATGCAGAACTCTACCACCTAGTATCCACGATGGTAGTGACTCGATAGCCAATCGGTCGCCTTTTACGACATGCCTGGCAGAACGGCAGTTGGCCTATTCTACAAAGAAGGCCGGGACCAACACGGCGGCTATACTTAATATTCTAAATGCGAAGTCTATCTGTTACACTTTCACGACTAAACCTCTAAACAGAATTTTATGACATTTGACACAGAGTTAGTTGGAGATTTGGAGTCAAACATCGGATGTTTTTTTAATTAACCCTTAAGCAGATGAGAGTTGCCCTTAGGGGATGAAAGTTTGTATGAAAAACTATATTGATGATATGTTTAACTATAAGCGGGCGAAGCTGCGCGGGTCAGCTAGTTATATTATGAATTTGAAGATATCTTTGTAGTTTCTGACTTAATATTATATCGATTTTCGAAATGGCTGATTTAATACTTGGATGTCACAAAAATTTGATATTTTTTTGAAAACGTCGCGAAAATGACTGAATTGTTTTAGATGAAATTGGGCACGCAGATTATTTATAGACTGAATTAACATGGTATTGTTCATTCAAGCTATAATATAATATTTAGGTTAAAAAAAATTTTTTTTGGAAAATTATGAAATTCTATATTACTTTTCTATATTTATATTCATTTACTATAAATATTATAAATACGAAAGACTGTTTGTCTTTCTATCGTTTTGTCTGTCTTTTAATAAAACCGCTAAACCAATTTTGATGAAATTTGGCATGGTGATAGTCGAAGATCTGGGGTCAGAAGGTTCAGTTTTTTAATATCAAACACTGATCAAAGTCTATATAAAAACTATATCGACGATATGTTAATCTACTCGCGGGCAAAACTGCGTGGGTCAGCTAGTCTAAGATACATATGATAAAATCGGTCAAGTGCATGTCGGCCCACGCGCTTTGTAGGATTCCGTAGTTTCTCGTTAAAATAATGTGGACTAAGAAGAGGTATTTCTTATCGTTTTACATTAAGAACTCATTACCTTTTCACCGCCAATGATAGATATATCCGCTTTCTCTACTTCGAGTACATTTTATAAGTTTGTCGACTCAATTTACAATATATGCACTGAAAGATGTTTTTTTTTTAAATTTAACAATATGTTAGACGATAATTGTACTAAATGCGCAAGATAATTTTATATACTCGATTATTATATGCTCGATTTCTTAAACAATCAAAGATTTATAGTTTAAAAAGCATAATTTTACTTGTGTGTGTTCCCGTATTAAAGACATTTATGTTGCGAAATTTGTTTCTGTTAAAACTACAGAACTAGGACAAATCAATGAATGTCTCATTTATCAAACCATAGGAGGAAATAACATGTATTCAAATAAATTACACGTCCACTGTAATAAATTATCCGAAAAACGGATACAGCATGAACAAGCCATTGCGTAAACGGCTTACGATATTCAATAAAGGATGCAAAAAATGTGATAGCTACGATTTGAATTGCCTTCAAGATCCATTCGTAATAATTTTTATGCTATATAATGTGGAGCTATTACATATATCTAATTAAGCACGTCGCGCACTAGACGACCACGATCAGCGATTAAGCCCCGTTTTCACTTTGATTAGTGTAAGTGCGAGTGTTAAATGCAGGCGCTTAATATTAAGCAAAAAATACGTAAAGACAGCCGTTGATCAGTGCGAGTGATTAGTAATCAGCGTCTATTCACTTTTACTACGCTGAATACTTATCACTCGCACTGATCAACGGCTGTCTTCACGTATTTTTACCTTAATACTAAGCACCTGCATTAAACACTCACACTCGTACTAATCAAAGTGAAAATGGGGCTTTAACTTAAGTATAATTTTCCTATTAGCGCTCGCGCACTAGATCTGCAACCTGTAATGCGGCCCAGCCGCGGCCAGACATTCTCAGTGCCTTTCGGACAGTTTATGAGTGAACGAACGCTTCGTATCGTTCCGCAACTTATTACGTCTTTTCCACATCATATAGGCACACAATTTCTATGTCCATACTGTTTGACTTCAGAACAACAGTAGCTTGACAAATGACAGTTTTATGACCAGTTGTGGTCGTGGCCGCAAACTTGGCCGCAGCTTCTGCGAGCCTTCTTCGCGAGGATCCTAAGACCGGACCATCACTGAAAATATTCCACGTTCCGACCACACAGTTTATACATTACAATGTATTCAGTTTCCTTGCGAGGTAGGCATTATGAATGGAACTTCTATAGACTTCCCAGATCGCCATTATTCACTGGTTTGTTGGTTGGTGGGATGAGTGACGATCCCTATCCCTGCATTTCACAGACTTGATAAAGGTTATTGCCTATTCATATGTTAACCGATACTCTCTATACTGTTTCAATTTAAATTATTTCTGGCCGACACGCAATCTGTCCAATCCTACTAACCTAAGAAATAGAGATGTTATAGCACTAAATAATAAATATTATTCATTGCTCAAAATACGCTTACATTTTAGGATTATTACGATATCAAAAAATTTCCTCCTATTTCACTTAATCGATAATATTCAATACTTTTTTAAAACTTTACTAAATAGTTCAATTAAAATAACATTTTGCAAATCTTTTACACATGCTTTAGAGTAGACAAACAATCAACAGATTCCGGGTTGCTTCAAAGAATTTTCCTCGAAAAAATCCTGTAATATTTTTTATCCAACCAGGGTATTAACTACTAGGTAGTTCTGCATTGTCTCGCCCGGGTCTGGTACCACCGCCTTACCTATTGCTGCCGCAATAGCGTCAGTGCTTGTCGCTGTCGTGTTCCGGTTTGGGGGGTAAGATAGCCGGTAAACTTATGCATGTGGCATTAGACCAACAAAAAGATAGCAACGCACCATTAACATCTTTGGTGTCTATAGGCGATGGTTGACTCTTTCCATCAGGAGACCCATCTGCTTGTTTGCTATCTTATGATATAAAAAAAAAATTTGGACCATGGTTTAAGCTAAACTGCTAATCAATAAATCACGAGACGAGTCAAAAGGGAATTTAGGAATTAAAATTCACTGTACCTTGTGCTTCTGACTTTCGATTATCTCGTGGTCTACTGGTTATCATATTTTAGTTAGTTCATCAAGACCTGCTGGGCTACTTTTGATAACCGATTTCAATTTTAAACGAATAATTAATGAATTTTAAAGTATTTCATACTCATTCGATCGGCGGCCTGAGTAAAAATGTTATTGAGTATTTCTCCGGATTTGTTTTAGAGAATCTATATCTCAGTAAAGTGGAACATTCGCTCTATTCTGTTTACTCCACAAGGGAATTCGCATGATAATACTTTTTTTTATGTATCTACTTGGTTAAGTGTAAAAGCACGTACCTAAAATCGATTTAATCGTCAGAATATAAGAAATTTTATTGTTACATTTTTATTTTGTTTGTCTTTAACTTTCTGAAACTCAATACATTCATTTATCTTCAGTTTACGTCTACTCTTCCTTTGCAGAGCAACAATATATAAAGTTTGGAAAATCCAAAAGTGCACGCCGCAATATTTTTTTTTCTTTAAATTACTTATTACTAGCTGTTACCAGCGACTTCGTCCGCGCGGACTTCGTTTACACCGTACTGCTCCTCCCCCGTAGGTGACAGCGTGATAATATGCAGCCTATATGTTGACCCGACCTGTAAGTAATATTCTTCGAAATTTGCAGTAAATCCAAGCAGTACTTTTTGAGTTTACCCCGGACATACATACAGACAAACAGATAAACAGACAAACAGACAAAAATTCTAAAAACTATATTTTTAGCTTCGATATCGATTGTAGATCACGTCCCAAGTATTCTTTTAAAAAAATATTCAATGTACAGTTTCGACTTTCCTACGATTTTATTATATTATTTATTATTATAAAAAAAGATCCGAATGAAGTGATTTTCAATAGGGATCTATTCTGTGTGGTTTAGATAATATTGAAAATAAAATAAAGTTTTATTATCAATATTATCTAAATAATTCATGAAGCCAATCAACCTATTTTGTTTTTACAGGCATAAAATAATAATCAACTGACGGCCAACAAAATTTTTTTCAGCGAAAATTTTTAGAGTAATTCTCTTCAAAGGCTTAAAGTTATACAGAATTTGAATAATTAAGGTTTCTCTTTATAATCATATACTTTTTATACTAAATTAGAGTATGAATTTATTACTGAGTGTAATTAAAGTTGGTTGAGCTATACATTTTCTTTCAACCGATAACAATGCAATATTTAATGAACTTTCTCACACATAATAACTTTCAATAAGAAAAACCGTATTCAAAACGTTTCTTTCGTTTGAAAGCTATAGTGCCACAGACAGACACACATATACACTGATATATATAAAATTAGAATACCTTTCATATTATGTTTCTAATAAGAAAAACCGTATTCAAAACGTTTCTTTCGTTTGAAAGCTATAATGTCAGAGACAGACACACATATACACTGATATATATGAAATTAGAATAAATACCTTTCATATGTTTCCATCAGGCCTTGAAAACTCATAATTTTTGACTTTTTGGGCATTTTGGTAATATTTGGGCGTTGCTATCTTGTGGCATTAGACCTCGCCGCAAGATAGCAAAGCACCATTAACATCTTTGGTGTCTATAGGCGATGGTTGACTCTTTCCATCAGGAGACCCATCTGCTTGTTTGCTATCTTATGATATATAAAAAAAACAACATTGAACAGGAAAAAACACAACTCCGTTTGCAACAACCATCTGCTATTGTGTCTGGCAGTTCGTAAGAGGCGACTGATTGGCTATGCGAGTTATTACCATCTTGCCTATCAGGTGGTAGAGTTCTGCATTGTCTCGCCCTGGTCTGCTACTACCGCATTATCTATTCCTGCCGCAATAGTGTCAATGCTTGTTAGTATCGTGTTCCGGTTTGGAAAGTTAAGTGTAAAGTTAAGCCGATGAACTTAAACATATGCACTAAGATCCCGCATCAAGAGTAGCAATGCAACATTAACATCTTTGGTGTTTATTTAATATTTAGGAACATAATTGTTTAGTAAGAAATTTAATCTAGCTCTAATACTTATGATAATATGGTAATCTATATCCATACGATTTTCAACTAATTCAAAGGAAAAAGATAAGAAATGAAGCCTTGAAATGGTCGAATACCTGACGGTATAGAGAAAGAATACCTACTCAAAGAAGAATACTATGTTGTATAAGGGAAATGTAAACACTGAACGCTTATAAGGTGATAAAGTATTAGAAAATGAAACAAAAAAAATAATCATTGTTTCCCATATATTATAAAATGATATTTTTCATGATCTTTTATATGTATGTTAAGAATTTTATTACATTTGATTGAGCTCTAAAAGTGTGAATATTAGTATACTTATAACAAAACACAACTAATACATTAAGGTTCGCAGAAAAGATAACTAAATGAATAATATTAAAAAATACATATAATTACCCCGAATCTCTTGAGGGTAAAGTGGAAAGATGATTTATAAGTTTATGAGTTGGAAAAATAGATGGTGATGGTGAAAAGCTGCATTTTATAAACCTATGACGATTGTCGATTATTTTCTGCGATCCGAAAATATAGAATAAAAAATTAAAAAGTTAAAATAAACGCTAAAAAGATATGTCTTATCTTTTTAATAAACATATAAATAAAAAAAAAACTATGCGCAGTTGTGAAAAAAAATATGATGCTCTCTTGTTTAATTTTTACGTTTAATCTGAAGGTCGGTAATAGTAGGGTCGCGATGAAGGCAGTAAAAAATGCCGTTTTGCAACAACAGCTACCACAATATCGTCACAGACCGGGCCGCAGTAAAATGTTTACAAAATATCTTACATTTATTCATTTTACCCGTTTTATGCTTTTTTGGAGAATTGTTTAATTCAACCACAATTCACTGTATTTTTATTAAGATCTTACATCCTTTTCTTGTTTTAAGATATGAATCTTGAAAAATATTCATTTTTATCTATTAGGCTGTAAAACCATATGTGATTTTATTTAACAAAGACATTCATGTATTTATTTTGATGCATATTAAAGAGTTCTGAAATATTCAAAGATGTGAGTTGTGTACTTCTTGTATTAACTAACGTCTTAAAACCGAGATAAGAATACTTTTACGGCAGTCAACAATAATCTTGTAAAATATAAAATTCCAAGTGGTATTAAGAAGTATACGTATGACAAAGATGTCTATTAGGGCATGCAATTATCGAAATTTTCCGATAATCGATAAAAAAATTATCGTTTTCTTTTTTTTTATCAAAACCGACTTATTGGTTTTCTTTAAAAACTGATTTTTAAATATATTATAGGGAAAAGGCTTTTATTTATTACGTTAAATAAACCACAATTATAATGAACAATGAATTATAAACATTACTAGCTGTGCCCGCGACTTCGTCCGCGTGGGATTTTTTTAAAAAGTAGCCTAAGTACTCTTTATTACATCAGCTATCTACCAGTGAAAGTCCCGTCAAAATCAGTCCAGCCGTTCCAGAGATTAGCCGGAATAAACAAACAGACAGACAGACAAAAATCGTAAAAAGTGTTATTTTGGTATGTGTACCGTGTATACATCCATATGCATTTAGTTAAAACCGGTTATTTTAATATTACAAACAGACACTCCAATTTTATTTATTTGTATAGAAGATGTATAGACAGTGTAAATATATTATGTGTACGATTTATAACTACAAAACATAGGTATTTATAAATACAATACATAAGAAATACGTAATATTTAACGTAAAATAATTTCATCACAAAATTTCAACTCAATCCGTCGATAGGAAGAGCTCAAAAAGGGCACGGAAATGAGACAGGTATCAAAAAAGCTAGCTAAGGCCGCTGTTCTGTAATCAATAGTTTTCAAAATAAATCGTTTCAGAAACCGCTATCGCGTGGCGATAAATAGTTTCATTTAGATACGGCAAAACCGCGAAACGACCCACCTCTAGTTAGAGGTACCTACATACTTCCACTCATGTACCTTAAAAAAACCGGCTAGGTGCGAGTCGAACTCGCGCACGGAGGGTTCCGTACCATCATCTATAATAAATGGCAAACAATCACGTTTGTTGTATGGGAGCCTCCTTAAATATTTATTTTATTTTAATTATTTATTTTTAAAGTGATTATTTAATTAAATATTCTGTGGATATTTCAAACGTCTACCAGTTGTCATTATTAAGATCGAGAAAAAAGCAAAAAAAAAACACGTTTGTTGTATGGGGGTCACCCTTAAATATTTATTTTATTCTGTTTTAGTTTTAGTTATTATAGCGGTAACATAAATACATCATTTGTGAAAATTTGAACTGTCTATCATGGTTCATAAGATACAGCCTGGTGATGGACAGATAGAGAGACAAACGCAGGGACAGACAATGGTGTCTTAGTAATGGGGTTCCGTTTTAAACTTTGAATATGGAACCTTAAAAAGTATAGTAAAGCCAACGCATTCACAGTTCGGCTCTTCTCGGCAATGTTCGGTTCTCGTTCGGCGGTGAGTAGCGCGCCGCGCCGCCACAACCTTTCGGTAAATACCTACTATTGTTGAATTATTTTCATTTTACAATTTTTCTTAAACTATGCATCCAAATAACTTGGTATAAAAGCCACAGTTTATCTTCCTAAGATTTTCGTGTTGATGAAGTAAGTACTTTACGTTAGTAAGGATTAATATGCCCGCGTACACCTGCGCATAATAATCCTACTGCTCAAAATTCATCCATTAATTTTCAACAATTTTTCGACTCAAAATTCCTTATTGTGTTGTTGTTATAAGAAATAGATATATAGTGTCGCGGACTTTTTTTGTAGATCTACTTAAAATTAATACATTTGTAGTACACTGTACTTACGTATACTTATCCATTACGCCAGCGCACGCGGATACAGCAGTTCGATAGCGATTTTCTTCCGACTTAGTTTACAAATATCGATATTTTAACTAAACCAAGAATAATTGTTACGTAATAACGTAATGCTTGATAGTCTACAATCTTCCTAAATCCTAATGAATGTGGCTATGCTATCACACACAAAGAATTTTTTTTTCAATCCAACTTGCTGTTCCAGAAATTAGCGCGTTTAATCAATAAACAAACATACAAACAAAAAAGAAATATGAAGATTAAGTCATCAATTTCATTACATGTATAGGTGTTTCAATACGTTAACGTAACGTATTTTCGTGCAGCGACATCTAGTAAATGTGCACTACATTACGCTTTCCGCTACGCTTTCTTCCGATTAATTTTATTTTCCGTGGGAATGAGATATTTTCCCGCGATAAAAAGTAGCCTATGTCCTTTCTCAACGTCTTATCTATGTTTACGCCAAATTTTATGAAAATCGGTTCAATGGTTTAAGCGTGAAAGCGTAACAGACAGACAGACAGACAGACAGACAGACGGACAGACAGAGTTACTTTCGCATTTATAATATTAGTATGGAAGTATGGATTAATATTAAATTCTTAATGAAACTGAAAACAAAGTTGCCGGATTAATAATTTAATAAAATAAACATTTTTGATTATTTTTTAAAGGCAGCTTTAAGGGAAGCGCTTTATGTTATACCCGATCAAAGGCCTTCGTTATATCTAAACTAACTGCCAATGCCTCCCCCTTGGACTCAACCGTCTCCGCCCAACGTTGCGTCAGGTATACTAGAAGATTACCAGCTGAGCGGCCACGACGAAAACCATACTGACGATCACTAATCAGCCAGTGCTCTTATAAATACTTCAGGAACTGACAGTTTATAAGTGTCTCTATGATTTTGAAGAAAAATGAGGTTATGACTCTTGGTCAATAGTTTGACAGATTAGAGCGGATAAATAGATCTCCTTTTTTAGGGGTGGGATGTCTAAAGCCATCTCCCACGAAATCGGTATATCGGTATATCCCACGAAATAGGTGTGTCAATACTGGCGCCAACTCTGTAGCACACACTCTGAGCATAATCGAGTGATGCTATAAGGCCCACTCGACTTGTGGATTTCGAAGGAAAGTAATGCTTTACGCACAGAAGACTGCCGAAATTTTAGTTCTGGCATGGAAATATCACACTGCGGGATGTTAGGCAGTGTGATCCCTTGGTCATTGAAGGTCGAGTTAGCCGCAAGGAACGAGCCCAGAAGACCGGCTTTCTTCTTTGCAGTATGGACAAGAGTCATCGTCTCTGTGCCAGGATGGAAAAGAAGGCTGGGAGAAAACCCCTGAGGCAGCCTTCGCGAGAAACCAGAACGCAAAAGTACCCGAAGGAAGACTAAATTATTTCTCACCAATTCTGCCGATGTATTCCGCTTTTGCCTTGGCGGTAGCTTTTTTGATGAACCTCGAGGAAGATTGTATTCCTTTCGCAATTCGCTAGTTTTTACATCACGAAATGCCGACGCAGCAGCCCAAGCTCGGTAGCACTGCTGTTTTCAGCGTAAAGCACTTTGCACTGTCGACTAAATCTAGGCTGATACTTGCCACCACTGCAGAAGATGGAATGAAAAGTTCCATGCCCTGCAGTACCACATCAGCGACAGCCAGCGACAACATTCGGATCATCCAGCGAGAAGCACAACCGCCCCAATGGGTAGAATGCAAAGAAAGACCGCATTCCGTTCCAATCTCCTAACCTATAGTGCCAAATGCGACGACAGCCTGCAAAGAAAGACAGTGATAGACACGTGGTCAGCATTTTTCTCTGGATCTGGCATTGATCTGAGGTACCAAGTGGAACGTCCACCGATACCGGCTAATGGTCCGATGACAGGTCAGCAGGAAGTACAACAGTGAAGTTACCAATTGTGTTAGACCACACACGAATGCAAAATCGTGAACAAACCTCCCCGCATGTTCAGTGGTGCGTGAACAGAGGTCGGCGTAGTTAGCAATAAAATCGCCCCAGATTACGATCTCTGCGGAGGGAATCTACTCTAACACGGAATCTCCAGCCGTTTGTAGGTGCTCAACAAGCCAATTGACTTCAGTACTCCCGCTATAGGACCTGTATAAGCACATGTAGCTACGTGGATAGTCGTCGCAAACTTCGCGTAACCAGAGGATAGATAGATCCTGACCTTCAAGTCTGCTGAGGTACCGGTAACAGATATCATCTTTGTCTTAGGCGTATATACCAGCCCGCGGTACAAAGGAATGTTCCAATTGGTACCCCAGGTAGCAGAGGTAGGAAGTATCAGCCGGAGAAGATATGTATGGCTCGGTAAAGAAGAGCAAAGCTGGATTCGCCGTCTATAGGTCAACGGTTATTAGGTTTGATGAAGCTCCCTGACATTGCTGACAGGATTTTCTATGAGCGCAGTTTTGCCCCCCTCCCAGAACACGCAGGGCAGCCTGAACATCCGCGGTCTGCCTTCTTAAGGAATCCAGAGCACGGATGCCCTGGGGGCATCGCAGCGTACCAGCCTATTCAGTTGCAACTGCAGTATGGCACTACCACTAATTTGGTTGAATGAATGAGCTGGTGTTAAATAATTTTTGTCACAAAAATTATCCTACCAGTGGACGATAGGTTGATACATCTCCACGCCGAAAAAATATTACGTCAGAAATACTTTTTTGTACTTTGTTGATGCAAGAGGTTGATATTCGCTTTGTAAGGCGCATCATGATATTTATCACTTATCATTCATTTAACAATAGATCTACAAAATTTTATTGAGTCGGTACAGTAGTTTTGGAGTCTATCGCGGAAAAGCAACGTGCCGTTTTCTTAGTTTGATGATTGAAAACGAAAGTCGGGAGTATCTGATTTCGTACCTTGCACATTTATAACTATTATTCTCCATAACAAAAGTTAAAGAAAGAAATGAGTTTCAACAAAAAAAAAAGATTAAATTTGCAACAGAGAGGTTACGCGAGCAAAATCAATGTAGGTAGATCACTGGAGAATAATATCAGTTGTTTGAATTAAATACTCACTAAACTCTGTCAAGGAATAAAATGCTAAGAATAAATAAGTATTTACTCTCTTTAGAAAAAAAATATATTTATTTGTAATGGAAAAATTTATGTGACTAAATGAAAACGTATCACACTTTTAGATCTTTTTGTGGTCTAAGAGTATCACCGATCTCTAATAAAATATAGAATTCAATAGAGGTTATTTCAAAAAGTTATCTATGAAAAGTCGTTATCTCCGTAACAACTTGATAGACTCAACACCGTTAAAACTATTGGTTTTCGCATAAAGCAATAGTTGTTATCATGCCGGTAAATCATGGTGATGGGAATCATCACTCAAAAATCCAAACTACGTACTGGAGAATCACTGTTTAATTACTCTACTTACCCTGTAAGGGAACCCGTTGTAATTATGTTTTTAAGCTATTGCATAGCTTCTATCGCGGGCCTTGAGCGTGGAGACCGAATCCAGAAATTCCGTAACGAAAATACCTAACACCCCCCACTCCGATCGTCACAGCGGTGATACTTTTTAGTTTTTCCATCTATCGATAAATACCAGAACTTTTAATGACTTTTTTAAATATCACGCTTGTCTCTTTAGTTCAGCAACCCGCCTTTAGGTGGCATTGGTTGTATTGGAAAACTACCGTAATCAGCTTTTTATGCGAAAGTATATAGGTGTATAGGTATTTATCATCTACGTACAACAGTGAATATCTGTACTCGTACCTATAATTTTGTACAAAAAGTTTTAAATATGAATAAACAAAAAAAAATACTGCATAAATAAAATAAATATATAATTGTAATTGCATAAGTTGTTAAAAAAATGCTATGCAATAGCTTTACCGCGGCAGTCTCCGAGTGCCACACGTCTTTTTTTTTTCATTTATTTACAGGAAAAAAGACCGTAAAAGCAATGATCTGAATTTAAAAATAATTAAACGTAAGGCGAACGAAGTAATTTTGCGTTACCTAGATGAAATATTTTCTTTACTACTAATTCCTTTGGCATTAGATTTGTTTACTTAAGACACTTGACCTTCGTTGCAAAATATTTACGAAAGCTTTAGTGTTTTGAATTTAATCTCCTCGTCTAGTATTTGAATATGTAATGAGCATAAAGTATCAAAGTAGTGAAAATCTTTATTTAATTTTTTGTTCGTTTACACCATTGATGTAGGGTTTTTATATATCAATGGTTTACACGTTAAATGATTTGTTTTATGTTTGTTAAAATTATTTTAATACATTAAGTAAAACTATTTTTTACTATTTAATCGAGTCGAAAACCTTATCCCTTTACCTTATCGCTTCTGTGGTCCAGTGTTAGCGTTGACCACACGAGGTTCCGGGTTCGATTCCCAGGTTGGGCACATTAAAAAAAAAAGTGTTTTTTCAGTTTCCGAGAAACACAAAGTTTCCCGGGATTGGTAAGTGCCCGGTTGGCGATAGATTTGCCACCTATCACATTTGTGGGACCCAGTATCTTCGGCTAATCGTGGGTGCACTTGTTGTACCTCTGCCTACCCCTTAGGGGATATGGGAGTGAAGAAAACATTAAACTTCGAAAAACATAGATGCCTCTTCGCAATTCAATGTTTTCGACGAATTTATTTGGCTATTTTGCTTACAATTAGACCAAAATTAAGATTCTATTTTGTTTAAGCAATGACTTTGATCCCCTTTTTGGGCTCTAATATATTTTGCATTGTAATTAATTATGGAGAAAAATAGTGCCAAATGTGCAAGGTATGATGAACCCTGATAAACAAAAGACCCATATGTAATCTTACATATATTATCATAGTTATTGTTTTTATAAGTTTCATTTCTTGCTCTCGTAAAATAGGGGAACGTGAATAAGATAAAAGGAATTAAGATATTCTCGAATTTAGTTTATAATCATTAAACTAACAAGAGAGGTTTGTTAGTTTAGCAGTAAACTTGTTTGTTTGAGATTATAAGAGCTTGGGTCCATTTTTACGTCATAGAATAGCAATCACACAAATGGCTCTACTAGTAAAAAAAGACATACCTATAGACACCGATCAAGTGTGAAATTCATGTAGTGGGGATCTAATGCTACAAGTATAATTTAACATTCACCTTACCGTCTAAACTGAAATCCGACAGAGAAGAGCACTGACGTTAAGGCAAAAAGCCATAAGGGCAGGAAAAGATAAGATGGTGCTAACAAACTCAGGCGAGATGTTAAGAAACTATACTATCAAGTTTTTATGATTATAGCAACAATTTTGGCCTAACGTTGACCTTTTATAAAAAAGAAAGCTAGTGCCTGAAAAGAAGACAGATGGCGTACTTTTCATTAGCAGCCCAGACTTCCAATGATTGTTGGAATGAATGAACTATTCAATCATTGAGATCCCCTAATAATTGAATGGTTGGTATACGTTATAATATATCGAAATCAAATATCAATGTGAAAAAATAAAATCGCCTCTGTAGTCGAGTAGTCTAGCGTCAGTGTTAACTACACAAGATCCCGGGTTTAACTTTCGAGTCAGGCAATTCAAAATGTGTTTTTTTTTTCAATTTTTGTGATAAGAACAACGTTGCCCGGAGTCGGAGAAGTGCCCGGTTGGCGATAAGCTTGCCACCTATCACATTATGAGACTAAATATTTTTACTGGTCCCACTGGGTTTTTATTTACTGGTACCTTTACCTATCTCTTCGGGGATACGGACGTGAAGATACTTAAAAAAAAATAATAAAGAGCTCAATCGTAATTAGTAGTAATTTAATTTATAATTTAATAATATAGTAGAGAGAGTAATTTAATTCATAAAATATAATATTGCATTTTTGATGAAAGACACCAGCTGTTGTGCACTTCCAACAATTTTCTAACAATAAATGATGCGAAATGAGTGAAAAATATCGTGATAAGGCACAAAGCGAATATTCCTCTTGCAGCAACAAAGTATTACTGACATAATGAAACGTGAAGAAAAGAATGCCATAATATGTTGAGGATATTTCATGAAGCATTTCAATTTAATGTTTGGTTATACTTTAAATTCTATAGAGTAGCATATCTTTATAATGTAGCTTAATAGAAACTAAAAGATATCGAAAACTGTAAGTGATTATTATCCCCAGAGCTTTATGTTGTAATTTAAAATTATAGTTTGATTATATACTGAATATTATTAGTGTAGCAATTATCAAATAATTGTGAGTAAAGAAGCCTAAAATAGTGTTAATTATTTTTAATTTAACGTTTAATTACACTTCAAAATGTGATAATCTATTTTGATCTTTCAAATGGTATTCAACGAAATTTTTGAGCTTTAAGTTGTTTTATTGGCTTCGAAATAGAGGTAAAAATGTCGAAGAAATATAAAAAAAATTCAAATTTTTTTGTCATTGATAAAACCCGAACGAATTAACCCTATGTCAATTTGTTTTTGGCGTAGTTTTTTAATTAGAAGAGCTAACTAGATTTCTAAATATAAATAAATATTCGTGGGACAAACACTTACTGATTTAACCCCAAAGCAAGCAAATTATTTGCTTGTGTTGTGGGTGTAGTCAACGATAATAATACATAGAAATTATATAAATACTGGAATATATTTAATAAACACCCAAACCAGGAAATGTACAAACTTTTATGCTCATCACACAAATGCTTGTCCACGTCGGGGATCGAACCCGAGCTCTGTCGATTGCGCAGTCAGGGTCGCTAATCAGTCGACCGACGGGGTGTAAACAAATATATATATGTCGCAGTGAAATTGTCAATAGCCGTTAGATTATAATCTACCTAGGGAAATTATAATTTGGTTAGGTTAGGTTAGCAGTTAAATTATAATATCACTTAGGTAGATTATAATCTAACGGTACTGACAATTTCACTGCGACATATATATATTTGTTTACACCCCGTCGGTCGAGTGATTAGCGACCCTGACTGCGCAATCGATAGAGCTCGGGTTCGATCCCCGACGTGGACAAGCATTTGTGTGATATAAGATAATATAATACATAAGAGTTCTATGTTGTTACTAACATTTAGTGTTTTTTTTATTGAATGTCTTATGAAATTTGTATTTGCTTTAATAAAAAATAACAATTTCATGTAACTTGATTTTACAAAAAAGAGTGTTTTCGTATATTATATTTAACTCGTATATTATATTTAAAAAAAACTAAAAAACACCGAAAATTGTAAGTCATAAGAGCTTTATGTTGTAATTGCAATTTGTGTTCGACACACTTGAAATTTTTCAGAGTGGCATGACTTTATGTATATACATAACTAAAACATAGTATTATAACAAATTAAGAATGTGACAGGATATTTTACATAAATGCTTGTTGCTATATTTTTGTTTTGAAATGACAGTAGCGGATAGCCTTTAGGGCTGCAATGGTGATACCAGATTATTCATCTTATTGCTATCGTGCTCCTGTTTAGAGAAATCATATCCCTATTATACTGATGGCAAAGGAAAGCTACATTTTCGTTTTTAACTGTATTGGTCCGGTAACGTCTCGTTTTTCATGCTGCAATAGCGTCAATTTTTGGTTTGGAAGCTAAGTAATTCGATAAATTTATGCTTGTAGCATATTCCCGCCATATGGATGACAACGTATCGTTAAGATGAATTGAAGTCTATAGGCAACGCTACTCCCTTTTCATAAAGAGACCCACATATATTACGCTCCTCATGAAAAGAGAGAGAGAATATATATATATATATATATATATATATATATATATATATATATATATATATATATATATATATATATATATATATATATATTAATTTTTTTTTTTTTCATCACGAGTGCCACCTGATATATGATTATGATGATTTTCCCCCGTGTTGGTCCCGGGCTTACGGGCGAAGAGTGAGCAAAAAAATCCAGAGCCTCGCTCATCGCCGTAAAGTGGCTAGTCTATCAATCTTTTATCGGATACACTTTGGAGAGTGCGCTGCGGAATTGCACGACTTAATTCCACCATCACCGTTTTTCTATCGATCGTCGAGGCGCACGGATACTAGGCATTGCTATATGGTGGACGTTCCACGTACCCGGAAAAAGCGATTTGATTCGTCATTCTTGACCCGAACCGCAAGGGATTGGAATATGTTTCCTAAGTTTATGTTCCCCGACGGGTACAACCTGGGGATCTTCAAGAGAAGAGTGAACAGGTACCTTCTAGGGAATCACGCTTCATCTTAGGCCGCATCTAAGCTTACCATCAGGCGAGATCGTGGTCTCAAGCGCTTCGCTATCGATAATAAAAAATAAAAACTTGAGAGGTGTCAAGGGACACCCGGATGGAACGAAGTTCCTTTTATTATTATTTACAAAAAACCTGTATACACTCAACAAAAATAATCGTCGCGACACCACACTGTTCAATGCGAAATAGAAATGAAAATATCTGGCTTGCTTTCTATAACATAGAGAGAGAGAGAGAGGGAGAGAGAGAGAGAGAGAGAGAGAGAGAGAGAGAGAGAGAGAGAGAGAGAGAGAGAGAGATAGACAAAGAAACTTCTGCGCGCCGCACAGCTTACAATACCTTACTATAGCAAAAAGTGTCGTGACAACTTTTCATAGGATTTTTTCCGTCTAGCCCCCTTTCGAATTTCGGCACCCGGTCGAATTTCGATACCCGGTCGAAATTAGACCCGCGGCCGAATTTCGGTATACGGTCCAATTTCGACCCACGGTCGAATTTCGGCACCCGGTCGAATTTCGGAACCCGGTCGAATTTCGGAACGCGGTCGAATTTCGACCCACGGTCCAATTTAGGCACACGGTCGAATTTCGACCCGCGGTCGAATTTCGGCACCCGGTCGAAATTCGACCGGCGGTCGAAACTCGGCAACCGATTGAAATTCGACACTCGGTCGAATTTCGACACTCGTTCGAAATTCGACTGTCCGTCGAAATTAAACTTTTGGTCGAAATTCGTCATTCGGCCGAAATTCTGTATAAATGTCGAACATTTGGCACTAGAAAAAAGTAAACTCAATCAAATAGTAGATAGACACTTTCAGTTTCAATGCACGAGCTAAAGGGAAGTGGCTGGATATTTCTGTGCTTACAATACCTTACTATAGCAAAAAGTGTCGTGACAACTTTTCGTAAGATTTTTTTCCATCTAGCCCCCTTTCACAACGCGCGATAAGGAACTTCGTTCCAAAACCATTTAATTTTTATATCATATTAGCTTGAGCGTGCCGCCCACTGCATTAAAAGTTTTTGGCGAATCCCGCGGGATTGTCCGATTTCTCCGGGATAAAAGTAACCTGTGTGCTATTCCAGGTCATCATCTACCTGTGCGACAAATTACATTCAAATCCGTTTAGTAGTTTTTACGTGATAGAGTAACAAACATCCATCTAAACATCCAAACTTTTGCATTTATAATACTAACTAGCTGTGCCCGCGACTTCGTCCGCGTGGAAAAAAATCTAAAATAAAAACCCGCATAGTTCCCGTTCCCGTGGGATTTCCGGGATAAGAACTATCCTATGTCCTTTCTTGGGTCTCAAACTATATTTGTACCAAATTTTATCCAAATCGGTTCAGTGGTTTGGCCGTGAAAGCGTAACAGACAGACAGACAGACAGACAGACAGACAGAGTTACTTTCGCATTTATAATATTAGTATGGATTAAATATTCTAATAAATAACCTCGACATCCAGTACATTTGTCATTCATAGTAAGAAATATTGAACATCCAAGCTAAACATAAATTTTGTATAGAATTTTCAATATATTATGTTTAACACTCGACTTTAATTAAAATCTACAACGGGGATTGACGAGAACAATAAAAAATATTCTCCATTGTAGCGGTTCCTGTGTAACAGACACGATGTTTATCACAGTTTTACGTCTAAATTTTCGACCTCGCAATTTCAACGCTGATACGTTCATAAATTCAATGAAATTACCCATCTTTCTGCGCTTCAAAGAGGCCATATATTTCCCCGTGGAGACAGCGCCTTTGCAATGTCGACCATCACGCGAATGATAAATCAGTTTGGCTCGCAATATGGAGCAAAAAGCTTGAGCTCATGAATTCCTAAGTCACAATATTTAAATCAGTTCATAATATGAAGTAATGTGCGGTTCATAATAATATGAAAAATACACTTCTCACTTCTTTACTTTAAGGCCGAAGCTTTAGAGAACTCATTTAATTTAAATACTGCCATGAGTTTATTTATGTTTTATACAGTTTAATATTATAGTATAATATTCATGGGACAAATTACACTTACTGATTTAACCCCAAAAGTAAGCTAATTATTTGCTTGTGTTATGGGTGTTAGTCAACGATACTAATACATAGAAATACATTTATAAATACTAGAATATATTTAATAAACACCCAGACCCGGAAATACAAACATTTATGATGTATTCCTCTCTAATACCAAAAACTAATACCAATTGCATTAGTTTAATATCGTTAATATTTTTTTGTTCCAAACTGTTGTCTACTAGTCGTTATAAAAATCGAGAAAAAAATCGTTCTTTTATGGGAGCCCCCTTAAATTTTTATTTTTATTCTGATTTTATTATTTGTTGTTACAGGAACAGAAATACATCAAGTGTAAAAATTTCAACTGTCGAACTGTCACGTTTCATGAGATACAACCTGGTGGCAGACAGACAGACAGACAGGCGGGTGGATAGCGTAGTCTTAGTAATAGGTTCTGTACCTTTGGGTACAGAACCTATTACTAAGACGATTTTTAAGGTAAAACGATTTTACCTTAAAAATAGAAAAACCATTATAAAATATCAGACAACCAACTTAGTAATCATTATCTATCTGATTTTTGCTACGATAATAATATTTTATAATCTCTTTACAATTAATATCTAGGTTTTAATTTGTCTAAACAGTGACCAACCGTAATTTTTTGGTCAAACAGTTGATCAGGCACATATATTTTGTTCCATTATTTTTTACACGTGGCACAGACTGAGCGCCTTACTTTGATTCGTTACTTCGGATTTTTAAGCAACAAGATTTTCCTCCTTGTTGGTCCGGGCACCAGTAAAGAAAACAGCAACTGCGGTTCTGCCAGGCAGGTTGTAAAAGGCGACTGATTGACTACGGATTTTTTGACTCTTGATGATTTGACGGATTACCTGTCTCTACGCAATAGCGTCATTGCTTGTACTTGTCGTGTTACAATTGGGAGGGTTAGATAGCCGATGGGCTTATGCATGTGGCATTGCTATCCCACCACACCGATTATTAACATTTTTGTTGACTATAGGCGATAGTTTATCTTTCCCTCAGGAGAGCGATTTGCATGTTTGTAATCCAATAATATAAAAGTAGCAAACTCACCTTTTATGGTAGGTAAAAAATTTTCGCAAGTTATTTTTAATTACTTAAGCTACTTTTATGAATTAACTTTTGCTTAAGATTAACTTAAGCTACTTTTAAATAAAAATGAAAATAAAAATGCTGGCAGTGAATTGAAGGTTTAGGATTATACTAAGATCATAATATTAAATTATTAGAAAGCAAATAAAATTTTTCTGTGACTGTACTAAAAGTTATGTTTTGGTATTCGTTGGTCATAGATTTTGTACTTTATTGAAATATTTAGTATTTGGTATTCGTTAGGAATAGAAAGTGTATTATGACAATAAACAAATACCATTGGTATTCGTTTTTAGTATTAGAAAATAATGTGGTCTATTCCTGTGTGCTCATCACACAAAATAAATACTTGTCCCCGTCGGGGATCGAAACCGAGCCCCGTCAATTGCGTAGTCAGGGTCGCTTACTACTCGATCAACGGGGTGGCGTTTGAATCTAAAATCTGTGTATAATTTTTAACTTTATTTAACTCATTGCATTAAGAGTTCGCATATTTGATTCAGCAATTCAATTAAACGCCACTAGATTTACACAATAGAATTGTAATTTGTTTGCACACCTCGGTTACCCGCATTATGTAATAAATCTAAGTTCTCAACACAAATAAATAAACGCTAATTGCATTTGTGATCGACATATACTTTCACGCATATTCTGTACACCCCGTATAAGATAAGCAAAACTGAGTGCTCAATATCATGCATACCTTATACATATTGACTATAAAAATACTTGCTTAACTACATAGTAATCCTCAACGAAATTAGTGCGGTAATATTCAGAAAGTATGGTCAGCGCGTGGACGACAGCGGCGTACTAACGAGTCTTGTCATGGAAGTAAAGAAGTTCGGATGTAGGCATTGATATCTACGCATAGGTGTCCGTACATAAACATTTATTGGATAATAAGGTTTAAGTACATATTTTTATCTAGTCTAGTCTTAGTCGCCACTGTGGTCTAATGGTAAATTGTCAGAGTTGACCACATGAGGTCCCGGGCTGATTCCCAGGTCGGGTAATTCAAAAATGTGTTTTTCCAGTTTTATGACAAAAAAAACGTTGCCCGGAATTGGAATAAGTACCCGGTTGGCGATAGGCTGGCTATAACATTGTAGGACCTAAGTATCTTCGGCTAATTGTGGGTGAACTTGTTTTACCTCTGCCTACCTCTTCGTGGATACGGGTGTGAAGATACTTTTTTACTTATTTTTTTTACATATTTAATTTCGAACTCGAGCACTGAAAATCATTATATAGGATGTACAATCTTTTACCAATTGATCTGTACTAGGAGGCACCACCTACCAGACTCCGAGCAGCGACTAAGATTTTGAATTTTCGAGAAAATATTTAAAAACGTTTTTGCCTGCTTCGGGGATGAAACATCTCTGACCTCATGATCTGAGTTGAATATGCTCACTCCTAGATCACGAGGCAGTCTTGATACTTGATACTTTCCATATAGAAAATATCAAGGATCGAGACCGCTTCTGTCTATATTATAAAAAAATAAAAAGATTTCATTATGTTAGCTCACGCCTTCGACGAGTTACTGTTTTTAGGTAGTTATGAAAGTCTATGCAAGATTATACTTTATTTTAATCAACAAACATCATATAATTTGTTAGAAGATATTCGTAACTTTCATACGTATTTTTAGAAAACTAGACCTACGTACTATGAGTTCCAACTTCCAAATAATAATAGGATTGTCAAGATGACATATTGCTCCGCATTTTGCAAAAACTTCATAAGAAATATATAAGGTGTACAAAAAAAATCTAACAAAGGAATACTTAAAATATATATATATATATATATATATATATATATATATATATATATATATATATATATATATATATATATATATATATATATATATATATATTTTAATTCTAATTGATATAAATATTTTTTATTTAGATTCCCATCAGATCATGTTACCATGTATTAAAATAAGGTGTAAAATAACTAAAACGACTTTTAGATATACATATATGCAGATAAACGGCGAGACTAATATATTTTACTATTTTTTATTGATGAATATTATAATTTAATACTTTTTAGCCTATTTTGGACAACCCAAACCCACAAAAATCGCAACAAAATTGCCCCCATCGTTTTTGGTGTAACTAACACGACTTTTTTACATTTATATAGATGAACGGCTAGGACTGATGTTTTTTAATATTTTTTATTGATGAAAATAACATTATTAAAACGTTATTTGTTCTTCAATAAATCAGCAATATTTTTTGAACGAATATTTTTATGCTGTCATTACTAATTTCACACTTGTGGTATGAAGTTGATAACAAGCGCGATCCTATTCTTAGTTGGAACGCATAGTATTAAAACTACGACAGGATCAATTTGCTAGCATGTGACTCATATAAGAGTGATTCAAATAACGGCATTCGAACTTGTCAAGAACCTGTAAGACGCTACTAGAGATGGACCGTACTCTACTAAACATGTCACTTTAGTCTCATTACAGATTATCCAGCGTGTAAGGTCTACCAAAAGATTAAAAAAACATGCCATTTTTACGGTTTTGTCACGATAGCAATTTCTTTATTTGTGGGAAATGCAAAATTTGTCTTTTACGATTTTTTCGTATTTTCATACCACGCAAAGTAAAGCGTACATTGCTGCAACTCGTTTCTCCTACGGAACTCTCGAACCAGCCAGCCGTTTATTTTCCGCAGCATTTAGTGCATAATATATTGCTTATTATGTGTATTTCCTTAAATTTTACTGTTTTTGGAAAAAAATTCCTTTAAGTATTAGAATAAACCAAATTATGCAAAGATAAAAAATTTGCCAAAAAATTGAAAATTTCCCACACAAATTTTCAACAGTATTCACCTTAGAATAATGGCCCAAATATATGGTTTCGATTTTTGGTAGAGCGTCCTTTACACGCTGTTTGTGAAAGACCGCACACATGCTACTTTTAGACCTCAAACTGGATATCAGCGATCTGCAGTGCGGCGGCCAGAGCGGCGCGGTCTGTGATTCTTATTGAAGTGAATTGGATGACAACGGCGTGACGGCTGCGCTGCTGTGTCAGAGCGCTAAATAACGCCGCTCTCGACGCCGTTCCACAGATAGCGGACATCCAGTTTGAGGCCTTGGCGTAAGTGTCAGCGATTAGCGATTTAGTCGCTGCTGAATGAAGCGACTCAGCGCTATATACCCGCACACTTAAAAACGCCAAACGTGGCGATTGAGTTCCTACTCGGAAGCTAGCTAGCGCGACTGAATGCTAGACCCCGCACACATGCGCATGCAGGTTGTGGCGTTTGGCTTTAGCGGAACTTTGCGGAACTACAACCTTGCTATAAATTATAATTGATTAGCTTTTTCCCGCGGCTTTGCTCACGTTAAATGGGAAGTGGGGAGTTAGAAAGAGACAAAAAGTAGCCTATGTCACTCTCCATCCCTTCAACTACTTCCACTTAAAAATCGCGTCAATTCGTTGCTTCGTTTTGTCGTGAAAGACGGATAAACAAACACACACATAAACTTTCCCATTTATAATATTAGTATGAGTAAATGGATTATAAATTTCAAACATTATTTGTGATATTTTTGGTAAAATACGTTATTTTTTTTAAGTAATATGTGCGACAGTTTCGACATTTTTAAAAATCGGCAGGTATACGTGTCTACTAGGAGGTAGAGTTCCGCAACGTCTCGCCCGGGTACTTAGTACCACCTATTCCTGCTCAATAGCGTCAATCTTTGCTTTGTCATGTTCCAGTTTGCAGGGTAAGGTAGTGCATAATGTAAGTGGAATCAACTACTAGCCACACAAATAGCACCGCACCATTAATATCTTTGGTGCATATAGACGATGGATGTTTCTTTCTATCAGGCGAGTTAGCAGCTTCTTTGCTATTTTATAAAATAATAAAAAAATTACCACGTAATTGCTTTACCTCCTGTTGCTCCCTATGAAAAATAGACGATCTGCCGTTCCACCAGACAGTTCGTAAGAGGCGAACATTGACTATGCGATGACCTTCGTGGCTACTAGGTGTTAGAGATCTTCACTGTCTCGCCCGGTTCTTGTACCAAAGCATTATCTATTCCTTCCACAATAACGTCAGTGCTCTTGACTGTCATGTTCCGGTTTGCAACCTAGGGTAGTCGGTAAACTTGTGCATGTGACATTAAGAATACACCACAAGAATATCAATGCATTATTAATATCTTTGGTGTATATAGGTGATGGTGGTCTCTTTCCAACATCAGAGCCATCTGCTTGTTTACTATCTTATGTATAACATAATTGAAAAATTGAAAACTATTAATAGTATCGACACTATTATTTGTCTTAGGCTTAAACAGGCCAATCGATAGTCGACTATTAAAAGTTCGATAAAAACGCGCGATTTGTATGCTGTGTCTGAACGCAGAAAGTTGCTAAAATGCGATCCAGTATCAATGCGATTGCTAAAACGCGCAATTTTGATGCTGTGTTGGAAAACAGAGAGTCTCTAAAACGTGATGCAGCATCTATGCAATCGCAAAATCGTCAAATACCGATGCTAAAAGTAGCATAGGTGCTATGTCTGAAGATTGTAACTCACTCTCTATCAGTTTTATTAACAGCTGGTACATTTCTACTTTGGCCAAGAAGGATGGTTCTAATATTAACAGCTTGTATAAATAAATAAATATTCACGGGATAAGTTACGTTTATTGATCTAATCCCAAAGTAAACAAATTATTTACTTGTGTAATGGGTGTTAGTCAACGATACTGATACATAGAAATACATATATAAATACTTTTACATACATACTAAACACCCAAACCCGGAAATACAGACATTTATGCTCATCACATAAATGCTGCACACACAACACTTCTGTATAACAAACGGGATCGAACCCGAGCTCCGTCGATTGCGTAGTCAGGATCGATAACCACTCGACCAACGGGACGATAAAAATATGTTACTGTCAATGTAATAGCAGTACTATGCTGAAAACAAGATCTTGGTTGATAAGCGCGAAATTCAAAACGAGTTATTACACTTCTGTTTCGCATGCAAAGTATTAATAAGTTTTATATATTTCTTTAACTTCTATATAAGCTATAAAAAAAGGATGGAAAAAGGAAAGTTTAAAGTTGAGATATGCTGGGGAATAACTTCGAGGCGCATTCAAAACCCTTTTGAGCAGCGTTCCCTTTCAGAATGTATAGGACTGAGTTTAAGGATAATGTGAAAAAAACTCTGTCCGATTTAATAGCCTAATACAATCATATATTTTCACAGATCTAAATAAATAATCTTTAATAATAATATTTTAAACTAGCTGTTGCCTGCGACTTCGTCCGCGCGGACTTCGTTTACTGCACACTGCTCCTCCCCCGCAGATGATAGCGTAATAATATGCAGCCTATATGTTGACCCGATCTGTTAGTAATATTCATGCAAAATTTGAAGTAAATCTATGCATTGCTTTTTGAGTTTACCCCGGACATACATATAGACAAACAGACATACAGACAAACAGACAAAAATTCTTAAAACTATATTTCTGGCTTCGATATCGATTATAGATCACGCCCCAAGTATTTTTTAAAAAAAATATTCAATGTACAGTTTTAACTTTCCTACTAATTTATTATATGTTACATATTGCCGGACAAACAATGTCGATAGTCACAGACGTGAATACAGACATGTATAATTAGAGAAGGACGTTTTTAAAAAAAACGTTATTTACCAACGATGTGAGTCATTGTTGGTCCGATGCTGAAATGTTCAACAACGAATGGGAACAACAACAAACAATGGTTGTGGCACCATTCAACGCGATGACAGATATCGAATAATGCCGACCGTATCCGACAACGACCGATGTCAATAATAATCGGTGCGCGATGCCCGATGCCCGATACTTGCGAATGAAATATGAATCCAACTGTATAAACGATGGATGCGAACAACGATACCAAATAAAATGAGTGCTTGAATTAATTTCGCGGAAATCATCAAAATTATCTTTTTGTGATGTGAATGCAAAATTAGCTAACTAAATAATTTAAAATTATAATTTTGTTTTTATAATTTTCGGTGGACAAATCACACGAATTGTTTTAACCTCCAAATAAGCAAATTATTTGATTATGTACCCATAAAACAGCTAGTCAACAATACTTATACATAGAAATAAATATATGAATACAGTAACATATGCATATAATAAACACCCAAATCCAGTAATACAAATGTTATGTTCATCACATAAATGGTTGTCCCCGTCGGGAATCGAACCCGAGCCCTTTCAATTCGTAGTTAGGTTCGCTAACCACTCGACCAATGGAGCGGTCGAATAAAAAAACCGGCCAAGTGAGAGTTGGACTCGTGCACTAGGAGTTCTGTACCATCCCTATTCAAGTTTCTACCTGTTTATTAAAATCAAGTAAAAAAATGCTTAAAAATTGCGTTTGCTGTGTTGGAACCCCCCTTTAATATTTACTTTATTTTTATTTATTTATTTATTTTTTAAAGGTAATATACAACTAAATATTCCGTGAAAATTTTAAGCATCTACCTGTTACCGTTATTAATACTGAGCAAAAAAATACGAAAAAAACCGTTTATTATATGGGGAACTCCCTTAATATTTTCATTTTTTTTATTTTTAGTATTTGTTGTTATAGCGACAACGGAAATTAGTAATTTTCTAAAATTTCAGCTTTCTAGCTATCACGGTTTATGAGATACAGCCTGGTGACAGACAGACAGACGAACAGACAGATAGCGGAGGCTTAGTCATAGGTTCCTATTTTTACCTTTTAGGTACAGAATTCTAAAAATAAAAAAACATTATATTTCAATGTTTTGCTTGTTTATTTACATTAACTTAATAATTCTCATAAATGTTTTTACATTGAAGTACGATAGTATTACAAAGTTTTAAAAAACGCCAAACTATAAACATTAAACATGTTTGATGTTCCCCGGCCAGTATACAAGTTGGATGTCTCACACCGGTATCGGAAACAACGGTGTTGCCAACGGGTGACATTAGCGTAACAACGATGTGCATCGGTGTTGAAAAATAACGAAAACGCCCATCGCTAAGTATAATATTACAAAGTGCTCTGTGCTACGAGACCGCGCCTGCTTACTCGGCGGAGTTTTGCAGAATTTAAAATATTCGTTAAATTTACGCAAAATTGAAGAATAACTGCGAGAATTTCATATTCAATTCCGCAATACGAGTATTTTTATAAGTAAATTCATTTTATTAATTTTTGATAATGTGATCAACATATTTATTCTCCTTTTTGGGTCAGACAGGATTTTTATACACGCTACATATACGACGCGCCACAGAAACAGCGCAATTAGTATTTTTAATCATAACCAAGGTATCATGATGCTCGGTTCCCTTGCGGGGTAGGTAGAGTAAACTGAACTGAACTGAAGAGTATAAATAATTTAACGTTTAAGCATGTATTAATAACACCACATGTGTTTGAATATTAATGAATGTTGAAATTGCAATCTTTTTGCCGTTTGTTTCCATTTAAATTTGGTGACGATTTGATGCAGGATCGCAGAGATACAGGAAATAGAAAGTCAGTTGTTGCTGCTTTACTGTGTTTAAATTATGTGTTTATGGTAAGATAGGTTGCAAGTTGTGACTTTAATAAAATTCAACGAAAAACGTGAAAAAATAATTAAATGTAGGTTAACAAACAGATACTTAATCAAGATCAAGTTGAAGCATATATGCCTATATGCTGGTACATATAACACAACAGGACGTTACTTCTTTTCAGGTACGAAACCCTAAAAAATAATTTTCTAAATCTTTTCGTGAACGACGGAAGTCTAAGATAACAAACATAAAAACCAAATTAAGAACTCTCTTTTTTTTGGAATGTCGGTTGAAAACAATATGGTGGTGTTATTATATAATACAACACTCTAGCTTGCTTATGTTTTAAAGTTAAAAGATAAAAATAATAAAATTTTCTTTTACTGTAGCAACGATTGGCATAAAATAATAAATTGTATCTTCTAATTATGGATTTCTGCAACGTTTCGTCAGAATCAATAAAATATTTTAAAGTTAGCTTTGTAAATGAAATATCGTAAGTTTAGTATATATATATATATATATATATATATATATATATATATATATATATATATATATATTACAAAGACGAGTGACAATAAAATAGACTGTGTTTACTGTGAACAAGAAATCGATAAAACATTTAATAAATATTTGTCAGAAGTAATGAAAAATGTAAAATGTTTTTTGAGTATTGTTGCATTAGGCTTCTAAGAAATCAAGGATATCGTACATACAATAATACCAAATTTTCAGAAGAAACAATGAATCAAGACAATCGTGCACAGTGTTAGAAACTAAATAAATTATTTCTCTAATCTTTTAATCAATTTTTGTGCTTTTATACGACACATGGCTACTGAGAAAAGAAATTTTAACTATCCGATTAACAATACCCATCACAAATGTATCAGATTGTAATATTAAGTCAAAACTTCTGTGTAAAAATCAGACACGATCGTGTATTTCAAAATGGCGAATTTTATTTGCGTTTTTGAAAATTCGATATGAGCACTTGGGTCACTTATAAATCGTCAAAATTTTGAATAGGAGTAATTTTAAGAATTTGAAGGATTTAATACTCACTCTGATTATCGCACTCTGACGCACTCAAAAAAAAATTTTTTTCGATTTTCTACCCTGCCGCGTGGCGTACTCCACCACGCAAACCAGCAGATAATCATATCTTTGATATCAGGGACACATTGGAATATCTAATACGCTAATTTAATTATAAGCACTTTCGTGTTATTATTTAGACGCTTTCTCCACCATTGAAATATAAAACAGAATATCATAAACTTTTATTTTGCCTGTCATCTAATCTACAAAATCCAATAGATCCCTACAATGCTCGAGTCTGAATTGACCTCCATTTAGCATCTTGGATTCCTCTACTATGAATAGGTAGTGTACAAAATGACAGAGTTTTATAGAAATAAAAATAGCTTGGTAATTAATATATATTTTGTAAGAAAACTCAATAAAGATTACCAAACAGTTAGTTGTTATTAATTGCCAGGTCTCTAGTTTGTTTCTAAAACCTCACATCACATTGATAGTTGCTGGAAGTTTAACGACAAGTTTAGATCATGGTTAGTTTGCAATGCTTCTCTTATCACGTAGTTTCTATATTAAATATTGTTAACTCACTCTAGCAATATTATTGTAAAGTTTATGAACTTATAACTGAATATAAAATATGTACTGATGTTTTCAGTAAATATAATATTTATTTTGTTACGTTTATTCACTTCAGTGTCTGTGGGTATTTTCATAGGAATTAATTACACAGGTTAAAAACTACAAAAACATCGATATAACTTTGCCCGTACATAATATAAACATAGAGTTCCATTATACGAAATTCACCAACAAAAACATACGATCACGTTAGCCGCCTTATTGCCAGTAATTATATTTTGTAACATTTTTAATAAGTTGCCGTGCAATCCTTTTCTTAAAAAAATATGTCATTCGTTTTTAAATAGCGTGTGTCTTTCTAAATTTTAACGTTAAGAAATATGCGAGAAAAATTGGAATTGCCTCTTGTACTTTTATTTAAAGCGATCGGTTCATAAAAAAATATCACTAAGCCGGTTGACCATGAAGGCTATCCTTGAAACTTCCCGCTAAATTGAGACATTTTAAAGTAAAAGTAGTAAAAACTATACCTATATTGAGTTCGGAGGGTTCAAAAATCTAAAGTTTATAAAAATGACATTTAAATAGTAATTTTAGATTCGAAAAAAAAAAATTTTTTTTAAATGATGACCAATTTTGATCTTTTAAATGACATTCAACACAACTTTTGTGCTCTAAATTGTTTTATTAGCTAGGAAAAGATAAGTTAAAAAATGTTGAAGAAAAAACTTTTTAAAAATTTTCGTCATTGATATCCCAAACAAATCTACAGATTTTATTCCGAGTTACGATATTAGCGTAGTTTTAATAAGATGTTTTAAAAAGTTATTTTAAAATTGGAAGTTAGTCTGCTGTAAACAACCTAATTTTAATATTTTAAAAGCTGTAATTTTTTAAATATTTGACTCAATTTTAATTTTTGAAACGACATGTGACCTAGTTTCTTAGTTCTAAAATATTGTCGAAGAAAAAAAATATTGGTTGAAAAATTTCAAAGCTATGTCGAATAACTATTTTTTTCAAAATTTTTTGTCAACGATAACTTCTGAACGGATAAACCAATTATGATGTTATTCATGCACTAGACGCAGTTTTTTAAGGAAAAGAGCCGATTAAATTTGGTACTTATTCGGTACATTAATCTGAAAGTTATGTAATATATTTATTAATAAAATACTGTTTGGCCAACATTTTTAGGTTTTAGCAAAATTTCTCAAAAGCTCCTGGGTTGAATCGATTCAAATTTTGAGGAAGTCTAAGTTAAGCGGAATCCAATCGAATGCCATTAACGGCATTTCCTTCGGTCAAGCTGTTCAAAAGTTATGAGATGTTTACATACACACTTGCACAGTAACTTCCATATCTACATACGTAGCGGGAAGTTAAAAAAATCAAAATATATGTAAAAAGCTCACATTTTTGCAAATTTTACAAGTAATTAGCACTTATTCCTTGTTGACAATAGGACCGTTGATAAATTGAGCGGCCCTACGCTGTTTTCTATCTGCATCCTTAATACTGGGAAGTTTCTGTTCAATTATGTAAAATAATTGAACGGAAACTTCTCAGTATTCATTTATTTTTTGATATTTTTCACGTATAGAATTACTATTAAAACTTTCTGTATTTTGTTTACATTTACAAAAGTATTGCAAAATAAATTTTGAAGACGAAATATTTTAATTCACTAAAAATATTTTGGAAACCTTTTACTGAGTATGGTGAAAGGTGTAAGAAATCAATTTTATAAAACAAAAAACGGATAAGGTGGTCGTGCTTAGTTTATAATTATCTTGAATTATAAGTAGCACACATGCTTGCCAAGCGAATAAAGTAAAATCACTTGCGTGTTGTTCCGTGCCTCCGTTAAAGAATAGACCACCTGCCATTCTGCTAGGCAGTTCGTAAAATGTGAACGATTGGCTATACTTGTCACTACCATCGTGACAACTAGGTGGTAGATATCTGCAAGTTTCACCGGGGTCTGTTACCCTAGCACGTTAGTGACTGAAGCACTGCCGCAATAGCGGCAGTGCTTCAGTCACTAACGTGCTAGTCTTCAGTCACTAACGACAATGCTTCAGTCACTAACGACGTGCTAGTCTTCAGTCACTAACGACAATAAGAAGCACTGCCGCAATAGCGGCAGTGCTTCTTATTGTCGTGCTCCGGTTTGGTGGGTAAGGTAGCCAGTAAACTTATGCAAATGGCATTAGACCTCACCACAAGGTAGCAACACACTATTAACATCTTTGGTGACTATAGGCGATGGTCCATCAGGAGACTCGACTGCTTGTTTGCTATCTTAGAATATAAAAAAAATCTAGATCAGCAATCTCAAGGTAAAATGTGACAAAAGCAGATCTTAAACATATCACTTAAATTCACTAAAATATTTTGGAAACCTTTTACTGAGTGTGGTGAAAGGTGTAGGAAATCAATTTTATAAAACAAAAAAGGGATAAAGTGGTCGTGTTTAGGTTATAATTACTATCTTGAATTATAATTAGCACACATGCTTGCTAAGCGAATAAAGTAAAATCACTTGCGTCTTGTTGCTGCTAGGCAAAATGTAAAATGTGAACGATTGGCTATACTTGTCACTACCATCATGACAACTAGCAGGTAGATATCTGCAAGTTTCAATGGGGTCTGGTACCGCAGCACGACAGTGACAAGCAAAGTTCAATTTTTAATTTTTTAAATTGTATTTTAGTGTGCCCGCTAGTTTCACTTGGAGTTTAATTATTCACTCTGACCTGTTATTTTTCAGCTTCACTGTTAAAAATATATCAGTCACTAAATGTTATATATGTAAATACTCTATAAGTTTTTAAACTATGAATAGTCCCTATTCATGTCGTGCCAATATTGTAAGATATTAGGTAAAAGGATGAACAACAAAAGTTAAATCAAATATTTTAAATTAGCTTTAGACTAAAAATATTATCAAGATTCTGTTTTTTGATCTCCTACTATATATACTAAATCTGCTTAAAAAACGAACGAATATATACTAAAGCTGCTTAAAAAACGAACAAGTTTTGTAACATACAGCTTTCAATTATAAAAAATTTGCCATTTCAACAATCTTTTACGCTTACAGCAATACGTTTCTGGAATTATCTCCCAAATTATATTCAAGAGGTTCCATCAATAAATATATTTCAATCTAGAATATATAATAACAACTTTAAGGTTAACTGGTAGAAAATGTCTTCAGACGTTAAGTTCACCTTTTGTACATTTTGTGTAATAAATATTTTAAATAAATAAAATGTTTGTTGTAAATGACAAAAATTTTATAAATTTCATTCATCTAATTGTGTTATTTATATTTGTCTTATTTGTCTAGATAGGACTTAAATTTCTATCGCACTCAATTTCATTTTCAACTGACTCCGCAAAAAGAGGAGGTTCTCATTTCACTTGTGCGTTTTTTTCAACCGAAATGCTGACGGCAAAAGAGGATATTATCAATTCGTCAAAAGTGTTTTTCAGTTCCGGCTATGTATGTAGATAAAGTAGTTACTAATTTTGCCCCGATTTTCGAAAAATCGAGTTTTTACTAGATCTCCACGTTTTAAGGTCCAAGGATCTTTTTTTGACTATTTTCACGATATCAGTATGTCTGTATGTAAGAAGACAGATTGTATTTTTATCGTAATACTTATATAGTATTACGATAAAAATACAATCTACCTTCTTACCCGACTAACACGAGATAAATCCTATTTCTTTAATTACAAGTATACTTTGATGTAAAATACAAATATATTCAAAAGTTTATAGTTTTCATAAACATTGCTTTTCAATTAGCATGTTTAATTTAAATGGAAACTAAATGAAAGTTATAAATGGTCATTTGTCATTGAGTGGCTAGGCGGTGTGGGCCGAGGCGAGTTCCGAGTGCAAGCTGCTTTTATTAATATTTCCAAAGGGAATTCGCGCTTTATTAGCAAACACCCGTCATGTAGCTGATAAATTATTAATGCAGTCGTTGCGTAGCTTTTACTACAATCTGTTTTTTGTGATACTGAACAGTTGACATAAATGTTTTCCATTTCAATTGATTGATTAATTATTGCAAATTTTAATTGTTTATTGTATCAGGTTTTTTCCCGGAAATTTTACAAAATGTAAAATGTTCATTATTTTAAATTGAATTCATTCAATCGTCAGCACTTGGTAAAACTGCATTTTAAAATAGCTATTACAAATAAACTCACTTGTACTTCTAGTTCACTTTTTTATTATTTTATACACGCAACGGGTTTCACTAATCACAGCAACATCAAGAATTTTACAACAAAATTTTACAAAATTATAACTGTACAAAACGCACAGTTATAATTTTCTAAAATTTTGTTGTGATTCATTATTTTACTACCTAGTAGTTAAGATGGTAGTATCAAGTTCAAGCATTCATTGGAATAGTGCGAACAACCTGGCATAAAGGTAAATGTTCTATGAGTTATTTAAAACGCATTGGAAAAATATTCGTCGTAGTGGCTGAGTTAATATGAGATATGGACTATTTCTTCATTTACAAATATATTACAATAAACATTGTAAATCATATCCTACTTCCTACTACTATAATAAATGCAATATTTGCATGGATGGATGGATGGATTCATTCAAAAATGGCAGAATCGATTTGGATGAAATTTGGCATACATACAGGTGGTGGCCTGAAATAGCACACAAGGTATTTTTTATCACGGAAAAATCAGTTGTTCCTGTGGGATTAACCAAAAACTATTATATAGCGGTCTACAGGGCGCAGCTAGTATGTTGTAATGATTACTATTTTTTAGTTTTTAAAAGAACTTGTTTTCCAATCAGCGTGTTTAATTCAAATGAAAACTAAATGAAAGATATAAATGGTCATTTGTCATCGAGTGGCCAGGCAGCGTGGGCCGAAGCGAGTTCCGGGTGCAAACTGCTTTTATTAATATTTCCAAAGCGAATTCACGCTTTATTAGCAAACACCCGTCATGTGGCTGATAAATTATTAATGCGGTCGTTGCACAGCTTGTACCGTGATCTGTTTTTTGCGATACTAAACAGTTCACGTTAACATAAACGTTTTCCGTTTGAAATGATTGATTATTACAAATTGTTAATGTTTGTTGATGTACCGAGTTTTTGCGTGGAATGGAAAATGCATAAATTAAATTAGACAGTGATAAATAAATATTACTGGATAGTCCGCGGTATATCACGCTAATTTTTATATGATGAAAATACACTTTATTTAATTTATTTTGTAATTGGCTTCCCTTTGACGAATCTAACAAATTTTTTATCATTGACCTTTTTCAAAAATGTTGCGAAACAGAAATTCCATGATAATGTCATATGTAACCTATTGGTCTGAAACGACGCAGTAATGAATTTGTCGGACACTATGATCCACATTAATAATTGTTAACCAATCCAGAAAAAAAACAAACACAATACATAATTTGACCGCCCCGTTGGTCGTGTGGTTAGAGACCCTGACTACGCCATCAACGGGGCTCGGGTTCGATCCCCGACGGGGACAAGCATTTGTGTGATGAGCATAAATGTTTGTATTTCAGGGTTTGGGTGTTTATTATATATATTCTAGTATTTATATATGTATTTCTATGTATTAGTATCGTTGACTAACACCCATAACACAAGCAAATAATTTGCTTACTTTGGGGTTAGATCAGTAAGTGTAATTTGTCCCGTGAATTATTATTATTATTATTAATTTGTATATTCATTCATGTTCAACACACGTGCCTTAATATGTAACAAGCAGAGAGAAAAAAAGACAACTACCATTAAAAAAATGTATAAATTATACTATTATATTTGTTAAGTTTGAGTTGACTACACGGGTATGGAATATAAAATACGGCTGTATGAAAAATAATACTTAATTATAAAAAATGCTGATGTCCCCACGGCACACAAGCTAGCGAGTGGTAATCTTAGCTGGTGGTGGTGGCGGCAGTTGACCCGGCGATGTACTGCTAGGCCAGTCGGTCGTACTTCAAGAAGCCCAGGCATTCCTTGAGTGACCTCAGCTGCCATGCAATGTGAAAAAAAAGACCGCCACCAATTCCGAATCCCGCACAGCTAACAACAATATGTAAAAGATCGATCCGCGGGGAACCGCTTGCCTTTAAACAACAACGATGGGGGTCGCTGGAGAAGATACCCCGCTAAACGAGCGCTTGCACCTCCGAGCCACTCAATAAAACGTAACGTGGCCGTCCGTATACACACTACAAATACATACATATACAATATACATATCTTCACGCCAGATCCCTTACGGGGTAGGCAGAGAGAACCTAGTGCCATACATCACGATCCTTGCAGGATTTTTTCGCTTCAAATGTTAGAAACAATGTTAACGGTACAGAACTTTTGTCAACAAAATATTTTTCGAAGTACTTATTACATTATCTTGTAAAAGCTTTAAAACTAAGTTTGTGTCCATCAAACAAGAAAAACTTATATAATCGGCAAATTATTGGATTCGATTATGTTCAATTAAAAGAAAACGCAGCACTTTTATAAAAAGTTGTATATAAAAAGTTTGTTAGACTTGTCAGATATATATTATCATTACACTAGGCGATCATTCTTCGTGCCTGCTTTAAGTCCAATATTAAGTCCAAAAATTTTGAAGGTTTATTTAAATAAAACATTTTTTGATTTTGATTTCATAAATCGACGTAAAACCAGGAACTTTCTGATTTTATATATAAAAAAACAATTATTTCATTAAAATGTAAAAAATGTGTTTTTTATAAGATCAACCTTCATTTTTAATACCCATTTTTCCTTGAAAATAGACCAAATATTCCTAGTCCAAAGCCTGACGACGCGGGTCTTTGATGCCAATGTAATGTTTAGGTGAAAATACGCTGGGTTTTTTAGGTTAGATAAATAAAGTCCATACCACCGACCACACAGCCCATAGACACCTAATAATAGACGAATGTCTTCTGTCAACACATCTGACTTATAGTTCCGATGTAAATGTCCACGCGCCAATGAGTAGTGATTGGGTAATCAGTGTCGACCAATCAGATGCTTTGTACGTTACTATCTTTTACTGTGGCCTTTAGTTAGCCAATTACGACGTTGCAACCCCACTTCGTCTTACCTCAGCTAGTTGCCAGAATGCATTCAATACGGAACATCAAACATTAGCCGTCTATAGGCTGTGTGGTTGGTGGTCCATACATTAAAAGATGTAATTCTCATAAAAATACTTTTCTAATAATATTACTAGATAGTATAACTTTGCGAGCCCTTACAAAGCTCTGCTTTTTGCTAGTTTAATAATGTGATTTCCGCGGACTAGGACAAATTACACAAATTGATCCAACCCCAAAGTAAGAATTTTTTTCTGATATGGATGTTAGTCAACGATACTTATGCATAGAAATACATATGTATAATGTATATGAATACTTAAATATATTTAACATACACACAAACTCAGAAATACAAACATGTATGCTCATCTTATAAACGCTTGTCTCAGTCGAGAATTTGGAAGATCCTGAGCGCCCACAATTTTTAAGCTACCGACAATTCTCAAAAAGGCTAGAATATTTATTTAGAATATATGGCTGACCTAAGACAAAGACCAAGGTTGGTAAAATGCAGTGAACCCATAACATTCACAGTTTCGCTTGAGGCACCGACGCAACGATAAACTTTGGGAACCAGAAAGACGTAATATATGTGTTCTGTTCACGTGATAATACTACTAACTTGACGCGTCCCAAGAACAAAATCGTATGGAGAGGTCAGACGAAATTGGTTTTATAATAAAATTCGCATTAAACACGCATAAAGCCAAAAGACAATATATATTTATTGGTCTTTTGTTTTTAAAAATACTCAAGTGAACATCATTTACAGTAATAGTAGCGATCTGGAAATTTATGGACTTTATATTTTGATATAAAATTTATATATTTTTCATGTATTTTTCATATATTTAAAATAAATAATTTTTATATTTTAAAATATATATTTTATATATTTTTTTTTCATGGGGGTTGTGTGGTTCTGATAAGAGTGAATTTAGATAGTAAACAGATGGTTTATTACAAATGTATTGTTGTAGAAGGATTGATGAATAGATTTTGAAGTATATAGCTTTTTAAAATTAGAATTAAAATTTTGAACAAATATATTTTGTATGCTAAGAGATAAAAATATATTAATAAACATTAAAAAAGAAATCTGGTTCTTTGAATTAAAAAAATCCATAAGTATAATTTAGATGAAAAATATAAAATATTTGTAACGTGATTGGTCAAATATATCATAAGCATGAAAATATATATAATTCTATACTAACAGTTAGTTGCGCGCTTGCGATTAATAATTGCAATTAATAAAATAAAAAACCCAAAAGACTGCATATCTTTATATATTGTGTACATTGATTCCACTATTGTTCAGATTTTTCATCGTAATTTTGTGGAAATATTTTAATGCGTAGATACTTTATAGGCTGACGAATTACAGTCAAATGCTCTTTTCGGACAAGATTCGTTAGATTTAATAACATATACTTCAATAGATTTCTTCAAATTTGGCTTACGTGACTTATGTCAGGACACGTTTGTTTATAAATAACATCGTACCCTGATAGCCACCTTACCTATAACTTACTGTCAATCTACATCCGCAATTTGAAGCAAACTTGACGGAAAGAGTTGGCAAAGCGAGCGATTACCTATTAGTTACCTATAACTACAAATCTAAAAAAACTATTTTTTCAGCGTATCAAAAATTAGTCATAAACATCTTGACAGTATTACATATTTATACACTATATATTTTCAGTATTTTTGAATCGCTTGTCCTATTTTTCCTTGTTAGCCTCCGGAAATCCCATAAAATTCGCTAACGAGATTATCAGAATTACCTAACAAGTATTTTAATTATAACTCAAAGTAGGAAATTTCGTTTGACGTCAAGTTAGTGTTATCAGGAGGTATATCGGTCTTTATAATTTGCCTATAACTTCCGTTAATTAGCCTAAAACCCAATAATATTCGATAACAAACCTCAAACTAGGGATGTACGATTCCAAAAAAAATCGATCTCGAGAATCGCGACAAATATTTTATTATTTGTTATAAATATTTTATTGACAGATATGAGTAGAGTGATTATCATTTTGATAATATCTTAAAAAGCACCCCACGCTTTTTTTAAAATAAAATAATTTTTTTTTTATTCACACTATTATTAATTTATATTTATTGAAATTTTCAACACTATTCTTAATTTAAATTTATTAAAATTTATTTTCTATTTTTTGCTTTGATTTTCTATAAAAAGCGTGCTTTTAGTTTTTTTAAACTATTATTTATTTTTTACTTTTTAGTTTGGTTTATTCATAAAAGCGTGATTTTTTAGTTTTTTAAAACTATTATTTGTTTTGTAAAATTAAAATTCTCCTTAGTATTCAGTCAATATTGGAGAAATCGGCTAAAGATAATTATTGGAAATTAAAATTAACATCAAGTCCTGTCTTATCGACTGTAGGAATAATTATAAAAAATTAAAATTAAGTTTCTTACCTTATCGACTATAGATGAAAATTATATAAAATAACAAAAATCATATTTTGCAAATTAAAAAATGGAATAATTTTATCAAACATACAAACATACAAAAGTACAAACGTACAAACATACAAACATACAAACATACAAACATACAAACATACAAACATACAAACATACAAACATACAAACATACAAACATACAAACATACAAACATACAAACATACAAACATACAAACATACATATAGGTGAAGCTAATAAAAAGTTTGTAAAAATTATATATCTCAATTTTAGAATCAAATTTGTAAATTACTTAAAAAATACTTTCTTTGAAAATTCGGGAAAATTGAAAAATCGGGAAAATTAAAGTTATAAATAAGAGAAAAAAATCTATTAAACACTGCGTAGATCATTTAAAGATTAAAAAAATTCGATACAATCGAACGACAATCTGAAATTCGAAAATACGGTTATTTTGTAGCTTCTCTTTACATGCTATTTTTTAAAAATTTTGTCAATTTTTCAATTCTAAGATCATATTCCAGCTATGAAAATGCACTTGCAAGTCATTAACAATTGTGTTTAATAGATTTTTTTTCCATATTTATAACTGTAATTTTTCCGATTTTTTTTTGGTATTTTTAGATTTTTTTTTGATTTTTAGCGCGCGCATAAAAATTTCTAGTAGAAATTTATTTCGATGTCGATGGTTCATTATTCTACATCGACCATCGATGTTTCGATTCCAAAAAAAAATCGACCAAAAAAAATGATGTTTCCCGGAAAAAACATCGATAGTCGAAACATCGATGTATATCGGCCATCCCTATTTGACTGCTTTAGTTATCAATTAACAGGAAAAAACCAATTTATTTTGCGCATTATTAATACATTTTATGGTCCGTTCTCTTAGTTGAGGTTATCGCTGTTTTCGTTACTAATAAATTTATTAATATATTTTCTGTATTACATAGCTATTTTAAATATTAAATAAGCAAAGGAAAGTTTTGAGTTGATGAAAACCCAAATAATTTAGTTTAGTTTTGATTCAAAATGATACTACTCCACTATCAGTAGAAAACAATAAAGCCCTTGAGTTTACAGAATGTTTTGCGTGACAAAAACAATTTTTTTTTTAATTATCAATTTTTTGGGTTCCAATTTCTAAATTTCGACATTGAAGCGAGCCCTGGTTTTATCTACAATGTACTCCCACAAACAAATATATTGTAATTTGGTGGTTTTGCAGATACGATTTTGTTCTTGGGACGTGTCGAACTATTTATAAATAACGCAGCCGCAGTTTTTTGTGATTGCGATAGTGATGATGCATTTGTCTAGGATAAGATATTGGCTTTGTGTTAATTCCAATCACATATCAAACACCATTTGAATCCGTTCAACCGTTTTAGCGCAAGGATGCAACAAATATACAAACACATTTATAATATTAATGGGAATGTTAATTATCTACAATTAAAAGAAGTGTTTTTTTTTGTTTTCTGATAAAAACAAATTTGCCCGGAATTGGAAGTGTCCGGTTGGCATAGGCTTGCCATCTATTATATTGTGTGACTTAAGTATCTTCGGCTAATTGTGGGTATACTAGTTGTACTTCTGCCTACCTCTTCGGGGACACGGGCGTGAAGATATTTTTTTTTAAATTACCTTGTGCATCTTCGATCAGTTTTGCATTAACTTTTACTGTACATATTATTATATTGTCAATGTATAAAATATATGAAATATAGTAACTAAACCTCTTAAAACCAGTCATGAAGTAACTCAAACAACATACATTGTCAACAATATAAACATACATAATCTATATACATAATAAAATCGTAGGAAAGTCAATGTATGTCCGGGGTAAACTCAAAAAGTACTGCATGGATTTATTTCAAATTTGGCATGAATATTACTAACAGGTCGGGTCAACATATAGGCTATATGTTATCACGCTATCACCTACGGGGAGGAGCAGTGCGGAGTAAACGAAGTCCGCGCGGATGAAGTCGCGGGCAACAGCTAGTATTATATAAATAGCGCTATAGCCAGGCGGTGTCTTCACAGTAATATTCGGCCGCGTGCGCCGCCCTAGTGCCGTTATGGCAGTGGGATGTCGCTCGGCTCGCACGATAGTCACGGTCACAACGCGCTCGCGCATACTACATCAACTGGGTACAAAAACTTCTCAAGTGACAATCCCGTGACAGCTCGGACATAAAACTGGGGCGCGCAAAAAAATTCACAGTTTGCGCGCTGTTATAATTTTCAAATTTGCTTGCTGGCGGGTAGTTCTGGCGAGTCAAGGTATATTTTTAAACCTAAACCTGACTTTTGTAAAGGAGTGAATTTTCTGTACGGTGGTACTATTAGGTATTCAGTGCCAGAGAGTGCAGTTAGCTGTAAATTGCAACATTTAACATTACGGGTTATTGCCTGAATGGAGATACCATTGACTCCATGTTGGTCCAGACCCTTTTTAAAAACAGGCTACCATTCCTACCATTCTACCAGGCAGTTCGTAAAAGGCGAATGATTGGTTATACGTGTCATTGAAAACGTGACTACTAGATGTTAAAGTTCTGTAACGTCTCGCCTTAAATCAGAAATCAGAAGTACTTTATTCAATAAAACTCTTTACTAATTATTTTGACACGTCAACACGTTGAATGCTTGGGTATAGTGTACCACCGCCTAACCTATTCCTGCCGCAATAGAATCAATGCCTGTCATTGTCATGTTCCGGTTTAGAGGATAACCGATAGATTACACATGTGGCATGTCCATCCCGCTACATGGATAGAATCGCACCATTAATTTATTTGGCTTCTGTAGGCGATGGTTTTATCTTTCCATCGGAAAAGTTATCTGATTGTTTGCGGATATAAAAAAAACGCGATTTAGTGAATTTCTCGTATGGAGTATTTGTAAAGTAAGATTAAGTTCTGCAAACTGTTTTAGAATATAAATTTATTTTGAAATATAATTGACGTAAGGTAGTCGGTAAATTTATACATGTGGAATTATCATTCCGCCACGCAGCAACGGACCATTATCAAATTTGGTATCTAATAGGCGATGGTTACCTTTTTATCAGGAGAGCCATCTGCTTCTTTGCTATCTTATGATATAAAAATAGTATGTTACTGCAACGAATAAGAGCTATGCAATTTATAAATTGTATTTAGACAAGGATATAGGGCAATTATATTTTAATTTTTCCGGAAATAACTTAAATAAAGGTGTGGCGCCGTTGGTCCGAACCACTGAACGGTCATAGTGATGGAACCAGCGGGCCAGCTTCTTGTCAGAATGACGTCATAACTTTGGAGATTGATTACGCCACACAAGGACAAGGAAGGGGAAAAGGAAGATCTTCCCAGGCAGGCAAGGTGTACTGCCTGGGGACTGAAGTCCATTTTTTTGATATTTTGATATCGCGATTCAGGATATTATTTTGGATTTCATTTATTTCCATTTTTTATTATTTTTTCTAGTAGCGTTGGTAGATTGCTTGAACCGCTACAGTACTCTCCCCCAAGACCGAAGGTCGATCTAGTTGAGCCAGTGAAGCATATGTGTCTTGAGTGCTTGAGTCTGCGGTGCGTCGAGACGAGCATATGCGCGGTCCTTGATGAGTCGGGAGGAGTGCGCTCCGCTGTGGTTCGCAATGAGTCGGAACGAACGGGACAGGGTTTGCTGCATAGAAATCCAGTGGACGTGGTCAGTTCGAAGTGGATTCTGGAAAGCGTAGATGAGGCGTAGCTTGCGAAGCTGGCTGATGCTGTTGGAAGCAGAGCCGGGTAACAGCAGGTGCTGATGGTCGTAAGGTTGAAGCGTGCTGTTTAGTCAAGGGTCACCATTGTGGCGTATTGATAGCTGTTAGTGGTAAAGATCACGTCGTGATGACCACTGTGGCGCCGTTGGTTCGAACCGCTGAAGGGTCATAGTGATGGAACCAGCGGGCCAGCTTCTTGTCAAGATGACGTCATAACTGTGGAGATTGATGACGTCACACAAGGACAAGGAAGGGGAAAAGGAGAAAGTATCTTTTGTGTAAAATATGAATTAAATTTATGTGATACCATTATAAATGATAAATAAAGTCCACATAATGTTACAGCCATCTACAGAACCCTGCACTACGCTTGGCCCGATATGTATTGTGCTAGTTTCACTGTTTAAAATTAAAAGTTTGCAACTGAAATGCTATTATTAAATTTATTAATAAATTTATTTATATTTATTAGTGTATTTTTTTTATCATAAGAGAGCAAACAAGCAAATGGGTCTCCTGGTGGAAAAAGTCAACTATCGCCTATAATATAATAATATAATATTCACGGGACAAATTACACTAACTGATCTAACCCCAAAGTAATCAAATTATTTGCTTGTGTTATGGGTGTTAGTCAACGATACTAATACATAGGAATACATATATAAATTCTAGAATATATTTAATAAACACCCAAACCCGGAAATACAAACATTTATGCTCATCACACAAATGCTTGTCCCCGCCGGGTATCGAACCCGAATCCGAGTCGATTGCGTAGTCAGGGTCGTTAACCACTCGACCAACGGGGCGGCCTATAGACACCAAAGATGTTAATGGTGCAGTGCTATCTTGTGGCGAGGTCTAATGCCACATGCATAAGTTTACCGGCTACCTTACCCTCCTAACCGGAACACCACAATGAAAAGCACTGTCGCTTTTTCGGCAGGAATAGGTAAAACGGTGGTACCAGACACGGGCGAGACAATGCAGAACTCTAGCACCTAGTAATACCAATTATACTCGTATATCGACACTGCCTTTATTGAGGCGGCATTTAACTCGCGATATTATAATAGATAAAATAATATTATGTTAATGTTAAAATATAAATTGTAAAATAAATAAAAGGAATTTCCTTATTAGATAGAGTCGATATTTAATAAGCAAACTCCTTCAAATTAAATTTCGCACCATTAAAAGTATATTAAGAAAAACTTATAAATTATCTATACATATATTATTAAAATAACACATTTATAACATCTTACAAACATCTTCTGCAGCATTCACAATAATATTTTTAATCTATATACATACAATAAAATTGTAGGGAAGTCAAAACTGTACATTGAATATTTTTTATAAAGAATGCTTGGGGCGTGATCTACAATCGATATCGAAGCCAAAAATATAGTTTTTAGAACTTTCGTCTGTTTGTCTGGTAGGGGAAAACTCAAAAAGTATGGATTTACTTCAAATTTTGCACAAATATTACTAACAGGTCGTGTCAACATATAGGCTACATATTATCACGCTATCACCTACGAGGGAGGTGCTGTGCGGAGTAAACGAAATCCGCGCGGATGAAGTCGCTGGCAACAGCTAGTATAAAAATAATATTGCAGTGTATTTGTTACGGGATATTTATGGAGCCTTCAATTTATGGCTAATTCAATATCTTTCATATATCCAGGGAATTTGACGATACGTTTTTATGTTGGCGAAAAATTAATTTTACGTTTATTTGCTCAAATTAGCTTTTCACAATGTATTGCAAAATTGTACAGAATATTTACTGATCAGAGTAGCGTTATTATATTCATAGTAAATATATATTTTTCATAACATAAGATAGCAAACAAGCAGATGGGTCTCCTGATGAAAGGAGTCAACCATCGCCTATAGACACCAAAGGTGTTTATGGTGCGTTGCTATTTTGTGGCGAGGTCTAATGCCACATGCATAAGTTTACCGGCTACCTTAACCTCCAAACTGAAACACGACAGTGACAAGCATTGACGCCATTGCGGCAGGAATAGGTAAGGCGGTGGTACCAGACCCGGGCGAGACAATAAGAACTCTACCACCTAGTAGCTACGATATTAGTGACTCGTATAGCCAATCGGCTGCCTTTTACGACCTGCCTGGCATAACGGCAGTTGACCTATTTTTCAAAAAAGCCCACGATCAACACGGGGACAAATAAACGAATTATGTTATATAAATTGTCTTTTTTCATTAAGGCAAAAAATAAAGGGCAGATCATAAGAGACAACCATAACCTAAACTTCAACGAACCTTAAGCCTAAACCTTTAGATGCTGACATATTCAGTCTTTTGTCAAAATTTAAATGGTTTTGTACCGACAGATTAGAAATTTATATAACATCTTTGACACACTCGCGGATCGGGTTCGTAATGTCGAAGTGAGAGAGAGGTTAGGTTTGAAAGAAAGTGTCGGTGTAAAGATGAGAAAGGGCATGCTCCGTTGGTTCGGACATGTAGAAAGAATGGTAGATGAAAGGTTAACAAAACAGGTATACAATGCGAATGTGGAAGGATGTAGGTACCGGGGAAGACCATGACTGACATACCACTATCAGATTGATCGAGTACTGTCCGAAGGTGGTGTCAAGAGTCTTCGTAACCGGCGTTTGTGTATGAAGAGAGTGATGAATGTGGAGGAAGCGAGACAAGCCTGCAAAGATCGTGATGTATGGCACTCGGTTCTCTCTGCCTACCCCGTAAGGGACCTGGCGTGAAGATATGTATGTATGTGTATGTACATCTTTGACGATTCACAAAACGGGTTTCGCAAAAATCTTTCAACAATATTAGCATCGTACAAATATATAGATAAGACTTTAGAAATAATTAATAGTAAAAAATGATGTGGTGTCGTGGGACACCAGGTAGGAACGAAGTTCCTTCGGCTAAACGGCACTACTCGCTTGTGTATGCGACTGTCGCGCCTGCGCACGTCTCATTTAACGGTTTTATTCCACGCATTTTTTTCCACGGATTTTTTCTTACGGTTTTACTATCACATTTTTTTCAGTTCGGTCGCGCAGCAAAATCCCTATCCCGTCCAAGCCTGCCGTAAGGAACTTCGTTCCAAAAATATGTCATCGGAATATTTTTTGATATGACTAAAGCGTACGAAAAAGTTAAATTTAATATATTATTAGATAAATTATACGGTATAGGAGTCCGAGTTATTGCACATAAATGGTTCAAATCTTACGCAACCGGGAGCAATATGTCGACATCGAGTATTCGGATTTCGCATCACGTGAAATACCGACTGTTATAATTTATACTTTTCATCGTCGGCACTTGGTGAAACTACATCATATTGATTATATAATATAAACACTTGTACTGTTTCACAAATGTAAATTAAATTTTATTTATTTCACATCACTTTTAAACTTACTGCCAACCGGTTTCGCCTATTAAAGCATCATCAGGGCTTTCACATTAACTTTTTTTACATTATACTATTGTAAAACTTAAATATTATATATACACAAATACTTTGTGGTATAGTACAAGGCGAAATCGATTGGCTGTAAGTTTAAAAGTGATGTGTAATAAATAAAATGTAATTTACATTTGTGAAACGGACTATTAGATCAGATCCCCAGCTGATGAAGAACTCTATTCCGCAGGGAAGCGTACTAGGATGTCTTCTGTTCATCATATACATAAACGACCTCACAAAAATCGTTGATGAACCATGTATAATGTTTGCAGACGACTTTTCACTCCTGATGTCGGTCAATAATAGCACCGATTTAAATAAAAAATTACAAAATACTATAACCAACATTGAAAAATGGATGAATGACCATAACCTAGAAATAAATTATTTAAGGACAAAAATTATGCAATTCAATCCCTATCAAAAAATAGAGTTAAATCGCCTATAATCGCCTATAGACACCAAAGATACGTTACTGTCTTTTTAGGGAGGTCTTAGTGCCACATGCTTAAGTTTACTGGCTAATTTACCCTCCGAACCGAAACACGACAGTGACAAGCACTGACGATAGTAAGATGGTGGTGCTCTACCATCTAGTAGCCACGCTACAATTGTGACTCACATAGGCAACTATTCCCCTGTTACAAACTATCTGCACAGAATACTAAAGACTGACAGAAGTCAATGTTCCATACAAGTAATATTCGAGATACCTCTCACGGACGCGATATCTCGGACTGGTACGAAACAAACTGTTCCGAACCACTTCGAGATATCGCGTCCGTGAGGTGTCTATGTGTGCGTTGCTCGAATATTACTCGTATGTAGATTGATTTCTGTTAGTCTCCAGTATTCTGTGCTATCTAACAGAATGTCAGATGGTCTATTCTTGAAATGGTTTCGGGACCAATACGAGGAACCATAATTCTATACAGAAAATAATACGGTTTCATCGCTTTATCAATTTTTGCAGAAATAGCGTCAATGTTATCGTGGCAGGAATAGGAAAGGTGGTATCAAAATCTGGTGAGATGTAAAACTCTACTACGTAGTACCTTTTTCTTAGGTGGTTTCACATCTAGCGCCTATAAAAAAATACTAGGTGGTAGAGTTCTGCATCGGCTCAACCGGGTCTGGTACCACCGCCTTACTTATTCCTGCCGCAATAGCGTCAGTGCTGGTCACTGTCGTGTTCCAGTTTGGAGGGTAAGGTAGCCGGTAAACTTATGCATGTGGCATTAGTCCTCGCTACAAGATAGCAGCGTACCATTAACATCTTTGTTCCCATAGGCGATGGTTGACACTTTCCATCAGAAGACCCATCTGCTTGTTTGCTATTTTATGATATAAAAAAAATATATATAAAAGCTCTACAGGCAATGCGGCCATTTTGACCCGTGTTGGTCCGGGCTTTTTTGAAGAATAGACAAACTGTCGTTCTGCCAGGCAGGTGGTAAAAAGTAACCGATTGGGTATACGTGTCACTAACATCGTGACTACTAGGTGGTAGAGTTCTGCAACGTCTCGCCCGGATATTTGGTATTACCGCCTTACCTATTCCTGCCGCAATAGCGTCAATTCTTGTCATTGTCATATTCCATTAGACTTGCGGATGTGGAATTGCCATCCCGCCACATGGATAACAACACGCCATTATCATCTTTGGTGTCTATAGACGATGGCTGCTCTTTCTATCAGGAGAGCCATCTGCTTGTTTGCTATGTTATGATATAATAAAAGTAAAAAAATCGTTAATTTTCTGTTTTATATTAATTATAATAAATAAATAAAAAATAATTTAAAACACGAAAAATTAACATATTCGTAGTTTACAATTTGTTGTAATCAGTACAACGGAAATTAATTTACATTATAAACTAAATTTTGTGACCAGTGTCACAAAATTTAGTTTATAATGTAAATTAATTTCCGTTGAAGATGATAAATAACAAATTGAGACACGAGACCTAATTGACATATTAAATTATTCAAGTCATGGTTTTGTTTACTCTTGGTTAATATTCAATAAACATTTACATTTAGTTTCACGGAAATATTCTATAAATATTCATTTCTCGACAATATTAAGTGTTCTTGAAATGTTATTTTTGTTAACATTTAATGTATTTATACATTTTTGAGTGTATTATGGCTGATCTTTTACGAAATAAAATAGGTGTAAAATCAGGGTTACGTTCACGGAATTATGCTAGTCAAGTAATGTTGTGTTAAAGTATTGTCTTATTGCGTGGAATATGGAATGTAAAGTATAAGCTATTCCCCTCGATTACTTTCCTATGACCCAAAAGTATTACTTCCTTTTGCTTAAAGCAAAAGTAATCTGTATGATCCTCGCGATAGTGGCTGCTGCATTGATCACTAAAATCGTACCTTGAAACCCGTGGACTCAAGCAGGAAAGAACAAAAAACACACTCACCGGGATGGATGGGTCCGGAGTACTGGGAGATCTCCTGTGTCCTGTCTTCCTCGATTGGTGCGGGTTAAGATGGCGATTTCACGTCAGCTAACTATGAGCGAGGTTGTTTTTCGGTTTTTAAATTTTAGTTCTTGTTAAACGTGAACGACGCGACGAACGCTCGAACGGCCATATCTATTTTTTCATCGCCTCCGCCAATGACGAGCGCTCGCGCCTCTGATTGGCTCAGCGCAAGCGGCGCGAAGAAATTATGAATTTTTAAATGATTAGGAAGTTGGAAGGAAAACGGATTAGTGATGTCTGTACAAATCTACATTAATCAAACATAATTGTTAGGTTTTTATTTAATAAAGCAGGATTTTGCCCGACATCGTTGTTGTACGAATTAAAATTATTTACTCTAGTAACACAGAGCTTGCACGAAAGTAACAATGGAGGGTAAGACGGTTGAAAACTCGGACATTTAGTCTCCTGCATCAATCAGTGTAACACACACTGGCCTCCGTTAAAAAGTACGATAATATTTGAATAATCCAGAACGTGCATAAGTAATTTAAGGTACATGTATTTGTTAATTTATATTATATTTCATCATTTCATCATGAGAATTAAAAGATAGAATGTTAAAATTAGAGTGAATAAGGATTTTGGTTACATTAGACAATGTAAAAGAAAATATAAAATTGTGAAAACCGATTACGTTGTTTTAATTAGAAAAGGCAGTTATTAATATTTAATACAAGGGCGGAATCTGGCCGTTGCCCATAGGTACTACATTATATTCTCACACGCACCACTTTAATTGTCAAATGTAGGGTATTGATTACATAATGTAGTTTTCCATGAGCGAAACAAGTTCTAAATCCAATTTCAGTAGTTTTTGTGAGTATAATCTATATATATAAAAATCAATTGCTGTTCGTTAGTCTCGCTAAAACTCGAGAACGGCTGAACTGATTTGGTTATATATTTGCCCGGGACTGGATAAGTGTCCGGTTGATGATATATGATAGTTTGCCACCTATCGCATTGTAAGACTTCGGCTAATCGTGGGTGCACTGGTTGTACCTCTGCCTACCTGTTCGGGGATACGGGCATTAAGCTACTTTTAATAACAAACCATTAAACATCAAAACTTTCCTGTTTATAATTTTTGTATATAAAACAAAGTTGTGTTAATCACACCATTTATAACTTAACAACGGCTAGGTATTTTTTTATGAATTTTGTATTTTTGGACTTGTCTTTATCGAGATTAAAATAATAAATATAAAATATGATATTAATAAAATTTTAAAATCATAAATCTACTCATTCATTGACTGTTAGTCCTGTCCGTCTGTCCGTCGGTCCGTCTATCCGTCGGTCCGTCTGTTTGTCTGTTTGTTTGTTTGTCTGTTTGCCTGTTTGCCTGTTTGTCCGTTCGTCTTTCTGTCTTTCTGTCTTTCTGTCTCTCTGTCTCTCTGTCTTTCTGTCTTTCTGTCTTTCTGTCTTTCTGTCTTTCTGTCTTTCTGTCTTTCTGTCTTTCTGTCTTTCTGTCTTTCTGTCTTTCTGTCTTTCTGTCTTTCTGTCTTTCTGTCTTTCTGTCTTTCTGTCTTTCTGTCTTTCTGTCTTTCAGTTTTTCTGTTTTTCTGTTTTTCTGTTTTTCTGTTTTTCTGTTTTTATGTTTTTCTGTTTTTCTGTTTTTCTGTTTTTCTGTTTTTCTGTTTTTCTGTTTTTCTGTTTTTCTGTTTTTCTGTTTTTCTGTTTTTCTGTTTTTCTGTTTTTCTGTTTTTCTGTTTTTCTGTTTTTCTGTTTTTCTGTTTTTCTGTTTTTCTGTTTTTCTGTTTTTCTGTTTTTCTGTGTTTCCGTTTTTCCGTTTTTCCGTTTTTCCGTTTTTCCGTTTTTCCGTGTTTCCGTTTTTCCGTTTTTCCGTTTTTCCGTTTTTCAGTTTTTCCGTTTTCCGTTTTCCGTTTTTCCGTTTTTCCGTTTTTCCGTTTTTCCGTTTTTCCGCTTTCCGTTTTTCTGTTTTTCTGTTTTTCCGTTTTTCCGTTTTTCCGTTTTTCCGCCTTTCCGGTTTCCCGTTTTTCCGTTTTTCTGTTTTTCTGTTTTTCTGTTTGTCTGTTTATCTGTATGTATGTTCGGGGTAAACTCAAAAAGTAATGCATGGATTTACTTCAAATTTTGCATGAATATTACTAACAGGTCGGGTCAATTACTAATAAACTTGTAAAGCCTTCTAAGCCGTGATAGTTTTCTTTTTAGTATTTACTATTACCGTAAAATTTTTCCCACTCTCAAAACCAATCAAAAAACAGTAGCAGTCGTGGGACTGCCGATAGAAGTGAAAACGGAACTATTAAGTTGCGAGTAATTAAAACTATATGCAAAACATAGCTATAGATATACTATTATCATTAGCATGTCGGTGACGCGAACCGAGGATTTTACCCTCTACTAAAACGCTCAACGCGCCTAAAGAAGTTTTCACTTCAAAAATATTTTTCAAAATTTCAAATTATCCTTTTGTATGTATATTCATGTCAAATTACAGATTTCTAGTACTAAACATCTCTAAGCTAGACTGCGGACGGATGGACGGATGGACATAGAGAAACTATAAAGGTTCTAGTTTACTACGGAACCTTAAAATGTGTGTAATCGCTGAATAGGTTATTTAGGGCAAGTACTTTTTTACGCATTAAACGATAATTCTCCTAAATCTTACTATAATAATAAAATTAAATACACCAAGACTTCAAAGAACTATTTGGTATTTTTGCAAAAGTATAGAAAACTACTGAAAATTATATACAGCCCATTATAAAATGAAATAAAAATATAGTTCTCGCTATAAGTAGTCGATAATCATTATCAGGTTGGCAAAATGCAGCGATGGGTTTCATCACTCATCTCACCAGCCAACATACCGGTGAACCGTGGTGAACTGGAAAGTCTACGCTGACGTTGAGTTTACGCTGCCTACTTCGCAACGGAACCGGGCGTGTAGATGATGATGATTAAAACAAATAAAGTATTGTAAATATTTCGTTATTTTTTTCAAACATTTTCTTATATTTTTTATCAGTTACATTATTATTCATGCCAGTGTTCATATTGTTATAGTTTAATGGATCAATATGGCTGACGCTAAAAGGAGAGTGCTGTAATAAATATCCTTTACACAAGTTTTCAGTTAAACAAATGCACTGTTTATGTAAGTATCCATTTTATATTTCTTTATTGTAATAACTATAACAAAATATTTTAGTTCAGGTGTATGCTACAGATAATGGACCTGTGAAAGTGACAATTATGTTAAATTATACATATAGCTTTCGCTATAATTTACAATATGCAAGGCAATTATTATTTTTATATTGTGAAAAAACTTGATTATCAAATAAAATATGGAAATTGCCAGTTAATTAGCTTTGAATTTTATTTTGTAAGAAAATATTTTTTATATATATCATAAGATAGCAAATAAGCAGGGTGGTTTTCTGATGGAAAGAGTCAGCCATGACCTATAGACACCAAAGTTGTTTATGGTGCGGTGCAGGAATAGGTAAGGCGATGGTAATAGACCCAGGCCAGATAATGCAAAACTCTACCATCTAGAAAGTAAAGATTTTTATAAGTGTAAAATGAAAAACTTTCTTTTTTATTCAAATTTATACAAACGCGTTAGTTCCGGAAACGTTTTATACTATAGCTATATATCGTAGTTTAGGTTTATTGCTATCGCAGTTTAGTATATTGTCGTATAACATAAAAAAAAATTAGACAGATAAGTATATTTCATTGAATTTGCTCCTGCCCATTCTTAGAAAGAAATGTAGTAAATAAATTTTTCCTCTTCATATCTTAAAAAAAAATGGTTTTAGTATTGATAGGGAAGCGCTTGACAATGATCTCGCCTGATGGTAAGCTAAGATGTGGTCTAAGATAGAACGCGCTTCCTTAGTAGGTAGTCGTGAAGATCCCCAGACTGTACTCGTCGGTGAACATAGACTCAGGAAGCATGCATGCAGTTGCGGAATAAAAAATGTCGAGTCGAACCGCTTTGTCCGGGTACGTGGAACATCCACCATATGGCGATGCCTAGAATCTGTGCGCCTCGACGATCGATAGAAAAACGGGGATAGTAGAATTAAGTCGTGCAATTCCAATGCAATTCAATTTATTTAGGAATTTGGTGACTTTCTTCAACTCAAGATATATTCATAACATTTTGCCAATAACTCAAAATCACCCAAAACTCTATAAGTAGAATGAGCTGGTTCTTAGAGAGTTTTATCTGTCAACCAACAATATGATTACTGACATAGTATGGACTACCTTCATTATGGGAACTTATCTTCACGCCCATATCCCTGAAGAGGTTGGCTGATTGTACTACCAGTGCACTCATAATTAGCTGAAAATACTTTGTCCTACACAAGGTAAAATGTGGCAAGCCTATTGCCAACTGGGTATTATCCAATCCTGGGCAACATTGTTTTTATTAGATAACTGAAAAAACACATGCTTGAATTGCCTGACCCGAGAATCGAACCCGGGACCTCATGTGGTCAATACCGACACTGAATTACTAGACCGCAGAGGCGATACAATATTTTTTAAACTGTGATAATTATAGGAAAAATGTAAAATATAAACAGTAAAACTGCAACAACCAACTTATATCCAAAAATATTTTAAAAGGGTATTATTTTTTTTCCTCGTGTTGGTTCCGGGCTCGTTTGAAGAATGGACCATCTGCCGTTCTGCCAGGCATGTTGTACAAGGCAACCGATTGGCTATGCGAGTCACTACCATCGTGGCTACTAGGTGGTAGAGTTCTGCATTGTCTCGCCCGGGTCTGGTACCACCGCCTTACCTATTCCTGCCGCAATAGCGTCAGTGCTTGTCGCTGTCGTGTTCCGGTTTGGAGGGTAAGGTAGCCGGTTAACTTATGCATGTGGCATTATACCTCGCCACAAGATAGCAACGCACCATTAACACCTTTGTAGTCTATAGCCGATGGTTGACTCTTTCCATCAGGAGACCCATCTGCTTGTTTGCTATCTTATAACATAAAAAAAAATCCTGTAAATATATTATTTGTCCGAGCTCCTCCTGAACAATAGGCCATCTGCATTTCTATCAGGTTTATTATACACCAGATAAAATTGTCACCACCATCATGATTAATTTAACAAATGTTATGAAAAAAAGACAAGCCCGCTGAGTTTCTTCCGCCGGATCTTCTCAGTGTGTGGCCGCGTTTCCGATCCGGTAGTAGTTTAAAAAAAATGTTGACGCGTCAAAATAAATTTTTTCTGATTTTTGATTTCTGATATCTGATTTTTGAATAAGTGGAAGATTACTACAATACTTCACACGGGGTTGGTACCGCCTTACCTTTTCCAAACGCAACAGCGTCAGTGCTTGCTATTATCGTGTTTAGGTTTGAAGGCTTAGGTAGCCGACAAGTTCACGTGTGGGGTGTAATATTACCGTCAGCAAAGAACTTTTGACATCTTTGGTATTTACAGGCGATTGTTATATCTTTCCATCTGGATAGCCCCTGAGTTGGTCCGGGCTCTTTTGAAGAATATACGAGCTACCGTTCTACCAGGCAATTTGTAAGAGACGATCGATTGGCTATACGAATCACTACTATCGTGGCTAGTGAATCGACTAGGTCAGAGGTGGCGAACTAATGGCACGCGTGTCAATTATGGCACGTGACGTAATATTTTGGGCACGCCACCGATCATCGTTGTTCACTATAAAGTATATTACAAATGAACGCGAATGATCCTATGCTATGATAGAAAATTACGATCTTAAAAACCAAATATAAGTAATTTGTCATCGGATCTATAAAAATAAAGTGACACTAACGTTATTTTTATTTTGAATTACGCATATAACAGCAACATTTGTTGTTATACATGCAAACTGTATATATATTATTGAAGTAAATAGAGTTCGAGTTAATAGTAGGTACTCAGTGTTATTATTTTCCCAATAATCATGAAGTCTAAATTATTTAAAGGCACGTCTGTGGCCTCATTAAATATTTATTAAAAAAATGGCATGTTGATATATAAAGGTTCGCTACCTCAGCTGTACTAGGTGGTAGAGTTCTGCATTGTCTCTTCCGGGTATGGTACCACCGTATTACCTATACCTGCCACAATAGCGTCAGTGCTTGACACTCATGATTCGGTTTAGAGGGTAAGATAGCTGGTAAACTTATGCAAATAGTATTAACACCTCGCCACTCGGAAGGCAACGCCACATTAATACCTTTCGTGTATGTAGTGATGGTTGCCTCTTTCCAATGCTTTTTTGCTATCTTATGACAAGAAAAATTACCACCTGCATGTTTAATATCCGATGATGTGAAATAATTGAAAAAATATGTTCAGAATTTTAATGGAATACTATCGCTTGAAAAGTTCTATTGTTTACTATGCGGTCATTGTTTGATAATTATACGTCGTAATAAAAAGTATTCTAGGGCTTATCTCTTTAAAATTGGTGTTAATTATAAGATAATAATTCACTATTACCATGGTAGTAATAATTCACAACTGAAATATGTTGAGATTGGTTTAGAAATACTTAGAATATAGCTCGTTGTTCATGATTTTAGTGTAAAGGACTGAAGGTATTAGAATTAATATTTTCTAATGTTTCATAGTAGCAAGAATGTCCGAATATGCGTTACTCTCAACCCTCTTAAAATTACAAAATATGACTCTTTATGAAATGTTTGGTCCTCCTGTACACAACAATGTTTAAAGTGATTGTTACAAAATTTGGAATAAAAGATTGTTATAAAAGTTGGGATAAAAGTGGTTTAAATTTAGAACAAACACAAATATTTCTTTTGGTCTTGGAAAATATATTATCAACACATTGAGGTCTCCAAAAATAACGTTCAAAGAACAAAGATAATTTAATATTCTCGAGAAATGAATATTTATAGACTATTTGAGTGAAACGAAATTTATATGTATATTGAATTTTATCAAGAATAAACAAAACGATGACTTCAATAATTTAATTTGTCATTTAATGCCTCTTTCTTAATTTGGTATTATCGTCTTCAGGCAGAACTTAGTTAGAGAGGGATACTTTACGTAATAATGTTAAATAGATTTATAACTCTAGATAATAAAACTTTTCGGAAATTAAATTGTATACCTTGATACTTTTAATAAAGTATATTCACGCCCGTATCTCGAAATAGGTAGAGGACCAACTATAGGAATACCAACCAGGAGGACCAACTATAGACGCAGTAGCGTCAGTGTTTGCCATTGTGGTATTCCGGTTTTAAGTGCAAGGTATACTTATATATGTGGCATTATGACCCCACCATAAGGATAGGAACGCACCATTAACATCTTTGGTATCTACACGTATAAGCATTGGATGTCTCTTTCCATCAGGAGCTATGGTATGCTTGTTTGCTATCTTATGATATAAGGAAAAATATCATATGACGCAGTCTTCACGTTTTGCTATGCATCATATTTTGGACTCATTGCTAATTTGACCTTAAAAACTATCGCTTATGGCACAGTCAACTAAGCGTAAAATTTGCGTGAGTACTCGATATTTAGTACCCGTTTCCCCGTGTTGGATCCGGGCTCCTTTGAAGAATAGACCAACTGGCGTTCTGCCAGGCAGGTCATAAAAGGCGACCGATTGGCTATGCGAGTCACCACCATCGTGGCTACTAGGTGGTAGTTTTGCATGCCTCGCCCGGGTCTGGTACCACCGCCTTATTTATTCCTGCCGCAATAGCGTCAGTACTTGTCACTGTCGTGTTCCGGTTTGGACGGTAATGTAGCCGGTAAACTTATGCATGTGGCATACGACCTCGCTACAAGATAACAACGCACCATTAACATCTTTGGTGTCTATAGGCGATGGTTGACTCTTTCCATCAGGAGACCCATCTGCTTGTTTGCTATCTTATACTAAAAAAAATCCTAAAAAGTCAGGGCTGACCAATTAACACAAACTAGCGAAGTTAATGCTTTGTTGACTGGGCTATAATTACTTGTAGGTAATACACGGAATCAACATCTTAATGTTATCTCTGAGGCACCTATTCATTCATTCATTCATACATTATTAAGGCTAGTAGTTATGCTCTTTAGATACCAGGAACCTTTGAAATAATAAATGTTATAAAGCTAGGTCTTTTGCGGGGTAGGCAGTGCAACTAACTATATGAGACGTCCAGTTTTTGCGTTTGACATTTTATCGCATGGCGAGATCGGTGGTAATCCGCTTCGCCACGTTTACCAATACCAAAAGTACAGGAGTACATATTAATATATCACTGCTCGAATGTTACGCAAGGGAGTATTAAAAGAGAACACATATACAGTGAATAATGAAAACTCTGTCCGACTTGAAAGGGATAGGTAATAAAAATAAAAATGAAATGATCCTTTTTATAGACAAAAATGGCCCACGCAAAATGTTGGGTTCCGAAGTTGCCTATTGCAATACGCATTATTAAGTAATGTAGTAAAATTACTACAACAATACGCACTAGGAAAAGGGCTTTTGTTGTTTCATACTATGAACATTCAAACTATTTAACGCCAATGACGGATATATCCGCTTACTTGAAGTGATACTTTATACTTGAAAATCGACGGTCGCTACGTACGCATAAGAACACGTAAAATATGTAACATTTTTTATTACATATTATATAGCTTTAAATTGTCCAAACGCTCATATCTATATAGATTTTTTTCCGCTACTTATACAAATCGAATAAGAGAAGAAGTGTAGATAATAATTACAAACAATAGGTGTCGTAGATGCGGATATCTATACTTATTGTGCTGTAAGGTGTTTTAAAATGCGCGTTTTAAAATTTAAAACGCTGTATAAAGAGATAATTGTCTTTATTAATATATTTTTAATATTTTTGGGTGATGATCTTAAGTTATTTAGGGTATGGTATTGAAAATGAAAACATTTATATTTTATGAATTTTTATGTATAAATACATAAATGTTTTCTCTGCATGTTTTTAAGACTTTGAAAACCTGTTATGAATTAAGAATATATACTGAATAGACACATTTGATATTTATGAGTACTTAAATATATAAAATTTAATAAATAAAATTTTACAGGTTTAAAATGTCAATAATTTTATAAATATACATGTCAAATATAATATGTATATTTATAAAATTGTCATTTTATGAAATCATCGAAATATATTTTCAGTTTTTTTTTTGTTTTTAGCGTATAAAGAGGTATCTCCGAATTGTCTGATATGTACGTCAACGTAAAAGCAGTCATACATCAGGTTTTTTCGAGAAAATATTAAAAAAAATACTTAAATACTATTATGGATTCCCTAAATCTAATAACTCATTGTAGAAAAAAAAAATTGAAAAAAAAAATCCTTTTCTTTTATATAGGTACATTAGTTCTTGTAATAACGAAACAGCTAAGCTACATATTTTGACTATGGTGCAGAGTTTGTGAAATTAGGGCTTATAGAGTTAGGGCTTGTTCGATGATCAAACTTATAAATCGAATTGGTGAGAACACTGGGTTTGCCATTTCGCTACCATCACATGGCCGTGAAGGGAAAAATTTATTCCCAGTTCATAAGTTTTCTGTTATAAAAAAGTTCTTGTAACGTTTAGAGTTTATGTAGAATTTTTAATGTGAAGTGGTAGAGCGGGGCCATGTAGAGTTTGAAGCTTGGTTCTACATGAGATCCTGATAACTTTTTGACAGTGCGAGCTATCTAGTTCCGTCAAGGCAATATTTTACATAAAAATGTTCTTGTTCACTTTTTTTGTAAGCTTGCTATGAAAAAAAAATTATACACGTATTGTTTTACTTGCATCAAGAAGTTTGGACTTATATAATTTACAGAAATCTAGCATAAAATTAAGCTTCTACGGGAAGAAAACACAAATTTCCAACCCCTAATTTAAAGGGTAGGGGTGATATACTTAACATCGTAAATACGTATTTTATTATACATAACGAGGAGTCCTTTATCAATTTAAGACCTCTAGCATCAAAATTTTATAGAAGTCACATACAAAATTCCATTCCTTTTTTTAAGGAAATGGGGTTTAAAAGTACCTACCAAGTTTTTTTTGTTGTATGTGTACTAATACAGACTTACATGCTAAATTTTAGCTTTTTAGAACTTCAGAAAGTACTTTAAATTTTTGATGATCATCAGTGTGTGGGTCAGTGGTGAAATCGGGGTTTTTAGATATAAATAAAATCTGGAGACAACACAAGACGAGACAAGTCTGCAAGGATCATGATGTATGACACTCGGTTATCACTGCTTACCCTGTATGGGATCTGGTGTGAAGATATATATGTATATATGTAATAAAATTTAAATTAAAAAGTTATATGTTTAATATTAAACTTTATTTGTAAAATTTAATCTTTATATGTTTAATAACCGCCCCGTTGCACTGTGATTTGTCTAGAACAAGCTAGGTGGACAAAAGTCACTGTCTAATTTCCAGGAATTGATCATTAGAGGTCGTTAAGTACAACCCCATTATACCATTTCCAAGAATTGTTTGTGCCATAATCCCGCTATGACTCACTAATGACGGGTGGAAGGGTAAGTGATAAGGTATCATACTTATTGTGTAATCGTTAGTTGCAATTTTGCTACACATTGGACACCACCTCATGAGTTACTCAGTGAACACCCCAGTTTTTTGTGCTATGGATACTATGACTAAAGGTAAGAACATTACATTTACATATGAATATTAGTCTTAAGTAGCTACACCTAGTAAAATTTTTAAAAAACAAAATTTTTAAAACAGCATCGTTTCCGAGTGGAGTGCGGAAGAGTTGGCGACTGCTGCAGAAGTAGCCAGTAGATCGGAAGGCAACTATGATGTGATGGCACTAGAATTGAGCAAAATGTCTCCTGCCCTAATGGGATACTTCTCACCACTCTTGAAGCTTGTGCCTATTATATGGACTCTAAGTGTACGAGTCACACGTACAAAGCTACGACGAGGTGGGAAATGAAGGCGGGGGACATCAAGTGTTGCCATCATATCACAGTCTACGTAAGTGTCCTATCCTGTTATCCTCCTACTGAGCACATTTCTGTAACGGAAACACGCGCAGAAATTAAGCTTCAGGCAATTATAGACAAAACTACCGAAAGATTAGTAAATTCACAAGAAGAAGTTATAAGAAGTGTGTCAAAAGTTCCCCATAAAAGTCATCATTCACTTTAATAAGTAAGTGGGGCTGTAACGGCATTTCCGGCCACAGTACCTACAAACAGAAATTTGAAGATCGTGAGGCCACAGATGAGTTTTTGTTTGTCTTTTGTTTCGTCCCATTACGCTTATATGATGGCGATGATATTATTTGGCAAAACCCTCGCCCCTCCTCAACGATGTACTGCCGTCCCATAAAATTCATTTTTTCCAAAGAAACCACTGAGCTAACTGTGGCTGTAACTGATAAAGTGTTGGAAGAAGTTGCGCAACGACTTCCAACAGTGTGTTTATTTGGCGATACTCAAATTTCTGTTAAACATAATTTCATTTTAAGTATGGTAAATGGTAAGATTTGTAATGCGTTAACAAATACACATTCCTCTCAAACGTGTTATATTTGTAAAGCAACACCAAAAATGATGAATAATGACTTAAAGGACACTTTAAGCATAGAACACGATTTTGGTTATGGTTTGTCCACTTTGCTTGGTTGGATCCGTTGTTTTGAGTGCTTGTTACACATAAGCTATCACCTTGATATAAAAAAATGACAGGCTCGAAGTGCAGACGACAAGCAGAGTGTGAAACAGCGCTCAGACAAAATCAAATTTTTATTTAAGAAAGAAGGATTAATAGTGGACAAACCAAAGCCAGGATATGGAAACACAAACGATGGAAACACGGCGCGTAAATTTTTTGCCAATGCAGATGTTAGTGCAGAGATTACAGGGTTGGATGTTGAACTTATTAAAAAATTTGATATTATATTGAGAACCCTTGCCTATGACATAAATTTAGAGAAATTTGAAAAAGTTTGTTGTGAAACGCGCAAGTTGTATTTAAGTCTGTATTCATGGTATTTCATGCCTGCTACTGTGCATAAGATACTTGTGCACAGTACATAGGTTATAAAGACAGCGCTTCTTCCGATAGGACAGTTTTTCGAAGAAGCCTAAGAAGTGCGTAACAAAGACCTACGTCGATTTCGTTTGCACAATATGCGCAAGATGTCTCGCATTGCCACAAATACAGACTTATTACACATGCTTTTAGCAACATCCGACCCTTTAATTAACGCATTTAGAGATGTGCCCAGGAAAAAGCCTGAGAAATTAAATCCAGAAGTTTTAAAATTAATAATCCCGCCTTCAGTGCCCATCACCCGACCATCGGTAAATGTTCCGCGTAATGATAATGATTATATAGAATCGGATTCTTCGGACAATGATAATGATAGGGAATAATTCTAAGAAGTTCTTAATTTATTTTAAGTAACTTTTCTATAATTATGATTATTTTGTTTTACAGTATTAATACAAACGTTTTAAGCTAAGTATAGTTTTTAATGTGTAAGGAAATATACAATTTGCATTTATTCTCAATATATTATTTTTTACTTTGATTTTTTTGTTTTTTTATGCATCATAGCCCCAAATACCAAAGGTCCTCCAAAATGTACATAATATGTCTGAATATGCACATATGAAGCAATTTTATTAAAAAATAATTTTGTCCACCTAGCTTGTTCTAGGCGAATCACAGTGCGTTGGTCGAGTGGTTAGCGACCCTGACTACGCAATCAATGGGGCTCGAGTTCGATCCCCGACGGGAACAAGCATTTGTGTGATGAGCATAAATGTTTGTATTTCCGGGCTTGGGTGTTTATTAAATATATTCTGGTATTTATATATGTATTTCTATGTATTAGTATCGTTGACTAACACCCATAACACAAGCAAATAATTTGCTTACTTTGGGGTTAGATCAGTAAGTGTAACTTGTCTCGTGAATATTATTATCATTATTATTATTATTATAATAAGTCTTCAGCTGGCATCATATAAGTTGTGAGTGTTCAAAAAATGACGAAGTGCTTCTAGAAAATGTAGCTAGTACCCATGCGTTTTACTTGGTTTGTCGTGGCAGGGGTACAACTCTGTCCCCAAATTTAGTATCTGTATATAATTAAATGTGACAAGGCACTAAATCAAAATTATTAATATAAAAAATCTCCCTATGTAAAAGCTCCACCTTTGAAAATTTTGGCACGCTGGAACTCCAAACACTGGCCAGTTCATCCATCCGTATATATATTATGAACATATTACTGATAATAAGCAGGTGGTTCTCTTCATGGAATGAGACAACCATTGCACACTGTGTAGCGAGGATGTAATGTCACATAAATAACTTTACTGGGTATCCTATCTTCTAAACCGGGACATGACAATGACAAGCACTAACGCTTTATCGGCAGAAATCGGTAATGCGGTGGTACAAAATCCGCGCGAGATATTGGAGAACGCTACGATTACGATGGTAATAGTCGGTCTTTCGCCTTATACTAACGGAGAGACAGAAAGTAAAATGGTCTATTTTTCAAAAACGGGTAGAAATAATAGGATATTATAGTCTTTAAGAAAATGAAAGCTTTAAATCAACGATTATGTGACATTCTTATAATGAAAATATACAGAAAACATTTTATTAAATTAAGACAGACCATTGAAAAGTTATATTAAGTTATAATTCAACAAAATATAATAAAGTTTATCACTGTATTTCGTAACATTTCAAATCATCCTATTAGTATCCATATTAATATCATGTTACCATTATATTTATAAATTATTCATTTATAATAAAAATATGTACCTTCTCTGTGGATTAAATTCTCGTCCAGGGCCTCAAAGGATATTTTTAAAATAACATAATAAATCAGACGAACGATCGAGCTTTTGACGACAGCAAATTCAAATAACCCGAGAAAATCCAGCGACAGTATTATATGGCTTTTTTTAGAATTAAACCATTAGCATTCTAGGTACCTATATCATGAGACGTTAGGAAATGCTAAATCTGTTATACCACCGTGACTAGGTATATTCAGTTCTATCGCTATAAAGTGCTAAAATACTTATCACTGTTGCAAAGGTATTTAGCTGGCTAGCTGGCTATACCAGTTTAATCCATTGTCTTGTTTTGTATCATAGCCTAACAAATAAGGAGAAGGCTCTCTTGATTGAAATAAAAACCATCGCCTATAATCGCCGAAGTTTCATTTCTTTTATGTTAGTGGGATAGGCAAACTGGCAGACGTGCCACCTGATGGTAAGTGGTCGACGTCGCCAATGAACATAAATGGGATATCTGGGCTGATCTAGCTCAGGTAAACCATTCATGTGTTGCCTAACCTGAGACATAAGATGTTAAGTCTCGGTGCCAGTAATTACACTGTCTGTCTTGCCCTTCTCTCTGAAACACAGCAAAGCTGTTTCACGGGAGAAATAAACAAGACGGTGGTACCCACGCAGTCGGAAGCACGGCACAGCGCATCCCTCCCACCGATAAATATAGTACTTTGCTATCCGTGTGAAGGGATAATAATGGCACATGCATAAGAAACCGACGCTATTGCGGCATAAATGGGTAATGCGGTGGTACCAGGTGGTTCACTTTTAAAATGCACTCAGTTTACCTATAAATGTAATATATTTTACAATTCATCATAATCATCGTTAGGGCATAAAAATGATGGACGTATTTTCCATCAGAAAATCCATTTTCTTGTTTACTATGTCACAAAATTTCCGGTGTTGGTCCGGGCTCCCTTTGATGAATAGAGTATATGCTGTTCTGCCAGGCAGTTCTTAAGAGGCAAGCGATTGGCTACACGAGTTATTACTATCATGGTAACTAGGTAGTAGTGTTTTGCATTGCCTCGTCCGGGTCTAATACTACCACTTTACCTATTCCTGCCGCAATGGCGTCAGTGTTTCTCATTGTCGTTTTCTGGTTTAGAAGGTAAGTAACCAGTAAACGTATGCATTTGGTATTACCATCCCACCGCGCATATAGTAACGCACCATTTACATCTATGTGTCTACACCAAGGAAATTACATTTTACCCGAAATGTTCACACGTGCTTCAAAATCGTTCCGAAGAGTACCACGACATGGGTGGAGTGTGTCTCTTTCTACTAAATAACGCGCCAATTGCCATATATAAGTGCGGTCATGCGTAGTTTGCATATTACTACTAAGTAATTCTACTAATTTGAGAAACAGTTTTTGCTTTGCATAAGTAATTACGTAATAATTAAAATAAGCACATTTTAGAACTCATTGTGTTAATTACAATAATTTTATGCTAATGTATTTATCAACGTGTATGAATAAAAGAGATTAAACGATTACCGAATATATAAAAATCTACCATCTGATAGTTTTATTTACACTGGCAATTGCAAGAAAAGGATATCATCCACTCTTGTCGTTGTCTTGCTCAGAACGTTTTTCCCCCTCTGTTAAGTAAGAAACAAATGTCAACTTTAAAAGTAACGAAATAAAATACATTTTTGTTTTTCAAATATTGTTTCATAACAATTCCAGTTATCGTATATAAGTTCCTTGGTCTACACACATTTGTTGTCTCTATTAGAAAAACTATCTGCTTCTATGTTATCATAAGATATAAAAATGAATTCATAAATATTCACAGAAATACAAGTATATTTAAGAATTAATCGGGGTTTATCATCAGCAGAAAAACCATCAATTAATTTGTTAAATTAAAAGTCCTATAAAGCGAAATATAAGAAATTGTTCATACTAACACGCAAGTAATAAGACTTTCCTTTTAGCTCTAATTGTACAAATTAAACACAAAAATGAACCATAATTTAAATCCAGCGTAACTTTTGATAACGTAATATCTCATTTAGCTAAATATTTCCAAGGAGCACTCGGGAGCTATAACATTAAGAATACCAGTGTTTTTACTCTCGCATTAAAGTTTAGGCGCAAAATTTCAAATAAAGTGAGGATCACGTACTAGTGAGTGATATCACGTCTACGACTCATCAGCGTTAGCACGTGACGACTTTAATACAAACAGATTTCGTAAGACACCAGATAACTTGACCCGTGACAATTCTTTTTCAGAACAATTTTTGTGTGCCTAACAAGAAATAAACAAGATAATGCGGATCAAAAAGTAGTGGTGTTAATATTACGCGGAGGAAGAGCATGCTATCACAGCTCTGCAAAGTTTTCTTTTTCCAAACTTTATTACGCCATTAGACGTCGTGAAGGAGAATTGTACTTCTTTATGTTATTTGTTTACTCAAGTTGGAATACGTAATAAGGATACATGTTTTCTACGTTACTATGTTTTCTTTCAAAATAATTTGAGCTATTTTGTGTTGAGTGTCTTTTGTCATACTGCTTTTGGATATTCCCTGCTTGAAGAATGTTTCACTATTCGCTAATCTATTTATTAATACTTGGAGGAAAACTTTGGACCCCTTTTAGGGTTCTGTACTCAGGGGTAAAATAGGACCTTTTAATTAAGACTCCGCTGTCCACACGTCTGTCATCAGGCTGTATCTCATGAAGCGTGATAGAAAGTTAAATTTTTATATATGATATGTTTATATCACTGCCATAACAGCAAATACTAAAAACAGAATTAAATAAATATGGGAGGCCTCCTTAAAGGAGTGTCATTGGTGTTAGTCAACGATCCTATTACATAGAAATACACATTATATAAATACTGGAATATATTTAATAAACACCCAAACCCAGAAATATAAACATTTATGCACGCCACACAAATGCTTGTCCCCGTCGGGGATCGAATCCGAACCCCGTTGAATGCGTAGTCAGGGTCGCTAACCACTCGACCAACGGGCGGTCAAATGTTATTAATATATATATATATATATATATATATATATATATATATATATATATATATATATATATATATATATATATATATATATATATGTATATATATATATATATATATATATATATATATATATATATATATATATATATATATATATATATATATATATATATATATATATATATATATATATAAGTTACCAGAATATATGTAAGTGTAATGGACTATGTACAAATGACGTATTTCAAGTGTAAATTTTACCTACGAAATAAAAAAAATTTGAATTTGAATTAGAAAATAAAATCCATCATATATCTCGCGTTGATGGCTTTCATGCGATTATCAGAAAGCGATGTGCCTCTTTATTGGAAGACTGCGAACCAGCTCGAACAGTATTCTAAACGTAATGGTGTATCGTTGGTACTGACAAATACTACAGCATTAGTTAAACCTGCATATATCTCAGGTGACACCAGGACGATTTATATAGTTTTAGTATACTTGGGATATTAAAATCTAAAAGTTAATTTTTAACTGTCAATCAAACAACATTCTCTAATTTTAGTTTTTAAAAATATATTTTCTAACACAAATATGGACATGTTTCTGAATTAAATATTATTATTATTATTTCGATCCATCCATTTTTTTATCCATCTATATTATATGTTTCCATCCATCCACCCATGTATATATTTCATCCATTTATTCCTTCTATAATCTTACAGGGTATTTCAGTAATAATAAGAAAATAAACAGATCCGGATCCAACGATATAATTATTACATTGCTGGAGAAAGTGCCTTTAAAAGTTTTAGCACAACATTCAAAATGACTGATCCAATTTATGGAGTTATATAAATAGATCTATTACTTAAAGGGCAATTAATTCATTACAAAACTTCGTTTCCAAGGTAATTACATTTTATAGAATTTAGAAGTAAGTACGTTGGAAGTAACTTTCCAGGATTCAGCTATATCGAGAAATGGAATACCTATTTCATTAAAACCAAGCAAACAACTTTCTATTAAATTGGTTTGGCTTTCTTTGGTAATTGCTTGAATTTAATTTCTTTTAAGCCGTTGTGGTATACAAAATAATTATGAAAAATGTCACGGTATGCTGCAAAAATATTTAAATTAAAAATAAATATCTTCACGCCAATGTTTTTGCAAGTTAGCTTGAAAGCGCAGAATTTAACTAGATATTTCGATTCACCAAATATACACACATATATACTTACTAATTTATTTACGGCTTATACAGTAATTACGGCTTTGTTGTCAAACTTAAAGGAGATTTTGTAATTTAGTCTATGGCTGAATTTCGACTACAGGGCGATCGCTAATAGTCGTAAATTCTTGAAAAAAAAAAAAACCGACCAAGTAAAGTTTCATTTAAAAAAATAAGAAAAAACACGTTTGTTGTATCGGGAGCCTTAATATTTTCAATTTTTTAACTTCTAGTACTTACTAGCGACCTGCCCGTGGTTTCACCCGTGTAACTTTTGTTCCCGTGAGAATATCGAAAAGATTTATATATTAAAACGTTCCTCAAGAATCTATCTATCTATTTAGAAAAACCGCATCAAAATCCGTTGCGTAGTTTTAAAGATTTAAGCATACATATGGACAGATAGAAATATAAATTTATATATAAATAGATATATATAAATTTATATTTTTATTATAATAAATAATTTATATATAGATAGATATATAAATTTGTTATTATAGCGGCAACGAAGATACATAATTTCTAGTTATCACGACTTATGGGATAGAGCCTGGTTACAGACAGACGTACAGCGGAGGATTTGTAATAGGGTCCCGGTTATCTTTTAGGTAACGAACGTATATTTTTGGGAGAATCTTTGGTTTGCTTATTTAGTATATAAGTCACCGTAAAATTGTAAGAACCGTTAAATTATAATCTACCGTAGTAATATTATAAACAAACTGCTAACCTAACCTAACCAAATTATTAATTCTCTAGGTATATTGTAAACTTACAGTTCTTACAATTTCACGGTGCCATATACTACGAGTATATCACATGTATCAGAAAGTTATATACTTTGGGAGAATCTTTTGTTTGTCGATCGATATATATATATATATATATATATATATATATATATATATATATATATATATATATATATATATATATATATATATATATATATATATATATATATATATATATATATATATATATATATATATATATATATCGGAATATATCGGAAAGTGACATACTTTTGGTATATCTCACATTTAGTAATATTGTGGTCCTACTCGCGATGAAGCAGTTTTCCACGGAAGAAATCCATAAAAGTTATAAATTCTTCAAGATCCAAATCATCTGTATAGCAAACGCTGAACAAGGACCTAACTTTACAAACAAAAAGGAAATTGAAATAAAATAAGGTGTTAGGGTGTTTTCCGCGTGTGTTTATTACAGGCGAGGTGAATGAACAGTCATTTTCATTTGTTTGCTTACGTTACCTACCGCTCTTACTTGTATACAAATTTTAACATAAGCTCATTTTCTTTGGAAACATATTAGTAGAGCTTGCTATGTTGTCGGGTGTAATAACATTGGAATAATTTCTCATAGTCGATATTTAAAATTAGCGTAAGAAAATTATACATATTTACATTTTGAATACAGAAGCTCGTTCTAGCTTTGTATTTTTCAACTCGAACTATTTATTCTTTAACCAATATAAATAAGGCTCGCATTGTTAAAAACTTATTAGATCTCACGTAGAACTAAGCTTCTAACTCTACATGTGTACATTCCTTATACGCTTGGCTGCGTTTCTGAGTTCCCAACTTCGATTATTATATCAAACGAAATGTATTATTGGTTTTGTATGTCTTTCAGTTTTCTATGCGCAAAGTTTCGGATAGTGCTTGCTCTACTCTCGTCTCATTAAAATCAAGGGATTTTTTGAGGTAAAAATAGCTCCATAATACACATATTGCACTTATAGAATAATATTATAAAGATAGGTATGTCAAGAAAAAAAAAACACTCAATTTAACGCTTTCAGTATTTGTAAAAGACGATAATTTTATTTATCTAAAAAACTGATTGATAAAAAATTCCAAGTCTTGTCAATTGTCTGTATGTACGGTTTGGGCACGACGATATGGGCATTTTTTTTATTTATTACTAGCTGACCCTGCAAACGTTGTTCTGCCTTTTTAACTACTATTTATTTTTTCTATATTTTCTCACCTTTCTTCCTTCCTTGGACTTCAACAATTAATTCAAAACTAAAATTAGCCAAATCGGTTTTGCCGTACTCGACTCTTAGCGAGACTAACTAACAGCAATTGATTTATAAATAAATACAAATAGATGTGTTATTCGGTGTTGTTTAGTTGTAATGATAATAAACTACAAATCGACTAGTCTGTGGCACAACCGGTGAAGCAGCCGTTTTATAAAACTAGCATTCGGGATGGGATTGTCAACAACCGCGCTTTACGACAAGTTCTAGCCAGCCAGATGTGTGGTACACCTGTGTTATGCACCTGTTTTTGTGAGATAATTACGTCATAACAACAATCGACGAAATATCTAAAGAAAAATGGTATAAATAGGCGAGGATAACATGTTCTCGATTCATTGTAATTCTATCGCTTGTTGAGGGCGTTAGTCAGCCCAAAAATTATACTGTGCGGGTAAAAGTGATTCAAGTGTTTTATTCGGCCAAACTGCTTCTCGATAATAGGATAGAACAGCTATCAAGAGGACGAGGTTTAAAAAAATAACGCGACCTACAACAATTTGACGTGACTACTAGTTGGTGAAATTTTTAATTATACTTATAAATAATGTGATTATCACTGTAGTTATTTTATCAAAATAAAGTCCCTATTCTACACTCCACGCCTTCTGAATTTTTTTTTCTTATATTATTAGAGAACTTACAAGCAAATAGCTCTCCTGTTGGAAAGAGAAACCATCGCCTATAGACACCAAAAATGGTAAAGATGCCTTGCTATCTTGTGGCGAGGTCCAATGCCACACACATAAGTCTACCAGCTACCTTATCCTCCAAGCTGGAACACTACATTGACAAGCGTAAACGTTATTGCGGCAGGAGACGTAGTAGTCACGATGGTAGTGATACGTCCAGCCATTTGGTCGTCTTTTGCGACCTGCCTGACAAAACTACAGTTTATCTACTCTTAACACTGGACCAACATGAGGAGGACGTTCAACAATCATGACAGTCGAAAGATTTTATGTAAGTATGTTAATACTTTTAACTTGCCACTACGTATGTAGATAAGGAAGTTACAGATTTTACCCTGATTTTCGAAAATCAAGTTTTCTTTAGATGTGCACGTTTTGAGGTCCTAGGAACCTTTTCCAAAAATTTTCACGATGACGTCTGTATGCGTGTGTATGTGTGTGTGCTTTTTTATTTCAGTTTATCATAAATAAAACAATATAAACTTACAATTTTTTAAACATCCTTAAACCTCGTTGTAGGTTGTGTGGATCTTGCACACTTCACAAATTAGTGTGTATGTAAACATCTCATAACTTTTGAACGGATGAATTGATCGAAACGCGGTTGATGGCATTTGATTGGATTCCGCTCAACTTAGTATTTCTGAAAATTTGAACCGATTCGGTCCAGGAGATTTTGAGAAATTTTGAAAAAAAATAACACCAAAATAAATTTTGCGAAACAGTATTTTTTTAATATAACTTCCAGATTTATGTACAGATAGAGTACAAAAAATAAACAGCTCTATTCCTTAAAAAAACTACGTCTAATACATAAATTGCATTCAAATCGGTTTATCCGTTTGGGAGTAATCGTTGACGAAAAATTTAAAAACAAGTGTTTTTTCGACATAGCTTCGAAATTTTTCAACCTATAATTTTTTGATATTATATGATATTTTAGTACTAAAAAACTACGCCAAATACCATTTTAAAAATCAAATTCTCAAAAATTATAGGTTTCCAAATGCTAAAATTACGTTGTTTTTAGCAAACATAATTTTTTTATTAACCCTCAAGTTAATTCACCGATTGACTTAAAAATCTTATCAGCTTTTCTCCTTTAAAAACTGCATCAAATGCCATTAATTTAATTAAAATCGGTCAATTTGTTTGGGATGTAACAACGAAGAAAATTAAAAATAAAAGTTTTTTGACATTGTATCGAAATTTTTCAACCTATCGATTATTCAGCTAAAGCAATATTTTAGATCTCAAAAACTGAGATGAATGCCATCATTGGTTTTAAAATATACAGCTCTTCAAAAATTAATATACTGCCATTTTCAGTAAGTTTCAGGGATGGCCCGTAGGGTCAACCGTTTACACATTTTTTAATTTGGATTTTTAGCTGTATTGGTTTAAATCAGGACTTTACAATGTACAACCGTTTCTTACTTCAAAAAATGTATAAGAACCTATAAAGATAATTACGAAAACAAAGTTTTCCCTATGTTGGTCCCGGGCTTATTTAAGAATAGGCCAACTGCCGTTCTGCCAGGTAGGTCGTAAAAGGCGACCGATTGGCTATGTGAGACACTGCCATCGTGGCAACTAGGTGGTAGAGTTCTGCATTGTCTCGCCCGGATCTGATATCACCAACTTACCTATACCTGCCGCAATAGTGTCAGTGATTGTAACTGTCGTGTTCCGATTTGGAGGGTAAGGTAACCGGTAAATTTAGTAAATAACGCACCATTAATAACTTTGGTGTCTATTGTAATGGTGCGTAGTAAACAACGCACCATTAACATCTTTGGGGTCTATAGTCGATGGTTGACTTTTTCCATCAGGAGACCTATTTGTGTGACCCATTAATGTAGATTAATTAAAAAAGATCTTTAGAAATTAAAATGAAGAGTTATTAACCACAACGTTCCAAATTAACTGAATTCCACGACAACATTTTTTATTTGAATAAGGTCAGGGGATATTTTTTTCCGTCCTCAAACATATTAAAGGTAACTGAATAAAAACTTCTAAAGATTCTTTAATATTATCTGAAAGGAATATCTACAGACCTTCCCAATGAAACAAAATTCAAATATTAATTGAATATTATATAAACTTCTTTGCTTAGTACTCGAGAACATTACATATATTACATGTATACTTGTAGTACCGCTTACTAACTCGCCGTCAGATAGTTTAAATATTATAAGGATTTATTGATTTTTATCTTTGCATTCTAAAGAATAAAAAATAATTAAATGTTTGGCGGGCGATCCCGTTTGCCGCCTCTGGGGTACGCAGTTTTTAGTGCTTGCGTCGTCCACTTCATTCTTTCTTTTCTTTTAGTATAATAGAGAATGTTTAAATTATGCCTAAAAGGAATAATTTGGAGAATGATGAAAATATACAAACTTATACATGTGGAATTAGTCCTTGCCACAAGACAGCAAGGCACCATTAACCACTTTGGTGTCTATAGTTAATGGTTGACTTTTTCTATCAGGAAACCAATCTGCTTGTTTACTATCTTATGATACAAAAATAAAAAAAAAAGTTTTTGAGGCGCACTTTATGGAATTGCCATACTTTTATTCTATTTTACTGTTTAGTGCACTGAATTCACTTTGCATTCTCAAAAAAAAACTAAAATATTATTTTCAGTCCGTGTCGAAACTTTTAATTGTTGAAAAACTTGTAGAGAAAACATTGTCTGACCTTTGCATCTTAAGAATAGTCCTTTGTTATAATATCCTTTCCTTTCTTTGGTATGTATAGCGAATAAAGTTTTTTAGGAACCATTCGGTGCTTTTTTGTATCTAACTCGAGTACTGTTGATCGGAACATCATGAATTTTTTTGATATCATTGATGTTAACCTAATTATCGATATAGATGTCAGAATTTAAATTATTATGGGTATGTATAAGTAAATGTATTTAATATGATATGATATATGATATTTGACCGCCCCGTAGGTTGAGTGATTAGCGAACCTGACTACGGTTCGCTAATCACTCAACCTATGGGGCTCGGGTTCGATTTCTGACAAAGACAAACAATTATGTGATGAGCATATATATACGTTTGTATTTCTGGGTTTAGGTGTTTATTTAATATACTTGAGTATTTATATATGTATTTACCTCTATGTATTAGTATCGTTGACTGACACCTATACTTCAGGCAAATACATTCTTACTTTGGGGTTAGATCAATTCGTGTAATTTGTCTAGTGATCTTTATTTATTTATATATGAATTGAATATTTACATTATTTCTTTTTTTCTAGAACATTGTAATATGTTAAATCCTCGTAACAATAAATGATTATTATGACAAGAATAAGTAATGATACATTGCTATCCTTGTGGCGGGGTTTTAGTGCCACGTACAAAAGTTTTCCTTACCCTCCAAACCGGAAAACGACAGTTATAAACTCTGACGCTATTGCGGCAGAAATAGGCCCAGGTGAGACAATGCACAACTCTACCCTTCTACTCCACCTTCTTCTACCTACGGTGATACGGTGGCCACGGTGGTAATGATTCGCATAGCTAATCGTTCACCTCTTACAAACTGCCTGGCAGAACGACAGATGGTTTATTCTTCAAAGAAGCCCGGACACATATGGGGCAAAAGAATTGTTATAGCCTTATTTGATACCAAGGTATAACGACAGATGTAAAGGTATAACGACAGATGTAATTTTTGAGAATTTGTGATGAGTTTATTGCCCATAATATCATTTTTTAATAACAGGACTTAATAAAACGGTATCTATCTAGCACTTTATAAACGGAACATAATGTTTGCGTTTAAAATGCTTACATCTTGAAAGTTACAAAATAACATTTGCGTCTGTATAAGCCATTAGTTAGCTTCCTGTGTCTAATTGCCTCGATGGCATTTCAGCCGGAAGTCAAAAGATTGCTTTTGAAATAGCAAAGCGCTTCTCCTGCATCTTGTTGTTTAAAATCAATTTTTGGTTACGTACGTAACGTTTGAAAGTGTATAATTTAAAGGCTGATAATTATCAAGAATGAAATTAAAATATTAAAGCTTAATTTACTATCTTGTTTGCTATTTTTTTTTATCAAATAGTATAAAAGATAACAAGCAAATGGATTAGCTATTGGAAAGAAATAACCTTCGCCTATAAACATCAAAGATATTAATGGGGCGTTTTAATCTATACGGTAAGTTGAAATGGCATTTGCACAAGCTCACTCAGTATCTTCTACCTTCTTCTACCTTCCCCGAACACGAACCCATAAATAACAATCACTGACGCTAAAAGTAACGAGGTGACGCCTGAACAAGGCGTTCAAAAATGTAGTCCCAATGAAAGTGACGTGTTTATTCAACCATTTGAATTAATAAACTGTTTAGCGATAAGCCAGATGATCTATATTTAAGAACGAGATCAGACCAACATGGGGAGTGTGTGATTTGCGTATGCTCCGAATATTATTAAATTTTAGGTTCCATATCGAATGTAGTTGGCCTCAAATGATGTTGGGCGATATTTTACTGGTGTTGTGGCTTAGCACACCAGAATATACACTAGAGGATTCCGGTGTGCGGAGCGCGGGCGCAGGCCAGCGGCGAGCCGTCCGCAACGCACGCCGCACAGCACTGAGCACTAGACATGCGCAAAACGATACTTTGAAGTGTAATGCAACATCACACATCACCTTTGAAAAGGTAATATCACCCGCAAACATCACTCATCACTCATTACTCATCACATCACCTTAAGGAAATATCATCTCGAGTAGCGTTTAGTGTCTTGCGTTGCATGTGATGTACGCATTGCTTTTTTGTGCGAACTGCGAGTCATTACACTGAGTATATATTTCTTTCTAAACCAGAGTACCATAATAATTGATGATTAAACTGACTTATAATTTTAGTCTGATTGAAAGTTTTATTATAACATTACGATTATATTAATCGTAATTATATTTTCAATTCGTCATGTAGGTACCTGATTTAAAAGTATCATCACGCCGGTACGTATGTGGGGTAAGCAGAATAAACCAAACGTCTGTAGACTTTCAGTTCTCCACGATTCACCAGTTTCTTGGTTGACACACCATTCCGCCAGACTCCGAGCTGCTACCGAGATTTTAGATTTTCGAGTAAAGTATCTTCACGCCCGTATCCCCGAAGAGGGTAGGCAGAGGTACAACAAGTGCACCCACGATTAGCCGAAGGCAGGCATTTTTGTGTATCAGAATACTGAAAAAACACTTTTTTATGTGCCCGACCCGGGAATCGAACCTGGGACCTCATATAGCCTACGCCAACGCTGGACCACTAGATCACAGAGGCGATTTTCGAGTAAATCCTCAATAATACTTTTGTCCGATCGGGACTTCATGGTCGAAGTATGGCCGAGTAGCCTTACCCCTAGACCACCATGCACAAAACAAACGACGCGACGTGCGACATACAGAACAATTAAAATGTCTTAACTCAAACAGTTATTGCATAATACCTAAGTGTACTCATTTTTATTATTAGTAAGATCTTACAACAACAAATATGAACCGAATTGTTATCACAAAATGTTTCCAATTCAAATTATTCTAACATACTTAACGTACTCGTATACCCGTTCTCTTAGCTCGAACCAACGATCTCGGTATTATTCGATTTACTTGAGTTATACTGCCCGTTGCATATCTCCCGCACGTTGCGCACCACACTCTTCTCTTGGTAGTATAATATGTGATACGGCCAGAAACGACACTAACCGAACTGTACCGAGTGATGAATGAAGTAATGTGTGATGGTTGAAACGCTAGTGTGATGTGTGATATTGCATCACCTTTCCGAGTGATATTACTTTTGTGATATTACACGCATGTCTACTGAGTACTTGCCGCCAACAATCCACACGAACAACAGGCTACGGTCGCACATTTATAATTGTTATAACGGTTACTGCGCACTTGGGCCCACCAGCTACTTCTTCATAGTATTATACCAGCGGAGCAATAAAAAATACAGTCCACTATAAAGAGAGTTTTAATTTCGATGTACAACGTACAACTGGTGGAAATAATCATTGCCTATAGGCACCAATGATTTAAACGCGATGCTATCCGTGGATTTACAACGGTAACGTTATCTTAATATTACCCTGACATTTTCCTCCTAATGATACATGACTATGATAGCCATCGACACTATTGCGGCAGAAATATATTAGATGGTAGCATATTTGAGAACTCGACGGGAAGTTTGAAAAAGTAGATAATCATAAAAGTATGTTTAGAAAAATTTGTATGAACTAATTCATACGTTACTGATTCACGTATTACATAATCTGTAATATATGAAATAGTAACATATCAATCAGTTCATAAAATCTAAACAACACATTGTTTCGCAACAACTTTTGTTGATTGTAATTGTGTTTTATATAGATGTCAGCATGTTTTTGCTTTTCATGATTGAGAGAAATTTATCCCGCGCGGGTGGAAGGGAGCGGAGTATTTAAATTTCTCATTCTCAACGATTTGCATCGCACACCATATGAATAAATTTTTTTCACAATAGTTATTACGTGAACATATTATCCTTTGCTTTATTTAAAAAAATGTAAAGTGAAATAACGAAACCAACTTATTTTTGGTATATTTAATAAGAAAAAAGTCCTGGCCACGAAGTTTTGGGTCAGTTAATAACTTCTTATACGCAGTTCGTGTTTTCTTCTCCTCGATAGCAAATTTAAAAATTCAAAAACTTAAACTACGTCTTCTACGTCTGAAGCCATTTTTGACAGCAGATGTTTTATGAAACACCAAATCAAAATATCTTAGCAGAAAACGAAGTGTGTAAATTCAATTTGTTTTGTGCAAAGAGGCTCATAAACGACAATGATCTGGTAGACAAAAAACTCCACATCGCTCATCGCCGCAGAGTGGCCAGTTTATCGGCTTTTTATCGGATACACTTTGGAGAGTGCGCTGCGGAATTGCACGACTTAATTCCGGCATCCCCGTTTATCTATCGATTGTCGAGGCGCATAGATTCTAGGTATCGCCATATGGTGGACGTTCCATGTACCTGGACAATGCAGTCTCGACTCGACATTCTTCATTCGAACCGAAAAGGATTGGAACATGCTTCCAGGAACACAGACTCAACCTGTGTTCCCTGATACTCGTCGCGACGAGTACAATCTGGGCATCTTCAAGAGAAGAGTGAACAGGAAGGTTTCCTAGAAGGTACTTTCTAGGGAAGCGCGTCCCATCTTAGGCTGCATCTTAGCTTACCATCAGGTGAGATCGTGGTCAAGCGCTTCCCTCTCGATGCCATAAAAAAATGTTTTTTATAGTATGTAGGGCATTACATGTACAAAAGAGCTGAATTCGCTGGAGGATATTTGTGTCCTTAAGCAAATTTGTTTATTTTAGAAATTTTAATCTAATGTTATAAGCAAAACATGCGTGTATTTTTAGATATTTGTAATAAATAAATTCAAAATCTGCATTCATGATTTTAAAAGGCTAATAAAATTTATGGTAGAAAGTAGGCTGTGGTTTTTATACCTTAATAGGTATAAAACTTTATCCAAATAAATTAATTCGTATTCAATTCATTATGTATACTTTTATTTATTTTAAATAATTTACAATTGTTATTTTAATTTAATTCCAATCCAATTTAAGATAACAAATTACAATTTAAAAAAATATTAAATATTTTTTAAATGTTATTAAAACAATAACAAAACACTAGAATAATTAGTATCATAGAGTTACTTGAAGGGATCAATCAACGAAAGAACCCTTACCGTGGGTTCAGTGTACATTGTTATAAAAACGTCTACATTATATTATATACAAAGTATAAGCGGGCTAAATACTAGAATAAAAAAGCTATCCAGCTCCATTTTACCATCAAAGTGTCAAAATCCTTAGTTATCTACAGTCCATAGTTATCCTAAAATTACACGTTGATAGAAAGGCAGATTATCATGAGCTCATACTGAATAACTTGCATTGGATAATAATTACGAAAAAAGCTAATAATTGTTTTTAAAACCTAAACAAATATTAAAAGAAAATGTGTATACATGTATTGCTAAGGCAAGTTTTGCGGTTGTATAGAAAACTTTGAAAGTTGAAATTAAGCACCAATTTATGTTTAATTACTAAAAGTCTACTTTGTGCTTGCATATAATTAATTCTACTGTTACGTTTGATCACGTAACAGTATGTCTTACAGGTAACTAGCATTATTAAGTACGACATGATATGTCGTAGGCCATTATTAATAAACATATTGTAACAAGTATGTACAACATGTAACTTCGCACGTAATTTTACAGTTTATGACAAATTTGGATTCATAAGCAGACAAAAGCGTTATCTTACTTATACAAGTTTTTATAACAAACTACTAAGTCTTTATTTTGTATTGATCCTAATAGACATGTGACAATGAGATACGAGTACATAGAAAATATTGTTCGCTATTGATTTTATATTTTTAGGACAATTATAATACATCTATACCACTAACCGCTGCGTGATTTAATGTTATTTATGAATTCAATGGAAATAATGTATTTTTCAGGATAAAAAAGTAGCCTTTACAGTATGTATGGGTTTATTAGTGAGGTTTCTAAAATACTAAACTTATAACCAAATTCAAGAACATTTAAGTCAAACTTGAATCATTTTTACTTTGATAAATAGCTCACTACTGTACGCAGTCCAAACCTATATAAGAAATTTTTGGAGGGACTTATAGTAAAAGTAGATAAATAGGTAAGTACATATATCTAAAATTGAAGGTATTTTTGTTGCTTCTAAAAATTTTTGGTGTGTACGGAGAATATGCTTTCAGATGTAATTTTGGAGATCGCGTGGGGGTAAGGGTTCAATTTAAAACCATTATTTTGAATATATTTACTGTTTTTTCTTTTCTATATAGAATATAAGTAATTTACTGTCGTTTTAGATTGTGTTAAATGTATCGTTCAGTCATCTACTGAAGAAACGCTGATTTTTGGTGATTTTAATCTTCGATTCAAAAACTGATTTTATAAACACACGGTAAAAACGACGAAAACAAAAATCTATTGACTTGCTCGACTTTATAGTTCAACTGAACTTAACTCAGTCTAACTTTATTCTGAACTTGCAGGGATACTTGACTTGGTTTGAAAGTAACTCATAGACAACTTTTGTTGTTTCAGAACCTCAACCACTAAGTCGTATTGATGTTTATCACCCGCCCCTAGAAATAATTTTGAATTATGACAAACCAAATGCACTAATACAGAATATTGGTAAAAATTATAGATTTTACAAAACTTATTATAATAACTTATAGACTGGTTTCAGTATGTTGATTGAGATTATGATAATTTTGTTCAGATATTATGTAGTAATTTATGGAAAATATTCGATAACATACAGCAGTGGCAAATTATACTAACATGGCCTTCATATTTATCCCGCATTTACTCTTAAAATAAAAAAAATATCGTAATAAATTTCTTCGCAATCGTAAAAATTAATCCGCATGCCTTGTGAATGATGCCTGAGTCAAAAAGAATTTGTAAAATGTTACAGAACATAACATTTATGTGGTAAGCGTTGAAGAAAGTATTAAAAACAAATATTAAAAACAAATATTCTAGTAAAATAAGTTTAGAGGACAAGATTATTTAGAAAAATAATCCTGTCCTATAAAAAGTTCCAAAATATAATTCTTATTTTGTTACCGAATTTTGTAATTAAAAGATCTTTAAATCACCATATTATTCAGTTTTTACACACGGCGACCAATTCCGAGGACGTTCCATTTTGCAATTTTGTTTTTATGTCATTTCGGTCTAAACAACAGTCTCGATAGCACTGTGCCTTGCTTATTGCGACAAATTCTTTCTGGATTTCGTTACACTGTGTCAAGGCAAGTTGTACGATACCTACTATTTTTGTTGAAATTAATTAAAAGATAATTTTATACACTACACATTGATGTAAAATACTTCTTTTAACTGTTGTGTTTTAACCGTTATATATATATATATATATATATATATATATATATATATATATATATATATATATATATATATATATATATATATATATATATTGTTATTTCCGCGTCGCAACGTGTAATCGGAATACGGGGTAACAAAAAAGGATTTTAAAGGCCATGTCTACAATATATGTGCCTTAGCGTCCATATAACTTCAGGACGATAGACGCAAGCGCGGCCCCAGCAATAAGAACACATTGATTCAGCCAAAGAAAGTTAACACGTGATAATTGTTAATTAATTAGAGTAATAAGTTTTTAATTATGTTTCCTAAGCCTGTCTTCCTCGTGTTGGATCCGGGCTCCTTTGAAGAATAGACCAACTTGTTCTGTCAGGCACGTCGTAAAAGGCGACCGATGGGCTACGCGAGTCACTACCATCGTGGCTATTAGGTGGTGGTGGTGGTGGTGGTACATTGTTTCGCCCGGATCAGGTACCACCGCTTTACCTATTCCAGCCGCAATAGCGTCAGTCCTTGTCGCTGCCGTGTTCCGGTTTGAAGGATAAGGTAGCCGGTAAACTTATGCATGTGGCATTACACCTCGCCACAAGATAGCAACAAACCATTAACATTTTTGGGTCTATAGGCGCGGTTGACCCTTCCCATCAGGAGACCCATCTACTTGTTTGCTATCTTATGATGTAAAAAAGCCTGTGCTTCCAAAGAAATGAATGTTTTGTTTTGACAAATATTATAAATTATTCGTTTTGTGTTGGTTTTTACTTCTTTCCTTTCCATTTTAGGACAATGAGTTAAGTGTGTGTATACTAAGCCTTATATTTCGAAATTTATTACCAACGCTTCTTGTTTTGTTACTGTCTCAAAGTAATGCAGGATAATATGTTCTATGTCTGTTTTATTTATTTAAATTTAAATGCATAAAATACTTGTTTAAAAAGATTATTATACATATATTTTTTCAATTAATAACCGTTGCATTCTTTCTTTTTTTACATAGGAAAACGAAACTTTATCATTAGAAAGTGTTCTAATGGTAACAAAACGTAGTTGTATTGCCAAAAAAACAACTTTACTAAACAACATTGTCACAAATTTTTTGTGACAATGTTGTTTAGCTTATAATCTATGCAGTTAAGTTCTTTATAATTTTCATACATTTCTAAGTAACAAAATAAGAACTTTTATTCTGCACTCAGCTAATATTTAATGGTTTTTTTTCTATAAAAACCCAAATAATCTCAAAATTATCAGGATTATATCAGGAATTATATCAGGAATTTTGATTCTGAATAAGTTTAGCTAGCTTTATTAAACACAAAATCTCCTAAATATACAAAATATGTTAATTTTAGTTGATATTTAAGAATATGGTCAACATTTTTGAGAAATGGTCGTCTAATTTCCAATGTTATTACATCCGAAAATGTAGCAAACTCTACAAATATTTTTCCAAACAAAATGAGCTTGTGTTAAAACTATACAAGTTAGGGCAGAAGGTAACGTTTGCAAACAAATAAAAATGACTGTTCATTCGTCTCGCCTGTAATAAACACACGTAAAAACCTCTCTCACTCTTATTTTATTTCAATTTTCTTTCTGTTTGTAAAGTTTGGTCCTTGTTTTTCTCTCGTTGCACCTATGACTTGGATCTTAAAAAGTTTTAAGTAAAAAGATTTCTGAAATAAATAAAATTTTCTTATAAGTGTCCTACTTAGAAGAAAATTTTATTTATTTCACTCAGATGATATATCTGAGTATATGATGTACCAAAAGTATTTTTCACTTGAAGTTATTTTTGACACAGTAATACATCATAGAACGCCGCAATACTTAAAATCTAAATTTGAATTTCTTTAGAACGCATGATTTAAATCTTCGATCTACTAATTGACCGATACCGTCTGTTCCTCTACATCTCTCTAATTATGTCTGTAAAATGAAAAAAAAATTCGAATTAAAAATAGTGTTGAGAATAGTATTTACAACTTTTTAAAAAACGCTGCATAGTTTTACTAATTATTTACTATAAATTCTTATGTTGTTAAAGTATATAAATTTTAGCTGACCAGCGCATCTTCATTTGCGATTAAATTAACATGTCGTCGATATCGTTTTTCATACAAACTTTCATCCCCCATAGGGATTAATTTTAGAAATAAATTAACCTATGTTGGGCCTTGGATCTTTAGTAAACTTGATACTAAATTTCATCAAAATTGGTTCTGTGGTTTAGTCTAAAAGCGTAATGAACAGACGATTACAGAGAGATACTCAATAATATTTAAAGTAAATTTAAGTATTAATATGTATATAATTATGAAAACCTAGCTGCACCGTGCAGGCCGATACATTATAAAAGTGTTTGATGAATCCTGCGGGAACAACCATTTTTCGGAATAAAAAATAGCTTATGTACTATTTTAGATCATAATTTACCTGTATGCTAAATTTATCCTAATCCATTCAAAAGTTTTTGCGTTTATTCAGTCGTAACATACATCCATCCATCCATTCAAACATCCAAACTTTCGCATTTATAATAATAACATAAATAATGAAAATTGAGTTATGCCAAGCGACAAACATTGAAAGTAAGAACAGTTCAACATTTAGACACATTCGAAACGTTTATTATTTGTCGTATATTTTGTACTTCATATTAAAGGTCAATCAAGAAGCAGAAGTGGCGAGGTTTTTTCTAGAAGAACTTGTATGTATATAAAAAAGCTAATTTCTACAAACAGAGAAAAGCATGAAATTAAGATTTTATCAGATGTTGTCGACTTGTAACAATGTTGAATGACGTTGACTTCGTGAGAATAAGAATGGCAATGATTGATGAACGAACTAATTAATTCCTTACTTTCTTTTTCGTCTTAGAATAACAAGTTGAGCATCTTAATTGCTTGATCGAAACAACAATGGATTAATCATGTAATAAAATACTTAAAGGAATTGACACTTTTATTAATGTTATTGTGTTTATAGATGTCGGAAATATGGGAATATTGCTTTCATTTGTGTTTGTGAAAAAGTATAAAAAATGAAATCTTCGTATTATAAACAATGCACTTAAAGACTAATTTAAATAAAAAGTAGTGTCAAAATTATTAACATTTTAATCGCGATATTTATATTTTAAAAAATATTACGCTTCGTTTGTTTTTTTAAACTATAACATACCATTCACTCCGTTCAAATTTATCTATGTATTGCGGTAGAATTACATACGAATAACGCAATGCACCGTTAACATCTTGCTTGTCACTATGCGATGGATATTTACTACACACCACACAAATATTAATAAACAAGACGTTGGGAGGGGAAAGTGTAGCCGCTCATAGGAGCAAACGCTTGTAGATACATGGGGCACACTATAAGTTTTGCACTTCTAGCTAAGGGGAAATATTTGAATTTCGAATGTTATATTTTTAAAACCTTGCAACCTTTTTAGTAATAAAAAAACAATTGGCGGGAAATGATTTGTCAATTATTTTTTATCACACATCAAAGTTCTACGTACGCAACGAAAATGGAATTAAGTCGAAAAGATTTTAGAGCCATGATTTTTTATGATTTTAAAAGTTCTCTTTCTCCGCAAAACTGTGCCGCTCGTCTTCAAAATGCTACTGGGAGAGAAGCACCTTCTTTGAGCACCGTGATGCGATGGTTTGCTGAATTTGAGAGTGGAAGAGTTTCTTTACATGACGAATTTCGTGAAAGGCGGCATTCAACTGCCGTCAACGAAATTAATGTGGCTACTGTTAAGCGGTTAATTGAAGAAAACCCCCGGATTACCTACGAGACAATTCGAGGACTATTGGGGATTGGTATGAGCCAAATTCAGAAAATTTTACACGAAGAATTGAAAGTTCGGAAACTTTTTTGTCGTTGGATCCCTCATGAACTGACAGCGGAGCAGAAGCGGGCTCGCGTGTAATGGTGCTAACAGATGTTACTAAAGTACGACCACGGACATTCCAATGCTGTTAATGACATTGCCGCAGGAGACGAATCGTGGATTTATTGTTTTGAACCCGGAAAAAGACAGAATCTTGTGAATGGGTGTTTGAAAATGAGAACAGGCCAAGAAAAGTGAGACAGGCGAGAAACGTTGGTAAAAAAATGATTACGTTTTTTTCTCAGCTACGGGTCCCATTTGTACAATTCCACTTGAAGAGCAAAAGAGTGTTAATGCCGAGTGATATTTTACTATTTGTTTACCCAGGGTGTTAGAAAAAGTTCGCGAAAGAAGACCCAAAAGCCGCATTCTCCTACACCATGATAACGCTTCTTCACACACGGCCAACAAAACAAAGTCATTTTTAGCTTACGAAAAAGTACATCTCGTTACTTATATTGCGCATCTCACTCATACTGAGTCGAGGCGAGACAATGTACGCTTTACATTGCGTGACGTTAAAATAAGAAAATAAAATCATGAAACGCAAATTTCGCATTTCCCACAAAAAAGGAATTTGCATCATGACTAGAACGTAAAAATGGCATGTTTTCTTAATATTTCGGTAGACTGCTATATTATGTTGTAGAAAAATTGAAATATGTCCATACTATGGTTTGATTGTCTCTGACTATTGTGACATCCAGACACTTGGCCATTTTGATGATATCTACTTTCGCCAATCGCTTCTTCGATTGAGCTGCTTCAATGACCTTGTCCATTTTAAGTTTTTTATTATTTGTTATTATTATTCATTTGCTTACATATCTTCATACCTGATCCCTTACGGGGTAGGCGGAGTGAACCGAGTACCATTACCTTTTGTCACGATCCTTGCAGTTCTGACTACTGTCCTACTATAATTACTAATATATAAAAGAGGAAATAATTAAATTAGCCAAAAATACTTCCCATAAATTCAACTATAAATAAATTATTGTTACAGCGACAATTAGCTGGAAATGACAGACAAACAGATAAATAACCTTTATATTTATTGATTAGGCATAAGTAAAGTAACACCAAGCTGTTTAGATCCTTTTCAAATGACTTTTACAATGAGTAAATTGATTTAAACATTGTTTTAATATCTTTTTGAAAACGGTCTTCGGTGTAAGTATATATTTATTAAAGAAATACAAAAAAAAACATTTCCCTTCTCGTCACTTAGTAAAATTCCACTATTATTAGGTAAATATAATAAATGAGCTGACTCGCGTAGTTTTTCCCTGAAGTAGAGTCATCAATATAATCTCATAGAAAGTTTCATTGCATATTTATGCACCTTAGGACTTAATTTTTGAAAAGAGGTAGCATATGTTTGATCAAAAATCTTCAGCTATTCTTTTTCAAAATTTTATCTAAATTGATTTAGTAAATCACCGTAAAAGCGAAACACAGAAACCTCCGAGTTTGTAATATACAACATTTTATAAAATTACAGATGCATTTTTTATTTACCCAATAATCCAATTCTTTTTAATTTTGATAATTGAAAATCCGTGTATAATATAAATAATGGTATCGTTTGTAAACATTTATATCATACACAGCTTCAACAAACATATTTCTCTTTTATTTTAAATAGCTGTCCAGAGTACCCGTAACTGATTTTAATTTTTTTAATTGAAAGCTTTTAAGTCCATACTTATAAAAACCATTTCACAGAGTGCTATAACGTGTCAATTTTTAATATGCTTAATTGTTAATTTGGATATTATATTGAATTATTTTAAAATTTGATTTTAATATCTTTGAAACTAACTAGTTTTTATTTTCGACCGACTTTCTAAAAGGAGGAGGTTATTAATTCGGCTGTATGTACTTTTTTAAATATTTGTTATCTCAGAGTTCAGTCATTTATGAACTGATTTTAGAAAATTAAAGAAAGTAAACTTTACAAAAAAAGTGGTTTATAGTCAATTTGATGAGATATAATGCTGGGTTCTAGAAATACAGGAAATGGGTAGCGGTTGCTGGTGTGATACCGTGTTAAAAATATTATTGGAAAAGTTAATAATTAGATGACTCTCGTAATGGAAACGGATGAGACCATTGCCTACAAACAAAAAGTGCTAATATTACAATGCCATCCATGTGGGGGTTTGAATAAACAGATTTAAAAAAATACCAGTTATTTTACTCTCTAAAGCAAAATACTACAACGCTAACCACTGACGCTATTATATATATATATATATATATATATATATATATATATATATATATATATATATATATATATATATATATATATATATATATATATATATATATATATAGAATCAAAAATATAGTTTTTAGAATTTTTGTCTGTAAACTCAAAAGGTACTGCTTGGATTTACTTCAAATTTTGCATGAATATTACTAACAGATCGGGTCAACATATAGGCTACATATTATCACGCTATCACCTACGGGGGAGGTGCTGTGCGGAGTAAACGAAGTCCGCACGGACTAAAAACTTGAAATTTCGCACAGGAATTTCGAAGGATTTGTCAAAATTCAACCCCTAAGGGGGTGAAAAAGGGATAAAAGTTTGCATGAAAATTCGCATGAAATAATTACAAAAAAAATAATTAATTACGTGTTTAAGCGTTTTTCGAAATTCGATCCTTAAGGGGTAAAGATAAGTAGCTTATAAAGAAAGGTTAAATAAGTTCTAAAGTAAAATATGCAAGCGAATCCGCAGGCAACAGCTAGTAGTTTTTAATACTCGTAGACCTTAAGTAGCTCGTCAATAGAGTACTACGATGTGGGCAAACGTATTTACATTTAATAATAAAGGGGCAAAATATTTGTGATGTACCCAGGTGGAACCTGGGTACATCACAAATATTTTGCCCCTTTATAATGCAATAACGCTAAAACTTGTCACTATTGTTAGGACAGTTAGTACTTTCTGCATAATAATATGGAATTTCAACCCAGTTGTCGAATACTCTCAACATTTTTTAAACTCTATGTGCGATAGCACAGGACAGAACTTATTTCTATCGGTAAATTTCGCTGCTTTTTGTTATCCTGTCTTTATAGAGTTTAAATAGACTGTACAAAAAAGAATCGAAGTTTAAACGGAATAAATTAGACGTAATTTGAAATACTCAATCGTTTTAATATTTTAATTCTTATTCACGACAAGAAAAACTGAAGGAATTAAACGAGCCCGCAGCACCATTACTATCCGTCGGACGCTATATTTCTCAACCCTTTTTCTCCACGCCTCCAAAGTTTTAATTAGTGCCAGAGGACATTATGCACACAGCTCTTCGTTATTCGGAAATGTTTTTCAAAATATTCGATTTCTATTTACTGGTCATTAAGATTTACAAATAACTATTTATTTAAATTAATATTTATAAGAAACTACAATATAATGTAGTATGATTTTACCTTGTTTGTCACATTGAAAAGAAGTGAAAAATATATATACGTATAGTCATTACATAGTATAAAACAAAGTCGCTTTCTCTGTCTGTCCCTATGTCCTTATGTCCCTATGTACGCTTAAATCTTTAAAACTACGCAACGGATTTGGATACGTTTTTTTTAATAGATAGATTGATTCTTGAGGAAGGTTTTAGTGTATAAACCTTTCCGATATTTCCACGGGAACAAAAGCTGCGCGGGTGAAATCGCGGGCAGGTCGCTAGTATGAAATAAGTTTACCGCTCAAATCATCAAAACTAGTTTTTATTATTAACACTTTATTTTTAACTTCCCGTTAAGCAAGTGATGTTTTTTAGTGTGTGTGTGTGCATATAAACCTCTCATGTTCTGAACAGGTTAATCGATAGGATGCGATTGATAGCGTTCCATTGGGTTTCACGAAACTTATTTTCCTGAAAATTTTAACCGATTTAGCTAAGTAGATTTTGATAAAACGAAGTTTTTAAGCCCTCAAGATGGTCGCGGTTTCGAGTCTCGCGTTTCGACATTTTTCTTTGTTGTTTTTAAAATTTTTCAAGTTTCCCAAGCACGTGGTTACTAAACTATAATAATACTATACTATAAAAATATAATATAGTAAAAATAATATAAAAACAAAAATAATTAAAAACTACTTTAAATATATAATGAGCATATAATAATAATATAAGAAATAAAATATTTTACATCATATTATGAGTGATATGATGATTCCGCAACGTCTCACCTGGGTATTTAATACCACCGTCTTACCTTTTCCTGCCGCAATAGCGTTAATGCTTGCCATTGTCGTGTTCCGGACTCCGGTTTGGAGGGTAAGTAGTAGACTTATGTATGTACCATTGCTATCTCGCCACACGACTAGTAACAAACCATTGACATTTTTGGTGCGTATAGACGATGATTTCAGATTCCATCAGGAAAAAGCACACAAAGGGCAGCCCGAGTTATATCTCATGTCGTATAAAAATTCTTCGTCGTTTTTAGTTTATATTTCTAAATGAATTAGCTAGGCGACCGCGCTTCGCTCGAAAGATAACACTAAACTAACTAATCGAGCTATTTGTATAAACATATTTTTATTTTAAAATGGCTGAGCCCGCAACATCGTCCGCGTGAAAAATTTCGAAATTAAAAGTAGCCTATGTTACTCCTTATTACATTACATTACAGCTATCTGCCAGTGAAAGTCCCGTCAAAATCGGTTAAGCCGTTCCAGAGATTAGCCGGAACAAACAGACAGAAAGACAGACAAAATTGTAAAAAATGTTATTTTGGTATATGTACCGTGTATACATCCATATGCATTTATTAAAAAACGGTTATTTTAATATTACAAATAGACACTCTAATTTTTATTATTTGTATAGATATAAAACAAAATATTTTTATTTTCCACCAATGATAAAACGGAGGTTATCAGTTTGTCATGTAGTTATGTAAGGTTGTTGGAATTGGATAACATTTGAATATGACGATTGATGATCTATTTAAGCAAAAATCGGTTTAGTGGTTTTTGAGATATGGGTATAGTTGACATAATTTTAGCTTTTACATTATTGTAATATCTGTTTTTGATGTCTTAAGTCTTGTTATGTAACCACGTTGACTTTAGTAGACACATAAGATGATATGACATTATTTCACGAGACGAGTTGTAAATGTTCTTATAATATGCAATTGGATAAAATCTATATTAATATTACAAATGCGAAAGTTTGGATTTTTGGATGGATGTTTGGATGGATGTTTGTTACTCAATCACGCAAAAACTACTGAACGGATTTAAAATTTGGCACACAGGTAGATGATAATTTGGAATAGCACATAGGCTTTTTATCCCGGAAAAATTAGGTGATCCCGCGGGATTCACCAAAAACTTTTTTAATGCAGCGGGCTGCACGCTGCAGCTAGGTTTTTAATGTTCTTGTAATATGCAATTGGATACAATAATATTATATGTTACTATCGTATTGATTGAATAAATGAAATAAAGAATGTAAAATTCAAATGTATATTTTTAATTAACAATTATTCAGATTGCATCCAACAATTTCATTGCAATGTCAGTTAATCGTTCATCTCTCTGAGCATAAGCTAGCCTGTCATCAGGAATCGTAGTCCAGCTAAAGATTCGTCCTCATTTCACTTAATCCTCGACTGCGCTGGTTGAATAGACATAATTTTCTGTACTTGACACCGAGTCTAGTTCTTCCATTGTGACGTTCTGGTTCCTTATTTTATTCGTTTTTATTGCAGTCACGGGTAAAACAGTTTTTCTTGCATTTTAGTTACACTATTGTTATACGGTATAGTTTGTTTATAGTTTATACATAAGTTTGACCTACGTTACTACATTATAAAAGTATTTTCGAATATTTTATCTTTTTGTCTGTCTATTTATATATCCGTAATATTATAAAGAGTTATAGTTTGTAGTTTATGAGTTTGTTTGTTAAAGGCAATATCTGGAACTGCTGAACCTATTTCGTAGTCTTTCATCAGTTATTTTTCTTTTATCACATGAGACTATCAGATGAGAGCTGATCGTGGGTACCAAACTTTGAATTTTCCTCTACAGAATTGTGATCTGAATTCAATACAGTATGTATGTAATCTTGTGTAACATCAATGGAGGAAAAAAATGTGTATCAGTGGGAAAAAAATATAATATATTATATTTTCACATACAGACGTCGCCTTTATTACGGCTGATAAGAATATTTTCACGTGAACTTATCTTTAAATTTGCTTTAATAGTGAGAGTGAGGGACAATTAAAAAAACTGATGATAACGAAATTGGAGGACATAATTTTTGATGTTATAGCTACTTAATTATCGTCAACATCCAAAATCTAATTATACTGTTGGATAGCTAAGGAATCAGCAAAAAGTTTTTTTATGTCCCGTTTGTGTTTTTTTTTTGTTAACACCTTTATCTATAGAAATAAATAAAATTGGAGTGTCTGTTTGTAATATTAAAATAACCGCTTATTACTAAATGCATATGGATGTATACACGATATAAATACCAAAACAGCATTTTTTTTTTTTTTTACAATTTTCGTCTGTCTGTCTGTTTGTTCCGGCTAATCTCTGTAACGGCTGGACCGATTTTGACGGGACTTTCACTGGCAGATAGCTGATGTTACAGGGATTAACTTAGGCTACTTTTTTTTGAAATTTTTTCCACGCGGGCGAAGCGCGGGCTCAGCTAGTATAAAATATACTTGTAATCGCCCCGTGGTCAACTATTTGGCATGTCTAATAGATCTAGGATTATGTCCTATATTTAGTTTAAAAAGTTGTGGGTATCTTTTGACAAATGTCGCAATATCCCTTAAATACATACTCGGCAATGTTAATATCGACTTATTTTTAAACAATGGTTTGCAGCTCTCCATTGGTTTGATGTTATATATTGCTCTTAGTCATCTCTTTTGCACCTTAAAGACGCTATTCACATCTACTGAGTTACCCCACATAGTTAGGCCATAAGAAAGGACTGAGGATACATAGCCATAATATGCACTTAGTGCAAGCAGCACACAACTTTAGATACAACTTGATGTAATCGTTTTATTGACGTAATAGTTTATTAATGGGAATCACTGTAACCGTCTTATGAAAACCACTTATAAAATGCATTATAAATTCAAAAGAGTTCGAGATTTACATAGCAAGCAATTTGTACCTCTTAAAGAAATTAAAGATATTTAAGCTTTAAAATTATATTTCCATCTTATTTGAACCACTTTCTTAATGTCTGAACCGGCTGAAGTATCAGATAATTTAAGTTTATTTGCTCTTGAGTACTGAAAATGTTTTGCAAGATATTTAATGAACTGAGCAGTAAGTCAATTATATATATATATATATATATATATATATATATATATATATATATATATATATATATATATATATATATATATATATATATATATATATATATATATATATATATAATTATAATAAATATTTTTTCTAAATCTTGATCGTTTCGATGTCTAACGGTTAAAAACTACTTAAAAAACTTTTTTTATTTTTTACTGTTGCTGCTTAAAAATTGTTATAAACAAATACATTGTTTATGAGTTAATCTATTTTTTTTTTGTATTATTTCGCGTTCGGTCGCGTTCGGTCAGTCACGGTGTTTAATATATGGTCGTGTCGTAAATTTTAGCAAAATGACGAGTAAGAATGCTACAAAATATAAAGAACGGAAGTTTTTACTTGAGTATATAGAATTGTATAGAGATTTATTTAACAAAATCACCAGCTATTGATCAGACGGTTTGTCAATTTTATTGAGTGAATTTATTGAAAGTTTGGGGTATTCAATATTATGGCACAATAAAAGTATTGCGCAATATTACTGTAGGTCTATGGGGCGCTTTAAGGAAAATCACAGAAAACGTAATTCCGTGAGGAAAATAGTACCCATACATGTGTGTATATTATCATATATGTCACATGACTGTAGTGTGAGTAATGTTTATTTTTATTAATTTCATGTACTTTTAATTTATTTTATTTAAAAACATTAGGTTTCTGCGATTCTTCATAATGTAAACTTTAATTGTGCCAAATTTCATACTCCACCGTTCGTACAATTGTCTTAAAAAAGGATCCAAATTTTTCCTTCATTATTATATATATATATATATATATATATATATATATATATATATATATATATATATATATATATATAGTGGTATACACTAGATAGCAAACAAGCAAACTGCTTTCCTGATAGAAAGAGAAATCATCGCCTATAAACACCAAAGATTATAGTTTATACATGGATAGGAATGGTGCGTTCCTATCCGTGTGACGGGATTGCAATGCCACATACATGAGTCTATTTTTTATATATTAACATAGCAAACAAGCAGGTGGCGCTCCTGATGGAAAGATACATCGCCTATAGACACGAAAGGTGTTAATGGTGCGTTGCTATCTGTGTGGAGAGGCGTTATTGCATAAGTGTACCGGCTGCCTTACCCATCAAACTGGAACACGACATTGACAATCTCTGACGCGATTGGGACAGGAATAGATAAGGCGGTGGTACCAGATCCGGGCGAGATAACGCACAACTCCAGCACCTAGTAAACAGGCTACAAAAGTCTATCGGCTACCTTACATGACAATGGCAAACATTGATGCTATTGCGACGAGACAGTGCAAAATTCTACCTCCTAGTGGTAACGAACATAGTGATTCGCACAACTAGTTGATCGCCTTTTACGACCTGCCAAACAGCAGTTGGTTTATTCTTTAAAGGAGCCCGGACCAACGGTAAAATCTCTCTCTGTGAAAGGTCATTAATATGTATATGCATGTAGATAAGTATATTATAAAATATTTATAAAGTTATTGATGTCATAATAGTTTTTGAAACATCAATTAAAATTTGAAAATCATAATTGAAAATTATAAATTAACAACAAATGCACCCACGATTAACCAAAGATACTTAGTCTCACAAATGTGATAGGTGGCAAGCCTATCGCCAAACGGGTACTTTCCAATCCCGGGCAACTTTGTGTTTATCAGAAAACTGAAAAAACACTTTTTTATGTGTCCGACCCGAGAATTGAACCTGGGACCTCATGTGGTCAACGCCAGCGCTGGACCATTAGACCATAGAGGCGACGATTATATAAATTAAAAAAAGAAAATATTAAATATTTTTTCTAAATCTTGATCGTTTCGGTGTCTAACGGTTAAAAACAACTTAAAAAACTTTTTTTAATTTTTTACTGTTGCTGCTTAAAAATTGTTATAAACAAATACATTGTTTATGAGTTAATCTATTTTTTTTGTATTATTTTTTTAAATTTATAATTTTCAATCCATACTTAATATTATAAATGCGAAAGTCTGTCTGTCTTTCTGTCTGTCTGTCTGTTACGCTTTCACGGCTAAACCGCTGGACCGATTTTCATGAAATTTGGCATGGGTATAGTTGAAGATCCGGGGTCAAACATACGCTAATTTTTTTTCAAAAATCAGTCCCTGGAGGGCTCAAATAGGGGATGAAATTTTTATTAAAAGCTATTTGGACGACTTATTAATATACTCGCGGGCGAAGCTGCGCGGGTCAGCTAGTTATTAATAAAAAAGTAGAAAATCAAATTTTTATAATTTTTGCGACGATAATCTATTCATTAGCCTATTAAGAATAACTTCACTGGATGAAAAAAGTTCTAGGGTTTTAGTTTGATAATTATCGGGGTTTAAACTTTAAATTTAGAAAAAGTAATTTATTAACAAATGAATAATTAATGTAAAAATTAAGACAAAAATTATTTAATAAATTATTAAATAAATTATTATAGGTACAGCTCCGAGCGTTGAAACTTTTTTTTAGCAAAATTTGATGATTTTATGAATCTTTTTTAAAATTTCGAAAATTCTAAATATTTATCGAAATATTAAAAAGAAAACACACTTTATTTGTTTATAACTTTTGCATTTTTTCAGCTCCTTTTCGGCCTTTTCCTTAAACTTTCTACGTGAAAATACGAATCGAATGACATCTTGGTCGTAATTTTTGGACACTATACAAAAAAATTACAAAAAATATTTCATGTGAACCAGATTATTTTGTTATGTTATAATCACTTAATATTCGAGTAAACACGCTAGTAATGAAATATTTTAAAATAATGGAATGACTATTTTAATAACAAGATTGGTTGACTTTAATTTTAATTTTTGGTTTTTGGTGAATCCCACGGGAAGTACATATATTTCCTGAATAAATAGTATTCTTTTTACTATTTCAGGTCATCATCTATCTCTGTACCAATTTTCTTCCTAATAAATCCAGCCGTTTTGTGTAATTAAGTAACAAAAGTCCTTATACACCAACGTTCACGTTTATAATATGTATGGGATATAAAATTTTATAAAGCTTTACAGTTATTTATATATTATTTTTAAATTAATAAAATTAATAAACCAATATTTATATAATATTAAAGCGATTCCGTGCTTAGGAAGTCACGTTTAACTTCATTTCAGGTTATAAGAATAGTTAGGTACTATTTGTTGTTAATTTTTATCAAACAAATAAAAATTACAAATATCATTAGTTGAAGTCCACAAAATACACAAGTGAAACGAACCACATTCATGAATACAGACCTGAACATCGCCATTTGTTATATATTTATCGTTATGCTATAAAAAGCAATTGTCAACAATATCCCGTTATAGTATAGTTTATAATAAAAGCTTCGTCTCGTGTATGTTTCCCGTCTGAAAAGTCACCGGTGATATATATTCAGCAAAATTGCGTTTCCCTCTGCACTTGTATTTGAAAAGGCTAGGCTTTACGTGACAGGAACGTAAATCCGTAAAACAAAGCCTTGCTTGCACTCTAATTAATTTACTTTAAACTAAGTTTTGTACCTGAAATGGGTTTATTTTGTAATATAATTTAGGTGATGACAAACAAAACATTATTTCTATTTGTTTAATAGTTAAACGGTTGTATTGTTTTACTCAGGGTCACATAATAAGCGCTAAAGGCACAGTCGCAAGAGATTCTGTATTTAGTTATTTATATCCTTATAAATATCTTTCTACAAGATTTAATTTCCTAGTAAACAGAATAAGCACGGGGTTTTATATAATCTTTGCTTTATTTTATTAGCTCAAAACTTGTAACATCGATAACTTAGTACAATATACCGTTTCCTAAACTTGAGACTTATAGAGATATGCTTCTATTTTATCGCCTAATCGCTCATTTTTTATCCAAATTATTGCTTAACCACGGATTCAACTGATTATACCTTTCAAGGCAATTTATTAGGTTATCAGTGTAGATTGCATTTACGCCCAAAAATACAGAATTAAAGTACTTACCGATGAAATAAAATCACTGCATGCTTTTTTTAAACTTTGACAAGATAAAATTGCACAAAATGGTATATTTCTGTTTTTTACGATAAATATAAATATTAACCAGTGTTTGACACTTACAAGCATTTACTCGAATGAGCGGCTACACGTTCTCCGCCTGTCACTGTGTCTATTATTATTTGTGTGATATCACGGATTAAATGGATACGCCTTTCGAGACAATTTCTTAGTTTGTCGGTGTAGCTTGCAGTTATATACAAAAATACAGAGTTATACTACTTACCGTTTAATTAAAATCACTTCATGTGTAATTTTTAAACCATGTCATCTCATTAATACAATAAAACACTACAACTTGGTTTATTTCTATTTTAAAATCAAATAATATTCATGATGTCAGATACAAAAACATATTAAATCTATATTGATGATATTAATAATATATTGCAAACGTAAATAGTCTAAAATAGAATGCAATCATTTTGAATTCAAGTAATATTAATCTTTGAAGGTTTTTCGAGAATTTAAGCGATATAAAAAGTGTCCGTGATACAATTTACATTTCAGAAGAAATTAATAATATACCACAATATGGTAAGTATCTATCAATATCTGTTGCTTTTAAGGCCAAATTTGTAAGGAGCCTCGTCATTCTACTTTGCAGTAAAATCTCTTTAGTTGTAAAATCGGTTTGAAAGGTAACCGGAAAACTTACACTTGTTGTATTACAGCCGCAGTATAGGAATGGCAACACACCTTTAACATATTTGGCGTCCGAAAGCTATGGTTTACTCTTTCCACCGGGAAAACATTCTATTTGTTTTTCATACTATCTATATTATTTACTATACTATTATAAATGCGAATTACTGTTTGTTACATTTTTACGGCTAAACCACGAAACTGATTTCGATTAAAGTTGGCATAGAGATAGGTGAAGATCCTGGACCAAATAAATGTTAACCTTTTTTTTTATTTAAACACTAAGAGACTAAAAGAGGGTATTTTTATGGAATAGGGGAGCAAACGGCAAGAGGCTCACCTGATGGTAAGTGATCACCGGCGCCCATGAACAGCTGTAACCCCAGAGGTACTGCACGTGCGTTGCCGGCCTTTAAGGAATGAGTACGCTCTTTTCTTGAATGCCCGTTAGTCGTATCGGTTTGGAAACATATCCGTTGGTAATTAATTCCACAGAGCAGTCGTGCGAGGCAAAAAATGTCTTGAAAATCACATTTTATTGTACTTGTAGACATCCAAATACAACATTCCCCGTGGTAAAAGCGATAGAAGATGCAGAGAGAACCAACATCTTTTCGCAACGCCAAAGCATCAAGCCGATCGGAAAGAGCCCGGTCATCGCGATACGAGATGCTCTACGTTGTATGCGGTCAAGAGGAAGGAGCTGGTACTGTGGAGCCCCTGCCCAAAGATGAGAACAGTACTCCATATGAGGCCTGATTTGCGAATTGTAAAGTCATAAACGGTCAGCTGGTGTGAAGTACTGTTTTGCCTAGTTAGAACACCAATTTCTTGGACGCCAGCTTTACTTTACCTTCCAAATGACCAAGAAACTGGACGTTACTCGATATGTCGAATGGGTATAAAAGTTTGTATCAAAAACTATATGGATTAAATTCCATTTTTTTGTAAATTTTGTTGATTGACTAAAAATTGGAAACGACATAGAAATACTTCAATCAAAATTTTACCTTTTCAAAGCCTGTAGCGGTAAAAATTTAAACAATTAAATAAAATATAAACCAAATAGGTATGTACACAATTTTTAAAGCAATACAAGATAACCGAATCTTTGAACTGAGTTATAAGATAAAATCGATTTCATGATAATCGATATCACGGAACAAACTATATGTACCTATAAAGTAATTCCAAGGTCGATTTGTTGGTGAATTTCCATTTTCTATTTTGAGATATCAAAGTGACAAAGTATTCAACACCTTCTTTGTTATAAAGTCACAGGTGCAACAAATCCTTATTCTCGTTTATTTGTTTGCAAGGGATAATGTCAACATACAATAAGCGCTAGATATGGTTTTACCCAAACATGAAATATAAAACAATATATGTTTATATATACCTACTAGATGACTCGGCAAACGTTGTTTTGCCGAATATTTTACTGAATTCTACCTAATCTAAATCGAAACTAATATTGCTATTAAAAATGGGTGTTGATGGTAGAAGGGTAAAAATTAGGGTTATGTGTATTTTTATTGCCACACCATAAAAAATAAATGAAAACATGTTGCCTCAAACATAAAAAAATAAATTTGAGGTGTATCACTTAGGGGCATAAAAAATAGATAACGACCTATTCTCAGATTTACTGAATACACATATAAAAAAATCGTTAAAGCCGTTTCGGAGGAGTATGGTAAGTAAAACTTTGACACGAGAATTTTTAATATTATACCTATGCATGTATAATAACCAGTTTATGTACACTCATCTCATCATTAAGAAACAATTTATTTTGTTTTGTTTATTCGGAAAAAATATTTCAATATCTTGTGTTATTTTGACTTTTACAAACAAATAAACGAGGATAATGATTTCCTGCACCAGAGAGATATTTTTAAAACGAAATATAAAAAGTGAAAACTGTTTCCCGCCACCTTTTAATTGTTGTTCGTGTCTGCCAAAATGAGTAAACTCGAGGAAAAAGAAATATGATACATTTTGAAGATTTATTACAAAAAAAGCGAGTTTTTTACAATCCATGAAAAACAGTTGCGATGAGTGATAATTATAGACAAAGCTGTGTCAGTAAGAGTAGCCCAAAATATTTCAAGCGTTTTCGGTCCGGGAATTATGTCAAAGATGAAGCTCGTTCTGGTCGACCTGTCACGGATAATGTCGATGCTATTTTTGAACAAGCGGAGCAAGATCAGCATATTTGAAGCTACAACAGCAAAAGAGCTACGGTTGCCTATCTTAGAGCTTTTGTTTAATCTTAATATAAGCGGCCTAAGATGGAACGCATTTCCTTAGAAGGTACCTGTTCACTCTTCTCTTGAAGATTAGATTGTACTCGTCGGCGAACACAGACTCAGGAAGCATGTTCCAGTCCCTTGCGGTTCGGATCAAGAATGTCGAGTCGAACCTCTTTGTCCGGGTACGAGGAACGTCCATTGTATGGCAATGCCTAGAATTTGTTCGCCTCGACGATCGATAGACAAACGGGGATGGCGAAATCAAGTCGTGCAATTCCGCAGCGCACTCTCTGAAGTGTATCCGATAAAATACCGATAAACTAGGCACTCTGCGGTGATGAGCGAGGCTCTGGAGTTTTTTGCCTACCAGATCAACGTCATTGGTCGAGTGGTTTGCGACTCTGACTACGCAATCGACGGGGCTCAGGTTCGATCCCCGACGGGGACAAGCATTTGTGTGATGAGCATAAATGTTTGTATTTCCGGGTTTGGTTGTTTATTCAATATATTCCTGTATTTCTATGTATTAGTATCGTTAACTCACACCCATAACACAAGCAAATAATTTGTTTACTTTGGGGTTAGATCAGTAAGTGTAATTTGTCCCGTGAATATTTATTTATTATTTATTTATTTTATGAGCTTCTAGGTACGCCTCTCTATCGCCTTAAAAGTCTCCAGCTAGTATTTGGCGGATCCATTCCAGAGGTGAGAGCGGTATTCCATGCACGAACGGACTTGTGCTGGATAAAGGTTGAGCAACTGTCCTGGGCTCAAATACTGTCTCACCTTCGTCAGAATATCAAGCTCTTTTGAGGCAACTTGGGCTTTAGATTCGATTAACGAACCAAAGTTGAGAGTAGACGTTAAGGTGATACCAAGGATATCGAGGTGGTCAGTTATCGGCACGGACACACCCTGAAAAGACGGAGATAGTTGAAATGGACTCCATTTAGCGGAGAATAGACACGCCTTGGTTTTATTTGCATTAAACTTGACCAGATTGGCATCGCCCCAATCGGAGACTGCCTGTAAGGACAGGTTCAAACGATCAACCATCGTCTCCCTGAGAGACTTGCGTGCTGGATACGTACCTCTCCACAACAGTGCTATTGTTTGCGTACCCGGGCTTCAGCAGGTTGTTAATGTGTAGAAGGAATAGAGTTGCGGAGAGAACTGATTTCATTGTTATTTATTGTCATTTGACCGGACGAACAAACGTCGACCACTACTCTAATCGACCGGCCACTCAGAAAATCTGCGATCCAGGCGTAAAGACCAGTAGGTAAACCATACGATGGAAGCTTGCCAATAAGACTAATATGCCAGACCCTGTCGTATGCCTTCGAGATATCAAGGAAGACAGCTAGTGCTTCACTATGATTCTCAATGGCCGTACTCAAGATGTAGGTGGCATAGGCTAGAAGATCACCAGTGAACCGATTTCGGCGAAACCCGTATTGGCGGTCAATGAGTAGATCGTTCACTTCTAGGTGTGCGATGCGCCTGCTGTTCAGTACACGCTCCATAGTTTTGCAGAGTATGGACATGACTGAAATTGGTGTATAGTTGGAGGGGTCGATACGACTGCCTTTTTTGGGCACAGGCTGCGCGTTTCGGTACTTTTTCAGTCGTCATCGAAAGGTGAAAGAGGTGAGTCAACACAGGAGTAAGTTCAGGTGCACAGGTTTTGAGTACTAAGGCTGGAATCTCACCAGGGTCACTGGTTTGTTCACGTCCAGATTTCGCAGGGTTTTAAGAACCTCAGTCTGACGGAGGCGAATTTCCGGCATATTCACCTTGCATCCAGGGAGATTGGGTGGTTTTGCTTTGATGGGATTTAGACGCGAGTTTTCCGCGAATAGTGTAGCGAAAAGATTTGCTTTCTCTACGACAGTATGAGCCAGCGTCCCATCCGGTTTCAGCAGTGGGGGAAGTGAAGGGCGGCAGAAATTCAATTCAATCGACTTTGCCAGGGACCAAAAAGCTTTACTACCTGAGGGGTATGAAACCAGTGTTTCCCGATACGGCTGACGTGGTCGAATCGAGCTTTCAGTAGAGTCTTTTTGCAGGACTTGGCGGCCCGGTTGAAGGCTTTCTTCTTCGATACGTCCTTGGTCTTGCGGTGTCGAGCATCTGCCCAGGCCAGATATGCCTCATACTTTAGCGCTTCAGCGCGTCTACAATCAGCTCTGAACCAAGGTTGAGCTTTATTGGACATGGCTACGTCGGAGATAGGAATAAAATACTCCATGTCTTGCCGCAGCACATCTGTCAAAGCATCCGCGCAGGCCAAGGAGTCTTAAGAAGAAAAGCAAACAGGCAGCCAGGGATAAAACACAAAGAAGGAACGCATCTCGTCCCAATCTGCTGACTTGTATCGCCACACACGCGCCAAGAGCCCCTAGGACTGGGATCGGGCGGCGAGTAGATAGATACAGATTTCACCGGACAGTAATTGGAGCTACCAAGGGGTGAGGAAATCGCCACCGAGCCGAGTAGCGGTTTGGATCCGATGTCAGCAGAAGGTCCAAGCAATTGGCTGTATAACTCTCAATGTCAGGAACACGCGTCGCTTCTTGAACCAACTGGGTGAGGTTTAACGCTATAGTGACTTTACGCATCTCTCTCCCAGCGAGGTCAGTTCACTAGTATGGGTATAGCCACTCCTGGTGGTGGGCATTGAAATCCCCCAGAAGCACTAGCTGAGCGAAAGGGTATTTGTGTTGAGCAGCATCTGCCGTCTCACTTAGGTACAACTTAGGTACTCTGTAAGTCCGATCGTCTCCTAGTCTCCGCTATGCACTCGGTAGACACAGGCATGAGAAGCTTCTCTAGACCTGTGCTCACCAGTGTCCATAGTACGGAAAAGCGGATGTCTTCTAGATCAGATCAGATCAGAGATCAGATAGACCAGAGACGCCGACAGCAGATGTCGTCACGGACGTACGCGCACACACCTGACGAAGCTTTAAAATTATGCTCCACGGTGTAGCTGGGATAGGTTAAGTACGCCAAATCAGACGGGCCTCTTATTTGTGTCTCCGTGACGAACAAGATACATGGTTTATGAGTCTCCAGGTGGAAATGGACTGCAGCGAGATTATAATGTAAACCTCTGATGTGAGCGAGGTGTACTTTCATCGAGATGGAGTGCTGCCGCTGTAGAACGTTATTCCTGTACCTTGTCCTTTTATTTAATAGAGTGAGTAAATAGAACCAACCGGCACTATGACGCATTATACGATTTTTCGCTAGTTGGCGGGGCAGCCTTTCACATGTGGCTAGCACGCTATTTGGGCCCCGTACTGACTAGCAGTCGGCCAGTGGTGCACCGTGCCTCGGATCTCGCTACCTTCCATGACTAGTCTCCAGATGTATCAATATCAACGTCAGTGTGTATCAGATCGTCCAGATAGTATATGCGCAACTGATTCGACCCGTCTTCACTAAAGCTACATCAGCGTTAACGTGACGGAAAACGAACGCTTGGCGACACGACTTCAGCTGATGGGTGGTCCTTGTAGCCGCGACATATGTCTCCCACCATATTATCACCTGATTAGCACCACCCAGGGGCCACGTGTAGGGATACAGAATTCCGGGTGCTCTCCTGCGGAGGAAGGTGATTCAGCTCCCATCGTGTACTCATTTGACTAATGGTTGCTGATATTCTATATATGTAAAGACATCAAACACTTTTTTTGAAAATAAATAAGATTACAGTCAAATGGCATATATTAGATATAGCAAAAAATTAACTAGCAATATGGTGATGCTGTGTGTATAGTAGAATTGGTGGACATCGATCCTAATAATCATTATCATAATGATCCGTCGAGCAATACCATCGATTTGGACTTAAACTTTCAACAGCTGATGAGACTTGAGCAAGAAATAGAGATAAAATGGCCGAACTTAAAACAAAAAAGACGACAGACACAAAAATATGTGTTTGATTCACTCGTATTTGTATGTACTAAATAAATATCATTGAAAAAACTTCATAGGAATGTGTAAATGCATCTAACATAGAGCCCTGAATAGGTACGATCAGATTTTTTCCTTTCTCGGCCTTTTCGGAATTCTTTAGAATGATTGGAGAGGTTAACATCAAGAAGGACTATCACAATTACTAGTCACAGTATTTAAATCAAAACTTTGTGTTTTCGCTTCGATTTCCAAGTGAAACGTACATTGAGTGGGTAAATTGTGTGCTTTTGTACTTCTTACTGACGTGGTTAAAGTGTGGTGGATGTGGGTGAATAATTGTGCCGCTGGGTTCTTCTTTTTTGTCCGGACCATTAGTTTGGTAAGTTAGCGTCTTTCTTTTCGGTGGCATCGCGGAGGTCACATAAAACAGTTCGTGGAGATCGAAGTATCTTCAGGAGAAACGAACATCATCTCATTCAATGTAATAAATGTAAGTACTTATTTACAGTCGCGTTGAGTGAGGTAGTGTTTTCGTTTTGATTTTGAAGTGAAACGTGCATTGGTTGCGTAAATTGTATACATTTGTGCTGATTGCTACCGCAGGTGAAAGTGTGGTGGATGTGGGTGGACATTTGTGCCACTGGGGTCTTTTTTTATCCGAATCGTCGGTTCGTTTTATCTCCTTAAATTACCGGCGCCTTTCTTTTTGTTTACATAAAACAATTCACGGAGAATAGCAAATTTTATTAATTTCATATTTTAATTATGAATTTCCGAAAAGTAACACCTGAATCAATAAATTTTGTATTTTGTATTCACTTCAGCTTATGTTTAAGAAGTTATTGACACAATGACGCTGTTAAGACCGGAAAAGGTAAGGCAATAATACCAAGCCCTATCGAATATTGCAGAACTCTTCAACCTAAAAGTCAAGCATAGATAAATAATTGGTCTCGCCGAGCTTGACTAGATACTGCACTATCTAAAAAAGACAACTCCGTGAATGCGGCAATTCATATTGTAGTGTATGTGACATGACAATGTGCAAAGGGACGAAAGAGAGTAGTGTGCATGAAAACTGTATTACTAGCTTCTTCTTCTACCCGAGTTAATGGGCAAAATATTTTATGTTACGGTCTTCAAGTTTAAGTTACATAAATGTATCTCAGAAAATATTTAAAAATTAACATTTATTTAAAAGAACGAATGTATCAATATATATATTTGTGTATAAGTTAGGCGTAGGTTTCTTTTTCGTAAAAGTCGAAGGTATATTATACCTTTGTCAATGATTAGGCTTTATTTTGTGACAACCTCTATGGCCTTGTGGTTGGACTGCTGATCTGATCACAAGTTCGCGGGTTTTCTTTCTTCATGTCTTGTAAGTTTTTATGTGATGACCATAAAGAATTTGTGGTCCTCTGGGTGTTTCTTATGTATTATAAATTTAAAAGTAAGTGTTCTTATAAGTCAAACACTGAACTGTATTTGGTAAAAAATTGTATTTAATATTTAGGGATAGGTTTCTGAGTTAAAAACTATTTAACTTAGAAACCTACCCCGGCGTGCGCACAACAACTCACCTAAATTTCATCTTAATTTAATAAACCCATAGAGGACAATCGCAATCCGGCGGACTTGGCTGAAGCTTAGGAAAATTATTAAGTACCGTATAATATTAACCGGTCCTTAACCGGTGACGAACCAGGAAGGAAGCTGCGCCAATATTTTGTGTAGTACGGTTGACAACTAAAAGGTTTTGATTTTCAAATACTAGTTAAGTACTAATAACATAGACTACTTGAGTACGAACAATTTGTGTGGCTTGAGCTCTTTGGTATAACCACTTAATCATTCATTCAAAATATTCAAATTGTCTATGATTATTTCGTCTGTAAAATAATTTCACTTTAGCGCCAAAAATAATTGACGTGTGTGTCTTATGTAATTACTGTGATTTTTTTGTTATGAAAGGTTGATAAAAGGTTTATTTAGCTTTTTTTTTGTTAAAGGGCAATTGGCCCACCTCTCGTTCCCACCACTGTAACTTCTGTAAACAAGAATCAACATTTATTAAGCATTTATTTAGCTTACAATGATTGTATTTAGATATTTAGTTGCAAGAAATAAATCGTAGTAACAAAAAATAAGGACCGGTCAAAAGTCGGTTATCATGTCACCGTTTTTTTCAAGTAAATTATAACAATATTAGGTAGAGCCTTTTTAAATAAATTATTACAAAATTACTTTATTTTAATAACCTTCTATCTACCTGATAGATAATAGATATATCAATTAGTAAATGCCTTTTTACAGAATGATAAAATATTGATTAATTGTAAAGTAATAAAACTTTTTATATATCGCGCCCACGTGACGTCATGACCGTTAAAACGGGCGAACGCGTCTTGCCTAGTAATTATTTCTCTATTTTGATCTTGATTTTTCTTGGGAGTCGAGCGGTTAAATTACAACTATTCTTAGTTTTAATAAAATCTGTTTTATAGTTTTTGTGATGGGCGTACTAACAGACAGACAAAATTTCCAAAAAACAATTTAATTGAGTTGTGTCGCGTATCCCTCATCTTTTCGATATTTTCCGCAAAATTTTCAATGTGCACATACAATAGTTTACATTTCGGGTACCTACATAGTACGAGAAAAAAATGTTTGCTTTCCCATTGTAAGTCATTTTCGTTTTCCCAATACAATACATTCTTCTTTGGGGAAAATTGTTCAGTTTCATTTTCGTCAGATCTCATTTTTATACCTTATACTCATAAAATTAATAGACAAACATTAAATAATACAGAACTAGGTTAAGTGTATGTAGGCACACCCTATTGCGCCACGAATATTTCACTCGTACGAGAGAAATGACTGGAAAAAAGTGTCATCTTGTCTATAATGGTTTTCACTCTTCCACATTCACGACGGATAGCTAATGTCCAAATGTCCAACATAATCCTCAAGTTTCTCGCTATTATTAGTTAATTTTTTGATTATCATAATGAAGAAGTAACTACCTAAAACTACATTACTGTATATATATATATATATATATATATATATATATATATATATATATATATATATATATATATATATATATATATATATATATATATATATGAAATAGATTATATAATAAGATAATATAATACAATAAATTCACAACCACGGGGTACTTGGTTCTTGGCACGCGGCAACACTGAATGGCATTTCAATCTGATTCGGGTACGCCGTTTTCGGTGTAGTATTTGTTGCCGCATTTGACAAGCACGTCGGCGGTATCAAGCGCAACGAGACCAATTATTTATCTAAGTAGTCAAGACGTATTTTCCTACTCCTCCTATATACTTCTGATTAATTTCGTTGCGGGATCCAAGACAGCTTAGCTTTTCCCCAGGGCACCCTGAGCTCGCAACTCAGAGGTTATCAGGACGGTTGCCGCTGTTGATTCTGGATTACAGAAGCTACAGTGGTGGGAACGAGAGGTGGGTCCATTGCCCTTTAAAAAAAAGTAGTCAAGATAGACAAGCGTTTTGCAAACATTTTGCATAGACAAACCTTCGGACAAACGTTTGACAAAAACGCAAATAATCTGCTTTTCATGAGGGGCCGTAAATCGACAAAAAAATAGCACAACGATAACATGTACAACAGTTTTTTTCTTATAACTAGTCAAAAAACCTTTATGTAATTTTATTAGTATTTTTTCAAACATATCATATTTTTTCATTCAACCGAGTCAGGTTGATTTAATTTTCTGTTTCACATATTTTTGCGCGAACTCATGTATTATTGATATATTCAAACTTTTTCTGTGGGGAAATTAGATATTCGGAAGGTTTCAATGTTTACGAACTAAATTTTCTTGGAATAGAATTTAACTTTGAAAAAATATTGTTATTAATGTAATATTTGCAACTTGACTTCGTTTATGACTTTATTTGACAACTGATTATTATAATCAATAATTAACAAAATTCTCAATAGTAGCTGGGAGTCTGGCGGCTGCTGTGTTAATATACCCGTGCTTTGGATGAGCACGTAAATCTGTCGGTCCCGGTAATCGTGAGAGACGTTGCAAAACTCTACCACCTCGTAGCCACAATGGTATTGACTCGTTTAGCCAATCGGTCGCATTTTGCATAGTACCTGGTAGAACGGCAGTTGTCTTATTCTTCAAAAAAGCCTGGGACCAACACGGGGGAAAATGTTGCCGACATATTATGACTTGAATTTGAGCTCATTTTGCTACTTGTCCAAATTCAAGTTATTATAATCCTTGTTTTTCGTTAATTAAAGCATTAGGAAGTGTCCGTGACATATTATATATTTCAGAAAAAAAATACTAATTTATTATAAGGTCACAACCAACAATAAATAATAATTATAATTTGTAATTTGTTTTTTTTTTCTTATTTTTAAATGGATCTTACGAGTTCGTATTTTTTTGAGCAACACGTACTCATCTCAAGAGGTTAATATCATTTAATGTTTCACAGTAGTTATATATATTTTTTTGTTTTAATTTCTAGTAGATACCTAACACTGTAAATAATTTAAGTGCCTGTCTTTATATTGCTGAAGTACTTTAGGTTTCATTAATAGATGTGTTTAAATATTTTTAGTATATTGTACACTTCGACTTATATTAATGGTCAAGTATTTCACTTTACCTGGTTGGCTGTAAGAAATCTCTTTTTTAGAGATAAGCTCACCTTTTGTACCTTTTTAAAAATACTGCTTGCTGTAATTTTGTGTGTTGTTCTATTGTGTACAATAAAGTATTAAATAAATAAATAAAATTGTAACAAACATCTATTAACATAAGTTGGATTCTAGGTGAACTTTGAACGGATACTCATTATTTTCTTTTGTAAATCTGTGTATTTATTTGTAGGAAATAATCTCTGAAATTAATTAATCGATTTCAAAAATTGTAATACAAAATTTCAGTAGAAAGTTACAATATTCTTAAGTGGCACAGGTAGCTTAATTTAGCACAAAAATTACGATCTACGCGGTATATAGTATTATAGATTAAATTCAGTATAGGTATACTAATAGTATAGGCTACGTTTTGAGCAATTAAATAAGAGGAAGTTTTGTGTGTGGTTCACGCGAACAAAATCACAGGAACAGCTTATATAATAACATAAATTCAAGGAACATTATAGTGCGAGGACGAAAACGTACGTGTTTTATGTTTCGTTAGCTATAATAAGCTTAAATAAAAAGCACTTTCGCCATTTTAATCTTCTCAGAGTCCGTTATAGTTTATTGAATTTGTGGTCTCCAAAAAGCCGACGTGGCTGTCCGCCGCTCAATTGTATCTATTTAGGGACGTGTATTTACCCTTCATTGGTTATGCAACTAACGTCCACGCAGAATTGACAGGAACTCGCTATTGCTATACGCTATATGTACAGTATCTTAATTTTATTTTCACGGCTTACGAGAGATACGAAAATTCTGACAACATCAATAACAACCATCTATATCATATTAATTTGATTGCAGTTGTCCGCTTGTATATTTTTTTACTTTTTTGATTTTTAAGTAAATTAACGTCTAGAGGAAATTATTTAATATTCCAAAACATTCTCAATGCCATGAATATAAATGTAATAGTTATGATGACAGTAAGTTTATTATTAAACGGCAGTCGCAGTGGCTCAATGAATTTGCATGCAAGGAGATAATTGCAATGATTTACTTAATTACGGAGGCAAATTCATGGACTTCCTTAATTCAAAGTATTATCGCGCCCGGTTCCTTTGCTATGTAGGCAGAATAAACCGAAACTCTATAGACTTTCCGGTTCACCGAGATTCATCGGTTGGCGAGACAAGTGGTGATCCCCATCGCCGCATTTTAGTGACCTGATTACGGATTTAGACGTTTTCTAGCACGGGAATCAGCAACACAAAAAATACAACTTACATCTATAGCTACGAAGTCGTTTAACTAGTGTAAACACTTACATTAATTGATGTACAGTGATAAGTGATCAGAACCGTCGATTTAATCGATCATAGAAAGCAATATTTCGCCGCATTAAAGCAGCGACACCTAACTCAATTTGGATAAAGCGTCATCTGCGTTAAGATGAGATCAGACACAGGCTCAAATTTGTTTTAGCGTAGGAGCTATTATGATACACACAAAAGTAATAATTGCATAGTTTAAAATATGACACGATTTAATTTCTTAGTTTAATGTTTTCCTGTTGTTTCATTAAATAAAAAAATGAACTTTAGCAAAAGTAAAAATTTTTACCTTTTTATCTTTTTATCGAAAATGAGGCATATTAGCAAATATGCCTCATTTTCGATAAAAAGATAAAAAATGATGACAAAAATTTAAATCATTACTGTTCGCGGCTTCACAAATCTGATCATAAATTTTATTTTCACGAAGATTAAACACGCCATTCGGTGGTGAGGCGGTAATAAATGTAAACGACTGCAATTCCACAATGAAATTGAGATAGAGTACTCCGTACCCACGGGAGAAAGAACACGTTTAAGCTTATTCAGGTCAAACTTTTCATCATTCAATTATTATACACTTTTGTTTAAGTGTTTTAGGGTTAGGGTATTTGAATTTTAAATTTAGCAAGACCAGTTTGAAGCTGTATAATGACAAAAATTATTTATGCCATGTCTGAAAAGAGGTGTATCGAAAAATTATCGAGAAGTTTAAAATGACACTAAATTCTATATTTTTGAATCATCTTTGAGTGAAAAGAGATTGATAAGATCGGCCTAAAAGAGCTACAAAAATATAGCGTTAGCCGAAATTATTAAATTAATTTAATTTACAATAAGTCAATATTAGAATTCAGTGGACACTTTTTAATAGCAAGTTAATTTTAAAAGGATTTTATTTGGAAAGTTATGAAACTAAACAAACTTGTACGCTCATTCTTATTTCTAAATCGAGCAAAGATTTTTATTTTCTGTCATCAAGTTAACACTTTCTTTTATTTCTGACCAATTAAACAAATCATAAAAATGTCGGGTAGGTAAGACGCAAAATTTTAAACAAACTATTGTATAAAATAGAACAAAAATGAAAATATTTATTACTCTTGTCGAAACTTACAACATAGAAAGCTGTATAAATAAGTACTCTTAATATCATCCTAAAGAAACAAAAAAAAAACAAGTGTCACCTATTTACACTGTGAACGAGCAAGTATTGTATACTCTTTGTGAACGAGTAACAAATATTTTAATGTAAACAAAAGTTTTTTTCGTTTTTTAACTTTTAAGTGTTTAAAATCAAATAATATTTATGATAAGTGATACAAAGACTAATTATATTTATGCTGACGATATATTGCGATGTGAGTGACTTAAAATGGAATGTAACAATTATAAATTCAAGTAATATTAATCTTTAAAGGAGTTTCCTGAATTTAAGCATTATAAAAAGTATCTCTGATACAATTTACATTTCAGAAGAAATTAATAATGTATTACAATACGATAAGCAGCTATCATCATGTGTTGCGTTTTAGATCTTTTAATGGAGCCTCATCATTCTTTTTTGTAAATTAAAATCAAATAAAAATATTCGATTGACCGAAATTTGACCGAAAAAAAAGGAGGTAGACATTGTTAACCAACAAACAAAATTTATTGTTTACCACGTTTCACCGGCTTTGTTAGGATGAGTGGTGATCTCTATTGCCATATTTTAACAACTAAATAAAGACCATGCCTTGTTTCTTGTGATATTCGGAATTGATAGCTGTACGTGCTTGTCCAAACCTAGGAGATTCTGATGTGCTACTGTTATTTCCATTTTCGCGTAGAACCTAGAAATAAATATTTATAAATAAAACATATAAGAAACCAAAAAAAATATACTTTGATTCCCTGACGAAATTGCTAATGCTATATAATGGTCAGGGCCAAGTAGGCTAATCGTTATGAGACAAGGCAGTATGATATATAATAAAATATTATCTACATATTTATTTTGCAAGATATCGTAAAATCTATACTATAAAATTATAAATGTGAAAATTTGGATGTTTGGATGTATGGATGGATGTTTGTTACTCAACCTCGCAAAAATGACTGAACCAATTTGGATGAAATTAAGCACACGTATCTACATGTGACCAAATTCCATTATGTAATAAATAGTACATAAGATGCTTTCTATCCAGGAAAAATAAGTTGTTCCCATGGGATTCGACAGAAACTTTATAATTTAGCGGGCTAGAGTGTGCAGCTGGTAAATTATATATGTAGGGCAAATGAGAAAAAATCAATAAACATATTGGTTCACCCTAGTTCAGGGTAGTGATCTTCATTCCTCATTTTGCAAATATTTATGTCTATCGCCCTTTAATCGTGAGGTTGTTATTATATTTTCTTACGTATCATATTATTGTTGAAGCTATCGTGATTTAGATATCACAAGGTTATATCTTAACTACATCTCTGACTCCAGTTGGCACTGAGATTTAACTTATAGAGAAATCCCAATATTTTATGACTAAGAGACTAAACGAGGCAAATAATTAAAAATGAAAAGCAGTGGAAAAAAACAATGTTCTAAATATTTCCAATCGCTTTTATTTTATGTTTTATAAGTATTCTTTGTATTTTTATTTCACTTTCACCTGGTCGTGTGTTTTATAAATTTCTTTACTATAAGTACTTAACCTTAGTGAAAAACGAATAAACCAATTGTTCTTTGTTTTTCAATCAACGTCGAGTAGGAACAAACAAAGAAAGATTCTATGCGGGTCAGAATTCCAATAAATTGCTATTTTCGTTCAAAAGAAATCTGTTTCAAGTTGTGGGCTTTTTTTGCATCTAAAACGATTTTTGATGTAATACACAATCATGAGTTATGTCATTTCAGACAAAGTAATGGTACTGAAAATAATACCATTTTTATATCACTGAATAGCAAACAAGCAGATGGCTCTATTAATGAAAAGAGTTAACAATCGCCTATAGACACCAAAAATATTGATAGTGCGTTGCTAGAATACCACGATGAAAATGCCACATGCATACTCATAAGTTTACTAGTAACCTGTCTCAGTTTTTCTCAGATCACAGCCACCTGATATACGTTGGCGGCTATCTCAAATCATCATCATCATTTTATCTGCCATGGAACGTTCACTGCTGAATATAAGCCTCCTATAATAACTTCCATGCGGTAGGTGGTCGTTTTATGCTATACTTGTGGGTGGTCATCTGCTCTTTAAGTTGTGCTCTACCCATTTCTATTTCAGCTTACTAATCCGTTTCACTATGTTAGTGACTTTCAGATGCGGACCTGCAGATTCTGTGGATCACTTTGTTTCTAATTTGATTTTGCATTTTTTAAAACCAAAATTTCAACTTGTAATATCTGCTACTCCTGCTTGAGTTTCACTCTTCTGTAGTCATAAGATTTGGGTATCAAATTTATAGCAATATATACATCACAATTTTATATCTTAAAAGAGTTTAATTGGAATCGGATGGGCACGTTTATATTATTATTCTTGTCATGGTAGTGTTCATTGGTCCTGTGTAGGAGCAAAGCTTATGGTTTGTAAAGAGCAAGTTAATTTCGACGGATCCCAAGAACAAAATCGTATGGAGAGATCAGACGAAATTGGTTTTATAATAAAACTCGCATTAAACACGCATAAAGCTACCAGACAATATATTTTTATATTTATTGGTCTTTTATTTTTGGAAATACTTAAGTGAACATCATCTTATCTACAATGTACTCCCACAAACAAACATATTGTAATTTGGTGGTTGTGTAGATATGATTTTGTTCTTGGGACCCGTCGATTTAAGTATAGTTATATTAACATATTAATAAACTATTGTCTTATATTTAAACTGAATTTGATTATAACACACATTACGTTGGTTAACACCAAGAGTAAATCACACTATGCACAATTTAGGGTTCCGTGACATTCATCATAATTATGTGGACTAAAAAAAGGATTTTCATTGTTTTATATATAACATTTAACCTTTTCAACGCCAAGGTCGTTCTTATTCACTTTTACTTCTCCAAGTACATTTTGTAAGTTTGTTGACTATTGCTCAAAATTTTGGGTAGCCTTCTTAGCTGAAATAGTTCTTTTAAACTTCGTTAAGTACTGCAAACTTTTTCACACATCTAGAAATAACAATTTAGTTGGCTGGGTAAGGGACTTGACTTTAACAAACATTAACATTTTAAAGCTTAAATGGATCCCTAAATAGAAAAACTTATACCACAATCCCGTAATTTTTAAAGATCTATATAACTATACCCCACGTCTTGGGGTACGCAACAAAAACATATCCTCACTTTACCTCTAGAGGAGGTAAACCCTATAATTTTTTTAAAAATAATTATTGAATTTATTTAAAATTTTGAAGCTAAACGAAGATTGCACAAACTCTTGCACTATAGTACTATTTTCTGCCAAATTTAACGTAGAAATTACGCTAATACTGTTATATACGCTACTGTGATATACTGTGAGCTACGATATTGGGATTTTTATGAGGAGGATCAACAAATTCCTTAAAAACCGGCATAGCATTGGCAACTAACCCTTTATGTTGTAAATGTCCTTGGGCAGTGGTGACCGCTTTCCATCAGGTGGCCCACTCGCTCGTATGCCTGCAAATTCAATAAAAAAAATGCAACAAAGAATCATATTTTAAATACTGAAGAATCTCCTTTTTTTGAATTATCATTACATAGTATAAAACAAAGTCGCTTTCTCTGTCTGTCCCTATGTCCTTATGTCCCTATGTATGCTTAAATCTTTAAAACTACGCAACGGATTTTGATGTGGTTTTTTTAATAGATAGATTGTTTCTTGAGGAAGGTTTTAGTGTATAAACCTTTCCGATATTCCTACGGGAACAAAAGCTGTGCGGGTGAAATCGCGGGCAGGTCGCTAGTAGAATAATAAACAAGACTAAAAACAGATAGCTCACCTGATGGAAATAGACAACCATCACCTATAGATACCAAATATGTTCATATTGCGTTGCTATCTGTGTAACCTAACGACAATCTCACACGTATAAGTTTGCTAGTTAATTTACTCTTCTAAACCGGAACAAGACATGTGACTATAAGTTTGCTAGTTTATTTACTCTTCTAAACCGGAACAAGACATGTGACTATAAGTTTGCTAGTTTATTTACTCTTCTAAACCGGAACAAGACATGTGACTATAAGTTTGCTAGTTTATTTACTCTTCTAAACCGGAACAAGACATGTGACAAACATTGATGCTATTTTAATAGGATTGGGTCTATGGCTGATACAGAAACCGGGTGACAACTTGAACTCTACCATCTAGTGTAGTCATGAAGATATTTAGGCAATCGTTCGCATTTTATGGACTACTTGCAGAGTGGGAAAGGGTTTATAATTCAAGAAGGACCTTGACTAATACTGGGAAACATTTATTCCGTTTCTTAATTTTTCTCTTTTTCGTAGTAGTAGTGTGAAAATATTTGTTTGTATGTATGTGTCCTGTTATACGAGTAACTCAAGAGTAGCTTGGCCTATCTTGATGAAAATTGGAATACTGGCTTAATTTGGAATAGTCGGGTGGGTATATAGGTAAATACTTTTTTTATCATCAGTAAATTTCAGCCCAGTAAAGCGAGTGGGTATTAGCTAGTTTCATTATAATATTTATGATGTGTCAATATACCCTGTGTTTTAAATGCGTATTTAAATTTTTTCAGACGAATTAAGATATATCCGCTATCAGATATGCGTTGGAAATTACCACCTACTTCGTCAACAGGTTAATTGGTCAGTATTGTTGAACTGAAACGACTATTGACGTTCAGTTTATTCTGCTCACCCTTAAAGCAATTTAACACGATGATGTTTTTTAGTTTCTTATATTATTAATATTAGATAGTAGGTATACTATTTCCCAAGTCAGGTTACGTACTCGATTAAGAGATTGTTATCGCCTAACGACTAAGACACTAAACATGTTAATGGTGCATTGCTATCCATGTGGAGGAGTAGGAATGCCACAAACATAAGTTCACCGACTACCTTTCACTCCAAACTATTTCACTTCACTCCTTTCACTCCACAACAAAACACATAAAAGCGGCAAACATCGATGCTATTGCCACAGAAATATGTAAGGCTGTAGTACAAAACCTAATTGAGGCATTGCAGAACTCTATCATTTAGTTAGTAGTCATGATGTCAGTGACACGAATAAGCCTTATCTCGCGTTTTATTGGGTCTAGAATATTAACGCAGTTGACATTTTCTTCAAAAAGCCGAAATCAACATGGAGATTTAACTGTAAGTTAACGATTTTTAGCATCATGTGTCTTAATACCGTTGTATTTATGGATGTGCTAGTTGCAACCCTGCCCACGGCTGTGCCAGTGTTTATTTTTATTTTTAAATAGTACCGGTTCTAGAATACCGTCTCACTCTGAATAACCGATTTATATAAATTGAATAAAGTGATGGGATATAATATGATATCTCTGTTTTTCAAATATTCTTTGGTACTCATGTATGTACAAACTCGTCGATTAAATATATTACAAGAGGGAATAACAAAATGTAGAGAACTTTTCTCGTTTTAATATTATAGATAAATTGTTAAGAAGTTTTGAAAGTTCTTAATTTTTATTATTCGTTCATGATAGCGCTCGCTCAATCTGCATTATGACGGAGATAATTGCGTTATTTCTTTAAGTTTCTTTGAAATTCTCAGGGGGTATATTCAATAATTTGTTCATTCAACATTTTCCAAAGATTAACTTAATTAGGATAATACGCAATCAGAAATGTAGCGCTTTTTTATATATCATAAGATAGCAAACAAGCAGATGGGTCTCCTGATGGAAAGAGTCAACCATCGCCTATATACACCACAGGTGTTAATGGTGCGTTGCTATCTGGTGGCAAGATCTAATGCAAAATGCATAAGTGTACCGGCTACCTTACCCTCCAAACCGGAACACGACAGTGACAAGCACTGACGCTATTGCGGCAGGAATAGGTAAGGCGGTGGTACCAGACCCTGGCGAGACAATGCACAAATTTACCACCAGCCACAATGTTAGTGACTTGCATAGTCAATCGGTCGCCTTTTACGACATGCCTGGCAGAACGGCAGTTGGATGAGTCTACGTACGGGTGCGTTAAGCTCAAGTCTTTATTGTACGAGTATAAATGGGACTAATTTGCTGCTATTGCAAGCTCACTTTTCATTCTGTTTAATTATCCTAGTCCACATGTGCCGTTCACGAATTCCGAATTCTGCTCGCCTTTCGGAAAGTTAAAACTTCTTCAATTTGTAATTACATCTATTATTTTTGAAAAAAAAAATGAAGTATCGCGCACAAATTTATGAAAGTTTTAAGCAATTTATTTAAAAAAGCGGAGGATTTGTTGTTTGCAAATATTTTAAAAACTATTATAAATATTAGAAATAAAAAATGAACTCTTAAAGAACAGGAATTTCTTAAAAATCTCCAACTTCCCAGAACTCATTATTATCATTATTATCTTATCAGAACTCATCATTAATATTTATAGTTTCAACTAGCTGATCCGGCAAACGTTGTTTTGCCATATACATTATTGAATTACCAATATCGCTATTAAAAAAGGGGTTGAAAGTAGAAGGGTAAACATTTAAATTTGTATGTATTTTTTTAATGCCACATCATAAAAAAATAAAAATAAAACTTGTCCAAAAAAATAAAAATATTTTTTGGGGTAGACAAGGGTGCTCCTTAGGGGAATAAAAATTGATAGCTAACTATTCCCAGGCCTACTGAATGTACATATAAAATTTCATCAAAATTAGTTTCGGAGGAGGATGTTAACTAAAACTATGATATTAGAATTTTATATAGATATTAGATTTGACAATGAAAATAATTCTAAAAACGGATGAAGTCGCTGTCGCGTGCGTTTAGCGGCTCGCTCAGTGAAACGAAATACATATTTTTTATGACTATTAAATGTGAGTATTAAAAAGCAATAAAATTCAGGTATTCTAAAATGACTGACATGCGGACGGACAGTAGGATAGACAGACCATCTCGTTCTGTTTGCTATTGACTACGGAACCTTAAAAACGTAATGGTCTAGAAATATTAAGTTTATCGTGCGATCGTGGCAAATCCGCACATACCAACATCTGGACATTCTCGATTTAAAAAAAAAAACAAATCTAAAATTAAAAATCAACAAAAAACCAACATATGGTAACATATCACAATAAAATAATGATAAATTGGAAAGTGGAGATTGCGTTCGACTAGCGCAACAAACTAAGGGAAAGCGCCAATTCAAAAGTTAATTTGAGCATATTGTGTAAAAAAAGTGATATTTGCTAGCTACGAGACTATTATTTCATCGGATTGGTTAATATTTTTAGCTGTAAATTTAAAAGGCTTTCTGCGCAGATAAAATTGGCTAAGTACATGTAATTGTAGAAGCATACAAAATTAAGTTTGCTATAAAATTTCAAATATACTTAAAAAATAGAGCTGATGTGGTAGTAGTTTTAAGATTTACTGTTGCAAACTATGTTGCATAATTATATTAATAATACATTTATATATACAATAATATTACACTTACATATTATTCGGCTCAGATCCCGGGTTTTATTTCTGGGTGGGACAAAATTATTATTGAGGCTTTTAGACGTTTTTATCGGAAGACTATAAATATTAGTAGCAGCTCGGAATCCGGCAGGTGACTCTTTACCACTTCCGTGTTTCGAATGCGTTTGTAAAACTGTTGGTCCCGATTATTGCTAGGAATAGTCAATTAATGTCAACATGTCAAGAAAATTTGGCGATGAGGTTCACCACGAATCCATGCGACAAACAGTGGATCATAGTGAACAGGAAAATCTATATACGGTTGGTTGACTCTGCCTGCTTCGCAAAAGAACATAGCGTGATAATATTATTTTTTTTATTGTAATAAAGTATTTGTAACGAACGTCATATAATTGAATTGAATATCGTCACATCTATTCTCTTGCGACAATGGGAGATTGAATCTGTAGTCATTAAACGCCATCATGTTTTCAGGAATGTAATAATTTAGTAATTTGTTCGATGAGGTGACGGATAATAATACTAACTTTTGCATGTGGCAAAATGAACGACTATAAATTAGTACTAAGAATAATGGAGACCCGGTATACTCAGAATATTTGACAACTTATATTATTATCATATTCATAAGTTCATCACTATGTATCTATGGAACTATGAATGTGGAACTAAAAGTAATTTGACTGTATTTTATTTAATATTATACTTCGGTTTTTATTTATTTGTTTATACATATGATTGTAAAATAATAATAATAAAGAATACGAACGTCTTTTGTTATTGAATTTAGTTTACATTTAGAGTTTACATTTCGCATGCACGACTAAATGCATACACTATTTACTACCTTACACAGCATTTTTATATATAGTACTTACTAGCGACCCGCCCCGGCTTCGCATGGGTAGCGTAATACCTACAATCTACATTTACTTTTAATTTCCCGCTACGTACCTATGTACTCGTATATACGGAAGTTACTGATTTTTGCCCCGATTTTCGAAAACCGACTGAAAACTAGGTTTTCGGAAAGCTAGTGAAAACCAGACTCCACGTTATGAGGTCCTAGGAAACTTTACCAACTATTTTAACAAGAACGTCAGTGTGTATGTTTGTATATGTGTGTGTATGTGTATGTAGGTGTATGTGTGTACGTAAACATCTCATAAAATTGGAATGGCTTGACCGATCGAAACGCGGTGGCATTCGATTAGATTTCGTTCTTCCTCGACTTCCTCAAAATTTGAACCAATTCGGTCCAAGAGATTTTGAAAGCGTTTTGAAAAAACCCTAAAAAATCTGGTTCGTAGATCTGCAACTCGAATATTAACTGACTTCTATTTCAGCAGCTCTCAAAGAAGAACCTCGAAACGAAAGACGCTACGCGTTTCTCGTCGATCTTCTGATATGTGATTTCTTCGGTGGCATTGTAAATAATATCAAGAGTATATCAGTTTTATTTATATTATTTATTTGTGTGATTATTTTACGTTTATTGACAGATGACAGATGTGAATTTAGTTGATTTGATTTTTCAATAGATTTTATTTTGTATTCTAGACATCGCAGTGCCAGCTTTTCAATTTGCGTCAGTAAGAATATCATAATCGTTTTCTAAATGTAAAATACATGTTCATACTAATTTTCATGACAATCGGTTGAACGACACGGATGTTAGTACGTTGCAGCGCCACCTGATGACGATTTGAGTCAATGAAAATAGCATAATCGTTTTCTCCATAAAAATACATCTGCACACTAATTTTCAATTCGGCAATGGCAATCGATTCAACGATACGGAAGTAGATATATTGCAGCACCACCTGGTGGTGAGTTACGTCAATGAGGATGGCATAAGAAGCTTCTCCGTAAAAAAATACATATACATATAATTTTTTATAACATTCGGCTCAATAGTTTCCGAGTCTATCGATTTCATACAAACAAACATCCTCTTATATATGTATATACATATACCTTTATTTATGTATATATATATATATATATATATATATATATATATATATATATATATATATATATATATATATATATATATATATATATATATATATATATATGTATGTATGTGTCGTAATCGAGTAAGTCATATTCAGGACGCCAGCGCCAACTAGTGGTGCTCGATAGTTGATATCGCGCGCGCAATCGGTTAGTCAGTTCATTTTGGCTTGGCCTTTGAGCGGCGATGCGCGCAGTCGATACTAAACTATCGCGCGTTCTGTGTAACCGCCCGGCCACAGCTCGCGCGGCGCGACCGGCGATGCGAATTGCGGCGCGGCGAGATAAAACAAACGTAGGAAACTGTATGCCACAGCTAAGTATGCCACAGCTACCGGCGACGCGAGTTGCGCGACGAAAAACGCGTGACCGTGACGCGCAGTGTGATGAGCGAAAAAAACAAAAGGGTACTTTTGTTTTATTCAATAGGTAGCCAGGTTTGGAATCAGAATAACACAAAATTATTGCCAATGGAAATTATATAAATACTATATTTTATTAAAATTTTTACTACGATTTTTAGCCTCCGACGCAAAAACGAGGGTTGTTATAAGTTTCAGAGGTATGTCTGTGTATCTGTCCGTGCATCGTAGCGCCCTGGCGGATAGTTCGATTTAGATGCGATTGTTTGTTTACTTGAAAGCCCTATTTTGCGAGATGGTTCTTAGCTATGATTCAATAGAATCTGTGCAGTCGTTGAAAGTTTACCAGCTCTTTTCAACTTGATGAAAGGAATTTAGCAACTTGTAAAGGCGTTATCGATGCTAAATTTTGTATTTCATTACTTAAATTAATTGCAATGATATGGTGACCTAGACCTGATGCTACAATACCTTCATTCGAAGATATCAGCTTTTATTTAACTAGCAATATTTTTATGTAAATAAAAGATTTTCTAAATATTGCAAACCATATGTATCGACTTCCGCCATGTTGGTCCCGGCCTCCTTTGAAGAATAGGCCAACTACCGTTCTGCCAGGCAGGTCGTAAAAGGCGACCGATTGGCTATCGAGTCACTACCATCGTGGCTACTAGGTGGTAGAGTTCTGCATTGTCCCGCCCGGGTCTGGTACCACCGCCTTACCTATTCTTGCTGCAATAGCGTCAGTGCTTGTCGCTGTCGTGTTTCGGTTTGGAGGGTAAGGTAGCCGGTAAACTTATGCATGTGGCATTGACCTTGCCACAAGATAGCAACGCACCATTAACATCTTTGGTGTCTATAGGCGATGATTGACTCTTTCCATCACGACATCCATCTGCTTGTTTGCTATCTTATGTTATAAAAAAAATATATATTTGTACTGAAACTTGGCAAACTTTTGTAAGTTCAATGACAATGCAATATTATGGTACTATCCAGCTAACATCATGATGTAGCCTGGATATAGGGACTAAAACTCTCAAATGTAGAGTTTTGACGAGGCAACCAAATTTTGAGTCATTGGTTTTATTGCTATAAGTACTAAGTTTAATTAGTACTCATAACAACGAGAAATGGAACATGGAGCCGATAGAGTGTCATTATAACTCACAGACAGAAAGTGTTAAGATAGTAGAGTTTGGAGTCGTTCGTTTCATTGCAATAAGATATTTTTCATTACTACGAGACTCTGAAGATGGAACCAAAAAAGTAATATCAAAACTTCTCGCATCCAAATGCAAAATGCTTAGATAATAAACTTCTAAACTCAACAAGGTAAGTGTATTGAGTTAGCACTCAATCGGCTTGTACTGACAAACATTTTGATGCTGGATGATTTCAAGGATCTGATGCTCATCATGACTTAGCATTTAAAGATCAAACTCGAAGGTGGCCATGGTAAGTTATAAACTAAACAAGAAAACCCCATTTATAGTTTTGCTAATACACTTGTACTGTTTCACAAATTACTTTAAATTTTAATATCACCAACCGGTTTCGCCTTTTACGGCATCTTCAGGGCTATGACACTTTTGTAAATATATTCTTAACGTACGTGTTTTAACTAATATTTTATACAAAACAAGGTATGCGAAAATCTACTAGATAAACAAATGTTGTTAGCTCCATTGGTAGAAATTTTCTTAACAATGGTATATTTTTTAAGTAGGGAAGCAATATTCCACCAAGAAATTTTGAACAGAATTAAATTAAAGTATACATAGTTTTACATGTCAATCATTAAATTTTTAAATTGTCAATAGAATAAAATGTCAAGCAGTGGTAATAAAAGTGCTGTCTATGTTACTTAAATAAGTTTAAAATTATTATAATATTATGTCAAAACTAAATTAAAAAATATGTTGGATATAACTAATAATATGTCAAAACCAAAATTAAAATATGTTAAATATAACTAATAATAAGTAACATGCTGCCCAATAAATCATGATTATAAAAACAAATAAATTAAATTTAGGAAAAAATGTTTAGCAGGGGAGAATTATTTAAGTCTAACTTGTCGTTCAAGAGGTAAGGGCTATTTTTCAATTTGTTTATTTCCAGCGCTTCTAGAGAGTTGAGTTTTCTGCCTTTGCTACAGAAGTGGAGTGTTTTTATATTAATAGGGTCAAATGTATGATCTTCCACTAATAAATGTTTCGCAAAAGCAGAATCACCCTTTCCCGAGCGCCAGCTCCTAACATGCTCTCTAACTCTCGTTGTAAATGATCTCCCCGTCTGCCCAATATATACTCCATCACAGTCTTTACATTTTAATTTATAAACCCCACTTTTACTCATTTCTGGTATTTTCTGTTTGTTATTAAATAATATTTTTCCTAAAGACTTCGTAGGATAGTACACTGTCTTCCGTTCCTTTACTAATCGTGAGCACTTATAAGAGATATTTCCCAAAAAGGGCAATCTGGCATAGTTTTTCCTATTTACATCCTCTTGATCACCTACTGAATATAACAGAGACCTTGCACGAATTTTTAGTTTTCTTCTTATCATGGTGTCAATGAGTTGAGAGTTATAACCATTATTTATAGCTATTCTTTTTATGTTTACCAGCTCTTCATGATAATTGTCTTGACTCAGTGGAACCATTAACAGGCGATGAATCATAGCATGCAGTGCCGCATGTTTAAGCTTGACAGGATGATATGAATCCGCAGGTATTATGTTATCACTATAAGTATCCTTTCTATAGATTTTAAATTCATGTCTACCGAGTGATATATCTATATTTAGATCTAAAAAATTAATTTGGTGGACACCAATTTCTATTGTAAATTCTATACTTGCATTCAAGGTGTTTATATATTGGAGGAATTGGTCAAGTTCTTCTCTGGTCCCTGTCCATAAGTTTAAAGTAATTTGTGAAACAGTACAAGTGTATTAGCAAAACTACAAATGGAGTTTCACCAAGTGCCGACGATAAATAGTGTAAAATAAAACCCCATTTAGATTGGACTCAGTTATTCTGTTTTGACAAATACCCTGGTGCTAAATGATTTACAAGGTCTTATGATGAAGCAGAAAGGAGGTTATCAAAACTTTTAATTAAATGCTCAATTTTACACTTAACACCATCAATTTTGGACTCGTTTGATTTTTTATTTTAAGGAATGTGAAATAAAATAGGTTCCAGTATCTGATGATAGAGCGGAAAGAAGTACATGTGATCTTCTAAGCTTTACTAGTTAAAATCCACTGAGTGTAGGCTACTTCGATTTGTTTTAGCAAACACTTCGATGCTGGATGTTTTTTAAAACATAACGATGGAACTGGAAAGTAGACATTTGAAATCGGGCTGATATAGCCTTTATTGCTAGAAGATTCACATGGTTTGATAGAGTTACAAGGCGGAGCTGGAGGCCTCGGGAGCTTTGCATAAAACAGCTCAAGCTCATTGAGTAAGGAACCATAGTTTAAGGTTAGCTTTAACTTTATGCTGCAGGATCCCCTGTCGAAGATCATCAGCTCCTTTTACGTTTTGCGTTAAAAATTTTGGAACTGAAGTTAAATGGTGGGCTGACGATAAAAAAGTGTCGGTTTGAGATGATTTATTGATTAAATAAATAATTGGTTATTGACACATTATTTTAATATTATACTTAAAATTATATAAACTTAATTTATTTTATACACCGAAACTTAAACTTAATCTAAAAACTTCACAGCATTTTTTCAATTTAATTTCGGCTAGCGTTAAACAAAGTTTGTTCCTATACATTCATCTCACTCATATTAATAATTAATAAAAAATACATTCTTTCTACAGCCCACTACATCATAAACGATCATAGTTACTAAAACTTGCACGGAAAATGTCTACGTTGCCATACATTAAAAAAATGGATGCGTGTACTTATGTACACGTTGCGTAAAAAATGGATGCGTGTACGTATGAGAAGTTATACTTCTTTGGCGTCATTAAAAAATAGTGGCCGCGTTTCCGATACGGTAGTAGTTTTTAAAAGATATGTTGACGTGTCAAAATAACTTGAATTTTGAAAGTTTTATTGAATAAAATACTTCTGATTTCTGATAGATTTTAATTGCATGGAAATACTTTATTATATTAAAATAATAAAAGGTCTGGAAAAGGATAGTCAAAGATTTCGGGACTTAATACTTATCTACTTTATAAAGACTACAACCTGTAACTTTTGCGTTACGGTGATACGCGTGCATCTTAAAATTTCACTCGCTGCCTAAAGAAATATTACGCACCTAAAGAAATATAACTTCAAAAATCTCGAATAGAGGGATCAACGATAAGTTAATATACATGTGTAAGTATCAACAATAATGGTATTTTTTTGTACAATCCTAACGTTACGATAATGATATATACTATGCATCAAAAGAATATAGTAAAAATATTATTACAAAATCCGACCCTGGTACTAGCTAGTATCGAGGTGTAGCTCAGCTACAGCTCAGAGTAGCACGCCGCCGCGGTCGCAGCAAGTCGAGCTGTGGCATACCCAGATGTTCGCGCGACTCACCGTGCCGCATTTAGCGTCGCAGGTCGCACCGCGGGTAGCTGTGGCCGGGCCGCGTACCTAGCTAAATATACGTGGCTTAATTAATTATTGTGAATACCGTTTTAATCTGATGAAACTATGAGTGCAATTGATGATAAAAAAAAATCCGATTCCCGTTATTCCGTTTCCGATATATGCAGTTATATATTTATATATACATATATATGCAGTTTCGCCAAGTACTGATGATTAGCGGTAGAAAACATTACCAGACAATATTTTTTATTTAAAAAAAATGTACAGTATTTTTGTTATTGGTTGTACATGATATGCGAATTCAACTTTATTAAAATTTGTCAATATATCTCGTGATGTTGTCATGTCTGCCGGTCACGGTGGCATTTGCGCGTCATCGATTTTTGCTAATTGGACGTAACTTTTCAACAGTATATTGCATCGGCTGATGATCACCGACATACGCACGTTATACTCATGAACCATGGAATATTTCACGAATCACTTGTTTCTATCATTCATTCATCCCAAATATGAATAGGCCGCTTAAGCAAATATCGATGCTTTAGTTCACAATTGCACTAACTACAAAACTGCTGATTACGAGGAGAGCGTTTAGACGTGAACAGTACGAAAACAAAGTAAAATAATATGCATCTATTCACAAGACTATTATCGATATTTCGATATGCGCACAACATACACTAAGTATTTGTCACTAAAAAGGTGTAAATTGAAAGTTTTGCAGTTAGCACAATTGTGAACTAAGGCATCGATATCTGAGTTGAAAATTTAGCTACAATTGAATGTCTCGTATCCATTCGTTAAAAATTCACTGAAATAACTGTTACACTAGTTTTTGTTTTGTTAATCTAACATGGTTAAATAATAGTGCTACTGTGAATGTGTGTTTCAATTTGGTTTGAACAAGCTGGGAGTTAAGATTTTATCGTGAATTGGAAAGTATCTCGAAATAAAAAAGCAGAAAATATATAATACTAAAAATCAGATTTAAACGGTCATTATTACTGTAAATATTCGAAAGCAAAAATATATTTATAATCTGTCAAATGGATATAATATGATTATAGAATCTACGCAATTTGCTTTTTTGATATTTTTATGATAACTAATACTTAGGTTAGCAAAGAAAGTGTTTTTAAATACACGAAACAATAACTTTTATATTAATCTATTGCACGCCTCAACGCGAAACTTTTAGGTAGAACTCTACTGTCGCTTAATTATAATCAAGCATTTTTATGAAGTAAAATAACTCTGTTTTATTTAAATTGCACGTTTGAAATAATATGTAACACGTATGACAAGATAAAAAAGACTTGTTTTACGATTAGATATTTTGTCCGGATGTCTGTGTGTACTGACCTGGAACGATCACGACCGGAAAACTTAACATATCGAGCAAATTTACCTTTTAATAGCTTCAGAATTATAGTGCGCAGTTTCTTATTGCATAAGGCTATGTAATTATAATGGTTGTTTAATTATCTATACATCTATACAAATACATGAAATTGAACTATCTGTAACATTAAAATAACCGCTTTTTACTGAATGCAGACATATGCATTAGCCGGAACAAGCAGACAGACAAAATTGTGTAAAAACTTATTTTGGTGTATGTACTGTGCATACATACATTTGTACATATGTACCGTGTATGCATATTATGTATGTGTACACATATGTACTTGTATATATACATATTATGTAGACACTGTACATATACTAAAATAACATTTTTCACAGTTGTCTGTCTGCGTGTCTGTCTATTCCGGCTAATCTCTGAAACGGCTGGACCGGTTTTAACGGGACTTTAACTAGCAGATAGCTGATGTAATAAGAAGTAACTTAGGCTATTAAGCCTAGGTTACTTAGGCCTAATAGCCTAGGCTATTAGGCCTAAGTAACTTAGGATATTCAGAGATAATTCCAAAAACAAATTTTGAGGACATACGCTATTGGATTTTCTATTTAAGGCTTGCCGCACATGAACGGTTTTGCTAGTCAGGATTCCCGATCCAGAATTCGGATTCGGAGGCCTGAATGCACGACTTTAATACAAAATATTCAGCAAGGAGTACAAGATCTTATATTTTGTGAATATCATAGTCATGCATTCAGGCCTCTGAATTTAATTTCCAGATCAGGAATCCTGACCAGGAAACCGCACACATGTCGCCAGCCTTATAATCTCGAACCAATCGAGCTACTATAATGCGATTACTTAGAAAGTTATTCAATAATTACGATTATAAGTTTATAACCAAATTTTCAAACTATTAATATTTAGAAAAACTATATATGTGTTTTAGCTCTTATCACCATTAACCCTCGATCTTTCGTTTAGTTTCTCAAAATGTAGTCGGCCGACTCAGTTATAATTTTCAGGAAGTCCAAGTTTGGTGGATGTTCTCTCAACTCAATCGAATGGTGTAAGTCACGTTTCGATCAGTAAAACCATTCAAAATTTATCAGATGTTTAAATATAAACATAACACATCGTGATAATAGTCAGAAAAGCTTCCAAAAATCTTCAAAGCCTACTTAGCGTGCAGTTAAAAAAATGTAATAGTATATATAAGTGTACATTTACATATATTAATAATATTGTTGTTTCTACATATAGTGTGTTGTGTGTATGGAGTAAAAAATAAATTTATTGCGTATAAAAATAAAAGATAAATCTCTGAGATTTCGGGTATAAATGAAAGAAGAAACTATTTTTTGTTATTTAGCAGTTATCACCTGCTGGCAGCCGCTATAAGACTAAGCTGAGCCTGGGCGTTATTTCATAAAGTAAATATTTATGAGGAAAAGGAGGCTTCCTCGTGCGTCCTCCGGTAAGCCGTCTGATCCGAAAAGACATAAACCTCCAGGGATTCAGTTGTAAGTTCACAAAGGCACCGTTCGCCGCTTTTTTATGCCGAGCCTCTACATATGTACAAATATTCCCTTGTATCCGTTACTTTTATTGTACATTGTAATAGTTTTTGTTGGCGGTATCCCCGATTGTACGACAGCCAAATGTTGATTTGCCCCTTTGATATTTATCACTTTGAAAGCTTATAACAACCATAAAAAAAGACTAATACAGATTGAATACGGACATTTTTGCAATGGTATTTTTCAAATAAATATATGTATATTTTATGATTTTAGAACTATTTTCCTATCTAAGCTAACTTTTTACACTGATTTGTTTGGAGCACTCTTAAGCAGTCTGTTTGTTGGGTTATATATGTATATGGTAAACTTATGTATGTGGCATTATATCTCGCCACTAGATAGCAACGCACCATTAACACCTTTAGTGTCTATAGGCGAAGGTTAACTGTTTCCAACAGGGGACCCATCTGCTTGTTTGCTATCTTATGACATAAAAAAGGTACCTTAAGGTCACCTAAAGAAACAACCAGATACAATAAAGGATCGTTTAGATGTCTCTAGGGCTAAATAAATTTGGCACCGCTGGTCCGTACCGTGGAAGGGTCGAAGTGATGGAACCAGCGGGCCAGCTGCTTGTCAGGTGACGTCATAACTTTGGAGGTCGATGACGTCACACAAGGATAAGTAAGGCGAAAAGGAAGATCTTCCCAGCCAGGCAAGGTGTACTGCCTGGGGACCGAAGTCCATTTGAGAAGCGTTGAAACTTGTATATAGTGTTACAAGATACATAATTGTGATATCGCGATTCAGGATTTTATTTTGAATTTCATTTTTTCCATTTGTTATTGATTTTTGTCCATTTTTTATTATTTTTTCTTGTAGCGTTTGTGATTGTTTGAGCCGCTACAATACTCTCCCCCAAGATCGAAGGTCGATCTAGTTGAGCCAGTGAAGCGTATGTGCCTTGAGTGCTCGAGTCTGCGGTGAGTCGAGACGAGCCGAATATGCGCGGTCCTCGGTGAGTCGGGACGAGTGCGCCTCCGCTGTGGTTCGCAATGAGTCAGAACGAGCGGGACAGTGTTGCTGCGTGGAGATCCAGTGAACGTTTGCAGTTCGAAGTGGATTCCGGAAAGCGTAGATGAGGCGTAGCTTGTGAAGCTGGCTGATGCTATTGGAAGCAGAGGGGAGTATATTAGACGCTAATGGTCAGAAGGCCGTTGAAGAAGAAAAAGAAAAAAAGAAGAAGAAGGTCAGAATGGAAGGTGTTTATTTTGCCGAGGGTCACCACTGTGGCATGTTGATAGCTGTTAGTGGTGATGATCAAGTCGGGATAACCATTGTGGCGCCACTTAGGACGACCGACATGGTCATAAAGAGATAACCCACGCGGTTAGTGAGAGATAACCGTCGTGGTTAGACACTTAGGACGACCGACATGGTCATAAAGAGATAACCCACGCGGTTAGTGAGAGGTAACCGTCGTGGTTAGACATTTGATGGTGGTAGCTGACAGTAGTGCTGGCTACCGCCAAAGTACTGCCGGCCCAGTGAAGCGTACTGGTGGCTTGACCAATCTTCCAGACCTGGTCCTCTTCTCAGGTGGTACCAGAGCTGGTGGTAATGGTGGTTCACTAGAAGTCATCGGAGTGTTATTGTTTATTTATTTATTTATTTATTTATATTCATGCACAACAAAAACGTACATAGGTTAAACTTAACGCCTAAGGGCATTCTATCCTAGCCAACCTCGTTCAAAACAGAAACATGACTTATGGAGGGTGTGCATCTAAATTTACTTAAAGACAAAGTAATCTTAACTTGTATAAACAAATCAGAGGAGATCAAAATAACAAACTAACTTAAAAATTTTAAGAATTACACATACAACACATATATACATAATACATACATACATAATACATATATACATAAAATATAGATAAATAACACTCACATATACATATCTATATACTAAATACATATACATAAATATATACATACATACATTATGTTCATACATATATTTATAAATACAAATGATTAAAATCATCATACAACTATGAGCAAAAAACAAGTTATCACTCATTATATTCATATTAACTTGAAAGATCGAAATATAATTTAAACTGTCTCTTAAATGCTAATTTTGATGTAACTTTCCTAATATCCTCAGGAAGTGCATTCCACAAACGAACAGCTTGATGGGAAAAAGATTGTAAAAGAAAATCTGTTCGGCAAAACGGAACATACAAGGACAAATTTTCTTGAGACCGCAGGTTCCGACTATGTGTATCACTCTGCCAAGCAAAAAGAGACTTGAGGTACGCAGGAACAGACGGATCGTGTAATATAGAAAATAATGTACATAACATTCTAAAATCTCTGCGTTGACGTATAGGTAACCACTTAAGAGTAGCACGATACTGTGAGACATGATCGAACTTGCGCAGGCCATAGATAAATCTAATACAGTTATTCAGAAGTCGATCCAATTTGTCAAGAAGAATTTGGCTGAGATCAGAGTAACACAGATCGGCATAATCAATGATTGGCAGTACCAATGTCTGAACCAATGCAATTTTTGTAGAAATAGGCAAAAAGTTTTTGTGCCTATACAAGGTTCTCAGTGTGTGGTTAACCTTCTGATAGACTCCTGTAATGTGTGGAACCCAAGTCAATGGGCTATCTATAGTTAATCCCAGGTCTTTGACATGTGGGCTGAGAGGTATAGATGTGTTATTAAACATGATAGGAGGTAAAAGATTGAGATCCACTTGTGCAACCCGCCGAGTGCTGCCTATTAAAATAGCCTGACACTTAGTCGTATTGACAGTAATCCCAAAATTACGAGACCAGTTCAAAATATGTAGTAAATCATCATTTATTCTATATATAGCAAAATTTAGATCTGTTACTTTGGCGGTAGTATAAAGTTGCAAGTCATCTGCATACAGGTGGTAAGGGCATTTTAAAGAAATAGTGACAGCATTAATAAACAATGAAAATAATAAAGGAGAAAGTATACCGCCTTGAGGTACACCAGCAAACAGATCACACCAGTCAGAAATGTTACCAGTACGTACTGCCTGCTGACGACCCCGAAGATAAGAAGAAAACCAATCCCTCACAATTGAAGAAAAACCAGCAAGCTTCAGTAGCGCAAGTAGAATCTCATGGTCAACAGCGTTAAAAGCATTGGAACAATCTATTAAGACTAACACCGTAACCTGAGACTCATCCATTGCTACTCTGCAGTCATTGATGATCTTTAGTAGAGCCGTAGTGGTACTATGACCAGGTCTAAAACCAGACTGATAATCACTCAATAAATTATGGTCTAACACAAATTTTGACATTTGCTTATGAACTGCCGCTTCAAGAATTTTTGATAGGAATGGTAGGATAGAGATTGGCCGGAATTGATTGGGAGAATTAGGGCTAGACACTTTGGCAAGCGGAAGGACATAGGCTTTACGCCAGGCAGAGGGAAAGACGCCAGATGATTAAGAAAAATTCATTAAGTGAGTCAAAGCAGGTAAAATGCACTTTATAATCGGAAATATCATCTCCCTTCCTACTCCATCGAAACCAATTGTTATTGTTTGTGCTAGTCGTTTGCATAAATTTATAACTTGCCTATTTGTAAACACTAGTTATTGTTCTTTGTTTAAATTTTATATCCGCAAAATAATAACATATAATATATGTTTGTATCAGGCTACCAAACAATGTCTTTGCGGATCGGACAGGATTTTGTTTAAATTCCGTATACCTAGTTCATCTGCATATTGGGCTACCTATACGCGTATGTGCGTAAGTCCAGCAACCGTATTTAAGCGTTAAACTACACCTGTCAGCAAGGAATTTCCTTTTTCTCTCGCTCTTTCCTTTTTTGTCCCTCAGTATCTCTCTTCTACTAGAGCGTGAGCGCTCTTTTTCTAGAGCGTGAAAAATACCAGGAATACAATGGTATGCTGCGGAATCCTCGAGGCGGCGGAATAGAAGCCAGAAAGGTAGCACTTTCGTTACATTTCTCGCTCTAACAAACGGCAGTTCTAAGCGACAGAAAAAGAGCGACGGAAAAAGGTGATTCCGTGCTGACACAATATGTAGTCCAACCGTAATGATCTATTTTAATTAAAATTATTAATCATCCAGTAGTTTTAAAACTGAAAAAATAATATGTTATATTAACTATAATTTATACCGACGTGAGATGGGTTAAGTTGAAATATATTTAACAATGTGCTAAATGCAATCGAAAAGTCTACACAAAACTTAGCACGCATACTGTGGTGTTGGTTAGCCAGCTGCTTTTAGACTCTACGACACGATACAATATGAAATTTTATCACCGTATGGATGCTTCAATTTCCCCTAACATATAAAATGCTCGCCGACTGATCGCACGCAGGTCCGTGGAACACTATTATAAATGCGAAGTAGTTTTGTGTAGACAATCAATATTATAAATGCGAAGATTTAGACGTTTAGATGGATTTTTATTGCTTAATCACACCTAAACTACTGCATTAATTTGGATAAAATTTAGCATACAGGTAGATTACGACCTATATTAGCACATAAACTACTGTTTATTCCGAAAATATAATAGTTCATGTGGCATTCACCAAAAAATTTATAATGCAGCGGGCTGCACGCTGCAGCTAGTTACTTAATAAATAATAATAAATATTGTTGGACAAATTCCACGAATTTATCTAACTCTAAATTAAGCAAAGAATTTGCTTGTGTTATGGGTGCTAGTTAATGATACTAATACATAGAAATAAATATATAAATACTGTTACGTACAATAAATACCCAAACTCAGAAATACAAACATCTATGCTCATCACACAAATGTTTGTCCCTGTCGAAAATCAAATCCGAGCCCCCTTGATTCGTAGTTAGGTTCGCTATCCACACGACCAATGGAGCGGTTAACTTGTTATGTTTAAAAGGCAAATATAATAAATCTCTGACTATCATAAATGTATTAAACAATAATTCTAATAAATTGTCTAACTGTATTCGTAAATCACATTACTTAACAATTCCATCTTGGTTCTAATTATATGAAATAATGTTATAAATTGATTACATCATGAATTGACGTCTCCCAAGACTCCATATTCTCTGTATAATAATCAAGATAATTACTATTATTTCTAAACATTACTGTTCATTGAATTTATACGAGTATATACTAGCGCGATAATGAACGAATGTTCCGTACCTAACCATAGCTCAAGCTGTACTACAAAAAATATTTTACATCTTATGATTTTAACTATATTTTTCTTTATATTGTTAGTATATTATTTAAAGTAGACTAAAGTTAAAAATAATTTTACGAAGAAAAATAAATACTTGGGATACAAAAATATTCTACTAATCTTACGGAAAATATCGCATTGGCAACATTTTGTTTACTGCATAAGAAAGAATATCATTTGATCGTAGTAAGTTTCTTCTTTTTAAATTTATATTTTTACCTGGAATATAAGACTAAAGTTTTTAATTAAATATTTTTAAAATAATTAACTAAAAAAATAGTCGCATGAATATAATCAGTATTTCAAGACACTACAGAAAATAAAGTAAAATTTTGCCGACCTTTTTTAAAAATTTATGTATTTTGCATGTCAAAATTTATCTATATAAAAATATTGCTGTTCGTTAGTCTCGCTAAAATTCGAGAACGGCTAAACCGATTTGGCTAATTTTGGTTTTAAATTCATTGTTGAAGTCCAGGGAAGGTTTAAAAGGTGAAAAAATATAGAAAAAAATAAGAGTAGTTAAAAAGGCAGAACAACGTTTACCGGGTCGGCTAGTATATTAATATTATCATAGATATATTAAACGTACTCAAAGAATATTATATTCTTGGTTAATATTATAGTCTTGGTTAATATATATTATGAAAAAGGTTATTATAGTATTTCACAATATTTAAACCAAAGAAGCCCTTGGAGGTAATGCTTTATTTTAGCGTTTTTTTTTTTTTTCTATAAAAATATTTTTTTATATTAATTAATTATATCACGTTATTAAAATACGACAATGACATATTAATGATTTTTAAGACTTTGTACATACCTATACTACTTTATGTATATTGACATTTTAATTTTACTTATTTTCCGACATAAACTTTAATAAATTCATATTACATACCTACATAATTTTAATTTAAATTATGAAATAATGTATATATCTCCAATAACATCTGTAGTATTCTTCCCCCTAATTCAGGGAACTATTTAATCGCTGCAACTTTGTCATACCTTCCATATTTCTAAATATAACTGTCTACCTTCATTTACATGTTGCTGTTGGGTGTTGATAAGTTGTATTTATAAACAAACAAGATATCTGTGCATTGGGTACATAGTAATGTATTTTTGGGATGATGTGTCCAATTAAGTATATTTTAATTTGTTTTTTATTTTGTTATTTGTATTATGATATTGTATTGTTTTTTTTTTTTTTAATTTTCTTTATTTTGCATAAACTATTAATTACTGACATATTTCAAGTGTAAAAATTTTACCTACGAAATAAAGACATTTTGAATTTGAATTAGTCTTGGTTCTACAGTAGAAATGCGATTTTGCATACATTTTTTACACACATTTTTCGATGTATTTGTATGATTTCGATCGACCACAGCTACCTACTGTAAATTATTAATATTACAGCTATAAGCCGTTTTAGTCCGGGCTCCCTTGAAATATATATCATTTGCCATTTTGCCAGGTAGTAGGCACGTAAGAGGCGAACATATGGCTATGTGAGTCTCTACAATCGTGGCTACTATGTGATAGATTTCCGTATTGTCTCATTCGGGTTTGATACCACCGATGATGATTAGCTACCTTGTCGCAATAGCGGCAATGCTTGTCATTGTCATGTTCTGGTTTGGAGGATAGCGTAGCCGATAGACTTATGCATGTAGCACTGGCATCCCGCCATATTTTATATCATAACATCATTGCATAACATTAAAAAAATGCTGACATATTTTTAAAATTACTTGACCGTACTACGTCGATCGTCTTTGACGTCGGAGTTTATACCTGAAATTGATTTAAATCGTCTACAGTTGATTCTACAAATCCTTCAGTATTTTGAATAATTAAACATTTGCGTTTATAAAATGTCGATTTCTTTCGTATAGCGACGAAACTTACAAATTATCTGGAACATATCTGATATCAAGTCAATCTATTATCTACTATTTTCTTATCTTGTCATGTCCAAGTCAATGGTTTGTGTTCTCTCTCACTGATACTTTTTTATATTATTAGATAGCAAACAAGCAAATGGCTCTCCTGATGGAAAGAGAAACCATGGTCTATAGACACCAAAGATGTTAATATTGCGTTGTTATACATGTGGCGGGATAGCAATACCATATGCATAAGTCTGCCGACCTTACCTTACCCTTCACCTTACCCTTACCCTTCAAACCGAAACATGACAATGACACGCATTGAAGCTATTGCGACAGGAATAGGCAATACCATATACTCGGGTGAGATGTTGCGGAACTCTACCACCTAGTAGTCACGATGGTATTAATATATACGATTGGCTAATATATGATTATATATTAGCCAATCGGTCGCCTCTTACAACCTGTCTAGCAGATCGGCAGTTGGTCTATTCTTCAAAGAGGCCGGGACCAACACGGGAAAAAATCACGGGGCAGTTAAAAATACAAAAACGTTTCGTTTGTATTATCTTTTCTTTTCTACTGCCCGTCCAAAAGGAAGGAAAGGCTCTGTAGCGGCTCAAAAACAATCACAAACGCTACAAGAAAAAATAATAAAAAATGGACAAAAATCAATAACAAATGGAAAAAATGAAATTCAAAATAAAATCCTGAATCGCGATATTACAATTATTTATCTTGTAACACTATATACAAGTTTCAACGTTTCTCAAATGGACTTCGGTCCCCAGGCAGTACACCTTGCCTGGCTGGGAAGATCTTCCTTTTCCCTTCCTTGTAACGACGTCACCTGACAAGCATCTGGCCCGCTGGTTCCATCACTTCGACCCTTCCACGGTGCGGACCAGCGGTGCCACAGTGGTTACACCGACGTGATCATCACCATTTACAGCTATCAACATGCCACAGTGGTGACCCTTGGCAAAACAACACGCATCAGCCTTCTGACCATCAGCGATTCCTGATACCCTCCTCTGCTTCCAATAGCATCAGCCAGCTTCACAAGCTACGCCTCATCTACGCTTTCCGGAATCCACTTCGAACTGCACACGTTCACTGGATCTCCACGCAGCAACCCTATCCCGCTCGTTCCGACTCATTGCGAACCACAGCGGAGGCGCACTCGTCCCGACTCACCGAGGACCGCGCTTATTCGGCTCGTCTCGACTCACCGCAGACTCGAGCACTCAAGGCACATACGCTTCACTGGCACAACCAGATCGACCTTCGGTCTTGGGGGAGAGTATTGTAGCGGCTCAAAAACAATCACAAACGCTACAAGAAAAAATAATAAAAAATGGACAAAAATCAATAACAAAGGGAAAAAATGAAATTCAAAATAGAATCCTGAATCGCGTTTGTTTTTTTTTTCTAAAACCCCTTCATACGTCATGTGACCGTGTATAGTATATAAATCATTTTGACATCCCTTTCAATTTCTTAAAAACTTTAAAGTCCCTTTATTATTCATCCCTTTATTATATTTGTCTGTTTCTAGGATTATTAGTTACTAGGATTTTATATTGATTTTTCAACGGAATTGGGACCTACGCAGGTTATATCGCAGGAAACGGCTAGTGTGTCAAAGTTTTGAAATAAATAATTTGTCCTAAAACTAAGAGGTTTTTTATAAATATTTTTAAGTATAAAAAATAATGGAATAAAACGAGAATAATATATAAAAATCAGATTTAAAGATTACTGAGTGTTTAGTAGATCTTGACAGTTTTTGATTTACCCGTCGTAAAATCTCATTTCGCGGTGAAAGTAATTCTCGATCCGACTTTATCCTGATTTTTAATATCCGTTATACGTCATCGAAACATTTTAGTTTTTATTATGTCAATAATATATAATAATATACTAGCTGACCCGATGAACTTCGTTCCACCTAACAGTCCATGAATGAGCAGATTCATGATTTTAAAATTAATACAAAATTATAAAATAATATTTTGTCGTTAGGGTTGTAAATAAGTATAAATCAAATAATAATTAAAAAATCAATTATTTCAATGTCATGCCAGCAAGATGAATTATTATTGATATTTTTCATTGATGAATATCATATTTTAATACTTAGTATCCTATCCCAAAGAAGACTAAACAAAAGTAACAGCTTAATATATGTAGTACTAGCTGACCTGACAAACGTTGTTCTGCCTTTTTAACTACTCTTATTTTTTTTCTATATTTTCTCACCTTTTAAATCTTCCCTGGACTTCACCAATTAATTCAAAACCAAAATAAGCCAAATCGGTTCAGCCGTTCTCGAGTTTTAGCGAAACTAACGAACACTAATTGATAACTGAAATTGGATTTAGAACTTGTTTCATTTATGGAAAACTGCATTATGTTGGATTAATATAGATTTGTACACATATCACTAATCCGTTTTCCTTCCAACTTCCTAATCATTTAAAAATTAATAATTTCTTCGCGCCGCTTGCGCTGCGCTTGAGACGATGAAAAAATAGATATGGCCGTTCGAGCGTTCATCGCGTCGCTCACGTTCAACAAGAACTAAAATTTAAAAACCGAAAGACAACCTCGCTAGTAGTTAGCTGACGTGAAATCGCTATCTTAACCCGCGCCAATCGAGGAAGACAGGACAACAGGAGATCTTCCAGAACCCCAGACCCATCTATCCCGGTGAGTGTGTTTTTTGTTCTTTCCTGCTTGAGTTCACGGGTTTCAACTGTACGATTTTAGTGATCAATGCAGCAGCCACTATTTCAGCCACAACTCGAGTTTTGGCGAGACTAACGAACAGCAATTGATTTTTATATATGTCGCAGTGAAATTGTCAATACCGTTAGATTATAATCTACCTAAGCGATATTATAATTTAACTGCTAACCTAACCTAACCAAATTATAAAATCCCTAGGTAGATTATAATCTAATGGCTATTGACAATTTCACTGCGACATATATATATATATAGATAAATCTAATCCGCCCGTTAGCTAACACTCCAGAGTTTAAAACAATTACATTTTTGAAACTTAATCCTTTAAAATAATAAATGCAAGTGTTTTAAAAATATAGGCAACATTTTTCCTACTTCTGAATTGATTTTCTTTATAGCTAGAATGCTAATACTCGGAATATTACAAAACATTTAGTCATAAAGTAAGGCAAATACTACAAAATCCATTTGCCATACTATGTCCCAAAAAATCAATTAAATGTTTACTATATAATTAAACAAACATATTAGTAGAAAATTTGACTTTATAAAAATTTATGAAATAGATTAAAGCAATATAACTTAAAGGAAACGGGCAAACATTGGTCTAGATTTTAGATTTCAGGAGTTCATAGAAAAAAAGCCTGGAATAATAAAATTAAATTTTAATATGAACAAGGGACCATTTTAATGATGAGAAAAGAGGAAAGCAAGAAAACTTAACAAGACTTCGGCAGGTTATGTAAATTTAACGCGTACATTTTTAACTTACCGAGACTAATATTATTATTTGCAAACAACAAGGCTGCATGCTGAAGATATTTCGCTGGTATTTAGGGTTATCGCCTTTCAAAAATGCACAGGCAGAATTTCCTTAAAAATTTAGTCATAGGGTGAGGCAAGAACAATAATTTTTAAGTTCCATTAAATCTATACTTTTATAATTTAAAAAAAATACTACACCAGCTACATATATTATAGTTCAAAACTGAGTTAAAATAGAACTATGTAAGCGCCCACGCAAATTCTGAAAGTAGAGAGGTGGTAGCCCTATTAGACGTGTCTAAGTTTATTACAAACGAGCAATAAAAGCGCGAAAGTTTGAATAACGAAAATGTTTTTTGTTTTTAGCTTTAAGTACGGTCAGTTTTTCTTGAATATTTAATATTTTGGGAATAAAGTTACAAACTGTACAATTTAATCTCTTTATTACATAAATAATGCTATTCTCTACCGTTAGTAAAATATAAATATTTTAAGCAATGTTAATGTTCTGTTTACTTACACATACAATGCGACAGTCCCTATGTATAAAATGACATGTCAGAAACTGAGGTTTACAGAAGTGCGCAATAATTTTTCAAATCTCTCTTGAAATAATTCTGTACATAATTATTAACATTGTTTTTTACTAAATGAGTTATTAGATTTAGGGAGTCATAATAGTATAAGCATTTTAAGATTTTTCATATTTTCCCGAAAAACCTGTTATGTGAGTGTTTTTCGTTGACGGTCATATCAGACAAGTCGGAGATACCTCTTCATACGCTAAAAACTAGAAAAGCTAAAAGCATAATTCATTACGGTCATAAAATATAAACGTTTTATGAAAAACAACAACAACCTTAAACAATCTAAGATCACCACCAAAATATATTAAGAATACATTAAAGACATGTCTCTTTAAATACGGAGTTTTAAATTTTAAAAAGCACATTTTAAAACACCGTAAAGAATTATACGTAAATATATAAATATATCCGCATCTACGACATCTATTCTTTGTAATTATTACACTTGTTCTGTTCCCTTATTTGATTTTTAAAAGTATATATGTATATATATATATATATATATATATATATATATATATATATATATATATATATATATATATATATATATATATATATATTTTAGTACGTGCGTTTATCAGTTAAACCAACAACTTATTAGCTATAACATATAACATAACATGAAAAAGTAAGTAGATAACTTGACGACAAAATTTTAACACACAAAATTAGTAACTGTCAATATCCTGTTAAGAAAAACATATACCTTAATAATAAGCAAAGATAATATAATATTTTACCATGTTTTCCACTACTGGCCGCCGCGATGGCGGAGCTGAGTACCAAAATATGTACCAGCATACTCAGGCGGGCGGCGCCGGGCGCACATTGAGCCGAAATCTGACTTCACACTTTTGCATCTGTAAAAAAAATAGAGATAAGTTAATCCAAACAATTGTTATTTGCTAACATCCGTCTGCTTTCTTGGCAAAAACTTTATTGGCATTGGAAAAAAAATTAAGCCTATAATTTGTGAAATTATGTATTCACACTGTGTACTAATTTTCATCAAAATTGGTCAAACTGTACACGAAATATACAGAAGTATTTTCGTATACGCAGACAGACTGACAAAAATTTCAAAATGGTAAAAGTGATGTCAATGAATTAAAAACGAATATATCACATGAATTGAATCCGTGGAATATATAGATAATAAAAAAATTTGCAAAAAAAAATCAATTTACAGAATGACGCCATGGATTCATAAAATTGTATAAGTATCAAATAATAAATTGAATTTGGAAAATAATAAAGAGTCTATGAAAGATTACTAAAAATATATTTAAAATTATGTTTTCATGATTTTTTTATTGTAATTATTGAGAGACTAATCTGTACAGAATATTTATTAAAAGAATTGATTATGAAATAATAGGGTATATATTCCCATATTTTATTAGAACTTACATAATTTGTTGATTGACAGCTAAAACTCACAGGTCGTTCTCACACCTCCAAATCTCATTGTTCTCAAAAAATGAAATTTATTTTCCTCGCCCTTCACGACAATTTAAAATTAAATATTTAAATATTATTTTCTTCCCTCAACCTCCTGGAGACTTTAAGTACAGTTACTAACAATAAAAGATGTATATGAAATTTTGCATGAACTACATAGCGTCACAGTAGGTCAATGTTAACTGATAAGAAACTGCATTCCCGTATTTAGAAAGGACCAAAAACTATTGTCTTAAATGTAGGACAGAGACAAATTGCACTTCTTAATAATGAGATTGAAAGTTATAGAATGACTCAATGTAAAACTGTAAAGAGTCAACATTTTCATAGCATTATAAAATTCCGTCTTCTGTGGCATTTGAATATCAACTTATTATATCATGGTAAATAATACAAATTTTTGAAATTAACAAGCGCAATGTACACCCAATGGTGTAAATTTCCTTCCCCATGTTGGTCCCGGGCTCCTTTGAAAAATAGACCAACTATCGTTCTGCCACGCAGGTCGTAAAAGGCGACCGAGTGGTTATGTGCGTCACTACCATCGTGACTACTAGGTGGTAGAATTCTGCATCGGCTCGACCGGTGGGGTGATCATGTAACTCGCAATGCGAAATTATCGTGATTGTTTAGTTATTGCAAGACACATAACAGCCTTGTACATTAGTCGTAGTCGTTGCCGCTTGATTAATTTTGATGCTGTGACATTGTAAAACGTGCATCTAGTGACCAGCAAGCAATTGGTGACGTTTTTGATGATTTTTTCATCACGTCTAAGAGTCATCGCTGATCGCTGGCGAATTGCAAACGTTAGATGATACGCCTACGGATCTGGTACCACCACCTTACCTATTCCTGCTGCAATAGCGTCAGTGCTAGCCACTGTCGTGTTCCGTTTTGGAGAGTAAGGTAGCAGGTAAACATCAGGATACCCATCTGCTTGTTTGCTATATTATAATAATTTAAAAAAAATACAAATTTTTGAAATGAACAAGCGCAATGCACACCCAATACGGCAATCAATATGTAAGCAAAAAAACAATAAGAAAAACGAGAAATATAATTATTAATATAATATTAAGGTTATGTTTATGTTGACTGTATTTTATATTTGTTGGAGGTCGTGGTAATAAAATCTTGGAGGTCTGGGGACGACCCAAATTCACTAAAGCCCGTTTCCTAAATCAGTAAAACGACTCGTTTTAGTTACGAGTCATATAAATGTCAAATTACTATGTCTTATAAATTGGGAAACGCCCCGTTATTATTAAAGTGGTTACAGCTTCGAATGACGGATCGTCGATTTAAAGGATTTTAAACTTATTGACATTAACACAATGCTGTCAATTTACTATCTTAATGTGGGAAAGGTTACCAAGTCTTAGATACATTTTCTACTGAGATATGAAGAGGATAAACTGATTTCGATGGGTCCTACGTAAACTAGTGCAAGTGCAATGACACAACTTTACAGGAGAGCGGATTAAACGTTCTATAGCTTGTAATTTTGACAGAAATCAATAGAAGTATTTGAAAATTTGTACTTTTGTACAAATTTTTATATACTTTACTACATTAGTAAATTTGGAAAACATAAGGCTTTTGATGCAAAAAAATGATTTCCGTTGTTTTGCGGGTTGTATCAGTATACATAGGACATGAACACACAGAAACATGGCTAGGAAAAAATAGTTGAAATGCATGTGTATTAAATTTCTAATTATGTTATGTAATAAGGTTTTGCTGTCCTACGATGATATTCGCATTTTTAATCGAGTATCTTGCACAGTTGTAATGGTATAGGAACCAAAAAATAAAGTTTTCTGTTACAGTCTATTACAAGTACGTAAAAAGCTATAACTAAAATGCCGAATCACAATCATATCTTCGTTTATATGCAACGACTTCTATGTGCCTACTAATACATTAATCTCTTTGTTTATATTTAAATATAGTACATGGTTTTTAATATTTTATATAGTTTACCAACGTCCAACACGAATATATTAGGTACGATTCAGACCGACCGATTCGTATCGGCGCGAGTCGCAACGGATACGTACGCATGCTGCGGAAAATGTACACGAGCCGCGGAAGCAGTACGTCACTTGAATGACTTGACTAACTGCGCCGTTATTTTCCATTAACATTCCGCGACAGCCACACGACTTTGAACGGACCCAAAACATTCCGACCCGAACTCGTACGTAGTAGTTCGGAGCCATTCAGCTACTGCGTAACGTGAATATGATGAAAATATAAACTGTAATACCTGTTCGCACATTACAATTTTATTTACCGTATTGTAAAGTGCCGTTCGGGCGGAGCCGATACGAGCCGGTTAGTTTGAATCATACCTTAACGAATAATTTGAAAACAGAGTTTTCAAATCCTAAAGAAGTTTCACTTATTTTATGACTATTATATGTTTAGTTTTAATAATATTGCTTTTAAATATGTAATTCGATGTTCGAAACGGATCGAACGGAATCGAAATCACGATCTGAAAAATTTCATTTAAATTCCAATGTTAATCCAAAACTTACTTTATCAATTGATTATAAAAAGCTTAACCTAACAAGATATAGGAATAGCTACTAAAAATAACAAATAAAAAACAGGTCATCAAAGAACATTGAGTTCTTTGATATTTATATAAAATATCCAATTTATTAACGAGGCATGTTAAGTAGATAATCGGAAATTTACTTTTAGCAATCTTTAAAATATATAAAAACAAAAGCCTTTAATCATTAACCAATACCAAAATACCAACGCTCAGACGGAATTCTGGGACTTAGAAGGCTGAAATTTTTCACAGAGTTTGTTCTTACAATAGACCCGAGTAATAAAAAAAGTGTTTAAAATTCATTGCTAAAATTTTTTTTATACTATATAAGATAGCAAACAAGCAGATGGCTCTCCGGGTGGAAATAGTGTACCATCGCCTGTAGATAATAAGTATGTTAATGGTGCTATCCATGTAGCGATTTCTTAATGCTTGATGCATAAGTTAACAGGCTACCTTACTCTCCAAACTAGAACATGACAGTAACAAACACGGACCTAGGTGAGATAATGCAGAACTCTACCACCTAGTAGCCACAATGAAAGTGACTCGCATAGCCAATCGTCCACCTCTTACAAGCTGCCTGGTAGAACAACAAATGGTCTATTATTTATTTAAAAGGACTAACACGGGAAAAAAGCAGGAGAATATTATAGGGGGAAAAAATAGGATTAGGGATAGGGATTCATACAATATTTCATCCCCTAATACTCAGGGGATGAAATATTGTATGAATTTTTTACAATGACGATATGTGAAGCAGTGGGTCAGCCGGTCGATTATAAAACACCTAAATTTATGGGAATACATAACAGCTAATAAATTAAAACATTAATTTATATCATTACTCTTTGATGTGAATGTAAAAGATATCCAATTAATTAACGCAACATGTTCTGCCTCTGTATATCATTATTTTAAATTAAAATTAATTGCAAATTGTCCTGGGGTTGTTTTTACATATTAATTAAACTAAAATATGAATATATTTTCAGACAGTGTTGAAAAATCTGACAAAATTATGATTCATGTAGTACTAGCTCCAATACCTAGTTACTTACTTCTTAATTTTGATTTAATTTTAATGTGATTAATATTATTAAAGATAATAATTTATTATGTGCACTACAGCCGGGGGAGCCAGCGGACTGTATATCTGGTTCTTCTCTCTTCGATGCCCCACCAGCCGTAGTGCTTTTGGCCGTGAGCCGGGTGTCGCCGGGAGAATAAATAGAGACCACAACTGTTCGTTGCAAAGGTGCTTTATTGTAACGAAATAAAGCAATAAAGCTAGCACCGTTGCAAAATATTTAACCTATTCTATGGAGAGCCACTACTTGCCCTAACACTGCCCTACTCTAAAGCCGGTACCCTATAGATATATACTAAAGCCCAGGAACTTGTCTGGGAAACTTATTGAGTCGTAACGAAACTATAACTTGATCGGAACGGAACCGGAACGGAACTGATTGTATGGCCGCGCTCTCCGATATTTATAGCACGCGGCCAGACGGTCGGCGGAAATCTACAAAGACAAACGGCGCCGGGTGTGGCGCCACAATGTCTGGGATTTGTTAAAATCCTACTTTTCGTAATCTAATCTTAATAATTTTATCTTAGGTAGCTTCTCCTACCTTTAATTAACTAGTGTGGCCCTCTAGCGAGTGCAACGGTACTATCTTTTTACAAATATATGCAAAACAAAGTATGTAATGCCCTAAGACCTACCGAAAACGAATTACAATGTGTTATTTCTTATTTATATACAAGGATCTAACACAAATAAACTTATACAATAACAAACAAGAGTGTTATATACATTATACGTTCTTACAGGACCTCGGAAACTCTTACAATTACAGAGTTGTACGCCTTTTCGGGTCGTACTATCCTGTTAACTATCTTTATATTACAGAAAAGTGTCTAAACATATGCCTAAGGCTTATACTTACATTATACATACTATTTACAATCGTAAAACATTTGTTTTAACAAAGAATTTGCACTTTTCGGATTTTCGTAATTGCGAGTTCCCGCATATAAATACTATCTCGCAAGAGTCGACTCGTAATGTCGTCGACTGCGTGGAACTCGCTTTATTCGTAATATGCCTAATAGGCAAAGATCATAGCTACATAAAGCTTTATTATTTTTATACAACAAAGCTGTATGTAGGTCTTAGGACGAATAAAAAACGAAAATGAACATTATTTATTATAGAAAACTTACGAACTAAACACGAACTAAACGAAACTTACATTCTATCCTGCCTTACTATCTATTTACATTAATATTTACAATAAAACTTGTCTGTGCTGCACATGTTATTTACACCACCTTCGGACAGCACCCAATCAATTTATTCATGGTATATCTGAGCATAAATATTTGTATTTCCGGGTTTGGGTGTTTATTATATATATTCTAGTATTTGTATATGTATTTCTATGTATTAGTATCGTTGACTCACACCCATAACACAAGCAAATTATTTGCTTACTTTGGGGTTAGATCAGTAAGTGTAATTTGCCCCGTGAATATTTATTTATATCTATAATATTGGTCTTTCTCAGTACCTATATGTCCTCCCATAATCGCATTAAATATCTGTTTTATGAAATTTCCATCTACCATTCTTTTTACATGTCTAAACCTCTGAACCAACGGAGCATGCTCTTTCTCATGTTCACACCGACACTTTCTTTTAGGCCTAACCTCCCCTCATTTCAACATTTACTTCAAAAAAATATTTTTCTGGGATAAAAAGTAGCATATGTGCTTCCTGGTCTTCATTTACCAAATTTCATCCAAATCCGTTCAGTAATTTTTGCGTGACTGAGTAACAAAAATACTTCCGTCCGTCCATCCATCTATCCAAACATCCAAACGTTCGCATTTATAATATTAATTTAGATTGTATCGTCTTGTAAAATAACAAACACAAATGAAATGGAAGGACGGCTTATTATAATAATTATATATAATATGTTAGCGGTTTCTTAGAATTTTAATTTAATGTTACTAAACTGCATATAAATTTTCCTCGTGTTGGATCCGGGCTCCTTTGAAGAATGGACCAACTGCCTTTCTGCCAGGCAGGTCGTAAAAGGCGACCGATTGGCCATGCGAGTCACTACCACCGTGACTACTAGGTGGTAGAGTTCTGCATTGTCTCACCCGGGTCTGGTACCAGCATCTTACCTATTCCTGCCGCAATAGAGTCAGTGCTTGTCACTGTCGTGTTCCGGTTTGGAGGGTAAGGGAGCCGGTAAACTTATGCAGGTGGCATTAGACCTCGCCACATGATAGCAACGCACGTCTACAGGCGATGTTTGACTCTTGTCATCAGGAGACCTATCTGCTTGTTTGCTATCTAGTAATAAAAAAATATAAGGTATTTTAATATTACCTTACATTTGCAAATAAAGTACTTTCATCTGTATAGAGTTCATAAAGAGTCAAACAAAAAGTTTTAGAGTTATAGCGTACAGATAATTCTATAAACTGCGAACGTGTTGTTACTAAAATCAGAACTGAGCTCATACTTTCGCATCTATAGTATACTAGCTATTGCCAGTGACTTCGTCCACGCGGACTTCGTTTACTCCGCACAGCACCTCCCAGCTAAGTGATAGCGTGATAATATGTAGCCTATATGTTGACCCGATCTGTTAGTAATATTCATGCAAAATTTGAAGTAAATCTATGCAGTACTTTTTGAGTTTACCCCGGACATACATATAGACAAACAGACAAAAAATCTAAAAACTATATTTTTGGCTTAGATTTCGATTGTAGATCACGCCCAAGTATTTTTTAAAAAAAATATTCAATGTACAGTTGAATGACTTTCCTACGATTTTATTATATGTATAGATTAGCATGGATACATTACAATGATAATTTAATAAGATCGATAACAAACAATTGTTTCAAAGTAAATAATGGTACATCTCTAACCTATGCTGGAAATTCTGTATCGTTCAATGTCACGGTACCGTCACATACGGTAACTACGTTTAATATTTTGGTAAAAATGCCGACACAGGAAAGGCGACAACATCAAATAAAATGCCGCTAATGTTAAAGCGGTACGATAATATGCACTTTAAAATTTTTGCGAAAGTTTAGGAAAGTTGTAATAATTTGAGTAATAAAAACACGCGTCATAAAATGAGACATGTTTTATAAAACAATTGCCATTTTTAGGGTTCAATATTCAAAGACTGATGGTTTGTCACCCTTTGAATACAGGGAGTTTAATGTACTACGTTCTAGAGAAGCTATGTTAAGTGGAAGTTGTATTCTATTTCGTTGGTACAACGCTGAAAAAATAATAAATCCTCCAACCAGTCAAAATTAAGCAGCACTGTAGCGTATAACAGCGTAATATATATATTTGCGGACAAAAGGTCTTAACCGCTGTAAGTTTCATGGCGCTTACGCGTTTCATTTAAGGAGCTATGATGTTAGTGCAGTCCATGGACTGCACTTTGGTGAAACACAAGTGGCGCGACGAATGCCTTGTCAAATACGAAAGTACATAGAAATCTTTGTTTGAATGTAATTAAATCAATATTAATACGTCATCTGTCTGTCACAGATCTCTACAACTAAGTAGAAACCTGGTTACTCGCCGTGTACTGTGTAGCAAGCCACCACAGTATCTACTGCGTGGTTATTATTTCTTAGAAATGTCGCGACGTATTACATATTTTTATGATAAAATGCATGGGCATAGTTTAATACCAAAATTTATCCAAATTCGCCCAGATGTTTTAGCTTCAAGTAGTAACAAATATCGGTTTCACATTGATCATACTAGTGCGTCGTGTTTGTTCTTATCACGAAAACTTGCTGTTCTGCCAGACAGGTCGTAATTGGCTTTGCGAGTCACTACCATCGTGGCTACTAGGTTGTAGAGTTCAGCATTGTCTCGCCCGGGTCTGGTACTACCGCCTTACCTATTCCTGCTGCAATAGGGTCAGTGCTTGTCACTGTCGTGTTCCAGTTTGGAGGGTAAGGTAGCCGGTAAACTTATGTATGTGGCATTAGACCTCGCATTGGTGTCTATAGGCGATGGTTGACTCTTTCCATCAGGGGACACATCTGCTTGTTTGATAACTTATGATGTAAAAAAACACGAAAAAAATAACAACTATGATATTACTTACTATTCAATATCAATTCAAAAGATACCCAATTAATTAACGCAATATGTCATGTTTGTGTCGGTTATTTTACACAAATTAATTGCGAATTCTATACTGTGATAAAATGAAAATATATTATCCAAATTAACTGCCTTATTAGTCTTGTAGGTAACTTGTTCAGCGTGGGATTATAAAGTAATTAAAATGCTGACAGAAAATATATTTTTTATTTTATTATTTAGCTGTCGCCTCCGTGGTTTAGATGTCTGGGTCGGCGTAGACCACACGAGGTCCTGGGTTCGATTTCCGTTTCGAGAAAATAAAAAATGTGTTATTTTCAGTTTTCTAATAAAAACAACGTTGTCCGAGATTGGAAAAGTGTCCGGTTGGCGACAGGCTGGCCAGTTATCACATTGTGTGACTAAGTATCTTCGGGTGCAGATGTACCTTTGCCTACCTCTTCGGATATACTGACGTGAAGATTCTTTTTTATTATTTAACTTCACATGTACAGTGAAATAAGTTTGTACAATAGGCGAACTTAATGAATTTTTGCTTTCTCCGTCAGGAAACCTTTAAACCGAAATAAAATATTTTCCAAAAGATATGTCGTGTAAGGTAAATAATTTTCAAAGTATCTAGACACGAGGCAGCATGTCAAAGCCAAGTTCAAGCAAAGGAACTGGATAGCCAGCGCCGAGTGTAATATTACACGAACCACTTGGTGCCACTTTTGACGCTTCTATAACTCAAAACGTCTTTAACGTAAACACATTAACTACGTGTGTTTAATTATATACATAAGGACATCTAGAAGCCTAAATTTTATGAAGTTAGCCCAAACAGTTATAAAGTTATGAAGGTCAAAAAGTCATAAATTTTAGCATTGACTGACTGATATATAGCACCTTAATCTAACCATTGATGAAATAAAATGAATGAGATGAAATTTGGAACCCAGAGGTAATTATTGTAAGCGTAGGAAAAAATCTAAAAGTTAAAAATTAGGCAAGGATATATACACGAGTGTACATATCCTCCCCTACTAGGAGTGTATATATATAAAAGTATCTTCACGACCATATCCCCGAAGGGGTAGGCACAGGTATAACAAGTGCACCCACGATTAGCCGAAGATAGTTGGTCCCACAAATGTGATAGGTAGCAAGCCTATCGCCAACCGGGCACTTTCCAATCCCGGGCAACTTTGTATATATATATATATATTAGGGTGGCCCAAAAAAACCGACTATTTTTTTTTTAGTCTCGGGTGAAAAAATGTAAGTTTATGATGTTTTAAGAGCCCTCTCCAAAAGACAGCTCGAAAAAAAATTTTTAAGAGGTCACTCCAAATTTTTTAAAATTCCAAAAATCGTGAAAAATCGAACTTTTTTTTAAATTTTTTTTCTCGTTACGGTATAATTTTGTAGACCAAAAACAATAAGTTTCTGAAAGTTTCAGTACAAAATTTAAATTTTGAAAGGTCGCTCATAATTTTTTTTATTTTTCGTTAATTAGCCGTATCGCCGACTTTACGTGTTGGGAGTGGTACATTGGGGTCTTTTTGGTTTGAAAAAATCTTAACTTACGCTGCAAGGTCAAATCTCAACCAAGCTGGTTTCTAAGACCAGCTTAGGATTCGAATCCACGCTTGGAAGTTTATTAAATAAAATTATTAAATTGAAAAAAAAAATATTTTTTCTGTATTGCGCTTGATTTTTAGTTTATCTCGTGATATATTTTTATCGATTATGGTACTAAATATATAAAAAAAAATGCATGGAATTTTCATTCGAATTGTAAAAGGTCACTCGAAAAAATCTAAACTAATGCACTAATAAATTGAAAAAAATTATGAGCGACCTTTCAAAATTCAAATTTTGAACTGATATTTTCAGAAACTTATTTTTTTTTAGTCTATAACATTATACCGTAACGAGAAAAAAAAAATAAAAAAAAAAAAATTTCGATTTTTGACGATTTTTGAAATTTTCAAAAATTTGGAGTGACCTCTTAAAAATTTTTTTTCGAGCTGTCTTTTGGAGAGGGTTCTTAAAACATCAAAAACTAACATTTTTTCAGTCGAGACTAAAAAAAAATAGTCGGTTTTTTTGGGCCACCCTAATATATATATATATATATATATATATATATATATATATATATATATATATATATATATATATATATAAATATATATAAATATAAGATTATTTATAATTGATAAAATAAGGAGTAAGAATCATTTTAAAAGTAAAACTTCGACAAGCGTACAGATAACAGGCACACAGATATTTTTTCTGTGACAAAATATTCTGTACGTGTTGTTTGTTAATAATATAACGTCGGTTAGTTTTGAATATATTTGTAGGAGTCATAAATCCTAGAGAGGTGTTATAAATGACTTCATTAAAAACTACTTAATCATTAACATCAATAAATATATGCATTGAATTCTAATAGTTATTCTTTAATATATTTAATTGCTTACAATAGCCACAAAGTCCAAGCTATCTTTGCCAGATAAATCTTTAGACGCCATTTATATTGTTTCCAATAAGAATTCATAACACTACAAATAACCATTTATTTCTGTTTTTTGTTCTGTGTGTTTCCTGAATATACATTCTAAAGTTCAAAATTGAGTTATCAAAAGTACACATACACATCTGAAATGACGACATTAATACGAGAGATATTATATCGCCCTTTTAAAATGTAATTGATAAGGTATTTAGTCGTATGTTATAATAATTGAATTGCATATACACGCTTCAAGAGAAATTAAATTGGTATTCATTCTTAATGCATGAATATGTGTTGTCGAACTTGTTCGAGAACTCGTGTCATTTTCAAATATGGTAAACGTGGAACTGTACATTCGCCAAAGTATAAATGGATAGTTTGCGGTAATATTCGTGTCCGAGTTAGCAGTTGCATAGCTCGGCGACTGAATACGAGAATGTAAATACGAATGAAGATCTGCTTGCAGTCACGTGAGTAATGTGTGTGTTTACTCACACTGCTACACCATTGCTCAGACCGGCATTACATCGTAGCTATATGAATGACTCAGCTTACAGAAAATGTTGATGACTGCATCTCGAAAATAGAGACACTTTTGGAAAAAAGTTATTTGAAAGTGCTCGTTTATAGACTTAAGTGAAACTCATTTGTACTTATAGCATTTTATTTTTAATATACTGGTCAGGTAAAAGATTATCTATATTATTCTATATTAATATTATAAATGCGAAAGTTTGGATGTTTGGATAGATGTTTGGATGGATGTTTGTTACTCAATCACGCAAAATCTACTAAACGGATTTAAATGAAATTTGGCATACAGGTAGATAATAACCTGGAATAGCACATAGGCTACTTTTTATCCCGGAAAAATTAGGCAATTCCGCGGGATTCACCAAAAAATGTATAATGCAGCAGGCTGAACGCAGCAGCTAGTACAAAATAAAGAACACGTTAGTTAATGATCAAAAGTAAAAAATAAAAATATTAAAACAAAATAAGAACATTGCTTTTCTACAAAATAAACCATAATGAAATTATTAGACTCTATTACTATTACACTTGTACCTACTTAAATTTCTATTTTAAATATATATATTTAATAAATTTCTCGATCGGTTTCAATTTTTTAAGCATCTTCAGGGTGTAAATATATTATATCCTGACGATGCTTTAAAAAGTAAAACCGGTCGAGTAATATAATAAAAATGTATGTTTAAAGTGAAATTTGAGCACAAGTGCAATAGTGTCTAATAACAATGAAATTTCACCAAGTGCCGACGATGGAAAGTATAGAATACATAATGAAATTAATAACAACGATCAAAATCTAGTACTGAACACCTTCCATTTTGTGTACCACAGTACGTACAGTATTTTATCAGTTAACCTATATAATATATGCAGCTATACGGACACGGACGGAGTTACAAAAATATATGTAAATGTCAAATGCTTCTAGTTATATTATATCGTAAAAAAATAGAAATATGCCATATTGTGTTATTTTATCATGTCAAATAAAAACCAAGGCTTATAAAATACCTCTGGAGTAATTTTATTTCATCAGTAAGTATTAAAACTCTGTATTTCTGTGTGTAAACGCAAGCGACAGTGACATCCTAGCAAATTGCCTTAAAAGGAGTATCCATTTAATCCGTGGCATCATCCGACTCACCATTTCCTGTATTCTGAAACTCTGCATCAGATCTTCATCAAATTAAAACGGGTCAACACAGGAAGGGCCCTTTTTATGAAAGGAACAAAAAATAATATTAAAAATTGGTTCATAAATGATGGTTAAATGTGGTTACATGCAAACACAAAAAACGTACAGTCGAATTCATAACCTTCTCTTTTTAGTAGGTCGGTTGCAAAAAATACATAGATCAAGGATATAAATAAGCATTCTGCGTTATCTCGTCATCGTGAAAATAGTCGGAAATAGTTCCTAGGTCCTCAAAACGGGGCGATTTAGTGAAAACTCGATTTTTTTTCTTTTAAATAAGGTTCGTTATTACTAATCTTACTTTTAAAATGATTCTCACTCCTTATTTCATCAATTGTAAATAAATTTTATCAATTGTTAATACAAATAATATACATAGGTGCGGTAATTTTTGCATCCTGCCCACGGGGGCAAATATGCTTCTTGTTGGATGATTTGAGTGTCGTCGCTGACTCTATCGCTGCCATGGTGCTGCAGGGCATGGAACTGTACATTCCGGTATCTGCATTAGCAATTGGTGGTAAGTCTCAGACTTGGTTTGGTCACTACTGTAAAACGGCTTCACGCCGAAAACAGGAATGCATCCGGACTTGGACTGCTGCGTTGGAATTTCATGGTGTATAAACCAGTACGATGTGAAAGGAGTACAATTCTGTCTCGAGGTTCTTCAAGAGAGCTATCGCCAAGGCAAAATTAAAACATATTGACAGAATTGGTGAGAAATTAGCCTCCCCTTTCTCCCTAGCCTTCCTTCGAGAACTCGTGCGTTCTGGTCTCTTGCCAAGGCTATATTAGGGAATTATTCTCAGCCCCTTCTTCAGCCTCAGATTCTCTGGCTCGTGCGCCAAAAAGAAGGTTGTTCTTCTGGGTTTCGTTCTTTGTGGTCAACTTAACTTTGGCCAAGGCTGACCAAGGGAATGCACCGCTTACAATTCCGCAGTGCAAGTCTATGCCGGAACTAAATTTCCTGCAGTCTTCTGTGCGTAAAGCCTTATTTACTTTGTATGTCCATTAGTCAAGTGAGCCGAATGGCATCCCTCAATTAATTGTGTTTAAAACGCGTGTATTGTTGGCGCCAGTATTTACGTGCCTGTTCCTGCTTTCCTACTCATTCAGCATGGTACCTAATTTATGGAAAATAGATTTAGTGCATCCCATCCTTAAAAAAATGCTCTAAGCCGTCCAACTATTGGCCTAAGGCTTATAATCTTCTTGTCCTCTAAAAGCGTGAAGATAATTTTGGAGAAAAAGTCATGTTTGGAACATAAAACCTAAAATTAATTGCTTCTTATAGCAATGTCATATTATATTATAAAATAAAATAAATATAAAGTCAATATTTTCCATTAAATTTTTTTAAACTAAATATCGATGAATGGAAACACGTCCGCTAAAGTTCTTCCGCCGTATTTTCTCAGTATGTGACCATGTACCGATCTGGTAATCATTATTTAAAAATGTGGATCCGTCAAAAGTGTCTGTAAAGATTTATTTGAATAAAACATCATCTCAAGACAAAAAAAAAGTCCATATTGTTTAAACACAGTAAAATACAAAGTAAGGTTACAATAAGACTCCTAGTAATTAAAACATTTCAAATTAAAAGTTACAACAAACTGTGATTTTAATCTATATTTTTGTTTAACTTAATTATACAGAATTGGATCGTTCACGCTTGTTTCAATTCGAAAATTCTTAAACTTGTGCTAAGTAAGACGGAAGACAAGTATCTGAATTTTCGTTTCGCTATAAAACATAATTTCATCGCGGCACCCCGAGCGGTTTGAATAACAACTCTTTAATTGAAAGTTTAGCAATTTGCTACCCTCCTAAATGGACCCGACGGCGAACAGGCCAACTCCCATCTACTGGTTTCAAAATTGAATGTAGGCAGATGTACTTAATTACCACTCCAGATGCTGAGTCGTTGTCTTCCCTTTATGTCTAGATGAACCTACGTCACGTCTCGGAAGATATTTAAATAAAATTAAAGATATATTCGTTATTTATGGTATTTTTTATCTATCTACATCAATATTATAAAGAGGAAAGATGTGACATGTAAAACTATTTCTGTATATATGGATGACTTCAAACACTGTTTTAACAATTTTAATAATCCATTTACTTCCATACTATGGAAAACTATATACTTAGACTACTTTTGTCTGACTGAATTGAATATTTATGTTATTCGATAGTTTTCCCCTGGGTTGGTTCCGGGCTCCTCTGAAGATTAGGCCAACTGCCGTGCTGCAAAGCAGGTCGTAAAAGACGACCATCTACCGAGGCGAGTTACTACCATTGTGGCTACTAGGTAGAAGAGTTCTGCATTAGTTTGCCCAGTCAGTTACCACTGCCTTACCTATTCCTGTCGCAAAAGCGTCAGTGCTAGTCACTGATGTGTTCCGGTTTAGCCGGTAAACTTATGCATGTGGCATTAGACCTCGCCACAAGATAGCAAAGTACCATTAACATCTTTGATGTTTATAGGCGATGATTGACTCTTTCCATCAGGAGACCCATCCGCTTATTTGTTATCTTTTAATATATATTAAAAAACTAAAAAAAAACTACGGGTGTGTTAAGAGGCAATTTACACTTTATACCAACTTTTGATGAGAAAACAAAATTTTCCAACTTCTAATTTTTCATATTATAAGGTACTTTTATTTTATTAAATGGTACCATTAGATAGTTTAATCTTTTAAATATTGTTACAATGGAACGTGTTTTTTAATCATCAATTGTATTTCTTATAATAAATGTTCTTCGAAATCAAGTTTCGGACAATTACGCAAAGAAGTTATTTTTCCAAAAGGTATTGCTACTGGTAGAAGCAACAAACTTAATTAGAAAAAATATTAAATTACTAGAAACATCTAACAATTGCGCCTGAATGGATTACTTTTTTCCTAAAAGATCTATAACTATATCTAATTATATTAAGCAAATATGCCTATTTCAACGAAAATTAACGAAACATTAACTGGGTTTTTTTGAAAAAATTCTATAGAAATTGGCATAGAATAAAACTATATTCTATTCTTATGCAAAAATAAGTCACTGAAATATTATTTATTTTTTTACTGCAAAAATAAATAAAAGAGAATACTATAAAATCCGCTATGTCCATGTGCCAAAATTAGTACCTTGTAGGAATAATTAAAATATTAAAAATATCAATATTATTTTCATTTTACCAGCACTAGGTGTACTATATGGACGACGACGTCCAGCTTCGATTAGAAAATACCTAAATTTTATTTGGACGATTTTGTTAAATGGTTCTTAAAGTATTTTTTATTTTCCAATTGAATAGCTTATCATATTTATCTTTAAATATAGTTTAAAACAAAGTCGCCTTCGTTGTAGGTTCGCTTATATCCTTAAAATTACTCAACGGATTTTAATGCAGTTTTCATTAATAAAATCAGATTAATTTAAGGGAAAGGTTTATATCTATACACATAATAAATTTGTAGAAAAGTCAATGTATGTCCGAGGTAAACTCTGAAAGTACTGCATGGATTTACTTCAAATTTTGCTTGAATATTACTAACAGATCGGGTCAACATATAGGCTACATATTATCACGCTATCACCTAGGAGGGAGGAGCTGTGCGGAGTAAACGAAGTTCCCGCGTGAACGAAGTTGCGGGCAACAGCTAGTAATAAATACATGCATATTGTAGCAAAAAAAGCCGACAATTTCAATGATTTGTCATAAAAACTTATTTTTGTGCGCTTATATTGTACCCGTGCGAAGCCGGGGAGGGTTGCTAGTTCTATTAATAAATGTTACGTGTGTAATTACTCAAAAATCTGAAAAATCACTGTGATCTCATGCCATGTTGCTAACGCTCCCTATCCGATCCTAATAATCCTATCACAGCTTACACTTCACAATTCACACACTCACACATACGTCAGCGTCGCCGCATTGTTTCGGCCCACAATTCCACATTCGAGACTCTGTCATGAGTTACCACGTGTCGAAATTCTAACACCATTAACTCTCCCACCTATCATCAAGATACTGCCCTAAGTTAAAGTTCGATTCATAAGAGACACCTTTAGGCTGGACTTTTAGCCCATTAAATAAATTTGGCTGAAAATACTGATTACAAAAAAGCCAGGTTTCGCAAATATTTAACCTTCTCTTAAACACGCTGAAAACAAGGGTACAAAATTACATGTCAAATTTAGCGTATTGTCCGTGATGTTCGTTCAAAAATTTTTATAGTAGATAATATTAATACGTGAAGTAAAACTTTGAATCCCCTTTTCCGACAATTATGCGAACGGTGGAATATAATTTGGCACAGTTAAAGTTATTACGGGGGACAGCAAAAACCTAATATGTTTTAATATTATGCACTAGAAATATATGAAATTAATAAAAATAAACATTACATACACTACATCCATGTGATATACACAATAATATACACCCACGTATAATACTACTTTCTTTAGTTTTACGTGTTTTGTCGTTTTGTCAAATTTAAAAGAGATTTTGTTGTTTAGTCTGTGGTCAAGTTTTGGCTACAAGCAATTACTAATAGATATAAATACTTAAAAGAAAATTAATTTATTGTTTTTGTAAATAAAAAATAAAATAAAAAATACTTTATTTTACAAACAACATAGGTTGGAGGTTTGACAAAGTAACAACATAAAAAACGGGCAAACGAGCAATCCAATACTAGAGGACTTTGCGTTGCCGGCCTTTTGAAATTGAGTAAGCTCTTTTCTTGAAGGTCCCCAAGTCTTATTCATTTGGAAACACCCCTGTCGGTATTTTTTTTGTGCACTGAGTTGCATCCTTTTTTTCATATCATAAGATAGCAACAAGCAGATGGGTCTCCTGATGAAAATAGTCAATCATCGCCTATATACACCAAAGATGTAAATAATGGATTGTGTTTTGTGGCGAGGTCTAATGCCACATGCATAAATTTACCGACTACCTTACTCTTCAAACCGGAACACGACAGCGACAAGCAGATGCTATTGCGGCAGGAATAGGTAAGGCGGTGGTACCAGACCCGGGCGAGACAATGCAGAACTATACCACCTAGTAACCATGATGGTAGTGACTCGCATAGCCATCGGCCGCCTTTTACGACATGCTTGGCAGAACGGCAGTAAGCCTATTCTCCAAAGGAGTCCGAACCAACATGGGGGTTTGATTCTACAACAGTGTAGTGCGAGACGTAGAGCGAACCTACATCTCTGCGCAATGCCAAAGAGCCAAGTTTCGAAATAGCTTGGTCATCAACCGTTCTTTCGATTTTAAATGTGTTCGTTATCGGCATCGTTATATTTAGAGACGATGACGAATTCAGATATCGTTTCACACTACGAAGCCATGTTACTTTATCTAAGCCCTTGTTATTACATGATTATACAGGTTATAATAATTTTATTTATTTTAGCGGTACTAATCTAAAATATAATCAGTCTCTACATGTATATCCGTACATCCTAATCGAAAGATTAAGAGAAGTGTAATAGGAAAAACTTTCACCTGCACAAATTTAACAGAAAAGCAAAATCTATTTACCATATTAAAAAGATATTAAAAAATCTTTTTTCAAAAATTTGCGACATTGATAAATTCCAAACTAATCAATCAATTTTAATCTGCTTTACGGTATTTGATGCTGTTTTTATAGTAGAAAAGTTGTTTTATATTTAAAAAAAACGCTGACTTTATTTTTAAATCAATCAGTATATTACCCTAAAAATTTATTTTAAAAATATGAAGTTTGCTGTAAACAACGTAATTTTAATATTTGAAAAGCTGTAACTTTTGAATTTAATTCGATTTTAAATTTTGAAACAGCATTCGACGTAGTTTTTTAAGTACTAAAATATTGTAGAAGTTTAAAAAATGATTGGTTTAAAAACTTGGAAGTTAGGTCGAAAAAACACTTTTTCAAATTTTTCGTCATCGATGATTCCCGAACGGAAAACTCGATTTTGATGCAATTTATACATTGGACAGAGTTTTATGAGGAAAAAGAGCTGATTAGATTTTGTACTCAATCGGTACATTAATTTGAAAGTTATATTAAGAAAATACTGCTTCGTCAATATTTTATTTTGGTTTTTTCAAAATTTCTCAAAATCTCCTGGACCAAATTGCTCCAAATTTTTACGAAATCTAAGTTGAGCGGAATCCAATCCAATACTATTAACCGCGTTTCGATTGGTCAAGCCGTTCAAATATTTTGACATGTTTACACACACACACACACATACACACACAAACGTACATACATACATACATACATACATGCATACATACATGCAGAGATCCTGAAGTCATCTCTAAAATAGTCAGAAAAGGTTCCTAGGACCTCAAAACGTAGAAATCTGGCGAAGACTCGATTTTCAAAAATCGGGGCAGTATCAGTAACTGCCTTATCTACATAAGTAGCGGTAAGTTAATATAACGGTAAATAACATGTTAGGTTTTTATTTAATAAAGCAGGATTTTGCCCGACATCGTTGTTTGTGCAAATTAAAATTATTTGCTCTGGTATTACAGAGCTTGCACGAATACAACAATGGCGGGTAAGACGGGTTGAAAACTCGGACATTCAGTCTTCTGCATCGATCAGTGTAACACACACTGGCCTCCGTTAAAAAGTACAATAGTGTTTGAATAATCCGGAACGTGCATAAGTAATTTAAGATAATGTATTTGTTAAGTAAGAATAGAATGTAGAATTAAATAATAAAATAACGTTATTAGAATAATGAACAATGTGAAAAGAAATACAATTGTAATATAAATTGATTACGTCGTTTTAATTAGTAAAAGCAGTTCTTAATATTTAAGACAAGGGCCGTTATCACATAACGGATCATATTTAATTTCTAAGTGTAGGATATTCCCTACAAACACAACATGGTTACTTGATACAGTATTAAAACATTCATTTTGTCATTTGCACCTTGAATCAATATTAATGATGTCGTTAGGAACAGTCGCGTAGGGAGCTCCGAATGTTGTGATGTAAGTGAATCAAACTTCCCTTTACAATTTATTTTACTGCAAGGGCGGTCGAGATTTCATTTCATCCCCTTCTTGATTTAGTTTTGATAGCTGTGGAGAGCGGGTTTTAGATAAATGATACAAAACTACGGTAAACTTATGCTCAAAATTGCTCATCTCTATAGATTTTTTTTATAATTAATTAAGACTCACTTTACAGCTACTTTTTCTAGATTCAATAAAAGCTCACCCATTGACTTGATAATTTAATTTGATTTTGAAAACATTGCTATTTTTGGTTCAAGAACTAACAGTGATATAATTATTTTTGTCGTTATCCAAAAACGAAATATTTTTAATTTTTAATAAACTGGATGGCTGACAAATACTTAATTAAAATACTTGAACAATACATTTACAAAAATAAAATATTAAACTTATATGAAACAAAAATGTTAACAAAAAATACAAAATAATTTATTAGAATAAATAACCTTACCGAAAATGTATGTAAATTGATAGTGAAATACGATACATATGTATTTCACTATCAATTTAAAAAATAAATTCGGATAATATTTTTAATTTACTAGGTACAATATATTTAAATCTATTCTCTGGTTTTACCTTTTATCGTTTGGGTATAAATTTCATATTTAGTTAAATTATAATACAGTCATACCTCGACTTACGCTACCCCGACCCGCTAAACCAGAGTTACGCGATTTTCAAATATCGTTGATTCATCTTTTATTCGGCTTGATGGCTTCACACTATTGCTCGGCCAATATTTGTGTTCAGACATTTGAATGACAAATTGTAGTACATATGGACTCCAATAAAGAGCGTAATTCTTCTACAAAACAAGAAATTATTTTGGAATTTTGTTTTTTTTTTTGGAAAAGTTTGGAAATTTTGCGGGAGAAAAAACCAAGTCGTCAAACTACTTTGTTCGAATTTACGAAGTCTTCTATATGAAAATAATTTTAGTTGACCATTTTACATTTATAAAAATCACAAATCAAAAGTACTTTATCTAATAAAACTTTTTACAAGTTATTGACACTATTTTGTGTGACACAAATTTTTGATAATTTGATTAATAAACATTTTTTGTCTACGTGTATTTTTAAAAGCCTCAATCAAAAATATTTTATATGTATTTATATGGGAAATTATACCCTGACTTACACGATTTCGACTTACGCGGTTGTCACTTGTTGTAACAATTGTTATACCTTTCCATCTCGTATTATCTCATATATAGTTAGAGCCCTTCAGGCTACAGTTTAATAAGAAAATAAATATTTCCGATAGGATAGATTACGTAAGGGGACATAGTGTGGTGGTAGATAAATAGTATTTGCAGTTGTATGTTAAGGGAAAATAGTCAATACCACACATGGGGCAAACTATCTTTTAGTAAAATATAGTTCCACAAAATGTACTTTCCTAACTTAGGTAGGGAAATCGAGATAGAAATAGGTGGGCTATTTAAAGGTAGATAAGTCCATGCACAGCTTCGGCTGCTCCTACCTTGGGGGGTAGCTGATGTAATACATCTATGGTGAGGCATTACAAGTAAGCTGGCAGCCTTGTCTGCTTTTAAATATTTTTCAAAGATAGAATTTCATGTTTAGTCTTTTATATATATTTCAAAATGTAGAATAGAATAAGGTTCTCGATGGGCTAAGACGTATGCCCAAATAAATGAAGATTAGAAAATATCTTTTATTATTTTAATGTAGAAGTAAATGGTTTCGCGTACCTCTCAAGCAGCTAAGCAGTAAAATAAACGCCCGGGCGATCTAAGAGTTGGTGACAATTGGTGCAAGCACCGCGTAACAAGAATCTACAATTGGTATTGGTATCCCACCTATCGCGTAAGTCCAGGATATTACTGTATATACAATATTATGATAATTAAATCAAGTATTGACATTCGGACTACCTAGATGAGTCACGTCGCATCTGTTGGCCTATATCCTACCTCAATCTATTTCTGTCTCATATGGTCTGTCCGATCAATATGTTGGTTATCTTTCTTAATAAAAATTTCTTCAGTAGTCGAATAGTAATCACTCGCCTTACCCAAAGATGAAAAATATCGTTCTTTTTTTTTGTAATACGAGTACTTATTATTTTTTTAGTAACTTTTGTACTTTAGGGCTTGATTGTACTGCCAAAGCTGCTAAGTAATTTCAAGATTCGCATTTGCAACGATGTCTAAGAACGGCGCCGAGGGGTATTACAGATGCAACACTTTTCTAAAGTGTAATAAAATATATTCTGAGTGAAATGGTCGGATAAGTGCATTGGTAAAATATAAAACATGGTTCACTCTTTTGAACTTAATTAACAAATTAATTGAAACCTTCAATAAACAAAACGAAATGTTTATATATTAAACTTTGATACTACTTATTTATATTATATGATGATAACAAATAAGCAAATAGTTTACCTGGAAGAAAGAGACAACCACTGTTATATGCTTATAGACAACAAAGATGTTGCATTGCTATCCATGTAGTTGAAGGGTAGTGCTATATGCATGAGTACTGCCTTATTTTTTACTTAGTTTACTACGTATGGTTACAAATTTGGGCGTGCAGTTGAACTCTACCAGTCGCAGTTAACTCTAGCAGACATACACACGCACAGATATATATATATATGGCGAGGTCTAATGTCACATGCATAAGTTTAGCGGCTACCTTACCCTCCAAACCGGAACACGACAGCGACAAGCACTGACGCTATTGCGGTAGCAATAAGATAGCAACACACCATTAACATCTTTGGTGTCTATAGGCGATGGTTGACTCTTTCCATCAGGAGACCCATCTGCTTGTTTGCTATCTTATGATATAAATATATTATATATTATATATATATATATATATATATATATATATATATATATATATATATATATATATATATATATATATATATATATATATATATATATATAATTTATTTATTTGCGTTAACCATAACTATTAAATTACAAAAGTAGGCTGGAGTCCACTTTTAGGCAACTATATGTCGGTTCCAGAGTACTCCGCTCTTCTATCTTACAATACACGCAAAACACAATCTTTGTGCCTATAAATTACAACTTAAATATTATAAAGAAATACATTATTATTATAAAAACAATAAGTAAATTAAATTTATATAAAACCAATCAAGCAAACTAAAATGTGATACATACTCTACACGCTCACGCAGCAAAATTTATCGTTAATTTAAATGATGTGTGGTCTAAGAGTTGAGCATGTGAACAAATAAACATGGTCGATCTCGGGAAAGTAGTATTTTACAATGCTTTTGTATAAATGCAACTTGCGGTATATTTACGCTTATTTGAGGTAAATAAAGTATTACATTTATTCCTTAAGTAATAGTTTGTAAAAGATTTTCCGTACAGTTATAGGACAATTGTTTTAACCAATTATAAACAATAGTTTTACAGTCAAAATTATGTTTTCCATAAATAATTAATTCTTTATTTACTCTATTATATAAACCAGCCAAGCGTATTACGTATTGATTATGAGCAAACTTAGTTCTAACAATTGGTAAAGTAACCACATTACTGGTAGCACGTCTGCCTTTCTCTATATCTATTTTTGAGAGATGAAATTTTCTGTGAGCTTTTTAAATTATATTTAGTATATATAACTTCCTGACCGTCAGTAAATCACAATTTTCGTAGAGATATTCCGTAGGGTATCTTATTTTTTTAAAATACAGGACTTTAAGTAACACACGTTGTGCACGCTCAACTTGAAGAAATTTAGTTTTAGCGGCCCCTCCCCAAACGCTAATGCAATACGATAATATTAACTGCGCTAGAGCAATATAAATATTATTTAGAAGGCCTTTTCCATTTGCTAATCGTATGCTAACTGGTATAACATATCTCAATATCCTAAATATACAAATAAGTTTTCTGATTCTATTGGCGACTTGTTCAAGGTGAGGGTACCAATTTAATTTGTCGTCTATTATTACACCAAGGTACTTGATATTTTTAACTTTTTTAATTACAGGGCAATTACAGACACTACTTGGATCTGGGTTACAACTATGTATTTTAATAAGAAGATCTTCTTTGGGTTGAGTGCTTTAATTTATACTAAATGAAATATAATTGGTTTTTTGCGTGTTAAGAGTTAATTGATTTTGGTATAACCATTTTGATACTAAATTCATGCCAGATTCAATATTTTGTTTTACATGTTCCCAGGAAATCCCATTAAAAACTATAGCAGTATCATCTGCACAAGAAAATAAGTGAGCGTTTGGTAACTTAAAATTACATAGATTATTGATATATATTAAAAACAATGTAGGTCCTAAAACACTGCCTTGAGGAACACCGTAGGAAGCCTTGGATGCCTCACTTAAGCAATTACCCACTTTAACTTTTTGATTTCTGTTAGTCAAGAAGTCCTTGAACAAATTCAACGGTGATCCTCTTATTCCCATATTTTCCAATTTATTCAACAAGTGTGGAATTGAGACTGTATCAAAAGCTTTTTTAATATCTAAAAATATGTCTATATATCGCGTAGTGTAATGCATACAGACATAGTGACGTCGTCGTGAAAATAGTCGGAAAATATCGGACTTGCATCCGTTGCAAGTGGTACAAAATAAATTCTTGCGTATTACCACGGGAGCCCCGTGGTACATGCGCAACGTAGAAAAAACAAAATCACTATAGAAATATTGAAGTCTGAAGTTGGATATTGTTTATTTTTTGACGTGCCATACATTGGATCTAGTTCTGACTTTGAATAAAGTAATAGAGAGCTATTTTTGCATAATGACCTCGAGGTGAAATATAACATTAGTTGATGATAAGAAACGAGTAAATATACACGTTGGGCATGTTGGGCTAAATATATACGTTGACTGGTAAAACTCTTTAAATACTGCAGGAGGGTATTCAGTACTCGATTTAGATCCCAAATATGTAAAACATAGAAACTTAACTTTTGACCCTATTATCCAATAAAAATGTTAAGTACGGGCACCCACGTATATATTATCGAAGTTCATATTTTACATCACTTCAAAAAAGTGTTTTTCAGTTTTCTGATAAACACAAAGTTGTCCGGGATTGGAAAGTGCCCCGTTGGCGATAGGCTTGCCACCTATCACATTTGTGGGACTAAGTATCTTCGGCTAATCGTGGATGCGCTTGTACCTCTGCCTACCCCTTCGGCGATACGAGCGTGAAGATACCTTTTTTACTTTTTATTGTTTACAAACAGCGATTTGCCGAAATCTTGACCACACATGTGAGCGGGCCGCGCGGTGACTATACGTTTTGAATATAAAAATACTAATTTCGTTGAGGTTTACTCTGTATTCAATCAATTTTTTTTAAATATATTTTAAATGGCTACAAATGATCATTAACTATCATATCTTTCAATATGTACAGTCAACCAGTATAATAACTTTCTAGTACGTCTGAGTAAAACCTTAAATAGACAGATAGATAGAATAACCATAAGGTTTATCTTGTTAATAACCAGAAGTTCGGTTATTAACAAGATAAACCTTATGGTTAATAGGCCAAAACCTTAATAGGCACAGAATAACTGCCTTGAGGTCAAATATAACATCAATGAAATTAGAAACGAGCAAAGCGACGAGCAAATGTTAGTGCACAAATAAACCAGCGCTATTGGTCTAATCTCTCTATTCAAGCAAATGATAATGCAATCAAGACGTTGTTATGGGCTTAGTATATTGCAGCTGTTGTCGCTAAATAGCTGTTCATTATCCCAACATAATATTACAAATGTGAAGCTTTGTGAGTGTTTGTCTGATATTTAGTTGTTACTCGATCTCACCTAAGAGACGGATTTGTATAATAGGTAGACTACTATGCATTATTATTTAAATAATGCATTTCAAAACTATTATTTAAGAAAAACCTTATCACGCAGCAAGATACTGTAAAAAATATATAGAATAAATAAAAAAAAAATACTGTAAAAAAAATATAGAATAAATAATAAAGCAACTAAACACTCCAATCCATTAATCACAGCCGCGGCGGACTACGAAACCGTAGCCGACGCGAATGTGATAGACAGGTTCAAGAGACCTCGGCACGTACTTTCCTATCCCGATGATCATAATCATGACATTTACACACACACTCACACAACACGACACCGTCGTCGCCGGTCCCGACGACGAAGGCTTCTTTATCGCCCTGCGCCTGGCGCGGGGCGATCAGCCACGACTCCCCCCTCCATTTTTAGTCAGAACGCCGCACTAAGCCGAGGTCCGGTCTCACAGGAGACAGCCCTTAGCGCGGGCGTTGTAAGCCTAAATATAAATTTAAACTCTGGTTGAGCACTCTGCTCGCCCAAAAAGTCCGGTGACGCAGCAACGACCCTTATGGTCAACTGTAATAGTCATTTCGAAAAAAAAGAATAAATAATACAAAAAGCATATATCTATATATTAACATGTGAAGGAAAAAATTTGTACCCCTTTTTAAGATAATTATGCGAACGATGGAGTATCAAATTAGGCACAGTTAAGGTTTACATTACGGAGGATTGCAGAAACCTAATATTTTTAAATAAAATGCTTTATAAATACATTAAATTAATATAAATAAACATTACACACACTACATTCATGTGACATACGGGATAATATACACACATGTACACTATTTTCTTTACGGCAAAAAACAATTGTCAAACTTAAAAGATTTTATTGTTTAGCTGTGGTTTAATTTTGGCTAAGGGTGATCGCTAGTATCAGTTATAAAATTTTTGGCGAATCCCGCGGGATCACTTAATTTTTCCGGGATAAAAAGCCTATGTGCCATTCCGGGTCATCTTCTATCTGTGTGCCAAATTTCATTCAAATCTGTTCAGTAGTTTTTGCATGATTAAATAACAAACATCCATCCATCCATGCATCCATCCATTCAAACATCCAGCATTTATAATATTATAATTATATATTAATATAGATTAGTGGGCCACTTCGCTTCGTAAATTCATTGGCGAGAAAAAAATATGTAACTTTCATAATAATATGTAATAATAACTTTTATTAAGATTCAAAACCTTTCCTGACGTAAAATAAGGCATACAAATAGACAAAGATAAAATATATAAAGCCTAACATATGTGAAATCTCGTGTTCTCATCTAATACCAATTTCCATCGAGATCTGTCCAGTCGCTCTTAAGCTAATACGGGATATGTACATACATACATATGTCCTAAGACGGGCAAATATTTACCAATAGGAATTTCATTTAATATTAATTACCAATTAAAGATTTTTATCATGAAATTTGCCAAAAAAGTACATGCAGACACTACAGAGTCGCATAGATATAGTAGCATAGATTTTTTGTTCTGCTTTAAAGAAACAAGCTTATATATTCATTTGTGCAATGCTTTTTTCCAACCGACTTGCTAAAAGGAGGAGGTTCCAATTCTGTGAATTATTTTTCTGTTTGGGAGTATATACTTTTCATGTAGTACTATTTTAATTTGGTGAATTTTATTCCATTCTAATTTGAAAATGATCTGATGCGGAGTTTCAGAGATACAGGAAATGAGAAGTCGGTTGCTTCAGTTTTATTGCATTGAAAAAAATTATCCAAAACATGATGAAACATGTCTTTAAACTGTAAAGACATTTTTTACATCATACGATAACAAGCAGATGGCTCTCCTGATGGAAAGAAAAACCATCGCCCATAAACACAAAAATATTACTAACGCGTTGCTATTTATGTGGTGGTTTGATAATTACACGTTGCATGAATTTACCCTCCAAACCTGACCCCTTACTACCTTACTCTCCAAACCTGAACCCTACAATGACGAGCACTGACGTTATGTATCAGCAGGAACAAGTGAGGCGTTGGTATTAGATACAGGCGAGCATTGCAGAAATTCACAACGATAATGATGCGTTTGGCCAATAGTTCTCCTTTTACAAGCTGCTTGGAAGAATAGTAGATGGTCTATTCTTTAAAGGGAGTCCAGACCCACACGGGGTAATAAATACCGACATATCTTCGAGACGGTAGCCAGATACGCAATAAGCGTACCAACAATAATTGTCTAATAGTATGAGTTGATATATCATTTATATTACACTATCGACTAATTGGGTATACATCTAGCCTAATGTAAGAAAAAACTGAAAAACTCAAGTAGGAGAAATTTTCCCTTCCGAGATTTGAACACGAGACCGTTATTGGCAACGTTAGAACATAAACAAAAAATTTGAATAATATGGTGATAAAGATAAGCTATTAGCTTAAAACTGTTTACTTTTTGATTTGAATACTTACAAGTTTTTTAGATTATTTATCTTCTGTTTTGGTGCCGAGCTCCATTGAAGAATAGGCCAAATGTCGTTCTACCAGGCAGGTCATAAAACTCAATTGATTGGCTATGCGAGTCACTACCATCGTGGCTACTAGATGGTAGAATTCTGCATTATCTCGCCCGGGTTTGGTACCACCGCCTAACCTATTCCTGCTGCAATAGCGTTAGTGCTTGTCATTGTCGTGTTCCAGTTTGGAGGGTGGGGTAGCCGGTAAACTTATGCATGTGGCATTAGACCTCGCCACAACATAATAACGCACCATTAACATCTTTGGTGTCTATAGGTGATGATTGATTCTTTTCATTAGGAGGAATCTGCTCGTTTGCTACATAGAAATTATCCAGAAAAAGCATTAAGTTTTTTTATATCATTATATAAAAAAATATATTTTTTTCTGGATTTAGACGTCAACACTACCCAAGAATAAAATTTCTATTATATTTATTATATGAAACCTTGTTACTGTAAAAGTCCAAATATAAATGTAATGTACTCTTAGACGGCTCATGTATCTAATGCCTATTGTAGTAAAAGTACTAATTACAATTGAAAAGCTTCTACGGTTGTCTAATTTACAAATTACTTATATATTTGTATGAATTAAATAGCATACTGGTTATCTTTAGGAATTTTCTGATTTTATATGTTTACAAAATGTTTAATATGAATAAGAAAGAAAATATACATACGTATGATAGTTACCAGATTTGTTGTTAATGTACGTTTTTTCTAAATCAAAGGATGCTGATATTAATTAAAACATATTATCATACTACAAGATTAGTCACAAATGTGAATTTTGAATAAAACACAAGTTATGCTTAACTTGCTTTTATTATTGCACCACACACGCAAGTTTCTTATTTCCAATCAAATAAATTAAATTAACAAACTAAGCAAATGAGTGAATCGAATGCTTTTTAAACTGTCTGTGATTGGTTAAGACCACGAATTAAATCGATACGCCTTTCAAGTAGTTCTTAGTTTTTCAGTATTGCTTATAATTACAAAGAGTATATACTACTTACCAATGAAATAAAGTCATTTTAAGGGTAATGTTTAAACCTTGTCATCTCATTCGGTACGATAAAACAGTGCAACATGGTTTATTTCTATTTTTTCACAATATAATATAATCTGTAAATGTATGACACTTTTGAAAGTAATAGGAGCGTTTTCTCATATGGGGGGGGGAAGGTACACGTTTCCTTCGCATCCAAATTCCAAATTCGCATCAGCATTAGATAGTATAGTTAATTACCCGAATAGTTAATTCTTTAGCTTTTTGTCAATTTATTCATTTTGATCATCTATTTTCAAAAAAAAAAAAAATTGACCCAGCCATAGAATAGGTATCTCTTGAATCAAATATCTATTTATAATCTGTGATTCCAACAAACTGCCAAAGGATGTGGGTGTACGGAGTGTTTCTTGTTTAATGTTCAAATACTAACAAGAGCTATGTAATATTACTCCATTAAATAGCGCTACCCCTTCACTCTTGTACAACTAGACATTGTGTTTTAGTTTCTACAATTAATCTTCATTAAAGTGTTTGTGGCGAACATTTAAGCGAAGACAGAATACACTTCTAGTTTTGGTCGCGATTTCATGTTTTGCCTTTTAAGTGAAGAAATTTAATGAATCCTATTTGCTAAATTGTATTTCCGTCACTACCATCGTGACTACTAGATGTTAAAGTTTTGCAACATCTCGCCCGGGTATTTGATACCACCGCCTTACCTATTCTTGCCACAATAGCGTCAATGCGTATCATTTACGTGTTCTGGTTTAGAGGGTAAGGTAACCGATAGACTTATGCTTATGGCATTACCATCCCCCCACACGGATAGCACCACACTATAAACATCCTTGGTGTATCTATAGATGATGGTTTCTATTTCCATCTTTTCATCACGGGAGCCATCTGCTTACAGCATTCAATCGTCATAATTCAGAAACAAATAAATACAGTCATTCGTGAAACGATCAACTTCGAACTCGCTATTGAAACAAATACGTCGCCAAATATTCGCTAAAATCACTATTCGTGGCATCTCTACCTTAAATACTGAACTATATTTAATGACCATTCAAAGCCAGAAATATAAACGTTCGTGCTTTTGAAAAAAATGCTTGTCCCACTGGAAATCGATTCCAAGTTGCGATAGTTGCCATTATATTATTATAATCTGTTCCCAAGCCCTATTGGTAGGTAGTTAGGGTCGCTAACTACTTAAGCAACAATGGCGCGGTTAGGTTTTTTTTTATTTATCATAAGATAGCAAACAAGCAGATGGCTCTCCTGATGGAATGAGAAACTATAGCCTATAGACGCCAAAGACGTTAATGGCGCGTTGCCATTCGTGTGGCGGGATGGCAATGCCACATGCATAAGTCTATCGGTTACCTTACCTTCCGAACCGGAATACAACAATGACAAGCATTGACGCTTTTGCGGCAGGAATAGGTAAGGCGGTGGGACCTACCAAATAACCGGGCGAGACGTTATTATATGGTTCCAGCTAGCTTCTTTCTTTTTTATAAAATCAAATTACCACTTTGCGGCGTCAGTTTTTAAACTAGTTAGTATGCAATGAAATAATATCATCACGCTGTTTCCCTTCCAAGGGAAACAGCGTGATGATATTGATGTCAATGATACGATGTCAATAAATACTCAAGTTCAGCAAATTTCTTCAGTTTTCAGGTAGCGCCGTAGATTTTAGGTTAGGTTATTCCCCGTTTTCACATTTCCTTTTGATTTTGCATAAATGGGAGTGAAAACTTTACGTGATTGATAATAAGGCAAGGGCCAATAGGTCTGGACACCACTCCAGATTTCAGACTGCTATTGAGATTTTTCTAGAAACTCCGTAACGCTTTTGTCCTGTCTGGTATTGAGTCATTCGTGTGCTGATGTCTTCTAATAGTCGGGGCTATATAACCTAACCATTTTTCTATAAAATAGGGAGGTGAGGAGGGATAAAAGGGAATATTTTAAATGCATAATTATTAAATAGCTTTGTAGATTAGCGATCGAAGTTTGACAGTCGAACCTCTAAATTAGTCAAAATTTGACCATAGACTACACAATACATTCTCTTTTAAGTTTAATAACCAACTTGTTTGACTTTCAGATGAAAAGAAAATAGTTAGACGAGTCTTAGGTGCCCCACAGACCTACAATAATATTGCGCAATACTTTTATTGTGCAATAATATTGAATACTCCTTTGTTTCCAGACGTTCAATAAATTCACTCAATAAAATTGACAAACCAGTCTGATCAATATTTTCGTGCGAGTAACATGTCTGACGACGAAGTTTTGGAGGCAACCATGCTGGTGATTTCATTAAATAAAACTATACAATTCTATACACTCAAGTAAAAACTCCCGTTCTTCGTCTTTTATTGACTGGTTTTGTTTCGATCAACACTTATAGTGAAATGGCCTGAATGTCGAAATTCGGCGGAATGACGTATTTCGGTCAAATATTCAATTTCGACCGAGTATCGAATTTCGGCCAGTGGTCGAAATTAGGTCCATTCTAGTAATGAACTATTAAATTAACAAGATGAATAAAATTACCGCGAAATGACGAAAATTTCTTGCTCGCCATTTTGCTTAAATTTACGACACGACCATACATTAAACACCGCGACTGATCATTCAAAACCGTTCCAAGCTCTAAAGTGAAAAATGTTGTGCAATATTAAACCTACACAGTGTAAGAAAAAATATTGTACAATAAAAATTAAACCCGCTCAAACTTTCGTTCGATCATTGTGCAATCTTCAATATTAACTCTAAACGGTCAATAATATTGTACAATACGTAATATTGCGCAATGTTATTGTAGGTAGGGGCCGCCTTACGTAGTATTGTATACTCTTTGAGATGAGTGTAAATATATTATCACATATAGCACATGAATACTGTGTGTATTATATTTATTTTTAAAAATTTAATGTATTTGTAGTGCATATTATTTAAAAAACATTACGTTTCTGCAGTCCTCCCTAATGTAAACTTTAATTGTGCCAAATTTAAAACTCCTCCGTTTGCATATTTTTTATAAAAATTGGTACAAAGTATTTGCTTCACGTATCAATATAAAGATGTAATAGAATATGACAAACTGTAAATAGCCAACAATTAGTGATCCCTAAAACATTCCTACTTAAAACCGACACCACCGGTGTCGTGCATCTGTGCTTGTTTTTGTCTCCCATTCCAAGGAGATCCCTGGCATCAGTTGGCGATGAAGCGAAAATAATAACGAGTTCTTGTTTAAATTAATCATCCACAGTAAACTATAGTATCTTTTAGGTTATATATTCATCGAAAACTGTTTTGTGTGGACTTTTAAAACAGTTAGGCAGACAATTATTAACACAGGGCTAAGTTTATGCTTTAATATGATAAATGCGTAAATTATTCTTTTTTATTGTTCTTAATACATTAAAAATCACTTTTTTAGTGATAAAACCGCTTAGTATATGTAACATATACGAAAATTTTATTTTACTTTTATATTATTATATATTTTGTACACAATAAAGTGTTCTTGTATTGTACAACATATATATATATATATATATATATATATATATATATATATATATATATATATATATATATATATATATATATATATATATATATATATATATTTATATATATATATATATATATATATATATATATATATATATATATATATACTAGCTGACCCGGCAAACGTTGTTTTGCCATATAAATTATTTAATAAAAAAATAAGGTTTGGTTATAGAATGGTAAAAATGTAGATTTATATGTATTTTTTAATGCTGAATCATAAAAAAATAAAAATAAAAAAAATTGTCCATAAAGTAAAAAAAAAATTTTAGGGGTCGACAACCCTTAACATTTAGGGGGATGAAAAATAGATGTTGGCCGATTCTCAGACCCACTGAATATGCATACGAAATTTCATCAAAATCGGTCAAGCCGTTTCGGAGGAGTATCGAGACTAACATTGTGACACGAGAATTTTATATATATAGAGAAGAAGATATATATGACATTACTTAGTTGAATTTAGGTTTACTTTTGTAACGACGAAAAATCAACAATTGCTCAAAGTACATATATACATTTGCGAAGCATGAATCCTTTAAAAGCAGAAAACATACAATATATATCAGCAAGCATACGCGTGGTGATTACTTTATATATATATATATATATATATATATATATATATATATATATATATATATATATATATATATATATATATATATATATATATATACGCAGTTTTTCTAGCATTAAAATATTGTAGGTGATTAAATGATTTATTAAAAATGTCGAAATTACGTCGAAAAAACACTTTATTCAAAAGTTCCTAGGACCTCATCAAACGTAAAGATCTGGTGAATCGGGGCAAAATCAGTAACTTTCCTATCTACTATCTACATACGTTGCGGGAAGTTAAAAATTATCAACAAAAATTAATTATCCTGCTGGCTCGTCAAAAAATAATTGACTTTTCAATTTATATTTTATGTATATTCATTATCCTAATGAAAATTTAACTTAGTAAATTATTTTAAAATCCTAATCTCCTCATTATCAATTAATGCTAAATTAATGCTTAGCATTCATAGACTAATGAATTAAAAACCTAATTAAATAAAAAATGCTAGGCTATAGAGCAAGACGTGGCCTGTGATAGAAAGGATGCAGCGCTGAGGGACTTTTTTTGAGGAATAGAGCTGAATAGTTTTTGTACTCAATTAACACATAATTCTAATGAAAATTTGAGTTAGTAAATTATTTTAAAATCCTAATCTGCTCAATATCAATTAATGCTAAGTTAATGCTTAGCATTCATAGATTAATAAATTAAAAAACTAATTAAATAAAAAAATGCTAGGCTATAGAGCAAGACGCGTCCCGTGATACGCTTTGATAAGAAAGGATGCAGCGCTGAGGGACGCGGCGCGGGGCGTTCGCGTGCCGGCCATTTCGCTGGAAGGATTTTTTTGGTTACGTGTAATTTAAAACTGTGATATCTTCTACTCATTTAAATGAAAGAAAATGAAGGACAAATTCATTTACATTTAAGGTAACTGTACTTATTTGGATAAGGAATAATAACGATTGTTAGAAATAAGCTTTGGCAAATAAGGTAATAAATATTTAAAGATAAAATTTGTTATAGTGAATCAACCTTAGGAGTTAGATACATGCATCGTGGACTTTTAAGCTATTGCATAGCTTCTATCGCGGGCCTTGAGCGTGGAGACCGAATCTAGAAATTCCGTAACGAAAAAACCTAACAACCCCCACTCCGACCGGCACAGCGGTGATACTTTTTAGTTTTTCCATCTATCGATAAATACCAGAACTTTTAATGACTTTTTGAAATATCACGCTTGTCTCTTTAGTTCAGCAACCTTTTGTATTGGAAAACTACCGTAATCAGCTGTTTGTGAGAAAGTATATAGGTGTATAGGTATTTATCATCTACGTACAACAGTGAATATCTGTACTCGTATAATTTGTGTACAAAGTGTTTTAAATGTGAATAAACAAAGTACATTTATTAAATATTCCTGAAGAACCGACATGTATATAGATGTAATGTAGATAATAAAAATATTTTGAACAATATTAACATATCATTTATTTAATAAAAGAAAAAAATTTGTTTTTTTATCGGTCACCACGCTCAAAGTGTAACTTGAATTAATATCAAAGAAAAAAAACAAAGAAAAAAAAAACTGCATAAATAAAATAAATATATAATTGTAATTGCATAAGTTGATAAAAAATGCTATGCAATAGCTTTACCGCGGCAGTCTCCGAGTGCCACACGGCTTTTTTTGTAGGCCTTTTTATGATATGTATTTCCGTAGTATATTCTTTTGATGTATCTAACACGGTTTAGCCAGCGCATGCGATGTAATCGCTCGAATTTTTTTTTGACGACTTCATGAGAAAATATGAACTTTTTCTATTATGCAAATAATTAGAATGTTTTTATGTATAAGCCTACGGGAATAAATTGCCTAAAAAATAACAGTGAAAACTGTCAAAATCTGTTTCATAGTTTAAAGAAGAAAGCTTAGAAACAGACGGGCAGAGGCGGAGAATATTGTAGAATTAACAATGTTATATTTATTTTTATTTATTAGCATTTGATCTTTTCGGTTAAAAACTTCAATATCATAGAATGTCTAATAGCTAGTAATTTTTTTTTTACAATTTAAATAATAGGTGATAATTTAAGGCTCTCAGGAATATAATTGTATGTATTAATTATATGAATATACAAAATACATTATTTTTTTAAATATTGGGTTTTTAGTAAAGCACATTATAATTTCTCGCTATTTCAAAAATGTGAGTTACCAGCGACTTCAGCATAAAAACCTGTTTTTTTAATATCTTTCAAAACAGTTAAGCCCTAACTTAAACTAAATTTATATAATATATTCATACGTGTAGCAATAATTTTGTATCCCTTTGTCCAGTAATTACGCAAACGACGGAGTGTGAAATTTAGCACAGTTCAAGTCTACATAGCGGAGTTTTTTCTTTTTTCTTTTTTTTATACAATAAGATAGCAAACAAACAGATGGGTCTCCTGATGGAAAGATTCAACCATCGCCTATAGACACCAAAGGTGTTAATGGTGCGTTGCTATCTTATGGCGAGGTCTAATGCCACATACATAAGTTTACCGGCTACCTTACCCTCCAAACCCGAACACGACAGTGACAAGCATTCACGCTATTGCGGCAGGAATAAGTAAGGCGGTGGTACCAGACCCGGACGAGGCATGCAGAACTCTACCACCTGGTAGTCACGATGGTAGTGACTCGTATAGCCAATCGGTCGCCTTTTACGACCTGCCTGGCAGAACGGCAGTTGGCCTATTCTTCAAAGCAGCCCGGGACCAACACTGGGAAAGTTCTAGGTGCACAGCGCATAAACCCCACATTTAAAATAATATGCATTAACATACATTAAACAGATAAAAATAAGCATTACACATACAATATTCTTCTGACATACATGATAATGTATACATGTATATTATTTTCTTTACGGCTAATGTCTGTTATCCAACTTAAAAGAGATTCTATTGTTTAGTCTATGATCGAATTTCGGAGGGCGATCGTTTTTTTATTCATTTCGTACATATAGGTAGACCTCCAAAATATACAAACTTGGTAAGGGAAGGATCCTAAGAGACTCAAACTTTGCTCGAATTTGACCTGGGTTCATCGATGTGTTAAAGAAAAAAAAATTGTAATTTTTGTGTGTTAATAACGAATAAACTCAAAAACGACTGGACAGACCTTAAAAAATATTTTAGCATTAGAAAGCTCCGGAAGTGAAGTAAAAAGAAAAATCCAGAAGTGACACAAGCTACTTTTTTACCGAATTAAAAAAGGAAGTAATATTTTTGTGTCACGCGAGCAAAGTCGCGAGTGAGAGCAAGCATTAAATAAAGTACTGTTCAGATATTTTAAATATAAACATCGACTTATCTGACGTCCGTATCACGCAGCATATTACTCAGTATGACACCCTCGTCTCTAACGGTCGCTATAAAATTTTACGGTGAATACGTTTTGTAAAATTAAGTAATTCTGTCTTTGTGTCCCTTCGCATTTCAAAATGACAATAGGATCCGTTGCGAGGAAATTGTAGGATATTATGACACTGATCGTTTATTTTATACAGATCTTATGTAAACTTTGTTTGTTTTCTTTTTTAAGAAATATTTTTTATTTGTAAATTATATTTTATTTCAATCGAGTACAACTAACCACTTTTGAAGAATAGACCATCTACCATTCTATCAGACAAAACGTAAACTGTGTATCATTGGCCAAACATGTCAATATCATCGTGACTGTAAGGTGGTATTGGTTTAGAGGATAAAATAGCCAGTAAACCTTTAGGATTACTGACAGCAACGCACCAATACCATCTTTGGTGTCTATAGCTATGGACTATCAGCAGGAAAGTTAATAATAGTGGATCGACACAAAAAAATTATACGTTAACTTTTACGGGACATAAAAAATCTCGGAAAGTGTAGATGTTTAGTTGTCCAGAGCGGACATATTCCTTTTCTTTAGGTAAATCAAACACAACTTTTCTAGAGCTTACTACTGTTACGTTGTAAAATTACTATAAACAAACGACATACTTAATAAAAATAATTAAATATTACAACTTAACAAATCAAAATGCCTATTGTGGTTAGTTGATATTCAGTGGAAATAGAGAGACTACGACTTTAATAATAAATAATAAATATTCACGGGACAAATTACACTTACTGATCTCACCCCAAAGTAAACAAATTATTTGCTTGTGTTATGTGTGCTAGTCCACGATACCAATACATACAAATATATATATAAATACCTTTACATATATTATAAACACACAAACCCGGAAATACAAACATTTATGCTCATCAAACAAATGCTTGGCCCCGTCGGGGATCAAACCCAAGCCCCGTCTGTTCTCAAATTTGATCGTTTTTATTGTAAGTCTATTGTCGAATATGGATTATAGGGCGATTGCTTGTAATTAATAAACGCCAAAACCAAGAAACAAGTGTTAATGTTTGTCATATAATTGCCGGTCTCTGTTGGGAAGCGAAACCAAGCCCGATCGATTGCATAGTCAGGGTAACCAAGCAACCAACGGGCCAGTTAAAAATGTTATTGAAATTACGTGTTTATTATCGAAATCACAGTAGCAGCTCGAACTCAGCTGATGGAAAAAGAACTTTATCTGAAAACACGAAAGATATTTTTTGTAAGGTTCACTGCTATCTATTTCCCAAGTTATTGAAGTGAAAACTTCTTTAGGCGCGTTGAGCGTTTTGGTAGAGGGTAAAATCCTCGGTTCGCGTCACCGACATGCTAATGATAATAGTATATCTATAGCTATGTTTTGCATATAGTTTTAATTACTCTCAACTTAATAGTTCCGTTTTCACTTCTATCGGCAGTCCCACGACTGCTACTGTTTTTTTTTGTAAACTTCGGATGGCTTATAAAATAGTGAATAAAATAAACTAACAATTTTTATACATATATTTAACACACTACATTTTACAAATGATATATCACGTGCATTTTATTTCTCTTTTTGGCGGTAGCCAGCACTACCGTCAGCTACCACCATCAAATGTCTATCCACGACGGTTATCTCTTACTAACCGCGTGGGTTATCTCTTAATGACCATGTCGGTCGTCCTAAATGTCTAACCACGACGGTTATCTCTTACTAACCGCGTGGGTTATCTCTTAATGACCATGTCAGTCGTCCTAAGCGTCTAACCACGATGGTTATCTCTTACTATCCACGATGGTTACCCTCTAGCGACTTTGGCAGTCGTCTCAAGTTTCTAACCACGATGGTTATCACTTTTATCTACTAAAATTCCTAACCTTCTTTCCATATGTTTCAACCATAACGGTTACTATATTCAATAGTTTCTAACCATGATGGTTAACAACATATAAATTCTCACACTTCAAATTTTTTACTGTAAATAAGAACCCTGCGTTTCATTTAACCACAAAGTACACCCGTGCCAGCTGCCGTTGAAACTTCGCCGAGCCTCCAGCCACTCTGCATCGCCTGCAACTGGTGAGACCTTCTGAAAACTGCTTACAGGAGTCTATTGCTAGCGACCGTGCCGTCCTGCCGCTATGAGCGCCTAGTGGTACCGACGGCACTACGACCGCTACACTCTTCAAAACATCATTGAGAAGCTTTTTATAACCATCGGATGGCTTATGTTTTCAACATTAATTTAGTAAATGTTCGAATTTAGATTTACATTCATAGAGTCCATTGTCGGCACTTGGTGAAATTGCTACTTATTGATTTTCTTCGATGAGTGTTTCCCAATTATAGAACTATACTATATGTATCCAAATGTATATGAATCTGTTCTGGGCTGTTTAGTCGCTTTTTGCGTTCGTATAGTTTACGGCTTACTGGGTACGCGAGTTTTTGACAATTTTTAAAGGGTTCCCGGAAAAACTAATTAAGAACTACTGCCTTTGACTAAAATCTTTTTTTTTTATAGAAGAGGGGGCAAACGAGCAAGAGGTGCACCTGATGGTAAGTGATCACCGCCGCCCATGGACATCTGCAATACCAGAGGTCTTGCAGTTGCGTTGCCGGCCTTTTAGGAATGAGTGAGCTCTTTTCTTGAAGATCCCTATTTCGTATCCATTCGGAAATTCCCCTGCTGGTAATTGGTTCCACAACAGAGTAGCGCGAGGTAAAAAGTTTCTGGAGAATCGCACAGTTGTGGATTTCCAGACATCGAGATGGTGAGGATGGAACTTCAAATTTTGAAGCGATGTCCGATTGTGGAATTCGTCGGCAGGAATTAATCCAAACATCTCGTCGGAACACACTCCATGATATATACGATAAAAGACACAGAGAGAACCTACATCTCTGCGCAATGCCAAAGAGTCAAGCTGTTTCGAAATAGCCTAGTCGTCAACGATTCGAACCGGTCTACGCTGAATGCGATCAAGAGGAAGAAGCTGGTCCTGGGGAGCTCCGGCCCAGAGATGCGAACAGTACTCAATGTGAGGCCGAACCTGTGCCTTTAAAAAGTTTGAAAAAGTTAAAGGCGATGGACCGGCAAAAAGTACTGTTTCGCTTTGCTGAGCACACCGAGCTTTTTGGAGGCTAGTTTAGCCTAGCCTTCCAAATGACCGCGAAACTGAACGTTATTCGATATGTCAACTCCCAGGATTTCGACACTAGCTGAGGCTGTCAGGAGAGTATCCTCAAATCGAGGTGATACGGCAAAGGGCGTCTTTTTTGGGGTGAACACGCAAAGCTGTGTCTTTTTGGGGTTAAAAGTAACTAGGTTTGGGCGACCCCATTCCGAGACATCGGTAAGTCGATTCTCAACTTCAGACACAAGCTTGTTTCGGCACTCTTCGTCGTGTTCTCGAGAAATACCGCTTCGGCTGGAGAATGTAGCATCACCAGTACTGTCAGAAGGAACAGTTTCGGTGATAGCACGCAGCCTTGGGGAACACCAGCATTGACAGATTTAAGGTCGAAGCACGCACCGTCGACAACAACCTTGATGCTCCGGTCATCCAAAAAACTGGTGATCCACTTGCATAATTTCTCGGGAAGCCAATAGGAAGGCAGCTTCGCGAGAAGCGCTTTGTGCCATACCCGATCAAAGGCCTTCGCTATGTTCAAACTAACTGGCAATGCCTCCCTCTTGGACTCAACTGCTTCCGGCCATTGATAAGTTAGGTATACTAGAAGGTCACCAGCTGAGCGGCCGCGACGAAAACCGTACTGACGGTCGCTAATCAGTTGGTGCTCTTCTAAATATTTGAGGAGCTGAGCTGATTGTCTCCATAATTTTGGAGAACAAGGAGGTTATGGCTAAGGGCCGGTAGTTACTCGTCTGGGTTAGAACGATCTCCTTTTTTAGGGATGAGATGCACCAAAGCTGTCTTCCATGAATTCAGTACCACGTCAAGTGAATAGGAGAGCCGAAATAGGCGTGTTAATACTGGTGCCAACTCTTGAGCACACATTTTTAGCACAATCGGAGGGATACCATCCGGCCCAGTTGACTTGTGGATGTCCAAGGAAAGTAGTGCTTTACGCACAGATGACTGCCGAAATTGTGGTTCTGGCATAGAACTATCACACTGCGGGATGGTAGGCGGTGCGTTCCCTTGGTTATCCAGAGTCGAGTTGGCCGCAAAGAAGCAGCCCAGGAGATCGGCCTTCTCCTTTGCGGTATGGGCCAAAGAGTCATCGTCTCCGTGCAAAGATGGAAGAGAGGGCTGTCAGAAATTCCCTAAAATAGCCGTGACGAGAGACCAGAACGCACGAGTCCCTGAAGGGAGGCGAACTAATTTCTCACCAATTCTGCCTATGTCTACAGACTTTGCCTTGGCGATAGCTCTTTTGAAGTACCTCGAGGCGGAATTGTACTCCTTACGTAATGTGCTGGTTTTTTCATCACAAGATGCGGACGCTACAGCCCAAGCCCGGTAGCACTCCTGCTTGCGGCGCGAAGCCGTTTTACAGGAGCGACCAAATCAAGGCTGAGACTTACCACCAATTGGTACCGCAGAAAATGGAATGAAAAGTTCCGTGCCCTGCAGCACCACATCGGCAATAGAGTCAACGACGACACTCGGATCCAGATCCAGCGAGAAGCACTACCACCCCCATGGGTAGGACGAAAAAAAAGACTGCATCTCGTCCCAATCTGCTGACCTATAGTGCCAAACGTGACGACAGCCTGCTAAAGGAGGCCGTGATAGGCGCGAAACTGGAACTTTACTCCGGATCAGGCAGTGGTCTGACGAACCAAGTGGGACGTTGACGGATACCTGATAATGGTCCGAATGAGAGGTCAGCTGAAGGTCCAACAGAAAGACGTATGGTCATCCACATCGGGAACTCGCGTGGGCAAAATTACCAGTTTTGTAAGACCAAAACTGGTGGACCAAAATCGTGAACAGACCTCCCCGCATAATCGGTGGTGCGCGAATAAAGCCATTCGGCGTGGTGGGCATTAAAATTGCCCAAGATCACAATCTCTGCGGAGGGGGTCTGCTCTAACACGGAATCTACAGCCATTTGTAAATGCTCAACGAGTCCGTCAACTTGAGTATTCCCGCCATGGGACCTGCATAGGCACGCGTAGCTGCGTGGATAGTCGTTGCAAGCTACGCGTAACCAGAGGATGGATAGGTCATGACCTTCAAGCGTGCCGAGGCGCCGGTAACAGATATCTTCTCTGATATCTTCTCTGATGTCGAATATCGATTGGTCTGTCCGACTTCACGCTCGCTTGTCATAACGGCTACACGCATAACGAATATTTTTAATATACTATAACTACCCACAATGTCGAAGTGTTCTCAATGTAATAAAGTGGTAACAAAGAAATCACCAGGATTGGAATGTCTCAAATGTGGTGTGTTAGTGCACGCTAAAGCAGAATGTGCAGGACTATCAGCAAAACAATTCGCTGCTTTGAAGGCGGCGGAGAATTTGGAGTGGACCTGCAATAGCTGTGCGCGAGACCCAAAACGCAAATCATCGTTTGTGAATACTGAGGAGGATGATGATGACCACGAAAATACCACTACAGGTGAGATTGTTGCACTTAACACGGAAAAGTTTATGAAAAATGTAACAAAGGAAATGAAAAAAATATTAAAAGAAGAACTAGGGGATTTAAACAGCTCAATAGAATTTTTATCAGATAAAGTTGATGAGTGTCTTGATACAATAAGGATATTAGAAGAAAAGATGAAGACATTAGAAAGGAAAAATATGGATATGGCAAATAGACATAAAAATTTAGAAAATAGAATATGTGCTCTGGAACAACGGCTAAATGAGCGAGAACAGCAAAATATTAATGCTACATTAGAAATTGTCGGAGTTCCACATAAGGATAATGAAGATTTAGGAAAGGTAGTAGCATCCATAGCAAAAAAAATAAAAGCGAGCCCACAGCAACTGCAGCAAGCTACACGTCTCCGTGGGCGTAATGGTAAAGATGGTGTCATACGAGTAGAATTGCAAAGTAGCCAAGCCAAAGCCGACTGGATAACTTTAGCCCGCCAGCAACCGGTTATTGTCTCAGATATATACACAGATATAGAAAAAGGAATAGAGCGCATATATATCAGAGAAGCACTAACATATTACTATAAAAACTTACTGTGGAAAACCAAAGAAGAACTTAAAAATGTATTTAAATTCGTGTGGTTTAAGGACGGCAAAATTTTGGCAAGAAAATGTGAAAACGCGAAAGTGTTTACAATAAAATGTGAAAATGACATAGATAAGGTAAAAAACTCTTAAAAATATAGATAAAACTATGCATGCAATTTTTCAATATGTAAACTTTAATAATCTATTATGGATTCATTGTCAGAAAATGTAATTGAATTAACTGGTTGTACTGACATCAAAGAATATTGGCAATATGTACCAAAATCCAAAAATAAACTATCATGTATACATGTAAACATTCGGTCGATTATCAAAAATTTTTGCCATATACAATTTCTAATAAAATCATCATTATACCCACTAGACATAATTGTATTAACTGAAGTCGGTATTTCTGACGATCTGAGTCAAATGTTTACAATCCCAGGCTATACAATGCACACACAACTGCGTAAAAATAAAAAAGGCGGTGGAGTTATAATTTACGTATTAAGCGGACATAAATTCGAAAGAATAAAACTTAAAACGTCACTTTTTGAATGTATTATTGGCCAAATAACCACATCTTATAACTACACGTCAGCTCTGTGTGCAATATATAGATCACCAGCTAAAAATAAATCACTGTTTATAAAGGAATTAAAACATACTTTGGAAAAGTGCCGAGATATCGATTTGATAACTTTAGGTGACATTAATATAAATCTAAAAGAGACTAACAAATGTACAAGTCAATATCTCGATACACTGAGCAATTGCGGTCTGGTGTGTGGAATCTCGGACTATACCAGAATAGAACTTAGGAAAAATATTGTCACAAAAAGCTGTATCGATCATATATTTGTCCGGTCCCGCACACGAGATGTGCATTGCGCGGTTATCGGAACTGTACTGGCAGACCACTGTGTTACGATTGCTTCGTTTGGTTGCGATTCGCAGATACAGGCTGCTTCATTTAACAAAATTAAATACGATAATAATGTGTTGTACAATAAATTAATCGCAATTGACTGGGAACCAGCTCTATGTCAGAATGATGTATGCAAAATATATAACTATATAAAATCCGAATTCCATAAATGTTACGAATCTGCGAAATATGTAGATTTCAACAGGTATAAAAAAAAGCGGAATCAAGAGGTTTGGATAAATAATCGTATAATAAAGCTGTGTCAAGAAAGGGATAGAAAATACATGGAAATGAAAAAAGATACATCAAATATTGCACTTAAAGTTGAATATAATAAATTTCGAAATAAAATAAATAAACTAATACATAAAAATAGGAATAAATATTACAAAAATATGATAAATTCTAATATGAACAATCCAAGAAACTTGTGGAAAATATTAAATAGAATGACGGGAAGAATAATGACGTCTGTAGATGACGCAATTCGTGAAGCCTTTATAAATAATAAGGAAAAAGAGCACGAAATTGCTAACAACTTTGCTAGGGTTTTTACTAAATCAGTTAATAATATAATACATGATTGCTCAATTCCATTATTGGATAAAACTGAGTATAGTAACTGCTGCAATGTCTCCATGTATATAAAAAAGGCAAACACAAGAGATATTCTTAATATTATTAAAAAATTAAACACAAAGAAATCGAAGGGAATTGACTGTATAAGACCAATTGACATAAAAAACATTGCGTCTAATATGGTAAATGTTATAACGCATCTCATTAATACCAGCATTTGCACTGGAATATACCCGTCTCAGCTAAAAACAGGAATAGTTAGACCAATATATAAAAAAGGAAATAAAAAAGATTATGACAGCTACCGGCCAATTACAATATTACCTGTACTTGATAAAATTTGCGAAAAATATATATGTAATGAAATACATAATTTTTACAAAAAATATAATGCGCTGTCAGCTGATCAGTATGGTTTTCAATCTAAAAAAAGCACAACACAATTACTTTCCAATTTTACCGATTATGTTAATAATTGTCTAAACCAAAGAGAACATGTTATGGTAATATTCATAGATTATAGTAAGGCGTTTGACACTTTACAACATAAGGTACTCAAACAAAAACTTGAGAATAGTGGTATACGTGGTCCCCTGCTAAAGTGGTGTTCGAACTATCTCGAGGATCGCTCTTATTACGTAAAAGTAGGAGCCGATTACAGTAATAAAACATTAGTAACACAGGGAACGGCACAAGGTTCTGTGTTGGGTCCACTTCACTATCTCGCTTATGTTGATGATATAAAAAACGTCGTTCAACATTGCAAAATATTTCAGTACGCGGACGATACTTGTATAATATCTCATGATAGAAGCTTTGATCTTGCGCTCTCAAAAATAAATAAAGATTTTATATCCATATGTAGGTGGTCCCACGACAATGGTCTTGTGCTTAATACCAACAAATCCAAAGTAATGCACATACACTCCAGTCATATAAAAGCCACGAAAGACGTGGAAATTAAATCTCATACCCATCAGTGTTTACATGATCGTAATAAATCACAAGAATGCAGCTGTCCAGCACTGGAACAAGTTAGTCAGTATACTTACCTTGGACTAATTATCGATAACAGACTTAACTGGAAGCACCATATTAATGTTATTTGTAACAAATTACGAGGAATTCTAGCAAAATTTCGTATTATTAATCAACGTATACCTTATTATATCAAAATGAAAATGTACAATGCCTTAGTAGAAAGCATTATATCGTACGGACTAAGTAGCTACGGTCGCACCTTCAGAACATACATTGAGCAAATAATGACGCTACAGTTACGACTCCTAAAAACTATCGTTCCAAGTGCAATTAAAATAAAGTATAAAAAAGATCCCGAATACTTATTCAAATATTGTAAAGTGTTGCCTGTAAGCGAGAAAATAAAACTCTCACTTATTAAAGAGAATTATTTTAAATATATAGAAAATGAAAGAAAAAGTTATATAGTAACTAGACAAATAACAACAAAGAAACTATGTACTGTAAGTGCTAGGAATTTTTATGGAGAAAGAACAACTGACTACTTAGTACCTAGATTAATTAATAATAATATAAATATTGAAATGCGAAATAAAATCAATGAAAATAATTTGAAACATATATTAAAAGCTATTATAGTACCATAAATTAAGTGCTTACTTGAGCGAACTCTCACAAGAATAATTAATCATGTGTACATATAAATTTTAACACGGTTAAATTAAATTTATATGCAGATAAAAACGCACGCGCACACATACACACATACACAAGTACACACACAAACATACACCCACACACAAATATATACTGACATGCATTGTTCACACACAAGTACACCTGAACACACACACATATTTTATCATAATAAAAGGAGCAGCCTGTACGCATTGTATATTGTGTACGTAACGACGATCGCATTATCTTTAACGCACAGTAAAAGTATTTATGAATCAGACCAAAACTGGTTTTAGCTACAGTTAGCAATGGAATATGGCCTGTACGCAAACGACACAGAGTGGAACACCCGGTAGCAAGTTGATTAAAGATAGGTACTAGTTTATTTCAACTGATAAGAGCGATGTAATGTTAAAATTTTATGTAGTGTAATGTAGCTTCGCTAAAACATCAATCAATACTTAAACCGTGAAGTGTGCAACATCCACACAAACCTACAACGAGGTTTAAGGATGTTGAAATATTTGTAAGTTTATGTTAATTTTTTTGATGAAATAAATAAATAAAAAAAAAAAAAAATAAAATAAAAATGTATTCGCACACCCCAGCCCGCGGTACAAAGGAATGTTCCAGTTTGTACCCCGGGTGGGAGAGGTAAGAAGTATCAGCCGGAGGAGATATCTGTGTCTCGGCCAAAAAGAGCAAAGCTGGCTTCGCCGTCTCGAGATGATAGTGGACGGCGTTCAGGTTGGAATGAAGCCCCCTGACATTACATAAATCCACAGTAAGCGTGGTAGGGGATGCCATGCTTTCTTGCCCTGTTTTCCCCGGACAGGATTATCTATGAGCGCAATTTTGCCTCCCCTCCCAGCATACGCAGGGCAGCCTGAGCACCCATGATCTGGCTGGAATCCAGAGGCCGGATTCTCCACTGCTGGTGCAAGTGGTACCCTGGGGTAGATTCTCTTTTGATTGCTCAGTCATAGTGTGCGAGGGGGGGGGAGGGGGGGCTAGGCCTCCGGGACTCTGACAAACCAAACAAAACGCAGCAGCAGGGCTGCTACTTTACTTCGGTGTCAAGTGAGAGAGTGGTATCTCCCCGTACGTGCCGGCCTATTCAGTTGCAAAAGCAGTATGGCACTACCACTAATTTGGTTGACTGACTGCACCGCTGTTAAAAATTTTTTGTCACAATAATTATCCCACCAGTCGATGCGAGGCGATATCCCACCCAGAGGCGATGGGGTCTTCACATCCCTTCGTCGGCAAATCTTGTAATTTTACATTATATGCGCGATAATCCAAGAGTTTAAATCTACGAAAATCAAGATTTACATGTATTTATTATACCTACTATTTATTCACATTAGTACTTATATTATTATATGTACTTATTAATACATTTTTATTTACTACTGTAAGTCAACTATTTTGTCTAGCTGTACTGGATTTTAATATCGGTATTATAATATAGGTATGAGGTCGTGAGTTTAAACTCCGAGTCGATCAAATCACTTAAAATAAGTTTTAAGGTTTTCGGTAGGTGTGCCACGTGTAACATCTTAGGATTTTATAGAAGTGGCAACTCTGCGAACTTGGAGGTATGATTTTGACGGTTTTTATTAGATTAGATATAAAACCAATTCATCAAATGGGTACTTGATATATCGTTGACTCCTCACAGCCTTGAGGGTAACCTATTGCGCTTAGATATTAGAAATATGATAACTCGGTTTCTCAGATTAAATAATAATGTTTTTCTAGTTTTACGGGGTGGTGATGGGATAACAATTCCGTGATTGGGATAAGCATTTAAAGTTGTTGTTCCGTGTATCTATATGTATTTATATACAAAGAACTAATAAAATATTTCACTCTTTTTTCTTTTCTAAACCTACGATACAGAAATTATTTAATCGAAATACATAATCATTTTAATTAAACCAACCTTATTTCTCTCTCATACTGTTGGCATTTAATAGGATAGTATTTACTACCAACAGCAAGACACGCCACTGCGTTATTACATGTTTGCAAAAAAAGGGTGCTAAAAGTTGGACCGCTATGTATGTATGTATATGTCTGTGGTACTAAAGCTCTTAAACAGGTGAACCGTATTTCTTTATTTGAATGCTGGTTTTGTTGGTTGGTTTTAAGACATGTTTTATCAAAATCGGTCCAGCCGTTTCAAAGTTATCAGCTCTTTTGTCAGCTGTGGAAAGGATGTTAGACGCATAATTGTTGATATGTACTTCACTTTCAAATAAAATGTGTAAAATTAGAACCATCCATTTAGCTACTTACTAGATTATGGAAATTTGTGTCTTATGTGTTATTCACTCATGAAATAAAAATTTAGTACACTCTTTAAATAATAATATTAGATTTGTCATGTATAGATTCATTTTGATTAGTATTATGAAGCAGGAAGATGGTCTGATCATAAAGGAACGTGTCAGGGTTTGTTAATTTTTTAATTTAGAGATTTATTTTTTAAGGGATAATTTTAGCTTTTGTATTAACTCTAGGTATGAACTATCTTTGCACATAATTTTGTACAAATCAACCAACAAAATATGATTTTATCCAAATCAAAAAACTGACAGAACTTTTCCTACTTTTTGTGTTTCTATTTATCCCCCAAGATAGATAGTAAGGTAAATTCTCATGTCCGTATCCTCGAAGAGGTAGGCAGAGGTGTGCCACGGTGTGCCACCAGTGCAGCCACTATCAGCCGAAGATTCTAACTAAATCTAAGCTCAGGAAAATCCTAAGCTAAGACTTAAGCATGCCGTCATTTTTTATCTTAAGAGAAAAGAATGAGACAGCATGTCAATAAAGACTATCCTAAGTCAAGACAAGGTTGGTGCAATTAGCCATTTGTCCCACAATATGATAGGTCGCAAACCTATCGCCAACTGGGCATTGACCAGGCAACGTTGTTTTTATCAAAAAATTGAAAAAATATATTTTTTTAATTCTCCGACCCGGGAATTAAACCTGGAACCTCATGTGGTCAACACACACACCGGCCCTTTAGACCACAGAGGCGATCCCCCAAGATAATAGAGAAAAATGCTACAAAGAAATATCCAATTAAACGTGATTTATATTCTAATTAGATACGCATACAAAAACTCTTGATTTATAGCGCGAGCCAAATGAAGAACCTATTACATAATACATTTCAATTCCGGAAGAAATCGATATGAAGAACGCTCGTTTTATATAAAACAAAAACATTGAAGACGCGCTTCGAAATTCAATTATGGAACCTAACATACATCGCTCGAATGTGGATACTTGTTTATAATAAGTACACAGTATTGTTGGGCCATTTGCCCCGCTATAAACATGAATGGCACCAAAACGTCTCTCTTATCTCGGGTGTTTCTCGGAGGGGCGGAAACAGAACCCTAAAAGCGTTGTTCAGCTTCTCAAGTATGACCCTAAAGTAACTCGATATAAGGGCTATCGGGACCCTTAACAGAAAATACTACGATCTTAAGGCAAATGGATTGTGAAGGAACTCAAAACCGATTGAGATATTGATTTTTATTTAGATGATAAAACCAGCCTTATAGGCCTGCTTTAATCCGTAACTTTGAAGCAATTTCCTATTAAAAATTGGTATCAATTATTTAGGATAAATAAAGTATTATCGCGCTGCTTCCCGTGCGAATGAGGCAGAGAAACAAACATCTATACACTTTCCCGTTCACCACAATTCACTGGTTTGACTGTGAGTGAGATGCGTTGTGATACCCATCGCCGCATATTACCTACCTGGTAACTATTACCACTTATTTTTAGTGTTAACCGGGATTGACAGTTTAATTTACTCATCTGAGGTGCAAAAGTGCTAACATACCACTACTAGACTAGCGGCTCGGCCGCTATTAAGGTTTAAATTTTTGTTTTACTCAAAAAAATATATAAATGGACTCAGTTCAATTGGATCCTATCAAATTATTGGTATCGGTAGCTCGTACCCATCAAATTTTGGACAATCTAAGATCAGCAGTCGACCTTAAACTTTAAACAATAACGACGATATAGGCAACACAGTCTGTTGGCAGGCCCTTTCTGGCCTGACGCTGTGAGCCGCGGAAGCCAGTGCGTGTTGAGGAGATGAATGTGCCTGATGATCTGAGCCTCTTAGTCTTGACGACGTGAACTTCTTCAGCCAGGCTGTGGTGTTGTTGCTGAGGCGCTGATTCTTCTTTCGGCCTGAATTCTGACTATGTCAGTTGTAATTTAAGAGCCTGATAAATATTCTGAAGTTAAAGTATTTAATTTAAATTCCTCTTTGTAAATTTCTTAGAGGGAGAGGCTCTTACGTTACAATATTCAGACTTTCCCTATCATGAGTAATAGGAAGAAACTTTAGCCTAAAATCCGACGAGCCCACGCACCACTGTCTTAGCACTTTCTGTAAGTAAGTTCCAATGCCACTCTTCCGCTTCCATCTTCAGACAATTTCCACCATGAGCAGTTTAATGTAAGCAACAAAAAAACTCTCTAAGCATTTTTATCCCATAAGGGCCACTTTTCTGTTTCGTCTTTAGAATCATCAAAAAAGAAACCAATGAGCGCAAAATAGTTTGCGTCTAGACTCATTTAGTAATTTTGATCTTTGAGTTCCAATGGTCCTCTTACAGCCCCATTTTCAGACCCTTGTCATCATCATCACTAACATCATAACAACTTTAGCAATTCCAATCTCGAATATCTTAGCACTTTTTATCTATGAGTTCTAATAGCTCTTTTACAACTCCACCATCAGACCATAGTCATCAGTTAAAAGAACTGACCACAGCAAAACCAATGAGCACAAACTCAACTCTTTTAGCACTTCCTATCTATGACTTCCATCGGCCCCTTTTCGGTTCAATCTTCAAGCTCCCCTTATCATGAATAATAGAAAGCACTTATAACCACAAAACTAACAAGCCCAAGCTCAATTATTTTAGAACTTTCTGTTTGCGAGTTTTAATGGCACTCTCCTGTCTCCATTTTCAGACCCTCGTATCATGATAACTTCTAAGTAATCATCACAAAAAAGCAACAAGCCCAATATCGACTATCTTAGCGTTCTGTGCTTATTTACATGGCACTGTTCTGACTCGAACGTCAAACCCTCTTCGTGGTCTCGTCTAGTAATATGTAAAATTTTCTCATAACACCAAAATCAATGAGCCCCAACTTAGCTGTTTCAGCTTTTTGCATCTGTGAGTTCAAATCCCTACATCCAGGCTCCATCATAAGATTAGGTTAGTGATACCATAATATTATTTAATCACCGATTTTTTTTGTATCATAAGATAGCAAACAAGCAGATGGGTCTCCTGATGGAAAGAGTCAAGCATCGCCTATAGACACCAAAGATGTCAATGGTGCGTCTCTATCTTTTGGCGAGGTTTAATGCCACATGCATTAGTTTACCGGCTACCTTACCCTTCAAACCCGAACGCGACAGTGACTAGCACTGACGCTATTGCGGTAGGAATAGGTAAGGCGGTGGTACCAGAACGGGACGAGCCGATGCAGAACTCTACAACCTAGTATAATTTATATGAATATTCTAAATTTCAGCTTAACCGGTTTACGGATACATACTAATATGTCAGATTAAAAAGCATATAAACATTTAAACACTTTACATACAATACAGCATTTTGTGTTGGAAAGAGAAACCGACGTTTCTAGATATAATCGTCACTAGTAGAAACTATTGCTAAAAAACTAGTTAAAATTAAATTTTTTAAAATGAAGGAGATACATGTATGAGAAACTTGACATGATAACCGAGTTTCAAAGACGCCAATTAAATAAATTTAATCTAACGATAAAATGCAAATCACAATTCAAGCCTCATGACAGTAAAGATTTGAAGCGTAACTAGACGCGAATAATTAGAGGCGACATTACACACCGCTCAGCGTATATTATAACTGCATTATCTGCTTAATATTCATGAGTTCCTAACTTCTCTTAAGTGAAACTGGTGAGGAATTCTCCGACTTATCCGTCGTATCGAGTTTGTCCCATGAATATGTAGGTACCGTCGAGATAAGCTTCTTCACTTTTGACGCTCGAGAAATACATTGTTATTTATGAGTGATTTTTGTACTTATGTATTTTCATGTTATCGTTAAAATACGATAATGTAATCTTCATGCTTATTATTATAAACGACGCGATATCTAGTTGGCTTGTAGCGTGTTTAGTGATTACTTACAGATCGATTGGCACGGAAACAAATATTAGATAGTTATGTTGGAAACTTCGTAACGAATAATATTTTTCATTTCAATTCTCCATCGTCGGCACGTGGTGACACTCCGTCATAATAATTATTGTAAATTTATCACTTGTACTGTTTCACTATTCTGTTTTAGACTTATAAAATAGTACAAGTGCTGGAACTAAGCTTAAAATCGGTGATTGATTTTAAGTCTAAGTACTGTTCCTAGTTCTAGAAAAAGACCAAACTAGACCTACTTTTCTGATTTACACGATCATAATAAACGCTTGATGTAGGCTAGTCTATCAGTCTACTTAGCTTAATAATTTTGCACGAGTCAATGCAAAGCATTAGAGCAAAATAAAACAACATAATATACAAATTACTGTATGTGAATAGATCGATATTTAACACAGCAAGCAGTGGGTATCATGAAGATGCAGGAGTGGTGACGTGAGCTCTACAAATCCTTTTTTTTATTCTTAGATATAATACACATTGATGGCTCTCCTAATGGAAAGAGAAATCTTCCTATAGACACCAAAGATGTTAACCATGTGACGGGATGGCAATGTCACATGCATAAGTTTACTGGCTACTTTACTCTCCAAACCGGAACTACATGTAACAAGCATTGATGCTATTGCGGCAGGAATAGGTAAAGTAGTGGTACCTTATACTCGTGCGAGACTTTGCAGAATTCTACCATCTAATAGTCACGATAGTATTGACAAGTATAGCCAATCGGTCACCTTTTACGACCTGCCTGGCAGAACGTCAGTTAGAACCTATTCCTGGCGCAATAGCGTCAATGCTTGTCACTGTCTTGTTTCGGTTTGGAGGGTAAGGTAGCCGGTAGACTTAATCATGTGGAATTGACATCTCACCGCTTGGATATTGAATTTGAATGCGTTTGAATAACGCACTACTTACATGTTTGGTGTCTATAGCTTCGATCAAATCTTGATCAAAGGTCTATAGATGATAGTTTATCTTTCCATCGGGAGAGCCATCTGTTTGTTTCTTTAACAAGAGTAAGGGCTTTAAAAGGTAAGGGCTTGGCATTAATTTCCATAAATAATCAACGTTATAAAATTGCATGCATTTCAACGCTGAACATATAAAAATGGCTTTATCTCTGTCTAACAAGTTCGAATTTCCATAATAGATAAAGCTACAAAAATTTTGCCAGTGCTCTAATTTCAAATCATTAAAGAAAATAACGTCACCTTAAACAGTTTGCGGCCAATACTCCATTACTAAAATACGCTGTCAATGTACGTAAAATGTCAAATAACCCTTTTTTTACAAAACATTAAATTGATTTGAGCGTTTATTTGTATTTTTCTATAATTTTAGTGTGTACCTTTAATCTAAATTAAAAACTATTTGTTAAACTAACATGCCCAATTGCAATATAATTTATCAATTGTTATGTAGACAGTAAATAGCTGTTTTTAAGTCCGCCATTACTCGGAACGAAATTACACGGTTTTCCCTCAGTTAATTCATATCTAGTAGTAGTTTTTCAAATATTCAAATTCAAATTCAAATATTTATTTGGTGTCAACTTATACATAAAGTTACGATACTTTTGAAGAAGTATGAGCATTTACCTTAAAATAAATTTATGAAGAGTACAATTGAGTGCAATTTACATACATGTACATTAACTTAAACAAAAAAAAAACACAAGACAGAAAACGAATGCTTAAAATGCTTTTATTATTTTCGTATCTCAAGTGATGTGATACCAAAATGGAACCCAACTCAGGCTACACTGCAGCAAAAAGGTCCGACACTGCGTTCGCGTTATGAATATACTTAAAATAATAATAATAACCACAAACACCAAAAAAAGACATGTATAAAAATGTGGATTAATTTTTACATACTAGTTATAATATATATACACTATTGTAATAACGAGGCACGATCCAAATTTATTAATTTGCAGTGACACACACATATACATACACACACATACATATACACATATACACGTTTGTGTTAAAGGAAGTATTTTGTATGGGTCTCCCAGAACAAGTCACTGAAGTCGTCAAAAGAAAAAAAACCAGAAGTCGAAACGCTAGTTGTGTATGTCATTAAATCTATAGCTTCATCTAAGGTTTGTTTGCTATCTTATGATATATAAAAAAAACATGTGGCATTACTATCACGTCACACAGAGAGCAATGCACCATTAATATCTTTATTGTCTTAGATACCCTATGTTTTTTCTTTCCTTGGGAAGAGCTGCCTGCTTGTTTGTTATTCTATTATATAAAAAAAACTCTTTAGAGTTTTAGCAACATACACATTAAGAGAAATAATAAAGATCTTGAGGTAGCGTTTTACTTGCGATATTATACTAGATATAGTGTTATATTAATTTTTATAATACGTATGTTTTGTTGGAAATACTTTAAATAAATACAATAAAAATATTGCTGTAATTTGAAAACTGTAGGGCCACATACAGTCACAGCAAGAATAAAAAAGATTAAGAGTAATCGTAGTCTGCATTAAATACCATAAAAATTCTTTCATATCTAGATAATGGATTAAAACGTATGTAAATTTAAGTCCTTCCGCATTTAAACACGGATAAAGATAATAATGCTCAAGCAAACGTGTATTCGGACGGAAATGTGAATAATTAATTAGAACAACCGTGTCGAGCACATCATCGCTCTTCTCGTACGCTATGTGAATCAGACAAAAGATTACGAGTGTTAAAATACTAGGGTACCTACTTCACAAATTGCAAATTCAGAGATGGTACTTGTGTATATCACTTATTTAATGAATGAATAATTTAACTATACTAATATTATAACGAGTACGGTACGGTACGGTATATGAAATATCACTTATTTAATGAATGAATAATTTAACTATACTAATATTATAACGAGTAAAGATTTGTATTTCTGTATGTATGTAACGAATAAACTCACCAACTATAGGAGCGATCTTAAAAATTCTTTTAGCATTACAATGCTGTTCTCCGTATTCATTAATGTAGCCGTTTCATCTACATATTTACTTTTGCTCGCATCATTTGTATGCTGACGACTTACAGCTCTATATATCTTTTAAATCGGATGATCTAGAACGTGGTATCGGTAATATGAATAGTGATCTGGATGCAATTAACACTTGGGCGAAAGACTATGGACTTATATTAAATCCAGATAAGACACAGGTGATGTTGATTGGACGTGATAGGTTTTTATAGCAAATTAATTTATAGAGTATACACCAAGTAATCCTCAATGGTAAAAGCATTCCTTACCTTACGTGTGTCAAAAAGTTGGGAATCCATATAAGTAATAATCTTTCATGATCTCAACACGTAAGTGAAATTAGTCATAAGATTTTTGCATCTATGCACGCATTAAAACGATTAAAAAACTTTATACCCGTCAAAACTAAATTGACCTTGGTTAATGCGTTGCTGTTACCCATTTTAGATTACGCTGACGTATGTCATACTGACTTGACTGAAGAACTGTTGGATAAACTTGATCGTCTACTCAACTTATGCATTCGATACGTTTTCGGATTACGTAAGTAAATAATAAATAATAATAAATAATAAATATTTACGGGACAAATTACACTGACTGATCTAACCCCAAAGTAAGCAAATTATTTGCTTGTGTTATGGGTGTTAGTCAACGATACTAATACATAGAAATACAGATATAAATACCAGAATATATATAATAAACACCCAAACCCGGAAATACAAACATTTATGCTTATCACACAAATGCTTGTCCCCGTCGGGGATCGAACCCGAGCCACGTTGATTGCGTAGTCAGGGCCGCTAACCACTCGTATGACCATATTTCAAATTTCGTTCACAATTGAAGTGGTTGAATGTCCGATTTCGGCGGGATGCACATGTTATTTCATGCCTATGTAACATACTCTACAATCCACTTTCCCCAGCTTATCTGAGAGAACGCTTTGAATTTATTTCTAGTCAAGGTAGGTCTCAGCGCTCTTGTCATCTCAGTACGCTGATATTCCCGGACCATAATACTGCAACATATTTTAAGTCATTTACTGTTACTGCAATTCGTTTATGGAACGCTCTTCCATCTATCTTCAAGTCTCGAGTTTATGATTATTTCTTAAAACGACAAAATTCTTAATTATCCTGTTTTTTTCTGTTATAGTCACTGCTGTATGTTCATTTATGTTGTTATATGTGTGTATGTATGTATATGTGTATGTGTGTATATATATGTATGTATGTATTTATGTGTGTGTGTATGTATATATATATTTTTGGAATATGTATAATACAGTATTTAGTCGTTTTCTCATGCAATGATATAAATGCAAAATAAGTATCTAGTTAATTGTGATTAGATTTTATGCTTCAATTCGCAATAATATGCTCTTACGCACTATCCAAGTTTTTTCTCTCAGCATAACCAAGGTAAACTGTGAGAAAATGCTTAATAGCATTAAGTTACGCCTTTTGTACTAATTTGTGCAATAAAGCGTTTAAATAAATAAATAAATCTATTTGGTTGAGTTCTGCATCGTCTTGTCTGGTTTGGAAGGTTGGTAGGCAGTAATCTTATGCACGTTGCATTAAGACCCTGCCACAAGGATAGTAATGCACCATTAACATCTGGTCTGGTCTGGTCATCTGGATGGTTGTCTTTTTCAATCGGAAGGGACGTCTGCTTGTTTGCTACCTTATAATATAAAAAAGAAAATTACACTATCCAGGCTAGCTATATAGGCTATTTTTTACGTTACTACTTTTTTACGTTCACGGAAACAGAGTCGCGAGTAACTGGTAGTAAATTAATTAACTAGAGGTAAAATATTTTTTTTTATTTCCGTCAGAAAGTAAATAGACTAGATTTTATATAAAACATAACTAGCAACGGGAGGGCCTTCCCAATTATAGGTTATCACTGCTTATACAGTTAGCTTAAAGTTAAAAGTATAATTAAATTATATTAAAAGTAAAAAAATATATCACTTAATGTCCGATAAAAATTGAATAAATATCATCATATAATAAATAATGCAATCATATTTAAAATATATATTTAGTTTCGGATAAAAAAATGTATAAATAATGTCATCTATACATTATTTATAAATATAATATAATCGTAGGAAAGTCAATGTTTGTCCGGAGTAAACTCAAAAAATACTGCATGGATTTACTTAAAATTTTGCATGAATATTACTAATAGGTCGGGTCAACATATAGGCTACATATTATTATGCTATCACCTACGAGGGAGTAGCTGTGCGGAGTAAACGAAGTCCGCGCGAACGAAGTCGCGGGCAACAGCTAGTACAATAATACAACTTCAATAACGATTCCACCCCCAAACTGTCGACTCGCGACAGCATTGTCTAAACGTCAGATTTTTGGACTCCCTCTTACAATCCTTATATCTTAGCAACTTCTTGACCTGCTAAGCCCATGTGTAAATTAAAAAAATATTATTGTCTAATATAAAAACTTTGCCTTTATATTGCCTGACGATATATAATCCTTAATACAACAACTCCATCAGATTTTTTTCAGATTGTCCATATTATTTAAGGAAAAAACGAATAGCGATTAGGCGATAGTTGATTCTTTCCGTCAGGCTACCCGTCTGCTCATTTGCTATCTTATAATATAAAAAAATTGTCTCGGCAAAAAAATGCTCAGATTTCAGAGAATAAGATTTTAGTTTGGCCAAACAAACCTGATCAAAGAACGCTTATACATCTGGGGCAATCAATCTTTTGTCTATCCATAAATTTATATGCGTATTATAAGAGTATATCTTTTAATCATAAAAAGTAGTAAGTTTAATTGTTCAGTAGATAAGTAATTTGCGAATAGAAAGTTTACTGTTTTACCTCGATGTTATTAATGGAAACATTTAAGATGTTTCAATGTTTGTTACATAATAAATAACACTTTAAGATGGATGGATTCAAATGAAACTTTGTGCATAAAATCTGCTTATCTGGATTATCTGCATTTTTAAATGTATTTTTCTACAACGTTCTACCCTAGTTTTTTATCACTTCTCTATCTATTCTTACTACGATAGTGTCGTTGCAGAAGAATTGTAGAAGATAATACTAATGTCATTGGTGTCTGTAGATGTTTTCCATTAGGAAAACCATTTGCTTTTTGGCTATTCTAAGATATAGAAAAATTAGAAATTTTCTTCGTTTTATTTGAGTCCTTTATAAGAAAATGTCATCTACCTATCTTACAAATGATCACAAACTAAATATGTTCTACTGACCCTCTCCGAGTACTTAGTGTTATCAACCGCTCTTGACGACAACTACTAGCCGGCCAGATGTGCGGCACACCTGTGTTATGACGTCAAAATAAAATAGATAACGAATGGTATAAATAAGCGGGGACATCATGTTTTCGATTGATTGTAATTCTATCGCTCGTTGAGGGCATTTCTCTGCTCAAAGTTATACTGTGCGTGTAGAAGTGATTCAAGTGTTTTATTGGGCTAAACTGCTTCACGTTAATATTTCAGAAGTGGTATAGAATACGCCCGATCTAACTCTGACAGTTTTGAAAAACATAAACCGGAGTGGGTTTCGAGAAGTGATAAAAATTTTCTTTGAAAACAATCTGAAACGCACGATCGTTGTCAGTTACGGTCGGCATTATTCGATATTTGTCATCACGTTGAATTTGGGTGTTACTCCCATCCGTTGTTGAACATTTTGACATCGGATGCCAACATTGACAAACATCGTTGGTCAGCAACGTTTTATTAAAAACGGCCACCTCTACTCGTGCACAACTTAAACAATAAAGGCCTTTAACCTAAAAAGTAAACAAAAGGAAAAAAAATACACACATTAAAAGACAAGAAAATAATATAAAAAACACAAATTACAAAATCAAAATGCATAAAAGATGAACTTATCTCCAAAGATAATTTCTTCTAGATAACTCAAAATATGAAGCAGACATTGCACATTAAAAAACACAATACTTAAACACATTCACACACACACACACACACATACACGTGCGCTCAAACGTACTCACACACATACCTACAAATATATAAAAATACATATATTAGTCAACAAATACTCATACTGATAAATATGTAAAATATATCATAAGATATTTTTTCAGTATCGATAGAGGAGCGCTTGACCACAATCTCACCTGATGGTAAGCTAAATGTGGCCTAAGATGGAACGCGCTTCCATAGAAGGTACCTGTTCACTCTTCTCTTGAAGATACCCAGATTGTACTCGTCGGATAATTTATTATCATAAGATAGCAAACGAGCAGATAGCACTCCTGATGATGGAAAGTGAAATCATCACGTATAGACACCAAATGGTATAATGTCAAATGCTGTGATGCAAACGATCGTGAGTGAGACAACGGCAATAGTGTCAAATAAGCAACGACATGTTGATATGGATGGAATGATCCTTGCAGGCTTGTCTCGCTTCCTCCACATTCATCACACACACGGCGGTTGCGAAGACTCATGACACCACCTCCGGACAGTACTCGATCAATCTGATCGTGGTATGTCAGTCTTGGTCTTTCCCTGTACCTACATCCTTTCACATTCGCATTGTATATCTGTTTTGTTAACCTTTCATCTACCATTCTTTCTACATGTCCGAACCAACGGAGCATGCCCTTTCTCATTTTTACACCGACTTTTTCTTTCAAACCTAATCTCTCTCTCACTCCGATATTACGAACCCGGTCCGCGAGTGTCACACCACATATTTTTCTTAGCGACCTCATCTCGACCACGTTGATTCTACTTTCATGCCCTTTCTGACATACCCAACTCTCACTTCCATATAGCGTTGGGATAAGCACATGATTATTTGTTATTTTATTATTATTATTTGTTATTTGTTATTTTTATTGTTGTAAGTTTTTTTTAAATAATTATTGTTGTATTTAATGTTATCTAGTTATGACGGGTATTGTTTATTAATAGTAATTGTTCTAATAATTATTTAATTTTGATAGAATTGACATTGGTTTATTATAATTGAATTATGATTGTTATAATATTGTTCTAATTTCAATTAAGTTGACATGTTTTTATTACTTGGTTTAAAGTTGGTATATAATAAGCTAGCATTATAACTTATATATTACGATGTACAAATTGTCTTCATGTAATTTGAATGTTATCTATTATTTAATAACTGACGTTCAAAAAGAGATTACCATTAATTCTATTTTGAATAAAAAAGTTTTGACTTTGACTTTGATCCAGAATTAATATTTATTATGTGACTACGATTTAGTGTTCTGTCAAAATGGAACTATGATGATTAACTATGTGAATAAATTGGAAAGTATGCTGCCAGCTGGTTTGCTCTCGGTACATCGCGACGTCAAAAAAGATTAGTCGTATCCTACACATAACTAAGATGTTACAAGCTTTTATTTAACTTGCAATATATAATCAAATCTATAAATCAAGCATATACATAACATGAAGTAGACGGCTGCGTAAACAAGTCTACATACATGACATAAAATTATATAAAGTAGACGGCTGTGTGAACAAGTCTAGATAAATGACATAAAATTATATAAAAAAAGACGGCTGTGTGGTCAAGTCTATATTCTTGATATAGAGTAGATGGCTGTGTGATCAAGTCTACATACGTGATGCTATAAAATAGACGGCTGTGTGATCAAGTCTATATACATAATATAAAGTAGATGGTTGTATGATTAAGTCTATATACGTGATATAAAATGATATAAAATAGACGGCTGTGTGACCAAGTCTATATATATATGACGGCGTCCGCGTCGTCAAATGCAAGAATATTGTAAAGTGTAAACAACAAATGCACGGTGGGGCCGGCAAGCGCATCGTTCGATATCCCTACTACTCAACTTGTTTTGCTACCTGTATAAAAGGCTCGGAGCGCCCGCCGATAAGGCAGTCTAGGCTCTAGCGTGGCTCGGTACACTTGTTGTATCTTGCTAGTAGCTTATCCTTGACTCTCGGATAACTAATTTGTGCAAACAAGTTAATTATTATTGTCAACTATAAATTAGTCGCAGTACAATTTATAATTGACTATCTATTGCTTAAATTATGACTTATTTGTAATAAGGAATAATTAAGTTACTTGGAATTATTAAACCAGAACTAGTCATTAGTGATGGAAAGCTTTAATAGTGATTTTATGATATTTATTTGATACAAGTTGAACAAAATATAAAGAGTTGTTATATTACCACATCCGCATTTTATTTATCATATCTGACCCACTTCCTACATATATATATACATTATACATGATGTAAAGTAGATGGCTGTGTAATCAAGTCTACATATGTGATATAAAATGATATAAAATAGACGGCTGTGTGATCAAGTCTATATACATAATATAAAGTAGATGACTGTGTGATTAAATCTACATACATAATATAAAGCAGATGGCTGTGTGATCAAGTATGTAAACGTGATATAAAATAGACGGCTTTGTGAGCAAGTCTATATACATACATATAATTTGAATGGCTGTGTGACCAACTCTACATACATATAAAAGAGGCGGCTGCGTGATTAAGATAACCTGCATATAATTTAGACTGGTAAGTGCTTAATTGAACCTACATACATATAAATTAGACTGCAGTGTGATCAAGTATACACATACATTAAGTAAATGGTTATTCGATCAAGATAACGTAGATACTTAAAAGTAAACAGTTGTGTGGCATTAGTCTAAAACAAAACTGTAAAGTAAATCTGTGTTCAGAGGTTACTAAATTTAATTTTCAAGAATAAATACTTAAAATTAGATGTCTTAAATTCTAATAACAATGTTTTTAAATATTAAAGAATAATAAAACACTGTTTAAAGTAAAGTAAAAGTGAGACTGTCACAACTCAAGTTTGCAAATTTACACCACAAAAACTACAACAGACCGTCTAGATTTAAAAAAAACAAAGTTGAACGCGTTAGTTTAAAAGTTCATACTACAATAGATTTATTATACTACCATGAATTACGATACCTTAAACAAACCGCAAAGAAACTAAACATAAAAATGAGAACTATGACTAATATTACTTCAAACATTACAGCAAACAATAATTTTGTTATACCATAATTTTTCGGCTCTGGTTCGATAATGGATTTTTAAGGGTTTGCCAACACTGTAAGGTGTGTGCTCTTTTGGAATTCTTATATTTATATATTAATACGTGAAGGGAAAACTTTGTACCCCTTTTTAAGTAAATTGTATGAACGGATTCGCACGAGTAGTGTGCCTGAAAACGATGGGATGGGGTGGGATATATGGAAAAGACACAAATGTTTACCGTCATCGTTTTGTCCAAATATTTATTCATTTAATTATTTAAATTTTTGCACATTTCCAGTTCAAAGGATGATCTAATATTCATTGGGATTCTCCACCAGTCAATCCCAAACAATAGCAATAAAATTAGGGTACAAGCTGACAATTTTAAAACATATAACATGTAATATATATATATATATATATATATATATATATATATATATATATATATATATATGTAGGAAGTGGGTCAGATACGATAAATAAAATGAGGATGTGGTGATATAACAACTCTTTATATTTTGTACAACTTGTATCAAATATCAAAAATAACATAAGATCACTATTAAAGCTTTCCATTATTTAATGACTAGTTCTGGTTTAACAATTCTAAGTAACTTAATTATTCCTTATTACAAATAAGTCATAATTTAAGCAATAGATAGTCAATTATAAATGGTACTGCGACTAATTTATAGTTGACAATAATAATTAACTTGTTTGCACAAATTAATTATCCGAGAGTCAAGGATAAGCTACTAGCAAGATACAACAAGTGTACCGAGCCACGCCAGAGCCTAGACTGCCTTATCGGCGGGCGCTCAGAGCCTTTTATACAGGTAGCAAAACAAGTTGAGTAGTAGGGATATCGAACGATGCGCTTGCCGGCCCAGGCCGTGCATTTGTTGTTTCCACTTTACAATATTCTTGCATTTGACGACGCGGACGCCGACACGGCCATACTGACATGCACACGTCCTCGTGTGCGCATCTTTATACATCTGAGGACAAGGAACGCCTCGTTCATCCTGACATATCTTTTAGAAAACTAAACGTAATCTTATTTTTTTTTTACAACTCTATAATTAGCGTGACCTTTAGCGAAATGGTACAATAGTGTGCTGGTCCGGCAACCCCTTCAGCAACTATAACTATTAAACTCTCGTCAGTTTTGAAACCGGAGACTGCATTCTACTAAGCTAGGAATCTCTCTCGTCAATTAAAAAAAAACGGAGACTGGATTGTACTAAGCTCCCTCTCATCAGTTAAAAACCGGAGACTGGAGTGTATTAAGCTCCCTCTCATCAGTTAATAACCGGAGACTGGAGTGCACTAAGCTCCCTCTCATCAGTTAGAACCGGAGACTGGAGTTTACTAAGCTCCCTCTCATCAGTTCAAAACCGGAGACTGGAGTGTGCCGTCATCTTCCTACATTTTTTGTCAATCCTGCATCTTTTGTCAATCCTAAATTTTTTTGTTAAATTACTTCTTTTACTTTTTTTTTTTTACATTCATTTCTTCTCATAGTTTTATAAGACTCCCATTTCCTTTATTATTACTTTTTTTTGCTTTTTTTTTATACTTACATTTTTAGTGATATATTTTTTTTATCATCGTTTTACTAAATTTTTTTTCGTTTACTTTATATCGTATTTTTTTGCTGATGATGCAACCTCATGAACAGTGGCATTAGTTATTACAAGATTAGATAATCTCCTTCACAGGTAGTTCGAAGATATTAAACTCTGACTGTTATAACTATTTACAATATACACTGCATTTCTATCAATATTGTTTGGACCAGTTTTATGAACAAGATCATTATCATGAGTATACGCCGACACGTCATCCTTGTTATAATTTTCATATAGGTAAAGGAAGAAACCCTACAGGAATATGGGAAACTTTGCAGAGGCTATCGTGGGCGCACTTGTTTTCTAAAATTGCAGTAACTTTTAAGGAGCCCTTATATTTTGAGTCAAGTTTCGTTTAGTGTCGTTCTACATTCCTAACAAAGACAAAGTCACCTACACTAAAAGGTTTAATCTTTCATTACCTCTACTCAACCATAAAATGTCCGATTGGGCTGATTTTTTGATTCTATTGAATACACTGGATCTTCAAAGCTTGTCGATACTTTTGCGAGTTTTTGTTAGTTGCCGAATGTCAAACCTAATTCTTCTGAGCGCGTGTTAAATATTACCTAACCGCTTTTGCCATGATTTGTCAGAGAATTATACTCCGCTATCATTATTCAACCCTACAATATTCGCATCACCTCGCTTTGAGAACACTCTCCTGACAACCCCAGCCAATATTGGAATTCTTGGCGTTGACATATCGAACAACGTTCAAATCCGCGATCACTTGGAAGAAAAGGCCAAACTAGCCTCAAAAAAGCTCGGTGCGCTCAGTAGAGCGAGACAGCACTTCCTGCCTTCTCATCGCTTGCAACCCTACAAAGCGCAAATTCGCCCGCACATGGAGCACTGCTCTCATCTCTGGGCGGGAGCTCCGCAGTATCAGCCTCCTCCACTTGATCGCACTCAGCGTAGAGCGGTTCGAATCGTTGACGACCAAGCAATCTCCAATCGGCTTGACTCCCCGGCTCCACGCAGAGATGTAAGTTCGCTTAGCATCCCCCACCGCATTTATCATGGAGAGCGCTCCGACGAACTGTTTGGACTGATCCCTGTTAGTATAATACACCATGTGACGCTCTGGAACAGCTGTTGACTGGTTTTCTGTTTTCGGAACTTGATGTGGCAACTTCTTTCTTCTTGTAGCGCTTCGGACAAATGGAAGCTATGTGGCTGGGCCGGGTCACAACATACATAGCAGACCACTGGTGGTCGGCCACTGGACACGCCACCAGAGATAGTGGTAGATGACCTGCTTTCGCTGCAAGCAAAAATTATTTGAGATAAGTTTCTGTTTATCACGGCAATAGTTGTTACGACGTTCAATTCTATCAAAAAAATTATAACTTCCTCGAAATACAGTGGTGCTCTTAAATCGGTTCATATCTAAGTCTAAAAGGAAGAGATTTTCGTGTCATAATATAGCTTGCCAAGACAGCAGCTTGTGAAGTAGGTGACGGCATGACTCTTAAGTGAGTGAGTAGCTACAATGATCAGATCAACCCCGTCTAATTTTTCCTTTTCTATATTTATTTTACTTGAGGTACACGTGCTAGTGAGTTACACGACAAAAATCCTACGAGTCAGATGAAGGGTCTTTGGAACGACAGAAGCATCTCATTAAAAACAAAGCAGAGGCTGGTTTGTACGATGGTGTTCCCCATATTTACGTACGGCGCAGAGTTATAGACACTAAGAGCTGCAGACAGACGTCGCATTGATGCGTTTGAAATGTGGTGCTGGAGGAAAATGTTACGTATCCCTTGGACAGCATACAGGACCAACGCCTTCATACTAAAACAACTTGGAGTAAAGACCAGACTGTCTGCTACGTGCCTTCAAAGAATTCTATAATACTTCGGCCACATCTCTAGAAAGCAAGGAGACAATCTCGAAAAGCTAATAGTGACCGGAAAAGTACAAGACAAAAGACCACGTGGTCGTACTCCTATGCGATGGTCAGACCAGGTTTGCACCAATCTTATGTTTAAAATGTTTTATGATGCTCTGCACGTCGCTGAAGATAGAGTCCAATGGCATAATATTGTGCTATCAAGAACAATCTAATGAGGAGGTTACGACCCTCAGTAATGAAGAATACGAAGCTAGGAGGAGGACACCAGTTAGTCATATCGTCTGCTTCATCAGAATCAAAGTATATCAACTTAAGGGGAGTAGATGTATTTACAGAACGTGAATTAATATTTTCTGCTATTTTTCAAAGAATAATTTCCATACCACAAGTGAAAAGAGACATTTACTGCTCTACATAATTAACCGAAATAGTTTGATGCTGAAGTGGGAGTGAATCCGATCCCACTTCTGATGTAGGAAGTGGGTCAGATACGATAAATAAAATGAGGATGTGGTGATATAACAACTCTTTATATTTTGTACAACTTGTATCAAATATCAAAATAACATAAGATCACTATTAAAGCTTTCCATTATTTAATGACTAGTTCTGGTTTAACAATTCTAAGTAACTTAATTATTCCTTATTACAAATAAGTCATAATTTAAGCAATAGATAGTCAATTATAAATGGTACTGCGACTAATTTATAGTTGACAATAATAATTAACTTGTTTGCACAAATTAATTATCCGAGAGTCAAGGATAAGCTACTAGCAAGATACAACAAGTGTACCGAGCCACGCCAGAGCCTAGACTGCCTTATCGGCGGGCGCTCAGAGCCTTTTATACAGGTAGCAAAACAAGTTGAGTAGTAGGGATATCGAACGATGCGCTTGCCGGCCCAGGCCGTGCATTTGTTGTTTCCACTTTACAATATTCTTGCATTTGACGACGCGGACGTCGACATATATATATATATGCATAGAGTTTATAATAAGTACCATATATATAAAGAATACATAATATAAACTCAAACAGTAATTTAATACATCATAATAAATTCTATTAGTCCCAAAAATTAAAATTAACAAAATGTAAAAGGTAAAAAAATATTAAAACAGAAAAATTAGTAAATATTCAAGATGACATAATATGTACTTAATACAATTTAAAACATGAATTGCGAGTTCTGTCTTAGTTCTCAAAATCAACGTTCTAATTTCAAAATATAAGAAAAATCTTCCTATATCTTTTGTCTAACTCATTCATTTACTCTTCATATTATGAGATTAAAGATTAATATGATTTTTAAACATTTCCATTTACACAAACCTCTTGAAAACAACGAATTATACAATTTGATGTATTTTTTCCAAGGTTATGCACGATAACCATTTCAGGGATTCATTTATCATCTGATTAGTTAGGCTTAGGATAACTAAAATTAATATAATATAACTAATGCTACCGTGTATTTATTCTAAATATTATATGTATGGATACTCTATAAGTATGTTTAATAAAAATAAAGATCTTCGAACTGAAACACTTGATGTTTAATAACTAAATAGAGAACATTTAACTGCCGTATATTGTTTCCATTCTCAGAACTTCGAGGCTGCTGCTGAAAAACGAAGCCAGATCCGTGGGATACGGACTACGCAGGATGGCCCTGTGTTATCAACCGCGCTTGACGACAACTACTAGCCGGCCAGATGTGCGGCACACCTGTGTTATGACGTCATAACAAAATAGATAACGAATGGTATAAATAAGCAGGAACATCATGTTTTCGATTGATTGTAATTCTATCGCTTGTTGAGGGCATTAGTCTGCCCGAAATTATACTGTAACTGTAAAAGTGATTAAAGTGTTTTAGTGGCCAAACTGGTTCACGTTAATATTAGTGAAAGCCCAAGTACGGTATCATTTATACATTTTACCGACGAACGCTAGTACACTACATCACTATCATATTCGGTAATATATGTAACGGTAATCTCTTAAAAATCAAGAACGCCAATTAGTTTGAAATCTAATGTAATAAAAATTTCAAGTTTATTTTTATCCAGTGCTATTAATTGAGCGATACCTGTAACCATACTAATATTATAAATGAAATAATCTCTCTGTTATGCTTTTAATAAAATGTAGCATGATGATTGTTGACCTTTCAGTGTAGAACATTGTTTATTTCTTCTGATGAAAGTTCGTACGAAATACTATATGGACGTGATAATCTAGCATGTCGTTAGCTAAGTATCTTATCAAATATAATCCATAAAAAATTCGCAAAATGCGGTGGGTAATTTTACCGATGTTTTTGACTTCCAAAAGGCCTAATGGATAAAGCGTTAACCTATACCGCCGAAGGTTGAGAGTTTAAATCCTTCTGGTTAAAGGTTTTTGTCTTTCAGATTGTATTTTTTCTTTTTTTTTTCTTAAGGAAAGTTTTAGAAAAAAAATCCATGTGAAGCTTAGCTCGTTCGTCATGCTAATTTTCAATACGAGAATGCTATGATTAGAAATGTTAAATTTTATGTATTTTGGAATGTATATTGTGTACAAATTTGGAAGGATACGATGTTATTTGCGAACAAACATTCTGATTCGCTTATAACGTTTACACAGTGAAATAAAAACAGGACTTTATTATAATCTGGGTTTTCGACCTTCTCCTCCTTGTCGTAATTTAAATTCAAACAAAACAATTTATATTTGTTTGACAAAGGATAACAAACGTCTTTAGATTTAGTGCTTAATATGATATTTTATACCCCGTGACAGCATCACAAACGTGCAATGCTAAATTCTTTTATATAAATTAAAAATCTATTATTTGTATTATAAATAAATAATAAAAAAATATTGTTTCATTACGCTGCTTCTCTTGCGAGTTGTACGAGTGAACCGACCGTGTATATCTATAGACTTTCCAGTTCACCACAATTCATCGGTTCATTTGTTAGCAAGTATTGTTTATTATTATACATTTAGTGAACAGACGTATTATATGAAGCCAATTTAACACTAATTTGTATATAAATTTTAAAATTATAAAAATTAAGAATATAAAATTTGTTATTGACAGCGCCCGATCTTCATTGAACATCAAATATGGCGTGCAATAAAATTTTGAAAACAGTTCTTATCTATACATATAATAAAATCGTAGGAAAGTCAAAACTAGACATTGAATATTTTTTTAAAAGAATACTTGGGGCGTAATCTACAATCGATATCGAAGCCAAAAATATCTTCACCTACGGGGGAGGAGCAGTGCGGAGTAAACGAAGTCCGCGCGGATGAAGTCGCTGGCAACAGCTAGTATATGATAATGATAAAATATTCCCTATGGCGAGTATTCTCAATTGCTTTTTCAATTTGCACCAGACGGCATGTAATTTTCTCTTATCGAAATGGTTACTTGCTAAAAAGAACAAAAACAATTATATTTATGTAGTAGATTTTTACAAGATTTAACTAACGATAGTTCTTATAACAAAAATCATCTTATTTTTCGGATATTTCTTGGTTCCAGACAACAGAATATAATCTGACCAGCTTTCTTAGGATTTTTTTTTTTTGATAAAAACATCGACAAAAAAAACTCAATAACACTTTTGCCAGAGTCAGAGTCAAATTTTATAATACATCGGCTGGTGCAGATTATAGGGTTTCGAAATGTTTAATGGGAGTATAAAAAATGAACAAAACAAAACAAAGAACTTAGGAAAAAACAAAATTATGTGTGATTGATACATTTTTGTACAATTCTATTTTTGAATACACGCTTAGTTAAATGAAATATGTCAATAACTCCTAAGTAGGTGTTATAATATGTGCGCGTAATCCGTGTAAGTACGGAATTGCTGGCGTATTTTTTTGTGTGAGTAGGGATGTGCAACATTGGCGTATGACGGGCGCGACGACGTAATAGTAAATTAAATTCCACACTTTGTAATAATTCTGATGAATCAATATGACCATTTACAATATCATAAAGAAAACTCATGTCTAGTAGTTTACGTCTATCTTCGAGTGTGAGAAGACCGTATGTTTTACAACCATGCTCGTATGATATTTTGGGCTTACGTAACCAAAAATTAAGATAGTTAACGAACTTTTCTCGGATTCTTTCCAGGTGACTTTTATATATTGTGGAGAGCATATTGACTTGGTTCTCTCTGCGTCTTCTATCGTATTTATCATAGAGAGTGTTCCGACAAGTTGTTTAGATTAATTCCTGCCGCCGAATTAATCTAAACAAACAACAATCGCTTCAAAATTTGAAGTTCTATCCTCACTATCTCGATGTATGAAAATCCACAACTGTGCGATTCTCTCGACACTTTTTACCTGGCACTACTCTGTTGTGGAACCAATTACCGGCAGGGGTATTCCAAATAGATACGACATAGGCACCTTCAAGAAAAGAGCTTACTCATTCTTAAAAGGCTAGCAAAACAACTGCAAGACCTCTGGTATTGCGAATGTCCATGGGCGGCGGTGACCACTTACCATCAGGTGCATCTCTTGGTCGTTTGCCCCATCTTCTATAAAAAAAAATTGAAGAAGCGTACTTATTCCAAAATACTACGCGTATAAGCAAAGTACACAGATTTTATGGCATCAACATTCTTGAAATCTTTACATATTCGTAGTATTTATTATTAATCCTAAGTTTTTAAATGCTTTGGTGCTGACGATATCAGTATCTTCCGAGAATAAAAGTTTTTCATCAAACAATACACAAAAATCAAGGCCACTAAAACTTTATTTATAGGTACCCCATAAGGTTATATGTATGTTGAATGGGTTTCCTTTTACGTGTATAACTTATACTTTGAAGAAAAACAAGTAGTAACAAAAGAAAGACAATACTGCAAAATGTAGTGATATTCTCTTATATATGTAATGTATAAATGTATCTTTTATTATAACTCTGTAACACGTATGTTTTACTAAAAATATTCTTTATTTTTTTTTAAGTGATGTACAGTAAGGCTTAACAGCAGCCGGCATCGCCCAGCATAGCCGATGCTTAGCATAGTTTTGTGCTAGCTGTATCTTTCATTATCTGTAAGAAATACATATTGGGTATTGTAGCAAAATAAGTGTGCATTTGGTTATACAAAGATTATCGTTAACAATTTACGTGATAATTTATGCAGAGAGAAATTAATATTTTTTATACCATAAAATAACATGTGAATGATTCTACTTGTGTAAAGAGACAACCATCACCTAGAAATACCAAAAGATGTTAATGATGCGTTGCTGTCCGTGTGGTGAAGATATTCATGCCACTTGCTTAGTTTTTATAAAATGGATATATATTCTATATTTACGTTGTAAATGCAACTTAAGAAAAATGGATTTTTTAGAAATCGCTTTTTAGATTTTGGTTTTCTTAGAATCAATTCGTCTGGTTACGATTCGAATCAATATGAAAATTACCCTCAAAATACGATATCTGTACTCACGCTTTAAGATTTGACAGTCAATAATGGTTTTTACTATCACGGAACACTTAAGAACCTCGAAAGTAGTAATTATGAGCTGGTAATTGGATGAACCAAATAGATCATCTTTTTAGGTGTATCAAACAATTAGTCTTCTAGATATTTTAGGACGTCTTACTTATAAGAGCGACATAAAAGTTATGTTGACTTTTTTCCACCTTCACGCATCTTTTTCAAATTTGGCGAGATGTCGTCTATATTAGTCGAGTTGATTTGACGTTATATCATTCTATTATAGAGGTCAGAGTAGAGAATTCTAAAAAAAGCCATCGAACTCTCATATTTATTTGACAATCAATAGCGAATTTCTCTGGCTATTTCTTGAGACAAATTCTATGAAATACTCTGTAAAATTTAATATACTATGAAAAATGAATTCTTAAATGTTAAATGGGTATATGCTTATTTGATTTATGTTTCACTAGCTGCAGCGTGCAGCCCCCTGCAAAATAAGAGTTTTTGGCGAATCCCGCGGGATCAACTATTTTTCCGGGATAAAAAGTAGCCTATGTGCTATTCCAGGTCATCATTATACAATCTACGTATGTGCCAAATTTCATTCAAATCCATTCAGTAGTTTTTTTTTTAATCGAAACAACATTTATCTAAACATTCATCCAAACTTTCGCATTTATAATATTAATATAGATATAGATAATCACACAAAGTTTCAGCGGTTGCTTAAACGCAAATAAACAAGAACTTCTCTTATTCCTCCGAGAATAGTTATCACCCCTAATTACTACATATTAATAAGCAAATACGGAAACATGTGTAAATATACACCTTAGTTCAAACATTCAAACATTTCTGTTTGTTTATCACCTCTACTTAGATATAACCTCTAGTTGCACTAGGCAAATATTAAATCACTTTAAGTCGGCAATTACATATATAAGATATTTCTGATTCTCAAATTTTTACTATATGGATTACTAGCTGTTGCCAGCGACTTCGTCCGCGCGGACTTCGTTTACTCCGCACTACTCCTCCCCCGTAGGTGATAGCGTGATAATATGTAGCATATATGTTGACCCGACATGTAAGTAATATTCTTGCAAAATTTGAAGTAAATCACGCACTATTTTTTGAGTTTACACCAGACATACATACAGACAAACAGATAAACAGACAAAAATTCTGATAACTATGTTTTTGGCTTCGATATCGATTGTAGATCACGCCTCAAGTATTCTTTTAAAAAAATATTATTTTACTTTTGACTTTCCTACGATTTTAATATATGTAATAGGTAATAGATATACTGACCAGAGCAGTATGCTCTGTATATCTATTATCTATTCAGAATATCACGTGCATAAAGTCTTATATTTTATACAATAAATATCTGTTAAGTTAATAACAGTAGCAAAATAATAACAGCATCAACATGTTCCTCAAAAGATAGTTAACTTTCTAAAATTTCCAAGTTAATGTTTTATAGTACAGTAAACATACAGCTATTTGTACCATTATTCAATGATTTTAGGATGCTTTAAAAATGAGAGCTAATATCAAAATCAACACTGTTCACTTAATTGACTCAGTTGCGATAATATTCAACGGGTCTCCAAGATCACCACCCACAATTCGCCCGGGTTTGTCTCCGCTAATTAGGTTTGGCCTAATGAATACAGGGAGGGTTCATCCGTAGTTGTCTGGGTAATTAACAGCTGAGATAGGAAATATTAATATTTATAAACCCAGGGATCGAGAGCAAATTTTCGTTATACGTTTTAACGAGCCCAAAGTGGGTCCAATGAATTTTATGCCTTAATTATAAGATTTGGGTAATTTAATTAATTTTAAAACAATTTAAATGTAGGTATCCGGTCTCATCTTTATCTTTTCGTTGTTATAATCAAAGAAAATTGAATGAAATCTTATGTTATAATCAAAGAAAATGGAATGAAATCTTATGTATAATCTTATGTATAATATGAAATCTTATGTTATACATAAGATTTCATTCCATTTTCTTTGATTATAACAACGAAAAGATAAAGATGAGACCGGATATCTACATTTAAATTGTATTTAATTGTATTGTATTTAATGTAAAGTCCACGCAATTAATTTTCAAAACGTGCAAAAAAAACGTTCCAATGGTTCCTTCATTTATTAGTAGTCAACAAGACTGATGATTTTACACAGTGCATATATAATCTAAATTAGTTATTTCAATTTCACAAAATAAAAAGTTTTACAAACGCTATAAAACGCAGTAAAGCTACCAGGGGCAGTATATATTTAAAAGTTTTACATAGTCTGTGCATATATACAGACACAGTAGCCCAGCCATAGTTAAATTAGAATAAATAAACTTGTCACACTTAGGTTCACAAATTCAATTAAATTTCTTTATTTTCGTTGACAAAAGATTACAATTCACAATGTATTTTACGATATTTCATGAAACCTCCTTTTACGCAATAAATGCTTGTGCCAGGAAGTTTTGCACTTCCATACACGAAGCAAATTTTATACATGATATATATTTATTAATTAACTAGCTGTTGCCAGCGACTTCGTCCGCGTGGAGTTCGTTTACTCCGCACTGCCCCTCCCCCGTAGGTGATAGCGTGATAATATGTAGCCTATATTTTGACCCGACCTATTAGTAATATTCATACAAAATTTGAAGTAAATCCATGTAGTACTTTTTGAGTTTACCCCGTACATACATACAGAAAAACAGACAAAAATTCTAAAAATTATATTTTTGGCTTTGATATCGATTGTAGATCACGCCCCAAGTATTCTTTTAAAAAAATATTCAATGTACAGTTTTGACTTTTCTACGATTTTATTATATGCATAGATATCAGTAACAATTGAAATAATATTATAAACCATAACTTCATTATATTTTTTGTTACCTACGATCTAAAATTATCTCTCTCTCTCTCTCTCTCTCTGTGTGTGTGTGTGTGCGTGTGTGATGTATGTGTTTGTATGTGTGTGTATAATTGTGTGTGTGTGTGAACTATATTGTGGTGTGGGATAAAAAAATTATTATAATATAGCCATTAAATAAAAAATCAGGAAAATGAAAAGACAGTAAAACGACAAAGTAACAAATAGCATAAGTTGGAGTCGTAAAATCTCGTCATTTTGAGCTATCGCTATTTTATTAGTCTTGCGATAGTTCTACATTTGTAATACTATCAATTTAAGATCTCAACATAATGTCATGACGTCCAGTATTCTACCAATCTATGGTGCTAATGATGGGATTGAATAATATTATTAGGCGAAGATATAAAGTATCTTAGTCGTGGTATAGTCGTGGGTGCACATGTTGTACCTCTGCCTACCTCTTCGGGAATGCGAGCTTGAAGTTACTAACTTTTTACTTACTAGTAACAAGTTACTAATTTTGCCTCAATTTTCAAAACACGTTTTCACCACGTTTCCACGTTTTTTTTATACGAGTATCATAAGATAGCAAGCAAGCATATGGGTCTCCTGATGGAAAGTGTCACCCATCGTATATAGACACCGAAGGTGTTAATGGTGCGTTGCTATCTTGTAGCGAGGTCTAATGCCACATGCATAAGTTTACCAGGTACCTTACCCTCCAAACCGGAACACGACAGCGACAAGCACTGACGCTATTGCAGCAGGAGTAGGCAAAACGGTGGTACTAGACCTGGACGATACAATGCAGAACTCTATCAGATAGTAACCACGATGGTAGTGACTTGCATAGCCATTCGTTCGCCTTTTACGATCTACCTGGCAGAACGGCAGTTGGTATATTCTTCAAAGGAGCCGGGAACCACCACGGGGAAAAACGTTTTCGTGTTCTAGGGACCTTTTCAAATATTTTCACGATGACTTTTGTATGTACGGTTGATGGTAAAGGAAGTATTGATGGCGTTCAATTGGGTTCTCCAAAACTTAGACTTCTTTAAAATCTGAACCGATTCGGCCCAGGAGATTTTGAAAAATTTTTAAAAACCTCAAAAAGATTTTGGTGTAAAAAAACATTTTTATTTTCTTAAAATAACTTCCAGATCAATATTCCGATTGATTACAAAATCTTAGCAGTTCTGTTCCTTAAAAACTATGTTAAAGTACCGCGAATTGCATCTGTTTAATCGGTTTATCCGTTCGCCACTTATCGTTGACGAAAAAAATTTTTAAAAACCTCAAAAAGATTACGATGCAAAAAAACATTTTTATTTTCTTAAAATAACTTCCAGATCAATATTCCGATTGATTACAAAATCTTATCAGTTCTGTTCTTAAAACTGTGTTTAGTGCCACGAATTGCATCTATTTAATCGGTTTATCCGTTCGCGACTTAACGTTGACGAAATTTTTTTTTTATCGATACTGAAGCACTTAACGATGATCTCGCCTGATGATAAGCTAAGATGCGGCGTAAGATGGAACGTGCTTCCCTAGAAGGTACCTGTTCACTCCTCTCTTTAAGTAAGTATTCCATGCTCGAACGGACTTGTGCTTGATTATTGATAAAGATTCAGCAACTGTCCCGGGCTGAAATACTGTCTCACCTTTGCCAGAATACCAGGCTTTTTTGAGGCAACTAGGACTTTTTCAATAGTTCGAAAAAGAAAAAAATTAAGAGCTCTAAAAGGGTGTCATAGCTTCAAAACAGATTGGTTGAAAAGTGTTAAAGTGATTTTGAAAAAATATTTTTGTAAAATGTTGAAATACTGTTTTTTTGACATTACTTTGAGATGTTTCAACCAATGGATTTTTGCTTTTCTACAATATTTTAGTCCTTCGCATGGAATGCCTTTAAAACTTCTTACTACAATTAAAATAAATTGTTCAAAAACACCTCAATTTGTGTCAGAAACAGCCAGCAGGGACAGATTTTTTATTTAATAGGTAAGCAAAGGTGCAGATTATTCCCATGATATCAAGAGAGCTTTGCCTGTAGGCACCAGAAAATGTTAATTGAGCATTTCTATTTATGTGTCGAGGTTAAAAAGCATAAATTTACTGGCTACCTTACCATGTAAACCGAAAAACCAAATGCACCAACGTGATTGAAGCAGAGATAGAACTTTAACTCTAGTTAGTAGTCATGACGTAAGTGATAAGTATGAGCTGTCTCTCGCCGTTTACGTAATGCCTAGCAGTAAGGCAATTGATATAGTCTCCAAAAAGGGCCCGGATCAGCAAAAGGAAAATAACTTTATTTAATAATGTGCAGAAGATGAATTTAATATTTATCCGAAAGTATTTTAGTGAAAGTGCAATATAAAATTGTCTCACGTTGTGTCGTTCAGGGAATATTGCTTACATTAATCTTAATATTTTATTAAAACGGATATGAGCGACAAAATATTTTATTTTTAGGTTACCCATTTATATTTTTTAAGAAAATGTTATATTATTGGTAATTATAGGAGAAATAAATGCTGTTCTTATTTCTTCCCGAAGCTTTACGAACTATAGACCCAGATGGTCTACCTTCATGGCAAAATAATTCTAACGGCCGAACGAAATAGAAATATATTACTGAAACCCTGATTACAAGCTTGGATATAATATCAATCACTAGTTCATTGATTCTTGCCGCCAAGACATCAGTGCTTGTCAATGTCGAGTAAAGATTTAGAGGGTAGATAGCCCTTAAACTTACCTTTGTTGATTTATATCTTTGCCACACGAATAACAACGCACCATTAAATTCTTTGATTTTCATGGTGAACGGTTGTTTCTGTCGTTATCTATTTGTAATATTTTCAAATAGATAACGACATGTAATATATTCCTTAGATAATATTTTCAGGTATGTCGTATAATTTTTGTAAAATTGTTATTTAACAATTAATGTAAAAAAACGTGATTTAGCAAACCAGTTTTTTAACTTCCCACTACGTATGTAGATAAGGAAATTACTGATTTTACCTTGATTTTCGAAAATCGAGTTTTCAGTAGATGTCCATGTTTTGAGGTCCTAGGAATCTTTTCCGACTATTTTCACGACGACATCAGTATGTCTGTATGTTTGTAGGTATGTGTGTGTGTGTGTGTGTGTGGGTGTGTGTGTGTGTGTATGTAAACATCTCATAACTTTTTAACGGCTAGACCGATCGAAACGCGGTTGATGGCATTCGATTGGATTCCGCTCAACTTAGATTTCCTGAAAATTTGAACTGATTCGCTCCAGGAGATTTTGAGAAATTTTAAAAAAACACTAAAAAAAATTTGGCGAAACAGTATTTTATTTAATATAACTTCCAGATTTATGTACCGATTGAGTACTAAAACTAATCAGCTCTATTCCTAAAAAAATACGTCTAATACATAAATTGCATCAAAATCGGTTTATCCGTTTGGGAGTAATCGTTGACGAAAAATTTTGAAAAAAGTGTTTTTTCGACGTAGCTTCGAAATTTTTCAACCAATCATTTTTTGGTGTTCTACGACATTTTAGTAGTAAAAAACTACGTCAAATGCCGTTTCAAAAATCAAAATCGAATCTAATTCTCAAAACTTATAGCTTTTCAAATAATAAAATTACGTTGTTTTTAGCAAACTTATTAAATTTATTTTTAAATAACTTTCAAGTTAATTTACCGATTGACTTTAAAATATTATCAGCTTTTGTTCTTTAAAAACTGCGTCAAATATCGTTTATTTAATCAAAATCGGTCAATTTGTTTGGGCTTTATCAGTGAAGAAAATTAAAAATAAAATGTTTTTGACATAGCAACGAAATTTTTCAACCTATTGATTATTTAGCTAAAAAAATATTTTAGATCTCAAAAATTGAGTTGAATGCTATCGTCGTTTTCAAATATACAGCAAAAGTTTAATAATACTGCCATTTTTAACAAAATAAATGTTTGAACTGAAAAAATCTACCTTTATATTTTTTACTCTTTTGAGCTTAAAATACCTTAATTCAGTGAGAAGTGTCAAGGATGACCCGTAGGGTCAACCATTTACACATTTTTTCCCGTTTGCTCCGATGCCTCGCCTTAATAAATCGCAGGGTCAAACCTTCAACGTTATAGGCTTAGATTTGAGCGTTGGTTTTTTTTCACATGACCAACTATATATCGCTCTTTCAAAAGTAACCTCTAAAGAAAACATGTTTGTATTGTCTAATGGCAAGAAAGCTGTGAACGTTGTATATGTCGCAGTGATATTGTCAATAGCCGTTAGATTATAATCTACCTAGGGATTTTATAATTTGGTTAGGTTAGGTTAGCAGTTAAATTATAATATCACTTAGGTAAATTATAATCTAACGGTACTGACAATTTCACTGCGATATATATAAAGACATTCTGTAATATATTAATTGTAAAAATAAAAGAAATAGGTAAAAACGTAAAAACTAAAAATGTTAGCAGGAAATCTTCATGGTATAGGGAAAGGGGAATTATTTTACTCCAAATTTAAAGCGCGCGGGCCACGGGATGTAATGAATAAATTAAAACTACTGGATCGATTTTAATCATTTTTTCCCGTGCGAAGTCGGGGCTGGCCGCTAGTAGATAATATAGATTATGAGGCACTGCGTTCGCGCATATCCCGAAATAAAAACATCATGTTTTTATATTAAGATGCGTATATTTCGTATCTTAAGATAATATCTTAAGATATGAAATATATATTTCCATATCGTTCAGTGTCTTAAGATACTAAAGGTAAAATATATATTATTATCCTAGTCGTGTGTGATGGTTCTGGGATTTGTATGGTGAGCGATATTCTCAAATATGCTTTAAAATATTTTATATTAGGGCATCTTAAGACAAAATATAGTACCTTAACCATGTGTTATGAGCTTTATTAATATTATTGACGTCCATTTGCAGATTGTTATATTTTACCATCAGAGCAAAATAATAATAATAAGAATAAAATAACTACTTAGCCAGGTCTGGGGAAATTGGCGTATACAAAGTATTACTTTCAGTTTTCAAACATATACAAATAAAATACGACCAGCTTAACAATAATTTCATATACCCGAGAGATGTCGTATGTGTATTTTTTTTTAGAAAATATTCTCTCACAAAGACAGGCAAATATATTATTTAACATGTTATTGTCTGCATATCTTGGATTATTTACGAAGTCAGGAACAATATCCTTGTCATATTTTTCCGTGCATTATTGTAAAAAGGTATCTGAGTTCCACCTTTCTAAGGCTTTTCACATAAATTGTCGACAGCTATGTATGAAAAATATAAATGTTTTATTAATATAATACAGAATATTGATTTAGACTTTACACACACGTCAGATTTTTGCCGGTTTGGTTATTAGGTCGATTATTATCGCATTTTTTAAATAAAAAAAGTGTGTGCACCTGTTTGACCGCCCCGTTGGTCTAGTGGTTAGCGACCCTGAAAACGCGATCGACAGGGCTTGGGTTCGATCCCCGACGGGGACAAGCATTTGTGTGATAAGCATTAATGTTTGTATTTCCGGGTTTGGGTGTTTATTAAATATATTCTTGTATTTATATATGTATTTCTATGTATTAGTATCGTTGACTAACACCCATAACACAAGCAAATAATTTGCTTGCTTACTTTGGGGTTAGATCAGCAAGTGTAGTTTGTTCCGTGAATATTTATTTATTTATTTATTATTTAGGTGCGTTTATTAAATATATTCTTGTATTTATATATTTATTTCTATGTATTCGTATCGTTGACTAACACTCATAACACAAGCAAATAATTTGCTTACTTTGGGGTTAGATCAGTAAGTGTAGTTTGTTCCGTGAACATTTATTTATTTATTTATTTATTTATTATTTAGGTGCTCGTAGATTGTTTACTATTCACAGAGTAACGTGATTAGTTATATTTGAAGTTTACTATAAATGAGTTTGAAGTTAATATAATTTTCAACCGAGTTCCCTTATCTTTATATCATAACATAGCAAACAAGCAGATGGCTCCCATGATTGAAAGAGAAGCCATCACCTATAGACGACAAAGATGTTAAGTGTGTATTGCAATCTGTGTGGCGGGATGGCAATGCCACATGTCTACTGGCTACCTTACCCTTCAAACCGGAACACGATAATAACAAGCTTTAACGCTATTGCGACAGGAATAAGTAAGGCGTTGCTACAAAATACCCGAGCGAGTCGTTGTGGAACTCTAGTAAAATAAGTTGTAGGTTCTCAATTCAGTTGTTTTTATATGTGCTACCTCAAATTCGATTCATTTAATATATATATATATATATATATATATATATATATATATATATATATATATATATATATATATATATATATATATATATATATATATATATATATATATATATATATATAAAATAGTAGTAGGGGAGCCCAAGAGGGGATTTTTGGATTTACTCAAGCGATAGACTCTCCACCAAATATAAGCCCCTCATATAGAGGCGGGTTATTATGGTAGGAAAAAAAAAACAAAATTCCAATAACTTTGGTTTGTGGAAATTATCAGATTATATTTTTTTCGTTATTCTTACATCATTTCCTATATAATAAATGAAAGTTCAGACGCGCTCAAAAATGTCAAAACATTTTCTTTGCAACGTTATGACCTTCCCGCTCCATTACTAAATTTCAGGTGGCAATTAACCCACTATACCTTAATCTGACTCGAGTTAGTGTTTCCATGTTACAGTTTTTTAATTTTTTTATCCGTAAGTTTTTTCTCCACCATTGAAATAAATACACCATATTATAATCTTTTATTTTTCCTATAATATAATCTACAAAATCCAATAGGTCCCTACAACGCTCGACTATCTACCCATTTAGCATCTTGGGTTCCGCTACTATACGAAATTTAAAGCAAGTTGTTGCAGTTTTACTGCGTTTGAATTGTCTTAGGGCCATATCCCATTAGAATACCATGGCAGCGAAGCCAGGAGAACTTCCGTGGCTACCATTGGCGTCCATGAGATGCTAAAAGTAGCTGCAAGCGCATGCCGGATAAAATCTCACAAAATGGACGTTGAAAAGATTGCGCTCGTTTTCCTTTACCGCCGTAGGGAAAATAAAAGAAAAAACAAAGAAACTTTGGGTACACCCCTTCATTGCCCATTGAATGGAACGTGGCATTTTTAACAAATTATATGACTTATCGAAAGCCATTTTAAAATTTAATAATACCTACTTAGTAATAATTCAACACGACGCGACGCGCAAAACTTCGACACTCGACGCGCGAATGTCATTCGCGCGTCCTATTTTGTACGTCGACGCTATCCTGGCGTCGCCGCCAAGCCGCCACCAAGTGAGGTAGGGTAAGGTACGTTGTATTACAATTTTACACGTTCTGACTGGCGGCCTTGCCAGCGTAGCTGCCACGGCAGCCTAATGAGATATGGCCTTTACTGTACATGTACCCCGTGTTAATCCGGGCCTGCTTTGAAGAATAGATCATCTCCCATTTTTTCAGATAGTTCGTAACGATTGGCCACACTTGTCAATATCATCGTAAATACTAGTTGGAAAATTTCTGCAACGGCTCATCCCGGGTCTGTTATCTTACGCTTTACCTATTCATGCCGCAATGGCGCTATTGCTTGAACCGTAAACTTATGCATGTGGTATTTACCAACTCGCTACATGGATAGCAATGCACCATTAACATCTTTGGTATCCATAAGCGATGGTTTCTCTTTCCATCAGAAAAACCATCTACTTGTGTCTGTGCTAGCTATGATATAAGAAAAAAATCAGGACAGATAGTTTTACCCTCGATAAGTGCAAGTGATCGAATATCTGTAAGTGCTGTACGATTGCGTTTTATATTATATATATTTACAAATGTAATTAAGTCGAAAGGAGTGCATCAAGTTGAAAGTTGCAATATTTTTTAAAATGTTCACGGGAGAAATTACACATAGGTACTGATTTAATCCTAAAGTAAGCAAATTTTTGCTTGTGTTATGGGTGTTAGTCAACGATACTAATAAATAGAAATACATGTATAAATACTGGAATATATTTAATAAACACCCAAATCCGGAAATATAAACATTTATACTCATCACACAAATACTTGTCCCCGTCGGGGATAAAAGCCGAGCCCTGTCGATTGCGTAGTCAGGGTCGCTAACCACTCGACCAACGGGGCGGTCAAAGCGGCAAGTATTGAATTCATCTTTTTTGAAAAAAAAAAAACATTTGTGTCCGATTTTATGACGAGTGTAATTCGTTTAAATTTAAACTCTTAAATTAAAAACTACCTTATGTTAAGAGCGTGTATTCGATTTGTAACGAAAACTTTATGTTTTCAAGTTTTTTCAAGATCGTAATAATGTGAGTAAATTATTCGAAGGGTATTACAGTTTTTGTAAGATTAAGACTTCATTTAGTGCACTACAGAGCGAGAATATAATTTTTGATAACAATTTTTTAGAACAAAGACAAACCCTGCATAGCGTTTTACGAAAATAGGCGCCAGAGTTATCTTTCAAGATGAATACAACTATTGTAATGTTCCAAAATATTTTATTTTATGCATTTTTCCAACACGATATATGGTCCTAAAGTACATTACAGAGCCAAATGATGAAAATACTAGTGTTAGATATTAAAAAATAATATTAAAAATTACAAAATCAGTTCACTTTAACGTTTTTTTTTTACATCAGTAAGTATTTGAATAGAAACCTAAAAACATTTTATGTATGTGAATTAAGATAATGCTCAATTTACTGATTTTTTTTTCAGTCCGTTATTTGAACCCATTCATTTAGAAGAATTATTTTAAGAATACTATAAATCCTCGCGCGTAATTGTATGCCGATCAAATTTTGAACCTGCGGTAAAAAAAAGACTTAACCTTACAAACTTTGAAAAATCTGCTCACATTATTAAGATCTGCTCTGGAAAAAACTAGAAAACATGAAGTTTTTGTTGCGAATCGAATACGCGCCCTAAAGTTTTAATAAGCGTTTATTTGGTTTAGTTTAATTAGTAGTAACTAGCTCATGCCTTATAGTTAAAGCAGAGTATGCAGAATGCCATTATACCCTTCAATTCAAAACGACTCAAGGGTTCGTAGTACACAATGGATATTTAATGGTGATAATTATCGTTTCATTTGCCAACTTTAACGACTGTTGCTCTGAAGTTTAAGAATGAATAATTATAAGGCTCAATAAGGTATAAAAACTATAAGTAATAGTATTTTCGTAAAAATATTTGCTCGTTTAAGGAAAATAGTGATATACACGCACTAAATATAAATCAAAGTCAAAACATTTTTATTCAAATTATTCTTTACAGGCACTTTGGACGAGTCAACATTTTTTGAGTTACTACCGAAACAGAAACGCGGCCACACACGGAGATGATCCGGCGGAAAAAACTCAGCCAAAACCAATCTTATTGTGCATACATCTCGTCTCCATAGCTTTTGACTGTATGGACCATCGCATCTTACTTACTAAGCTAGCACATTATGGTCTTAGTCGTAGAGACCTGAATCTGATAGAATCGTATGTGACAACCAGGCTACAGAAAGTTCAAATTAATGGCATTAATTCTAAAGGTTCATACCTACAAATGGGTGTGCCTCAAGGGTCGATTTTAGGGCCATTTCTTTTCCTAACTTATATAAATGACTTGCCACTAGTTGTTCCGAATTTGTGTGAGTTTGTGCTATTTGCAGATAACACGTCATTAGTTTTTAATATCAATAGGCACAACTCAGACTTTGATAAAATAAATAGCACACTCTCTTGTATACTTGAATGGTTTGACTCGAACTATCTCGTAATTAATGCAAATAAAACTAAATGTGTTGAATTTACCGCATCAAATGTCAAAAAAGTAAATAAAAAAATAATATTAAATTACATACTAAAGTAATAGACTATATCGATGATATATTGTTCCTTGGTCTCACTGTTGATTCAAAGCTGCAATGGGGTCTTCATATACTAAATTTGGCGAAAAAACTTAGTTCGGTCATATATGCTGTTCGAAAAATTAGACAGTTGACAGATGTACAGACCACAAGACTCATTTACTTTAGTAATTTTCAGAGTCGTCTATCGTATAGAATTTTATTATGGTAGAGAGCGGCTGATATTACTATTATTTTTAGATTACAAAAAAAGCTATACGCGCAATGTATAATTTAAGCAGCAGGGCATTTTTGAGAGAGTTATTCACAGAAATTAATATCATGACTGTGCCTAGTCTATATATTTACGAAAATATAATGTATGTTAGGAAAAACATCGATATGTTTATCAAAAACAAGTATATGCATAGTTTTAATACCAGACATAAGAATAAATTAGCAGAACAAAAAATCAGACTTAGACAAACCTCAGAATGTTTTATTGGTGCTTTTATACGGTTTTACAACAAGATTCCCGAAGAAATCACTTCTTTAATCGACAAAAAAAATAAGATATGTGTTAAAAGATTTCTTTGTTGGAAAGGCTATTATAATGTAAATGACAAAAACGTTAGGCGTAAATAATGACTATTATTGACATTCATTTTTTTTGCATATTTTAATGATATGATTTTAATGATTGATTGTGAGAGATTAGTTTTTTATATATAAACATTTATAATATATTACTTTATCTAATATTGTATAATGATTTTTGACCAAATTGACATTCAAAATCATCAATTAACTTTTAGTCGTTTCTATTGTAATAATTCAGAATTTTAAATAATTTAGGATATAAGATAATGTACTTACATTACTTCTTTTTTTTCTATGATATTGTAATACGTTCTTTTTTGTGATAATAGTTTTGACGTTCAAAAAATGTATTTTATATACTCATTTTGAATAAAAATATATTCTATTTTATTCTATTCTATAGAATAAGTAACTCTATCATGGGGTAATGTATACGCTTTTACAATAAACTTCTCGATGCTATAATAAAATCTACTCGTATCAATAGATAAATTTAAAAAAACTGTGAAAAAAAGGTATTATAAATCTCAGATTATTTAGTAGGCAAATAAGTCTGGGATTGATTCAAAAACAATCTTTTATATTTTGTAATTTGAAATAATTCTTGTAGTATTGTATCGCATTTATTTAAAAAAATAATAAACAAAAAAGACAAACCTGCTGAGTTTCTTCCACCGGATCTTCCCACTATGTGGCCGCGTTCCGATCCGGCAGTAACTATCAAAAAATGTCGACTCGTCTAAAGTGCCTGTACTTTTAAAAATTTTCTTGCGTTGCTATCTTGTGGCGAGACTACAAACCGGAACATGACAGTGACAAGCACTGACGCTATTGCAGCAGGAATGGATAAGGTGGATGTACCAGATCCGGGCGAGACAATGCAGAACTTTACCACCTAGTAGCTACGATGGAACTGACTCGCATAGCCGATCGCCTTTTACGACCTGCGTGGTCACGGAATAGAACTATTCCGTGTGCTGGGTAGAACGGCAATTGGCCTATTCTTCAAAGGAGGCCGGGACCAACATGGAGAAGTGGTGTCGGTGTTGACCAAATGAGGGCCCGGGTTCGATTCCCGGGTCGGGAAATTCAAAAATATATTTTTCAGTTTTCTGATAAAATTAATTTTGCCCGGGATTAGAAAAGTGTCCGATTGGCGATAAGCTTACTACATATCGCATTGTGGAACTAATTTTCGGCTAATCGTGGGTGCACTTGTTGTACATATGCCTACCTCTTCGGGGATACGGGCGAGAAGATACTTTTTAGTGGTATAGTGCTTTCAGCGTCAGTCACTATCTACTCCTATTGAACCCTTTGGGTTAGGTTAGGTTAGAACAGTCAGTTATGTTAGTTCATTCCTTGCTCACATTTTACGAGCTATCTTTCAGAAAAACAGATTGACTAGTCTTCGAAAAACATTCTAATTTATTGGGTTTGTGGTAATGTTAAGCACAAAACCAAAAATAGTTCTAAAAATATTTCTAATTCAAAGGTTGGTATACAAGCAGATGTTTCTCTCGATAGAAAAAGATAACCATTGACTGTAGACACCTTTGATATAAATGGTGCGGATGTAATGCCAGATGTTTAAATTTACCGGCTATTTCTCTCTTTAATTTGGGGTACAATAATGCCAGGCACTATCGCTATTGGAGCTGGAGTAGGTAAAGTGGTAGTACCCAACTCGGGCAAGACGTCACAACAACAGAGCGTTTCAACCTTGTGATCGCGATGGTAGTGATATATATGACAAATTGTTTTGCATTTACGAAATGCCGGGTATAAAAATTAATATCTCGGTCTGTTCTTCCAGAGGAACACAGAACAACAGGAGAAGTAAATCTTATGCTAAAACACTATTCCTGACATTAATGGCGTGCGTGTGGTTTTTTTTTATCTTGTTTAACATTTAATTTAAAAAAAAATTCTGTAATAACAAGAATAAAGCTGTAAACCTTAGATTTGGTTTCATAGCAAGTCAAAGTAATAGTATAATTTGCAAAATAAATACTAAGAAAGTTATACACCGTGGTATTGGTTTCGGTTTGCGGAACATTGAGACTCAACCACTGCCATTGACGCACCTGCTCCTAACTATTGTCGCCGTGAAATAAACGAATCACAACGCGACGTTTGTTTGTTTCAAAAAGTAAGATTAATGTTGCCACGCGAAGTAAAAAATACTTTAATAGTAGATTTTCTCGGCAAGTATTATAAAATAACTATTTCGGATTGGAATTTTCTACACACGGTTTCTACAGTCACTAATTATGAATTCCCATGAAAATTATTATTTAAAATTTTATCAATTATTAGTTTCAAAATAAAAAAAAAACATATAAAATTTTAGAGAATATACACCTTAATTTCTTATGTAATAATATTTTTGCTAAGGTTAATAAATGACTCAAGGGACAGCCTTAAGTACTTTTTTTAAATGACCTATAGATACGTATATATTTGCGAAAACTCATAAATTAAATCATCCTATTTTTATTTAAAAAATATTGATTTCTGTAAAGAAATACATAATGCTATAAATTATAAATAGTTAAGATATTTCGCGCTAAAATAACACAGATAAGATATAGCACAGTGTGAATCAGTAAGAAATCTCCATAAAAATGTCGTGAAATACGTAGCACGATGTAGAACTAGTATATCAGCTTGCTTTATCGTCAATCGATAGGATCCAAGGCAATATACTTAAATTCCTGTAGTACCTATGCATATCAAGTTTGCCTTTGTATATGCTGCTGTTATAACACGCGTGATTAAACTATATGTTTATATGCTGCTGTTATAACACGCGTGGTTAAACTCTATGTTTATAAGCTGCTGTTATAACACGCTTGGTTAAACTATATGTTTATTTAAATTTCCGTAGTACCTATGCACATCCAGTTTGCCTTTTTATATGCTGCTGTTATAACACGCGTGGTTAAACTCTATGTTTACTTAAATTCCCGTAGTACCTATGCACATCAAGTTTGCCTTTTTATAAGCTGCTGTTATAACACGCGTGGTTAAACTCTATGTTTACTTAAATTCCCGTAGTACCTATGCATATAAAGTTTGCCTTTGTATATGCCGCTGTTATAATACGCGTGGTTAAACTCTATGTTTACTTAAATTCCCGTAGTACCTACGCACATTAAGTTTGCCTTTTTTATATGCTGCTGTTATATCACGCGTGGTCAAACTCTATGTTTACTTAAATTCCCGTAGTACCTACGCACATCAAGTTTGCCTTTTTATATGCTGCTGCTATAACATGCGTGGTTAAACTCTATGTTTACTTAAATTCCCGTAGTACCTACGCACATCAAGTTTGCCTTTTTATATGCTGCTGTTATGACACGCGTGGTTAAACTCTATGTTTACTTAAATTCCCGTAGTACCTACGCACATTAAGTTTGCCTTTTTTATATGCTGCTGTTATATCACGCGTGGTCAAACTCTATGTTTACTTAAATTCCCGTAGTACCTACGCACATCAAGTTTGCCTTTTTATATGCTGCTGCTATAACATGCGTGGTTAAACTCTATGTTTACTTAAATTCCCGTAGTACCTACGCACATCAAGTTTGCCTTTTTATATGCTGCTGTTATGACACGCGTGGTTAAACTCTATGTTTACTTAATTTCCCGTAGTACCTATGCACATCAAGTTTGCCTTTTTATATGCTGCTGTTATAACACGCGTGGTTAAACTCTATGTTTATTTTGACATGCTGGTTTTAATCTTATCATTGAAATGCAAAATAATCCGTGTATTCTACGCTAATAATATTTTATGATATAAAATTTGGCAGGCGAATAAAAGGTCCGCCTAAAATAATTCGTAAATATGTGCATAGTTATTTCCAGATTTGCATTTGCATAGAAATTGAAATCACTAGAATAATAAATGGATCAGTTTCGTATATGGCAAAAAGAGGATTAATTTAAGTGTTTGATTAATTTAGGGAAATGGTTGACTAGATAAAACAAATTGAAATCAAGTTATGAAAGAAGTTTTTAAGTACTTTTGCATCACGCCTCACAATACGTTTATTATTTTATATTTATATTTTCTTTTTAAATATCACAAGCTTTCTATGTAGTGGTAATTTATTTTTTTTAAATATTGCTACGTTGCAGAAAACCTTTAATTATAAGTAATTTTCTTTCTAAATTTAGTGAATATTAGAAACATAAATTAATGAAGTCGATTCCTTTGAGATCGAACCAAATATCCAACACACTTTTAATTAACGACATGCAATGACACTACTGCTTCAATTCAGCAGTTTGTTGGATAATAGAATAAATAGTTATATCCACCACTACATATTAGATCAACTGTAAGGTGCCTATCGTAAATAACATTTACGATAAATAAAATCAAAACCACAACTTTCCATACTTTTGAAGTATAAACGTATTAAATAATACACTACCATCTGACTCTTGGCTGCTATTGAGATTTTTTAAATAGTAAAATCACAATAATACTTTGCACTACTTAATTACCTAACCCAAACCTCATGAACTTAACTGAATGAATATAATCATTGGACCAGCAATGCAGTTGAGGTTATTCTCGCATATAATTTTAGTATACCAACGCAAATACCTAAAAATATATCTATAAAAATCATTTATAAAACTCGATTTAAGTTACTTTTAAAACATTTGTTACTGCAATTTGTCACCAAATTTACAAAAAATTGCAACAAATTGCCTTGAAAAACTGAATACCATTTTTACGTTTACATTATAATGCAAGAAATAAAATACATTTTTGTTTGAACCACACCGGTTTGGAAAGACATTAAATAAAATATGTACGAAAAGCGTTTTCAATATCAAGGCAAACTGTCGGTGAACTCTGCCTATCCTGTCAGGAATTAACATAAAGACGTGTAAAATAGCGTGTATATTGAATTTTTGCTGTGTTTTTGATATGTTTATTTATGGAAACTAATAAATTGAAAAGAAGTAGTAGTTGTTTCATTAAAAGAATATAAAGAACTTATGTCGCTAAGTACATAATGCCAATACGTTACAATGTAGGCAACACAGAATATATGACATAAATAATACACGTTTAGGGTAAATTTTTCCTCGCTTATCTACAACATCTGTATCATGTTCACGGCGAAGGGTCTACGCCACTACGGTAACCTCTATAACGACTCAACGCTTATCGTCGTCTGCATGCTAGTCGTAATCTTACGCTGCCTGTTTTTGTAAAATAGACCTTAGTGTATTTGCTTGAAAGCTTAAATTAATATTGACCAATCCTTTACTACGTGCACCTGTTTGAATTCATTATTGAAATACTGGGTATTAGCGTTGGATTTGCATATTATCTCATACACTATTTGTACGACTAAATACTCGACAATAGGAGTAAACAACCGTCATGTTATATATAACTACGTAGAATACTTATCTATATAACTATTTATCTTAATATAATAACCCAATGATTAGTCACATAACTTTTTACTGATTAATCACAAGAACACAACAACAATAAAGTATTTTTTTTCTTCTATGGTTTTTGATTCGTAACTACTGATTTGTGAGCATCAGAATGGACGGTCACTACTGATATTTTACATCGAAATTATTATAGGAAGTTGCTTCCTAGTTGCTACTAGTTGCTACTAATCATTAAATAGTTGCTACCTAAGAACAGAAAGAAATAAACTACTATTTAAGGTGACCGGCCATTCTGATATCAGAATGGCCGGTCACCTATCCAGTGATCACAAACTGCGCAAAATAAATCGAGTTATTTTTAAGCAATAGTTGCTACGAACTGCTACCTTTATATGTATCGTTTTGAACCTTATAGCTTTTAAGGGTAAAAAGTTATAATCATTTGATTAAATTAAAATCTATACTCCTGAAAAATCCGATGAGCAAATCCGATATCAAACATAATATGTAATTTATATGCAGGCGCTACTTGATGGACTGCCTCGTTGGTAAAGTCGTGAATGCTCCACGTTCGATTCAAGAGGTCCCGCGCTCAAATCCCAGGTAGGATACTACAAAAAATGTGAAAAATAAAAAAAACTGTCAGGGCAATCACAATCAGCCAAGGGGCTGCGAATTTGATCCATATTTGTAAAATAACGTTTCTGTCTTCCTTATATAATAATTATAAACGTTAATCACTTAATGTATATGTATCTAATAGATAACAGTTGAAACAAAACTATCAAGTAGCGCCTGCATATAAATCACATATTATGTTTGATATCGAATTTGCTCAACGGATTTTTTAGGAGTATAGATTTTAATTTAATTAAATGATTATAACTTTTTATCCTTAAAAGCTATAAGGTTCAAAATGAAACATATAAAGGTAGCAGTTCGTAGCAACTATTGCTTAAAAATAACTCGATTTATTTTGCGCAGTTTGTGATCACTGGATATCGGCCATTCTGATATCAGAATGGCCGGTCACCTTAAATAGTAGTTTATTTCTTTCTGTTCTTAGGTAGCAACTGTTTAATGATTAGTAGCAACTAATAGCAACTAGGAAGCAACTTCCTATAATAGTTTCGATGTAAAATATCAGTAGTGACCGTCCATTCTGATGCTCACTACTGATTTATAAAAAGTTTTTCTCAAATAAGATAAACATTATTTGTAAAAGCTAGACATTTCTGTTTGCGATTACAAATTAATTTCTTTGAAAATATTTTCTTAATACTTTATATTAAGTTCTTAATATTACTTCGACGTTTTTATTTACAAGTATAAAACTATAATAGAGCGAAATTTCAAGCAAAACCTTTTCAACATTTATATATGTTTAAACTACTAAAGTCAATCATTTTAACTAACAAATCTTAATAAGTTTATTATTATATTAAATTATGAACAAGTTTATTATTATATAAAGTCCTATTATTAAATTAAAGAAATTCGAGATTTGGTATACTTAGCGTTTACTTGGAGATGAAGTGCAGAAAGCTGAAATTTATATAATATTATTTAAGGTCAGATTTTAATATATTCTATATTTTTTATCGTGGAGACTGAAATGATTAGTTAGTTAGATTAGAGATTAGTGAAATTCCATTACTGTTAGACACAATTCATTATGCATTTTATACTTTAATTTCACTTTACAACATAAACAAGTAATTTTAGTATACTACTTAATCAGGTTCAATTTTTAAGCATATTAAGGATGTCATGTTTATAATCTAATGCTAGTACCTATATTACATCATGAGGATGTTTAAAAATCGAAACCGTTTGAGTGACATACTAAAAATATAAATATATGTATATAAAATATGTATATAAATATATGTTGTAATGTGAAATTTACGTACAAGTGCATTAATAATTGTGTCAAACATACAGTCACATTTTAATTACTAGACAATCACTAGTATTTAAAAAATCATCCATCTTACTATTTTAACTAATTTGATCTTCAATCGAAAGTTTAATTAAATTGCCCCGTTGGTCGAGTGGTTAGCGACCCTGACTACGCAATCGACAGGGCTCGGGTTCGATCCCCGACAGGGACAAGCATTTGTGTGATGAACATAGATGTTTGTGTTTCTGGGTTTGGGTGTTTATAATACCCATATTTATACCCACCCATTAGCACCCATAACACAAGCAAATAATTTGCTTATTTTGGGGTTAGATCAATAAGTGTAATTTGTCCCGTTAATATTTATTCATTTATTTATAACGTCAAAATTGAAATTAATTAAATTTCCTATTTTCGGAGAAATTAATTTTATTTAATTTAACCTAAAGTTCGCGGAAATAAGCAAATACAACTTCTGTGATCTTTGAATTATGCATCTTTGCAAAGTAAGATCTGTATCACTAAAATAATATAACGTGTGAGTTTATATATTTAAAACCATCAATAAACAAATTTTTAAACAATTACACTAACACCTATTCATCTAAACACTAGTGGCTCTATAAGCCATTGCTCATCTCGTACGAGCAATTAAATTAAGCTTGATTGTTTTCGATTATCGGATTTTTAAATCGAATCAAATCTTATAATATCTAATGTAGTTTGACTTTGTAATATATTCGGAATATTCGGAATTGAGTATATAAAACAATGTAATTTTACAGATAAACACGACGTAACGTTACAAAAACGCCTTTCCTATTGTATTCTGTCATAAATAAAGCTGATTAATATGAGGTTTGGGAGATAAAAGTATTGGGTTCTTCCCCCAAACAAATAAAATATTTACGCACCCTAAAAGTTTCTCTAAACAGATTGTGAGTGAAATCCGATCATACTACAGAGCTATGTAAAATACAAATAACAATCATGCGGTCCATTAGTATTATTATTATTATTACTTTATACATATACATATTTTTATACTAGATCTAGTAGTAGTAGGCAGAAAATACCGAGTGCCATATTATGTCACGATCCTTGCAGATTTGCCTTTCTTCCTCCAGATTCATTACTCTCTTCATACAAACACGCCGGTTTCGAAGACTCTTGGCGTCACCTTCGGACAGTACCCGATCAATATGGTTATGGTATATCAGTCTTGGTCTTCCCCGGTACCTACATCATTCATAATCGCATTGTTTATCTGTGATTAAGTAACAAATATTCATCCAATAATCCGATGGATGGATGATCGTTACTCAATCACGCCAAAACTACTTTGGCGTGATTGAGTATTGGATTTGGATGAAATTTGGCACACAGGTAGATGATGACCTGGAATATATACATAGACTATTTTCATCCCGAAATAATGAGTTGTTCTCGCGGGATACAAGAAAAACTTTTATAAAGTAGTAGGCAGCACGGTGTAGCTGGTTACTTTATATTTAAAATCAAATATATTTTCCCCTAGCCCATAAAATAAATAATGTAATTGGCATTAAAACTTTCGTGAGACATTATTAACTAAATAATTTAAAATGGCTGAACTATTTTTTTTATTGGTTATTACGTTTAATATTATCTATATATTATTACATAGAGATTAATGTACCACGTACATATATTACTACACGAAGGAAAAACTTTTTAAGACAATTAAGCGAATGGTGGTGTATGAAATTTGGTATGGTTTAAGTTAAAGAAGGACCGCAGAAACTTAATGTTTTTAAATTACATTAAATTAATAAAAATAAGCATTACACACGTTACACTCACGTGACAAAAATCCATATCCATACTAGTCCATACTTCCATACTAATATGATAAATGCGAAAGTCTGTCTGTCTGTCTGTTACGCTTTCACGGCTAAACCGCTGGACCGATTTTCATGAAATTTGGCATAAAAGTAGTTGAAGATCCGGGGTCAAAATAGGCTAATTTTTTTTCAAAAATCAATCCTTAAATAGTTGAAATAGGGGATGAAATTTGTATGAAAAACTATTTCGACGACATGTTAATCTACTCCCGGGCGAAGCTGCGCGGGTCAGCTAGTGACAATATACACACATGTTCATACACTATGCTACATTCTTTACGACTGAAGCGAGGTGCCAAACTTAAAATAGATTTTACTGTTAATCTGTGGTCGAATGTCGGCCACAGACGATCGCTAGTATTAAATAGCTTAAAACTACTAAGTTACTATTAGTTTTAACGAAAATAAGATTTCTAAATAGTATTACAAAGTTTTATGTCAAGAAACATTAATATCTAATACATGTAATATTAGCGTATTTGGGGGATACCTTACTATCTGAACCGCGAAACTTCGCCCGCGAATAAAGTAAAATTCTAATATAACCTTCCATACAAAATTTCATCTCTTATTTTAGCGCGTCAGGGGTTCATTTTTGAAAGAAACGGAGCCTATGTTTGACCCCGAGTCTTCAACTATCTCCTTACCAAATTACATTAAAATCGGTATAACGGTTTAGCCGTGAAAGCGTAACAGACAGGCAGACAGAAAATCTTCTGCATTTATAATACTAACCGCACCCTGCAGCCCGCTTTTTTGGTGAATCCCAAGGGAGCTACATATTTTTACGGGATAAAAAGTATCTCATGTGCTATTGCGAGTTATTATCTACAGGTATCCCTAATTTCATCCAAATCGATTCAGCTGTTTTTGCGTGATTGAGTAACAAACATCCATCCATACATCCAAATATTCAAGCTTTTGCATTTATAACATTAACAAAGATTAATAAACATAGATTAGTATGGATATGCACCTGCGAATATGCATTACGAAAATTATTACAAAGTAAAAGTATCTTCATGCCCGTATTCCCGAAAAGTTTGACAGAGGTACCAGTGCCTTAGCCTTATCATGCAAAATGTGATAGGTGACAAGCCTATCGCCAACTTGGCACTTATGCAATCCAGGGAAACTGAAAAAACATATATTTGATTTCGCCTGAAATAATCATGACATCTAATATATTGAAATACAAAACGTTATAGAAGCATAAAGTTAAGGATAATTTTTGTAGCACAAATATTATTCTAACGATTTAACTAAAGGTCGTGAGCGCTTTCATGTGAAGATATGTACGTGTGATATAAAATATTCGTCGTGTATACAAGTTGTCCTAAATTGGCCTATTAACCTGAGAAGTAAGATTTCTTCGAAAAAGTAAAAATATATTATAATCTCAATATAAATCATATTACATAATACACAAGTCTTACAATTTATTTGTATTTAAAGCTTTACGACCATACTCACGAAGGCATAGGCTGAGGTGCTCCTACATAATCTAAGATAAGCCAAAGAGAGAAAGTAACGTGATCTGTCCGGTGGTCAGCACTTTGAATATTGTTCAGCATACCAGTAAATCGGAAATATCGCGTCTTGAGAAAATTAAATTAAATAGACGTATGGTCCGATTCAGTACTCCAGCCCAAGACTTTATACGCTAGATCAATGAAAATTCTGCAAAAAAAAATATGTAAGAAAAGTTTAAATATATGGTTGTTTAAATTAAAAAAAATAATTTTTTCGACATATTATGACTTTGACTCATTTTTAAAACAGTACTCTGAGTTTTGACCTTGTTTGATGTTGATGATGTTTGACAACTACAGATTATTTATGAATTATTAGCAAAAAGTATGATATCTGCACTATTATTATAAATACGAAAATCTAGCTTTCTCTTTGTTATGCCTTCATGGCTAAACCGCAGAATCGACATTATTGTAATTTGGCATGGAAATAGTTAAACATATTAGGTCAAGAATACGCTATTTTTTTCAAAAATCAACTCTTCATGAGCTAAAATGAGCATGGCCGTTCATGTGAAAACTCATACGAACGAAATGTTAATATATTCACGGAGAAAGCTCAATGGGCTAGCTAGTATGCGATAGTTGTGAGGACAGCAAAATGTGTACGTACTACGCAGGATTTCGCTGGCATTATGTTTTGATTCGTTGAAAATTCATACATTAGTATTAACTATATTATTTTCCAACAGATGACAAAATGAGTATAGTGATAGTGCCACGAAATTATCTGTCCAGTATACAATTGGAAGGAAAGTTTAGAAAATTGGAACTGCTGTAGTTGTGAATATTCATTCCACTGAGAGTTTTCCTAAGTGAATTATTAAAGTAAATGGCGTATCTAGAGCTATTTTTCAGTGAGGGGTAGGGGGAGGGGCTAGGTCTCATCTACAAAAAAAGAACGGCCAAGTTTGTGTTGAACTCGCATACCGAGTGTTCTGTATAAACTTGCACTTTTTATTCAATGTAACTAAAAATTTACGGTTTTCGTTTTTTTCCTTTAAATGTGCTATAATAAATTCTTCTTCTTGCCAAATTTCATAATTGTAGGTCAACTTAAAGTATCCTATAGGTTTTGATTCTCCATTGAAATCGCAAAATATGCGACATAAATGGTCATGATCTTTTGATCGCATTGACTTACAAGTTTGGTTCACAGCTGAGAGAGACTGTAGTCCCTAGTATTTTATTTAATTGATAAATTTCAACTTGATACCTCTACACATTCCTGCGAAAAAGGGTTTATTTATGGTCTCTTCAGTTGCAGGTACAGCTTGATCCGATTTACAGATCTCTTTTATGTCTTATAAATTAAATGTTTCCGTTTTAAAACGCAGTTACAACATTTACTGGAAGCAAACGCTATTTATCCCTAATTATTAATAGAATGTAGGTACTGTTAAAGGTAGATAAGTACTAAAAAAGTGCGTGTCGGGCCAAGTCGCCTCTGTGTGTTCTAGTGGTCCAGCGTTGGCGTTGACCACATGAGGTTCCGGGTTCGATTCCCAGGTCGGGCACATAAAAAAGTGTTTTTTCAGTTTTATTAGAAACAAAAGTTGCCCGGGATTGGAAAGTGCCCGGTTGGCGATAGGCTTGCCACCTATCACATTTGTGGGACCAAGTATCTTCGGCTAATCGCGGGTGCACTTGTTGTACCTCTGCCTACCCCTTCAGGGATATGGGCGTGAAGATACTTTTTTAACTTATTATTGTATAATTCGAATTTATTTTAATACTCTAGAGTGATTATTCGAAAAAAATAGTAGAACTTGAGAAAATACACAAAATAAGCAATGTATTATGTACCACATTCCGCGCAAAATAAACGGCTGTTTAAAAAGTTCTGCGGGCGCGACGAGTTGGAGCAATATACGATTTACATTGCGAGGCGTAAAAATAAGAAAAAATCATAAAACGCAAATTTTTAATTTCTTACATAAAAATCATGACTAGAACGTAAAAATGGCATGTTTTTTAATTTTAGATTCACCTTCCCTTACGTTTAAATAGCTAACTTATAGAAATTGTTTATCGAAAGCTATTTGGTTTATTTCATGAACATATCCCTAAAACTCCCAATACTGTATTAGTCATATTAAATACAAGTTATAGTCAAGAACGCCATTAATAAATAAGTGTACGTAGTTTTGGATAAGGGTTCTATAGGCACGAACTCTTACATTGTAACATTTTATACACCAGTTAACTAAATTATCCAGCTTTAATACTAGTATAAAGCATGTTACACATTATCTTTTTTAGAAAAAGAAATAAAAAATCGTTTTTGATCAACTATACTAAAAAGGATATTTTTGACTAATTTAAGCTTTTGGGACTTTTAAATTGAACCAAATATGTTAATTCAAGGTTAACATATACACATAGCTTCTGTTTATTCAATATTTTATTCATATAATCTAAGATTTGCTTTAATTTTTATTATATAAATTACTAAACATATGAATTCTAAAAAATTCTAAAAAATTACTAAAAATGTGATGTTGAAACAAAGAAAGAATATAGAAGTACCTTCTAGCTTAGTATACTACTTTGAATCACTTTCATTTTCAATTAAAAGCGAAATCAGTACCAGTAAATAGCCCAATGGCCTATTAGTAGCAAAAAATATACTGGTTTTATGTAATATGAGGAAGAAGAGGTAAATTAGGTAACCATTAAGCCGCGCGAAGATGCGTGCATATTGATTGTTTTCTAAAGAATGATAATTTATTTACTTATCTTCCATGTCAATCGAAATTTACGTTGTTGCATAGTAACTTGAATATCATGATCAAGTCCGAAGTATTATTGCATTTAAATAATAAAAAATAGTAACTAATATTTACATTTTTGATTAGCACCAAAGCGATTAAAATTTCTAGTAACATGTCATTCAAATATATGAATGAACATGAAATATTCAAACAAAATGAAAATATATTATTTTGTTAAAGTGATCTTTAGTGAATAATATTCTTTAATAATAGTCTTTTGATTAGTTGAATGTACCCATGTCTTGGGCCAGGGGGGAGCAACCGTAACATTTTGCGACTATATTTTTATCTTATTCTATTTTTATCTACAACAGTAGAGAGATAAACAAAATCCGGGGGGGGCAGCTGCCCCTCGCTGCCCCCCCCCCTTCCTTTGGTACGCCCATGTGTCCGAGTATAGAAATTACCAGTTTCGACCTTGATGTATGACTTGGTCTCTTTAGCGTAGTCTGACAGACGCTAACTACAGACTGCGCGATTGGGCGATATAAGATGCCTATATAAATGTCAGTTACTAAACTTGTTCAATGGTAACACAGCGAACTGTGGAACTTACAGCACGTGATGTTATAATGCCGCTTACGGGTTTTTTGTGGCAACTTATACAATAGTAAATATCTTAAATGTAAAAAACTTGACAAAGAAAAATTTTTGACTGGATTTGAACCAGCGACCTTGTCTAAGGCAATAGTATATTTTTATTTTTTTGGTTGGCGTCATTACAACTCATTGAATTGTAATCCTTATCGGCACATTTTTTTAATTGATAACAATTTTTGCTTATTTCTTGTAGTAGCCGGGAGTTTTACGTGCTCTTCGGTGGCACGTAGGTATATAAATACCCGTATAATAATATAAATACTCGTATAAACGAGTATAAGTACTTTTCGGCTTGCTTCTGAAAGGACATAAACCACGTTGTATAGACCTTTGGGCTAAATACGGACAGTAAAACTAGGAATTGGTTTTAGTTATTTTAGGTAGCTTGAACTATTGCGATAATATTTGTATACATATTTTTGTGTACAACATTACACTTTTTTTATTACTATTTATTAGAATATTAAACTTTATACCGCATCAATCACTTTGTAACATTTTTTAAACGTTGATAGTAAAATACCCATCTCTATTATAATAGATGAACATTAACACAAGTACTTAAGTATTAAAATAATTTCTTCTTTTAGATTCACAATTGGTGAAATACACTGATTTGTGTAAAATCGTATCCATCTACGTAGTCATTAGTTTTCGTAAGTCACAACGGGTGCAGTGTCTCGGGCATACGGGACTCGTCAAAAAAAGGCATTATAAAAAATCGCCAGGAAAATCTAGTTAATAAAAAGGACACCGAAAACAGTAAAAACATACACAAGCGCATGTATCTAAGTGAAAATATAATAATTTAAAAATTGACATTTGATAGCCGTCAACAATTAAAAATGTTGTCATTGTAAAAAAATTCAAACTCGATTCCAGTAATCGAGAAAAAATATTTTATAATAGTTACATACTTCATGTTGATATTTCAAGTAATAAGTAATGGTATAAAAGACGTTTATTTAATGATAACTATTATAATTGCAGTGTTTCAGTATTTATGTTATACTAATTTCGAACGAATGTTTTCTTAATTAAGCAATATGTTTTTTTTTTTCAAATGTTACATACTGTATATTATAGGTAACATGGCATGTGCTGTCTATACATTTTAATCCAGTTTCTACTTACAGGTTCCAGCTACTTTTTTTATTAATAAAAGATTAATTTAATTGATTTAAAATTAATATTTTACTTATTTTATGTAACAGCTACTAACTATTGTTAGATACTAGTAAATAAGTAACATACTAATTTACTTGTAATCGACAGCAGCTAGAAGCATTAAGTAGAAAATAACTTTTTGCGTTATTGCAAAAACGTTTAATATGTTGCAACCGGTAAATGTCGTTCAAATTCAAAAATAATAATAATAATAATAATTCACGGGACAAATTACACTTACTGATCTAACCCCAAAGTAAGCAAATTATTTGCTTGTGTTATGGATGTTAGTCAACGATACTAATACATAGAAATACATATATAAATACTAGAATATATATAATAAACACCCAAACCCGGAAATACAAACATTTATGCTCATCACAAAAACGCTTGTCCCCGTCGGGGATCGAACCCGAGCCTCGATGATTGCGTAGTCAGGGTCTCTAACCACTCGACCAACGGGGCGGGGCATAAATACCTCTCCAACAACCGAATACTATAAAAACCTTGATTAGAAATAATATTAACAGTACAGTCTATGTGGAATATTAGTTAAAACCTAAGAAATAGGTCAAAATTATAAGACGTCATGAAAATCGATTTCTGATTGATAAATCGATTTTGATTTATGAACTAAAAGTTTGGCTAGCAACATTGGCAAATAGAATGGTAGTCTATACTCATTACTATTTTGATGAATATCAGTTTATGTCCTTTAAAATAATGATTTTTAATATAACACGTGGTTACTCCATATTTAAGACAATATTTACAAAAAAATATATAACAATTTTTGGCAAATATTACTTTTTCATAGAGTGCTGTTCGCTAAATAGCCCACAATGGCTTTACTCCTTTTAACTTTCAAGAATAACCCATAAAAAACTTCAATATCTTACCCGACCCGTAGCTTTTTTTTTATATCATAAGATATAGCAAACAAGCAGATGGGTCTCCTGATGGAAAGAGTCAACCGTCGCCTATAGACACCAAAGATGTTAATGGTGCGTTGCTATGCTGTGGCGAGGTCTAATGCCACATGCCAAATTACCGGCTACCTTACCCTCCAAACCGGAACACGACAGTGACTAGCAGTGACGCTGTTGCGGCAGAAACAGGTAAGGTGTTGGTACCAGACCCGGTCGAACCGATGCGGAACTCTACCACCTAGTAGTCACGATGGTAGTGACGCGCATAGCCACTCTAAAGCCCAAAATCTCATAATTCAATTAATTACGACTACCCGTAAAACATAAGAAACAAAATTAAATATGCGTGTCATTTTGGCAATCTAGACTATGATAATAATACATTCATACAAGAATATTATATAAACATACTAGCTGTGCGTCCGCGTCCAGATTTTCTTAAATAAATGTAGCCTAAGTTACTCCCTATTACATCAGATATTTGCTAGTGAAAGTCCCGTCAAAATCAGTCCAGCCGTTTCAGAGATTAGCCGGAATAAACAGACAGACAGAGAGACAGACGGACAGACAGACAAAAATTGTAAAAAATGATATTTTGGTATATGTACCGTATATAAATCCATATGCATTTAGTAAAAAGCGGTTATTTTAATATTACAAACAGACTCCAATTTTATTTATTTGTATAGATGTATAGATGTATAATAGATTATTACTTCTCTATATTCAGTAGGCATTATTTCACTGAACTATAACAAAATGTATGTATCAGGCCTTAAAGAAACAATAAACAGTTTATGTTGCGTTGGGATAAATTAATGACAGCACATGCTGAGCACTTATACAGTTAGAGTTGTTCATCATTTAACTTGTTGGATTTATACCCAGGGCTTTCCCGGCACAGCTTCACGGCGCCTTAAGCGGTAATGTGTGGTCATAAATTAAACGATAATAAGTTGTGACAACAACGACGCTGTTAATGACTTTATGCTCTCATGTAATTATATTAGGTCACGCTTTTAAGATAAAAGAAACTTACTTAACATATCATTTATTAGTTTAAACATGAAAAACTGTTTAGAAACTTGTAGTAACAATGTAGACAAAAGGTACAAATAAATATCCTCTAAAATAAAAAGAAACACCGATATTAGCTATATTTTTTGTTTATTAAAATAATGATATTTTAGTAAAATAATTAAAAAGAACGTTGAATATTAACCATAAGTTATCTAGTTTGTATTTATAGGGGTCCGCCCCGTTGGTCGAGTGGTTAGCAACCCTGACTACGCAATCGCAGGGCTCGGGATCGATCCCCGACGGGGACAAGCATTTGTGTGATGAACATAAATGTTTGGATTTCCGGGTTAGGGTGTTTATCAAATATATTCTAGTATTTATATATGTATTTCTATGTATTAGTATATATATATATAATAATTTGCTTACTTTGGGGTTAGATCAGTAAGTGTAATTTGTCCCGTGAATATTTATTTATTTATTTATCCTTAATTTCCCAGTTTACTGATTGGTCGAATTGGTGGTAATCGATATGACTATACATGCTCTTTGAGACTTCTTATCACTGTTGTATTTCATCTCGGAGATGTGCATGCGACAACACATCCCTGTCAAAAGTCGGTAAGGCACCGTTAGCATACTCGTATTGTATTGTCTATGTATATCGTTGTCTCTTTCAGTCAAAAGCATGCGTTTTTCCTATTCTATGATGTAAAAAACTCATAAAATTGTGCTACAGTATAATTAATAAACATGTACCATTAATATTTCACCCTGTTTCACCTTTTATCACGTTTATTGTGAGGGCAGATATTGTATAAATGAAAGTATCAAGCCTACCTAGCTTGCTCAATACACGTGTAACTCTTACTTTTACTATTACTACTTTTTATAATTTAACTTTTACGGTAAGTAATTAAATAAGTATTATCACACCTGGTTCCCTTGCAGAGTAGGCGGAGTAAACCGAACGTAGACTTTTCAGTTCACCAAGTTTCACCGGTTTGTAGGTATGCGAGATGAGTGGTGATCCAAATCTCCGCATTTTACCGATGTTTTAACGATTATCTTATCTACTATTTCTAGCGATAACCGCGACTGACGACTTTACGTGCTCATTTGAGGCACGGGAATGATAACCTATCACCCGCTAGACTCCAAGCTGCTACTGAGATTTTTGACTTTCGAGATAAACCTCGAAAAAACCTCAATAACACTTTTCGTCCGTCCCGGGGATCGAACTCGAAATTTTACGATCTAGCCGAATCGGCTAACTCCTAGACTACGAGGCACTCGGCTTTTACGGTAATAGTAATAAAAAGTATAACCATAAAAATTAATTTATACACGTAGGTAAATATGAGTGTAGTTTGATGACTTCATGACTTTGTATATTTTAATTTGATAATTAGGAAGTTCTAATAGAGCGAAGACTAATTATTATTTTTTTAATTAGGCAAAGAAAATCAACTTTAAAAATTAGTCCTTACGAAACCTTATTTTTCGAAAATGGAGAAAGTGAAATTGAAGAGTAGGTATAATATCAATTAAACGCTATATTTGGGGTAAAAGAATCATTAAATAGGACGAAAGTAAATTAAAACAAATATAATTTTATGGATTCTGCACCATCTAGTGAAATAGCGATTTATTGTTAACTGAACTTTTTTGTGAATTTCATGAGCATAATGTATTTTGCAGTCTTATCTACATTAATATTAAAACAGAGAATTTGAAAGATTTTTTTATTTTTGTAGAGAATAAACTCAAAAACTATTTTTTATTTATATTTCATCGTTTTACCTTTAAAAACCTAAACTATCCAGAAGGAAAAAAGACTCCTTCTTACCTGACTAAGCAAAAATAAGCAGTGATATTAGGTTACACGATTGAGGTCACGCGTAAGAGTCTTTTTAACACATAAAAAAATCATACCTACGTTAGAGTACCTATCAAGTACAGAAGGTTGCATAAACTGGAAATTTTTTCATGCAATATATCTCTTATTGTAGACACCATTACACTACTTTGAACCCATTTATGTAGATTTATTCGTGACGAATTCAACAGCTTTTTTAATTTGCTGCGGGTCGCACTCGTTACTCTTTCGAGACTATAATACACGTGTCAAGGGAACACAATAAAATATCGTATTCATTGTTATGTAACGAATTTATTTGTTTTACATTAAATAAATGGTGATTGATGATTGCCATACAACTTATTGTTGATGGAACTGGGAACGTACGGAGTATTTATAATAACATGCAGTTATAAATATATTAAAATTATCACGAATACATAGTGACACTAGCTAAAAGATGAAAATGGATACGATTATTCACTAGGTGTTAAATTTCTATAAGGACGCACTCAGGTTTGGTGCCACGGTCATTCTTGCCGTAAAAGCGTCAGTGCTTGACACTGTCGTATTTCAATTTAGAAGACAGCCGGTGAATAGATGTATCGTAACTTGCATTTCAACCCGCTACATAAATGATAAGAAATAATGCCCTTATTGTCTATAGGCGATGATTGTGTCTTTTCACGAGGAGAGTCATTAGATTGTTTTCCTATTGTATAACTACAAAAATAAGTCCAGGTCCCCTTTGAAGAACAGACTAAAGCCATTTGCCAGGCAGTTCCTAAGAGGCAAGCGATTGGCTATATGTGTTACTACTACAGAGCAATCTGCAACGGCTTACCTATTCCTGCCACATTGAATTTGCAGTTGTTGTGTTTTAGCTTAGAGGGTAAGGTTGCCGATAAACGTATGCACGTGACTTTGCCATCTGGCCACACGGATAGCAACGGACTATTAACAACTTTGGTATTTGTAGGCGATGGTTTCTCTTTCCATCAGAAGAGCAGTCGGTTTGTTCGTTTTCAATTGATATAACCCTAGATGATTGTGCATCTACATATATTTGGTTCATTTTGCGTACTCCATGTAGGAACCGGTGTAATAATAGTATAATATACTTAGATAAATAATTGGTCTCCCTGCGCTTGACTAAATACCGCCGACGTACTTGTCAAATGCGGCAACAAATACTACGCCGAAACCCACAGCCGAAACCGGCCCGATTACCCGATTCAGATTGAAACGCCATTCAGTGTTATTGTATTATCTTATTATATAATCTATTTTATATATATATATATATATATATATATATATATATATATTTATGTCATTTCTCTTGTACGAGTGAAATATTCGTAGTGCAATAGGGTTCGCCTACATACGCTTAACCTAGTTCTATATTTTTTTAATGTTTGTCTATTAATTTTGTGTGTAAAAATGTGAGCTGACGAAAATGAAACTGAGCAACTTTCCCCAAGGAAAAATGCGTTGTATTGTGAAGAAGCAAATGACTTACCAACTATGTGAAAGCAAACATTTTTTTCTCGTACTATGTAGGTACCCGAAATGTAAACATACTCCACAAAATATCGGCGCGGCTCGATCGGGCCTCCCTGGCTCATCACCGGTTAAGGACCGGTTAATATTATATGGTACTTAATAATTTGCCTAAGTGTCAGCCAAGGCCGCCGGGTGCGATTGTCCTCTATGGGTTCATTAATTTAAGATAAAATTTAGGTGAGTTTTTGTGCGCATGCCGGGGTAGGTTTATGACTTAAATAATTTTTAACTCGGAAACCTATCCCTAAATATTAAATACAATTTTATACCAAATACAGTGTTTGAGTTATAAGAACACTTATTTTTAAAGTTATAATGCATGAGAAACACCCAGACGACCACAAATACTTTATGTTCATCACATAAAAACTTGCAAGACTTGAAGAAAGGAAATCCACGAACTCGTGATCAGATCAGCAGTCCAACCACTAGACCACAGAGGTCGACAAAAAATAAAAGCAATTGACATATGTATATTTATACCTTCCACTTTTACAAAAAAGAAACCTACGCCTAACCTATATACAAATATATTGATACATTCGTTCTTTTAAACAAATTTTAGTTAAGTAACCTACGCCTAACCTATACATAAATATATTGATACATTCGTTCTTTTAAATAAATGATAATTGTATTTAGCATTAAATATTTTGCCCATTAACTAGGGTAACAGTTAAGCAGCTAGCAATACAATTTTCACGCACACTACTCACTATCATCCCTTTGCACATTGTCATGTCACACACACACTAGAATATGAATTGCCGCATTCACGGAGTTATCTTTTCTAGATAGTGCGGTATCTAGTCAAGCTCCGCGAGACCAATCATTTATCTATGAGTATATATATTATATTTTATTGTATATTTTTCTAACGCTTGTGTATAATTTCATTCTCAGAACAATTTTACAAAATCAATATTTTATGATTACTCTGTAGTATTCATAACATACTAGGTGGTAGAGTTCTGCATTGTCTCGCTCGGCTCTGGTACCACCTATTCCTGCCGCAATAGCGTCAGTGCTTGTCATCGTCGTGTTCCGGTTCGGAGAGTGAAGTAGCCAATAAACTTAGGCATGTGGCATTAGACCTCGCCACAAGATAGCAACGCACCATTAACATCTTTTGTGTCTATAGGCGATGGTTGACTCTTTCCATCAGGAAACCCATTTGCTTGTTTGCTGTCTTATGATATAAAAAAATCTGGAAACGGTTGACCTTGCAGGCCATCCCTGAAACTTCCCGCTAAATTAAGGTATTTTAAGCTCAGAAGAGTAAAAATATTATCAGCTTTTCTTCTTTAAAAAATGCGTAAAATACCGTTAATTGTATCAAAATCGGTCAATTTGCTTGGGATTTATCAATGAAGAAAATTTTTGAAAAATATTTTTCGACATTGTTCGAAATTTAGATCTCAAAAAGCTAAAGCTAAAGCAATATTTTAGATCTCAAAAATTGAGTTGAAATCGTTCCCAAAATATACGACTTTTCAAAAATGAATGCCGTTGCAATTTTTGGAATTTAAACATCTATTTTGTTAAAAACTGCCATTTTTGAAATGAAAAAACCTATGCTTATAGTTTTTACTCTTTTGAGCTTAAAATACCTTAATTTAGGTGGAAGTTTAAGGAATCGCCTGCAGGGTCAACCGTTTACACATTTTTTTTAGTTGTATGAAATGTGTATATATCCCACGAAAATAAAGGGTGAGTGTGTGTTTATTTTCAAACATAATGCCAGTTTTAAGTGTTGTCCGCCACACAGCTTTTCCTATAAACTTTGAAACAATCTTCCTTACACGGTTTTTCCAAAAAGATTTGTTATAGATAATTTTAAAAGGAAGTCTGGCAGATTTTTTGTGAGATCGGCATAACATTGCATTTGTAACTAAACCTTGATACTGCTTACGTTTACGGGTAGCGATGATTTATTATTCACAAGATGGCTTACTGGTTTGTGTGTCATCTGTTTTTGTAAAAAAAAAATTTACGAAAATCTGACAAATCATAGAGTTTAAAGTTTTATTACTCGATGATGCTAAATAGTAATAAAACTTTAAACTCTATGATTTGTCAGATTTTCGTAAAATTTTATGCGCGAAAGACCAAAAATAAACTCTTGATCTAGATCACAATTAATTTACAGGTTTATCGGCTGAGTGGTGGTGACTTATTTGTCCGAATTTGCTATTGCTTGTTACTAAGCTAGGTAAACTATTATTTCGTGTAGGATGTTTTAATAGCACCACATACTCAAGATTATTTATCAAAGTATCTCTTTTATCTAAGGGTTGTCTGGCAGAGATCCCTTTGTAGCGATGAGACCACCGTTGTGTACCCTTTGTACGAAATATAATTTTTACAAAGTACTTATTAATGTAACTATTGGTGCGCAATAAAGTATATTCATTCACAAGCTATACTATTCTGTATACAAAACACGAAATTTCTGCTATATTTCAAGCAAAATCCCTCAAAACTGTGGTCAAAACATTACGACATGGTTCAAAAACAAACGCTAGTTATGAGAGAATCGGCTGACATGCAAACAAGTAAACAAGCTGAAGGTACAACAATAATAGAATTTAAAAATCTTACCTCACATAATAAAATTTTTCTCATACTATTACCTCGTGTTGGTTCCGGGCTCCTTTGAAGAATAGGCCAACTGCCATTCTGCCAGGCAGTTCGTAAAAGGCGATCGATTGGCTATACAACTCACTACCATCGTGGCTACAAGGTGGTAGAGTTATGCATTGTCTCGCTCGGGTCTGGTACCACGGCCTTACTTATTCCTGCCGCAATAGAGTCAGTGATTGTCATTGTCATTTTCCGGTTTGGAGGGTGAGGTAGCCGGTAAACACTTATGCATGTGGCATTAGACCTCGCCACAACATAGCAAAACACCATTAACACCTTTGGTGTCTATAGGCGATGGTCGACTTTTCATCAGGAGACCCATCTGCTTGCTATTTTTTTTAGAATCTTTTTTTTTTTTATAGAATCAAAACTGTTGCCACTAGGATAAATTTATAAGCATTATATTATTTTATGAATTAAATATTGGGATGCTAATATTTAAAACGTATTATATTATTAAAAGTATATATTATATATTGAGTTTACTTTATACAATTTTATTTTTTCTGATAATTATTTTTCTAACACAATAATAAACCCACAATAAAACAATTATACAAGAATTATATTATTGCTCAAAGACTAACAACGCGCATCTATGTTTTAGGAAGTAATTACTTAAACAGTTCGTCGGAAGTTTTCCTTTGAGAAGCTTAAATGTAATTAGGAACTATTACCATTAGTATCAATTAATAATATTTAACATCTTTGCTTATTATTAAATCTAATTATATTTTTTGCTGGCGTAGGGATGTGACGACCCCATCGCCCACCGGAGGGATGATTTTTGTTACAAAAATTATTCCATCGGTGCAGTCAGTCGATTAGTGGTAGTATCATGCTGTGCTTGTAGCGGAATAGGCCGGCACGCCCGGGGAGATAACACTCTCTCACTTAACACCGACGTGAAGTAACAGCGTAGCTGTTGCGTTTCGTCCGGTTTGTGAAAGTCCCGGAGGCCTAATCCCCCCTCCCCCGCATACATGAAAGCGCAATTTAAAGATGTTTTACCCCAGGTGGGTACCACTTGCACTAGCGGTGGAGAATCCCCCTCTGGGCATCAATGCTCTGGATTGCCCGAACAGTCAAATCATGGATGTTCAGGCTAGTGTGTGCGTATACGCCAGAGAAGATATCTGCTACTCGCGCCTCGGTAGTCTTGAAGGTCGAGACCTATCCATATTATGGTTACGCGTAACTGCGACGACCATCCCCGCATCTACGCGTGCCTATACAGGTCCCATTGCGGGAATACCGAAGTCGACCGGCTCGTCGAGCATTTGCAATTAGCTCAGATTCCGTGCTTCAAACGACATCTACCGCAGTGATCGTGTTCCTAGGTAATTTTAACGCCCATCACACCGACTGGCTTTGGTCACGTTCAACCGATCACGCGGGGAGGTCTTTTCATGATTTTGCTTTGACGTATGGTCTTACCCAACTAGTTACTTCATCCACTCGAACTCCAGATGTCGATAACCATGTACATTCAATGTTGAACCTTCTGCTGACTTCTCACCCGGATCAGTATCGAGTATCAGTGGACGTTCCTCTCGGTTTGTCTAACCACTGCCTGATCCGGGCCAAAGTGCCGGTTACGCGCCTGTTACGACCTCATTTTGTAGGTGCTGCCGCGTTTGGCATTATAAGTCAGCAGATTGGGACGGGATGTAGTCCTTCTTTGCATTCTGTCCTTGGGGCGAATGTGCTTCTCGTTGGATGATACGAATATCGTTGCCGATTCTGTCGCTAATGTGGTGCTACAGGTTATGGAACTTTACGTTCCGCTCTTTGCGGTTCCCATCGGTGGCAAGTCTCAGCCTTGGTTTGGTTGCAAGACGGCTGCGCGCCGAAAGCAAGATTGCTACCAGGCCTGAGCTGCTGCATCGGCATCATGTGATGAAAAAACCAGCGCCTTAAGAAAAGAGTATAATAACGCCCCGTGGTCCTTCAAAAGAGTCATCGCCAAGGCAAAACCGGAGCACATTGGCAGGATTGGAAAATTTCGTAAAAATCCTTAAAACCGCTCTGGAAAAACCGATTACTGTAAGAATTGTTTGTTTAAAGTATGGTAAAGTATATAATTATTAAACAAAAAGTGTTAAGCAGTTTCATAAGTTAATTCCTTAACGCTTAATGTAAATTTAGGAAGATTTAACCTTCACATTTGAAACAATAAATCAAAACTAACTTGTTAATTAAATCATTGAATGTATGCAAAGATTTTATGCAAAATAGTGCAATAGTCCGTTTACCACGTATCAAACTTTTTTTGATTAATAACAAGCTGAATTTTTGTGAACAGCTTTGTTTTGGTGAGACGCAAATCTTTTCTATTTTCGAAAAAATTCAAATCGGGTAAATAATAAAGTTAGGGGCTACAAACATTTTAATTTGGTGATGTAAAATTATTTTATTAATAACAATGATTATGTTTTTTGCTTTAATCACTTGACTATTTTATGAAAAACATGAAATACTTTTGTCCTACACATTCGATGTTTTTTCTGACAAATCCTCCAATCTAAAGATTCAGAATTATGAGATTTTCAAATTGATGTTATATAACCTAATTTTCTCACAACAGCTTGCTAATTATTCAAGGGCTAATTTATCCTACACTTAAGTAGAAACTTTTCTTAGTCCGACGCTCTAAAGTGTTCTTTTTATCTGTCTTTATTCCTTACGCGATTCGAGATATTTCCAAGATAGAAGAGATGAGCGTCTCGTCAAAACGAGGCTGTTCACAAAAATTCAGCTTCTTATTAATCAAAAAAAGTTTGTTCCTGGGATCATTGTCTAAAACTATTGTGCCAAAATTGATTATTCTTTTCTTTCAATTTGTATAGTACGACAATTTTGTTAATATAATTTCGTTAGCCAAATTATCAAGCAAATTATCGAAAATATTTAATTTTATATTTTAATTAAATTAATCTGTAGTTTTATAACGTTATTATAACTTTAACATCTTAATTATAATTAAACTGTTAAATGGTACTGTTAACGATAATATTATCAATGGCGCTAATTTATTATTTTTATTAAATAGACATATGACAAAAAATAATGCAAATAAACGGCTAAGTGGTTCTAAAATATTTTTCCTCCTGGGATGTCTAGACTATTAAAGGAATTCCTGGAAAATGCATCATTCTTGTCTAAGTCATAAAAATACTACGAGGTGCAGATATTGAATTTTGTAGTTATATCTTTTTCATATTTACCAATTTATACTGAAAAGATTTATACGTGTTGATCTACGAGTTATGATGACAAGGATAACATCACACAATTAATAAGTTTGTGTTTATAGACGATAGTTTTCTAGTTTTCTCTTTCCATTAGTAGAGCCATCTGCTTGTTTGATAGCGTATGATATAAAAAACGGGAGAATTTCTATTAAGTCTGGCTAAAATTGTTGTCAAAAGTAAGCAAATTCTTAAAAAATATTCAGTGATTTTTTTCTCAAAAAATATTCAAATTTAAGAAAATACATAACACAAGCAATTTATGTGATGAGCATAGATATTTGTATTTCTGGGTTTGAATGTTTATTATATATATTTCGGTATCTATATAATATGTATTTCTATGTAATAAATAAATAAATAATTTGTTTACTTTGGGGTTAGATCATCTCGTTAAAAAGAAGCAATGTATGATGCGCCACATACCGCACCCAATGAATGACTAGTTCGGGAATTTCACGGGCACAACGATTCGGAACAATGTACGCCTTACATTGCGTAGCGTAAAAGTAAGACATAATCATAAACAGACAATTTTTTATTTCTCACAAAAAAAGGACTTGCCATCCCCTCCACACACATACACACATATTTTTTTTTTACTGTCGATTGGGAAGCGCTTGACCACAATCTCGTCTGATGGTAAGCTAAGGTGCGGCCTAAGATGGAACGCGCTTCCCTAAAAGGTACCTGTTCACTCTTCTCTTGAAGATCCCCAGGTTGTACCCATCGGGGAACGCAGTATTTATATAGAATTTCTCGCATTTTATTAAATGCTACGGAAATAATTTTACTAAAATATCGAGATGACATTATACCACAAAAGCCTTTTTATCGTTTATATCTGTCTACTCAACTGATGGTATTACTTCTCATAAATTAGAGCTATGTCTATACTAATAAAACGAAAACATTTATGTTTTGTATGTGTGTTACGAATAAACTCAAAAAATACTGGACCGAGGATAAAAATTTCTTCACTATTAGAAAGCTGCACAAGTGATATGTGCTACTTTTTAGAGTTCCGTACCTGAAATAGACAAACGGGACTCTTATAGGATCACTTCCTTGTCCCTTTGTCCGTTTTCCACGACTCTTTTTCTCAGAAACGCGTAGTCAGTAAGTCAACACAATCAAAAGAAATGTATCTATGTCGCATATTTTGCAATTTAAAAAAAATAATCAAAATCTATAGGATATTTCCCGTTAATCTAGAATTATGAAATTTATAAAAAAGATATTTAAATTAAAAAATCCGAATACCGTAAATGACCGTAAAAATTACACAAAAGAAAGTGTTCACAACATATTATGGCCATTTCTCAGTGTGTGAGTTCAAAGTCAAAGTCAAAGCTTCATGGATGAATCAAGCTTAATGGATTTTTTACTCGACTTAGCAAAAGAAAGTAATAATTCTTGGTCAAGCGAACAGTCACGAGTAACAGCTAGTATTAACTAAATAAATAGCATCACATTGGTTTCTTGGCAGAGTAAGCAAAATGTACATTAAACCCCGGTTGCACTTTGATTTCGAGTGTTGGTGGTGGCTGGTGCTTAGAGTTAAGCAAAATATAACAGCCGCTGATTAGTAATCAGCGTCTGTTCACTTTACTGCGCTGACTACTAATCACTCGAATTAATTAACGGCTGTCTTTACGTATTTTTTGGTTAGTATTAAGCACCTGCATTAAACACTTGCACTCGCACTAATCAAAGTGTGAGCGGGGCCTTAATGAAAGTTCCGGTTCACCACACTTTACTTTCTTGCCGGTTAGAGTTAATACGCGTCACCATATTTTACCAATTGACTATAATTCAGACCAAATATACATCCAAAGCACGAGAATGCTAATACACTACTGCTGAAGGATCAGAATGCTGCGAGGGCAATCCTGATAAAATGTGATGATCAAAACTGATTATATTTTGCGGATAAACCACGATTTTTTATTCTTAAAAAGCTAACTCAAAAAATAGCAAGTCTAATGACACGATTTATATAATCAAGGTTCTCCACTGTAAAAATTTTTTTCTGTAAGTGCTTAAAATAATAACATGTAAGTACATACCTTATTTCGCCACAACTAAGAAATATTTGTAAAAAGACCAAACGGTTTTATATTTTACTAGCTGTTGCCAGTGACTTCGTCTGCGCGGACTTCGTTTACTCCGCACAGCACCTCCCCCGTAGGTGATAGCGTGATAATATTTAGCCTATATGTTGACCCGACCTGTTAGTAATATTCATGCAAAATTTGAAGTAAATCTATGCAGTACTTTTTGAGTTTACCCCGGACATACATACAGACAAACAGGCAAACAGACAAACAGATAAACAGACAAACAGACAAAAATTCTAAAAACTATATTTTTGGCTTCGATATCGATTGTAGATCACGCCCCATGTATTCTTTTAAAAATATTCAATGTACAGTTTTGACTTTCCTACGATTTTATTATATGTGTAGATAGATTACATTGCGAAGAACTGTTCTTAAATTATTAGATTCATGGGTGCATTTATTATCAAAGAATGGACATATATTTATATAGTACGTGAATTATGATTCCGTACCAGTATTTTAGTGTCATTTATTTTCAAACTAGTAGTTATTCGCGACTTCGTTCGCGTGATCAAAATCATTACTTTTTTTAATCTGTTGGATAAAGCAGTAACCGATGTTACTCCCGGATAATTGTTCTAAACATGAAAGAATTTTTAAAATCGGTCAAGATGTTTTGAATTAAATCGTAACAAACAAACAAATAAAAAATCAAATAAACCGTCCTTATAATATTAGTTTAGATTGGCAAATGTAAGGGTGGAGGTAATAAATTATATCCTTCACACCAACTGACAAAACTGATTAATTGTTTTAAAGTATTGATGCCCATTCGACTCTGCTTAAGTATCCACTACCATGGTATTCAATTTGAAAAAATCACCAGAAAGATATATAATTTACCCGATACACTTTTAAAATAATTCCTTTTATAACATTATGATTTATGGACAATGATGCATGAAAAAAACAATTATAATAAATTTGATTAAAAGAACTAATATTAATTTATTTGTCTGGCTGTAATTACCTAATTACATTTAACAAAGCTTGGAGTACTATTAGGACTAATTATATCATTTTCATTTCATCTTACACTGCTTACACTCAAAAAGATTATAGAAAACCCTTGATAAAAGCTGATATAAAATTTATAAGAAGATATTTTAATACTGAAGATAAATTGTGTTCAATGACTTTTTTTAATAGTCAGTTGACTTGATATTAGACTACTGAGCCATTTGTTTTAATTCCTATAATAAGTATACGGTTCAGTGAGTGTTTTAATTTATTCAAAATCTTCTTGAATTGATGTTGCATATACAGACGTAGAGTTTGCCAATAGACTTGATTTAAATTTTGGGAGTTTATTAGCTACTCTTCTACCGACGTGACGCAGGGTATAATGATTTGTAAAATTTATAACATATTTTTCCTGTTCTTAATTCTCCATTTCTTATAATTTCATGCCGTATAATAGAATAAAATTTCAAATTAAATTTATAAAACACAACTAAATATGTTCTTATGTAAAAGTAAGTTTTAGTGTGAGCTAAGCTTAACTGAGATTAATCTATATTAATATTTCGAATGCGAAAGTTTGGATGTTTGGATGGATGGATGGATGTTTGTTTCTCAATTACGCAAACCTACTAAACGGATTTGAATGAAACTTGGCACACAGGTAGAAGATGACCTGGAACAGCACATAGACTGCTTTTTATCTCGTAGAAATTAGGTGATAATCGGGATTCACCATAGGGAACTTTTATAATGCAGCGGGCTGTACGCTGCAGCTAGTAAATAATATTTAATATTGTGAAAATATAATTTTTTCTTAGCAATAATTTATTTTATAACTTTTGACGCAATCAACTCATAAGTAAAAAATAAAGCAAATTTTCAGAAATCGAAATAGACTTACACATTATTTCAATTTTTGCTTGACGATTATTGTTTTCTTAGAAAAACGTACAACGTATATACAGGTGTATTTATAGGGAACTTTCATAATGCAGCGGGCTGTACCCTGCAGCTAGTAAATAATATTTAATATTGTGAAAATATAATATTTTCTTATTGTTGGCAATAATTTATTTTATAACTTTCGACGCCATAAACTCATAAGTAAAAGATAAAGCAAATTTTCATAAATAGCAATAGACTAACACATTATTTCAATTTTCGCTTGACGATTATTGTTTTCTTACAAAAACGTACAACGTATATACAGGTGCATTTCTATTTGATTTCGGTAAAATTAAAAAATACTTACGAATTCTTTATAAAAACCTTCTTGTTTTCTCTTACATAATTGGTACACTAATAAAACAATAGAAAAAAGTTTTTAACAATATTTTTCTGTCATTGACATTACAATGGAAACATTTCAAAAAGTTTTATTTTTTCTTTCAATTAAGTCACGTCTCAAACTTTTCGTAGCGACCTCGTAGAAACCGATTTGTTACGTTCTACGGCGTAGAGCGTCCGCCCGGATCCGCGGGGCGCATCACACTGCGCTCAGAGTCTCTTGACAAGACAATCTTTGTCTGTACTGGTCCTCAACAGATAACAGCTATTCGTAAGCTTTTATACGAACAACAGTAATGTAACGTGATCTTTGCTTTGCAATCTCCACACATTATTAAATACCGCTTTAACTTCATCGTATAAAATATATAAAAATTTCAGAAAATTATATATATATATATATATATATATATATATATATATATATATATATATATATATATTAATTATGAATCACTTGTATTGGTACACTCAAATGCGTTAATACGCGAACCCGGTGCCGACCATTAATAGTATAGGACATATACTTTTAAGGTTTTTCAAATAAAATGTTACTTACCTAGTTCACGTAGATCGTATGTTACAGTTATGCAGTCTTAACGTGTGTAATACACTAAATATAATGTTCATAAATCTGATAAAAATTTATGAACTATACAATATAATGGCAAAAAATAAATATCCATTGCCTACAATTGTAAAAGTCTTCTTTTTATATTATACAAGTGTTTAATATGGTAGAAGAACATTTCAATTAAGTTGGCTGTATTACGCTTTATCTTTGGTTTATTTTATCATCTTTTTATCTCTTAACATGTCGTTCGTAGAATTACTTAATAGATAGATATTTATCAATGTTTTTAAAAACATTTAATAAAAACATTTATTCCTTAGATAAAACATATTCTAATCTGAATTTATTGACACATGAGCTTTATTGATCCAGAAACAATGTAATTAAATTAAAGATTTTGTCACTTCTGATATTGATTAAGTTGTTCTGATACTAGAAACACAAACGATAGATTTAAAACATACAAAAAAGTAACAGTACCTTAAACAAACTCTTGTAAGTTTAAGCTGGCTAACCTGGCTAAACTAAGGAGGCATTAGACAGAGTATATAATTGTTGATGGAACTTATACGACTTTCTCTCCGTCATGGATTGACTATTAAGTTACCCACTGCATCAGGCGTGATGATACTAACATATTATACTTTTTAAAAAATGGTATTGCCATGCTTAGCTGAATGGGCCGGCACGACCGGGGCAATACCACTACAACTCAGTACTCTAGCCGCAGCGGAGTTTCTCAACAACACATCAACGAGTGCCGGACCAAATATGTGTCGGAAATCGAAGAACAACTTTCCTCAGCCTCAAAGTTGGGTTAACTAAACTTAGTCCACTTGAACCCCAAGAAGACACAAGTTTGCGCGTTTTCCACTAAGAAATCTACGTTTTTCGTATCTCCTCGATTCGAAAATACTTCCCTAACAGCCACAGCCAGTCTAAAAATTCTTAGAGTTGACATATCGAGCAACGTTCAGTTCCATGGTCACTTGGAAGGCAAGGCCAAATTAGCCTTAAAGAAGCTGGGTGTTCTCAGCAGGGCCAGGCAGTACTTCACGCCAGCCCATCGCTTACAACTCTATAAGGCGCAAATCTGGTCTCATACGGAGTACTGCTCTCACTTGTGGGCGGGGCTCCTCAGTACCAGCTTCTTCCTTTTGACCGCACTCAACGTAGAGTGACTCGAATCGTCAATAATAGGACTATTTCGGCACCTGGTTTCGCGTATTAACGCATTTGAGTGTACCAATACAAGTGATTCATAATCACTGGTATATATAATCACATAATAAATACGCGAAACCAGGTGCTGACCGTTAATAGTATAGGACATATACTTTTAAGGTTTTTCAAATAAAATGTTACTTACCTAGTTCACGTAAGTCGTATGTTACAGTTATGCAGTCTTAACGTGTGTAATACACTAAATATAATGTTCATAAATCTGATAAAAATTTATGAACTATACAATATAATGGCAAACAATAAACATCCATTGCCTACAATTGTAAAAGTCTTTTTTTTATATTAGACAAGTGTTTAATATGGTAGAAGAACATTTCAGTTAAGTTGGCTGTATTACGCTTGAGCTTTATTGATCCAGAAACAATATACTTAAATTAAAGATTTTGTCACTTCTGATATTGATTACGTTGTTCTGATACTAGAAACACAAACGATAGATTTAAAACACACAAAAAAGTTACAGTACCTTAAACAAACTCTTGTAAGTTTAAGCTGGCTAACCTGGCTAAACTAAGGAGGCATTAGACAGAGTATATAATTGTTGATGGAACTTATACGACTTTCTCTCCGTCATGGATTGACTATTAAGTTGAGCCGGATCAGCAAATATATACAATATACGTGTCACTGCCATTTTCATTACTATGTGGTATAGTTGTGCAATGCCTCCCAGGTTTTGGTACCACAACCTTACCTATTCCTGTCTCAATTGCGTAAATGCTCGCCAATGTCGAAGTACATTTTGTAGGGGAAATTAGCCGGCAAACTAATACATGTGGCATTATCATTCCTCCATAAGAATAGTAACGCACCAATAAAATCATTGGTGTTTATAGACAATGGTTGTCTTTTCCTTCCAGAAAACTATATGTTTGTTGGCTATTTCATGATTAAGGAAGAAATCACATTTAAAAAAGTTAAGAAGAAAAGATGCATAAATTTAAATATTTTCTTGATTTATTCCAGAACATGAATATTTAGAAGTAGAAAGAGAAATATATTTTCATTGCTTTATGTTATTTCGCTTTGAACTGCCTCGTGGTCTAAGAGTAAGCCTATTTGGCTCAGATTATGAGGTGCCTGGTTTGATCTACCAGTCAGGCCAAAGTGATATTAGGTTTTTTTCAAGGTTTACAGTAGCAGTTAGCAGCAACCATGCTATAAATGAGCACGTTAGGCTTTTAGTCGCTAAAAATAGTCCGTTATTGTTATTACGGTGATAAAGTGCGATAATGGGGATCATCGCTCGTCCCACCAACCAGCAAACCGGTGAATCGTGATGAAACTGAGAGTTTATAGAAATTTGGTAAAATCTGCCCACTTCGCAAGTACTGCCTACCCACTGCATCAGGCGTGATGATACTAACATATTATACTTTTAAAAAAATAGTATTGCCATGCTTAGCTGAATGGGCTGGCACGACCGGGGCAATACCACTACAACGCAGTACTCTAGCCGCAGCGGAGTTTCTCAACAACACATCAACGAGTGCCGGACCAAATATGTGTCGAAAATTGAAGTACAACTTTCCTCAGTCTCAAAGTTGGGTCAACTAAACTTAGTCCACTTGAACCCCAAGAAGACACAAGTTTGCGCGTTTTCCACTAAGAAATCTACGTTTGTCGTATCTCCTCGCTTCGAAAATACTTCCCTAACAGCCACAGCCAGTCTTAAAATTCTTAGAGTTGACATATCGAGTAACGTTCAGTTTCATGGTCACTTGGAAGGCAAGCCCAAATTAGCCTTAAAGAAGCTGGGTGTTCTCAGCAGGGCCAGGCAGTACTTCACGCCAGCCCATCGCTTACAACTCTATAAGAGGCAAATCTGGTCTCATATGGAGTACTGCTCTCACTTGTGGGCGGGGGCTCCTCAGTACCAGCTTCTTCCTTTTGACCGCATTCAACGTAGAGTGACTCGAATCGTCAATAATAGGACTATTTCTGATCGGCTTGATTCTTTGGCATTACGTAGAGGTGTGGCTTCGCTCTGCATCTTCTATCGAGTCTATCATGGGGAGTGTTCCGAGTAACAGTTTGGATTAATTTCTGCCGCAGAATTTCACCATCGGACATCGTGACAAAATTCAAAATTTCATCCTCACCATCTCGATGTCTAGAAATCTACAACTGTGTTATTCTCGAGGCACTTTTTTTCTCACACTATTCCTTTGTGGAACCAATTACTGGCAGGGGTTTTTCCAAGCGGATATGACTTAGGGAACTTCAAGAAAAGAGCCTACTCTTTCTTAAAAGGCCGGTAATGCAACTGTAAATCTTATGATAGTATGGTTGTCCATGGGCGGCGGTGATCACTTATCACCTGGTGAGCCTCCTGTCCGTTTGCCCCCTTTTCTATAAAAAAAATACTAGCTGCAGCGTGCAACCTACTGCATTATAAAAGTTTTTGGTGAATCTTGAGAAAACAAAGGTTTTTCGAAAAAGTAATGGATATGCTATTCCGTGCTAAATTTCATATAAATCCGTTCACTAGTTTTTGCGTAATTGTGTAACAAATCTCCATCCATTTAAACATCCAAACTTTCGCATTTATACATTGAACTTATAATATTAATATAGATGATGTAACGTGAGAGAACGAAGATGAGAGGAGGCATCTCCTTAAACCTTTACTCGGTATTTGATATATTTATCCTTTTAGCATACCGGTTGGTTTTAACCGTGTTGGTCCGAGACCCCTTCAAAGAATAAACCACTTTTCACTTCGCTAGACAATTCGTAAAAGGGGAATGATAGGTTGTACAAATTAATACCATCGTGACTACTAGCTAGCTAATAAAGTTCCAGAACTTCTTACCCAGGTTTGGCACCACCGTTATCCCTATTCCTGCCGCAATAGCGTCAATGTTTGTCACAATCGAGTACCGGTATGGAGGGTAAGGTAGCTGGTAAACTTATGCATGTGGCATTACCATCCTTCTTCACGGATAGCAACGCACTATTTATATCTTTAGTGGTTTTGATCGATGGTTGTCTCTTTCCATCAGGAGTACCATTGGCTTGTTTTGTTATCCTATTAATTTCATTGGAGGATATAAGCGTGACTATTTTATATTGGAACAGACTATTTTGTTAGATGGTACAGATTTAGCAAATGGGGGCTAGGCGAAAAAATAGTGTAAGAATTTTCTGCTACGAGTTTTTGTCATGAATCTTTTGCCGCCGCTGAGTTGAGTTCTTTAGTGAAGATGATTTTAAAGAACCAGTTACGAAAAATTGAAGAAAAATTAAATAGCCGTTAAAATAGGACCCTCTGCTTGAGAGAAGGAGGAGGGTGAGAGAGGAGGAGAAGAGGGAAAGGGGAGGGAGAGAGAACTAGTAGAGTGAAAGGGGAAGAGAGAAAGCTCTCCCCATTTCTCTTCCCTTCCTCCTCTGAAAGGCAAGACGAAGTGATGAAAGAGGAAAATGAAAGAAAAAAGGGAAAGAGGGGAGAAGGGGGAAAAGATCGCTTTTCCCCCATGTAGAAATAAAAGAGTAAATAAGCAGGAATAGGTGGAAACAAGCGGAAACAGATGAAAACCGGCGAATGAAGTGGGAGAGGCCAGTTCCGTAGTCACTTGGAGGGCAAGGCCATATTATTAGTCTCAAAAAAGCTGGGTTTTCTCAGCAGGGCCAGGCAGTACTGACACGTCGTTTAAAACGTTATGAGACACAAATCCGACCTCATAAGGGAGTACTGCTCTCACTTGTGGGCGGGGGCTCCTCAGTACCAGCTACTTTTTTTAATCACATTCAACGTAGAGTGGCTTAAATCATTGACGAAAGTACTATTTCTGATCGGCTTGATTCCTTGGAATTATGTAGAGATGTGGCATCGTTCTGCATCTTATATTGGATGGGGATTGTTCCGAGGAACGGTTTAGCTTAATTCCTGTCGCAGAATTTCACCATCGGACATCGCGACAAAATTCAAAATTTCATCTTCACGACACTTCCTGATGGAAAGAGAAAATATCACGATATCAAAGATATTAATGGTGTTGCGGGATGGCAACACCTGGCTACATGCATAAGTCTACCGGTTACCTTACACTCTGAACTGTAACACGACAATGACATGCATTTACCACCACACGGGTAAAGGGGCGGTAGGAAATACAAAAGCCAGACGTTGCAAAACTCTACGACGTAGTAGTTACGACGGTATTGACATGTCACCCCTTTCGACTTGCCTGATAGAACAACAGTTAGTCTACTATTCAAAGGAGCCCAGGCCAATACGTGGAATATGTAATAAATAGTGCTCTAGTCTTGACAAGTCGTGTCAAAGTTAATCTGACAATAATTTTTCAGTTGGATTTTTAGTATATTTAACTAATAATTGGATAGATCTAATTCAAATAAAAAATAATCTAATATTAGTAACGTATTAGATTACTAATATTTAAACATTCAACAAGTTGAAACAATAAGTTATAGATTTAGTGTAGCCAAACACGAATACTTTACAAAATTGAGTTATTTCGTCACTTATTATACTTAAAGCTATTAAATGTTTCAGCCGTAAAAGGTTTTCAGTTTTGATATAATTTTTTCTTCTAATAAAATTTATAGTATTCGAAGCATTGTTTTACGACAGCATATTCTTATGATGAACATATAATTATTGTTCCTTTTACAGCTTTATATTGTATGAATATAATTAAGTGACCAAGTTAGTTAAAGGGAACAATAATATTATGTTCATCAATTATTGTTTCTTAAATTAATTATTAATACTCATCATTTTGGAACCAAAAGCACAATAATTCCAAACTTAAGTTTTAAAGTTTAGATTCGTAAAACTCTATTTACGAATCTAAACTTAAGACTACTAGACCAACTGTAAAATCAAACTAAAAATGTTATTTTTGTTTATTTCATAACCATTAAAACTTTGGATATACTTCAATCGGTCTAAACTAAAAACATAATTTTAAATATTCGTATCAGAATAATTTATATTAATTTCAGATAAAGCAAAAATAAATTAGAGTTAAGTAAAAGAAACCACAAACTTAATTCCAACTTGCACTTTCCCAGGCTTTTATAAATAATATTATTTTACCGCAAGTATACATAAAACAGACAAATCACAAACAAGATAACATTTGCTAGGACCTTCACTGCGAGAATCTCATTTTCAATATGTTTTTATAACTTTCAGTGAGGAAATGAGGTGGTGCTCCCGGCGTTCGGCGGCAGCATTGTCGTCATAAACCAACCGCGGCCTCCTTCATAAATCCCTTCCTAATGTACCTTTATACGCATTATCCTATAAAATCTTGGTTTCTTTTTGGCTTACAATGCTTTTAAACTAAGCAACTCGTATTTCTATCATTTTATTAGTATTTAAGTATTACGATGTTATTTGATTAAGGAAAATCATCATATCATTTTCATCAAATTGCATGTAAGTCAAGTACAATTACCGCTTTTTAGGACATCTATCTTAATGTTTCGAAAGATTAATTAGAAATGTTACAGCAGACTTTTTATCGCTTTTAGTAATCTTATTTAATATAAAAAAATACAATTCTTAAAAATAATAATAATGTGGTGAAAACGATCTTCACATTAATCATTTTTATTGATAAAGTAAACTGGAATCTAATTTGCGCAAACTTTTGCAGCTGTATTTTATTTGTTGCTTTAGAAATTTACAGCGTCCTTCAATTCTTTTGCAAAATAATTTATAACTCAATTACATCAGGTATCTAACTTAGTAAGTTTTAATTGTCAATTACGTTCCTAAAATGTGAGTTATTTGATGAAAAACGACGAAATGAGTTCTAGATCCTAATATTTTCATTTTTATAGGTTAGACGTTAGTAAAATTTATTTTAATTTGCAGTAAAATGGCAGTAGATTTAATTGAAATTGAAAGTTTTTTGAGTAAACTTTATATGGATAAACTTATTTAATACTTAATGTAATATAGCCCATGAGTCAAGAAGGATGGATATATTAATAAGAAATGACAAAAAGTAAATGCAGCCGATTCATGAAAATTTACAAATTCATAAAATACAATAATTTCTGTCCTTTATCAAACACATTTCACACATTACATCAGGAAGAAGTTCTCAAAACCGATTTCAAAAACGATTAGCACATTCTTAGAAATTTGTATATATTTAAATTTTTTAACTTCCATCAATATCTTCCTGTATTAAAAGCCCCGTGTGCACCCTTGGAATAACAGGCAGGCACATATTCTGCCAGGCAGTTTACAACAGGCAAACAATTGGATTGATGATCACTATCATCGTGACTACTAGGTGGTAGGATTCTGGAACGTTTCGTCCGGGTGTGATATAAATACTTTACCTATTCCTAGCGCAATAACGTTAATTTTTACTATGTGTTTAAGTACTTATTATTTTTTACATGGCTGAATTTGAACCCTGGATATTGTCTAAGGTCGGAGTGCTCTAACCAAATAAGCCGCGTATTGGTGGTTCAACGTGGAGAAATTTGTCTTTGCTTTGTGATCGATTCCGTCGATTGTACCTACTGATCACTAGATAAACATAAATATATTCTAGTTAAATGAGTTCATCGTTGCGGATTAAATCCTTTTTTTATATTATTGATCAACAATTTCTTATTTCTAGCTATATGTGTGTTTTAGCACTTATCCCGTAGAATATACTTATACTAGGAAAAACATTAAAAACCAATCAAAGATTTTTTTTGACACGAGTGGATTTGATCCAGACTGCCTAAGGCCGTCACGCACGATAACTACAGACCACATGAATACTAACTTTGCTCCATGACGCTAGCCAATTTTACACACAGTGAGTAATAAAAACCTCAAACTGCAAATAAAAAATCTGTCAACTAGCTGACTACCCGGGCATCAGGAAAGTTCCCGCTAAATGGAGGAATTTTAAGCTCTAAGGAGTGAAAAATATACCTAAGCATGGATTGTTTCAGAGTTCAAAGACCTTAATTTTGTTAAAAATAAAAGTATTTTGATTTTTTACAAACTGTATCTTTTGTAAAGGATAATCAATTTTGATTTTTGAATGATATTCAACGCAAGCTTTAAAATAGCGTTTTAGCTACGAATTAAATTTGTTGAAAAAATTCAAAGTGACAAAAAGAAACTTTTTTCAAAAAGTTTTGATATAAATATGTCCCGATTGAATCAACCGATTTGTTGATATTATCAGTAAATGACGCAGTTTTTTTTAAAATAAAAGAGCTGAAAAGATGTTAAAATCAATCGGTATATTAGTCTGAAAGTTATTTTTAAAATGTGAAGTAATTTACATCACAATGTTGTAAACAACATTATTTTAATATTTGAATAATTTTAAATTTAAAAAATTTGATTCGATTGATGAAAAATTTAAAACGAGCAAAAAAAGGGTTTACAAATTTCAAAAATGTTTCATCAACGACAATTCCTGAATGGATAAACTGACACACACACACATACATTCACACTCACACACACACATCCATTCACACTCACACACACACACACACACACACACACACACACACACACACACACACACACACACACACACACACACACACACACACACACACACACACACATTGTTGCTGGGACTTCGAGACGTGGAGATTTGACGAAAACTCAATTCCTGAAAATCGGGGTTTGCCCCGATTTTCGGAAATCAGTTATTCTTCTTTTTTAGCGGGGGTTAAAAAATAAAATATCAAAAAAATTGTAAATTTTAGTTATTAGTTTTGCAGGGAAAATGCGAGCGTTTTAAAATACCACAATATTTTAATATATGAAATGATTTCACTAGTTTGTTTTATAATTTAATAGATCTACATGGTTTTTGTCACTCACAGTGAGTCACTGCTGTATATCTGTTTTCTGTCGGGCAGTTCGTAAAGGGCGAACAATTAGCAAAACGTAGCATTTCCATAGTGACCATTATGTAGAGGATTTCTCAACTGTCTTTGTTACTTTTGGTTTTTCCTGTCTCAAATGCGTCAGTACTGGCCACTCGCATGATCCTGTTAAAAAACTACAGAGAGGGCAATCAATTAATAACATCTTTGGTATCTTTAGATGATGGATTTTTCTTCCCATTAGAATAGCCATCCTCATTTTAGATATCTCTACCGGATGGTACGAACCACCACTTTATCTATACCTGCCACAAGCGTCGACGCAATAGCCGGCAAATTTATGCATGTGGCAATTAAACTCTGCCACACAGATTGCAATGTATTATTGACATTTCTAGTGTATAAATGCGGTGGTTGTCTCCATCAGAAAAACATACAACAACTACAAACATAAAAAATGATAGGCCATACAATTTTTTTATGTCTGTCTATATGTCCCGTTATAAAGTCCTACATTCGCTGGTTGTCTGGAAGAGATTACTGTTGGATGATAGAACAGCCAATTTGTATTCTGTACCTGTAGGGCTACTCTTGAAAACCGATTTCAATTTTAAATGAATATATAATGAATTTTGAAGTATTTCGTACTCTGAACAACTATAATTAATTATTGGATTCAGCGACATTGCTACACGGATTTCGAAATTTTTTGGAATTACTCATTATTGCTTTTATTCGTTATTTTGTTTAAAACGATACGTAAAATTTCCATTTGTAACACTAGCTTGACGTGTAACGATGACACCTATTTCCAATAATTAGGTCGTTACTATACTGAATTAATGTGGACAATATTGGTTTCAAGAGTACCGTTTTTGGACGATATTCGAAACTTATTGTTGTTATCAATATTGGTTTAAGATTTATATTGTTTTCAAGAGTAGGCCTGCTGATCAGAAATTGTTATTTAAATTTAAATTTTGTAAATTATGTGTGTTGGTGTGCGATTAAATCTAAGCGATTGCCTGTGGCCGAAATTCGACCACAGACTAAAAAATAAAATCTCTTTTAATTTTGACATCTGACTTTAGCTGTAAAGAAAATATTATTCATGTAGATTTTATATCAATAATTATCATGTATAGTAATAATGTATAATTTATACCGATTACTACTATTTACCGGTAATTGACTATTTATTATATTATTATATTTATACCGGTTGGCTTTACAATAATTAAATGTTAATTGTGAAATATTTATTTATTTGTGTAATAGTACAAGTGTTTGTCAGAATCAATTATCATGTATGTCACATGAAAGTGTGTGTAACATGAATGTAGTTTGTGTAATGTTTATTTTTATTAATTAAGTATATTTCTTATGCATTTTATTTAAAAATATTAGGTTTCTGCAGTTCTCCGCAAGGTAACCTTAATGTGTGTTAAATTTCATCCTCCACCGTTTGCGCAATTGTCTTAAAAAATTTTGTGTTTTTCCTTCACGTATTAATATATAGATTATTATTGTAATATACAACAAATGATAAACTAATTTTAAAATAACACAAGACCAACAGTTTATACATATTATTTGGACTTATCTCCAGTTGTTTGTGTCACCGATACGGAGCCTTTCTTGTTCAATTTTCGCCAGTCTCAACATAATAACCTCCTGTTGACTTAACCCCCGCACGGCCCGGAGCACTTCACAAGCAATAAGATAGTAATAAATGTTCCGATCCAAAGACAAGAATAAAAAGGAATATAATAAGTAGATATTGTGAATCTGTACTTTGGAGTTCAATATTACGTTTCATAAGAATTTGACAGACATAATTTGCTCTTTGTGCACTTTAATTTTAAAGCGCCCTATTAAGTATAGATTGATCTGACGAATGCGTGTATTAGAAAGCAAAAATAAATGGTAAATATTTCCATTAATTAAAAAAAACTATTGAACAATAGCTGCTTTACTGAAAACATTATCTAAACTAATATATGAATATTTAGCCTCTATCTGTACATTCGTTTTTTTATTCAGTTTACCATTTTTTAACAATATCAGTTTTACTATTTTTTAAATCAGTTGAACGCCTCGTTAGTAAAGTGGATTCCCAACAGGAATATATCGACTTATGTAAAAAATATATCGACAGTAGAAAAAAAATGTGATGAGCATAGACGTTTGTATTTCTGGGTTAGGGTGTTCATAATGTATGGAACAGTATTTATATATTTATTTCTATGTATTGGTATTATTGACTAGCACACATAACCCAAGCAAATAATTTTCTTACCAAAATAACCTCAAAAGGTTAGTTCAATTTGTGTAATTTGTCCAGCGATAATTAATTTTATGTGTGACTTTTGCATTCTCACTGAAACAAAGAGTGTAAGGAATGTAATAACACAAGTTCTGGAAATTAAGAACCCCGGGGTAATATAGTCCATCCACATTCACCACTCTTTCACGTTAGTAGCAAAAGCAGAAATACACAGTTTAGGTACTCAATGCACGTTTCACTTCGTGACCGAATCATCTTCAGGGGAGTCGAATAGCACTTCACTTCATTAAAGTTCAAGTGTTAATGTATAAGGTATTTTGTTAACTATTTATTATCTTCAATTTCCATTAAGTGGGTTGAGATAAAAATTACTTTCAACCGACTTGTCAAAAGAAGGTAGTTGTCAATTTAGTTGCGTGTTATTTGTTTATTAGCTAAGAACTCCAACATTCATGAACGGATATTGAAAATTATTTTTTTTGTTTGGGAGAGTGTACTTTCCACGCAGTTAATTTAGTGAAGATTTGATGCAGGGTTCTGGAGATATAGAAAATGGGAAGTCGGTTTCTGCAGTTTTACTTCGTTAAATATTATTATATTTTCTAAAGTAAAAGTAGAAAAACGCAACCATCGCCTATAGACACAATGTAACGTGCAAGAGACAGGAATATAATTATATATAAATATAATTCATTATAGCATCTACCTGTGTTGGTTCCGGGCTCTTTTGAAGAGTCGATCAACTGCTGTTCTGCCAGGCAGATCGTAAAATGCGACCGATGCGAGTCACTACCATCGTGACTACTGGGTGGTTGAGTTCTGCATTGTGTCGTCCGGGTCTGGTACCACCACCTTTGGACGCTATTGCGGTAGGAATAGGTACTATTCGTACCGCAATAGCGTCAGTGTTTGTCTTGTTCACGTTTGGAGGGTAAGGTAGTCGGTAAAGTAATGCTTCTGGCATTAGGCCTCGCCACAAGATAGCAACGCCCCATTAACATATTTGATGTATATAGGCGAAGATTGATTCTTTCCATCAGGAGACCCATCTGCTTGTTGGTTCTCTTTTGGTTGGTTGGTTATCTTTGATATATATATATATATATATATATATATATATATATATGTATATATCCCATATCTCCCTCCTCTCCCAGTCGCCTCTGTGGTTCAAACATCTATTTTGTTAATTAAAATGGTATACATATTGATTTTTGAAATGCTATATATTTTGGAAACGATGGTCGATTTTGTCTTTCTTATGGCATTCAACTCAATTTTTGAGATCTGAAATATTACTGTAGCTAAATATTCAATAGATTAGAGATAGCCACACACTTTCTACCAAGGAAACAATATAATGTTAAAAATTATTCAGAAAATAATGGCGACCACCATAGCGGTCTTACATACTACCGTTACAGATCATTTTACTACCTTTATATGTATATCAAAATTAAACATAAATTTTAAAATAGACAATAAGTATAAAACTAGGATAGATTTCGAGAAAGTTCAAGTATATTTAGACGAAAAAAAATTAATGAATTACTCATTTATAATGACCCTAATTTGGTCACAGATTTGGCCACATGCTCAACTCTTATGCTTAAACCACACACCACTTAGATTTACGAAAAATGTTACTGCGTAAGCGTTTAGCATACTCTAAACGTACATATGTAGCGGGAAATTAAAAAAGCATTACACCACCTGTAAAGATGATGTATTATAATTTAATCGAACGCAGGTTTCGCTAGGAATGGCACTTTAAGACCATCGATGTTGTATACACGTTCATTTGCTAGACAAAGGCTTTAGAGCGAGACAATGGATTATTGTAGGCCGCGAATATTTTCTGAAAAGCCTTTAAATCCTTCGGTTCCTTCAATAATCGCGCTTTTCTGTTATGTATCGTATTTCATGCAAGAATACTTAAAAAAGTCAAAAAAAGTAATTTATGATATCTTCAAAAAAAAAAAAAAAAACAATATTTCTTTCGGAGTAAAAACAACGCAATTAGTTTAACATATATTCGATATTTGTTTCATCTAAATCCTATGTTGCAGTTAAGTATATTATGATTTTTGTTTGATATATCTGGTAGGTCTAATACCAGATATAATAGCGCGTGTGGGCTTTAAAGTTCACTGCAAAGATAATAATGCTCCGTCGATTTAGTCACGGCCTATGCTCGATATAGCTAAACGGATTTCAAGTCGCAACCGTTCGTCCGCTTGGTATATTCGTACAAAGAACTTCCATTAGCTGCTAAAAAATCCCGAGAAATATTTTACCTTTACGCCTACCATTTTAGTTCTATTCTTCACCTGTTCAACGGAGGTTTGTTTCTATGTAAAAACATTATTATCATTATTATTTATAGCGTCTTTATATCCTTCAGACATCTTTTTTTATTTGATATAATTTCATTTTAAAATATATTTGCTAATGTATTTGTATGAAAAATAGACCAAATTCAGTTTTTTTTATTACATTACATTATATAAATGTCCAGGGGGTTAGATCAATATGTGTGATTTTTTCAGCGCTGTTATTATTATTCATATTTATATCATATTTTATTGACATCGATATTTTAAAAAATATACGTAAACACTCAAATGTAATGATAAAATCAATGATTTTATTAGGTTTTTAATTTCATACTTTGAATAGAAACAATCTATGTATCAATCAATGTGGGCATACCACACTTTGTAATACTTTACCAAATGGGAGTAATATTATAGAAATGTGTACGTGTATCTCTGTGTATGTATATAGTTTGATGTATGATTGCATGTGTGTATGTATTTTTACTTTTCCGCACCTAAGCGGTTTTACGGATTTGAGTATAATTTTTATGTCTTTTTAAGCTACAACCGACCGTGTATACAGTGTATATTTTCATATTTATAGTCTTCACTTACGTCTACCCTATATGTTTTAGTTTAGAACTATTCCCGTGCTAAAATATTGTTATAAACTCGTAAGTTTTTTTCCAGATTTTATTTTATTACTTTATAGAGGTGATTAACATATACATTATACTTATGACAAATAGAAGATTTCTATTAACAATAACTTCTTAGCTACACCTAAAAGAGACGGACGGAGAGACGGAGAACGGATTATTTGCTTATAATCAGTATTAATAGGCTTAATTTCAATACTCTAGCAAATAAATCGTCATTGTCATTGTTTTGAAATATGATATTTGATTATTATTTGACACATCATTAGTCGCATATACATATACATAAAATAGTAGGGGAGCCAAAAGAGAATTTGTTTGTTACATCTCATATTGTTGATGCTCTCCACCAAATATAAGCCTTTTATATAGAGCCGGGAATCTAGGGCAGTTAAAAAAATCCAATAAATTGTATAAATTGTCGGAAGCTATTTTTTTCATTATTCCTACAGAATTTCCTTGAAAGTAAACAAAAATTCAGACGCGTTCAAAAATTTCCGCCGTGTTGGTCCCGGCCTCCTTTGCAGAATAGGCCAACTGCCGTTCCGCCAGGCAGGTCGTAAAAGGCGACCGATTGGCTATCGAGTCACTACCATCGTGGCTACTAGGTGGTAGAGTTCTGCATTGTCTCACCCGGGTCTGGTACCACCGCCTTACCTATTTCTGCCGCAATAGCGTCAGTGCTTGTCGCTGTCGTGTTCCGGTTTGGAGGGTAAGGTAGCCGGTAAACTTATGCATGTGGCATTAGACCTCGCCACAAGACAGCAACGCACCATTAACATCTTTGGTGTCTTTAGGCGATGGTTGACTCTTTCCACCAGGAGACCCATCTGCTTGTTTGCTATCTGATGATATAAAAAAAAACAACGTTTTCTTTGCGACTTTGCGACCCTCCCACTCCGTTACTTTACACTTAAATCGTCAGATTTTCTAAATTTTAGCTTGCAATTAACCCACTATATCTTGATATGATGCGATTCAGTATTTCATGTCACTGTTTTTTTGTACATTTTTTATCTGTAGGTTTTTCCCACCATTGAAATGAAAATCTTTATATATTCTTATATTTTTTCCTATTACATAATCTACATAATCAAAAATCTCCATAACGGTAGAGTAAATTCCCATTCACCATTTTGGTCTCCTATATTATAAGTGTTTTAAGAATATAGGGCTTAAGCATGGTAACGGTAAAACTTACAAGGTTTTAGTGGAATTTTAGACTTCCTCAAAAGTGTTATTATTTTAATAGGTTCAGCATGATACAAACCAAGGGATATTTTAAGAATTTCAATTTTTTTTGTATACAAAAAGCAGTGTTTAACTCTCTACTAATATAACCTGTATTTTGAAGTATTGGGAAATTAGAATTTGGAAACAGCGGGTATAGTGTACATTTGAATTTTAATATTAGATAATACCTACGAAATTAATCATTACAAAACAAATTTTTTTCACCTATAATTTCTGTAATAGTAAGAAATATGTTTAGAATTGGCGTAAGATCGTGATGTTATTGGTAAGAGAAATTAATATGTATATTAATAATATACATATTAATTTCTCTTACCAATAACATCACGATATGTATATTAATATACATTCAAATGAACTTTACATACTTTAGTGTATGTTAGGGAAAAGTTATTAAATTAGAACAAATGCATATTATGCATTTTATCCAGATAAAATGTTTCTAATTTAATAACTTTTCTCATACTTATCAAGCATACGAAATTTCCACTTTTTATACGAAGTTACCAGTTTTAATTATCACACATATAGTCAAGATGAAATTTGGGTTACGAGTAAACTGTAGAAACATTTTGTAAGCGATTTTAGATGTATCTATATGGGTAGTTCAAATATATTTTTAAACTACTTATAATCGTACTCAACTTAGTAAAATTGACAGGCTTTTTATATAAATACACTTATACAAAACGCTTTTTGGAACGAAGTTTCGGAACGAAATTCCTTATCGCGCGTTGCGAAAGGGGGCTAGACGGAAAAAAATTTCACGAAAAGTTGTAAAGACACTTTCTGCTATAGTAAGCTATTGTAAGCTGTGCGGCGTGCGCATGTTTCTCTGTCTCTCTCTGTCTCTCTGTCTCTCTCTCTCTCTCTCTCTCTCTCTCTCTTATAGAAAGCAAGCCAGATATTTTCATTTCTATTTCGCATGGAACAGTGTGGTGTCGCGACGATTATTTTTGTTGAGTGTATACAGGTTTTTTCGTGCATAATAAATTTTATTACAATTCCTTCACTAATTAATCGAAAGGAACTTCGTTCCATCGGGGTGTCCCTTGACATCTCCTAACTTTTTTCTATATATTATAATGGTAATCTATTTAAGTAAAAATAAATTTCTGAAATGTTGGTATGAGCATAATTTTTGAACAAATACACCAAATTGGATAATTATTTTGTAGTTGCGTTCATTGCTGTCATGGGAAGTGTTTTGTAAAAAAACGTTTAACAATGCATAAAATAAATTCGCCATAAAATGAAAGCATGTCTTCTTTAGCGGAGTGTATTAATATATGTTTGCATTCACATTTTCTAAACATAAGCTGATGTAAAAGTTTAACGTATAACTTTTTTAAACACATTCCGCATTTTACGGAGCCGGTAAGAAAGAAAGAAAACATTTATTTGCAAGAATATTGGTGTGACAAGGTGTTTAAAATTAATTCAGTTACCAACATATTCTACCATTATATCGTGTGCAAATACTTAAGATATGAAAACGGAAAATTGTAAATTATACAAAACATACAATAAATTGTTTATATGTCTTAAATTGTTTATGATGGCTAAGTCACTATATCACATACCCGCGGAGTTATAAAAGAACTTGTAAAAATGTAAAACTAAACAAAATCTTGAAATACTATATTCCAAAGGCGTATAGATATATTACACACGCCTTCGTACCCTGATCGACCACCCGAAGTAAACGGAACTACGCCTGCCGCATTCGTTATGCTTTCTTAGCTAACGCGGGATAACATCTCGAATTCATATTTTACGACTGTATATGATGACATCAAATTGTTATCTTTTCATACTTTTGTGCATGGACTATTTGCTCAGATACAACGTTTGTATAAAAGAATATTTATGAATGAATAAAAACGAACTTAAGGTCAAGTGGGGTAAGTAAAATATATTTTACTTGTATCTTAATGTAAATGTCCTTAACACAGCGACGTGACTTAGTTACAGGAGCAATTAGTGCAAAGTATTCTCCTTTAATCAGTCTGTTATTGTATCATGATATTTAGTAATTTAGTCTTACCAAAATGAAGAAAACAAAAAATATTTTTAATTATTAATATTTTAAAAATATTAATATTGTTTCATTTGCACCTGAAAAGGAGTAAGTGAAACAGTTGCCAAAAGTATAAGTAATAATGTGTCTATGTGTTTCTTAATCCGTCTAAAACAACAATTCAAGGGTTGTTTTTCAAATATGCGTCTTTTATTAGCTGCATAATGCTTTGTTTTAAAAATAATCTAAAAAAACATAATTTGGGGTAAGTGAAACATAGTTGTCATGGTCAGATGTCACAAACATTTTATAACAATTTTTACTCGATTTAAAAACGAAGTTACAGTAAAATGAAAACCAAAATATAAATCAATTTCTTAAATTTAGCACGAAAATCAATCGAACTTAATATGGCACATTGAAAGAAATTTAAATGAGTATGAGTATGTATATTATGTTTTTGCACTGATTTCATGCAAACGAAAACTTAAAAACATTTTTAAACAAAGATTTTTTTTTAAAAGCTTTTATATTTTAGTACTGTTTTACCTATTATAATAGTATTTTTTTCCATCAATATGTCTACGACGCCATATATAATGTACATGTGATCTTGCCTCTATCGTTTAACGGCAACCGTGCGACCCCTCAGAATAGTTTATTCATATTTTTAACTTTTTTGTATACTGCTTCAATTAGTTGATTTTTTTGTAAATATTTTACATTTAAAGAGGGCATTTGTCGGATCGAGTACATAGGTGTTGCCGTTCGTTAGCTCGTAAGAGTTGAGTAAAGGAATATACACATCACTACCGTCACAATTATTATATTATTAGATTTTTTGACGAATTCTCTGATTAAATTCTCACTACTATCCCTTTTTTCCGTCATGTTGTCAAATTTGATTAATGTCATGTTTATGACTGAATGGTCACTTGGAGTCCAAGAAAGCCAGGAAAATGTCATAATTTCACTGAACAATTTACCATGCCAACCATATTGCACATAAAAGCAGAAGATAAAAGAGATTACACAGTTAGTAAAAAAAAAACTGTCCGATCGTCAAAAGCATTATTTAGAAGTTTAATACGTTCTCTCCGACTCGAAATAGGCATACAGGTGGGTCGATGACATTAGCAAAAAATGTGATTTTATTTATTAAGTTCTCGAATTCGAAAATAGTATTTCCTTTTTTTTCTTATTCATTTTTATTAATCCGTATCCGTTATTTACTAACTTATGTAAAATTTAAGGAATATTTTAAACAGGACAACACCATACGGCGGACGACTACGAAATCAAAGTGGCCGCTTTTTAATATCTTAGGGCTCAAACTGGATGTCAGTGATCTGCTGCGGCGGCGATCTGTCAAACAAGCAGATAGCTGGCCTAATGGAAAAAGAAACCGTAGCCTATAGACACCAAAAATGTTAATGATGCTTTGCTATCCGTATGACGGGATGGCAATGCTACATGCATAATACTTTGAACACTGAATATCGTCGGCACTGGGTAAAACTCCATGTTAACTTATATTTATATCATATTAAAAGCACTTATACTGTTTTACTTGACTTTTTATTTATTAAAACCAACCGGTTTCGCGTTTTTTTCCTCGAAAAATGCGAAACCGGTTGGTTTTAATAAATAAAAAGTCAAGTAAAACAGTACAAGTGCTTTTAATACGATATAAATATAAGTCTACATGCATAAGTCTACCGACTACCTTACCTTCCAAACCGGAACGTAACAATGACAAGCATTGAAGCTGTTACAGTGAAGTGAAGTGAAGCTGAAGTCAGGTACAGGTACCAAATAACCGGGCGAGACATTGTGGAACTCTACCACCTAGTAGTCACGATAGTATAATATATGATATGGATTGTATGGATGACACGTATAGCTAATCAGTCCATTTTGACAATCTACTTGGCAGAACGGCAGACCAACATGGGAAAAATATTAATTATTATTAAATACTAGCTGACCCGGCAAACGTTGTTTTGCCATTCATATTAGGAATCCATAGCGAACAAACAACGTGACACGTAATTTATATAAGTCTACGCCCTACGGGATTGTCCTTCCACGCAGCCAAAATTACATTAAACTTTATATGGTGGTTAAGTATTCTTAAATTTTCTATTTTTTCGCGCAATTTTCTTAATATTTTCTTTTATAAGAACCTTCCCCTTACAATTACAAACACAACAAAAAAAATTACCGAAATTGTTCCAGCCATTCAGGCGTGATGTCGTGACCAAGGAAAATTGGGATTGATTTTTATATATATAGATTATCTACGACAACACATACTATATAGGGCAGGTAATCAAATTGTCTAACTCATCAATAGAAAGTGAAAAGTATATTAAGTTAAAAAGAAAAATTAAATAGGTAGATAGATGTAAATGTTGGTTTCTAAAAAAAACAAGGAATCTGAAGTCATCTGTTACAATTTTATAATTTTAATGTCTGCAGCTGAGCCTTATCAAAGACCGTCGATCATTATATCGTGAAAATAAAGTAAACTGTATATGCCGATATCATTTTGTAAGTTGTTTGCTAGGTCGTAGATGGATTCACTTAATTCCATATTCTGTACATGGTAGAAAGTGCTTGTTTAATATTTCAGTTAAATTATATTCTCAACGAATTATGATACACCAAAATGATTGCTCAGGTCTTAAGTTACTTGAGACGTAAGTGGATGTATTCATATGGATATACTTAGAGTAATAAAATTTTGCAAAAATATTTTTAAGTGAGAATACAAAAACCCATACTTCTATACCAATATTATAAATGAGAAAGTAACTCTATCTCTCTGACTGTCTGTCATTCTGTCAGTCTGTCTATTCTTCACTCCAAAACCGCTGAATCGATTTAAATGAAATTTGGGACAAATATAATTTGAGACCCGAAAAAGCAAATGGGATGTTTTCTATTCCGAAAATCCCATGGCAATGGAAACTATATAAATCCCCGGGACTATCTTTTAAACCATGATCTTATGGAGTAAGTTAGATTACTTTTATTTATTTTAGAAATTATTCCACGCTGACGAGGTTGCGGGCACAGCTAGTATTATTTAATAACTCTAACGCTTTTATCATGAACAGCCTAAGCCTATTCACATATATTTTAAAAATACACATGTTCTCCATATAATACATACCTTCACATAGTCCATGTGTGCAATATGTCACGAACATTGCAGATTTGTCTTGCTTCCTTCCATTCATTACTATCTTCATACAAACACAGCGGTTACAAAGACTTTTAATACGATCTTCGGATAATACCTCATCAATCTGATCATTGTATGTCAGTCTTGGTCTTCTCCGATACCTGCATCCTTACACATTCGCATTGTATATCTGTTTTGTTCTATCCGATCCTAACGATCCCATCACAATATGCACTTCATAATTCACACGCACACGCATAAGCCAAAGTCGCTGCCGGCGGTGACTCGGCCCATTGTCAATCAATATATTCCTCGAATAAATAAAGTTAGAAAAAAATAATTCTGCTTTTACTTTTTTTATTTTAATTTAATTTTATCATATTTAGGATACGTATGGCTGGAGTTTTTAGGGTTCTGAATTAAGATATTAACCATAATAGTTTCGCTATGTCCGTTCGTCTGGTCGTCCGTTCGTCCACAGTCTAGCTCAGAGATCTTAAGTACCAGAAAGCTGTAATTTGGCATGAATACACAATACATTAGTCACGGTAACAAAATGGTGATATAAAATCTTGAAAAATATTTTTAGGGTGCTGTACTACAAGTAGGGATGTTAATTTATTTTTTCGTGTACCTGTGTGATAGTGTGGGTATCGTTGGATAGATTTTTAATATTTTGGTTATTACAATTTTTCGATTAAGTGACCCATTATTGAAATATTTAACTTAAAAGTGCAAATTTTTGTTAGGGTTCAGTCTCCCCTCCTCTGTCAGTTAAACGGTTGATTTTGGGGCTGAGAAAATCAAGTAAGTAGAAAATATAATAAAATTAAAAATAAATCTATCACGGCTTATAAGGCTTTACATGTTTTTGAGTAAGAGTCGACCAACTTATAAAATGTACTTAGAGAAGTTATTACAGGCGGTAAACCTGTTCACTCTATGGTTCGGAGGGCGCTCTCGAACCCTTCTTGAAGAAGGGTGTACAGATGTGCAGCGCGCTTTGCGCGCAAGATGAGAATTTGCTCAGGGGACCTTCGGGTCGTGGGATGGCAGGCCTCCAAGGCCCACGCTGCAATAGCGGGTTCTACCCTTACCTGTTCCCAGTGAACAAGGAAGGTTAACCTCGTTAAAAAATGGCCACGAAGGAAGGAGCATCTGCCCAGAGGACCATTGAGTCTTGGGGTAGCGAGTCTTTGGTGAGCGAGGTCAAGGCCCGCAGTGCAAAGGCAGGGGCTCTGCCTCCACCGGTGCATAAGTGTAAGGAAGGCCAACCTCGTTTAAAAATGACCAAAAGTCATCGACCGAAGTTGTAACCAACCCCGCTCCTAGGCGGATGTGGATGCTGGCGGGATTGTGGAAGAATGCTAGTGTGTACCCGTCATCTGGGCTAAAAGCATTGAGAAGAGACACCGGAGGGGTTTTAGTGGTAATTCCGGTTCCAACCAGTCGGCGAGTCCCACACTCGAACTCTCGAACTGAACTCGAACTCTAGTTAGTGACCCCGAGAAGAATAATTTACGTAGATTTCTCAACATCTAAAACAAAATAAAGTTGTTCCATCATTATCTTCGGAGAAGAAATGCGTATAGCATCTAAGCGCCATGCCATTGAGAACATTGCGTAATTTCATCTTTGTAGATCTAAGGTTCCACATATGCGCCAAAGTTGGCTGTCATGGGATTTTACTCTGTGAGAGTGTCCAACATAATCAATCTGTCACCCCGTGATTAGATTGTAATCCACGTTAAAAAAAACAAAGGTCTATATACTTTATCCTCCAAGCCAATATACGATAATGACAAGAACTGATGCTATTGTGGCATAAGTAGGTAAGGCGGTGGAACCAAACCCGATCCGAAATAAAGTCAAATTCCCTAGGGTTTTTTAATGATAATTATTTTGAATAATATATTATTTATGTTGGATAAAATATTTGTTTTGAAACTCATATAAAAAAAAAACTCAAGTAAAGTTGAATCAAAGCTTAAGGTGTAACATTCTTGAGCCGGCATACCTTGTAACCGGCAAAAGATCGTTGTAATTAAGTTATTTGATCATAATATGAGGAAATTATTTCTGAGAAGCTTTGAAACCTGATTTATTAATTTATTTATAATGGTAAATTGTATGTTAGAATAGATATAATTTATATTTGGATAACACCCATATAGAATTATGAATTTGGTTTTAAATCTGCAAAGAAATTTAAATATGACCTGTCTCAATATAAATAAATATTAAATAGGTTTTTATTTAATATATTTTAAGTGAACTTCTTACAAAAAACATTACAATAAACTATTAATTACCATGTAGGTACACTAAAATTTTATACATCATAGTCTTATAATTTCTTACAATTAACAAAGCAAATTCCACAAAATTGTTAAGGTCTTCATTACGTCGTTCACCTATTATATACATAACTGAAAACAAATATTTGAGAGTTGTATTCCAAGGCGAAAACTAAATTGGATCTCTAAGTACAACAGCAATTATTTTATAATATTATTATCTTAAAATGTAATACTAACTTCTCCAATTTATTGTTGAGAGAGAGTAACATAGCATAGAATATTAGATATCTACAAATAATAATCAAGTATTGCAACAATCAACATATTGTATACGTACGCAAGAAACAAAACCTCTTAATCTTGGCACTTGCTACATTGTAAAATATACGTAGAATGTTCATCACGTCTTGAATTATAATGTGGAATAGGATCAAGGTGGAATTTTCCCTAAAATGTGTTCTATAAAGCAGACAACATATTCATTATATCAATTTGCGACAGTGGCTTATACTTTAGTATTTAAAATCAAACCGATAGATGTAAGTGATTAGTATATTAGAAAGTTTTTATAAAACAAAAACTGCACAAAACTTAGAATTGCACTTGTATTTGTTATAAATTTATCTATAAAACTATGAAAGGCTGTTTTATATTTTATATTATAAGGCCTTTTAATATTCTTATGATGTTTTGAATTTCTAATTCAATTACGTGGATAACTTAGAGCGCAATATTTAAAAACCGTCTAAGACTTTGAAAAGTACTCCAAGGGAAGTAGATATTAATAGTAATAAATATTATACCAATATCTTTATTTGTAAATAAAATACCCACGTAAACTGTCCCACTCTATTTGCAATCGCCTGTAACGTAAAGTTCAGTAGCTGCATTATCGTTTTTCTATTAGTCTAGACTAGATCTGCTTTATTTTCAATACCAAGTCGATACCCTATGCGACCATAGTAGCATAAAGATTACATAGAAATTATTACTACAAACGAGGCCCTTCGTAGCTTACTACGTGATTAATTCTTGTAAATGGACAGGGCAATTTTTGGGATGAATATTAATTATGGTAATAATAATGTTATAACAGTTTTTATCTAAATTTGTTCAAATTTTCCCTGCGTTCTTCCGAGTTTATTTTCGAAGAATAGATTAAAAAGTAAATGAGTAAAAGGTGAACGATTAAGCAAACACTTCACTACCATTGTGATTACGAAGTGTTTAGAGTTATGCAACCTCGCCTGGATTTGATTCCATCGCCTTATCTATTTCCAGCGTTATAAAGCGCCAGTGCTTTCAGTTTAAAGATTAGGGTACCTTTTATTGATTCAGGCGTTACTTTGCGGAAATCCATTATTAAATAGATGAAATTAATTAAATTTGCTATTATCCGCAAACTGGTCTATGTATCCTTCGCGATGGTACTGAAAAGAAAGACGTCAGTTTAATAAATGGATAAGACCGATGATCCGGACAAAAGAAGACCCCTGCGGCACAATTATCCACCCACATCCACCACACTTTTACACCCACGTCCACGCCGGTACCAATCACAAAAATTGTGTGCTACATAAATTGTTGTGCGTACATAAATTGTGTGCTTTTGTGATAGTAGATTTAGTTAGTGGTAGTAGATTTACAATCTATTCTCTAGAAGATAAGATGTAGAAAGAAAATCTATCAAATAAAACATTAATTTTTCTTTTTTATTTCTTAAAAGCTACTGCTCTTCACCTCTTCCATTTCTTCTTTATAAACAAATAAACAAATAATGATAAAAAATTATGTTTTGTTGTGTGGCGGGTATTTTCGATTAAACTACTTTTAATTTAATCTATGACTTTTATATTATTATTACATGCATCCATATTTCTATATATTTTTATTTTATTCTATTATATATTATTATCATATTTTTATTATATATATATATATATATATATATATATATATATATATATATATATATATATATATATATATATTCGATTCTAATGAAATTTGGCGTAAGATATCTGAAGATCAGGGATAACAAAAATATATCAAGACTTATTGATTCACCCGTGGGCAAAATTGCGCGGGTCAAGTTAACGTATATTATATTCAACTTTATTAATAATAAGATTTACAACGATAGTTTGGAATTATATTTTCAATCATAAAGGTTCATATAAAATTTTGAACACATCTTAAATTTAGGACGCAGTTTAAACTTTATTTACATATCAAATATTATTTCAGAGTTATGGCTAAATTTTAATCAAATTACACGAAGACAAGAAATCAAGTGTTTTAACACAAAAATAAAAAAAAAAATATATAATTTAAAGGTACTGAGTGTACATAAGCAATTTTTATTTTCTATTTGCTTATAAAATTTTATAGATCTTAGTTATGTATGACTTTTCTATTAAGAATATAATCTATTATGGAGAGTAGCGAAGACTTTATTTTTATCGGATGATTAAGGTAAGTTGAAGTGTTTTATTATTACAACCTTTTTTTGAAATTCATTAGTGACGTAACACATTATTGTGATTCTCCAACTGTTAAGTATTAAAATTAGTTGAACATTACAAAAAGTTTTAGAGTAACACATTTTATATTTCTCGCAATCGCTCTGTGGTCGAAATTCAACCATAGACTGAACAATAAAGTCTCTTCAACGTTTCATAACAGATTTGAACCATAACCATAAGAGTTATACATGTGTGTATATATATATCATGTATGTCAAATAAATGTAATATGTCTAATGTTTATTTTTATTAATTTAATATATTTCTAATGCACATTCTTTAAAAATATTTGGTTTTTGCTGTCCTCCACAGCGTAAAATTTAACTGTGCCAAATTGTATACTCCACCGTTCGCGTAATTAGCTTGAAATTGTATAAAGTATTGATTCAGTATTAATAAATAGATTATAATTAGGGGTACGTAAATTTCGCAAATAAAAAATCGTGATTTCGCATTTAAAAAAAACTCAAAATAGAAAATTTCGCATTTATTTCGCAAAAAAATACAGTGTTAAAAATTAAAGGCTAGCATTGTTGTATTTTTTACATTTTCATCTTTCATTGTTTGCCTGCGATCAGTTACGACAATGTTGTAGATACTGAAGTACCTCTCGGCATCAACACTATTGACAGGGCAATTGAGACACAACAGGTCGGTACCTATTACCAACGTACCGAAAATATTGTTTCTTTTGGTTGTACCGCGGGCATAATAAGCTTTTGAATTTATAAAGTTTGGCAAGATAAAAAGTGAAGTTGACGCAAATACCTAGTTGCATTTCAAAAACATTAAGATAAAAATATAATCAAAATACATTTCGTGACAGGAAATAATATGTCACGTAAACGAAATCATAAAATATAACTAGTCTATTAGTACAAGTTGATACTCATAAGTACAATTAGCTCCACTCATTGTTAATTGTTCTTATGAAAATGATCGCTAAGAGCATATTATGAGGTATAAGAGGGTATCACGTTTACTAGAGGCTAAGTGTGCAGCGGTGATGCCTTTTACTGACTGAGCGTTTGAAGAGCACTTAAAGTCGAGAGCTGTCCGATTTGGGAAATCACGTTACACTCGTGCCAGTGGCGTTACTACAAAGGACTTTGGTTAATAAATAGATATGGACGGTTACTGATATTTCATTTCAACAATAGCTCCATTAAAAGTGTTGAAATTTATCGTTTTATGCGTATTAACATATACTAGCGATCACCTGTGGCCGAAATTCGACCAAGGACTAAACAAAAAAATCTCTTTTAAGTTTGACAACTGACTTTAGCAGTTAAGAATATGTCGGAGATGTATAACGTATATCTCATGAATTTAGTGTAAGAAATTTTTTTATTAATATCATGTAGTTTAGTGCATATTCTAAAGTTCCATCCTTACCACCTCGATGTCTGGAAATCCACGACCGTGCGCTTTTGTCAACACTTTATGCCTCGCACTACTTCTTTGTGGAATCATTTACCCTCGGGGGTGTTTCCGAACGGATACTACTTAGGAACCTTTAAGAAACGAGCTTATTCATTCTTAAAAGGCCGGCAACGCAGCTGCAAGACCCCCAGTATTGCAGATGTCCATGGGCGGTGGTGATCACTTACCATCAGGTGCACCACCTGCTCGTTTGCCCACTCTGCTATGTAAAAAAAAATTGTGTGTGTCAGTTCCGACGCACGACTGAAGTTTACTCCTTAAGTACAATCGTACTTAAGGAGTAAACTCAAACAGTCAAAACAGAAGCAACAAAAACGCACGATCTAGCTGCACTGCTCACACCAAATTAGAAAGTTGCTCACCAAAAACGTAACGAGGTCATTCGTTCAGTAGATTTTACTCCTCATAATTTTCAAATACCGGGCGCCTTATATCAAAAAGCCGATTCTTAAGGAGTAAACTTCAAAAATATTATTTAAAAATATTAGGTTTTTGTAGTTCTATAATGTAGACTTTAACTGTGCCAAATTTCTTACTCCACCGTTTGCGTAATTGTCTTGAAAAGGGGTCTAAAGTTTTTGCTTTACGTATTAATATATAGATACCTATATAATACCAGATGACCCGGCAAACGTAGTTTGCCATACAAATTACTTCTATTGAGTATTTTGGTAGGGTATTCAAGAGGGGGGAGGAGGTTAATTGAGACAATAACTATCCTATCCTTTAAGTTGGACCAAACAGTAGATATTATCTACTAAATTTCATTAAAATTGGTTCAATAGTTTCGAAGTCCATCGCGGACAAACAACGTGACACGTAATTAATAAATATTAAGATATCATAGACTACACAAATACTAACAGATACTAACAGACACTAACAGACGTATGAACGCTCACGCTCATATGAACACATGCTTTTAAATATCAAACCCTTGTAGATATATCGCAAAAAGTAGTAATATGCAATGTGCACAACATTTTATCGAGCTGTGTAAAAAGTTAAGGTTCAAGAAATGCACCTTATGTGATTTAATTGCAACGTTACGTACTTAGTAACGTGAAGTCTATATTTCTAGTAATAAATACAAGTTAAATTGACAACCTGAAAATTGCATTTTTATATGGTTTATTTCCATACAGTATTCTGAATATTTAACTATAAACATCTATGGCCAAATTACACTGATTAATAGAACCTTAAAGTAGGCAAATTATTTGCTTGAGACATGGAGTTAACTATACCATAGAAATACGCATATATATTTCTCGCCGTGTTGGTCCCGGCCTCCTTTGAAGAATAGGCCAACTGCCGTTCTGCCAGGCAGGTCGTAAAAGGCGACCGATTGGCTAACGAGTCACTACCATCGTGGGTACCAGGTGGTAGAGTTCTGCATTGTCTCGCCCGGGTCTGGTACCACCGCCTTGCCTATTCCTGCCGCAATAGCATCAGTGCTTGTCGCTGTCGTGTTCCGATTTGGAGGGTAAGGTAGCCGGTAAACTTATGCATGTGGCATTAGACCTCGCCACAAGATAGCAACGCACCATTAACATCTTTGGTGTCTATAGGCGATGGTTGACTCGTTCCATCAGGAGACCCATCTGCTTGTTTGCTATCTTATGATATAAAAAAAAAAAAAAAAAAAATACTCAAGTATACATATTTAATAAACATCCACACCTAGAAATGAAAACATCTATGCTCATCAAAAAAATGGTTGATCCTTTTAGGAATTTAAACGGACTCCTATCAATTGCGTAGTCAGGGTCACTACTTTAGAATAACGTCAATTCGTGTCATTATTTTATTTACTAATTAATATTTAATTTTATTTATTACTAGCTGTGCCCGCGACTTCGTTCGCGTGGGAAAATTTCTAAAATAAAAACCCGCATAGTTCTCGTTCCCGTGGGATTTCCGGGATAAGAATCTATCCATCTACATATCTGTCTTATGTCCTTTCTTGAGTCTCAAACTATATTTGTACCAAATTTTATCCAAATCGGTTTAGCGGTTTAGCCGTGAAAACGTAACAGACAGACAGACAGACAGACTTACTTTTGCATTTATAATATTAATATGGATAATATGGATTTCCATTACTATTTATTTCCATACTAATATTATAAATGCGAAAGTTTGTCTGTCTGCGTGTTACACATTTACGATTAAACCGCTATTAACTGATTTTGATAAAATTTTAGATAGTTGAATATCCGAGGCATAGGCTGTTTTTATAGAAGATAGACAAACGACCTGGAGGTGCACCTGATGTTACGTGGTCACCGCCGCCTATGGTCATCCGCAATACCAAAGGTCTTGTAGTTGCGTTGCGAGCCTTGTAAAAATTACTAAGTTTTTTTTTATTTAAGGTCCCCAAAGCGTATCCATTCGGAAACACCCCTGTCGGTAATTGGTTCCGCAACAAAGTAGTGCAAGGCAAAAAGTCTCTGAGTCAGAGAGATGAGAACAGTACTAAATGTAAGGGCGAATTTGTATGTTATAAACTTGAAGGCGATAGGCCAGCAAGAAATACTTTTCCTATCTACTAAGCGTACCAATCTTTTGCATAGGTATAAGTCAACCCCTAAGTGGTTGAAATATATGAACGATATGTTAATTTACTCAGGGGCGAAGCTGCATGGATCAACTAGTTATATTATATGTAAATCTTATAACAAGGCTTAAATACAAATCATATTGGCTCCTAAATTTATGATGTATGCATATTACAGCGTCGATGTCAATGTCAGGCGTTGAACATGTTCATGAGTGACGATCCTGTGAAGTGCACTTAAGTTGAAAACGAGCATTTGATGGCCTATTTCAGACATTTAGTACTCTAACATTATATGCCACATTTAAGTAGGTTTCAGACATTTGTATTAAATTTAATAGCAATAATATTGGTTAAAATCAATCTTCACATAAATTTACACCAATATTATAAAAAAAGATGATTTGTATTTATTGATTTCCCACTAAATAAAGTTACTTATATCTCTCCGATTTTTGAAAATCGAGTTTTCTAGAGATCTCTATGTTTTGAGGTCTAAAATCCCTTTTACTGAATTTTTTCACAATGACGCCAGTATGTCTGTACGAATGAATAACTGTGTGTGTATTTGTATGGGTTTGTTTGTCTCTGTGTTTTATGCCTATATATCTATACTTCTATACGTCTACACGTCTGCACGTCTACACGTCTGCACGTCTGAATGTCTGCACGTCTGCACGTCCGCACGTTTGCACGTCTGCACGTCTGCACGTCTGCACGTCTGCACGTCTACGCATCTGCACGTCTGCGCGTCTGCGCGTCTGCGCGTCTGCATCTTATGTTACTCGTTGATTACATGTACTATTTTAATTTAAATTAATTAAAAAAATTAAAAAAAATACTGTTTTGGTCTAAATTTACGAGGCTTTATATTTATTTATATTTTGTTAAACAATTGCACTATTCTAGCTTTTAGTATTTCAATTATACAACACTAGCGACCTGCCCGCGGTTTCACCCGCGTAGGTTTTGTTCCCGTGTCGAAATAGTATCGGAGTAATCCGAATCCGATATCCGATGGTGCCTAATATCGGAAAAGTTTATATGCTAAAACCTTCCTCAAGAATTCAATCTTCAATCCTCAATCTATCTATTTAAAAAAAACCGCATCAAAAATCAGTTGCAGTTAATTTTAAAATTTTAAGCATACATAGGGACATCGGGACAGACAGAGAAAGCGACTTTGTTTTATACTATGTCATGATGTTACAGAAAGAGCGCACACTATAAAACAATTAGTATTTTTAATTAAAAACATAAATTCGGCATTGAACATCTTTTTTCATTATTTTTATCATGGCTTGTTTATGGATTCATTTATCCTAAGTGTGAGCGAAAGTATGTTTTTCTTACATATATTAAATATTTGTAAATTTAAAGATTTTAATGTTTTAGGCCCTGTAATAACTTTACTTAAGCTTATTTTTTCTTTAACTTTTTATGTATGATTTCTATAATATTTATTTTCAAATATTGAATTATAAAAAAAATATAACATATGTTAAAAATGGTTGCAATGAGTTCAGTAGCTGCTTCTCAACCAACTACATTTTGTTTTTACATATAATTCTGTGACTGGTTGTTTAAATAAATATTACTTGTGCATTTCTTTTGCTATATAATCTATGCCTGACTGTGGATTATTTAAATTCCTACAAAAATGCGATTCGTTTGTAATCTTGATAAAATTGCTGGATTGTTATTTTTTACTTATTTTTTACTAATTACTGATTATTAACTTGATAAATGATCTAGACAAAATACATTTTCATAGCAGCTAATATGTCCTATATATAATAGAAGTACCTACAGATACTTTATACCGTATATAGTTAAGCCTTATCCCGCTAAGTATTCTTAATTTTTCCATTTTGAACAATATGAATATTAATTATTGTATTCCCTGACAATTATCCGCCGCTAATTATTATATATATAAATAGATTTTGAAAATTCCTATTTATTGTTTGGGAAGGTATATTCCCCGTGTGGCTCCATTTTAATTTGGTGAAGATCTGTGTAGAGTTCCGAAGTCATAGGATATCGGAAGTCCGTTACTGTAATTTAGTTGCGTTAAAAATTATACGTGTATGTAATTTATTATTAAGATTTTATTAGTATACAAATATACTATAATAATATGAGATATTGATATGAAGAGCAATCATTTCCACTTCGCCAAATTCGCCATTAGACTAAACACTTAAATCTTTAGCCCTAAAGAAAATATATGTGGGTATATTATGATTTATGTCACGTGAATGTAGTGTGCGTAATGTTTATTTTTATTAATTGATTTATTAATGCATATTATTTAAAAATATTACGTTTCTGCAGTCCTCCATAATGTAATCTTTAACTGTGCCTAATTTCACACTCCAACGTATGCGTAATTGTCTTAAAAAGAGGTACAAAGGTTTAACTTCGCATATTAATATATATCCATTATATTTCTCTACATCAACTTTCCGAGAAATAGTTTATAGATAAAATATCAAGTGTAACTGACAATGTCATTGGACCTTTTATAACCCTTAATGCACTTATTATAACTTAGTTGAACTCCTTACTGCCATCATCTTCCCGTTTCCATTATAGTAACCCTATTTTCTATTAAGGAACCGCGGTTTATTACCCACAACAAGCCCTCTAAATATAGCCCACGCCGCAGGTGTACCAAATATAGCCTTACATATTACCGCTTTGTAAATTGAGCTGGTATAATCATAATAAATATAATGACTAAATTTACCCGTATTGATCTGGACCCTTTTGAAGAATAGATCAACTGACAATAATTAAATATCTAGTCAAAGGCGACGCAAGAATAATTAACATAGTATTCCCATTGTGCCTAATATCTAGGTGATAGAGTTTCACATCGTCCCGCCCTGGTTCGGCGTCACTACTAGTATTGTTCTAATAAACTATTGTATGATAGCGTTTATAGACTACTAGCTGTTGCCAGCGACTTCGTCCGCGCGGACTTCATTTACTCCGCACTGCTCCTCCCCCGTAGCGTGATAATATGTAGCCTATATGTTGACCCGACCTGTTAGTAATATTCATGCAAAATTTGAAGTAAATCCATGCAGTACTTTTTGAGTTTACCCCGGACATACATACAGATAAACAGACAAATAGACAAAAATTCTAAAAAGTATATTTTTGGCTTCGATATCGATTGTAGATCACGCCCCAAGTATTCTTTAAAAAAATATTCAGTGCACAGTTTTGGCTTTCCTACGATTTTATTATATGTATAGATAAGCCGTTAGAGATAGCGCGTGACTCATCAAACGCCATACAGCGAGCCAAAGTGCTTTGTGCAGCGAGCGCTAGCACGTGGTGACTGAGCGTTCAGTTTATACAACTATAAACTATGTTATAACCTCTAGCGTCTATAGTCTAGCACGTTACTCGTTAAATCATGTAGTTCGTGTGTTATAAAGTTATAACTACGGCCTACGCTAGCCGCTCGGTAATTATAGCGTGGCGTTATGTTGTAGCACCGAATGCGAATCTACATAGCGTACCCTTTACGTTGAGTATACATAGCTCGCTATTATAAACGCTATGCGTAATATTAACCACCATTAGTCACCACTTTACCCATTACTGTCGCAATAAAGTCGGGGTTTGTTACTGTCAAAATTGCACTGAAGAACAAGGTATCTGATAAATGTTTGCTTGAAATATTACACATATTCTACACAGATAACATACAATTCTAACATATTTGGTGTCTAAAAGCCGTTCAGGATAAACAACGTGATATATGTTGTGTACAATAAGAGAACTATAGACCAATCACAAGACCTTATATTTCGTTTATTCGACGCAAAAAACCCTAAAATTTATATGAAAAATTAATGGTTAATAATCCAAATAACTTGAAATGAAGTATTTATCCTCTTACATATAATTAAAACCATGTAGATATTTTTTGAATTTTAACCCTTATTCCTATGGTGAAGGCACCTGGTTGGAACGGAGTTCCTTTCACTATATCTGAGACTATGACTTAAAAAAGGTGTCAAGTTTAACTAGACTGACGAGTCATTTGTATGAAGCCGTTAATACGCGACCACGATACAAGATCCCCGTTCACAGTTGTGTAGTAATAATTCTTAATTATTTCTCTTTGTTTATATCAATAAAAAAGTATGTTGAATCGTTAAAGTTATAAAATATTATTACATATCCTTAAAATTCACGGCAATTTGAATCGATGAAAATAAGTTTTAGTTACCTAGGCGATCAGGAGTACCTCAAAAATTACGGCAAAATGGTAAGCTTTAGTTCTTCAACTCATAAAAGATTACGTACAATAAAGACCTCCTTTCTAAAAGATAGCACTTAGCACGTGGTATACTGTTTATCACTATATAGTATAAAACTAAGTCACTTTCTCTGTCTGTCCCTATGTCCCTATGTATGCTTAAATCTTTAAAACTACGCAACGGATTTTGATGCGGTTTTTTTAATAGATAGATTGATTCTTGAGGAAGGATTTAGTATATAAGTCTTTCCGATATTTCCACGGGAATAGAAGCTAACGGGTGAAACCGCGGGTAGGTGGCTAGTTTTATAATAAAACAATCCCGCTGGATTAAAAATTACGCTTATACCAAGTTGCGAAAAAAAACTTTACAGACAAAATAACCTCTAAGCCACTATAAAAGGGAGACAACGAAGAGAGATCAGTTAAAAGGTAGTATACCTATAGTATAACTACCTTTTCTAATAGTTAAAAATTGACAACCCATAACAAGTATTAATCTTTAAAACTGCTTAAACTTTATCCGGTATATTGAACTGTGTAACTCTTGAATCGTGAGGACATCCAGTAAAAAGGAAGATACGATCCGGAACAAACAAAAGTATTGCATCGTCCCCACATGAAAATACAGCTTATGTACACCGGACGTGGAAACATTGCGGATACTCTCAGATAATAAATGACGCAACGCCCTATAAGATATTTGTTTCATTTCAAAAATGACTTCACATATTGGGTAGTTCTTTATTATGCTAGAGATATTGTTTAGCTAAGACATTATTCTATGCATCTCGACAGCTAAAAAGCTGGTAAATGGGATACTCGGTTCAACTTTGTTTGCATAGCTGCCTTTTATTTTTAATGTTAAAATGGTCACCTCAATATTATTAAAGAAGTAGAAGCCACGGTAAATGAGATATTTTAAAGAATTAGGTGAGAAGGCTTATCCCCATAATACGCAGCATTTCAAATTTTTTTTCAGTGCACCGTAGGAGAAGGCGCTCCTTCCTGTCACATCCGACAACAGGCGGCCAACGTAACGCCGAGGTTACTTACTATCGAAGATCATGTACGTAAATTTTGTTAGGCCCCTCTTCGTGACTGTGGGGAGGCGTGATGAGAAAAAATATACGGTGCTATGAACGTCTTACGACAAAGAGCGGTTCACTCGGAAAGAGCCACCAACCTAACAATGGAATCCGCAGTCAACTATCAGAGAAGCTGCAGTGAAAAGCTCAGTCTGGTAAAAGTTCATCCCACCGGGCCATCAATGGACGACGCTTAGGTCGGTACAGTATCGGTTATATATTCTAACGAGATTATATAACCGATACTGTAATAGGTTATATGAATGCACTTTCGAGAGGATAATATCTAAGGAAATAGGGTAATTTCCAGGCTGGTGTACATCGCAAAGCTACACACCATCATGTATTTTGAAAACCTGGCACTATATATCGTAATTATGTTAATATTATTAAAGTGATGTCCCATTATTGTTCATTGTATAAGAAGGTTTTGGATCTTTCTCCGCAAGACTGTGCCGCCCGTCTTCAAAATGCTTTTGGGAGAGAAGCACCTTGTTTGAGCACCGTGAGGCGATGGTTTGCTGAATTTGAGAGAGGTCGAGTTTCTTTACATGACGAATTTCGTGAAGGGTGGCCTTCAACTGCCGTCAACGAAATGTGGCTACTGTTAAGCGGTTAGTTGAAGAAAACCCCCGGATTATCTATAAGACAATTTGAGGACTATTGGGGATTGGTATGAGTCTAATTCAGAAAGTTTTACACGAAGAATTGACAGTTCGGAAACTTTGTTGTCGTTGGATCCCTCATGAACTGACAGCGGAGCAGAAGCGGGCTCGCGTGGAATAGTGCTCACAGATGCTACTGAAGTACGACCACGGACATTCTAATGCTGTTTATGACATTGTCACAGGAGATGAAACGTGGATTTATCGTTTTGAACCCGAAAAAAAACAGCAATCTTGCGAATGGGTGTTTGAAAATGAGAACAGACCAACAAAAGTGACACAGGCGAGAAACGTTTGTAAAAAAATGATCGCGTTTTTTTCTCCTCTGTCCTCCTCGGTCCTCTGTACAATTCTACTTGAAGATCAAAAGAGTACTAATGCCGAGTGGTATTCTACCATTTGTTTACCCAGAGTGTTAGAAAAAGTTTGCGAAAGACGACCCAAAAGCCGCATTCTTCTACACCATGATAACGCTTCTTCACACACGGCCAACAAAACAAAGTCTTTTTAGCTTTCGAAAAAGTACATCTCGTCACTCATCCTGCACATAGCCCCGACCTAGCACCCTGTGATTTCTGTATTTTCCCCAAAATCAAAGATTTGATGAGAGGTTTTACTTTTACCAACGCTGAAGAGGCAGTAATAGCGTTCAATCAGCACGTAGAAAACATGCCTTCAGATCTGTGGTCCTCCTGTTTTAAAAAATGGTTCCATCGCATGAAATTTTTTTTTTAAATGTAAAGGAGACTATTTTGGAAAGCAATAAACACAATATTTTGGATATAACATGTTGTTTTTTTAAGTTACGCAATAATAGTGTGACCTGCGTATACTAACTGAACCGGCAAACATCGCACCGCCTCAGAACAGATTTAAAATCATCACATTTTTACACATAGGTATTGATTCTATAAAAAAAGTATTGTTTTAATTCTTTTTCTGCAATTTTTCTATTTTTCCTCGCCATAAAAGACTTACTCGGACTTTAGATGGTGTCTGGTCAGTGTGCCTCTTGATTTGCCTATTTGTTGATTTATCTCGGATTATGAGGTCCTGGATTCGATCCCCGGTTAGGGAAAAAGTGTTATTGAGGATTTTCGAGGTTTTTTCGAAAATCCAAAATCTGATTAGCAGCTAGGAGTCATGCAACTGGTATGTTACCGCTCCTGTGCCTTGAATGAGCACGTAAAGCTGTCGATCCTGGTAATCGCTAGAAATTATCAATAATAATTTATAGGTAAAATGTGAAGATGGGGATCACAACTTATCTCGTCAACCGACAAATCAATGCATCGGGGTGAACTTGAAAGTCTATAACCGTTCGACTTACTCTGCCTATTTGAAACTGAGGCTGAATGACGCTGAACTGGAACTGGGCGTAATAATACTTTTTGCATAGAAAGGACCCTGCTAAGCAAATTCCAATTCTCAATAATTCTATGAGTATGAAGCTCTTCCTAGCATGGAATCAGTGCTAAAACAAATGTATTCTACTAGTGACTAATAAGCAGATACAAGCCCAATGGCATGCCTGAGTTTCCGGATTGGATACGACCTATCTCCACTAAAAACCCTAATCTACTCTACCCCTACGGTCAGAGCAAAACACATCAACTTGAAAAGGTATCGTCACCATATTGCCTTTTGTTCCGAGGTGAAGCAATGACGTTACGCGATTCCAAGAGCAGATTGCAGTAGGAAATTTTACACAAAGGATACTGAGCTGCTAATGTTGATATGGTGATTGGTAACAAATGGCAATTTCTTTACGAGTTGATTAGTGTGCTATAACGCTTACTTGTAAATTCTATATATTTTAAAGGCGCATATGATTGTACTGGAGCCACGTTATTTTATTTAGCCCACGACAAACTATAGCTTTATACATGTTGTATAGATATATGCCGCAGATAGCTATCTGTTACGTGCTATTATTTAGGCTGCAAACCACTTTTTGAATTCAAACGAGTATTTTTGCAAAAGCCATTTCACGAAATTGTTCGCAATATCTAAACCTATAATAGTAGTTATGTTTACTCTAACGGTCAAACAAAGCAGCAGAGTGTAGCGTTTACTGTACACTACATGCATCCACATTATATCAGCGGTAATGGAGATAGCTTCTCGGTAAATTTATTTCTGCAAGTTTAGTATTTGTTTGGTTTTGAATATGAACATTTTCGTATCATCATATATTTTTCTTTACGATATTGAGATAAGGATCTTCTTGAAAGTAATGTCATAGAATTTTCAAATAACATTTGTACAAATATTATTATAAAACATAATAAAATAAAATCGTGTCTTTATGTAATGATATTTTATCTGCGTTTATATTTTCTTTTAATATTTATTTCTTATAAAACCGTAAAAGGGCAAAATGTAGTCTGAATAGGTTTCAATATAATTCAATAAAAACTCAAGTAGTTTTTATATGATTTTTGTTATTTTTTACATATTCAGAGTTTATTTTTACTCTGTTAATTACATTTTCCGATATTACTGTACTTATCTGTTTATATGAAATTAGTAAAGAATTAAGTGATTTTAATGGAATTTTTATCACAAGCTTAATACGCCAGATTAATACGTAAAATAATTCACCCGTTGGTTGTTTGGTCCGTTGGTCTAATGGCTACCCTGTTCGGCTTGCACTATTTATTGCAGCACCCCTTGATGGAAAGCAGACACCATTGTCCAAGGACATCAGCCACAAAAGGAGCTAGCAGCTAATTCGATGCTGACCTTTAAAGAAACTGTTAATCCTCCCCTCAAAATTACCTAAGTCAAAGTTCCTCGGAAACATTCTAGAGTTTAACTGTTTGGGCCAGGATTGTTGGTGAAAAGCGAACAGCGGTAGATAACCAAGTTTTTATGGTAGTGTAAATAAAATCTTTCACTACGGCGTGTAAGTACAATGGCAGAAAATTGATGCAGGTACATACATACATATCTTCACGCCAGATCCCTTACGAGGTAGGCAGAGAGAACCGAGTGCCATACATTACGATCCTTGCAGGCTTGTCTCACTTCCTCCACATTCATCACTCTCTTCATACACACACGCCGGTTGTGAAGACTCTTGACAACACCTTCGGACAGTACTATTGATGCAGGTACTACTTAAAAAGTTTATCAGAACACTCCATATTATACCATAGCGTCTTCAATTCAATTCCCGGTAGGGCGAAGCGGATTCTAGCCATGGCGTGTTAATACTCGCATGAGTAACAAATCCCATCATCGTAAAATGTGATTATTGTTAAGGTTGAAAATATTCCATCATCAATGAGTCGTAGTGAACCGGGAGCAACTTTGTACTTTTGGTTTACTTTATATTCTCCGTGCTGGTTTCTATTTATTTTTAATTTTCCTTTAAAGAAAGGAATAATATTAAAATAACTAATTTAATTTCGTGTTGATCGGGACCTTTTTCGAATAGATCAACTGCCTTACTGCAACTGCTTGTAATTATACTGCATCTTGCAATACTGCATCTTGTAATTTTTACACTACCGATTTACCTATTTCTTTCACAAAGCGTCGGTGCTTGTCGCTGTCGTGTTCTAGTTTGGAGGGTAAGGTAGCTGGTAAACTTATGTATTTGGCTTTCCATTCGTCCTTTTTCTATCGACTTTAGAACACCAAGAACGGTGGTATTTTTGATATATTATAAAAAAATAATCACATTCAGTCAAATGGCAGTAGAAAATTTCAAAATAAACGGAACCTATATTATAAAAGAGAAAAATGACGCGTCAAATAAATTAAATTAATAATTTAATAATTTATAGCTCAGCTAATCGCAGTGAGCCACACAATCAAACTTTGCACACATCGCGTCAAAATTTAAAGTTCCACCCGATGTCTGGAAATCCATACGTCGTACTACTCTTTTGTGGAATCAATTACCGACAGGGGGTTTTCTGAACAGATACGGGGACCTTTAAGAAAAGAGCTTGATCATTTTTGAAATACGATTTTTGTAAACTTTTCGCCCGAAGTAAATTCGCGGTTTAAAAAATACTGCAAACGACGCCGTGAACAAAATCTAGTATTATTATAAAAATAAACGCTATTTTAGAAACTGAGACGCCATTAAAGAGTTGTTTCTTTTTAGTGTAATTTAATTCCTTCATTCATAAAAGCTGAGCAATAAAAATGTCAATAATAAAAGCAATTTCTGTATGCAACGGCGATTGTTATTTGCCGCTAACTCCGTACGGAGTTGCCCAGCTGGAAGGTATTAAAGCAATAAATATTCATTATGAACTTGCCTTAATTTGGTACAGCTCTATTTTACTATTTGCCTAATTAAAGCCTAACGAGAGTTGCGTGTAGGGAAATTAAGATACTACAATTACGTTCGTAATTAATATTTAAAGACGATAAGCGATTTAAGCGTTTGACATAGATAAATCTATTACTGCCTTTTTAACGTACATTTTGTATATAAGAAAGAGATGTCATGTTTTTTCAGGTGACTAGCATTGTGGAGTATATATGTCTCAAAATGACTTAATACAATTATTAATTGTAGTACAGAAAATAAATTCACGAGAGAAAAAAGAATGACGAGGGTACTTACAAAGTTGGCCTCAAAAGCAACGCATGCTGATAGATACTTACTGTATTATTTCTTCTAAAACGTAAATTTTATCATGGACACTTTTATAATGCAAAAATTTACAAAAAAACCTTTAAAGATTAATATTTTTGATTAAGATCATTGTCCATTTTATTATCTCTATTAATTAATCTTTTCATGCACTCCTTCAAATATGGAGTCCTTCAATCAATTCGGGTTGACTGGTAGATAATGCTTTGTAGTATTAAGTCCACCTATGTATTTAGCTGTGCATAACATTTTAAATAAATAAATAAATAATAAATTACTTTAATTCACAATTACTGCATACTATTTTAAGCAATTCACGTTGCAATATATTTTCAACTAGCGAGCTGCCCGCGGTTTCACGCGCGTAGCTTTCGTTCCCGTAGGAATATTGGAAAGCTTTATATACTAAAACCTTCCTCAAGAATCAATCTATTTATTAAAAAAACGGCATCAAAATCTGTTGCGTAGTCTTAAAAATTTAAGCATACATAGGGACAGACCGAGAAAGCGAGTTTGTTTTATACTATGTAGTGACATTGATATAACACGTTTTTGTATCGACCATCATGATTATTTGATTTTAACCACTTAAAAGTTATATAATGAAAAAATGTTTGCTTACAATAATAAAACAAAATATTTAATTTCACTCGTACACAGATTAAAAAGATGATACTTATATTTTTTTGTTACTTTAGAATGATACTAAGAGTAGCATATTTATACATCCTTCTGCGTTGTAAGTTTCGACTATAGTTGTAAATACTTTTCAATTTGCTGTATTTTATACAATAATTTGTTTAAAATTTTGCGTCTTATACATCCGACATTTTTCCAGTTTGTTTAGTTGGTCGTAAATAAAAGAAAGTGTTAACTTTATGGCAGAAAAGAAGTTTGATTAGTTTCATTAATTTAACTATAATCATTTTTAAAATTAATTTGCTATTAAAAAGCGTTCATTGAATTATAATATGAGCTTATTTTAAATTAAATCAATTTGCTAATTTCGGCTGGCGCTATATTCTTTTAGCACTTTGAGGACGTTACAATCCCCTTTAACATATTACTAGGTTGTAAATTTTGCAATGTCTTGTGAGGTTATAGTGCCATGGTGGTAGTTAATACATACCCCACTCGCATTTCACCGTTTTTAAATTATTCCCAAACATTTCTATAATTATATCTGGGATATCTAATTATGGTTGTTGGTCTAGTTTAAACGTCTGAGTTTAGGCAAATATGAGAAGAAATATGCTGAGAAGAAAAACGCTCCATCACGATGTGTCGGCTTAATTTCCGGTTCTCCTGTCCAGATATAAATCAATAAGACCGCAGTTTCCCTTCCAAGTAGGCAGAGTAAACCGAACTTCTACAGACTTTCCGGTTCACTACGATTCACCTGTTTGTTCATCGCAACATTTTACCGACTTGATAACTATTAGTCTCTTCAAACGATAACCAAGACAACACTACGGGCTCATTTGAGGCATGGGCGTGGTAACACATAGCCTTAGACTCCGAGTTGCTACTGAATTTTTGAGAAAAACCTCCAAAAGAGATCAAAAACTGTCCGATCTGGGAATTGAATCCTGGTCATGTGATCTGAGTTGAATAGGCAGTTTTTCACATCTATATTAATGTTACAAAATTGTAGAGTTTGTTTGTTTGTTTGGTTGTACGCGGTAATCTCAAAAACTACTAAACCGAATTGAATAATTCTTTTTGAGTTTGATAGTCTGTTTATCGAGAAATGTTATAGGCTATATAACATCTTCCTACGACCAGTAGGAGAGGAGTAAACAAAGTCCGCGCGGACGAAGTCGCAGGCAACAGCTAGTGCATTATAATTTATAAGATAGCAAATAATCCGATGGTTCCCTATTTAAATACGCTGCAAGACGATTTATATTTTTTCAGCTCAGCAGTGAATGGAACACGACTTCTACGTAGTACTTTTTAAAACTTTCTAGTTTAAAAAACGTAAAACTTTCTAGTCATATCATATTATATCGATGACCCTTTAATGAGCTAATAAATGAATTAATATATCACCTATGTCAGTTTTCCTTCATTTCGATTTCGGGTAAGTTTTAATATTCCTGATATTTTTTATGTAATGTTGTTTTCATATCATCTAATGATATGTGAGTCGTGTGCTTGTGTACATGAACATTTCCATCCCAACGGCTTACCGATATACGATATACTGGCCTTTTTAGTATCCAGTTCATCAACTCGCCAACAAATCGCCTCTGTGGTCTAGTGGTCCAGCGTTAGCGTTGACCACATGAGGTCCCGGGTTCGATTCCCGGGTCGGGCACAGAAGAAAAGTGTTTTTTCAGTTTTCTGAGAAACACAAAGTTGCCCGGGGTTGGAAAGTGCCCGGTTGGCGATAGGCTTGCCACCTATCACATTTGTGGAACCAAGTATCTTCGGCTAATCGTGGGTGCACTTGTTGTACCTCTGCCTACCCCTTCGGGGATATGGGCGTGAAGATACTTTTTTTTACTTCATAAACCTTTTTAAATGACATTAATCATAGCTCCAAGGAATAACTAAACGAGGAATGTTATTAATTTCATCTATTCTATCATCGAAAAACATATTCGTTCTTCTGTTACATATCTATATAATTAAGCCCCTCTGACATTACTTATTATTATAATAAAAATAACAAAATATACTATTGATTTATGCTATAATAAAAGCAAAATCTCATTCATTTCTATTGTACTGGCTTTATATCCCAGCATTTATTTTCTTTGTTATATCAAGGATAAGAGAAAACCTTCAATTTCTTGCGTCATTGAAAGAAAGAAGACCCACTTATTATTGTCGTCCTTAATCGTACCAGTAATTTTACTTAACCTTTTTCTATACGAAATCATAGCACGTACTTAGTATATTCTTAGTTCCTGTACAACTACTTAATCGAATAATGGCAAGCTTTTCATGACCGAAATACCTTCTTATTTTATTCACATTTTAGGCCGTTTTTTTATATATCATGAGATAGAAACCAAAGATGTAATTGTACGTTGCTATATGTGTGGCGGGATAGCATTACCACATGTATAAGGCTACCTTACCCTCCAAACCTAAACACGACAGTGACAAACATTGACGCTATTTCAGCAGAGATAAAGCGGTGAAACCATATACACAACGTTGCGGAACTATAACACCTAGTAGTTACCTTGGTAGTGGCACGAATCACTAATCAGAGCCCGACCAACACGGTATTATGTTATATGTTTGGATTTTACGTTTGTTTTTAAACCACGAAAACGCAACGCAGTTGAAATTATATATATATATATATATATATATATATATATATATATACACTTTTTACCTCGCACTACTCTGTGGAATGTGTGTGACCTCTGATATTGCAGATGTCTAAAGTATCTGTAAATGGTTGACTTGACGAAAAGTATCTGTAAACTTCCCGCTACATTAATCTCAAAGAAGTACAAACTATGTTTTATTCAGTTCAAACATATATTTTGTTAAAATCATCAGTATATTTGTTTTTGAAAAGTTTGGAAACGATGATCGATTTTGATCTTGTGAATGGCATTCAATTCCATTTATGAGATCTAAAATATTGCTTTACTTAAAAATTGATGGGTTGAAAACTTTTGAAGCAATGTCAATTCATCAATCATCATTTATGAATTCTAAACAAATTGACCGATTTTGATTCAATTGGCGGTACTCGTATTTGACACAATTCTTAAAGGAAAAAAGCCGATAAGATTTTTAAGTCAATCGGTGTATTAACCTGAAAGTTATTTCAAAAATATTAAGTAAATTCGCTAAAAATAACGTAATTTTAATATTTGAAACACTACAACTTTTGAATATCAGATTCGATTTTGATTTTTAAAACGGCATTCGACGTAGTTTTATTAGTACCAAAATATTGTAGAATACAAAAAAATATGCGTTAAAAATTTCGAAGTCATGTCGAAAAAACACGTTTTCAAAATTTTTCGCCATTGATTACTCTCAAACGGATAAACCGATTTTGATGCAGTTTATACAATAGATGTAGTCTTTTGAGTTATAGAGCTGATTAGTTTTTGTACTCAATCGGTACATTACTCTAGTAGTTATATTAAAAATATACTGTTTTGGCAAAATTATTTTTAAGGTTTTTTGAAATTTCTCAATATCTCCTGGGCCGACTTGGTTCAAATTTTTAGGAAATCTACATTGAGAAGAATCCAATCGAATGCCATCCACGGTTTCTCGATCAGTCCACCCATTCAAAAGTTATATGATGTTTACACACACACACACACACATACATACATACACATATGCACACATACACACTCACACACACAGACACACACACACACACACACACACACACACATACAGATTTACTGCAGTCATTGTGAAAGTAGTCGGAAAAGATTCCTAGGACCTCAAAACGTGGAGATCTGGTGAAAACTCGATTTTAGAGAATCGAGTTAAAATCAGTAACTCCCTTATCTACATATGTTGCAGAAAGTTTAAAAACTACAAAACATCGCAGCAGTATAAGCAATGCAGCTATTTTACAAGTTGGTAGATTCCTATAACGGTTCACCCGGGTCTCATACCACCGCCTTACTTATTTTGTTATTGTCGTGTTCCAGTTTGAAAGTCACACGCATAGTAAAGCACCATTAATATCTGATGTCTATAGGCGATGGTTTTTCTCTCCTTTAAGAGAGCCATCTGCTTGTTTGTTATCCTATCATATAAAAAGTATATATATATATATATATATATATATATATATATATATATATATATATATATATATATATATATAAGTATATAAGTATATATTTAGGCATAATTAATTATTATTAAACTTATGCGTACCTTAGCTGTGGTTTCATCGTATACAGAAAATTAGAAATATAGTGTAGTCATTTTTCTCCGCTCTAAAAAACGTTATTCCTGAGGGAAATCAATTTATTTAACGCGAGCGAACATGCGGTAGCATGTAGTTTCCAACTACATTTCGAATTCTTAATGAAAACGGAAAGATTGTTTCCTAATCATTTATTAATAAATACCACGCCCGGTGGTCAATACTCGACTAGTTAGACCCATAGACTAAACAAAAAAATCTGTAAACGGTTGACCCTGCTGGCCATCCCTGAAACTTCCCGCTGAATTGCTATTTTTTAAGCCCAAAAGAGTAAAAATTATTAGCATAGATTTTTTCAGTTTAAACATCTAGTTTATTAAAAATGGCAGTATTTTGAAAAGAAATTATGTATTTGCCAGAATATGGCAGTTGATTTTTGAAAACTGTATAATATTTTGGAAACAATGATCGATTTTGATCTTTCCTTCGAATGGCATTCAACTCAATTTTTGAGATCTAAAATATTGCTTTAGTTAAATAATCATTACGTTGAAAAATTACGAAGCAATGACAAAAAATTTTTTTTTCAAACATTTTCGTTATTGATAAATCCCAAACAGATAGACTGATTTTAATCCAATTGACGGTATTTGACGCAGTTTTTAAGGGAGAAAAGCTTATAAGATTATTAAGTCAATCGGTGTATTATCCTGAAAATTATTATTTATAAAACATTAAGTTTGCTAAAAACAACATCATTTTATTATTTGATAAGCTGTAACTTTTGAAAATGTATTAGATTTTGAATTTTGAAACGGCATTCAACGTAGTTTGTTTAGCACTAAAATATCGTAGAATACTTAAAAAAAGTTAGTTTAAAAATTTCGAAGTTATGTCGAAAAAACACGTTTTCTATATTTTTTGCCAATGATTACTCTCAAACGGATAAACCGATTTTCATGCTGTTTATGCAGTAGACGTAGTCTTTTGAGTTATAGAGCTGATTAGTTTTTTACTCTATCGGTACATTAATCTGGAAGTTAAATTAAATAATACTGTTTCACCAAAATTTATTTGGTTTTTTTTTAAATTACTCCAAATCTCCTGGGCTAACTTGATTCAAATTTTCATGAAGTCTAAGTTGAGCTTAATATAATCGAATGCTATCAACCGCGTTTTGATCGGTCCAGCGGGTCAAAAGTTATGAGATGTTTAAATACACATATACATACACACATACATACAGACAGACAGACAAACTGACATCGTCGTGAAAATAGTCGGAAAAGGTTCATTTGACCTCAAAACGTGGAGATCTGGTAAAAACTCAATTTTAGAAAATCGGGGCAAAATCAGCAACTACCTTATCTGCATACGTAGCGGGAAGTTAAAAATCTTTTCTAAGTTTGACAACAGACTTTAGCCATAAATGGGTGAATATTATGATGTATGTCAATTGAATGTAGTGTGTGTAATGTTTATTTTTTATAATTTAATGTATTTCTTTTACATTTTATATAAAAATAGTAGGTATATGCACTCCTTCGCATTGTGAACTGTAACTGTGCTTAATTTCTATTAAAATCAGTACAATTCTGTTGGTCTCTTTAACAGAGACCTAACCTATCTTCTTACATAAGAAAGCGTAAAATTTTGTAATAATCCAACTCACTACAGTTACAACAGAAAAAAAAAAATTACTTTAGGATAGAAAATAAGCAGTAGCTTTTTAGGTGACATCAAATTAATCAATGATGCCTTCTATTTGTACTGATGGGATATAACGATACATGCATGAACTATCGATTACATTACTCTCTATTCCAGAACACGTCAGTTATAAGACCTGATACTATTTGGCAGTAATAGGTGAGATGGGGATGATACTAAAAAACTGATAAACTTTGCAGAACTCAATCACTTTATTTCACCTCGATAAGAAGACAAAAATAAACAACACACCAATTATCCTTGGATGTCTGTAGAAACATCTTCCTTCGTGTTGGTCTTGGAACTCTAAGAAGAGTAGACCAGCTGCCAAACACCTTGGAGACTTTGTAGAATTCTATCGCTATATTACAACTCGATACGAGGAAAAAAAAAACAACATATCATTAACCTTTGATATCTGTAAAAACATCTTCCCCGTGTTTGTCCGGGAGAACTAAAAAGAAAAGATTAGCTGCCAGACACCTTGGAGACTTTGCAGAACCCACACCTTGATACGAGCAAAAAACTAAACAACACATCATTAACCTTTGATGTCTATAGATATGTCTTCCTTGTGCTTAGTCCAGGAGTCCTAAGAGTAATAGACCAGCTGCCAAACATCTTGGAGACTTGGAAAAAGAGAGAGCAGAACTCTATCACTCTGTTACATCTCGATACGAGGACAATCTCTAGGAACCTTTTTTTTCGTATTGCTCCAGATCTGTTGGAAGAAGAAAAGCAGTTTGTAATAAGCGAACGATTGGCCGTACGTGTCATTAACACTGTGACTACTAGACGGTACATCTTGCTCGGGCCTTGACCCAGGTATAGCAATGCACCATTAACATCTCTGATGTCTATAGGCAATGGTGGTCTCTCTCCATTAGTAGAGCCATTTGCTTGATTGCTAAATAATGGTATAAAAATAATAATAGGCAGTAGTTCTAAAAAGAGGCGGCTCTCAAATTCTCTTCAGCTATATTTTTTGTGTTTGATGCCTCATAATTTAAGAAGACATTAATAAACCGATTTTTATATTTTTTCTTAAATACCTACCTAGCATACTTAGTATACCCTATTACATTTAATTTATCTAGGATCTAATCGAGGATTACAGAGAATTGGAAGTAATTTTATGCAGTGTTATTGCATTTAAATTATAAATCTTATAACTATATTAAAAATCACTAAAATCTAAAAATGTCTTAGTAAACAAACAAATAACATTTACTTTACTTAGAAGGATTATTGAAAGTTGTTGATAGTTGGGAAATCTTTCTTAAGTTTGATACGTGGCTTCAATAAAAGTTTTGTGGATGTGAACAAACTTCCATGATGCCTATTAGCGAATAGATCAGTTGTTTTATAACTTATGAAGCAGGAAGAAACATCAAAATCTAAGTTAATTACCTAAACTATTTATTTTCTTCTTATTTACGCAGTTACGGCGTAACACTAATTTAATACAATGCTTAATGTCCAGAACTTGTTATTCATTTATTTAAATTATATTGCGCAATTAAAAAGACAAGTACAAAAAGCAGACTTAATGCTAGATGCATTATATCCCAGTCAACTTGTAGCGTAAGAGAAATCCATATATGACGAAGATGACGTATAAGGCTTATATAAGTCATCACACTTATTAATGTATAAATGTCAGTTCTGTTAACATTTGTGAAGTACTGGCTACCTTACTCTCTAAAAAGCAATACGGTGTTACAAACATTGACGCTGTTATGGCAGGAATAAATAAGTCGGTGGTAGACTTTGTAGAACTCTACCATAGTCTATCTATCTAGTGACTCGTATGGCCAATCATTAGCCTCTTACAAACTGCCTGGCAGAATGACAGAAGATCTATTATTTAAAGGTGGTCCAGACTAATAAAGGAAATAATTGTACATATTATTATTTATTAGGTAGTTGTTATTACTTACTAGTTATTATTGCCCGCCCTGTTGGTCGAGTGATTAGCAAACCTGACTACGCATTAATGGGATTCGAGTTCGATTCTCGACAGGGACAAACATATTATATGTGATGAGCATAGCTGTTTATATTTCTAGGTTGAGTGTTTATTAAATCTATTTAAGTATTTATAATAAGAATAAATCAATAAATATCACTGGATAAATTACACGAATTGATCTAACCCCAAAGTAAGTAATTTATTTGGTTGTAGTATGGGAGTTAGTCAACGATACTTATACCTACATAGTATAGAGACACATATATAAATACTCAAATAGATTTAATAAACACTTCAACCTAGAAATACAAACAATTTTATGATGCTCGTCACAAATTATATATTTATCTTTACGTATTAGTACCTATCGTTGACTGACATCCAAACTACAAGCAAATAAATTGGTTACTTTGGGGTTCTCTGTCTCTTTAGTCTGACAAGAGACTTTAGTTATAAATGTGATAGTAGGTATACATGTGTGTATATTATCAAGTATGTCAAGCGAATACAGTATGAGGTACAGTACCCGGCGATAAATATTGCACATCGACCTTTGGAAAGAGACAATCGGCTAATTTCGGCTTCGTAGAGCGTTATCTCTGTCGCACAAAATACAAACAGTCCGGTACCTATTAGGAGCTGTTAAAACAAGTGATTTGCTTCTTTTGATATTTGTATTCTTTGTATAAAATACACTAATTTTTCTATAAGTGATGGCTTTAGGTTGGGGTAAAATAAAATAAAAAAACATTTTTACATTATGTTTACGTATTTAATTATTTTGGAACATTACAGCTTTAGTGTACATAATAAACACCATTATACCTATTGCTAAAATGAGACATTGCAATAAAAATAATAATAATTCTAATTCTCAATTACTTCCATTTCACTATCTGTGCTCTCAAAGAGGTCAATATCACTGTCACTATCAGCCGTATTTATTACTAATCTATCAGTGTAATTGTCTAAACTGTGTTGAATGCTTCTATATTCATTCTCACATTTGATTGCATGATCGCAAACCTTTTTCCACTCTTCAGCGCCGATCATGTTTACTTTTTCAGTCAATAATGTTTTTACTGTAGTTAAGTTCATACCCACATTTCTAGAGGCTACATAGCCTTTCAGTTGAGACCATCGCCGGGTACTGTACAAAAAAAATTACACTGTACTGTACTGTACAAATTCTTTCGGAAAAAGAGGGAAACCTTTACGAGGTCAGTCACGTGAAATTATCTACAATGTTTATAAATACTTTGTAAGCGAAGCTGATAGATTTAAAAAAAAAGTAGATGAAAATGTAAGTTGTTATTTTAAGAAGATTCAAGAGCGAGTTGCAAATGCCACTGGAATTTCAAGAAGAACTTTGAACAATATATTAAACGAAGTCAGTACTGAAACACATTCGACTGAAATTAAGTTCAGCACTCCAAAAAAAGGGAGACCAAAAAAGCAATTTCGTTTGAATATGGACGATTTTGATTACGATGTTGTTCGAAGAATGGTGTATGATTTTCACTTACGATTTAATGAACTGCCAACAATAAAATTATTAAAAGCTAAGTTATCTGAAGCTATTAATTACAATGGGTCTGAAAAAACATTGAGAAAAATACTTCATGACATGGGATTTCAGTTCACTAAAATGGAAGATAATCGAAAAATTCTAATGGAAAAGCACGACGTTAGTCTCAAACGAATGGAATACCTTGATAAAATACGCAAATTTCGCGAAACAGGAAAAAATATCGTCTACATGGATGAGTCATATATACATGCATCCCACACTAAAGGGAAATCTTGGAGTGACGATAAGAAAAAAGGAGTAAAAAAGCCAATTTCAAAAGGTCAACGTTTGATAATAGTTCATGCGGGAAATGAAAAAGGCTTTGTACCCGGTGCTTTTTTAACGTATAAATCCACGGACACTACAGGTGACTATCACAATGAAATGAATAACGATAACTATGAGAAATGGCTGGTTAACCAATTAATCCCAAATATACCCAGTGATTCTGTTCTAGTTATCGACAACGCACCCTATCACAACAAGTATGTTGAGAGACCCCCCAACTCAAACACCATTAAACGGGAAATGATCAACTGGTTAAACAGACATGAAATTCCAGTTGATCCAAAATTAACAAAAACCCAGATTTACGCTATTATATGTCAGCACAAGGAGAGGTATACAGAGTTTTCTGTGGACAAAATACTTGCCGAACATGGGCACACTGTGTTGCGATTGCCACCATATCATCCGGATTTTAATCCAATTGAAAATATATGGTCTCAACTGAAAGGCTATGTAGCCTCTAGAAATGTGGGTATGAACTTAACTACAGTAAAAACATTATTGACTGAAAAAGTAAACATGATCGGCGCTGAAGAGTGGAAAAAGGTTTGCGATCATGCAATCAAATGTGAGAATGAATATAGAAGCATTCAACACAGTTTAGACAATTACACTGATAGATTAGTAATAAATACGGCTGATAGTGACAGTGATATTGACCTCTTTGAGAGCACAGATAGTGAAATGGAAGTAATTGAGAATTAGAATTATTATTATTTTTATTGCAATGTCTCATTTTAGCAATAGGTATAATGGTGTTTATTATGTACACTAAAGCTGTAATGTTCCAAAATAATTAAATACGTAAACATAATGTAAAAATGTTTTTTTATTTTATTTTACCCCAACCTAAAGCCATCACTTATAGAAAAATTAGTGTATTTTATACAAAGAATAAAAATATCAAAAGAAGCAAATCATACTTGTTTTAACAGCTCCTAATAGGTACCGGACTGTTTGTATTTTGTGCGACAGAGATAACGCTCTACGAAGCCGAAATTAGCCGATTGTCTCTTTCCAAAGGTCGATGTGCAATATTTATCGCCGGGTACTGTATGTCCTTATGAGGGAATATTGTGTTAGCCACAAGAAGATTCCTTTCCACGCATAAATCCACAATGTGCTTACCGGCGTCGTTCACTCTATTGTCACCATACGGACCAAGTACGGCATCGAAACCAGGCCGCTTAGTCCCGACCCATCCATTCAAATCACCACACAAAATGATTCTTTCATTGTCATCAACCATATCCAGAACATCCCTTACAGAATCCCAAAACTTTTCCAGGTCACTGGGCGACGAAGAGCTTACCGGTGCATATAATGCGACCAAAAAGATTCTCGTGATTCCCAGTTTGATCCGGACCCAGAGAAGTCTCGAGCCAGCCATCCCATAATCTTTCAAACCAGAGACTAAGCGTGACGATAGAAGAATACCTACTCCGGCGCCAGCATGATCGCTCTGGGGCACACCAGACCACAGAGCCATCATGCCACCGGGGAGATCAGTGGTTTCACTACCTTTACGCTTAGTCTCTGTTACACACAAAACATCCAGGCATCTCTTATTCATTACATCAATCAATTCATGCATCTTATCTTCCAACCCACCTCTAACATTCCACGTGCCTATTTGGCACTCTGCTCCCCTCGACTCGCCTATTAGGGCCTGGCGTGATGGGTGGCCGTGCCCGTGACTTAATATACGTAAAAAATTCTAAAATAAAAGTAAATTAAATAAAAAATTTAAATTAATCCTAGTTACATCAGCTCCCTGCCAGTGAAAGTCTCGTCAAAATCAGTCCAGATGTTTCAGAGTTTAGTAAACAGACAGATAAAATTGTAAAAAAATGTTATTTTGGTATATATAGCGTCTTATAATATAGTATAATAATACCGTTTATTATTACATCTTTATTTTAATAATAACCGTTTATTATTAAAGACACTCCGATTATATTTATTTGTATAGATTAGTGCAATAGTTATATCAATTTTGGATCTGAAATTTAAATTAATATTTTCAAGATAACGGTTGCCATTTATAACCACACTCCTTATCTGAAAGAGAATGTTATAAAAGGCGAAAAATACAAACGTGTCGCTACTTTCGTAATTACAAATCGGTTGGTTTCTGCAACGCTACGCTTGTGTGTAATAACACCGCTTTCTCTTGCCACAATATGTTATTGATATATTTTTGCACACCGTAATATAGCATATATTTACTACAGACAATAGAGAAATTTTCCTACACTTGAGTGTATTACTCGCAGGAGCAATTTTTTTATATATAAGTTCAGTGCGACTTACTGAAGGTAAATGCAAAAAATATTTACAAATTAGGGGAGTGCAAGTGCCACAATTTTATGGAAAAACCGTTTCGGCTTATATCTTCGTAACTATGCACTTGAGACCAAACTTGGTGATGATCTAAATTATAAAGTATTAAATTTCCTATCTTTTTATATCACTTATCGATTACGACTTATAAGACAATTATTATCTGACGGTTTTTTTTTCAAAAAACTATTTTGAAAAAGTACAAGAGTAACAGTCCCCTCTATTTGTTCCGCCTATTATACGTGAAAACTGATTGAAAAAAAATCTGTATTCCGGTTGATTCTTCAGGACATTGTTAAAACTTCCAGCTGACCGAGGCTTTTAGGCTCAAAGTAGCATAACATACATCTAGGTATAGATTTGTTAGAGTTCAAAAATCTAAAGTTTGTTAAAAAAATCTAAAGTATTTTAATTTTTGAATAGCTATATATTTTGAAAATGATTTTGATCTTTTGAATGAAATTCAACCTAATTTTTGAACTCATAAATAGTATCATAACTATAAAATAGATTGTAAAGTGTCAAAATAATATCAATGTTTTTTTTAATTGCGCCATTGATAAACGCTGAATGAATTCGCCGATTTTGATACAATTTACGATATTTGACGCGATTGTTTAATTAAAAGAGCAAATAAGATTTTTAAATCAATCTGTATTTAAAATACTGAAAGTTATTTTTAAAACATGAAGTAAGTTTGTTGTAAACAACATAATTTGCTTTTGAATTTGAAGCTGTAACTATTGAACACTTGATTTGATTTTGAGTTTTAAAACGGGATTTGAAGAAGATTTTCAAGTACTGAAATATTGTAGAAATTTAAAAAAACGATTGGTGGAAAAATCTCGAAGTTACGTCAAAAAAACGTCAACGATAACTCCCAAACGGATAACCCCACTTTGATGCAAATTACGACATGAAATGCAATATCTTTAGTAAAAGTGCTGATAAGATTTTATAATCAATCAGTATATATAATTTGTAATTATCTGGAAGTTATTTAAAGAAATGTGTTGCTGATTTTTTTTTTATTTCTCAAAATACTAAAAAAGGAATCGGTAAGATTTTTAGCAAGTCTATGTTTGGTGAAACTTAATCGAACGTCATTATCCGTGTTTAGTTCAGTTTAGTCGTTGAAAGTTATGATATGGTTACATACATATATACTCACATACTGACGTAATCGTGAAAATATGACGTAGTCCCTAGAACCTCAAAACGTGAAAAGCTGTTATTATCACTATTTTCGAAAATCGGGGCAATATCAGTAATTTCCTTTTACTAATAGCGCAACGGGAAGTTAAAAATTCTAAGCCTGACGAATGTTTGTATGTACGGATCTGGCACAAGTACAGCTGCTAATAAACGAGTATTTTATTAGCTTAAGGATTACAGCGCGCAATTTTCTATTACAAATTGCTGTGTAATTCGATATCGTTTAAAAATCTAATGATCCTTGCAGGCAAGCCTGTGACTCGGTTCTCTCTGCCTACCTCGTAAGGGATCTGGCGTGAAGATATGTATGTATGTATGTAATCTAATGATTTTGGGTACATCTACAAGGGTGAATCAAGAAGTTCTTGGATTTACTATAAAGAAAAAAAAGTGAAATAAAAAGCAAATACTTCCTATATAATATATTAATATCTGGTTGACCGAGCTTTGCTCGGTTTTTCACATATTTTTGGAACCGATCTTTTCTTGGACCTTGAACCTTGATAAATCGATTACTATAGAATATATAATTTTTGTTTTTCTGTACCTGGTTGACCGAGCTTTGCTCGGTTTTTCACATACCCATATCTTGGGAACCGAGCTTTTCTTGGACCTGGAACCTTGATAAATCGATTCCTTGACCCGCAAAAACCCCTAATTTGTGACTTTCATGAAAATCGTTGAAGCCGATTCCGAGATTTCAATTATATATATACATAAAAGAATTGCTCATTTAAAGGTATTAGATTCTCATTCAATACATTTAGAATAACTCTTCTCTCACTTTCTTGTTCCCTCCTGCTCCGCAAGGGAACCGGGTGTGATGATACATTGAATTATTAAAAGTATTATCTAATAGCAAATTAAACAGCGTTTTTTTTTTGTAGCTTTCATATTTTAGGGAAGGAGAGCAGGTGTGATGTTACCTATTCAAATTCAAATTCAAAGTGTCTTTATTATGTAGGTATAATTTTACACTTGAAATAAGTCAGTAACATTTTATTATAGAGAATTCGTTACAAAATACTTTAAAATCCTTTTAAAATTTGTTAATTCGGACGTTACTTAGTTTAATACTTTAAAATACTTTTATAATTTGTTAATTTAGGCGTTAGTTAGTGTAATACTTCACTTTATAATACTTTTATAATTTGTTAATTCAGGCGATACTTAGCGTAACTAATAGAAAAAATTAGGATAGTAGAATAAAAATCAGTAAAGCAACGGTGGTTTATTTCTTTCAAAGGCACTATAAAAGATTGAAAATTAAATTGCCTCAATTCTTTCGTCAATCAAATATGTCAAGCTATTGGAAAACCTATCAAAATTGATATATATTGAAGTCTTTATTGCTATTTGTACGTAGGATTCACCTTCCAAACGACATTTAAGTCAGTCAACATTTTTTCAATGTAATTGAAATATGTCAACGAATGTTGTTACGGCTACGAGATGGATGTCTTTGTGTATCGGAGTGATAGGCAGATAGTACGTCAGTCAATGTATATGTCCATCCTGTCACTGGCTATGGTGGATAGTAGTTCGCATTCAATTTCCGTTAGCACTGAGTACGCGTACCGCACGCGAAATCTATTATTGACTGAAATGAAATGCCCGATAAACTCGGATTACATTTGAAGTCTGGATTTTATAAAACGAGATCTTTATTACCAAAAATGCTAACCAATAGGAAAGATTATATTTTATAGCATAGGAATATGTGGTATAATTAGGTGCAACCCGCCCGGTGCACCTGATTATAACAATTTTTGGTGAGTTCTACACTGAAAATGTATTGCAATTAAAAAAAAAAAAAAATTGTAAAAAATGCGTGGGTGTTTTCTTAGATATCTATTGACACCATACACGTGGGGTGCTTTTTTACAATGCAATACATTTTCTTCATTGACACTATTGCTTATTTAAATTTATTCAATTTTTTCAACACTATTCCAAATTTAAAATTATTTTTTATTTTTGCTGCATTATAACACTTTTTGGACACCATATACACCACGCTTTTTTACAATGCAATACATTTTTTTGTTTACACTATTATTTATTTAAATTTATTCAATTATTTTACACTATTCTAAATTTAAAATTATTTTTTATTTTAATTTTTGGACAATACTATCATATATTTTTATAATTTTCTAAACTATTACTTGTGTATTTATTTTTCAGTTTTTAGTTAGGTTTTCTATAAAAGCGTTTTCGAAGTTTTTTTAAATATTACTTATTACAAATAGTTTAAAAACTCTACCTCGTAAATCTAGAAGCCAGCTTTTGAACTAAAATTTGCAAGCCCTAATCATGAATAAATACTTGATACTGGTAGATTTTTATTCGGTGTGTGTTTCAAGCTTAAGTAGTTAATACCTCTTTGCCTTTTAGTCGCAATTACGCCATATTTTGTTACCATCATGTTGTTTAAAAACGCGGTAGAATAAAGTTGTGGTTGTGACATTATAACCCCGCTAAAAAGGAAACAAATCATGTTGATTTATTTTTTTAGATTCAGGTATTACTTTACGGAAATTCATCTTTGCTCAAAGATAACGTAAATTTCCCCGTGTTGGTCCCGGGCTCCTTTGAAGAATAGGCCGACTACCGTTCTGCCAGGTAGGTCGTAAAATGCGACCAATTGGTTATACGAGTCAGTACCATCGTCGCTACGAGGTGGTAGAGTTCTGCATTGTCTCGCCCGAGTCTGGTATCACCGTCTTAGCTATTCCTACCGCAATAGCGTCAGTGTTTGGAGGATAACTTATGCATGTTACATAAGACCTTGCCACAAGATAGCAACGCACCATTAACATATTTGGTGTCTATAGGCTATAGTTGTCTCTTTCCATCAGGAGTCCCATCTGCAGGTTTGCTATCTTATTATATAAAAAAGAAAAACACTTTTTTATATCATAAGATGTCAAAACAGTAGATTACTCTACTGACGAAAAGGGAAACTATCGCCTATAGCCCAAAGAGTTTAAGCTACGTACTAGAGAAGCTATGCTAAGTAGACATCGTTTTCCATTTTATTACTATCTACTCGCTCCAGCGCTGAAAAACCAATATATCATTCAAGTAAAGTCAAAATCAAGCAGCGCTGCAGCGTATAATTTTTTATTTCCGATCACAGGTAAAAAATCGTAACCTCGTGAATTTCATGGCGTTTATGCGTTTAATTCAACCAGCTCTGACCTAGGTGCAGTCCATGGACCGCACTATAGTAGAAAACATGTGGCGTGGCACATGCCTTATCTGGTACGTTAGTAGATACATAAAAGTCTTTGGTATAAACACCAAATATGTTAATGGTGTATTTATATCCATGTGGCGGGATGACAATGACACAAGCATTAGTCTACCTGCCACCTTACTCTCCAAACCCGAATATGGCAGTAACAAGCATTGACGTTACTGTGGCAAGAATAGGTAAAGTGATGGTAAGACATTGCCGAACTCTACTTCCTAGTGACACGTACATACATAGCCAATCGATGGCAGTGACACGTATATAGCCAATCGGTCGCCAATTATTGGTAATATAATATGCTTTATCTCGGCTCGTTACGAGTAAAGTAGTGCTTGTTTCCCCAAAATGCTTCGGCTGCGAAGCGTGCATTAAGTATTACGTGCATTAGTAAGATTTTGCAGCAGACGAGGTGGAAAGTGTAATTGACGAAAGTGGATGATTATGCAGCTAGGTCTTCTTTATTTTCAAGTTAATTTCAAATTTGAAATTAAAGTTTATTTCATTTCTGTGTGTTTTACCTTTCAATAGCATGGCAAAATGACACGTCTACAAAACGCTAAAAGTTAATGTCATATTTAATATCTATTGTGTACATAGGCAATAGTTTTCAAACAAAAGAGTTACACCTGTTTATTTACTATTCTATAATAATAATAAAAAATAATACAAGTTAATTAAACGAAAAATAATCTTTGGGTTTTATATATCTCTTTTTTATATAAACTCTTTTGAGCTAGATTTATTGGAAATTTATTTCATTAATTATGTAGATGTGTTTTTTTTAAGTCGAAAAAAAAAAATAACCTGTACATAACCATACGAAGTCTAAGTTACCGAAAGTTTTCAAAAAATCAAAATATGCCATGTAATTCTATTAGCTGTTAAACGTAGAAGCTTGTAACTAAATGACATTCATTTAAAGACCGATATTTTTACAACTATACACGTTTAACTGGAACGTGGCTCAAGAGTAAGTTTCATGTGGATTCTCAGAGAAAATCTTGCCATTCAAAGCGTGCATTCTACAGCTCTTTACCTCACTTAAAGAGTATTCTACGTGGCAATACTCCTTTTACTGTTTAGAAACTTTTGAAAGCAGAATTCGTTAAATATGTTGTAAATAACATGCAATACAGTTTACAGTCTCTAGTATATGCTTAATTATATAACTTCATATGATATTACAAAGATGTTGAAAAATATATGTATTTTTACAAGTATCTACTTTTAACAAACCTGCTAACCAAAAACATTGAAAATGCATATGCATACATGGACATAGGCATTCAGCCAAGCAGTTCGTAAAAGGCGAACGTTTGGCTAAAAATTTGTAACTATTAGGTGGTAGAGTTACACAACATCTCGCCTGGATTTAGTACCACCACTTCACCTGTTTCGACTGCAATTTCGTTTGAAGGGTAAGGTGGCCGGTAAACTTATCCATGTAGCATTCCAAGTCCGCCACCTGCATAGTAACCGCACCATTAACAAACTTTGGTTATATAGGAGACAGTTGTCGTCAAAACTATTATAGAACGGATTTGAATAAAATTTGACATGCAGATAGATGATAATCTAGAATAATACATAAACTACTTTATATCCCGGAAAAATGAAATTTTCTCGCGGGATTCACAAAAAACTGTGATAATGCAGCGGGCTGCACGGTGCAGCTGGTAGGAGATAAAATAATATAATAATAATCTTTGTATAAAAAACTATACGGACGACATTTTAATCTAGTAACATTATATGATTTTATTAATCTATTAAATATTGTCAATTGGACAGGGACATTGTTTTACATCGTATATTATTATAAAATTATTTTCATTTATTACAAAATATTGTAATGTTCAATAAGTGTAAATTAATTAATTTTTAAATTAATTATTATAAAACTAGGTAACCCATGCAGTTTTGCAGGCGAATAAATTAACAAGTCGTTCATAGTTTTAGAATTAATCTACAAAACTCAAATAGAGTATTATCGGCTGCAATATTACGGCCTATGGCCACAAAGCCCAAACAGGTGTCCACATATACGTCACGAGAATTGTGCCCTAGAATTAGTACATTACTAAGTCTAAGTACATACTCGCACTACTCTTTTGTGGAATCTATTACCAGCAGGGGTTTTTCCGAACAGATACGACTTAGGGACCTACAAGAAAAGAACTTACTCGTTTTTAAGAGGTCGGCAACGCAACTGCAAAACCCCTGGGCGGTGGTGATCAATTAACATCAGTTGCACTTTCTGCTCGCTTTCTTCCTCTTCCATAAAAAAAACAGTGTTCCAAAAATTTTTTAAAAAGCAAAATTTTGTTTTTTTTTTCAAAATATAAGTTTGGCGAAAACCGAATGCATGCCGTAATCTGTTAAATTTAACAAAATACTTGGGTTAAAACGAACAACTTACTACTGTAACTAGTGTTTAAATATCAAATTTTACTTTTTAGTGCTGAAAATAATTATACAACTTCATTTTGAGGAGACGCCCATTTTTTCTATTAAAAATCTCGAATCGGCTACTAATAAAGATAAATAAAAAAGAAAACTTTAGAGTGTCGGATTAAGAAAAGTTTCCACTTTGCGTGTAGTACAAAGTAACCTTTTAATAATAATAATAATTAAAAGGCTTCCTTCCAGTTACTGGGACCATTGTGTAATAAGTAAGGTGGTAATCAGTCCTAAGCGAGAAGTTGCACAACGTTGCCATCAAATAGTCACGTAATAGTGACACGTTTGGTCGATCGTTTTTACAAAGTTGGTCAGGAAAGCAGATGATCTATTTTTTAAAAGAAGGCCAAACCAATAACGTGAAATATTTCTTTTTAATGTCCTAAGCGATTGTTCTACACTTTTTCTATAATACATAAAATCAACCATTTAGTTGGAAGAAGGCGGGATACTTTAGCTAAAATAACCAATCAAAGCTAAATCTTGTGTCGATTAGAGATATGTTTATTCCCTAAATTGGAGATTGGTTTTCAAACACATCAATTTTTTTGGGAAATATCTATTTAAAGTTTCACACCCATATCATGGTTTATACAATACAAGAGACACTTTGTCGAAACGTGATTAATATTTATACCCTCAATTCTTAGTACAAAAAGTGTGTAAGCTTAGCTATGGAAAGGTAGACAAATAGAGAAATATAGCGAAACTACTTTATTAACAATGGAACCCTAAAATGTGTGTTCATTTTATATAAATCCTTTTTAACTAAAGAATTTTCCGGTTTCCTTAGATAATTTACAAACAACACTAGTTATAACTCTTTCGCCATTTGTATTCAGGATGCGATTCTGTGAAAGGAACAAATTTTTAAAATTGAATCTAGGAGGAACGAGCCAGTCTGTGATACAACTACTGCTTATACAATCCTCAGCCGTTTCGAACAATAGTATACTTTATGAGGTCTCTTTGCTTACTGGTTTATAACTTGTTTAAAAAAGATTATTTCTGCATTTTTATAATTAAGTTGAAAAGAAGGATATTTAATACGTTTTTAAACATTTATAATGTCACTAGCGATCTACCACGCAGCCCGCTTTGTGTCAATTTCTATAATCATAACTACTATAAGCATAATAATAGTTAAGCATACTATTCTATAACTTAAAGAATACTGGCAATGCTTTTCATATATTGCTTGGACTCGTAAATTGAATATCGTGTCTTAGAACGAAATTCCTTTTAAAATGGTTGTTTTTTTATTTAAAAACAAGTTACATTTATAAAAGTATCTAAAAAAGTATTAATAAAATAATATTTTGACTTTTTATAAATTACTAAGATTTTGATATACGGGTTTTCAGTTTATAAAGTTTATAAAACTGATTGACAATATAATTTATAATAACTATTAAAAAAAGACATCAATAAATTATATAATAGAAGAACATATATGAATATCTTTATAGACCGTATATATAGGTATACCTTATCTTAAAACCAGTTCCCTTACAGAATGGGTGTCAATAATGCCAGTAGCTAGGATCATATAAAAAAGAACACTTTAATAACGCAAAAAAAAACACGGTACATAAAAAAACGCAAACGCAATGACTGAACTGTGAAACCAAGGATTAAGAGAACTAACTTCTATAGGGGAAAGTTGTGTTCAGCTGTTTACTAAAAATAAGGTTTTAAAATTAACAACAGATTAGTAGTTGCTTAGGATAAAATATGATGAGTACAGCCGTTGTAGACGCACTGAAGTGTGTTAAGCATAACTAATTAATAGCGCTTGCAGCGCTGTTTTAACAGTCCACTGGAAAGGTATTTAAAAGTGCTTTTACAGCTTCATTTCTAAAAATTCTTATGTAACTGTAGCTTGACTGCTATTTGATGCATTTTGATTTTATCTCTCTCTCTCTTAGTCTTACTCTCTTTTAGTCTCTGTAGTCTAGTGGTCCGATGTCGTTATTGACCACAAAAGGTCCCCGATGGCCGAGTCAGGCAAATTAAAAAATGTGTTTTTTCAATTTTCTGATAAAAACTTTGTCCATGATTAGATAAATTCTCGGTTGGTGATAGGTTTGCCACATATCACATTGTGGGACTAAGTATCTTCGGCTGATTGTGAGTGCACTGGTTGCATCTTTGTCTACCTCTTCGAAGATACGGATGTGAAGATACTTTTTGATTAACAATTCTATCCACAGAGTTGGTTCTGCTTATCTCTACCCTCTATGTTTCTTACTCATTGTTTTAAAGAAGAACATTCAACATGGCGGAATTGTTTACTTTTTTTGTATATAAGAGGCAAAAGACTTCATTTGTTATTGTCGAACTTGCTCACTATGGAAATCTTTGAGGATTTCAATATAGCTAGTTTATATTATAGAAAAATTTTGCAATTTTTAAGATACTTGGCATCTCAGACAAGACCACCGAACAGCCTTGTGATATTTAAGCATAAATTTTTAAAGATTTTTTTTAAAATTAATAAATTTAATATTCTTAACGTTTATGTTTACTAACCTGAAAATACCGAGTTTCAATAGATCGTATTACAAACATTCCGTTTTAATAAAGTACCGCATAATTTCGAATGAAAATACCCATTCCCGAAATAAAAATGGGAATAATCTGGAGTTCGGCTACTGCTGCCGCGTCACGCTCGCTTCGCTCGTTCGCCTTTGTACGGTGGTCACTGTTCTAATCATGCATAAGCCTAATGGTTCAATAACAGCAACAATAGGATGGATCCGGCACCGTTAGACGAATAAACAATATACCTTTTAACTTTATGCCAAACAAAATTAAGGCAAAAAACAGCATAAATATTTATGCCCACTGAAATAATACGACAAAAATAATTATTTCAAGTATTCTTGTGATAAAAAGAATGCATACTTGTTATGCCAAAATCAGGTCGAAGCAAAGGGATCCCTGCCATAGACAGACACACAAACAGACACACACATGGGGTTTAAACTTATACCATCCCTTTTTTGGATCGCGTGTTAAAATATCCCCTAATTACATCTATATAAATAAAAATTAAGCGTCAAAATGCTTGTAGGCTCATAATTTCGAAATAAATATAGCCACCAAGTTAATTTTTTTTTTTATTTTTTTTATTGGTTTGTATATAAGAAATCGAACGGGTGAATTTTTTAAATCTAACTAGTGCGAAGCCTGGTGGGCAGCTGGTGTGTAATATAGTTTCTCATCCTTTCCTCAACGAATGTTACGTGTTTCAGTGATAATTAATTCCATCTGATTTTTCATCAGTCTTCCTTGTTCTATTTCATGGTTATTAGTTTTCCTGCGACCTTGTATTTGTAACGCAAGTTTATCAACAAACGTTGTCGTAAATCTATACAAATATTATAAACGTGAATATCTATCTACCTGTCTGTCTGTTACGCTTCCACGGATAAGCTACAGAACCGATTTTAATGAAATTTGGCAAAGAGATAATTGTAAACCCAGGGTCAAAGAAAGGCTATTTTTTATAACTCAACCCTCAAGAGGCTGAAATAGGGGATGAAAGATTGTTGATGACATGTTACTCTACTCGTAGGCGAATCTGGGAGGACCAGTAAGTAGATAATTTTAGCTGTATTCAATGGATTTATTATAAGTATTAAACAAAATGTGGCAGGATAACAACCCAGTTAAAATAATTCATACGTCCAGGCTCTCTGTGAACACTAAACCATTTGCCATTCTGTCAGGTAAATCGTAAAAGGCAAAAGACTTCTATACATGCCACTACCGTCGTGACTAATAAAATTGGTAATAGAATTTCGCAACTTTTTTTTTGTTTAAACCAAATAAACCTTTACAAGCACTTTTGGCGAGTCATTTTTTTAATAATTACTACTGGATTGCAGCTACACGTTTTTTTCTATTTCTGCTGCAACAGCTTCAGTGCTTATCACTATAGTGTCCTGGTTTGGAGGGAAAAGGTTGGGAGAGAACATATATAGCAAGTGGAATTACCACCTTTGCACACAGCAAGGCACTATGAATGGTGCCTAATAAGCGATGATTGTCTCTTTCCATCAGGAGAACAATTTACTCATTTGCTGTTATATGACAGCAAATGAGTAAATTGTTCTCCTATAAAATAATATATAAAAAAAAAACAAAATAAATTATGACCTAAATTCAATTTTTAACCCATGTACGAAGAATCATGTTAAGCTACAGTAACACCTAAAATATCCACCATTTTAATTTAATAGATGTATAAAAACGTATAGAAACTGTGTGTAAAAAAAAGAGTTCGTTTATCAAGCCTGACGTGAGCGCTTAATTATCGACAAATTATTACTTTATTATCGGTTCTAGAGAATTGTTGGAATGTCGTTGTTAACAGATTGTTAAGAACCTTATCAAATCATTAACAAAAGCCCGGGAAGGAAATAGAAATTACTTAATAAAATGTTTTTAAACTTTTCTTTAATAAGCATCTTTTGTATATTCCATTTTCTTCGAAATCCGTACAGAAAAATTGATTCAATAAACAAAACACGAAGTCAATGAACATTTTATTTGTAATAAAAAACACGAAGAACAGAAAGGAAGAATAGAAACCTCAAAATACTTAATATTTAATGATGTTTATATTTGTTCCTAAAAAGGAATAAAAATAAGATTTCAAGGTGATTTGTATTTTTTGGTTAGCGTCATTCCAAAAAGCTTTTTGCATAGTGTATAATTAATCTTACCCTAGACAAAAATTATGGTTAAAAGCGATGCGAACTATAGTATGGAAGCATGAGGTCCTGGATTCCTTCGTCAAGAAATTCATTCAAAAAAGTGTTTCGTTCAGTTTGTATAGTTTGCAAGCTTAATATAAAATCTAAAGGTAAATAATAATTACCTTATCCTAAATTTACACCGCGATCTTATATCTTTGGTCGTTTAAATTACTGTACACGGTCTTCTAGTTGTGCTTGATGCTGTCTCAGCTAACACCATTATGCAAGACTACATGGTATAATTATGGCACTGTCATTCTTATCGTAATTGATATTTGAAGCACATAGGATTACTGTTTAAATACTCATGTGGTTTAATTTATTAATGTCACCTTAATTCACCTGTAGTAGTAACCTAACAAAAAATAAAACTAAAATTTAGGCATTTAAGGTAACAGAGTTTAATTTTTTACATTCTTAAGTCCAGTACTTTTGCTAAATGCTTTCGTAAACGTACTAATGAGGTCAAGTATAAGAAACTTCTTACACGTTAAAAACGAGAAACTTTTGACTCAAAACGTTTGAAAATTTTGTTTATAATTTTTATTTTTATTACTTTATTAGCTGTATTTTAGAAATAATGACTCAATTGAAAAATCTCTGACACATTTCTTTCTCATAACATTACCTTCTTGCTTTATATGCATCATTTCCAAATCAGAACTCGAAAAAGCTAATGATTTTGATGAGGATGATTTTGAACATATATTTGCAATATTGTTGAAGTACTAGAATACCATTTACATTTTCTATCAGGCCTGTAAACATTTCATAATTCCTTTTATCAAGTTAAAAATAGCTGATAACCTTGGAATGCCTAAACAGATTTTATTGAATCATAGCTAAAAATCATCTCAATAAATAAGGCTTTCGATTAAAAAAACCGCAACCGAATCAAACCATATGCTTCCATATCTGGCATATCGCGGTCTTATGGTAAATTTTTCAGCAATCTTAGTACTTCACCGTACCTGATTCGACTAATGAACATGTTTCGATTTTTTTAGTATCAGGAATATCGGGATCATTTACAGTGACCTGTATTTAAAAAATGAGACTGCTTTTAACTCTTGTTGAAGATGATTACCAGTGCGAAGATATGCCGTCAATATCCACAAGTCTACATCGCCTTTTAGGATCAAAGTAAGGTAGTTGTGACTTACTTGATAAACGCAGTGTTTTCGTAACATAAACAAGGATTTTGCTGTTGTAAAATTAGCTGCTATTTCTTTTCGTCCACATTATTATTCATAACATATGGCACATTGATGTTTGTGGCACGTAGATCGTTGTTTTCACATTTCAATTGTGATAATGGAGAGAGTGAATACACGAGAGCTTCGTCATGGCAAGCGCTTTAGAATAAAATGGTATCTGTGTTCTTCACATGCGTATTTCTTATTTAATCGACCACGCTTAGAGTAACTAAACCATTACTCTAAGCGATCACGATTTTAAAATTGCTAGCTATCATCTGTGGCTGAAATTCAACAATAGCTAAACAATAAAATCTCTTTTAAATTTGACAACTGACTTTAGCCGTGAGGAAAATAGAATTCATGGGTGTATATTATCACGTATGTCCTACAAAAGTAGTGTGCATAATGTTAATTTTCATAATTTAATACATTTTTATGCATATTATTTTAAAAAATAAGTTTCTGCAGTCCTCCGCAATGTAAACTTTAATACTGCCAAATTTCATATTTCACCATTTTTGCAATAGTCCTAAAAAGGGTTCTAATATCTGGCTACTATTTGATAAGGGGTTCGCTACCCATCTTGTCTACTCAGCGGTTTAAATAAAAACCATTACATCATTTTGACACTTATCTGGGTAAAGTTTATCAGGCTAATTAGCTGTAGGTGTTTACGTAATTATTATTGCTAATAAATAATTAAGTAATATTCGCCAACAACGTATCGACTACAACCAAGCTATCAACTTGAAGCGACTAATTAAGATAAAAAGATTGTTTTTGGAACACATACTTGGCGCTACAATCTCGAGCTCAATATATATATATATATATATATATATATATATATATATATATATATATATATATATATATATATATATATATATATATATATATATATATATATATATATATATATATATATATATATATATATATATTCATACGGCTGAAATGAAAGAAATATGTCTGTAATCTATATTATCCGGGTCCATTCATTCTAATCTAATTAGCTTAAAGTCTATTATAAAGTCTATTTTTCAGCTCACCAAAAATTAGCCAAATAAAAATGGGAATTTAGTGATAGAGATCAAAATAAAAATATTCAATACCTTTCAAAAACACTTAACGTTAAACGATTTAGCACCTGAATTTATTTTCAGAAGAGAAATTAAAGACCCCTTTAAAAGCTCGACATGACAAAGTGCTCTTTCTGTTATTACTTTTAAGTTCGTAAGCCTTACGTGCAGTAATTTTGTAAATTACTCGCGTTCGTAGTGTGAACATAATTATGATAAGGTATGTACAATGTACATAAAGGGTAACATTTTTAAAGTAAACAATGATGAGATAAAATGTAAATTCAACGGGCTCTATTATATTTTAAAAAGAAGACCAGAACACAAAATAACTAAAAAAATGTTATCGTATTGTTCCGAGCCCCTGTTTAAAGAATTATTCAACTTTCTTCCTGCAGACATCTCGTAATAGGCGAGAGAGTAAGGGAATCGCCAGACTTTAAGCTAGAAGGGGCAAGAACTAGAACGAAATAGTCTGTAAACTGATTAACTTGGTTGGGCATCCCTGAAACTTCCGACAAAGTTGAGGTATGTTGAACTCAAAGCAGTTAAAATATATCTATGTGTATAGAGTTTTGAGCTTCCTGAGTCCAAAAATCGAAAAGAACAATATTTTAATTTTTGAAAAGTTGTATCTTTTTAACATGATGATTGATATATGAAATGTTTAGCATTTCAGCTCTAAAATTGTTGCCGTGGTTAAAAATATATAGATTGAAAAATCTCAAAGTTTTTTGTTAACGGTAACTCGCGAACATAAGCACACATTTATGAGCTCAGAGTTTAAAAATCTTCAGTTCATAAAAATGAGAGTATTTTAATTTTCGAAAATATTTATGTTTTCAAAATAATCATCGATTTTGATCTTTTGAGCGGTATTCACGTAATTTTTGAAATCTAAATTGTTTTATTAACTGTACCCCATTACGTGAGGTATCGTTGGATAGGATTTACAAAAAAATCTTGTACGTTTGTGAAAACAAGTTTTCGATTAGAGACTCGTTTGTAATCTATTAAGCTTTTAAGTGCTAATTTTTGTGAAAGTCAGGTATCCCACCAAGGGGTGACAAAAAACATGGTAGTCATCTGCTTCTGATCCTTTAAAAAATAATACAAGTTAGAGTCGATTTATCAAAATTATAAGTAATGTTATCATTCATGTCATTGCACTCAATATAGAGAATTCTTGGAGTGAAACATATTGATCTGCAATGTTTACACCTATATTGATTGTTATATCGTGTAACAATATTAGCATTTAGCTTTATCAAACCACGGTAGGTATCAAATAACAATTCCCGTGTTTGGGATGTACGAAAAATATTTACCCTATTCCGCGATAAAGGTAACAACAACCTTATATAGATTATAATGCAAATATTTGCAGCTGAAAATTTCCATAAAAAAATATTTTTTAAGAGCATCTTCAGAATATTTGCCAGACTGCTAACAAAAAAATTAAAACCTTCCTTTTTACATCGCTTTTGTAGGCATAGAAATATTTAGTTGCATAGAATTCCAAAAATATTTTCTGTCATAAAAATGACACGATTTAATATTGATGTTGTGTGAATATAAGTTTTTGTGTATTTTTTTATTAAAATTAAACTTATAATAAATATTAAAGTGACTGTGATAAAATTTAAACAATTTGACTTACTTAAACATTTTTTTATACATTTATTTTCTTAAACGATATGTACCTAAATGCTATGTTGTTTGTTAGGGTAACAATGCATGTGTGCCTTCATGCACGTGCGTGTGAGTGTTTAATACATGTACTTGTTATGTACTGCTTCTTTTGTTTGAGTAACTCTACATTAAACGAACTTTTTAATAAAAACTAAAAAGAATGAAACAAGCCCAGTAACTTAAAAGTCTGTTAATTCATACTGAATTGCTTTTCCATTGAAATTGTTTTATAATCAATACACACATAGAACATATCGTAAATCCTAATGCAGAATAACACGACTTACGACAGCTGGGCCCATTCAAATTTTAAAAATCAATTTTTCCAAGGGACTTCGAGTTAACCGTAAACTGTAATTTTTTCCTTTTGCGATGCAGAAGACTGAGTTTTACGATATAGATCCTTTTTTGTAGGGCTTTTTCAGTTTTAGAGAAATATTTGACTGACGGTATGTTCGAGCTCGCAACATCGTGGGTAACATTATAAGGTCTAACATGAGTTTTAACTAAGGTCATAATGGGACATAAACTCACAATATACCTATATACTTTTAACTAAATACAACTCCAAATTATACTAGAAAGATCTCTGATAGTAGAAACGTTTTTATCATTAGACCATATTTTTTTCCATGTGAATTATTTGCTGAGCAAAACACGAAATGACCTGATGATTTTGAATAGGAATCTTGCAGTCTCAGGTCAAAGTTACAATGTCTTTGCAATATCATTAATGATAACAGCATCCTAAAATTCGTATCGATTAAGCTTACACCAACTGTTTGATTCCTTTAATCAAACAGGAAAGTGCTGTTTACTCGAAATCAGTTTAGTTGAAACTGATTTGCGGTTCTAATCGATTTATATCCACAAATTTAAAATACCTCTTTTTATGCGTCAAGGTTTAAAATAATTAAATATACTTTATTTATTACATATTTTAAACTATCTACCCCAGCGGCACTGTTATCCACCCTCGTCCACCACACTTTACACCGCCCTTTATACCACGACAGCACCAAACACAAAAACACATAATTTACGTACTCAACGCATAGTAGTAGAGTACTCTCATAAACTCATAATTCATAAAATAGTAGAGTAGAGTTCTGCGGCTCTCGTTGAGTGTAGTATTAAGGTAGGTAGGTAGTAGTAAGGTAGGTAGGCAGGTAGTAAAGCATTTTAGCCCCTGGCAAAGTCAGTTAAATCGAATTTCTGACGCCCCTCACTTCCTCTACTGCTGAAACCGGATGGGACTCTGGCTCACGCCGCTGTAGAGAAAGCGAACCTATTCGTTACAAGCATACAACACGTTTAAATTTCAAAAGAATGACTGGCATCTTTTCGTAGTATAATAAAAATAATATTTCCGTATCACTTTCGGTCACTCTTGTTTTCAATTTGTTAATATAATCTGTTGCGATGATCTGGACGGCAGGAAATCCATTAGTTTATTAAATCGTAAACCGAGTACGCCTTATCAAACCAACTTTGAAATATAGAGTACACAAAAGAAAGCCTCATTAATTGAATCTGTAACACGGCTTGAAATAGTAACAAAGGTAACGCAATTACAATCTCTAATTAGGTCCAAGCCCGAAAGCTATAAGTGAGCCTAGTGTTTGTCCACATTCACAAATTGATATTCAACTGACAACGCATCGTGTGTGCACTAGACCTATATTGAAATTTATGTTCAAGTCTGTTTGGATTTAGCCCAGTACACTAGTTTATTGTTACATTCTGTACATCATGTATTGCAGTATGTGTAATAATGGTACAGAGAGACCCTAGTTCAAAAGCTTATCATTTACATTGGAAACTGTTTAGTTGGTAATTGTCTGGAATGCGCTTTGTCTACTAACGGTATGTCTTAGCAAAACTGATGTAGAACAAAATATCTGAAGCATAATATAGTTTATCCATATTTGAATTCTACTACTAACTTATATTAAAAGTTTCATTTTAATATAAGTCAGCAGTAGAATTTCTTCAATTTTGATGTCCATATTGTAGGACGTTCATTTAATTTAAAAAAAAATATTAACGTTAATTATGTTATTATGTATCAAAATGAACAAATTCAGCAAACTAAATTTTAAATGATGAATTAGATTGAATTAGGCTACTGAAAGATCACAAAAGTTAAAGTTATCTTAGTAAAATATTTCTTTTAATTAATTACCTAATTATATCTATAATGATTTATCTCGCTAACAAACAGCTCTTAGTATAAATTAATTTATAGACAAAAAACAGCTAGGGGATTGCGTTAGTTAAATCTTGGGGTCGTAATTACTTAAAAATAATATTTTACATAAGATGCTATAACGAACTTAATTTTTTAAATTTGATGTCTTTTATGATTTGTGTTTAATTTAGTAATCGTAGAGCTTCGTTTAAGATGAATAATAATATCCTGTTTGATTGAAGAGAAAAATTATAGCCATTTAAATGTAAAATTACCAAGCTATGTTGTTATAGTTATATATATATATATATATATATATATATAGTTATAGTGTTATAGCTATGTATTAATTCAACTAGCGATCGCTCTGTTCTCGAAACTAAACTACTACTACTATATTTGACAACAAGCTTTATTTAGGGCAACGTATTTAGGTTGTATTTGTTATGCATATTTAGCGTGGGCTGATAAAGTTACGAGTGATGCGATCCAGCGCAAATTACTTCAAAATCAGCGTCTAGCATAATATTTCTATGCAAAGCATATCGCATTATAATCACCAAAGCTTTACCCGTTTTATCAGGTGTCATACCATTAGATTTATAAAATCGGCATTGGGATTCAATGTACTTCAATTCTAGGAATTTTACCAACCCAGAATTTATCAACCCGTAAGATCAAACAAAAATACGTCGCCTTTTTAATCCCGTAATCGACGTTACTAATGAATTAATTGATAAATGGTATTTGCGTTGGTGTTGTTCAACTAAAGGACGGCATTTATGTAACTTTTTCCTATGCGTCATCATTGTGTTGCATAGTTTCTCACTAGCCACGGTATTTTAAAACTAAATTTTTCTCGTTTAAATTAGTTCCTTCTCCTTTTCGCGAGTGCTTTACATTAAATCGTAAATATGAACAAATTGCACATCATATTCTTTGGGAGTGTAAGCTTTGGCAAAGCGAACGTCGTCAAATGCTTAATAGAATCCAATGAATATCCGATGTAATTTATTACTCCGACCTTGTGGGTACACGTGGAAACTTCCATGCCTTCAAGCGATTTTGTCATACTACTGGAAGCAAAATTAAGTAGACCATTCTGGTAGGTCCCTAATTTCCAAACTTCCGTGGTGTAATAGTAATCAGGCTTAATCTAATTGAAAAAGTCTCATTTCGTAATATTTTTATGTTTTTAACATTTTGCTGTCCCCTGCCAAAAAGAGCATAGATACAAATACCTATGCTCTTTTTGGCAGCTAAAACCTATATACAAATAGGATGTATTTTCCTACTCCTCCTGATATACTTCTGATTAATTTCGTTGCGGGATCCAAGACAGCTTAGCTTTTCCCCAGGGCACCCTGAGCTCGTAACTTAAAGGTTATCAGGACGGTTGCCGCTGGTGATTTTGGTTTACAGAAGTTACAGTGGTGGGAACGAGAGGAGGGCCATTGCCCTTTAAAAATAGCTAAATATTTATTAAGTAGGTAGCTATATACTATCTTTAACATTTCTTGTGTATTGAGAAGTGGGTGCTTAGAAGTTAAGAACCTTACCAGCAGGGTAAAAAAGTTACGTTAAAAGTCTTACCAGCAACAGCAGTTTGTTTTACAGATTAAGGCATTACTTTCAATCTGCAATCTGATTCAAAGAGAAAACAAATTAATTTGCAAGCATTCGTGAATTTTTACAAGTGACCTCTGCGATGCCTTTTAAATAAAAATTTAGGTAGCAGGAAAATTATAGTTAATTTATATAACAGCGTAATTATTTTCACTGCAGCAAAAATAATTTGTGTTTCTTCAAGACACTATTTAAAACAAATTTATTTTGTACAGCTACCGTAATATTTTGTACGATTTATTGAATTATTCAATATCACATAAACAATATGATTCATTTTTTTTAAGCCAATTTTCGTTTGATGTCATTGTTGAAATCTATATTCCCATTTTCCCTTAAAATTGTTCGCTTCATATTTTTATATAAAAGAGGGGATAAACGAATCGAGGTTGCATCTGATGGTAAGTGATTACCATCTTAGAGGTCTTGTAGTTGCGTTGCCGGCTTTTAAGAATGAGTAAGCTTTTTTTAGGTCTCTAAGACGTATCAGTTCGAAAACATCCCCGCCGTGAATTGATTCCACAAAAGCGTAGTGCGAGGCAGAAAGTGCTGAGAAAAACGCACTGTTGTGGGTTCCCAGATATTGAGGTTGTGAGATTGGAATTTGGAATTTTGTCATGATGTCCGAATGGAATTTAGTGGCAGGCGTTAATCTAAACAATTCATTAAACACACTCCGTGACATACCGGACAAAAGATGCAGAGCAAACATATATCTCTGCTTAATGCCAAAGAGACAAGCTGATTAAAAATAGTCTGGTCGTCAACAATTCGAACCGCTCTACGCGAGACGAACTACGAATGCGACCAAGAAGATAAAGCTGGTACTCAGAATCTCCGGCTTAGAGATAAGAACAATACTCCACGTGAGGTTGAATAATTGGCCTTATAAAGTTGGCGGTGACGGACTGGCATGAAATTCGTTTTCTTTTGCTGAGCAAACCTAGCTTGTAAGAGGCTAGTTTAGCCATTTCTTCCAAATGACCGCGAAACTGAATGTTGTTCGTTATGTCAACTCCCAGAATGCCAATACTATTTGAGACTATCAGTAGAGAATCTCCAAATAGACTTGATACATCAAAAGGTGTTTTTTTTTTTTAGGTGAACGCGTAAAGTTGTGTCTCCTTGGAGTTAAACGTAACTAGACTAATCGGGATTATGGGAGTCGACATATCGATTTACGTTCAGTTTCGCGGTCATTTGGAAGGTAAGGCAAAAATAGCCTCCAAAAAGCTCGGTGTGCCTAATAACAAAAGGGGAACTTGAATGAAACATAAACATAGATCATAAGCGTATATAACATTAAGAGTTATGGTAGAGGAAGGCCGACTCGACTGTGTCGTGCTAGGCGTACGCAGATCTGGCCTAAAGTTAGAGCTGGTACAGCAGGAGCCGGATGGCGTTGTCATGCCAGACGTGGGCTGATCTGGCACGCAGCCCAAACTGGTAGAGGATACCTGGCTTCGTTTAGCACTCCGCCCGTGCTGTAGAGGAGCCCGGCACGTCAACCAATCAGCGAGAAACCCTAACTGGCTAAACCAGAAAATGCCTGCTGACGAGATTCTTTACTTCAACCGAGGTTAGATATCTCGAAACCTTAATAGGCTGGGCTCGGATTGAAGAAGGCCTGTCGACAAGATCCGTTACCTATACCGCGTATAAGCTTTAAAGCTCGAAGTCGAGTCCTCATCGTAAATTAACAAAAATCCATCTTTTTGGCTATTTATAGCCATCCGATTGAATTGGGTCTGTTTTTAAATATATATATTTTTTAATTGAAACTTAAAATAAGATTGTTTTTAAAAGAATATTTTTTCTGACTAATGTCAGAAAAACATTTAAACAGCATTGGCTTGATTTTTAAGCCAAAATATAATACATTAACAGAATAATTCATAATATGAACACGAAAACATATGATATAAACGGAAACGTACAATTAAATAACAAGATTTTAGAATAAGGAGACGAATAACATAATATAGATGTAAGTTTAGTTTAATGTTAAGTCAAAAGGAAAATGTAATCTATACATATAATAAAATCGTAGGAAAGTCAAAACTGTACATTGAACATTTTTTTAAAAGAATACTTGGGGCGTGATCCGCAATCGATATCGAAGCCAAACATATAGTTCTTAGAATTTTTGTCTGTTTGTCTGTTTATCTGTTTGTTTGTTTGTCTGTATGTATGTCCGGGGTAAACTCAAAAAGTACTGCATGGATTTACTTCAAATTTTGCATGAATATTACTAACAGGTCAACATATGAGCTACATATTATTACGCTATCACCTATGGGGGAGGTGCTGTGCTGAGTGAATGAAGTCCACGCGGACGAAGTCGCTGGCAACATCTAGTACTATATAAAATAGTAAGTAATCTTACAATAATACAAAAAACAAGTTAAGAATCGTTATAGTTCTTACTAGACCGTTGGTGTCAAAATTGACTAAAAAATGTCAATTTTGACAGAAACAATCTAGGAATAGTCCCAATTTTAGAAGATGATGTGGCAAAATCTTACAATACGTCTATCCCAGGTATCACTTGTTTGTAAGTAACTTAACTGTCAAGTTTCAGACAACTATGGCTCAATTCACATTCGCAGTATTGACATTTTGCCGATAATATTAGGTTAAAAGATTTAATCAGGTTTAGTACAGGCTTTTAGTATTTTTTTTATATTTAATATATTCCCAAACTGTACAAGATTATACTTAGTGAAATAATTAATTTATTTTCAATTCAAAACTATGCACGTTGCAAATATAGTTTTAGCCTTTAAAGAAGAGCAAAGAAGTCATTAAAATGTTTCTAAGAAAATCTTCCTGACAACTATTGTAAATTGCTCAAAGACTAAAACTTAATACTCTTTAGCAAGACTTAAGTGGGATAAAGATCTAGATGCTTCATCCGGTCCTTATCATGTTTGACCTTAATTTAAGCGAGTTGTTCAGACGACGACGAAAATTTGTAACTTTAATGTTCTAACCTAATGTATTTTCTCCGTAATTGTAATTTCTAATTTGTTTGTACAGAAGTTTTTCATTGAAAGATTTGTAATATAAGTCTATAGTATGAAATTGTATGCATGGTTGAGTATAATACATAATTTTATTTTAAGTAATTTCATAATATCAAACAATTAGGATGCTAAGAATAATATGTTTTTTTTATCTCTGAAAATATTTTTCAACTACAATATAATTTGAGTATAAATCGACAGGCTATTACTTGAGATAACCTAGTGGAGAGTAGGCTTTCCCGTTAGGTAAAATAGAAAAGCAAATTCAACGAGTCACTACTTACTACGAGGTATTGAATACTTTGCTCGTATTTGTTACTAACCTGTTTGGATAGAGAGTGTAAAATGGTCAGAAAATTCATATAGGACACTCACCATCTCAGTTTTCTATAGGTAACATATTGCATTCTATTATATGGCAATTACCTAAAGAATGCAATATTATAATAATAAAACACACTTATATACTATTTAACATTAAAGTTAATTCTATTATTATCCAATTGAGTTTCAGTTTAACACGTTTAACCAATTATTTATATTTTACCAACTGCTTGACAGATGATTTATTTTTTAAAAGGGCCCGAACAATATATTAAATGGTTATATGAAATTATCTTGTAACATCAAAATAGTTATCTACTGAGTTACCCAGCTAAGTTAATAAATATTTTGCTAACAGTAGTACATAACTGTACAAACATAAGATTTATAGCTTAACATCAAATAAGTTAAAGGAGAATGATGTGGGTTCATGCAAAGGTGGCTTCAGAAACAACACATGTTGATTGATATTTATCTTGTAATACATTGTTAATTCCCACTGAAATGTATATTGTATCATGGATACTTTTATAGTGCTAAAATTCTCAAAAATCCTTTAAAGATTTATTTGACTGAATTCACAATTATTACATAGGTACTATATTAAGCCATTGACATTACAATATATTGTCAACATAAATATAATACGATTTTGTATCACTTATGAAGATTATTGGATTTTGACCACTTAAAATTTAAAAGATCACCAACTTTTGTTGACAGCATTTTTTTATATCAAAAGATAACAAGCAAGCAGATGGCTCTGCCAATGAAAAGAGAAACCGCCGCCTATACACACCATCTTTGGTGTCGGACAAAGAATGTTGCGTTGCTTTCTGTATGGCGGGGTGGCAATGCCACATGCATAATTCGTTTTTATTATTCGTTCACAGATTAAATAGATGACACTTGTTATTTTTGGTTTAATTTGGACGATACTAAGAGTAGCTTATTCATACTGCCTACTGTGTTGTAAGTTTCAATTATGGTAATAAATATTTTTTATTTCTTTTGCATTTACACAATAATTTGTTTAACAATTTACATCTTACCTATCCGACATTTTTTTTAATTTGTTTGGTTGGTCATAAATACAAGAAAGTATTAACTTTATGGCAGAAAATAAAAATCTTTGCTCGATTAAGAAAAAAAAGCGTATAAGTATAATTAGTTTCATAACTTTCCAAGTAATTTCCTTTTTAAATTTGACTTGAAAGTGTCCATTAAATCCTTATATGGACTTATTGTACATTAAATTTATTTATTAAATTCGTGTGATGCTTCATTCTTCAGCACTTTGCGGCCTATCTCATCAATTTCCTTTTCACACAATTCCAGTTCACATGTAATTCTGTTGTTGGTTTGTATTAAATAAATAAACAAACATGTAGTAAAAATGGAATTTACCAACGATAAAGGCTTGATACTATCGCTTTAGCATTTCCTGCCACCATGGTGTTTGACATTGCTGCTTATAAATTTAAAAGAAAAGATAAACTTATACATAAAAGTGAAAACTTTTCTTAGTCTGACACTCGAAACTATTCTTTTTTATCTATCTTTATTAGTTACCCAATTCGAGATTTTTCGAAGACAGAAAATATCATGGTTGTCTCGTCAAAACTAAGTTGTTCACATAAATTTAGCTTGTTATGAATAAAAAAAAGTTTGTTCGTGGGACCACGTTCTATTTCAAATATGTTTGATATTATGTTCTACATTTAAATAACATGACTTATTATTGGTAGGTATTTGTGTTAGCCAAGTAATTCTATTCGAAAAATGAAAATAAAGTCATTTTGCTATTTGTATCTGGAAATAGTAACAAAATGCTATAATTGTGAAATACAGTCAATGAGCTGAAACAATAACTTTGTTTGTTATTTTATATTACATTGATCCATATCCATACTTCTATACTATACTAATGTTATAAAAACAAAAGCATGTATGTCTGTCTTGTACGATTTCATGGCTAAATCGCTGACCCAATTTTAATGGAATTTAGCATAGAGACTATTAAAATCCCGGCTTAAACATAGGCTAACATTTTTTTTTAAATTAATCCTTAAAGGGCTGACATAAAGAATGAAAGTTTGTATGAAAATCTTCATCAATGACATGCTAATTTACACATAGACAAAGCTGCGCGTGCCAGTAAGTATCCATACTATTATTATAAATGCGAAAGTAACTCTGTCTGTCTGTCTCTTCTTCACGCCTAAACCATAAAACCGATCCAATTATTCAATTTTACACACTGTACCTATGTAACATTTTTCATTATACGTAAATGTCAAATATCGTCGCAGTCACAAAGGCATGCACGCTTTTGCATTAACACAGATAAATTACACTCAGCTAGTTTTCGGACGTTGTTAATTAAGGATGTCGTGAACGTGCATAAAGTGTCAGTGCAATATGCATTATAGCCGTCGAGAACATGTTGAAACTTTCAATAGGTGTTTATTTTATGAAAGTTTAAATCTTTTAGTTTTATATATATATATATATATATATATATATATATATATATATATATATATATATATATATATATATATATATATATATATATATATATATATATATATATATATATATATATATATATATATATATATATAATATTAAAGGACAGAGGAAGAGAATCTTCGTGACAAAAGAAACTGTTGCCAGATTCCTTGATACTCGAGAAACCTGACGACACAAAGGGGAATATAAAATACGGCACTTTACCAAACGTATACTAGAATCTCTAAAGAAATGAAGTTCAGTACAGACAGGGTTCAAGGACTCCCAGCACGCGTTGTTGTGCTGTTGTAAAAAGCCCAGGCTCAGGCCTACCTAACAGGTGTGAGGCTTCTAGTAAAGTCAGCGCCGCAGCATGCGCGGATTATCGAGGTCCACGGTGTAGGTCCTAGGTGGCCCATAGTATCTGCCCTAGACAGCTCCTCAGCATATACTGTCTGCAGAGGCACATAGCGACGGTTTTGTCAGTTCCTCTGCACGCGCTGCTACGAAGACCGATTCGGTGACTTCAGTCTGAGCTGAGCACACTAAAGTATAAACTGGCTTGATGAACAAGCCGAGCTGAAGACAAGATCAGCGGAGGAGGCCTGCCTAAGTGAGCGGTAATATGTATTGTGGCCGAAGCCGTAACTAGTTAGGTCCGAGCGTGAGCAGACCTACCGAGAAGATCGAATAAGGAGGATGAGAGCGGTTACGATATACGTAACCGCTCTCATCCTCCTTAACCGATCTTAAGCTTTAAGTTTTAGAGTTTAGACCGAGTCTTAACTTCAACTAATTCCAAATTATTCTGTTCGGCTTTATTTATAGTCTTTTCGAAGTAAGGATCTCGATGTTCAAATAAATCCATACTAGTCCATACTAATATAAATACAAAATTAATTCTGTCTGTCTACAGATAAAATAAGTAGATAGGTATTCCTAAGATCCAATATTGTAATCCAAGGTTTTAAAAACACTGGCTATAAATCTTATTACTTGGTTTCATAATTAATTGTTAATTTATTAATTGCGCCTCACAGCCTGCTGTGCGATGAAATTTGTTTGTAAATTCCATGGAAAGGAATTTATAATTCTTACTTCCTACGTTCCTACGTTACCTTCCTACGTTTTTTATACTAGACGTACAATACCTGTATAAGAACTTTATACTTCTAACTTTTTCATAAATAATATAGTTGTACATTCGAGCTTAAAAATTCTCATATTAATAAAATTTGTAGAAATTAATGTAGACTAAGCCACAGGTATTATTTAGCCACTAATTATATTTAAATCGTTGGTATATAGATTTAAATAGTAACGCTAGAAAATCTCGTTTAGCTCTTGTAACTTTATTTTTGAAGATAATTATAAATCAAGGAGTATAACTAAAACAAAATTTAAAAAGAAACCGACACATTCTTTTATCATAAGAGCATCTTCCTGCCGTTTTGCTTTTGCTTCATTTGCAGAGCAAAACGCGAAAAGAATATCAATCTTCTAATTGGAATTCTGCAATCTCAGATCAAAGTAATTATGTTTTTGCAATATTATTGAAGTAATAGAATACTAAACTTCGTATTGCTCAAGCTTGTGGGAATCGCAAAATTTCTTTCATTAAATAGAAAAAAGCTATGACCTCGAATCGGCTGAACTGATTTTAATAAAACATATCGAAGAACCACCGCTAGAAAATCAGCTTTCTAAGAAAATAATCGGTTCATTCAATTCGGTTAGTGACTTGGATTCTCATTTATATGGTTTATAGCCTTCGCCTTTTTTATCAGGTAATATATAAAACAAAATCCGTCCTCGGTATAGACGTGTAAGATTCGAATTCATCAGTTTGAAGATTTTATTTGAATGCATTTCCAATATTTTTGATAGACGACTTGCTTCAGACAACACTATTAATGAATTCGGCACAAATATGTGCGGAATTTATCGACCACCTTCTCTTATGTTTGAATAATCATTGATGCCCTACAGAACTGCATTTCTGCCTACATATTTAGGGGTATAAACTTAGTGGTATTTATTTTTACATAAAAAGTATTTTACATCTTTTTAATTTTGTTCCAGGTTACGCAATTACACTCATTTTTAAAGAGATTAGTTCAAGAACTCAATAAATTCGTGACCTAAATATAAAGTGGAAATTTAAGATATACGAACATCAATAAAACTCAGCTAGACGTTTCATATCTTTCGCTGAATGCAAAGATTTGCTTGTGCAGCGGTTTCAGGGTGCAAGTATTGGCATTCCGTTTCAAACACGCCTATGGTTGACTTTTGTGAGAGTTTTACGAATATTAAACGTAGAAATTGAAACTTGATTTTTTAAAGATTTATTTTTGCTATGCCATTTATTTTTTAAAAGCAAAGAAATTAAAAAGTAAACATGTGAGTTTATATTATATGTATTCTTATATTATAAGATGACAAACAAGCAGATGGCTCTCCTAATGGAAATAGACAATCATACACTTATATACACCAAAGATGTTAATGGTGACAGCGATATCCTTGTGGCGGGACTTAATGAAACATGCATTACTTTTATCAGCTACACTTGCTCATTATTTTTGTGTTATAGCACTCACCTGCTTGGAAAACTTGAAAAGCTTTAAAATCAACAACACACGGGCTCAGTGGGAGAGCACCTCGGCTTTAGGCGAGGTCACAGGTTTAAATCCCGCGTGTTGATATTTTTCTTTGTTGTTCACGCTTACATTTGATCACTTTGATACAGCTACACTTGACAAGCACTGACGCTACTGCGACAGGAATAGGTAAGGAGATGGTACTAGACCTAGGCAAGACGATGTAGATCTCTACTATCTAGCAATAACGCGTTTTTGATCCACACACTTTTTTAAGAATGATAGTGGAACGAGTTATGTTTTATGGATTCAGAAGATGTTGATGCAATTTGCGTCTTTGGAAGTAATTTTTAAGGTAAAAGAGACATTTCATGTGTTCCTATGCGATGCTACCGAAAGGAAAAAACGGCTTGAAAAATAAAGAAGATCCGGCGCACCGGCGGCGCAGTTATTTATTTTATTTAAAATGTATGCATAAACATGTATAGAGGTGGACTTTATGCTATAAAGCATTCTCTACCAGTCAATCAATCAGTCAAGTTATCCAACCTAATTCACCACACTTTCGACGACGACAGTTATAGCAAACACAAAATCACAGTTTACGAGCTCACCGCACGTTTCACTCTGCAACCAAAGCTGTAGTAAAACGACAAGAGTTGATTGAACACAGTTTAATAAAAGAACATGGCTACCTACATTTTTGTAATATATAAAATATAATTGTAGGTAGCTACTTGTCATACATCCTACAGAAGCATCTTGAGGAAAAACGAACACTACTTTACTCAACAGGAACCGAGTACTACTTCAGGAGGTTTTCTTTCTTTTTCAGGTCTATGGTGAGTTTGTTCCATTTCTTACACCGCGTTTCTTCTTCCAGTGACATCGTAAGAGCATACGTGAAAGATCGCGGAAATTTGCTAATTAAATAGTTTTCTTCGTTGAGTTATAGATTTTCGCAAAGTAACACCTGAATCTATAAAATAGTGAAATTTATGTTTTTAGCCATTTCTTTAACGAAATACTTGTTCAACTACGACTACTATAGTTAAATTCCGAAAAATGGTAAATTTTTATTTTATACAGATTTACTTTTAAAAGTCCGGCCAAATTTTAAAGTTAGGTACTAAATATTGAAGTGCGTTTTAATTATTATTGTAAACAGTTTACAAGATAATATAAAAATATTCGTTTAATTATCCCGCTAAATTCATGAATTCGATGCAGTGAGTTTGTGAATGAACTCTATAATGCTGGCAGTGTGTCATTTTATATTTACCTTTAATTATTTAGTAACTACTATGTAATCTGTCTCTCTAAGTTCATTTTTCCCGATCCTTTTTAAATTGGTTGAAAGCACTAAAATATTTTAGCTCGAATTTTGCTTAATTGAAATTTTGCTTAATCCATGCGTTTTGTTTGTTGTGACATATTTTTTATTACATTAATCGAACATATTATCAATTCTGAAGAGCCTCTGAAAATTTGTCCGGTCCTTTAGAAGAAACCCTGTATATAAAATTCAAAATATGAACAAATATTATCACTAAAAACGTTCAAACTGGAATAGTGAGTTTGTAACTATAAATTGCCCTGATGATGCTTGTGTAAGCGAAACCGGTTGGAAATAAATGATAATTGGTTTATTGTGAAACGATACAAGTGTATAAATGAGAAAATATTACATTAAACTGTAATAGAAACATAAAAAATATGATATTTTTTTCTTAAATAACACAATTAAGATGAAGAACCTTTTAGTTGTAATTAAAAATTCAGACACAAAGAAAGATCTTCCAGATCCATTATTATAAAAATAATTTATTAATGATACCTACCCTCGAGTCTGTTAATGAATAAGATGTAAAATGTATCGAAAAATGTGAATTAAACGTAATTATGAATATTTTGTTATATACTTATGCGCATTACTATAACACAAAATTGGTTGGTAATATTTGCGTATTTATTGAAGAGACAAAAACCACCTTATCACCCCTCTTAGTGCCTCTCACTACACGTCTGTGAAATCAGTCATCCGTGTAGAAATACACCCGTATTTCTACACGCATATCGACTTGGGGACCTTCAAGAAAAGATTCAACATTCTGAAAATTTCAGGAACGCGACTAAAGACCTCTGGCATTGCGGATGTCCATGGGCGCCGGTGGTTATTTAACATCAAGGTAGACAATTCATATACATCATTACATAGTACAAAACAAAGTCGCTTTCTCTGTCTGTCCCTATGTCCCTATGTATACTTAAATCTTTAAAACTACGCAACGGATTATGATGCGGGTTTTTGTAATAGATAGAGTGATTAAAGGGCAAGGTTTATGTATGGTTTATGTTATAATAATATTCAATATATTGTAGAGAAATACCACAATTTTTGAGTTTTCTGATGTCATGTCGTAAATAATTATATTTTTTTCCGCTTATATTGCAAACGCAGGCTAAACCCTACGAGATTTATCAAAATAATGTACTAAGTATTTGTACACTTTGAAAAGGTCTACAGAAAAGTCCGCGATGGTATATGTCTAGCTCTTATGGATAATCCACAATAGCATGTTTTTGTCATTTACTTTTTACGAGAAATAATGGCTTTTTTTCAAAGCAATTTTAAGCAATACAGCACTAATCCTTAACCAATTAAATACCTTTAATATATTGTTGATTTAATATAGATCAATATGGCTGTTTACAGCATGTAATTTAAATGAATATTTTCCAAGATATTACAGATTTAAAATGCAGGGGTATAGCAGTCGCGGGGTTAGCGGCCGGTGGGGCGGCGCGCGCGCAGTGTGTTCTGAAACCGCTGGGAAACGTGTTAATTTTTGGATAAATAAATATAGGACTTAGCTGAAAACCAAAATTTAGTACATTCCTTTTTTTAACTAAATATCACCATATAAAAATCATGTGGATGATTAGAAACAGTATTTAAAAATTATTTTTCCTGTTTTCGGTATTTTATATGATCAAGTAAAGTACATTCTATCATGTAACAAGTTAGCACATTCCTTAGATAATATCTTCAGGTATATCGTATAATTTTTGTAAAATTGCTATTTAACAATCAATGTAAAAAAACGTGATTTAGCAAACCAGTTTTTTACTACTTTACTTACTTACTTTTCATTTTACTTTTCTTTTTTTTTCACTGAGTGACATAGGCTATTGGGAAAAAAAAACTTCCCACTACGTATGTAGATAAGGAAGTTACTGATTTTACCCCGATTTTCGAAAATCGAGTTTTTACCAGATGTCCACGTTTAGAGGTCCTAGGAATCTTTTCCGACTATTTTCATGATAACGTCAGTATGTCTGTCTGTATGTATATATGTATGTATGTATGTATGTGTGTGTGTGTGTGTGTGTGTGTGTGTGTGTGTGTGGGTGTGTATGTAAACATCTCATAACTTTTGAACGGCTAGACCGATCGATACGCGGTTGGATTCTGCTCAACTTAGATTTCCTGAAAATTTGAACCGATTCGGTCCAGGAGATTTTGAGAAATTTTGAAAACACACCAAAATGTTTTGACGAAACAGTATTTTTTTAATATAACTTCCAGATTTATGTACCGATTTAGTAGAAAAACTAATCAGCTCTTTTCGTCAAAAAACTAGGTCTAATAAATAAATTGCATTAAAATCAGTTTCTCCGTTTGAGAGTAATCGTTGACGAAAAATTTTGAAAAAGTGTTTTTTCGACATAGCTTCGAAATTTTTCAACCAATCATTTTTTGTTGTTTCACGATATTTTAGTACTTAAAAAACTACGTCAAATGCCGTTTCAAAAATCAAAATCGAATTTAATTCTCAAACTTATAGCTTTTCATGCGTTATTTTTAGCAAACTTACTTAAGTTTTTTTAAATAACTTTCAAGTTAATTTACCGATTAACTTAAAAATATTATCAGCTTTTGTTCCGTTAATTTAATCAAAATCGGTCAATTTGTTTGGGATTTATCAATGAAGAAAATTAAAAATAAAATATTTTTTGACAAAGCATCGAAATTTTTCAACCTATCGATTATTTAGGTAAAACAATATTTTAGATCTCAAAAATTAAGTTGAATGCCATCATTGTTTTCAAATATACAGCTTTTCAAAAATTAATAATACTGTCATTTTTAACAAAATAGATGTTTGAATTGAAAAATCTATGCTTATATTTTTTACTCTTGAACTTAAAATACCTTAATTTAGTGAGAAGTTTCAGGGATGGCCCGTAGGGTCAACCATTTACACATTTTTTTCCCGTTTGTCCTGATGCCTCGCTTTAATAAATCGCAGGGTCAAGCCTTCAACGTTGCAGGCTTAGATTTGAGCGTTGACTGCTTTTCACATGGCCAACTATATATCGCTCTTTCAAGAGTAACCTCTAAAGAAAACATATTTGTATTGTCTAATGGCAAGAAAGCTGTGAACGTTGTATATAAAGACATTCCATAATATATTAATTGTAAAAATAAAAGAAATAGGTAAAAATGTAAAAACTAAAAATGTAGTACCTATATGAATTTAGATATTCCAAAGATAGCAGGAAATCTTCATAGGGAAAGGGGAATCGTTTTACTCCAAATTTAACGCGTGCGGGCTACGGGAAGTAATGAATAAATCAAAACTACTGGAACGATTTTAATCTTTTTTTTCCGTGCGAAGCCGGGGCGGGCTGCTAGTATATATGTAAAATATTGAATGAAAATGGAGTTTCACCAAGTGCCGACGACAAAGAGTGTAGAATAAAACAATGTAACTTATTAAATAAATGAAGAAAAAATGCACCTAATGAATGTTTTTTTTGTTGAATATTTACATTCAAAGCTACGGGCTGCAACTATAATATCGATCTTTCAGGGCAAATAAAGTGCACAGCCCAAGTTTTACGTTAAGTTTGAGTAAGTAACGCCCACACTAAGGGCTTTCCTCTGTGAGTCCAAAAGTTTATTAGAAGCGCGATTTTGAATATTATTGAAAAAAGAATAATAAATAGCGTTACAATGGCGCGGGCGTCGTGTTATATGTATACTTTGTTGAGTATAGTATTGTATGTCCAACAAAAAATATTGTGTCAATATTATATACCTGTGTGTACAATATTATATAGTACACCTACTTTTATAGTTAGCCCTGATTTTTTGTTAGTCTATAACGTCCCTGTCGTATTATATATTTATAATCGTAAACATTTTGTAATATATATTTCGAAAAATTCGAATTGCCAATACACTTATATTTTAGGAGCAAGTAGGCTACCTCCTCAGGTGCGAATATTTTGCCAACTTTGAAAGTATTTGACCAAAGATGTCATTAAGAAATTTTAAAATCTATACAAATAAATAAAATTGGAGTGTTTGTTTGTAATATTAAAATAACCGGTTTTAACTAAAGGTATATGGATGTATACACGGTACACATACCATAATAACACTTTTTACGATTTTTGTCTGTCTGTCTGTCGGTTCCGCGGACGAAGTCGCGGGCACAGCTAGTATATAATATTGAATGTATAAAAGCAATAATGGCAGACGATTATTGCGTTTCTGAGGTCATGCCAGACAAATATAATTTTTATAAGCAAAATAGTATATTGCATTTACACATTACACAGATTACGAATATGTATAAAACGTTGAAGGTAAGATCAACGCGGTCTAAATGAGATCGCTACGAAAAAAATGTGGTGTAAGTATCGCGGACCGGGTTGTAATGTGGAGGTGAGGATAGGTTAGGCTTCTATATTATAAATGTGAAAGTAACTCTGTCAGTCTGTCTCTTCATCACGCAAAAACAACTGAACTGATTTGAATGAAATTTGGTACAAAGATAGTTTGAGAGAAAGGATATAGGATAGGTTTTATCCTGGAAATCCCACAGGAACGGGGATTATGCGTGTTTCACACGCATCTATATTTTAAGCCATTGTAATAAGGAGTAACCTTTATTTTAGAAATTAGGCTACCTTTATTTTAGAAATTTTTATATGCGGACGAAATGGCGGGCACAGCAAGTATTGTATATTTTAAAATTTTTAGAAAGCAGATTTGGTCGAATACTTTTAAATTTGGTAAAATTTTTATACCTTTTGAGGTGCAATGAGTGACTTCTGAGTCGGTATCGACGGGTTCAATGAAATCGCATATTAATACACGCGACAAAATTTCAGGTTTGACTATTATATGTACAGGTAGGCGGCTACTGACTCTGAATATGATAGGCGAGTATCCCCTATCATATTCAGAGTCAGTAGCCGCCTATCTGTACATATAATTCCGAATATTATAGGCGAGTATTCCCTAGAGAGGATTTCGAGATTTACTACAGCGCGGCAGATTAACACAGGGAATAACTCGCATATTGTTGAGGTTCTTCATCAAATTAACAGTAAAAACTTACAGTAACATCGGCTTGTAGTTTTATCTTTTATATCATAACATAGCAAATGACTTCCCTGATGAAAAGAGAAACCATCGCCTATAAACATCAGATATTTATGGTGCGTTGCGTGTGGCGGGATGACGATGCCAAATGCATATGTTTACCGACTAGCTTACCGTCCAAACTGTTACGCGACTATGACAAGCGTTGACGCTATTGCGGCAGGAATAGGTAAGGTGTTGGTACCAAATACCTGGACAAGACGTAACGGAGCTCCATCTAGTATTCATGATGTTAGAGATACGTATAACCAATCGGTCGCCGTTTATGACCTGCATGGCAGAGTGGGATAGCTGGTTTGTACCCCAAAGATGTCAGACTAATACCGGGTACAAAGTCAGATTATGTTTTTTTGTTATTCTTACATCATCGTATCTCTTCCATGTTTGTCCCCAGTGTTGGTCTGGGTCTCCTTTGAAGAATAGACCATCTGCCGTTCTGCCAGTCAGATCGTAAAAGGTGAACGATTGACTTTGCGAGTCACTACCATCGTGGCTACGAAACTGACATACATACAAACGATCAAATTATCAACATTATCAAAAATTGTAGAATCAAACAAGTGAGCAATACGCTCACTTGCTTGATTCTCGGTGATCTTGATGATCTAAGACAATAGGCTAAATACTAAATGAAGTCATTATAAAATATGCTCCACTGAATTCGATACTTATTTTATATTCATAAAACTTTACGCGATACAAGTATTATCTTTATATTAATACGTGAAAGGAAAATTCTGGATCCCTTTTTAAGACAATTGCGCGAACGGTGGAAGATAAAGTTTGGCATAGCTAAAGTTTACATTGTGGAGGACTGCAGTAACCTAATTTTTTTAAATAAAAAGCGTTAGAAATGCATTAAACTAATAAAAATAAATATTACATACACTATATTCATGTAATATACATGATATTTACACAAATGTTTATTATTTTCGTTACGGTTAAAGTCATTTGTCAAAATTTAAAACGGATCCGTTTAGTCGCGATCGCTAGTATACTTAATATTAACTAGCTGACCCGGCAAACTTTGTTCTGCCTTTTTAACTAGTCTTATTTTTTTTCTATATTTTCATTGAAATACAATATAATTAATTCAAAACCAAAATTAGCCAAATCGGTTCAGCTGTTCTCGAGTTTTAGATTAATATATATATATATATATATATATATATATATATATATATATATATATATATATATATATATATATATATATATATATATATATATATATATATATATATATATATATATATATATATATATATATATATATATATATATATATACTTTCCTACGGGATACGGGATTCGTCAAAAACTTTAATAATGCAGCAGACTGCACGCTGCAGCTAGCAAAGAAATAAATACGATTGGACTGATTGATCAAACTTTTAATAATTTGGGTGACATGCGACAATACTGATACATTTTTTATACTATATATTATAAGATATCAAATAAGCCGTTGTCTCTTCTGATAAAAAGACACTAAAGATGTTAGTTAAAAAGACACTGATGATGCGTTGCTGTTCTTGTAGAGGGGTCCTATTGCCACTTGTATAAATTTCCCGGCTACTTTCCTCTCCAAATCAGTAGAAAACAGTGTCAAGCGCTGACGCTATTACAGCAGGATTAAGTAAGGCGGTGGTACTAGACCCGGGCGAGACGATGCAGAGCTCTACCTCCAAGTAACAACTGTGGTAGAGTCTCGTATTACAGTCAATCGTTCACCTCTTACGCACTGCCTGACTAAACAGCATGGTCTATTCTTCAAAGGTAGCCATTTAAGGAATTGACTTTTTGGGAAAAATAGGGCCTTTGAAGAATTCATTTAGGTATAATAATTTAATTCCCTGCCGGGGATATATCCTTATCTCATCTTGATTAGCGTAGTAAGATGCTTAGCCACACGACAGAATTAAGGCAAAAAAAACTATTTTTTTTAATATGTCCACGAAGACAACAACGTTTATTCCTATAGTGTGACAAGTCGCAGGCATATCGACAAAAGCGCACTTACCCAGTCTTCATTAAGGTGACGTATTTTGATGCGCGCCAATACTATAGAAATTGGGCGGCGCGGTATGTTTTAAAACCGCTGGGAAACGGTTTAGTTTTCGAATAAATAAATATAGGACTTCAGCTGAAAACCAAAATTTAGTAAATTCTTTTTTTGTATTTAAAATCTAATATCACCATTCACCATATAAAAATCATGTGGAAAATTATAAATATTATGAACAAATTACTTGTTTTAGAGATTTTTTAGCCTGTTTTCGGAATTTTATATAATGGGGTGAAGTACATTCTATCACATTCCTTAGATAATATTTTCAGGTATAATGTGTAATTTTTGTAAAACCGTTATTTAACAATCAACACATAAAAATGTGATTAAGCAAACCAGTTTTTATCCGTTTGTCTCGGTGCCCCGCCTTAAGTTATATTTTCTGAAGAACCTCTTCTGAACTGGTTCCGAAGTAAACTAGAAACCCTTATAGTTTCGTTATGCCCGTCCTTCCGCACGCTGGTCAGAAATTCTTACTAGTAGAAAGCTGTAATTTGGCACGAATATGCATATTAGTCATGTCAACAAAGTGGTAACATAAAATCTTGAAAACATTTTTTTTCAAAGTAACTCCCCTACATGTTAAGTGGATATGTTAATTTTTTAGGTTTAGGTTTTTAAAAAATATTGTAGGTTTTCACAAATAAATTTTTGATTAAGGGACTTGTATGTAAAATATCAAGCTTTTAAGTGCTCATTTTTTAGAGCCAAGTATTCTCAAGTAAGCCCCCTCTGCAGGCTAAAGGGTTGGTTTTGGGGGTGGAAATAAAATCATGGTAGTAGTTAATATAATGAAATAAAAAAATCATGACTTAGAAGGTCTTACAATTTTTTTAATAGTCGACCAACTTAGAAAATGTACTTGGAAGTTACCGAACCTCTGGTGCGGATATATATTTATCATTGACTATGAATAGCTTAAATAATCATAGTATGAAACTATAAAAGTCCTCTTCTTAATCAGTTGCTATTGTGATGGGCTACTTTGCAACTCTACCTTACGCGTGGTCTGATACGCACTTTACCAATTTATTTATAAATACTAGCTGTTGCCCACGACTTCGTCCGCGCGGATTTCGTTTACCCCGCACAGCTCCTAACCCGTAGGTGATAGCATGATAATATGTAGCCTATGTGGTGACCCGACCTATCAGTAATATTCATGCAAAATTTGAAGTAAATCCATGCAGTACTTTTTGAGTTTACCCCGGACATACATACAGACAAACAGACAAAAATTCTAAAAACTATATTTTTGGCTTCGATGTCGATTGTAGATCACGCCCCAAGTATTCTTTTAAAAAAATATTCAATGTACAGTTTTGACTTTCCTACGATTTTATTATATGTATAGATAACATAACAAACAAGCAAATGACTCTCCTGATAGAAATATGGCCCTATGGATGCCAAAGATGTTATTTTTGCGTTGTTATCCCTGTGGCGGGATGTTAATATCACATGTTATGCATGTGGCTTCACTCTTCAAACCAGAATACGACAGTGACAAGCATCAATGCTATTATAGCAACAATAAATAAGGCGGTGGTATTAAACTATTGCCCGACTCAGAATTCAAACTCAAACCCAGATACAAACATACCGAAGATGATACCGCAAGACCACTGACATTTATTTTTATAAAATTTAATTTAATTTGTTTTTAAGCAAAGCTGTTTCATGTTCATTTATTTATGTACTACGTAAATAAATGAACAAAACACAGCTTTGCTTATTGCTTAAATAATAAAACTTGTCTCTTTTTCGAGTTAGAGTACTCCGTGTCGTATTCAACTCGTTTCGTAAAATTCAATTTTGGGAATTTGTTTCCTCCGTCGAACGCTGTGTGGAATACTGATGCGATCGTGGAGATTTCCCGCGGAAAATATCCGTACATCTATTAAAAAATAAAAATATCGTATATCGAAACAGGTGCGGTTTTCAAATATGTCTCTTGTGGTTTAACAACTTTATAGGAATTAATAATGTTATTTATTATAATAACTATCAGCTATATTGAAATATCTGAAAATTTACGTGCATGTGTGTGCATGTGTGTGTGTGTCTGTGTGTGTGTGTATAGACGCGCGCGTGCGTGTGTATGTGAGTGCGTGTGTATATAGACCGTATGCTTTCGTATATTATATTGTGTTTGTTGCTTCTACATGTCTCAACGGTTTGAACACAAAAGCTTTTACAATCTACACATTTCATCGTCGGCATAATGAAATTCCATTTCAATAAGATTTATTTTATCAATAATTAATTAATACACTTGTACAGTTTCATACATAATACATACATTTTTTTTTATATCATAAGATAGCAAACACGTAGATGGGTCTACCGATGGAAGAGACACCAAAGATATTAATAGTGGGTTGCTATCTTGTGGCGAGGTCTAATGCCACATGCGTAAGTTTACCGGCTACCTTACCCTCCAAACCGGAACACGACAGCGACAAGCACTGACGCTATTGCGGCAGGAATAGGTAAGGCAGTGGTACCAGACCCGGGCGAGACAATACAGAACTCTACCACCTAGTAGCCACGATGGTAGTGACTCGCATAGCCAATCGGTCACCTTTTACGACCTACTCAACAGAATGGCAGTTGGTCTATTCTTCAGAGGAGCCTGGAACCAACACGGGGATGGTAATTATGGTAACTATAATAAACTAGCGCTCGCTCTCTCGCCAAAATTCAACAATAAACTAAACAATTAAATCTCTAATTAAGTTTAACTAAAGACTTTAGCCATAAAGAAAATAGTATTCCTTTAACCGTACAGAAATTAGTTTAGTATACATGTGTGTTTAATTATAATGTATCTAATGTGAAATAAACATTACACACACTACATGTAATATATTTAATTTAATATATTTGCATCTTATTTAAATTCTATTTTAGGTTTGGGCACTCCTTCATTATATAAACTTTAACAGTGCCATATTTCGTACTCCGGTTCCCTCAATTGTCTTAAAAAGGGGTCCAAAGTTTTCCTTCAAGTATTAATCTATAGATATATCTAACCGATATCCAACTCAATTACACAAGTATGATCAGGTAATTTACAACCATTATTTAAAAACAAAATTTTGTTTTAAAGTGTATTGGTTGATAAAAATCATACAAAAGCTACTTTATATTTTAGAAACATATTTTCTAGTTCTTGTTAAATTCATAAAAAAATAATCTCACTGCAGACTATGGGATGCAGCTAGTCTTTGGGTGATATTATACAGAGAAAAGATTTGATTGCTTGTCATTTCGTATAATTATTTGTAGTAGCTACTACAGGTACAGGTAGGTGGTAGAGTTCTGCATTGTCTCGCCTGGATCTGGTTCCACCGCCTTACCGATTACCTTAGCTTCAATGCTTGTCACTGTCTTGTTCTGGTTTGGAGGGTAAGTTAGCCGGTAAAAACAAGGATGGAAACGCACATTAACATATTTAGTGTTTATAGGCGATGATCGACTTTTTCCATCAAGAGAGCCATCTGCTTGTTTTCTATCTTATGACACAAAAAACTATAAATTTAAAAACTTAACTGACTTTTACTATGGCATACTGACTGACTTTTACTATAGCTAAATACATTTAAAAAATATTTAAATAGTTTTCTTGGAGCCTAAGTGTAAAATATTTTTTTGTATTCAGTTGTGAAAAATAATGTGATAGACTACATATTTTAATTACTACAAAGTCTGCAAATATTCCGATTTAAATGAAAGGTTTTAAATTAGCCATTCACTTTAATGTAAATCTAAATATGATATTTTTGTCCACATCTCCCGTATAACTGTTCTGTACTCGTATAATATGTAAATTGTATCATAAACTAAAACTCCAGAAAAAATTAAAATCAACTTTGAATCTATTTTTATTTATTTTTTTACAAATTATGCTCAGGCAGTGATAAATAAATTCTAATTCAAACATTCTTTATTTCGTAGGTAATTAATTATACACTTGAAACAAGTAATTTGTACATTATAGCTTATACCTATTATACTATCTTTCACTTCAGTTTCAAAATTTAAAAAAAATTATATTTTACATTTACAAAAATCGTAAACAATAACAATAATAGGCTAACCACTTCTTTTTGGCTCAAATTATCCGAGTTTGATATCCAGGTCGGGTATTAGTGGTATAATTGAAGTTCTTTCGATGATATCCTTAAAACTTTAAATCTCGGTTTAGCTTTGAGTTTGGTGGTGGTATGTTATAATCTGTGTCCGTACAAAAGTTCATAAAGCTGGCGGTCCCGTATACAGCAAAAACAAATGACAGTATTTTTTAAATCGGGAAAATGCTACCAACCAATCGACCAACCGTTGGATCACCAGCCATACCGCCAACCAACACATGAACGTTCGATTAACTCTGATAATCCCAAAAAGAAAACACCGTGATGATATTTATATATTTAAGCAACATATTTTCCAACGAACATAATCCGAAAAAAGTACCGAAAAACGCAAATAATTAAAAAATAATTACTTTAAACTTGTTACTGTCAAATAAAATATATATGTTTCATCTCTTTGGGAAATATGGTGTTACAGATATCGCATATGAAATTAAAAAGAAAAACAATACAAAAATATACATAGGCTATGAAACTACACCCCAACGTACACCTAATGTATGCCGGTGTACTTATCATGAAAGTTTTCAGTAACGACCCCTATGTTGCTGAGGTTCATAATAATTACGACGCAGGTGTTAACGGAAACTTTAATTGAAATCCAAGGTGATTCACTAACTCTCTTCACGCTTTGTTCGGACTTGTTACACCATTTAGTTATTATTTTCAATTTTGTTTACGTTTGCTGCTGTTTTCTTATGTTATGAAATTACTACTATACTTTTCACTGTCATGGGCATAATTATGGATTTGAAAACATTTTTGATCTTAACGATCGATTTGCCAAAAATGAGAAGACCTTTTCATTTTTGGTAAACGGATTGATGGGAGATGCTTATCAATTCGGATAAAGGACAGGTTTATAAAGTCATTCGATTAACTACACATTGTTTTATTTACATGTGGACATATGGATATGAAAACATTTTTGGTCTTACCAAAAATGAGAAGGTCAAGCCTTATCACTCCTTTTTTGCCTTACCTCACCTCTGCCTTAGAGTTGTTTTTTGTTTCAAATCTTTTTTGCTGGTGCCGTAGTTTTATTACAAGCTAAAAATTTTATTAATTTCCATAATTTCCTTAAATAATAAATTTTTACAGATTCAAAGATTTATCTAGAAGCGATTATATCCAATTTTAATCAAAACAAACCCGACTATTTATTATTCGGATATCGGAAAAGCACTTTATAATTGCGCTCTTAAAATTCTTAATGTCAAATAGGCAATTATTAATGGCACTAGGTCTTGATAGAATTATTGGGAATGAGGCTGAAATTTCTTTTGCCAAAGTAGCTTCGCGCTGTAGAATCTTTCGTCTTTTTTTTCGTCTTTTTTTTTTACAAATTACACAAATAAATCTAACTCCAAAGTAAGCAAATTATATGCTTGTGGTATAGGTGTCAGTCAAAGATACTAATACATTGAAATACATATATAAATACTCTAATATATGTAATAAAAACTCAAACCCAGAAATACAAACATCTGTGCTTATCACACAAATGCCTGTCCCTGCCGGGAATCGTGCCCGGACCCCATTGATTGTGTAGTCAGGGTCTCTAACCACTCGGCCAACGGGGTGGTCGTGAAATTTCTTTTGCCAAAGTAGCTTCGCGCTGTAAAACCTTTACTTACATCGAATTTTTTTTTCTATTATTTAGTCTCTCTTTGGGGCCAATGATCATCAGTCCTTCTGGAAAATGCTTAGGCAGCGGTCCGAGATAGTAAAAGACAAACATTATGCTACTTTCAGGAAACAATTCTCTCGAAACCTTGGCTATCCAACTCTCGTTCAGTCATTAATCATGCTTCATCTGTACACTGTAGGTTAAGACTTGGCGATTTTTGTTCTCCTGTTCTCCTTTTTACACAAACCTAGAATTAAGGACTTTCCAGACAATGTATGTGGGTTAGATGAAGGTTCAGTTGATTATATATTTCTCAGTGGCACAAGTCTTTCTTCTTCACTTAATGATTTACTTCCGGATGACCTTCCTCATCATGTAATTCTATAATATTTGTTGTTACTTTTATTTAGTTATACATATATACTTCTATTTAGTTTTGTTTTATTTAGTTTGTTGTTACTTTAGTTTAGTCATATATAAGCATATAGACATGTCCTTATATATGAGTGACATATGCATTAAAATTTAATATTCTTACGGTACCTATCGAGACCTTTACGGAATATACCGCGAGAAACGAAAAAAATAATAGCTGCACTCTACAGCCCGCTGCGGTATATAAGTAGTTGATGAATCTCGTGGAAACAACTTCTTTTTTCGGGATAAAAAAGTGTGCTATTTCCTATTCCAGATCATCTACGTGTGCGCTAAAATTTATCCAAATCTGTCGAGCCATTTTTTCGTGATTGCGTAACACACATCTAAATATACAAACTTTTATATTTGTAATATGTAAAGGGTAAAAAAGGTGACATTAATGAATGTGAGATATAATTAATTCAAGAGATATCCAATAACAAGTAATTTGCAGTACATTATAGAGTTAAAAGGATATTGTAAAGTTTTATCCATATCTTTTCCAAGGATCGGACCTGACCATATGAGGCCATTTACTACAGTATGATCTTAAAAATGGTAGTACATATTTTTTTATTATCGTCAAGGAATTTAGGCATAGCGAAGCTGGCTAGTGTTAGCTAAGAGAAAATAATTTTAATTTACTCCACTTTAACTTCACTATATTATTTCCTTTGCGTTAAATACATTTTTAAATCAATTTTTATACACACCAAACCAATTTAATGAAGTTGCTAGCAGAAGCTAAAAGTTGCAGCCTTTAAGGATTTTACAATAAATTTAAAATCTATGAGGTTATTCATCCCACTAATATTGTAAATATGCAAGTTTATTTGTACATTTGTGACTTTTTTGCGTTGAAACGGCTGTATTAAACTCTTATACAAAGAGTCTATGCAGATTTAACTCATATTAGTTCTCTAACTTTACTCGAAATTTCGGCTGCGGTAGGGACAACATTTAGCTATAATTATGTTTTTAGCCCAATTTTGTTAGGACCAGCTATGACCATAAAAACTACAGATAAATTATTAAGTATAATCAAAATCATACGCATATAATTTTCGCCTTAATAATATTATTGTAATGGTACCGTTGTTTTCATTGCTAAGTAGATTAAACAGACAATTTACATTGTAAAATCTTATATGTGGCGGAAAAGCCAGGGTTATAAACACCATTCTCTACTAAATAAAGTTACGGACGGACACTGAGTTACAGACAAAGTTACTGAGGGTAGATAAGACTCGCCGCTCCATAAACACTCCACACGTATTATAGTGTCAAATCCTACTCATAAACTTTATCAGGAGTGAGGGACATTTTGTTAAAGGGTATTGCGGTGAAGACAAGTGTCTTCGTCTTAATTTTTACGACTTTTTAATTAATTGCTAACGTTGTTTATGAACTTACTTATAACGTTTATGTTTTAGTGTATATTACGATATATCTAGGGGTAACAGTTTAATAATCTTAGCTATTTCTTATGTGACGTTCACTGAGCTGCAATAATAAGGTATTTATTTCAATTAGTTATATTCCAAGATAAGGCATCTCATTAATACCTAGGACTTGCAGTTGCCGAACTCGTAAAGTTTTAAAAGTTATATTATGAAGGTCCCGAACTCGTATTCTTATGCAAAAATTCTTGACAAGGATTGGTTCCAAAGAGGGATAGTACTGTACAAAAGTGCCTTAAGAAACGTAATCTTCGACATTAATAAATATAATATATACATTTTATAATAATAATGTTTCATCATAATATATAATCTACATCATACTAATAATCTAGATTGTATTTGTCACTAGACTGAAAACGACTTCTAAATCGAAACAACAAATCTGCTAGTGAAATGCTTATTATTCCCTTGTATAGTTTAATTAAAATATTTTAAATTAATACCAGCTATTACATGCAATATTCAATAGCACAGAACCAAGTTTTCATAATTTAAAGTTGTCCAGAACTAGCGTGCAACAATAGACGATAGTAAAGTCTCCAATTCATATTTGTGGATCGTTCGCAAGTTAAACCAAACTATTTGAAGTGCACTTCCCTCCAAGTCTCTTATAGTTTTATATAACGCAATAACGTAACTCCCCACACGATATTACCCTTGCTTTGGAAACTTTTACAATAGTAGCGACACACGTATGACATAGTAAATAGATAATAAAACTTAGTTCTATACTTGTACATTATTGGAAATGTAGAAGTATTGTTTGTATTTATGCTATGATACAACTGGCACTTGTATGAATACTGATATTGGAGCATATTTTCTAGATGGTTCCTTTAAAGAATAGGCCAACTGCTGTTCTGCCAGGCAGATCATAAGAGGCGACCGATTGGCTATGCGAGTCACTACCATCGTGGCCACTAGGTGGTAGAGTTCTTCATTGTCTCGTGCGGGACTGATTCCACCGCCTTACCTATTCCTGCCACAATTGCGTCAGTGTTTGTTACTGCAGTGCAGTGTTATTGTTTGGAGGGTAAAATAGCTGGTAAACTTATGCATGTGGCAATAAACCCCGACACAAGATGGCAACCCGCCATTAACATCTTTGGTGTCTATAGGCGATGGTTGACTCTTCCCATTAGAAGACCCATCTGCTTGTTTGCTACCTTCATATTTAAAAAAAATTCTTTATCCAAATTCCTGAGAGTTAGACAGAGCGAACTGTGTACCCTACATCAATATACAGACAGACTTGTAATGCTTTCTCCATGTTTATAATTCTCTTCATGCAAAAGTGGCTAGTCTTCCTCTTTAAACTTCATTCGGACAACATCCGATAATTCTCATCATGTTTTTTAGTCTTGGTACCCACATCCATTTTCTTTTGCAAAAGATATATGTTTTGTTAATCTTTTATCTGCCGTGTTTTTAACGCGTCGAAACCAACGGAGCATTTCTCATTTTAATTTTGATCCTGTTTGCTATCTTTCACGCCCAACCTCTATGTCATTACACTTCTGTGAACAAGTTCTCTGAATATTACACAACAAATTTTCTGTAACGTTCTCATTTCGAGCGCGGTAATTCTGTTTTCATGCCCTTTTTGGTATATTCAGTTCTCACGCCCATTCAATAGCATTGAGGTTAGCCCATAATTATGCATGGAATTCAGGGACCCCGACTTAAATAGTGCTTTGAAGTAGTTTTCCTAAATCTTTTTTCACTCTGCACCTAATTACAACTGTGTGAGATAAATATCAAATAAAGAGCAAAAGGACTGTAATTGTCCATTCTTTTGTCTTCGATCTATCGTATGTGAGTCAGAGATTGCCTGACAAAAATGATATGCCAATCGTATACGAAACGAGTATATTTAGACCCCAAAACGAAACAAGCGTACAGCACCGTTGCCTTCATACAAACATCCTATTCTCAACCAATTAGCACTACGCACATTCAGAAACAAATCCGGAGTCCATACCTACTTGCGAGTGCAAACTGGAACTTACCTTTATTGTTTTGTGATTCCCACCGTATGTAAACATATTTTTTAGGTGCCAGACTGTCGCTAATGGCCAGTTTCTGGAACTAAAATTGAATATAAGTCTGTTACATAATTCACGTTAAATTTTAACTTTATAAAAATCTTATCTTAATTAAAACATTATCGCTCACGTTGCTATATTTACGTCTATATTTATTTTGATGCCCTCTTTATGGTATTTACGATGTGCTCCGTTTTTGGTTACTCGTGTGTGCTCCGTGTTCTACGTACAAACTCTTATACAGGGTTACGTTTAAAGGTCCAGCTAAATTTTAAAATTAGGAACTAAATATTAAATTGAAAGTGCATTAATTATTATTAATGTAAAATTATTACCAGATAATATAAAAAATATCCCAATAAATTCATGAATTCGACACACCTAGTCTTGTGAAAGAATTCTGTAATGCTGGCAGTGTGTCATTTTACATTTTAGGTAAATGTATTTTACATTTACCTATAATTACGACAGTAACTATTATGTAAGCTGTCACTGCAAGTACATTTTCCCCGATCACTTTTAATTTGGTTGAAGGCACTAAATATTTTGGTTCGAATTTGACATAAGTAATTGAAATTATATCCATGCGTTTTGTTTTTTGTGTCGGATAAAAATGAAATTTTGAATTTTTGATTTCTTTTTATTGCATAAATCCCACTTAATATCGATTCTGAACAGCCTCTGAAAATTTGGCCGGAATTTTAAAAGTAACACTGTATACTATACACAAAAATAGAACATAGACCGCCTCGTTGGTCGAGTGGTTAGCGGCCCTGAATACGCAATCAACGGGGCTCGGGTTCGATCCCCGACGGGGACAAGCATTTGTGTGATGAGCATAAATGTTTGTATTTCCGGGTTTGGATGTTTATTATATATATTCTGGTATTTATATATGTATTTCTATCTATTAGTATCGTTGACTAACACCCATAACACAAGCAAATATTTGCTTACTTTGGGGTTAGATCAGTAAGTGTAATTTGTCCCGTGAATATTTATAATATAGCTTTACATTTTACAAGATTTACAGTTTCAGGCACTCGAAATACATAATTGTGTATAAGCCTTTCAATACACAATAAGCTGAAAAGTGCTTTCTTTTACCTTATTGCATGCATAATTATCTCATCTTACTGTCTGTATATATAAATCTTTCGTACAATAACGATTAAGTGCCTTTCAGGGACCTTTCCTGAAAATGATCGTTTTTGTCACCCGCATGGACCATCTTATCGATGACACTCTTGTGTGTAAAGTCGAAATGCTAGTTTTGGCTATCTTAGTACCGTTTTTGGTCGTTTGAAATTCGAATCAATGTAGAAAAAATATAACGTTAATTAATAATACTTATATTAATTTTCAATAAAAGAGAAAAAATAGCCTCTGTTTTCTAGTGGTCCGGTGTCGGTGTTGACTACATCTGGTCCCGGGTTAGATTTCCGGGTCGGGCAATTTAAAAATGTGTTTTTTTTTCAGTTTTCTAATAAAAACAACATTGCCCGGGATTGGATAAGTGCCCAGTTGGCGATAGACTTGCCACCTATCACATTGTGGACCAAGTATCTTCTACAACACGTGGTCGGATGTACCCCTGCCTACCTCTTGATATGTGCGTGAAGATATTTTTTATTAAATTTTCAACCACATACATAATCACGTTTTTAATTATATTGTATACATATAAGTGGGATTATATTTGTAAAAATGTTGACTTTAAATAGTCATATGGTACAGTTGTCCAAACACTTCTATCCGAAATACAATTATTAGGATTCATAACACATTTTGCCAACGAACATGTGAAGCCTGGTGAATATGAGCATCTACTAATATTCCAGGGACGGGGAAGAGTTAGTTACAATATTTTTTTACGTTTTGTCGTAGGCACTTAGCGAACTCCATTTATTATGCTAAACCTAACTGACTCGCGCTGCTTTACTCACAAACAGATGGACAAAATATCAATCTTTTATACATGTATATTATTTTATTTTTATTTTATACTAGCTGTTGCCCGCGACTTCGTTCGCACGGACTTAGTTTACTCCGCACAGCTCCTCCCCCGTAGATGATAGCGTAATAATATGTAGTCTATATATTGACCCGACCTGTTAGTAATATTCATGCAAAATTTGAAGTAAATCCATGCAGTACTTTTTGAGTTTACCCCGGACATACATTGACTTTCCTACGATTTTATTATATGTATAGATATGTTATCATTTCTGTGGTCTAGTGGTCCGGTGTCGGGGAATACAAAACGTATTTTTTCAGTTTTCTAATAAAAAACAAGGTTGCCCGAGATTGAAAGAGCGCCCGGATGGCGATAGGCTTACCAACCTATCACATTGTGGGACTAAATCTTCGGCTAATCATCGGTGCACTAATTGTACCTCTTCCTACTTCTTCGGTAATATGGGTGTAAAGATACTATATGCATATACTTGTTCATTTAAACATTCATCCACAGTTTTTTTAAATGGCCTTTGTTTGATCCCAGAGCTTAAACTATCTCCATACCAAATTTCAAAGAAATCACTTTAGTAATTTAGTTGTGGAAACAAACTAGATACGCAGACTCACATTTATAATATTAACTAGCGACCTGCCCGCGGTTTCACCCGCGTAGCTTTTGTTCCCGTGAGAATATCGGAAAGGTTTATACACTAAAATCAAGAATCAATCTATCTATTAAAAAAACCACATCAAAATCCGTTGCATAGTTTTAAAGATTTAAGCATACATAGGGACAGGCAGAGAAAGCAATTATGTTTTATACTATGTAGTGATATGGATGCACTTATGCACTTGTACTGTTTCAAAATATTAGTGCCAATCAATTAAAATGCTAGTCGCCCATTCCGTCGTCGCATGGGCATGCGACATGACTTAAAATACCAAAAAGCCAAAAGAAAAATCTATTGATCTGATCGCTACACGACAAATCACGGCAAATTGGAACACGACAGTCATGACAAGCCGACGTTAATGCAGCAGGAATGGTAAAGCGGTGGTACCAAAATCCGGGCGAGACGTAGCAGAATTTTACCACCCAGTGTTCACGATCTTAGTGACAAAATTTTATATTCGTCGCCACGATGGTAGTGACTCGATAGCCAATCGGTCGCCTTTTACGACTTGCCTGGCAGAACGGCATTTGGCCTATTCTTCAAAGGAGGCCGGGACCAACACGGCGATGTTGGCGGCACGGTGATGATCCTCATTGCCACATTTTACCGATCTGATAACAATTATTATTATTTGACCGACGAACTTCCCTGTGTTGGTCCAGGCCCTCTTTGAAGACCATTTGCCATTCTGCTAGATAGTTCATAAAAAGCAAACGATTAGCTATACATTATCAGCACCATCATGGTCTAAGTGGTAGAGTTCCGCGGAGTCTCGTCAGGGTATTTTTTACCATCGCCTTACCTAATCCTGCCGCAATAGCGTCAGTGTTTGCCATTTTCGTGTTTTGGTTTTGAAGGGGAAGGTAGCCGGTAAACTTATGTAAGTGGTATTAATACCTCACTACATATATTATATCATGGCACCTTTAACAACTTTGGTGTCTATATGTGATAGTTGTTTGCTATTTTACAATATAAAAACATCGGCCAAGTGCAAGTCAGACTTACACACGAAGGGCTCCGTATTATCATCTATAAAAAACGGCAAAAAAATCACGTTTGTTATATGAGAACCCCCCTTAAATACTTAGTTTAATTTAATTATTTATTTTTAAAATGTATATAACTAATTATTCTGTGAATATTTCAATCATATATTAGAATCGAGAAAAAATTGAAAAATTCACGTTTGTTGTATTGGAGCCCAACTTAAATATTTATTTTATTCTGTTTTTAGTATATTTGTTGTTAAAGCGGCCAGAGAAATACATCATCTGTGAAAATTTTAACTATCACGGTTCATGAGATACAACCTGGTGACAGACAGACAAGCAGTCAGACAGACGGACGGACAGTGAAGTCTTAGAAATAGGGTTTTACCCTTTGGGTACGGAACCCTCAAAAATAACTTTACCAAGTCGTTTGATACTTTAATTCATGGCATTTGTTTATAAATATCTTTTTCCTTTTGTACAATCAATGCAATATAATCAAATGTACTAACATTTAATGATGCAATTTCAGTACGGTTACCTACAAACGAAAATAGCATTATCGGATGTTAGCGGCCGGTTGTGCAGTAAAATACGCTAGGGTTGTAATAAATTAGAAGCAGATATCCCCTTTACCAACGGTAGATAAACTAACAACCATATAGAGCCTGTTCTATTTTTAAACACACTAGAAAATTTTGGAATAGAAGAAAAAGTAAAATGGCTTTTTACTTTATTAGCTATTTTTGTACTTAGGGGGTAAATATTATATTGTCGGTGGACAAATTTCACGAATTGATCTAACCCCAAAGTAAGTTAATTATTTGCTTGTGATTGTACACCAATTGTAACAATTAAAAAAAATTGTAAAATGCACACAATGTATGGGTTCCAAAGTTACCTATCACAATAATGCGGACTAAAAAAGGCTTTTATTGTTTCATACTATGGACATTAAACCTATTTAACTTTAATGACGGATATATCTGCACCACAGTTTCATCGCCTATGAAAAATTCTCCAAGTACATTTAATAAGTTGATCGGCTACTACTCAAAAACTTGTAAAGTCTTCAACAGGCTTAGGATAAACAGCGCGATAAAATTTTATCGGGCCGTTTTCTCGACATTTAAGTCAATTTCTCTATTCGCTAACGCTTTGACACTTGATCAAAGGAAGAGAAAATGATCAGTTTTCCTCGACAGTAGTTGTTTTCTCTACCGGTCAAAAATCTTGCTGACATTTTATAGATTTTGCACTTTGTTAAGTTACTGGTAATTGTTTCATAGTAATAAACTTCTATTCATTTAATTAAATTCACTCGTTTTATTATAAGTTAATTGAGAACCTAGTAAGGTTATTTTGGAGATTTCGGTCCAGTCTATATACATGTTTAATAATGATGGCAGGGCCATATTATAATTATGTGCAATTCAACATTGGTATTTCTATTCAAGTAAATTTTGAGTAATTTATCTCTGACGTTTTAAATATTTTATCGTGCCATGCGCATTAGAATAATATCAAGATATTAATCAAGGTCGAACAAACGTCACTTTCTCGATCGAGACGGATCTCACGTTGTTTATCCTAAGCCTGCAGAACCGTGATAGTTTTTCTTTTCATTTTATTACATTTACCTACTATTAACTATTTCCATTTCTTTACTTTCTCGATGAAAGTTCTAATTTGATAGTTGTAATGTTGTGATCAAATAAGTAATGATATCGATCGTATATTTTTATTATATTTTGAACAAAGACAAATGTAACAAAAACATTCAAATATATTTTTTCGAGATGGGAACACTCACTTTTAATCTGTCACTCGCAACAACACGGTCGTGCAGTGACCGTGATCGTGTAGTGACTAACTACATTTCTGTTCGCTGAGTTTTTTCACATTATCCGTACGTCACGTTGTGTATTTTGTGTTCCTCCGTGTTGATTGCTGTCCAGCTTTCAAAAATCAAAATGCCGAAAAGATCTGTTCTAAAAAAGCAGGCGAGAGAACTGGTGATAAAGGTTCGTAATTACTTTGAAGCAGAGTATCAAAATGGTGGCCCGCTTTAACAACTGTCGTAAGTGCGAGAGCATTTTGCGGCAGCATTAGGAATTAATGGACCTACTGTTCCAAAAATTACTACCGAAACTTACGGTATAAGCGGCATGCAGTTTCCTGCATTCCGCTTGTACCGTAAGCTTCGTACGCCGATGAAAAAACACCAACCACGTCGTGTGACATCGGCTGACAACTTCGACGCTGATGCTAATCGCCGTCATATATGTATATGACTATTACTTGCGCAAAAAGATTCTAACACTTAAAAAACTTGTTGTTTCTTTACGTCAATGTGGTTTGTTTCATGGCCAAAAATCGTTATTATGCTTGGTTTTAATAAAAATTGGATTTTCTTATAAAAAATCGGATAAGGACACGATCCAGCGGAGTCTGTGAGATTTTGCCCCTCCAATTATATTGGGTTCGCCTCCAGATTTTCAGTTTAGGCGTTTTTTCGCAATCTCCAGCTTCTATCATCTCTTTGGCGTGGTCCAAACATTTTCCGGAAGATTTTCTTTTTAGCCACTGGGAACTTGTATCTCACGGAAAAAAAAAATATTGTTAGAAAACCAAGATTTATCTAAGTATCTATATACTATGGCCTAGCTTCTAACGGTATTTTAATAAGCTTTGGAACATATAACGTAGCAATATATAAGTAGCAATAACGATAATTAATTATTATACATATAGATTTACTATCTGGCCCACACAGCTTCGCCCGTAAGTAGATTAAAATGTCATCTATATAGTTATTCATATAAAACTTCATTTCCTATTCTAGCCCCTCAAGGGTTGATTTTTGACAAAGAGCCTTAATTTGATATTAAAAAAGAGATAAACTTAATAATCGCCCCGTTGGTCAAGTAGTCAGCGGACCTGACTACGCATCAATGGGACTCAGGTTCGATTCCCGACAGGGACAAACATTTATGTGATGAGCGTTTTGAGAGTTTGTATTTCTGGGTTAGGGTGTTCATTAAATCTATTTGAGTATTTATATTTATATATGTATCTCTATGTATTAGTATCGTTGACTGACACCCATACTACAAGCAAACACATTGCTTACTTTGGGGTTATATCAATTCGTGTAATTTGTCCAGTGATATATTTTTATTTATTATTATTAAATAAATTTTGGAAAACCGTGTTTTATACACTACTATCGAGTCAGATTGTATCGTATATTTATACCTTAAATTAATATTATTAAGAGAAAACATTTGTTTTTAGTATATTTGTAACGAGCAAACTCAAGAGTTGCTGCACCAATCTTAAACTTTTTTAACATACGTGACGGGAAATTTTTATCTGGTTGAGCAAAAGAAAACAATGATTTTAAGTCATGCGAACGAAGTCACGAGTAATAGCTAGTTATTTTCTAAAACTAAAATCAGACTTGAAAAACCCGGGCAAGTGCAATTCGTTTGTTAAATCACGTTTTTTTGTATTGATTGTTAAATAACAATTTAAAAAAAAATTACAAGATATACCTGAAGATATTATCTAAAGAATGTGCTAACTCATTACATGGTAAAATATAATTTACTCGATCATATAACATTCCGAAAACAGGCTAAAAAAATCTCTAAAACAAATAATTTGTTAATAATATTTCTAATCTTCCACATGATTTTTATATGGTGATATTTAGTTGTAAATACAAAAAAGAATGTGCTAAATTTTAGTTTTCAGCTGATGTCCTATATTTAGTTATGCGAAAATTAAAGCGTTTCCCAGCGGTTTCAGAATATACTTTTCCAAATCTTATTTTTCCAAATCCTATACATATTATTCCAAATCTTATACAGTTTCCAAATCTTATGCACATTGAATAAAGACCATATTTGTTATCATTTAATAACGGTTAAAAAAATAAAAAGTTTTCAAATTTTTATCTGTACTTATTGTGTACATTGATATTACTTGACAAATTTCATAGTTCTAGGTTATCATGTTAGTAGATATTACAACATTTTTACATAAAGAAAATATACCCTTATTAGGATCAATAACAAAATTATCTTTAATCATTTGGCTGAAATGGCGATCACCGCCTATTTATCCGGCTCATAAACACAATCTTTCGCATTAATAATATCAGTGGATTAATTTTGTACCTTACTATGATGAATTAAATATATTTGGTGCTTTTTTATTGAACTATCATCCCTTACGGGGTAGGCCGAGTAAATCGAACATTTTATTATATTTACTTACAAAAAGCAAACTGCACGTTTATCGATCCCACTACATATTTATCTGAACTACACTTAACAAAATGAAGCGTAAATACTTAAACAAAAACTTTGAACCATCATAAAGTCGTACTTTACAAAAGTTTCAAAACTACACCTCTTTGGACATCAATGGACTTTTTCATTCCTGAAAAGGTAGTCTATGAAGCTGGCAAGTTCGTCTTTGCTTAGTTGTAGGAATCTTTTGCTTCGGGACTTATTACCGCTTCTTTTGTTCGTTGCAACTAAAAGCTAAGTTGTGCATCGAGTTCTTGCTAATAATCAATTAAGGTTGTTTATTTTTTATTTCCTTGTTCAATATACTGTAGTACAAGAGGGGACAGATTTGAAATAGTGTCGTTGTAAAATTCAAAAAAATGTCTGCTCTGATGGTTTAAATATCTGCTCTGGTGGTAAGAAAAGGAATAAAAGATGAACGAAAAAAGAATAAGTGGAATTACTGTTTTTGTTTCATGGAGAGATCAAGGATGTTAATCCAATACCATTAGATTCTAAGTTACCTGGATTATTTTATCCTAAATGACATAATTTTATCATAATATTTTAAAATATATCAATATTTTTTTAAAACCCGAATATCAAACCCGCCATCTAAATATGATCTCAAGAAAACAAGGTAATATCTAAATCATTAACAGTTAAATGAGTCTAATAAAAATTTACTCTTAAGTCAGCTATAATCCTAATCACTGCTTTTGTTCTGGATACAATTAAAGCAATGTCCACGTCATGAAATGAACATTCGTGAAATGTCGTCAGCAAATCCTGAAACGGACCGATGCAATGCTCCACCATGATGGATTTTAACCACGTAAATGTTAAATGTTTACATTATTATCATATTGCAACACCATTGTTCTTAATCACCTTCGATGGATATTGCTAAACATATGAGAGGTTTAGGTTTTATAGCTAAATTCTTTTTCCGTTTGTCTTATGCAAAAAAGGGAGTTAAAGCACTAACGCATTTTTATAAGCTACAGGTTATTATGGCTCTTTCGATATATAGCGTAAAGTTGGGCGAGAAATCTCAAACCTCAGTAGTTTTAAATTAAACATTTCTTGGATACGCTAATATGTACCAAAGGTTTGCAGATTTTAGTACGTGATACCTGCTATAGATGGTCTAAATTGTTAAAGAATACAATGGGGGAATAAATGGAGGTAGCTTTCATGAAGGTTTGTTTGTAACGAATAACCTCAATAACTATTGGAATAATCTTAAATATTTTTTTACTGTTAATAAGTAACTATATCTAGGAATGACGTAAACTTCTTTGTTATCCGACTGAGCATAAGAAAGTAATAATTTTAGGTCACGCGAATGAGGTCGCGAGTAACAATTCATTTTATATAAAATGGCTAACCTACAACTAAAGTGGTCTATTTAACATTTTTTGGTTTTTGGCCGCCCCGTTGGTCGAGTGGTTAGCGATCCTGACTACGCAATCGACGGGGCTCGGGTTCGATCCCCAACAGGGACAAGCATTTGTGTGATGAGCATAGATGTTTGTATTTATGGTTTTTTTTTTATATCATAAGATAGCAAACAAGCAGATGGGTCTCCTGATGGGAAGAGTCAACCATCGCCTATAGACACCAAAGATGTTAATGGTGCGTTGCTATCTTGTGGCGAGGTCTAATGCCACATGCATAAGTTTACCGGCTACCTTACCCTCCAAACCGGAACACGACAGTGACAAGCACTGACGCTATTGCACAGGAATAGGTAAGGCGGTGGTACCAGACCCGGGCGAGACAATGCAGAACTCTACCACCTAGTAGCCACGATGGTAGTGACTCGATAGCCAATCGGTCGCCTTTTACGACCTGCCTGGCAGAACGGCAGTTGGCCTATTCTACAAAGGAGGCCGGGACCAACACGGCGAGTTTGGGTTTGGGTGTTTAATATGTATGTAACAGTATTTATATATGTATTTCTATGTATTAGTATCGTTGACTAACACCCATAACACAAGCAAATAATTTGCTTACTTTGGGGTTAGATCAGTAAGTGTAATTTGTCCCGTGAATATTTATTTATTTATTTATTTTGTGAAATCCACCTATGTGATTTTATGAACATAAAAATAACAAAAAAAAAAACGGAATCACACATACACTAATTGAAAACTATTTTATTTTACCGATTTGAAAATTATTCTATTGACTATGTAAGTAAGCATCACTAAGTCAATTGAATACTTTCCATCGTCGACACTTGGTGAAACTGTGTTTTGAAATAGATATTACACATAAACTCACTTGTACTTCCAGTTCACTTGTATTTTGGTTTTTGTTAATTTTAGTTTTAGTTTTATTTAATACTTTATTGTACACAATTAAAAGAGAAGTAGTACATAGAGACTTATTAAAAACAGACTGTAAATAGTTTTTTATATAAGACGATGAAACCTGTTATATTTACTGCCTTTATAAATTGGATACTTGCCATCGTTGGCACTTGGTGAACTGCACTTGTATAAAAGTGAACTGGAACTATAAGTCAGTTTATTTGTAATATCTATTTCAAAATGCAGTTTCACCAAGTATCGACGTTTTTTTTATATCATATGATAGCAAACAAGCAGATGGGTCTCCTGATGGAAAAAGTCAACCATCGCCTATAGACACCAAAAACGCTAATGGTGCGTTGCTATCTTGTGACGAGGTCTAATGCTACATGCATAAGTTTACCGGCTACCTTACTCTCCAAACCGGAACACGACAGCGACGAGCACTGACGCTATTGCGGCAGGAATAAGTAGTAATATATATATATGTAGGAAGTGGGTCATATATGATAAATAAAATGCGGATGTGGTAATATAACAGCTCTTTATATTTTGTTCAACTTGTATCAAAAATAATATATTCATCAGATCACTATTAAAGCTTTCCATTATTAATGACTAGTTCTCGTTTAATAATTCCAAGTGACTTAATTATTCCTTATTACAAATAAGTCATAACTTAAGCAATAGATAGTCAGTTATAAATTGTACTGCGACTAATTTATAGTTGACAATATTAATTAATTTGTTTGCACAAAATAATTATCCAAGAGTCAAGGATAAGCTACTAGCAAGATACAACAAGTGTACCGAGCCACGCCAGAGCCATGACTGCCCTATCGGCGGGCGCTCCGAGCCTTTTATACAGGTAGCAAAACAAGTAGAGTGGTAGGGATATCGAACGATGCACTTGCCGGCCCAGGCAGTGCATTTGTTGTTTACACTTTACAATATTCTTGCATTTGACGACGCGGACGCCGTCACGGCCATACTGACATGCACACATCCTCGTGTGCGCATCTTTGTACATCTGAGGACAAGGAACGCCTCGTTCATCCTGACATATCTTTTAGAAAACTAAACATAATCTTATTTTTTTTCACAAATCTATAATTAGCGTGATCTTTTAGCGAAATGTTACAATAGTGTGCTGGTCCGGTAACCCCTTCAGCAACTACAACTATTAAACCTTTCTCGTCAGTTTTGAAACCGGAGACTGGATCCTACTAAGCTAGGAATCCCTCATCAATTAAAAAAACCGGAGACTGGATTGTACTAAGCTCCCTCTCATCAGCTAAAAACCGGAGACTGGAGTGTATTAAGCTCCCTCTCATCAGTTAAAAACCGGAGACTGGAGTGCACTAAGCTCCCTCTCATCAATTAAAACCGGAGACTGGAGTGTACTAAGCTCCCTCTCATCAGTTTAAAACCGGAGACTGGAGTGTGCTAGGCCGGAAATCCCTTTAGCTACAGTGCTAGACCGGAAATCCATTTAACTGAGAGTGCTAGACCGGAAATCCCTTCAGCTGACAGTGCTAGACCGGAAATCCCTGTAGCTAATGCTTGACCGGGTTGCAATCCCTGTAGCCAAAAGGCTTAGACCGGAATGAACCCTTTTAGCTGAGTCATACTCCCTTCAATGACTCTAATCTTCCTACATCTTTTGTCAATCCTACATCTCTTGTCAATCCTACATTTTTTTTACAATACTTTTACTTTTTTTATTTTTTTATTTTACATTGATTTCTTTTCATAGTTTTATAAGACTCCCATTTCCTTTAATTATTATTTTTTTTTGCTTTTTTTTACTTACATTTTTAATGATATATTTTTTTATCATCATTTTACTACATTTTTTCGTTTACTTTATATCGTATTTTTTTGGTGATGATGCAGCCTCATGAACAGTGGCATTAGTTACTACAAGATTAGAGAATTTCCTTCGCAGGTAATTCGAAGATATTGAAAACTCTGACTGTTATAACTATCTACAATATACACTGCAGTTCTAATAATATTGTATGGACCAGTTTCATGAACAAGATCATTATTATGAGTATACGCCACCACGTCATCCTTGTTATAATTTTCATATACCTTAAGAAACTCTATAGAAATATGGGGAACTTCGCAGAGGCTATCATGAGCTCCTTTATATGTCCTATTAGATCCATTGATATGTTTTAATTCGTACCTATTGTTTTCTAAAATTGCGGTAACTTTTAAGGAGCCCTTATATTTTGAATCAAGTTTCGTTTAGTGTCGTTCTTCATTCCTAACAAAGACAAAGTCACCCACACTAAAAGGTTTAACCTTTCATTACCTCTAATCAACCGTAAAATGTCCGATTGGGCTGATTTTTTGATTCTATTGGATACACTGGAAGTTAAAAGCTTGTAGATACTTTTACGAGTTTTTGTTAGTTGTCGAATGTCAAACCTAATGCTGCTGAGCGCGTGTTAAATATTACCTAACAGCTCTTGCCATGATTTGTCAGAAAATTATACTGAGCTATCATTATTAAACCCTACAACATTCGCATCACATATTCGGACCAACTGTTAGCTCTATATGTGCCTGTCGCAAGAAGATGTAAATCTGTATTGTTTTCTTTTTTTTTTAATATTAGTTTGAGTTTAGTTGGTAATAAACTTTAAGATTGCTTATTAACGATCTTCAAAGGGTAAACTAATTCGATTTCAGCTCGACGAATTTAAGCCCGACGGTTTTAATCCAATTGATTGTCAATTGTTTTTAAAAATATCTACCAAGCGCTCTCTATCTTTACCTACAAGGTCAGTGTTTACCACTCTCGCTAGCAGATTTTGAAACTGAGCAGGATTGGATCCCAGACCCTAATCCCGATCCCAAACTACGTAGGCCCCGCCACGTTCTTACCGATCCCGATGACCCGATAACTCTGGCCAACGGTTTACACGATGACACTACACACCTACATTCGCGACACCGTCGCCACCGGCGGCGACGAGGACCCCTGTTTCGCCCTTCGGCAAACCGAGCCCAAGGGCAAGGTTCGGCGGACGGACAAAACAATGCCACTAGCCCTCTCATCGCAAATCACGACCCCACCCTAAGCCGAGGTTCGGTCTCACAGGAGACACCCTTAGGGCGGAGGGCGTACAGCCCTACACCTTTAAATTCTGGCTGAGCACTCTGCTCGCCCACGCGACCGGTGAAGCTGTAACAGCCCTTAAGGCTAACAGCAATTGTGACATTCCGAAAAAAAAAAAAGCAGGATTGTGTTTAAGTATTGCTCAGCATTAACCTATTGTCGCTTAGTTCCTATTCTACATTGGTCCAAAATTTTGCGGCCTAACGAAACATTAAGACTTATCAGGTCAAACGTGAAATTACCTAAAATTTTAAATTTTGCCTTGTGGTTAAGCATTTGATTTGTTCAGTGGAAACTACATCAAAACAAGCGACTATTTAGAGATTCTTTCTCATAAAACCGTTCTCTTACAAAGGAATCACAACAGATTTGTTTGATATGGCTACATTTAAACCAGACTCAAATATAAAAGATAATTAAATTCTACTTAGTGTAATACACCATGTAACGCTCTGGAACAGATGTTGACTGGTTTTCTCTTTTCGGAACTCTAAGTGGCAACTTCTTTCTTCTTGCAGCGCATCGGACAAATGGAAGCTTTGTGGCTGGGCCGGGGTCACAACATACATAGCAGACCACTGGTGGTCGGCCACTGGACACGCCACTAGAGATAGTGGTAGATGACCTGCTTTCGCTGCAAGCAAACATTATTTGAGATAAGTTTCTGTTTATCACGACAACTGTTGTCACGATGTTCAATTCTATCACAAAAATTTTAACTTCACGAAATGCAGTGGTGCTCTTAAATCGGTTCATATCTACGTCTAAAAGAATATAGTTTGCCAAGACAGCAGTTTGTGAAGTAGGTGACGGCATGACTCTTAAGTGAGTGAGTAGGTACAATGAAATCATTGTACCTACTCACTCACTTAAGAGTCAAGAGAGATCAAATGATCAACCTCGTCTAATTGTTTCTTGTCTATAATTATTTTACTTAAGGTACACCAGCTAGTAAGGTACACCACAAAAATGCTATGAGTCAGATGTAGTGTCTTTGGAACGACAGAAGCATCTCATTAAAAACAAAGCAGAGGCTGGTTTGTACGCTGGTGTTCTCCATATTTACGTATGGCGCAAAGTCATGGACACTAAGAGCTGCAGACAGACGTCGCATTGATGCGTTTGAAATGTGGTGCTGGAAGAGAATGTTACGTATCCCTTATCCCTTGGACAGCACACAGGACCAACGCCTCCATACTAAAACAACTTGGACCAAAGACCAGACTGTCTGCTAGGTGCCTTCAGAGAATTCTATAATACTTCGGCCACATCTCTAGAAAGCAAGGAGACAATCTTGAAAAGCTAATCGTGACCGGAAAAGTAGAAGACAAAAGACCACGTGGTCGTACTCCTATGTGATGGTCAGAACAGGTTTGCACCAATCTCATGTCTAAAAAGTTTTATGATGTTTTGCACGCCGCTGAAGATAGAGTCCAATGGCATAATATTTGTCTATCAATAACGATCTAATGAGGAGGTTACGATCCTCAGTAACGAAGAATACGACGCAAGGAGAAGGACACCATTTAGTCATATCGTCTGCTTCATCAGAATCAAAGTATATCAACCTAATAGGAGTAGATGCATTTACAGAACGTGAATTAATATTTTCTGCTATTTTTCAAAGAATAGTTTCCATACCACAAGCGAAAAGAAACATTTACTGTTCTACATAATTAACCGAAATAGTTTGATGATGAATTGGGAGTGAATCCGATCCCAACTGTGATGTAGGAAGTGGGTCATATATGATAAATAAAATGCGGATGTGGTAATATAACAGCTCTTTATATTTTGTTCTACTTGTATCAAAAATAATATGTTCATCAGATCACTATTAAAGCTTTCCATTATTAATGACTAGTTCTCGTTTAATAATTCCAAGTGACTTAATTATTCCTTATTACAAATAAGTCATAATTTAAGCAATAGATAGTCAGTTATAAATTGTACTGCGACTAATTTATAGTTGACAATAATAATTAATTTGTTTGCACAAAATAATTATCCAAGAGTCAAGGATAAGCTACTAGCAAGATACAACAAGTGTACCGAGCCACGCCAGAGCCATGACTGGCGCTCCGAGCCTTTTATACAGGTAGCAAAACAAGTTGAGTAGTAGAGATATCGAACGATGCGCTTGCCGGCCCAGGCAGTGCATTTGTTGTTTACACTTTACAATATTCTTGCATTTGACGACGCGGACGCCGTCTATATATAAATATATATATATATATATATATATATATATATATATATATATATATATATATATATATATATATATACCTATATATATATATATATATATATATATATATATATATATATATACATATATATATATATATCCAATCCAAATATAAGTATCCAATTTATTTTACAATAAAATTATTATATAATAATTTATTTTTCATGTATTTGTTAAATACAGTTGTTTATATTGCACTTGCGTGCGTGCGTTAATATCGGTTGAAAGAAAATTGATGGCTCAATCAACTTCAACCACACTCTTACACTAATTTGATATAAAAACTATAAGGTTATAAAAAGAAACCTTAATTCTTCAAACTCTGTAAAACTTTAAGCCTTTGAAGAGAGTTAATTGCTCTAAAAAACTCGTTGAAAAAAAAATTTGTTGCCCGTTAGTTGATTATTTTGTCTTTAAACACGAAATAGGTTGATTGACTTTATGAATTCACTTTATTTTATTATCAAAATTATCTAATCTATTTAGAATAGATTCCTATTAAAAATCACTGCATTCGGATCTGTTCTTTTTTTTATAATAAATAATTTAAAGCAAAAAGTTGCGGCGTGCACTTTTGGATTTTTCAAATTTTTATGTATGTTTGTAAATCAAATCAAATCAAAAATGTTTTATTCAAATAAATTTGAGAGGTATTTTTGACGAGTCGACATTTGACAATTAACTGCCGGGTCGGAACGCGGCTATACACTAAGATGCCCTGATGATGCTCACAAATATTGTAAGCAAAACAGGTTAGATAATATTAGTTTTAAGTTGCATTAAAATAAAGCTCCCAGTGCCGATGATAAACAGTGTAGTATACACGTTTTTTATTGTTCCTTTTTAAATCATTTGTATAGCTATTTTAGAAAATATATGTTCTTCAGATTTATTAAACTATAGTTAATATTTAATCGAATGGTACACAATAATAATAAGAAATCCCTGTCTCGTAAGTTTCCTTTGAAAAAGTTTTCAAACAACCCACCTGTCGGCACATCAATAGCTCAAAAAGGCTGCAAATCTTCTAACTTTCGAATTGACTGTGAGAGAACTTCGTTTGATATAAATGGAAGACGACTTCATAACCGTAAGCCTCTTTTGTCGTAATTCAAAATTAAATTGTGTTCAACATTTACCAAGGAAAAATAATAATACCTAATATTCGTATTGTGTGTTGTAATTTTCAATTCAGCTTTTCTGAATTTGAAAATATTGGTTTTATTCTAAAAATTAAAAAGATATACCTAGAAGATGTATGAAAGACGTAAAAAGGCAATGGCAAAATATTTTTATCTAAATAAAAATACTTTGCTATTTTCATTGTGCATGTATGTATGGTTAGATAGAACGTGCTCCCAGACCCCTTTTTAGTATCTTCACGCCCATATCCCCGAAGGGGTAGGCAGAGGTACAACAAGTGCACCCACGATTAGCCGAAGATACTTGGTCCCACAAATGTGATAGGTGGCAAGCCTATCGCCAACCGGGCACTTTCCAATCCCGGGCAACTTAGTGTTTCTCAGAAAACTGAAGAAACACTTTTTTTTTAATGTGCCCGACCCCGGAATCGAACCCGGGACCTCATGTAGTCAACGCCAACGCTGGACCACTAGACCACAGAGGCGATATTTTTATTTTTGATAAATAACAAGCAAAATTTTTGTGAGTAGCTTCATATTGACGTCATCTTTTTTCTCTGCGAAAAATCTTGAATGGAATAACTATAGTCTAAGACACCCCACAGACCTACAATAATATTGCGCAATACTTTTATTGTGCAATTATATTGAATACTCCCTTTATATTGGAACGAAGTTCCTTATCGCGCGTTGTGAAAGGGGGCTAGACGGAAAAAAATCTTACGAAAAGTTGTCACGACACTTTTTGCTATAGTAAACTATTGTAAGCTGTGCGGCGTGCGCATGTTTCTCTGTCTGTCTCTCTCTCTCTTATAGAAAGCAAGCCAGATTTACATTTCATTACAATTTAAAATATTATTACAATTCCTTCACTAATTTTTTTTTTTTTTATATTATAAGATAGCAAACAAGCAGATGGGTCTCCTGATGGAAAGAGTCAACCATCGCCTATAGACACCAAAGATGTTAATGGTGCGTTGCTATCTTGTGGCGAGGTCTAATGCCACATGCATAAGTTTACCGGCTACCTTACCCTCCAAACCGGAACACGACAGCGACAAGCGCTGACGCTATTGCGGCAGGAATAAGTAAGGCGGTGGTACCAGACCCGGGCGAGACAATGCAGAACTCTACCACCTAGTAGCCACGATGGTAGTGACTCGATAGCCAATCGGTCGCTTTTACGACCTGCCTGGCAGAACGGCAGTTGGCCTATTCTACAAAGGAGGCCGGGACCAACACGGCGAATCAAAAGGAACTTCGTTCCATCCGGGTGTCCCTTGACATCTCTCAAGTTTTGTTTATTATATAAAGGGGGTGTATTATTTATATAATAAATTCACTCAATAAAATTGACAAACCAGGGTGATCAATATTTTCGTGCGAGCAAGATGTTTGACGAAGAAGTTTTGAAGGCAACCATGCTGGAGATTTTGTTAAATAAATCTCTATACAATTCTTAATCTCATTTTCAACATCTTTGTCAGGTTGGTACAACCGCTTTACCTGTTCCATCCACAATAACGTCGGTGTTTTTTGGTTCCGGTTGGGAAGGTAAGTAGAAAACTTATTCATATGGCATTTCAACCCCACCACATGGATAACAAGATATCATTAATATTTGTTAAACTTATAATACTCCTTGAATATTTGTATGTGGTAGGTAAATTAGCTAAATATTTATACCCAGGAACATATTTTTAACCCTCTTAAATTGTATTCAGAAACAAATTTAATTTGATATAGGTAATATAATTTTTATTCGGTAAGCAGATTGGTGAAGGTTGACCTTTCTTCGGATCCTCTACTACTAGTAAAGCTCGCGGCGTGTTTTTTAAATGAAAAAAAAAAAAAAATCATTCAATTTTTTTTCTTCCTCCAAACCGACGTGTTTGACTTCCTCGCGTCTCGTAACTTCAAGTTTAACTGTTCAAGATTTTTCTTAAAGAGGAAAGATGGGTGTCTCGTCACTACAAAGCTGTTCACAAAGTTATTTAATAATCAAAAATAAAAATATTTCTGGAACTACAATTTTTTTATATCATGAGATAGCAAACAAGCAGATGGGTCTCCTGATGGAAAGAGTCCACCATCGCCTATAGACACCAAAGATGTTAATGGTGTTCTCTCTACCGTTTTAAATATATAATCCATAATAATGCATTAGGTAGTTTATTTTTTCCAATTTTATACGAAAAAAGTACCACATAAATCTATTTGGCTGTCCTAATATTGTATCAAGGTTTTTTTTTATATCATAAGATAGCAAACAAGCAGATGGGTCTCCTGATGGAAATAGTCAACTATCGCCTATAGACGCCAAAGATGTTAATGGTGCGTTGCTATCTTGTGGCAACGAGGTCTAATGCCACATGCATAAGCTGACCGGCTACCTTACCCTCCAAACCGAAATACGACAGCGACAAGCACGCTATTGCGGCAGGAATAGGTAAGGCGGTGATACCAGACCCGGGCGAGACAATGCAGAACTCTACCACCCAGTAGCCACGATGATAGTGACTCGATAGCCAATCGGTCGTCTTTTACGACCTGCCTGGCAGAACGGAAGTTGGCCTATTCTTCAAAGGAGGCCAAAAAATAAATAACATTTTAATTATAGAAAATAATATATGCGGTTTGCCGCTATTTTCAAATGTATTTCTGTCCGTAAATGTAAATGTAACGAAGAAATTGTTATATACTTTGAAGTTTTATAGAAAACAAAAATGTGACACAACTTGCAAAAAACGTTTGTGAACTCAACGCGATGTCAGCAAGAGTAGTACAAAATTGGTTCAAGTGTTTTCGGTCCACGAATGTCAAAGATGAAACTCGCTCAAGTTAACCTGTGACGAATAAAGTCGATGCCATTTTGAAAATAGTAAAACAAATAACCGCCCCGTTGGTCGAGTGGTTAGCGACACTGACTACGCAATCGACGGGGCTCAGGTTCGATCCCCGATGGGGACAAGCATTGTGTAATGAGCATAATTGTTTGTATTTCCGGGTTTGGGTGTTTATTAAATATATTCCTGTATATATATATATATATATATATATATATATATATATATATATATATATATATATATATATATATATATATATATATATATATATATATATATATATATATATATATATATATATATGTATGTATTTCTATGTATTAGTATCGTTGACTAACACCCATAACAAAAGCAAATAATTTTGTTTACTTTGAGATTAGATCAGTAAGTGTAAATTGTCCCGGGAATATTATTATTATCTCTTTATTTACATTAAATTCTTATTTGATTACATTTATAATTATAACATTATTAAAAAAATACAATATTATAAAAATAAATATAACAAAATAAGTTATCCGCCAGCGGGAACCTTATAGTTAAGCCACCGGTGGTCAAGGTGACAGAGAGAGGAACCTCCTCACAATACGTGCCGTTTCTACTACTACTGCTGCCTTTTGTATCCGGCCCTTGATCCAGAATTGTAGCGAAAGACTTCTAAGATGCTGCTCAAGACTCTTCGCTACAAGACCGTTTACGGAAACGACTATCGGAACAATCGTTGCTGAGTCCACACCCCACATGTCGGTAATCTCATGAGATAAGTCTAAATATTTAGTTAGTTTCTCTTTTTCTGCTTTCACGAGGTTATCGTCATGCGGGACTGTAATATCAACAATAAATGCCCGGCGCTCTAATCGATCAACCAACACAATATCAGGTTTATTGTTGGTGATAGTCCTGTCTGTAATGACAGATCGGTCCCAGTAGAGCTTAGCACGACCATTTTCGAAAACTGCCTCCGGTGCGTATTTATAATACGGCACTTCAAAACTTACAAGACCATACCGAAGAGCAAGCTGTTGATGGATAATCTTGGCTACTTGATTGTGTCTATGTAAATACTCTCTATTGGCAAGATGAGAACAACCGGAAATAACATGCCTGATAGACTCACCAGGACGGTGACACGCCCTACATATGTCGACCGTGCCATCCTTCATGATGTATTTCTGGTAATTATTCGTCTTGACAACTTCATCGGCAATTGCACAGGCAAATCCCTCAGTTTCCCTAAAGAGGTCAACGAAACGTAGCCTAGCTAAAGACGCTGGTAAATCAATATCAGGTCCGTAAAAAGCCTGATAGAACCGTCCATGTAACTCCTTACTCTTCCATACGTTCAAGCGGTCCTGAGTGCTAAATACCACTAGTTTATGCCAGTTCTTTCTTGCTAAGGAGAGCGGTGTCAGACCATTATCTACAGCAACGATATCACGATGCATTCCACAGTCAACATGAAGGAAGTATTCCCTAAGATTATACACCTCACGATTGTGTAGGTTTTTGGCATTGAGAAAGCTGCGACCCCCACATTTTCGTGGGATATATAACCTCATTACTGATGAACGTGGATGGTGCATGCGATATGTTGTCAGTAGTTTACGGACCTTACAGTCCAGGGCGTCCAATTCGGTTTGAGTCCACTTTAGTATGCCGAAGGTGTATACAAACAGAGGCATCACCCAGCTGTTGAATGCACGCACCTTATTACCACCAGACAGAAGACTTTTTAGAACTTTTGTCAAGCGGCCAAAGAAACGCTCAGTCACCAACCGCTTAATGTCCCTATCCTGTATACCTAAACCCTCCGACATACCAAGCTATTTATAAGTTTCGGTTTCAGAGAGAGATCTGAAATACACTGTCTCCGAAAGTTATAAATTTTCGCTATTTACAACTCTGCCTCCCTGCACATGTATGACCGCGCATTTATCTAGGCCAAATTCCATTATGATATCATTACTAAACTTTTGCGTAAGGTTGAGTAATGATATCAAGTCTGGTTTGTTGGACGCAAATAGTTTAAGATCATCCATGTACAAGAGATGAGAAATGATTTCACGCTCTCTGCGAAACCGATAACCTAGCTTTGAATCTCTAAGTAGAGCATTTAAGGGATTCAAAGCCAAGCAAAACCACAAAGGACTCAAACTGTCACCCTGGAAAATTCCACGCTCTATCCTTATAGGTTCAGAAATACAAAAACTCTCACCACCCCTAGGAAGGCAGAGAGTCGTGGTCCATTGCCTCATACACGATTGCAAGAAATTGCATAAAACTGTATCAACTTTGTACAGTTCTATCACTGGTGACAACCATGAATGAGGCACTGAATCATAGGCTTTCTTGTAATCAATCCAAGTGGCGGAGAGATTTTTTCTATTTCTATGAACCTGTCGATTAATGGTCATGTCAATGAGGAGTTGCTCTTTAGTACCACGTGACCCAGCCCTACATCCATTTTGAGCAGAATCTAAAATGTTATTTCTATATAAATGTGTGTTTAATTTTGATCTCAAAATGGAAGTAAGGAGCTTGTAAATTGTAGGTAAGCACGTGATGGGTCTAAAGTTCTTAGGATCTGTTTTTAGTATTTATTTATTTAATATTATATTATTATGAGAAAAAATTATCTCGCCTTGTGGCGGTGTATATAACTCCGGCTGAGAGTCCAAACGGCCGGCGCCTAAGGCGACTGAGTAAGAAATCTGCGGACTATGCGAGCGTTGTCTAATAGGACTGCCCGCTGGATGCCTGCAATAATAGGCTTGGCTGGTAAATCCAACTTCCTTAAATAAAAACATAAAGAGGAAGGTATAAGCCCATTGGTAGAAACAACTATTGGAATTATCTCAGCAGACATCCCACCCCACATCTCAACAACCTCGTGTGCCAAGTCCAGATATTTGAGCTTTTTATCTGCTTCGGCTTTAACAAGGTTATCGTCATGAGGAATAGTGATGTCTACTAAGAAAATTCTGGAATATGCTCGATCCATCAACACGATATCAGGCTTATTCGTTAGAATAGTTCTATCCGTGATAATGGGTCGATCCCAGTACAACTTGGCACGGTCATTTTCGAGGACCGACTCAGGCAAATACTCATAATATGGCAATTTCTGTTCACGAAGTCCATATTTCAGAGCGAGCTCTTGGTGGATGATTCTGGCTGCTAGGTTATGTCTGTGCAAGTACTCAGTATTGGCAAGCATAGAACAACCGGAAGTAATACGTCGGAGAGATTCTCCACTGCGGTGACACATACGACATATATCATTAGTACCATCCTTAATGATGTACTTCCTATAATTGTTAGTCTTAACCACCTGATCTTGTATCGCACAGATAAAACCTTCGGTTTCCCCAAAAAGTCCACCGAATCGCAGCCAGTGGACAGATGACATAAAATCTACGTATGGCTCGTGCAGAGTCTTGTAGAATCTACCGTGCAGCTCTTTCTCTTTCCATATGGCCTCCCTGTCAAAACTGCTGAGTACCGCCGGCTTTTGCCAGTCATTTATGGCCAAGGATAGTGGCGTAAGCCCTCTGTCACATTCTATTATCTCAGCATGGATTGCACTTTCCGATCTCGTCAGAAAATAGTCCCTGAGATTGCAAATCTCGCGGTTGTGAAGAACTTGAGCACTCAGCATGCCCCTGCCACCTCTCTTACGTGAGATATACAATCGCATGACAGACGATTTTGGATGATGCAATCTGTGCCGAGTCATAGTAGTGCGGACTTTCCGATCCAGGGCACTTAGTTCGGTCTGAGACCACTTAAGCACGCCAAATGTGTACATGAGTACTGGCATAACCCAGGCATTGTATGCCCGCACTTTGTTGACACCTGACAAATGGCTGTTGAAAACCTTTGTCATGCGTTCACAAAATACTTCCACCACTACCTGTTTCATGCCAGACACATCCACACATACATTCTGTGACATGCCCAAGTATCGGTATGTTTCAGCCTCTGTCAGCGATCTTAGTCGATCCGCATCGGATGTGATAATATCATCAGATGCGGTAACCTTACCACGTTCTACATGCAAGACTGCACACTTATCTACTCCAAGCTCCATGCCAATCGAACTACTAAAGCCACAAGTGGCATTTAATAATTCACTTAGCCTGGAAGCATTTGGAGCAAACAGCTTGAGGTCATCCATGTACAGAAGATGGTTAAGTTTTAGGCCACCCCTTCGAAGCTGAAATCCCGTCCCCAAGCTCTCCAGCAAATAGCTTAGAGGGTTTAGGGCCAGGCAAAACCACAGAGGACTCAGACAGTCACCCTGGAAAATGCCCCTTTTTATCCTGATCCGGTCTTCCGCATCAGACATTCGCTCACCCTGGAGATTTAGCATGGTACTCCATTGCCTCATGCATGTTTCGAGAAACCTTCGGGCTGCTTCATCGATCTTATAGAGCTCAAGGATTCTTATTAGCCATGTATGAGGAACCGAGTCAAATGCTTTCTTATAATCGATCCAAGCGGCTGATAGGTTACGTCGGTTGCGTTTGACCTGTTGACCAATAACCGTGTCTATCAGGAGGAGCTCCTTCGTACCGCGACCTCTCACCCGACATCCGTTTTGGGTGTCAGCCAGGATCTTGTTGCCATCTATGTGCGAGGCAATTTTGGCTGCCAAAATCGATGTGAGCACCTTGTATATGGTAGGCAAGCACGTAATCGGGCGATACTGCGACGGGTCGGCAGTATAGCTGTTGGTTTTAGGAACTAAATAAGTGACCCCAGTGGTAAGGAAGTTCGGCACCGAGCATTGCTCAATCGCCTCTCCAAACTGGCGAGCCAGCGTAGCATGGCATGCAGTGAACCCCTTTAGCCAATAATTTTGGAGTCCGTCAACCCCTGGAGTTTTCCAGTTCGGGCATTTTCGGACTACTGCGCTAATGTCATGTTCAGTAATGACTACGGGGTTCATAGTTGGTAAAGACGCACAAATTTCCTCAAGCTTCGCCATCCAAGCACCTTCAGCATGTTCGACAGGTTGGGACCATATGCCGCGCCAAAAGGTCAATAGATCCGCCTTTTCAGGCAACTGTTCCCTAGATTGTTGTCGAGACATAGTTTGAAGGCATTTGTAATACTTCCTTTGGTCACTTTCAAAAAGACGATTCTCACTGTGTCTCCTAGAAGTCTCGGAGTATCGTCTGATACGTTTTCCCCAAGCTGCGACCTGCTGCTTCAGGCTATCAATGCGCTCCGTCACGAGTCGCAATAATTCTGCTCGAGGTAGACGGCGGGAGGTCTCACTGATTGCAGCTTTGACAAAGCGCATCACTCGCGGTCGGGTGTTACCAGCACTAAAAGCAGTTAGCTTACCGATGAGAATTCTGGCATTAGTAATACGGGTCTCAATCCGTCGCCTCCATGTTGGAGTCGCCCGTCGCAGTGGTGGTCTACCTCTCATAATCGGGAGGGGGATCCCCACTGCGTGACATACGACTACAGCCGCAGCGTATAGTATTGTTCCGGTATCACCAATGCCACTGCTGGTTTCCAGAAACGGAGGTAACAAATCATTGATAGTCTCAACGGCAAGTCTAGTCGCAGCCGTATAGGGAACGCGAGGAAGCTGGGAGCGTTGCTCAACCGAAATCCCTCGATAATACGAAATCGTCTCCTCAATTTCCCTCCTGAGGTGTTGATTGTTCTGGGCAGCTACTTCTACGCTCTCTCCTGTCTCCACCGCACCCAGTTCAACACCAGCGTTCTCCTGGAAAAGGCCAGGTACTTCGGATGGATCATGGACACGAGCTTCTTCAGGGGCAAGTGAAGAAGCAGCTGCATTTCCCAGTTGTTCGAGTTCGGCTGCACTAAAGATGTTACTGCGCAGGATGTACCGAACTCGATCTACCATATTTTGTTCTGATAGAGTTGTTAGATGGGGCTCTAGGATGTTGAATTCGCGAAGCAGTCGTACTCGGTAACCAGTCCGGTTGACGCCCCCCTCAGTCGCCCTATAATATGCTCGCATGGCATTTTTATTCTGGTCTGTGGACCATCTCATGCGAGACTTTTTGATTCCACCAGTGGCGGACTCCTCCTGCTGGGTCGTTGCCGGCCCTGCTGGAGTCAAGCCAACTGGCGAGGATGGTGCGTTCGACTGACCAGATGGTTGGGCCAGTCGGCGGGTTTGGCTGGCGTCCCGCATGCTGCCGCGTCCAGCGCCAGCTCCAGACGCGCCCTGGCGACCCCCAGGCAGCGGCCCTATGCGCACTCTAATATCTCGGTCCATCCATATTTTTTGGGCTATATATACCATCGAGGGTCGCCCGCCCCCCGAGGAAACCGTTTCGTTAGTCATATTTATTTTAGTACCCTATGAATTCCTCAGATAAAGCACGGTTCATACACTTGCTGAGTATAGGTACTGACTGATTGCACGAATAAGACAACTATTGTCACATAGCCATCCTACTCGCGGGCGATGAGGTCGTCACATCTCTACGCCTATTATATTATTATTATTATTACTATTATTAGGTATTTTAGTATTTAGAACATAGAAGAAGAACAGAAAACAGATTTTTTATTAATTTATTTGGGTAGAAAAAGAACTGGTAATTGCCTCGATGGAAAAAATAATCATCGCCTATAGATAGTAAACATATTAATGGTGCATTGTTTCCACGTGGCAAGGAATGAAATGCCATACGCATGACCTTGCCGGCTACTTTACTTTTCAAATCCAAACACGACGACTAAAAACACTGATGATTCCCCTGATAGAAAAAACAATCGTTGCCTTATACATAGTAGAGATGTTAATGGTGTAATTAATAGTAATAAAATGGTGAAATTAATGTATGTGGTAGGGATGGATATCGGCTACCTTACAAATACAAATCTAAATATGAACGATGAAAAAACGCTCCTTATACAATATACATATACTTGCGCTGATTTATGTTAGAAAATTAATCTGTAAATAAGCCTTTTTTGCCAGGTACATAGCAAAATATACGATTATTAACGAAATTCTGCCTGATTATCGAACGAACTATCTGCTAGCTTATTAAGACCATTTTCCCCGTGTTTTATTCCCCCAGGCTTTTGGAGAAAACATCTGACCTTCTGCCAGGTAATTCATAAAAGGCTAACGATTGGAAATATGTATCACTACCTACGTGACTACTAGGTGGTAGTGCTCTTCAACGTGTTACCCGGATTTAGTATTACCGCCTTACATATTTCTGTCGCAATAGAGTCAGTGTTCCAGTCTGGAGGTTAAGATATACGGGCTATCTAAACTTAACTGTATAAGTTTAGTTTGTACGATGAATGCATGTACGATTACCATCTTACCACAAGGACAGCAATGCACCAGTAAAATCTTTCGTGTCTATAGGCGATGGTCGTCTCTTTCCATCATTGTTTATTTGATATACCACAAAATAAAAAAGATAAAAGTAACGAAAATAATCATAATTCAAACAAGCATGAAAGTTCTCTGAATTGTCGCTTGTGTAGTTATTATGGTTTCTAATTAATTTCTTGTTTATTTAAATGTTGACTCATAATACTATCAAAAACACCTCATTACCAAACAAATTCTAGGTAGCATTTTATTTCCCTTTGTGAAGATTGATATTGTGAAATATTTAATAACTTTTTACAAATTATAAATGTAGATACGTTCTGGCCGCCTATAATATTAAAATTTATTGGCCTAAAAATACTGTTCATAAGTTAATATAATTCAGAATGTTCAGCCTAAATATTTTTACACAAAATGTAGCTCGCCTCGAGAACACTATTAGAATTAGTTATTCTGTAGTATATATTTAATGGTCTCAACGCTGAATTGTACAATGTACTTTGCTTTGGCATAATCATATATTATTATAGTTGGATGCCATAATATGTTTTAAGTTTGTTTAAGATTTAATTTATATGAATCAAGTGACTAATTATTATAGTAACCAAACGTTTTATCTAGCGCAGTCGCATAAAAAATAAATATAACCTATGTATATAATTATCACGCGCGGTTTCGTTGCGGGGTAGGCAGGGAAAACCACGATTCACCAAATTTGTCGGTTGGTAAGATAAGTGCTGATCCTCACCCCGCATTTACCAACATATTAATGACTAGCTACAGCGTGCAGCCCGCTGCATTATAAGAGTTTTAGGCGAATCCCGCGGGATCACCTAACTTTTCCGGAATAAAAAGTAGCCTATGTGCTATTTCAGGTCATTATCTACCTGTGTGCCAAATTTAATTCAAATCCGTTCAGAAGTTTTTGCGTGATTGAGTAACAAACATCCATCCAAACATCCATCTTAACATCTTAATTAATTAATTACCGACTATTTCTAGCGATAACCGGGACCGACAGCTTTACGTGCTCATCCAAGTACACCATTTCCCTAGACTCCGAGCTGCTACTGAAATTTTAGATTTTCTATACTCCTATTATTTGCTTCGTATTTTATTAACCAAAACTTCACTTATTTTTAAGTTTAAATAAAAATTTTGGCTCGACTGTCGTGATTTCACAGTGTCAGATATAGTAAAAAGATATCCGTTCTAATCGAGACCCGGTCTATAAGATAAACATAAGCAAATGTTTTTTTTTGTTTTGTTTTATATCATAAGAAAACATACAAGCAGATCTACTGTTGGAAATATTCAACCGTCGTCTAAAGACACCAAAGATGTTGATGGTGCGTTGCTATCTTGTGGTGAGGTCTAATAACACATGTATAAATTTACCACCTACCGTACTTTTCAAACCGACGACAGTGACAAGCACTGACGCTATTGCGGCAGGAATAGGTAAGGTGGTGGTACCAGACCCGAGTGAGACGATGTAGTACTCTACCACCTAGTAATAAGTAATAAATTCTCAAAAATATTTGCTTTTGTGATACTAATGAGCTATCTGGAAGTTCAATATTGTTATATTTTTCTTTCACCGTGTAGCCTAATAAAAAAATGTTTCAGAGAAACTGTAACATTTAAAACATATATAATACAGTCATTGCTTTCTCTAATGAGTACGCACAGTACGCCATTATCAGAACATTAGTTAACATTCTAGCCCGATGATAAACAGCCATGTTAAGCCAATATAACTGTTAATAAACCTCATGTGCTCGCCTAGTCTTAAGGGATTTAAACGAGATTTGTATCGGGTAATAGGTTGGACTATTAACCACGACTACATTATGTGGAGATAAATTAATAGCATATACGAAATAACGTAGGTCACTAGATAAGATATTCGAAACTTAAAAATGTAACCCACTATAAAAAGCAAATTTACTCAAAACTAGAACACCAGTAATCAAAAAAATACTCACCGTCAATTTAAAAAAAATATTCCAGTTATTTTATTACAACTGTTCTGACTTTTTTTTGAAATAATAGAGCGTAATATTTGTATTTTATGATTTTAAATTTGATTTAACGGAACAACTAAGTTTAAAACGAGAAATATTGGCATTTGAGACTCTGTTCCATCACTTTTTTTACAGTTTGTAGATGAATCGGTGAATTCTAAATGAGTAAAATTAACCTCGTAGATGACCATAGAAGTGGTCACCCGCAAGAGTAGTAACTGCTGAAAATGCGTGGACTTTTGATGCGAGAACACCCAAGACATAACATACACGGGCATCGGAATCAGGCGAGCGTTAATATTATTTCTGCATTAACAACTTGAAGTGAAGAAGATTTGATGTCTTTAGAGCACGCATTTAGTCTTCGAAATAGGTTTAATGTCAATTAGTGTCGGGAAAAGCGCCAAAAATTTCAAAATAGCTCATCATGCCATGTTTCTGATACTGCCATAAGTGACAACAAATCTGAATCTATCAGTATGATTCAGATAGTAAGAGAGTTGTCGATAAAATTCGAAAAACGTCGAAACGTTGACCAAAAATTGTGCTAGTTTTTTTCCGGAGCGGACATCTGTAGATATCCATACTGAAAAATATAGGTTCCTTTATATTATATCCTGTTGACTCGGATTGGTACAAGCGTTGCCGAAAGTTTTCCAAGCAGTGTGAGAGAAGAGATCAAAGGCTGGAGTTCGGGGAATTATGTTCTATCACGACAATGCCTCTTGATATAAGTGCTTTAGAACCAAGGCGTTTATTGAGGATTCTAGTATTGAAATTCTAACTCACCCTTAAGCCCCGAATTAGTTTCCTGTGATTACTTTTTGTTCTCGACAGCAAAAGAAAAAGTAAAAAAAATTTTTTTTTCGAGTGCTTAAGAAGCCATGGCTGCCTAGTAGCAATTTCTGGCCTATTAGACCTAGACTGGAAAAAATATTATCAAAGTTGGTTTAGACGAATGAAACTTTGTGTAGAATATTATGGAGAGTATTTTGAAGAAATGTAAAATAAATAATTGTAATATCTTTCATAATCATTCTTTGTCTCAAAACTTATAAAATCAGCCGTATCATCGCTTATAGATATTAAAACATGTTAATAATTACCATCTGTGTGGCGCGGATGTAATGCGTTGAACCAAGTAATCGAAACACATCAGTGACAAACATAAGCGCTACTGCGGCATCAGAAAATAGGATGATGGTAACGTGGCGATGCACAACTCTACCACTAAGTAGTTACAATGCTAATTTGGTAATGAGACGTTTGGCTAATATTTCACTTCATACAAACTGCCTAGCATCGAGGGACATGGTTTATTCTCCAAAAGGCACCCGTACCATTACAGTATGGCAATCTCATTGCTCTGGATAACAATTCTGCATGTGGCGTTTGATTGATTAGAACATAGTTGTGATTTGTGGTTGACCTCCTCTTGCCGCTTTGTTTTGGAAGATTAGATATCTTATATACTTGCAACGAGACTCCTTTGATCTGAGAAGGTAATTTATAAATATTTGATAACGTAGATGTTCAGAGGCGGGGGAATAATATTATATGTAGCATCACAGTTACATTCCATTGCAAATTAGTAGCATCTAATTTTTTATAATATTTATATATTATTTTTATATTTACAAAATATATAGTCATTGTCATCGATCATTTATTTTTAACGAAACAAAATATATTTTTAACTTCCCCCTACGTACGTAGATCAAGAAATTACTGATTTTGCCCCGAAAACAAGAGAACATCTAGAGATGGAGAGGCTTTTAGATATAGAGCAAGTAAACTGTGTGAAGATATTCATAACTATAAAACTGTATTACAATTATATAAGTATTACCATGTTTTGCTTTACACCGCCCTTATCTCCTTATAGTAGAAATAACAAACCTTATTTAAAAGAAAAAGAATCGAGTTTTTACCAGATCTTAACGTTTTGAGACTATTTTCTAGATGTCAGTATGTTTGTATCTATGTATGTATGGATGTATGTATGAGTGTGTGTGTATTGACCGAAACGTGGTTGATGGCATTCGATTGCATTTAGCTTAACTTAAACTTCTTGAGAATTTGTTACAATTCAGTCCAGGAGGTTTTGAGAAATTTTGAAAAAAACCTCATAAAATGAATGAAGCATTATTTTTAATATAGCTTCCAGATTAATGTACCGATTAAGTATAAACTCTAATCAGCTCTTTACCTCAATAAACTGCACCCAATACATAAATTGTATCGAAATCTGTTTACCGCCCCGTTGGTCGAATGGTTAGCGACCCTGCTACGCAATCGACAGGGCTCGGGTTAGATCCCCAACGGGGACAAGCATTTGTGTGATGAGCATAAATGTTTGTATTTCCGGGTTTGGGTGTTTATTATGTATATAAAAGTATTTATATATTTATTTCTATGTATTAGTATCGTTGACCCATAACACAAGCAAATAATCAGTAAGTGTAATTTGTCCCGTGAATTTATTTATTCGTTCAGAAGTTCAGAAGTTATCGTTGATGAAAATTTTTGAAAAAAGAGTTTCACGTAACTTCGAGATTCTCTAATCAATAATTTTTTGATACCGTTTTATAAAAATAAAATCGAATTAAGTTTTCAAAATTACAGCTTTTCAAATATTAAAATTACGTTGCTTACAGCAAAGTTACTTCATATTTTTAAAACAACTTTCAGTATAATATATCGATTAATTTAAAAATCAATTCAGCTTTTTTACTTAAAAAACTGCGTCAAATACCGTAAATCGGATTAAAATCTGTTGAATCGTTTTAAATTTATCAATTTGACAGTTTTTTTGACATTTCTTATTCAGTTTTTAAGCTTTTTTCGCCATGTTGGTCCCGGCCTCCTTTGAAGAATAGGCCAACTGCCGTTCGGCCAGACAGGTCGTAAAAGGCGATCGATTGGCTATTGAGTCACTAACATCATGGCTACTAGGTGGTAGAGTTCTGCATTGTCTCGCCCGGGCCTGGTATCACCGCCTTACCTATTCCTGTCGCATTCAGTGCTTGTCGCTGACGCGTTCCGGTTTGGAGGGTAAGGTAGCCTTATGCATGTGGCATTAGGCCTCGCCACAAGATAGCAACGCACCATTAACATCTTTGGTGTCTATAGGCGATGGTTGACTCTTTCCATCAGGAGACCCATTTGCTTGTTTGCTATCTTATGATATAAAAAAGCTATGGATTTTGTAGCTAAATAAAACAACTTAGAGCTCAAAAATCGTTTTCAGCGCCTCTAAACCTCTAAAAAATACTACATTGATAGCCTATAATAAACACGTATAAGTCAGTCTCATTTCCTCGATAACATTGATAGCTCGCATGTATAAATTATTTAAGACTGAACTGGTTTTTGCTAAGAAAAATCATAGATTTGAGGATAAATGTAACATTTATCTGTAACATCATATTATATAGACACAATAGCGGCGCCATCACTACTATAACCACCACTTATCACTACAAATAATGACTACAAATAATCAAATAATTAGCGGCTACTTATTTTTTTCCTATGAAATATCTCTGATTGGCTTTTAAAAGGTTCATAGAGGTAACATCAACTCAAAGCACACAGATGTAGCAGTTCTAGTACCACCCGCCTTACCTATTCCTGCCGCAATAGTGTCGGTGCTTTTCATTATCGTGTTCAAGTTTGGAGGGTAAGGTAGCTGTTACACTTACGCAGGTGGCATCAGAACCTCACCACAAGGGTAACAACGCACTATTAACATATTTTGTGTCTGTAGGTAATCGTTGTCTCTTTTCATCAGGAAAGTAATCTGTTTGCTATCTTATGATATATAAAGAAGTAATTTACGATCTTGAATTCGATTTCCGATAAAATCTAGTATTTGTATGATGAGCTTAAATATTTTTTTATTTTAGGATATTAGTGTTTATTAAATATGTGTCTCTGTGTATTAGTATCATTAACTAAAATCTGTATCACAAGTAAATAAATTGATTACTTTAGGGTTAGATGAATTCCTGTTATTTGTTCAGTGACATTTAATTATTTATTGCAAAGTGGAAACATGATACCTACTACTTTATATATCTTATGATATATATAAAGAAGTTCTTTACGATGTTTAATACAAAATCGATAGATCTTGAATTCGATTTCCGATAAAATTTAGTATTTGTGTGATAAGTTTAAATATTTCTTATTTAAGGATATTAGTGTTTATTAAATATGCGTTTCTATGTATTAGTATCATTAACTAAAATCTGTATCACAAGTTAATAAATTGATTACTTTGGGGTTAGATGAATTCCTGTTATTTGTTCAGTGATATTTAATTATTTACTGCAAAGTGGAAACATGATACCTACTACTTTATATATCTTATGATATATAAAGAAGTAATTTACGATGTTTAATACAAAATCGATAGATCTTGAATTCGATTTCCGATAAAATTTAGCATTTGTGTGCTAAGCTTAAATATTTCTTATTTAAGGATATTAGTGTTTATTAAATTATGTGTTTCTGTGTATTAGTATCATTAACTAAAATCCGTATCACAAGTTATTAAATTGATTACTTTGGGCTTAGATGAATTCCTGTTATCCTGTTTACCGCCGCGTTGGTCGAGTGGTTAGCGACCCTGACTACGCAGTCGACGGGGCTCTGGTTCAATCCCCGACGGACAAGCATTTGTGTGATGAGCATAAATGTTTGTATTTCCGGGTTTGGGTGTTTATTAAACATATTCCAGTATTTATTTATGTATGTCTATGTACCTATACGTATTAGTATCGTTGACTAACGCCCATAACATAAGCAAATAATTTGCTTACCTATGTCCTGTGAATATTAGTATTATTATTATTGTCAATTGTTCAGTGATATTTAATTATTTATTGCAAAGTGGAAACATGATACAAATGTAAACAAGCACATAAAAATAAATTATTCTTAAAATAAGCTCCACGAAACATGTTTTGAATTACGCTGAGCCCTCGGCACATTAAAAGTACGCGGTCGTCTCAGAATGTTGCTAAATCTCCCAAGACGTGCTATAGGAAATGTTCTCTTTATCTTACACCATCCTGTTTCCGAAGACGTACCTTCCGCTTCTCTTTCCGCGCGGCCGCACTACACACCGGAACTGACGGGGATTTATTTAGAATAAAGACGGTTTGGAACATTATAGCGAAATTTCTTTGCTCAGAACACGTTCAGAAAGTTCTTTTTCAACGTAATAATTTGATAAACTCATCGATATTTTTTTATAGTACGTTTTGTGATAAATTTGTTTTTAATTTTATAAGATATCCAAATGGTAAATGGCTCTCTTGATCGAGGAATACAAACATCACCTATAGACACTTAAAATGTTAATAGTGCATTGCTTACATTTGTTGGGTATAAAATGTTTTGTGCAGAAATTCACCGACTACTTTACTCTCCAAGTTGGAACGCAACAGTAAGAAAACTGACACTATAGCACAGGGATATATAGTACTAAAACGGTGAAATGGTTGAGATGTTACAAAATTTTGCCATTTACTATACCCGATAGTAGTTAGCTTTGTGACTATTTGACCATTCGGCCCAGACTGACATGGATACCTGGAATTATCTTGTCTTGTTTTACAGTCATTCTGTCAGATCAATCTTATTTTTTAAACTCTTGAATTAAATTTATGCTGCTTTAGTGAGCGAATTCTAATAGCAATACGAAAAATTTTGAAGCAAAACTCTTAATTCTGGTATAGATGTTAGTCAAATAGGAATGGTTTTCTGCAGTACGTCTTGTACTGATTTCGAAAAATCTGTATGCACAGTTCACTCGTAATCATCACCAAAAAAAATTCCAATAATAATATTTAAAGTGCGTTGCTGACATTACCTCAACGATCACACTCTCAGCTAATTAATTTTATGTCACAAAAACCTTTTCGACTGCGTCGCTGGTAGGTTGATAATTACCAGAGCCAGTCCCAACATGTTAACATAATTTTAAGGAAGTTCAAAATTTGAATAATATTTATCTATTATTCACAATTTCCTTACTACATAATTTATTTCACATTTTCTATTGACTTTCAAAACGTAGGAAGTTTTTTTAATATTTTTAGAAGATAGCAAACAAGCAGATGGGTCTCCTGATGGAAAGAGTCAACCATCGCCTATAGACACCAAAGGTGTTAATAGTCCGTTGCTATCTTGTGGAGAGGTCTTATGCCACATGCATAAGTTTACCGGCTACCTTACCCTCCAAACCTGAACACGACAGTGACAAGCACTTAGTCTGTTGCGGCAGGAATAGGTAAGGCGGTGGTACCAGACTCTGGCGAGACAATGCAGAACTCTACCACCTAGTAGCCAAGATGTTAGTGATTCATATAGCCAATCGGTCGCGTTTTACGACCTGCCTGGCAGAATGGTAGTTGGTCTATTCCTCAAAGAAGCCTGGGACCAACACGGAGAAAAGGGGGTGGTTCTCAATTTGTCGAAATCTTTTTTTTTATGCATGTTTACCGATTATCCCGGCCTCCTTTGTAGAATAGGAGAACTGCCGTTCTGCCAGGCAGGTCGTAAAAGGCGACCGATTGGCTATCGAGTCACTACCATCGTGGCTCCTAGGTGGTAGAGTTCTGCATTGTCTCGCCCAGGTCTGGTACCACCGCCTTACCTATTCCTGCCGCAATAGCGCCAGCGCTTGTCGCTGTCGTGTTCCGGTTTGGAGGGTAAGGTAGCCGGTAAACTTATGCATGTGGTATTAGACCTCGCCACAAGATAGCAACGCACCATTAACATCTTTGGTGTCTATAGGCGATGGTTGACTCTTTCCATCAGGAGACCCATCTGCTTGTTTGCTATCTTATAATATATATAAAAAAAACACCTTATCAGACTTGGAAAATTATTTTTTGTTTTAAAAAGTGTACTGCCATGGTGGTCCTTTTTTAATTTTATGAACATCTGCTGCAGAATTACGGATATGCAGGAAATGGAAAGTCGGTCGGTCTTGTTAGGTTTGTTAGTGTTGGTCGGTTTCACTGCGTTTGAATTAGAAGCGATAGTTTGCCTAATTTTTACTATGAAAGGTTATCACAATTTCATTATAAAGATGTTTATACAGATTTATTTTAATTCATCAGATCAAGTAAAGACTCGAGTACTCAATATGGAGTCACATTCATTTTAATGCAGACAAGAATGAAATAAAGTCGATGACATGTTTAGGATACATGACACCTTTGCGTAATCCGTCAAGCCGTTTAGACTATAGAGAAATATAAATGCTATCAAAAAGCTATTTACAAGCATATACATTATATATACATACTTTGTCTGGGAGATTACGACATAATTACTTAAATAATTATTCTATTTGTTTGAGGAACAAAGATGTACATTAAAGAGTTTATCCTATACTTTAAACGAGCAATTCTTGTGTATTTGTATGTAATTGGTTTCTCCGAAATGGCTTTATTTTGATGAAATTTTGTATTTTTTTTTTACATATAATATAATTTTAATGTACTAAATATTTTACTATTAAAATTACTATATTATCTAAGTCTTATACCATTAAAATTTATGTAGGTAAGAGGCATCTCCATAATAGTCCATTTTCAGATAAGAAAATATCATCCGAGTCAAACTCGATCGCCAAACTAGTTATGTAATCATCCGAGATATCAAATGACATTTAAAAATTTCCACGTGACTCTAAACTGTAACAAAGAAATCAATTTTCGAGGAAAATCTCGAAAAGATCGAAAAAAGACTTACCAATGCGTCCCAATTCGATAATTATTGAATCTTAGGTAAGAATATGCTAAGCACTAAAGCACGCGACGTTAAAAACTTGCTACGTTGTTAATAAAATAATCATAAAATACCACACAGTATATAAAAAAACCCTGTCCGATTCGTCAAGGCATTATTTGGTAGCTTAATACAATCTTATATACTATACCGATATAGATAGATACATTTTCGCCTATCAAAATAATCAATCTTGAATGATATTTCGAATATTATAATGGCGACACCAAATCTCGGACAAAAAATATCAACAAACACAGATGCCACTATGACATCAAGGAAGTTGCGCCCATTGAAAAACAAAATCTTGCCCAGTTTAAACTATTTATAAAATATTTAATAGATTACGTGTTATTTATTTGATAAAAAATAAGATGCAAAATCTTAAATATTTGCACATCATAATCTGTATTAATTTTTATTACCCATATTATTGGACATAACAACATTTTCTTTCATAATTTTGCTTTTTCTAAAAATGATGATTTATAGCTGAAAAAGAACTGCTGACAAACAACACTATGATAAAGAGCAGCGCAGTGAGCGCAACAACATAAGATAGACTATAAACAAATATTTTTCCATTGATGATATGTCAAAGCAACGACACAACTAAAAAGAAATACAAAAGTTGATGTACAGAGAAAAATTGTTACGAAGAGCATGCACTGCAAGTGTATTGTTTTGCCGCCGTGCAGATGTGTCGGGATTATCATCAATCACCAACTGCAAATTGCGCAAAGCCTTTCAGAATGCACGCCCTCCTATTTGTGTGCTACCGGTCAGGATTAGGTAGCATTAGTTGAATCGAATTCCGTACTAAGCGCTTTGCAGTGCTATGTGTAACTCTAAAATGTGCCTCCAGCTTCTGAAAATGGACTCGAATAGCCCATACGCGAACGAAATAAATTAATTAGGTAATTATTTAGACACGGTTCGAGGTAATCAATTTTATTTCAATTAAAGTTTGCCAATTCGCGCTTCCTTTTGAATCTGTTTAATCAGAATTCTCGGGATAGGTTACAAATAATTTCAACTTATTTTCAGCGATACTTCGCGTTGCGGTACTTTGAAATTTATAATATCACTTTTCCGATCTGCAAGGCTGGCTTATTTGTACAAAATATTAACTACTTATATATATTTTATCTATATATTAATATGTGAAATAAAAACTTTGCACTCTTTTTGCGATAATCACGCGAATGGAGTAGTATAAAATTTAACACAGTCAAAATTGCGTTCTCTCTTTGGCTCCAGGCTTTATTATGATTGTCATAGCGGAGAAGCGATGAATCTAAGCCTTGGAATACTGGTAGCAGCCGTTTCCTTTTACTTCTGCTGAGCATTCCACTTTGTGTCTTAGAAAGAGTGACTTTCCCTTTTTTAGCGGTACAGTTTACCATCCATCGCATGCTCTCTTTAATCTGTTGCTTACCTGCAGACGTTTTTTTTCAGGATCCGATTTACGTTGCTTCGAACTTCTAGCATTTATTTTACTGGCCTAACCGGATGGTTCATATATTATTACATTCACTTGAGCCTCCTGGACATCTCCACGATGAGGGCGCCGGATTTTTTTACCGGCAAGCAAGAAGCGGTCACTAATGTTTGCTAGATTGCCGTCCATCATGTTTCCTACTTTGGTGATCAAAATACGCCCTCTCACATTTTTCGATTTTTGTTGGTTTTGTGCTTCTCTTATTCCACTAACCCCGTGTTATTTATTCACGGATTTTGGGAAACTTCTTTTTCTAAACAGACATTTGTTGCCCGCAGTACTTGCACTTATTCATTTTCAATTCGGCTGCGAAGGGTCACAATTTACTCTTGTATGGCGGAAGCAGACAAGCGTTGCCTACCACGGGGATTGGCCGGTACCCTGGCGGGGTGTACACTAGCGACTAATATACTCGTCAGCCATACATTCCGATATTGTGCTGGAATGCAAACCCCTTCACGGTACGTCGCCGCTTGGGATTCGGGGTAGTTTTTTATACAGTTTTTTCCTCGCAACCCGGCCAGTTAAGTAGAGTATCTTGGTCCAGGATTATTGGCCGTGAGATGTGATCCTTGGCACCTCCTTGGATTTCAATATCACGAGCAGACCGACGGTGTTAGTGCCAGCATTGCCCGCGCTTATTCCTCAATAATTCTCTCTGCTACTCAGAAAGTAAGGGAGAACGTCTCTTTAATTTATTTGCCAACGGTCTACAATTTTCTTTGTGATTGCAGGCCGTTGCCCTGGGTGTAACCAAATATAGATTACGTGACATTGCACTTCAACGTGGCAAGTATCCTCGGTGAAGCCGTTTAGCTGGAGCCGTGGAGCTATAAAAATAGGAAATCAAAATTGTATTGAAAGATTGAAAATTACCACGTTTGAAATTCCGGTCTTTTATGAAAAATTTCATTAGTTATTCTGCTGGACAGCTGACCTGAATGAGTTTGATTATATCCCAAAATAAGTATTTCGGAATTTTTTGGAATATATTGGAAATATTTTGGAATTTTAAAGAAGCGTAAGTACCCATCATATTCATTAATATTTAGCGAATATTTTAAACTGGATAACACTACGTTGAGTTAACGACCGCAATATGAAAGGCGGCTGCCATCATTATTGCGTTCGTCGGTATTCGCCTCTGTGTCTACTAGCTTTTTATGGTAGACATTTTTTGCTCCTATACTGATATATATATATATATATATATATATATATATATATATATATATATATATATATATATATATATATATATATATATATATATATATATATATATATATATATATATATATATATATATATATATATATATATTATATATATATATATATATATTATATAACCTGTTACAGGCATTACTGAAAAAATATTAAAATGAGTTTTTTTCTAAAAATTTCGCACAAAAACCACGCGAAGGCGGCGCGCTATTTGTTTTTCGACTTTTTACAAAGGAACTTTGAAAACGCGCCGCGTGTCCTTTGGTAGCATCCGGCTTGCGCGGCATACTTTGATAATAGAATTTACTTAATGTATGAAAATACCATTTAAGATTCGTATACAAAATTTATTATTTTAAAGTAATAGAATCCTATTTTATATAATGAATTTATTACAATGGACTATTTTAAGGTCTCTCAGATTAGAAATTAATTAATGCGATTGAACCCAGCAAACTGTATTATACTTCTAATTAATTTAGCAAGCAACTTAAACAATTGTTTGGAGTAGAAACTCTCAAATTAACTATAGTCTCAGTGAATTCTCCGTCACAGTTCATTCAAGTCTTCTTTAATTACTGTTCCTTATGCGGAATAGGAATGGAGGCGTGTCTCAGACGAGTTCAGAAACTATTTGTGATTGTAAATCTAGCTCCTTGTATACTATCAGAGAGCGCAACATGCATACCCATGTAAATTTACCGTTGAACTACGTACTCATTAATTTGATCGTTGTCACATAGCACATCCTTTTTTTTAACTTTCTGCTGCTTTCTGCTTCTAAGGAAGGATTTTTCAAAATTCGTAGGGGATGTAAGTTTATACTTAAATTTTGAAAAACCTCAATTTATTTTTTTGGAAAAAAATGTTTCTTTATAATAACTTGTAATTTAATGTACCGATTGATTACATAGATTGTAATCAATCAGCTCTGTTTCTTAAAAAACCACGTTCAACGCTGCAAATTGCCTCAAAAACGATTTATCCGTTCAGAGTTATTGTTATCGAAAAAAATTTGAAGTGTTGTTTTGATATGACCTTGAAATTTTTCAATAAATTTTTGTATCATTACAATATATTAGAATTTGAAAAACTGCGTTTAACGCTGTTTTTTATATCAAAATCTAAAAGTTACAACTTATCAAATATCAAAATTATGTTGTTTACAACAAACTTAGCTTATATACTTATTTAAAATAACTTTTAGGCTAATATAATCAAAATAACATTTATGTTAACTTTTAGGTTATCATACCGATTGATTTGAAAACTTAATCAGCTTTTCTATCTTTAAATAACAACGTTGAATACCGTAAATTGGATCAAAATCTGTCAATCTATTTGAGATTTATCAATGACTTGAAAAATATGTTTTTTGACTTTACTTTGACATTCTTTCTGTCAGTGTCATTTTTAGATCTTCTCAGTGTGTGGCCGCGTTTCCGATCCGGTAGTAACTCAAAAAATGTTGACTCGTCCAAAGTACCTGTAAAGGATAATTTGAATAAAAATGTTTTGACTTTGACTTTGACTTTGACTTTAAGCCATGGGTTATGGAGCTAAAACAATATTTTATATCTCAAAAATTGCTTTGATGTTATTCGAAAGATCGTTTCCCAAATATACAGCTTTCTAAAAATCAATTTACTTTATTTTCAACAAAGTAGATGTTCCAAATCAATCATCGTTTCCCAAATATACAGCTTTCTAAAAATCAATTTACTTTATTTTCAACAAAGTAGATTTTCAAACTGAAAAAAAATCGAAACTTATAGTTTTCATTCCTTGCAGCTTAAAATACCTCAGGTTAGTCTTAAGGTATATAAAATAGATATTTAAATATGAAACATTAATAACAGACTTCAAAGGATGGCAAATTCTAAGAAATTGGAGCCTTACAGACTTTAATTAAACGGTAATAAAAGTTCACTGTTTACATATTAATTGAAATAAATCGTTATATATTTTATGAATTCTTCTTTAAGGGTTTAAGAAAAATTAATAAGAGGATTATATTATTTTAGTTTTTACCTACGCGCATACACACGCCTACATATTTACATCGACTAACATCCAATGCCATAAACGAAGATTGATTCATATCTTAACAATGACGTGCTACGGGAAAATATCTCTTAAAAAATAAATTTTACTAGATGAGCATTAACTACCTACTTTGATTACATTACAGTTACGATAATTTGAGCAATATAATTGCAAGTAAAAAAAATTACAAGAATATTTTACAGGGAAATGACTGCTTATATTAATTTTGTTAAACATATGTACTGTATCATAACTAATATTTATTATTTATATAAATAGCGGTATTTAGTTGTTGCCTTTGCTTGTTTTAATATATAATATGCAAACATTACTATGATTGCATATTATTTAAACATAGTAATGTTTAAATAATATATGTATAAACTAAAAGCCCTGATGATTCATTATTAGTCGAAACCGGTTGGCATTAAAATTAAATATATATTAGTTGTCAAACAGGACATGTGTTTAACAAAATCAATACGATGCAGTTTCAACAAGTGTCGACGATGGGAAGTATTAATTTTTAGTGTTTACATGTAAAAGTGATTGTTATTTCTCATTGGACCTATAAAATTCAGTTATTTGTGCAAATATGTTTGCTGCAGTGACACACAATGGAGATAATGTCTTCAATAGATGGAAAAACAAGTAGATAAAATGAGGTGGTAAAGCTTGCCTTGTATGATATTACATATATGTAAAATTTAGGCGTCAATCTTTACATTTATTTTAAAATATTAAGAAAAATTAGCAAGACACATAAAATAATCAAAAGTTGCAAATTCATTGAAGTTTTAATTTTTAAGCCTTTTTAGGGTTTCGTAGCCAAATAGCAAAAAACGGAACCCTTATAATTTCGTCAGTTATTTTGTTCGACGACTATAGGTCCTTACTGTATATTTAAAATTTAAAATATAGGTGTGTTTTATGAACCATTATAACATGATGCATGCATGCAACACGATTTTGAGAAATTAAATTTTATAAAGGTAGCTCCATAGACGTAACGTAGGGATGAAAAAAATTTCAAGAGAGCATAACCGTATGGGTATTTTGGATAGTTTTCTGTAAATTACATGTAGGTCTCTAATTTTTTTTTATTTTGCTAATATTTTATGAGATACTAGTTGATCCGCGCAGGTTCACTCGCGAGTAGATTAACACGTCGTCAAGATAGCTTTTAATACAAGTTTTATCCCCTATTTTAACCCTTTAAAGGTTGATTTTTGAAAAAAAATTAGCCTATGTTTGACCCCGGCTCTTCAACTACTTCCATGGCAAATTTCATGAAAATCGGTCCAGCGGTTTAGCCGTGAAAGCGTAACAGACAGACAGAAAGACAGACAGACAGACAAGTTACTTTCGCATTTATAATATTAGTATGGAAGTATGGATAGTATGGATTAGTATGGATTTGCTTCTGAATAAATAAAAAGTTCGTCCTCCCATCTAAATTTGGAATCATCAATTGAAAAATTGTAAAAAATTGAGAATATATAATTCGAACCACGGATTAAACTGGATACGCCTTTCAAGGCAATTTATTGGGTTGTTAGTGCCGTTTGAATTTACAGACAGAAATAAATAGTTATAATACTTATCGATTAAATAAAATTACTCCCGAGGTATTCCTTAAGTCTTAGCTTTTTATTTGACACGATAAAATAGCACAATATGGCATATTTCATTTTTTTACGACATGATATATCTGAAAGCGTTTGACATAACGTACATTTGCTCATATGAGCGACTACGCATTTTGAGCTCAACACCGTTTATGAGATATGCGATAATTTCGAAAGTTGCGAAAATATTTCGGTAGTTGTACAAAATAAATTTATTTTGATAGTATTTTCTAGAAATAAAAACTTACTTTTGCTGCCGTGAAAATAGTATATAATATACCGTATAGTGTATAATGTGTGTGTATGTGTGTGTGTGTGTGCGTGTGTGTGTGTGTGTGTAGTTTATATGTTATATACGATACATGTACACACACAACATGTTTCTTCCCTGCTACGAAACCTTTTGTAAGCGAGTCTGACTCGCTCTTGGCTGATTTTATTTCTTATACATGGGAAGCACCGATTGTTTTATTTTTGGGAAGCAAATTTCGGTTTTAGTCTTCCCCCTGTTTTATCAATATTTTATGTGCCATTCTCTCTAGATGTCTGAAGCAATGGAGCATTTCTTTTATCTTGATAAAATATGCCATTGTAGAACATGACCAACAATAGATTATTTTTGGCGGTTCTAATATTTTTTAATTATCAAAAACAAAATATGCAATATCGAAAAAAAAAATTGTCATGTTGCGTCGGTTCCCTTACGGCAGTGTTTCATAACCTGCGGTCCGCGGACCCCTGGGGATCCGGGGGTATGTGTATAGGGGTCCACAGTCTTGTCTATGAACATTTGAATTTATAAATAAATGCCAATGTTTTTATTAAGGGGTCCTTGAAATTGTGCTGTTACCGCGATTTGGATTTTTGTAAAAAAAATTGAAAAATATTTAATAACACTGTTGCTCGTAATATAAATCGAACCCGGGACTTCATGATCTGAGCCGAATAGGGTAATCCTTAGACCACAGAACAGTCAGTAGCATGCCATATTATCGAAACTTCCCGTTTTGAATCTTAATTACAAGCAAATATCTAATTTGCTTACTTAGGGGTTAGATCGATTCATGTAATTTGTCGTCGTGTGTAAAAAGTATTTAATACATTTGAATATGGATTATAATAACTAAGTATACTTAAAATACTCATTTATCATCATCCTTATCATAATATCATTATCCTTAGTTACAACCACTTTCAAGTAATCGTAACACATTTATCATCATTGAAGTATCTTATCACATGTTATGCCTGCATCACTGATAATAATAACACAAATAAAGAGATCGTCTTATTAAGATTAAAGATCAATACTAAAAAGATTAATGACGTATTTACTACATAATGTTTTTAACAAAATTACGTACTCACGTCTGAATGAAATAAAGTATCATATAATATTATTATCTTGGAAAACCTCGTTAGTCGGGTGACTAGCGACACTGACAACGCTATCAAGGGGACTCGGGTTCGATTTCCGACAGGAACAAGCATTCGTGTGATAAGCATAGAGCTTGTATTTCTCAGTTAAGGTGTTTATGAAATATATTTCGTTTTGTATATCTTTTTCTGTATATTCAAATCTTTGAATAACATATATTATGTAAACGTTAGCAAACAGACAATTAACTTTGGGGTTAGATGAATTCGTGTAATTTGCCCGGGGATATTTATTTATTTGACTTATTATTCAACAATATTAAATACAAATTAATTAAATTTATTTTCTTCTTCAGTTAGTATATGTGTGAATCGGTGAGAATGTTAATCCAAGTCGCTTTTTGGAGTAAATTAACAATCTTACTGCTAGGCTTTTGGAAGGTTCTACCAAGTGTCGAATCTTTGGACTCTGTTAGCCGAAGAGACCTTAGGCTGAAAAACGATGACATACTACATTGTTAACTTTTTAACGCAGTAAAACCACAACAACCGACTTCTTATTTCCTATATATCCATGAAACCCATGTATCAGGTCTTCACCAAATTAAAATGGTACCACACGGGGTACTCCCCGTAATCCTCTCAAACAGAAAAATATTTTTCAAAATTGGTTCATAAATAACTGAGTTTTGAGATGACAAACATACATACAGCCAGAAATACATACAGCCGTATTGAGAAGAAAATCATTTAATAGGATGCACTTTGGTGAAAGTGCGAGTGCTCTCTTTGGACTTTATGGATCCTTATAGTTTTTATTTATCGGACTACTAGTAATTATTATATTTATTCGACTGCTAGATGAAGACAGAATTTCCATCCGTAAGTTATTGGATATACCAAAAAATTTAACAAAACGGTCTGCCAACTTTTTTTTGAGGTGCCAAGCATGGCATGTGCCACTTTCGTCATCATCGACACTTTCTATCAGATGAGATAGAAGACAAACGCTTATTCCAATTCAAATTTTTAAAAAAAATGTAAAAGACAAGAGCAACCTAATAGGTTTCACTAAAATTTAACACTAGCGTCCTACAACAGCTTGCACCGCTTTAGCTATTTCTACTGAAATAGCGTCGATTCATATAGCTGTCGTGTTCCAGTTTGGAGGGTAAGGTATCTAATAAACTTATCCATGTGACTTTTTAACTCCCTCCCAGATAGATAGCAACGCACCATTAACATCTTTAGTGTTCATAGGCGATGGTTATCTTTTATTTTTTCTTTGCTATCCTATATGATTCTTTTCTTTCAGTATAATATGTATATATATTGAAAGAAAAAAGAAAGAAAAGAATTATTTCATTCGCTTTTTTTTCAGTTAAATTTTCTATAAAAAATCTTTTCTATTAATGCAATTCTTGTAAATGAAATTGCGTAAGTCATACTGACTTTATTTTTTTTATTCGTTACAATACAAGTAAGTAACATTTTTAGAGCTTTGGATGCAACCTTGTCCCATTGGCCATTATCAAGGCTACTTGTTATACCGATTGTGCAATATACTTACTATTCCATATTTACGCCTTTCACACTTAATTAGTAAATTAAAAATATTCTCTTTAAAAACATAAAGGCTTAGTGAATATACTAATAAGACAAACACTTACTTCAAATAATTTATACTTTCCATCGTCGGCACTTGGGAAAACTGCATAATTTTGATTTTTTTCACAATCCCTTTCATAAAATAAATCACTTTTAATATAATAAATAAAATTTAAATTACATTTGTGAAACAATACAAGTGTTGATATTAAAAAATCACTTATTTATTTATTTAATACTTTATTGTACATAGACAATTAGGATACAAAAATATAAACATAACATAAGTACAATGGGCGAACTTATCTCTACTTAAAGAGATTTCTTCCAGCCAACCCGATAAAGGAGATAAAAAAAATCAAAAGAAGTAGACTTGGTGTATAAAAAAAATATATTATGGTTACATAACTAAACTAAATAGGTATTAATGAAAATACAAAAAATAAATACATACGAAATAAGGAAAACTTACAATTTTGTTAGAAAGTGTTCTTTGACGCGTTTTTTAAAAGAATCAAAAGTCTGGCAGGGGCGAATCTCAATAGGCAGAGAGTTCCACAAACTTACTGCGTGTACCGCAAAGGAATGCGAGTAGGCAGTAGAGTTACTAGGGGGAAAGCGCAACAAGGTACTAACATTAGAGCGACACGGGGTATCAGGAGAGTGTAAAAATCTAAGTCACAGAGATATTTAGGGGCTATAGGATTAAAAATAATCTTGTATAGCAAGCACAGGATATGAGTTTTTCTCCGCTGTCTAATAGGAAGCCACCGAAGCTCAGCTCGGAAATTAGAAACGTGATCATATTTTTTATGCCTTAGATGAAGCGAATACAAAGGTTTGCAATCTTTAAAGCTTGTTTAATAGCTCTTCTGGAGCATCATCTAGGTAACAAGAATCAGCGTAATCTATTATTGGGAGAATAAGGGAGTGCATTAAAAATATTTTTTAATATTAATGCTTTCGACTTGATTGGATTTACTGATAGACCAAAAGATTTAGCCTACTCATAAATCCCATCTAAATCGTCATTCATATCTCTGACTGCCTCTGCCATATTCGTGACGCTAAAGTGGCGATAGGTCTGTAAGTCATCAGCATACAGATGGAATTTTGACTTAATAATGGAAGTAATAGTGTTGATAAATGCCGAAAATAGGAGCGGAGAAAGGACTCCACCTTGCGGAACAACTGCATGTAAGTCAATCCAGTCAGATCTAAGTTCGCCAGAAACAGTGCACTGAGATCGGTCTCGGAGATAAAATTGATCAGTCAAAAACAGATGGAGATATATTAAGAGAAGCAAGTACTATTATTAGTACGTCAAAGTCTACTGAATTAAAAGCATTGCTAAAATCCAAAAGGACAAGTAAAGCAAGCTTTTTATCATCAATTGCTTGACGGATATCATCGGCTACTCGGATCAGAGCAGTGATGGTGCTATGTCCTGGTCGAAAACCTGACTGAAGAGGATGTAGAAGGCAATTTCTTCTCAGAAAGTCACTTAGCTGTGAGTGAACTATGTGCTCTAATACTTTTGAAATTTTATAAATTATTTTGAAGGTAAAAACCATTTATTCATCATTATCACAATTTTATCCTATGCTGTTATGCCCACACGTGTGTTAAATGTATGTATTGAGAAACTATTCTAATTGGTGACGCATAAGCAAATAATTTGCTTTTTTTGAGGTCAGATCAATTTATGTAATTTATCCAGTGTTAGTTAATTTTTTGAAATTATAAGCAAACAAAGCAATCTGGAACAGGTTTATCTGTATTATTACTATTATAAAGAAAAAACTTACGAGTATAAAGTGAAAAATATAAATATTGTTGTACGTTTGCAACAAATAAACTCAAAAACAGTAGCCTACTAGCAGTTTTCTGAACATAAATCCTTTCCTTTTTATTTTACAATAAAAATACAATTTTATCAGAAAATATTTTCAACAGTTTATGTTTCAACAGTTTTTTCTGTAAGAATAACAATGAACTGTATTAATATACTTATAAAAAGTCTTTTCATCAGAAGAGCAGTCTACTTACTTGCTACTTTGCTTTGAAACACATTGTATTTCAAATATCATTACACCGCTTAAGAATTTCGATGTTAAAAACAGTAAAAGTTTTTCTTTTCTTACATAGCAATATCACAATATCCACTATCTTATCTTTAAATGCAACTTGTCCATTCGGCCACCGAGTGATCAATGCATGTTGCAGTGGTGATAGTGATCTTTTTGTATAATATATTAACATCAAGAAAAATGAATTTTAACTTAGATTTGTAGATTGCTTTTTGTTTTTCAGTTTACTTTCCATATTTCCTTAGAATCAGTCTAGATTTAAATGTAGCCTTAGGGCTTAGCCGACTAAATGATAATATTTTCTTATTTATGTAGGAAAAATGCGCCTGATTCTCAATAAGTTAAAAATAAGTCAATTGGTTCCACGAGGACCTTAATATTATTGGCTAATCGAGGGTTTACTAGTTGCATTACTATTTAGCCTTACGGAGATTTAGGTACATATTAACGATAATTTAATTTCTTTATTATTTGGTGTCTGAGTTGAGTAACTATCCAATAGATGGCACTTATGTTAAGTCCAAGCATATAAATTAGCCTCAGCAGTGCATGGCCAGGTCTTGGACAGCTCGGATTGCAACTGCGAAAAGTTCTTCGTATGCAGTAATCGCTCTGACCGAAAATCAATATTTTGTTTTCCCATTGCTTTCTTTTGAAAGTAGCTGGGAAACGACCATCGAGGGGAGTTCTACTGGCCCTAGATTGTCTCGGCGGCTGTTCTTCAGCCGCCGACTACGGTCGCGAGCACTCCTGTACCACTAATTTTTATTTTTTGGTGTACCCTCACCCAAAAATAAAAATACTATTGAGATGTCGGGTACCCAAAAACCCGATAGCCGCTCAAGAATGAATTCTCCGGGACAGGGCTCGCCCAAGGGCCCTGCCTTGCCTGCTTCGCGCGGCAGTGACGACTCCGAATCGGACATTGATGGAATGTCCGGTTGGGGAAAGGTCACGCCGCGCAAACCGCGTACTCCCGTACCACGGGAATTCTACTTAAAAACCCCGCCTGCCTCACCACCAAAGGCGGCAATTGCCGGTCGCCGTTCTCCGAAGGTGGCAACAAAGATGACATCCCGAGAGGCGGCCCAACATGGGCCAACAACGAAAGTGGCATTAGTCCAGCCATTACCACCAAAGGCGCCACAAGCAAGTGCGCCCGTACCAACGGCGGCATTAGTTTGCAGCCCACCCAAAGATCCGCGAACTCACCGCAGACCGTTTGAGCGACGCGCGCGAGAGTATGTCCCGCGTCCATCGACCTCGCGCGAATCCTCATCGCGCAGAGAATCCTTCGCGAGCAGCGACACGCGCCGCGATACATCCGCTCAGAGCGACACTTCCGCTGCTTGCGTCGAGACATCCACACGCTGCGAGCGCGCACCCATCGCGCATCTCGATAGCGCGACCGCCCCGCGCCGCGTCGACGCGACCGCCCCGCGTCCCGATACCGATCCGTGCCTGCGCCGCGATAGCGCGACCGACCCGCGCCGCGAAAGCGCGACCGAGCCGCGCCGCGACAGCGTGACCGTCCCGCGCCGCGTTAGCGCGACCGACTCGCACCGCGTTCGCGATCGCGCAATCGTAGCACATAGTGACCGCGACAACTCCAACCAGGATGTACCGTCAGCTCTCCCGGGAACATCACAGCCTACTGAATCCCCAGACAAACAATCCCCCAAGAGTATATTAGAGCAGAATTACATTATGATGGTTCGCCTTGCTCAAACCAAACTGCTTGATGAAGGGCTGATGCAGGCAATGGCAAAGCACTTAAACGATCGAAGTGCAGAACTTGAAGCCAAGGGTCAAGACCAACCTATCACAGCAGAAGATAAGGCTGCTATGGAGATCGTCGAGACTGCGCCCATCCTCCTTCCACCACCCCTGACTCCATCCCGCAGGAAAAGAGACGAAGATGAAGGAAATGGGAAAGGGTTAGAACCCAAACGGCAGTGTGTGCCTGCGGAACCCTCCTCCCCACTATCATTTGCCTCGGTAGCTGCATCGCGATCCCCTCCAGCAACGCAGACTCAGACGCTAGTCGCAAGCCAAGGGACGGACAGTAGCCAAACCGTGTCAAAAGGAAGATACCCACCATTGGTGGTGGAATCCATGCCCAACTGGGCGCAACACTTCCGTACCCTAAGAGGACTCCTCGGACACACACCGAATGCCAGGCCCTTCGGCAGGGGAGTACACTTTACCCCAAAAGATGAATCGGAATATAGGACTATCCAAAAATACCTAGTCGAGCTGGAACGATCCGAGCGCCTCTCTTGGTTCTGCTACTCGCTGCCAAGCGACCGCAGTGTCAAGGTGGCGATTAGGGGATTTCCGGCCGACACAGACCCGGAAAACATCAAAAAGGAACTAGCCAACTATGGACACGACGTGGAATATGCTAGACCCATCAAGGTGAGAGCTGGCCGCCCAGGATGCATATTCCTGGCCGTGATCAAAAGGAAGGAGAATACTCTACCTGACATCTATTCAATAGATGAACTGCTTTTTATGCCAGGGGTTCGAATTAAAGCTTGGCGGGGCAAGAAAGGCCCTGCTCAGTGCCACCGATGCCAACAGTTCCGCCACTCGTCGCACAACTGCCACCGGCCGCAGAAGTGTGTACGCTGTGGCGGCGAACACCGAGCCAAAGACTGCCAGAGACCTCGCGAGGAACCTCCTATATGCGCAAACTGTAACGGCGCACATACCGCAAACAGCACCACCTGCCCCATATTCCGCAGAGGGGCGAGGAATAAGAAGGCAGGCACGGTGGCACTGACATCAACCATACAAACCACCCCAGGGCCATCCACCCTGGTATAGGAAGCAGAAGCAACCACATCTAGAGAGGACGAAATAACTGACCCGGTAGCGGTCACAACCCTCGCACCTCCAACGTCCAACAAACGAGAGGAGGCAAAAAACAGAAAAGGAAGAAGCTGACCAAAGAGAGACCCAACCCCGAAGAAAGTGGTGCGGAGACAGAGGGACCAGCTTCCCAAACAGACAACTAAAAGAGTGGAAATGCAAGCCCCTCTTAGAAGTAATAACTCCACATTGCGAACAGAACCCTCCGTGTCCCCGGACAAAGGGAAACTTACGGTGCTTGAAAAAGCATTGCAAATTTTCCAAGATGTGCTGGGGGCACTCAGAGAGGGTTTGGATCCAGTCTCAGCCGTCCTGCGAGGGATCACTGAACTACTATCTTTGTATGGATCATAAACCACTGAGGATAGTATACTGGTATACCCACGGTCTGAAGGGCAAGACTGTGCCACTTAAACAACTATTACAGGAACAAGACAGAGACGTGGCGCTCTGCTGCGAGACACATCTAGGTCCAGGTGATAAGTTCAAAATCCCTTATTACACCACCTACAGGAAAGACGAGCACTAGGAGGCCATCCTGGTGCATAGAAGGGTGGTACACCAACCACTACCACACATTGCTCAACAACACATGCAATCTTTGGGCATTGAAATCCTGGTCGCCAGCCAACCAATGGGGATTTACAAACCGCCACTAGAAAGGCTATCAGCATCTGAAATCATGGAGATGTTCAATTCCTCCCTAGCCACCATTCCTGCCGGCGACTGGAATTCCAAACACCTGTCCTGGAATTCTACCACCATCTCGCCATCAGGAAGAAGACTATTTAACGTAGCAGAGCAAAACGACCTGATAGTGTTTGCACCCAGTGGGCCAACCTACTTTCCATTTGTCACCACCTACAACCCCGATGTGCTCGATCTTATGGTACACAAAAACCTAAATCAGACTGTGCACCTGGAGGCGTTCCCGGAAGACATGGAGTCGGACCACATTCCTGTAATAGTATTCATACAAAAAGCCCCCACAAAAGTCATCCCCCCAACACCAAAGAAGGTCATAGATTGGGAAAAATTCCAAAAGACAATGGAAAATAACACTTCATTCCACCCGGTCTCCACTGCGGAGGAAGTGAATCATCTAGCCGAGAATCTGTCCTGCAAAATACAAGAAGCAATGCAAAAAGCTTCAAAAGACCATCACAACACCCGTCTTCTTCCCAAATTACCCACTCCTCTTCGGGAAAAAATTGGAAAAAAAAAGAAGACTTCGAAGACAATAGCAAACCAACCGCTGCCCCATAACAAAATCAGCGCTGAACAGACTCTCGGAAGAAATAAAGTCAGATCTCGACAGGCTTAACACCGAGAGCTGGGAAACACGCCTCGACGAAGCAGGTGATGATTGGGCTTCCCTTCACCGCCTCTGTCGCCAACTTACAAAAGCCCCATTATCAGTACGACCCTTGCGCCGTGAGGACGGCAACCCTAGATATCGGGCCGAAGACCGCGCAGAAATTTTTGCCAGCTGTCTAGAACGTCAGTTTAGCCCAAATCCTAGTCGCGACCCTGCTCACGAACAAGAGATCGAGGAGTTTCTCAAGGATTACCTACGAACAGCACCACAACCGGAAGAGGATCCTATTTTCTTCTCCCCGCATATGGTCAAATGCCAAATCTCCCAGGCCAAACCAACGAAAGCTCCGGGGGCAGACAAAATTACCAACAAAGTACTGCGCCACTTATCCTTTAAAACAATCACCTCCATCACCAGATTGTTTAATGGAATCCTGCGCTCCGGAGAATTCCCCCAAGCCTGGAAGATAGGAAAAATAATAATGCTGACAAAACAAGGCAAAGATATAATGGATCCAAAGAGCTACCGCCCCATTACCCTATTACCGGCGATTTCTAAGATCTTTTAGAGACTCCTCTTTCAACAAATAGAACCACATCTAACTCCTCGTGCTGAACAATTTGGATTTAGGGCCGAGCACAACACGACTTTACAGCTGGCAAGAGTGCTGCACATACTAGTAGCAGCGCGAAATAAGAAGGAGCAAGCAATAGCAGGGCTCCTCGATATGGAGAAGGCCTTTGACAAAGTCTGGCACAAAGGTCTTCTCTATAAACTGGCTCACACCACAACTCCACGAAGAACAATAAAAGTCATAGAATCGTTCCTAGAGGGAAGAACATTCCAGGTATCAGTCGAAGACCATCTCTCAAGCCTAAGACCGATTAGAGCAGGAGTGCCCCAGGGAAGCTGTCTCTCGCCTAAATTGTACTCCGTCCACACTAATGACATCCCCGTGGGAGACGGCTGCTCTTTAGCACTCTTTGCTGACAATGCTGCCTACCTCATGTCATTAATATCTCCAATATACGCAGTTACAAAACTGCAGAGAACACTAGACCTGATTCCTGATTGGCTGGATAAATGGAGGCTATCAGTCAATGTTAGCAAGACGCAAGCCCTCTTGCCATTAAGAACCAGAACAAACAGATCTTTCATCAGGTTAAAACTTCAAGAGCAAGATATCCAGTGGTCCAAAACTGTTAAATACCTGGGTGTTAAAATAGACAACTCCCTCACAATAAGGAGCCACATAAAGGAAGTCACAAGATACTCACAGGGTGCTATGGCTGCACTTCGCCCTGTGCTCGAATCAATACTCCCTTTAATAATAAAAATAGGCCTCTATAAGACTTACATAAGGCCTAGGCTCACCTACGCAGCAGCCACTTGGTATCAATTCCTAGCCCAAGACCTCCGCAACACCTTACAGCAAAAACAGAACGTGGCGCTGCGTAGGATAACAAAGCGCCAAGATTTGTCAGAAATGATGTCATTGCCATAGATCTTAAAATAGAAAGTGTGGAAGAATCCATTAAAAGAATGGCCACTAGCATGTATGGAAGAGCCAGCTCATCAGAACACCCTGAGATTCGAGATATAGCACCATGGCACTCGCGCCCTCCGGACGCGAGACCATTCCCAAGAGATATCCTCAACTAACCCATCCCATTAATTCCCTTCTCCCCTCATTGCTCACTCTCCCCCCTCCCCCCCAGTTCAAATTGCCACTGCATGTTTAAACCCCCGCGGGGACTCGACCTGCGGGGCGGATTGCACGCAAAAGCGCGTTATAAAGGGGGTACCTAATCTAGAAACTCTTTATTCCCTCTCAACTCACTCCACCCACAATGCAAATCAATTACCTTTTCATCAAACAACCTGAACAACCCTTAAGATGATCAAGATTACCAAGGGAAAGGATTTATCCTCACCCGTCCCAATGACCTATCTGTATTTACAGATAGCGTATGAGACCAGTCAGGGGGCAACAGCCCCGAAACCGTCTCTCCGCTCCTCTACGGGGGCGAGAGAAGACTACACGTGGCCGGGTCTGCTAGAATTAACATATTGGCGTGTTGGTCCGGTCTCCCTTTGAAGAATAGACTATCTTCTTTTCTGCCAAATAGTTCGTAAAAGATGGACCACTGCCTATCCGAATCACTACCATCGTGGCTACTAGGTGGTAGACTTCTGTATTGTCTTGCTCGGGATTATTACCACTGATCACTCAATTCTGCCGCAATAAAATCAGTGCTAGCCGTGTTCCGGTTTGGAAGATAAAGTAGTGGGTAAACTTATGCATGTAGCATTACGATCTCGTCACAAGGATAGCAACGTACTATTAACATCTTTGGAGTCTATAGACGACGGATTTCTCTTTCCATCAGGTGAGACAGCTGCTTGCTTGCTATCTTATAATAATGATATTAAAAAAACTGTAAGTCACATTAAAACAGTTTAAATTAAGTTTCTATTTATAATTGACAAGATATGGATATAAAATATAATACAAGTACACAACTACTTGGCTACAGTACACGTGTAAATTTAATTGTAAGCATTATCATACTGTTAAGACTGTGATAAATTCATGAATTTACAAGGCATCAATAGTCAGGGAAAAAAGTTGAATAAGCCACCATATTTTAAATTTTTTTCTTATGCTTGCTACTTTAAAATAATAGAAAATGAAGGCATGGGGGTAATAAACTTTTTAGTATAAAGTTGTATATACGACACTCTATTTTAGAAAAAACAAGTAAAGACGTTCCAAAAAGGACTAATATCAAAACAAAAAGTTTGTTTTAGAAAATAGATCAAAGATATTTGGAAGAAAACTGGAAGAAGACAAATATTACAACAAAAAGGAACCGTTTGAAGTTTGCTTTTTAAATCGTAGAATAACGAACAATCAGAGTGTTCTCCCGACGAAATTAAAATAATTACCGCGTATTGCATATGAACTCACCTTATGAACTTGCAGCCGATGAGCCGACATAAAGTACTGCCTAGAGCTTCTCAATAAACATTAATTAGGCTGCAAAAAATTCAACACGCGAAATAATAGACTCAATTTTAATGCCAAGGGAGCCCGGCATTACGTGTGCTAAAAGAATCCCAGAGCTGTCTAAGGATTTCTATATTTCTTTTTTAAAAAACAAGACAGCGAATTTTTAGCAGTGAACAAGCAAAATTGTTTTTTCTCACAGTCAAACTGGACTAAACTTAGTCGACCCCACTCGCAGGCAATGGCAAATTGTTAACTGATTTCTGTTACAAATTGGTTCCGTTATTATTAACATGTTCTCGAGATATCGCTGCAACCAGAAGCTGCATAAATTGTGATCAATACTGCTAACTACATAGAGATGAATATTACGAAGTCTTAACGTATCCATTATACGCAAAACGAACAATACAGGTAATAAGTAAACAGTATGGAGAAGACTGAACGTAAAATCAGAGCGTGCACCATCGACAATAACCTTGATGCGCCGGACAGCGCTTGAAACGTAGGGGTTTATTTCATATAAGGTTTTAATATGCCAAACTATTCATTGATAGAGAGGCAAATCAAATATTTTGCTATCCCATACAATACATAGTACAGAAGAGAAATATAGAAGCGTCGGATGTTTGTATTGAAACGGCTGCCATCTATGTCAAAGTACAACTGCACTTATAAAAATATTTATGATATGGGTATGGTAGGATATAAATATGATATTTCTTATTCTGTGACCGCCTCGTTGGTCATGTGGTTAGCGACCCTGACTACGCAATCAACGGGGCTCGCGTTCGATTCCCGACGGGGACAAGCATTTATGTGATGAGCATAAATGTTTGTATTTCCGGGTTTCGGTGTTTATTAATATATTCCAGTATTTATAAATGTATTTCTATGTAATAGTATCGTTGACTAACACCCATAATACAAGCAAATATTTTGCTTACCTTGGGATTACATCAGTAAGTGTAATTTATAACGTGTATATTTATTTATTTATTTATAATTTTACTCTACTTGATTGCAGCAATGATTTTAACGTTTTCTTAATTGCCATTTGTCGTTCCTTAAATTTGTCGCATGTTACTGATTGCGTGGCTTTGTAGGAATGATCATTACTATCTATACGTGACGAAGGATGGAACAGTTCTTACCTTTTTATTTAGTGAGACATTTCGTACAATTACTCAATATGACGTATTTGCAAACTTCAGCCCGCAGTACAAATGGTTGTTCCAGTGCGTACCTTACTTAAGTGATATATAAAGTATTAGCCAGAAAAATTATGTATTTTAGCATAGCGTTGCTGTCGAGTGGACAGTGTTCAGCTTAGAGTAAATCCTTCTTATATTACAAAACATTGATGTAAGCTTGGTAGGAGTGCCTATATGTGTATATATATATATATATATATATATATATATATATATATATATATATATATATATATATATATATATATATATATATATATATATATATATATATATATATATATATATATATATATATATATATATATCACCATATATATATCACCTCATCTGTTTCTTCTCGAGAATAGTTATAGCCATGCTTATTTTTGTAATGCAACCTGGGCATATATAACTGTAAAAGAAAGTATTATATGTGCAAATGTGGCATTTCTACGGACCTATTCAGCTACAAATATAGCGTCGCACTACCACAAGTTGAATTTGCTAACTGCAGTGGAATAATATTTAGTTTATTCCGGATAAATAATGAATTGCAAGTATAGTCTGTTATGCACTACCCGGGTCTTTCTCTCAGCAGTAACTATTTTTATGTCATAATTAATAATATAAAAAATAAGACGATGGTTCGCGAAATATATGTATGTTCCAACTTCTTCACTCTTTAAACCAAAACACCACATCGAGTAAAGACGCTGTTGTGACATAAGAGGTGACGTGGAGCTACCAAACCCGAGTAACACGTTATTGCACAACCAAATCTAGTAGCCACAATGTAATTAACACGCTTAGCAAATTGTTCGCCTTTTATTTACATTCTAAAAGAATGGCAGATGATTTCATTTTTTAAGTGCAGCCAGACTAACAGGGGAAGGAGAAAGCAGAAAGTTCGCAATAGCGTTAAGTTACCTTAATACTAACTTTGTGTAATGATGTATTAAAAAAATATCATGCCAATTTTCTTGGCTTTGCTTACCATGTAAGTAAAAAGAAATGACACCAGAGGATGTCTTGATTCACAAATCACCAGTTTTGTCCATTTAAAACATTCCCTTGGATAGCCGATAATAATTGAAACCAATAATTCTAGCTTTACTTGCTTACTAGCTGTTACCCAACATTTCGTTTGCCTCTGCTAAAATTATTATTTATTTTAGCACAGTCATGTAAAAATGTAGCTTTTTTACTCGAAGACAGTGTATTTTTCTAAGGGTAAGGATTAGTCTAGCAGTTTTTGAGTTAATTACTCTCTATAAACATACAAAAATATAAATGATTTTTCCTCATAATATTAGGATAGATTTAAGTCTTATTAACCTTTGAATAGAATAGTCTAACTGAAACATATTGAGAGTTTTTGTACAGAAATTCATTCAAAAGGTAAACATTTCCAAGCTTCAATTGATACACAAATCTCGAACTATATTCCTATGGATTATAAACTTAACTCCAGTAGACTACCGATTAGAGAAATAGCTGCAGTCACAATGTTTAAAATCCGTTTAAATACTTTAAAAGTTATACGTTTGAATATGTTATAACAAAAAAAAATCATATGTTAGCAAAATACATTAATTGCATAATAAAATACCGACTAAATACAAAAAAAAGTCTCATGTGGTAGAAGTGAAACTCACAGAATATTAACCGGATCAACATGGCTGAAAAAATTCTTCCCAGTTGTCAGACAAGATTATTTTTTACCATTAAGAATGTTAATTATTTAACGAATAATTACCCACAATGTTTCAATAAATATATTTACAAAGGACTTCGAACCGGCACTTTAACTTGACCGATATAGAATTTGTTATCAGTAATAAACTTATGTGTGTTATTTACGAAGTAATTGGCCAATATTATTCAATTTGATAAATAAAATATATAGACTTGTTTTACGCACGTATACGTGATTTCTTATATCTTTGGTTTGGTAAAAAATAACTTAAACAATCTTTAATGCTAATAATTCAAGTAAACTAAGTAAAATTGCGACAACCGACTTCTCCTTTCCCATATAACCTAGAATCCTATATCTGATCTTCACCAAAATAAAAGGACTTTTTACTCAGTAACTATACTTAGGAAGACTGACGTACAACGATCGAATTATACGAATGTTGGTCATACCTTTAATGGTACGACAAATTCAGTTCAATTTATGAATAGGATCACCGGGTTGGACAAGAGTTTTTTTATATATCATAAGATAGCAAACAACCAGATGGGTCTCCTGATGGAAAGAGTCAACCATCGCCTATAGACACCAAAGATGTTAATGGTGCGTTGCTATCTTGTGGCGAGGTCTAATGCCACATGCATAAGAGTGTTAAGTTTTTTCGAATTATCCTTAACGATCAAAATTTTACTAGGTACTCGGATTCTGACAACACTCGGAACTTATCCGTGCTTGAATGAGTACGTGAAACTTTAGGTCCTATTTATCGCAAAAATAAGCAATAGTCGTTATCGGGTCGATAGGTTGTGACAATGTGGATCTCCAACAATGTCGCCTACCGATAAACCGGTGAAATATTATAAACCGAAACACCTATTGACATTTGATTAATTTTGGCTCACCGTAATAGAACCGACTTATTATATTTTCAACCGACTTCCAAAAAGGAGGAGGTTAGCAAACCGGAATATTTTTTGTTTAGTATCTTCACGTCCGTATCCCCAAAGAGTTAGGCAGAGGGAGTTAGGCAAAAGTTTCATCGTGTTTTTCAAAATTTAATCAAGGCATTAAAGTCAAAAAATAATTATTGTTATTAATAAATATTTTTCATTCACCGAATCAAAATTTACAAAGCCCCATAACTTTATTATCTACCCAATTTGAGATTTTTCGAAGATAGAAAAGATGGTTGAATCGTCAAAACGAAGCTGTTCACAAAAATTCAGCTTGTTATTAATAATAAAAAGTTTGTTCCTGGGATCCCGGGTCTATTAGTGATGTGTGATAAGAAAATGCACCGGATTGTTTTTATATTCGAAACCCGAGCCAGACTTTACAGAATTATGACATCTTATACTTACACACTTATGTACACACATAGTTGGCCTAATTGTTCGCCTTTATGAACTGTCTGGCAGAAAGGTACTAAAGAGAATTATTCATAAGGTGCCCATACTAACACAGAGAAGATTAGAGGAATATTTTAAAACATAAATATTTCCTTTATAAGTCATCAGTAACATAAATAGCATATAACATGCAAGTAGCCTTAACAATATTTTGGAATAGAAATAAATATTTATTCCAAGAAGTTTAATTAATCTGCAATAGTTAAATCGTTTTTCTCTATGAATAGTCTGGCAAAAAGGCAGAATCTTTATAATATGCCCGAACCAAAAGAGAAAAAAAAAAAAGTTGAATATTTCACAATATCAATATTTCTTTTACATGTCATTAGTTACAGAAATTACATATAACGTGTAAGTAAACAGTTATTTTGAATACGAATGAGTATTTATTCCAAGAATTTTAACAAAAGATAACTTATCGCCTCATTTTAACAAAAACGTTAAATTATTTGTGATCAGTGGTAGTAACTCATTTTACATATTCATTATGTAACAGTAATGACCGACATTTCTGAAAATATAATTTTAATATCAATTTGAATTATTTTATCTTATAACATTTGTTATGTAGTACTTCGGAACTATGATTTTATGTGTTCATTCCTGCTATTTGTAAGGCAATAGTTGACATTTAGAAAATATCTGATATAATAAAAAAAACATATTTTGACCAAAATTTCTTTCACAATTTTAATGATTTCGCATGATCTAACGTCACTAAATATGTTATGGGTTTTTTGATGTGTTTTTTTATATAAAGTGTTCAAAAATCTAAATAAATCGTGAAAAAATCTATGTATTTTATATAAAAAAATAAATAATATTTTGTGGGTAAAATAAACCAGGATACGCAATGTAGACATTTATTTTCAAAAATCATAATAAGCCTGTATTATAATATGATATTATAAATATGCATGAATTATTATTTAATAAAATTTGACATAATATCTGCCACACTGATGACAACGTATCATTAACATCTTAAAATATGATGATAATGTTTTGTCATTAGTGTCAATAAGAAATGTGTCCGTTGGTCGAATATTACTTGTGTGTACATAGACTTCTATTAGTCTCCAGTATTCTGTGGTTTGGTTGCGTAACGAATTTGGCAGCGCGACCAGCTCGGGTTACTGCACAGAATGTTACTGGTCGCGCCACCACGCCGCGCCGGGTGCGCCACCATTAATTAATATAGCAGTGTGGTGTCTTAGTCACTCGGCCGCCACTTGCAACCTGTATAACATAGTGTTACAAACAAATTTTCTTCAGGAATCACTGATTTTCTTAATATTGTGTCTTGTATCAACAAATCATCTTTATACAAAGTCAGTAACTCATCAAATGTTCCCAAGGACATCCTCACATAGCTAAAAGACTTATCCCGTAGGCGTATCATCTAACGTTTGCAATTCGCCAGCGTTCAGCGATGACTCTAAAACGTAATGAAAAAATCATCAAAAACGTTTTGCAATTATAAAAAAAAGTTTTGCAATTATATACAGAAATACAGAGTTTATACTACTTACCAATGAAATAAAATCACTCCAAGGGTAATTTTTAAACCTTGTAATCTCATTTGGGTATGATAAAATAGTACAACTGCTTTATTTCTATTTATTTTACAATATAATATAACCTACAAATGTATGAAATTTTTGACAGTAATAGGAGCGTTTGCTCATATGCGCGGTGATACGTTTCCTTCCCCATGACGTGTCTATTAGGTCCATTTTGATACCATCTCAGTGTGATGTGGAGACTCTAGTATCTGTGTGGTGTCTAGTAGTTGGGTGGTAGCTTACGGACACCACAGTGGCGCGTCAATTCAGAACTCTACCACCTCGAGTAGCATCGATAGTAGTGACTCGCATAGCCAATCGGCCGCCTTTTACAACTTGCCTGATACAACGGCAGTCAGTCTATTCTTTAAAGGAGCCTGGACCAACACGGGGAAAACATTGTGGTAAGAAACGCTATAATAATTAGTGGTGGAGTGACCAGCGGGGCGGCGCGATCAATAACATTCTGTGCACGCGTCCGAGCTGGTTACACCGCCAAATTGGTTGCGCTACCAAACCGACACCAACAGGCTTAGGATAAACACCACGAGATACGTCTCGATCGAGAAAGTGACGTTTGCTCGACTGTTTTTTGTTTGATAAAATGACAGTAAGACGTTCGATCGGTAGAGAAAATAACTACCGTCGAGTAATAATGATTATTTTCTTTTCCTTTGAAGTATCATGTCAAATCAAGTGTCAAATGCGTTAGCAAATAGAGAAAGTGACATAAATGTCGAGAAAAGGGATCGATAAAATTGTATCGTGTTGCTTATCCTAAGCCTGCAGGTGCGTTACTCCCTATAGAGACGTACATATTTTGTTGGTAGCGGCGACTGGTTGCGCCGCTATGGCGTCCCGGTGAAATATAGCCCTTAATATTCAATATAAGGGTCATTCTTCAGAGTACAATTTTTGAGCGTAACAGATTCTTATCTCCTATATAAACTAATAATGTTTACATAAATCTACTATAACTTGTTTATACATTCTATATGCATCGTGTCATATAGATTTCATTATGTAATAACCATGTATATAAAAGTTATTTACCTTCAACACCTCAAATCCGGGTAATTTTGCACGTTTTACACGCGTAACAGGCGCTCCGACTTCTGATCAATCGCAGATATTTTTTAATTCCCTAACGTTTTTAATCAGATTTATACACAAAATTTAAAAATACAAATCATTTTATATCCTGGCCAAACTTCTAATTCAATTGTAGTGAAAGTTTTTATTTTATGAGTATAAGTAAGTATGTCACACACTTGGAAAAATTTTAGCTTCGCTTATTGCGACGGATATTACTCTGAACTGGCGAGGTCTAGAAGTATCGGGATTGGTTTTTCTGATTCTGTTTTTATGCTGCAACTTATGGATCAGGTAATCGTAGCCCTAAATCCCTCAATTTCGGTGCAAGAGTAAGTTCTTCAATTTTTCAATTTTTGGTTCTCAATTTTTAAGAATTACCATGTCACATTTTTGGAATGTAATCGTACTATTTTTAGTAAACGGATATTGCGGTCTTATACCTAACTCCCAAATGTAGGTAGCCAATAACAAACTAGTAGCCTATATCTTTCCAATGGCGAGAAATTTCAAAATATATGCTTTTTGGTGATTTCCATGGTGTAATTTCCATGTATAAAACACCATGGAAGTTACATAAAACCCATGGAAATTACTTTATTTAATTTTTTTTTGCAATAATTAAAATGAAATATTCAATGTTTATACTGTAATTCATACAATCACCAGATTAAGTGATAAATATTTTCTGTCAGTTATTTTTTTTTTAATTTAAATCTGTTAAACCAAAGCTTATCATTTAGACTGCTCATAGTTCTAGGTTCGATCCCCAGGTCGAGCAAAGGTATTATTAAAATTTTTTCGGGGTTTCCTCGAAAGTCTTAAACCTCAGTAGCTGCTCAGAGTCGGGCGGAGAAGTGTATTACCACTCCCGTCCCTTGGATGAGCACGTAAAACTGTCAGTCCTGGTTATCGCTAGGAATAGTCGATAATCGTTAACACATCGGTAAATGTGGCGATTAGGATCACCACTTACCTCGCCAACCGACAAACCGTTGAATCACGGTAAACCAGAAAGTCTATAGACGTTTAGTTTAATCTGCTTTTTTATTTAAATTTGTTAAACCGAAGCTTATTATCATTTAAAGCGTCTTATTATCATGCTCAAAGTGCCGAAAATGAGTCTACTATTAATGTTTTGATGTTAAGGAAAGTATTCAACGTAAAGTGTAGTACCACGCCTAAGCTAGGCTAGTTAACTGCTCGGTTGAGCACACATTCATATTTTTCGCTAATCCTGCAATTTTTCCTTACTTGACTACTTACTTATGTACCAATATGATTACATCGTCGCCACAATTATAATGATTTTTATGAAAATACGAACACTAACTTTTTCACACTTTTTAATTTAATTAACTTTCAATTGCATGACTTAGTAAAGCAAAAGGTAATAGGAAATGTACCTATTCACACATTTGTAGCACACGCACTTTATCGCTAATTTGTTTTGCTGTATCTAAGTTTAGCGGAGAGGTGAAATTCAGAAAAAAAGAGTTGCTGAAAAAAATTGCCTAATATCGTATTAATTGTAGCCGTTCATAGTTCCCCAAACCACTTTTATCTAATCTTATTTTCATATCTGATACGGTATTTAGCAAAATTTTACCTGCTGAGTAATTTCCGTGGGCTGTAATGTAATTTCCATGGACCGCAAATGTTCAATATTTTTTTTTAGGAAAAGTATAGATCCACTACGTGTCGAATTTTCATATGTTCTTTAAATTTGCATAAACTTAAAAATGTTTGTGTAATTTACTTTAATTAAGCGATTTCAAAAATGCCATGGAAATTACATGGAGAACACATTTTTGAAGAATCACCCATAAATATTCACGGGACAAACTACACTTACTAATCTAACCCTAAAGTAAGCAAATTATTTGCTTGTGTTATGGGTGTTAGTCAACGATACTAATACATAGAAATACATATATAAATACAAGAATATATTTAATAAACCTCAAACCCGGAAATACAAACATAGATGCTCATCACACAAATGCTTGTCTCCGTCGGGGATCGATCCCAAGCCCTGTCGATCGCTTAGTCAGGGTCGCTAACCACTCGATCAACGGCGCGGTCGTATATAGCCCTTAGAGTATAACGTGAAGCATAAGCGACATAAATGTGTGCGTGAATAAAAAACATAATTTCCTGTTATTACGTAAGTCACACGCACACAAGAAAATAATAATAATGTTGCAAATTCATGACATTTTGCCCTTAAAACTTAGAATTTAGGATTTACCTTATTTTACTTTTAGATCAAAAAGATCTTCACTAGTAGGCATAGAATGTTACAACAGGATACAATTACTTCGTATTCTTTAAGGCGTCGTTTCGAAAGCTTCCTGGAAATGTATTAAATATAACTTTTGTTAGAATAATTCATTACTAACGTATTGGTATAATAAGAGATGATGAGTAGAAAAATAAGACATTTTATAGAGTAATGTGCGATATGTATATATGATTTTTTTTATTTATTTAATACTTTATTGTGCACTTAGTAACCTTATTATTATTATTTTTTCACGACCGTAAAATTAATTTATTAAAGGTTTTAATAAATTAATTTTACGTAATAGTTATACTGCACTATTTCTACAAACTATGAACTATTAGGTGATTTTATTATTTGTTGGTAGTTGTACAATTTAGACAATTAGACTATTTTCGGGAGAAATAAGCGTTCTATTTTTTCTTCTTAAACGGCTAATTATGAAACATTGATGGCAAAAAATACGGCAGTCTTACAATTCCTACACGTTCCAAAATCGACACGTTCAGGAATCAGTACTCATATAAAAGAGAGAGGTTAAAACATTATAATAACATTTTATTAATTAAATCCATACTATATATACTATATACTATTACTATATATTATATTGCTATATTACTATTATTACTATTTTATTATTTACTATTACTATTTTACTATAATATTATAAATGCAAAAGTCTGTCTGTCTGTCTGTCTGTCTGTTACGCTTTCACGGCTGAACCGATTTTCATGAAATTTGAATTTTTTTTCAAAAATCAGTACCTGGAGGGCTGAAATAGGGGATGAAATTTTTATTAAAAGCTATTTGGACGACTTATTAATAATATACTCGCGGGCGAAGCTGCGCGGGTTAGCTAGTTGGTAATACTTTTATTACGGAACACAAATATCAAATTATATTTCACTTAGCAAAATTTGATTAAAAATTGTTTCGCATTATTTTTAATACTTTGATGTTATAATTAAATAGAGATCGATATCAAAATTAAAATAAAAAAAAACGCAAATTACAGCAAAAAGTAATACCATTTAATTGGTAGTTTGGTACTTTTTAGATACTAATCCTTTTTTTTTAAATTATCTATTCTTTTTCTATTCTATAGGAAGAGTCGCCTCTGTGGTCTACTGGTCCGGTGTCGGCATGGATCACATAAGACTCCGGGTTCGATTTCCGAGTTGAAAATTAAAAAAATGTGATTTTCATTTTTCTAATAAAACCTATCATATTGTGAGACCAAGTATCTTGTTTAGCATGATAGTCTTATTGGCAAGCTTCCATCGTATGGTCTGCATACTGGTCTTTGCGCCAGGATCTCATATTTTCTGAGTAGCCGGTCGATTAGAGTAGTGGTCGACGGCTGCTCATCAGACCAAATGGCTATTAATGCCGGAGTCCCTCAGGGATCAGTTCTCTCCGCAACTCGATTCCTGCTATTCATTAACAAACTGCTGAAGCCCGGTATTTATGGGTACGCAGATGATAGCACTGTTGTGGAGAGTTAGGTATCCAGTAAGCGGGTCAGTACGGCACAGATCCGGTCTCTCAGAAAGGCAATGATAGATTGTATGAATCTGTAATCAAAGGCAGTTTCCGATTGGGGCAATGCTAATCTGGTCAAGTTTAATGCAACTAAGACCCAGGCGTATCTATTTTTCGTTAAATGTAGTCCGTTCCATCTATCTCCGTCTTTCCAGGGTGTGTCCGTGCCGATAACTGACCACCTCGAGTTCCTTGGTATTACCTTAACGCTTACTTTTAACTTTGGTTCGTACATCGAATCTAAAGCCTAAATTGCCTCAAAAAAGCTTGGTATTCTGGCGAAGGTGAGACAGTTTTCAGCCCGGGACAATTGCTCAACCTTTATTAAGCACAAATCCGTTCGTGCATGGAATAGTGCTTTCACCTCTGGGATGGATCCGCCAAATACCAGCTGGAGACACTTGAGGCGATACAGAGGCGTGCCAAGAGGCTCATAAACGAGGATGATCCGATAGGCTCAAAACTCCAGAGCCTCGCTCATCGACGCAGAATGGAACGAACTTAATTGCGCCATCCCCGTTTTTCTATAGATCGTCGAGGCGCACAGATTCTAGGCATCGCCATATGGTGGACGTTCCACGTACCCTGACCAAAAGCGGTTCAACTCAACATTCTTCATTCGAACCGCAAAGGATTGGAATATGCTTCCCAAGTCTATATTCCCCGACGAGTACAATCTGTAGATCTTCAAGAAAAGAGTGAACAGGTACCTTCTAAGGAAGCGCGTTCCATCTTAGGCCTCATCTTAGCTTACTATCAGGCGAGATCGAGGTCAAGTGCTTACCTATTGATAGTAAAAAAAAATGTTTTTTTTTTTCTTATTTTCACGTTATGCAATGTGAAGCGTACAATTATACTCTTACATATCGCGTCCGTAGAATTCTCGAATCAGGCGTTTATTTTGCGCAGTATTTAGCGTATATTACTTAATTTATTAATTTCCTTAAATTTTACTTTTATTTTTTTAGAATAAATTCTGTAGAGTATCTAACCTCCAGACCACGAAGTGGTGGTAGCAAATTAGTGGAATATTCCGTAAATCGTCATCAATCACATAAAACACAAAACATGTCAGTAGTCTTAACAGTTTTTTGAATATGAATGAGTAGATACTTATTTATTCCAAGAACTTCGACAAAAGCTAAATTATTGCGTCAGCTTAACAAAAACGTAAATTATCCTGATCGGTGGTAGTGAGATTACTTTGAGTGTTTAACATAATATTCATTTTTGTATTAATCACATTTTATTTCTACCTGTGCCCGCGACTTCGTCCGGGTGGAAAATTTTCTATTATAAAAATAACCTGTTACTCCTTATTTCACTGGCTATCTGCCAGTGAGTCTCGTCAAAATTGATCAGAGATTAGCCGGAACAAACTGACAGACAGACGGACAAAAAAGGTACTAAATGTTGTTTTGATGTATGTACCGTGTATATTTATAGTAAAAAGTGGTTATTTAAATATTACAAACAGACACTCTAATTTTATTAATTTGTATATGTAGATAAATATGATTTCATCAAGGAACTAATTAGTTTAAATTTCAAAAAGGCAAACTTTAACATTTAACTCAATTTTAAAAAACAACGAAGAAAATAAAAAGCCAATATTTATATTCCTATATATTAATACGTGAAGGAAAAACTTTGGATCCCTTTTTAGACAATTGCGCGAACGGTGGAGTATGAAACTTGGCACAGTTAAAGTTTACATTGTGGAGTAGGTACTGTAGAAAACTAATATTTTTTAATGAAATGCATAAGATACATTAAATTAATAAAAATGAAAATTACACGCACTACATTCATGTGACATACATGACAAGATACACACATGTATAAGGTACTATTTTCTTTATGGCTAAAACGGTTGTCAAATTTAAAAGAGATTTTATTGTTTAGTCTATGGTCGATTTTCGGCCACAGGTGATCGCTAGTATATTTAATACATAAAATGACCAGTAAAAATGACCTATCAAACAATATTAGGGGCATCCTACCATGACAGCTGCGTTATCATAACGTACCTAAATTGGCTGACAGTTACACAGTTTGCATTAAACGACCGTGTGCCTCATAACATCAATGCTATTGTAATTAGTCTCGTGCGATGTTATTATGTCAATAATTTACCAAAACATGAAATGTTTCATCATTTCTATTAAAACAATATTGGTGTTCGATTTCTCAATTATTTCAGTACTAGTATGAGTGAATAAAATTTTAGTTTCGCCATACATATTTATATTAACGCAACAAAACGTTTGAAGTAGTATTAACTCAAGTTCAAAGAACAAAAACAAAATATAAAAAACTTGTGTAAGCAGACGTTTTTGAAATCAATTACACACACATAAAATATGTGTAATTATGGTGGAATATTTGAAATTTTATCATACCGACTCTGGCGATGATTCCGATATCGTGACAGTTCATTGATGGTTATGTGCTCGCGTTGGTCAGTCGTCTTATATGTTTTTATGTAAAATATCAATAAGTCAATGGTATAAGTGAGTTACAAATGTTTCGCGCTGGATGGTGAATCAAGGTCACTTACGACAGCTACAGACTATCCTCGCAATTACGTTATATTTAGGTAAGATGTACGCATCAGTTAACACCTCGTTTAACTTGAATCACACTTACAAATACAATCCATACAGTATTCTTTCAACCACATTTACAACAAGCGGCTATAAGCTGTTTAAAGTATTTATTCCAACTTAAAATGTCATCATTGATATGCAATTGGATTTTATCAAAATGACAACTCATTTTCATCAGCTCATCTGAATAAGCTATTAAAATTTTAATAGCTTATTTAAAATCTTAATGAACGTTAAATAACAAATTCTTTCCTGGTAAATATTAAAACGTGGGTTACGCAATATAACTTCTAACTTTCAAATTTTAAAATATAAAGTTTTTATTTGAATGTTTTTAACAAAGTATAACTATTTACTAATAATTTGTTAATATAAGTTACTTTAAAACAAATTAATTAAATCGTACATTTATTACAAATATAGATACATAGTTATTTCTAAATAATACATATTATAGTTATATCTAAAAATATTATAGCGAATTCCTCAATAGTTTTTAATATATAGTAAAAATGTAAGCAAAAACGATAAAATTCGTGATTTTTTAATTCATTATTAAAAAAGAGGTTAATAATATTTGATGTATACAAACATACGAAATGTGTGTTTTTAAAAATTATAAGTATTTTTTTTTAAATTTTTTTTAAATTTACTAATAAATCGACAATCGTTGGCAATTTGACCGTTATCCTTATCACACTGACACGTACTTATTTATCAATCGGGCACAGTAACCAACAGCTGTTTATTACATTATTCCTTTAAGAATTAATATTGTTGGATATCACAGTTGTGCGAAGATTTTTCAGGATTTGGTGCCATCGTTTTACCTTTTCCTGACACAATAGCGTTACCGCCTGTCGCTGTTGCGTATCAGTTTGAAGAGTGGTTATCAGATAGTAAATTTTTGCGCGTGGCATTATATTAGGCATAGCAACGGTTGTATTTTTCCATCCAAAGAATCATGTCCTTGTTTGCTGTCCTATAATACAGGTATAATTGAAAAATATTGCACGATAAAGAAAAGTATAATAGTAATATAATATAATAGTAACAAGCAATTTCCTAACAAAATTATAATTTAAAAAGTTGTAAATCGGCAGACACTGAAAGCTATTCCTGAAACTTCCGGCTAAATTGAGGTATTTTAAGCGCAAATAAATATAGAGTTCAAAAATCTAAAGTTTATTAAAAATGACAGTGAGTATTTTTATATATATAAAAAACTGTGTATTTGGAAAACGAATGGCAATTAACGCAAATTTTGAGCTCCAACATGGTATCTTAGCTACAAAAAGATTCATTGAATAATATCGAAGTACCTATTCTCAAAAAAAAAACTTTAAAAAAATTTGTCATTGATTAATCCCGAACAAATTAACTGGTTTGATCCGATTTAAAATAATTGACGCAGTTTTTAAGTAAAAGAGCTGACTATAATTTTATTATTGGTGTATTAGTCTGAAAGTTATTTCAAAAATATGAAATATTTATCATAAATGACGTTCTACCTACTGGTACAAGTCAAAAGACCTTCAACTGGTGCATTTACAATATAATTGTCGCTTAGGATTAGGCACACGGCAAATATACATAGAAGACGTATGTATCCTTCATCCATAGGAAATTAACGTGCCAGATTTTGACAACAGACACCAATAATATTCGAACGCGGAAGACTTCAATTTTTAAGGAAGTCCTTTTCATATCTTTCAAACACGCAAAGTGCATACTATATTAGAATCATCTATAAGGTGTAGAAATTAAGTTTGTGCTTTTACAAAATATCTAACACACATCTAATACCGGGAACGGTTAAGGGTTTTCAAATAATAAAGATTTATTTCCATCACTGAACTCATTGTAACATGAAAACGTAAATTTCAATCTCGCTAATTCTATGTATACTACGGCGTAAATCTTGAGATATTTTCCCTTCACAAAATCAATATGTAGAGATGCGGGCTTGTAATGAAACAATACGATTAAGGGAGACCTTCAGAAAAGAGTATTAAAATGCTGCAATGCATTTGCAAGAACTCATATATCTCAAGATCACAAGCATGTGTATTGAAATTTGAACCTTTAGCTTTTTACCTTAATACTATTTACTTCAGTTGGCTATTCTGAATGGATTCTAAATGGAAAATCTCTGCGTTCTAGTGGTCCGTTGTCGGTGTTGAGATCTCGGGTTCGATTCCCGGGTCGGTAATTCAAATATGTTTTTTCAGTTTTCTATTAAAAAAAACGTTGCCCGGTGTTGGACAAGTGCCCGGTTGGCATTAGGCTTGCCACCTATTACATTGTGGGGTTAAGTACGAGTATCGTTGGGTTATCGTGGGTGCATTGGTTGTACTTCTGTCTACCCTTTCGGGGATTCGCGCGTGAAGATATTGTTTACTTTAATTATATTATTAGTAAATGTATGCTATAAATCTTGTTAATATTATAAAAATATCAAAGCGTTTAGGTAGCTAAGACTCATTTTCAGTTACATGATTTATTTTTTATTTTTTTATATCATAAGATACCAAAAAAGCAGATGGGTCTCCTGATGGAAAAAGTCAAAAATCGGCTATAGACACCAAAGGTGTTAATGGTGCGTTGCTATCTTGTGGCAAGGTTTAATGCCACATGCATAGTTTACCGGCTACCTTACCCTCCAAACCGGAACACGACAGTGACAAGCACTGACGCTATTGGGGCAGGAATAGGTAAGGCGGTAGTACCAGACCCGGGCGAGACAATGCAGAACTCTACCACCTAGTAGTCACGATGGTAGTGACTCGCATAGCCAATCGGTCGCCTTTTACGGCCTGCCTGGCAGAACAGCAGTTGGTCTATTCTTCAAAGGAGCCCGGAACCTGGGAATAATTGTATTAACATACCTACAGTATGCAATTCGTAATCACAGCTCAACAGATAACAGTTTCAGCTACCTAAACGCATCGATTCGATTGAAATATCGTTACATGTATATGTGCACAACTTTCAAACCCTGCTCTTCCTCAGTTTTTTAGCTGGTCGTTTAGTTTTAATGAAATATATTATGTACCTAAAATATAAACTCTGAACAAATTTATATTTTGTTTTTAACATACATGTATCATAAAATATCAAATAAGCAGATAGCTCTGTGGTCTCGCCTCTGTGGTCTAGTGGTCCAGCGTTGGCGTCGACCACATGAGGCCCCGGGTTCGGTTCTCGGGTCGGGCACTTAAAAAAAATGTTTTTTCAGTTTTCTGATAAACACAAAGTTGCCCGGGATTGGAAAGTGCCCGGTTGGCGATAGGCTTGCCACTTATCACATTTGTGGGACCAAGTATCTTCGGCTAATCGTGGGTGCACTTGTTGTACCTCTGCCTACCCCTTCGGGGATACGGGCGTGAAGATACTCTACTAATGATAAGTAATAGCTATTGCCTGTAAATATCTAAGAAATTAATATTGTACTACAGATCTAAAGCCACATACGTAATTTCATCAGCTAGTTTACTCATGGAACCGAAATACGACAATGATAAGTATCGATGCTATAGCGACAAGAATATGTAGAGATTCGTAATCAAATGAGACATTAGACAATTCCCACATCATTACATAGTATAAAACAAAGTCGCTTTCTCTGTCTGTCCCTATGTTCCTATGTCCCTATGTATGCTTAAATCTTTAAAACTACGCAACGGATTTTGATGCGGTTTTTTTTAATAGATAGATTGATTTTTGAGGAAGGTTTAAGTGTATAAACTTTTTCGATATTCCTACGGGAACAAAACCTGCGCGGGTGAAACCGCGGTCAGGTCGCTAGTGTACTATATGAGTAATGCAAGCGAAACATTAGAGAATTCTTACATGCTATTCTATTACCTAAAAGAGTTCTGTAAGGTCTCGATTGTCGATAATAATACATTTGACCAATAGTTAGCCTTTTACAAACTGTCCGGTAAGCAGATAGTCTAATCTTCAAAAGGGGCACGAACCAATACTATTAGATATAAATTCTTTTGAACTATGAAAGATAAATGGGTTAATCACTATTTATTTCTAATAAGTACATAATCCGATCCAGTCATGAGATCGTAATCACATATCCCGTAGGAAATAAAGCTGCTATATTACAAAGAGCTTTTTTCTACTTTTGTTCTAGGAGTTAGCCTATTCGGTTCAGATTATGAGGACTCAGGTTTGATCCCCGGTCGGCAAACAAGTTATTGAAGTTTTTCGTATTTTTCTTAAAAATTCCAAATCACAGTAGGTGGAGTCAGGTGGTTTCAGATCGATCAAGTGCAGTGATGGATATCACCGTCCATCTCGTCATATAACTAACCGGTGAATCGGTGTGAACCGAAAATTCTATAAAACTCCTTTAAATATTATAAATAAACTCACTTTAATTATTATTTAATTATTCAGTAATTTACGTAAAACATCCTTCATGATTTGATCAAGGAAATTCGATTTTATAAACTAACTAGCTGTTTCAACTTCGTTCACTTGCCCCAAAATCATAATTTATTTTCCATGATCGGTTAAAAAGTAGGCTTTAACACTCCTGAATAGTGTAGTTTTCTAATGAAAAGAATTATTCAGATTGATGTAGTAGTTTTTGAGTTTATTCGGTACAATCATACAAAAATATAAAAATACAAATATACAAATGTTTTCTCTTTATGATATTATACGTATATTATTATTCTATACTGTAGTATAATGATAAAAAAGTTAAGAAGAAGAACAAATTATTTTATTTGTACTTCTTGCTGTGCCCGCGATTTCATCCGCGTAGAAAAATTTCTAAAATAAATTTAACCTAATTTACTCCTTATTGCATCAGCTATCTGCCAGTCCAGATTTGAGAGTCCCGTCAAAATCAGCCCAGTCGTCCCAGAGATTAATCGGAACAAATAGATAGACAAAAATGCAAAAAATGTTGTTTTGGTATATGCACCATGTATAAATCCATATGCATTTAGTAAAAAGCGTTTTTTCTTAAATTACAAACAGACACTCTAGTTTTTTATTTATGTGTATAGATTGTACAAACCAACATGCTCTACCAAAAATTACAAACATTTGCATTATATAACTATAATTATATAATAGGTTTCAACCGAATAGAATAAGCAGATATTATAATAATTATGAACCGATTGTCAATAACACAGTCTGAAACACGTGTCTAGTTTAATACAACCACAATTATTTCTGTTTATCGGACATACTTCTGACAACTCGTTTATTGGCAACTTCGGTTAATATTTTTATTCACAAGAAATAAATAAATATAAATAAATATTCACGGGACAAATTACGCTTACTGATCTAACCCCAAAGTAAGCAAATTATGTGCTTGTGTTATGGGTGTTAGTCAACGATATTAATACATAGAAATACATATATAAATACAAGTATATTTTTAATAAACACCCAAACCCGGAAATACAAACACTTATGTTCATCAAACAAATGCTTGTCCCCGTCGGGGATCGTCGATCGCGTAGTCAGGGTCGCTAACCACTCGACCAACGAGGCGGTATTATTATAATCTCTAGACAAATAATAAGTATACATAAAGTATTGCATTTAAATAATTTTTAAATGAAATTTAAAAAATATATTAATATTAAAGAAAAACACAAATTAACTTTTTTTAAGTTTATAACAATGGAGTATTTTTTATGACCCTGTTATATCAAGAATCTGGCAAAGTTTCATAAGAGGATTTTGATGCATATTTACTGCAAAAAGAGTTTATCTCTACATTATAATATTTAATATCATATAAAAATTTATTATTAACATTATCTAAGTTATGAAGTAATAATATTTAGTTTTGAATGTTTTGATAAATCGGTATATTAGCCTGAAAGTTATTTTACAAATATGAAGAAAGTTTGTTGCAAACAACGTAATTTTCATTATTTAGAAAGCTGTAACTTTTAAAAATATAATTTAATTTTAATTTTTGAAAAGGCATTTGACGTAGTTTTTTAAAGTACTAAAATATTGTAAAAGGTCAAAAAATGATTAGTTTAAAAAATTTCGAAGCTAGGTCGAAAAAACATTTTATTCTAAATTTTTCGTCAAGGATAACTCCGACACGGATAAACCGATTATTTTACGCATTGGACGCAACTTTTAAGGAATAGAGAATTAGATTTTGTACTCAATCGGTACATTAATTTGGAAGTTATATCAAAAATACTATTTCGTCAAAAAAGTTTTGAGGCTTTTTCAAAATTTTTCAAATTTCGGGACGTCAGTCGAGCCGTTCAAAAATTATTAGATGTTTACATACATACATACACACAAACACACACACACACACACACACACACATATAAATACGTACATATATGCTGATGTCGTCGTGAAAATAGTCGGAAAATATTCCTAGGACCTCAAATCGTGAAGATCTGGTAACAACTCAATTTTCGAAAATCGGGGCATAAACAGTACCTTCCTTATCTACATTTATATACGAAGCGGGAAGAAAAATATACAGGTAGATTGTGAATATTTATATGGTATTATATATCTACCCCAGGAATAGTAATACAATATCTTGGATATATAGAGGTTTTTTCATTCCATTTAGAAAACTATTGTTTACTCTCTGTGTGTGTGTATGCCTTTCTCTCTCTCACACACATACACTTGAAATTTTGTATGTAGGTAAATAATTATCTTTAAATGAAGTAGGGGGAGATGTTTTAACTTTTAATAATTAGTAAATAAAAATAACCATTTTTTAAATAAAATATTTAAACAATCATTCATTAATTATCTATGTCAGGTAATTAATGAGTTTCGCTGAATTCTATCTCCATGTCTATTTAATGCGCAGTCTGAATACAATGAATCTGATGTAGATAGATAAATAAGTAGGCATATTAGCTTTGTTTGCAAAAGTGGGACTGTTTTGCTCTCGTTGGAAACAGTAGGCAGACAGCCTGAAAGCGAGACAATCCTACCCAAAGCGGGACGTATGGTTACCTTGAATATACCCGATTTAAATCAAAAGGAATCATATTAATATGTTTTTTTGTTACCGAGAAATTCGTGGACAAACATACACACACTTACCGAATTTAGCACTTGTGCTTGGAAGCCTAAATTAATCGTCGTAATCAAATATTATCCAGTCCCAACAACATCACAAATAGGTCAAACTGATAAACTCCTTTTAAAGTCAGTAAAAAAACAGCAAAATAAAATGGAAATAAATATTATTGATGGATATTCTAGAAATATATTTTAATGCACATGATTGTACTCAGACGTTTGACAATGTCACAAGTTTCTCTTGGGACGTATATGCACTATTGATTTAATTAATTTCGACATGAACAACTAAAATTGTAATTAAAACATGTCTAAAATAAATCAAAAACATTTAAATTTATTGATTGGCTAATTTAGAAATATCTAATGAGGTTCAAATTACTGGCCTAACAAATATCAAATTGGTGTCATATTTTAATTGCGGAACAAATAACACTTATTGAGGCAACCCTGAGATATTCCACAGAATCACTTTTATTTTATGGAACAACAAGCAGATATGTTTCCTGATGGAAACTACTATTATTATTTTTGTGTCTAACCACTTTACATTTAAAATTAATTAAAAATTATTTGCAAAAGAAGCTAGTTTATTTGCATGCTAATATTTGGAATTATAAATATATAGTATTATCTGCTATATTAATAGATGCAGTAGCACCAAGTATAATCTTATAGTCATTATGAGTACTTGAAGCGTGTCGATTAATCCTTTGGGAAGTCAATGAATAGGATACTTTAATTAAGGCAAGCAATGGCTGCTTTATCATGGTAGATAGGTTTGAAACATTAGGCATATTATCCACGCAAAAAAATATATACATATCTTCAACCTAGAGCCCACAAGAGAGAATCGAATGCCAGACATCAGTATCCCTGGAGATTTGCCTCACTTTCTCCACATTTATGACTGTTCATACAAATACGCTGATTACGGGACTCTTCACGTAGTCACTGAACCTATTTCGATACCCAGTAAAAAATAAAAATGCACTGCGAAGTTTTCGTTCATTCACTATTCGAGCTGCAACTACAGAAAGTGCAGTGACTTCCGTAATATTATGATATTAGAAGTCTTAAAATAAATGATTCATCGGATACGTCTACTCGTAAAACCTAATTATGCTGTTTAAAAAAGTTTGAAATAAAAAGCAAAATTTTTAAATTTTGAAAAATTCCAAGGCAATTAAAATGTCATTAATTGAAAAAGGATAATATAATTTAAAAACCCCCGACTTAAATAGTTTATGTAGCGAGAGATAATAAACGTAAAAAGCACTTTTAAGTAGAGTTGATCTCTCACAAATACAGCAAAAACCCCAAGAAAATCCGTCAGGGGCTACCATCACTATTTTAAATTTCAACATTAATATAAATTAAAATATCTCCATATTATTCACGTTACTATAAAACTAGTTCATTTAATGACAGCCCCCGACGTATTTGAGACTTAGGCACATAATATCTGCATTACCAAAATGACTTCTTTATGAAAATTACCACTTTATGAAAATGACTATAATATTTTTCTCGACGACCACTTTACCAAAATGTCTACTTTTTCACAATGACTACTATGTTTTTCACAATGACCAATTTACTGAAATGACCGTACCTACACCTACCTACCTACTTAAGTGCATTTTATTTCGATTTTTAAAGTTTACTTAGACGCTATGTAAATAAAAAAGTAGGTACTTAATGTTTGCGTACTTTTTAATTCATAAACAAAATGATTCTCATTTTCTCTTAGAGTGATAACATAAAAATATTATTAATAATATGTTAAACTTAATAACAGAGACAAACACAAACTGAAAAGTGAATATAACAAAAAATAAGTATTATTTTATTTACAAATTTTCACTCCTATCCTTAGTTTCAAATAATCAATTTTTTTAAGAATTGGATGCTTGAAATGTTATTTTTATATAAAATTGTGAGCAATTTATTCAATTTTTGATTAAATATTATGTATAATTGTTTTTCTATTTTTTTAATTTATTAAAAAACATTATTTATTTTGAAATCGGCTTGCTTTGCCTCTTGCTGCAATTTATTTAAAAAGTAAAAAAAGTTGGGTTTTTTTGGTATATTGCCATTCAGCCGTCTATGCCAACCGTCTAATGGGTTTGTCGTTCTGTGTCTGTCAGTTGCAAAGCTTAGAACTTTTGGCAATATCGTAGGTTTCCACTGTCTCTTATAATATTTGAGGAAAGTTTGCAATGCCAGCGTGATTTGAGCTTCCTTGAGAATGCGTACCCATACCTCGGGTATCTAATTTGAAGGAAGAAATGGAAACAGAGCACACAAACGAGTTATTTTCCTTCCTTCGTTTGTAGACACTACTTTTAATTCTTTGGATTTCTTCCTAACAGCTTTATTAAAGTGATAGAAGCAACCTCTGATATTTGCTTCAGGAAAGGCTTCTATTAAACCGTTTATCTGGGCTTTTTCGTAATCACACTTGTAATTGACCAGGTTTAATCCAAGTAAATCCCGACAAAGTTTGAAAAAACGACCATAGATATTTTCGTTTTTATTCGGTAATAACGCATACACTAAAGGTACGACAAATGTTGTTGTTTTGGTCGAACCTAGGTCAACATGAACGGTGAATAATTGTAAAAAAAGGCTTCGGCACACATCTGAATGTGCCATCGCCAATGTACACAGTACGTTTATTTCTCGTCAATGACCTTACTACTTTTTTGCCAAGAGAAGTTGCGAATATCAAAATTTTGTCGTCGCCTTCACCATCGTGAAAAATCAAAAAAGGTTTATAATGTTCAGGAACCTCAACATCTTTTAAGGCGATTACAGCTGCGAACGACCTTGAGTTTCTGACAGGAGCAGCGCAAAAATTATATCGCGCGCTAGCTTGCTCCAACGTCAAAGAATATTTACAGTGAATGCAGATACCTACGTTTTAACATTTTTGTTCACCTATATGAACTTTTATCATCATGAATCGACTGAATGTTGTCAAACTCAAAACCAATAACCAGTAATCGCTCATTTATCGATTACATATACATTCGTTTTAAAAAAACGATAAATATCTAAAGAAAAAAATGTACCGAAAATCGACAAAAAATCATATAACAATTTACACAATAATAACAGTTTCGTTTCCTATTTCTTTGAAAGTATTGTAATATACAATACATCCCGTGTAGCACTTTATTTTAATACATACAATCAACAATTAATATTTAACAAAACCTTTCAAAATTTGATTTGGTTAAATATAATCTCTTGAATAATATTTTAAAACTAAACTAGCTTCTTAGTTTTTGTTTCAAAATCTCGTAATAAAAAAGAAGATATCTAATTTGATTTAATGTTTATAGAGGAAACTACTAAATAAGTTGATTTATTTAGACTATTTGTATGTATAATATATTTAATTTATTTATTTTTAGTTGCGAAGTCCTTACTACCTTCAAATAGTACCAGTTTTTTTTTTCTTTAGAGTTTTGCTTTTTATTCGCTTGCTTGAATTATCTTCGTTGTTTATATGTTTTATTTTTTATTTATTTTTGTACATTTATACAAAATATTGACAAAATACTTATCTATCTATAGTTAATAAAACATTCAAGCGTAAACGTAGGAAAGCGTAAACATGAATAGTCTCAAAATATTATTCAGCGTGTACTCGCAAACAAAACTATTTATAAAGTACTAGCTTTCAGCCCCTTTAATACCCTCTTTTACCTCTTTAAGAGATAAAACTCACAGCATCCTTACATGCACGTTTATTTAATTGAATTAAAGATCATAACTAATAAATTTGAAGAGATTTTGATTAAACATATTTTATTTTTTCTACAAACTTTACCACTTTTTTCATCCTTTGAAGAGATGACATTTGAAAACCTTAAACTCGTATTCATTTAATTACTCTACTCGTATTGAAAATCATAAATACTAAGTTTTAAATAATTTCTACAATAGTCTACATTAAACAATCTATTTTTTATACAAACATCAATGCTTTTTTTACCCTTTAAGGAATAAAATTTTAAAAAATCCCCAAATATATGATTCTTAAAATGTGTTGAAGATTATAAGTGCCGAATTTCAAGATAGTTTTACCATAAACCTTTGATTTTTCATATAAATTGTAACACACACTTACTCCTTTAATGGATGAAACTTCGAACATTACATGCATGTTTCTTCAATTTCGATTGAAGAGCATAAGTACTAAAAAATTCAAAAATTCGTACTTCTTAATTGTATTAAAAATCATAAATACTAAATTAAAATAATTTAGATTTTATAGTAATGCAATAAATAAACAATTCATTTATGATACAAACTTAAAAGCCTCTTTTTACCTCTCTATAGGCTAGAATTCCAAAAAATATTAAATTTATATTTTTTTTTTTTTTCAGTTAAAGGATAATTTAATTACGGCATATCATTCTATTTGAATTGTAATAACTCAAAAATGACAGAGTTTCAAACAAACTTTCACCCCCTATTTCACCATCTTAGGGGATGAATTTAAAAAAATCCTTTCTTATTCCTTGTCTATATCATAAGAACAACATCTGTAAAAAAAACAGACTTCTCGGTCCAAGCTCATTATCTACTATAAAAAAAAACATCCAAGCGTAAACGAAATCTTCAATTTCCAAACGGCACAATCTTACTATTGTGCCAAACGTTCTATCTGTACTATTACTCTTTGACTCGAATATGGAGAGCGGAGCATGCTAACATGCGACACAGCCTCCCCGTATGAACGCTACCGGGAGACTGACTTTCGACGCGAGCGCTGTCCGCGAATTAAATAATAAGGTTTTTATTGATTTAATAGCACACTATAATGATTTGTAAAATTTTGAACTTAAATTTTATAAAGCAATAAATTGTCTGTAATAAAAAGAAAAAATCATCAAAATCGTTACAGTAGTTTGGAAGTTATAAGCAATTTTTTGTGTAAAAATAAGAAAGGTATTCGATTTTTTTCCGTCAAAAATAACAATAAAATTTGAAAAAACGAACTTAAAATTTAAACTTAATTATATTATACGTATAATGCATATTTTTTTTAAATTATTGGACCAATCGGTTAGCAGTAGTAGGCTTTCAAAGAGGTGTCTATTTCGTAGTTTGGCATTACCTATCGCCTTAATTCTTCGAAGATTAATTTTTTAGAGTTCAAATATTTTTTCCGTTCTCGGAACAACCTATTTTTAATAGTGCAAAATGCCGGTATTTCAGAATCATATCAATGTCCTTTTCGGTTTAAAATTTCAAAATTCCGTTCATAAATTGGTAATATAGGTCCAAATTCAGTACATACGTCTTTTTTGCATTTCTCGATAGTTAATAAAACTTCGTTTCTGATAGGGTCACTTTCACATGAGTGTTGTTTTTGTCGCAAAATGTTAGATTTAGTCAAGTCCAAAGTCAGTGTTGCCGTACAATCACTTCTATTAACACATCGCCATAAGGTTGTAGAGTTATTTACTTTACTCAAATTATATCTATTACCACCTACTATCAAACTGTCTCGTCCTTTTTGGTTTTTTACAAATACCAAAGCCATGTTTGACTTGGTTTTTTTAATTTCCAATGATAAAAAGAAGTGACAATCATGTGATGTGATTGAATCAATTGGCCCCTTGAAAACTCCCTTGAATCTATAGATTGTCTATAGATTCAAGGGAGTTTTCAAGTGGCCAATTGATTCAAAGGAGTTTTCAAGTGGCCATACTACATAAAAAAGTTTTCATTATCAATAAGAGATTACAATAGCAATTAGGTACTCAGTCAAACAAATGCTAAGACAGTATTGTAGACGTTTCATGGAAAGTGGTCATTGTTACTAAAGTATGGGACAGTAGTCATACAGGGCAATAGTCATTTTGGTAATGCAGACATTATGTGCCTACGCGGGATTTGATTGGGTTTCAAAATTTTGGGTTGAATATTTTTAATGTTGCTGTTTATTTCTAATACATATTACACAAAATAAAGAGGGCGATCCTCTGATCCACATTTTAAAAAAAGTATAAAAAAAAGTATCTTCACGCCCGTATCCCCGAAGGGATAGGCAGAGGTACAACAATGGCACCCACGATTAGCCGAAGATACTTGGTCCCACAAATGTGATAGGTGGCAAGCCTATCGCCAACCGGGCAATTTCCAATCCCGGGCAAATTTGTGTTTTATCAGAAAATTGAAAAACACTTTTTTTAAGTGCCCGACTCGGGAATCGAACCCGGGACCTCATGTCGACGCCAACGCTGGACCACTAGACCACACAGGCGATTTTACCTTAAAAGTAAACAATAAAAAAATCCTTCTTAGTTAGACAATAGAATTTAACCATAAACAAAATAGTATATATTATTCTGTATGTGTATTATGATGTGTGTCAAAATATGAATGGTAGTTGTGTATTTTTTTAAAAAAATTTAATATGTTTTTAATGCATATTATACATAAAAATTAGCTTTCTTCTTACTCTATCACAACATAGATTTTAAATTTGCTATATTTCATACTTCTCCGTTCGTTTATTTTTTTTAAAAATGGGTACAAAAATTTTGCTTCATGTATTAATATAATATAATCTAGCTTTCTGACAGTTTTACTCAACATGTAAAACCCTATAAGTAACAGCGGAAACTAAATAAATGAATTTGTTATGTTGTGAATACTCTCTATAATTTAGGTAAGGTAGAGTGAACCTAACGTAAAATAAACAAGAACACTGAGAAATTAACCCCAATGGTACAAACTTAAGAATTTTTCATTCTTACTAAATAGTGTTAAGAATTACTGTCTTCTTTTAGTATTTTTTTTCTGAAGGTTAACTGGGTTAAAAGGGTTAAATCATACTATGATACATTGAGAGTAATTATAGTTGCTTTTTTTAAAGTACACTCACTTTTATTTAAAAATGTTTCTAAATAAAAGTGAGTGAGAACTTTTTATTTTTCAAATCCTAGACTAAACTAAAGTTCCTAACTAATTTCGGCAAAAGAAATATCTAGCAATTCTTTTTTATATGCGGTAATATTTTTCGGATTTTTAGAATTCAGAATTAAAAAAGTTACTTTTTTTATATCATAAGATAGCAAACAAGCAGATGGGTCTCCTGATGGAAAAAGTCAACCATCGCCTATAAACACCAAAAATGTTAATGGTGCCTTGCTATCTTGTGGCGAGGTCTAATGCCACATGCATAAGTTTACCGGCTACCTTACCCTCCAAACCGGAACATGACAGCGACAAGCACTGACGCCATTGTGGCAGGAATAGGTAAGGCGGTGCTACCAGACCCGGGCGAGACAATGCAGAACTTTATCACCTAGTAGCCACGATGGTAGTAACTCGATAGCCAATCGGTCGCATTTTACAACCTGCCTGGCAGAACGGCAGTTGCCCTATTCTTTAAAGGAGGCCGGGACCAACACGGCGTAAATGATGCACTTGATGATATAATAAATATACTGTTATCGACTTCCATTAGTTTTTTAATTTTACAGTTTACGGAGATAACAATGTGTATTTTTAATTTAAAAATGTATTCAAGAAACTACTACACTATTCTTGAAGGCGTCTTTGTTATTCTTATTTAAATATCTCAATAGTATAACTACAACTAAGTATTTAATGGTACACTTACATGCCTAGGTTTGATTGGTTCTTTTCCTATTTATAAGAAGGTCACAAGTTTGACAAAGTGGTATGTATATTTAGAAGCATAAAATTGTTTCTTTATTCTTCAAAGCATATTATGCCATAATATAATATTCTGTTAACCATTGTCAAAGTTAAAAAATAAATTACTAAAATCTATTAATTGAAAAACAGCCATATTATGTTGTGAATTGATTGCTCGAAATTATATATATAACAGCAAAAAATACCATTACTGTTCTAGCTCAATTTAATATTTGAAAGTGTCTGAAAACATGTCGTTTTAACACAAGGTGCGAAGAACATCATATTGCGATCATTTACTGTAAGTGTTACACACTGTCTAACATTTTAAATTATATTGTCAGATTTTTCATACTATTTAAATTTTGTGAAATTGGTTCCCTTCTTTGAAACAGAGAACCACCGCATATAAATACCAAAAAAGTTAATGATGCATTACCATTCGCTTGAAGAGGATTTATGTCACAAGCCTAACCTCTTACCTCTCAAAAAGGAGTACGGCAGTGACTAGTACTTTTATAGCAAGAAAATATCAGGCGACGGTATCATATTATCCTCGCGAGATATTACCGAACTCTACCACCTAATAATGACGAAGTTAGGGACATGTTTGGCAAGTTTTCCTTTTAATGATTTAATAATGGCCTATTCTTCTAAAGCAGCCTCCTATGTTTTAAGTTTTGAATATATGTGTCCTATATTTATTTTAATTTTCATTGAAATCCCTCTATCCGCTGAGAAATTAAACATTTACGAGTATAATGTAGAACTGGAATAGTACCTAGTATGATAATAATATCCAGGAAACATTTATTTTTACACTATGGCCGATATAAGATACAGTTATTATATATGTGGTTGTGGTTAACCGATACACAGCTGATTTGTAATAAACTCTTTTAAATTGAACCAGGTTTTTTCTTTCTAGATATTCTAAGCAATTATTAAAATAATAATACAATATCACTACACGCGTATTGATCTCACCCTAAGTAGGAAAATTATTTGTCCTGGCATGGGTTTTAGTCAACGATAATAATACATGTAAATGCAAATATAAATACTAAAATATATTTAATAAACACCCAAACCAAGAAATACAAACAACTACGCTCATCATAGAAATGCCTGTTCCGGTCGGGAATCGAACCTAGGCCCTACTGATTGCATAGTCATAAACCACTCGAACAATGGGGCGGTCAAATACAATAATACACACCCGCTACGGTAAATCCCTTACAGAGAATTGAATGCAACACATCACAGTCCAGACGGATTTGCCTTGTTTCTCTCCGTGTTGGTTCGGGGCTCCTTTGTAGAATAAACAAACTGCCATTCTACCACGCAGATCGCAAAGGCGACCGATTGGCTATGCGAGTCACTAGCATTGTGGCTACTAGGTGGTAGAGTTCTGCATTGTCTCGTCATTGTCGTGTTCCGGTTTGGAGGGTAAGGTAGCCGGTAAACTTATGCATGTGGCATTCAGTTCTTACCCTTCAAACCTATTAGTAATATTCATGTAAAATTTGAAGTAAATCCATGCAGTACTTTTTGAGTTAACCCCAGACATACATACAGAAAAACAGACAAACAGACAAACAGATAAACAGACAAATAGACAAACAGACAAACAGACAAATAGACAAACAGACAAAAATTCTAAAAACTATATTTTTGGCTTCGATATCGATTGTAGATCACGCCCCAAGTATTCTTTTAAAAAAATATTCAATGTATCCTCCTTTAAAGGAGATTTTAAAATATCATTACATAAAGGGTGGTCGTATTCAACACGACTAAGCCCGCTAGCAACGACCAGTATCTTATCTTTAGTCAACCAGTATCTATTATAATATAATAGATACTGGGAATGATCTATGTTTTTATTGATTCAAAGAGTTAATTAACTTTGTGTTTAAAATATTATAATATTGTACGAAACATTTACTATTATTTTATTTATTTACTTATTTATTTTTATTTCTTATTATTAGTACTTCCGTATTACCCTTAAATTGCCAATATATTATTAACTAGCTGTTGCCAGCGACTTCGCGCGGACTTCATTTACTTCGCACTGCTCCTTCCCCGTAGGTGATAGCGTGATAATATGTAGCCTATATGTTGAGCCGACCTGTTAGTAACATTTATGCAAAATTTGAAGTAAATCTATGCAGTACTTTTTGAGTTTACCCGGACATACATACAGACAAACAGACAAAAATTCTAAAAACTATATTTTTGGCTTCGATATCGATTATAGATCACGCTCCAAGTATTTTTTAGAAAAAATATTCAATGTACAGTTTTGACTTTCCTACGATTTTATTATATGTATAGATTAATAACACAACTTTTAATGTCCCATAAAGCACTTACGATATTTTTACTATATTTAAATATATAGTACAAATATCGTAATATTCTCTTAAGAGAATGATGAAAGTTTTATATCATTTCAAACTGTATACAAAAAAAAGTTAGGTCGTAAAAGACATTTTGTTGTTTTTTTTCGGACGTAAGAGACGTACTACCTTTGTTATTAAAGATTTAAAGGGTAAATAGATTATATCAAATATTAGAGACCAAAAAGTTAGGCAAAACCACATAAACCACTTCAATATACCCTTAAAAAGAAAAAAAGTAATGATCACATTTCCAAAAAAAATAGAAGTCTTTTAGCTCTCCTGAAAAGTATCTATATTTTTCTTACGCCAAGTTAAATTACACTCGACGATATTTTAAATATACCACACTTTATGTTACACAAGATTGCATTCTAATAAACTATACTCTAAAGAAATAATGAGGGGGCTACCCGAAGTTAAGTCATCGCTGCTATTTACAAAAGATATAAATCATCTCCTGTAAGATTCATCTTTTCATTTATTTAACACATTTATGCATTCGAGAAATATTTTTTGGTTTTTGGTTGGTATTACTTCATTACATAGTATAAAACAAAGTCGCTTTCTCTGTCTGTTCCTATGTCCTTATGTCCCTATGTATGCTTAAATCTTTAAAACTACGCAACGGATTTTGATGCGGTTTTTTTTAATAGATAGATTGATTCTTGGGGAAGGTTTAAGTGTAAAAACCTTTCTGATATTCCTACGGGAACAAAAGCTGCGCGGGTGAAACCGCGGGCAGGTCGCTAGTAAATCAATAAAGAACACAGGCCATTTTGGTTTTGTACATCCCTTGCGTGTTTTTATGAGTGACGAATATTACATAAACTAAAATAATTTTCTATTATTTTTAAATCAATTAAATAAAACATATTTGCTAGGAACAACCATATAAAAATAAAAACCATAAAATAATATTCGGACTTTAATTTGATTAAATACTATCATCAAATGTAAGTGTTACCATTGTATTAAACTTTAATTACATTTTCATTAAAACAGCAATAAGTTTATATAATTTTCATCATAAGTATCAAATAAAAATTCTCTCTGTTTTTGTAATAAAGAATAGTTAATGCTTATTTATTTTTTGTTCTTTTAAGTACCTATAAAGTGTCTTCGCAAAATCTTAGGTCAGAATTCTGTCAATCTAACTTAGATTTCTGAGATTAGCAGCTGTTGCACTAAAGACACCCAATGACAAGATAAATCCCTAACTACAGACTACTAAAGAGAGAACTGATTGTTTACGTTAACCTTACCTAAATTCCAACTTTATTAGCTGCTATTCCCCAAGTTAAAAAAAAATATATTAAATGCAGATAAGTTAAATCGATATAGAATCTTAAGGAATATATTAAACTTTAAAATAATAACTAAAAAAACGATGTATGAAGTTATGCCCGTGTTCTTTATGTTAAAATACGCGTGAAGAGTTTTACAAAAACGGTCTTGAATTGAATTTTTCCTCCTCAGAATATAGTTGCGTATGACACATAGTTTATTCAACCGGCTAATTACCAAAAAAATGCAATGATAACAATATTAATTAGTTGGATAAGAATTTCATACTTAAAATTTCAATATTTCATAATTACGTTATGTTAATCTTGCACATTCATATCTACATCATTTGTTACTTCCGTGATTTGTTGTAAAAAAATTTTTTGTATATAACTTTTTTATCCGGGTATACCAGCATAAATATAAAAAAAGCATAATAATAAAGTGAAATTAAAAAGTGTGTAGCTTAAGAAAAAGCTTCCAATATTCAATAAAAGAGATATTGTCTTATTTAAAGCAATAAATAAAGCAATATCCAGCGTCTTCTCCCATAATTGTATTATACTGTTTTATTGTCATCAAAATATATAACCATGGACTTACTTTTAATGGATATTCATTCAACACATTTTAAAAATTGTCGATACGTATATTCAACACGCAACTGCAATTTATAAAAAAAAATATTTCAAATGCCGTTGGTCAATAACCAAACTATTTCTTGGCGTTGTCCCGGGTCGTCTTTGAAAAATACTATATCTGCGATTCTGCCGAATAGTTCGTAAAAAGCGAACGATTGGCTAAAATTTAACCACAGAACTTGGTTCCATTTCGTGTATTAAAAATTATTGTTAATAATTGAAATATGTGTAACGTGTTATGGTACCAAGTATGTGTGGATCATACATGTGGATACATGTGGATGTATGTGTGTGTTTTGTTTAGAACGACCTGGTAGTAATATCGTTTTTTTATTTGAACAATCAAGTCCCATTGAAATGTGGTTTGCTTTTGCTTTATATGTAGTGTTTGTTATTGCTGTTGGTTCTGTTCTGCTTTTAGTATACCTACCTAGTTTCTAAAAGGAAAATCAAGTAGTTCATTTTTGTATAAGAAATTAGACCACATTAAAATAAGAATTTCTTAAGAAAAAATCGAAATTTGTGGTGTGGTTCCATTTTGCCAAATAATATATCACCTTTATAACACAAACATTTTGACTACTAGGTGGTAGAGTTCTGTAATATTTCGCCGGGTTCGCCACCCCCGCTTTACCTATTTCTGGTGCGATAACGTTGTTTGCCATTTTCATGTTCTGGTTTAAGTTAGCCAATTTATTTATGCATGTGATATTACATCTGTAACACGAATGGCTACGCACTATTAACATCTATAGTGTCTATATGCGATGGTTGATAATAAATGCTATAAAACATAGAGAGTGATCTGTATCACTGAACTGACTTAGTGACTTGCGATAACTGGGGTTTACTGCCTTTCATACTTAGGAAATCATGCCACATGCCCATTTTCTATGTTTTTAAGAATATTGAATAGATAAAACCTCAGCAAGATTTATGCCCCGGGGTATCCGGGGTTGGAATCCGGAACCCAACAATTTCTATCATAATAGGCTCGTTAATAGATCAACGAGGTGTTCAGAGTGATAATTATTTGTGATCTTACAAATAAACTAGATTGTGGTTTTAATCAAGCACTTATTTTTATAATTAAAGGTCCCTAACTAACATTTTTTGAGAAATGCACTTTTTTGTATATTCGTAATATCCAAATCATTTTCTACCTATCTGTGCAAAAAAATAATAATAATTTTACACCATTAAAAAACGGAAATAAATTGGCGTATAAGGCTGGATCAAGTACAACATTTATTTTGCACGTAGTACACTGAGTCAACTAGCATCATACCAGTGTATGCAGGACGCAAACGCACCCACTTTGGTATAACTTGCATCTGGCTCATTCTACGTTGGAGTGGAGTTGGAATATATATATATATATATATATATATATATATATATATATATATATATATATATATATATATATATATATATGTATATATATATATATATATATATATATAAATATATATATATATATATATATATATATATATATATATATATATATATATATATATATATATAATATTGGTATTATATATTATTAAAAACAAGAATTATTATTGAGTAGAAAGTGATGATGAATACCAGATCCAGAAAAAATATTAATTTCGTAAATGGGAACATGACACTTCCGTAGGTAGAAGTAAAAATGTTTGAAAATTTTGTGATGATATTTTAATGTATTTGATGGCACGTAATAAATACACGCACAATGAGGGAGAGAGGAGCATGCACTAATAAAAAGATAAACTAAAGACTAAATACACACCTGCTCAATATTATATGGTTTTCTAATTTGCTAAAACCCAGGATAAACCTTAGAAAGTCAAAGAAGTTTTTTTTATAGAAAAAAGGGGAAAACGAGCAGGAAGCTCACCTGATGGTAAGTGATTACCACCGCTCATGGACAGCCACAGCACCATAGGTCTTGCAGTTGCGTTGCCGGCATTTTAAGAAGGAGTATGCTCTTTTCTTGAAGGTGCCTAAGTCGTATCCGTTCGGAAACACTCCTACCGGTAATTGATTTCACAGAGGAGTGGTAAGAAGTGCCTAGAGAATCGCACGGTTGTGAATTTCCAGACATCGAGGTGATGAGGATGGAACTTTGAATTTTGCCGCAATGTCCGATGATGAAATTCAACAGCAGGGATCAATCCAAACAGTTCGTCGGAACACTCTCCATGATAGATGCGGTAAAAGATGCTAAGCGAACTTACATCTCTGCGTAAAGACAAAGAGTCAAGCCTATTGGAGACAGCCTGGTCGTCAACAATTCAAACCGCTCTATGCTGAATGCGATCAAGAGGATAAAGCTGATACTGCGGAACTCCCGCCCAGAGATGAGAACAGTACTCCATGTAAGGGTAAATTCACGCTTTGTAAAGTTGCAAGCGATGAACTGGCAAAGGTTTCTCAAGATATTGTACTGGGTTTTCAAAAGACGATTAAAAAGATTACCAATCGGACTCTTGCCTCTGATGGATCCAAAATACAATGGAATAAAGTCACCAAAATAAACATTGAGGCACAGACAAAATTATACTATAAAATATTCAATACAAGATTATTTTCTTATACGTGTAACTGGATTGACTATGGTAATAAATGTTAAGCAGTACTTAAAAAAACTATTCTTACTATTGATTTCAGTGATATTCTTCCAGCGTACGATAATCCTATAGATAAAAATAAACACAAAATTTAATGGATATGTTTTCCCCCGTGTTGGTCCGGGCTCTTTTGAGGAATAGGCCAACTGCTGTCCTACCAAGCAGGTCGTAAGAGGCAACCGATGGACTATGCGAGTCACTACCGTTGTGGCTACTAGGTGGCAGAGTTCTGCATTGTCTCGCTTGGATAGTGGTACCAGACCCGTATCGTCACCAGACCCGTATCGTCAATGCTTGTCAATGTTGTGTTCTGGTTCGGAAGATAAGGTAGCCGGTAAAGTTATGCATTTAAGGGCAATTGGCCCACCTCTCATTCCCACCACTGTAACTTCTGTAATTCAGAATCAACAGCAGCAACCGACCTGATAACCACTTAGTTGCGAGCTCAGGGTACCCTGGGGAAAAGATTAGCTGTCTTGGGACCTTTCATCTTTGGTGTATAGGCAATGGTGGACTTTATCTATCAGGAGACCCATCTGTTTGTTTACTATCTTGTGATATAAAAAAATGTGCTATAAATAAGTGATACCAAAGCAATATCACTTGTTTTTTCTAATTTAACTAGTGGCGACAGTAACAATATAGAAAGCGATTCAGAATAGGTTAAAATATATTTTTATATTATATCGTGATTGTTAATGAAAATCCTCATTTGTTAATTTTTGAGACTGATTTTATTCTTAGTTGTTTTTTTCTTTGAATCTGAATATTATAAAATGAACATTGAGTCTGTTTTCTGGAGGAGGGCGTTGATATACGCAAAACAGTTATATACTTCTGCATATGTTATCAACACTCATATTATTCATGTATACTTGTTCTGGTTCCAAATAAAATTATTTGTATTTGTATTAAAAATATTAAGAATAAAAATTGTACATTTGGCTCACTGTGACTTTTATTTTAATCTTAGTTTTATAGAATCGGTTCCTAAATTACTGTAATTATAAGCAATTTATTAAATGTAGGTATAACAAATCTCCTATTTTTCGAAAATACCTGAAACGGAAATACCAAATTGCAATTAACTTTTATTTTTATTTTTAAAACTAGTAGGTATATACAGGCCTACTCATGCTTAGAATTGTTATTTTTTGTTGATTTTATAGAAAAATCCCCAAGTTATGTAAATTTAATCAAAATATTTTTTATGTATCTTTAGTAAGACTTAAATTTTTGAACAAATTTAGGACTTTATTTATCGTTTTCTTATTTTATACCACACTTGACTCAACTTAGGGATAGAATAATGAGTCAACTTACAAAATTCTGGAGAAACATTAATTTATGTGAAAAATTGTATTACTTATTAGAACTTGTAAGTATATGAAAACATATTATAGCGTACTTCTATAAATTATATTTCTCCAAAGTATACATTTGACAGTCCAAGGTATAAGAACATATTATAGTAGTTGGTCCATTTCTGACATATAAAAAGTCAATGTGGTTAGTGACCCTGACTACGCAATCGACGGGGCTCGGGTTCGATCCCCGACGGGGACAAGCATTTGTGTGATGAGCATAAATGTTTGTATTTCCGGGTTTGGGTGTTTATTAAATATATCCTAGTATTTATATATGTATTTCTATGTATTAGTATCGTTCACTAACACCCATAACACAAGCAAATAATTTGCTTACTTTGGGGTTAGATCAGTAAGTGTAATTTGTCCCGTGAATATTTATTATTATTTATTTATTTATTTATCTTTTGAAATTTTAAAATAATATAACTTATATTGAAAGGCTGTATTGTATATAGCTTAAAATGATAACTTATTTTTTGGTAGTTGCAGCGACACTTCAATAATTACTATTTGCACTTAGAATGGCCGTACTGTAAAGGTTTTAAAAGTACAGTTAACTCAGTATACATAAGGCCCGTCGTTGTGTATGAACTAAATTTGACCCAATCTGTCCAGCCAGTGTAAACAAAAAATAAGCACAAACATGTGCACACACAAACTTTGGCATTCATAATAGTCGCTTACAAGTATTTAAAACCGTTATGTTTATTTCAACTCTTCGAAGTGACAACACGTAGAGTTCGACGATCCGCATCATCCATATTTTAATACAGATTATCGTAAACACATACATGCTGATTGAAATTCTGTCCCATATGTCATAACTGTGCATTACGTAGTATTACCGTGCGAACATGCGTCAACGCAGATAACATGCATAATTCCTATATTGTATTCATTTTTAACGACGGAGAAAAGATAACATTTGACAGATATGTAGTACGTAATAAAAATAATCTTATTCATAAAACGGCAGCAGTACGAGTAAAAAGTTATCGATAGTATGAGTATGATCTGGTATTGTTAATAGTGCATTGCTATCTGCAATTGTGCACTTGCATAAGTTTAACGGCTACCTTACCAGAACACAGCAATGACAAGCATTTTGCTGCAAGAACAGCGGTCACACAAGTAAAGCGTCAATACCAAATACCCGGGCGCGACGTTGCCTGTTTATTCAACGTCATCAGCCACGATAACTGACTGTACGTGATGAAATATGCATATACATGTATAGTTCATACATTTATGTTATCAATAACGATAATGATTTAGCAAATTTTAAATTACCTTAAAAATCGTCAAAATAGGGTTTTATATTTTATAGTATTATATTGTTTTCAAAATTTAGCTGAGTGATCTATTTGCTTGCATTCTACTAATAAAGCGTTATGAGACAAAAGACAAAATAAAGCCGGAGTCAGACTTGTTACATTTGCATCTATTGATATTATAATCGTAATATCAGAATCAAATAGAAAACACTGATTTATTCAGTGTTTTTCATTATTTTCCATCTTATTTTTTAGACTTTTTTATTATTATATGTTATCCGTTACTTCGTTGACGTCACCCAAACAATATAACTCCTTTTAGTGCACTTGGACAAAAAAGAAGAATATAAGTCTTCCTCGTGAAGGTGACTATTCTACACGAAAATATTTTTTTCTAATACCCGCTCATACCACCAGCCATTTTCGCATTTTTTTCTAAAAGAACATGGACCGTTACGCGCACACGTTCCGAGTTCGTTCCGGTGGACCGTGGTCACAAAAATGGTTTATGACTTGTTTGGATTGAATCCGATATTATAAAGCGTATATTTTTTAAGAGGTTTTGAGCACTGCAATACACTGATGTGAGAATTGTTTAATTTAAATGGCTTAAGCTATAAAATAATTCAGGTGTAACACGACACTTTAAGAAAAATATGACTACTTGTTAGTCGAGGATTTTTAATTCAAAAAGTAAATCGATGATCTATGCTTTTTATATTTTTCTATATAATTGGTAAACATATACACACGAAAAAAAAGTAAACAACATATATTATGGTACAAAATATTTATTTACATAAATATTATTTACATAACTATTTTTTTTACATATTTATTTACATAAATATATTTTTTTCATAATTAATACGTAGTTTTTTCATAATTTTTAAATAATTTATTACTTTTTCAATTTTACAGCTGTTATTTTTTTTTAAATATTGTCTAGGATATTTCACATTTACATCATATGATTTTTTTTGAGATCATAGTTATCAACAGTAAAATTTACGAAAATAAATAAAAATAGGTACCGTCATACCCAACGCGCTGGTATCATCAAGTTGGTCGTTAACGAAATATATGTTTTATTAATTGATATTTACGGTTTTTTTACAAAATTATTATCTAAACTGTTAGATCTTAAACTAATCTTGATTATAAATAAAGTTTACTTGTTGATTAATACGCCAAAATACTTTTAAATTAACCTGTATCATAAACTGCAACCAACACATAACACACAGCACGAATCAAAATGGCGGACTAAGTTCTTTTATTTTTCTCCAAGAGCGCATTTGAAAAAAGAATGCCAATTTGATGTTATTCTGTACAATGTTTCGTTCGAAAATGATAAAATACCATGGAGTATTGTATTAAAATTGGTAAATAGTGAAAATATTGTTTTTTGAATGAAGTTAGTGTTGGTCCATATAGAGACCATACTATAGAGACCATAGTGTATTAACAATTTTCTCAGATGTCTCATTAGTTACTAAAGTGAAGTGAGCGGATGCGAATCCGGTGATTACCGCAATAAAACAAACAAACGGAAAACTTTTCAGATTTATTATATTAACTAGCTGTTTTATACTTTATATTAATCCGCGACTTCATTTACGTATTACAAAACATTTTAATCAGTAAAAATAACCTATAACTTTCCTTACTTTTGGGATTTAGCTGCCTTAGGTGCCCCACAAAACTACAATAATATTGCGCAATATTTTTATTGTGCAATAATATTGAATACCCCTTTGTTTCCAGACGTTCAATAAATTCACTCAATAAAATTGACAAACCAGTCTGATCAATATTTTCTTAGATTTTGTTAAATAAATCTATACAATGCTATACACTCAAGTAAAAACTCCCGTTCTTCATCTTTTATTGATTAGTTTTGTTTCGATCAACACTTATATAGATTAGTGAATTGGCCTGAATGTCGAATTTCGCCCGAATGTTGAGTTTCGGCCGAAAGTTAAATTTCGACCGAGTGTCGAATTTCGGCCAGTGGTCGAAATTTTGGTCCATTCTAGTAATGAACTATTAAATTAACAAGATGAATAAAATTACCGTGAAAATACGAAAATTCCTTGCTCGCCATTTTGCTTAAATTTACGACACGACCATACATTAAACTCCGCAACTGACCGACCACGACAGTTCCAAGCTCTGAAGTAAAAAATATTATGCTATATTAAACCTACACATTGCAAGAAAAAAATATTGTACAATAAAAATTAAACCCGCTCAAACTTTTGTTCAATCATTGTGCAATCTTCAATATTAAATCTAAACGGTCAATAATATTGTACAATACGTGATATTGCGCAACATTATTGTAGGTCTAGGGGCCGCCTTAGGATTACGTCACTCTCATTGGGCTTATCAGACCTGCGGCCCTACCATGAACTCTTATAGCAGGGCAATTTTAGCCGATAATTAAACTGTCCTGCAATTTCGTACCATGAAAGCGTTATCTAACAGGCCAGTCAGTGACCACGTGACCTATGCCGGCGAGCGATCGTTTTACTATTCAAACCAACTTCTGCCCTGCGTTAGCGTACCATGAAGTGTTTTTGTCAGACCGAAATCGATATTTGAACTGCTAAAGTGTCATAATATTGCCGGTCACTTGCAGGTGGTAAAAAGTAACTTTTATTGGATTGCTTTGTCTTAAATATACTGTAAACGTAGGTATTTTTTATTATTACTGCTATTCCTAGCCCTAGTCCTATTAGGAATTTATACTGTATATTTTTTAACATTAACTGTGTTTTAGAATTGGTATAAAATACAGTACCTAATTCATTACTTCTAAATAAAGTTATTTATTTATTATTTAATATTTACTTACTTTTAAAGCATTTTTTATTTATTTTTAATTTTATAAAAAAAAGTATCTTCACGCCCGTATCCCCAAAGAGGTAGGCAGAGGTACAACAAGTGTACTCACGATTAGCCAAAGCCTATCGCCACCCGGGTACTTTTTCCAATCCCGGGCAACATTGCTTTTGTCAGAAAACTGAAAAACACATTTTGTTGAATTGTCCGACCCGAGACCTCATGTGATCAACTCCGACACCGGACCACTAGACCACAGAGGAGATACACATAAATTTAGATGTGTGATGAAAATTAACGTTTTGAGTGTGCACTTTTATTGAATCCCGTTGCAATATCTTTATGAGTACTTAAAATATCTCATAAAACTTCCAATTGTTCATTGAAGATATTGATATCATACGATCGTTTTGCTTTCGACATCAATCACGTTCATGAAATCAATGTGTTAAAATTACAATTACACAGCTTTAAAATAGTCACAAACTATTCCAAAACTCTAATCTCAAAAAATCAAGACGTACTCAAGAAATTTAAAAACCGCGCTCATAACATAAATGTCTTTATTAAACAGTTCAAGGTCATGTGTAATATTCCCAGAGTTGCGTTCTTTAATGGATGCCGCTTAACAAATATTACGTGGTTTACTTTATGTTCCATATATTTTACGTAGACTTTAAATAACTTAAAACTTGATCTCTTTTGCCAATTTGTATTCTTAAATTCAAGATTTTTTATTAAAATGCATTAATAATAATAACTTTATACTAAAATTTAAAAATCGGCAAGTTATGTGTTTCTCAACGTTAATTTGATATGTCCTGCCAGAGATAATGTGACCGGCCAGAAGACGACGCATTGCAGGTCAACAAAAATTAGTTCATGGTACGATAGTAAAACCTGACAGGTTAATACTCATAGTTGAACTGCCTGGAACTTGACAAGTATTATAAGAGTTCATGGTAGGCCCTCTGAACCTAAAGAAAAAGCAATTAACCCCGCTGCTCCAGGCTACTTTGGATATATATATATATATATATATATATATATATATATATATATATATATATATATATATATATATATATATATATATATATAATGTTAAATTTAATACTGGTCAAATCAGAATGTCGAATTCATCTTTCGTCAAGTATATTTATTTGTCTTCTTGCCTCCGTGTTGGTCTAAGCTCCTTTGAAGAATAGACCAACTGCCATTCTGTCAAGTAAGTCGTAAAAGGTGACCAATTGGCTGTACATGTCACTTCAATCGCGACTACTAGGTGGTAGGGCTCCGCAACATCTCGCCTGGGTATTTGGTAACACCGCCTTACCGATTCCTGCCGTAATAGCGTCAATGCTTGTCACTGTGGTGTTTCGTTTTGGAGAGTAAGGTAGCCATTAAGTTTATGCATGTGAAATTGCTATCCTGCCACACAATTAGCAACGCATCATTAACACGTTTGGTGGCTATGATAGTTACTTTTCCGATCACGAGAGCCATCTGCTTGTTTGATATTTAATCTAAAAAAAGGCAAATAATTTCACTCGACCTCTCTTGTTCACTTTAAATCTCACTGGAACACTCAACCTTAAAATTGTGATTGACTTCATATACCTGGGCTTCAACATCTTCAACACTGACTTCTAAGACACTGAAATCAGACACCGAATAAGAATGACCAAGGGAACATGGAAGGTAAAAACATCTGACATAGAACCAATCAGACGCTTGTGAAGTTCTTGGTATTTTCCATTTTCCTCTATGACACAAAGATGTGGATACTAAAAAGAAAGACCGCAGACGTATGAATGCTTTCGAGATGAGGTGCTGGAGAAGGTGCTCTGCATTCCTGTAAGGCGAAATGAACGAACGCATCAATACTCAAGAAACTCAAGGTGACCAGGAGTTGAAGTCATTAAATATTTTGGTCACATCGCACGCAAAGATCAATGGATGGAGAAATCTTAAAAACTAGTCGTCACAGGCATGATCGAAGGAAGAAAATCAGGCGGGAGAAGCCCAATGCGCTAGAAAGATGAAATCGTACAAGACTAGGTAGCAAAGTTTATGAGCCCATACAGACAGGCAATAATCGTGGCCGATGGAGTAAAATGTACGTGGTGATCCGTGGAAGGGATCACGACTTTTAGTAATGAGGAAACGATTTGAGTAGAAGGATCCTTTACTTTGCCAGACATAATATCACAAAGCACAAATATAATGTATAATTTATTTTTCATCAGTTAAGAATAACTATTAAATAGAATATGCCCAGACAGTTCTTAAA